>JALMGJ010000011.1:16790000-21590000 GCA_023362775.1 Charina bottae | reverse complement strand
TGCACAATTGTGCAGGGGGAACCTTTACCTTTACCTTTACCTTTACCCTCAGAGAAGATGGCTGGAAAGAAATCTTTCAGACCTTGTGCTTGTAAGTTTATAAGTAGGCCCTTCTTGTTCCTTCTTGCCTTGTTGTGTGGTAGCCTCTGAGCATTTATTCTGTATTTTGTAGAAAGTGTAACAGAACCCAAAGATGACTATTGCTTTGCTCCATCAAGAAAATCAGAAAATATCTAGCAGCTAAACACACCTTCCTAACAACTGTTACTGGAATTATAAAGGCCCAGTCTGTTTTTCCATAGTTCTTCCTTTAAGTAAATTGGATTACATGGGTGACACTCTTTAGGGGAACCAAGCCAAATTCCATCTACTCAGGCCTTTATGGTACCATAACAAAACCAAGGGTTTTTCACAGAGGCCAAACTACACATTACTGCAGAAAATTCAGGTATGTTTTCTCAACTGCATTTAACTAAATGTAACTTTGTGGTGGAAATTTGCAACTGTAGAGTTATTTGATTGGAGAAACAGGTTGGGAATTGGGGGTATTTGATCCACACCATTACCCCACTTCCCTTTCAGGGGAAATACAGAGGATGAGTAGGTATTTACATAGATTACACATGTGCTCCATCCTTAGCAACACCATTCTTTGGACCAGCCCCAGTTGTCTTCTGCCTGAGACAAAATGAAGAATGATGACCCCTCAAAGTCATCATGTGTAGGGCATAAACCAACCAAGTTTCTTTGGTACCTAAAGCCGAGGCTGAAAATCTCATAAGTATTTCTGCCTGGTGGTCAAAATTGAAAATTAATGACTAACCCCTTCTTAATGAGTTACCCCTTCTTAATGGTACCCCAACTTTCTTCCTAATGGTAGGACCAGCCCCAATAGTTCTAAAGCCCCACCGCAATTGGGGTCTCTTCCCAGTGGGGTACTTAGGTCACTGGAGACTGGGCTCCTCTAGCTTTTTGCTCCAAGGGTCTCATGCAGCAGTGGGTATCAATAGGTGGGCTGGGCTGGGGTTGGTGACGAAAGTAGGGGGTCCGTCTCCTTCATTTCTCTCCCCAGCAAATGCACCCACCACCTGGGAGGGGGGAAGGTGGCAAACAGTAGGAGTTCAGGAGTTCCTGGGCCTCTCGCCAAGGCCATCTGCCAGCACAGAAAATGCTGTAGGTGATAAGTAACAGCTAGTCAAGTCCGCTTTCCGAAGGCTATCCAGCTGGGCAAGGGAATGCAGCGGGTCAAACTGGCTTGTGTGTTTTAGTCACTAAATTTAGTGATTTATACTCATTGGTGCTTTCCAATGGTCGTGTATATTTACGGTGACCCTATTTTCTTGGAAAAAATAAAGGACAAACCTGAAAAAGATTCATAACGATTAAAAAAAATGTTTATAACTTTGCTTTACCAAGGAGAATTCAAGAGCAAAACCAAGAAAAACTTTACAAAAACGCCTATTCTAATAATAATAGTATGTAAAATCAAACAATCTATGTAAATTTATTTTAAACAGACAATAGTTTTTATCTATTTATTGTTATATTGTAATTTTATATGTACAGATTTTAACTGTTGATATGTTGTAAACCGCCCAGAGTCCCCTATTCGGGGAGATGGGCGGGGATAAATTTAAATAATAAATAAATAAATAAATAAATAAATAAATTCAGTGTCCATATTTTTCACATGAATGTGAAAGACTGTGCATTAATGGGTACCATTTGTATGGTAAAAGTTGAAGGACCAGAATAAAGGACTAAAGTGAGTTTTTGAAAAATAAATACATCTAAAGGACAGCTTTCTGAAATAAAGGGCTGTCCTTTATAATAAAGGACGTATGGTCCCTGTATGCATTTTATTTCTTTAACCTGGCAATCTGATCTTGCTGCATGGAGAATTCCACTCTAGGTCATTCTGGCAAATGGGCCCCTAGCCTTGTAGCCCTAAGTCCTTACGCAAAGGCCAAACCGAATTATACTAAGATGCCTCATTGTGCCTGGCTCTACCAGAGGAGATGCTGACCCTTTCAGATGCTGGAGCAGGGTTTCTCAACCTTGGCCACTTTAAGGTGTGTGGACTTCAACTCCCAGAATTCCCCAGCCAGATTTGTTTCTTGTTTGGTCTGCATAAAAGAATGGATGTTGCTGAGAAACAAGAGACTTTTACAGTTAGAAGGTCACAACCTGAGGTTTGGATGGCATGGATATTTATGGTACAATAAAGTTAAAATTAATGTGGACTTTCAAAATCCTTTTATTAGACATGCCATATTGAGAATATGGAATAAACCCAGGTTGTGGCTGAAAACACCTTTATGAATCTCAGCTCAAGAGGCATGTAATAGAAGAGAAACAGCAGACAAATGGTTGATGTACCAGGATTTATTGGAAAACCATCAAGGGGAATTTAAAATCAAATCAAGAGAGCAATTAATAGCAGAAGGATATAGTTGTCAGTGGTTTTCCCGTTTACAGTTATCAGAAAGATTCAGAATGGACTAAAAGGCTTATGGTATGGAGCAAAGTACGACAGAATTTGAAGTACAATTGTGTATTGATGATGAACATGTAATTGCTAAAATGTATAAACTTTTGTTGAAATTGAAACAGAGGAAGAACAGGTTAAAGAATGTATGATAAAGTGGGCTAAGAATTTTAGTTATAATATACAGATGGATCAATGGGAAAATATTGACATGACACCAGAGAAATTATCTAGAATGTATAAAGGCACTTCAAATGTAAGTTGGAAATGTGAACAACATGAAGGGACATTTTATCATGCTTGGTGGACATGTAAAAAAGCTAAAAAAAAAATTGAACTCAAATACATGTTTTGATACAGAGGATTTTAAAGATCAATATTCAGTTGAAGCCAGAACTTTTCCTTTTAGGACTAATGGATAAACAGTTAGGAAAAAAACATGGAAGATTGTTTCAATATACGATTACGGTGGCGAGATTACTATATGCACAGAGATGGAAAGATTCAACACTACCCACTACGGAGGAATGGTTGGTGAAGTTGACAGATTTTGCCGAAATGGATACATTGACTTCTTTGATTAGAGAAAAGACATTATCTACATTTATTGATGACTGGAAACCTCTTATGGACTTTTTGCGTAAAAATTAAAAAAGGAACTTGTGATTTATGGTTTTGATGATTAGATAGGATAAATCAGTGTTTCTCAACCTTGGCAACTTGGCTGGCTGCCTGGGGAATTCTGGGAGTTGAAGTCCACACATCTTAAAGTTGCCAAAGTTGAGAAAGACTGGGAAAGATTATAGAGAGAAGAGTAACATGATGTAATTTGAGAGACAGAGGTTAAAATATATTTGTACTTATAACTGCTGCGAAGAATACCGGAGGCCACTTCTTTATATCTTTTTTCCTTTCTTTTCTATTTTTCTTCCACTTTTTTTCTTTTTTCTTTTCTTTCTTTTCTTTTCTTTTCTTTTCTTTTCTTTTCTTTTCCTTTCTTCCACTTTTTGCTTTTTCTTTGATTTCTTTCTTTTTCTTTCTTTCCCTACTTTATATTAGTTTGTGTTAGTTTTAAACCAGAAGATAAAAACTAGTTTTAAGTTTCAATAAAAATTATATATATATAATTATATAATATATATAATATATATAATTATATAATTTTTATATATATAAAAGATCTGGGCTGCAGAAATCTGGAGCGCCCCTAGCGGTCATCCGTACTTTTTCAGGCCAAGCCTGCCAGCCCTGAAGCTCCGTGTGGTCGGTCTGCTGAGCGTCCAGTTGAGACCGGCGCTGCTTTCGGCCTTTGGCTCCCTCGTGGATCCGGCTCCCTCTCCCCTCCTTTGCGTCCCCCACTTTAGGACCCTCCCCCTTGCTCTCCCCCCGCCCCACCCCCTTTCCGACCCGCCCGTCCAGGCCCCTGGCGCTGCTTGACCGCCCAGGCACCATGTCCCGCTCGGAGGAGGTGAACCGGCTGACCGAAAACGTCTATCGGGTGAGCAGCGCTTCGTACGTTTTTGCCCCGGGTTCTTCTCCAAAACTTCCTTCTCTCTTCCCTTTCCTCCCGTCCCTTCTTCTTCTTCCCCATTTTCCCGGATTTCCTTCCATGACTCCCTCCGTCTTGCCCTCCTCCTGTTTATTCTACCTCCGCAAATTGGCCGGTCCATCGATCAACCCCTCCCTCCCTTCTCGTTCCCTTCTCTGCCCCTCCGCATACCTTATGCCCTCTTTCTGCTTCCCCAGCCCCTCCTTCCATTCTTCCCTTCTTCCGCCTCGGTTCTGCGCTGGGTCATACAGTTTTGCTTTCTGATCGGTCCCACCAGCCTTTTGTTCACCTCCTAAAAATCGGAGCGGGGAGGGGGGGGGAAGCAACAGGAGGTGTGTGGAAAGAGAGGAGTTGGGAGTGGGACAGAATGATCCAGGAAGCCCCCCCCCCCGCTGCCCCCTCCATCTTTTGGATGGAGAGAAAACGCCAGACTTCAAGGCAAAATTAGTACCGGGAGCTAGTAAGTTTTCCCCTTCTTTCTGTTAAAAATCCACGGCCTAAATAGCTAAATCCAGTCAGAGAAATTGCAGAGATGAGAGGGGGAAAAGTTTGATTCCGCTATTAGCTGACACGTTAAATGGCTTGCAGAATTTAGGAGGCACGTTGCGCATTCCCTCTCTGCTTCTGCTGTATTGTTTGACGCGGAACCGTGAGTTTGGGCGTGTGGCTGGAACAATGTGGGGAAAGTTTGTCAAAGATTCTTGGGTCGGTTCCTTCCGTGAAACTACCGGCCGAATCTCTAGGAACGGTTCCTTGAGATCTCACAAGAAAAAGCAGGATATAAATTCAATAATCAAGTAATACATAAAAGAAAGCAGGGAACTTGGGCAGGCAGGTTCTGATGAAGATGAAAGAGTTTGGTGGTGATGTTCCCCTCCCATCCCCCCCCAATGGAAATGATGCAAATTTCATGCCAAATCACGCCCCCCCCCCCCAATGTACTTGGCTGGAGACGAAGAAGGAAACTTAACCCATTTGTTGATCACACTCAATTGAAATGTGTGGTTCCCCTTCCCTAACTATCTTGATTGCAACTGAATGGGTTATTTTCTTATCCGTAAAGGAAACACGCATCACTCGGGTTCCTGTGCTCTCTGCTTGTGGCTGTCATAACTCAGGAAAGCCACATCTGGCATGACAGCTGCTAAAACAGATTCGGAGGAGCCATCCTTTGGGGGGAATGGGGGTGGAGAAAAGCTCCTTTAAGGTCTGCAAAATTGGGAACATAAGGGTAGTAATGCCTATGGAAAGTGGGATTATGTTGATACTCACCAGTATTTCTTAAATTATGGTGATATGTTATGCCAGGCTCTGCAGTAAGGTCAGGACTGGGTCTGGAATCTACAACAATCCTATAGGGTAGAACAGAATGAGAGAGAGAGACTTGATTAGACGCATTGGCCAGATGAGATGGATGTTTCCTCCTGATCTCTTTGAACCAAGTCTGCCCTCCAACCATTTTTCACAATGAGCTGTTGGAACCCCTTGGATACAAGCTGCTAAAAATAATAAAAATAATTACTATTTATGGTTTGGTGCTGATTTTGCTGGCTTTGACAAGGAGATGCCTTGAAAGAAAGCCGGCAGAGGCTTGTCTTTGACCTGATGCCTGTTTTTAGCCAGGCAGGAACACGCCCTTTAGGTGATGAAACAGGCTGGATTACACATGCAGCCGCATGTGGCAGGAATGAAGTGGCCGGTTTTTGCGGTGGCAAGAGGACCCGTATTGTTTCCGAGTTCAAGAGGGGATGTCATTTCTCTGCATTAATTTTTAAAAAGTATCTGCAAGTCCAGACTAGCATCTCTAGAAGAACCTACAGTGTCTCTGCTGGGCTAGATTTTTGCATGCAGGAAATGTTTTACCTGAAGAGCGTTCCAGTGGCATCCAGGCACACATGCCAGGGGTTTGAACAAATGTGCTCTTATCTCATAAAGACTCTCATGTAGCAGGCCCCCACCGTGACTCAACAGCCAACCATTCATCCAATTTCGCGTGTATAGGTGGGCAGGGATGTCTGTTGAAGAGGGGAGGGAGACTGGAAAAGTCAAGATAACAGCTGGGTCCTTGTGACGGACAGGTATAAAAAGAGGCGGGGCTGTGACCTCGTGATGGATGGGTGTAAAAGGGGGCGGGGCTTGGATCACGTGACCACAGCTGACATCTGGACTTTTTCACCCTCCCTGTGGCCCGCCATAGATGGGAGATAGTTTTGTGGCACTAAAGCAGAAGACCTGACCAGACAGCCCCAAGTGTTGTTCCCTCAGTTCTTTTCAGCCTGATGTGCAGACAACTCATAAAACAAACTCTTCCCTTTGACATTTTCCGATGATGCTTCCTTCTTCTCCCCCCTCCCCCCCCCCCCCCCCCCGCATTTCTGGGTGATCTGCCCTCCATCCACTCTTCTTCCCACCTGACTGCTATTCTTCATCTATCCACATGTACTTCACTATAATGCTCCCTTTTCTCTGTAGGCATCATGGGTGTCTGCAGGGAGGGGGGGGGTCAAACACAGGTAAAAAGGGGCAGGACTTTGATTGCATGATTGTGGCCACCATCTTAACTTTCTGACCCCCCATGGATACTCCTGCTAAGCATCAATCCACCACTTGCTTGACCTGAGTTGATGTGAGAGAGGTGGACAATCTCTGACCTACCTTTGGCCCCCAACACACTTTTTGCAACTGTTAGGCACTCTTCTTTTCCCTTCTTCAAATGCCGATGTTTTCCTCCTTTTATGGGGCTTGAAGGGACGGATATATTCCTGTAAGACTTGAGGCTCCCATTTTACCCCTTGATGGCCCTCCCCTGAGGGCAGATATTTAGGCTGTGTTGTCAAGAAGGTGGTCCACTTTTGAAGTAGCATAAAAAGAGGAGTTGGGAGGATCTATATATGACTTTCATTCTGAATTACAGTTTGTGAATACTGGAGTTTTCTAGGACCACACTTACCATCCCTAGCTCTGGTATAGTTCTGCTTAGCAAAAGTTAGAAAGCTGAAACACAAGGTGCTTTGTCTGAATATTCTTGGAAACCCACTGTAGTATAAGGGGCAACTGTGCCAGATGAGAACTATCGTAACCGCTTATCTAAATCCTTGTCTGTTCTTGAAGTTTTCTGGGTGAACTTGGGTACACGCGCACATATTCTCCCCACAACACCTCTGCATCTTCTCCATATTTCTGATCAATGTATCTATCCCCACATGACCTGTCTGTTCTGCTTTCTCACACGTGTTTTCAGTGACCACGCGCCCTTTATTATGAAGGATAGTCCTTTATTTCAAAAAGTTGTCCTTTAGATTTATTTTTCAAAAATTCACTTTTCCCCTTTGTTTTGGTCCTTCAACTTTTACCATACAAATGGTATCAGCTAATGCACAGTCCTTCACATTCGTGTGAAAAATATGGAAATTCAATTGCCTTTTTAAAATAAATTTACACATAGTTTGATTTCAGATATTTTTATTAGAATATGTGTTTTTGTAAAGTTTTTCTTGGTTTTGCTCTTGAATTCTCTGTTGTAAAGCAAAGTTATAAACAATTATTTTTTTTATCCTTATGAACCTCTTTAAGGGTTTATCCTTTATTTTTTCCAAGAAAATATGGTCACCGTACATGTATTGGACCTTTTTTTCCAAAAAGCTCCATCCACATTCAAGTTCAGACATGTGTCAAAGTCTATGTACTTTTAAATTCCTACTAGTTTCTCCTGGGAAGTTAAAAACACATTTTGGGCTTTCTCAGGAGAATGTGGAGGTGCTTAAATTCATCTGGATCAGGCCAGAATAAAAATTATGTTGCTTGTTTATTTTCTTCCCTATTCTGACCAGGTGATTCTGGACCAGTTCAACCCAAGTTTAAGGAATTTTGTTACGATGGGAAAGAACTATCAAAAAGCCCTCTCAGGTAATCGAATACCCCAGTCCAACTCCCTGACTTTGAATCAGGTCAGTGTTGATGATCCTTAAAGGAGAAAAACTCTCTGCAATATCTGGATTCAGAGTTAATTATTCGATGTTCTGTTCTCTCCCTGTTCACCTTTACAGGGGTTACGGTTGCTGCCAAAGGCTACTTCGATGCCTTGGTGAAGCTTGGTGAATTGGCCAGTGACAGTCAAGGATCCAAGGAGCTGGGTAGGTTCCTTGGTTGAACATGATTTGTCCTTTCCAAAACACAAACCACATTTCCTCTTGTTGCACACTTCTTGTGGGGAACTCTTGTATGGCTTCTCCAATGTCCTAGTAAGAGATAGGCGAGACAATCTAGATTTTCCATAGAGCATCATAAAGCATAACGTAAATAACCTTCCCCCACCTCTTCCACAGGTGTTGGGACTTCAACTCCCAGAATTCTTAGCCAGTATTGACAAAGGAAATTGCACTGGCAGTGTATGGGGGGTGGGTTGGGGAAGGTAGAAACAAAGCTTTGGATAGAATCTGGCGGGAACCACATAGAATTGGTCAATCGGGCTACCATATCCAGGCTGCAAAAATCCAAGCAGGCACTAAGTGGGAAGAAATAGTGTTTTCTGTATGTCTGTGCTGCCATCTAGCTGCTGCCTGGATTTTTGAAGCCCAGATATAGTAGCCTGAGTATTGTTTACATCAGTATTTCTCAAAGTTGGGAACTTTAAGACATGTGGACTTCAACTCCCAGAATTCCTGAGCCATGCAGCTGGGGAATTCTGGGAGTTGAAGTCCACATGTCTTAAAAGTTCGCAAGTTTGAGAAACACTGGTTTACATTCTAAGGATTGGCCCTGTGATCTGTTCATCCTCCCCCTTTCTGGTTTGCATATGTATATCATGTGATCTAGTGACCCTTTATAATTTGGCAATCAAATTATACTGATGGCATCATGGAATCCACCTCCAGAGAGTAGCAACTCCACACATTCAAGATGAACTGAAATGCAAAACTTTGTTATACATTCAGCAGAATCAGGTGGGAAATTTTGCTTGGACTGTACAGTTTCAGGTTATGGTGAGGGAGGAGTTTTCAAATATGACATATGCACCTGAGAGTAAAATAGGGATTTTTTTTTCATATTTAATTATTGCCACCCCCACCCCCACACACATATCAGTATGTATGGAAGCTCTGGCGTGGACTGGTCCATGAAGTCACGAAGAGTCGGAAGCGACTGAACGAATAAACAACAAAATGGTACAGCCCAAGAAGAGGCTTATCGCTGATGCTGTTAATTGTCTAACTATCCTTAAGCTAGGTTATTTTGGGGGCTTTTGGATTTTTAGCATTTTATTTTCTAAAAATGCCTCTAGCATTTTCATTGTTGGCGTTGTTGGAATGCAGATTATGTTTGTAGCATGTTTTGCTATAAAGCAGAGTAAATTACCATTTATTGGTTTAATTAAAACACATTTTAAAAATAACATTACCTGTGGGCACACTTGTGGACCCAGGCCAGTAAATGGCAAGCACAACATTAAGCCTGGTGCTCTGGCTGTGGATGATCGGACTTGTAAACGTCAAGCACGTTTGGAGGGCACCAGGTTGGGGAAGGCTGTTCTAAATCAATAGATGTCTGCATATCTCTTAAGTTATTGTTAACTACTTGTACTTTCTTATGTGGGGACTTTCCTATCTATATGCATGATGTATATCACATAAATCTAATCTCTATGTGGAGCAGTGTTTCTCCACCTTGGCCACTTGAAAATGTGTGGACTTCAACTCCCAGAATTCCCCAGCAATTCTGGGAGTTGAAGTCCACACATCTTCAAGTGGCCAAGGTGGAGAAGCACTGATGTAGAGTAACTAAAATATGTAGATCACAGGTTGCACACCCAAGTCAGAAGGTACACCGTTGTTTCCAAAGCTCTCTGGAGCATGGAAGACCTCCAGGGTACATGTGTTGCTGGTTCCAATTGAAAGCTGTTTCTTTGGACAACATCAGGGAATGGAATTAACTCAAAAGGAGATTATCCTGGGACAGAGAAAGTCAGCAGGGTAAAAAAAGATCTTTAAATGTTGAGGGAATGCCTTGGGTGCATTAACCCTTCAGTTATCTTGGCCTTCAGGTGATACCTTGTTCCAGATGGCTGAAGTCCACAGGCAGATCCAAGTACAGTTGGAGGAGACGGTGAGTATCAGAATGTGATACTAGCCCAGTATCAGGCCTGCCCGTGTTAGATTAACAGCCTGCTTATTCTGGCATCACCTTCCTCTCCTGTCCTCGATTAGACTTGCAGGCCCGTTTCTCCAGGTACCTTGTCAATGTCTCACAGCCATTCCTGGGACCTAGAAGAGATGGGAGGGAGAGGGAAGCACTGATCTCCCTTTGTCTGATTGACCCTCTTCCCTTTTCTGCTTTTCCGTCACTTGCTCTTAGCTGAAGTTTTTCCAATCTGAGATGCTGTCGCAGCTGGAACACAAACTGGAACTGGATATCAAGTACCTGATGGTAAGTGAAAAGATTCATCTGCATCTCCCCACTCTCCAATTTTAAATTTGTCTCTCTGTTCCTGTGCATGTCTGTTTATCCATCACCTCCTCCTTATTTTATTTTTTTTATCCAGTCCGTAATGGCTGGATTCACATTACATACTGTCATAAATCATGGTGATGCAATGTGTTAAGCCAAAACTAAACAAATAATATTATGGCTTAAAGTGAGCCCAGCTTTAAGTTTGGGGTTTCTTAGTTAGGTCAGCCAGCATTCCTTAGAGAACTCACTTTTCCCAATCTAATGACCAACACATGTATTGGATTTCAATTTCCATAATCTCCTTGTCAACTAAAAATCATGGGACTGTAAAGTCTGATACATCTGGAGGATACCAAGTTGGGAAATGTAGCATCTTGATTTGGCATGGGTCTGATTGTCCATCATGTGGGATCCAACTTTCCTTCTTGTCAGCATTAATATACAGGTAGTCCTCGCTTAGCGACCACAATTGGGACTGGCAAAACATCACGTGACCGCGACTTAGGATTTTACTTCCTCCTTCTTTATTAACTCTCCTTGTCACAAGCTGGTTGCAAAGCTTGCAAATGGCGATCACGTCACCGTGGGATGCTGCAACGGTTGTAAATGCGAGGATTGGTCACAAAGCTTTTTTTTTTACACCGTCGTAACTTTGAATGGTCGCTAAATGAGGCAGTCAGTAAGCGAGGACTATCTGTATGTGCTGGTTTGTTGAAAAGGATTCAAAACTCAACAGCAATTTGGGAAACATCTGTGCTTTGATGTGAAAACAGTGGAGCACCCTGTATCTTCAAAGCTGATCTGGCCATCATGCCTCATCCCCCCTTTCCCCAACTTCTAGGCTACCCTGAAGAAATATCAAGGGGAGCACCGTGCCAAAGCTGAATCAATTGAAAAGTGTCAGGCAGAGCTGAAGAAACTGCGCAAGAAATGCCAGAACAGCAAAAACCCTCAGAAATATGGGGATCGTGAGGTGCAGGTAGGTTTAATGGGGAAGGGAAGGGAGAATGACATTGCAGGAAGAAATCTTAAGAAAACAATAAGAACATTGTGAACTTCTGGAGGAATAGTGTCATATCCTGTCAGAAATGGACATGTGGAATTTCAGGCCGTGGATGGATCAGCCAGACTCCACCAATTCAATGAACAGATTTATTTATAAGATGTAAATAAAAGATAACAGGCCAAGCTCCCTTACTGTATGCTGAGTTCAACAAATGATCTATCCAGCCCATTAGAGTTATCCACTTTGCACAGAACTGCCTCTTCAAACTAATTTCATGGAGATTTTCTCTCCACAAAAGAAGCTGCTGTTCTAATACTTCAGGCTACAGACCTCTGGAGAGAGAGATGATTGTATAATATAAGGCAGGATACTCCCACACAGTTCTAGGCCATCTCCAAAGTAAAGCAGGTGTCAAAATCACACACACACAGGGCCTAGAGAGGGGATAACAACTACTCAAGTTGCTAGGTGACTAATACTGGAGTATGGTAAGGAGTTTTGTTTGTTGATAGTTGTACTAGGGTGGGCCTTTTGCACAGATGAACCTGAAAGATGAAACCCGTAAGAATTTCATAGGTTGTTTTCCTCCTCCTCCTTTGGGGAAAAGAATTACTACACTTTCTTTCCCATCAAATTGAGAATCGGAAGCCGTGCCCTGCACATGTCAACAGAGCATTACATCAAGCAGTGTCTTCCTGAGCTCATGACTTTTTGCACATGAAACAATTCTAGCTGTGAGCAGCATAGCTCTTCCTTACACCATTCCTTGCCGTGGCAAGAAAAAAGTCCACCTGTTCATCAGCTGAGAGGTTAATTCAGTCCTTGGCATCTCCAAGTCAAGGCTGGAATGAGTCCTGTGTAAAACACCAAATCAGTGTAGGCCAGGGGTCGGCAAACTTTTTTATGCCAGGAGCCATTTTGACATTTATAAAATTTATAACATCACTCGAGGGCCAGGGGGCGGGGTTTGAGGGTGGGAGCCAATCGCATGGAAGGGGGTGGGGTTTGCGGGCGGGGGCCAATCGCGTGGAAGGGGGCGGGGTTTGCCGGCGGGAGCCAATCGCGTGGAAGGGGGCGGGGGAGGTTTGGAAGAAGAAGGGAAAGAGAGGCTCGACTGCTCCAGTCGCTTCTCTTCTGGAGCCGCTCACACCCCCAGTCCAGGCAAAGTAAAGCTGGTGGGGAATCCAGCGCGGGAGCGGGGTTTGCGGGCGGGAGCCAATCGCACACACTTAGGGCCTGCCCCCGCCACGCCCACTGCTGCGCCTGCCTGGGGAAGAGCCACACTCAAGGGGCCAAAGAGCCGCATGTGGCTCGCGAGCCGCGGTTTGCCGACCCCTGGTGTAGGCCAATTTTTTCTAACCTGGTGCTATGTCAGTTCATAAACTATGATTTACAGTCACAATGGCTGCATTCCTAGAATGCACTGAACCAAACCCAAACCAAACACATTATGGTTCAGTGAGCTTTGTGTGAATCAGGCCAACTTAAGGCACCATCGTTGGTTCATAATGGTTGGCGAGCATCCCCCAGTGCTGCAAGCAAGCAGAACAGTTTTTCCTAGTTTTATTTATTCCGTACCGTTCTGCTGTAATAGGTAGACTCACTTGCCTTATGCATCACAATCATACTGTACATTTCCCTGCATGAAACGAGAGCAGCCACTAATATGGATCAGCAATGGGGAAATGCATGACAAATAACATAATTTATTTATTTATTTATTTCTCCAACTTATATCACCGCCCATCTCCCCCCACAGAGGGGACTCTAGGCGGTTTGTAGTATATAATAAGTTTGTAGGACATAATTGTATGTATGTATGTATGTATTTATTTATGAGATTTATGTGGCTGCCCAACTCATTCACTGTGACTCTGGGCGGCTTGCAAAAATAAAACCCCAAATACAAACCACTGCACCCTCACCCCCCCGGCGGCAACCATAAGGTAAAGGTAAAGGTTCCCCCTGCACATTTGTGCAGTCGTGTCCGACTCTAGGGGCCGGTGCTCATCTCCGTTTGTTAGCTGAAGAGCCAGCGTTGTCCGAAGACGCTTCCGCGGTCATGTGGCCAGCATGACGCACGCGGAATGCTGTTACCTACCCACTGAAGTGGTACCTATTCATCTACTTGCATTTGCATGCTTTCGAATTGCTAGGTTGGCAAGAGCTGGGACTAGTGCGGGAGCTCACTCCGTCACGCGGGGCTAGGGATTCGAACCTCCGAACTTGCGATCTTCCGATCGACAAGCCTGGCGTCTTACCCGCTGAGCCACCACGCCCCTCAAGGCGGCAACCATACATTCACACAAACCATTTGATGGGCTCTGCATCAACCTGGGATCCCCAGGCACTCTGGCAAAACCATGTCTTCAGGGCCTTTTGGAAGAGTATTAAGGTGGGGGCCCATCTTATCTCTGCGGGGATGATGTTCCACAGGGAGGGAGCCACCACGGAGAAGGCCCTTCTTCTTGGTCCTACTAGATGGACCTCCTTAATGGGGGGGGGGGGCGTAACATACTGCGCCTCCCCGATCTGGTGGGTCGGGTAGATGTAACTGGGAAAAGGCGGTCCCTTTATGTATACCTCCTTCAACCTGTCACTCACCAGATCTGTTGCTTTCAGTCCTCATAACCATCAGCCAACAAGGCCGTGCTGCTTAACAACTACAGGACTGGTCCAGCGCATCTGTAGAGCGCCAGGTTGGGATATGCTAAGCAGTTCTACAAACGGCATGTATAGAAGACCATGGTTTACAATAGTCATTGTAGTTCTACCTGTGTGAGTAGCTTCAGCATACACAACATGATTATCACTCCCTGAAGATAAATTAGCAGGGTAAGTTGAATAACCACAGACAGTGCATTCGATGCTAAAACACAGACAGCGCATAAGCATTTTTTCTATTAAAATATGCTCGAATAATTTGGCATGTAGAAAGAGTACCTGTTTGCTGTATCCTGTATCTAGTTAAGTCATCTTACAAGAATATGCTGCATTTTGAAATTCTGACAGAATTTGAGGCCTTGGTTGATGTGGCACTAAAAATGCAAATGGGTGCAATCTGGATGCAAAAAAGGTCTAGGGAAAAATGCTTGAAAGATTGGGTTTCTGCAGTCTTTCGGTGGAGCCTCTTGCTCTCGGTTGTGCGTTAAGAATTCCTGCCTTCTGCAGTGTAAAAATGACATGCCGCCGCTGTTGCGCCCTCCTCTTCCCATGTTCGTCTGGGGTTGCTGCCTTCTCTGCGGGTTGCCGTCTGGTTGGTGGGATTGGGGTCACTAAGAAGGTGAGGTCTTGAAAGGGTTTAATATTCTGTGGCCATTGTGGTGCTTAAAAACAGAAGCTCTGCAGAGGGGCTACCTGTGAAAAAGAAGAAAATCACCCTGATGCAGAGAATTTGTTTGACAGACCTGCACACAAACGCACACGTACAGTTCTGCATGCGATGTCCACGAGCATGCCATGTTCCTGTGCAAAACATTTACAGAGCCCTATTTGTACACGTATTTGCCCTGCTGGAGCCCTGTATGTGTCCGTAGTGTTACTTTTGCACCGCCGTTTTTTCATGCACAGTTACTCCCCAACGGTTGCCCCTCCAGCCCTAAAAAGCAATGGATGCAGCTCCCCCCCCCCAAAAAAAAAGCAGGCCAGCAATCTGGTATACTGTATGGCAAATGCTCCACGCCAAGAAGTAGGCCACTCACTAGCATCTGAATGCAGCACGCCTGTGCTGCAGGGTGTGCCCAGGCAGGCAAGCTGACACAACTCATCCTGCATTCACACTGCTTCCTCCTGGCTCCCTGACTCACTCTGGGCTAGTGGTCCCCTATTTACCCTCCCCCCTCCTCCCCTCCCCATCCTGGGAATCCCCGCAGCAGGCTTTGCTTTCCTTTTGTCAGCCTTGTTGCCACAGTAACCATTACTTCAGGATCAAGGCCTGCTCAGGCTGGGAGGGGGTGGCAGTGAGGAAGGGGCACAAGAGTAACCCTTTATTGCCCATATCCTCTGAGATTGGCCCCTGCCCCCTGCGTGCCAGCCTGAGGTGCGGATAATGGAGGATCCAGCCTTCAGCACTTAACACAAATCAGAGCATTTCCCCTCTTGTTTTGTCATTGCGATGATACATGGGAGACAAAGGGATTGAGGCTCATTAAAGCCTTTTAGGGCATGTCTTCTAAGAATCCTGGATGTCTTTAAGGATTGTGTCAGAAACCAGGGAGCCTGGCACCCTTCTGGTGCTTTGGGCCACGGCTTCCATGCGTCATGCACGAAGGAGCCGTAGATTGTGGGAAAGTCCAACGCATCTGGAAGTTGAAAGACTACCTATTCCTGAACAGTGATAGCTGCTCTACAATAATTAATCCAGAATATTGCATCCAAAAGTTGTAGAAAATCCTGCCTAGGGCTCTGGAGGTTTTTAGAACCTCTTGGCCAAGGAAGGGGGGGTGCTTTTGTAAATAAAACTTGCTAGTCTGCCGTTTTGACCCTGAGTGTCGAGGAATGTGAATACCATTTTTTTGCTAAACCATACACTTGTGATAATAATATGTATGAGTCATGCGATACGCTAAGGATCCAACAGACACTTTAGTAAAACGGAGAAATTATGTCTGGTAAATGTCAAAACCTGAATATAAAATAGGATATTTCGTTTTTGTTCTTTAGGGCAAATTGCCGGAGTTGGGTAAGAAATAACTAACTGACAAACAAAAACAAAATATTGCAGATAAGGGGTGGGGGGGGAAAGGCTGCACTAAAGCTTCAGAATTGTGTTTGGAATAATAATGATAACATAACAGCAACAACAATAATAATTAGGTACGTTCTCCTTATCCCAAAGCACATTTTAGCTTGTTGCATTTTTCAGGGGCACTAAGAATAATAATAGCAAAAACTCTTATTAAGAGTACTGAGTAAAGGACATAAATTATTTAGATATACCAATTTAAAGATGCCTGAGTCAGGCTCAGCTCTTGGTGGCTTCTTAAAATCATGCAGAATTTTCTGAGAACAGTTTGGAAATTTATCAATCCTGCTTAGTTTCCAACCCCAGATCGAGTCCCTAAAGGGCTTCCCTTTGTTGTAGTTATTTAGAGCCACAAGCTTGTATTTACACACTAGTAGGGCTTACTTCTTGGTAAACCTATACAGAATGGGGCTGGTACAGCCCAAACCATTTCATTCTGCTGCAGATAATGGGAATTTTGTCCCAATGCATCTGAAGAGCAGCACATCAGGCAAGGCTGGCACAGTATATGTTTTTATGATTTTGTCTCCGATAGGTAGGCATTATGGAGCCTGCTGCCCTTCAAATACATGGACCATGCTGGCTGGGAATCCTGGGAGCTGTAGTCTCCACACAGGTGGAAGGCTCCCAATTGGAGAAAGCTGATGTGTGTGATACCCAGATACTGTACAGTGGGGATCTCTTCAGGTTTGGTCAAGAAAGTCAGGATGTTGGGCCAAAATGATGCGATCGAAGGTCCACCACACTTAAAAAACAGGTGGAGCTTTGATTGCACTGTTGTGGCCAACATCTAGACCAGTGTTTCTCAACCCTGGTAACTTTAAGATGGGTGGACTTCAACTCCCAGAATTCCCCAACCAGCCATGCTGCCTGGGGAACTCTGGGAGTTGAAGTCCACCCATCTTAAAGTTGCCAAGGTTGAGAAACACTGATCTAGACTTTCTTGACCACACTCTGAGGACACTCCTGCTATGTAGCATTGCTCCGTCATTCTGGCTGCACTGCAGCCAGACTGCAGATTAAAACAAGTTGGCCATTGTCATGTCTCTTGATCGTTTGGGATGTTTGTGCTCTCTCCACCCTTAGTATGTGGAAGTCATGAGCACCAAGCAGAGTGAGCTGGATCGGTTTGTGGCAGAAGGCTACAGGGCAGCCCTGACGGAGGAGCGGCGGCGGTACTCGTTTCTGGTGGACCGCCAGTGTGCAGTTTCCAAGCACTTCAGCAGTTATCACACGAAGGTGAGTTTTCCCTCTTTCCCCATCTCTCCCCCACCCGCCAGTAGGTGCTTTGGATTGAAATTTCCCCTGAGACAACCTCTGGCAAAAGATGGAAACAAGGGGTCCTGTGTGTTTTGTGATTCTGCATTTGTAACAGAGGTCCCAGAAAAGCTTCAGTCACACATGAATCATGTCAACTGGATTTCTATTTTCTCAGTGGAAACGTTTCGCTCCTTATCCGAGGAGCGAAACGTTTCCACTGAGAAAATAGAAATCCAGTTGACATGATTCAAGCTACAGACAATTCCACCTGGATGACTGAGAACCTTCATAGACTTCAGTCACACAGTTGTAAACACTATCTTATTTATTTATTTGTTTGTTTGTTTGTTTGTTTGTTTGTTTATTTCAATTTATTCCCCGCCCATCTCCCTTGCAAGGGACTCTTGACCTTTGTGACACTCTCCCTACCTCTGATTGCAACCTCTGATTGCAGGCTGGAAGTATAGCATTCCGCATGTTTAAATAGAGCAGTGTTCAACTCCCAGAATTCCCCAGCCAGCAAGGTTGGCTAGATAATTATGGGAATTGAAGTCCACACAGCTTAAAGTGGCCAAGGTTGAGAAACACTGAAATAGAGTAAAGTGATGGGGAAGGCAACATGAGACTCACCGGATGTCTTCTTGACCTCCAGAAAACACATATTCCTGCTTGAACTTCTAAGGGGAAAGGTGGGAAATAAATGTAGACTTTCTTTAAAGAAAGAAATTTCTTTCTTTAAAGAAAGAAGAAGAAATTAGATGTGGTGTGAAGGGACATCTGTTCATTCAACATGAATGGCTTTTTAAAAATATAGATGCATTCTGCTAGGGGTGTTGATAGTTACTGAGACGGCATCCAGCTTAATTTTTCCTGCTTTCTGAAATTTTGAAGAAAAATCCTCCCTTGGAGCTCTTGTTGCTTGGAAGGAAATTATCCATTAACACAAATGAAGGATTCCTTCCCAAAACACACACCAGCTTCGGAGGAGAGTTTTCCTCAGAGCCCAGCAAATCCATTTAATCAATAAACTAAAATTCCCTTTCCGTGCTTTTTTTTTCAAAAGAATTTTATTAGATTTAAAGCAAAGATAAAAACTACAAAAAAGCAAAAAAACTACAAAAAAACTAAAAAGGTATGAAAACACAAAAAGAATTTTTTTTTAAAGATTACATAAAGAAGTGACTTCCGACTTTTAACAGCAAGAATATACAGCAATTTCCATAATCAATCCCTTACTCTGTATCAAACCAAACTCACATTATTTCTATAAATCATTCCATTAACACATATAAAAATCACTAAATAGAATTGTTCCCTCCCCTTATATTAAAAGAAAAGAAAATATATAAACCTCCTAATCAACTTCCCCCAAAAAACATTTATTTAATTATTTCCTTCCTACCACTATTCTATACATTTCTGTCCACTATAATAAAGATCAAACTAGAAAGCATATAAATTGTCTGCTCTTATAATTAATAATACTACAATTATGACAATCTTAATCTTAATCATATTAAACCTAAAACCAATCATTTATTATTATACCTTATCCCCCTTAAAAATCAAACTAAAAAGCATATAGATTGTCTGCTCTTATAATTAATAATACTACAATTATAACAATCTTAATCATATTCAACCCAAAACCGATCATTTATTATTATACCTTATTAATCTTAATCCAAATCCTTAAAAAGAAATGAAGTCAAACAAGCCTTAAAGACAATCCAAATAAACATTCTTAAATCTTTACCCCACTTCAAAGTAAACCAAAGCATTTACATATCTCCACAGTACACACAAAGCATTTTTCATAAAAAATTCAGACAGCCCAACTGCCCCCCTTAAAAACTCCACGCTCTCAGCGGAAAAGCTCCCATAGATAACAACCTCTTCCTTCCTATAACATTCCATCAGAAAAACAATCCCACCCATGGTCTGCAATACAATCTGCCCATTTAATTTCTTCAACTCAACAATCCAGTCTCCATCTGGCATTTCAACAAAAGCCTCGATCTCACTGTCCATAGAAACATTTCTATCGTTGTTAATCACTTCCATTTCTTCCACGACATCCCCAGCCAGATGACACATTTTAGAACTGATGTTTTCTACAGTGTCCCGAATATCTTGCATAATAACTTGACAGGAATCAAAGAGAATCTGTTTAAGGTCAGAACAGAAATCTGAGAATGTCTGCTTTAAGTCTCCCATGTCTCAGGCAGTAGATTATGGCGCCCCCTAGGTACTTAACTAGTGAAAGTAAAAAGTTAATGGAAAGTTTCCAGAAGCTGTTTACATAAGTGAAGGTATGATAACGAGCAGCTTCCCAGAGAAAGTGGCAGCAGAAAGCTGAAGATTCAAAACAGCAGATTCAACGTGTAGGGCAGGGCTTTCCAAAGTGCCGCCGCTGGCGACACACCCAGCGGCGGCGGTGACACGCGCACAGCGGCGGCGGGGGTGTGTGTGCAGCGGCGGCACGGGGGGGCGTGCAGCGGCGCACGCGCACGGCGGCAGCGCGGAGGGGCGTGCGGCGGCGCACGTGCACGGCGGCGGCGCGGGAGGGGCGTGCGGCGGCATGGGGGGGCGTGCGGCGGCGCGCGCGTGCATGGTGGCCGCCGTGCACGCGCGCGCCACCGCTTCCGGGTGGTGTGGCGACACACCACGCGGTGTGTGGCGACACACTTTTGTGTCGCGACACACAGTTTGGAAAGCTCTGGTGTAGGGAAATATTAAAATCTTCAAATTCAGTACAAAAATAATAGGGAGGCAATTATTTACTCTCAGTCCCCCTTAGTATTAGGATGTGAAACAAGCCAAAACTTTAAAAGACTTTTTAAAAATTAATCCCGGAAAATAACAATAAGCACCAAGAGAGATCGCTTCTTCTTGCTGTAGAAAGCCTCTCTTACATAAACTTCAAAACTTTATGAGTAAAAGAGTACATAAACTTAAAAATATATAAATTGGGTGTTTTAGAAATGGGGTGGCTGGTCTTAGTGTCTCTTTAAGGCTACAGCGTGGCTTGGAAATGGTGACGTCCCAGCCTCCCGGCGGCTCTTATTAGATTAGCGCAAACGCTGTTTACGATCCTCTGACTGCAAGTCGCCGTTCTGGAGGGCAAATGGGATAATTCCGAACGTTTTCTGTCTGTGAAAATGCTCCAGGGCTTCAGGAAAGACCTGCCTGAGCCCCCAAAAAACCTGCCACGTTGTCAGTTCTGCCCGCGGAGCCCGCGAGCACAGCTCTTCAGTCTGCCATGTCCCCACCGGAAGTCCCCTTTCCATGCTTGATGTGTCTCAGAACCTATCATCTCCATGTGTGTGTTTGCAGATTAGCATCACCACTCCTTGTTCTAAGTTTCTAGCCCTTGTGACTGTGCAGCTAAGCTTCATGTGAACGCTTGGAATCCAAGGCAAGCAGGGACCAGAACAACATCCTGTTTCCTCAAACTGGGATGCAGTCGCTAATTAACAAAGCTCAGTGGATTTTCTATTGTTGGCAAGTTTGAGAGAGAAAGGGTATAACCTGGCTAGCTCAAACCACTGTGATCTCATTTGCAACAGGTGCGGGAACTGTTGGCAGCCAGACTGCCCATCTGGCATACATCGTGCACCCAGCCTACCCGTTTACCAGAGCGGGCATTGGCTCTGGTCAAGCTCACGGCCAGTAACACCACGGGTGGAATTCCTGTTCCAGCCACGGATCCCCTCCCCAGCAACAAGACCCTGGAAGGGCCTTTAGAATTGGGACAAAATCATGTGAGTGTTTGTTGGTCAGGGCTGGTGCACAGGATATTTGCCCATTTTCCCTTTGCCTTCACCTTTTGGGTTCAAGTTTCCAAACCCCGATGGTGTCTCTGAATGGCAGCTTCTGATATGGCATGTAGCAGGAATGGGGAGGGATATCCTGGCCTTTAATTCGTGTCACGGAGGATGCATTTCTTCAGCGGAGGAAAAAAAAAGGAGCAAGGGATGCTTCTGAGGACCTGTAGGATGTCTCATTGGCGCCTGGCTTTTATTCCTTCCTAACCTATCTCCCACAGCGGGCTTCAGTCCAGGAAGGAACACCACTGCTAAATGGTGATTTGCACCGTGGGCGGGGATCCCGGGACTTCAGTCACCTGCCGGTCAGCGAGCCCATCACCGTCGCCTCAGGCCTGCCCCGCACCCAGCCCACTCAGAACCCTCCACAGACCAAGATTGCTGACAGCTATTCTTGCACTCTGCCCATGCCCCGCAAGATGTCAATGGAAACCCGCTTGGCAACACTGGGTGGGTACTCTGCATTCATTCTAATCTGCAACCCATTCTGAGCCCACCCGCTTTTAGCCAGTATACCCTTCAGGGATGGTTCCAGGATTTTGACATCTGATCCATCCCGTTCTGGCTAAATTCTGGTCTGGAATGTTGGGAAAATGCCAATGCTATTCTTTGCGAGAAGAACAATCAAACCTCTTTTTCGTTATTGTGCCATTTCTGGAACTGAGTTGAAAAGATGCAAAATGTAAAGAGAAGTCCGGCACTTTCTGCGAGGGAAATGCAAGAGCCCATGTGGAGTTACTCTTACATGGAGATGCAACCTTGTGTCGTTTCCCCAATAAAATGAATCAAAAATAAGATGCAATCATTAACAGTTAATTAACCCCCCAAATATTCTTCCAAAACCCCCAAGTCTCAAGCTGATTCTATCCAGCCAAATTTTGATCTGGAAGCGGAGAGAGAAATATTACAAAATACAAGGCCAAGGCTTGCTGAAGCAAATTCTGTAAGCAGGGTAGTTTAAGAGATCAATATCACACATACCGGATCTCTATAGAACCACCCATTTATTTTAAAGCAATCTTCAGCAATCTGGTACTTTACTGATACCCTGAGATTGCAACTTCCAGAATTCTGGCTGGGCATTCTAGGAGTTTAATCCCATAATCCCTGGGCACTTGTAAAACTAGATTGGAAACATTGCTCCAGGGCAGTGTTTCTCAACCTGAGCCATTTTAAGATGTGTGGACTTCAACTCCCAGAATTCCCCAGCCAGCATTGCTGGGAGTTGAAGTCCACACATCTTAAAATGACTCAGGTTGAGAAACACTGCCCTGGAGTTTACTTTGCCTAAGCAGAAAACAGCAGGAGAGGAACATGACCCATCTCCCAGGAATTCCATTAATTTTCCCCTGCTCTCCCCACCCTCTCTCGCAGTGGAGAACAAGACCTTGCCCCGCATTAATCCTCTTTCAGTCCTGCCTCCACGTTCCGAGCGCCCGAGAGTCCAGGCAGTCTTCTCACATGCAGCCGGAGAGAACAGCACCCTTCTCAACTTCCAAGAGGGAGACATCATCCTTTTATTGGTGACTGAGGCGAGGGATGGCTGGCACTATGGGGAAAATGAGGCAACCAGAATGTGAGTGAAAACCTCTCTACACCTTTTGCCCTAGAAAAGCTAGATTACTATTCTCGTTCCCATTCATAGGATGGGTCCCTTTGGGCAATATATCTCTACTGAACAGGGATGCAACGGGCAACTCAACTATGTGGTTCATGACATTTGGGTAAAAGGGTTCCCTGCTAAGAGAGAGGGTCCCATCAGGTTGGAGAAGAGGTATAGCTCTCCAGCTAAAAGATGCCAGGTGGCAGCTGGGGATAGGAAAGACCACCAACCACAGTGGGCAGTCCTGGCTAAAACAAATCAGAAGGCCAAAGCGACTGCACACCGACTGAGTTCGCACATTGCTCTAAGCCAATGTGTGCTTTGTTTTTGGCTGAGCAAGCTGTGGCAACCCTGCTGTTGTGGTTTCTAGATCATGGATTTTGGCTTGGCATTAACCTATCCATAAATCCAATCTGCCCAAACCCATTTATTTATGATAACCCCCTCTGAGATATGTCTGTAGCTTGAATCATGTCAACTGGATTTCTATTTTCTCAGTGGAAACGTTTCGCTCCTTATCCAAGGAGCTTCTTCAGTCGTTTCCACTGAGAAAATAGAAATCCAGTTGACATGATTCAAGCTACAGACAATTCCACCTGGATGACTGAGAACCTTCATAGACACCCCTCTGAGATAGTTCAGGCTGAAAGATAGCAACTGGCCCCAAATTGCTTTGCCAAGTCCATGGTGGAGCAGGGATTTGAATCTAGTTTTCTTTGCTCCTAGTCCAAGATTCTAACCACTATATCACACTTGGCTCCCCTCCGCAAGTATTTGGGCAGGGTGGTCTGTGTTTACAAATAACCCCTGAATTCTAGGTTTTCACCTTTATTACAGCTAGCCATTTTTTATCTTAACACTGGGTCCAATTTGACACCTCCCCTCTGAAGATGAGGAGAGAGAACAAAAAGAAGTTCTGTGCTATTCTTCGTCCTGTCTTAAATATCTGTTTTCCACACTCTTTCAGGAAAGGCTGGTTTCCTTTTTCCTACACTCGGCCCTTTCCCTCCGCCGAGGGAGCTAACAAACTACTGAGCAGGTAAGTCATGGCACCAGAGTCTTGCAATTTAGGAAGGAAGCTGATTGCGGAGGAGAGAGAGGGCTGTTTACACTTCTGGAATTATCTCAAGTATTCTGATAGCTTCTGAAGTTAAAGCACTTTCCCAAATAGTTGTGTTCCAGATATATTGAATCACACCCCTTTGGTAAGCCAATGGGAACTGGTAGGCCAGTACATCTGAAGGATGCCAAGTTGGGGAAAGACGCCTTCAATTCTCTCTCTCTCTCTCTCTCTCTCTCTCTCTTCTTTCTTTCTTTCTTTCTTTCTTTCTTTCTTTCTTTCTTTCTTTCTTTCTTTCTTTCTTTCTTTCTTTCTTTCTTTCTTTTATAGAATAACAGTGGGCAACCGAAAAAGGAGATAGTCATCCTGGTGGAACAGACATTAAAACCTCTCACAGAGGGAACCCACCTCCCACCCTAGCCCAAAGTCTGGGGAAAGAGCCAGCTCTTGAAGGCTCATTTAAAGGACAGGCAGAGTTGGGCCATTCAAATCTCTGGAGGATGTTGTTCCAGAGTGCAAGTGTTGTGACAGAGAAGACATGACTTCTGGATCCCATCAGATGCTACTTTTTTAATAAATGGAATCCAGAGCATGCTGACTAAGTCTAATCGTACTAGATGGGCAGAAACACCAGAATAGAGATGGTCCCTCAACTAACTAGGCTCTATGCCACTTAGGACTTTGTAGGTGATAACCTGTACCGTGAGATACACCCAGAAACCTACTGCTAACCAATGGAGCTTGCAAAGCAGGGCTGTTACATGGCCATACCACAGCATGCCCATAATTCCTTGCACTGCCACACTCTGGACCAGATGAAGATTCCAAGTGGTCTTCAGGGGCAACATATCACGTGGGAACAGGTTATCCCCATCTCTTTGCTGCCACAGTCCACATGACCCTCCCATTAGCTGCGGGATCAATTCAGAACCTGCTTTATGAGTTGATCCAGAAGATGCAAAAGCTTCCTTTCCCTAAGTTAGAGGAGATACATGCCTTGACATTCAGGTTCCCCTGAAAAAGAAGAGTGAAGTTAATGGGATAGATTTGGAAGGTTTGGATTCCCACCAATGTTCACCTTTCTCTCTTCCTAGTGGCTTCCCTCTTAGCAAGATGAACAGTAGCAGCACAGGACATTTGGATCGAGCTGGATCTCCACCTGCTGGACCCGATGGGGGGGATGATCTACGGTACAGCCCTTCACCCCATATGGGTGCATCTCGTCAACGACCTTACAGCATGCTAAACCCTGACCTGTCACAGGTGAGTTTCATGGGTGATAAAAGAAGGAAGGAAGGAGAGAAGGAAGGAAGGAAGGAAGGAAGGAAGGAAGGAAGGAAGGAAGGAAGGAAGGAAGGAAGGAAGGAAGGAAAAAGAGAGACAGAGACAGACAGAGACAGAGGGAAGGAAGGAAGGAAGGAAGGAAGGAAGGAAGGAAGGAAGGAAGGAAGGAAGGAAGGAAGGAAGGGAAAGGAAGGAAGGAAGGAAGACCAAATATTGATCCTGTGATTCTCCATTGCCACGTGTGGGTAAAGTCCACTATGCAAGGCCCTGGATCTTGTGCATGAACCGAAAGGATTCCTTAACTTCTGAATGCATTTTTCTTTTGTTTTTCTTTCCAGTTGGCAAATGAGTTTGGAAGTCCAACTGCCTCTCCTTCAAGGTAAGAAACCTCCTGTAGTCTCTCATTTTCATTCTGTGAAATCTCTTGTATGCCCTTTTCTGGCATTATCCAGTGCATCTGTGCTTTAGAACACAGAATTTACACTATCTGGTTGTGTTCCAGCTCTGTGACTCTGGCTTCCTTGATCACTGTTGAAGAGTAAAAAGGCATTTCATAGCCAGAAAAATGAATGCTGTGAAACTTCTAGATAATAAACCAGCATTACAGATCTATGGCTGTAATGTAATGTAATGTAATGTAATGTAATGTAATGTAATGTAATGTAATGTAATGTAATGTAATGTAATGTAATGTAATGTAATGTTTGTAAAGACAAACCTTCTTTGTCTTTAATATGCTGATTTTATAGCTGCAGGATGGTTTTTAGTAGTTTTTACTATAATCAGTTAATCAGAATCAATTCTGCACTGAGCTGCCTTTTCGTAGGAGAAAATTAGGCAAAAGTACCCAGAATACATAGGATAACCCATTTTTTTCTAATACCAGCTCTGCTTTTGGGGCCAGTTCAGAATGCTCATTGTAGCCTATAAAGCTAAGGGTTTTTCAGGAAAGGGCATCCAGCAGTGGAACTGCTTGCTGGCAGAGGTTCTCCTGGCATCATTTTTTTTATTGTTTAGACATTAAGCAGAGACCTTATGGTTCCTCTAGGCCAAAGTTTCTCAACCTGGCACTGGCTGGGGAATTCTGGGAGTTGAAGTCCACACGTCTTAAAGTTGCCAAGGTTGAGAAACACTGCTCTATGCCATTTTAAACCAATTTTGCTTGTCTTTTTACCACCAGGAAGTTTTGTGTTTTATTTAAAACAATATTGTTACATTCATTTTTAAATCTATGCTATACAACAGTAGGACTGCTGGTGAATTGAAGAGAAAGGATCTAAAGCCAAATAAATGAACAAATAAAATGTGGGAAGCTTTACAGAAATCCAGGGCATCGCCTGATGTGATACAGGCTATTCTGCCCCATCTGCTGCCCTTTGTTGCTTTAATCTCTGTCTGCAGCAGCCTTTCCTGGATGTACTGTCGGCTCCTATCACCTACTGGTTAGGAATTATGGGGGTTGAAATTTAATATATCTGGAAGCCACTAGGTTGGGGAAGGTTGACCTGTAATGGTATGTGTGAAAGACCTTGAGAAACGGGGCAAAGAGATGCTGCCTAGGGAACGGTCAGATAAGAGAGGGCCTAGCCCACAGCTGCATAATGGGCGGAGAAAGAGGATCAAAAGGGACCCTCCCTAACTTCTCAGGCTGTAAAGGAGACGGCGGGAGATTTGTACTCTCAGACTTGCAAGATTCTGTTGATGGAGCCTTACAATAAAGTAGAATTAGCTCATCTGGTCGTGTTCCCTGTCTGGTCTACCTGGGAAGGCTGACCTGACCTGACCTCAAGAATAACAGTTTCCTCTTCACAGCTTCAGAAAGCATCCCTGAAACCTGGGCCTGCCACATCTCACACTTCCTTTCTCCTTTCCCCTTGCAGGACCAATCCATTTGCTCATGTTAAGCTGAAACGCACAGTGACCAACGACCGCTCAGCCCCACTCATCCAGTGAAAGGTGCAGTGTTGAGTGGAGACAGACCACTGCCTGCTTTTCCCTCTTTCCCCCACCACGTGGCCTTCTCCCACCTAATAAGCTGCTTCTGGCTCAGAGCAGTTTCCGCAGGCCAGGCTGGACCAGGCTTGCCACCTCTTCCCCACCCTCCCTAGTGGCACATTGAAAGCACTGCAGGTCCACAGACTCGACTCACAGCAAGTAGGCCGTGGGGTTTCACTTGGTGGTAGCAGTTCCAGGATGGGAATGCAAGCCAACAGCAGGAGGACAGGAACAGCTGCAGGGGAGACGGAGTTTGGGCGCATGTGATGGAGGCAGAGGTGGAACAGTTGGATAAACAGAGGCAGGAGAAGGGTGAAGGATGTGGGACAGGTGGAAGGAGGTCAGATGAAAGGAAAAAGAGATGAAAACTATGCGTTGCATGTTACAGAACATTCAAACGGAGGGAAATTCAGTGAATTTGGGCAGTTGAATGTGATTCCTATTCCTTACAACTCAGAGACAAAGTTTCCACTGATCAGACTATGTCTGTGTTTTGTTACCCCTACTTTGACTAAAACGCCACTGATTCAGTGGTATGTGCTCAGAAAGAAGGTATTTTGAAACCAGAATGAAGGTGTGCTTAAATTGATGATTTTAAGGTTTGGTTTGGTTTGTTTGTTTTTAATTCAGCAGGTCTTAAATGTATCTCTCTTTAGATTCGGTTCTGCTAGCCAGTTGAGTAATTTAATGACTGCAGTTATCATATATCATGTAAAATTTCTGTTCTGCAGTAAGCTTTTACACTAATCATCACATAAGTCATAGATAAACACATTGCATATGGGCTTCTAATAGAAAGCCCACACTCATCTCTTCAGCTGATATACAGTAAGAGCTGTTGGCTTGTGGAGAGAAAGGATAGGCAAAACTGGTTTAGGGGAGTAAGAGAGAAGCATAAGAGGAATTGGTAAATCTAGGAAAACCGAATTCAGATTTGATTCACACACGTAATATACATTGTCTGATATTTCGTCATTGAGTTATTCAACTACAGGTCCAGCTTACTCAGAAAATTGCATCACTTGGAAGTGATTATGAATTGGCAAAGCATCAGATTTGAATAGCTATGAAAGATCTTACTGTGGTGTTAGTTTTGTACTGGCCTCTTAAGGCATGGAAATCATCTGTTTGTATTACAATCATCAAGTGATAAACATACAAATGTGAAACAGCTCTGGAGAGCTGGGTGTGTGAACAGCTCCACTGAACAAGTAGAAGATTGTAAGTTATACACAAACTCTGTTGATAATTGACGTGCTGTCACTGCATTCATTGCACAATTATAAGCATATCTTAATTTTCTTAACAAGGTATGGATTGTGGGTTGAAAAGGAGCCAGGATGTATGATTACTGGGTTCTCTGAATCTGAAGTGGGTCTGTGGTCTGCTGAGTAGTCCATGAAGTTATCCATGCTGCTAGTGTGTTTTGATTCCCCTTCAACCAGTTGTTGAGATGTTTTCATGGAAAAGAATATACATTTAACGAAAATGTTACCATTAAACATAGGCTGCACATTTTGTAATTTATATTGGTTTCTGTAGTGAATTTAACCAGAGGTTTATCACACTATGATATGTGATAGTCTAAAAAAAATGTAGAGATTTTCCCCTGCTCCCCAGGTAAAATGGGATAGAAAGAGAAACACCAGGAGTCAGGACTTCTGTGTGTGGAAGGAGGTAGTAGATTAAAGCAAGGCAGCTGCCAAATTTTTTAAAAAATGTGTTTATTTAATTTCAGTTGCCAGAATGTATAATAAAGACAGTTATCCAGTAGTATTATTGTCCTGGCAGACCAAACTGCAGGCATTTTGGTCAAAGCCAAAATAGAGTAATTCAGCTATATTGTCTGAAGAAAGAAATATTTTTCCCAGCGAGGAAAGGAAATGCCATCTCACTTTCCTTCGCTCTCACACTCCTCTCCTCCTGACAAAGAACCCAGTCATTTAAGAGTCAGAGTATGCCTCCTTGCAGGCTTGGCTATGCCATTACAAAATCCTTTACAGACTCGAGTTGCATGCTTACTGATCTTGATTTAATCTTGAATGCAGTTGCATAAATAAGCAACAGCTTCCCTCTTGGGAGGAGCTAAATAAATACACAAAATGTCTACCTTTGGTGAAACACACAGCAAGATAGTGCAGTGTTTCTCAACCTTGGCCACTTGAAGATGTGTGGACTTCAACTCCCAGAATTCCCCAGCCAGGTGGCTGGGGAATTCTGGGAGTTGAAGTCCACACATCTTCAAGTGGCCAAGGTTGAGAAACACTGATGTAGTGAAACTGTGGCCTTGGGCAACTTTCAATAGTTAAGAAGAACATGGGACTGAAAAATATCAGACCACCTTAGTTATGTGGAAAGATAACAAGATCGATATTTTATCAATGAAAGAATAGTTTCAGGTTTTGAAGGTGCATGGTTCATAGAGTTTTACAAAGTCACTTCCCACTTGAAGCTCACCTGTGTTTCATTATTTTTTCTAATTTGTGAAAAATAAATCAGAGAAGACAAGACAGACCAACTAGATAGCATGCTTTGGATTGTTAATGCTAGGAGCTGTCCCCACATGAGTTCAGAATGGAACCACTAGGTTCCCTCCTGCGCTCCAGTTTGCGAAAATTTGCTTTACTTCGCAGTATTAAGGGCTCTTTCACGTCAAAGCTGATGTTCCTCCTTTTCCAGGTGGAACTACCTGACACTGTTCAAACCTAGTTATAATAGAAATAAGAGATATATTAAAAGAAGATCAGTGGCATAAGTTAGGGCCCATACAAAGAAACAGTTGGTGACCTGAATCCCTATTCTGTTTTTCCAAAATCCAACATTTACTGTAAGTTGAAAGAGGTGTAGACATTGCATATATTTGTTCACATTTCAGTACAAGGTGGCTACAAAGAAAAGGGGGTTTAAAAAGGAAAGGTAAACAGATTTACAGCCTCCTTTTATGTTTACAGTATAATGTCTATAACTGGAAATTGCTTATTTCCTCTGCTCAAGACGTATGTGTTCGAGATGCAGGAACAGGCACGTATTTATGAGGCAGGGTATATGCACTGGTTTCCATTTGGCACGTTGCTTCAAAAGCATGAAATATGGATGTACTTTTTCCATCCCTGTCTATTTTTATTACCCATCAAATCAAACTATTTTCTGAAATAGTTTATTATTGAGTTCTGGAGAGGCAAATCTGAAATGTCAAGAGGGGAATGTTGAAAATGGAAGGTCAGTTTAGAAATATGTTTTCCAATTAAGGACAGTAGCACAGAATTCTCTGCATAACAATGTGGTTGCCAAATGTGTGTGTGTTTCTATATACAGATACACACGCACAGGTATCTTGGATCTCTGAAGCTGGGAACTTGTGCCTTATTAACAGCAGTTGTCTAATTTTATCTTACATAGGGCTAAAAGGTATACAGACTATCTTTGCATTTCCTGCCCTTTGTTAGAAATAACTCCAGTCACCTCATGATTGTTGCCCTGTGGGTGTTTGTGTGGGTGTGGGTATGTGTGTTTCAGCTGAAATGCCTCTGGAAATTTTTGAATCTCCTTCACTTGAAAGCCTGAAGAATGAATTCAAGGTATAGAATGTTCATACCTAAAATCAAAGTTTACAGATTCTGCAACTGATATATGAAAATCGGAATGTTGGAAATTTTTGACATTGAGACACTCTGCTTTGAGAGTACAGAGGAGGTGATGAACGTACCAAAACAAAATCAAAATGGCCTTCACGTTTTTCCTAAAAAGAGACAGCTTGTGTATGATTCATTTTCCTTTTTTGTATAGACAAAAGAACGAAAAGAGTAAATGCAGGATAGCAGTTATCAAATGTGAAGTTGCCCTACTAGGCTTTTAACAGCATTGTAAACTGATTGTAAAGAAAAGGAATTTTATCATCCTGTTTGTTGTTTATTCGTTCAGTCGTTTCCGACTCTTCCACATTAGAAATTTGGGAAACACTGGAATAACAGTATTTTTATTTTCTAGGTTGGACCATGGAAGATAACTGGTTTATCAAGTGATTACATGTATGCCATGGTTTCTTACCCATTGGTAAATGGTTTTTTCTGTTTTACTCAAAAAAAAAAAGAAAACTGTGTGCAACTCTACACTTTGGGTGTTCAGTGTAGCTTGGACATAATATATAAGGAACAATGAGGTTCCGTTTGATATCAGACTCTGCGTGTGCATATATGAGAGAGAGGGGTGGGTCTGCACTGTTGCATTGGGACATACATTATCAGCTGTTCAGTTGTTGAGGTCTCATTAGCTATGTATATAACGTCTTGTTGATATGTCCTAATTTTAAAATTAATAAAGTTTAATATAAGTGTGTGTCGTTCTAGGTTTTCTCATTATCTTGAAGCAAAATGATAGCAGTTTTGGAATGAAACTGCTCTTTGTTAGAGAAACTTTTAAAGATTTTACCAGTTTACCTGTCTCCGTGAAGTTGTCCTTACAAATTACAGCTCTACCAACTCCTTCTCTGATGTTTTCAAATTTGAAAAGGTCCCTTTGCCTTCTACCAACTAGACTTTGTCTCCCCTTGCATTCCCATTTACACAATCTGGGGAAAACCCTGACTTTTATGTCTAACATAATATGATGTTCTGGTATTTAAATATTTCTCCATCCTCACATATTCTTTCCCAGAATGTTCCCCCTGATGGAACATCAGATCTCTGTAAAACTTCTGCCCATCCATCCATTTCCCCAACACAGATTCTCCACAGTCCATCCTTTTGTACCCTATTAAGCCATCCATTCCTTAAATATTCACATTATTATTTCACTTACCGACCCATCATAATTCAGTTTCAATCCATGGGCATAGTAAACAAATGGGTCATAGTTGTATCAATTCTTCCATTCCTCTCACTGATCTTTTTAAAGAATACCACTTTGTTTAAACAACACCCCCCCCCCAAAAAACCCTCTTCCATTTTGACAGAACATTTGAAAAATAGGAGCCTCTTTTTCCTTCTTTATTCTGTGCTACAAATGGCAACAGGAATGGGGGTTATTGATATAGTACCCAAACTTTGCTTCCCTCAGAATTTACAAACATGGGATTTTGGTACCAATGTGGAAGCCATTATAACAGAGAGAATGTTTCTGTCATGGCAAGAATGTAAGCTAGACAAAACTAAAATGTTCGCACTGCCTACCAACAAGAGGCAGAATGTGGAGATCTGATGCCATGCAAAACCAGCCAGTTTCCAGTCTCAATGTTCTTGAGATACAGATGCTTCCCAAGCACTTGACAGGCACTTAAAGAACACTTGTGGGCAAAGTGTGGAAGGATCTTGCCACCTGCTGGTTCCACCCCTGCCACACCTTGAGCATGTTCAGAATTCTAGTTTTGTAATGAATTTGTTACTGAAGAACTCAGCACTTTTGAAAAGGGCCTGGCAGTCAGATACAACCAAATCCAGTAAGCCAACTCTTCCTTCAGACTTCCTTCTAATTTGCAAGTTAAGTGGAGCAAGCATCTGAATAAGACATTGTAAGCTGGTGTGTAACCCTACAACACCCTTCCTACTTTATGCCCACTGCTTCTAAAAATTCCAAAAGCAATTGAACGTGGGTAGCTTCTCCTTTAGGGAAGGAGAAATGCCTCTGAAAGGAAGCCTTCCTTGATGTGATCCCTTGATTGGCACTACTACCAGATGTAATGGGGCTGCAATTCCCAGAATTTCCAGGCTATGCTGGCTAAGAGTTGCAGTTCTAACCCATCTGGAAAGCATTAAGTCAGGGAAAGCTGCCTTAAACCTCTCACAAAGGATATCAAGTCTGATGGAGGCATAGATAGCTGCCATAAAACTTTTGAAGAGGAGTAAACAGTGTGAGGACTTCAAAGACTTGCAGTTTGTTTAGTGTTGCCAGTGCTGGAAATCGCCATTTGGGAGATGGGTGTTGGAAACAATTTGCTCCCAGGCAGCCTATCTATTTAGTTGTCCTGGACCTCCTTAGCAAAATGTATAATTCATTGAACACCATACAGTATGGTGAAACGTTCTGAGGACAGCTAGCCTTAAGGTCTTCAAGAAAGATACAACTGATGTAAAATACCAAGAGTCCAGGGCTGGAGACTTTGGGGACCCGAGGAAAAGAACTTCTTGTCAACACATCAACTTGCCAGAGGAACCAGCTACTGGTTGTTTTCCTGCTAAGCTTAGTGACTATGTAGAACAGTGCTTTCCAAACTGCCACCGTTGGCGACACACCAACGATGGCAGCGGCAGGGGCGCACGCGGTGGGGGCGTGCATGGCGGGGGCGCGGCGGCAGCGGCCTCGTGTTTTCCGCTAAAACGCGGAAGCGCTGATGACGCGCCACTGCTGTTGCTGCCGCCGCCGCCATACACACCGCCGCCACGCACGCCCCCGCGCTGCCGCCGTGCACACCCCGGCTGCCGCTTCTGGGTTGTGTTGTGACACACTAAACTGTGTGTTGCAACACACTAAAGTGTCATGACACACAGTTTGGAAAGCTATGATGTAGAACTAGAGGACAGTACTGCAGCTATTATTTCAACACAAGTCAGATTGGACAACAGCAATCTGCTATCCCTATAAATTAGTGTTTCTCAATCTCAGCAACTTTGAGCTATGTGGACTTCAACTCCTAGATTTCCCCAGCCAGCAAGCTGGCTGGGGAATTCTGGGAGTTGAAGTCCACACAGCTTAAAGTTGCTGAGGTTGAGAAACACTGCTATAAATCAAGCCACGGCCAGACTGCAGATAAACGTCTCTCCCACATCTTGGCTCCTGTTGCAAATTCCCCTGGGAAATTGCCAACTCCCCTTTCGTCACCATTTTCCCAGCTAATCATGGTTAAAGCTAAGGAGATCAGTTATGAAAGCCCACATTTTTCTGCCATAAGCTAAATCAAAGGTGATTCACCTCAAAATGCCCACAGAGTAGATATCTCCAAGAATTTCTTGAGCTCCTTTTCCAGTCCAACCCATTTCCTCCTCACATGGTGGTTTTTGGCACAACCAATGACTTTGAAAGTCCTCATCATTTCAGCTGTATCCCAGTAGGTCCCAGAAGCCTTTATTAACCTCTAATATAAACCAGTGGGGGGGACTGGGAAGGTCAGAACAGGCCAATCCCAATAAAAGCCAACCATCTCCAATGCGCAGTATGAATTAGGAATGGTTTCCCCCGTCCAACGCACTCACTGGCCTGCCAAGACAATATGGAGGGAGTTCCCATAATGAATCGATGGCTGTCAATTATCTGGTCATTACAAATGAGTGATGTGACCGATCTACTGTTTTCCCTTATCACTTCAGGAATCAATGCTGGCTGATACACAAAATGGTACTGGTGAACAGTCCCTTGGGTTCAGACAAAGGACACACATCCCACCAAATCTCACCACCCAAGTTGTTGAGCCCCAAAGTCTCTGGTAACGTCACAGCATTTGATTACTCCATCTTGCCAGTGTAATTCTGTCCGAGGTTTAACATAGCGGTCCTTTTTATGTATATAATGCTGGTTAAATGGAGATGGTCACTAGCCCTATTCAGTTCCATTTGGCACAAAAGGACTTTTAAATTGGTAGCCATGTTCCATATTACAAGATTGCCGGTGATGAGATGCAGAAGGGCTCATGAGCAGTTGTAGGCAACTTCCTGAAGGTTGGTTCCTCCCACCCCCACCCCTCAATTTGGCACAGAGGGTCCTTATAAGGAAGTATCAGAGAGTGGGAGGGAGGCTGGGAGGGGACGGGGTTATACATTCAAAAGCCAGTGCGGAGCAGGGGCCTCTAGCATTGAGGAGGTGTCCTCCTCCTCACATGGAGGCCTGAGACTGTTTGTACAAAAAGTTCTGCTTCCCTCCCCTCCCCAGGCAGGGATGTGTCAGTGAGCAGAAGGAGAGCAAAAGTCCACATAGGTCAGGCTCTAGTTAGCAATAATGGCCCCGGGCCGTGCACGCAGATACACACGTGCACATGCACACACACACATCTGTCAGTCTATCCACCGCAGGAAACGGATGTGTGGTAGCTTGGTGTCAGCAGGTCAGCTGGATGACTGGGTGCTGTCCCTGAATGTTGAGATGACGGGTGGCAGGGTTGACCAATGTCTATCCATTCTCAGTTCTCAATTGCATCTGGAAGGTGGGGGAGAAAGAGAAACTTCTTGTCACAGCACAGCTTGCACTACTTTTTTAAAGATGATGATGATGATGATGATGATGATGATGATGATGATGGAGGAGGACAACTCTTTCAGGCTGACAGCACGTTTGGCCTTGGAATATTATCTTGGAGGTTGCATTCCAGAATGCAGCAGGCAAAAAATTCTAATTTCATGTCATTTACAATTAAGCACAATGAAATCTAATGAACATTATTACTCTCCAGACTTGTATTTAAATGTGTTCCCCTATAAATCCAATTTGATCATACTTTTTCAAAGCCTCAGAGGACTGTCTGTCTCTAAGGCCTCGGGGGACCAGGCGCAGCTCTGCCACATCGGGTTATGCTCTTCTGATCTGCACCAATGATTTTAAAGGACTGCTAAGTGGAACAATTCTTATTTGTTTTTCAGCCAAATGGACTTAATTCCAGTTGGGTAAGAAATTGCTTTTTGCTTTTTTATCCTCCTGCCCCCTAGAGGAGAACATCTGGGTGAAATTCACCTGGGTGGAACAGGGTGTTCCCGCACTTCCTCTAATAACAAAATTACCAAGAAGCCTTTGGGAATGTCCTGTCTTTTATTGTGAAGGCAGCTTTCCAAAACTCCACAATTCCCCAGACTCCCTCCATCTCAATTAAATACCAAAGTAGGACAGGTTTTTTTCAAGATCAGAGAGGGGGAGCTGATGGGAAAGCTTCCTCAGTCACGGACCTGGGGATTGATGTGGGGAATCTAGACTTCATCTTAGTTTTCCATAGGTATCCTTACCCTATTTCCCCAATCAATTGTCTTTGTTTTAACCCCTCCTCTCCCAATTCATTCAGGAGAAAAAGAATAGCTGTCTGGTACCTTTTTTTATTGGTAGTGCTAGGGAATTGAAGATGCACACATAGTCTTCCCAGATTGTCTATTCGGTGACAAAATACACAGGCCTATCATCTTTTGGGCTACCTTTGCCAATTGCAATAATTTTATGGGCCCAGGAAACTCAAGTTATTCTTCTACTGTATGTATGATTTACTCTAAAGCTCCATTACTCAATGGAAGATTCTTTTGATGGTATGGATGCTATCTGCCACCTCTGGGACAAAGTTTCATTAGCTTAGAGCAGTGTTTCTCAACGTTGGCAACTTTGAGACGTGGGGACTTCAACTCCCAGAATCCCCCAGCCAGCATATGCTGGCTAGGGAATTCTGGGAGTTGAAGTCCACACGTCTTAAAGATGCCAAGGTTGAGAAACCCTGGCTTAGAGCAACTTTCTTCAGTTGAGGCTCTTCTGAAGTCCTGGCCAACAGTGCCCATATTTCCCAATCATGGACATGCTGGCTGGGAATTATGGGAGTGAAAATTCAACATCATAAGATGAAATTTGGGGAGGTCCTTTTAGAGGTGAAAGGCCATTCCTCTACCACCCACTCCTGCCTATGGCTGGATCTAGAACCAAAACTCCAGGCATCCACAAAGCCCACATGGTACAGGTAGTCCTCACTTAACAACCACAATTGGGACTGGAATTTCGGTTGCTAAGTGAAGCGGTATTTAAGCAAATCCAACCCCATTTTACAACCTTTTTTGCAGCGGGCATTAAGCGAATCACCGCGGGCCTTAAGCAAACCACATGGTTGTTAAGCGAATCACACAGTTCCCCATTGATTTTGCTTGCCAGAAGCAGGCCGGGAAGGTAGAAAATTGCAATCACGTGACCACGGGATGCTGCAACGGTCATAAATGCAAACCGGTTGCCAAGAGCCCAAATCGTGATCATGTGACTGCGGGGACGCTGCAATGGTTGTAAGTGTGAGAACCGGTCGTAAGTAGTTTTTTCCAGCGCCGTTGTAAGTCCGAACTGTCACTAAACAAATGGTTGTTAAGCGAGGACTGCCTGTATTTTCCTTCCTTACTACCTCCCACAATAAACCTCCCCCATGTAGGATAATGGATAAGAATGGCACGCCTCTCTGCCCCTTACCAGCTGCAGGTCCCAGTTCAGAATCACAGGATGGCGGCCGATGTGGCTCTAGGGCAGGAGAGACAGTGAAGCGAGAGAATCTCAGGGTGTCCACGAGGCTGGACTCTGCCCGCTTGGCAGAGGGCAGCAAGGCAGGTGTCACGGGCGCCGGTGAGGACAGGACTGGGTGTGGCTGGGCAGCGCTGGGGTCCGACACCATGGAGACGTAGGAGGGGTTCTGAGCCATGAGAGGGAAATCGTCATCCCACTCAAAACTGCCACCTGATTTGAGAAGGGAGAAGAGGGAAGGTAGGAAGGAGGCTACATTGGAGCCAATCCAAGTGTAAAGAAGAAGATAAAAATATAATCAAAAGCTCTGATGCGTAAGCCTTAATCTGGTTGGGTTCACACAACATGCTAAACTAGACTAAAATAGTATGTTGTATGACCAGGCCATTATATTCGACCGCTGTCTGGTTTATTTGTTTGGGCAGAGCATGTTGCTTTTTATGAGCAAAGCGACTGTGTTTTGTTCAGCCAGGTTCAGGTTCCACATGTTGTGTGAACCCATGCTTTGAGTCACTGACAGAACAAGAACTAGACAGCTGCAGAAAGATTTATTTTGTCGTGCTTAGATGCATCGGTAGAAAAAAAAATAGCAATGAATAGATTTTCCCTATGTTATTATTTCCTAATTCTTCTGCTTTGCTCAACTCTGTCTCATGTTCCTCTGCTCTGCAGCTGCCATTTAACAAGTTAATTTCAGTAGGGGAGCAGAATCACTTTCTCGTTGCTTTCAGTTCTTCAGATCAATTAGCATTTTCACAGACATACATGCACTTCACAAATACCAGGATAATGAACTATGCTCACACACACACTGATAGAACGTGTAATTTCATCAAGATGAAGTTCTTTCTGCAACTAAATTTTACCGGTGTACCCATGCTTTGTAAAACACCCCATAAAAAAAAAAATTTCCTATCATCTCCAAGTTCTGGCTCCTCCTTCTTCTGTTACGATAGGAAGAAATTTGGGGACTTGAAGTGGACAATCCTGACAGCTCCTTCCCAGTTAGTTCATTGACACTGGAATGATTTGCTGTGCAGACTCTGCCAAAATGAGTGGGGGTTCCAGATCCCCATATTTGACCTTATAGGCCAAAGGAGGTCACCTCAGGGCTATTTAGGCTTCCTAAAGCATTTCTTAAATTAAGCAGGATTAATGCCAAGCTGCCCCTAAAGACAACAATCAATCAATCAATCAATCAATACATACATACATACATACATACATACACACATACACAAACTCGTCAGACAGTAAGGACAGATGCCAAAGTGTGTTCTGAATATTGGAAGCTCCATAAATCCTTTGCCTCTCTCTCTGTCATTGAACAAATCTCTGGGAAACACTTCCGAGTGCTGGGAAAGCCACCATTAAGTCACGGAGAGCACCAGAATGGGGTCAACTCCATATAAGGAATTTAACACTTAATTTAGGACACTGTCTGTCACAATTTGTGGCACAGGCTACTGGTAGGTACCTGTAACTTTCAAAAGACAGAAGACACATTCAGGGGTAGGATGATGAATGGCATTTAGCTATGAGGTCTAGAGAAGCTCAAGATCTCATGAGTGACTGTGACAACGGATTATTGGCCCAATGCAAGCAGCTGGTCATCCCCCTTGAATTCTCCATGGATGGTGGTCTGGAGGGAGGGAGGGAGGGAGAAAGGCAGACGGACAGACAGCTGAGACATCTCTGTTGTGGTCAGGCTATTTTCAACTTAGATTTAGGACTGCAGTAACTACAACTGAGCTTAGATTACATGCTTACATTCATTACCAGGTTAGCACAATGCACTGAATATATACTAACCAGAAGGCCTGCCCAGCTTAGTTTGGCAAATCCTCAAGAAACAGCAATAACAATAATAACAACAACAAGAGAAGATTAAAATGAGCTGAGGTCAGTGTGTTATGCGCATGCAGCTACTACATCCTGAAGCATGTTATGCGAACTCAGCTTATCTGTTTTTGAGGACTAGAGGTCTGATTAGGATGGTCAGCTCCCAGAAGTTAATAGATTGTGAAAGATTCCAGAAGGCTTCAGAGGATTTTACGGCAGGCATTCAGGTTGAAGTCTTAGTCATTCTATGGATTAAACAAATAGCCCTGAATGAGTGCAGGAGTGGTCAGGAGTTGTTATGGAAGCCTGAGACTGTTGTGGCCATGAGAGTCTTTGCTCAACACTGGCTGGTATATAATTTGCACCTTTATCTGCCAGATCTGCTCATTATCACTCACATCTACTTACATTTAGGGTGGACCACTATACTGCGTTTTATACAGGTAGTCCTCATTTAACGACCACAATAGGGACTGGAAAATAGGTTGTTAAGCGGCGCGGTTGTTAAGTGAGTCACCATATGACCGGACCTGATTTTACAACCATTTTTACAACGGTCATTAAGCAAATCATAGGTCGTTAAGCGAATTCAGCTTCCCCAATGGATATTTTTTGCCAGACTGGCAAAAAAGGTCACAAATCGTGATAACGTGACCACAGGACACTGCAACTGATCATAAATGCAAGCCGGCTGCCAAGCGCCTGAATTGCAGTCATGTGACTGTGGGGGTGGTGCAATGTTTTGCAATGGTCGTGTGAGTACATGTCATAAAACACTTTTTCCGAGGCTGTCGTAACTTCGGGCCATCGTTAAACAAACAGTCGTTAAGCGAGGACTACCTGTATGGGACTGCTTTTGAAATATGTTTGGAAATTCCAGCAGATGTAAAATCATCATCCAGAGTGGTCCAGTACATATTAGACTTACGCTGATCTCCAGTTTGTTTTCAGATAAAGTATTCGTTGTTGCCTATATGTCCCTAACTCAAGGCACAAATGACCGGGTTCCAATTATCCTACTACGGACACATTATGTGAAGACTTAGCTCTCTGGAGAAGGCGCTAATGCTGGGAAAGGAGGAAGGAATGAGATGAAGAGTACAACCAACAGTAAGATGGATGGACTCAGTGATGATGGATGCACCACTGGAAGACCTGAAAGACCAGGTTAGGGACAGATCGTCATGGAGAAAATCTATGTGGTCACTAAGAGTCAACCCCGATTTGATTACAATCAATCAATCAGTCAATCAATCAATCAGTCAGTCACTCATGTGTCCCTAAACATCAGGGACTAGATTGACAGAAGAACTTCTTCCCATGCTAACTAGCTAATACTCTGTGCTCAATTTCCGAGTCCCTTCTTTATGTAATACCAAGTTTTGGTTATATGCTTGACAACAACAGAAGAACAAACCTTCTAGGTACCACCCTCAGGCAGTGAAATGTCTTCTCAAAAGAAGCTTGGCCAGCCACCTCTCTTTTTTTGGAAAGCAGAGCGTTATATATAATCTGTACCTTTAATTTATCTAACTTTCAGTTCTTGTGACACTATTTTTCCAACAGAGACTGTTATTTCGCATTCTTCTTGGCTGCTGTTTTAGTCATCTATTGTCCTTTTAATTGTTGTTTTTATTTCATTTTTTAGATTATTGTATCTTGAGACCTATGGGGAGGTTACATTTCCTAAAATAGGAAGGAATTTTATAAATTGGGTGTACATCCATCATCAGGCCCTTGCCACAGCACAAAGCAGAATTAGTTATTTAGTAACAAGGAGGAATCTGTGCCACCATCTGCCTTATTATGACAATTTTAGATTCTGAGCTTCCATGGAGGCAATAAAAATTATATTCTAAAAATAAACTATGTGGAGATTATTATTATTTTTTAAAAAAACCAGCCAACGTCAGCATAATTATTATGCAATGTCTCCTAAATTTCTGATAACGGAAGCACATTTTTATTTTAAGAAGATAGAAAGCTTGCTTTATTTACCCTCACACATGAAATGAGTTTAGACTGAGGAATGTAAAAGAATAATATCTGTCTTCAGAGAGGTCCCCCTCACCATGTTTTCTGCACGAGTCTTCATGGAAGAAGACAAACCAAGGCAGAAATAAAAGCGAAGGCTCACCTGAGGGTTGGCAATTCTACTCTGTCTTTGTATTGGAGACGACCAAGTGATCCCAACCAACACACCCAGGACAGATACAGAGAAATGTTATCCATCCATCCCAGCAAAAACTGGGAGGAAAACATTATCTGTGTGAATGCACTTAAATCCAGGGATGGACAAAGTCTTGGTGGCTGGACTTATCATTTTATAAGGGTTCTGGGCTACCCTAGATGTAATACGGGGGCCACACCAGTTTTTGCATGTTTTCCTGGTTTTTATTTTTAAAAAAAACCTCTGTTAAGTATATCGGAGGGTTTACACTAGAGTTTTCATACGTATTTCCTCCCACCAATTTTGAGAAACTCTGCCCCAGTTTTCAGCAACTGCAGGCAGAGGAGACCTTCTACAGGTTGCCCAGCCCTGCTTTAAACTGTGTTGAAATCACAGTTTATTTCTGATATTCTAAAAATATGAATTAAAATACTGCCGGTGTGTCAAAAATACACAAGTATAATCATGAACAGATCTTAGTGTATATCCCTCTCCTCAGTTCCTACCACCTAACAGTAGGAAAACAAAGTGCCCCAACAAGCCAATTATGAGGACCACTGTCTGACAGAGATGGCTGTCCAACCTCCATTTGATCACATCCAGTGAAGAGGAGACCATAATCTCTCTGGATCCTTGGTTCCATGGTTGAGCTGCTCTTATGGTTAGGAAGGGATTTTTCCTCCAACACTCATCCAGTCTCACCTTTCCGTAACTTAAATCCATTATTCCCAATTCTGCACTCTGAAATTATAAAGAATCATTCTTCCTCTTCTACTGTGTGATACGCTTTCAGATACTGGACCCATGTTCTCTTACTTTATCACCACCACCACCACAACCATCTGCCTTCTGTCTCCTTTTCTTAGAGCTACAGTAAAAGCTTCCAGTTTCATCAGTCTCTTTTCACAGAACTTAGTTTCTTGTCCTTCAGTCTTCCTCATTGCCCTTCTATGAAACAATTTTCTTAACGTGTGATGTCCAGAACTGAACACAACAATTGAGATAGGATCTGACCAAAAGGAAATAGTGGAACTATATCTTGCCTGGCCATCATTTTATACCTGGAAATCTTGTCCCACTTTCAAGCGTAAATTCACCAATGCCGTTTTTCCACCTCAAGTAAAACATCAAAATGATTTGCAACACTAAAAGCACGCACAGAGAGATGGTGGCACTATATCAATGAACAATGCTGTACACCCAGAGATGCAGATGGGAGGCAGAGTAACAGCAGTTATTCTAGATTCTGCATACCCAAATCAACAACTTCAGAGTTTTGCTAACCACAGGTAAGCCAGGGGCAAGGAGAGTCTCAAACTGTGATTCTCTGTCATCAGGGTCCTGCACTTTTTTCCCTACATGCCCAGAAGGCTGAGTATATGTTTTCAGGCTGCACTGCCAACCTGGCACTGTACAGACGGAATGGCTGGGAATCCAGAGAGTGGTATTTCCACCATGTTGGAAGTTGCCAAGTTGAGAAATGTTGCCCTGAAAGCATCATCTTAGTTATGTTACAAGCTTTCTGAAATCCCCAGACAGTAATCACTAAGAGACACTGTTCATGCATTAAGTTTAAAAGTGGGCAAGCTGCAGCCCCCGTCCCCAGCATCCCTTCCGTGGGCACTCACCACCTCCAGTTTGCACAGCCAACATTCAGCAGCAAAAGGCACAAATTTCAGCAATGACATTTCAGATTGTTTGGTTAGGCATTTGAGTCATTTAGAAATGGGGACGGGAGCAGTGTGTTTCCCAGGAGCCACCCATTCTGGTTCTCACAATAGGTAAAGGTAAAGGTTCCCCCCGCACATTTGTGCAGTCGTGTCCGACTCTAGGGGCCGGTGCTCATCTCCGTTTGTTAGCCGAAGAGCCAGCGTTGCCTGAAGACGCTTCCATGGTCATGTGGCCGCATGACGCGCGCGGAACGCTGTTACCTACCCACCAAAGTGGTACCTATTCATCTACTTGCATTTGCATGCTTTCAAATTGCTAGGTTGGCAAGAGCTGGAGCTAGTGCGGGAGCTCACTCCGCACACAGGGCTAGGGATTCGAACCTCCAAACTTGCGATCTTCCGATCAACAAGCCTGGCGTCTTTCCCACTGAGCCACCACGCCTCACAATAACCCATCTCCAAAACAAACAAAAATCAGTCTTGCCCTTTCAGTAAAACTGTAGCATCACTGAACGGTCTTCTCCAGCCTTCTAGAATACACCCCATACATTGCCTACTCCTGTCCTAAAATTATTAATCATTTGAGTTTGCTCTTCTGTTGAAGCAAATGGTCATTAGTGTGAAAACTTTACTAACATTCTTGCTCACTAGTTTTGACTGATACTCAAGATCATGATCTTGCTAGACCAAAGCTTTCCAAACTGTGTGTAGCGACAGGTTAGTGTGTCGGCTGCAGTGTGTAGGTGTGTCGCGCGAATGTAACGAGAAACCTCTGAGTTGGACGCTCAGAGCCTCAAGCGCCTCGCTGCTGCTGCCTCTGAGCCCTGCCAGGATTCCACACAGGTCCTAGTGCCTGCCTTGTGCCCTGCTGCCTCCAAGCCTGCCCTGCCAGGATTCCACACAGGTCCTAGTGCCTGCCTTGTGCCTTGATGCCTCCAAACCTGCTGTGATTCCTTGCAGGTCCTAGTGCCTGCCTTGTGCCCTGCTGTAAGAGGGGAGCTCTGTTTTCATGAGATATGTTGTGTCCCCATACGTTTCGCTATTACAATTTTTGTATGTGTCCATATCTCTTATAAGTTAGTTAGTTTAACTTCCGGTTTGCTAGTAAAACTGAATTACTGTGTGGCAAAATGATGCATGTCTCAAAAGTGTGTCACCAACATGAAAAGTTTGGAAAGCTCTGTGCTAGACTAACTTTGCATCTGTTTCTAGCTTCCTGGATACAACACAGATTGTGGTGGGAGATGGATGGATGGATGGATGGATGGATGGATGGATGGATGGATGGATGGATGGATGGCTTTCTGCCTTAGACTTGATTCCCATCTGCATTTGTCTAGTTCTGAACTTCATCTGCCTCTTCTTGAAATTGGCCTCATGCCAAGCTGAGTCTTTGCAGCTGTCTCTGGTCCCTTTGGCCAGTCTTCCTTCAAAATCAACTCAGCCTCTTTTGGATTGTATCCAGTCTTCACCTGTCTACTCTTCCTACACCTGACAATTAGTTTGGTCCCAAATCTGATCCTTCCTGAAGCCTGGCCCATTACTCCAACTTCTTTCACACGCCACTTTCATATCAAAAGCACCTGGAGAGCTCAGCCTGCTTCCTCTCTGGCTCTGTAGCTGGATTGGCCCATTCCCCACTTGACATTTAAGGCCACTAGAGATAGAGATATTTCTGATTTGCCCCAGGACTCACTGAAGCCATCAGCTGGTGGGAAAGCATCCAGTCCTGGTTCTGCTGCTGGGCCAGGAGAAGGGGCATCACCATCAGGAACTCCCTGTGAACTCAGTTCATTGGTTGGTGTCTCCTACATATAGACAAGGACAGGAATTAAAGTCGCTTTGAATTAGCCACCTAAAGTCCCTCTGGACTGAGGCACAGTTCAATTAAATCAATAAATCAATAATAAAAATTATTTATCAGAATGCGAAGGTTCAGCAACTGACTGTTGAAATTGTGGGATGGGAGGTGAGCTAAGACTAGCAAGATGTGAACAGGGGGAAACACTGGGGTTGTCAGAGTCTCTCTCTCTCTACAAGGGAGAAAAGAGCCTTCGTATTGCATGTCATCATTATGCAAGTATGTACCTATCCTTTTGGCTACTGAAATACATCGAAGACATCCAACTGCTGGGGGGGGGGGAAGCTATCATCCACAGAACATTGGAAGACAGTTTCTGTAAGGAGGCATGAAAGGACAGCATGACTGGGATTAAGCCAGACCCAAGAGGAAGTACGTGTTGTGTACATTGGCAGAGAATCCGAAGTGTGGACAATTGGGTGGGAAGAAGAAATCCAGGAGATGCAGGAGGTAAGAGAGAGATGAGACCCAGGAAGACAGTGTGGGCAGCTGCTTGGAAAAGGGACTTCAACAAGCCTCTCCTTATGCTACTGTGAACCAACTTTCATACCCTCCACCCTCCTCCTCCTCCTCCTCCTCCTCACGGCTCACCTGATCAAAGAGGTAGACGGTGACATCATCAAAGAAGGAGACCATCTTCCGCTTGCGGTCAAACTCAGCCGCTGCCTCCTCAGCCGAGCGGGGCGACTTGAGGAGGCCACGCAGGTTGCGGGCATCATCGCTTTCACTCACCACAATGGGGACACCCCTCCCTCCGCTTCCAGCCAAGCCTCCTTCCTCATCTTCTTCAGCATCCTCTTCCTCTTCCTCTTCTGCTCCTAGGGAAGCCTCTCTCCCTCCCAGAGCTGGGCCCTCCCCCAAAGCTGTTCCTTCCCAAAACGGTCCCTTCCTTGCTCCGCCAGGCGGGGGGAACGTCTGCAAAGCCAGAGGCGGCAGTGACAGAGACAAACGGGATAGCTTGGCTGGAGGCAAAGGTTGGGAGTCAAAGGTGAGGATTTCCAGGGGAAGGGAGAGTGATTGAAGAGCCAACGGTCAGAGGTCAAGAAGGACAAATAATATGGAAGCAGGCCAAGGATGAAAGGGTTGGGATGAAAGAGAGAAAGAGAGAGAGAGAGAGAGAGAGAGAGAGAGAGAGAGGATGTGTTATTTCACTAAAACTACATCCCTTGTATTTTTGCCCAAATATAATCTGATATGGGTCTGCCACATACTGTACATCAGTCCAAGATGTACGAATAGTTTACTCTAGTTAGGCTGACCATATTTCCTTGAGAGAAAAACGGGACCCTAACCTACCCACGGCTTGCTGGACAAAGTGGGCGGGTGGGTGGGCGCGCGGCATGCTTCGCTGCGGGAACTTTAAAAAACGGGACAAAATGGATATTTTTCTTAAAACGACAGGATGGTCGGGAATTGTTTAAAAATCAGGACTGTCCCGTTCAAAACGGGACGTGTGGCCAGCCTAACTCTAGTTTGATTACAAAACTGGCCTTGGCCTGCAGGCAACTAGTATCCATGGAAAAGCTCACAGCAGAAGAACAGATCTGTAATCGTTCCTGCAACTAATTACTTTTTTCCACCAACACTAGGGGAACTATGTTGATCAAGGTTAGATTAACAAACCAACTAAAAGAATCCAGGCCCAGAATTGATCATTTTTACTGTTTGTGACACTGCCCATAAATCCACCATCTCCAAAATTAGAGGATTTTTTTTTTTTTTGCAAAAAGCATACTCTGATTAGTAGAACAGCTCCCCCTGCCCCCCAAAATGGTGTTTGCCAAGACTTTGGGCCATGTTCATGTAGTCTATGGGGGAGCGGGAAGCTTTATAGCAAAAAAGAAGTAAAATTCAAAATAGGCCCACTGGATCAAATGATCTAATCTGGTGTCCCCGGGATATCCATAAGTTGGGTAAAGGCTTTATTAACCCTTTCTTTCCTCCATTTAGGATTTTATTTTGAAGCCAAGGAGAGGACCTTATGGGACACACGACCTGCTCCAGAGAACCACTGCCAGGGACGTCGACAGGGAGCAGTAAAATCAGTCATAACAGTGGCTGCAAATTAATTGAACTGCCTATTGAAAAGGGTTGGGGTTTCAATAATGTGGTTTAAGCCACCATCTTGAATTCCTCACACATGCACACACCCTACATGCTTGTCCACTGCCACTTTCCCATTAAAGCAGTGTTCCTCAGCTTCTGTAACCTGAAGCTGTGCGGACGTTTTTCCATCCCGTCCGTTACATGAACTTCCCATTACTGCCCCCCCCCCAACTGTAGGTCAGGACTTTACCTTTGATATCTTCACTGGTTTGGCTCACGGGGACCCCAGGGTCCTGCTCCTTTTTCAGCTGGTCAGTTGCTACATAAGTGTCTTCCTGAGCATCTTGTGATTGTTCCACATTGGCCATGGGTTCACTTTGGATCTCAATATGGATAGATTTTTCTCCCTCTTTCCTTTCTTCTTCCTTCCATTCAAGCTGCTTCTCTTCAGATTCTCCACTTCCTTTCTTCTTCTGCTGCTGCTGCTGCTGCTGTTTTTCCTCCTCCTCCTCCTCCTCCTCCTCCTCCTCCTCTTCTTCTGCTTTATCTTCCACACTTTCTGACCATTGGGAATGCACCATTTCCTCAAAGTGGTTTTTTTCCTCTTCCTCCTCCTCCTCCTCCTCTTCTTCTTCTTCTTTTTCTTCTTCTTCTCTTTCTCTTTCTTCTCCTCCTCCTTCTCCTCCTTCTTTTCCCTTCTCTTCCTCCTCCTCAGTCTGCTGTGCCTCCTCTGGCTCCAGGTTCCACAGCTTGAGAACAGTCTTGTCTTTCAAGGGGGCAATTGGCGAGAAGCCCAATTTTGGCACCCTCTGGCTGCAAAGTAGATTCCGTGTGACATTCTCTTGCAATGTGACCAACAGCTGTTCTTTGCACACCTGAACCACAAAGCCTCCATCTACAATTGTCTTCTCTGAAGGCTTTTCCTTCTCCGTTCTGGTTACAGCTGGTGCCTCAGAGGATTCTGCCTCCCCATCGGAGAAGTAGGCGGAGTCACGGTGAGGGATTGTAAGCCCCAAACTCCTCCCTACCTCTTCTTCCAGTTCAGTCCCTTCTTCACTCATCGAGAGTGTAAGGTCACTAGTGGACTGAGAGATGGGTGTTGCTGGGAGTTTGCCAGTATCATCTTCTGCTTCTATTTCTTCCTCTTCTCCAGAAGGTGATAGAGGTGATTCCTCTTTAAATATGAACTCGGGTGAAAAGGTGCTCTCTGTTTCATAACCACTGTCCCCAAATTTCTGTCCTGGAGAGGAGTAGTGGGAGGCTGGGCTGCAGACATCTGAGGAACTCGTATTAGAGGGAATGTCCAAGGAATCCACGGAGTCCAGTGTTCCCCTTTGTCGATCGGGTGCTGCGGGGGAGAGGCTCAGGGCCGCAGGGCCAGTTGAAAACCCATCAATAGCTTCCGGGAGAATTGCAATAGTCTCCTCATCGTTACTCTCAGCCAGAGTGGACAATGGTGGTATCTCTACAGGGACAATCACATTGCAGCACCCAGATGACATAGTTGGAAAGGGCGATCCAGGTGGACGGATGTTTCCCCCCCCTCTCTGCTTTGGGTAATCTTGGAGTTCATAGGTCTTCACAGCTGTGCCCATGAGCGGGTCATAAAATTCACTGCGCTCCCCAGCATCTCCATCACAGTCTCTAGGGGGCACTATAGAACAGTCGGATAGGGAGCCCCGCTCCGCCTTGAGCGAGGAGTCATCCTCAGTACCATAGCTGTCCCGGTGAGGGCGCCTCAGAGGTGGACCATGGTTGCTCCAACTGCTTACCACGTCCCCTCGAGGAAGGGCGCATGTGCAACGCACCCGAGTGCACAGTGGACATGGCAGCAGGTTGCGCCGCCCTCCTCCCGTGCTGCTACCACCACCATCAGTGCTACTGCCAGAACTCTGATCCTCCATCAGCGAAGGCTCCTGCTCCCATGAGGGTGACCCCTGGAACTCCGAGGGGTCCCCAGCAAGAGTCTCCCCTGCCCCTCGTTCTTCCATCATCTCAGCATCCCAGCTCCGCTGCTGATCCTCCAGTTCACGATACACCGTGAGGAGTGACTCTGCAAGGAAGGCTTCGCCCTCCGTTGCTGGGGTCTCTGTCAGCGACGTCTCCTGGATCTCACCATCTACACGGAAAGGATTGCTTTCACCGCTGCCCCCCGCCAAGAAAGGGTTCGTACTAGGCTGCTCCGGTGGCCGGAGGGGGGCACTGTGGCAATCCCAATCTGAGGGGAAGAGGGGCTGCGGTGCTGAACCGGGGCTGGGGGCACAGACCGGCCCCTCGCCACTACCGTGGTCCTCCAGGCGAATGTAATATTCACTGCTGACGGAAGGGCTGCGGGCGCTGATGACAGGCACAACGCTGGGCGTCTCCAGGCTGTGCCCGCGGTGCACTGCCTGTTCATAGAAAGGGTTGCTGCCAGGCACAGCTAGCCCACCATTGCTGGAGGGGTATTCGGGCGGTGCTGAGGCAGGGCCCTTCCATCGCCCCAGCCGGGCCTTCTCCCACATATACTCAAAGTTCAGCCCTCCACTGCTTTCAGTCACAGTCAGGATGTCATCCATGTCCCCACCATGGAATCCATCCAGGAGTGGGTAGGCTGAGATCTCTTCTGATGGGCAGTGATGGCGTGCTGAAGACGAGGAGGCCGGCGGTGGGGAAGAGGAGCGCATGGGTTTCAGGGCACTCCAGCGCCACTCAAAACTCTCCTCTGCCTGAGCATTGGAGCGCTCATTCAACAGGTAGCTCACCTGCAAATGCAGCTCTTCCATGGTTGGGCGATGGAAAGCTGGGAGCCAGCATGATTGCATCACCTCATACCTGCAGTGGGGCAGGGTTGGAGGGAGGATAGAGGAACAGTCGGAAAAACAGGCAGAAATAGGAGGAAAAAAACACAGTTGTGGGAAGATAGCCTGAAAGGACAGCTAAGGGTGGGCAGTGGGGATTGGGAACATTTAAAACAAAACAAAAAAGCGTTGCAAAAGGACAGTTGGAAAAGAGGAAGAGTTAGAAACGCTACAGGCTAGCCAAAGGAAAAGCAAAGGTAGAAACAGGGATGCCAAATAGAAAGAGCTTGAATACTACAAGAGGAGGAGGTATGGAAGAACAGTCAACCGGGAAAAAGTCAAGCAGAGCAGACCAAAACACCATTCCGAAGCCGCGGCACAGACATTCAGGAGTTCAAGAGGACGTGAAAAATCAGTCACAAAAATGAAAGGAGAGTGGCTGTGACATCAGGAGAACAAAACGGATGAGGAGTAGATCAGTTGGAAATGCAGATCATCTATAGGTCTTGGAGAATTGTTAGGACATAGGAGAGCTACCTTATATGGCCTTAAACAATTGGCCCATCTAATCTTATTAAGAGGAGCGTGCCCCAGCCTAAACAGAGAGTGGATGGCCATCTGTTGGGGATGCTGAAGTCAATAGCATCCACGGGAGGGGGGGGGTGTGAGCGGGGGAAGGGAGGTCAAAGTGATGCAAGCATCACTGCAGCATCCCAACACATTCGATGTGCGATGTCATGTGCCAACCCCAAGGGAGCTTTCACCTGCAGACACCACTAGCTGTTGTAGTGGATTCCTACACCAGGCAGGCGGTTGGACTAGATCTCCAAGTTCCCTTTCCCCCCTAAACACTCAAGGATTCTAGAATTCAAACTGGTATCTTACAGATGTGTTGGATATGATGTCCATCTTCCTAAGCCACAAGAAGATGGATATTGTAATTCAACACATCTAGGTGCTGCACAGGAGTTGCATTCACACAATGTACTTCTAGTCAACTGAATCAATCCATTTTTCTGGATTGACAAAATGCATTGAATCATAAACTAGCTGGGCTGGATTCATATAACGTGCTACGCCCTTAAAAAAAAACCTAGACAAGGCTAACTGTAATTAAGCTTAGCATGTTGCACAAACATTGCTGTTCTGTCTGTAGCTTGAAATCCAGTTGACATGATTCAAGCTACAGACAATTCCACCTGAATGACTGAGAACCTTCATAGACATATTGCTGTTCTGTCTTTTATTGACCTGGTTAAGCAAGTTGTTAAGCCTGACAGCATCTCTTCAGGGTTTCTGACAGGAGTCATCCCTACAGATGGCAGGGCCTGAACTTCTGCATGGAAAGCAAATGCTCAATCGCTCATCCAGAGGGATTCCTTTTGAGGTAGCAGCATCAGTGGTGTCTACAGCAAACTCTGAGGAGACCAGGTGCGCGCTGACATCACCAGGCAAATGCTGCCCTTCCATGCTTGCCTCCCAACACTTGATGCCAGATTGTAAAGTGGTGGCATGTCCATAAAGATGTCACCATGCACAGATCCTCTGTTCCCTTTTGCCCATTTGTGGCAGAGAAAACAGTAAGCACACTGCATATTCCGCAGCAATCTTAAACGCGGAGATCAAGTTAATCCTTTGGGGGAGGATGGCCCATAAACAGGTGCACTCCGCCCATGGAAAGGGTGAGTAGATAGGCTTCCAATTCAAAACATAGTTTCAAAGAAAGGGAAAAGGCTCTGAAATTGCTTGGTCATTTTTACAGAAAACATCATGCTTTTATTTGATTTGTCTGATTTATATCCCAGGACCTTTCTTCCAGAAGCTCAAGGTAATATACATCACCCTCCATCCTCCATTTTCCCCCACAACAACATTGTGAAGTAGGTTGTGCTGAGAGAAAGTGATTGGCCCAAAGTCACCCAAGGAACTTCTATGGCCTTGAACCTAGTCCAATCCTAGTCCAATATATAATCGCATAGACCGGGGGTCCCGAACCCCCGGGCCGTGGACCGGGACCGGTCCGTGGCCTGTTAGGAACCGGGCCACCATGCAGTCTCTGAACCCCACCCCCCAGTCCGTGCGATTGGCTCCCGCCTGCAAACCCCGCCCCCCCAGTCCATGCGATTGGGTCCCGCCTGCAAACCCCGCCCCTCTGGTCTGTGGAAAAATTGTCTTCCAAGGAACCGGTCCCTTGTGCCAAAAAGGTTGGGTACCCCTGGCATAGACCACATTGGTTCCCCTGCCCTGTTGCATTTCATCCTTTTAAAAATGTTTAATTTTAAATTGAAGGACATGGCTTAAAAGGCTATTTCACTAAATCTTGGGAGCCCGCAGGGCTGCTATGATTATCCTTCTGGATTAATAAAGATTTTTAATAGTGTTTTTGGAATGTTTGACTCCCGGTGCATAAGGTGATTTTATAGTGTATGATCATGGCTTTAATTTGTTGTTCTTATGTATTTATTTTAATTCATATTTCAAATTTGGGGAGTTACATGATGCCCATATATGGTTGACTAGAGCAGCCTATAAGCCCTGTAAATAAATTACTTAAGTACCAGATTTCTGGTTACGGGGTCGTCCATAAGGCACTGCATTTTAGCACACTATCCATATCAAAATAGGTCTCTGTGTCAGAAATAAAGATTGATCTGCCTTTGTGTAAAAATAATATTTGGTGCAGAAAGAACACCTATTTTAAAAACCTCACTGTTTTTATACTGTTTCACTGCATTCCTGATTTCCTGATTTTTTGGTAAGTTTGCACCATATGTTAATAATAATAATAATAATAATAATAATAATAATAATAATAATAATAATGCTCCTAGAAAAAATATTTAAAACATCTGAAAGGAAATCCTCAGCCCAGATTAGCAGCTCGGACAATTGCTGACAGAAATAGAAAGCTGTAGACAACCAATTAGCTGATGTGAGCTAGGAAGAACAGGAAAAGAAAAAAATGGAAAGAGAGGTCACAGTTGAAGAACGCCCTGCCAGATCGACAGTGCAGAGAGAGAAATGGGTGGACAGAGGAACAGTCAGAGGAATACAGAGAGGGGAGAATGGAAGAACATTAGGAGAAATAAGAATGCTGAGACAAGCATCATAAAGTTCAGGGACAACATCCCAGGCCACAAACTACCCATGAAGCCACAGCAGATGTCTGTCAAGGAAGGAGGGGACTGTGGCATCTGCCGGGGGAGGATGGGGGGCAAATGGAGCCATGGGTGCCAGGGTGTCATGATGCAAATGATGCAAATTGTGCATAGGCACATCATTTGCACAATGATGTAATGGCACTTGTGGCATCATTGTGGCTTCTACTGGACATCTCTGGAGGGGGCATGGGCTGATGGCATCCCAGCTGGTAGGTGATGGATTGGTTGGCATAAAGAGGAAGAACTCACCAATAGTCTGAGTAAGGAAGCTTAAGGCGAGGTTTGGCCAGTTTCATCTGCTGCTCCTTGATGACAAAGGTCAGTACCTCCTCATCAGAAAGATGCCGGTAAGGCTGGGAGCCGAATTCAAACAGTTCCCAGATGGTCACCCCCATTGACCTGGGAAGAACACAGGGAGATCAAGACAGAGGGAAAAAGTCCTGGCCCTTGAGGTCCAGGTACAGTGGTTACACCTTCTGTCCCACCCCCACTCCAGCTTAATTTGTCTATTTTTTCTTACTTCTGGGTTGTCTGCAGAGTGTGGTCAAAAAGTCAAAATAGTGGCTGCAAAGGCATGATTGAAGCTCCATCATGACCACCATCTTGATTTTTTTGACTATACCCTGTAGACACCCTGGCTCACTTCAGCCTGTGAAACGAAAACTCAGCCCAGATTAAAGAGGAATATTTACCGTGTATTTTGCGCACTGCTGAGCAACTCCAGCCTAGCCCTCCTCTCCCACACACATTCACTTGCATTCCAACATCAAACTAAGCCATGGTCTGTTTAACCCAGGGGTCCCCAAACTCTTCAGCTCATCGACCCCTTCATGGAGTTTCAGATTGTTCATTGATCCCCAAACATTTATTATATGAAAACAATTTAATAAATACTACTTTAACCATAGTACTATGAATAATGAGAGCCAGTTTGGTGTAGTGGTTAAGGCATCAGGCTAGAAACCAGGAGATCCTGAGTTCTAATTCCACCTTAGGCACAAAGCCAGCCGGGTGACCTTGGGCCAGTCACTCTCTCTCAGCCCTAGGAAGGAACCAATGGCAAACCACTTCCAAAAATCTTGCCAAGAAAACTGCAGCGATTTGTCCAGGCAGTTACCAGGAGTCAACACTGACTTGAAGGCACCCACACACTACAAATAATAGTAATAATAACAACAACAACAATAATAATGGATAGTCCCATCGACCCTTGAGGGTCGATATTGACCACTTTGGACAACCCTGGTTTAACCATTCTTTATTAAACCATGGTTCAACAAACATTTGGCTGGTTACGTACAACCCATAAACCATGGTTTACTAACCACTCTGGCTAAGTTTACACAGTATTCTAAGGGCTCATCTTTACATCCCTCTAATACCGCACAAAGACCACTAACCATTTTTAAGGGACATGTCCTCATGATATCACCTCTGTCTCATCCCCAGCCTGCTGCAGAGGCAGCCTAAAATCATCTCTGATGGTAAATTATGTTCCCTGGCTCCTGACCCAAACTTTGCTGTGTGAACAAACAATGATGTCTCGATTATAATGCTGGCAATGATGCAGTCGGGCTGGTATCATCCCAGCTCCTACTGGCAGCTTGAGGCTGTTGTGGGCATGGCTCCTTCCCTCTGGTTGGAGGGCACTGCCCTCTCTGGCCATTTTAGTTTTGGCTGCACAACCAAACAGAAGTATATAAGTGCCTCCGGAATGCCTCACATGTGGTTTGGAAAGTGCTGATTAGGCATTTCAAGTACTCATGGACTACCAATCTTCCAGAAGAGCAGTACACCTCTTTTTTAAACACATGTTTAGCAGTCTTGTGAAAAAGAGGTAGACCTGTCTTTCAAAAAATACAGTAACAATCTGATCAGTTGAATCTGGGAAAGAGAGTCAAACTCTGCCAGCAGTTTCTTGTTGCTTCGGTCTCAAAGGAGAGCCAGACAGATGTTCAGTTTCTTTTGTGGTCAAGTAGTTTTGTGACCACACTTTTCATTGCTTTGATTACTTTGGAGGGGGCAGCTATTTTGCGTACTAGGTGGAATATTTCTGGGTGCTGTGGGTTATGCCAGTTGGTGCCAGCATTGCAGTCATCATGTAGTATTTATCAGTTTATTTTATTTTATATTTATTTTCTATCCCGCCTTTATTATTTTTATAAATAACTCAAGGCAGCAAACATACCTAATACTCCTTCCTCCTCCTATTTTCCCCACAACAACCACCCTGTGAAGTGAGTTGGGCTGAGAGAGAGTGACTGGCCCAAGGTCACCCAGCCAGCTTTCGTGCCTAAGGCGGGACTAGAACTCTCAGTCTCCTGGTTTGCTATTGGCTCCTTCCTAGGGCTGAGCTAGAGTGACTGGCCCAAGGTCACCCAGCCAGCTTTCGTGCCTAAGGCGGGACTAGAATGCTCAGTCTCCTGGTTTGCCATTGGTTCCTTCCTAGGGCTGAGAGAGGGACTGGCCCAAGGTCACCCAGCCGGCTTTCATGCCTAAGGCGGGACTAGAACTCTGTCTCCTGGTTTCTAGCCTGGTGCCTTAACCACTAGACCAAACTGGTTTGGGATATACAAGGGTACAGAGTAAAACTGACAATACTTCTGCGGCTTCTGCTTTCCCCCCTGGCTTAGCCTAAACATGGGCCTATCAATCTTCTGGAAGACTGCCATTTCCATGTCAAAAGATATATATATATCCTGTCTGATAGGTCTACAAGCTCCCTCCCACTCTTCTCCACCAACCTGTCAACTTGAATATATTTTGATACAGGAATATCTAGCATTCTTGTGGAAAACCAGCTTTTTCCGCACCCAGCTAAGCCACCATTACCTTACACTTCCAGAGTCCCCATCCACTTCCAGACTAGGCTGACCATATGTCCCGTTTTGAACAGGACAGTCCCGGTTTTTTACCTTTTCCGTACCGTACCGTCTTTTTCTTTAAAAACTCAATTTTGTCCCATTTTTGAAGGGATGGAATGCGTGCGTGTGCGCGTGCCGGTGTGCGTGCCTGCGCGCACGCGCGTGTGCCAACACACACACGTGCACACATTAGGGTCCCATTTCCGTCTCTGGGAAATATGGTCAGCCTATTCCAGACACATATTATGAATTCAATCGATGGCTGATTTTTGCACTGACAGGTGAGGAGGGAGGGGAATCCACCCATCACTGCCTTGAAACTGTTCTGCCTTACATCTATAAGAACAGCACTACTCTCCAGCCTTGTTGCCGAGGCACATTTAAGCTGTGGGAGTAGCATAATTGACATCAACATATTTTTCTGGTGACTAAAGGACAGCAGCAATGTGTAATGAGGAAGAACCCTAAAATAAATCTTATGTGAACCAGGCCTTAGAGCTGGTACCACAAGGCATAAGTATGTCCACAGGCATCCTTTGGCAAGATTTCTGTGGTTACATTAAAATAACATCTTTAATTAAAAAATAGAAAATTGGCATGCTGCAAAACAAAGCACCAGCCTCCAACATCATCTTCATTTCCAAGAATCTCTCTGGACTCCCACTGGGCCCCATAATCTTGATTAGCACTGCAACACAGTCCTTTGTTTTGGAAGGATGCCACCTCCCCAGCAAAGGGACAATTGTAATTATGGACAGTCCAGGGCTTGGAGGTTGAGACTAAGACGTTGGGCAGGTAGGTCAGCCATCCGGTAAGTAGGCAACTCCTCTCCCCTCGCCATTTTTGGGGAGCACCCATAATATTATTCCAAATATGTCCATTTGGTCAGAAATAAATGGGGTGGTCTACTTTAGAGTAAAGGAACATGGCAGTCAAACTGCTTACAAGGTTTTCATTGCTAAACTCTATTTTGTTTTTGTTTATGGCTCAACAGGAAAGAAAGAGGAAGGTGAAAATCACATCCTTAAATAAAAGGACATTCATAACTAAGAGTATTGGGGTGAGGGGCTCAAAATAACTAGTTCAGTGCATGGATGTCTCCAAGAGGGGGCAAAGGGAAATAAATGATGGAACTTGTGTGATCATACAAATGCCACAACTTACATGTATGCATCAGCATACAGTAGTGCAGCATTTGCATTATCATTCATTCATTCATTCCATTTGTATGCTGCTGAATTTACCGAGGCCTCCCAGTAGACATCACTGCACATGTGCTGCCATTTGTGGCATCACTGTGGTTTACTGAGGATTCCTGCACTGGATGAATGTGTGCAAACCCTGAGGAGCATTTCCTTGTGGACTTGGAAATGTTTGTTTCGGCTTTAGCCCAGGTGGAATGTGGAATGTGTATCCCACTTAAGAATACAAATTGAATTTCCCCAGTCCAAGAGGCATCCTTGGGACTCACCAAACATTGCTCTCCTTGGTTTGATCCACAACCATGAGATTTCCATGCATCTCATCCAACAGCTCTGGGGCAACCCAACGCAAGGGGATCCAGAGCCGGTCTGGAGTGATGTAATAATCTTCCTATGAAACAGAAATGAGAAACGGCACAGGACAGAAATTGAGCTGCAGAGCCTCCAACGTTTCATAGATCCTGTGGCGTTTCCAGGATGCCCTGCTTCTCAACTAACACCCACTACAGCAGGGGTGGGGAACGTCCGGCCCGCGGGCCGTATAAGGCCCGCGAAATCATTTGGTCTGGCCCTGCCAAGGCAACCGCAGGCGGGACTTGAAATTCAATAAATCTACGAGCTCCCGCCCGCAAACCCTGCCCCCCCGGTGCTTGTGATTGGCTCCTGCCTGCAAACCCTACCCCCTTCCATGCGATTGGCTCCTGCCCGCAAACCCCGCCCCCCGGTCCGCGAATGATGTTATAAATATCTAAATGGCCCTTGGCAGAAAAAAGGTTCCCTGCCGCTGCACTACAGAGTTCTCTCTAAGGCCCATGCAATGTTATATACTAGTTTGCTCTAAATTAAACTGCTCATAATGATTTCCTTTAAAAAAAAAAGGAAAATTTAATCTCACAATGAATTAGTACTGTTGGCAGAAGACTTTGAAACGTTCTGCAAAGAATAAATTGCCACATCTGCCCATTGCCTAAGACCCCTTTGAAACCCACCTTAGACTCTCTGTGGTACCTTCAACCCATACCTTGTAGTTGTTGTGTGACAGGCCATAATCCCCAACCCTCACTGTGAGATCTGAGGTCAGCAAGCAGTTCCGAAGGGCCAGATCACTGTGGAGGACAAGAGTTAAGTTAGCATGGCTTTGAGACAGGTGAGAAGGGAGACTGTCCCATTTTGCACCCTCTCTTATAATAAACATTCCCAATATACATAGTGAGGATAAAAGTTGTTTTTTGTTATGGGGTGTTTTTTTTGGGGGGGGGTAACCCATGTTTCCTTCAAGAACTCAGAGGATACCTTTTTATCCTCACAATAATTTACAAGGATGAAAAGGTTGGGATCCCTTAGAAGGATTGGGATGCCCTAGAAGGGTAAGATGGGATTCTGCAGAATCTTGCTATGTGACCTGTTCACTTTCTTAACTCCTCCTAGGACTTTGGCTGATTAACCAGAACTTCTGTGTGTGTGTGTGTGTGTGTGTGCACCTTTAAGTCAGTATTGACTCCTGGCAACTGCCTGGACTAGTCCCTGCAGTTTTCTTGGCAAGATTTCAGAAGTGGCTTGCCATTGCCTCCTTCCTAGGGCTGAGAGAAAGTGACTGGCCCAAAGTCACCCGGCTGGCTTTGTGTCCAAGGCAGGACTAGAACTCACGGTCACCCAGTTTCTAGCCTGATGCCTTAAGCACTACATCAAACTGGCTCTCTAACCAGAACCTTGGCCCTCCTTATATTGTTAAAATAGAGCTCCCAGTTACTCCAGCCAGCATAATCAGTAGTGAAGGATGCTGGGAGATATCATTCTCAATAACATCTGGAGGGCTTCAGGTTCCCAAGCCCTGGACTAAATAAACCAGGGGTGTTTTGTTTAATGGCTCATCCAAACCCAGCATCTTTGCTTGTTGCATTCTTTACATACAGGATTGTAAACGAAGGCCTGTTCTTGGTATACAAATTCTGGCTAGCAAAACGAAAAGGCAGAATACTGGATCTGAGCAATATACCAGAAAAGCCTGATTTGTATAGCTGATCATACACTAGAATAGCATTTCTCCACCTTGTCAACTCTAAGATGTGTGGACTTCAACTCCCAGAATTCCCCAGCCAGCATGCAATTCTAAATCTCACACTCTCCTCAGTTCCTTTTGCACCCTGGTCCACACTTCCTTTCCCGAAGCTGCAAAAGTTCAGATTTCCAGCTGTCATCCCTACCTGTGAATGTAGTTGTTTTTATGCAAGTGTAGCACTCCCAGCGTGATTTCATAGGCCATGCGCTGCAATGTGCTGAGGTCACGTGTCAGTAAGTCGGGCGTCATTCCATCTGCTTTGCGTTGAGCTCGCAGGTAACGTTTCAGATCTCCCTGGGGGGACACCAAGAGAGAAGAAGAAGGTGACTGAGTTTGCAAATCTAGCCCCAAGTTGTCTGCGATCCAGGAAAAGTACCCAGACATTTCTGAAGAACCCAAGATATGCTTATTTTCATTCAAAGCTCCCTTTGTCCATACATCCTGCCCTCATTCTAAACCAGTGTTTCTCAGCCTTGGCAACTTGAAGATGTGTGAACTTCAACTCCCAGAATTCCCTAGCCAGCCATGCTGGCTGGGGAATTCTGGGAATTGAGTCCACACATCTTCAAGTTGCCCAGGTTGAGAAACACTGTTCTAACCTGACTTAATGAAAATGCCAGGTAGATTTGACTATGTTATAACATCACAAAACCTATTTGGAAGTTAGGTAGCAAGCACTGGCCTCACTCAGACCTGTATTATTCAACTATATTAATAAAGCCAACAACCTATTTGATAAGCACACACCAACTCAGACTCCATTTTGTATTTTTAAGGACTTAGGAGTCTGTTTTACAGTTTGCCCTGCCACTTTCAGGTCACAGCTGTGGTCATCAGGTAGCAGGGTTGCTGTGTCGGATATGGACTTCTCACAGTTATTGCTATCACTGTTTTAAAAGTAAGTTGTAATTAAAGAAAAATATGAGGTTAATATTCTACGTAACTGCTGCCTACAAGGAAAGCCGGCTCCCTACTTCGTTGATGCATGTTTCCACTCGGGCAATAGATCAAAGCAATTCTGAATGAATGGCTGTAGAGAAGATGATGTCATTAGAGCCACACTGGCAAGGGGATAGAGATTATTCTAGAGCACTGATATGGTGGTTACTGCCGGTTCAGAGGACTGATGCACTGGGCATTCCAGATTCATGACCACAGGACTGAGCTTCAGTAATTCTCAAATCTGATTTTCACTTGGGTTCCAGTTGACTTACCAGTTGGCAGAATTCCATGATCAGTAGGAAGGGGATAGTCTCTGTGCATAGGCCGAGGCATTGTAGTATGTTTGGGTGCTGGAGGCTTCTTGAAGGCAAGGGGGAGACATGGGGAGAGACACAGAAAGAGCAGGAGAAAGGGATAAGTATTTCTGGATGACCAGACAAGGATCTCAGCGAGTCCTGACGAATGTAGGGAAAGTCCTGACGAACGTAGGGAAATCCCCGCTTCTTTCTTGGACAGCTCCTCCATGTTCTCTCCTGTAACCTACAACTTGGTAGCAGCCCCAAACTCCAGCAGCTCTGCAGTTGCCAGAAAGGAGATTTCTGAGCCGCGCCAGACCTCTGCTTAGAGAAGTAGAAACATTTACGGGTGTATCCCCAAACTTGGTTTTCCTAGGCCCCCTGCTTCCCAGCCTGCAGGACTGCAAACTGCTTCAGTAGTGAATCCTGGGTTTTCCTCACCTGAGAATACCTTGCCCAGGAGTATTATAGGGCTCAATATCCATAGTAATACAGTGAAGAGAAAAACAAGTGCGAAAATGGAGTAGAGATGAAAATAGTCTATCACTGGGGCCCTTCTCTTGGCACGGTTGCAGCATCACTGACAGAGACACAGATATTTCATATGGAGATTCCTTACTCCACGCCTTTGTCCCCCTCATGTCAGTTTCTTCTGCTTCTTACCGATAAGGCTGGGCCTCTGACAAGAACTTCCTCTGTTCCAGTGGCCCGGCACTCACACGCAGCTCCTTTACCACCACCTGTGCAGGGGTGAAATCTGAGAATATTTCACCCAGAATAACCTATAAAACAGAAGGGAAAAAAATGGAAACCACCATGAAATACTGGTGCCTGGTTAATAACTTGGACTGGCTATATAGATCATATCTCATTAGTCATTAAAGTCATTAATGTGCTCATTGACTGCTAACTGATTTCCAGGTACAATTTAATTATCCATACAGCCCTAAACAGTTGGTTCCTGGGCAGCTGAAAGATTACTTTTATCATAAGAGAAGCAAAAAAGGAAGACCCAGGAAGGCAAAGGAGAAATAGCTCAATAATGCTAGAAAGTATTCAGGTCCAACTGAAATCCAGTTGACATGATTCAAGCTACAGACAATTCCACCTGGATGACTGAGAACCTTCATAGACATATTCAGGTCCAACATATTTTTGAAAAGGTAATTTTATTTTCTTCATGAGCAATTTGAGAAAGTAGACTTTTTCTAGTTCTTAGAAAGTCAAATGGCTCTAGATCAAAGTCAGTGAATGTTAGGTTTAATAATGTAGGGACCGTGAATTTTTATATCCCTGCTCTTCTCCTTTGATGGTTCAAACCTGCCAAAAACTGTGTGATCAACTTTGGAAGATCCAATCTCCCATACAGAACCTCAGTTTATATTTCCCAATATTTCACTGGGTGTGGTGGGAGAAGCTTGGTCAAGTAAAGGCTGGTTACGAAGTTTTTGCAATTACGGTTCCTTGCCTGTCAAAAAGAAAGGTTGCTTAGTACTACCTCCAACAATGAAAGAAAATCTGGCTTGTTGTAGGCTATTTTCTATAACCTAGCAATTTTACTTTCTGCATTACATTTTGCAATTTGCAATTACTTGTTGAGGTTTTTTGTTTTATTTGGTTGCTGTTTTTTTTAACTTATTGTTAGAATTTTACTTCACAGATGTGTAAAATGCCCTTGCATCTTGTTCTTTTGTTGCAAACGACTCTGGAAGTTTTTCTGAAGGGTATTGTTATAAAGTTGTTTAAAAGTAATCATAATAAATGAATGATTTGGCTGTGCATCATATATTTTGTGATTTCCCCATTGCTATTCCATTTATAGGACTCAAGCCAACTCTTGCTGGAAAGTGTGGAACCAATTCCCTGAATTCCATTCTTAAAAATCATATCCACAAAACACTGAAATCTTCTTACTCACTTTTCCAAACCAGCCATTTCCAATCTCCTGCAGATAACTGAGGTGTTGTCTGCTGAGTCCCAAATGTTTCACTAAATCTGAAAGAGGAATGTAGTGTTCCAATAATGGGAGTCAAGGATGCAGCACGGAGGTCACAGGCTAAGAGATAGCTCTATTTTGACTCTCCCCATGCCCCAAAGCTACTAGACAAAAAAAATGGTGTTGTGAGATAAGCTAGAATAGCCTTCCACAGTATGATGCCCTCCAGACAGTGTGTCTACAAGAAGCCATTGCAGTCGGAGTGTGTGGAAATGGTTGTGGGAAAGTGCTCATGAGATGAATGGGGGTGAGATGGTCTCCGTTAAAGCAAAAGTAAATTGGGGACAGAATTCCTGGGGTTTCCAAAAATGAAAGTGAGGTGAAGTTGAGGGAGATCTGGATGGATCAGTGCATAAACCAGTGGCTCATGAAAGTCAACAATGTACAGTACATATAGACTAGAGCAGGAAGACAGGAGAGAAGACAGACAGACAGACAGGCTGACAATACAAGGGACATTACACAGAAGAAACAGCAGGTGCCACAAGAGGAGAGAAGTGCAAAAGGTAACAACATATGGCCAAAATAGGAAGACAAGGTCAAATCTAGTCAGCTAGAACCCTAGGTTAGGACCTAGCAAATACTCAACTGATAAATCACCAGAGACATTTCCAATCTATGAAAACAATAAAAACCCTGGTTTTCTACTCTCCTCCAACTTCTATGCAAAGTATATAGTATTTTCATTATAAAGGTGCCAAGGTCTAAAGCAGCCTTCCCCAACTTGGTGCTCCCATCATTTCAAGATCCAGATGGTGGGAAAGCAAGGGCAATATGGGAGGTATCACAAATAACGAGGGAGACAATCCTATGACCCCCTTCCCTGTACCTGTTTTGGGCATCTGTTGATTGGAAGATGGGAGCGAAACCTCAGAAAGAGGCAGAATGTAGACATCTGGGATGGACTGGGAGGACGAGGTCTCCTCTGCAGGTGGTGTATACTCTCCAGAATATTCTTCTCCATCGGGGTTCTCAAATTCCTGTCGAACAGACAGAGGCAAACGTCAAGATGAAAAGGAGGGGAAGGCCAGATACTTAAAGGAAGTCCGACAGCATCGCCACATCTTATATAATATTACATTGTGCCACCCTTGAGTTTAGTATAACCCAGGTCCTGAGTCAGGATGCTATAATACCTGTCTATATTTAACAGGGTGCAAAGCATTTTTGAAAGGTCTGTCTTTTGAAAACACATCACGCCTCCCCACCTCCCGCCCCCACCATCTAGCTCACCTTGAAACCCACATCGCCCCTCTTGCAGCACAGGCAGGTGAGGAGGAGGAAGATAAAGGCCAACAAGCCTGAGCAGGAGATCAGGACCACAGCATAGGGAGGGGCCAGGGGAGCCCGGCCCTGAGATAATCCATCTGAAGAGAAGATACAAAGAGTAAAATAGGACACGGATCTTAAAACAACGTTCATAGCTAGCTGTGTTTGCCTGGTAGGAAACAGCAGGTAATATGAGGACCATCTAAAACATTCTGAGTGAACTTCCATGTTTTTCAGAATTGCTCAGTGAAGCTGAGATACAGACTAATGAAAGGATGGACAAATGTTAAGGAAGAGCAGTAGTTTTTTCTTCCCATGAACTACCCTTCAATGACTATTGTTCCAGGTTCATATTATCTTGTAGAAAGGCAGAAAAGCAAGATATAAATTGATGATGATGATGATGATGATGATGATGATGATGATGATGATACAATCTTCTCCTAAGTCCATACTTCCGTGAATTGCCACAAATACTTCTTTCCCTCCTCTTCTCAAACGGCTAGTATTTATCTTCTGACCAACAGGCTCTTCCCATTTTCTGTTTCGGCCAAACAGTTCTTCCACCCCAAGGATGGCCCTGTTGTTAGGACATGAGGAGGCTGTCTCACTTCACTCTGTGTCTCAAGACAGAGCTATAGGGCCTAGATTCCCAGCTCTGCTTTCTTTAAGTTACTATACTGTTGGCAGGCCTGACAGAAGATGGTGCTCATTGCCATTATTAAAGCAAACATCACCTACTGCCATGATCACCTCCCATCCCAAAAAATCTGGGGGAGAGGCAGTGCTGAGGGTCCTGTCCCCTAAGGAGTTCCACCAGCAGGACCCCCAGTAGGGTCTTATCCATGGTGGCACCCCTCCTGTGGAATAACTTGCCCCATATCTATGGCCTGCTACTTCCCTGATGAGGTTCTGCAGAGAGGTGAAACCTGGCTCTGGGAGAGAGCATTTGGGGGATGTTAAGTTTGGTGTCTGCCCCCCTTGGAGTACACCATTATGGTTTACATTGTTTTCTCTTCTTTTTAATCTCTGTTTCTGTTGTATGCCACTCAGAGTCACTTGGAGTGGAGTGGCATGGAAATCTCAGTAACAAAGAAATAAATAATTGAATGTGGGGTGCCATTTTATCCTTCACTGCAGGCAACAAAAGGTCTTGGGCTAAGCCTATATCGCCTTATGTTCTTCCAGCTGCCAATATAAGATGAACACTAAGTTTTAGAGGCCTCGAACACACTGTCCTCTACCCAGGATGGTGGTGACTGATGCAGTTATTTCACTCGGTGCTTTGCTCCTGGGAGCCAGGCTGAATGCCACAACTTTGTCCCTACTTCTTCCTGGAAATGTACCAGCCCATGGTACACAGCAGAGGGAGATGCTCAGCAAAGCAGAGAAGCTCTGAGCTTGGTGGCTGTAAGACTCACCACCATCTTTATTTTCCCAGAAGCCTTAGGGTTCAAATCCACACTTGGAGATATTCTGAAGTAATACAGATGTTAGTCCCTGCTCCACACAAACATTTATTATCAAAACACAATGAAAAAACTCTTTTAAGATTCAAAATTATTTTTAAAAGGAGGTTGCGTTGTCTAGCCCAGTAGACTACAACCTTTGCCCCATCATGCAGGTGCTTTTCAACAGACAATTTTCATGTGTTCACTCTGTATGCTTTTATCTCTTCCATCCTTTGCTTTATCCATCCTATTCCAACCATTCACAGTCCTTCTGTCAAATGACGCAAACAAAAAGCACCAACTTCAAGTTGCGTACATGTGATTTTCAGATTTTGCTAAAGCATTGTGAAAACAGTACATACCTACATTAGAAACATCACATTAGAAACTGTTTCATGATCCTGCCTTCTCCCTCAAAGAATCTATAGAATTGTATTTTTCTTGGGAAATGTTATCCTCTCTCTCCCAGAAAGCTTAGATATCTTTGGAAATAGAAACGACAATTTAATCGGATGGTACTAAAATTAGGCACACAGTCACATTTCTAGAGACCAGCCTCCATGTCATGATCTGGTCCCTAGGCATAGACTTTTTATTGATTACATTAAAATTAGTATTCTGAGGCCTCTGGCTGCTTACCCTGGATTTTCCATTATGCATGGACAAAATTATGCCAGAAATTGGGAATTCACCTTGTTCCTGTGTAGGACAATGTAACAGGCTACGGGTTTCCTGCTATTGCTTATGTGAAGGCTTGACAGTTAGTCACAAGGAATATTTGCTAGTAAAGCCAAGGTGTCATCTATCCCACCGTGTCATATAGTCATGGGACAGACATGTTGGGCTTCAAAGTTCAAAGGCACTGCTGGCTGGAAATTATGGGAGATGGAGGGTATCAGATTGGGGAAGATTCATAGAGCCTCGGCTTCTTCTAACAAGCTAAGTGACTGTAATCTGCTGAGATCTGAAAAGCACACTTTTCATTTCCCTAGGGCAGAGCTTTCCAAACTGTGTGTCGCGACACGTTAGTGTGTCGGCTGCAGTGTCTGGGTGTGTCGCGGCTGCTGCCTCGGAGCCCTGCCAGGATTCTGCGCAGGTCCTAGTGCCTGCCTTGTGCCTGGCTGCCTCCAAACCTGCTGTGATTCTGCGCAGGTCCTAGTGCCTGTCTTGTGCCCTGCTGTAAGAGTGTGTCACGAAATGATGCCCTGCTGTAAGAGAGTGTCACAAAATTATGCATGTCTAAAAAGTGTGTCACCAACATGAAAAGTTTGGAAAGCTCTGCCCTAGGGAGTCATCAACCTTTGTCTCCTGAAGACAGCATCAGAGGCACAATCTACTAACTAAGCCATCCTTAACTCGGCCCATGACTGACTGCCCTTTCTGACATCAGAGCAAGTAAGCCAATGGTAACTAGTGTGGCATTTCTGGACTTCCAGCCTGCACGATGACACCAGATGTATAGAAAGAAAGACGAAGATAGAGGTGGGGAAGTAGAAGGATAATACATCAGAGCAGACTGAATTGTCAAGAAGGGGGAGTGGAGACAGCTTTGATTATAAATTATAGGGGGGAAAACCCTTTCCAGCTTGTTGCAATAATAAACATGTTGGAATCTCCTAGAATGAAGCAACTGGCAATTTCACAGTCCTTTAATAATCCAACCATGCCTCAAAATTCTTGAGTTTTGAGAACTATTATTCTTGGGTATTAATATTTGAGTTTATTCCTATATCAGAGGAGGTAAGGGACCAGTGGGTCAGACCCAAAATTCATCAAGTGGGCTATATTTTTCTGGACAATAGCCAGGCAGTGGTTCCCCACAGGTATTTCCTAGTCCTAATTATTGCATGTACACCAGATGCCAACCCTATCAGGACAATGTTCATTGCACCTATTTTACACAGCCTGAGAATGATAGTGCCCACAAAGGTATCCACCAGGTTCATGGTGGATCTCAGGGTTGAACCCAAGTCTGCCAAAGCCTCCTTGAACACCATGTCCAGCGAACCCATGCTTCCTCTAAACCTCCCATCAGCACATAGCTATCCATTTATCTCCGCACCTAATCTCCCGTTTGGTCCTTCTTCAGCATACTCTTTATACATTCCTTCATCTTTTCTTCATCTCAGTCATGAAACCTTTCATCATCTTCTCCATCTCAGACGTACTCCCTCCTTACACAAAGCCCTCAATGAGCCCCACATAATACCTCTTCACCAGTGCCAAGGGTGCATCCCAACCGAGTCTCCCACTTTCCATTGATGACTGTCAGACCCAACACAGACGGCATCTCTGGATGTCACTGACCTGTCAGGCATTCCTCCCCCCATCACTTTCTTTTCTTTGTAAGCAAATATTATCCTAGATCTCCATTACCATGGAACGACTCTAGACCCCTCTTCAGGGAACATGTACAAAAATATCCCTCTTTTTCCAAATAACTTCTGCCCTGCCTCTATTGCCTTAGGGAGCGGCTTCGATTTTCTCCAATTCCAATTATCATTAACAACAGGGGAGGGGCAGGGGAAGAGGAGAGGGAGCACCACTGCTGCTTTAAGGCATCTGACAGAATCCCAGCAGTGATGTATTTGCTCTGTATAGGAAACCCAGGCGTCCCTGGAGAATGGAATTTATAACCCGGGTGCCCGCTCCCCACCCGGTCTGGAAAGAACCCACTGTCCCCACTTGGCGCCCTGGAGGGGGTGGGGATCAGGTCCATCAGGCAGGTACCTAGTTGCACAAACAGGTGGCCACAGATGGCTGGGCGAGAGGCAACAGCAAGCGAGAGCAAGTCGGGCGAGCGGGTGGCCGCTGGCAACGATGCCCGAGAAACCCTTGCCACCTGCCCAAACTCACCGTTTTCCGAAGGCGCTGCCAAAGCTTTCTCCGGGTTGAAATACGACATGGACGCAGCCAGGAGAAGGAAAGGGCCTTGCCTTAGCATCTTAGGGGTAGTCTGGAATCATGGATCAGGAAGGAGGGGAAGGGAGGCGGGGGGAGGTCTCGAGACGCAGGTGCAGGGGCGCTGGGCGAGAAATCGGCTGCCCCAGCAAAGCAGGGAGGAGAGGAGAGGCGCGGGGGGCTTCAGACATCAGAACTGACGGAATGGAGCGGGAGGCGCCGGGAACAATGGTCGCAGCGCCCAGGAGGCTGCGTTGCCCGCATCCCTAAGTTGGCGTGCTACCGCTTGGCTGGCCGCTACCTGCCTCTCATTTTCATGGATTTTCTTCCTTCGTTGCCCGCAGAGGAAAACGAGGGATGGAAAATAAATTGGGAGGGTGGCGAAGGATATCAAAGGTGAAACGAATGAGAGGATTTTTTTTTTGGGGGGGGTGTAACAATAGATCTCACATGGGGAGGAGGAGGGAAGAGAGGGAAGCAAATGTGTGGGGAAGAGGGAGGGGTGGGGAAGAGGTAAAGAAGAAAACCTAAAAAGACAACTGAAAGGATGAAGGGAGGAAAGAGAGAAAAAAAGGGGGGAAGAGAGAAATGAGGGGGAAAGACAGCTGGGTGTTTTCCTCCCCCCTCCCCTCAGATCCAGCTCTCTGGGTAGCACTAGCAGAGAAATTGATGGAGAGAAAAGCCCTCCCATCCAGCTGGGGTGGTTGATTGGACAAGGGGCCTGCCACTTATACGCTAAAGGGAGGAGGATGCAGGAATGGATGGAGGGGGGGGGTGTTGTCGCCATGGAGACTTGTTCCTGGGTAGCAGCAGCAGCACTGGGCAGTGCAGGAGTGAGAAAGTGATGAAAAACGGGTCTCAGGACAACAATCAGCAGAAGGAGGATGGGTGCTTTGTATAGACTGGGCTCCATCCTCCGCATCACCAATCCACAAACGCCGCTGGTGCATGAATCAAATCTTTGCTCTCACACACGTGCACTCACGCGCCCATTTAGAATAGGTCATGCGCAATATTTCACAGTCTCTCACACTGATTTGTTTATTTACAGCACATGACAATCACCTTTTAAATTAATGCTAAGATGACAGTTAAAACAACAATAAATTAAAAGCCAACACCATGAAAAAGGAAAACAGCAATAGAACAATGCCAGAGCTCCAAAATAATGTCGTAATACTTTTCAGAAGTGGCCCCATGTAAGAAATAAGCTACTCAAGATGAAAGAGAGAGACGGAAGAGGCAACGGAAAACTCTGCAGCTGAGAGGCCACCACTGAAAAGGACCTGCCCGTGGCCAGAGGCAACATGGACTCGGCTCTTATGGTGGCATGCAGCCAATGCTGCCTATTTATGTCAGACACTGATAATAATGGTTGGGTTTGTGGAACACAAACAAATCATCTTTACCCTCAGTGCAACGTGTGAACCCAGTGATTTCCTCACTCAAATGGCTTCACATGTGCTAGAGAGCACTAGCTTTGGATAAGAAAAAAGAGGGGTGCCTATGGGTACAAATTTGTGAACTGGAAGTGGCATTTCACCTCCAGTGCCACACCTCCCTCGGGCAGCCTCCTGCTGGTCAGATCCCTCTAGCAGCCCATCCTACGGGATAACTGTGGAAGGGGATGCACCCTTTCACGCCAACACCAAATATCTAACTAGCAATATTTAAAAACTCAGACGTCGTCACATGGACCAGGGTAATTTCAGAGTTAATCCTTTTCCCCATTTGTGTGTTTCTTGAATAATAGGGTGTCTGCAGAGAAGGGGTCAGAAAAGCCAAGATGGTGGCCAGGACTATGCAATTGAAGCACCACCCCATTTTTGTGTGGTCCTACTCTAATCCTATCCCAGGTGTAAATGAAGCAGAGCTTTCCGATCATACCATGAAAGAAATAGAACAGGCTCAGAGTTTAAATCCATCCTCAGCTTTGGGTCAGTCACCATGGTTTAGCTCAGTGTTTCTCAACCTTGGGAACTTTTAAGATGTGTGGACTTCAACTCCCAGAATTCCCCAGTTGAAGTCCACACATCTTAAAGTTCCCAAGGTTGAGAAACACTAGATTAGCTTAAGCCACGACTCTCCACTCCATACAATTTCTGTCAAGATAAAATGGGATGATAACCCATGCACTTCACTAAACTCCTGGAGAGGCAGGGAAGAATGTAAAAGTGATAAATAAATGGCAAAGTGGTGACATTTTTCACACCTCCATCCAGAAAACAGCCTTAGAATATATAAATATACTATATTTATACTATATTACATTCAAAACCATTGTTTTATATTTGCTCCATCTATATTGTTCCATTGACTACATGAGTATTTCTTTTTGAAATACTGGATGGCAATCCTACTGAGATAGCTGTGCAAATGCACCATTGCATTCCATGGAATTTCATCTCAGGTGATAATGAGTAAATCATGGCCTAAATCTCCTCACCACCACCACTAGAGACACACAATTTCCAGAAATTTGGATACTGGGGATTTTTTTTTAAAAAAAAGACGTGATTTAAGGATAATTGAAATAAATGCAATTATTTTAAGGCATGTAAAGAAATGTTGTGACCTTATAGATGATTTATGCATAACAGCATGTTGATTGCATAAAACTGAAAACTATACTTATTCCAACAATATTTATAACTTTATTGATAGAATTTAATTTTCGTTGCAATGGAGGTGTAAGTTATTGAACATTAAGGCATATAACATCATTTTTGCCTCTTTAAAAGAAGCTGGCAGGTGAAAACGTATTGTGAAAAGACTATTTTGTAAAACAAAAAAAAGGTCATCTTTTATTCTGGTCTATGTCTTCTACTGTGGCAAATGCAAAAAGCACTCATTTTCAGGGGGGGGAAAGCTGAGAAAAGGAGGGAAACAAGACTCAAAAATATTCATTTTTGCCCCATAAAATTTCTCTATTCAGTCTCATTTTCTGAATTTGAAGAACTATTATAATCACCAGTTTCTACTTCTTTGAAGTACTGAGACAGATTTTCCATGCTTTCACATGTTAATTTATTCTTGATTGGATGTTTTTCCAAATATAGAACATGTCTACCATTTTATGTATAATTTAAAAAGAAAATATTAGTAAATATAGCATTTCCTAATTTATTTTTTCAGCTTTTCTATATAAAGAACACACCGAATGTGACCAGAATACATCATTTTACAACAGTCATGAGACCCACCATAAAATTGCATCCCAATATGCTAGCTAGACTTTCTCTGCACTATGGGGAAATGGTTGAAAAGGGGCGTGGTAGCTCAGCGGGTTAAACCGCTGATGCTGTAAGACTGCCGATCAGCAGGTCAGCAGTTCGAACCTCCGCGTGGCGTGGTGAGCTCTCGTCACTTGCCCCAGCTCCTGTCAACCCAGCACTTCGAAAGCTAATTGCAAGTACTGTAGATAAATGGGTACCACCTTACGTGGCAGAATTTGCTGGCATCCTGTCGGGGGTCACCTCCGGAGCGAAGAAGACCTCGCGAATGGTGGCGGAGACGGAGAAACGGAGACGACGGATCCCGAACAGCAATATCCAGGACGTCAGCAGCCGACTCTGAAGCAAGGTATTCTGGGACATGTAGTCCAATACTACAAGAGTCGGTTCCCTTACCCCTCCCCTGAGCGCGCGGTAATAAACGTTGTTAATATATATATGAATGTATAAATATATGAATTGCAAATGTTGTAAGCCGCCTAGAGTCCTCCGATAGGGAGGGGATAGGCGGGGTATAAATACGAAAAATAAATAAATAAACACATAAATAAATAAATTTACTCCCATTGGCGGGTTGAATTTTCACACAGACACTTCAGTGGTAGTGGTAGTGGTTGTGGGAGATTTGTGTTAAATAACACCTCTGCTTACAAGATCATAAACTCCTGCTCCTACTTAAGCCACTCAGATTCTGGATTTCTCTGGGCAATAATCTGTTTCCAGAGGGTGGTGCAAAAGCTGACATCAAAATGGGCCAGGCATTTCCTCTGACCCAACCTCTATGGCTAACGTCTTTCCCGTATTGCCTGTCGTGACTGTGACTTGATTGGCTGGAAGGAGGGAGGAGCAGGCTCCCTTCTCACCAAATGATTGGGCAGCCTAGGACCCATATATTTTATCTTCTACATAGGGGTCCACAAGGGCTTGTTCTCTTTTATTCTAAAACTGAGAAACTGAGCTGATGTATGGTCTTGTAAAATGAAGAGCTGGGACCTGGAGCCTGGTGGACTGGGGGTTAATCCAGAACTCGTCCCAAGATATGTATCAGTGCTGTTGATTTTCTGCAGAAATGGTCAGGGGCCTCTGGGGACCATGAAAGAGAGGATGGTGGCTTCTGCAGGAAAGAACTGGGAAGTAAAAATATACAAGGAGATGACTTTCTTTTAAAATTTTCTGTTTTTAACCACTTTGGATAATAAGATGTACATGTCTGTAGAGTTGCGTTGCTTACATATGTTCAATAGCGTAAAAATATTTATCCAGAAATCATTCCTTTTAGTAGCACACATTGCATCATTAGAATACTATTTTGCTAGTTAGGTTTTGATTAGGGCTGCTGATCTTTATATAATTAAGAGGATTTTAAAGAAAAAGATGATGATCAGAGTATAAATAAATTCAAATGCATGATAGCCTCAATCTAGTCCAGAGTGGGTGAAGAAGTCTGCAAATATAACCTAAACAAGTTTTTTTTTCCTTAACTATAATGAGTGCTTTTCAGAATATTATTTCTCTCCAAACTAAGGCAGCCATGAGACCGAATCTAAGATTGTCGCCAGCTGCGACTTTTTTAAATTACACACATAAAGGTCTCCAGCTATTTTTAGAAAGGATCTGGCAGGGGACAGCAAATCAGCCAATGACCAGCAGGGAGGCTTCCCTAAAAATATGTCTGGTGCAATTCTTTTTGCAAATCTCTTTTAAAAGTGCAACCCGAAAATTAATACCAAAAACAGTTGGATTATACCAGCTCCCAGTTGCACCAGTGGCATCTTCTGTAGAGCTACGAGAATGGGGCTGTAAAAATTCAGATGACCACTAGATGGCAGCAATGAGATACAGAAAAGTCCAACTCTCTGCTGCCACCTAGTGCTCATCTGGACTTTGGCAGCCTATGTACAGGTAGTCCTCGTTTAGCAACCACTATTGGGACTGGCAACTCAGGTGTTAAGCAATGTGGTCGCTAAGTGAAACCGCAACTGTGCTTATGATCTCATTTCATCTTTCCTTTGCTTTACTGACCTGCGAAGGTCATAAATGCAAGGATTGGTCGCAAAGTTACTTTTTCATCACCGTCATAACTGCGAATGGTTGCTGTATGGGGGAGTCGCTAAACGAGGAGTACCTGTATGTTAGGCCTAGTCTTCCCTAAAATCAGCCTCTTGGATGTTCAAAGAAAAGCTTCCTTAATGATTTTTAATAGGGAGAGCCTACCTTCTATCCCACCTATGTCTTCTGAACCTCTTTTCAATAGCCCTCCAAAGTTTCTAGAAATTATGCCACTGAAAGCAGGCAGAAAATTCCCTTGGCAGAGGCATGATTAGGACTGACCTTTCAAGTAAATCAAATTCCATGTTAAGGCTTCAGATAGGTTGAAGACACCTAAGAGCAGGGACATCTGCGTTGGAGGTCAAAAAAGACAAGCTGGTGGCCATGGCTGGTGGCTATGGCTGCCAGATTGAAACCCTGCCACTTTTTTACATGCATGTAACATTTTATTTATTAAATTTATATGCCATAGCCACCATCTTGACTTTTTTGACAGCCCTCACCCCGGGTATATGCCCCTGCAGGATAAAAGAGGCATGCAATTCATTTTTTTTAAAAAAGCAGCTTCTAGTGACAGAAAAGTTGCTTGTTACTGATTTGTAACAATTAAGCTACACAATGCTGGTATAGTATGTATTTCGTGGATCAGCTGTAGTAACAACAGTGAGCTTCTCCAGTGTTCCGTGCAGAAACCACTATGGGCATTTTATAAGCCATTTATTTTACCTGTGTAATGGCAACCTGCGGAAGACCTTTGTATTTCAAGGAGTTAGGTGGCATGTTTTGATTTTTCTTCCCCCACACCTAGGAGCTTAGAGTTTATTTTGAGTTATTTGTTGTTGTTGTTCAGTCGTTCAGTCGTGTCCGACTCTTCGTGACCTCATGGACCATAGCACGCCAGGCCTTCCTGTCCTCCACTGTCTCTCGGAGTTTACTCAAATTCATGTTCATTACATTGGTGATGCTATCTAACCATCTCATCCTCTGCCGTCCCCTTCTCCTTTTGCCCTCAGTCTTTCCCAGCATCAGGGTCTTTTCCAGTGAGTCCTCTCTTCTCATTAGGTGGCCAAAGTATTTGAGCTTCAGCTTCAGCATCTGTCCTTCCAATGAGCAGTCAGGGTTGATTTCCTTTAGGATTGACTGGTTTGACCTCCTTGCAGTCCAAGGGACTCTCAAGAGTCTTCTCCAGCACCACAGCTCGAAAGCATCAATTCTTCGGCGCTCAGCCTTCCTTATGGTCCAACTCTCACAGCCATACATTGCTACTGGAAAAACCATAGCTTTAACTATACGGACCTTTGTCGGCAAGGTGATGTCTCTGCTTTTTAATATGCTGTCTAGGTTTGCCATAGCTTTCCTTCCAAGGAGCAAGCGTCTTTTAATTTCATGGCTGCAGTCACCGTCTGCGGTGATCTTGGAGCCCAAGAAAATAAAATCTGTCACTGCTTCCATTTCTTCCCCTTCTATTTGCCAGGAAGTGATGGGACCAGATGCCATGATCTGGGTTTTTTTTAATGTTGAGTTTCAAGCCAGCTTTTGCACTCTCCTCTTTCACCCTCATCAAGAGGCTCTTTAGTTCCTCTTCACTTTCTGCCAATAGGGTGGTATCGTCTGCATATCTGAGGTTGTTGATATTTTTCCCGGCAATCTTAACTCCGGCTTGTGATTCATCCAGCCCGGCATTTCTCATGATGTACTCTGCATATAAGTTAAATAAGCAGGGTGATAATATACAGCCTTGTCGTACTCCTTTCCCAATTTTGAACCAGTCGGTTGTTCCATGTCCGGTTCTAACTGTTGCTTCTTGACCCACATACAGGTTTCTCAGGAGACAGGTAAGGTGGTCTGGTACTCCCATCTCTTTAAGAATTTGCCACAGTTTGTTGTGATCCACACAATCAAAGGCTTTAGCGTAGTCAATGAAGCAGAAGTAGATGTTTTTCTGGAACTCTCTTGCTTTTTCCATGATCCAGCGAATGTTGGCAATCTGATCTCTAGTTCCTCTGCCTCTTCGAAACCCAGCTTGCACTTCTGGTAGTTCTCGGTTCACATGCTGCTGAAGCCTAGCTTGTAGGATTTTGAGCATAACCTTGCTGGCATGTGAAATGAGCGCAATTGTACGGTAGTTTGAACATTCTTTGGCATTGCCTTTCTTTGGAATTGGAACGTAAACTGACCTTTTCCAATCCTGTGGCCACTGTTGAGTTTTCCAAATTTGTTGGCATATTGAGTGCAGCACTTTAACAGCATCATCTTTTAGGATTTTAAATAGCTCAGCTGGGATACTGTCTTCTCCGCTAGCTTTGTTGTTAGTAATGCTTCCTAAGGCCCACTTGACTTCACTCTCTAGGATGTCCGGCTCAAGGTCAGTGACCACACCATCGTATTTATCAGGGATATTAAGATCTTTCTTGTATAGTTCTTCTGTGTATTCTTGCCACCTCTTCTTAATCTCTTCTGCTTCTGTTAGGTCCCTGCCTTTTTTGTCCTTTATCATGCCCATCTTTGCACAAAACGTTCCCTTGATATCTCCGATTTTCTTGAAGAGATCTCTAGTCTTCCCCATTCTATTGTTTTCCTCGATTTCTTTGCATTGTTCATTTAAGAAGGCCTTCTTATCTCTCCTTGCTATTCTCTGGAATTCTGCATTCAGTTGTTTATATCTTTCCCTTTCTCCCTTGCCTTTTGCTTCCCTTCTTTCCTCAGCTATTTGTAAAGCCTCATCAGTCAGCCACTTTGCTTTCTTGCATTTCTTTTTCTTTGGGATGGTTTTAGTTGCTGCCTCCTGTACAATGTTACGAACCTCCATCCATAGTTCTTCAGGCACTCTGTCTACCAGATCTAATCCTTTAAATCTATTCCTCACTTCCACTGTATATTCATAAGGGATATGATTTAGGTCATACCTGATTGGTCTAGTGGTTTTCTCTACATTCTTCAATTTAAGCCTAAATTTTGCAATAAGAAGCTCATGATCTGAGCCACAGTCAGCTCCAGGTCTTGTTTTTGCTGATTGTATAGTTATATGTTATATATATATATATATATATATATATATATATATATATATATATCTCAAATATATATATTTGAGTTATACTGATGTTTAATTGGCTCGTTTTTGTTTCTGTTTGGCATGAGAGGGGGGAGAGAAGAAGCATATGCTCACTCCTCAACAGCCCTTCAGAACATATCTCTGTGGGAAGTGGGGGGAGAGAAAGTCCCCAGCTTGTTAAGTTTAAGCATAAGTTCACTCCTCCAGCCGCCCCTCTAGCGGCTTGGAATTGGGGGGGGGGGGTGTGATAAGAAATTGTTTTGCTTGGGCACTGGCTTATCTGATCGGTTCCCAGGCTATTGGAATGATGTCATGGTCAGGTGCTGGACCACATGAAGACTCCCAGTCAAGGTCAGGCCATGCAGCTTCAGTACCATGGAAACTTGGTCAAGGGGTTTGGGAGCCAGGCTTTGATAAAAACCTTAGGATTGTCTTTGGAGTTTGGGAGTCCACACAGGCCTGAGTGCTGGGTGCTGTGAAAATTGCCACCTTGGGGTATCTCCGCTGTCCTTATTAGAGGGTTCCTGGCAGCCTATAGGAGATTAGGTATCACCTTGTTTGCTTGGTATGTATGTATGTATGCATTTCTTTCTGTATGCTATGCTTGTTAAACTGTGCTTCTGCTCAACTTTGTCTGTTTATAATAAAGCTTTAAGTTTCTTTATCCACTGGTGTGCTATTATCTCTGGATCTAAAAGAATCAATTGCCCTAGCCCCTGATCAAAGAGGCGTGGACACTTGGCAATGCAACCTGTTACTTAAATATGCCATCTTTCCACCAAGGAGATCAAGTACATGTTCTCTTCGTATATGCCTTCCCATCATGCTATTTCCCTTTGGGGGTAAGCAACATTGTGCATGCCACAGAAACAGAGTGGGAAATGGTAAGCCAAATACATTAAGACATCAGATTAGGAAAGGAAATATGATTAAATCTATTTTACACGAGCACTATTCACTATACCTCTCCATACCTTTCTATTCTTGCAAATCATCCTTACTTACAATATGCCCATACATTGCCTTTTGCTGTCTTTCCTTTTAAGGATCTCACCAACTTCATCCAAATACAATTTTCTTAAGTTTTCCCCATCCTCTTGACCTATTCACTCTTCTTTTAAATATTTTGTTCATTCTCTCGGTATGACTCAATGTACTTCTTGCTCACTTTTGTACTCAAGCTACATTAATTCATCCCCCATTCATTCTTGACCCTATCTCTGTTCACAGCCTTTCACTCATCCATAGCTCTTTCTCATTTCTCATTAATAACCGCCCAGAGTCCCCTTTGGGGGAGATGGTGCGGTGATAGAAGTTGAAAAATAAATAAAAAATAAATAAAACCTCCTTCATCATTCCATCAAGTATACAGTATGTTTTTATGCACACAACAAGCATGTCTACACACTTCTCTGGCACTATAATTCTTTTCATTTTCTTCCAAGCAGTTTCCACATTCCCTTTCCTCATGTCCATTCTCTAAGCCAGGGCTTTCCAAAGTTTTCCCGCGGCGACACACCAACTGCCGTTGGTGTGTCACTGCGGGAAAACCCGGAAGTGCCGCCGTTGCGGCAGCACGCAAAAACCCGGAAGCGCTGCTGCCGCTTCCGGGTTTTTGCGCGTCGCCGTTGGTGTGTCGCCGCGGGAAAACCCGGAAGCGCTGATGATGATCAGCGCTTCCGGGTTGTGTGGCGACACACCAGACTGTGTTTGGAAAGAGTTTGGAAAGCTCTGCTCTAATCATTCTATCTTCCAGTACTTTTTCATACAGGATTTGTACTTTCTCTTCCTGCAGTCATTTTACTTTCACTTTAACTGCTTTTCTTCCATGTCCATATTTTGCCAAAATCCACCTGTAATACTTCCAAATAATGCCTTGTCCCATATTCAGAATCTCCCATCACCCTTTCATCCTTCACAAATCTTTCATCAACAGTCAGATCTCTCATGCTTTTAAATGTATATTCATTCCTTTGCCATGTGTAGGTATGCAAAAATTTAACCATATATTAAAAGCAAACAGATCTTTTTCTTTGCAGGTACTAACCAAATAGTCACCATTCACATTCATTCTTGGGTTTGTATATAGTCTTCTTACTTTTTCTGTATTCTCTTGTCTTGTTCTCACCCATCCATTCATGATATCTAAGGTATGTTTTCCCTTGTATCGCATTCATTCAGAACATTGCACAAGTTTTCATCTGTTTTTTCCATTATCACCATTCACCATTCACTGAAGTGCAACATGGAACTACCATCAACCTACAGCAGTGTTTCTCAACCTTGGCCGCTTGAAGATGTGTGGACTTCAACTCAATGGCTGGGGAATTCTGGGAGTTGAAGTCCACACATCTTCAAGTGGCCAAGGTTGAGAAACACTGCACTAAAGGGTGTGATGGCAAAAAAGTTTGGGAACCCCTGCTCTATACATTCAAAGTGACGGGTGAGAATGTTAAAGCAATTTTACAGATGCCCATGAAAAAGAAGTGTTTTAATGCTGTTTTAGACTTTAAATGATCCGATTCCAAGCATTATCCTGGCGGGAGTCTATTCCCAACAACCAGAGCCAAGTGAGAAATATACCAGGGTTTAAGGCTTGACTGTGAAAGAAGAAAGACAGTGCAACTACAATATCTGGGCTGCAGAAATCCAGACGGCCAGGAATGACAGAAATAAGCAAGGGGAGCAATGTGGATTTTTGGTACCATTTTAACTGATAGCTGGATCCTCTATGAATTTGTCCAGTTTGGGCTTATTAATGTTTTGCATTAATATTGGCTCAATGAAGGATGTAAGATGATCCCTCAGAAAGTAATTTTCATTGTGTAATAATAACGTAATATAGTACATTACCTGCATGTTAATTAAATATGTATTTGTGTTTTTGTCAGTATACAGTGACTATTAAGATGCTGATGTATAAAAACATTCTGTCCTACGACTTTAGTATTAGAAAAAAAAAGCCTCAAAAGAAATGTTGAAGTGAATGGGGGAAGAGTGAAAAGAATCAATACAGGAAATGTTTAGGCATTTTCATCACTGTAAATGCATGACAAGCCTGATCATTTTAACCTAAAGTGAATGATTTGGTCTACATTTGGCTAACAAATGGAGATGAGCACCAGCCCCTAGAGTTGGACATGACTGCACAAATGTGCGGGGGGGGGGGGGGGACCTTTACCTCTCTTTCTCTTTCTCTTTCTCTTTCTCTTTCTTTCTTTCTTTCTTTCTTTATTTATTTTCTATCCCACCTTTATTATTTTTATAAATAACTCAAGGCGGCGAACATACCTAATACTCCTTCCTCCTCTTCTTTTCCCCACAACAACCCTGTGAGGTGAGTTGGGCTGAGAGAGAGTGACTGGCCCAAGGTCACCCAGCCGGCTTTCGTGCCTAAGGCGGGACTAGAACTCAGTCTCCTGGTTTCTAACCAGGTGCCTTAACCAGTAGACCAAACTGGCGCGCTCTCGCGCTCTCTCACTCTCACCCACACACACAAACACCCCTATGCATATCGCCCATTTTACACATCGCGCGTTATTGGAAGGGGGACCTTTTCCACGCAGGTTCAGATGTTTTGCGCTAGTAAAGACTCGCGAGTCGTGATTGACTTCTGGGAGTTAGATGAACCTGCACAGGTAGACAGGTAGCCTTCTTAAAACGACACTTTCCGTAATTGCTCCACCAGAATGGCACCGGCTGAGAATTGTGGGAGCTGAAGTCCAGCCCATTTCGAGAACCCAGCGCTGCGGGATGATGTTTTGAGATGTCGGCTAGTAAACGAGAAAACCCTTTTGGCAGAAGACAGAATCCTCTTAGAATGTCGTGCATACCCAGCGATGACGTCATTCCCCTCGCCGGGAGGGGCTAACCGGGAGTTCTCCTTCCGCAGCCATTAAAGACGAAGGAGCCGTAACGCCGCGTGGTACTTTCGTCATTGCCCCTTTAGCCAGTTCCTCTAGCTCTAGCTGCTAGCATACAAACATCCAACGCTCATTGGCTGTTATTCTTTGGAGCACCCCGCCGCCAATAGGCCAGGCGTGAAAAGTGTCTTGTTTCTATTGGTTGGTGGGGAGAGGAGGAGGAGCCGCTCACAGCCCTATAAAATCAGCCTCCCCGGGCTACTCTCTTCCTTTTTTCCTGGTTGTCGTCGGGCTCTGCTGTGTGAGGTAAGGGAGTTTTGCTTACACGTCCGACTAGGACTGGCGTTGGCGAATCGAACCGGGTAAGCGGGACGGCGTCGGCCAGTGATCGAAAAGAGTTCCTTAAGAGACGGCTTTTGGGGCCTGCGCCAGCAAGTGGTGAAGCGCATGCGCTTCGGAAGCTTGGCGCTCGAGCCTCCATTTTCTACCCGCGTCCTGCACGTGCGTCGGCCGCAGAAGCGGGGCCCGTGCATTCTGCCTGCGAGCTCAGCAGGGACTTACCGCGCCGGGATCGTGGCCGTCCTGCCCTTTTGCAGTTGCTGGATGGTAGCTTTCAGCCGCTCCCTCCAGCATGGCTGAGACTGAGAGATAATAATAATAATAATAATAATAATAATAATAATAATAATGGGAGTTCGCAGCATGTTCCCCTTCCCGGGCCTGGTCTTTCGTTAGATGGTCTGTAGGTTAATAAATTAGTTAATGCACCTTTATTGCTGTCCTTTCCTGGAATTAGTGACTCCTAATAACCCTATTTCTGAGACATCTCTGACGTTTGGGGGAGGTGGGAGATCATTTATGTTGTGTTATGTCAAATGTATATGGCCCACCCTCACACAAAGTGACTCTGGGCAGTGTACAGTAAAACCAACGATTATTTATTTATTTTTCCAACTTATATCACCGCCCATCTCCCCCCCACAAAGGGGACTCTGGGCGGTTAAAACATTCTACAAAACCACTTAAAACAATTAAGCAAAAATAAAAACAAGATCGTAAGAGGGAATGCATCAGAATGCTCATTGAAATCCTTGTCAATGTGAGTTAGCCTAATGCTTCTTCCTACCGGTTGGCCTTCTCAACCGTGGCAACTTTAAGATTCTGGAACTTGAAGTCCACACATCTTAAAGTTGCCAAAGTTGAGAAACACTGGTATAGAGAGATAAGGCCTTAGCCATACAGGACAAGCTGCTGGTATTTTGAACTGTTAATATATTAAAATACAATTTTCCTCCCTTGAGGACATTTAAGAAAACAGTGCAGGTTAAATGAATACTGAATGTAATTAAAAAATGGGGGTGAAGTGGTGCAAAATAAACCTAGGTATGAAAATGGTGGGAGGAGGCTGCCCCTGTTTGTGAAATCTACATGTATCCCATTCCTTTCCATTAAATAGGATGTTTTACCTCCTCCTGATTTACAGTATTAAAAATGCTTGTATTTTTATAAGCACCATTATCATTGTCTCTTTACTTTCTGCACCTGCTGTATTGGGGTCTTTTCCATCCCTTTGAGATCCTGTCCTGCCCTAATTTGGAAATAGGGCATCACCATGTTTATCCAGAAGTTGCAGCAATTATTGTCACACATGCAAATCTTAGCCATCTCTGTTTTGGGAAATTTTCTTTTCCTTGGTTTGGTGTCTGTGTGTGGAAATATTTTTCCCACGTTCCTCTGAAGTGATGTCTAGCTAGTCAAAGAGGAAGGGGAAATGACTGTAATGTTTCTGCCTTGAAGCAGGAGAGAATGATTTGGTGAGATAAGACAGGTTTATAAAAGGCTGGTGCAGTTCACTGTTGTATAGAACGGTATTCTCATTTAAGAATTAGCATGAATTGAAGGATGAGTTTGGTTATGAAATAAGTCATGCAAATAACTAGGTAATGTTAATTGATACTGGATGAGACTGCAATTTAGAACTGAAGTTGTTTATCAGTTGACTCTGTCACAAATGTGGGTGGATATATAAATAAATAGTAATGTTCTCTCCCAAGATTTCATTCTGTTACACTGTTTGCATCTGTTTAAAATGTTGTATTGTTTGTCGACAGGCCTGGCCTCTGTCTCTTTAGGCCAGAATGCCTGTTGCCAGGAGTTGGGTATGTCGGAAGACTTATGTCACCCCCAGGCGGCCTTTTGAAAAATCTCGCCTTGATCAGGAGCTGAAACTTATTGGTAAGATTTATTTATTCATTTATTTGCCAGAATTTATTTGCCTTAGTCTTCCGATTCTAGGCAGCTTAAGCCACGTGAGGTAAAGCATCTGTCTGTAAAACCAATGAACAACAAAACTATTAAGAACTATAAATAAATCCACAGCTGATGTCAAATAAGTCCCAAATGCTGTTTTCTGTTCTTTGTCATCTTCCAAAATGCCACAAGGCTAGAGATGCACTAACCTCAAGAGCAAGTTTTCCCAGAGGGATGGGGCTAATCCTGAGAAAGCCGTACTGTTCTTGATTAAACAGCTATGGCCCTAAAGTAGCTGCGTTTACAATCTTAGAATTCTTTTGCTAGGTGAATACGGGCTGCGGAACAAGCGTGAGGTATGGCGAGTGAAGTTCACTTTGGCCAAGATCCGCAAAGCTGCCCGTGAGTTGCTCACCCTGGATGAGAAAGATCAGCGGCGCCTTTTTGAAGGTAATGTCACCAAAACTAGATCCCGAGCAACAGCTTTGGCTATTGCTTTAGGGACTTGTCGCTCACTTCAGCTCACTTGAAGAAGCCTGCCGAGTACCTTGATATGTTAATCTTCTTTTTTCCTCATACCAGCTTTGTAAATCACTAATCTGATTTTAAGATAGGTAGTGTGTTACAAGAGTATATGAAGGCCTGGTTTCTACAACATGTTAAATGGAATCGAGGAGAGTTAATGTGTTATGGAAACACCAACAGTTTACCACTGATATTGGTGGTACAATTTAGTTGTAAACAGACTTAGGTATGTACAGGGTTAAACTAACTCCACCCTGTCCAGGTTGCGTACCTCATCCGATAGATAGATAGATAGATAGATAGATAGATGATAGATAGATAGATAGATAGATAGATAGAGATAGATAGATAGATAGAGATAGATAGATAGATAGATAGATAGATAGATAGATAGATAGATAGAGCTTGTCTATTATAGAATTCACTGCCAAGGTCTGAAAGGTGAGAAAATACCAGCCAGAAGCAGATTGGCTACAGTGGCCAAACCAGTGTACCAGCCTGAGTAACGAGAAAGGCGTTAGTGATGAAACTTGGGCTTGATAGGATACTGTACTCTTTCTGAAATTCATGGGTAGGTATTCTGTAGTTTCAATTTTTGAGCCAGTTAAGGTGATCGAGAATTGGCAAAACCACCAGTTATGACTGATTGAACTAATATGTTCTAGGAACAAGGCCGCAATTGATGTTGAGGTGTGATTTGAGCTTTCACCTCAAGGTCTCTGCTCAGTTGGAAACATGGAGTTATTCACCACACTTTCCACAATCTACCCCTGATGCTTTTCCTGTCCCAGTACCATTTCTGTATCCTGGGATTGTTTAAGCTGTATTTGTTTGCATAGCCAATTTCACTGTGATTGTTCTATCTTTTGGAATTCTGCATCCATAAATATGTTAATTTGAACACTGTCTCTTTTAACATCACATAGAAAGATTTGTCTCTCAAATCTCTCTCAGGCAATGCCTTGCTGCGCCGTTTGGTCAGAATTGGGGTGCTGGATGAGGGCAAGATGAAACTGGATTACATCCTGGGTCTGAAAATTGAGGATTTCCTGGAGCGGCGTCTCCAAACCCAGGTCTTCAAACTGGGCCTGGCCAAGTCCATCCATCATGCCCGCGTGCTTATCCGCCAGAGACACATCCGGTATGCTGCCGAGAGCCAGAGTATGGGGGAGGGTGAAGTTCAAGATAGCTGTGGACTGACATTGGGTGTCAGCTCCAGAACATCTCCTCTGAAGTAATAACATTTGCGATGTCTTTTATGTGTAGCCTATGCAGCAATAAGTGTGGCCCTGGCTCAGGCCTGTGCCTTTATACCCCGCCAAACCCTTTTGTGGATGGAAACCTTGGATAGCTCGATAGAATAGCAGTGTCAAAACAACTCTCAGAGATTTCGGCAAGGTTCACTGCGGCTTGGCCGTACACCTTGTGAAGGTCTGCCACGTGGGTGGCCAAGGTAACCCCTAGTACCGCTCCTACTTACCAAGCACAGCAGCTGCCTGATGTGATCCTTTTGGGCTCGTAAATTGACAGAGTTTGCAACATTTGTTGGGGGAAATTATACTGCCTTCAGTTGCTGAATTACAGTAAGCAACCCCAGTCAAAGTTGCCAGGAGTTGTAGTTTGACAGCTTCTGGTGGGCCACAAATTCCCCATTCCCTTTATTACACATATGTTTTGCTACTGGCATTAGTTAGGTTTTACGTAACGCAGGCAGCAACCGTAAATTTCACATGTAAATTAATTTCCCCCATGGTGTGCTGGTGCGTTAACTAGTTCTGGAATGTTGTTCCATGTCTGTTTTGTGTGACCGAAGTCACAAAACTTTAAATAGGCAAAGGCACTTATTAATGAGTAAGCTTGATTGAATAGCAGCATTGGTTTCTGAGTAAATCAATATAGGATTCTAGTGAAGTGCATATTTATGGGGAGATACAAGGCCATGAAAGGTTCTGATGTTTGCAAGTCGCAACTGGTACTTTGCTTCCTTCCTTTCCAGCACTGAATGCTTACCTTGCTTGCATTGGCAAGGCAATTTTAAAAGGTTTGGAGGCGAGCTGGGTGTTGGGATAAAATGAGATTAAAATTACAAAGCGTGGCGATTTGTCCTTGCGAAGCTGGTTTCGTGGCTGAATGGCTTACTGTCCAGTCAGCAAGAACACAATTCTGATTGCTCTATAATTGTAGTAATGATTGCTCCTTTAAAGAGTGAAATTAGGTTCTAAGTGAATCAGGAAGCCTCTTCTGCAGTCACTCTGCACGGAACCCTAAAGCTAGTGGCAGTTGAGGCTTTGACTTCTGAAAGTTGAGAGCAGGCTGTGTGCTCAGGAAACATCTGGGCAGCGTAAAGCTTCCATGTGTTAAATATTTCCCATCAGTTCTAGAAGAGATTATTTATTCACTAGTCTAATCATTTCCTCTCTCCCCTTTAGTGTAAGGAAGCAAGTGGTGAATATCCCTTCCTTCATTGTTCGGCTAGACTCCCAAAAGCACATCGACTTCTCCCTCCGTTCACCTTACGGCGGTGGCCGGCCAGGTCGGGTCAAGAGGAAGAATGCCAAGAAGGGCCAGGGTGGTGCTGGTGGCGGAGATGATGAGGAGGAAGATTGAGGTGTGGAGGGTGGCTTTCCTGCCACACAGACTGGTGGGGTATTGAGCCTATCTTACTGCAACATTATCCAATAAAAAGTATTTGTGGATAAAATACTGTAGTTCCATGGCGTCAAGGGAATTATGAGCGCCAGTGGTAACCTGAACATGGGCTTTCTTGCCTGTGCTCACCAAGCAATCATCATTTTTTTTTTCATTGGCGATCACTCGTAGCCGAGTAAGATTGTCTTCCAAAGGTAAAATTTTAACGGTGGATCCGTAAGTGGCTATAAAGGCCAATTCGCTTTGAGAGTGTCTTTGAATCTCTCTTGCTGTCCACCAATATTCCGTTTTCCATTCTTAAGTTGGGAGTAAAGTAGCTGCTTTGGAAGACGACGGTCAGGCATTTGAACAACATGACCGGTCCAGCGAAGTTGATGTTGGATGATCATTGTTTCAATGCTGGTGGTTTTCGCTTCTTCTAATACGCTAACATTAGTCTTTTAGATTATGTAATTGTCACCAAGCAATGAGAGCTCTCTGAATTGAGTGTTGGCTTCACACCTCCCAGATTCAGGTGTTTGTTTCTTGCACAGAAGGGAATGAAATAGAAGGAAGCAGAGATGAAGATGGGGGATGGAAATGAACTGGGAGAAGAGGTGATAGGCCTGGCCGTTTGAGAATGTTATGTGGGCACAGTTCCTTCCTTTACTTTAGCTCCAGCTCAACAATACACTCCAAGGCACAATTTCAGGGGATTGGTTTCTTCCCTTTCATCTCATTCTTTCCTTTGTCTTTGTCTTGCCAAATTTAAACTGAACTGGAGAGAGGCCATTTCATTTCTTGCGCCCTCAATACCACTTCCCCTTACTTTGCTGTTCAGTCCCAAATGGAATTATTTCTGGAACGGGTGCACACATATGCTCTGGTCCTTTTCCTTCAAGATGTTATTGATAAGGTCTTCCAGATAAAAATAGTGCAAAAGTGAACAATTAATCAGTTAGGCTCTGTCCCAAAGGTGGATATAGGGGCAGCTAAACTTCACTGCTAACTTTGTCCCTCCTAAGCGTCTTTGTTACTTTCACTCAGGAAGCAGGAAAGCAAACTGGCCTCTGATAAAAACACATACTGTTACCTATTGTTGGAGAGGAATTGGCAGGGCTTCCCAGTAGGATCCAGGAAGTGGTCTGGACTGCCAGGAAGAAATCGTACATCTTCAACCCAAAAGCAAAAGAATCAGTCAGTTTGCAGATGATCAAGGTTTATTTGAGAGCAGGAGGCTTAAATTCCTTAGAAACTTGAAATTTAGGACTAAGAATTGAAAGCTCTCAAGAGGTGGAGTATCATTGAACTGTGCTACCTTAGTGAAAGTTTTGCAGAAACATGCACAAAATTGGCATCTGCAATAAAACACATTTTCTATTATTTAAGGTGCTGCAAGGTTTTTAAAAATTTCTCCAAGGGATTGTCCCTTTACTGTAAAGCCCTCTCTGTTTCCTCATAGACTGGTGTCTCCTCTTCACCCTTCAGTGGTGTATCAGTGTTTGCTAGGCTGCCTATAAAAACACAAGTCGCTGAACTTTTTCTTCTCGTAACTGGTTTCTGAGTCAGCATTCTTGAAAGCTGTCAAGTTACAGTAATGACCTTTACTTTACGGTGACTGGAAGTGGAGGAGGGAGAGGTCAGGATCATACAGTGGTCAGAGTGAAAATGGAGGAGGGGACGGCTGCCGTGGATTTGATGCAACGTGGCTTATTGCTGAAAATCTGTCTGGCCTTGGCTATAGGAAGGAACTAAAGAATGCTCTTGTTTGTAAATGCAAACATTCTCCTTGTTACTGGATATCCGCAATCTTGTCCACCTGAAGGATGCACGATAAAGGTAAAGGTACCCCCCCACACACATTTGTGCAGTCGTGTCCGACTCTAGGGGCCAGTGCTCATCTCCATTTGTTATCCGAAGACGCTTCTGCGGTCATGTGGCCGGCATGACACGGAACGCTGTTACCTACCCACCAAAGTGGTACCTATTCATCTACTTGCATTTCCATGCTTTCGAATTGCTAGGTTGGGAAGAGCTGGGGCTAGTGTGGGAGCTCACTCCGTCACGCGGGACTAGGGATTCAAACCTCCAAACATGCAATTTTCCAAGCGACAAGCCTGGGGGAGCCACCACGCCCCTGACAGGATGCATGATAGTTGCAACTAAATACGAACCCTAGCATTTTAAGAAGTTGAAACACTTTTGAGATGTAACTGATGATGTTACTACTGGGCAGTGTTGCTGTAGACCTCATAGATGTTCCTTGTGCAGGTAGCAGACATCCTTAATTTGTCATGGAACCATCTCACACACACCTGTGTACCTTTCAACAACTTTCAACTGAAGATGAGAACAGAATTGGGAGAGGCTAGGGCAGCTCTGCCTGTGGATGGAATTCTGCTGTATTTCTACCTGCACACAAGAAGCTTTTGAGATGTGGGAAGTGGTTAGCTTGAAACTGTGGAAGGGAAGGGATAGTCCTATAGGATACCCATCCCCAGATCCTTGACTAAGCTACTCTCCCCTATCCTTGTTTCAGGTGATTTTCAGCAGCTTTGGGGAGGCTAATTAAATAGCTCCACAATGAAATAGTTGGCTTATTTGTCAGATGGTTTATTCCAAGAAAATAGCGGGGCATCAGCAAAACACTATCTACAACCAGCTCTGTTCATCAATTCTAACAAGGAAGGCCCCAACTCTGCACTCATTACAAGGTCTTGAAACTGGTGCCCCAGTTCTTCCTCTTAGCTGCAGATTGAGTTCAATAATGCCCGGGGGACTGGCAGCCTCTGCAGCTGAGCCCTGGTGTCACCTCTGCCCCGCATGCTGGCTCGCACAGCCCGCTGACACAGCTCCTGCAAGGTGGGCACCTTGCAGCGGAGTGGCTGTGAGAGGGCCAAAGGCACTGGAGGCTGACCCTCGCTCTCCAAGTAGCAGGGACCCCCTTCTACAGCCCCAAGGCAGAGATAATATTCAACCAGCTGGACCACGCAGCCAAAGGCTGGGGGATGGCCAGCCCCTGGCAAGGCCTCCAGGTGGAATGCTGAGTCCTGCTGCTGAATACGCAAGTTGGTGATGCCTGTCCTGGTGCGGACACTCAAGGTGAAGAGGTGATGGTGGTCGGAGGAATCTCTCACCAGGAAGACACCAGGAGCCTGGGAAGTCAAGAGCCGCTTGGCTTCAGCCCCTGACAGGCTGCCCCAGTAGAAGCCACTGGCCTCCAGTCGATCCAAGGCACTTTCCACCCGCTCGAACTCTCCACAGAAACTCTTGAAATGGTAGGAAGGGACAGCAGGGCCTGTCATGGCCACCACGACTGGTGCAGATGCCGGTGGGCAGCAACAGCACAGGGGGACCATCGCGCCACCAATTGACTAGAGGACAGCTTGATCGTTTACCGGAGCTGCATCTGAAAAGGAAGGCAAAGTCAATTCACGAGAAGCACATGAACACTTGTATCAAGAGTGCTCGCCTGGTTTTGGCTGGAGGTAGACATTTGGTATTTGGATAGTAGACAGAAAGAGGGCGCACACTGAAAAAATGGGCAGACAGGAAAAACGTGCAGTGAGTCCACTTCTCCATGCATTTAATATTTTCCCCCGTTCGGAGAGAAGTAGTGTGGTGTAGTGGACAAGGACCAAGGAAATCGAGGTCCCAGCTCAAACTCAGCCATGGAACTCCACCAGTTGATCTTGGGCCAACAACAATGTCTCGTCAAACCTACTCCACCGAGTCTTTTTATGAAGATGAGGTAGAAGAGAGTACTACTTATCTTGCTGTAAGCATTTAAAGATATGATATAACTTTGTATTTATATGCTTTTATATTTATAGTTCTATGGAATTGTTTTTAGCGACTTGCCATTTTTATTCCATTTTTATTCTATTTATTTAGCCCAGAGTCGTACACGAGGTGGGTGGCAGAGAAATTTAATAAATAAATAAAATAAATGCAATGAATGAAAAGTGAAACATTTTTGGGACTAGACGTTGGAGGTACTCTAGGGCTGCGCCTAAGTGTAGAGCTGGATGCAGCTTGGAAGCTAAAGGAGGTCCACCCTCGACCCACTCTTTTTTACATTTCAAACTTGAGGCTTTTCTCTTGATCTCAGATGCTTCATTGGCTGAGCTTAGAAAGCCGCTTAAGCTTCAATATTTACATCAAATGGTTGAGGGGGGGTGTTGACTCCTGGCCACTGCCTGAACGCGAACCAGCAATTTTGTTGCCAACATTTTTGAAAGTGGTTTGCCACTGCCGCCTCCTTGGGGCTGAGAGAGGAGGACTGGCCCAAGGTCTCCAGGTGGCTTTGTGCGGCAGGACTGGAACTGGTGTTCTCCAGTTTCTAGCCTGGCGTCTTTAACCATTACACCAAACTGACTCTCGGATGGAGATTAGATCACCCACAATATTTCTTTCTCAGTTCATGTATCTCTGACAAGGTTTACTTGCAAAATCTTAATAAGCCCTATCCAGCTCAGCAGGTTTAGCAAAATGTATTGGGAAAATAGCCTGGACTGCCTAAAGTAGCCAAACCCCACACATTCTAAACATTTTATTGATACCTCATTGCATGGAGCTTGTCTAAGCATGTCACACTACAGGGCACTCCATTTTTTTTGCAAAGAGCCTGAATTGAGTTGTCCAATTTAAGACTGGGATTAAAGAGTTATAGTCCCAAAGTATGGAGTTCGCCATTTTATGAGGAATTCTGGTTCTATTGAGCCTGGTGTTCAGGAAAATGAATTACTGTAAGTAGGTAGAAATAAATTTCCACTTCTGATGGTAAAGAGTAGAGTCAAGAGATAGATTCCTTCGTCATTTTTGAAATGTCCTTTTAGTGTAAATATGAGACGATGAAGCAGCACAAGGCTGAAATGCCCATGTTCTCCCATATTCTTTGCCACAAATAATTTACAGTGTTTCCAGTAAAAATAGAAGGTCAAATATATGACCAAGGTTCCCAAGAGGAGCGTGATGGATAAGAAATTCTTGATCTTGGCGCTTAAGGTGTGTATGCCAGCTGCTTCTGCCAGTTGAGCCTTCGGCATTAACCTTTTATGACTATAAGGACTAGGACTGGTTTGATTTGTTAATTTCATGTATTTTTATACTGCTGCCCCTACAGTCCTATCTCAACGCTGTCCTCCTCAAGATGCAGATTCATTCCTGCAACAGCCAGCCAGCCCGCCCTGCAAAATCCATAGAAGAGATGAGCCAAACTGTTAGAGGCTTAAATTGATTGATAAACAGGAGGAGCAATAGGTTCCCTTCGGGACGGTACTTCAGGGAAGCTACAAAGAACAGAGGGGTGGGTGAGTGTGGCTAAGTATCATTCCCCCCACAGATCATAGAAGAAATTATAAGAATTCTTGATGCAGCCTTGCAGCTCTGTTCTAGTTCTGGAATTCCCTTTTCCCCGATACCGGTCACTTGTAGGGAACAGTTCAAGATAAAGGGTTTGTGGACAATCTCTCTAACCAGAAGATCAGGCATGGAAGTCGGAGGATCCTGTTTGAAATTTTCCAGAATAAAATTTCTCTGAAGCAGAAAGCACAGCATGGAAGGGAATGTCATTCTAACGTCTGGTTTGAGTTGCTAGTTTTTCATTTGATGGCAGTTTTTAAGAAGGCTCTCAGAAGCGGCCTCTTCCACTTGCAGTGTGAAATACTGCTAACGTTTGCTTCTCCTTTCCTGCTTTCAGCTACCAAGCCTGGACGCTTCTCTTGCTAAGAAACCAACCACGACAGCTTCCTTTTCTGATAAACTTAACTTCTTTAAAAAGTGTTTAATCTCACCGTCGATCTCAGTTACAAGATGGCTTTGAAACCATTACGTAACTCAGAACATGTTCAGGCCAGAGAAAGCAGGATTCTATTTCATAATCCGAGGGCTTGTTATTGGTTAAAAATGCTAACTGGTCCTTGAAGAGAAAAAGTCTAACTCAGCAACCACTGAAAGGCAGAATTGGGGGAGGGAGCCAGTCCAAGAATGGTAAAGATAACTAGCATGCAGCTTCGGGAACAAAGGCAAAGACCTTTCCAGTTGACTTCCATGTCTAATGACTGCCTAGCCAACATGTCCACACTGCTTTCTTGACGACAATACAGAAATGGTTTATTTTATTATTTATCAAATTTATCACCGCCCAACTCCCCCAAGGGGGACTCCTTGCCATGATTTTCTTCTAGGATGGGATGCTTTCTCAAATTCCCCATCTAGCCTATAGCCAGCCCTTGGTTTCCTAGCAGTCTTCCATCCGAGTACTAACCAGATCCAATCCTGCTTAACTTTTTTCAAGATCAGCCAAGGTTACTAGCTGTGGTCACCTACAGTGAAATGCAGTTTTGAGGGAGAATCAATAGGAGTTTGTTTATTTATTTTATTTTCTATCCCGCCTTTATTATTTTTATAAATAAGGCGGCGAACATACCTAATCCTCCTTCCTCCTCCTCTTTTCCCCACAACAACAACCCTATGAGGTGAGTTGGGCTGAGAGAGAGGGACTGGCCCAAGGTCACCCAGCCGGCTTTCATGCCAAAGGCGGGACTAGAACTCTCAGGCTCCTGGTTTGTCATTGGCTCCTTCCTAGGGCTGAGAGACAGGGACTGGCCCAAGGTCACCCAGCCGGCTTTCATGCCTGAGGCGGGACTAGAACTCTCAGGCTCCTGGTTTGTCATTGGCTCCTTCCTAGGGCTGAGAGACAGGGACTGGCCCAAGGTCACCCAGCCGGCTTTCATGCCAAAGGCGGGACTAGAACTCTCAGTCTCCTGGTTTCTAGCCCGTTGCCTTAACCACTAGACCAAAGTGGCTCTCCAATAAAGTTCCTGCCAAATAGCTTCAGGGAGCAAAAATTAGAGTGATACATTGTGTGTTTAACTGAAGTCAGTTTGCTCTAAAATTGTTGCCCTTATTGATTTGTAATTTGAGTAAACTCCGGGAGGCAGTGGAGGACAGGAAGGCCTGGTGTGCTCTGGTCCATGAGGTCACGAAGAGTCGGACACGACTAAACGACTGAACAACAACATTGATTTGTAAGTAAGTACTAAGTCACTTGGCATTCCCAACCTGGTGGCCTCCAGATGCATTGAGCTACAACTTCTCATCTTTACCGGCCAGCTGGGAATAATGGGAGGTGTAGTACAATGAATCTGGAGGCCACCAGATTGAGGAAGCCTACTCTAAGTCTTCATTCTGACCCTATAAAAAGCCGCCTATTGAAGGTCATGGGAGTCTCAGCAGGTAGCAGCTCCTGCCTAACCTTATCTGGGCTCCAAAGCTAAGCAGGGTCATCCGAGGTCAGGATTTTGATGGCAGCCTTCCAGGGAATATCATGGCTGAAAGCTTGACCAGAAAGTGAAAACACCAAAGCAACAGAAGAAGCTGACCAAAATCACCACTAAGCGTTGCCAAGAAAACTGAATGGCCATGACCATGAAATCAACAGGAACTGTGCTTGACTCAAAGAAAATGTCTGGCCTTGCGCAATATATTGTCATGTTGTGTGTTACTGAGCTTATTTCCTCTAAATGTACTGATAAAAGTAATTGCAGTAATGGAGAATCTACATAAATCAGGGTTGGGCTACTGGGTTCCTTGGCATTCTCCTTGCCGACATTTCATTACCTCACCCAGTAATAACATCATCAGTGTTCTTTGTTTATCCCGGAATAGTATATAATTAATAAATTATTGATTATAATTAATAATAAATAGTATACCGCCCTAAATCTTTCCTCTCAAGTCTCTCTTCCATACCTGCTTTATCTGCACCACGCTCCAGACATTCTCACGTAACTAGTCAAGTAAACAAGAATTGGGCTTATCCCATTGTTATCATATTTTTCTTAGTAAATCTTTGGCAGGAAGAATGTATGATAGACTAAAATTCATGTATCTATTTGCCTACAAACAAAGATACCAACAGAGAAAGGAGTATGATCAACTTCAACTCTAAAACTAATCTCAGATTCATAAGAATAAAGGGGGGAAATCTTTTGGGGACTATACCACTAGAAAGCAGTAGGTTGAAGATTGCATACTTGACAGCTCATGTTCATCAACTTCATCCATTTTCCCCTGCATTTAGAAATCTAGAGTCTCTGCAACTTTAGAGAAAGAGGTAAATCTACAGTTGTACTTATAACTGCTGTGAATAAGATAGGAAGCCACTTCTTTATATCTTTTTTCTATTTTTCTTCTACCTTTTTTTTCTTTTTGCACTTACAGCTTTCTTTTTTGTTTCTTCCTTTTTTCTTTTTTCCTTCTTGCTCTATTTTAGTTTGCATTAACTTTTACTCTTGTTTTAAAAACTTTTCATAACATATTAAAAAAAAAGAAATCTAGAGTCTCTTCTCCTAACATACTGGTATTTTGAGGACACAGTACTGTTCATGTGGGAAACAATTCCTTGTGGCTGCCTTGTAAAATCTCTTCCATAAAGATTTACCCTAAGTAACTGCTCTAGAAAATTTCATTGCAATGCACATGGGTGCCTACACCAATCTGACAGTGAATTCCATCATACATTAGTTGCCTCCAGAGAGCCATTAAATGATGTAGGCAAGACCACTAAGGAAGAAATTTATGCACAGAGGAGGCATGGGGATATTTTTCTTTTGAGGTGCCTTCAAGACTCCTGGCAATTGCCTAGGCAAAACCCTGCAGTTTCCTTGGCCACATTTCTTCAAAGTCTGTCCTATTGCTTCTTTCCTAGGCCCCGGAGTCCCCCTGGTGGCTTTGTGCCTAAGGCAGGACTAGAACTCACGGCCTCCCGATTTCTAACCTGGTGCCTTTAACCCAGTGTTTCTCAACCTTGGCAACTTTAAGATGTGTGGACTTCAACTCCCAGAATTCATATGAATTCATATTCATATGCCAGCATATGCCAGCATATGCTGGCTGGGGAATTCTGGGAGTTGAAGTCCACACATCTTAAAGTTGCCAAGGTTGAGAAACACTGTTTTAACCATTACACCAAAAAATGAGCAGATGATGTTACTGAAAACTGTAAAAAGATTTTTAAGTAATCTGTGAATAATACTTTACTGGGAGTGAATTTAGCACAGTTCAGAATTCACAATCTCAGAGCAGTAAGATTCTAATATCTTGTTCACAGATTCCTCCTGAAAAATCCAAGGGAGTTACAGCTTTTGTGCAAATACTTTCCATGTGGGTTTTTTTTTTAATTTTATTTTTTTGGTTAAAAAAACAAAAACATCCCCTGAAGTAGCCTTCACAGGAAAATGTGGCATTTTTTAAGGGCAGTAGCATCTGAACTCAAACTTGCCAGCTTTAGGTCATTCCCAATCTGCATCCTAGAAGGAAACTGCTTAGCTGTCAGCAGGAGGAAAGAGAACGGAGCTCGGTCCAGTGGATACAACACTTGGGATATGAATTCTCTGCTAGTCTCCACCCACTCCGATCCATCTCAACTGTCTCTCCCAGTTCCAAAATCCTCTCAATTACCGTTCTTCGGCTCAGATGAACAAATCCTGGACAGAAGTCAAGTACCTCCAGCATGGTTCAGTTGTGCAATAGAGAATAACGAGGAGAGCAGAGAAAAGGGGGCTGGGTGCATTAAATACAGGTGGTCCTACTTCAGTCCCTATCATCTCCATTTAGAAATGGACTGAGTAGCAAGTAGTAGGGAGCAAGAGCTGACATTAACGGGATAGGTAGATCAATAGCTTGAACTTGATGTGCAAGCAACTACTGACAGTCCCTGTAGCCTGGAGCACCCCGCCCTAAACAGAGACTCTTATGCAGTGTTTCTCAACCTTGGCAACTTTAAGATGTGTGGACTTCAGCTCCCAGCTGAAGCAAGCTGGCTGGGGAATTCTGAGAGCTGAAGTCCACACATCTTAAAGTTGCCAAGGTTGAGAAACACTGTTCTCATGCCTCTGAATGAGTCACTGCTCTTACCTACCAATAATTCCAGGAGTTATATCCTACTTTATTGTACATTTTGGATATTAAGAGATTTCCACCATTTGAGATAGAATCAAACTAACTTCTCTTGAACAAAGCAGTTGTGTCCCCTTTCTGTATGAATCCATGCTAAACACCCTTCAGATCCACCTTTTAGGATTGTTGTTGTTTATTCGTTCAGTCCCTTCCGACTCTTCGTGACTTCATGGACCAGCCCACGCCAGAGCTTCCTGTCGGCCGTCGCCACCCCCAGCTCCCCCACGGTCAAGTCTGTCACCTCCAGAATACCATCCATCCATCTTGCCCTTGGTCGGCCCCTCTTCCTTTTGCCTTCCACTTTCCCTAGCATCAGCTTCTTCTCCAGGGTATCCTGTCTTCTCATTATGTGGCCAAAGTACTTCAGTTTTGCCTTTAATGCCATTCCCTCAAGTGAGCAGTCTGGCTTTATTTCCTGGAGTATGGACTGGTTTGATCTTCTTGCAGTCCAAGGCACTCTCAGAATTTTCCTCCAACACCACAGTTCAAAAGCATCTATCTCCCTTCGCTCAGCCTTCCTTATGGTCCAGCTCTCGCAGCCATAAGTTACTACGGGGAATACCATTGCTTTAACTATGCGGACTTTTGTTATCCACCTTTAGATCCACCTCATTTCTACATTAGGAGCAACTGGGTAATTCTTAAGTCAGAGAAGCTATAGTAGATACCTCGTTGTTGTTGAATGAAGATGAGTTTTGTATAGTTAAGCATCTCCCCCAAACCCTACATCTCTCTGTGAACCTTTCTGGCACCTGAGCTCTTGCAAGTACCTTTACTCTAGGTCATCCCACACTTCCTTTTATAACGCTGTTTCTCAGGGATGAGGTCAAAGCCACAATTCACGGACCCGTTAGGAGACTGAGTGATGGAGGAGGGTTACAGGAGTACAGCACATCTGGTGGGCACCACATTGGGGAAAGCAGAAAAAGCAACACAACTACAGAACCGTCTTCTTGGCTCAGTCTACCAAATCAACAAATTTATTAGCGTCCTTAAGGCATCCTGATTTAAATATATGTCTCTATATGATGGGTGGGAGGAACAGTTTTGTCATGGCAGAGGGTGTAACGCCCCCCCAAAGAAAAGTAGAACATCATCCACTGAGAAAGAATTCTTAACCCACTTATGTTTCAACAGAATGAGACTACAGTAGGAGTCATGCTTTTAAGTTTCCACTTAGATTATTTTAAACCCTGCTGTACTAGCTTGGACCGGACTGTGGCTCTAAAGAAAAATTGCACACTTTTTCTGGGCCAAGGGCCATACGTGCTCTTGGAGCACATATTCCAAAAAACAGTAAAGCACACCCAGCTGAATTTGCTTTCATTTTTTTCCCTATTTACTGTAAAGAGAGTTTATATGATTAATTCTCCAGTTACATAGGAAATATTTTCTCCTTTTAGGCACATCTAAAATGACAGTTAAGTAACAATTCGGGGGAAGGTTGTGGGGGGCACAAGTGACCCTCCACTTCAGATTGTGCTTCTCTGATATTAAAAATAAATAAATAAAGCAGCTTTCTCAACAATTTTCCTCACTCAGCCTGCAGCTGACTGGGACAGAAACTGAGTCCTCCTCCATGCCAAATGATGTTCCACCAAATGCTTGATTTTTATTGTTGGCTCTTATTCTTTTCTCAGAACTGCAGATGGGAAATAGCATGAAATGGCAAGAAGGGAGAGGAGGCTGCTGGTGAATATGTTATAGAGTAATGAAAATATATATTTACATGTTCATAGAAAGAAATGGGGAAATCATGGCTGGTAAGCAAAGCTTTATTACAGTTTTCATCTAGTGTTGGAAGAAAACGCATTTGCATGAAATCAATGTAAAATCCCACTGGTTTTTATTTCTCTCTCTCTCTCTCTCTTACATACACTCACACAAAACACACACATCCCAGTATTCCTATATATGCATGCTGTTGGGTTTAAAAGTTGAGAGGGTGTCCAGTACTGTACTATATAGGAAAAGTTGGTTGTTTGCATTGTGGCACTCGAAATCTTAGAAAACGGCTTAAGTTTCGGCCGGGCTTAATATTTTGGACATTCGAAAATGTTAATCTGAATTTTGCCAGATGCCTAATTCATACAGGATCTGATTTTTGAATTATTATTATTATTATGCAACCTAAAGATGGTCTTCCATTCTCCCCCCCCCTCCTAAAAAGTAAGCGCCAAAACCAGAGTGGGGCTTCCCGCCCTGATTTATCCACCAATAAACCAGCATCGAAAGAGTTCTCCATACTCTCCGAGCAGCCCAAAGCGTCCAGGCGCCGTCTCTTGCTTAAGGGTGCCCGGGACGGGTTTTTCTTCTGGCCAACTTTCTCACCCCCCTCCCCCGGCTTGGAAAACAATGTCCCCCGCACTCGCTCGAAAAGCCCGCGGAATTTTGCCGTCGCCGCTCCTAAACTTACCTTGGGTGGCGAGGAAAGCAGAGAGGTGCCTGTCTTTCTCCGAGGCGAGGGAGAGCGCGGGAGAAGGGGGCAAGCAAATCGATTTAAAACACGGACTCCGCTTTGCAGGCTGGGCTACGGGAACCGAGCCCGGCGCGAACGCCCCTTTTCCCCATCTTTCAAGCGGCGGCGGCGGCAGGATGGAGGTCGGCGAAGGCGCACAGCGCACCGGGATAGTCTCGGAGGGAGCTCGGACGGATGAATTTTTCGCTCCCGGATCAGGACGCAGGAAGAGAAGAAAGAGGTGGAAGTTTACGGGGTGGGGTGGGGGGAGTGAAGAGGAGGGGGGGGGAGGAGGAGGAGGAGGAGGAGTATGGAAGAACAGCGCCTATCTATTTCCTTTGGCCAAAGAATCGCGGCCCCTCTGTGGCTTCCTGGAAATGCGTGTGAATGTACGTGCGCGTTTCTGAAGCGAGAAGCGCCTTTCCCGTTAGCGGAGGAATCGGAGAAGGCGAGTGGGGGGCGGGGAGTCCGGCGACTTCGAATACAATCTCAGTGTGTCGGCATGGGGGGGGGGGAGCTTAAGGGGGGAGGGGGAAAGTGCATAAGAGTTTGCAATAATAGTTCGACTGCTCGAATTGGATACTGTGTGTGTGTGTGTTTAAAAAAGCTTATATGTACATTTCGCGGAGACAAGCGAGGAGAGAGGCTGATTGCCTTGAGCCTATGTGTGGCTGGGGCGGGGGGGACCGTGGCCGAGTATTTATTTTTATGAATGGTCGCAACTTTCATTGGCCGCTGGGGAGTGGCTGGCAGGGCTCTGATTGGCAGGAAGTGGCTGTATAAACCCCAACACGCTCCCTCCCCTCTTGCTGCTGCTGCTTTTTTTTTTTCCTCTGGGTGATTCCTGGAAGTGTGAGGACTGTTGGTAAGAAGGAGGGGAATGCGAGTTAGTTCCCGCCTCCGCCTATCTCTGCAGTGGAAGACGGGTTGGGTAAGGTGATCGGGCCTTTAGAGGGAGATCCCCTCTCGCCCGAAGCGGCGCACCTTTCCTTTTAACCCTCTAGGAGCGAGGGGGCGTGAAAAAGGTCGCGGAAGCGGCCAATTGCAAGCTGCCCTTTCTCCCCCGCCCCGCGCCCCAATTCGCTCTTTGTGCCTAAATCGCCCGCTCTTGGAAAAGACATGGGAGCGAAGCGGGCGGGTTGCCTGGATCTATATTGGGTGCTTGTGTATGCGCGTGCAGTTGTGTAACTCGTGCCCCCCTAGGCCGCGTTTGCACGGTGTGAATGCGGGCGGCTTGGATCGGTGCATAAAAGGAGCGCGTTGCATGCGTGGCTTCTCCGTGGAGAGAGCTCCGTTGATTGCAGCGGCTTTTCGGTTTGAAGGCGACTGAGCTGTAGAACTGGAAATCCCCAATTCGGAGATCGCTGCTTCCATGACGTAAGGGCCAGATTCACACAACACGCAAAACCCGGATTGCTTACGTGCCATAGCATGCCCAAAGAAATCAATCATGTTACAACTTAATGGGATGGCCTGGTTCACAACCCGATGACCACCCCCGTGAACTACACTAGTGTGTTGTGCAAACTAATCATTAGGTAGCTTTTGACAAGCCATTTTCGTCTCAGCCTTGGTCTGCCCCATCTTGATGATACATTGATTTTCTACCCTGAAGATGCTGTAAGGGTTAGGATAACACTGTACGTGAAGTGCTCTGAATATTTAATAGTACTAGTGTATACAAATGTTCCCCTTCATGGATCACTGCCTTGTCGTGGCGAAGGGGCTTGCGTAACTCAATGAAGTCAGGTCAAGAAGAACAGGTCATGACGGAGAGTTCTGACAAAACGTGGTCCACTGGAGGAGGAAATGGCAACCCACTCCAGTATCCTTGCCAAGAAAACCCCATGGACAGTATCAAAGGGCTGAAAGACATGACGCCGGAAGATGAGCCCCTCAGGTCGGAAGGTGTCCAATATGCTACTGGGGAAGAGCGGAGGGCAATTCCGAGTAGCTCCAGAAAGAGTGAAGCGGCTGGGCCAAACCCGAAAGGACGCTCAGTTGTGGATGTGTCTGGAAGTGGAAGGAAAGTCCGATGCTGTAAGGAACAATATTGCATAGGAACCTGGAATGTAAGATCTATGAATCAAGGTAAACTGGATGTGGTCAAACATGAAATGACAAGATTGAACATCGACATCTTGGGAATCAGCGAACTAAAATGGACAGGAATGGGCGAATTTAATTCAGGTGACCATTATATATACTACTGTGGGCAAGAATCCCTTAGAAGAAATGGAGTAGCCCTCATAGTCAATAAAAGAGTGGGAAAGGCAGTACTGGGGTACAACCTCAAAAACGACAAAATGATCTCAGTTCGAATCCAAGGCAAACAATTCAACATCACAGTAATCCAAGTCTGTGCCCCAACCACTGATGCTGAAGAAGCTGAAGTTGACCAGTTCTATGAAGACCTACAACACCTTCTAGAACTAACACCAAAAAAAGATGTCCTTTTCATCATAGGGGACTGGAATGCTAAAGTAGGAAATCAAGAAATAACCGGAATAACAGGCAAGTTCGGCCTTGGAGTACAAAATGAAGCAGGGCAAAGGCTAATAGAGTTTTGTCAAGAGAACACGCTGGTCATAGCAAACACTCTTTTCCAACAACACAAGAGACGACTCTACACATGGACATCACCAGATGGTCAATACCAAAATCAGATTGATTATGTACTTTGCAGCCAAAGATGGAGAAGCTCTATACAATCAGCAAAAACAAGACCTGGAGCTGACTGCGGCTCAGATCATGAGCTTCTTGTCGCAAAATTTAGGCTTAAATTGAAGAACGTAGGGAAAACCACTAGACCACTCAGGTATGACCTAAATCATATCCCTTATGAATATACAGTGGAGGTGAGGAATAGATTTAAAGGATTAGATCTGGTAGACAGAGTGCCTGAAGAGCTATGGATGGAGGTTCGTAACATTGTACAGGAGGCAGCAACTAAAACCATCCCAAAGAAAAAGAAATGCAAGAAAGCAAAGTGGCTGTCTGATGAGGCTTTACAAATAGCCGAGGAAAGAACGAAAGCAAAAGGCAAGGGAGAAAGGGAAAGATATAACCAACTGAATGCAGATTTCCAGAGAATAGCAAGGAGAGATAAGAAGGCCTTCTTAAATGAACAATGCAAAGAAATCGAGGAAAACAATAGAATGGGGAAGACGAGATCTCTTCAAGAAAATCGGAGATATCAAGGGAACGTTTTGTGCAAAGACGGGCATGATAAAGGACAAAAAAGGCAGGGACCTAACAGAAGCAGAAGAGATTAAGAAGAGGTGGCAAGAATACACAGAAGAACTATACAAGAAAGACCTTAATGTCCCTGATAAATACGATGGTGTGGTCACTGACCTTGAGCCAGACATCCTAGAGCAGAGCTTTCCAAACTGTGTGTCGCGACACAAAGGTGTGTTGCCACACACAGCGTGGTGTGTCGCCACCCGGAAGCGGCGGCACGTGCGTGCATGGTGGCAGCGGCAGCCGCTGCCGCCGTGCACACGCACGCCGCCGCATGCCCTTCTGTGTTGCCGCTGTGCGCGCGCGCCCCCGCACCGCCACCATGTGTGCGCCGCCGCTGCGCCGCCGCCGCACCGCCGCTCACATGTCGCCAGCGGCGGCACTTTGGAAAGCCCTGTCCTAGAGAGTGAAGTTAAGTGGGCCTTAGGAAGCATTACTAACAACAAAGCTAGCGGAGAAGACAGTATCCCAGCTGAGCTATTTAAAATCCTAAAAGATGATGCTGTTAAAGTGCTGCACTCAATATGCCAACAAATTTGGAAAAAACAACAGTGGCCACAGGATTGGAAAAGGTCAGTTTACGTTCCAATTCCAAAGAAAGGCAATGCCAAAGAATGTTCAAACTACCGTATAATTGCGCTCATTTCACATGCTAGCAAGGTTATGCTCAAAATCCTACAAGCTAGGCTTCAGCAGTATGTGAACCGAGAACTACCAGAAGTGCAAGCTGGGTTTCGAATAGGCAGAGGAACTAGAGATCAGATTGCCAACATTCGCTGGATCATGGAAAAAGCAAGAGAGTTCCAGAAAAACATCTACTTCTGCTTCATTGACTACGCTAAAGCCTTTGATTGTGTGGATCACAACAAACTGTGGCAAAGTCTTAAAGAGATGGGAGTACCAGACCACCTTACCTGTCTCCTGAGAAACCTGTATGCGGGTCAAGAAGCAACAGTTAGAACCGGACATGGAACAACTGACTGGTTCAAAATTGGGAAAGGAGTACGACAAGGCTGTATATTATCACCCTGCTTATTTAACTTATATGCAGAGTACATCATGAGAAATGCCGGGCTGGATGAATCACAAGCCGGAGTTAAGATTGCCAGGAGAAATATCAACAACCTCAGATATGCAGACGATACCACCCTAATGGCAGAAAGTGAAGAGGAACTAAAGAGCCTCTTGATGAGGGTGAAAGAGGAGAGTGCAAAAGCTGGCTTGAAACTCAACATTAAAAAAACTCAGATCATGGCATCTGGTCCCATCACTTCCTGGCAAATAGAAGGGGAAGAAATGGAAGCAGTGACAGATTTTATTTTCTTGGGCTCCAAGATCACCGCAGACGGTGACTGCAGCCATGAAATTAAAAGATGCTTGCTTCTTGGGAGAAAAGCTATGGCAAACCTAGACAGCATATTAAAAAGCAGAGACATCACCTTGCCGACAAAGGTCCGTATAGTTAAAGCTATGGTTTTTCCAGTAGTAATGTATGGCTGTGAGATTTGGACCATAAGGAAGGCTGAGCACCGAAGAATTGATGCTTTCGAACTGTGGTGCTGGAGAAGACTCTTGAGAGTCCCTTGGACTGCAAGGAGGTCAAATACGTCAATCCTAAAGGAAATCAACCCTGACTGCTCATTGGAAGGACAGATACTGAAGCTGAAGCTCAAATACTTTGGCCACCTAATGCGAAGAGAGGACTCACTGGAAAAGACCCTGATGCTGGGAAAGACTGAAGGCAAAAGGAGAAGGGGACGGCAGAGGATGAGATGGTTAGATAGCATCACCGATGTAATGAACATGAATTTGAGTAAACTCCGGGAGACAGTGGAGGACAGAAAGGCCTGGCGTGCTATGGTCCATGAGGTCACGAAGAGTCGGACACGACTAAACGACTGAACAACAACAACAATACAAATGTTCTGTATTATTACTACTATCCCATTATTACTGTTACTTTACAGCAATGTTTCTCAACCTTGGTGGCTTTAAGATGTGTGGACTTCAATTCCCAGAATTCCCGCTGGCTGGAATTACAGGTGGCACAGTAGCTAGAGCGCTAGATGGCAGTTTGGGTTCAAATATCTGAAGCTAGAGAGGAACATGTATGATCTTCACAACATGGTGTAGTGCTTGGCTCAGACTTGGAAATCTGAGTTCAACCCACCCCCCCCCGAGATTTCTCAGTCCATCAGTGTCATGTGAAAAGGGTGATAGGACCAGATACACCCAGCTTGAATTGCTTAAAAGACAGGTGGGAAAGGTATAATAAACCATTTGCAAACGGATACGGCACCAGCTTCTTTTTATGGCTTTAGGCCAGAGCTTTCCAAACTTTTCATGTTGGTGACACACTTTTTAGACATGCATCATTTCGCGACACGCTCTTGCAGCAGGGCACAAGGCAGGCACTAGGACCTGCGCGGAATCACAGCAGGTTTGGAGGCAGCCAGGCACAAGGCAGGCACAGGACCTGCACGGAATCACAGCAGGTTTGGAGGCAGCCAGGCACAAGGCAGGCACTAGGACCTGCGCGGAATCACAGCAGGTTTGGAGGCAGCCAGGCACAAGGCAGGCACTAGGACCTGCGCGGAATCACAGCAGGTTTGGAGGCAGCCAGGCACAAGGCAGGCACTAGGACCTGCGCAGAATGACACCAGGTTTGGAGGCAGCAAGGCACAAGTCAGGCACTAGGACCTGAGGCAGTTTGGAGGCAGCAGCAGCAGCAGCCGCAACACACCCAGACACTGCAGCCGACACATTAATGTGTCCCGACACACAGTTTGGAAAGCTTTGCTTTAGGCTATTTCAGTCCACCATATGAGCCTTTGGAAAGTAGAGAGAGGCTAAAATCGATGCACTTGAATGTGAAAAGGTGTGTGTATTAGTATGCCTGTGCACTTGAAAGCAGAAGCAAAATAAAGATGACTATGTTCAACCAGGAGCAGTTGAAAATACCCAAAAGAAAAAGTGAAAATCATTTTGGAACAGCTGCTGGATTAAAAGCTGTGCCCGCCGCTCAGCAGACGGCTGATCCACTTGCCTGCAGGAACAGGTGGGAGGCGTTCTGCACTCTGGGACCTACAGAGAGTGGCTGTTTGGGATGGAAACTGCCCACCTAGAACGTAAACTTTTTCTCTTATATTATGAGTCTGTATATTAGCTGTGAAGAGCCAGCGTGTTCTAATGGTTGAGGGGCTGGACCGGGAGCGGGGAGACCTGAATTTTTCCTTTGCCCTAGCTAGGCGTGGAAGCCAGCTAGGTGAATTTGGATCAGCCATTCTCTCTCAGCCTGAGGAAAAAAGGCAAAGTCAAACCACTTCCAAAGACATAGCTAAGGAGATGTTTCTATGCAATCACCAGGAGTCAAGACTGACGCAAAGGTGTGCACACACAAACACTCCCAAATATACTTCATCTTTACTCAGTACATGTTCCCCCATTCCAAACAGCCCAACAGGAGGTCAGGTCAAACCTGTCGTAAAAGCTGTATTGAAATGTTAAAAAACACGCCTTGTAAAATCAAGTCAGTACATATGGTTGGAGTATGTGCATGCCAGAAAATGCATACCTGCCCTTATGCATATTTCTTTGTGTGTATCTACAAGGTTTTGTAGGGGGCGTGGTGGCTCAGCGGGTAAGATGCCAGGCTTGTCGATCAGAAGATCGCAAGTTTGGAGGTTCGAATCCCTAGCCCCGCGTGATGTGAGTGAGCTCCCGCACTCGCCCCAGCTCTTGCCAACCTAGCAATTCGAAAGCATGCAAATGCAAGTAGATGAACAGGTACCACTTCGGTGGGTAGGTAACAGCGTTCCGTGTGTGTCATGCCAGCCACGTGACCGTGGAAGCGTCTTCGGACAACGCTGGCTCTTCGGCTAACAAACGGAGATGAGCACCGGCCCCTAGAGTCGGACACGACTGCACAAATGTGCGGGGGGAACCTTTACCTTTACCTTTTTACAAGGTTTTGTATGGGTATAGAGAATACATGTCATGAAGATGTGCCTGGGAGAAGCCAAGTTCATATGTGTTTTCTTCAGAGCAATACCATATGCATTTGTGTACTCTGAATAAATAATCCAGTTTGTGTATGAACATCGGAGAGACCCATACATACAGGGACTTCCATGTAGTGTGTGTGTGTGTGTGTGTATTGCTTGATATTGTAAAACTGAGCAGGATTGGAAAAGGTTGGCATTTGGATGGAAGACCACTGGGGTATCCTAGCTCTGTATGCTGGACTGGGAAGTTTTAAAAAGCATCTTAGAGGAAGCTAATGGCGAACCACTTCTGCACTGTCAACCAGAAGATTACATGGACATACCCATGTAGTCAGCAGAAGCTGGACCTGACCTGACTGGAAGGAGACTTGACTCTTCATATCTGAACTGTGAGTAATATGCAGGGGTATTATTTTCTCTAGTCATCATTTTCTCTAGTGGGCTAAATATTTGTAAGTGCCTGCATTGTTATGTGTACAGGTAAATATACTGTATCTGTCTATATGTCATGCAATACAGAGTTCTGGATATGTGTGGAGAACTGGCACATTTGTACTCAGTGTGCCTCAAATTACCATTTTTGATTCCCATTTGCGAAGCATTTTTAACAACTAAAGAATCTGGCTTCAGTTTGAAATGTTTACCTGAAGGGTAAGCTTAGTGGATGAATGTAGTTCTGTCTCTAGTGCCGTTAAACAGACACGTGGCACGTACAATGGAGTGTTGCTTTTGAATGCAGAATCACAGTCATTTCTCTGAAGTGTGTTTACACGGGCACCTCTGCGGTTGTATGTGCAATGGAGAATGAGGGAGTAAGTGTGTCCGTAAGGAAAACAGGAGGAGAGAGGGGGTGGGAAGAGGATAGGGTTTCTGTATTTTAGTAATACTCAGTCCTGCCCCAGCTCACTCATTCAAGATGCCCAACCCCTAAAAGCTATTGATGCATCAGGAATCTTCAGCGGGCCTTGGCATCTTGCAAGAGCGTGGCTTTCTCCTTCCCCTGCCTGGCCAGGAAGCCAGGCATCCTGGCACTCGGCTGTCTTTCTCTTCCTGGCTTGGGTGGTGTTTATGAGCTAATCATGTGCAGTCAGGGTTGTAAGCTGTTCCTGGCAGGTCTGAAGTTGCCGGTAAAGGAACCGGTTTCCTAGCAGTGATCGGGGGGAAGTGAGCGCATGATGGAATGCTAAACAGCCAATAGCCACATGGAGAAGCAGCCACAATCCTTGGGGCTTTGGGAGAAGCATGGCAGAGGGAGTGTGTGCATGTGTGCGTGCATGGGGGTAGGAAACATAAAGCTGAGAACGCAAAACAGCCAGGCAGAGTTCTCCTATCCGCACCTATTTCAACGCTGAATCTGGATTTGAGATGTTGCCTCAGGAGCTTTTTGGGGACCCACATGGATTTATTCTGGAATGTGTAACACCATATCAAAAGAGAATACATAGAATTCTTTGCTCTTACCCAGATGTGCCAGGCCACACTTCCCATTGTCTTCAGGCAACATCGTATAGTATGCAATCATAGGGAAGCCCTCAAGCTGGTGGGTGGCTTGTAAGACAGTCTTTATGCATCTAAGAGGGTCGTTTCATTCATTCATCGGCGATCACTCGTAGCCGAGTAAGATTGTCTTCCAAGGGTAAAATCTTAACAGTGGATCCGTAAGTGGCTGTAAAGGCCAATTCTGGATCCGCACAACCTCCCACAATGAGGGCATACTGTAGGTTTCCGGGTGGGAGACGGTCATGATGAGGGTTTGCCTGACGTGCCTTCCTTTTAGCTCTTTTCTCCTTTTCGCCCTGTACTCGTGCTTCTTCAAAGTCCATAGCGCCTTTAATAAAGGCTGACCTCCAATTGAAACGCTCATGAGTTAGGGCTTCCCAGTTCTCAATGCTGATATTACATTTTTTTTTAAATTAGCTTTGAGAGTGTCTTTGAATCTCTTTTGCTGTCCACCAATATTCCGTTTTCCATTCTTAAGTTGGGAGTAAAGTAGCTGCTTTGGAAGACGGTGGTCAGGCATTCGAACAACATGGCCGGTCCAGCGAAGTTGATGTTGGATGGTCATCCACTTGGGGGGCAGTCTTTCTCTCTGCTGATGTTACCTAAGCCTATGTCAACAGATGACCTCACCTATAGGCCTCATGCAGATGTTAAATCTAGAGAGAGGAAAGCCCTGAGCGTAGAGTCAAAGGCTGGATCTCTCCCGCCCCATTCCATCAACACCAGCTGGAACTGTCCCTGCAGGAAAGAGGAGAACCACTGCAGCAATGTGCTTCCCATTCCCAGCCCTCTGAGCTGGTCCAGAAGGATATCATAATTGATGGTATAATTGAAGCTGCCAAGAAATCCAAGGAGGGGCAGGATGGATGCACCACCCTGGTCCTGCCACAGGCCATCCACACACCTGATCACTGTTGCCTCAGTACTGTACCCAGGCTTGAAACCCAGCAGGAAGGGATTCAAATAATCCATGTCCTCCAGAGCCCTCTGAAGCTGCAGACGAAGGGTCAGGACTTGTCCAACGCTGCCTCCTTCAGTGCAGGCAGAACCACCCCCTCCCTCGAGGATGAATTCATCCCTGCTTGGACCCAGCCACGTGTCACCTCCCACCTGCCTGAATCATCCAAGAAGGATGTGGCTCAAATGGACACCTGGCCAAGCTCACAGATCTGGGAACCCTATTCAGTTCCTCAAAATCAGCAGGCTTGAACTCTTCCCAGGTAACTGCACCAGATGGTGCCTCACTCAACCAATTCAACAGGACCTGTACAGCTGGAATCCAGCTTGGAGCAAATCAGAGTGATGTCACCCATGAACAATCTTGATTGTGTTCCTTCAAGTGATCTTCTGACACATCCTTCCCTAAAAGAGACTGGTTTACCTTAAACAGGGTCACTGGATGGCAAACTATGGTCATAATAACCGTAAAAGAGTAACTATGTTATGTTGCTCTTATTGCGACAGCGTAATCCTTAATAAGGCTCTTATCTGTGTTCAGTCAGATTTGGCTCCAACTTCCTCCACTGGTGGCCTGTGCATCTCTTCTGCTGCTTTATCTCCTGGAGCTCCTGCAAGAACCGGGGGACCCTCTGGAATCTGTGTGCAGAAAGAGGCAGCCCTGATGCAATCTGATCCAAAGCCACTGCCAACTTCTCATTCTAAAAGGTGATTAAGGTCTCAGTTGAACTATGACCAGATCCTCCAGAATTTCCCAGGTGCCCTCCAAAACCCAATAGGGTCCATCAGGTGCCCGAGGCAGATAAATAAAATGGGTCCTACTGTAAAAGACTAACAGAGTTAGCCTTGAAGAAGATACACCACAACCATTAGGAAAACATGAACTCAGCCCAGGAAACCAGGAAGGTATGAGAAAGAAACTCAAGATTGCTCCATCTTGATTTTTTTTGGTATAAGAGGAAAAGAAGGGGAAATGCTGTCAGAATGTTGTTATTATAGGCTATATCAAGAACATAGAGTTCTAGTATTTCTTGGGGAGTCTGATTATTATTATTATTATTATTATTATTATTATTATTATTATTTATTACATTTATATCCCGCCCATCTCCCCCACAAGGAGGGACCCTGGGCGGGTCCCTGTTTCCTGACCAGTTCTACTTTGAAGGTCTGACACCTACCTCCCTGTAGCAGGGAGCAGGTATGGAGAGATCAGAAGTAATCAAAGAGTGATCTGTCCATGACAGGGAACAAATACAGGTAGTCCTTGTTTAGTGACTGCCTTGTTTAGCTACCATTTGCAGTTATGACGGTGATGAAAAAGTAACTTTACAACCAATCCTCGCATTTATGACCTTTGCAGGACTGTAAAGCAAAGGAAAGCTGAAGTAAAATCATAAGCACAGTTGCGGTTTCACTTAGTGGCTGCTTTGCTTAACGACCGAGATGCCGGTCTCAACTGTGGTCGCTAAATGAGGACTGCCTGTAGTAGCATCTCCCTACTCCAAATCACATTGCCACTGTCCCGAGGCAAAAATCAGATTAAATTTATTTATTTATTTAATTTATCCCCGCCCGTCTCCCCGGATAGGGGACTCTATTTATGACCTATGCTTTGCCTTGGGCCCTTGATTTGGCTCAGATCCATGGTTGCCATGAACTCCAAAACCATTTTAGCTCCAGATCCAGAGATGGCACTTTGAAGTCTCCCAGTACCGCAGATGTGGGAAGCTCCACCTCCACCCCAGCCATGGCATTCAGCAGGGAAGCAGCTATGCAGCAGGGAGGCCAGGCGGACCATAGCATCATAGAGTCCCCCTCGGGGGAGATGGGCGGTGATAAATCTAATAAATAAATAAATCATTCCTTAGAGCTCAGCTTCACAAGTGAAGTCTCATATCTAATTATCAGTGGAGAAGCACCTCTGAAAGCCACATGAGCCACGAGCCACCTCTGGAAGGCCATTGGTGACAATAGCCATTCCCCTGTCCCTGCCCGGGGATCACGTCTGGTGTCACATGTGGAAACCAGGTGGGCACATTTCCGAGAGGGAGACCCCATCCCCCATGCCATCCAGGTCTCAGTAATACACGCCAGGCCAGGCCTCCCATTCATGGTAAGATATTGGATAAGGAATGCCTTGTTACAGGCCGACCTGGCATGACGCAACAGTAGCAGCCTGGGCCCAGGGGCACTGAGCATCTGGTGACCAGGCTACAAGGTGGGATTGGTACAAGATACCAAGTACACCTCAAGAGCAATCGGCCTGTTTTCTCCCACCAAAACCCCCTCTGCCCATCACCACGGAGAGGCTATTGCCTGCGTCTTTCCACCCCATCAAACCAACTCCCTGATCTCTGCCGTCTCTCCCCCACATCCAAAGATCCCATCCAACATCCAGGTTTAACCAATCACCTCCTAGCCAGCTTGCTTGCCAGAACTTTGATGCAGTTCTGCTCACTCATTCAGTGGAACTTCAGGTCCAATCAAGTCAGCACCACCGCTCCCCTCCCCTCCCCTCCCCCCATCACATACCATTCAAAGTAATCCTGCATCACTTCTCAACAGCTGATCAGAAGCATTGCTGTTGCTGCTGCTAACAGCTGAACTCCAGATCTAGCCAGTTCATTCCATTTCCAGCATTTAGCATGTGAACTGAGCCAATTACAGTCTACTAAATAAATGGTGGTTAAGCAAACATAGCACAGTGGGTGAACCAGTCAGCATTTTAGAGCATTTCCTGTTTGAAAGAGCAAATAGCTAACCTGAGTCTGTCAGGAACATGCTCCAACATGTGCCATGTGCCTCTGACTGATCACCACATGTATCATCTGTGCTTGGGGCTATGGTTCTCTAATCTCTTAAATCAGGACAACTTGGTTACAGTCAAGTCTGTATTAACTCCATCAGGAGAACTTTGGTACAATGGACCTGGGTGACTTTACAAAGCAGCCATGCTCCAGTTGGTGGCTTGAAGCTACCAACTTAATTTCCCATAATGTGCTAGAAGGAAGCTATGGCAGGTGCATTCTGGAAAGTGTAAATGGTGACAGTTGGTCAACAGGTTATTTTAAGGGTAGGTGGCCCTGCTGAAATGCTGAGTTGAGTTATGGGGGTGTCCCATAACCCTTAGGTGCTCCAGTTCTGAGATGAATAAACTTCTTACCTTCCTCTAGATGTCACCTCTCTTAGATTTCATGTCACTCTGAAGCAGAAGATAATGCTTTTGGCGCTGTAATGCCATCCAGTTCCCTCTTCCATGGGTAGCGGCTACAGTAGCCATCTTCCAAATTTCAGGTTCCAAATTTGAGGGAAGATTTAGAAAGGGAATGTTTGTTTACACATGCTGAAATCACTTTTCGAGATAGGGTTAGCTGAGATAGTATGTCATCATTTTTGATGTTGTGTATAGTACCGCTCAGAAAGTTGTTTTCCTCTTTAGAAGACAAAATTAAATTAAATCAGAGGGAAAACAAGGCTCTATTTGTATAGGCTGCTGGTACTCCAAAATCAATTCTTGGTGAATTGATGCATTTGTGTGTTTCTGTATGTGTGTGTGTGTGTGTGTGTGTGTGTGAGAGAGAGAGAGAGAGAGAGAGAGAGAGAGATCTATGGCAAAGTATCTAGTATCCCAATATCGATTTATGTCCCTTTCAGGAAATAGGGAATTGTGACTCATTGTTCCCTTTCGTTTGAGAACATGCCATGAACAGTCTTTCCTAAAGTCATTTAGTCAGGTCCAAGAAAGATACCAGGTAAAAAGATGTACCTTCTAAGGTAGGAGTTTCTGTATCCCAAGAGTTTATGAAAGCATCCTGATGCTGGTATCCATAACTATAGAGCAGGGGTCCCCAACCCCCGGTTGTTAGGAACTGGGCCGCACAGCAGGAGGTGAGCGGTGGGCGAGCGAGCGAAGCTTCATCTGTATTTACAGCCGCTCCCCATCGCTCGCATTACCGCCTGAGCTCCGCCTCCTGTCAGATCAGCGGCGGCATTAGATTCTCATAGGAGCGCGAACCCTACTGTAAACTGTGCATGCGAGGGATCTAGGTTGCTTATGAGAAGTCAGAATCCGACACTTATTTTAGTCCGCGCGTGGCCCGCCCATTATTTTATTTACCACTTCCAGTGGTTTCATCCCAAACCATCCCCCCACCCCGGTCCGTGGAAAAATTGTCTTCCACAAAACTGGTCCCTGGTGCCAAAAAGGTTGGGGACCACTGCGTAGAGGGAAGAGGGAATGGCCTTGAAGGGCAGGAAGAAGAGCTGCTGTCAAGGCAATAGTCAGATAAGAGCCAGTTTGGTCTAGTGGTTAAGGTGCTGGGCTAGAAACCAGGAGTCTATGAGTTCTAGTTCCGCCTTAGACGTGAAAGCCAGCTGGGTGACCTTGGGCCAGTCCCTGTCTGTCAGCCCTAGGAAGGAGCCAATGGCAAACCAGGAGACTGAGAGTTCTAGTCCCGCCTTAGGCATGAAAGCTGGCTGGGTGACCCTGGGCCAGTCACTCTCTCTCAGCCCAACTCAACTCACAGGGTGGTGGTTGTGGGGAAAATAGGAGGAGGAAGGAGTATTAGGTATGTTCGCCGCCTTGAGTTATTTATAAAAATAATAAAGGCAGGATAGAAAATAAATAATAATAAGAGGGGCTTGAGCCTAGGCCAAGAAAATAACTTAAGGAAACTTGGAGGCAGCAAGGCACGAGGCAGGCACTAGGATCTTCGCGGAATCACAGCAGGGCAGGTTTGGAGGCAGCCAGGCACACGGCAGGCACTAGGACCTGCGTGGAATCACAGCAGGTTTGGAGGCAGCAGGGCACAAGGCAGGCACTAGGACCTGCGCAGAATCCTGGCAGGGCTCGGAGGCAGCAGCAGCCGCGACACACCCAGACACTACAGCCGACACACTAACGTGTCGCGACACACAGTTTGGAAAGCTCTGCCCTACCTAGTTCACACACAGGTAAAAGTGAAGGAGGGGAAAACACATTCAGATTTGCAAGATTTTGTTACTATAACTGTTAACAATAAAAGTCATCCTGACCTATATGGCGTTGGTTTCTTAGTCTGGTCTGCTTTGTCTGGCTGACAATAACAGCTGCATCCCCTCGGCCAACGAATGCTGCTTTCTTGTTCTCCTTCCGTCCTGATGGAAAACGGAATGCCCGACATCCAGATCCCTGAGACAGGACGTCTCAGCACCAAGGAAACCAGCGAGGGAAGACCACTGCATCTGAAGAAGGAAAGGGTGTGCTGGTTGGCGCCTCCATGGTTCTCCTCTTGAGTCCCTGAGGCCTAGTCAAGAGAGGGAGCAGACTGAAGTAGGTAATGTACTGAGTTGGTCCCAAAACTCAGGCTTCCATTTCTGATGGATCAGATCACACTGGAGATACTGTATCTTCATTGTATTTTCTTTATTTACCAAAGAATACAAGTCAAGCAAGCCAGGGACAAATATGAGGAAGAGGCTTCTTCCTTTGCTCATTTATCCCTCCTCATTTTCTTCCTTTGCTTCATTTTCTTAAAACAAACAGAAATAGTTATGGATATACAGCTGGTTGCAAAACACGTGCAGACGCCTATCTGCTTGTTTCGTAAGGACAGCTGCATCTGTATCTGACTTATTGCACATTTACATTTTTAGAAATACTGGGAGAATTGGAGGGGGAAGAGTATTACCAAATACACTGAGGTTATTTCCAAGCTTGCTTCTCTGAATTATGTCTCAGCTGAGCACATTAATACACAACAAAAGGGATCATTAGAGCAGTGTTTCTCAACCTTGGGAACTTTAAGCTGTGTGGACTTCAACTCCCAGAATTCCCCAGCCAGGAATTCTGGGAGTTGAAGTCCACGCAACTTAAAGTTCCTAAGGTTGACAAACACTGCCCTAGAGAAAGACCCATTCCTCCTAGCTACCAGTACATCAACAGAGGGAAACTAGCATCTTGGTTGTTGTCAAGCTCCCCGTGGGCCCAGAGCAGCTAAAAGCCTGGGTATATAGGCTTGTTTGAACTTAATGTTTTCCATGAGCCCATCTGGCCTTCAGAATGATCACAGCATGGCAGGGTGTCTAATAAACAGAGACAAAGGCATACCATCCTAATGCCAGTAGGACACTCAGCCACCAGATGGCGAAGGAAGACTGTCCGCATGGCTTGGAAGCCGGCACTCAAATGCTCCAGCAGCCATCTGCTCCTGGATGTTCCACAGAAGTAATAAGAATCAATACTGCTCAGATGAAACATTCACTGGGGGATAGATCTTTGCCTCAGATCCTAAAGAACCTTTGCTGTGCCTCATAGAGAGTTCTGAGCTAGGCGGCATCGGTGAAGGGGTAGCTTCCTCTGTCCTGTTTTTTCCTTTCCCATTGTGTTTGAGCATCTGCCCTGCATATCAGAAAGTTTCAATTCTCAGTATCACCAGTTTGAAAAGGATTCGTGCAAGGTGGTAGGAAAGAGCCTCAAAGTCCAACATTTCATCAGCAGAGGGCGCAGTTTTCACCAATCTGAACAGTCAACTCCTCTGTGCCGGATGGAACAGTTGGCTGACCAACCAGCTGCCTTTCAAATCTATTGAGACTACAACTCCCATTGGCCATGGTGGCTGAAAATTTTGGGAGTTCTAGCCCAGAGGGCTGGCTTACTTACTTACTTACTTACTTACTTACTTACTTACTTATTTATTACATTTATATCCTGCCCATCTCCCCCACAAGGAGGGACCCTGGGCGAGTCCCTTAGAATATTTCATTTGTTCCTACTTTTTTGATGATCTATTACAGGGTTTCTCAACCAGGGTTCTGTGGAGCCCTCTGGTTCCGCGAGAGGTCACTAGAGGTTCCCTGGGAGATCACTATTTATTTAAAAATTATTTCAAATTCGGGCAACTTCACATTAAAGAGGTAAGTTTCGTTCTTTATTTTTAGTTTAATGCACATATACAGGCCTATCCATGAAACAAATATAATAATTTTGTAACTTCTGGCCTATATTTGAGCCTGAATGTGCAGGGGTTCCCCAAGACCTGAAAAATATTTTAAGGGTTCCTCCACCCGTCTACTATAATAAAAATAAAAAAGCATGTAAATTGTCTACCATTATAATTAATAATATAAAAAACATGACTACAAAAAATATGAGTAAGAAAAAACCTTAATAATCATAATCCCAATCATTAATGATAAGTAAAGTCACCCAAAGCCAAAAGACCATCCAGATAAATATTTTTAGTCCCTTAACCCACTTCAAAATAGACCAAAACATGTATGTGTCCCCATAATAGGCACAGAGCTATTTTCTTAAAGAAATCAAACAGCCCAACTGCTCCCCTCACACACGTGGACTTCTCTTCAGAAAACCTCCCATACATAATAATCCCTTCTTTTCCATAACATTCCATCAAAAAGTCAAATTCACTCATATCTTGCAGCTCAATTTCTCCGTTTAAGATCTTCAATTCAGCATTGTTAATTTCATTCAGGATTCCAACAAAAGCCCGAATCTCACTCTTGGGAGAAACATTTCCATCGCTATTAGATTCTTCAGGTTCACCCACAGTATCCTCAACCAGACGGTACATTTCAAACCACATATTTTCCACAATGCTCCGAATGTCTTGCCCAATAACTTGGCAGGAATCAGAAAGAATCTGCTTTCATGTCTCGATGAAATTCAGAAAAAGCCTGGTTAAGATCCTCCATTTCTGAAGCAGTGAATTATGGCGCCCCCTAGATACTTAACCGGCAGAAGTGAAAGATAATGGAATATTTCCGCTGAGTTAAGATAAGATCACAGACAGTTCCCAGAGAAAGTAGCGGCAGGAAAGTGAAAGTTTCAGAGCGGCAGATTCAACGTGTAGGAAAAATGCTTAAATCTTCAAAATTAGCAGAAAAATAATAACAGGGAGATGATAATATACTCTCAACCCTCCTCAGAATTGGATGGTAAGCAAAATCCAAAGCTTTTAAAAAGGCACTAGCTTGGATCCGTGCTTTTTTCCCCCCAATATGGCATTTTATGTTTTTCTTTTTTTGTTTGTTTTTCCCCCCCACCTTTTTCTTGAATCATTACATACAGTAGAGTTCCTGGCAGACTCTTGGTGCAGAGTCTGCTATTGCATGAGGCTGAGTTCACGCAAGATGGTAACCCACGATTAACTGAATGTGGTTCAATGAATTAATCCAACTGCCTGGATTTGCATTATACGCTGAATCAAAAATTAACCATGACACCACATACCAGGAGTAGTGTGTTGTACAAACCCAACCGATGTGTGTGGGTATAAGGGAGGGATTCTGCCAAAGGCCCCCAGCAGTTCACTGGAACCCTAACCTAATTCAAGGTGAAGAGACCAATCTAGATTGCAAGTCTATTATGAGGGAGGGAAGCTTTTCCTCTGCGTGGAGCCTGCACTAAACCAAAATGTGATTTTTGGTTGTGCTTTTGGGTAGCATATAAATATGTGGAGTTACAGTAACGGGAAGTGTAAAAAAGGCGGGAAAGCCTGCAGACCACGGCTACTGGAATTCTTCCCAACCTCTTGACCAGCAAAGGCCATAGGAGGCATCTCTGTTTTTTTCTATGTAATAAAATATCGGTTAGCGTGTAAATGTACATGCATGCACTTTTCCCCCAGGGATGAATTGTGTGTGCATGCATGTTGCCTCTATATGTGTATGTGTTAATCATTGTATGTACACATGTGTGCATATAAGTCTGCTCTCCCCTGGTGTTGCAGCTATATGTGTTTGTATGTGAGCGCTGAGAGGCACTGGATAGGTTGCGTATTTATTTATTTATTTATTACATTTATATCCCGCCCATCTCCCCCACAAGGAGGGACCCTGGGCGGTTCACAACAAAGTTTAAAATCAATTAAAACAATAAATATCAATAATAAACAATATATATACTGTATGTATGTATGTATGTATGTATGTATGTATGTATGTATGTATGTATATATATTATACAATTTCTATCCAGGAATGGTAGTTCTCATCCCACCGGTCGATAAGGCTGGTCAGGGCAGATCTAAGGGACCAGCCAACCCCAAGACTGGCTATTCCCCTCCCCTCCCCAAGCATGGTGACATAACCAGGTCTTTAGGTTTTTCCTGAAGTCCAGGAGAGAGGGGGCCGATCTTATTTCAGGGGGAAGAATATTCCAAAGGGCGGGGGCTACTGCAGAGAAGGCACGCCTCCTAGACCCCGTCAGATGGAACTCTCTTGCAGACGGGGTTCGTAGCATGCCCTCTCTGCAGGACCGGGTGGGATGGGTTGATTGAACGGGGATGAGCCGGTCCTTCAGGTAACCTGGTCCCATGCCATGTAGGGCTTTAAAGGTGATAACCAACACCTTGAATTGAATCCGGAAGCAAACTGGGACCCAAGGCAGCTCACGGAGCAAAGCTGTTATATGTGCCGATCTTGAGGCACCTAAAATGGCCCGCGCGGCTGCATTTTGAACCAGCTGAAGCTTCACTTTGGGGGTCATGTGACCAGGAAGAAGGGGGGGCTTAGAATAGAACAATTAACAACATTCCACAATCCAGAGGGATGCATGGAGGATTTTTTTTCTGGAATGTTTTTCTCCTCAGCCCCCCAGATGGATGCAGACCATTTTTAAACTCTATATTTATTTTGTTGTCTTTTCTCACCATATGAAATTTGGTCCCTTCTGTTAGGATTTTGGAGAGCAATTATTCTGACAGACTGACGAAAGGATAGACAAACAGCTAGATAAGATAGGTGGATGAACAGAGCCCTGAGCCACTTTACATAATTTCTTTCCAAATTCTGATGGGTTGGAAAGCATAAAAAGGATCTTTGGAAGGAAAAGAGGCTGTGGATGAGGAAAAATTGTGTTCAAGAGAAGGACAGCTGCAAAAAAATTTGGTTGAGAGAAGATTATTGCATCTTGTTATAGCAGACTAGCTGAGCCCTTAAGGTGGAATGATGGAGGTCTCAGCCTCCTCTCCCAGAAGCTCTCTGGATCTTCACACCACGGTCCTACTTTCTGTTTTGGATTACAGGTAGTCCTCGCTTAGTGACCACAATTGGGACCGGCAACTCCGTCACTAAGACCCGCAGTCATTATGTGGAAAATCATGTGACCACGACGGACTAATGACATCACTTCCCATTTGGTCATTATTTATTTATTTATTTATTTATTTATTTATTATTTAAATTTATCCCCGCCCACCTCCCCGGATAGGGGACTCTGGGCGGTTTACAACATATATTAATCGAGTCACCACAGTTGTTAAGCAAAACATCACATGACTGCAACTTACAATTTTACTTCCGCCTTCTCTATTAACTCTGCTTGTCTCAAGCCAGTTGGGAAGCACGCAAATGGTAATCATGTGACCGCGGGACACTGAGACAGTCATAAATGCGAGGATTGGTCACAAAGCTGTTTTTTTTTTACACAGTCGCAATTTTGAATGGTTGCTAAACAAGGCAGTCAGTAAGCGAGGACTACCTGTAGTAGTGTGGTCATTCCCACTACCAGGGGGCACCTCACCTGACATCTTCCCCCTAACTTCAGTATGTAAGAGAGATAGGGTTTTCACTACTCATGTTGCCTTTCTGGTGATTAAAAAGCTTTTTTTAAAAAAAGAAATAATTTCCATAATACAATATCCTGGCCATATAGCTATTAGACTAGAGTGTTCATCCCTTATAACTAGTCTCACAAGAGATAAACAAAATAAAACTTTATTTAAAAAAAGATAAAATTTAAAAAAATCATTTTTTAAACTTTAAATATCCAATCTGTAAACATTCCAGGTTGAAGGAGATACGTTTCGCTGTGTTAAAAAAGAAAATCTGAAAAGACAGCATAGTGCTTTGGGCATGCCAGAAGATGGTGCTACACCCAGGATTTCACCATTCCAAAGTCTCAGTAAAGAAACACAAGACTTACCACCACCACCACTATCACCACAAGGTGTTTAAGAGAAGACGTATTATTATACCTCTGGTATATGCCTGAAGGCTAACATTAAAAACCCACTTTCTAATTTATACAGAGAATGAAAGAATCTTAGATTTTGTTTTGTTGTTTATTCGTTCAGTCATCTCCGACTCCTCGTGACTTCATGGACCAGTCCACGCCAGAGCCCCCTGTCGGCCGTCACCATCCCCAGCTCCCCAATGGTTGAGTCCGTCACCTCCAGAATACCATCCATCCATCTTGCCCTTGGTCGGCCCCTCTTCCTTTTGCCCTCCACCTTCCCTAGCATCAGCTTCTTCTCCAGGGTATCCTGTCTTCTCATTATGTGGCCAAAGTACTTCAGTTTTGCTTTTAATATCATTCCCTCAAGTGAGCAGTCTGGCTTGATTTCCTGGAGTATGGACTGGTTTGATCTTCTTGCAGTCCAAGGCACTCTCAGAATTTTCCTCCAACACCACAGTTCAAAAGCATCAATCTTCTTTCGCTCAGCCTTCCTTATGGTCCAGCTCTCGCAGCCATAGGTTACTACAGGGAATACCATTGCTTTAACTATGCGGACCTTTGTTGTCAGTGTGATGTCTCTGCTCTTAACTATTTTATCAAGATTTGCCATTGCTCTCCTCCCAAGAAGTAGACGTCTTCTGATTTCCTGGCTGCAGTCAGCGTCTGCAGTAATCTTTGCGCCTAGAAATACAAAGTCTGTCACTGCCTCCACTTTTTCTCCCTCTATTTGCCAGTCATCAATCAAGCTGGTTGCCATAATCTTGGTTTTTTTGAGGTTTAACTGCAACCCAGCTTTTGCACTTTCTTCTTTCACCTTCGTCATAAGGCTCCTCAACTCCTCCTCGCTTTCAGCCATCAAAGTGGTATCATCTGCATATCTGAGATTGTTAATGTTTCTTCCAGCGATTTTAACTCCAGCCTTGGATTCCTCAAGCCCAGCATGTCGCATGATGTGTTCTGCGTACAGGTTGAATAGGTAGGGTGAGAGTATACAACCCTGCCGTACTCCTTTCCCAATCTTAAACCAGTCCGTTGTTCCATGCTCTGTTCTTACCGTTGCTACTTGGTCGTTATACAGATTCCTCAGGAGGCAGACAAGATGACTTGGTATCCCCATACCACCAAGAACTTGCCACAATTTGTTATGATCCACACAGTCAAAGGCTTTAGAATAGTCAATAAAACAGAAATAGATGTTTTTCTGAAATTCCCTGGCTTTCTCCATTATCCAGCGGATATTGGCAATTTGGTCTCTAGTTCCTCTGCCTTTTCTAAACCCAGCTTGTACATCTGGCAATTCTCGCTCCATGAATTCCTGGAGTCTACCTTGCAAGATCTTGAGCATTACCTTACTGGCATGTGAAATAAGTGCCACTGTTCGATAGTTTGAACATTCTTTAGTGCTTCCCTTTTTTGGTATGGGGATATAAGTTGATTTTTTCCAATCTGATGGCCATTCTTGTGTTTTCCAAATTTGCTGGCATCTTAGATTTAGCACGAGCTAAAGGAACAGAGGCGTGGTGTAAGGGCGTGGTGGCTCAGCGGGTAAGACGCCAGGCTTGTTGATCGGAAGATCGCAAGTTCGGAGGTTCGAGACCCTAGTCCCACGTGATGGAGTGAGCTCCCGCACTCGCCCCAGCTCTTGCCAACCTAGCAATTCGAAAGCATGCAAATGCAAGTAGATTAATAGGTACCACTTCAGTGGGTAGGTAACAGCGTTCCGAGCGTGTCATGCAGCCACATGACCGTGAAAGCGTCTTCGGACAACGCTGGCTCTTTGGCTAACAAACGGAGATGAGCGCCGGCCCCTAGAGTCGGACACGACTGCACAAATGTGCGGGGGGTACCTTTACCTTTTTTAAAGGAACAGAAATCAAAATCCTAATATACAATCCTTTCTAGACCTGTTATCTATTTCCATAGAAATAAAAACTTTTTAAACAACATTCCCTTTGCTTTTCGATTTGCCCTCTCTGAAGATTCCTGCAATTTCCAGCCATGCATCAAGGGCTGTTTGGGAAAGGGTGCACCACTTTTCCAGCCTCCATCCCCCTTTAAAAGAAACAAACCCTCTTTTCTATCCCTAAGAGAGGAAGGGGTTGGGGGAATCTCTGTCCCTCTGTGACAAACAGCATCTCTTCCTCCTGAAGAAGTTGATTCTCAGTCTGCATTCTGTCTGAGAGGTGGTATATTGGGAATGTCTGAACTGGCAAAGGAACTACAATCACAACATCTGTGCATAAAGAGAAAAATATAGTTGCAATAATGAGGTCTTAAAGGGCAAGGAACGCTTAAGATTGCAAGAAACAGAGAAAATGCAGCATACAGAGCCATGGAGACGGCCTTGAGGGAAATATTCAGAATCCATTACAGAAACAACAAGGGCAGAAGTGTTCCTTAAACCCTGGGAAAATAGATAATATTAGGAAGAGGAATTTTAGACAACTCTGTCTAATATTACTCTCATCTAAGTTGCTGGCTTTTACTATCAGTTCTTGAGGATCTGAATTCTTTGCCTGTTCATCTGATGAGAGAATTTTCCACCATTCAGCTTCATTAGTATTCTGAGATGGTGAACATCTCTCCATCTGTTTTCTTCACGCCATATTTGGTTGACATACCTCAATCCCTTTCTTATTCACATTTTTTTTCTCCCTAAACTAAACAGCGAAATGATTTAGGCTCTCCTGATAAATGCCTAGAGAACACTGCTCCAACACTGTTTACTAAGTCCTGGCATTGTTTAGGCAAAAGTTGTGTTGGAGAATTCCAATTGTCCTACCATCTGTTGCCCTCTATTCCTAATGAGCCTCATGACATGGCAAGCTGTCCACAGCATGATGCCTTGAAGTTCACATGCAGGCGTAGCTGTGCATGTTTGCAAAAAGGCATGATGCAGCCATTTGCCATGGGGAAACAAGACTGCTAAAGAGCAAAGAACTTTCCAAGCCAGTTGCTTGGAATAACAAACTTTTTAACAACAGATTTGCCAGAGCTAACAACAGATGCCAAGTCAGGGCAGTGATTTTTCAAGAATAGGCATTAGATAATAGAGACAGGAAGAGCTGACAGCAACATAAGAGCTGGGTCTACTATTAGTTACAGTGAGGCGGGACAAAAGAAATTATTTTGTGTATTGTCATTTTAACGAGACCCAGCATGGTATAGTGCAGAGCTTTCCAAACTGTGTCGAGACACGTTAGTGTGTTGGCTGCAGTGTCTGGGTGTGTCGCGGCTGCTGCTGCCTCTGAGCCCTGCCAGGATTCCGCACAGGTCCTAGTGCCTGCCTTGTGCCTTGCTGCCTCCAAACCTGCTGTGATTCCACGCAGGTCCTAGTGCCTGCCTTGTGCCTTGCTGCCTCCAAACCTGCTGTGATTCCGCACAGGTCCTAGTGCCTGCCTTGTGCCTTGCTGCCTTCAAACCTGCTGTGATTCCACGCAGGTCCTAGTGCCTGCCTTGTGCCCTGCTGTAAGAGTGTGTCGCGAAATGATGCATGTCTAAAAAGTGTGTCACCAACATGAAAAGTTTGGAAAGCTCTGGTATAGTGGTTAAGGTGCTGGACTAGGACATGGATGTTGTAGTTCTCCCCTTGGCATGGAAGCCAGCTGGCTGACCTGGGGCCAGTCCCTCTCAGCCCTTATCAACCCCAGGTTCTTGTTGCATCTTGTGTTAAAACTTCACTATGTGAACTGAAGTGAGCACAGTGGAAAACAAGTGGGGCAAAAAAGAGAGCCAGTTTGGTCTAGTGGTTAAGGCTGTTGGAGATTCTGGCAAATCCAGCATGCCTCATCAGCATATGGATGGCTGCTCTAGGATGCAAGCTCTCCATGCTTTTGAGGAAGCTATTTGTGGCCACTCCCACTTCCTCTCTCTTCTCTCTTCTCTCTCTCCCTCTTCCTCTCCTTGGACCGGGAGCAAGCGCATGGCTGTGTGCTGCTCCATTCTAGGCCATGGATGGGCCTAGGAGATTTTCCCCCCTTTCCACATGCATCTCTTGCAGCAAGCAGGGCAAGAGGTGTAAAGTTTAGGGAACAGGAAGAAGAAATGGAACATCATTTATCTACCAAAAATGCTGTACCTGCAATGAATAAATGTAAGGACTCTTTTGTACTTACTTTTCATACCTGCCATGTCTAAGTGCGTGTTTCTTTATGCTTGGGTGGGCTAAAGGTGTAAGATTAACCTGGATCTCTCTAATATGCTCATGGGCTCTGTTTTTAAACAATATTCTTTTTCTGTACACGAGTCTAGCAGCTCTGCTCCATTTCAGTAGTTCTAAGAGACTGCTGAATGGGCTTCAAAGGCACCGGGCTAGAAACCAGGAGTCTGTGAGTTCTAGTCCTGCCTTAGGCATGAAAGCCAGCTGGGTGACCTTGGGCCAGTCACTCTCTCTCAGCCCAACTCACCTCACAGGGTTGTTGTGGGGAAAATAGGAGGAAGAAGGAGTATTCGGTATGTTCGCCGCCTTGAGTTATTTATAAAAATAATAAAGGCAGGATAGAAAATAAATAAAAAAATAAAAAATAAACACTAGGAACAACCACAACATCATGGTTATTTTAGTCCTAGGAAAGAGGTGCTTATGGGTTTTTAACCTTGAGTACCAAAATAAGTTGACCGCTCTTAGAAACAATGCATTTTGGGGCCAGTTTATGGTATTTGCAGTTTTGCCTTAGGGAGCAAAACATCTTGGACTGGCCCTGGCCCTGGCATTGGTCCACACTGCAGAGTAAGGGCAGACTGGCATCCCTGGAACATTAGTCCTGATGTTGTGGGATAAGAATTCTGCACCCAATGAGTAGAGGCAGCCAAGAAGAAAAGAGAAAAGTTTATTCTGCAATGATGGTTGGATCAGTCCCCTAGGACAAGGGTCGGAAATGGCGGCTCGCGAGCCAAATGCGGCTCTTTGGCCCCTTGAGTGTGGCTCTTCCGCAGGCAGGCGTGGCGGGCGTGGCGCGGCAGCGAGTGTGGCGGGGCAGGCGCGGCAGCGGGCATGGTGTGCGTTGCTGTGGGCATACCCCTGGCAACCTGGCAGCCGTCTCCGGCAGCCATCTTGACGACGGGCAGGGCTTTCCAAACTGTGTGTCGCATAACAAGCCGGAAGCGCTGAAGGGAGTGGAAATTCTCCGCGCCAATCAGCTGTGCGTCGGGAAGCCCGGCAGCCTGCACGCGCGATTTTTGCCTCCCTGCCTAAACTGAGGGCATTTTCGAGGTCCCCGGAGCCTGCCCTTTCGAAGGGGCAGCGGCAGCAGCAGCAGCAGTGCTGCCCCTTCGAAAGGGCAGGCTCCGGGGACCCCGAAAATGCCCTCGGTTCCGGCAAGCTGCCTCAGCTGTTCTGCGGGGAGAATTTCCACCCCAGGGCAGCGTGTGCATGTGGAGAGGGGAGGTTTCTGCCTCCCTGCCAGAACCGAGGGCATTTTCGGGGTCCCCGGAGCCTGCCCTTTCGAAGGGGCAGCCGTTGCCGCCGCAGCGACAACCTGGAAGCACCGCCGCCGAAGCAGTCGAGCCTCTCTTTCCCTTCTTCTTCCAAACCTCCCCCGCCCCCTTCCACGCGATTGGCTCCCGCCCGCAAAACCCGCCCCCTTCCACGCGATTGGCTCCTGCCCGCAAACCCCGCCCCCTTCCACGCGATTGGCCCCCGCCCGCAAACCCCGCCCCCTGGCTCTCGAGCACTTCAAAATGTGCACGAGCATGTCAAAATGGCTCCCGGCAAAAAAGTTTGCCGACCCCTGCCCTAGGAACAGATACCAGCATTTCAATTGTTACAGATCTTATAACCCTGCATACCACAATGTGCCCATTTCTCGTTGGTTTAGTTATGCTTTTGGTTAGAGTTTTCATTTTTTGCACATACAAAGGCACTTGGTTCCCTGTATGGTTTTTTAAAATGATGCTGGTCCCTTCCCCCTTTAGGAATATTCTGATATGTGCCCTGATTTATAACCGTGGTTTCTTGTGCAGTACATGACCTGTCCGTTTAGAGATCATGGAGAAAGGCCTTTTATTTGTTCCTACACTGGCAAATGTGAAGCATGGGAGAAACACTGAAAATCCAAAACAGCATGGATTAGGGACTTCTCGGGAAGCTGTCAGTCCAACTTGCAAGTGCTGGAAGGCCTTTGCATATGGGGTGCAAGGACTGAGAGTTTTCTGCAGAACTGGGACCATACTCATCTCTCCCTTTGCCTGCCCCCCCCCCCCATTCCTTCCATCAGCCCCAAATTGTCTGCTCAATAAATAATGTGTTTCAAAGTGGAGTCTTTGAAGGAGACCTGAACAATGACAGCTGAGCAAAAGGAAACAGAAAGCTATTAGAGGAGAAGCAGAAATAAAGCTATTCAGCACTTTGTGCTGAGATGCTGAGTTCAGTGTTATCTGACGCTGCCCTCTGCTTCTCCCCTGATTTTCCATCCAAACAGTGACTTTCCAAAGCTCCTTCCGAACGGCATCTGGTTCTCCTCCTCTGAGGAGGAGGAGGAAAGGGAACCAGGTGGGACCAGGCACAAGGGATGATGAACCTCAACCAAGCCTAGGAGCAGATGAGATCTTGCGTGATGTTGTGGACAGGAGAGCTCTGAGTCAGCCCATTTGGAGTTTTTTGGCAACTGCTTTTTTCTATGGTGGCTTCTGTTGCTAGTCAGTGGGTAATGCTCTCTGTATATATTTGGCAATATGTCATCATTTCACATCTTCAAAAGGGGCCTGCCCCAACATGGTGGTGACCTTCTAAGTCAGGGGTGGGGAACCTTTTTTCTGCCAAGGGCCATTTGGATGTTTATAACCGGGGACCGGGGTGGGGGGTGGGGGGCGGGGTTTCTGGGATTTCTGCGGACCGGGGGCCGGAGTTTGCGGGCGGGAGCCAATCACAAGCACTGGGGGGCAGGGTTTGCAGGCGGGAGCCAATCGTGTGGAAGGGGTGGGGTTTGCGGGCAGGAGCCCCATGGGCCTTATATGGCCCGCGGGCCTGACGTTGCCCACCCCTGTTCTAAGTGATAAACACTGGGAGCTGGAGTCCCATCCCATCCGAAGGGCACCAAGTTAGGAAAACTGCTCTAAAGGATTTGTTTAAGGAAGGACAAGATGAAAGTCTTCAGGACCTTGATAATAGTTTCTTGGCACTGGCAGGCCTTCAGACAAGGGTATTGATTTTAAACTGGATGTCCCAGCAAACAACCTTCGCCATCCTGCAGGTTGCTCAATTGTTTTTTGTGAACTTTGAAGTTGCCCTATCAACTATAAAGCCAGCTGACTCCTATTTTCATCTAACCCCTCTCCCCACATGCACAACACAAGCTGGCTACCCGAAGGGACAAATTCCTGCCCACCAGACTCAATTACACTTGAGTTTCTGAACTTGTCTCCATCATGAGGTTGTCAAGCTGACTCATCCCTTTTCCTCCACAGCACATTTCTGGAATTAACCATATAAATTTATTTATTGTGATATTTATACCCCGCCTATACCCTCCCTAATGGAGGACTCTAGGCGGCTTACATCCACAATCCTTTATACCAGGGCTTTCCAAAGTGCCGCTGCTGGCGACACACCAGTGGTGGCGGCGGTGGCAGCGCGGCGGCAGCGGGCGCGCACGGCGGCGGCATGGGGTGTGTGTGCGGCGGCGCGCACGTGCACGGCGGCGGCAAGGGGGGGCGTGCAGCGGCGCGCACATGCATGGCGGCGGCGGCAGCCCCCGCTAAAATGCGGAAGCACTGATCCCGCGCCGCTGCCACCATGCACGCTCGCGCCGCCACTTCCGGGTGGTGTGGCGACACACCACGCTGTGTGTGGTGACACACAGTTTGGAAAGCTCTGCTTTATACAATTATACAATTCACCGCGCGTGAAGGGAGGGGGTAAGGGAACCGACTCTTCTAAGGCTCCGGACTACAATTCCCAAGATGCCTTGAGCCGGCTGCTGACTTACTGTAGATGTTACTTCCGGGTTCGTCGTCACCGCTGCCATTCGATCTTCCTCCGATCTTTCTCTCCTCCGGTGGAACCAACTTCCCGACAGGACGCCAGCAAATTTTCCCACTTAAGGTGGTACCCATTTATCTACTTGCTAGGCTTTCGAACTGTTGGGTTGATAGGAAAAGCCTGATTTAAGACCAGGCCTTGGAATCATTGGGAAGGGCAGCACCACATAGGATGAAAGCAGAGAATAGCTTCTTCAACTTTATATCTACTAGTTTATCAAGTAGATATTAGTTTGAAAGAAGTGAGTAGAAGAGAGAAGATAGTGGAGCTGCCTCCAATCTGGAGTTTTATCCGTAAGTGTTGGACTATTACTGTTATCATTCTCAGCTATCATGCCTTGAAAGGGTAGTAGATCAGGATAGGTTGGCCTAATCTGTCAGAAAATTAGTGTTGCAACCTCCTCCCCCAAATTAGAGATAATAGTAATGTCCAAAGTCAGAAGCTTGAGCTTCACTCAAAGTTTGGGCCTGTTGATAAAAACATGACTGAATTTGAGTGAGCACAGTTGGTTGTCTGATGTCCAGGACTCATTGGTCTTAGGTCTTAATTACAGAATATTTTCCTCAACTAGACTTCCTTGGAATCACACCTGAAATCTCTTTGGTCCCAGACTAAAATATTCCCATCATTCATTCAAGCTTAGTACTGTCTTAGAGGATTTGGAAGGTTTTACCTAGCTTTTTTGTGGGAGGAGAGTCCCCCCCCTCCCCGCATTGCTAAAGGAACTTTAAAGATGAAGACACGGAGCATATCCACAGTGAAGACCCATGTGTACATAGCTGGAAGATTCTCCTATAGGCTCTTGTACTTAAATTGAGGTGCAGAAATGGGGCCCGGCAACGTAAAAATATGAGGGTACTGAAATTTATATTGCTGGTCAGTAAGCACTGCCCCCACAGAACTTAAAATAAATGGAGCAACAATGGAGCCACAAACCATGATTAATGAACTTTAATTATAAAGTGTCAGATTTATAGCAATCCTTACTCTGTTCAGAACTGAGTCCCATCATGTTTAAAGGGACTTATAGCCAGGTAAATGGCTTAGTCATTGTCCACACATCACTCTAAATCAGTGTTTCCCAACCTTAGCAACTTTAAGGTGTGTGGACTTCAACTTCCAGAATTCCCCAGCCAGCCATGGCTGGCTGGGGAATTCTGGGAGTTGAAGTCCACACACCTTAAAGTTGCCCAGGTTGAGAAACACTGCTCTAAATCATGAAAGTCCAACTTTTCTCCAGCTGAGGATCATACGTGGCCTTTAAATGGCATGCTGGGGACCGTGTCCCCAAACGTAATGTGCAGCAGCCAATTTACAAAGTTTTCATTTTCCTTTAATTAAAATTACAGTGAAACAGAGATGACATTTGCTGTTCATAGGTCTTCTGGGATGTCACTAGAACAGAGCTTTCCAAACTGTGTGTCGCCACACACAGCGTGGTGTGTCACCACACCACCCAGAAGCAGTGGCGCGCGTGTGCACGGCGGCAGCAGCAGCGGGGCGGGATCAGTGGTTCCGCGTTTTAGCGGAGGCTGCTGCCGCCGTCGTGCACGCGCGCACCGCCGCACACACCCCCATGCCGCCGCCGTGCACGCGCGCACCGCCGCACGCCCCCCACGCCACCGTCGTGCACGCGCGCACCGCCGCACGCCCCCCCATGCCGCCGCCGTGCATGCGCGCGCCGCCGCCGCACTGCCGCCACCGCCGCCGCCGCTGGTGTGTCGCCAGCGGCGGCACTTTGGAAAGCCCTGCACTAGAAGTTCTAAGAGGTTACTGAGATTGGTCCTGCAATCACCTCACCTCCACTAGTTCTTTCTGGGATGTAATCTATCTGTCCCTAGAGACTTGAATTTATTTAAACTAGTTAAGTTGTTTCTTGACCTTCTCCTTGTCTATCTTAAGCCTCAGTTCCCTCATTCAGCCTTTAAGATTCCTCCCATCTTGTCGTATTCTGGGGATTGTATGTGATTATGTCTTCACATGATGGCTGCGGGTAAGACGCCAGGCTTGTTGATCGGAAGATCGCAAGTTCGGAGGTTGGAATCCCTAGCCCTGTGTGACGGAGTGAGCTCCCGCACTCACCCCAGCTCTTGCCCACCTAGCAATTCGAAAGCATGCAAATGCAAGTAGACGAATAGGTACCACTTCGGTGGGTAGGTAACAGCGTTCCGCACACATCATGCCAGCCACATGACCACGGAAGCATCTTTGGACAACGCTGGCTCTTCGGCTAACAAGCGGAGATGAGCACCGCCCCCTAGAGTCGGACACGACTGTGCAGGGGAAACCTTTACCTTTTTTATGTCTTCCCTATCCTATTTTGTAGAATTTCCAATCATTCCTGGATACTTTTCTCTTGCAGAATTTCAATCCAATCCAATCTACCTTTCCCTGGAGTTCATCAAAAGTCCTCGCTTCTCAAATCCAAGTTAGACTATTCTCATTTCCTCCTCCTCTGGCTATTGCAAATTCAAGGATAATGAGATTATTTTCCAGCAACCAGTTCCTTACTCCTTCAACCAATTTCTCTGTGTTAGTGAACATTAGGTCCAGGGTAGAAGATCATCTTGTTCTTTCTTCTACCTATTGACAAATGATGTCAGCAAGAAAGAACAAGCATTTGTTGAACCTCTGACTCTTGGGAGAGCTAGATTCCCAGCAGACGTCCGATAATTAAGACCCCACATTGTCACTAACGTGTGTCTGTTTGAAAGACTGGCCATCTGATGCAGAAAGGCCTCATCTGTATTGTTTGTCTGCCCAGGTGGTCTAAAATAAACCCCCATAATGGTCTCACTTTTATTTCTTTCCTTTCCTTTCCTTTTTTTTTTTTTACCAACTACTGTCAATTGGATTTCCAGCTCCTGATTTTCTGTGCAAGTATATTTTTTATTTACATGCAGTGCAACACCCCTCCCCTTTCTATTGGGTCTGTTCCTTTTGAATAAATTCCAGTGCTGTGTGAAACCAAGTTTCAGTGATGCCTGTCACATTATGTTTGCCTTCCTGGATTAGGACCTCTGGTTCTTCCTGTTTATTTCCCATATTCTGTCCTTTGGACTAGAAACCTCCAGGGTTCTGAGTACCACTTACTTGTGTCTTTGTTGTTGTGTCTTGTGAAACTCTTTACGTCCCCATCCTGGTCTCCTGTTTCTCTCTTTGCATTTTGCTCTCTTGGCCTCAGTCCTCTTGGCTGCATTTTAAGTCCTGGGCCTTTGCCACCTTCCCCCCTTTGTTCTAGTGTCGTCATGCCCTCCCGAGGAGACTGGCAAGGCACCTGCCCAGCACTTCCTTCCCTTCACGTTGGTAACACAGATCGTTGTTGTGGAAGCCAAACCCTTCGTGGTGATACCATCTCTGCAGTTGATGACTTCCAGGATCCTGTCTCCTTTTCTTGTACTAGGAAGATCTGATGAAAAAGTACCCATGTTTCCAAGTTCTTCCACTTTCCTGCCCAAGGCCTTTTAATATCCAGAAAGTCTTTCAAGGTCTCTTTGGGCTAGTCGTCAGTGGGTCTGGATAATCTTGGTATCCTCTCTGTCACATCCTATATATGGGCACCTGGTGGACAGCACACCTCCTGTGGCACCATATCAGGTCTGCCCAAGCCACATTAGTTCCCCTTAGTGGGTAATCATCTGCCACAATACACCTCTTCTTTCTCAGGGTGGCTCTTGAGTTTCTTTGATCCATGGGAGTCCAAGTATCTTTTACAGTGTTCTGTGATACCACTGGCTCAGGAAGCTGTCAATCATCCTCTGGAGGGAGAGACTGGTACCAGTTCCCAAGTTCTACTGACATCAAGTGCCTCCTGATGTTCTTTAGTAAAAGTCTCCAAACAGAAGCTGGATGGTCATCTGTCAAAGATGCTCTAGTGGATCCTGTCTTGAGCAGAGGGTTGGACTACATGACCTCTGAGGTCTCTTCCAACTCTCTGATTCTATGAATGTGATTATTCTGCAGTGACATGTTTAATAATTTCTCCTTTTATCAAATCAAAATGTATAATTCGTAACTTCTGGGACTATCGTTTTTTCTTTTTCTTTTTACCATGGACTGTTGAATAAACCACAATGACTGGATTCATGCATTATGGCTAAGCATAATGGGATTTGCTTGTTTATGGTTCAGCGCAGGGTTTTCCAAAGTAGTCAATATTGACCCCCAAGGGTCGATGGGGCTACCCAAGGGGTTGATGTTGCTATTATTTGTAGTACTGTTAGTTAAAGTAGTATTTATTAAATTATTTTCATATAATAAATGTTTGTGGGTCAATTAACAATCTGAAACTTCATGAAGGGGTCAATGAGCTGAGGAGTCTGGGGACCCCTGGCTTAGCGTGTTGTGTGAAATCAACTGCTATACTTTTTGTGGTTTATGGATTAGGTTGTTGCATGAACCCAATCAGTTGTGGCTGATTCAATAAACCACAGTTAAGCAATATAGCTTTTTTGTTGTTGTTGTTCAGTCGTTTAGTCGTGTCCGACTGTTCGTGACCTCATGGACCATAGCACGCCAGGCCTTCCTGTTCTCCACTGTCACCCGGAGTTTACTCAAATTCATGTTCATTTCATTGGTGATGCTATCTAACCATCTCATCCTCTGCCGTCCCCTTCTCCTTTTGCCTTCTGTCTTTCCGAGCATCAGGGTCTTTTCCAGTGAGTCCTCTCTTCGCATTAGGTGGCCTAAGTATTTGAGCTTCAGCTTCAGCATCTGTCCTTAGTGTGCTTATGAATTAGAATTAGAATGAATTAGAATTAGAATGAATTAGAATTAGAATGAATTAGAATTAGAAGCAATTCGAAAGCATGCAAATGCAAGTAGATGAATAGGTACCACTTCGGTGGGAAGGTAACAGCGTTCCGCGCGCGTCATGCCAGCCACATGACCGTGGAAGCGTCTTCGGACAGCGCTGGCTCTTCGGCTAACAAACGGAGATGAGCACCGGCCCCTAGAGTCGGACACGACTGTGCGGGGGAACCTTAACCTTTTATTTAGGCCATTAAATGGTCAGCGTAGAAAGCCAAATTAAAACATCCCAGAAAGATGGCTATTTAGTCTCTTCTGGAAGACATCCAGTGAGAGGGGACCCACTGCCTCTGTCTGGGGTAATTCGTTCCTGCCAAAGTATTGAATGGTTATGCCATCCAGCCCACAATTAACTAGCTTGCAAATCGGCATGTTTTGAAGTACTTTGTCAAAGTCTAGATATACTGTATGAAAGCATTTCCACAATCTACTGTATTTAGAAAGTTACCTGATCAAGCCAAATAATTTATTCTAAACTGTAAACCAGGTTTTAGAAACCATCGCTACTTAGTTCACAAATTAAACCATATTCTACATCATTTATTTAAGGAAGGATCTTATTCTTTATATATAGGTAAAGGTAAAGGTTCCCCCCGCACATTTGTGCAGTCGTGTCCGACTCTAGGGGCCGGTGCTCATCTCCGTTTGTTAGCCGAAGAGCCAGCGTTGTCCGAAGACGCTTCCGCTGTCATGTGGCCACATGACACGCGTGGAACGCTGTTACCATCCCACCGAAGCGGCACCTATTCATCTACTTGCATTTGCATGCTTTCGAATTGCTAGGTTGGCAAGAGCTGGGGCGAGTGCGGGAGCTCACTCCGTCATGCGGGGCTAGGGATTCAAACCTCCGAACTTGCAATCTTCCGATCGACAAGCCTGGCGTCTTACCCGCTGAGCCACCACGCCACTTATCTTACAAGACAAATCAGAGTTCTCACTTGAGGCACAAATGACCAGGCTCAAACTATCCTATTTTGGACACATAATGTGAAGATCTAGCTCCCTTGAGAAGTCTATAATAAATAGTTATTTATTCATGGGATGTATAGGCTGCCCAACTTGAACAATTGTGACTCTGGGCAGCACACAATCAATAAAACAGCAAGAAAACAATACAGTTTAAAATAACAGCAAAAATTAATAAATGATCAGAACCCAGATTCCTATTACAACCCTCCAGATGGGAAATCCAGTCAACTTGGCCCCAACGCCTGATAAAAGAACCAAGTTTTTAGAGCCTTTCTAATGGCCAGCAGGATCTGGGCCAGCTGTATATGCTGGGGGAGGGGTGTGTCATTCCAGAGGGAAAAGGCACACTTCCTGGTCCCACCATATGACATTGCTTCAGGGAAGGGACCCAAAGTATGCCCATCCTACTAGAGTGCGTAGGACAGGGAGGTACTACTGGGGACAGGCAGTCCCACCAATAGTGCTGGGAAAGTTATGTAGAAAGGATAGAGCAGAGCTTTCCAAACTGTGTGTCGCGACACGTTAGTGTGTCGGCTGCAGTGTCTGGGTGTGTTGCGGCGGCTGCTGCCTCCGAGCCCTGCCAGGATTCCGCGCAGGTCCTAGTGCCTGCCTTGTGCCTTGCTGCCTCCAAGCCCTGCCAGGATTCCGTGCAGGTCCTAGTGCCTGCCTTGTGCCTTGCTGCCTCCAAACCTGCCCTGCCAGGATTCCGTGCAGGTCCTAGTGCCTGCCTTGTGCCTTGCTGCCTCCAAACCTGCTGTGATTCCACGCAGGTCCTAGTGCCTGCCTTGTGCCTGGCTGCCTCCAAGCCCTGCCAGGATTCCGTGCAGGTCCTAGTGCCTGCCTTGTGCCTTGCTGCCTCCAAACCTGCCCTGCCAGGATTCCGTGCAGGTCCTAGTGCCTGCCTTGTGCCTTGCTGCCTCCAAACCTGCTGTGATTCCACGCAGGTCCTAGTGCCTGCCTTGTGCCTGGCTGCCTCCAAGCCCTGCCAGGATTCCGTGCAGGTCCTAGTGCCTGCCTTGTGCCTTGCTGCCTCCAAACCTGCCCTGCCAGGATTCCGTGCAGGTCCTAGTGCCTGCCTTGTGCCTTGCTGCCTCCAAACCTGCTGTGATTCCACGCAGGTCCTAGTGCCTGCCTTGTGCCTGGCTGCCTCCAAACCTGCCCTGCCAGTATTCCGCGCAGGTCCTAGTGCCTGCCTTGTGCCTGGCTGCCTTCAAACCTGCCCTGCTGTGATTCCGCGCAGGTCCTAGTGCCTGCCTTGTGCCCTGCTGTAAGAGTGTGTCGCGAAATGATGCATGTCTAAAAAGTGTGTCACCAACATGAAAAGTTTGGAAAGCTCTGGGATAGAGGGTGGCCCTGATGGAGGTAGGGAAGATCCATTACCAAGGCAACAAGCTGATAAACATTGCTTAAGCCAGATGGGGGAGGGTACAAAAATGTTTTAGGTGGATGCCCCCTGAATTCACGTGAAGTTAAAAGAGAGAGGAGAAGCACATTCAGAATTGCAAGATTCTGTATAGCCAATCTTAATCAAAGTAGTTTTTGGCACATGTGGCATCTGTTTCTTGATCTGGTCTACCTTGTAGGGCTGACAAGGTGGAAGGAAAGAGAAGAAGAGGACAATCAGCATCTAGGTGGATGGGCTCAATTACAGCAATGATGGGTGCACCTTTGGAAGACCTGAGTGGCCAGATTGGAGACAGATCATCCTGGAGAAGGTCTGTCTAGACGGTCGCTAAGATTCAACACCAGCTTGATGGCACATATTCAGTCATCGATCAATATCTTACAGGAGAAATCTATATACTACTAAAACTCTTGTGTCCGTTTGACACTTGCAACCTTCAACTGGGCGAAACGGTGCACCGTAGGGCAACAATTTTTGAACCAATGGGCGAACGTACAGAATGCATCCAAAATCCAGGACCCATGACTCCCGTGGAATAGAAATTTGGCAAATTTTATAAAACATTTCATGACATAAAAGTGATCATAAAACATTTTATGACATAATACAAGATGTCATAAAACATTTCCTGAGGTCAACTCCTGATGTTTGACCGGGCTATATAGTTCAACATGGGCGACTTTCAAGGCAGATACATCTCTGAATATCTCCCTGAATTTTTAAGAACTTTTCCAGTGAAGTCTATGAAGGTTCTCAGTCATCCAGGTGGAATTGTCTGTAGCTTGAATCATGTCAACTGGATTTCTATTTTCTCAGTGGAAACGTTTCGTTTCCAGTGAAGGCAGTACATTAGAAGCTCTGCCATTGTTGAAGGCATTTGAGGAATCTGGTAAGGAAATATCTCTGAAACGATGACCCAACAGGTCACGGGTTGCCTAGTATCTGTTAAAACAACCTGCAGAGATACTAAAAACCTTGGCTTTTTTTTTTTGGCCCCCTTTCTGTTCTCCCTTTCAACTTTGGCTAGCTTCTGGCTGGGTCCGATCTGAAAAGCTCACAGCTTTCTCTGCCTTCCTTCATCTCTCACCAGAGAAGAGGGAGGTTGAGTTGTACAGAGGGATGGGGAGAGAAGGATAAAAGGTGTGTTCTGTTCTGTTACTGCTTGATGATGAATACATCTCCACATTCACCCCCTCAAACTGCCATGAAGCAAATCCCATTTGCTGTTTATGCAGCACCTGTTGCAACAGGAGCTCAGTTCGGCAACAGGAAGAGCGGGTAATCTGTAGAAGGGAGGGTGGAAACGGATGGCACATGGGCCTGACAGTTGCAAGCTTTGGGACCACCAGGCACAAGAATGGAGGACTGCCCTCTTTATTTAGTTTTTCCTTGGCAATTCTTCTGGACCTTTAACAGTCAGAGAGTGGGCAGAAATGCCTTGCTGCAGAACAGCCCTAATTTCATGGGGATGGGAGCAGTGAAACCTTTTCAAAACATTGACCCTTGCCTCCTGGCTCCATACCGACACCCCTGCACCAAATAGATACCCAGGGATTGTTACATTTTTATGTACAGTATATAAAAATAACTGGAAAAGAGATGAATCACTGGTTCTGTCCCACAAGAATGTGTTACAGTTTTTTGCTGCTTCTGCTGACAAGGAGTTTCACACGCTTTCTACTGATTTTATTACTTTGTGGAGGCAGGCATTATTTTTGTGTACTCCAACGTATACTTCCAGCCCTATAATTCCCTTGTACTGGAGTACTTAACTCAGTGCTTTCCAAAGTCCCGCCGTTGGCGACACACCAGTGGCGGCGGTGCGGGGGGTGCGTGTGGCGGCGGTGTGCACGGCGGGGGTGCGTTCGGCGGCGTCCACGGCGGTGACGGCGGCGGCCTCGTGTTTTGCGCTAAAACCCAGAAGTGCTGATGGCGTGCCACTGCAGTCGCTGCTGCCGCTGCTGTGCATGCCACCACCATCATCGCACGCGCTGCTGCAGGGGTGGCGGCAACGCGCCATCAGCACTTCCTGGTTTTGTTGTGACACATTAATGCAGTGCTTTCCAATCTGCCGCCCCTGCGCCGCCGCTGCCGCCGTTGGTGTGTCGCCAATGGCAGCAGAGGCAGTGCGGGGGCGGCGGCGTGCACAGCGGCGGTGCAGGGTGGGCGCGCGGCAGCGGCGTGCACGGCGGCAGCAGTGGCGACGGCCTCCACTAAAATGCGGAAGCACTGATGGCGCGCCGCTGCCGCCTCCACCATACACACCCCCGCCACCGCTTCCGGGTTGTGTGGCGACACACCAAACTGTGTGTTGCGACACACTAAAGTGTTGCGACACACAGTTTGGAAAGCTGTGCACTAATGTGTCGCAACACACAGTTTGGAAAGCTATGACTTAACTGATCTGTGATGTTTGGGAACTGGCGTGAAATTGACAACAGTTCTGCCAGTTTCTGTTCCTAGCAAACTTAAGTCCAAAGAGATCCTGGCTGAGAGGCCAATATGGCAAAGAACAAGCCAGAGATGAAGTGGGAAGGATGTCTTTCAAAAGGCATCCAGTTCCTCCTTCACTTTGCACCCCTCCTAGGCGCAACTGACAGGCTGTTTTTGGATGAGGGTCTACCAGAAGACCAGTAGACTTATGTTCAGAAATGGCCCGAGTGACAGGTTACCAATGAGAGCAGCTTTGCACCTCAACCTGTCACTGAACCTGTCACTGAAAGGTGTCTGCAGCCTCCATCCCAGGCACTTACTCACACATGTCAAAGGCCCACCACCACCACTTTTTTTTTTGGCCATTGAGTCATTGTTGACTCTGGCAACTGCCTAGACTAGTCCCTGAAGTTTTCTTGGCAAGATTTCGGAAGTGGTTTGCCATTGTCTCCTTCCTGGCCTCGTGCCTAACGTGGAACTAGAACTCATGGTCTCCCGGTTTCTAGCCCGGTGCTGGAACCCCATATTTCACCAGCTGGTAATGCCATGTGGAAGAGGAAACTAAGCAGGAGATTCTCCAACTGCTGTCTCTAAATTGTCCTGCGGTAAAAGTGTAAGAAGAGGATCACTTTTAGGCCTTGTATTTAGGCCGCATAGAATTCAGCCCTCTAGGCCAGGGTTACCCAACCATTTTGGCACCAGGGACGACCGGTTGTGGAAGACAATTTTTCCACGGACCGTGGGGGGCGGGGTTTGCAGGCGGGAGCCAATCGTGCGGACCGGGGGGCAGGGTTTGCAGGTGGGAGCAAATCGCGTGGACCGGGGGGCGGGGTTTGCAGGCGGGAGCCAATCACGCAGACCACCACCACTCACCTGCTGTGTGGCCCACTTCCTAACAGGCTGCAGCCCACTAGTGGGCCGTGGCCCACAGGTTGGGGACCCCTGCTCTAGGCAGTGCAAATTATTCCATCTGAATTTTCTGCTGAGTTAAGGACTGGAGGAGCGCAGGTGAACCTAACCATGAGAAAGCATCCTATGTCTTGACTGTGGATTGGCAGAGTTCCAGAGCTTGAGAAAAGGGTTTGTTACCTTACCAAACTGATAGGCATCAACCCCTTTCTACAGAGGCCTTTGGAAATTTCTTTTAAGTGAGATATGATGTGTCCCTGGAATCTATGGAGTGGGACCTTCACTGTAACGAATGGCGCCAAAGTGCATGAAATTTACATAGGACAGGCCCAGATTAGCTCTGATAACGTTCATGAAGAACTTGCCAGGTGGTCCTCCTTTAGTTGAATGGACTGAACCAGGGAGGTATCTACAGGTAGTCCTCGACTTACGACCATTTGTTTAACAACCATTAGAAGTTATGAAAGCACTGAAAAAAGTGACTTATGACTGGTCCTCGCACTTATGACTGTCACACCGTCCCCATGGCCACATGACCAAAATTCAGGTGCTTGGCAACCGGCATGTATTCATTATGGTTGCAGCATCCCAGGGGCACATGATCGCCATTCCGAGGTGGCTTCTGACAAGCAAAATCAGTGAGGGAAGCTGGACTTGCTTAACAACTGCAGTGATTTGCTTAACAACTGTGGCAAAAAAGGTGGTAAAATCGAGTGCGGTCACATGATGCCTTGCTTAATGACTGCACCGCTTAACAATGAAGTTTCCGGTCGCTATTGTGGTCGTAAGTCGAGGACTACCTGTATTTTTTCACACTGGTACATTGGATGTTGGATGACTTTATGTATGAAATAAATAAAAAGTATCAGCCTTAGTGTTCACTCATATTTCCTTTTATGTATCACTAGGACACCCATGAAGCTCAAATAACATTCAGGGGCTTATGCAAAAATTAGCAAAATCCAGAAGAGGATGAAGACTTTTTCGTAGACCTGTTCGTGTTACATTTTGTGAAAGCTTTGAGTGCTGTTCCCCCATCACCCTTCCTTCAGCTCTACACCTGGAGTTGAACTCACTTTTTTTCCGCCAAGGAAGGCCATTTTTGGAGTGCTGCAACGTCCAAGTCCACAGGCCATCTTGGTCATCCCCTCCCATCACTTCCTTGTCATATCCTTTGCATAGCAGGCTAAATACCAGGATGCAGTATTTTAGGCTTGTGGACTTTGGACAAAAACCCCTTGATGGCCAGTGTAGGAGCAAAGATGCCGGACTAGAACCTGATGTTATTGCTGACCGCATCGATTTTGGAGGGATCAACATGTGAATGGGACGAGAACAAAATGGAATAGGGGAACACCACCGCTCTGTGTATCGCTATCATACCCTTTCCCTTTCTTCCGCTCTCTGTCTTTCTCTCTCTGGCACACTGCTTGAGGACCTTACTGGGCGCCTGAAGTTATAGCTCTCGTAAGGCTTTAGAAAGCAAAGCTGTCTCTGCCGGTTGTCCTTCTCTGGAGTACAGCAACTCCCGTTCCACATTCCGGAGCACCCCCACTGTTTAACTTTTGAAAGAATTCAGAGAGGTGCAGAGTCAAACTCTAGCTCTATCCGGTATCTCCAGAGAAATGGAGAAAGGGAAGCGGGGACAGGCTGGATAAAATTCTGTCGGTTTGGTTAACAGAAACGGTGCTGAATCTGTGGTGTTTTGGGCTAAGCATTTCTGGTTCTAGCAGCACCACCGGTCTAGACAGGCTGTTAGTCTGCTCTAAAAATTCTCACCTTGCTTTCGTCCCTCTAATATAATGTTTCTCAACCTCGGCCACTTGAAGATGTGTGGACTTCAACTCCCAGAATTCCCCAGCCAGCATGCTGGGAGTTGAAGTCCACACATCTTCAAGCTGCCAAGGTTGAGAAACGCTGCTCTAATACATCCCTTGCAAAAATTAAATAAAAGATGTATACAGACTTTAATCCAAACTAGGACCCTAGTATTTCTTTCTGTTCCATCTGCTTAGTTTGGGGGATATCCTTCTGTTTTCCTTCTAATTCTCCTCATGCCACCTAGAGAACATAAAGGTTTCTTGCCATCCACTTTTCCATATATATTTTTTCTGTGCCCAAGGGGTCCCAACGGTTCATGCCATCCAGTCCGAACGACTTAGAGATCCAAAATCTCTAAACCCCCTCTCCTTCTGCTCAGTCCTGGGAATTCCTCTTCCAAAGTCTCTGTCTTAAACCTCTATGTCCCTCGATGGTTTTTCCAGACAGGGGGCTCTTACCAAATACATTGTGCTTCTGGCGGTATCCGCTCTCTCTCTCTCTCTCTCTCTCTCTCTCTCTCTCTCTCTCTCTCTGTGTGTGTGTGTGTGTGTGTGTGTGTGTGTGTGTGTGTGAGGAATGGTGGATAACAACAATATTGGCTCCGGTAAAATTCTGTGAATGAAGCAGCAGAGCAAGGGCACAATTAAAGCGTGATTTGAGGGCACCCTTAGATGCAGTACTGTACAAAGAAGAAAAGGGGGTGTTAAGAGCCACCGAGGTCTGTAAATATCAGCACTATTCCCAAGAGACCAGGTTGTTGGAGTCAGAGGACGGGGGAATTCCCTCTCTCCAAGGGCAGGCTGGCTAAAAATTCAATCCAGCTTTCGATCGTTTCTAAATTGTTTGCTGGTTAAGTCCGCCTTCTCCGACTGTTTGAGGGGTTCTCGGATTGAAGCCGTCCTCTTGTTTTAATTTGCTGTCCCTCACATCCTGAACTTGGCGGAGTGGATTTGGGAAGCTGCAGCGGTAGCGCGACCTAACTCAAGAACTTCGGGGTGCCTGGCAGACACAAGCACACCCAGGCGCGACGTCTATAATATACACAGTTTAGAATCGCCGGACATTGACGTTTTCACGGCAGCCGTTCTTTGACGATCCAGTGGCACAGTCGCATACATTAAACGAGTAGGAGAGTAAATGGCCGGAATCTGGTGAATGATAAGGTTCTCCCGCGTTGGGACCTTCGCTCTAACCTCCTCCCTTCACCACGTCGCTCTCTGTCGTTTGCATATTTCCCTCTCGTTTAGATCTCTTCCGCACGCAACTCACATATAAACACGCGCGCCCCAATTACACACACACACACACACACACACACGCAGTCCGACGGCGACCTGCGAGCTCCAGCCGGACCGCCGGTCCCTTTAAGAGTGGTGCCTCTGACATCACGGCCAGCTGCAGAGAGCCGGGCTGGGTGCTGCTGAGCTGGGGGTGATTGTGGATTCTCCTCGCGCCCCTCGTCAGTTCCCAGCCAAGCGGATCCCGTGATCCAGCGGGATCCGGCAGCGGGGGCGCCCTGTGCTTTCCAGCCTGGGTGTGTGTGTGTGTGTGTGTGCGCGCCTGTGCGCGCGCGGGTGTGTGTGTGTGTGTACGTGTGCGCGAGAAAGCGGGGGACCGACTCGTAGGCAGCCCAGCCGCCTCTCGGCAGCCGACTGCGGCATCAGTGCCCGATCGAAGCCCCCAGGATAAGATCGGTAGCGGCGGCAGCTGCCTCCCTCCCTCCCTCCCCGCTGCGGCTCCGCCGCGTCCCCTTGCGCTCCGCTCGCGCGCGCGCGCGCTGTTGCCACTGGCCGAGCCGAGCCTTCCCCCCTCCCTCCCTCCCTCCCCCCCGCCGGTGGGATCCTTTCAAGAAACGGGGCGCTCTGGGGCTCGAGGCGCCCTGGGCACTTCCGACCCCTTGTCTTTCTTTGCTGCGCTTTTTCTTTTCTTTCTTTCTTGTGTGCGCGCGCGCGCGTGTGGTTCCCCAGACGGTTTTTCCTCCCGCTGCGATTTTTGGACGCTCGCTCCGTCTCCTCTCTCGCCTCTCCCCCAGCCCTCTCCCGTTCCTTCTGCATTTCGCTCCCCCTCCCCTTTCTCTTGCAATTGCGTCGCTTTTGCCGCCCTTTGGACCCCCGCGATCGCCCCCTTCCTCTCCCCCTGGTCGCTTCCCGCCTCTCGGAGCCGGCTTCTCGCGCTTCCCTCTGTCCGCCGAGGCGGCTTTCCCGGCGGCCCCTCTCGCCCCCTCCTCCCGCTGCATTCATTTTCTCCCCCCGCTCCTGACTCGATCCGTCTTTCTTTCCGCTCCCCTGCCTCAGCCCCCCTCCGCCTCGTCCTCCAGCGTTCCCCTCTTCGGCGTCCAGCCCTACGTCTGCCGCCGCCGCCGCCGCTGCTGCAGCCATCCCCCTTCCCTCCTCCGCCGCCGCCTCTTCCTCGCCGCTGCCTCCCTTCTTTCGCTGCCCTTTTTTCTTCTGTCATTGCCCCCCTCCCTGCCCGCTGCTGCATTCCTCCCTCCCTCCCTCCCTCTCTCCCGTTCCCCGATCGAGATTTACCCCCCGCTTGTCCACTGCTGCAGCGTTTCCTTTTTCCATTCCGTCGCCCCCCTCGAAACGCTGCGCCCGTCCTCCCCTCCTCCCCCCAACACGCACGCACGCACACACATACACATACGCGCACACACTCTTTCTTCTTTCTCACTTTGGAATGAAGCAAACTTCTGGATGGGGCGCTCAGCAATAGACCCCTGGCCCTTGGGCTTCCAGAGGGCCGGCCCTTGAAGACGGGGGTCCATATTCCGCCCCCCTCCAAGAAAGGGGGAGAGGCGGTTTCCCCCAACCTGCCCCCCTCCCCGGCCGCCGCCGACGTTGGAGTGCAAAACAAGGGGAAGTAATAAGCAGGGGAGCGATGCAGGTGCGGTGGAAGGCGAGCGAGGAATCCGGAGCCCCCGCGGCATTCTAACCGCAAGGTGAGACGAGGCGGCGGCCCTTTCGGCCGATCCCTACCTCCCCGGGGTGGTCGGCGAAGTCTGTTACTTGGCAGCCTTTGCCTGCCTTCCCTGGGCCAGCTTCCCCGGGCCCAGCTTCTTCTGGGGGGCTGCGTGCGTGCCCCTCTGCATTGGTGCCTTGGAACCAGGAAGACGGCCCGGCGTCACTTCCCAGATCAGGATGCCAGGCAGAACTCCAGAGACCAGAGTTTTGTATTGACTGAAAACTGGCGCCATCTGTAACACCACTATCCCCCCCCCACCGCCTTTGCTGGTCCTCAGAGATAATCTCCTTATTTACCTCCTCCTTTGGGGGCTGATTCTTCCGAGATGTGAGTCTTACGCTGAACAACTTTGGCTGCCTTGCAAGCCTGTGGCCTTTCCCTACTTTATCAGACAGCGGAAGGATGGTGGTGTAGCACCTAGGCAGATGTGTAAGGGTTGCAGATGTGTAAGGGTTGGGGTCTTGAATCCTTTTAGTTTTTTGTTTTTTTAAGGAATTGGCTTCGACTTGAAATACATGCATGTTTTGAATCCTTGCTGATAGCAAGTGTGTGTCTATAGGATATATGCACTGAGGGAGAAAGAGAGTTAGTTGTCTTCAGTCTGCTTCCGGATAGTGGATACTGAGGTACAGGACAAGTAATTATTGGAACAATAATCCTCGGGGGAAGATTGTGGGATACTGCAGGTGGCAATTTTCTTTGCTACTACACTTGCCTATAGCCTGTTTGGGACAACCATCAATTCCTAAACTAGTTTTCCATTTTATTGGGTCTGAATAACATTCCCACCACGGCTGGGAATTTTGTTTCCTTTTGAACGCCTTTGGCTTTCATGCAAATGTGCATGGGTGAAGACAGCACCTGTGCACATTCAGTTTTAAATAAGGTGATGGGTAGCCCTCTTCTTCGGACCAATTGTCATCAACGGCTGCTGCAAATGCCTTCAGGGTTTCCCCCACCTTGCTAGGAAAGATGCTCAGTGTGTCAGAAGCATAAGATTCCTGGTCAGAGGTTCATACTTCTTTTGTGGTGTTGTATGGCCAGAATGGTACAATGTGGCTGTTATGCCACAAGAGTGTAACAGGGCTTTGTGTGTGTGTGTGAGGGCAGGGGGAGAGAGCATTGGCGGCTTTAGCTCCTCCCTGGTAGGTAGGCTTGTATCGGTGATTTCAGACAAGGCATGAGACTGATTTCTTGCAACACTGTGGTGTTTTTTGCTTGGCACACTTCTGAGGGTGTGCAGGTCTAATAGGACGGGCTAGGAGAGGATACAAGAATCTTTAGCACCTTTCTCTGGATTTTGCTTCAGGGCAGCCTTCTCCAGCCTTGTGCCTTCCAGCTATATTGGCTGGGCTACAACGACCATCCTCCCCATGGAGGTTGACCACTGGGGATATGGGCAGCGGTTGTCCAAACACATTTGGAGGATACAAGATTCGGGGAGCTTGCCCTGTTGTGCAGTGTGTGTGCATGCATGTGACTAAGAAACTGGTAGAAAAGGTTTTCCCCTCAGTTTTTTCCGAGCATCAATCTGTCTAGAAGAATAATGGCACAGAGGATATTTTATGTCTCTCTGCTTGATACCCTGACATTTTAAAATGATTTCTGTTAATTCCCATGTCCCTTGTATTAGACATATTGCATGTGTCTTTTCATACGTTCTTGGGTTATTGCAACCCCACCCCTCCTACCCCGTGTTAATATTATATTGTGTGCATGTATGATTTATTGGGGATGATCCCCGTCTTATACACTGAATAAGGGTGATGTGTGTGTGGGTGTCCTGTACCGTATGTGCCAGTGGATTTAAGCTTTGGGTATTTCTCACCCATCCTTGGCTGATTGCCTTCTTCAGAAGAATGTCTTTTATAGGCAAGTTTTCTTCCAGATGGCACCCAGGTGAATTTTCTATCCCTCTGTGTTGGTGGGGGTGTGGGGAGGTTCACGCCACTAGCACAGGAATATAAATATTTGGAATGGCATCGTACTACATAAGCTGATCGACACCCGACTCCCGAAGCCTTAACGTTTCAGGCAATCCCAGATGTGGTGTGGCTATGAGCTTGTATTTCTTGGCAGGTGAAGGTGGTATAGCAACAGCTGGAAGGAGAAGGTCCTGGTGGCGTGGGACGGAGGGTGGGATGGAGATCAGCACCATGCTGACATAGCACATGGGTGCTAGATAGGATGCAGGCTGGCTGACGGCTAATTTTACTACCTTTGGGAGTCTGTGTCAGGCAGAGCATCATTCCTGCAATGATAGTAGTGTACTGTGAGTTGGAGCATCAGGAATCCAGAGTATCCTCTTGTGCAGTGAAAGGGATGATGGAGGAAATGTTATTATGCCTCCCTTGGTGCTTGCGTGGGAGGCAGTAGGGGATAGTGGCTAGACTACAGGTCTTAAAGGGGCATCTGGATTCACTTTCCTAGACTCACGCTTCCTGGATATGCTGAAGTATGTTCTTTGGGAATGATTGGAATTTCTTCGTTGGTTTGTTTATAGCAGCCTATTTACATGGCTACTCAGCTTAAATACTGTACATGACTCTGGGTGGCAAGCAGTACATTCAAAAACAATATAAAGAGTCCGTGTGTAGTCTGACACATCTGGAGATGGTTCGGCTGAGGAAGGCAGGCACGACCCCCCCCTCACCCCTAATGCTTATTCGATATTTTGGGGCCTCTCAGCTTTACCTATCTGACCCAGCTGATGTCAAGGCAAAAATAAGCTGAGCAGGTGAACAAACAAGTGTTCTTTGGGGTGAATGGGCAGATTTAAATCAGTGTTTCTCAAACCTGGCAACTTTAAGACAAATGGACCTCAACTCCCAGAATTCCCCAGCCAGCATGCTGGCTGGGGAATTCTGGGAGTTGAAGTCCACATGCTGCCAAGTTTGAGAAACAGTGATTTAAATGAACACATAAAAAATGGCATCGTGCTTCCCTGTAAGTAGGGCTTACCATTTTGAGTTTGGAAACCGATATGTAAAATTGAAATTGAATTTTCCACTTCCAAACGCCATTTCTTTATAGAGAAGTAAAAAGTACCCCCCCAAAAAAGCTTGGGGCAGAATGTATGGGGTAGGCAGAGGTATGCATGTTACCTTTTATTCTAAAAACAGATCTGTGAAATAGCCTTCCATTAACTGTATTCTGATTATATCACACAAACACACCAAGGGGCTCAGGACCATGTACCCGTCTTCACCTCGAACTTGGTTAGGCTGAGTTATCCAGTGAGATTTGTGGCCGGACACAGATTTGAAGCTGTACCGCAGGGGTGGGGAACCTTTTTTCTGCCAAGGGCCATTTGGATATTTATAACTGGGGACTGGGGGTGGGTGGGGGGTGGGGTTTCTGGGATTTCCGCGGACCGGGGCCCGGAGTTTGAGGGCGGGAGCCAATCACAAGCACTGGGGGCGGGGTTTGCAGGCGGGAGCCAATCGCATGGAAGGGGCGGGGTTTGCGGGCGGGAGCCCCGCGGGCCGTAGGCGGGAGCCCCGTGGGCCTTATACGGCCCGCGGGCCTGACGTTGCCCACCCCTGCTGTACCGCCTTGTTTAATTCAGGTGTCCCAACCTCGTAGTCTTTATTCATTTTGGACAATCAGTCCCATCCAGCATTGTTTGATGATGATGGAAGTTGTAACTCAACACCTCTGGAAGGCATCAGTTGGCTTCAGCTGGATGAATCTATCATGCTAACTTTGCTACTACATAGCTTAGTTTTTCCTTCCATTAAAAAAAAGGGGGGGGGTTGGCAAAAATTTCACCTGCTAAATTTCTGTGAATTCTGCTGCTGACGAAGACTCAGGCGCGAGGCTGGCAAAGATGGCTGCCGTCACTAAAGGCAAATGGCTTGGTCCATGCTGAGCAGATCCCTTGGCCAGACTGACAGTTGGACACATTGGCAATTGCCATATTTCCTCCACTGACTGTTAGGAGAGTCTAAAACAAATCCATAGCACCTTAATATTTTTCATTTTTTGGGGATTCACCGGCAGAGTGGGAACATAATGGTCAGAGGCGCTAAAGTCTCATATTCTTTCCAAATATATGAACCCCCTTCCCCACTCTGATGTCCTGCGACCCTGCTGGTGGGACCAATAAGAGTTGAATAGATCTGGAAAATATCCAAAAAATTGGAGAGATCTAACCAGAACTGTTGTCAAACGTAAGTCTAAAGTGGTTACTTGAACACAGAATCAGAGCTTCTTGCATATGGATACCAGGATTTTAAAAGCATATGGCTTGCCATTCAGAATGTGTATTAATTGTATTAACGTAATTCCTTTGGGCTTAGTATGTGGAAAAAACACCCCTGTGCAGGCCAACATTTACAACAGTGATGAATGTCCAATGGAAGATGGCCCAGTTCCCAGCCCCTTTCTGTGTGTTGGATTCTTTTTTTGCCATTTGTGTCAACAGATCTTGTGCATATATTTTTTGGTTTTTGCTTAGTCTGCTGTGTGAACTCGGTCAAGTGCAGTATGTGATAAATCATGGATAAATAAATCTTGGGTAATTAACATCATGCGCAAACCATGCGTATGTAATATTTACCCGTAGGGAATGGTATATGGTTGAAAGGCGAGTTCTCTCCAATATCTGTTTATGCTTTTGGATATGTTTTGTGTCTTAAACATTTAATCTGCCTTATCTTGGACACAGAGTGTAGTAAACAGCACACAACTAATAGTAAGATAAGATGGGTTGACAGGTAGGTAGATAATTATTAGAAACTCTAACATTAAGTAAACCAAAGCAATATGAACAATACATTTGTGTCTCCTGACGTTTTCTAAAGTGTCCAATATTCTCTTAAATATTTACATTTCTATCCTTCAGTCTTCCTCTCTCAAACATCCAGCCACCCAGGAATGGTAGTGTGAAAGCAAGGAATCCAAAACAGGGCATCTCTAAGATTGCTGTCTCTTCTACTTGAAACCTTCTAGCGAAGAAGACATCTTCCCAAGTGACATCCATCTCTTTAAACATCCCTCTGCCTTTAAGCTCATATATCTGTGTGAACTTGATTGTCTGTTTATCCATGCCTTGGTCTCTGGCTGTAAACATAGACATCCCTTTTCTCTCTAGCTCATAAGCATATCATCTCCCTCCTTCCTCACACATATACTATATATACACAGGCACGCACAGAGTTATGTGTCTGATTGTGTTATGTGTGTGTGTGTGCGCGCGCACGCGCTGATTTGGAACAGGGTTTGAGTAGGATGGGTATTGTGTCACCTTCTGCCACCAAAATAAACCCTTTGCAGATGGGAGAAATCAAATGAAGTTTCTCAGCCAGCAGCTGGGGTAATGCTTCTCAATGCCAGGAATGATCAACAATGCATATGAAGGCAATAGGGCTACTGTTACATAGGGAGCAACAGACAAGACCCTATTTCATCCCTGAGCCCCTGAACAGGGGCTGCAATTCATCTTAGGCCCGGATTCCTTGCCATTCTCCCTGGTCCACTATTCCTGCCCAGATACCACTTTCCCATCTTACACATACACACATGCTCACAAATAATTGTATCTTGGGGAGGAGGGGTGTGTGTGTCTCAATGGCACAGATACGGCCAAAGAAAACATCATTAGAAACCCCAGGAGATACAAGTGAGGAAAAGTTATTGAAAATCCATTGCAAGTAGAGATGATGTTAGACTTTGAAAGTGGAAACTGATATCCTGAAGAGAATTGTAACTTTGTGACTGGAAAAATCAGGGCTTGGTAATATCTGTGGGTAGCAAACAAGGAGGCACCGTGGAAAATGGGGAAGGGAACCTGAATCCCAGACTCTCCTCCTTTGAAGGAGACTGGTGCAGTCATGCTGGCTGGGGAATTCTGGGAGTTGGTCCACCCATCTTTTAAGTTGCCAAGGTTGAGAAACACTGGACTATCATATGGTTGAGAATAAGTGGCACCTACATTTTGGCTGTTTTCATGTAGCACACTGAACCACAAAAATAGATGACCAGATCTTAGATTCCCATCTTGTGCAAACCTAGTCCATGTGATTTGTTCATGGCCCAGAATAACTGCAAGTTTGGGGAGAGGAAATTTTGTAGGTTCCCCATGGGGGCTTCTCTCCACTGCAAGAAGGAGGCAAAGTGGAACATGCTGCTTGTTCTCGCTCTTGTCATGGCTTGCATTTCTGGAGAAGGGCAAGTGCCATCAGTGAGATCAAGGAACAAGGGCAGAAGCGTAGAAGTTTGAGCTTGGCAGATAATGCTCTTATTGGACTCAATCTCAGCGGGCCATGCCAAGTCATGCTGTTGCCAGTCCTGGTCCACCAGCCCTCTGCAAAAGTATTTTCACAGCAGAGTGTGAAGCCCCACTTCCCACACACTAATCCAGTGTTTCTCAACCTTGGCCACTTTAAGACGTGTGGACTTCAACTCCCAGAATCCCATGCTGGCTGGCTGGGGAATTCTGGCAGTTGAAGTCCACACGGTCTTAAAGTGGCCAAGGTTGAGAAACACTGCACTAATCAAACACTGCTCTCAAATTCTGGTCTTTAATGTCCTCATCAAAGGGTGAAAACCTTGATAAATGGAGAGAAAAAGATTGAACTATGTTCTCCTCACTCTTATCATCCCTCTGAACATCTGTGTTCTCAGAGGTTTTTGTTGTTCAAGCTTGCTTAGGAGCTAAATTGCAAGGACAACACAGTTCACTGTTCAGGCTACGTGGGATCCGTTCTGCTGTATTGCACAGTGTTTAATTCAGTAACATGGCTTATCTCTGTGTTGGTCAATATTAGCTGTATATGAATTGATTATTTTATTGGCTGGAACGAGCATGGATTCAAGATGGTCCTGCAGTGTTTATGTTGATACTGGAATGTATTATTCTGCATTCTGGTTCTTTTAAAACATATACCCCAGAAAAACTAAGAAATCTAGGGTCTTCTCCATGTAAAAGATGCATTTTACCACTGATTTACAGGTCTCCCCTTTGGGAAATGTGTATTCTATAGGGTCCAAGACTCCTGTATTTTTGGAGGGGGTTCATTTAAAAGAAGTGATGGGAAAGTCACATTTTTCAAAGACAGTTTGGCAAAATCATTACCACAACGTTGTATACTTGGATAGCTGCTTTGGGGCAGGCTCCACCACTGATGAAATGCTGTTCTTTATGTGTGTGATATATATTCTAGTTAACATCAAACAGCTGGATCCAACAGTCATATCTAAATTTCCCACAATGGTTCTAACCCAGTGTTTCTCAACCTTGGCGGCTTTAAGACGTGTGGACTTCAACTCCCAGAATTCCCCAGCAAATCCATATGTCTTAAAGTGGCCAAGGTTGAGAAACACTGCTCTAACCTAACAGCACTTACAAATGTTGTAAGAAATCAGAAAATGGTGGTTCTCAGATCCAGTTGCCTGATGTCAGGTTGTCAATCCCCACTGCAACCATCACAACCAGCAAAGCTTGAGAAGGGGCCTCATCCAGAGGCACTTTGCCAAGCTTGGAGCCAGCCATGGCTAGATAGCAAAGCTTGGTAGACATCAGGTTACTCTTTCAAAAAGAAGAAATCTCCACTCTTTGGAAGAACTTTGGGTTGGAAAATGACTATGGCACCTGCACGATGTCAGAAAATTGGTTAGGCTGAATATAAATAATAATGATTCCTCCATTTTATTGGTATGGGAGGAAATCTTCAGTTTAATGTGCAAGATGAGAATCTGGAATTTCTGGCAAGTGAGAACAGTAAGAAACCAGAGGTGGAAAAATTGGGTTCCTAAGAAGAGTTTTCAAACTACATGGAGCCATTCCTAGTATTTTCCAGCCAAACGCTGGTACAGGATTTTTGCACCCTGTATTTATAAGTACAAACCCTGGTAGACTAGAAGTTATGGGACTTCCAATAGAAGAGATGATCTGTGGCTCAGGGTTGAACTGTGGAGTCCTTGGTGCTCTCTGAGCTGGGTTGTTTTCCTGCACACCTTCCTCCATCTTTGCTTGCAGACCCAGGTCATGAAATGTCTGCAAGCAGACAACCCAGCTCAGAGAGCACCAAAGACTCAACAGTTATGGGATTTGTAATCCTGTTTATCAGGGCTTTCCCTCTTTGGGGAAGCCTGCTCTAGCACATATCACAGAAGGAAACTTTTCCACTGCTCTGGACTTCACGGTCAAATATCCAACATTTCCAGGTCAGAAAAATGCTAAGAGGAGGAACCACCCTTAGGAAACCTTTCAGGGTCTAGGTACCAGGCTCTTTGGGGCCCGGGGAAAGTTTTACAGGTATTCCTCATTTAGCGACCACAATTGGGACCAGCAACTTGGTTGTTAATCAAAGTGGTTACTAGGTGAAACCGTGACTGTGCTTATTATCTTATTTCAGCTTTCCTTTGCTTTACAGACCTGTAAATGCAAGGATTGGCCGTAAAGTTATTTTTTCATCACCGTCATAACTGTGAACGGTTGCTACACGAGGCAGTCGCTAAACGAGGACTACGTGTAATGAATTTGGTGGCCCTGAGTGGTTCTCTTGGCGAACACAAATTCTCCAAGACAACATAAAAGCATTTGAGAACCAGCAGTTCTGGGGATCTCTGGGAATCAACACATTTGATTCAGAAATGGGCAAGGATTGCTCCAATAAAATCCCAGGGGTTTTTGTTTGGTTTTGGTAACCCCCCTGGAGATAGATTGATTGATTGATTGATTGATTGATTGATTATTGTATTTATACCCCGCCTATCCCCTCCCTAACGGAGGACTCTAGGCGGCTTACATACATAGTAAATTACATTTCATTATACAGTATACATTTTTAAACCACGTGCTTAAGGGAAGGGGTAAGTGAACCGACTCTTCCGTGGCTACTGGACTACATGTCCCACAATGCCTTGCGTCGGAGCCGGCTGCTGACGTCCTGGATGTTGCTGCTTCGGGTTCCGCCGCCGCCATTCATGAGATCTTTTTCCGTTTGGTGGCCGACCCCCGACAGGACGCCAGCAAATTTACCCACTTAAGGTGGTACCCATTTATCTACTTGCTATGCTTTCGAACTGTTGGGTTGACAGGAGCTGGGACTAACAACGAGAGCTCACCTCGTTGCGCGGGGATTCGAACTGCCGACCTTCCGATCGGCAGTCTACAGCTCAGCGGTTTAACCCACTGAGCCACCGCGTCCCATTAGTCTCAGTTTTGGACTGATTGGGGTTTCTTTCTCTTCCAGGTCCTTGCGCTGCATTTGGCCAGTGGCTCTCTCTGTCACCTAGGATGAGTAACTGCAGCAGTCGCGCTCTGACCCTGCTGTCTAGTGTTTTTGGAGCGTGCGGGCTGCTCCTGGTGGGCATTGCTGTCAGTACCGACTATTGGCTGTTCATAGAGGAAGGGATTGTATTTCCACAAAACCAGACCACGGAAATAGTCATGGCACTCCACGCTGGCCTCTGGAGGGTTTGCTTCTTTGCAGGTAAGGGCCTGAGGACGCTCCTCCGACACTGCCTTCGTTTAGGATGGCAAATTCTCAAGCCCAGCTGTGACACCCATGCTCTGGCCCCAGGACTAAACCAGACCCAGTCCTCCTCATTTATTCTTCCTAATTTCCTCCGCATTCTTCCGATCAACCTTTGATAGCCAGAGCAACGAAATAATGCCTTGGGCGAAGGGCGAGATTGATACCTGGCTGAATTCCAGCCAACGTGCGCAGGTGGTGGAACACGTGCAGAGTTGAAGTCAGTGGGCCAAGTGGACTTCCCAAGAAGTGGAGCTCTTCCCAGAAGGTCTGCAGCTCAGCTCTGGAGAAGGTTCTCCAGGGAACTGTCATTCAGGAAATCTAGATTTGGCTGTCCTCTGAATTTCGAGCTTCGGTTCAGTTGGGCTGGGGAGGTGGGGCAGAGTTTACCCTGGCGGTATGTTATCTCAGAGTGAGGAGAATTCATCAAGTTAAGAACAGGGTCCTGGAATGAGAAGGTTTGCCCCTCTTCTTTCATAGAATAATATTTTTATATATCTTTTATATAATAATGCTAGAAATACTGCAAATACTGCATTTACAAATACTGCAATACAAATATTGCATTTGTTTAAATTAAACTATGCAACTCAACTATCCAGCCATGCACATTTAGCTATCCTCTCATTCCCATGCAATGATTTGTTGTTTATTCGTTCAGTCGCTTCCGACTCTTCGTGACTTCATGGACCAGCCCACGCCAGAGCTTCCTGTCGGCCGTCGCCACCCCCAGCTCCCCCACGGTCGAGTCCGTCACCTCCAGAATATCATCCATCCATCTTGCCCTTGGTCGGCCCCTCTTCCTTTGGCCTTCCACTTTCCCTAGCCTCAGCTTCTTCTCCAGGGTATCCTGTCTTCTCATGATGTGGCCAAAGTACTTCAGTTTTGCCTTTAATATCATTCCCTCAAGTGAGCAGTCTGGCTTTATTTCCTGGAGTATGGACTGGTTTGATCTTCTTGCAGTCCAAGACACTCTCAGCCTTCCACTTTCCCGTTCCCATGCAATGATACTACCCCTTTTTCCTGCCTCTACGCCGGAGATTGCTAACCTTTTTGTGCCATGGACCCCTTTGGCAGTCCGGTGAAAGCTGCAGACCCTTCTCCAAAAAATGCATTTAGATCAGTGTTTCTCAATCTCAGCAACTTTAAGATGTGTGGATTCCAACTCCTAGACTTCCCCAGCCAGCTGGCTAAAGAATTCTGGGAGTTGAAGTCCACACATTTTAAAGTTGCTGAGGTTGAGAAACACTGATTTAGATACATAAAATAAAATGCATAGATATAGATAGTAGTACAAAGGAAACTAATCATGCCCAAGTACAGTTATCAAAATATTAAAAATAATCCAAATTATTATTATTAAATAATAGGTAGTGAGATTTACTGAAATTAACAAACACTTCTGGAGTCTAGGGGCCAACAACTGTTTTGTTGCCTACATTCATTCTCAAATGAAAAGCTAAATTTTAGTTAGTGAAAATAATGTTGTCATTTCCCCCCCCCCATCCAAGTTTATGGACTCTCTGACATCTGAAGTCCATGGACCCCAGGTTCATACCCCGCTTGGTGTGAGCTTGTTTCTAACACTTTTTTTGTTTGGTTGGTTCTTCCTTTCCAAAATCTTTAATGCCTTTTGCTTCCATTCTCATCAGGTCTGTATTCTGCAGGTCCCTATTCTGCCACCTATTCTGTATACTACTCAATTGTCCTGCGTCTGCTCCTTGTTCTATTATCACCCTCTTAATCTTTGGTCCTGTACACCAGGCCCAAGATATTTTCTACTTGAAGGGAAGATTAAGATAGCTCTCTCCCACATTCTATACATACATACACATACAAACACACACATCCCAGTATGAATGTGTTTGTGTGTATACACACACACACACACACACACCAGTAGTTGAAAATGACCTAATGGCACATAATCAATCAATGAATGTATGTTACCGGTAATGACACTGTACCCTTACTACGTCTCGGATAGAGGGTGTGGAACAATGCAACAGAGAAGTGCACACAGGAGACATTTCTTTGTTTGTTTGCTTGTTAGATTGATATCCTGGAGCTCAAAGTGTGCACAATACTTCCTCCTCCCCTTTTGCCCCACAACAACATTCCTGTGAGGTGATGGGGCCGCCGAGGAAGAGCGATTGGCCCAATGTCTCCCACTGATCTTCCATGGCTGAGCCTTGAACCTGTCTGTCTCCCCAGTGCCGGTCCAACACCTTCACCACCATATCCCATGGCCAGAGCGGTGCAGATGCATGCCCCATGCTCCTTTGTGATGTTCCAACAACAGCAGGACCAAAGCTGTTTGCTCCTGCTTCTTCCCAGTCTAGCTTACGGCTTTGGAAATGGTCAGAGCTGTCCTGCCTGGTACCAGCCAGGGCCATGACTCTGAGTGAATTGTCTTACAGAAGTGGCCTGTTTAAATGGAAATGTATATGACTGTCCATTTTGGCACAGGGTAATCTGGCCCTGCTGATTTGGGGCATCCTTCCAAGAAGGCACTGTTGCTTCCCTGAAGCTCTTATACCAGTGTTTCTCAACCTTAGCAACTTTAAAACCCGTGGATGTCAACTCCCAGAATTCCCCAGCCAGCCATGGCTGGCTGGGGAATTCTGGGAGTTGAAGTCCACGCATTTTAAAGTGGCTCAGGTTGAGAAACACTGTCCTATATGGACCACTTTTGCTATGTGAATTTTTATGCGTTGTCTCCCTCTCTAGGTCAGAAAAAAGGCAGCTGTGTGGCTTCTGAATACTTCCTGGAGCCTAGGCCTGACCCTGACCCCGAAGGCCCCCTTGTTACCGAGAACACAGAAAATATCCTCAGTAAGTAGATAATACATCTAGACATTATATGATTCACAGCATTAACAATGGGTAAATTAATATCAGGTGCGTGTTGAAGAAGTGATTCAAATCAGCACTGCAGCAGAAGGAAAAGGTTAACGCCCTAGACATGTGCCTGTGCATACAAACACACACGCCCCCAAGTTCCTAACTGATATCTCACTCCCCCCCTCACATTTACTTTTTAAAGCCATTCGCACAATTGCAAGTTCGCTGCCTGAAAGGCCTCGCACGCCAAATGCAGAACCTTTTGCACTTAATCAGGAGCACGAAAGGATAGAAACCTCGGCCTGCGACGCAATCCTTGTCATTTATTTATTTTAGCCATACTGGAGGCACATCTACATCAACTGCAAGATTTTCCAAAACATTAAAAAGGCTATTATGTTAACCCTTCGCTGCCACCTGCTCAGCAAGGTTAAGGTCGCAAGCCTGGCCCTTCCACCATCATTGTGAGTTCTGTGTCGCTTACAGACGTTTATGAGTCAGCCTCACCACAGATGAGAAAAAGTATTTGCACACGTTCCAGATGTACTAGGAGGGAGACACTTGGCAGGAGGGAGAGACCGCCAACTTGCCTGCCCGGCCCGGCCCGGCCTGGCCTCTCCACAGCAGCAGATGCAGTTCTGGTCAGCTGGCAAGTGAGGGGCAACCGACAGACAGAGAGTGGCAGGGGGGCCATCTCCCCAAAGAGAACGCTGGGCTTCCAGACGGAGCTTCTGGGTTGAGTTCTGGTTCTGCAATAGTTTGGCCATAGCACTTGGGAGAAATCTGCCATGTGCAGAGGAAGCAATGATCAAGGACCCGGGCCCTAAGCCCCCTATGGCTGGGGTGCACATCAGGGGCCCCATGTCTCACCCAAGCCAGTTTGGTGTAGTGGTGAAGGTGCTGGGCTTCAGACTGGGAGGGTGTGAGTTCTAGTCCCCCTTTGGGATCAAAGCCAGCTGGGTGACCTTGGGCCAGTCCCTGTCTCTCAGCCCTAGGAAGGAGCCAATGGGAAACTAGGAGACTGAGAGTTCTAGTCCCGCCTTAGGCATGAAAGCCGGCTGGGTGACCTTGGGCCAGTCCCTGTCCCTCAGCCCTAGGAAGGAGCCAATGGCAAACCAGGAGACTGAGAGTTCTAGTCCCGCCTCAGGCATGAAAGCCGGCTGGGTGACCTTGGGCCAGTCCCCCTCTCTCAGCCCAATCCACTCACGGGGTTGCTGTGGTGGGGAAAATAGGAGGCAGGAGCATTATGTATGCCACTTCGAGTTGTATAAGAAGAAAGGCAGGATATGAATCAAACCAATCAATGGAGCTAGTGCGGGAGCTCACTCCGAACGCAGGGCTAGGGATTCGAACCTCCGAACTTGCAATCTTCCGATCAACAAGCCTGGCGTCTTAACCGCTGAGCCACCCCCCCCCCCTATAAGTAGTAGCTTGAAGTAGTAAACACGTATAAATGTGGAGAGAATTCTGGGAGTTGAAGTCCACATATCTTAAAGTTGCTAAGGCTGAGAAACACTGCCCTAAGGGCTTGAGGTCAGGCATCTTCAAATGTCATCTCAGCCGTGACTGCACTGAGTGGCCTTGGTCAAGCCACCAGCCTCAGTTCCCCGATGCAGAGATCAGGGGTGTCTGCAGGGAGGGGATAAAAAAAGTCAAGATGGCAGCCACAACCATGTGATCAAAACCCCGCCTCTTTTTTACATGTGTGTAAGAGAAGCTATTGGGTTTGTTCCTCTATTTCTAACATCACCAACTGGCAGGAAGACATCCACTATTCTAGTGGTTAAGGCAACGGGCTAGGAACCAGGAGTCCATGAGTTCTAGTCCTGCCTTAGGCATGGAAGCCGGCTGGGTGACCTTGGGCCAGTCACTCTCTCTCAGCCCTAGGAAGGAGCCAATGGGAAACTAGGAGACTGAGAGTTCTAGTCCCGCCTTAGGCATGGAAGCCGGCTGGGTGACCTTGGGCCAGTCACTCTCTCTCAGCCCAACCCACCTCACAGGGTTGTTGTTGTGGGGAAAATAGGAGGAGGAAGGAGTACTTGGTATGTTCGCCACCTTGAGTTATTTATAAAAATAATAAAGGCAGGATAGAAAATAAAAAAATAAATAAATTTTGGTAGTGATACGGAGATGGGGAAGGTCTGTTCGCCGTAGCTACATACTCTGGATGTGTTGGGATTTAGAGCATACTTGCTGAGAATTCAGGGAGCAAAACCAGGCAGCTGTGTTAAAGCACCTTTCTCCAATCCTTGAGTTGGCCAAATATTGTGCTGCCTTCCTTGCTGACCCCTGCTCAGTCCCAGGAACAGAACTGCCAATAGTTGCTGTCCTTATGGATTTAATGGGGGACAAGTTAAGGAAAGCAACTGGTGGGTGCCCCCATCTTGTGAGCCACCCAGAGTTTTTTCAAGACGGGTGGCCATACATACATAAACAAAAATAAATCAACCTCATTCCTCCTCCCACCAAAAGCAACCTGCTGGCAGGAAAAAAACCACGGAGTAGGGTTGAGCACATAGGAATGTGCTTGAAATGAGATGGAGAGGTGCCCGGGCATGTGACTCATCCCTCAGCCTATTTCTGAACATGGGTCTACCACTTTTCTGAAAGAGTGCTAAACCCCTGTCCAAAAATAGTCTGGCTGAGAGAGAAAAGGCATGGATAAGAGATGTGGGGTGAAATGGGAGGAAGTGGTTGATCCACTAACTATCCTCTGCAAGGGAGTGGCAGGACTGGCTGCCAGATTAAGGAATCCAGTTCTGACTTCGTGGCTGGCAGGAGCCAGAACTAGTCGGTGGATGGCCATGGGGAACCTGCCATTGTGATTGCCCTGTGTGTAATAACAACAGACACCATCATGGCATCTAGTGCCACTGAAGCCAGAATACAGCAGGCAGAATGGAGCCAACCTCTTCCTTAACCAAAGTATAAAATAAAATAATAAAATAAAAGATAACCATGCAAAACTTCTTGTCAGCCGAAGCAGTGCAAAATCTGTAATGTACCTAATGAGGACAGAACCACAAAAACATGGGTGGCAGAAGCCAGCTTTATTTGGCTGTTGTGGGTCTTCCGGGCTGTGTGGCCGTGTTCTGGAAGTTGTGGTTCCTAACGTTTCGCCAGCATCTGTGGCCAGCATCTTCAGAGGGCAGGAGCACAGATAGAAGCAAAATCTCTGTGCCCTATCTGTGCTTCTATCTGTGCTCCTGCCCTCTGAAGATGCTGGCCACAGATGCTGGCGAAACGTTAGGAACCACAACTTCCAGAACACGGCCACACAGCCCGGAAGACACACAACAGCCATTGAACTCCGGCCGTGAAAGCCTTCGACAATACACCAGCTTTATTTCCTGGTTTAAATCAACCTTTTATGCAGCACAGAACTTTCTCTCTCTCAAGAGAACGCTAAACCTGTTTTCAAGCATAGGTCTAGTGCTCTTTCAAAAGAGCACTAAACCCACGTTTATAAGGAGCCAGCGGGAGATCTGCCAAGTACTTTGGAAAGTGTTTTTATGTCTCTGCAGAAGCCAGGTTTCCAGGTTCTCTGGCAGCTCAAGCTCTGGCTGTGAAGGGCAGGTCCACTGAGCCAAAGTGGCCATCATTAGCCTAAAATGGCCAGTATCTCATCCCCTGACCATGTTAGCAACCATCTTGTCAATGAAGCATTCCAGATTGTGTCCATGGCAAAAATTGTCTAGGAAGAAGAGGGAAAACACCAAATGCAACATCTAAGGATGACTTGAAGCTGCCTCAGTCGTTGGCTGGGGTGGAGATGAAGACAATGTCATGAGGTCATGGCGGACAAAAATAGTGACCAAGGCATTAATGGTTACTTTGTTCTAAGTGTTAACAGATTTTAAGGTCTTCCCCAGGTTGGCTTTGCTCTGTCTCCTCCTCAAATGCCCACCCACTCTAAGCACATGCAGGCTAAATAGGGGCTGGTTTGGTGTAAGCAACGACCCATTGGCGAAGCTGATATTTCCTTCAAGTAAAGTCCCACTACCAGCCAATTCAAAAAGTTATTTCAACCCTGTTTTCCACCATTTGCTAAAATTACTGCCTCCATATTACAGTAATTGGTTTGAGCTTTATTTTTTCACGTCCCTTTATAGACAATCATCTAACCAGGCTTAAACTTTTCCAAAATGGAGCAGCTTTTCAGCATCTGTTGATTTCACAGACACACATTTTATTTCCCATTGATCCTGAAGAGCAGAGACATCCACGGAGTCTGATAATGCTGTCAAAATGATGCAGTGCTCGTTGCAACGAGTGCCACACAAACCCCACCCCTTTCGTGTACAAATGGGCAGAGCGTGTTATGGTGTTACGACGGTCATGTCAACCTTTGCCCTCCTCCCAGCACGCCCCTGTTGAAAGGTTTCTGATTTCCAAACCTTTCTCCTTTTTGCTGTATCTGTTTACTAAAACAGTGCTCCCCCACCCGAGATGGGCTTAACCGCTGCCTCAAAGTTTGTTTGTTTGTTTTCAATCCCCCATTTTCAATCTAAGTTTAACCCCACATCAAGGGATTGGTAAGAAGCTCTTTGCTCTAGCCCAGATAGGTAATTCAAAATAAATCAAGTATTCTTAATATGGGTCATTTTCTTGGCAACAAAGGGGATGGTTAAGGGAGTCTTGCACAATAATTCATCCAAGAATTCCAGAAGAGTTAGCAAGTTGGTGATTATTTTTCTGGAGAAAACGGGATGGGCGCAGCAGAGAGGGAGAAAGCCTGTGCATGTTCTCTTCTCTTGGAGGTTGAAAAAAATGAAGGGGGTCTTGCGAGGGGCAGGGGGAGCAATGCATTAACCTGTGTTTTCGTGCACCAGCCGGGTTCCTGACAGCAGGCCTACCAGGCTCCCAAGATTTAATGCCATCCTTGTGGCATGAACTACTCAGGGCTTTCGTTTATCACTAATAGGGGTCAAATGGGTCTGGGTTTGAGTGGGGAGGGGGGCAACTGCTCAGCCCTGGCTTCAAACTTAAGGAAGTGCTTAAGCAGGAATATACCAGGGCACTAGGTAGAGGTGAGCCCTCACGCCAACCCATCTGCCCAGTTGGATGGAGAAGGTTGAGGATATTTGTAGGTTGGTATTGACTCTTGCCAACCTAGCAATTCAAAAGCATGCAAATGCAAGTAGATAAATAGGTACCGCTTCGGTGGGAAGGTAACAGCGTTCCGCGCGCATCATGCCGGCCACATGACCGCGGAAGCGTCTTCGGACAACGCTGGCTCTTCGGCTAACAAACGGAGATGAGCACCGGCCCCTAGAGTCGAACACGACTGCACAAATGTGCGGGGGGAACCTATAAAACCTATATGGCTTTTGAGGCAAAATCCAGAAGCTGCCCCAACAGCTGATCAGCAGCAGGTTGAAAAGTAGGCATATCCTATCTAGGCTGCAAAAATCCAAATGACTACAGGTAGTCCTTGCTTAACGACCCTGCTTGGGACCGGCAACTCCGTCACTAAGTGAAACAGTAATTAAGCAAAACATCATGTGACCGCCCCCGCTTAGCGGCAGCACTTCCGGCATTCCCAGTTGCGGTCATTATACGAATCACCCATGGTCATTAAGCGAGACGTCACATGACCACGACTTGCGACCTCCTGCCGGCTTCCCCATTGACTTTGTTTGTTGGAAGCTGGCTGGGAAGGTTGCAAATGGTGATCACATGACCGCAGGATGCTGAGACCGTCATAAAGGCAACGGGCTAGAAACCAGGAGTCTGTGAGCTCTAGTCCCGCCTTAGGCATGAAAGCCAGCTGGGTGACCTTGGGCCAGTCACACTCTCTCAGCCCAACTCACCTCACAGGGTTGTTCTTGTGGGGAAAATAGGAGAAGGAAGAAGTATTAGGTATATTCGCCGCCTTGAGTTATTTATAAAAATAATAAAGGTGGGATAGAAAATAAATAAATAAATTAAATAAATAAATAATGAATGAATGCACAATGGTTGCCAAGTGGCCAAACCGTGATCACATGACCATGGGGACGCTGCGATGGTCATAAGTGTGAGGACCGGTCGCAAGTAACTTTTTAGCGTGGTCGTAACATCGAACAGTCACTAAACAAGGACTACCTGTATAGATGGCAACCAAGGCTTAGGGATTCCTGTATCTCTTGACTGCCATCTAGCGATCATTCAGATGTCTGCAGCCCAGATATGGTACACCTAGGTATGGGGGAGATCAGCTGTTTGGTGGGCTTCCCTTGCCAATGGAGTTAGGGCTCTTCTGAAGGAATGGTAAACTTGATGTCCCAATAAACACTCCAGGCAGGTGATTGGTGGGTGCGGAAGCTGCAGGGTAAAATTGGTAGTTCCCCTTTTGGAGGGCTGTGGGCCATGGTGCCAAGCAGCTCTTTCTACCCCAAGGAGAAAAGAAAGAATGGTGGCTGAGGGAGTACCTGAGACTTGCGGACAGCCTGGTGGGTGGGTCATCTGACCTGGCCAAAGAAACGCACATCAGATTTTACACATTTTGAAAGTGCCATGGATTGCAACTGGCATAAGCGGGGGGGGAAAACACTCCTTCAAAACCAGAACAGCTAAGGTCGCTGTACGGGCTGAGACGGAGATCAAAGCAACATTGTGAGAACTTGGCAGAAAGAAAAGATCACCATGGCATGGTTGTGCAGCAGTTAGGAGCAAGTGGGGCTACCGAATCTGGTCTGCACAAATCCAGATAGCCACTAGATGGCAGCAATGAGTTCAGAGTCCACTGCCATTCTCTGCTGCCATCTAATAATTTTTTTGCTTTTTGCAGCCCACATACGGTAGCCCTAAACTCGAAGTATGTGTGTGTGTGTGAGAAATAGGAATATATCACTGCCCCCTCTGCTGGACAAAATAAGGAACTACTCCCCTCTTATACTTCAACCTGGAAAAAATATTTTGTGTTTCCAGCAGTCAGCACCGGTCAGAAAATGGTGCAATCCTGGCATGCGGAGAGTAGGAAGAATTATGCAGCTCGTTATTAGTGCTGTCCCAAGCAGAAATTCCAGCAAGGACAAATGTGATAGTCAATGGGAATGTCATTTTATCAGCAGCAAACCCTTGCACGTTCAATACTGGGGGGTGGGGGGTGGGGGGAAACCCAGCTATGACAGTCTGGAGGAAAATGCACCCTTGATGGTGGATTTTAAACAAGAAGTGAAGGCGGACAGGATGTTTGTATCAGGATGAGTGAGGAGAAATCCTGAACACGTGAAAAGGACTGAGCATATTTTGTTGGAAAGGAGGTGTTACAGGCCGCTATCAACCCTCCCCCCCCAGCTCTATACTTATTCTTTTCTTTTACCCATCCATGCCCAGGATCCGTCGCCCGCACAAGCAGTGACTAATGAAATGGAGAGGAGATAGAAACGGGTGGTTGATGGCCTCACATGATGTGCTTCCTACAGGCTTAGATCAATTTTCCCCAGCTAGTGCCCGTTAGATCAGCAGCCTTCTGCTATGATGCCTCGGGCGATGGGCAGATTGCTTGACTTCAGATCTTTTCTTGGCAGCAATACCGAAATGGTTGGCCACCGTCTTCTGGGGTATTGTTTTGTTTCTCAGTCTAGCCTAGACCCTCAATATTCCCATCCAAGTACTGACCAAGCCCCCATAAGATAAGCCATGTGCTGTCATCTGCTGGGACAGAAGAGAGAGTGCTACGGTCACAGTGAGGGATCACAGTTCCAGCTGGGGGGCTGGGGCAGGCTAGGAGATAAGGACAACAGGGAAAGGACTAGAAACTTTCTTCCTTATGTATATAGTTTATTACGTAAAGGGAATTCTTGCAAGGAGGGACATTCAACATTGTATATTTTACTTTCAGTGATGGGGCACTTTGCCCCTATCGTTAATGCAAGTGGGCTGACCCTGTCTAAATCCTGCAGAACTTGGAATAGGGAAGGTCAGTTTATAAGATGGCAAATGATTCCTCCTCCTCCTCTTCCTCTTCCTCCTCCTCCTCCTCCGAATCATAGAATCATCATAGAATCCTAGGGTTGGAAGGGACCTTGGAGGTCTTCTAGTCCAACCCCCTGCCCAAGGCAGGAATCCTCATACCATCTCGGACAAATGGTTGTCCAATCTTTTCTTGAAAACCTCCAGCAATGGAGCACCCACAACTCCAGGAGGCAAACTCTCCTTCTCCTTCTCCTTCTCCTTTTCTTCTTCCTCCTCCTCCTCCCTTACACAAAATTTGGGACAGCACTAAAAAGGTAACACTGCTCCTCCTCCGCACCATGATATGTATTTTGCCCCCATCTCAGCAGCCTATCACCTCATTTTGCTGTGGGTTAGAGCTCTCTAGACCAGTGCTCTCCAAACTGCCGCCGTTGGTGACACACCAATGGCGGCAGCGGCGGCGGCGCAGGGGGGTGCACGCGTGCGTGGCGGCGCGGAGGGGCGCGCAGCGGCGGCGGCGTGCACGGCGGTGGCGCCCTTGCTAAAATGCGGAAGCGCTGATGGCACACCGCTGCCGCCATGCACACCGCTGCCACCGTGCGCGCCCCTGCGCCGCCACTTCGCGACACAGTAAACTGTGTGTTGCGACACACTAAAGTGTCGCGACACACAGTTTGGAAAGCTATGCTCTAGCCAATCTTCCTCAATTGTGACCAGGCTGGCTTAGGGAAGATGGGGATTATTGTCCAATGTTTTGTTCAGGGCATAGATTTGGGAAGGTTGCTATAATCAGCTCCCTAAAATTCCTGTTAGTCCCAGATGTCTAGGAGCAGTAGCAAAGCCGGTCTCAAGTCACATTGAGCTCTTGCTGACTACACACCAGGACACACCCATGTCATTCTCTTGGCAACAGTCTAGAAGTGATTCATCCTGTTCTTTTGGCTTCCCAGACTGGTCCAAAGCCTTGGGAATTTGGGCTGCTCTCTCATCCACCTTGATTAACTTGACCTTGCCCCAAAGCTTTTTGAAACCAGCAATCTGGTTACCTTGATGAGGAAGGTCACTGAATACGAAGCTGGAGGGAACACTTGCCTTATTAATTCAAGCACGAACAAGGGTAGATAGAATTTGCCCTGCAGGGGTCAGAAAAGCTGCACTTTCTGAAAGGCTTTTTTATGCAACTGCTCAGAGGTGCAGGATCCAAGTCACCCTATTTGATTATAAAGGAACCAATGAAACATCCAGCCTCCAGCAAGGCAAAACTGAGCAACAGCTGAGAATCGTGAATTATGTCACCTTATTGGAAACAGTAATCAACAAATAGCTGGAAGGGAATCTTAGAAATACAGCATTTACCCCAATTTCAAGTCTTGGGAAACTTAGTGTTTTGAAAAAGCACGTTTCAGGCAGAGTAATGAAGTCAAATTGGGTGATGGCAGCGAGTTGTTAGATTGAATGGAGTGGAATTCACTTAGGATTACATTCAAGCAGGAAAGTATATACAAAAATGGTTCCAGAATTAGTAGAAAGGCAGATAATCAGATGCTTATGCTGTTTCACAATGTAACACATCTCCATGTCACTTTTTTTTTTTGGGTGCCTTCGAGTCAGTGTTGACTCCTTGCAACTGCCTGGACTAGTCCCTGTAGTTTTTTTGGCAAGGTTTTTCGGAAGCGGTTTGCCATTGGCTCCTTCCTAGGGCTGAGAGAGAGAGAGTGACTGGCCCAAGGTCAACCAGCTGGCTTTCATGCCTAAGGCGGGTGTCCTGACTTCGGGCGTAGAAATAACACGCTGAGGCTGGAATCAGGATCTAGTGATTTATAATCCTACTTCCCTAACAGAATCCATCTAAACTAAACATGAAATGGCAATGCCCAAAGAATAAGTCCACAAACCTAGGGCGGGGCTTTCTTCAATCTCTTGGGAGGGAAACATAGTGATTCAGTACTACGCATGCGCTTCCCTTCCTGGAGGGAGCCCCCTCCTTCGCCGCCCGTTATCTCCCTGACACTGGGACTAGAACTCTCAGGCTCCTGGTTTACCATTGGCTCCTTCCTAGGGCTGAGAGACAGAGACTGGCCCAAGGTCACCCAGCCGGCTTTCATGCCTAAGGCGGGACTAGAACTCTCAGGCTCCTGGTTTACCATTGGCTCCTTCCTAGGGCTGAGAGACAGAGACTGGCCCAAGGTCACCCAGCCGGCTTTCATGCCTAAGGCGGGACTAGAACTCTCAGGCTCCTGGTTTACCATTGGCTCCTTCCTAGGGCTGAGAGACAGAGACTGGCCCAAGGTCACCCAGCCGGCTTTCATGCCTAAGGCGGGACTAGAACTCTCAGGCTCCTGGTTTACCATTGGCTCCTTCCTAGGGCTGAGAGACAGAGACTGGCCCAAGGTCACCCAGCCGGCTTTCATGCCTAAGGCGGGACTAGAACTCTCAGGCTCCTGGTTTACCATTGGCTCCTTCCTAGGGCTGAGAGACAGAGACTGGCCCAAGGTCACCCAGCCGGCTTTCATGCCTAAGGCGGGACTAGAACTCTCAGGCTCCTGGTTTACCATTGGCTCCTTCCTAGGGCTGAGAGACAGAGACTGGCCCAAGGTCACCCAGCCGGCTTTCATGCCTAAGGCGGGACTAGAACTCTCAGGCTCCTGGTTTGCTATTGGCTCCTTCCTAGGGCTGAGAGACAGAGACTGGCCCAAGGTCACCCAGCCGGCTTTCATGCCTAAGGCGGGACTAGAACTCTCGGGCTCCTGGTTTCTAGCCCAGTGCCTTAACCACTAGACCAAACTGGCTCTCTTCTGTGTCACTGCAAAGTTATATTAGCACTGGCTTCCCCTGCCTTATGCTTTGCTATGAAAATAACCAAGACCTCAATAAGGCTTAAAACACATACATACATACGTACGTACGTACGTGTGTGTGTGTGTACAAATCTGTATTGAGGTCTTGGTTACATTCCTTTTTATGCTGCAAAATCAGTATTTTTACTTGTGTGAGCTATTTTGGGCACGGTCAGATTGGAAAGATTTTAGAAAAAGAAAATAAAGGCATTACAGCTTACTATCTCCAAACAGCAAACTGGACGGATGGGAATCTATATGTCCGTGCAATGTTTCTGTGGTGCAGATGATATCATATGCAAAGGATTGCCATTTCCTATTGTAGCGTATACGTATATGGGACATGTAAGCTATGCATGTTGTGTTTGAGATTGCAGTAGTGGCAGTGCTTCAAGTTACAGTAGACTTTGGCTCATTCTACTGTGAAGAGCTATATTTAATACTATGACCTTGTTCCATGAGATGTTATGTACACCTTCATTTAATATCTGAGTTTGGATTGGACTTCAAATCTCCACAATATCCTTCTCAGTTCTGTTATCAACCTTTCTTAGCCTTTTTCACCATCACCCCCTTCTTAATACTAGTCATCAGGGTCTACTTCTGAAACAACTGAGAAATTGTGCACAGTTTTTCCAGAACGGGCAGAATAAGCGTTTTACTGACCCCGAGGTGAGAGCGAGTTGATTCAGGGTTAAGTTTAAAAACATTTTGGCTGAGTTACTTCACTGTGGCAGAACGTGACAGGGAGTTCTTACGATTCATTTGGGTGTTCCTTTCCTTACAGAGAGAACAGATTAAAGTTGCAAGGGAATAAAGAGCATTAATGTTGAACCTGACAAAATTCTGTGTCCCAGAAATTTTATTAAAGTGTGGGCATGCGGTAGGTTCGCTTCAGAAAGAAGAGGTGTCGGGTTTAAATAAGGGGGAAGGCTGCTAAAGTTATTTGCAGGGGTGGGCCAAAAAAGTCCAGATGGCATCTGCTCCTAGTTATTTGATAATGAAGGAAGAGAACTCTGTGTAGGCTCTTAGGCTGTCTCGTTTGTAGAGACAGCCTTTGCACGCCCCTGATCTGAGCCTTAATGCGACACAGCCCTGAGTACAAGGTCTGGTGACGGACTCAAATTTAACTCCCCCCCCTTCTCTTTTCTCTTGCTCCCTTTTTCCTGGCAGAAACCATTCGCACAGCCACCCCCTTCCCCATGGTCAGCCTTTTTCTCGTCTTCACGGCCTTTGTCATTAGCAATATTGGACATATCCGCCCGCAGAGAACCATCCTGGCTTTCGTTTCGGGCATCTTCTTCATTCTCTCTGGTAAGGGCTCGGCAGCAGAGGCTGCTCTACCAAGGGGTGGGGGTTATCTGCCGGCTCCGGGCTGGCCGCATCAGCGGGGACAGTTCTGGGTTGAAGACGGCCAGTGGGATTTTGCAACGTGAAGAGGGGAAGATCTGGCGGGACCGTGGCTTTGGTTTAGAATGGGCGACATCTAGGAGGCTTCCTCCCGAGGAGTGCAACAGCACAAAGCAAAGCAAACGGATTGTGATCAATCCGTGCTGTCAGATGCAAGACAGATAAAAATACAGAGGTCAATAACTTAGTTTTTACATTAAAAATGAGGCGGTAAGAAGGAGGACAGAGATTTCAAATTCTGCCCTGGGGTCACGTAAGCTACCCTGAGTGTTCAGTTTGAACAGAAAGATAGCATGCAAATTGGGCGAATGGATGAATGAATGAATGTCCATGGGTGGCATGCAGATTTGCCTTTCCATTAATGGAAGAGGATCAGGAAATGCTTTCCACTGATCTCGCCTCTCTGTACCCTTCCCACGCCCCCTTAAAATCAGCTCCAGAGGCCCCATAGGAGTGGGGGGTAGAGAATGGGTAGAGAATGGGTGAAAATCATGCCCTGTGTCATATTAACTGAGGACTCTAGGAGTTCAAAAGCTTCTACAGGTAGTCCTCACTTAATGACTGCCCTGTTTAGCGACTGTTCAAAGTTATGACGGTGCTGGAAAACTAACTTTACGACTGGTCCTCACACTTATGATGGTCGGAGCATCTCCACGGTCATGTGATCGAGATTCAGGAGTTTTGCAACTGGTGGATGTTTACAACCATCGCAGCATCCCACAGTCACGTGATTGCCATTTGTGCTCTTCACAGCCATCTTCCGATAAGTAGAGTCAATGAAGAAGCCGGCGGTAAAATCACAAATCATGGCCATGTGATTCTCGCTTAGGGACCACAGTGATTTGCTTAAGGACCACGGTGGAAATAATGTTGTGGTCACGTGATGTCTTGCTAAATGACAGTGTTGCTTAGCAACGGAGTTGCAAGCCCCACTGGTGGTCGTTAAGCGAGGACTACCTATATTTGTGGAAATATAAGATTTTAGGACTAAGTTCTTAGCCCTTTAAGTTTGATGTATGTTGGATGTTTGGTAGGAGGAAATTTGTCCCTTTTTCACTGTAATCACCCAACAATCCAATGCTCCTCTTATTTCAATCTCTGCTGCTTTTGTAGATAGATAGAAATCTGAGTTACGGCACTGCTGCGATTGGAGAAGATGTTGATTCATGGGCTTAGGCATCTTGTCAGAACGTGCCCCACTGGGATAGTGGCCTGGGCTGGTAGAGATGGCAGATGAAGAGGTTCTTTACCCACCAAGTATCTGGCCTTGAAGACCTGGATAAGCCTGCGTTGCTGACAGCCTGAACAACAGCTGATCAGCGCAGTGCCTCTTGCGTCCTTACTCTCTGCTGCTTCCTGGCGCAGCCAAACCTTCCCAACTGTCAGCTCTTGGCTCAGGCTGCTGTTGAATATGAGTTTAGTGCTTGTCTGGAAGAGCACTAAACCTGTGTTCAAAAGCAGCCTGAACAATAACGGACAGGCACAGGGGTGGGGGGTGTTCGACTCCCCTCTGCCACCTACAGACCAATTGCTGTCAAGCTGACAGAGGGGAGAGCCCCCATTGAAAGAACAGGACTTTCCCACCATCCCAAGCAGAATTTCCTGGACGACAATGCCTAGAGCCTGGAGCGTTGGGATCAGCCCAGCTCCTATTGGCCAATTTAGGCTGGTGCAGGCTCTCCCCTTCTCATTTCCTCCAGTCATATTGATTCCTCATACAAACTGTTTTGCAGTAATTGCAATCACCAGGAGGAAGAAAGGGAGAGAGAAAAGTAGACGGCTCCCATAAGTCAAGATGAAGGGGCAAGATGAAGGGGCAAGAGAAGCAGCATTGCCTCTACTGTTACTTGGGAGCTCCGAATATGGACCCCAAGACAATGGGAACTGAAGAGTAGCACTGTGAAGAATGTCAGGAAAGAAGCAGTGAGTCCAAATTGCACTTCTCTGGTACAGGAGTACCAAGAGAGATGCTGAAGATCAGTAGCTGCAAGACATGGCCAGGAGTAATTTTAACATTAGCCCTACAGTGCAATGCTAGAAAGTGGTGGAAAAGTGGTCCACAGATCTGCACCCATAGCGAGCTGTATTTTACCACCATCTGCAAATGCCTGTGTTTCTATGCTACATGCCGTCCTGGCCAAGAAATGAAACTGAGCTTGGGGCTATGCAGGAGACAGGAGGCACCCTTGATTTTCAGTGGTTCGTTGGCCAGTTTTTGAGGACAGCATCCAGTCTACAGTTTGGGAGGACCATTGTGATCCAAGCAAAACTTCTCCCTCATTGAGAGGAATATAACAATGGGGATGGGAGTGGGGAGGGAGCATTCTCCCTGCAGAGATCAGGATGTCCCCGACCCTGTTGGCCTTTCGCAAGGCCCTGAAGACCTGGCTATGTGCCCGGGCCTGGGGCCCCAAACGTGGGAATGGTCCCGTTTCTTGGCTATATTAACATCCATGCATTGCTTACTGGGCGGCCATGTATATTTATTTTGTATTTTAATCGTTTTAATTGTAATTGTTCTATAGTTTTTATTGTTGTAAGCCGCTCAGAGTCACTTGCTGAGACGGGCGGCTATAGAAATCGAATAAATAAATAAACAAATAAATTTATTTCTCTGCCCGGTAGGAGTGGCCTCTCCCCAGTAAGCTAAACGTGAAAGATCTTTCGTTGGCTAAGGAACCGTTGCAGAGATTGGAACACAACTCAACTCCAAAGGAAGCCTCTACAAAGCGCTATACTTAGGCCTACCTGGAAGATGGTGGAAATGAGATAACACCCATTTTTTCGTTTGTTTCTCCTCCCAATCCCATCCTTTGCCTTCTCTGCTCTTCTGCAGGGCTGTCCCTGGTGGTGGGCTTGGTCCTGTACATCTCCAGCATCAATGACGAAGTGATGAACCGTCCCAGTGGCTCAGAGCAGTATTTCCAGTATCGCTATGGGTGGTCCTTCGCATTTGCCGCCTCTTCTTTCTTGCTCAAAGAGGTACAGAAGAGAATACAAACCTCTGATTTCCAGCAGGCACAACTCATTGTTGGGTTTTCTTCACACCTTATTGCTGAGACAGAACGTGGTTAGTTTGGTTTGGGCTTAGTGGGATGTGTGAACACAGTCACTATGAGTTAGGCCATTTCCCAGTCATGACTTACAATATCTTCTGAAGTCCCCCATTTTAGCTTGTCCTCATTACTGTTATATCAGCACAATACTTGGATGACTCTAGGAGTTCCTAGAGAGGAAAAGGTTTTATTTTATTTTATTTATTTTATTTTTATCCTGTCTTTATTATTTTTATAAGTAACTCAAGGCGGCGAACATACCTAATACTCCTTCCTCCTCCTATTTTCCCCACAACAACAACCCTGTGAGGTGAGTTGGGCTGACAGACAGGGACTGGCCCAAGGTCACCCAGCCGGCTTTCATGCCTAAGGCGGGACTAGAACTCACAGACTCCTGGTTTCTAGCCCAGCACCTTAACCACTAGACCAAACTGGCTGTAGCCATCAAAGTGTGATTTTAAAAATCATGGCTTACTGCAATGTGTGAATCCAGCCTGCCTTAAATAGTGTTTTCTAGGCTTAGGGTCAGAGCAGAAGGAACTTGCCTGCATCCTGTACCAGATAGCTGGAAAAATCTCATGTGATGTAGTTGCCAGCAATCTCCACATTAGAACTGCAATAAGGGGGACTTCTGAACAATCCTGGACAGCATTTCAGAATCTGACCTATGGATTGTAAGATGAACAACTTAAGATATGCGCAGCTATTTTACATAACTACCTGGGCATCTTTTTCTATTTTTTACACACCTCCCAGAAACAGAAAATGCTGGTGTCTTGCAAGTACATATGTTTTTATTTTTAGTTGCTGACTTTTTTCCTGGATCTTTTTTACAACAAAATACCTGTATATTGCTGATTACAAAATTACACAGACATTAACACAACTACACTTACGCAATGTTTTTAGTTCTTCTCCTGCTCCCATAGCTCCTATTGCTTGCATTTTTGAAGATGCAAGTTTTGCTCCCCTTCCATGATGGTCAAGCAAAGAGACCGTTGAGTACAAACCTGTATCTGTCCTTGGATATAGAAATCTTGTAAATAAATTGCCCAGTTCTGCTCAGGGAAAGATGAATACCTTTAAACCCTGAACCTGACAAGTGAACAGAGAAGCAGTGGCAGGAGAGTGCCAGTTTGGTCTAGTGGTTAAGGTGCTGTGCTAGAAACCAGGAGACCGAGAGTTCTAGTCCCGCCTTAGGCATGAAAGCCGGCTGGGTGACCTTGAGCCAGCCCCTGTCCCTCAGCCCTAGGAAGAAGCCAATGGCAAACCAGGAGACTGAGAGTTCTAGTCCCGCCTTAGGCATGAAAGCCGGCTGGGTGACCTTGGGCCAGTCCCTGTCCCTCAGCCCTAGGAAGAAGCCAATGGCAAACCAGGAGACTGAGAGTTCTAGTCCTGCCTTAGGCATGAAAGCCGGCTGGGTGACCTTGGGCCAGTCACTCTCTCTCAGCCCAACTCACCTCACAGGGTTGTTGTTGTGGGGAAAAGAGGAGGAGTATTTGGTATGTTCGCCGCCTTGAGTTATTTATAAAAATAATAAAGGAAGGATAGAAAATAAATAAATAAATAAATAAATAAATAAATAAATAAATAAATATAGAGTAATGTATTGTCAAAGGCTTTCACGGCCGGTGTTCGATGGCTGTTGTGGGTCTTCCGGGCTGTGTGGCCGTGTTCTGGAAGTTGTGGTTCCTAACGTTTCGCCAGCATCTGTGGCCAGCATCTTCAGAGGGCAGGAGCACAGATAGATTTTCACAGAGATTTTGCTTCTATCTGTGCTCCTGCCCTCTGAAGATGCTGGCCACAGATGCTGGCGAAACGTTAGGAACCACAACTTCCAGAACACGGCCACACAGCCCGGAAGACCCACAACAGCCAAATATAGAGTAAGTTTCAAAACTGCAGCCAAAGTGTTTTGAACAATTTGTTTGTTTGTTTGTTTGTTTATTTATAGAACTTATATGGCCACCTATCTCACGTAGCAATCCTAGGTGGCTTATAACAACCAATAAAAACAACAAAATAAAACCAGAACAAATCCTTTTCCCGCTAGGCAGCAGTCCACCCATACAAGTGACCCCCGACTCAACCCCATCCTAGCCCAATGCTTGGGAAGAGTCAATTCTTCTCATAGGGACCCCTTGAATCTCAGGTGGGAGGCTATTCCTACGTTCTGGGGCAGCTACAGAGAAGACGCACCTCCAAGGTTCCATCAAATGACAGCATTTAAGGGAAGGGACCTAGAGCAGGGGTCCCCAGCCTGTGGGCCTGTTAGGAAGTGGGCTGCACAGCAGGTGAGCGGTGGTGGTCTGCGCAATTGGCTCCCACCTGCAAACCCCGCCCCCTGTCCACGCGATTGGCTCCCACCTGCAAACCCCACCCCAGTCCGCGCGATTGGCTCCCGCCTGCAAACCCCGCCCCCTGTCCACGCGATTGGCTCCCACCTGCAAACCCCACCCCAGTCCGCGCGATTGGCTCCCGCCTGCAAACCCGTCCCCCCCCCCCCCCCGGTCCGTGGAAAAATTGTCTTCCACGACCGGTCCCTGGTGGAAGCATGCCCACCCTATCTGGCCTAGTGGGACAGGTAGAAACTCTCAGGGGGAGGTGGTCCTGCAAATGACCTGGCCCTGGGCCACATGGAGCTTTAAAGGTGATAACCAGCACCTCGAATTGCATCTGGAAACCAACTGGGAGCCAGTGCAGCTCATGCAACAATAGTCTAACGTGGGTGAACTGCAGGGCATCCAGAACGATGTGCGTCATTGCATTATGGACCAGTGGCGGCTTCCAGATGGCCTTCAAGGGTAGCCCCATGTAGAGCGTGTTGCAGTAATCCTATTGGGAAGTGACTGGGAGATCTTCACCCCTGATTGCAGTGCACCTTCAGACTCTCTTATTGCCGAGAAAAGCTATGGAACACCCATCCCATGAGAAACGTCATTTCTCGCCTATCCCAGTTGTTCCTGTTCAAACAAAAGCAGGTGAAAAGAAGCAAACCCGTGTTTTGAGCACTAAAGGATGCTGACATCATCTGGATATTCCCCCCAATTGCATGAACTTTGAACATTAAAATGTTCATCTAGAAACAGCATTTACCTTGAAAGTTACACCAGCAGGACGGATTTTTGAAAAAGGTTTAGCACAAGATGAGAACTAAATTAGAACTTTCCTTTTAGGGATGGCCTCAGAGCAGTGTTTCTCAACCTTGGCAACTTTAAGACGGGTGGACTTCAACTCCCAGAATTCCCCCAGCTAGGAATTCCACCCATCTTACAGTTGCCAAGGTTGAGAAACACTGCCTCAGAGAATGAACCCTTTTGCCCCCTACTGGTTATATGCAAATCTTGGGTTTCTGCATTGAGGTCTATGGGCAGCAGAGTGTTTAAAATGTGGACAAGGAGATTATCTACGCAGAAAATAAAATGCTTCTTTGTGTCCCGATTTCTGTGTGCCTCTTCCTTCTTCTTTTTGGGGCCATTTCTCCTGGAGAAGAATGAAGAAAGGGGCACTGAAGGAGAGGGGCACAGATTTAACAGGCTATATTCTGCCTTCCCTCCCTGCCTGTCTGCGAGTGAGGATGGTTATGCTGTTGGCTCTCTCTCACAGTAATCCTCTCCAAGGGCAGGAGATCCAAGAACTGGTGCCATGCTGACAACTGTTTGTTTGTTTTATTGTATTAATCTTGTAGGAATTCTGGAATGGTAATACCAGAACTCCACGCAGCTTCTTATTAGTATATAGCATAGCAAAGCGTTCCCATAAACTTGCACAAGGCTTAATCAGTTCAAAAAACACAAAATAAAGACACTTCACACATTAATGTAAAGTTACAGAAGAAAAGAGAGCTTACAGTTTTATTGTAACTCACAGTTTCTTAGTAGAAATGGTCCATGCGTGCGAGCAATAGGTTCTGACGAGACCCACATGCTTCTTAATGTGGCCCACCTGAATGGAAGTGTGAGCAACATGGACAGCCATAGCTGACCATCCTTCTTGGTGCAGATTCGAGCAGGAAAGAGAAGAGAAGGGAACAGGAACAGGAAATCGGGATTCAGCCCCTCCCACACAAAGCAAGTAAGATTAGGTTACAGCAGAGGCTGCCTCCTCCTTCAAGCTTGTGTGAGACGTGCTTGGTTGAAACCCAATATCTCTAACAAATCCCAGCCACAATTGCAAGACTCTCTGCTTCTTGCAGAGCAAATGGCAGCCATGCTGATTGCTTAGAATAACTCTTTTGCATTTCAAGGGGGTTGGAAAAGCTGGTGTTGCTTTCACAAGTGCACCCAAGGCTGGCTCTAGGCCAGGGTTTCTCAACCAGGTTTCCGTGGAACCTTAGGGTTCCGCGAGAGGTCACTAGGGGCTCCCCAGGAGATCACAAGTTATTTAAAAAATGATTTCAAATTTGGGCAACTTCACATTAAAGAGGTAAGTTTCATTCTTTATTTTAGTTTAAGAACACTGTTAGTGCATATATACAGGCCTACACAGGAAACAAATATAATAATTTTGTAACTTGTGGCCTATATTTGAGCCTGAACATGCAGGGGTTCCCCGAGGCCTGAAAAACATTTCAAGGGTTCCTCCAGGGTCAAAAAGTTGAGAAAGGCTGGGCTAGGCTTAAAAGAGCCTTCTGCATGGTGCCCTCTGCTGGAATCTCTCTTATTACTGCCACTTTATGTTCTCCAGATGTTCATTGTGTAGGACAGGTTCTGTTCTTCTGGCACTTCATCACAGCAGAATCTTTTCCTGACAACAGCAATTTTCCTCTTTGGGCAAACAATGTCCTTATCTTGTCCCCAGCCCTTACGTCATTGTTAGCTGTACCCATCTAAAAGTAGTATTGTCCCTCCTGTTCTGAAAGCATCCAGCAACAACGGCCTTAAGACATATAACATCTGTTACACTTCACTACCCATTACCTTGAATGCAGAACCCATTCACTTGTTGTGGGGGTGACCATAAGTATGTTTTGGTAGTGCTGGGAAGCATTCACACACCTGCCCACTCTAGTCACTAACCAGGCTCCACAGCAGCCATATCTGCCCTTCCTTTCACACTTGTGATCTCCAACCTTCCCTCCCCCCCCCCCACTTTATCTTTTGGACCCCAGCTTCTTTAGAGGCTTCAAACAAGGTAGAAGAGAGGACAGCAGAACTCCACAATTTCATTTAAGGGAGAGGAAAAACTGTTTTTCACTACTTTGCTTTAACAGTATTCTAAAATATATATTTACCGTACAATGCAGCCCCGCTTCTTCTTCTCATTACAACGCCCAAAGAATAATGAGGGATGCTGAACCAGCCTTTGTGGCTTCTTTGCCAGTTTCCTTCTACCGGTCTGTTTCAATCACTCCCCACTGCCACACACACACACCCCACCCCGCTCAGAGAATGGTTGCTTAGGAACTAATCAGCTTTCAGTTCTGCTCCACAGGATCTAGTGATTTGCACAATCACGGCACAGTCTGGCTCTTTCCTCTCTGGGGCTATTTCTGCCTTGGTGTCTTCCCATGTAGTTCTTTATTTCATATTGTTTTAACTTGAGAGGTCCCCAAACTGGGGGGGGGGAGGAGGAGGAGGAGGAGGAGGAGAAGGAAGCACAGCCTAGAGCCACCAGAGAGTCCTAGTCAGACCTGGTCAACCTAGTAAGGTAGACCAGACTAAGAAACAGACACTGAGTAGACCTAAAGCTACTTTTATTAGAACAACTATAGTAAGAGGGTGGATCATAACAAATTGTGGCAAGTTCTTGGTGGTATGGGGATACCAAGTCATCTTGTCTGCCTCCTGAGGAATCTGTATAACGACCAAGTAGCAATGGTAAGAACAGACCACGGAACAACGGACTGGTTCAAGATTGGGAAAGGAGTATGGCAGGGTTGTATACTCTCACCCTACCTATTCAACCTGTACGCAGAACACATCATGTGACATGCTGGACTTGATGAATCCAAGGCTGGAATTAAAATCGCTGGAAGAAACATTAACAATCTCAGATATGCAGATGATACCACTTTGATGGCTGAAAGCAAGGAGGAGCTGAGAAGTCTTATGAGGAAGGTGAAAGAAGAAAGTGCAAAAGCTGGGTTGCAGTTAAACCTCAAAAAAACCAAGATTATGGCAACAAGCTTGATTGATGACTGGCAAATAGAGGGAGAAAAAGTGGAGGCAGTGACAGACTTTGTATTTCTAGGTGCAAAGATTACTGCAAACGCTGACTGCAGCCAGGAAATCAGAAGACGTCTACTTCTTGGGAGGAGAGCAATGGCAAATCTTGATAAAATAGTTAAGAGCAGAGACATCACACTGACAACAAAGGTCCGCATAGTTAAAGCGATGCTATTCCCCGTAGTAACCTATGGCTGCGAGAGCTGGACCATAAGGAAGTCTGAGCGAAGGAAGATAGATGCTTTTGAACTGTGGTGTTGGAGGAAAATTCTGAGAGTGCCTTGGACTGCAAGAAGATCAAACCAGTCCATACTCCAGGAAATAAAGCCAGACTGCTCACTTGAGGGAATGATATTAAAGGCAAAACTGAAGTACTTTGGCCACATAATGAGAAGACAGGATACCCTGGAGAAGATGCTGATGCTAGGGAAAGTGGAAGGCAAAAGGAAGAGGGGCCGACCAAGGGCAAGATGGATGGATGATATTCTGGAGGTGACGGACTCGACCGTGGGGGAGCTGGGGGTGGCGACGGCCGACAGGAAGCTCTGGCATGGGCTGGTCCATGAAGTCACGAAGAGTCGGAAGCGACTGAACGAATAAACAACAATAGTAAGAGGATCTTGCAAATCTGAATGTGGTTCCCTTCCACCTGCTTTTATAGTCATACAAATTAAGGGGGTCCTGTCTCAGTCATTTTTGTAAATCACTTTCTTGACCTGGGCTCAAGCCTCATTTATCTGACTGTTGCCTTGGCAGTGGATCTTCCCTCTGTCCTTCAAGGCCATCCTCTATATTCACTACAGACTCTCCTCTTCCTGTAATGGGTGAGTGATTTCCTTGTTGGCTGGTGACTGGCTGAAAAAAGACAGGAGCAAATCCAGAACAGAAAGCCCATCATTTTGCCGGTATGACTGGCCAATTCAGAAATCAGGACAACGCCATTGGGCAGTGACTCTGAACAGACCCAACAGAGATGGGATAGGAACGGGCAATGGAGACAATGAAGGTTAGGCTGATGTTGTTTTGTCTAACCCCAGAGAGGTACACTCAGCTGTGGGAAAAGACCCATAGGGTCAGTTTGCATGGTGGTTATATGTAATGGTATGTGGGAAAGACCTTGGGAGACTGGGCCAAGAAACGCTGCCTAGGAAATGATCAGATAAGAGACAGCATAGCCCGCAGCTGGATAGTGGACAGGGCAAGAGGCTCAGAAGGGACCCTCCCTAGTTTCTCGGGCTGTAAAGGAGACGGCGGGAGAATTGTACTTTCAGACTTGCAAGATTCTGTTAGTGTAGCTTTACAATAAAGTAGAAATAGCTCATCTAGTTGTGTTTCCTGTCTGGTCTACCTAGTAAGGCTGACATGATATTAAGAACTGTACATGTTCTGGACTTGAGGGTGGATAGAAGAACGTTCATGGAACCTTCAGAAGAGACACCCCTCCCTGGTTTGCAGCAGAGGATTGTGGATATGTGTGGCTTCTCAACATTTGAATAATAATGATAAATTATTATTATTATTATTATTATTATTATTATTATTATTGATGAAGGGATTAGGAAGACTCTCTAACAGTCTAGTGAAAGTACTGGGAGTTGTTTTGCTTATAACCTAATTTGCCATCCCATGTTCCTTTTTATTCCTTACTAAAGGAATAAAATGAAGTTACATAATTTTATTTAATTTGTTGTAAGTATGTATTTTTTGTTAAATGGTTCAGAAAAATAACATTTAAAAAAATGTAAATGGTGGCCAATCCATTACAACAGGGGTTGGGAAGTATACTGTTCACAGTGGTAAAAAGTACATTTTTAATAATTTAATTCATAATCCTTTGATTATGAATTGTATTGTAGAAATACATGTGTGTTATGCTGACAAATTGGCCTGATAGGCAGGGACCTGCCCTATATGTCTTATATGAAAACTGGGGTCATTCACACTTTAATGTACTTCTGAGAAAATCTGGGAATAGTCAAAATACCAAGGAGAGTACAACACCCCCACCAACACAGGCAGGTCAAGCCAGGGTACATATACAGATAGCAAGTCCCGCTCCCTTTTCGCACTGAAGATGTTGCCTAGCCTGGCAATGAAATGTCTGCAAGAAAACAACAAGGCTCAGAGAGCACCAAGGACTCCATAGTCAAAATAGTCAAAAGCACTTAACAAAGCTTTTGTTGTATGTGAAACAACCCATGTCTGGCTCTCTGTTAATAGATGTCTGCCTCATATGGAAAGAAGCACATATGTGAAGTGGCCATTAGGTTGTTCTTTTTTAATTCCTTTTAAAATATTAATGTGTATATTTTGCAATGCTTTAAATTTGTTCTGAATATTATTTATCCCAACCTGTACAGTCGAGCTACTGGATGTGATTTCTTTTTTGCTCCTGGTTTTCCAGCATCCACACTTAGCAGAGGAAACTGATCACATACATGCACAGTATCAAAGGTAACCTTGCAGTCAGAGTGACATGAATTCATTATCTTAGTAGATATAAGGCACACATATCCAATGTAAGCTAAGACTACTTTTCTATGTAAACACACAGCAGAATAAAACACAGCTCCAAAATGTTGTTTATTCATTGAAGGAAACAGAATCCAGACATGCGAAACTAAAACTCAGCTTGTGGGAGGTAGAAACAACTTAGTTTCATATCAGGGCATAAAAATCTAATGCTCCTATTAAGTCATTGTGCCATTTTGCGCTAGTGAAATTGAAAATAATGGTATCAGTTGAGAGGTGCAGCCTGCATTTAATTGGTAGCCAATTTGCAGACTTCATAATTTTAACAGAATGTGCAAAGAAAGTAATGCACACATATACCATGATATCCCTATGGCATCTAAAGCTGTCAGCCTTCCCAGGTAGACCAGACAGGAATCACAACCAGATGAGCTAATTCTATTTTATTGTAAGGCTCCATTAACAGAATCTTGCAAGTCTGAAAGTACAAATCTCCCGCCATCTCCTTTACAGCCTGAGAAGTTAGGGAGGGTCCCTTCTGAGCCTCTTTCTCTACCCATTATGCAGCTGTGGGCTAGGCCCTCTCTTATCTGACCGTTCCCTAGGCAGCATCTCTTTGCCCCGTTTCTCAAGGTCTTTCTCACATACCATTACAAAAGCTCACAACTACAATGAAAACTACTTTTCATTGTATTTATTTCACATAATAGCTCTCCCACCTGGAAAGTGTCCTATTCAGAGTTACTAATATTGGCGGTGCCTATCTGGTATTGTGACTTGATGATGACTGACGGTTGCACCTCTGTCCTAATCTTGACCCTTCCTTCTGTCACTGCTCTGCAGGGTGCAGGTGTGATGTCTGTCTACCTCTTCACCAAACGCTACGCCGAAGAGGAAATGTATCGCCCGCACCCGGCCTTCTACCGTCCACGCCTGAGCGACTGTTCTGACTACTCGGGCCAGTTCTTGCACCCTGAAGTGTGGCACCGTGGACGCAGCCCCTCTGACATCTCCAGCGATGTTTCCATCCAGATGACTCAGAACTACCCACCAGCCATCAAGTATCCTGAACATATGCACATATCAACATCACCTTGCTAGATGTGCCATGGAACATGGTGGACAAGGAGCCTGGCCTTTGCTTGCAGACTACATTGTCCAACCCCACCCCCCAGCTCCCTGTGAGGCTGCCCTACTAACGGGGACCTCTTTCCTTCTTTGAAGACCTTCTACCACCTGCTCTGCTATAAATGCCATCTCTCTCTCTCTCTCTCTCTCTCTCTCTCTCTCTCTCTCTCTCTCCCTTTCCCTTTCCCTTTCCCTTTCCCTTTCCCTTTCCCTTTCCCTTTCCCTTTCCCTTTCCCTTTCCCTTTCTCCTTCTCCAGCTAGTGGGAACCTTCCAAGCAACCTTTGGGATTGCTGATGCTCATGTTTGAAAACTGTTCTCATTTTTGGCCTCTTCCAGGAAGCTCCACCATCCAACTGAAAATTCCTCCTCAGCCTTTCCTACCCTCCTCATTCTCCACAGACCAGTGGAAGAAGCAGCACGAAGGAATATGTTTTCTAGTTCTGTGATGCTGCCCCACATTATTTCTCCTTTCACTCAGATAGTTGGAATCACTAGCAAGAATCACCAAGCATGCTTCTCTCAACTTTCTCCCCAACGGTTTGACAGAAATGGGGTTGCAAAACCATCTCTGCTTTTCAGATTTTGAGAGGAAGAATAACCAATGGCTGTTTTTTAAATCAGTTCCCGATAGAAGAGGTTCAGTGGCCCCATCTTATCAAACAGCCTTCATGAGACATAATTGGCTTACTGTTGCTGGCGTTGTTTCTAGTTTTTTGACAGCAGATGACATCTCCTTATTTTATTTCCCTCCATCCTAAAAGGCCCTATTTCTCCAGCTTTATCGACCTGAAAACAATAAACTTTCCATGCCTTTGTAGGAAACAACAGGTAATACATATTAGAACACCATCTTGGTTTGACTAAAAAATGGCCTGGTCCAGTGAAGTATCTTGCTCTCTATTTTTCTTTCCATTATTCTGGAATGCAACATACAGTAGCTCTGAGTGTTACAAGGTTGTTCTAACTCTGAAAAAAATAATTTCCCTCAGTTTTTCCCCATCACTTTTTCAACCACAGATGAACTCTAGCAAGAAGCTATCACCTTGTAATGTTTCTGTATCCTAAATCCAGTTCTTGCTCCCTCGTTCTTATCTTCTAGATCCTGACAAACAATGACTAGGCCACTATTTTATACATTCACAACTGACCCATTTTGGCAAGTTTTTGATACTGCTTCAGACACTGTTTTTGAAACCTTTGAAATAGTGCACCATCACGGCAGGCTAAAATATGGGTCCCTTCCTATCGGGGGTATTTTTCCTGCAGTCTCTGTTCTGTCGTTGAAGAAAATGGCCTAGCACCTAAAACTGTTCCACAGCTTCTCATACCATTTGCCTTCTTGCTGACTCAACTTCCTGGCTCTTTCTCCATATTTATTTTCTTCAGTATTTTGAAGAACAACTCTACAGGTTGTTCTTCAAGAGACATTTTTGAAGAGACATTTTTGTGCCCCCACAAATAAGAACAACTAACACATAATTATAGAGGGGTGAGGAAATAACAGTGTCTTCCAGCCATCAATGCCTCAAATGCCACCATTTGATTCTCCATCCAGAAGCACCATGGCCGAAGTAGGGCACCAGTGGAAGCTCCTAAACGCAAGACTCTCTCCAGGCATGGTTCCTTCCATCTTGATGCCACGTATGGCCAGCGAGGTGAAAACTACATTAAAAAAACCATAGAGAGAGAAAAACATACACTCATAAAGAAGGGATTTAGTATCCAACTTCCCCTTCCTTTTTATTTCAGACATTTGTCATCCTTGGTTTTCCCATATTTTGTGGTTTCAATTTATTTATTTATTTTATTTATTTTCTATCCCGCCTTTATTATTTTTATAAATAACTCAAGGCGGCGAACATACCTAATACTCCTGCTATTTTCCCCACAACAACCCTATGAGGTGAGTTGGGCTGAGAGAGAGTGACTGGCCCAAAGTCTCCCAGCCAGCTTTCATGCCCAGGGCCGCAACTGGGGGGGGGGGGGCAAGCGGGGCATGTGCCCCGCGCTGGGGGGCCCACCAAAATGATGCCCGGGAGGTGCCAAAATAACCCATGGGGGGACGCAGAATCCATGTTTGCCCCGGGTGACACAGACCCTAGTTCCATCCCTGTTCATGCCTAAGGTGGGACTAGAACTCTCATCAAAACCTTCACTCCTTCTGCTTTACATTTTGGGTGTGTCTGCTCCTTCACTCTTAATTTTTTTTAAAATATATTTTATTGAGTTTTAAATATACATAGATAAAAGTTTGAAAAGAAAAAAGAAATACAAATCAAAGAAAGAAGAGAAAAGGTGTAGTAAAGCAAAAGAAAAAAAGAGAAAGATGAAACATAGAAATTAGTCAACTTCCGATTTATCTTAATTATCTTAATTATCTCTTAATTTTTAATTCACCACATTTTCGTCTTCCTGTGGTTCCTTAGTTATTTTATTGCTGGTGCACACATCTATAAGCATTCTGGATGCTCAATTTTCTTTTTTTTAAAAAAAAACAACACTTCATGTTTTTCCTTTCCCTGATCTAATTTAATTCTTTATAATATTCCCTTGTTTGTGTGTGTGTGTGTACGTACATCCACCCACCCATCCATCCACCCATCATTTAAAAAAAACACCTTTCCTAGTCCCTCCCTTCTCTCTGTTACTCAGCTACTCCTCTTCAGCTCCAGCTCCTGCATATGGACTGTGTAGCCAAGAGGGTTTTGAAAGGTGCAATGAAATTTGGGAGGAAATGCCAATGTCAGCAAGCGTGCCAATAGAATTGTTGTAGAAAAATAGGAAGGGAAACAAAAATAGAGTGCTTTTAGTGGAAAAATGTAGGAGAAGACAGTAAAAGAAAAAGGTGTGGGGAATCTTGCTAGGTCTAAAGGGGCTATTTTCATGGAAATGTAAAACAATTTTGGTGCCCCGTGTGGAAATGAATACCTTCATCTCTCCCCCCATGCAGACATCTTGCTTAAGCCAGAATAGAGGACTGCATTTTTCCTCAGTGGTCTTTTCCTAACACCAGCCTGTTTTTCTGCCCCGTAGTAGGAGGTAGAGGAGAAAAACATTTGCTCCATTTCCTTTATAGGGAATGAGAAAGGAAGATGCCATTATATATATTATATAGAGCCAGTTTGGTCTAGTGGTTAAGGTGCTGGGCTAGAAACCAGGAGTCTGTGACTTCTAGCGTTAGGCATGAAAGCCAGCGGGTGACCTTGGGCCAGTCCCTGTCTGTCAGCCCTAGGAAGGAGCCAATGGCAAACCAGGAGACTGAGAGTTCTAGTCCCGCCTTAGACATGAAAGCTGGCTGGGAGACTTTGGGCCAGTCCCTGTCTCTTAGCCCTAGGAAGGAGCCAATGGCAAAGCAGGAGACCGAGAGTTCTAGTCCCGCCTCAGGCACGAAAGCCGGCTGGGTGACCTTGGGCCAGTCCCTCTCTAAGCCCAACTCACCTCACAGGGTTGTTGTTGTGGGGAAAAGAGGAGGAGGAAGGAGTATTAGGTATGTTCACCGCCTTGAGTTATTTATAAAAATAATAAAGGCGGGATAGAAAATAAATAAATAAATAAATAGGGTCAAGCTGGCCCATCCGTACCCATTTTGTAAGAGATTAGAAGCTGTAATGGGAAAAGAGGTCATCCCCAAACACAGAAGTTTCCCTGTATTTGCCACGCAGCCTCCTGTGGAGAAGCAAGGACCCTCCCGCTCTTTTTTCTTTACCAGTTCGAAGCTACAGTGTGGTGACCAACTTCATTAGAAGTCCCCCGGGCAAAGGCACGGGCCGTTGTGCGCAGATACTGTAGAAATAGGAATAGCGGGCAGCAAGGATTTGTGAAGGGCAAGGAACGGAGACCTCTGAGCGCTTCCACGCTACGGCTGTGAAAAGGAGGGGAAGAAAAGATGCTGCTGACTCAGATTTGGCGCACAAGAAGCCTTCTGAATCTCTCTCCCCGCATGTCTTCTCCTGCTGCTGTGTCAGCATCAGCTGCAGCTCAGCTGGCCTTCAGGCGCTGCTTTGGAGATCACAATCCAGCACAAGCTCCACCCCCTGCAGGTGCTTTTCCTCATCCTCGCTCAAGGGCGGCTCTGCAGGAGGGTTATTTGCCATTTCCTCCTTCACCCCAGCGCCGGTACCTTATTTAAAGAAAAGAAGGAGTTGGTAAGCTTGGCCTGTTGCAAGAGGGTGAACCAGGTTTAAATAAGTCTTCCTCTTCCCCACTTAAAAACAAAACAAAACTGTCCCCTCCCATATTTCCCACAACAGTCCTGTGAAGTAGGCTGAGCAGAGAGACAGTGATTGACCCAAAGTCAACCATTGAATTTTCATGGCTGTATATAGTGACACGAGGATAAGAAAAGACATTCTAATCTTGGTGGGAGATGGGACTGTGGTATGGATTATGGAAACATCTGCCCTCTAGGAGGCGCTGTGAGTGAATGGGACCCTACAAATTATTCTTTGCCCTGAATTAAGTTTCTAGTCCTTTTGATCTCACAGCTCTAAGAAAATATTACTGTGACAGATACATAGTAATATTAACTTCTGCTTCCTATTTAAAGGCTGCTTTTTTTCAGAAGAAGGACCATGGCATAGATAAGAGGAGCGAGCTACTGTAAACATTGCATGGCAAGGTCTGAAGGCCTAGCTTTGTTCTTTAGTGTGTTCTCTGGATTTTGTGTGGCTGTGGTCAGGATCATTTCTCCTAAGTAGACCCCCTCTGTTCCCATTTGTCATGGCCATTCCCTATAGGCCAGTCCATGCAACCCCCATGAGTGCAAAATGTTCTTTCACAACTAAGAAGAAATAGTCTATACAGGTAGTCCTTGCTTAACGACCACAATTGGGACCGGAATTTCAGTTGCTAAGCGAAGCGGTCATTAAGCGAATCTGACCCAATTTTATTATCTTTTTTGCAGCGGTCGTTAAGCGAATCACCACAGTCATTAAGCGAACCACGTAGTTGTTAAGCAAATCACATGGTTCCCCATTGATTTTGCTTGCTGGAAGCCGGCTGGGAAGGTCAAAAATGGTGATCATGTGACCACAGGACGCTGTGACGGTCATAAATGCGAGGACTGGTTGTAAGTAGTTTTTTCCAGCACCGTCGTAAGTCTGAACCGTCACTAAACAAATGGTCGTTAAGCAAGGACTACCTGTAATGTTCTGGAGGTCCACAAGAGACCCTCAGGTGGGATCTAGGCCTAACCAAGGCACCTCATTCTGGGAAGAAGATGATTATATATATGCCAGGGTTGAACAAGATGAGTACAAAGGAAAGACGATCTCTTGATTGAGAAACAGGAATAAAGAGAGGAAAGACAAGACGTCAAATTTCCCAAACTTTTCTCCATCGCCTGGGAAACTCTTTATCCAGAGCCAGTGGTTTTCCTTTTGGAACACAACATCTGGCCTTGATGAAGCTCTAATTCGGCAGTTAGGAAAATCCTGATCATGGGCAAAAATTAATAGAAATCATGGGGAATCTGTAGATTTAAGAACTTTCCAGCGCACATGTTAGCAAGTGATCAAATACTGAGTAACACTGCTATGAGATTAAAGTGGTTTTACCACTCAATCCTATGCATATTTACTCAGAAGTTACTCCCTCACTAGGGCCGAAAAGAATTTCTTGTTCTCAGTAGGGCTTAAGTGAATTTAGCTGCAGATATCTACACACTCAGCCAGTGAACCTGATGACAGCATAGTCAATCAAATTGACATACATTTTCAGAAAAGAAACTCTTCTAAATAAATAAGCATATAGTCTTTAATTTATGTTTTTAATGGATGTCCATGAAAACATATTCATTGATACAGTCGTATTTATTCAGGACTGCAGCACCATTTATGATAAGGCAGTAGGCTAGACTATTTGAGGAAAAAGGCTTATTCTTTGTATCTCCTTAAAAATGATTTATTAAAGACTCTGTTCAGAATATTCAAGTGGAAAAAATGGCAATGTTTATACTGCCAGACCAATTCCAAAGTATATAAAACAGCCTGAAAATCATAGAATGACAGACAGGAGCTTTGGATGCAGGATTATGTTGGATTATATTCTCATAAGGAAAAAAATGTACCACATTCTGATTGTCTCTACACAGAAATAAACCCCACTAAACTGGGCAGCTGTGTAGTAATCAGGTGTGTAAAATCTTGCAGCTTTGTATACACTTCTGAGCTCATCGAAGATTAAGGTATACAGGCTGTGAATGAGAATTCACACCAGCAAGCAAGTGCAAAAACAGAGAAAAATAAAAGAGTGCCCACCGTTTTCTTCCCACAGTCCTCTAACTGCTGGTCTGGGGGAAGGTCATCCTTTTGCATCTTGTGGCTGATGCGCAAGAGGCAAGACTCCAGCTTATTCCTGGCTCAGAGATGCAGCAGCAAAAACAAAAAAAATCCACAGTACAATCTTGGCTGTCATGAATCTCTTCAAGAGATCGATCCAAGCCCATTCAATTAGGACAGTGTTTATCTTCTTGGGCTTCTGTTGCATTCCATCCATGAGAAGCAATCTGGTAGCACCTTTTCCGATTAATGCATTGTATTAAGAGGCATAAGTTTTTGTGAGCTTCTGATCGTTTTGCTACCATAGAGGAAGCACGGCTCTCCTCCTACAATGTCTACACAAAATTCAGTGACTGCTGAGACAGCTAAAAAGAGGAATGCTTGGGAACAGAAAGCTTTTAGCAGCTCTAGTTATAAGGCATGAAAGAGGGAGGGAGGGAGGGAGGGAGGTGGGAAATCACAGAAGAAATGGGAGGACCAGAGGCAGGAGGGTAACAAAGGAGAAATTGTGCCATCAAGCCAGGTGATTGTGCAATATAAGTCTTGTCTGCAAGTCCTTTGCATCCTTCATTCTGACTCAGGAATAAACCTTCGGATTATTCAGGGTACAGATGGCATGACTTCACACATACATCCCTGGTATTTGGATAATTTGCTGATTCACCTCTGAATGAGGGGTGGAGGGACATTGTCTGTTAGTGATGTGTGGCCTTGGACCATTGCTTCACACGGGCACGGCACCCTAACACCCACCAAGTGACACCAAGAGTCCCTTTGAGGAAGTTGGGTGGTGATAAATCGAGTAAGTAAGTAAGTGAGTGAGTAAGTAAGTAAGTGATGCTTAAGGCTGTGTTTACAGGAGGCAGCCACAAACTAGCCATCCAGATTTCAGCGGAGTGTATTGTTAAGCTACTGTACCTGGGCTGACCACTGGATGGCGGCAGAGAGTCAGTATTTTGTATCTCTTTGCCGCCATCTACAGCTCATCTAGATTTTTGCAACCCAGATAAAGCAGTCTGTTACTGCGTGATCCCATTTGTGTGGTTAGTTTAAGTTTTAGCATGTCATGTGAACCCAGAAATTAGATCATTTCTGTGTGCCATAGCAGCACAGTCCAAGTATATATGAACTACAAAAGGGCAATTACTCCTCTTCATCTATCCATGTTCCTCCTTGTGCAAGGTTTCTGAGGAAGGGGGCATAGAGCATACAGAGGAGAGGGAAGACTTCGAATAAATTTGGCAGCCTGATTTCTGAGATGCTTCCTATGACTTTAAGAGGGGTAAAGATGCAAAAACTCTGCAATGTGTAGGGAAAACACCTGGTGAGAATTTCTCTTGAATGTAACTTTGAAGGGTATAAGCATCTTTTCAGAGCCTCAATTTGCTAACTCTGCATTCATGGTTTCCTGCAGAAAACAGCTGAAAGCTGTAAGAGGAAACCTTTCATTTTTATTGTGCACGGAAAGAGCAGGGCTCATGTGCCTTTACAGATGAATGGAAATTGAATAATTGAATCTTTCACCAATCCTACATCTCATGGCTGGAAAGGCTGCACCTGTTCAGCTTCCATCCATTCTGGAACTGCGAAAAGACACAGGACTTCTGCAAGAGGAGTAAAGGTGGTGCCTCGGGGTCATGGATTTTGGCACGGAGAGAAATATTATATTTGTCAAGACTTGGGTTCCACATGCATGGACCTAAATACTTTACATAATAAAAAGACTTTCAAGGGCTAAAAGCCATCTTGTACATTTACACAGCTTAAAGAGAGTGGGAATTGGGTATTTTGTCAGCACTGAGGTTAGAAGGATGGCTTGGGATAGATGTAGATGACCAACCCATATACTCCCCCAAAGCAAAATATTGCTATTCATAGCAATTCAATCACATTATGGGGGAGGAAGCAGAAGTGTTCTGCTTCGCACATACACACACGTCTTGGTACCAGCTGAGCATTTTATTCTCTAATAGTGGTAAAGTAAAACAGAACGAAACTTTCAATATAAGGCAAGCAGGGCGCTGCTACTGTGAGAAAAGGGGGGTCTGCCGCGAATGAGGCAGAACTGTAGTGCTGGTTTCGGGGGGCACTGATGTTATTTTCTTAGTCTGCATCCTAGATTTTTGGGGTGAATGGGGTAGGGGACAAGGGGATTCTAAGGGGAGGGGTTTAATTAATGAACAAAAGAACCTGGGTTTTTTTAAATAATTACAAGAAAATTGTTATTAATTAATTATTATGATTATTATTAATACAATGTCCCAACCCCATCTCCCTCCTTACAATGAGGAGGGATTGGGACAACAAAATATTATTTACTCTGTATTATACTGTAAATACAACTTCAATAAACTTTATTTCAAACAAAACAAGTTTGCATCGTCATGGCTACGGAATCCTCTGTCTGGTGGGATCTTCCTAACAAATCCCAGAGTGCATGAGGCTACCAAAAACTCACCCGATGGTTAGGAATTTATTTCTTCTAAGCCCATTTGTGCAAGAATGGGTCATAGTTCTTGATCTGTCAAGGGGACACATTCTGTGTCCCAGAGGTATCTTCTTTAATTGCTTCGCATACAGGTAGTCCTTGACCATTTGTTTAACGACCATTCAAAGTTACAACAGGGCTGGGAAAAGTGACTTGTGACCAGTCCTCACACTTACAACCATCACAGCGTCCCTGCGGTCACGTGATCAAATTTTGGGTGCTTGGCAACCGGCACGTATTTACGATGGTTTGATGGTTGCAGCGTGCCGGGGTCACATGATCACCATTTGCAACCTTCCCAGGGGGCTTCTGACAAGCAAAGTCAATGGGGAAGCCAGATTCACTTAATGACCGCCGTGTTTTGCTTAACGACCGTGGCAAAAAAGGTCGTAAAATTGGGCGCGACTCACTTAATGGCCGCATCGCTTAGTGATGGAAGTTCCAGTCCCAGTTGTGGTTGTAAATCGAGGACTACCTGTATTTCAGGGCTGAATAGGCAGAACCTTGGCTATCGGGGGGAGAAAATGTACAGAAGGCAGGAAAAGGAAGGAAAAAGATTCCCCAAAAGTGGAATGAGAAAGGGTTACTGTGATCAGAAAAGGGAGAGGGGGGTCTGGTAGAGTCAGGTGTGTGTGTTGGGGACAAGAACTTTTGGGCTCTTCTGCAGGGGTTCTGCATGGCTCGATTCTCACTTTCTCCACAGGGCTCGGGGGAGTAGAAGTCCAGAGAGGCCCCATCAACTTTATCGTTCAACGTAAGGAAGGCATCAAGAGCAGCCTAGCCTCCTGGCAAATGTAGAAGGGGTTAATGGTCACCATGGCAATGAGCTGGGAATGTGGTACCTTGGATGTACACGTGGCAACGGAGGAACCGGCAGAAACGGTGCCTGCCGCATAGAAGAACTGGGTGGGGATGGAGAGGGCCTGGAATTAGGAAGGATGCAATTAAGGTGGCAATTAAGGTTGAGGAGGGAAGGGGGGGGGAGAATGGACCCTTCTTTTGATGTGGGAAGGAGGAAGAGGTCAGAGGAAACTAAGCCAGGGCTGCGACAATAGGAGCTGGTGCCTGCTATTGAGTGAAGCAGTTGTGAGATTTGGGCTGGAGAAAGAAAGGGACAGATTTCCAGAGAAAAAGGTTGTGGGATAGGTAAAGTTCTGGAACAAGGGCTGCACTGAGCGAAGAGATAAGCGGGGTGGGGGTGTGTGGAGCAAGAAGAAACGAAAAGGAAGAAAGAAGAGCAGGGGCAAAGTGTTGTTGGGAGATTTTCAGAAGGTGGGGAAAAGAATTGTGGTGCCAAACCAAAGCCGAGGTTCTCCATTTGGGGAGGAAATGGAAAGAAAAAATTAAAAATGGGTGGGGAAGAAGGGGAAGCTCTGCTAGGAAACAAGGAGAGTGAAAACAGTAGCAGAAAATGGGCCTGCTGTACCCAATATATATTTTTTTCTCTCCCTCTCCCTCCCTCCCCCCCCCCCTCTCTCTCTCCAGCAAGAGATTAGGGCGAGAGGATGTGGGAGAGGCCATTAAAGGAAGGATTAGATTGCCTAACCGGAAGGGGAGAAATGGGAAGAAATGGGATGAATTGGTGGGTGGGATGTACAGAGGTTGTAGGGGACATAGGGTCAAAGGTCACTGCAGATTATAACCGGTCACTCCTGCCCACTCCTTTACAGCTGGGCCCTCTCCAGGTCCCAGCTGTAAAGCTTTGTCATCTTGCGGGACTTAGATGACGTGCCTTTTCTGTAGCTTCCCCTGTCCTATAGAAACAGCGTCCCCTGCAAGGCCTCTGTGGCTCTGACCCTGTGTGGGATTTCATAAAGCTGTAAAAACTTGGCTCTTTCAGCCCTGGAGTAGGGTGCCTTCCCTGATAATTTATTCTGACCACTATCTTTGTGTTTGAGTTGGTTATCCTTCCCTGATGTGAGGTATTTATCAGGGGTCCCCAACCTTAGCAACTTGAAGATGTGTGGACTTCAACTCCCAGAATTCCCTAGCCAGCGTTGCTGGCTGGGGAATTCTGGGAGTTGAAGTCCACACATCTTCAAGTTGCTAAGGTTGAGGAACACTGGTATATATTACAGTCTTGGCTTTTGTTTGGCTTTTATTATTTCTTGCTGCTGTTTTTAATTCCAATATGTAAGCTGCCTAGAGACACTTTGGTGACTGAGGCACCATACAAGTTGAGAAAAAACAGCAACAAACATAAACCCCTTACAAACTTGCCAAAGGCTGCAAATATTTACAAAAGAAAGCAGTTGCCTATAAGTCATGTGCTGAGTTAATGTAACTTTTTTTCAGTCACTCATTCATTATCTGATCTAGAGAAGGAGTCAGTATAAAATGTGTCTCCAAAATGTTCCAGAGCACATCAAAACATTCCATACTTCGTATTGTCGAAGGCTTTCACGGCCTTCAACAGCCATTCCATACTTCCTCTGGTCCGTGCCAATCTAGAAAACTTACTTATGGAAAGCTATTTCAGAAAATTACAAAACAGCAGGATCGGCAAGGTCTGGAGGAAGAATGGAAGGATCCAGAATTTCCCCAAATGTTTTGTCTTTAGAGACAAAATATTTTGCAGATATCTAAATATTGCACACACCTAGATATATACAGTACAAGGCGTCTCTGAGGAGTAATTGTTATGTTGGCTGTTGCGTAGGGTGAGCATACGTCCCGTTTTGAACGGGATAGTCCCGTTATTTTAGCATTTTTCAACTGTCCCGTCGTTTTGATAAAAATCTCAATTTTGTCCCTTTTTTAAACCCGGTGGGAAGGGGGACAGGAAGACAGGAAGGAGGACTGGGGCCGGACTTGCCATTGGAGGCAGCCCGGAAGAGGCCCTATCAGCGCGGCAACTGGAAGCCCAGTTGCCACGTGCGATCCCAGCAGCAGAAGCAGCACCACAGTCCAGGTTCCTGCCTCCTTACCTGATCCTGAGATTGTCTGCCCAGCAGTGGTGAGGCCAGGGAAAGCAGGCACGGGAAGGTTGTGGGAAGAGGGTGCGTGTGTGTGTGTGTGTGTGCACGCGCAGATTACTTGCTCAGCGTAATCGCGCGCGCGCACACACACACACACACACACACACTAGGCCAGGGCTTTCCAAACAAAAACACGGAAGTGCCGGTGGCGGTGCTTCCGGGTTGCCGCTGCTGCCACTGCCCCTTCAAAAGGGCAGGCTCCGGGGACCCCGAAAATGACCTCAGTCTAGGCAGGGAGGCTGCGCGCAAGCAGCGCTCAGCTGTTCTGCGGGGAGAATTTCCACCCCGGCTCCAGGGCAGCGTGTGCATGTGGGGAGGGGAGGCTTTTGCCTCCCTGCCAGAACCAAGGGCATTTTCGGGGTCCCCGGAGCCTGCCCTTTCGAAGGGGCAGCGGCAGCAGCAGCAGCAGTGCTGCTCCTTCGAAAGGGCAGGCTCCGGGGACCCCGAAAATGCCCTCAGTTTAGGCAGGGAGGCTGCGCGCAAGCGGTGCTCAGCTGTTCTGCGGGGAGAATTTCCACCCCGGCTCCAGGGCAGCGTGTGCGTGCGGGGAGGAGGCTTTTGCCTCCCTGCCAGAACCGAGGGCATTTTCGGGGTCCCCGGAGCCTGCCCTTTCGAAGGGGCAGCACTGCTGCTGCTGCCGCTGCCCCTTCGAAAGGGCAGGCTCCGGGGACCCCAAAAATGCCCTCGGTTCTGGCAGGGAGGCAAAAACCTCCCCTCCCCACATGCACACGCTGCCCTGGAGCCGGGGTGGAAATTCTCCCCGCAGAACAGCTGAGCGCCCCTTGGCAACATGCTTGTGCGCGCAGCCTCCCTGCCTAGACTGAGGGCATTTTCGGGGTCCCCGGAGCCTGCCCTTTTGAAGGCGGGGTTTGCAGGCGGGAGCCAATCGTGTGGGGCGGGGGCGGGGTTTGCAGGCGGGAGCCAATTGCGTGGACTGGGGGGCGGGGTTTGGAGGCCGGCATGGTGGCATAAGACCCTGTCCCGTTTTGCCATCCCAAAGTCCCGTTTTCGTCTGAAGGAAATATGGTCAGCCTACTGTTGTGGGTCTTCCGGGCTGCGTGGCCGTGTTCTGGAAGTTGTGGTTCCTAACGTTTCGCCAGCATCTGTGGCCAGCATCTTCAGAGGGCAGGAGCACAGACAGAAGCGAAATCTCTGTGCCCAGGAACCACAACTTCCAGAACACGGCCACACAGCCCGGAAGACCCACAACAGCCATCGAACTCCGGCCGTGAAAGCCTTCGACAATACAGTAATTGTTATGACTGCCTCATCTGTACTTGGCGCTCAGAAACTGACTGGTCTTACTGGTAATGGGACCGCAACCCCAATAAGCAAGAGACCAGCTACAGGGCCATTATCTCTACTCCCCACTCCTTCAAAAGCAGTTGAAGCCAAGTCATCGCCATCTTAGCTGCCACCAACATACTACACAAGCAAATCAATGTTCACTCTCCCCGACTGACCCATCAGAGGGCAGAAAAAAGGCATTCAAAACCTGCGTCACCCATCCATTCAAGATTTAATTCTGTGTGCACTTGGCTGGTGTGTTCTCCAAAATACAGAATGGTTGCTGTTGGGTGTGGGGGAGGAATGCCAGGCCACCAAGACACCTTTTCTTTTCTTTTTTTGCATTTGAAATAAAAACATCTCAAAAAGATGTTTCCTGCAAGAGGCATCTATGGAAAGTGGGCAGAGGCAGAACTGAGCCCAGGAGGTGGGAAGCAGGATGGTATGAGATCTCCCACTAATGGGAACCCAGTTTGCTCAGCTTCAGCATCTTCTTAACCAACTCATCTTAAGCACAAGTGGGGATGCGTAGTGCTAAACAAGAAATAAAGAGACAAGAGCAAGTTGATACAGGAGCAACTCAAAGATTCCATGTAGAAATGCCCTTTAGAGGGCCACAGGGCAGATTTTCTACCTTGCATACCTTTGTCTTCCATCACTTTCTTGCTGTCTGTTTGCCCACACTTGCTCTTAAGAAAGCCATCTCATTCTACCTAACAGTAGAGCCTGTCCTTGACTATGGAAGCTTGCAACCAAGAATGATTTATTAGGCCTACCAGATCTGGGTTGAAAAACTGGACAACCAGTAGAGGTCAGCAAAGAGGTGCAGAAAACTCTAATATCCAGCTGGATTTTTGTAGTTCAGATCCGATAGTCCTTTGAATGTGAAGTAAAGCTTGTAATCACCCAGCCAAAAAGAAGAGGCGGGAGGACACGCCTGGTAAGGAAGAAGGGGAATTTAAGGTAAGATGTCACAAAGAAAGACATTCCCTGTAAGAGGGATATTAAAAGGTGAACAAAGTTCAACAAGTTCATATGTGATCAATAGCAAGAAGGTTTTGAGGAACTAGAGAAATAGAACCAGGACTGGTTTAAGGCTTATATTATGCAGAAAAATACTCTGTTTATATTTTTAACAGCTAAATGAAACTGCTGGAAGAGGTTATTTATTTGTTTGGAGTAAGATATCATCCAATATGTACATAATACACAGTTTTTCATCTCTTCCCCAGGCTGAGGCTGGTGTTTGGATCTCATGTCTGGAGGTGGAAGTCAGGATGGGACGATACGGGCTGAAGTTGAACCCTAACAAGAGCAAGTTGCTGTTTGTGCAGAAGCTCCGGTGAGGCTTCTGGATGGGGTAGCAGTCCCCCGAAGGAGCAGGGCTGTGGCTTGGGGGTCCTCCTGGACTTATGCCAGCTCCCAGATAGAGAGGTAGAAGCCAGGCCCTGGACCGTGCCCAGCTTCAGCTGATGTGCCTGTTGCATCTCTGCTTGGAGCAAGAGATCCTGGGAATGGTGGCTTTTCCAAATCACCACTCACTTGGATTACGGCAATGAACTCTGTATGGGGCTACCCTTGAAAACCATCCAGAAACTACAGTTGGTCCAAAATGTGGTAAACTTGAATGTTGGCAAAACAGAGTTGCCATGATCATGTAACTTCTGTATTCTGGCCACTGCATTCTGGCCACTGCACAGGTTTGAGGAGGTCCAGTTCAAAGGGCTATCAAGCATGCACGGCTTGGTGCCTAGATATGTGCAGGACAGCCTTCTCTAAGGAGAAGCACCCTGGCAAAAATCTTCTGGTAGTCCCCCAACTATGGAGTCAAAGGGGTAGCAGAGGACCACAAATAGGCTGACCATATTTCCTTCAGACAAAAACGGGACGGGGTCTTATGTAATATTCCGTATTCATGAAAAAGACAGGGATCCCCGCCCCCCGGTCCGCGCGATTGGCTCCCTCCTGCAAACCCCGTCCCCCGGTCTGCGCGATTGGCTCCCGCCTGCAAACCCCGCCGCAGTCCGCGCGATTGGCTCCCGCCTGCAAACCCTGCCCCCTGGTCCGCACAACTGGCTCCCGCCTGCAAACCCCGCCCCCTGGCCCTCCTTTGCCGCACGCTGATAGGCGGGAGGGCTTCCTCTTCCAGGCTGCCTCCAATCGGCAGCTCCGGCTTGGATCCTCCTTCTGCACCATTCCCGCCGGGTTTAAAAAATGGGACAAATTTGAGATTGTTATGAAAACGACGGGACACTTGAAAAATGCTTAAAAAACGGGACTGTCCCGTTCAAAACGGGACGTATGGTCAGCCTATCCACAAACCATGTTTTCCAACTGCAGCCCCTGTGCTCTGGCCTAACCATCCTCTCTAGGTCAGCTTAGTACCTCACCTTCCAGAAACTGCTGAAAACTGAATTGTTCAGGAAGGGATTGGGGGACTGAGATGTGTTGCTATTTGCATTTATTTGCATTGTCATTGCATTGTCCTCATTTGCTCTTATTTTTTTTTATTTTTATCTACTGTTTTATTATATTTTTATATATTTCTTTTATGTAAACCACTGGCAGTTGGCATAGGTTACGGCTGTATGAATGAATAAGACAGAATAAAACAAATATTTACTTTACATTTAAAGTGTTCATTTATTTTCCTCAAAGAAAAATAAATAGGGGAAAAAAGTATAACCACAGATAAAAATCCTGTGCTGTGTCCAGCTTCTCTACTTTGTAAACCTACAGTTGCCAACTCCAGTTTAAACCATTCCTGGAGATTTTTCTCCCCCTTTAGGGTGTGTGTGTGTGTGTGTGTGTGTGTGTGAGAGTGTGTGTGTAATATACTTGAGCATATGCATGCATATACAGTATGTCTGTGTGTCTGTGTGTGTATAGCTGCTAGAAGCATCTCTCCAAACAAGGGCAGTCAGAATAAGGAATGAATTTATATTAACTGCATTAATACCTACGGATTAAAATTAGTTACTTGTAAAATAAAATATCCCATTTATAAAATCAATTAGTCCATGTTTTGTACATGTCTACTATTCTCTCTCTCTCACAGGGAAACAAACGTTACTTCCTCTCCTTCCGGGGTGGTGGTGGTGGTGGTGTGGAGGAGCAAAAAAACAGTAGAAAAAGACTGAGGTGAGATGAGGTGAGAGAAAGAGATAGCTGCACTGGGAAGGGAAGAGAAAAATGGGGAACCAAATGAACCAAAGGAAGAGGGAGAGGAAAGGAAAGAGAAAGAGAAAGAGAAAGAGAAAGAGAAAGAGAAAGAGAAAGAGAAAGAGAAAGGCGTCATGTTTAGGCATTACCCAAAGGCTTAAAGGTCACCAGGGAACCAGCCTCTTCATCTTCAGCAGTATCCATGCACTTCAACTATGATGTCTGCAGCCATTTGCACCTCTTAGCTATTTACTTCTTTTCAGTGGTGTTTATTATTCTTAGCAAATTGTACAAATACAGGTAGTCCTCGACTTACATCCATTTGTTTAATGACCATTCAAAGTTACAACAGTGCTGAAAAAAGTGACCTACAGCCAGTCCTTGCACTTACGACCATCACAGTGCCCCCATGGTCATGTGATCAAAATTTGGATGCTTGGCAACCAGCATGTGTTTATGACGGTTGCAGTGTCCCGGGGTCATGCGATCGCCATTTGTGACCTACCCAGGGGGCTTCCGACAAGCAAAGTCAACGGGGAAAGCTGGATTTGCTTCACGGCCATGGCAAAAAAGGTCGTAAAATCAGGCACGACTCACTTAACAACTGCATAACTTAGTGATGGAAGTTCCAGTCCCAATTGTGGTCGTAAGTCGAGGACTACCTGTAGAGAAAGGCCTTGTTTTCCTATCAGGGAAATATAATACTATATAGTACTAATATAGTACTAACTTCTTTCCTCTTTCCTTCATTGTAATCTTACAGACTTTTTTGACCACTTTGCCTGCTATGGATTCTCTGCCAGATCCTGGTAATTCTCATCAGGTAAAGATGCAAGGATCTCTACATACATTCCCACAGAATTGCAATTCCCATGGATCCCATGGAAGGAAGCCATATCATAAATCAGCATAAAGCTGTGATTCTGTGCATATTTATCTAGGAAGAGGCCCCAACACACTGGGATTTACTTTCAATGTGTTGACATCACATAATGTTTTTATGATTATAAAGAATTCAAGTTAGTGGCAAATGGCAAAAATTAGGGGAACATATCTTCATAAGAAAGTAAGCTAGGAGAAGGAGATTGATCAGTATCCAAACCACACACACAGGATGTTGTAATGGTTCAGGAGAAAAAGAAAATAAAAATAGAATATAAAGCATGTTGAGATGGAGGGCCCTGTCAGACAACATCATAGCAGAAGAAAGGATGCAGATGTTTAATTTAATTAATTTATACCATAGCTTTCCAAACTGTGTGTCGTGACACACTATTGTATCGCCGGCAGTGTCTCAGTGTGTTGCCAGATGACCCAGAAGCGCTGATTGGGGGGGTACCAGAAGAAGAGGCACCCCCGCCAATCAGTGCGCGCCAAAGGAGGGCAGAGAGGTGGGCCGAGCAGCACAGATGCCCGCCGCCGCCGAAGAGTCCCGGTTGGAGTCCCACCGCCGGTAAGCGCCGCTGCCTCTCCGCCCCGCGATCGAGCCAGCCCCTGCTGCTCGGCCCCGCACCTACGCCGCCCTGCCCGGCCCGTCGTGTGGGCCAGGGGGTGGGGTTTGCAGGCGGAAGCCAATCGTGTGAGCCAGGGGCAGGGTTTGCAGGCGGGAGCCAATTGCGTGGGCTGAGGGGCGGGGAGCCCTGTTATTACTGTGTCGTGAAATGATGCGTGTCTAAAAGGTGTGTCACCAACATGAAAAGTTTGGAAAGCTCTGATTTATACAGTAGATGCTTTCTGCAACGTATATATGATGTGGCAATAGTATTTCAAACAATATGTTCCTTTGTATTGTCGAAGGCTTTCACGGCCGGAGTTCGATGGCTGTTGTGGGTCTTCCGGGCTGTGTGGCCGTGTTCTGGAAGTTGTGGTTCCTACAACGTTTCGCCAGCATCTGTGGCCAGCATCTTCAGAGGGCATATGTTCCTTTGCTGTAATTCAAGCAAGGGGTTTTCTTAAGATCAAAGATAAGGAGGGCCACTCCAGAGTACATCTTCCTTAGAGTTAAGCACACAAACCAATCCTTGCTATAACCTGGAAGCCTATCTGGGGTACTGTAAGCCAAACTAATAGCATCTCCTTTTATCACAGTTCTATTACCTTGGGGCACATGGGTTTGAGGTATTGACAAATAAACCAAATCCAGTAACTTACAAACCCTCTATTTGGAGGCTAAAGCCAAAATAGTAACAAGATTCATTAGGCATTGATTTGATACCAGTTTAGATCTTTTAGCTGCTAATAACTCCAGCTAAGGTGATGTTTTCCTTATTCTTCTAGTATCTACTACCTTTACAGGATCCTCTCCCTAGGGCTCTAAGATACTTATGTGTTTGCAAATACAAAAATATATGGGGTGGTACCCAAATGTATAACTTTGTTTGTGCAGCAGGATCACCCCTATTTTCATCCTGCTACTTTATTAGTTGGTCCAGGTGTTGGGGTCACAGCAACAGAGCACACTGGAAACATAACAATTCCCTTTCTTTTTTCCATCTGTGATTCACTCCACATCAACTCTCTCTCAAGCCATCTCAACATCACAAATTCATTCCTGTATCTCCATCTTCACTTCATTCAACTTACTCTTACCCAACTTACAATATTCTTTCCTCACGTTCCCAACTCTCACTTCCATACAAATCAAGTTGGTTGCCTACTTAACAGCAGGAGTAACATGCAAAGAGGCGAACAATAGATCTGCAAACAACAAATTCTTTCCCAACACCCTCCCAAAGTCTCAGTCTTTAAACTGAAAAAACAAAAATAAGTTGAAACAGCATTTCTGTGTTTTGGCAGAGCTCCATCAGGTTTTATCTGGGAGCAGGCAGCAGACACAGCACAGGAGCTGATTTCTTCTTCGCCCCTTCTGTCCTTTGGTAGCAAACAGTGAAACAGTCAGTGGGAGGGGGAACCTCAAGGAGAGTAGGCACACAGAAGAAATGACAGGAGAAAGGCTGAAGCCAGATGTCAGGAACAGAAGGCTGTCCTTGCAGGGTCTCCTCTCTTTCTAAACACTTTTCTGGAGAGACAGCAGCCAGCCAAACCACTCACAAGGGACATACCTCAAGTTAGCAGAAAGGATTTCCAAACTGAGTGAAAGAGAGCTTACAACTGATTAGTTCACACACTTTTTCAAACATCAAACACCATACCACACAATCAGGGCACACACAAGCCTTTCCCACGACATTCATTAGTTTAATTCATGCTTTACTTATTGTAAAAGAAAAGGAGAAAAGATAGAATCCCACGTCAGTCAGAACACACACTCCTTCTCCCAAGTCCCATCAAGCACAGCCTACCAGGGCACATACTGTACAGTCTTCAGTTCCTTACTTGCAACTAGGAAATCAGACAAACAGCCCTGATCAGCAAAGGGGAGATTTATACAAACTTACACACAAGTGTAGCCCAGTTGGAGTAAAAAAAAAAATAATGAAAACCAAACCAGGGGACATAGAAACACAAATAGATAGAAAGAGCTTTTCATGTATACACACACAACCTTTCACAGGAAATCAATTTTCCTCCCCCTTTCCAAGGGTGGCAAACATCCAAGATGGCATGCACATATCATACAATAAAGATTATATGGTAAACAACAAACAACAAAACCCTCAACTTTCTTCTTGTATGTACTCAACTTACAAAACATACACAAAACTTACACAACTACAGGAAGTGCAAATAACTGGACACGTGGCACAATCAAATCCCATGTCCAACCATTCACAGTAAATAACAGAAAGGGTTGCATAGCCAACAAGTTGGAAGACCCGCAGCCTGGCCAGAGCTACGGATTTCCAAGAATTCGAAGCATTCCATTACTGTGGAGAAATTCAGTTCTGTAAAGGGACAGACTCACATTTAACTCCTAAAGGGACAAACTCTCATAGTTTTTTTCCCTCAGACTTTCTCTCTTCAGCCCAAGACAGATCTTCATGTTATACACACATACATAGACATACACAAACACACAACCTGCACCATTTCCCTCAGCAAATATACATACAAATGTACACAGACAAATACTTACAAACAGAAAACATTTTGGTTACAGATACTTACATAAAGAAACTTCCCTCAGCAATGCAAATTTGAGCTAATTGGCACGATCATGTTGTAAGTGTTGTTTTAAAAGTTTAAGTTTATCATAATGGAAAGTACCCAAATTACATTACCGCTTGAATCTACATATTCGGTCCATTCCAGACATAGCTGCCGTGCACGGCTTTTTCGTACCCGCTTGGGTAGGCAATTGCCCCTGGTCCCAAGCCAGCAAAAGCTTCCCCAAAGGAGAAGTCCATGGGGTCTTTGAATTAGAATTCCCCATCTTACTACTGCTCTAAGCATGACACACGTGTCCACCAGATTTGGGGTGCACCTGACTTCCTGGAGACTCCCTAATGAAGTACTGGTCCTCCGCATGCTTCTCTTTTCCCTGGGCCGGACCCCTGAGCAATTTGGAGCGGTAAATTTTGCCCAGTTATGGTTCACTCACACAACCTCTTGCAACCCTGTTGAGGCACGTGGATCAACTGGTCCCACTGGCTTGTCTCGTTTCGTGTCAGAAATGCAGGAAATAAAAAAGGGGAAAAATATTAATTGAAATTTAAAAAGTTAAAACATTTAATAAAAATAGAAAATTTATATAACTCTAGCCCAATGCCGGGCCACATTGATGGCAGAGGTGTTTCCGGCCAATAAGTCACTCTGTGTGCATGTCGGTCCCAGAGGGCACTGTAAAAGATGGGTAGTTGCTTGAATATTGCCGCATTCGCAGCAAGTATCCTTGCCCTCAGGGAGAAACCCCCATTTTTCCATATTATCTTTAGTTCTGGCCAAATCAGTGCGCAATCTATCCCACTGGCTATCCAGGCTTCTCTGGTCAACACCCAAAAGAGCTAACAGAGGCCTAGGGGCATCTTGAACCAGCAGACACACAGCCTTGGTCAATAGGTGGTTTTATCAACAAAGGGTATCATTCACACACACACTCACCAGGCACACAAAAGACAATAATATTACGGATACTTACCAACCATTAAGTGAACTAATTCATGCAAGACCAAAATTCCCTTTACTACCTCCCAGGTCGAGTCACCAGCAAGACACCTCCCTTCCGGCCAATGGCCAGATGCCGGCAGGGTGTGACTATCCAAAGACTAGGCCCATCAGATGAGCTCAGGGCTCCTGGCTGGCTCACCAAAATTGTTAGAATTTTTTTTTATTTCCTTACCAGGTTCGCTTCTGAGCCAGGATCAAAGAAACAAGCAGTTGCATGAAATTAAGTTCTTCATTCTTCACCCAAGAGCAAAAGCAATGAGAGCAAGCTGTTAGGTGGGCGATCGCGCAGGACCCCCTTCTTACAGCACATTATATACATTCCATTCAACTCCTCCTTTAGAATACCACCCCTTACTCGGTTACCCATACTCCACCTTAACCTCATTCCATATTAGGAACTTCCTTCCTTCACTCCATCTTAACATCACTCCATATAAGGAACTTCCTTCCATCCTTGCTAGGGCCCCTTGACTGTTATTAAACAATATCTTTTCCTCTGAAGAAGCTATCTTTGGAGTGTATACCTTATCTTTCTATGGGCACAGCTACAGTATCTTTCAAGGCCTGTTAGAAAGGAAGAGTAAGAAAGCCAACACAACTCTTCAAGGAAATAAAACATGGTTTCAGAGCCATAATAAAAGTGCAAATGTTTCTAATACATTAATACTGAATATAAAACATATTTGTGTGTAAGTTCGATATATGTAAGATCTCCTATCAAGTGAAAGGTCAATCAAAGGATGCAACCACTGGCAGAACTGTGAAGTTATTTCTCCATTGCTTTCTCTCTTTGCCTTTCTCATTGGGTCACTCTCAAATCAAATCACATCAAACCTTTATTTGAGCCATAAGTCCAGCAGTCAGATACACGTAAAACAGGGGAAAAAGTTAAAATTCCTAAGGCTAAAAAGAAAAGAAATTAGTACAAATTTTCAGATCCAAGGAGAGGCAGATGGATGAGAATTGGGCAACCTGGAAAGATAGATCAGAACAATGGCCAGGCTAGGTCACAATGTCACTCCATCTTTCCAGGCCACGGGAAATTAGGCAGAGGACCACAGATCCATACCCCTGCCGGGCCTTGAACTTCACATGAAAAGCCATTCCAAAGACTTCAACTAGTGGGTGATGGAAAGCAGAAGGCTGAAGATGATGTTAATTGGATAATTCATGGATATGTTGCAGAAGCTTCACTTCATTCAGAATTCAGCACTCCAATATTCTACTGCAGAATGCCAAATGTGGGGTTCGTTATCTTAATTTTGCCCCCCCCCCCAATTCTGGTCAAAATAAAAGTTCAAATTCATGAGGGACCAGGTTTGTCCAGGTTACTCTCCACCACCACCACCACCACCACCGCCAACACCGGTTGGCATGAGTTCTTTCCTACAAGAAGCATGCTAAACTTCAGGAGAATGCCAAGTGGCAGATGATATGTTCAAGGCTCCGATCAAACAAACTGATGTGTTCTCTGCTGATGTGTGCTGTAATTTAGGTTGCTATTACTGTATTGTTGCTTGGATGCAGTTTCATTAGTGGGAAACGTGCTGTTCCTGGGCTGATGAGTCCTGACATTCAACAAAGGTTGCAGGTCCCTGCCTTTGCTGAAACCCAGCAAAGGGAGTTCACATCCTAGCCTCTGAATCAGCCCACCCCCATCCCACCGGCCTAGACTTCTAGGTGGGGAGGGGTGGAGTTGTCAGCACTGACATCTGCTGAACAGAGATACAGCATTCTGTGTTGGCATAGCAACGGGAGCAGCGGGGGAAGGGAGGCAGCAGAAGCTCAGAGATCCTATGCTGGCTTCGTGGCTGTCTTGAGCCTATATGCATTTGCATATGCCAGAAGAGCCAGCACAAGGCACAGTCCCTAGCAATGCATGGTGCACAACAATGGGCAGGTTTCAGCTAGGTGGATGGACAGGACCTCCGTGGCTTGCACTGAAGCAATACGCTCCTACCCCACTTCAGTGCCCAATGGCAGTCTCACATGGGCCCAGAGCAGTTTGCATAGGCCTGCTATAGTGTGGCTTTCAGTAAGCATCATGTACAGGGCATGAAGAGTCAACGAGACAAAATCAACTCCATGCAATGCTGTCTAAAGCAGGGGTCCCCAACCTGTGTGCCGCAGCCTGTTATGAAGTGGGCTGTGGGGCTCCCTCCTGCAAACCCCGCCCCTTGGTGCGCACGATTACCCCGCCCCCGGTGCGCGCAACTGGCTCCCGCTTGCAAACCCCGCCCCCCGGTGCGCGCAATTGGCTCCCGCCTGCAAACCCCGCCCCCCTGGTCCGTGGAAACATTTTCTTCCATGACCGGTCCCTGGTGCCAGAAAGGTTGGGGACCGCTGGTCTAAAGCATGATGACACACGGTCAATAATAAGAAAACATCCAAAGGCACGTAGCCGTTTCCAAGTTGTCAGTTATTTGCAGGGCTAGCCCAATAAATGGCACAAGGAATCATAGAGTTCTCCTCATTAGGATACATAGGATATGGGGTTGTGTAGCACTGCCTAGTGTACCACAAAAGAGAGATAGTGAGATAGAGTAACATGTAGCAATGACATCTTACATGGCAAAACATCTGGTCCTCGTTTAACAACCACTCATTCAGCGATCAATGAAACTTATGACGGTGCTGAATGAATGGTGGTTACAACTGGTCCTCAGAGTTCTGGCCATCGCAGCATCCCTGCAGTCATGTGATTGTGATTTCCAATGTTCCCTGCCAGCTTCCCACAAGCAAAGTCAATGGGGAAGTTGTCAGGAAGTTGAAAGTCCCGGTCACGTGAGGTCCTCACTTAACAACCTGTGCGGTCCTCGTTTAACAATGGCAGCTGGGACTTCCAGAACTGCCTTTGCTAAGCAGCAAGGTCATGTGACACCACGCTTTAAAACTGAGTCACTTAGCGATGGCAATTCCGGTCCTAATTGCCATTGTACTCCCTGTTTGGGGGAGCTGGTCGGTCATATAAATTTAAATAATAAATAAATATTGAGGGCTACCTGTATAACCATACACCTTCACAGTGCTTACCTGACAACAGCCCCATGCAAAATGCATTCTGCAAAAAGCATTACACCCCACACAACTGAACACAGTCCTCTTCTGCAAAATAACGTACTTAACCAACTTTGCTGAGCATCATGTGGTGACTGATGATAATTAAATTGTAATTTTATATTCTTATTTTAAACTTGATTTTATTGTAAACCGCCCAGAGTTCCCCATTGGGGGAGATGGGTGGTCATATTAATTAAATAAATAAAATAAATAAATAAATAACCCAGGTCTTGACTTCTGTCTCTTTGCCTATGTATCTTGATGGCTAATAAAGCGATATGCTAAGCCAGAGCTTTCCAAACTTTTCATGTTGGTGACACACTTTTTAGACATGCATCATTTCGCAACACACTCTTACAGCAGGGCACAAGGCAGGCACTAGGACCTGTGCGGAATCACAGCAGGTTTGGAGGCAGCAGGGCACAAGGCAGGCACTAGGACCTGCGCGGAATCACAGCAGGTTTGGAGGCAGCGAGGCACAAGGCAGGCACTAGGACCTGTGCGGAATCACAGCAGGTTTGGAGGCAGCGAGGCACAAAGCAGGCACTAGGACCTGTGCAGAATCCTGGCAGGGCAGGTTTGGAGGCAGCAAGGCACAAGGCAGCGAGGCACAAGGCAGGCACTGGGACCTGTGCAGAATGCTGGCAGGGCTTGGAGGCAGCAGGGCACAAGGCAGGCACCAGGACATGCGCGGAATCCTGGCAGGGCTCGGAGGCAGCAGCAGCCGGGACACACCCAGACACTGCAGCCACACACTAATGTGCCCCGACACACGGTTTGGAAAGCTCTGTAGTAAAGGATGTGTGTTTGTGTTTCTTTGTGTGTGTTTTAATAATCATATTTCAGTTTGGAAAGCTCTGTGCTAAGCAGTGGTTCTCAGTGGCCTCCTTGTAGTTCTATGTGCTACATTAAATGGTCAGTCTCTGCACACAACTGAAATGTGGGGATGAGATGTCCCTGGCCCAGAGTTGCTGAGAAGTATTCTTGCAACATGAAGGCCTGTGGTCCATCCACTCTACTCTAGGATGCAATCCAGTAGAATGCAAGATGGAACACAGGAACTGACAGAAACAATGCAAAATACAGAACATAACTAGAATGAATGTAATGCACAACCTGCCCTTGGTTCTTGCACATATTCATCCTATTTCAGAGTCTTCTGTCGTTCATTTGCTTGTAAAAAGTTCAATCTGGACTGTGTAGGCTGAAGTGCAAAAAATGAGTTTCTTCTACTGAAGAAACACTGAATTGATGTGGGAAGGAGATGGCCATGTGGGTGCTGAAACTATACTGCAGAGACAGGGAATTTGCTGTCTCCCAGATTTCCAGCATCTCTCACCTATTGGCCATACCGGTTGGGTTGGATATTGTAGTTCAGCAACTCATGGAAGGCAATAGATTCTCCATTCACACTGTACTGCTAGCGTTTTCATTTCTGGGCATAATTCAAGTGCTATTGTTTTCTACCCTGCAAAACACTGATCAGTCTGTGTCTTGTTGAATTCAAAAACCTTCTCTCCCCATCTGTCTTCCTAGCCACCCACATCTTTAAAGGAGACCCTGCAAGAAACTGTGGGGCCTTGATGACAGTGACCCTCCATTACGCAACACTTTCTCAAATGAGGCTGACCTACTCGACCCCACTCGATGAAGTAAAGGAAGAATAATACAGTATGGAATATGTCTATGAAGGTTCTCAGTCATCCAGGTGGAATTGTCTGTAGCTTGAATCATGTCAACTGGATTTCTATTTTCTCTGTGGAGCGAAACGTTTCCACAGAGAAAATAGAAATCCAGTTGACATGATTCAAGCTACGTACAGTATGGAATGTTATTACAATAATAATTAGAATAATATGGTTGAACTTCAATATGTTACGAACTCTCTTGGAACATTTTTGGGATGGACTAGAAATCTGGGGATCACTAAAAAAGATGGACACATTTTGCACTCGGAAAAAGTCCAGATACATACCTCTCAGCAAGGCCTGCTATGTAAATAGCCTAAATAGACACTCATGCCCTGAGAAGGGGGAATACTAGAGAGATAGAAAGTTAAATTGGTGTGAAGATATAAGACCATCAATTCTATATTTAAAAGGGGTGTGGGCATAGTTCCCTAAGGATGCCAGTGAACATCCCTGCTCGGTTACTCATTCACTTCCTCAACAAAACATAAATATGGGATGGTTTGGTCAAGTGGTTCCCTCTTAGTCTGAGATCACTCATAGGACTCATGTGCAGCAATTCATAAAGTCATTGATGACGTTACAAAAGTTGCAAGAATGTTTAAAGCAGGACTCAGATGTGACACAGTGGTTATCACTAGGTGAGTGTGCAATAGCAAACAATGCAAGTCATCCAGTCTCACTGGCAAGATGGCTGTTGTTCAGTAAAGTACCTCACAAACATCCGTACAAGTGTTAGAAATAATGTGGTGTGCCCGCAGCAATCTTATCTGTAAGCAAGCAGCATATCATAGAATTGTCAACATAGCATGCATTCATTTGGTCAAAGTGTCATGCCACGTACAAAGCTAGCAATGAAGGCATTCTAGATATGTTGCACCCAACCCAACATACAGCAAGGGGATGCAACGATAGGCAATGGACTTGTGTAAGAGTCACAAAGTTAAGTCACAAAGAATAATGCTTGACATACAGGGCAATGTTATACATGCCATATCCTCATGGGACCATACAGGTAGCAATATGTAAACACGCATGATCCTGCCTAGGACTGTCGCTGCAGGTTTATGGTGTTTGTGTGGGAAGGGGCAGCACAGCAAAATGAAGAAAAAATTCATAGACATATGCAAGCAGTATCCACTCTATGTTTGTGTTCATGAGAACAGCACAATGTTAGCTCCCCAAACTCGTTCTTGCTCATCAGATGCACCCAGATACCTACTTTCAGACTATGCCGGAGAAATGCATCCAACCACACACATCGGCTCAGTACAGGGTGGTGACCCAGTGCAGGATACACATAATGCCTCACAACGTGCTGGCATCACACAGACCACCCCCATCTCTACATATACCCATCTCAGCCCGATGTGCCTCTCCGTCGCTTTAACCAGCCTCTTTCGTTCACTGTTTTTTTTTTTTCCTTTTCCTCCAATGGTTTCTCCCTATGACATAATAACAGCATGCTAGCATCTCTCTCCTATACAGCAAAATACCCCTCGATTTAAAACGCCATTTCGCAGAATCTTCTCTGGCTGGTGCCACCACCAACCCGCTGTTGGGTGGGGGGGACGAAAAGAGAAGCTGTCTCTCACCTCCCCCAGTGGGTGACACCTTTGGAAAACAGACTGTTTCAGTGGTGTGGTTACAAGGTAAGCCCGCTCTGTCTCTCTCTCGCTCTCTCAATATTCTTCATTTGGTGCTGCAAAAGATGTAGATGCAAGGCACTTGAGGCAAAGGGGGGGGGGAGGGAGGGATCTGCCTATGATTTACAAGAAATAATTTTATAACCATATCAGGGTTTTATCTCCTGCACCAAGGAATGAATCCAAAGCTATCTGGTTTCTAAAATGAATTTCTAGTTGCAGGCACTGTTTTTTCCTCTTTGCTTCAGGTGACAATCACCTCCAGCCTGCTTTTGCTAAAGCATATATGCAACAGCTCTATCGGAATCAGTTTCTACTGATTGACACCCTTCTGCTGTTCCTTTTTGTTGATTTCTGCTACATTTTTGTGTCTTTATGAATGTCTTTCCAAATCTATTGAGTTTGCCCCCATATTTGAATATAAACAGGAGAAAAGAACGCAGGGATTAAAGGTGTAAACTACATGCTAGCCAGATTTCTGCATTGATTTTCTGTTGTTTGTTGCTCTCTCTCTCTCTCTGGTCCCTTTAAGAAGCAAGGAAAATGTCTCCCATGTTGGGCACAGCAGCATGGTTTCAAGAGGTAGATGGAAATTTAAACAATGCTGTGGGGGGTTTTGGCCTTACCAAGGACAGGTGCTGGTTGGGAGCAGCTGTTGAATGAATGGGGAATTCAGCTGGAAAGACGAAGGAGGAAATACCCCAGGGTTAGATTGAACCATGTTTCTGATGCTGCTGGTTGGTTGCCCATTCTTTCTGGCATTTTGCACGGAAGCTAGAAGAACCACGCTTTCGTAAGAAGGTGGGGAATCACAGGCCTCCGTTCCAAGAGTTTTGCAGGCACAGTTAAGGCTGTATTTTGCAAACAGTTGCCAATACTGGTCTTGATTTCTAAGATTCTGGACATCGGATTGTTTCTTATTACCCCAGAGATTTTTGTTGGAAGAGCAGATCAGATAAAAGAAAAAAGAAAAACCTTCTTCAAATGCAAAGAGCCAAATTACTTGCAGAGGGAGGGGAGAAGCCATTCCTAGATTTCCTTTTCTGGGGAGAGCCAACTGGGCTGCGGATCAGGACTCTTCAATTCTACAGAAAGGAAACCAAGTCTGGTGGCTTACAACAGGAAGTTATGTATGGAAGGATTTCTGGATTTTCAAGACAGAAAGCTCTACGTGGATTTGTTTCAGTTAAAGGTGAGGACTGAATTTCCAAAGCTGTTGGAAACAGGAATTGCAACTAGCAAATATGTGGAGTCCTTGGTGCTCTCTGAGCTTGGTTGTTTGCTTGCAGACATTTCATTACCCGACTAGGTAACATCATCAGTGCGAGGGAGTGTGGGGTTTGCTCCCTGTTTACATACAGTAGCTTGCCCTGCCAGTGTTGGTGGGGGTGTGGTTTTCTCCTTGGTAGTTCCTTGGTTATGGTATTGTTTTCTGCTTGATTGTTTGCATGGTGTTAATCCCTGCTCAGAGACAATAAAAAACTAAGAAGGAAACAAAAAGATCAGAACACATCCTCTTCAGCAGCCAACACCCAGATAAGCAGGGATTAACACCAGGCAAACAATCAAGCAGAAAACAATACCATAATGAAGGAACCACCAAAGAAAAAACCGCACCCCCACCAATACTGGTAGAGCAAACCCCACACTCACTAGCACTGATGATATTACCTAGTTGGGTAGTGAAATGTCTGCAAGCAGACAACCAAGCTCAGAGAGCACCAAGGACTCCATAGTTCAACCCTGAACTACATATATTGGAACTAGCAAATAAGAAGCAATTGATCAGCTGCTGGATTCTGTTTGTGTGCTTGTCCAGTCTTGTGGGCCTTGGATTCCCAGGCAGTGGCTTCAGATGGATTTCAATCCTCAGCATGTCAGAGCTTCTGTATTCTAATAATAGTGATTGATTATGAAGTTGATGCCAGACAGTGTGTGTGTGAGTGAGAGAGTGAGAGTGAGTGAGTGAGTGAGTGAGTGAGTGAGTGAGAGAGAGAGAGAGAGAGAGAGAGAGAGAGAGAGGAGAGAAGAGAGAAGGGAAAATATATGTGAATCTGAAAAAAAAATGTTTTGGTAGATGGAGGGTTATGTCTGGAATGGAGAACTGCATTTGCATCTCAGAAATCCCCAAGAATGGCATTTGGGAAGATTATTTATTTTAATCCTGGTTCAATTTTTTTCATTTCTGCTGTGACACCAGTAGTAGTTTTATTCTGAGATTGTTATTTTATTATGATTGTGCTGTGTGGAAAAATATGGAAACAGTCACAAGTTGCTTGGAGAGCCCTAAAGAAAGGCGATTACAAATTCTGATAAAGTAGAATATAAATTCAATATGAGGACCATAATAATAGTGATAATGATGGTCATTGGACTGATAATGAAAAGGAAATAAAAGGAATATAGAAGAATGAACAACATTTGATGAGCACCCCTTAGAGAAGGACAGGATTATAAGGTCAAACACGGCTCACCATCTCAAGTTCTACCACCCGAGTCTTTCAGTCGATCTATTTAAGTGGTCGTGTCATCTTCACACCCAACTTCCTATTGATTAAAATCTCCTGTTCAGTTTTAGCATCCCTAGTATTTCTTCCCGACAGTCCCCTTTCATCTGGTATTCAGCCATTTCAAAACTTGCACCCCATCAATTCATAACCCTCCTCTACCCTCCCTTCCTCCTTTCCTCCCTTCCACTAGTTCATCATCCACTGTTCTCCCTACAAGACAGGGATACATTCATTCATACATCCATCCCCAAGTGCTCCATCTGTCGTTCAAATTTGCCTGGTTTCCAAGGCATGGAACCAAATGTTCTTCCTTTTATTCTGTTTAGTTTTCTCAAGCAAAGTTCTAATCAAGCAAAGAAAATGACTCAATTAGTTGCATGGAGTACCTGGAAGAAGAGAATCAAAGCAACCAAAACGGACATTCCAGTTAGCCTTGACTATGTTGGTCAGTACACTTATGGCAGTAGGAGCTATCACAGAAGAGAAGCAAAAGATGACAGAAAAGAAAATGTTGGCCTAGTAATACATTGAAATCCATTAAATTATACAGATATTGAATATTAGGAAATATCAGCTTATTGATCCATCGTTCCTAGTTATAGAAATTATAACTAGACCATTTGGGGAAATCTATCAGTTTCAGTCCTCTGCCATAGAAAAGGACATTCCTGATTTTACAGATCTGCCTCCAAGGTCACCCCAGATGTTATTGAACTGGAGTCTCCCTGTAGCTCTGTCCTTTTCCTAATCATCTGCGGTTATTCTTTAGGCCTCAAGGCTCCTTGTGAGGGGGAAAAATTAGAAGCAGAAACCAACATTTTATAAATGGTATCCATGGATACTGTTAGGATAGATTGCTTCCCACCCACCCACCTGGGGCACTCTAGCAAAAGAACAGAGACCGTAGGTTGGGGGCTCCGAGTTACCACTCCATTACAACGTGGAAGCAAAAACGGTGGCATAAAAGAGGAGAAAGGGTCCTCTGGATCCTGGATTTGGGCAAGGCTGTGGGAGTCTGGTGTACGACAGCTGGAACGCAGGTCAAGCTTTGCCAGCTTTCGAAGAGGGCAGCCCCTGAAGCAAAAGAGAAGGAATCTCACCTAGCGCCCTGGCCTTCCTCCACCAGGCCCTGCAGATACGTCTCCCACTGGAACATCTGATGGGAGTACTGGGAGGTATCGTTCTAGCTATGCAGAACATCTGGAATAAATAGTGGCTGTACATATGCAGAGCACTTCAGAAATCAGTACGGTGGAATTATTTCTGAGAAGACACGTTTAGGATAATGCAGTCAAGTTTACTGTTTCTTTCATCTTGGTTTCATCGGTACAGTAGTTATCTTCCCACGAAGGCCCTAGCCAAAAGCCTTTGTTACTTGGCACAATCTCTGTCGTTCTCCTTTGCATAGGGTTTAGAGCTTAGAGTCTTCTGAACGTCTGAAAAAATAGCATTTGGGGTGGTAGAAACAGGTGGCATAGAACCTAGATATCTGAACATGGGAAAGCATTAACCCAAGCTCTTAGCTTATATTTACAAACCATGCTTCACATGATTATTCAGTTAACCCCTGGGTTCATAGAACACTTTGAAACATAATCGAACCAGTTTGGGGTTCCAGAATGCACTTAGCCACATAAAACCTAATCAGGGTAAATACAAATCAAACATAGCATGTTTTGAGAATGCAACTGCTAGAGTTTTACGTGATCCAGCTATGTGTGAACATAGAGCCCAGTTTGGGAAGACGGGGGGGGGGGGGGGTGTGCTGAAAAAGTCATATCACTAAGGTTTCAAAACCATTTCTAAATCCCTAAAATGTAGATTCGGTTTTTCCCAGTTAGCCAAGATTAGAGTACATAGGTCAGCCAAGCTGTGACCTGAGGCTGCATTTATACTGTAGTCTGTGTTGCATCTTGCATATCCTAATAGGAAAGAAAAACGGCAGAGGTTAAACCATACGTTCAGTTGGGAAATGCCTCCTTTCTTTTTTTTAACCTCCATTACCAATATTCACAAGTGATTTAGGCATCTAAAGTTTAACCATCTTCTTGCTGCTGTTTTTAGTTTCAGAGTAACCGAGTTGCCAAGACTCTGGGCGTCCCTGAAGGACAATAAGGATGGATGGAGACGTAGAGTAGGACAGTTAGAGAAGCTAGACATAAAGTGACCACAATGGCTACTGGTCATGATGGCTCAATATTAACTTCGGGATCAGGACTAAGCTTCTGGGGGATACAAGCAGGAGGATAAGATTGGGCTTGCCTCCTCCATGTGGGCTTCTGCTGGGGCACTGAACAGGACGCTGGAGTGTGATATGACAAGGAAGGGCAATTGAAGTCTTCTTCAAAGGTTCCAACAACGGATAGCCCCAAAAATGCCAGTTCAAGCTTCTCTCTCCATTTCTAATTCCTAGGGAGGTGAGTGGGGTGGGGGGAGCTAGAAAACCACCATATGGATTTTAATGTTTGCATACATTCACATCTTGGCAGGTGTGCAACGTGTTCTGGTATCTGGGCGATACTAGAGAGAGGAACCTACTAACCAGAAAGTACAGCCAGAGGAAGCATCCCAGTTTTTAGCGTCTTCAAAATATTTTGCAGATTCGTGATTAGAGTCTCATAGTTTGGGGTGCTGCTGAGGAAGAATCCAGAATAAAAACTTTACATAGCTGGGGTTTCTTCTCCCTTTAGGTTGTGATCTTAAGTGATATTTTTATTTTTATTTAAAACAAAAGCAGTCAGTTGCCTCATATGCTGTATCCATATGTATGTATGTATATGCTGGGCCATTTTATATTCAATGTCTTCAGTGTAACTGTAAGTAAGGCATCTCTTATATGGTATGTTTGCAAGGCCTTAGATCTGATTTTCCTAGCAGCTCAGCTTCTGAAATCTGTAGTTTAATGGTACTGAGAGTTTTTATTTTTACCATTAAATATATAAGCAAACAAACACTTATTTCTCCTCATAGCTGCTTTTCAGTTAGTTCCTGAGCTTTTCAAAATACTGTTATAACTAAACCTACATTACTATATGAACAAGCAAGATAATTAAATTTCTCCAGAAGTCACATATTTCTTCCCTAGAAATGTCATCATTGTAGCTTCAGGTCCATAGGAGCTTGATATAGAAACAGAATTAGGAGCAAGCATTTTATATAACCCTGGAGGCACTGTTGGGTCCCCTCACCCTACTTGAGAAAAGTGAAAATCTCTACGTGCGTGATCTCCGTTTACTATAATGGCAAAAGATGGATTGATGTGGAAGTTTCCAGTCTGTAAATATAACTGAAAAATCTGTAGCTTGAATCATGTCAACTGGATTTCTATTTTCTCAGTGGAAACGTTTCGCTCCTTATCCAAGGAGCTTCTTCAGTCTGAGCAAAGTTGGTAAGGGAATCCTAAATATGTTTCTAGGTATTTTAGGTGTTTTTAGGATTCCCTTACCAACTTTGCTCAGACTGAAGAAGCTCCTTGGATAAGGAGCGAAACGTTTCCACTGAGAAAATAGAAATCCAGTTGACATGATTCAAGCTACAGACAATTCCACCTGGATGACTGAGAACCTTCATAGACATAACTGAAAAATATTATTATGCTCCCTAACGTTAGGTTGATCTTCATTAGATGGGTAGGCATCTATGTAGTAATTCTGTATAATCTGTGATGAAGAAAAATATTATGCACATGCCAGTCAGAGACATACCCTTTCCATATTATTTTATGTTTCTTAGCTAAGGGCCATTTTTTACTTATGCCTAAGTGATATAAACTGGGCGATACTATGAAGATACTATTGTTGATGTTTATTCGTTCAGTCGCTTCCGACTCTTCGTGACTTCATGGACCAGCCCACACCAGAGCTTCCTGTCGGCCGTCGCCATCCCCAGCTCCCCCATGGTTGAGTCTGTCACCTCCAGAATATCATCCATCCATCTTGCCCTTGGTCGGCCCCTCTTCCTTTTGCCTTCCACTTTCCCTAGCATCAGCATCTTCTCCAGGGTATCCTGTCCTCTCATTATGTGGCCAAAGTACTTCAGTTTTGCCTTTAATATCATTTCCTCAAGTAAGCAGTCTGGCTTTATTTCCTGGAGTATGGACTGGTTTGATCTTCTTGCAGTCCAAGGCACTCTCAGAATTTTCCTCCAACACCACAGTTCAAAAGCATCTATCTTCCTTCGCTCAGACTTCCTTATGGTCCAGCTCTCGCAGCCATAGGTTTACTACGGGGAATACCATCGCTTTAACTATGCGGACCTTTGTTGTCAGTGTGATGTCTCTGCTCTTAACTATTTTATCAAGATTTGTCATTGCTCTCCTCCCAAGAAGTAAATGTGTTCTGATTTCCTGGCTGCAGTCAGCGTCTGCAGTAATCTTTGCGCCTAGAAATAAAAGTCTGTCACTGCCTCCATGTTTTCTCCCTCTATTTGCCAGTTGTCAATCAAGCTGGTTGCCATAATCTTGTTTTTTTTGAGGTTTAACTGCAACCCAGCTTTTGCACTTTCTTCTTTCACCTTCGCCATAAGGCTCCTCAACTCCTCCTCGCTTTCAGCCATCAAAGTGGTATCATCTGCATATCTAAAAATTTTAATGTTTCTTCCAGCGATTTTAACTCCAGCCTTGGATTCATCAAGCCCAGCATGTTGCATGATGTGTTCTGTGTACAAGTTGAATAGGTAGGGTGAGAGTATACAACCCTGCTGTACTCCTTTCCCAATCTTGAACCAGTCCGTTGTTCCATGGTCTGTTCTTACCATTGCTACTTGGTCATTATACAGATTCCTCAGGAGGCAGACAAGATAACTTGGTATCCCCATACCACCAAGAACTTGCCACAATTTGTTATGATCCACACAGTCAAAGGCTTTAGAATAGTCAATAAAACAGAAATAGATGTTTTTCTGAAACTCCCTGGCTTTCTCCATTATCCAGCGGATATTGGCAATTTGACCTCTAGTTCCTCTGCCTTTTCTATACCCAGCTTGTACATCTGGCAATTCTTGCTCCATGAATTGCTGGAGTCTACCTTGCAGGATCTTGAGCATTACCTTGCTGGCATGTGAAATAAGTGCCACTATTCGATAGTTTGAACATTCTTTAGTGTTTCCCTTTTTTGGTATGGGGATATAAGTTGATTTTTTCCAATCTGATGGCCATTCTTGTGTTTTCCAAATTAGCTGGCATATGGCATGCATCACCTTGACAGCATCATCTTGCAAGATTTTAAACAGTTCAGCTGGGATACTGTCGTCTCCTGTTGCCTTGTTATTAGCAATGCTTCTTAAGGCCCATTCAACCTCACTCTTCAGGATGTCTGGCTCTAACTCACTGACCACACCATCAAATCTATCCCCAATATTATTATCCATCCTATACAGATCTTCCGTATATTCTTGCCACCTTTTCTTGATCTCTTCTGCTTCTGTTAGGTCCTTGCCATCTTTGTTTTTGATCATACCTATTTTTGCCTGGAATTTACCTCCGATGTTTCTAATTTTCTGGAAGAGGTCTCTTGTCCTTCCTATTCTATTGTCTTCTTCCACTTCCACGCATATAATTCCTTATCTCTTCTGGCTAACCTCTGGAATTTTGCATTTAATTGGGCATATTTCCCCCTATCACTGTTGCCTTTTGCTTTCCTTCTTTCTTGGGCTACTTCCAGTGTCTCAGCAGACAGCCATCTTGCCTTCTTGGTTTTCTTTTTCTTTGGTACGTTTTTTGTTGCTGTCTCCTGAACAATGTTGCGAACTTCTGTCCATAGTTCTTCCGGGACCCTATCTACTAAATCTAGTCCCTTAAAACTATTCTTCACCTCCACTGCATATTCATTAGGAATATTAGTGAGCTCATATCTAACTGATCTGTGGGTCTTCCCTATTCTCTTTAGTCTGATTCTAAATTGTGCAATAAGAAGTTCGTGATCTGAACTACAGTCAGCTCCAGGTCTTGTTTTTACCGACTGTATAGATGTCCGCCACCTTTGGCTGCAAAGGATGTAGTCAATCTGATTTCGGTGTCGACCATCTGGTGAAGTCAATGTATAAAGCTGTCTTTGAGGTTGTTGGAAGAGAGTGTTTGTTATGCACAGTGAGTTGCCTTGGCAAAATTCTATCAGCCAATCTCCCTTTTCATTTTGTTCTCCCAGACCATGCTTACCTGTAATTCCAGGTGTCATTTGACTACCCACCTTAGCATTCCAGTCTCCTGTAATGAAAATAACATCTCTTTTTGGCATATTATCCAGTAGGTGCTGCAGATCCTCACAGAACTGATCTACTTCTGCTTCTTCAGCATCTGTGGTTGGAGCGTATATTTGGATCATTGTGATGTTAAATGGCTTACCCTGAATTCGAATTGAGATCATTCTATCATTTTTTGGATTGCATGCAAGCACTGCTTTAGCCACTTTATTATTAATTATGAAGGCTACTCCATATCTTCTGTGGTCCTCTTGTCCACAGTAGTAGATCTGGTGGTCATCTGATGTGAAGTGGCCCATTCCAGTCCATTTCATTTCACTGACACCCAAAATGCCTATATTTAATCTTGACATCTCACCAATAACCACATCCAATTTGCCCTGGCTCGTAGATCTTACATTCCAGATACTATGAAATATCTATTCATATTAATATAATTCAGATACTATGAAATATGAAATATGAAATGAGATAGATGAAGATACTATGAAGATACTATAAGTCACTAGTGAGGAATTGCCTTGGCAATATCGTTTTTCTGTTAAGTCCAGGACGTTGCCTTTGGCCATTTCCCCACCAGTGACCTATAGCATCTTCATAGTATTATCCAGCCATACTGAAGTGATATAAATCCTATCCTAATTGTTAGTTGCTAGTGATGGTCAGATAACTGTACAGTATAGAAGATGCTATAAGTTCCAAGTGAGGAGGTGACCTTTATCTCTCATCTCTTGCCTATTGATGATGCAGATTTAAGTCATCCCTGGCTGTTCCAGCATTAAAGTAATATTTCACTCTTATTCTAACACTGCCCAAGGGAACATCAAGATGTGTTAAATCTGTTAGGCTTTGTCACCCCTTTAACTTGGGGAGAATGGAGGTGACTGGCAGGGAAGAGAGGTAATAGAGGCAGGATAGGGACTGTCAATGTGGACAGCAAATTTCATACCAGTATAGGTTTAAAGGTAAAGGTTCCCCCCGCACATTTGTGCAGTCGTGTCCGACTCTAGGGGCCGGTGCTCATCTCCGTTTGTTAGCCGAAGAGCCAGCGTTGTCCAAAGATGCTTCCGCGGTCATGTGGCTGGCATGATGCACGCGGAACGCTGTTACCTTCCCACTGAAGTGGTACCTATTAATCTACTTGCATTTGCATGCTTTCGAATTGCTAGGTTGGCAAGAGCTGGGGCGAGTGCGGGAGCTCACTCCGCACGCAGGGCTAGGGATTCGAACCTCTGAACTTGCGATCTTCCGATCGACAAGCCTGGCGTCTTACCCGCTGAGCCACCACGCCCCACAGTATAGGTTTATGCTGACTCAAAAACAGATAGAGAGCCTTCAGCCAACCAGCAGGGAAAGGCCCTAAGTAAGACTTGGTAGTGAGAACTCGCTAAGCCATTGCTCAAAGTAACTCTCATAAACCCAGTTAATATTAGTATGCCTGGGATTTTATTTCCACACACAGAAAATTAGGAGATAATTTTGTGCAGGGACCTGCTTCTTGGTGGTGTTAGTGATTTGAGTGATTGTTTCTCAGCTTCTTGTTATTCTAATTTTTATAATGTTTGTTATTGTTATTGTTTTTATTTTAATTCTCACTCACTGAGATGAGTGGCCATATCAATTGGATAACTATGTAAATCAATAATAAACCCATTTCTGGATTGATTCACTTGAAAACTGCAAGGGGAGAGGGTTAATGAAAACCTGTTCCTATGCATAAAAAATCAAACGCATCAGAAAACAGGGCTCTACTATAGAGCCCTTCTTTTTACTATCTGGTTTTTTGTGTGCAGGAGTTTCATTTTAAATAAAATTTCTTTTACTTTGTGACCTAGGGATGTCTTGAATCCTATGAGCTCCCAGTCAGAGCTGAAACAATCCAATCTCATTAATTTCCCTCTGTAATCCAGACAGGACTGAATGATATGGACTGCGTGAGGTTTTCCTTTAGCAGAAGATTTTAAATGAAATATAGGAAAACTGCAAGGCTATTTGAATCCTGAGCCTTCTTTCAGGGCATATGTCGTCAGGAGAAGATAAACCTAGTGCAAACTCACCAGTCCATCAGTGCTGAGCAATTGTAGAGTGTTGGATATTTGAAAAGGAAAACACAGGATTAGATATCTGTAGCTTGAATCATGTCAACTGGATTTCTATTTTCTCAGTGGAAACGTTTCGCTCCTTATCCAAGGAGCTTCTTCAGTCTGAGCAAAGTTAGTAAGGGAATCCTTAAATATGTTTCTAGGTGGCTGTGTGACCTTACACCTGGGGCTAGGTCATGGTTATTTTTGAGATGTTATTTCTAAGTCCCTTTATCATCTAAAGGAGGATCGTTAAGATCACCATGCTGCTGTTGAGCTTGCGAAATGGTCTTAATCTTCCTAGGCACAGAAGTGGAGCACTGGAGTGCTCTGAACTCTACATTGGAGAAACCAAACAACCTTTGTACAGGAGGATGGCCCAACACAGGAGAAGTAACACCACAGGACCAGAGTCAGCAGTTTATCTTCATCTAAAGGAAAAAGGACACTCATTTGAGGACATTAATGTTCACATTTTAGACAGAGAAGATAGGTGGTTTGAGAGAGGGGTCAAGGAATCCATTTATGCCAACTTGGAAAATCCTTCCTTGAATAGAGGTGGGGGCCTCAGGCGCAATCTTTCCCCTATTTTCCTCCCTGCTTTGTCTTCTGTGCCTAGGAAGATTAAGACCATTTCGCAAGCTCAACAGCAGCATGGTGATCTTAACGATCCTTCTTTAGATGATAAAGGGACTTAGAAATAACATCTCAAAAATAACCATGACCTAGCCCCAGGTGTAAGGTCACACAGCAACATATTTAAGGATTCCCTTACTAACTTTGCTCAGACTGAAGAAGCTCCTTGGATAAGGAGCGAAACGTTTCCACTGAGAAAATAGAAATCCAGTTGACATGATTCAAGCTACAGACAATTCCACCTGGATGACTGAGAACCTTCATAGACACAGGATTAGATACTTCTGTTGATTCATTTTAAGCATCAGCGCATCCATTTATGTGCACATTGTATTTTCTCCTCTGTTGTTCTTGTTCAGTCGTTTAGTCATGTCCGACTCTTCGTGACCCCATGGACCATAGCATGCCAGGCCTTCCTGTCCTCCACTGTCTCCCGGAGTTTACTCAAATTCATGTTCATTACATCGGTGATGCTATCTAACCATCTCATCCTCTGCCGTCCCCTTCTCCTTTTGCCTTCAGTTTTTCCCAGCATCAGGGTCTTTTCCAGTGAGTCTTCTCTTCGCATTAGGTGGCCAAAGTATTTGAGCTTCAGCTTCAGTATCTGTCCTTCCAATGAGCAGTCAGGGTTGATTTCCTTTAGGATTGACTGGTTTGACCTCCTTGCAGTCCAAGGGACTCTCAAGAGTCTTCTCCAGCACCACAGTTCGAAAGCATCAATTCTTCGGCGCTCAGCCTTCCTTATGGTCCAACTCTCACAGCCATACATTACTACTAGAAAAACCATAGCTTTAACTATACGGACCTTTGTCGGCAAGGTGATGTCTCTGCTTTTTAATATGCTGTCTAGGTTTGCCATAGCTTTCCTCCCGAGGAGCAAGCGTCTTTTAATTTCATGGCTGCAGTCACCATCTGCGGTGATCTTGGAGCCCAAGAAAATAAAATCTGTCACTGCTTCCATTTCTTCCCCTTCTATTTGCCAGGAGGTGATGGGACCAGATGCCATGATCTGGGTCTTTTTAATGTTGAGTTTCAAGCCAGCTTTTGCACTCTCTCCTTTCACCCTCATCAAGAGGCTCTTCAGTTCCTCTTCACTTTCTGCCATTAGGGTGGTATCGTCTGCATATCTGAGGTTGTTGATATTTCTCCTGGCAATCTTAACTCCGGCTTGTGATTCATCCAGCCCGGCATTTCTCATGTTGTACTCTGCATATAAGTTAAATAATCAGGGTGATAATATACAGCCTTGTCGTACTCCTCTCCCAATTTTGAACCAGTTGGTTGTTCCATGTCCGGTTCTAACTGTTGCTTCTTGACCTGCATACAGGTTTCTCAGGAGACAGGTAAGGTGGTCTGGTACTCCCATCTCTTTAAGAATTTGCCACAGTTTGTTGTGATCCACACAATCAAAGGCTTTAGCGTAGTCAATGAAGCAGAAGTAGATGTTTTTCTGGAACTCCCTTGCTTTTTCCATGATCCAGCGAATGTTGGCAATCTGATCTCTAGTTCCTCTGCCTCTTCGAAACCCAGCTTGCACTTCTGGTAGTTCTCGATTCACATACGGCTGAAGCCTAGCTTGTAGGATTTTCAGCAGAACCTTGCTAGCATGTGAAATGAGTGCAATTGTACGGTAGTTTAAACATTCTTTGGCATTGCCCTTCTTTTTTTTCTCCTCTACATTTTCTCCTCTACAGCCATATAAATATGATGGAGAATGTTGGAAAAAATTCCAAGTAGGAAAATATACAATCAAATTCCTATCAACAAATATAAATTAGAAATCACAACTTCCTCTCCACTGTCACTCCAAATGGTTACAACTGTTGGTCAGAATAGTCATTAGGGGCCACCCAGACCAAAATATTTACCCATGAGATGTGATTTGGAAATCCTGATTTGAGTGCAGCCATCTTCCCGGGTGAAGTAAGTGATGCGGTCAATGCCTTATCTCAGTGCCTGGAGGCTGTGGGGGTCTGGATGGGGAACAACAGGCTTCAACTGAACCCTGGTAAGACGGAGTGGCTGTGGATTGACGGCCCCCCTGGATCCGGGAAGTTGTCATCTTTGGTTCTGGGTGGAGTTGCACTACCCCACTCGGATCCAGTGCGGAATCTGGGGGTCCTCCTGGACTCGCGACTCCTGCTCGAAGAGCAGGTGGCAGTCGTGGCCAGGAGGGCCTTTGCTCAGCTTCGAGTTGTGCGCCAGTTACGCCCTTTCCTGGATCGGGAGGCCCTCCGAACAGTCACCCATGCCCTTGTCATCTCCCGTATAGACTATTGTAATGCGCTCTACATGGGGCTACCCTTGAAGAGTATCCGGAAGCTTCAGCTGGTGCAGAATGCGGCGGCGCGAGCAGTTATGGGGGCCAAGAGATCGGCCCATGTAACACCTCTGCTTCGCGAGCTGCATTGGGTGCCAGTTTGCTTCCGGGTCCAATTCAAGGTGTTGGTGATCACCTTTAAAGCCCTACATGGCATAGGACCAGGGTACCTGAGGGACCGTCTCGTCCCAATAACGTCAGCCCGCCCCACCCGTGCATGCAGAGAGGGCATGCTTCGGACCCCCTCAACAAGAGAATTCCATCTAGCGGGGTCCAGGAGGCGTGCCTTCTCTGCGATAGCGCCCGCCCTATGGAATATCTTGCCCCCGGAAGTGAGACTGGCCCCCTCCCTCCTGACCTTTCGGAAGGCCCTCAAGACCTGGCTCTGCCACCTGGCCTGGGACAACAGAGGCGGGAGTGCCTCCTGGGGTTGGCTAGCCCCGTAGCATCACTATGCTACGTTCCCTACGTCCCCCATCTTGTATTTTATCTATTTATATTGTATTTTTTAAAATTATTGTATTGTTTTTAACTTTGATTGTTGTAACCCGCCCAGAGTCCCTTGTATGGGAGATGGGCGGGGAATAAATTGAATAAATAAATAAATAAATAAATAAATAAATAAGCAGGGACTTTTCTGTAGTGGCACCCAAACCATTCAATTCCATCCTGGTACATGAACATGGCACATTTTTATTATCTTTTTACATGCCAGGCAAAATCCATCCCAGTTTTCTATTCTTTTCATGTTTCTTAATGATATCTGAGATGCTTTTAATTAGTTTTTGTGTTTTATTTATTTTTACTGCCTGGTCCTACTGTCTACTTCTGTAACTTTTATGACTGTCTTTTCTTCTAATGTTGTTATACAAATCAAACTTGAAGGTACTAGTGATACATTTGGGTCATAATCTTATTTATAAATAAATAAATAATAAAATGTTTCAAGGGACCAGAATGCCTGTAGTTAACACTGCATCAATGAATGGGATAAGAACTCTTTCTCTAGGAAAATCTTTTTTATACTCTTTATTCTGTCTTTTCATTTTGCCCCATTTGCCCAGAAATAATGTAGTCACACAGTTAGTTGACTCCTTATCAAGTGGAAAGCAAGAGATTACGCAAACCTTATAAATCAAGGAGGGGGCGCGGTGGCTCAGCGGTTAAGACGCCAGGCTTGTTGATTGGAAGGTCGCAAGTTCGGAGGTTCAAGACCCCAGCCCCGCGTGACAGAGTGAGCTCCCGCACTCGCCCCAGCTCTTGCCAACCTAGGAATTCGAAAGCATGCAAATGCAAGTAGATGAATAGGTACCACTTAGGTGGGATGGTAACAGCGTTCCGTGCGCGTCATGCCGCCACATGACCGCGGAAGCGTCTTCGGACAACGCTGGCTCTTCGGCTAACAAACGGAGATGAGCACCGGCCCCTAGAGTCGGACACGACTGTGTAGGGGAACCTTTACTATATAAATCAAGGTGTGCCTCAAGTTGAAGAGCAGCATCTGGAATTTGAGGTGTCTCATACTCAGAAACCCAAGGAAGGAACAGAGAACAGGCAAACAAAAGAAAGGAAATGAACTGAAGATATTTAACATAAGGGAACTTGGGTGTATTCTCTGGCATTTCTGAAAACTTCCTGAAGTGTAGATTAAGGGTGAATGAAAAATTATAGGAGACACCATGAAGTATTTATGAATACTTTACTCTTTCCTTAGGGCTTGTAAAGGTTCTTCAGTAGACATAAAAATAAATCCAAAAGATATCTATTCCCTCTTCCCCCTTTTTCCCCTTGCCAAACCTTAGTAGCAGACTAGATGATTCATTAGCTTTCGAAGAAATCAGGCTTCCAAAAAACTGTAGTTAATATCTCGATATTTCATGATAACCATCTGGTATTCCAACAGTAGATGTCCTATGGTTACTTTCCAGCTGTTTTTCCACTAGCTCTTCAGGATTTTGACAGCCGTGATCTGGAAGCTCCATCTCTGCAAAGTATTCCCAACATATCATAGTCTGCTGAATATCCAATCTTCATCTTCCAATTGCGTCCTCCACAAATCTCGTCTGGATAGCTCTTGAAAATTTCTTCATAAATTAATCCACATGCTTTCTTAAAATTCCTGGAAGTTGTTTGGAAATTGCCTCAGATGTTCCTGTATCTTCTTTGAAACCTCTCTTGAAGTCCATCCATTCTCCTTTTGAAGTTCTGAAGAGGGGGGCATCCAAGAAGCAATATTTCAGAAGTAAACCAAAGGAACCTGTGCCAACTTTACTCCAAGGAGTCCCAAGAGCTTTGCAGACGTTGCTAAGACAATCTTCCTGTATCCAGGTTCCTTGATCACATTTATCCAGGCAAAAGAAAATACTCTCTGGCTCTCATTTCTCAAAAGAACTTGTGTTCCAGAACCTGCCCACTGGAAGAGGAAACTAGATATAGCAGGCCAGGCATCCATAATCACCTCTGCCACTACTGCTTGCATTCACAACTCCTGGTCTTGTTTCTTACCGCCAAGCTGGAGTCACTTAAGCGCTGGAATGAGGAAAGGATTGTCTGGTGTGAGAAAGGGGTCCAGATTCTGCTCACAACAGTGGGGGCCTTTGCTGCTTTTGGCCTCATGATCATCGCCATTGGCACCGATTACTGGCTGTACGCTCGTGCCTTCATTTGCAATACCACGAACATCTCTACGGAGGAAACTCCCCAGAAGGACAAGAAAGACCCGGGAGGACTCACCCATTCAGGTCTCTGGAGGATATGCTGCTTAGAAGGTGAGTAACCCATCCATTGAAATAGGTTCAGGAGAGGCCAAGCTCTAGAACTGTGGAAAAGCAAGCTTAGGTAGACAGCAGGTATACCACAAGATATTACAGTACATCAAACATGGAGCAATTAATGACCAAGTTCTCTAAGGCAGTGTTTCTCAACCTTGGCAACTTTAAGATGTGTGGACTTCAACTCCCAGAATTCCCCAGCCAGCATGGCTGGCTGGGGAATTCTGGGAGTTGAAGTTCACACATCTTAAAGTTGCCAAGGTTGAGAAACACTGCTCTAAGGAGACAATCTCTTACTAGAGAATTTATCCAATAAGGAGAAGGACTAGAGGCAGAAGACAAGAAACTAAAAAAGCTTTAAACACTGCAATTATGCACTGATTAGCTGGTGTAAAAACCAATATTGCTTCCACACTGGGAGGCATTGTTTTCCCCTAAATTAACTGAAAGCAGAATTAAAACAGTGGTTCCACTTTACATTTACCCTAGTGCCATATTATGCAGCAGTGCTTGTGTTCATGACTTTCTATAATATTAAATAAGTTTGAGTCAGCAAAGGTCTCCAGCATACCTTTCATTAGAAGCTCCCTCCTCACAGCTCCTGCGTTTAATTGCATTCTGTACTGTACGACATCAGCATAATTGATGAATCCTCATAAATAAATCGGGTCTTGTTCCTCATGGGATAGGAGAATTTAAATAATTATTTTTTTCCCCTATTGTAGCACTTTTTTTACTATAAGAAAATAAACCAAAAGAGGAAATCAGTAATCAAAACTCCTAGAGTTCAGGGGAAACAGAGATTGATTAATAGACATTTAAATTGCAACTCTATACTGAACAGGAAGCAATCAGAGGCAGAAGCCACGAAGAGGAAGTTTCTAATTAAAGGCACAATAGTTTTGAAAAGCATCAGTAATGTTTTTTCTAATCCACATCAGGAACCTGCCCCAAATTGTATTTAATTCCTGAGAAAAGATGGAAGCTCTGAATAAAGATGGGTAAATTAACATACAAAACATTTAATGACAACAGGCTGTCAATTACCACCATCTGGATTCTCAGTAAAATGCAACAGGAACAAATTCAAGCTTCTAACATAAAGCATGGCCTAATTACAGCTGATGGAGAGGAGCTTTTGGTGAGGTGGGCTTATTAGGACGACAGTTCAAGTATCTGTCTCTTAGTCTGAAAAGCCAGTTACCAACATTCTGCTCCAAGGTGCCAACATTTTGACACAACATAATATAGTCAAGCAAAAAACAACAACAACAACAAAAAGCCAAGATGGGATGTGGAGATTCAACTAGATTGTTGAGATCATCGAATAGGGTTAGTTCTCCATGCCCTTATGCAGCCATTTATTCAGATGGGAGAATGCATACTGTTCAGATGACATTACAAGAGTGTTGTAAAGAATTCTTGCAGATACCTTCAAATCTACAAGCTAACACACTCAGGCTGTTATGACAGGCTTTATTTTATTTATTTATTTAATTTTTAACACACACACACACACACACACACACACACACACACATATATATATATATATATATATATATATATATATATTATTCATATAAAGCAGTGTCTTCCTCCTGAATTCCTCACCTCACCTACATAACAGTAAATAGGCTGCCATGTTGCCCACACAAATTCACTTAGAGAGATCCTGAGTTTTCACCCCGATAAATGACTTTGCCTTTAAATGCTCTGAGCCTTCATAAGCGTAGACCCATTGGATTTTTCTATCTTCCTTTTAGCCATCCCTCTGCTGTGAGGCAAATCAATTTTCTCCAGAATTGACATAATTCCCTGATTAAGGTGTTCAAGTCAATCTTGTGGGTTTTCATTCCCATAATCTTCTAGTTAACATGGCTAAGGACAAGAGAATTATAGGAGTTGAAGGCCAACCCATTTGGGGGCTCCCAAATAGGAGAAAAAGTTATCCACAAGGGAGTGCAATTCTTGTCATCCAGATGTTTTGGGCTTCCATGTCCATAATCCTTTGCCCCTAGTCACTCTAGCTGGGGATAATGGGCATTGAAATTCTAAATATCTGACTGGTATCAGGTAGCTTCTCCTTTCTCCTCCTCCTCCTCCTACAGATGATGTAATCACCAAATATTGCATTTCAACACTTCCCCAATTACATTAAGAAGCATTTATTTAATTTGGCTTGTTAAATTATTTTCAGTATTCTACAGTTCGTTTACTGATATATGCTTTAATTAGGGTTTTTACGGCTTTGGTTTTTCCATTTGCTGTAAAAGAAAACTTACTGGCTTTTAGCTAAAAAATGGGTATATAAGCAATTAACAAGCGAGTCCTTTAAAAGCACCAAATTAGATAGGTATGCTAGCTGCAGCTTTGAATTTAACATGCTAGTTGGGTTTCCGTGGAGGAGGGATGCAGTAGACAGAGATTGATTGATACAGTTTCAGAGACTGATTTGATAAAAGTCTAGAGTATGGGGTTATGGTGATTTCTTCTTTTTTTCAAAACACTAAATGGAACTGCAGCTCCAGCCTTTCATGTGAAAACAGCAGGAAGGCATCTTGGGCATAGAAGCTATGGTCAATGACACTGCTGTCATAGCCATCTAACCTATAGAAACTCTACAAATAGGGCATGAAGGCTCAAGTGGACCTCCCCCATTGCCTCTCCACAGCAAATGAAGTTCCTTTCAGCTAAGTATCTGTTAATACAGTAGCTCCAACCCTCCAGGCATTTTCCTAACCCCACCTTAAAGCCCTCAGAGTTAATGGTCCAGAACCTTTAAGTCTTCTTTGCAAGTGGGCTTAGCAACACTTAAAGGTTTGGGATGAGAAACTGGTAGCATGTGCGTACTTGCTATATAAGTCTTACATTAGTAACCACTGATGATGTAGCTCAATGTTTCTCAACCTCAGCAACTTTTAAGATATGTGGACTTCAGGTCCCAGAATTCCCCAGCGAGCTTAAAGTTGCCGATGGTGAGAAACTCTGATATAGCTGGCTGAAAAGCTCATCAAAAAGAAAAATTTCCCAGGGCCACAAACATCATAAGGGAGAATTTGGTGGGATTGCATTTAATAGTGGGGGCCTGGCTTGAGATTTGGATCCAACGTCAGCTTGGTAAACTAGCCTTTTTTTTTAATCCGTTCAATCGTGTCCGATTCTCAGAGACTGCCTGGACCAGTCCCTGCAGTTTTTTGGCAAGGTTTTTCAGGAGTGGTTTGCCATTGCTTCCTTCCTAGGGCTGAGAGAAAGTGACTGGCCCAAGGTCACCCAGCTGGCTTTGTGCCTAAGGTGGGACTCGAACTCAAGGTCTCCCGGTTTCTAGCCTGATGCCTGAACCACTACACCAAACTAGCTCTCCAAACTAGCCTAAGATGGTATAAAACAGTCTTCTGTAACCCAGTGCCCTCCAGATAGGAAGATGTTGCCCTAGGATGCTGAAAGACCACCAGCCTGGGAAAAGCTGTTGTAGGACTTTGGCAATGGGAGGGAACGTTGCATCACTGGAAATCCAGCATGGGGTTAACCACTGCACGATGCCTGCAAACGCTGCTCTGACCCCCAAGCTGCTGGTCATTTGTCTCTTCCTGTTTGCAGGGCTGAAGCGAGGGGTGTGTGTGAAAATCAACCATTTCCCAGAGGACACAGACTATGATCACGACAGTGCGGAATACCTCCTACGTATGTATAAATGGGTGGCTTGTTGATTCTCCTTCCTTGGCCTCGGCAATGCCATGTTGCTGCTGTTCTCTGCAACCGGGGGAGTGGGGTTGGAATCCCACCGTAGGGCTGCTGAGCCCCCAGGTTTTCCATGGGATGGGACACGTAGTTAGATGTAGTGGTTTCCTTTTCAGGAGCCTAACTATTAAGCCGTAAAAGGGAGGTGATTTTTTTTTTACTGGTGATGGGGTGGAGATGTCTTGGGAGGCTGTCATGTTGCAGAGAGGGCTCTTCTTCTGAGGCTAGGGATGCCCGGCAAAGGATGAAGAAACAAGGGCAGCGGCAGCGTGGATGCGGCTTTTTCAGACCTTCTGAATACTCTCAGTTCTGTAGTACAACTTCTCATTGCCTCCTCCTGCCCCGCCAATCTGCCCCCCACTCCCATGAATACCGAAAGGAGGGCTGGGGTCTTCCTTATGCGGATCGTGCTTCAGAGGAAGGCTCCGGCCAAACGACGACAACGGCCATTTAATTGCTTTCAGTTTGCAGAAGGAAAAGGGGGAGGTCCGTATTATTGCTCCCTCTCTTGAATCTCTCTCCATTTCCTGCAGTCTTATAATATTAAAGCTTTACCTCCTTATCCAAAAGCAAGGGACTCTCATATTTGCAAGGAAGTTAACCTACCGGCACGTCACTTGGTCAGCAAGAGATGATATGTTTGTATGGTCAACTGCAAAAGACGAACGTAAGTTTCAGGGCGGTCTGGTTGACGATAAGGTGAGATGGTCATGAAAAAATGGCTATTAACCGAAGAGCTAAAGATGAGTTCCAGATGCAAAAAGCAAGATCTCGTAGATTGCCAGATGCAGGACAATAGTTATCCTTTTTCTTCATACCTGTAAAGAAGCAGTATAACAATAAAAGGCAGTCTTTACAAATTCTAAAAATACACCTCAGCATCCAAAACCCCAGCACACATCTGCAGAGCACCATCAAAACCAGCATCAATTTTAACAAAATTCTCGAAGAGGTGTGTTTGGTAGTTGCAGTACCACAACTGGCAAGTTTTCTTGAGAACTCCTTTTCTATTTTAGGTTTGTTTTCCCCCAAACTGAGGAAAAGAGCTCGTTAGATCCTCATCGGGAGAGAATTCGACAACTGTTAGGGCTCTACAGAAAAAGTAATATTTGCTCAACAGACGTTTACTAACAATGGATCTTAGGGCATGACTTCCGATTCTAATTTTAATGTCTAGGCCGGTTTGGGTGAATAACTGTGGTCCATAAATTGACTCTTAAACAAAATTGGTGATCAGTATTTGGCTGACTTTATTTTGGCTCGGAAGCCAAGCAAGTTCAGACTTGGTTAATACTTCAGTGTGTGATCATGAGGGAACTGTAGAGCTATAGGCTGGACAGGGGGGTTGAAAACCTTGCCAGAAGGTGCCTGCATCACATCCCTTCTGAAATGCTGCCAAGGAAATTGTGTAGCTGTATCTAGCAAATCACCAGGAGTTGAGCTTGTCTCAGCAGAGACTTCACTTTTACTGACTATTTATGCAAGGTCATGAATACACTATTCATGTAATATAATCCATGCATCCTACTTGCTAGTGAACTGTGTTTATATCCATTGTAGTTATGAAGCTGCATTTAAAATGCAGTTTACAATCCTTTGTAAAGAGCATGACAGTAGTCACGTTTTCTTGTAAGTAGTGGATGGGAGACCATCTTCTCTTAATAAGGGCACGGCTGGCAAACCTGCTTAAGGTGATAAAAAACGTTGAACCCCAAAGGGAGCATAATGCCAAAAGATCCATATTGCTCCCACCCCAAAGATGTTCAAAAAGTTGAACATCTGGCTGTTTCCCCAGGGCTTGTAGGGTGGGTGTTGAGCCCCTGTAGAATTTTATCCAATTAAGTTTTTGTCTTCCTGATGTTCATGATCTTTGTTCTTATTATTTGAATGCTGGCTGGGGAATTCTGGGAGTTGAAGTCCACACAGCTTCTAGTTACCAAGGTTGAGAAACGCTGCTCTAAATTGATTGATTGATTGATTGATTGGATGGATGGATGGATGGATGGATGGATCCAATATTGTTGAATATATCCACCCACATATTGCTTTCCAGAGGCAGTTCTTCAGTCACTGTGGGAGACAGAACCCTGAACTCAAAATTGGGGATGAATTATTAATTGCTATTAATGCTTTCATTTTTAACACAAATACACAGGGAAGTTGTTATTTACAAAACTCCTACATGTCCCCTGGAAACATTCAGTCCGTTTTCAAGTGAGCCAACAAAATTCCTCCCTCCCATTAATGCACAAATCAAAGCACAGCCATCTTTCAGTTTTTGCAGTTGAAAAATGCACATAAAATTGATGTAAATTTTTCTATTATTTTTTTGAAGATTCATCAGGAAACAAGACTCTCTAGACTTAGAAATGAATGCACAAAACTGACATAAAATTGAAATAAAAGTGGCGGGTGCCCTCTCATTGGCTGGCGTGGCACCTCCAGCGGGGTCTTCTTTATGCTCCTCCTTCCATTTCATGCAACGGTTCTGAAACCAGATTTTGATCTGCCTCTTGGTCAAGCACAGGGCGTGAGTGATCTCTATCCTCGCAGTTGGGTCAGGCAGCGGTTGAAGTGGAACTCTTTCTCCACCTAATGGCAGAGCCAGTTTGGTCTAGTGGTTAAGGCATCAGGCTAGAAACCGGGAGACCGTGAGTTCTAGTCCTGCCTGAGGCACGAAAGCCGGCTGGGTGACCTTGGGCCAGTCATTCTCTCTCAGCCCTAGGAAGGAGGCAATGGCAAACCACTCCTGAAAATGTTGCCAAGAGAACTACAGGGACTATCCAGGCAGTCACCAGGAGTCAACACTGACCCAAAGGCACAAAAACAAAACAAAACAATAGAAAACTGCCCAGTTTGATTTTAAGAGAGCCAGTTTGGTATAGTGGTTAAGGCAAGGCTAGAAACCAGGAGACCGTGAACACTGACCCAAAGGCACGCGCACAGACAGACAGACAGAAAGGCATTGGTGCATTCCCCCCCTCTATGCATCACTGGCCCTTGGGGAAAGCCACTGTTATTTTTCATGGGGGGGGGGGGAAGGGATGAGTTTAGACATGAGTTTTGACATTGTTTCCTGGACTGCCAGGGCTTGGGGGGGTGGCAAGAGACTGGGCAGGGAGCTGAGTTTTTCTCCGCTAGGTATCCCATCCCAAGGAGCGGCTCCATGACATCCGAGGCCTCGTGGTCTCTGGTATCCTGAGGCTGCCGGTATCCTGACTGAGTGGTATAGCAAGAGAAGTGGGGGGCCAAGGGGGGCCCAGCTCTTTTGCCATCCCAGAGACGTGGCAGGGAAAGAGTTGCCGCCTGGCACCCTTGTGCCCAAGAAGCAACTGACAGGCATTACTGCTGTGGCACAGTGAAGTGGAGGAATCCTGCTTCACCAAAAAGCTCTCACATTGCCACTTCAGGTGTTTTTCAGGCTCCTTATGCACGTGGGTTTAGCTTTTAAAAGAGGGCTAAACATGTGTTTTAACTGGTGTAAAAGCAACTGAGCGTGGGAAGAGGAGCTGTTGCAAGGTGTAGCAGGAGGACTTCACTGCCCCACCCCAACAGTACATGTCACCTGCTTCTCAGGATGGCTGACAGGCATACTGGATGGGTGGGGACCACCAGCGTTAACACCCCATGGATCAGGCATTGTAGCTGATCCTTGGGGTAGAGTGGGGTTCCCAATAAAATACCCCATCCATGGATCAGCTGCAGCTCTGACCTGCAGGGTGCGTTGGATCATCCATGACATGGGTTGGGTTGTTGTTTATTCGTTCAGTCGCTTCCGACTCTTCGTGACTTCATGGACCAGCCCACGCCAGAGCTTCCTGTCGGCCGTCGCCACCCCCAGCTCCCCCACGGTCGAGTCCGTCACCTCCAGAATATCATCCATCCATCTTGCCCTTGGTCGGCCCCTCTTCCTTTGGCCTTCCACCTTCCCTAGCATCAGCATCTTCTCCAGGGTATCCTGTCTTCTCATTATGTGGCCAAAGTACTTCAGTTTTGCCATGGGTTGGGACTGCCCAGCAAAGCCGGTTTACCAGGCAGACCCAACATACCCCGTGGATTAGGCTGCTTAGAAGCACTCAGCCGCTTTATCACAACCCACAGATCAGTTGAGGCTGTCCAGGAAGGCAGCTGTCAGTCTCAGGAAGGAGTTATGAAGCTGGGAGCTGGGAGCGCATTCCAGGCCGATAAGAGATCACACAGCTTGGACAGCGTGGGGGGGGGGGGGGGGCGAGGAAAAGGAGCAGGCTGGCACCTCCCTAAGTTCCCAAGGGTATTTTCCCCCTTAGCTCAGTAAAGGAACCTTTAGTCTAACAAGATTCTGTATGAGGTAGAAACAATAAAGAACTGGAGTTGAATTTCGGCTCAGCGTTGTCCCTTCGCCCATTTCCCTGGCAGGAGGTGACAGTTGCCACCTAAAGTAGCAGAGCTCCAAAAGGAGCCTATCAGTTGATATCAGCGAAGCACCTATGCAAAACCCTTGCACGAAGCGGGAGCAAGTCCTGATAGATGATTCAGCCCAGCGCTCTCGCCATCTGTTGAGACTCGCCTCTTCCCCGGTTCCAGCCCATTCCACAGGGATGGATAGTTTCCCCAAGGGCTGGTGACCTTCGATGGCAGGGCAGAGAGGGCTGGGGGCAGGTGCTGGGGACGTGGAGGGGTGTGTTTCCAGGTCGTTCTGGTATGGCTACAAACCCCGCCATCAACCCTGCATGAAATTGGGCTGGGGCAACAGGCACAATTGTCTTTCTCTACTGCAACTGCAACACCTTATCATATGGTCATTTCTGACCTTCTCCCCCACATGCCGCAGTACTGATGAAAGCCACGATTAGCTTAATATTAATTTTATGTGTATTTTATTTTTAAAAAGGGTGTATCTGACCTGAGAATGCAAACAGGGCATGAGCCAAGGAGATTTCTAGATGGAGAACTATCACTATGCTTCTCTTATGTAAAAGGGGTGATTTTCCACACTTGAATGTGTGTGTACATTATATTATGTTCCATCTACATTATTGGATGGGGAGGAGTCATAGCTAAGTGGGAAGGAAAGGGAAGATTCAATTCCCCCTCCTTCTGAAAAAGATCCCAGGTTTCTTTCTTACGCATTTCTATGTGCATGTATGTGCATGTCCACACTCACATGCTGAAAGGCCATCAAGAGTTTGGATTTTGCATCACCCTATCACCCTACCGCATGCAAGGGGCATGGTAGCTCAGCAGGTAAGATGCCAGGCTTATCGATCGGAAGATCGCAAGTTCGGAGGTTCGAATCCCTAGCCCCGCGCGATGGAGTGAGCTCCCGCACTTGCCCCAGCTCTTGCCAACCTAGCAATTCGAAAGCATGCAAATGCAAGTAGATGAATAGGTACCACTTCGGTGGGTATGTAACAGTGTTCTGCGCGTGTCATGCCGTCTACATGACCGTGGAAGCGTCTTCGGACAAGGCTGCCTCTTCGGCTAACAAACGGAGATGAGCACCGGCCCCTAGAGTTGGAAACGACTGCACAAATGTGCGGGGGGAGCCTTTACCTTTTTACCGCATGTTCATAGAGAACACTGTCATGACTTCAGAGGCTTCCTTTGTCCAGTAGTAGCTGGATAAACAGGGGTCAGGCAAAGCAAATTACTGTTACTTTTATTTTTATTGAGGATTCCTCAAAACATCCTTTCAAAGCCGACCTTCTGAAACGTAGTCATAGATATCTCAGGGGCTCCTAGATTTCCCAGTGATAGTGATGTCTGCTGTACAGACTGAATGTGCATTATATTTTGGTTTATCAGTAACTTACTAGATCTCCCAGTATCAGCCTTCTTTTAACAGGTTTTAACAGCCATGTAAATGAAACAAGCTTTATGGAGGTCATAGTTCAGGCATATTTGGTATAAAAAGGTAAAGGTTCCCCCCGCACATTTGTGCACTCGTGTCCGACTCTAGGGGCTGGTGCTCATCTCCGTTTGTTAGCCGAAGAGCCAGCGTTGTCTGAAGACGCTTCCACAGTCATGTGGCCGCATGACACGCGCGGAACGCTGTTACCTACCCACCGAAGTGGTACCTATTTATCTACTTGCATTTGTATGCTTTCGAATTGCTAGGTTGGCAAGAGCTGGGGCAAGTGCGGGAGCTCACTCCATCACGCGGGACTAGGGTCTCAAACCTCCGAACTTGCAATCTTCCGATCGACAAGCCTGGCGTCTTACCCGCTGAGCCACCACGCCCCTTATTTGGTATAACATGCCCCCTAAGAAGAATTTTATAGCGTAGCTCTTGATGGACTGCTCCAAAAAGTTTGTGCAGCGCAGACTCCATGCTTTAGCATTTCTAGACATTGCCAGAGTGACAGAATCAAAACTTGGAGAAAAGGTACAGAACATCACCATATCATGAATAAGGCTAGCCCAGAATCATCTCCAATTTGCCAATTTCCAATGTGTAAAGAGTTCTGCTCGGAGAACTGTTTCATGCCATATTTTATAATCCTTCCTTCCTTCCTTCCTCCCCCCCCCCCCACAGGTGTGGTACGAGCCTCAAGCATCTTTCCTATCCTAAGTGCTATTTTACTGTTGCTGGGAGGATTCTGTGTAGCTGCCAGCCGTGTCTACAAGTCAAAGCGCAACATTATTCTAGGTGCTGGCATCCTATTTGTTGCTGCAGGTAAGTGGTGTAGTGAGTATAGTACTGTGAGTAGATGCAAACTATCCCTCTCTGGATCTCTAGTGAGATTAGCTTTACACGTAGCTGGTTTGTTCATCAGACCTCTGGCTCTCAGCCAAACACTTTATCTTCCAATCCGTCTCTCCTGATCCATTACTTGCTTTGTACCACTTCATGCATGCACCTTCAGCTTCACGTCTATCTCCGCTTTCCCCTTCCAGTTGTGTTGTGTCAACAGCAACCAGAAATGTAATTGGCAATTCTGGGACTTGCAGGCTTGATTTATTTGAAAGGGTCTAGACTGGGGGAAAGCTGTTCTGATTTCACATGCATTCCTATTTGTCATAGATTCCTTTCCTACTCAGTATGGAAGAGTCTGGAGTTGTACGCTTGGCGTACAGAAAGTCCTGGTTTACAAGATCTCCAGGATCTCATTAGCAGGCCTAACTTTGGCTAGAGGTTTAAGTGAGATGCTGCCAATACGAGTGCACCATACAGACCATATTTATTTATTAATTAAATTTTTATCACCGCCCATCTCCCCTCAAGGAGATGGGGGCAGGCCATATGAAGGGGGTAGGCCCATACACTGCATTGTTTCATACTCATAGGCACGCCATGCTTTCACCGTCTTCCTGTTCTTTATTTATTGATCATTCATCCTTCTTTCTACCCATCTTTTTATCTATCTCTCCCAGTCCGGTAAAGGTGGTAAGGTCTTTGAATGACTCCCACTCCCTCTCATTTTCCTCCTCCTCCCATTGTATGCATCCAAACAGTAACGAATCCTCTATCCTTCCATTCAACCAGCCATGCAATCAAAATTTGCATCGTGGCAGCTATCACGTGGACCCAGGAGAAGCCAGGAGCTAAAGTTAAGGACTACCAACCACTGACCAGTCGGAATCCTAGTCCATGCAGAAAAGTGTCTGCAATTCTTTCTGTATAGGAGAACTAGTGGCCAGTCTCACTATGTGTGTGTGCAGTGGGGGGGTGGGGGGTGGAACCACTTTAGGACATAGAAAGTTCTTTGCCCTTGAAGCTTCTCAGATTGCACTACCCAAATTTAGTAGGAAACTACCAAATTATAGCAATGTGCTTTTCAGCTTTTAAAAAACAGAAGTGAAATTGGCGTACTACTCTCCAATAGGCTTAGCAAGCCAATTTTTATGTTTTAAAAAAATCCAACCCCCCCAAAAGAGAGAGAGAAAAGAGTTCAGAAGTTCTTGTCCTGCCTCCTAAAGGGACAATTCTCAGCTACCAATAAAAATGAAAATAAAATCAATTTATGGCTCCTGGCTGCAAAAAAAAAAAAAAAAAAATGCCCATTATGATCGACAGAGATGCTTTAATCTGTAGCTATGCAGATCTAGTCCTGCTCCTGAATCTTCATACCAGACTCTTCCTCTTTCTCCTTTTTTATCAGTCCATCGTCAACCTCTCTCGCTTTTCTTCTGCACCACAGGCCTCAGTAACATCATTGGCGTCATCGTCTACATCTCGGCCAATGCTGGTGATCCCGGCACAAAACGTGACGATGAGAAGAAGAGCCACTATTCTTACGGCTGGTCCTTCTATTTTGGTGGCCTTTCCTTCATCCTGGCTGAGATGATCGGCGTGCTGGCGGTTAATATATACATCGAGAAGAATCGCGAGGCGCATTGCAAGAGCCGCACAGAACTCTTGAAGAACCCTTCCTCCTCCTCCTCGGCCATCCTGCGCCTGCCCAGTTACCGTTTTCGGTACCGCCGCCGGTCACGTTCCAGCTCCCGCTCCACCGAGCCCTCACAGTCCCGAGAAACCTCTCCCGTTGGCCTGAAGGGTTTCCCTTCCACTGACATCTCTATGTACACACTGTCTAGGGACCCGTCCAAGGCCAACGTCAGTTCCCTCTACGGCGGTGCCAGCGAGACGGCCTCCACGGGGGCGACAACCTCCGGGGCAACCGGGACTGGTGGTGGATTCTTGCAGTTGCACAACACCTTCCCCAAAGATCCTGGGGTGACAGTCACAGTGACTGGGCCTGGTGTAGCAGGAGCCACTGGTACCCTGGGTAAAGATGCCTCTTCCAACACCAACACACTCAACAGAAAGACCACGCCAGTGTAGGGATGGACTTAAGAGAGGAGAGGGCATGGGAAGGAGAAAAGGGGAAGAGAAGATACTGTTGAAAGGACATCAGGAGAGTCAGAATGTTGAGAAGCGAGGAAACCATCCATCCAACAAGCATCTTGCTTGCTTGCTTGCTTGCTTTGCTTTGCCCTTCATCCTCTCCTCTCCTCTCCTCCCTCTCCCTCTTTCTCTTCCTCCATCTCTTGATCCATTCAACCACCCAACCACCCAACCAGGAATTCACTTCCCCGTTTTACCCATCCGCAGGATCCAAGATCACATCTTTAGTGGGATAGAGGTGGAGGAGTCATGCTATGCTCACCAAGGGGCTTTCAGGAAAGGGGTGCAGGGGTCACCCATTCCTATTCCCCAGTTTAAGAGAAACTAATCAAACATCACGGTCCTTTCCAGCGGGCACCTTGAGGACAACCAGGATGGATGCTTCCCACACTGGACTACACAATAGCAATGCTGTGATTATTTACTCTGTAGTCGTGGGGAAGGAGGGTAGTTCTTCTTACACACTAGGTTGAGACCTCTGATACAGCCTGGCAAGGGACACGTGTGGATGAAAGCCCAGGCCCCCCTCCTAAGCCTCCTACAAATGGCTTCCACAGCATACTGTGCCAAATTTGGGGCTGCAGTGTAGATCAAGAGGTTATTTGTTTCCTCCAGAGGTATAAGGGAACCCTCTCTTCCACTGCAGCTTAATTAAGGGCTGACAAAAGTTTGTGCCAAAACAGTGCCGGAGAAAAATACAAAAAAAAAAAAGGGGGTGGGTTTGAAAATCTAAATGGACCTACTGCCCCCTAGTGGTTGTCAGAGGTATTTCTAATCCACTAGGCTTTGCCATATTTCCTTCCTTTTTATCCTTGACTTTGGCCCAACTCTAAAGACCGAGCCATAGCTTTTCCTGAGATGAAGCTGCCTCTGGAGAAGAGGGAATCCTTGCTGTATTATAAAATTGTCCCTTGTCCATATTGAAGTGACGTTATGCCAATTATTAGTCCTGTGGTTTGTCTCGTCCACCCAACAGAGCAGCCTTCCCCAACACCTTATCCTCCAGACATGTCCAACCACAATTCCCCTAATTGTCAAACAACAGAATGGGAGTTCTGATTCTTCACATCTGGACGAGAGCAGGTTGGAGAAGGCTGCAGCAGATAGAACAACTGGCAGATGTTTCCCAATGTTATCTTCTTTTCTATATCTGGAAGAACTTTAAAGCAAAGAAACAGAGATGGTTTATATCTCTGCTTAGTCCTACCTACCCCAGAATCAGCTTCCTAGGAAGACTTTTTACATATATGATAAATTTATAAGTGCACAGACGCAAATATACACATAGAGATATTTATGAAGAGACTATTGAAATTATTGTGATGTTTCATAGGACTTGGTTAATTAAACTTTTGGTCAGTAGTGAAACACAGGATCTTCCTTACCCTAATATTTCCTTCCCTGGTGGATGCTTTTCTTACTCTGCAAAGGCAGACCTGAATCTGCAAATCCTCACTGCCAGCCCATATGCATCTCTTTTATTATACCCAGTGTTTCTCAACCTTAGCAACTTTAAGACTGTGGACTTCAACTCCCAGAATTCCCCAGTCAGCATGGCTGGCTGGGGAATTCTGGGAGTTGAAGTCCACACGTCTTAAAGTTGCCAAGGTTGAGAAACGCTGATTATAACATTGCAGCACCCAGGGATCCCATATGGTCTAGACCAGTGTTTTTCAACCTTGGCAGCTTTAAGACATGTTGACTTCAACTCCCAGAATTCCCCAGCCAGCATGCTAGGAGTTGAAGTCCATACATCTTAAAGTTGCCAAGGTTATAAAACACTGGTCTAGTGCATAATTTATACACATCACCACCCCATCTCCTACTAGTGACATTCTCGCCCAGAGTTTATTTCGGCCACATCTTGACTACAAAGCAAGAGCAGAAAGCAGCTGGTTTGTACCAAGTTAATTAAGGCCTATGCGGGTTTTCTGGCAGTCAGGTGCCAGATCAGTACTGTTTTATTTTTATTTTTTTATAGTGACCCTAAAACACGGACTCAGGGAGGGTTTCAGTAAATAGGTGTTAATAAAATGGAGAATTCATAATCTAATACGTAAAGAAATGGGGTGGAGGAGAAGCTGGTAACATTCCAAAAATTAAATCTAAACATTAGAAGACGGACCACCAGAGTCTTATTTCTCCTTCCATGAATGAGAAGTGCTGTAGACCAAATGATTCACATTCTGCAATACATTAAGCAAATGTTCAAATCAACTGAAACTACATAGCTGGCCCACACAGGCTGTTGCAATCTTGCTTGGTTAGTAAGTTCAATTAGAAGCTGTAGAATTCTGACTCAGCATGCTTACTGTCTGGTTGTTCAATGAACTGGCATCATTCTGGCCACAGAATTTTGCTTTGGAATTCACAGGTTACAGAATTAACAGAAAAGTCCTCTTTGTCTTTACTATATTAGTCCTACATTTAATGGGGCTTATTCCCTAGTAAGCAAGTTTAAGATTGCCACTCTAGGGTCACTCATGCAGAATTCCAGGCCAGAAGAGAAGATGGTTTGACTCAGCTACTCATCATGACACCACTGGAAGACCTGAAGGACCAGGTTAGAGATAGATTGTCATGGAGAAAATCTACCTATGTGGTTGCTCGGAGTCAAAAACAACTTGATGGCACATAATCAACCAACCAACCAACCAACCAACCAACCAATCGTCATGAAGAGTAACTAAAACCTTTGAACAATTTATTGTTTGGGTAATAGAAATACAGTTTGCCAAGATGTTCATTAGAGACATGCTTTGTTCTTTCAGTAGCTAATATAATGGGAAAGCCATGCCTGAAAAACAGTTAGAAACTGTAATTGTCTCTTTACTGTTTCCTCTAGCCTTTGAAGAACTAGTATTTTTTTCTCATATGTTTTAATGAAAATGTATTCTTTTTTCGGAGGCAGGTCTTAGAAAATGTAAAGCAGGGTGAGATTTTTTTCCTTCATTCTTTTTGTGACAATGAGATCATTTTTTTTTAACTCTTCAGAAAGAAGGACATTTAAAATGTGGAAAGAGAAAGGGGACACTGTTCAGTGGGAAAGCATCATCTGTTCCAAGTTTTTCTGTATAAAGTGGGTTTCGTATTTTAAAAAAAAGAGTATTAAAAATGCAAGAACAGAACACTGGCAAAAATCCAGTGAGTGTGCTACACAGAGAAACTCATAGTTGGAGGGAAAAACAATAGAAACATTAACAACAAAAACACTTGTCTGTCTGACATAATAGCAACAAACAAATGCATGGATTTTTACTGGAATCTACCTTTCAAATAAAGTCCTATGAAAACACTTTCTGGGCAGATGGTTATTGGAGAGAAAGAGGTGCAAACCCACAAACTACTCATTCAGGAGCCTAGGAAAGAAAATGAAGGACTTAACATCAGGGTGTCTGCAGGATACAGTCAAAAAAGTCAAAAAAGTCAAGGCGGCATTTGCAATGGTGTGATCGAAGGTCTACCTGTTCACATGTGCACATACAAAGCAAGTGTGGCTCTGATCACACCATTGTGGCCACCTACTTGATTTTTTGACCGTACCCTATGGATACCCCTGCAATGTTCTGACGTTTTCTAAAAAAGGCTAGTCTGTCTAGAATGGATCTGGCTGGCTGGTAGACCGAGACACGTGCACTCATCTCATACATATACCGTCCGGTCTATTTCTTCTTCACACCTTCAGGTGCCATATTTTCCTCACCAATAGTAAATTGTTTGAATTGCAGGACTTAATGCCATCCACCGACTTGCCCACTGGACTTAATTGTAACCAAACGGTGTGCACCATTTCCCATTCCGGTAGCTTTTGATTCAGCAACTATTGCTCTACCACATACTGTACATTCAGTTAGCAGTGATAGGGGAATACTAACATCCAGTCAGTTGCCTTGTTGGATCTAATTAATCCTCCACGAAAAAGCAATGGAGAAAAAGAAGAGCCAACTTCCCCCCCACACCCCCAAAAAATCACGGCCATGATAGAACTTACTGTCACGGCTTGGCACTATAGAACACACCTCCCAAACACTGATTCACTCCAGTAACCAATTGGTGCCCACTGCTATCTGTTTGGCCAACAGGGAAAAGCCAGTGTACAAGAGCATAAGGGATACCAGACACTTCCTAGAGCACAGCTTTCCAAACTGTGTGTCGCAACACTTTAGTGTGTCGCGACACACAGTCTGGTATGTCGCCACACAACCCGGAAGCGGCAGTGGGGGTGTGCACGGCGGCGGCAGCGGCGCACCATCAGTGCTTCTGTGTTTTAGCAGAGGCCGCTGCCGCAGCCGTCGCCACTGTGCACGCCCCTGCCCCCGCGCGCCCCCCCACACCGCTGCCGTGCACGCCCCCATGCCGCCACCGCTGCTGCCATTGGTGTGTCCAAACTGTGTGTCACAACACTTTAGTGCGTCGCAACACACAGCTTAGTGTGTCGCGAAGCGGCAGCGGCGGCGTGCACGGCGGCGGTGTGGGGGCGGCGGTGTGCATGGCAGCAGCGGCAGCAGCAGTGGCATGCCATCAGCGCTTCTGTGTTTTAGCGAGGCCACCATACACGCCGCCGCCGTGGCGTGCCCCCCGCGCCGCCACCGTGAACGCCCCTGCCACCGCCACTACCGCCATTCGTGTGTCACCAACGGCGGCAGTTTGGAAATCACTGTCCTAGAGGAAGCAGGTGGGGATTTTGTATTCCCAATGTTGTGATGGTGTGCTGCCAAAACCACTGGAAAGAGATTAGATTAGGGTCTGATTGGGTTCAGTATGTGTAGAGGGCGTAGAGGAAGTCAAGAAGAAGAGTGGTACCAATGCAACACTCAGATGAGAGGGGCCTGAGCCCCAGCCAGGAAAGTAACGTAAGAAAACATCTCAGACAAGCCCCACCCTAGTTCACACAAAGATAAAGTGACGGAGGGGGAAGCACATTCAGACTTGCAAGATTCTGTTACTATAGTTGTTACAATAATAGTAGTCCTGACTTATATGACATTGGTTTCCTGGTCTGGTCTACCTTGTTGGGCTGACAGTGTGTTTTGTGAAAAGAACCCACCCACCCGCACACATGCACATGGCCTGCACGTTCCCTTTGCGTTTTCAGATTTTGAAAAGCAGCCACTGTGACGGGACATCCATGGGTCCACATTTAGTGGCAGGCATTTCACAACGGGGGCCTCCACTGAAAAATATCTCCTTCCAATTCCAGAAATGCAGAAGTCTAACTGTCCTAGCCTATACAGCCTATTGGAGCTTCCATGATCTGCTGTCGCCTGGAATTTTCCTGTATAAATTACTGCATATCTTGGCTGCCATTAGTGGTCATCCAGATTTTTTCCCTCTAGACATGTTAGCTTTAGTGCAGAAATATCACACAAGGCTTTTCCCATTGCTACGTTGAAGAGCCCTCCCTTGACCTGGCAGAACACTATACGGGCAATGGAACTTGCTAACTGTGTGGACCATCTCTCTTCTGCCTGTGTCCCCAGCCATTGCAGTCTCAATTTCCCTCCAAGATCATGGGTGACAAAGCCTTACAGATGTTACCCAGCTTGGGGCTTCCCTGAGATGGTGTCAGAATAAGGGGGAAATGCTACTTTTAACACCATTAACAGCTAAGGATGGCATGCCTATCTCACTCATGGGCTTGGGATGAAACAAAAGCAATGCCATGGGAATACAGCAGAAAAAAAGATGTTGCCAGTGAAGATCATTCAGCAGTGGCCTGTTAGGACCAGTGAATGGAGCAGAGCTTAACCTAGGGTAAGCTCGTGCACAGAAAAAGAATATTGTTTAAAAACACAGCCTGTGAGCATGTTAGAGAGATTCAGGTTCTTATTCTTACACTTCTAGCCCACCCAAGCATAAAGAAACACACGCTTAGACATTGCAGGTACAAAAAGTAAGTACAAAAGAGTTCTTACATTTATTTTGTCCAGGTACAGCCATGTCAGTAGATAATTGGTTTCAGTTCTTCTTTCTGTTCCCTAAACTGTATACCTCTGGCCCTGTTTGCTGCCAGAGGCTGCGTGGAGAAAGGGGGGAAAGCCTCTGGAGTTGAGACCTAGCACATGGCATCTCCATGGAAGGAGCTAAGGCACGTGCGTCCCACCCCATCAGTGGAAAAATCAGAGAGAGAGAAGAGGAAGTGGGAGGGGCAGCAAGCAGCTTCCTCTAGTAGCACAGAGTTTGCATCCTAGAGCAATCACCCGTATGCTAATGAGGCATGCTTGATTTGCCGGATTCCAACAGCCAGAACATGTTGTGTCATGGTTAGGAGAAAACCCCTTACTAAAAACATGGCAGCAAGATTTTGACTGAGATTGGGTTTGCAATCATATTGTGCCATTTCTTTCTGCTTTTCACTCTTCTCCTCCACCTGCGCCTTCTCATTCTCCTCCTGAATATTCCTTAACAGGCATGTCAAGCAATTTTGTGAAGATGTTACATTTTCTTCTTTTACTTTATAAATATAAATTCCTGTACCGATTCAGAATCTCATCATATTTTGCTGGGGGAGGGGCAGGGGAGGGGATCTTTTTATTAAATAAAGAAATAGCAGCAGTGAGAGGGACTATTAGAAGGAGGGGGGGAAAACAACTATCCATCACTGGGGATTACACCTTGCACATTTTTCAGTTTCTTTATTCAAAGGAGATATCACCACATTCATTAAGAGAGCTGAACAGGGGATTGGGACCTCTTTTAGATTGTGTCTGCGTGTTTATTTTTTATTCTTTTTGTTTAATATTTGTCAGCGTGTATGACAATGTGTAAAGGTTGAGGATGATGATTAGGTGCCATGAAGTCAGTGTCGGCTCTTGGAGACTACATAGATTTTCCCCGGGGTGATCTGTCCTCAGCCTGGTCCTTCAGGCCTTCCAATGGTAGACACATCCCTGCTGTAGTCATGACCATCCCCCTTGCTGCTGGTTGTCCTCTTCTTTTCTTTCCTTCCACCTTCCCCAGCATTGGAGCCTTCTCCGGGGAGCGAGGTCTTCGTATAATGTGTCCAAGGTATCATAGTTTGAACCTGATCATGTATTCCTTGAGTGAGAACTTGATTGATTTGTTTGCTTTTTGGCTGTCCATAGTATTCTCAAGAGTCTTCTCCAACACCAACGTTCAAAAGTGTCAGTAGTCTTTCTATTTTGCTTGTTTAGAGTCCAACTTTCCCTTCCATTGACTGTCATAGGGAAAACCACATGAAAGTCAGGGTAAAGTGACATGTTTCATTAAATAAGTAACCATACAGCAACAGATCAGGGGTGGCTCTGTTTAGATATTGGTGTGAGGAACCATCTTTTTGAATATGCAAGTCATGCTGCAAGTCATCCCCCTGAAGCTATTTTCCATCAGAAATCTTGGTTTTGCACCCCACCTCCCATGAATTTATGTCTGGACTTGAGGGCACATGTGCTTTCTGTGTGCTGCCAAATACAGCACATTTTAAAGTATTAACAGTTTTACTGCTAGGATGCTGCCAGGAAAAGATGCACGTTATTTATATATGCAGAAGAAAAAAACCAGACTGGGCAGTTTTCTATAGGTCCTGCCAAATGAAGGGATCATAAAAGTGACTATAGGGAGTCCTCACTTAATGACCATTCGTTCAGTGACGGTTTGAACTTATGACAGTGCTGAAAAATCGACTTTCGACCGGTCCTCGCACTTACAACTGTTGCAGCATCCCCATGGTCACATGATCAAGATTTGGGTGCTTGGCAACCGGTTCGCATTTACGACCATCACAGCATCCTGCGGTCATGTGATTGCCATTTTTAACCTTCCCAGCCAGTTTCCAGTAAGCAAAATCAATGGGGAACTGCGTGATTCGCTTAATGACCACGTGGTTCACTTAATGACTGCAGTGATTTGTTTAACGACTGCTGCAAAAAAGGTCATAAAATTGGGTTGGATTTGCTTAATGACCACTTTGCTTAGCAACCAAAATTCCAGTCCCAATTGTGGTCGTTAAGCGAGGACTACCTGTATATATGCTTTTTTAAGAGGATCAGATTGTGAATGTGATTAGAGAATGGGCAAAGCACCCCAATTATATTTGAAAGAGGAAGAAAATGTTTCCTTTTATTACTTTTCCTAGATGATTGAGGGACGGAAATAATTTATTTTCTTGTTTTGTTTAACTATATCACATGCGCAGAATAACAGGACAGCAGCTCCAACTAGTGTGCATTCACCAAAACTGTTTGTATCTATAACTGCCATGTAGGATGGGACTTAGCTCAGGAAGACAGGTTTGAACCTCTGCTCTCCATCCATTGCAACTTATTTACTTCTGAGTAAACAAAATATACAAGAAGCTGCATATTTGTGTTTAGGTTGGTTTTCCCCTGCACAGTCGTGTCCGACTCTAGGGGGTGGTGCTCATCTCCGTTTCTTAGCCGAAGAGCCAGCGCTGTCCGAAGATGCTACCACGGTCATGTGGCCGGCATGACGCACGCGGAACGCTGTTACCATCCCACCGAAGTGGTACCGATCGATCTACTTGCATTTGCATGCTTTCGAATTGCTAGGTTGGCAAGAGCTGGGGCGAGCGCGGGAGCTCACTCCGTCATGCGGCACTCTGGTCTCGAACCGCTGACCTTCCGATTGACAAGCCTGGCGTCTTAACCTTAGAATGCTATTCAAGAGACAGGTACGGCAACAGAGAAGGCATACTTCCTACAGTAGGTCCCAATGGACACGTTGTTTAATCCAGGGGACCTGGGGCATACCCATTCTGCCCGATCTTATGGTATAGGCAGAAATGATTGAAGATAGGTGGTCCCTCAAATAACCAGGCCCTATGCCATGAAGGCTTTTATAGGTGATTACTAGCACCTTGAATTGCACCTGGAAGGCCACTGGCAACCAGTGCAGCTGAGGGAGCAGCAATGCCACATGGGCATACTGGAGCATGCCCATCACTGCCTGAGCTATAACTTCCAAGTGTTCTTCAAGGGCAATCCTCATGGGGTTGCACCCATGTTAAATAGATGACTTCTTTTCTGAAACCCTGGACATCCTTCTCACCATTCCTATAGTGGGTTAGTGGCATGATTTCCTTCTATTCTGAAGCAGGAAACACACAACATTGTAATGTAAGCTACGCGACAAGCTTAATGTGGTTTTAAAAACAGAGATCCCCCCTCCCCTCAACTCCCTCCAAATTCCAGGGGGGGGGAAATCCCCAAATCCCCAAGATCACTTTGTCCATACAATGGCCTCTTTTGCAGAACGGTCTTGCCCATCCATGTCCTTGCCCCCCTCCCCGTACGAAATAGCTGCCCACAAAAACTCTAGAAAGAAGGTAGTCTTTGAAGGCAGTGGAACAGGTGCTGCTTCCCTGGTGTTGAAGACCTTTCGGTGGAAGAAGAAAGCGTGGGAGAAACAGCCGAGGCACTAGAGGGCACAGATGTTTGAAGGTTGAGGGTGATGGAGTTGGGAGATGAAGGGTCATGCACAAGCATGTATCAAGACTGCAGAAACATTTTCACATACTTTACTGTGATCGCTATTACAACTCTATAATCACCCCCATATCGTTATAGGAGGGAGCAGAAGCCGAGAAACCATGGCTTGTCTAAAGTAAAGGCATGGTAAAGGCAACATTCATGACTGAGTACCAAATCAGAACGTGCAAGCGCCCTACTTTGAAAATAAATCAGTGCTTTCTCCAGGACATCTAACTTTTTGTAGGACTTCAAACTAGGAAATCAGAGCGGTATAATCCATTGCCTCAGTAAACCCCACCAGACTCATGCATGAAGAGGAGAGGGAAAGGTTTTGCTACGTTTACCCATGATAAATAGCCAGCACATCCAGAAGACTTCCATACATATTGGAAGCAAACCAAGTCCCACCAAGTTGTGGGGAGGGAGGGGGCCGCCTTGAGCTCTTCCGTGCCCAACAGGGGGTGCTGTGGGAGTGGGCAGCTGGAGCAAGAGGGCCTCCCCCATTCCTTAAAGCAGAGCTTTCCAAACTGTGTGTCGGGACACGTTAGTGTGTCGGCTGCAGTGTCTGGGTGTGTCGCGGCTGCTGCTGCCTCCGAGCCCTGCCAGGATTCCACGCAGGTCCTAGTGCCTGCCTTGTGCCCTGCTGTAAGAGTGTGTCGCGAAATGACGCATGTCTAAAAAGTGTGTCACCAACATGAAAAGTTTGGAAAGCTCTGCCTTAAAGGGTACCATTTTGACTTCTGCTTTTTTAAAAGTATCACACTCCTGCACACAAACACATCCAGACTGTCTATGAATCTTGCAGCTTAAAATAACCCTCACTGCCTGGATGAGGGCTGAAGAACAGTAACAGGTGCTCTGCCCACTGGCCAAGGCCACCGGGGTGTGCGAGGTAGCTGCTGTCCTTCCTGCCAAGTTGGGGGCACTGACTCGAGAAGACGGGGGTGGGGGGAGAGTGGTCGAGCAGCTTTTCGGCACTGCTTGCAGCGCGCTGACCTAGATAAGACTCAGGAAAAGCTGGGCGGCGAACCCAGGCAGAGAAGCAGGCTCAGCGCTTGGGTATTTATGGACCGAGGACAAACTAGCTCTTCAGCAGGCAAAATAGATTCCCTGGAAAATCAGGGGGCAGGAACAGGGGCTATGATGTGGCCCAACTTTTTCCTTCAGGACCGGGAGCAGCGCATAGCCATGCGCAGGCGGGGAGGGGGCCAACGGGAGACGGTCCTAACGGACGATCAGGAAGGCAAGATCAAGCTGGCTTTCTTTGTGGCCATTGTGGGAATGACCCTGACGGTGCTGGCGGTGGGCACCGAATTCTGGGTGGAGCTCAACACCTACAAGCAGAACCACTCCGCCATCTGTGAGGCCGCCCACTATGGCTTGTGGAAATTCTGCTACAAGAAACTGTGGGTCTACGATGTGGGAGACGAGAGAGACACCTGTGGGCCTGCAGAGCTGCCTGGCGGTAAGAGTGCTTCCTATTCTCTTCCTATTTGCTCTTCTTCCCCTTCCCGATCTTCAGCAGTTCCTCTGAAAATGCTCCCCAACTGTGCTTGGAGTAGTCAACCTTTTAGACTTGTTAAGTGTCTTCCGTCGCTCTTCTTCCACTCCACATCCCATTACTACTCTTTCGTACAGATATTTCTGCTGCTGCAAGGAGTTTGTATCTGTGTTCTAGGGGATGTGCCTGGAGATTGGGATGGATGGGGCCACCTCTGGAGTAGACAGGTGAGATCATTGCCCTGCTCACCTCCCCAGAAAAACAAACTCAGCCTTCCCCTCCCTCCCTCCCTCCCTCCCTCCCTCCCTCCCTCCCTCCCTCCCTCCTTCCTTCCTTCCTTCCTTCCTTCCTTCCTTTCTTTCTTTCTTTCTTTCTTTCTTTCTTTCTTTCTTTCTTTCTTTCTTTCTTTCTTTCTTTCTTTCTTTCTTTCTTTCCTCTCTCTCTCTCTCTCTCTCTCTCACACACACACACACACACACACACACGAACACACACACACACACACACACACACACACAATCACTTTGCACTTTGCACTACTCTTTCCACACACCCTCCACCTCCATCACCAGTGGGTTCCCCTTAGCCAGCCAAACAGCTGCTGCTCCTGAGTGGCATCTTCCTCATGACTCCTGTGCCACCTGGCAATTTATGAAGCTGCTGCTGCTTATGGGTGAATTCGGCAGCTGAAGGGAAATGTGTATGAGGGGAGGGACTGCACAGAAGCCTTTTGAGGGCCACATGCAATTTGTGGGCTTTGCGGTGAACACTGAGGTCACCATTCCTGGTGTTGTGTTGCATGGAAGCATAACATGTGCATCATGTATAGAATCATAAGGCAGAGCTTTCCAAACTTTTCATGTTGGTGACACACTTTTTAGACATGCATCATTTCGCGACACACTCTTACAGCAAGGCACAAGGCAGGCACTAGGACCTGCGTGGAATCCTGGCAGGGCAGGTTTGGAGGCAGCAAGGCACAAGGCAGGCACTAGGACCTGCGCGGAATCCTGGCAGGGCAGGTTTGGAGGCAGCGAGGCACAAGGCAGGCACTAGGACCTGCGTGGAATCCTGGCAGGGCAGGTTTGGAGGCAGCAAGGCACAAGGCAGGCACTAGGACCTGCGCGGAATCCTGGCAGGGCAGGTTTGGAGGCAGCAAGGCACAAGGCAGGCACTAGGACCTGCGCGGAATCCTGGCAGGGCAGGTTTGGAGGCAGCGAGGCACAAGGCAGGCACTAGGACCTGCACGGAATCCTGGCAGGGCTCGGAGGCAGCAGCAGCCGAGACACATCCAGACACTGCAGCCGACACACTAACGTGTCCCGACACACAGTTTGGAAAGCTCTGTCATAAGGTGTGGCACAGGCAAAATAATGATGATGGCAATTTGAAGACGGGGGATTAGCAGCCAGTAAATGTGGGGCTTTTCTCCTTAATGTAACAGAATAACTGCAGGGCTTGCTAAATTATACTTTTCAGCAGTTCCAGCTAGCAAGACCAGTGGGAAAGGCGTTGTTACACTCCTATCCTTGCAGTAATGTTTATTTTCTTGCTTAGACGTATTCACTCTCCTCATTTATTCACAAAACAAAACTGATACATAGCATCTGTCTCCTCTTTCTGCCTCCCCCTCCCTTCCATTCCACATACACCAGGACTGCATATAATCCGAGGCTCATGACTTCAGGCTTGGCATCTTTTTGCAATGATAGGCTAAGAACTTGCTGTGAAGGATTGCTGAAGTGTTTATTTATTTTTTATTTATTTAATTAAATTTATATAACCGCCCATCTCCCCCAACGGGGAACTCTGGGCGGTTTACAATAAAATAGTTAAAACAGAATATAAAACATCAATATACAATATATAAAAATAATAAATAATTAAAAATCCAGATGGACGATGGAATTAAAACGAAGGACATTATAAAGTTAAGGAATTAGCCACCCCCATGAGGAACTATCTTTTGCTCCTTCCCATGCCAGGCGGCAAAACCACCGTTTATTCTCTTTTGCTAATGATGGGTAACTTTGCCCCTGCTAGCACCTTTTTCAGACTCTGGTTTCTATAAGCACGTTTCCTCTTTGAATATAGAATTGTCTTAAAACAGCCTTCTACATCCAGGCGGACTCCCATTCTTGTGGATTACAGTCGGTTGCCCTCTGTCTGGAGAGTTATGGGAGTTGATGTCCCAATGCATCTAGAGGCCACTACATTGGTAAAAACAATAGCTTACTAGGAAAACATTGGTTTGATGTATGAGTGTCTGAATTCAGAAGCCCTTGTAGGGTCCCAGAAAGCAGATCTTCCTTATCAGCACGTCTATTTTTCTTTGATCCCATCCATCCACCTCAACATCTTCCCCCAGTCTTTATCATGCATAATTCTTTTTTCTACTCCATCATCAGCCCCATCATATGCCCCAAGTATTCGGCTTGTTGATCACCACCTCAAGCAAGCGGTCAGCCTTTGCTGAATCCAGGATTGATTGGTTGGGTTCTCTGTGCAGTCACACTGTTCTTCACAATCTGAAGGCATCCATCTTGGTTCTCTTGTTCTTTCTCAATGTCCAGCCCTCATAGCTAACAGGACTCTAACAGTCCTTCTCTTCCATGATTTTGTCTAATCTTGTTATTGCGTATATCCCCAAGATTAATATCTACTTTTCTACTACAGCATACTGTCTACCTTTATCTATTCTTGAGCCCAAGAAAACAAAATTATCTACCAACTTCACTTCTTTGCTCATAAATGTAAATTCATTAAGCATACAGGTTGACATTACCTTGGTCTTCTTAATATTTAACCATAACCTAGAATTTTATCTTCCATTTTTACTTTCATAAAGAGCTCATCTCCATCTTCTTTACATCCAGCTAACAAATTGATGCCATCTGTGTATTTCACATTATTGTTTTCACCTTCAGATTTTAACTTCAGCTGTCATCTCTTCCATTCGCTGTATATTATGGAAATATATACCTGTATTCTATTCTGACCCATTCTGTTTCTCCAAAATCTGTTCTTATAGCTCCTCCTTCCCCCCCCCCCCAAAGATTCCTCAGAAGAATCACCGGTTGTTCAGACACATTAGCCTACAATTCAATGAAATAAAAATCCACCTCTTTCTTGTATTTTCTTGTTTTCTTCATTATCCATCTTATGTTAGCATCCAGTCCCGTGTTCCTTTGTCTTTTCTGAAACCTTGGAATTTCTCTCCCCATGTTTCATTATACTTTGGAAAAAAAAATTAAAACTTTGCTGTGTGAGGAATTAGTGCAGTGCTTCAGTATTTTGCACATTGTCTTGCATCTCTTATTCAGTGTTGGATTCTACAGTGATCTCTTCTAATGACTAGGTCACACAGTTTCATTTCATATTTGTTGACGTACAGTTGTGAGCACTTTAATTGCCTCTTCTCCTGCAGCTTTAAACAGTTTCATTGATATTTCCCCTGCTGCTTTCCTGTTTGACAGGTGGCCTATTGCCTGCAGTACCTCACTTTCTAGTGGAGTTGGGTTTTGAATATATGATCTTTCTTAGGCTGACCATACGTCCCGTTTTGAACGGGACAGTCCCGTTTTTTAAGCATTTTTCAACCGTCCCATTGTTTTGATAAAAATCTCAATTTTGTCCCGTTTTTTAAACCCGGCAGGGTTTAAAATCCGAGCCGGAGCTGCCGATTGGAGGCAGCCCGGAAGAGGAAGCCCTCCCACCTATCAGCGCATGGCAAAGGAGGGCGGGGTTTGCAGGCGGGAGCCAATCGCACGGACCGGGGGCGGGGTTTGCAGGCGGGAGCCAATTGCGCGGACTGGGGGGCAGGGACCCCTGTCTTTTTCATGAATACGGAATATTACATAAGACCCCGTCCCGTTTTGCCATCCCAATGTCCCGTTTTTGTCTCAAGGAAATATGGCCAGCCTAATCTTTCTACAAATATTTCTGTCATTCTATAATCCTGATGATAAAGGGTTTTAGTATAATCTTTCTTCCTGGAACTTGCCTATATCAGATGACTTCTGTGATTGCTCTTACATATTTCTAGCTCCGTTGTAAATGTCCCTGTGATTTCTTTGCTCTCTTAAAAGGTTATTTGTTTCTTATATTTATAAGCTATATTTGTTGACAGTTTGCCTGATAAGTCTTTACTTGTACTTTCTTGCTTGATCTTCAGCTGTAGAGAAATTCATACATGCATGTGCACATACAGACATGGACACTGTCTGGCTTTGAAAGTGGTTTTTTTTAAAAAAGTCTGGCAATGATAAACAGATATATGATAGTTAGAGTAAGAAAAAGCAACTGTGTGGGAAGGAAGCTAAAATGTGCCATGAAAGCTAAAATGTGCCATGAAAGCCACTATTTTAGAGTTGAATGTGGTGAGATTCAAACCACACATTAAACCAAAGAAAAACAAATTATTTATTTATTTATTTATTTATTTATTTATTTATCAAATTTATCACCGCCCATCTCTACCACGGTAGACTCTGGGCGGTTTACAACAAATGTTAAAACTAAAGTTAAAAATCAATAATCATTAAAATACAATAAACAGTACAATAAATAAGAATATAAAAATCCAGAGGATGGTAGGATCTTAAAAGGAGGTCATTATTAAACTAACCACCCCCAGGAGGAACTATCTCTACCTTTGTCCCACGCCAGGCGGCAGAACCAGGTTTTTAGGGACTTCCTAAAGGCCAAGAGGGAGGACGCCTGCCTCACCTCTGGGGGCAAGATGTTCCACAGGGCGGGCGCTATCGCAGAGAAGGCATGCCTCCTGGACCCTGCTAGATGGAATTCCTTTGTTGACGGGGTCCGCAGCATGCCCTCCCTGCATGACCGGGTGGGGCGGGTAGATGCAATTGGGATGAGACGGTCCCTCAGATAGCCTGGCCCCATGCCATGTAGGGCTTTAAAGGTGATAACCAACACCTTGAATTGGACCCGGAAGCAAACTGGTACCCAATGCAGCTCGCAGAGCAGTGGTGTTACATGTGCTGATCTTCTCGCACCCATAACCACTCGAGCGGCTGCATTTTGGACCAGCTGAAGCTTCCGGATACTCTTCAAGGGTAGCCCCATGTAGAGCGCATTGCAATAAACTATATGAGAGATGACAAGGGCATGAGTGACTATTCGGAGGGCCTCTCGATCCAGGAAGGGGCGCAACTGGCGCACAAGCCGAAGCTGTGCGAAGGCCCTCCTGGCCATGACTGCCACCTGCTCTTCGAGCAGGAGTCGTGAGTCCAGGAGGACCCCCAAGCTCCGGACTGAGTCTGAACGGGGTAGTGCCACCCCATCCAGAATTAAAGATGATAACTTCCTGGAGGCCGAGGGGCTGTCAATCCATAGCCACTCCGTCTTACCAGGGTTCAGTTGAAGCCTGTTGTTCCCCATCCAGGCCCCTACAGCCCCCAGGCACTGAGATAGGGTGTCCACTGCAACACTTACTTCACCCGGGATGGAGATATACAATTGAGTATCATCAGCATATTGGTGACACCTCATCCCGTGATGACGGATGATCTCACCTAGCGGCTTCATGTAGATGTTAAATAGGAGAGGAGAGAGAACCGAACCCTGCGGCACCCCACAAAGAAGGGCCCGTGGGTCGGATCTCTCCTCTCCTAGTACCACCAATTGCGAGCGACCCTGGAGGAAGGAGGTAAACCAGCGCAAAACTACACCGCCCACCCCCAGCTCCCTGAGTCGCTCCAAAAGGATACCGTGGTCGACGGTATCGAAAGCCGCTGAGAGGTCCAAGAGAGCGAGAATGGATGCACTCCCTCCATCCCGCTCCCGCCAGAGATCATCCATAAGCGCAACCAATGCAGTCTCTGTCCCATATCCCGGCCTAAAACCTGACTGTAAGGGGTCTAGATAATCCGTTTCATCCAGAATCCTCTGGAGTTGCAGCGCCACCACCTTCTCAACCACCTTTCCCAAAAAGGGAAGGTGGGAGACAAAATTATGGCTTAGAGCAATGTGTTAACCAGGTCAAAAGGTTATTCTAGAGCAGTGGTCCCCAGTCTTTTTGGGACCAGGGACCAGTCGTGGAAGAAATTTTTTCCACGGACCGGGGGGGGGGGGCGGGGTTTGCAGGCAGGAGCCAATCGCATGCACCGGGGGGGGGGTTTGCAGATGGGAGCCAATTGCGTGCACCAGGGGGGCAGTTTTTGCAGGCGGGAGCAAATTGCGCGCACCGGGGGCGGGGTAATTGCGCGCACCGGGGGACAGGGTTTGCAGGCGGGAGCCTCGCGGCCCACTTCCTAACAGGCCACGGCCCACAGGTTTGGGACCTCTGTTCTAGAGAATCACCCAACCAATATAGTAAATCAAAGATGGAAGCTTGCCACTACAATTTGCTTCCATACCATTTGTGTTCCTTAACCCTAGAAAGCTTGACTATATACACAGACTCTCAGTTCAGAAGAACAAATGAATGTGTTGGCCCAGCAGGCAGGATGGCATTCATTCATTGTGCTTTCAGCCTTGCCATAGTGGGTGAGCTCAAGATTGGTTTTGGTTCAGTAGGGAAATTACCCAGCTATGTCAGGTATGTAAGTAAGCTTCAGGTGGACTACCAGGGAAGGTAGTTGCAGAAAATAAACCTCTAGTTTGTCACTCTTTCTTCTGCCTTACCTGAAACTGTCAACCGCTGGCCTAAATTCTGCCCAGTTTGCCAACTTTCCTCAGGAAATAAAACCAGAGCAGCTGTTTGTTTTCAATAACATGTTAGGGGATGATCTTGCTGCCTGAGAAGAGGAAGAATATACCAGAGTTTTTAACTATCCATCTCCAATCTATTTATTTATTTATTTATTTTAATCTATTTATTTATGTACAAAGAAATGGATGGGAGAGAATTCTGAGGCAGCATTATTGGGTGGGTCTCTTTCCGTTCTCCATAAACACACCCAGCAGATAAAGACACGAAAGCCTCTTGGTCTCTACCTGGAGCAGAGTTTAGAGGTCTCCCTACAACCCAGTAAGAATGTACAGGTAGTCCTCATTTAGCGACTGCCTCGTACAGCGACTGTTCACAGTTACGACGGTGATGAAAAAGTAACTTTGCAACCAATCCTCGCATTTATGACCTTTGCAGGTCTGTAAAGCAAAGGAAAGCTGAAGTAAGATCGTAAGCAATCATGATTTCACTTAGTGACCAGTTTGCTTAACAACCGTGTTGCCGGTCCCAATTGTGGTCACTAAACAAGGACTACCTGTATTACATTCTTGCACATCATTCAGACAGTCCCTTTCCTGGATACTAGATGGTTTCATCTTAACGGAGCTAGGTTGTCATGATGGCACGCACGAACACACACACAAAGGGAACTTGATTTGCTCAACCTTTTGTCACATAACCCAAGAACAGCCATTGTCACATTATTTCCCAAGAAGCAACTGATTAAGGTGGAAAGATGTTTACCATCTCTGAATTTTCTTTCCTTATGCATTAACTAGTTCAGTGTTTCTCAACCTTGGCAACTTTAAAATGTGTGGACTTCAAGTCCCAGAATTCCCCAGCCAGCATACTGGCTGGGGAATTCTGGGACTTGAAGTCCACACGTCTTGAAGTTGCCAAGGTTGAGAAACACTGAAGTAGAGCATGAGCAATCCTCTTTCAACGCATTGTTCGGAGGGGAGGGGAGGGGAGGGGAGGGGTGGGGAAGGGAGGGGAGACAGGAAGGACCCTTTTTCCTTTAATAGCTGTATTATTAGAAAGAGCCATTTTCAGAAGGTGCAGATTGTCTTGCAAGATTGCACAAATTGGCCTCTGCTAAAATCTCCTCTTATAATGTAAGCACATTTTCTTTTCCTTTGCTGTTTGCTCAGACATAGTGAGTTTCAGAGATAGCTAGTACGTGCAGTTGCTTAGGTCTGATTTCTAAATTTCATTCAAAGCGCAACAGAAGTTCCTTGGGATCTTCAGTTGGGGTGGATATTAAGAGACAAGAATATCTTGGAGCACTTCAATTGTTGAAGGGACAAGCATTGTCAGGGCTGACACCTCCTAATTGCACCTGCTATTTCAGAAATGTTGACACTTGTAAACTTTCAGTTATGTACTATTTCATTTATCCCCCATCCTTTTTCAAAAAAGTCTGCAATTACACACATAGGCTGTCTTGTATCAGGCTAGTCCTTTCAAAGTAAAAGTGTCATCTCTGGCATATATATCCTTTGTCCAGTCCCTGGACTAAATCTAATCTCTTCATCCCTTTCAACAATTTTAATTTTTGATGTTGATGAGACGAGATGTCATAGCAAAGTTATGTCATAGTTCACATTGTAATCTTGAAAATCTGACGTTCACAGGCCTTTAGCGCACTTCAGTAGTAGACCCTGGAAGAGCTCCTGAGTAGCCTTTTCTGTAGAAAAACAGGAAGAACTCTCCTCTTTTTCGCTGCACAAGGGTGTCTGGAGAGCAAAGTAGTCGGCACAGTGGGCAACATAGTCAGGATCCAGAGAAGGTAGTAGAGAACCAGGCCACAAGCAGATAGATAGTCACCCAGCCGGCTTTCATGCCTAAGGCAGGATTAGAACTCACAGTCTCCTGGTTTGCCATTGGCTCCTTCCTAGGGCTGAGAGACAGGGACTGGCCCAAGGTCACCCAGACAGCTTTCATGCCTAAGGTGGGACTAGAACTCTCAGGCTCCTGGTTTCTAGCCCGTTGCCTTAACCACTAGACCAAACTGGCTCTCATCTATTTATCTATATCTATTTATCATTTATCTAGCTTTTTATGTCTCATTTTTGCTGTCCTGCTCATAGCTTAACCTCATCTTCCTTTGTAATATGCAAACATTTGGTTGTATTTTATCAAACACACGTGGGTATGTAACTTTACAAAATAGCTCTCAGATTCCATATGCAATTTCTGTATCAGGCTTTCTCAACCTCTTGACCCTGGAGGAACCCTTGAAATATTTTCCAGGCCTCGGGGAACCCCTGCACATTCAGGCTCAAATGTAGGCCAGAAGTTACAAAATTACTATATTCGTTTCATGTGTAGGCCTGGATATATGCATGAACAGTGTTCTTAAACTAAAAATAAAGAATGAAGCTTACCTCTTTAACGTGAAGTTGCCCGAATTTGACATAATATTTTAAATAAAGGATGATCTCCTGGGGAGCCCCTAGTGACCTCTCGCGGAACCCTAAGGTTCCACGGAAACCTGTACTATAAAGAAAATAAATGTATAGTTGTACGAAAAAGGGTAAAGCACTGAAATTATAGAATGAAATAAATGAAAATATAAGAAAAAGATTAAAATAAACTAAGCAAAGACATTGGGTTTTATATATTTAATTAATTTATATAGATATACATTTATGTACAGTATTTTATATGCTTTTATATGTTTTAATTGTCAACTTTGTGTAAACCGCCCAGAGTCCCCTCTGTGGGGGGAGATGGGCGGTGATATAAGTATGATAAATAAATAAATAAATAAATACAAATATAGAAATGAAATACAAAAGGGATTGAAAGACATAAAGAAAATAGTATAACTTAGCAAATAAAAAAAATGTTTCTTCGTAAAGGAAACAGGAAGTCTTTTAAATTAATTGTTATATATGTTACTTTTTCTGTTGTTATTGTTATTATTGTTGTCCTATGTAGTAGATTGTAAATATGTTATATATGTTGTAACTCTTTGTAAATGTAACTATTTTTGTTTGTCTACAAATATTTTAAATAATAAAATATTTAATGTGAAGTTGCCCACATTTGAAATAATTTTTCAAATAAACCGTGGTCTCACAGAACCCGAGGGCTCCACGGAAGTCTGTTTGAGAAATCCAGCTCAAGAGGATGCAACCAATCGGCTAAGGTGAGCAGGCCCAGTGCCTTCTTGATGGAAGAAGGCCCGGGAGCCTTTCTGAAGGTGAACTTGTCTTCACTTGGATGAAGGAAGATCCTAAATAAAGGCCTGTGATAGGGATCCAGGACCATCAGCCCATCCAAACTAGGTGTTCTACACATAATGCCCTGGTTCTCTGGGAACTAACACTGGAGGAAAAAGAGAAAAACTCTTTTTTGTGGGGATTTTTTTTTATGTGTGTGTGTTGTTGTTTTTTTGGTGGCTCAGCGGGTAAGACGCCAGGCTTGTCGATCGGAAGATCGCAAGTTCGGAGGTTCGAATCCCTAGCCCCGCGTGATGGAGTGAGCTCCCGCACTAGCCCCAGCTCTTGCCAACCTAGCAATCCGAAAGCATGCAAATGCAAGTAGATGAATAGGTACCACTTCGGTGGGTGGGTAACAGCGTTCTGCGCGCGTCATGCCGGCCACATGACCGCGAAAGCGTCTTCGGACAACGCTGGCTCTTCAGCTAACAAACGGAGATGAGCACCGGCCCCTAGAGTCGGACACGACTGCACAAATGTGCGGGGGGAACCTTTACCTTTTTATATGGAGCTTTAACAATCTTGGCTCAAATGAGGAAGGTTGGTTCTTCTACAAGGCATCCATGGGAGGAGGTCCCAAAAGTCAAGATGGTGGCCACAACTGGGCCATCAAAGCCCCACCCCTTTTTACATGGGTGGTGCATGGGATGTATATTGAAAAGGGGCAGGGCTTTGACGGCCCAGTTGTGGCCACCCCCTTGACTTTTGGGACTTCCCCTGTTCTCCTAATCCCTGCTATTGCATATCACCAATTTTCCCATGCGTGCACACCCAAAGACATATCCCACAGCAGCGTTTATGTCTGAATGCACCATAATGTGCTCGGCTGAAAGCGCAGGACTCGTGCAAAGCTCCCCCCCCCCCCCGCCTACCTCCACCCCCACTGCCAGGCCTGGTCTTCCTTCCCTGTTCTGAGTAAGATGATATGTTATTCATCTACCATCTTAAATTCCCTATACAGTGAAGACAACTTGTAACAAAAGGCTGTTTAGGGGCTGGGCTGAGCTGGGCTGTAGGCGTGCTGATATTCCTCTCTCTCTGCAAAGAAATGCAGCTGTGGGGGCGTTTCAGTTTGATTAGAGCAGCTGTGCTTCCTTTGTCCTGCTTTCCGGATCAAAGTCTTCGCCTCCACATTTGCATATGTGGCGGCAGTTATCCCCATCCAACGCTGCCAGCTGAAATTTCATACCATCCTGCCCTTCCACGAGAGTAGCCAATTCCTTAGCTGGCCCCAGGGAGCGTATCGCTGATGTGCAGACCGTAACGGATGCTGACGTTCGTCTTCCAGCTACGAAAAATCTCCCCTACTGATATTTGCCAATCCAGCTCCCATTAAAATGCTATAGTCGGTCAGGTCTTTTGATTCGTCCCCGTTGGCAAGTGTTGATGAACAAAGTAATGAGAAACAATCATACGTGTGTGAACTAGTGGACAATACCTGGGCAGAAATGTATTCTTGCCTATGGAACAATGGCCCTACGTCCTATAATGCAGTGTTTCTCAACCTTGGCAACTTTAAGATGTGTGGACTTCAACTCCCAGAATTCTGGGAATTCTGGGAGTTGAAGTCCACACATCTTAAAGTTGTCAAGGTTGAGAAACACTGCTATAATGTATCCTTGCCTGTGGAACAATGGCCTTACATCCCATAATGTTAGCATCCCTCTCAAACTGAATGTCAGAAAATTTAACAAGGGCAGCTGTGCAGAGTCATAAACATGATCATGTTACTTCCTTAAGAACTAAGCCCTGATTCTTACATTATGTCCAGGGGCCACAACTGTACAATCATACCCCATCCTGTTTTTCTGTGTGTCACACATACAATGCAGGTAAAAAAGGGTGGAGCTTTAATTGTGTGGTTGTGGCCACCATCTTGACTTTTTTGACACCCCCCCTTGTGGGCACCCTGTCGTCATGTCAGACTATGATTTCTTCATCATGGTCTGCATTTAGTTAGAAGCCACGTTCCAAAAGCGTCACAGGTTCGGCAGAAATTAGGTTTGATGTAAAAGTTAAATGTAACTTTTGGGTTATATAATAAATAATTCCTCTCCTATCACAGAAAAAGTACGACTGAATTATCTTTTGAGGTTGCTGGGAATGTCACCAAATGTGTAGAGGTTGCCCTGTGTATCCTTGAGCCTGAGGCGGTGCAAAACTTTTTCCTGAATAAGTTATCTTATTCATGGTTATCTAGGTTCACCAAGAGATTAAAAAATTATTTACAAACCACACTCACAGGATTCACAGAACTCTCTAAGCCAGTGTTTCTCAACCTTGGCAACTTCAAGATGTGTGAACTTCAACTCCCAGAATTTTGTAGTTTATAAAAATTTGTGAGATCAGAGTTATAGAAATATTAAGAGATAAACGAACTGAAAGCTTGCAGTAAAAAAAGTTGCTTTTTATTTTAAAAACAAAGAACAGTAACTTAGCTTGCTTTCTTCAGCAGAAGAAAAGCACATGGCTTAATTAACATAGCCCCGTACTCACATTGCAGAGAAGATGAAACAGAGAGATAACAGCAAAGTAACGAAGACAAAAGCCAGATTTACAATTTAAAGCTTTTACCACTACTTGGCAGTACCTGATTGGACAGGGCTTGACATGTGACCATTCACCTAGGCAACTTATCACTTTATTTGGGAAGAACCATCAGGTAAATCTCTGAATGGCTAAACAAATAGACTTTGAGGCACCAGCAATTAACATTCCTGAGGGGGGAGCTAACATGTGCTCTCCTGGAGCCCACAGGGAAAAAAAACACGTTTAGGCTTGGCTTTTAAAACTAGCCTTCATATTCTTTTAAGATCATAAAAATATATGCAACACAGAATTCCCCAGGCAGCATGCTGGCTGGGGAATTCTGGGAGTTGAAGTCCACACATCTTGAGGTTGCCAAGGTTGAGAAACACTGCTCTTAGCTCAAAACACACCATGGTATGCTTTAATATGATGTGTGAAGCCAGCCTGTGCTGCTCAAACACACCAGAAAATCTTTCTGGTTAGCCCCGTTATTCAGAAAGTCTTGCCCTTTTCACTCACACCCAAACTCTCTTGCTGCTCTGCTCTTCCTTCCTCATTGCAGAGCTAGTTTTAAATTGCTTCTCGGTGAAATGGTTGTAAGCTCCAAGTGTAACAGTGGGGGAAAAGACTTAGGAAGAAACCTTTGATGCACTAATGATGCATCAAGACACGAAGGTGCTCAGTCTTCCCCACCAGCACATTCAAAACTGCTCCATCTGCAATCTTGCAGACAAAGTAGAGAGGGTTTTGAGTGCCAGACAAGCTAGCAAGACAGGAAAGATGGAAGGAGTGGGATACATTTAGCTTGGGGAAAAAAAAGATTAAGCAACAGTGAGATAATTATAGTTTCAGATGCTTAAAAGGCAAGTGGAATGTGTGAGGAATGATGGATAAGAATTATCTCCCAGCCCCACCCCTAACCTGTTTTGAGCCTGTGAGAAGAAGTTTGGTGGTGGTCTTGTCGAACGGAAGGTCGGCAGTTCGAAACCCGAGCGCCGTGTGACAGAGTGAGCTCCCGCAGTCGCCCCAGCTCTTGCCAACCTAGCAATTCGAAAGCATGCAAATGCAAGTAGATAAATAGGTACCACTTCGGTGGGTAGGTAACAGCGTTCCGCACGCGTCATGCCAGCCACATGACCGCAGAAGTGTCTTCGGACAGCGCTGGCTCTTCGGCTAAGAAACGGAGATGAGCACCGCCTCCTAGAGTCGGACATGACTGTGCAGGGGAAAACCTTTACCTTTACCTAAGCTTCGGCTTAGGTATACCTTTAAAAGTTACATATTACCATCTTCACATTTTTAGTGATCCATTCTCAATGTGCATACTGCATAGTCGTTTGCGAAATAGTAGAGGACAAGTCCCTTCAAGGATTTAATAGGCTATCCTCTGCTTTGTTTAAGGGAGTGGGTGAAGTTAAGCATCAATTTTGGGGAGTGGGTGAAGTTAAGCATTAATTTTGCAGAACTAAATGCACCAATGTAACCATTTTAAAAGAAATCTTTTCCCTTGGTGCTTAAAGGCGATATCCAATAGATTCAAGGAAGAGGGTTGCACAGATGAAGTGCCACCATGGATAAATCTTCTCTTTTGCTGAATGACTTTCTCCAACTCAGCCATCCAGAGACAGGTAGACCTCTGTGTGGGATGAATCTGACATCGTTTATGGTTTTCTAGGTCAAGACTAGGTATGTTGAGCTGTGCCCTTGAGCAGACTGGAAACCAGCCAAGTTCTTGAGACAGAGTTCACCTCCCACTTTCCAGATATGTTTGCAGCTGCATTTAGAATAAGTTGATGTTGCAAAGTATCCCAAAGACAGCTTCAAATAAAGCACTCACATGCTGTTCTAGTCTGGAGGAGGGCTGAAATTGGGTTCTGAAGCTGCATAGACCCCCGTTCAACACAAGCAGCGTGGTATGAATGCGTGTAAGTTCCGGGCTAGCCCACGACATTTTGCAAGTGAAGAACAAGACACCATAGTCTCCTCACTCCTTATGCAAGAACTGATCCCTAGGACAAATGAATCCTCCTCATTGGTGGTGTTAAACGTAGTGAGAGTGACTACACTACATGAAGATAGCATACTAGCTTTGGGGGGGGGGGGTTAGATCAGGTTGCTCAGCCTAATTCCCACTCCTCCAGCTCTTCGCTGCAACCTTCCAGATGTGACTGACCATTGCAACTGTCTAATGGCAAGGCTGGAGATGGAGATGGAAATGAGACCCTTCCCTGCAGCTTAATAAACAGTTTCACAACACACATCTGGCATGGCACTCTGGATAGAAGCTGCCACACTAACCTTTGTACAAAAGTGAAGGTTGCTCAGAGCCTTGGAAATGAAAGTGTGAAAGTTATATCTGGATACATTCCAGTTTAGAAATGAGGACCCTGGAATTGACAACAGGAGCAAAGGCTGACCAGATGGCTGTGGCAGGGAGTGAACAGTCTATCAAGCTGAAATTAGATGCCTGGCTGAGGACTCAGCAGATAGCAAGTCCAATTTAATTCTCCCCTCCAAGTTTATGATCTACTTCCATTCCCCATTCACTTTTCTATGCACAAATGATAGCCAAAGGGCATTATTTTGTCTGGCTGGACTCCTGCCCTCTCTCCCTGGGGAAGCAAAATATCTTGGGCCAGCATTATGACTTGGAATGATGGATGGATGGACAGGCATTTTCAAACAGATTAGCCTTCAATATCTCTATTTCAAGAAAGAAATGTTGGAGAGAGATATTTCTAGACACCAGATTCAGATCTGTCGGGAAAGAAACACCATCTGATCTTGGGCCAGTCCCTCTCTCTCAGCCCTAGGAAGGAGCCAATGGCAAACCAGGAGCCTGAGAGTTCTAGTCCCGCCTTAGGCACAAAGCCAGCTGGGTGACCTTGGGCCAGTCCCTCTCTCTCAGCCCTAGGAAGGAGCCAACTGGAAACCAGGAGACTGAGAGTTCTAGTCCCGCCTGAGGCACAAAGCCAGCTGGGTGACCTTGGGCCAGTCACTCTCTCTCAGCCCTAGGAAGGAGCCAATGGAAAACCATGAGCCTGAGAGTTCTAGTCCCGCCTTAGGCCTGAAAGCCAGCTGGTTGACCTTGGGCCAGTCCCTCTCTCTCAGCCAAACTCACCTCACAGGGTTGCTGTTGTGGGGAAAATAGGAGGAGGAAGGAGTATTAGGTATATTCGCTGCCTTGAGTTATTTATAAAAATAATAAAGGCGGGATAAAAATAAAATAAATAAATAAATATCCATTCCGCAGCACCCTGGCGTCTGAAAGAATTTCATTCTGCACCTGCACTGGGAAACACTCATTCCTCTTTTCAAACTGCTTAGAGCTGAGACAAGACGCTGGCCCACTTCCCACACCATGCTAAGCCATATTGTGGTTAGTCATTTTGGCAGAAAGGGATGTGGGAACCCACCCATTTTATAAAAACTCGATTCAGCTTCAGGTGGGGGTGCAAGTGAAGATAGTTGGAGGTCACTTTTATAATATGCAGTGATTTATTTTCTGGTTTTCTAAAATGCTTTTCTAAATGCTTTTATGCTCATAGTTGACTTCCCCGATCTTGTGCCCTCCAGATGTATTGCCTAAAATGCCAGCTAGAGTTCCAATATATTTGGACACATTTTATATGCGTCGCACATAAAAAACGGGCAGCACTTCAATCACACCATTGTGGCCGCCAGGTTGACTTTTTTGACCACACCCTGCGGACACCCCTTCTTACATTGTTTAATCAGAGGAGACTGGGAGAGGAATAATGTTATGGTTGGGGAGGGAGGGTGTGGGTGACTTTGGGCTCATTTGCACATCCTGCTAACTGTGGCACAAAGATGTCACCTTAACCATTTTTAGAGGATGCATCTTCATGACTTGGACTTTGTATCCTTCCCAGTCCACTATAGTAAAAGGTAAAGGTTTCCCCTGCACAATCGTGTCCGACTCTAGGGGCCGGTGCTCATCTCCATTTGTTAGCCGAAGAGCCAGCGCTGTCCGAAGACGCTTCCACGGTCATGTGGCCGGCATGATGCACGCGGAACGCTGTTACCATCCCACCGAAGTGGTACCTATTCATCTACTTGCATTTGCATGCTTTCGAATTGCTAGGTTGGCAAGAGCTGGGGCGAGTGCGGGAGCTCACTCCATCACATGGCACTCGGGTCTCGAACCACCGACCTTCTGATCGACAAGCCTGGCATCTATACAAGCCAGCCCACTATAGAGGCACCTAAATTTGTCTTTAGCTCCTCCAGTTTTAAAGTTTTACTTTCCCACTTCTTCTGACCCAAGTCTTGCCATATGAACAATCTGCAACTCCTTGCTGTTGATGTAGGCGAGGACGCAGCAGGGACTGGGATATGCCCACTTTGTAATGGCTACTTAAGGTTCCTGTGTGGGTGTCCCTTTCCTCTGGTCACCAGGTGCTTCCCTCCATGACCATTATTAAAGAGACTGGATTCCTGGCGCCTGGAAATGCCTCTGCTTCTATAATGCCTAACTGGACATACGCGGGTTTAGTGCTCTTCTTAAAGTCGTCCAGCTTGGTTTTCAAAACATGTTTAGCAGTCTTCCCAAAGAGTGATAGGCCCGGTGCTCCAGTCAATTTAAACCAGGAGAGAGATCCAGGTTCTTCCAGGTTCTTGCTGGTTCTGTCCCAAATAAATGTTTAACAGGTTTTCTGCTGCTTCTGCCAAGAAGAGGTTTTGTATGACTGTACTTTTTACTGGTTTTATGACTGGGGGCAGTGTGACCTGTCAGCCAGGCTATTTTGTGAACACAGGTTCAGTGCTATTTTAGAAGAGTGCTAGACCCACAGTTGCCCAAGTTCACCCCACTACATATTAAGATCAGCAACTGGTGGTTGTTTTTCCTGCTGGTAGGTGATGCTAGGCAGTATTCCTTCAGCACTCTGCATATGTTCAGGAACATATCAGACGAGAGCTCCTGCTGATTCCAAATCGAGCTGCAAAGCTGCAAGCTACTGGATAACCAGGAGTAAAGGTAAAGGTTCCCCCTGCACATTTGTGCAGTCGTGTCCGACTCTAGGGGCCGGTGCTCATCTCCGTTTGTTAGCCGAAGAGCCAGCGTTGTCCGAAGACGCTTCCACGGCCATGTGGCCGGCATGACGCACGCAGAACGTTGTTACCTACCCACCGAAGTGGTACCTATTCATCTACTTGCATTTGCATGCTTTCGAATTGCTAGGTTGGCAAGAGTAAAGGGTTGCAAAAGGACGTTGATCCCTAGACCGGCAAAGTGCAGAAAGGCAAGAGAATCAAGTGTGTGTTTGTGTGTGCGTGTGTGTGTGTGTGTCTTTGGGATTTTTTTTTTTAAAAAAATTGACCCTTGTCAAGCAGCTGCAAGGTGTGAAGCTGCAGCCTGCACAAGGCAATATACCCCAGAACACTTTTATCTTCAAAGCTCGGGATTGGGAAGAACTGACCTATCATATCGAGATATTCTTGGAAACCCTTGAATTATGGCAGGTTCTGGAATGTACAGTAAAAGACTCTGGAGCAGCTGAGGAGTGCCTGTGCACATATCTCTGCTTCTGTAAGTGGCAATGTGCTTGTTCCCATTAGGGAACTGAGAGATAAAAGAGAGCTTTAGAATAATTTAAAGAAAATCTTGCCATACAAAGACTATGGGCCAGTGTTTCTCAACCTTGGCAGCTTTCAGTTGTGTGGACTCCAACTCCCAGAATTCCCCAGCTAGCCTACTGGCTGGGGAATTCTGGGAGTTGGAGTCCACACAACTGAAAGCTGCCAAGGTTGAGAAATACTGCTATAGGCCAGGGATCCCCAACCTGTGGGCCACGGCCCAGTGGGCCGCGGCCTGTTAGGAAGTGAGCCACGGGGCTTCCTCCTGCAAACCCCGCCCCCCGGTACACGCGATTACCCCGCCCCCGGTGCACGCGATTGGCTCCCGCCTGCAAACCCCACCCCCCAGTACTCACGATTGTCTCCGACCTGCAAACCCTGCCCCCCGTTGCACGCGATTGGCTCCCGCCTGCAAACCCACCCACCCAGTCCGTGGAAAAATTTTCTTCCATGATCGGTCCCTGGTGCCAGAAAGGTTGGGGACCACTGCTATAGGCTCTACTGTATGTCTGATGGAAAGCATGTGCTTTTTAAGAATGCAGGATGGCACAAGGATCTCAGACCACATGAACCAAATACTTGACCTGAGGAGGCTTCTTAAAAATAATGGAATGGAAGCACAAGATGAAGTTAGAGTTGCTTTCTTTCAGATGTCTCCAGCCCAACATTTTAACATGCTGAAATAATAGCAATAATGCTTCAGGAAAGCCTGATTTTGGATTGGGGAAGATCTAAAATACATCAGCAGGAATCAGGGATGGAACTAGGGTCTGTGCCACCTGGGGATGGATTCCGTGCCCCTCCCATGGGTTATTTTGTCATTTTGGCGCACCCCCCAGCACGGTGCCCGGGGCACATGCCCTGCTTGCCCCCCCCCCCTAGTTGTGGCCCTGGCAGGAATCCCTAAGGCAGCAGTCCCCAACCTTTCTGGCATCAGGGACTGGTTGTGGAAGAAAATTTTCCACGGACTGGGGGGGCAGGGTTTGCAGGCGGGAGCCAATCGCACGCACCGGGAGGCGGGGTTTGCAGGCGGGAGCCCCGCAGCCCCCTAGGGACCCCTGCCCTAAGGGGAACAGAGAGATTCTTTTTACGAACTGAAGCTTCTGGTTCGAAAGCTAGAGAAAAATCATGCCTTATCTGCAGACGCAGATCATGCCTAAGGGCATTCTAGGAAAAAAAAGGGGATGTTGCCAAGTCTTACAGATACAGCCCCCAAAGATGGTGGGGATATCTGCATAATGGAACAACTGCTCCAGTGTTTGAAAAAAAACATTTTTTAATCTTTGTTGATCTTGATACAGGCTGCAAAGGCAGATTGAAATGATAAATAGAAAGCAAATACGCTTGCAAGGGATTGGCGAGGCTGTAATAAAATGTCCACTGAATGATAAATTGTGTTACATGTTAAGGATGTACTGTACTCTCCAGATTTGGATTCCAGTTTACTAAATATTAGTTGCTCAGTCAGGAAGAAACATAGAGTTGAATTTCTTGGTGGAGGTTGGTCAATAACAGCAAGGATGGAAATCTAGCAATGAAAGGAACAGAGTTAGAAGCTCGATTTTTCACAGTCCGTTCCCCAGAGAGTTGCAAGTCCTCTAAATAAGAGAAAAGCAGCTGAGCTTATAAAGCCAGCAAAGCAATGCAAACAGGGAAATTGCACTGAAACTCAGCATAGAAAACCAGAATATAGAGTAAATCAGGCAGATATAAAGGGAAGAACTGATCGTGAATTTCAAAATTGCAAATGTGCCAATCAACACTGGTCAATGTATTGACGTGGCAGATAACCTTGAGAATTATATAACCGCCCGCCCACCCACCCAAAATACTGAAATCATGGAAAATAAAGGAAATGCAACCCAACAGCAATATTTGATGGTTGATAAAATCCACGGTGACCTCTGTTCCCGTTCCATTGAGTCAAATGGGAGAAATAGGCATTTTGTAATTTCCTCGATGAAGCATCCTGTTTTTGTGGTTTATAACCAATAAGGCACAAGGATGAAGCGTTCAGCAATTTGTCACTTATGTGGAAAACACATTTAGAAGAAAACCACAGATTACGCAATCTGATAATGGGGCAGGATTTGTGAATGGACAGATGTTTGATTATTAAAAGCAAAACAGGATTATTCATGAGAGATCCGTTCTTGTTACACCAGAACAAAATGAATTAGCAAAAAGAAAGGATCATCCTGTGCTGGAAATGTGTACAAATGTGTTAGTTGACTCACACTTGGATAAAAAATAATGCTGGGGAGAAACTATTGCAACAGATTCATCATCATCATCATCATCATCATCATCATCATCATCATCATCATCAAAAGAGGCTACCCACCAAAGCTATAAATTGTATTCTTTCTGAATTGTGGTTGAACAGAAAACCCAGTTTATATCGTATTAATTATTAATTATTTCTTTCTTCCGAAAGAAAAAAGAAAGAAACTGGATTGTAGAGCCAAACAAGGTATCACGGTTGGATACATAAGTGGCACCAAGGGGAACTGCATCTTATCAGTGTGCACTAGAACAGTGTTTCTCAATCTCAGCAACTTTAAGAGGTGTGGACTTCAACTCCCAGAATTCCCCAGGCAGCAAGCTGGCTGGGGGATTCTGGGAGTTGTAGTCCACATCTCTTAAAGTTGCTGAGATTGAGAAACACTGCACTGGAAGGTTTAAAATAATGAATGTGGCTTATTTTGAGAAGACAGTAAAGTAAGCTGGGAGTCAAGAATCAGAATTTCAACCCAGTTACTCCCAGCAGGCAACAGCTAATCCCTTTTTCTAGTTTCAAACCAGCATTACAGCCAGTTTCAAAAAGGGACCTACAAACACCAGCTGGGATGATGAAAGCTACAGAAGGGGTTTTGCGAGAAGCACCAGCTGAGCCTCAGCCACATCTAAGGCATTTGTAGAGCCTAATAAAAGGACCCCCCCCCACCCCTCCTGGCTTGGAGGAAAAGGACGCAGGAGCCAGAGACATGAGGATGTAGCCAAAGGTTGCCAGGTCACGAAACAGAGAAGTGGAATGAAGCAAACAAGGGAAGAAAGAACGTCTCTTCACAGAAAGGACTCTTGGCAACGTGCGGAACTACCTGCCACAAGAGAGGCCCTGCTGACTGCATCCACATATCCAGATCGGACCAAAGATGGAGCTTAATTAAGCCATTGCTCTGCGATTGGTTCCAGATCCTTTGAGAGAAGACGGCGGGAGTCATGATGGGTATCCACGGCGATGAGAAGGGGGTTGCATCCTCTCTGTGCACCTATGAGCTGTTTAGTTTGTTTATTGGTTTATTTATTGCTTGCTTGCTTGCTTGCTCACATTTATATGGCTGCCCACCTCACACAAGGCAACTCTGGGCAGCGTACAACAACTCTTTTTATTTCCATTAATGTAACTGGTGAGAGATAGATAAAGAGAAGGGCCCGCACACACTGTCCCTCTATCAGACTGTCTGCTCTCCCCTGGCCTTTAGTTAATTGAATCTCTGGGTTGAAGAGGCAAAGAAAATGCCCTTTCTCTCTCCCTTTCTTCAGGATGCAATTTAGATAGAAGCGAGGCTTCTTCTATCCTCATGTATTTCCTAATAAATCTACTTTTTTCTTCCAATGTAATGAAGTCTGTCAGCGTTCACCGATAGCTGGGCAAAGCCCGTGCTCTGACAACTATAACACGAGCATCTTATTCTTCTTCATGAAATAGTCTGCAACTTAATTTCTCCGTATTCTTTCAGCACTATGCATCGGCTCAGGGACTCATCCTCTAACAGGGGCTCCTGCTGAATTGAAATCTGCAATGGTTGCCCATACTCCTACATTTCCAGGGTCTTGTGCAGACCAAGAATAGCAGTCTCCTCTCACCAGTTTGGTGTAGTGGTTAAAGCACCAGGCTAGAAACCGGGAGACTGGGAGTTCTAGTCCCGCCTCAGGCACGAAAGCCAGCTGGGGGACCTTGGGCCAGTCACTCTCTCTCAGCCCTAGGAAGAAGACCACTTCCAAAAACTTTGCCAAGAAAACTGCAGGGGCTTGTCCTTGTAGTTCCCAGGTGTCAAGATGGACTCAAAGGCATTAAAATAATAATAATAAAGGTCTATTTAAAAAATCAGAGCAGCCAATGTGAACATTATTGGATTCAAAGCCAGATAAAGGAAGAGATTTCTAGAGTTGAGATGCCACGGTCAGAGTGGAGATACAAGTAGTCCTCGCTTAACAACCATTCGTTTAGTGACGGTTCAGATTTATGACGGTGCTGAAAAAAACGACTTACGACTGGTCCTCACACTTACGAGCATTGCAGCGTCCACGCGGTCAAGTGATCACGATTTGGGCGCTTGGCAACTGGTTCGCACTTATGACCGTCACAGCATCACGTGATCAACGTTTTTGACCTTCCAGGCTGGCTTTTGGCAAGCAAAATCAATGGGGAACTGCGTGATTCGGTTAACGATCATGTGGTTCGCTGAACGCCCACGGTGATTCGTCTAACAATCACTGCAAAAATGGTCATAAAATCGGGTTGGATTTGCTTAATGACCACTTCGCTTAGCAACTGAAATTCCAGTCCCAATTGTGGTTGTTAAGCGAGGACTACCTGTATTAAATATTCTCTTCACCCCTAGAAGCTGAGGCAGTAGAGTAAAAATTTGGGAACAAGTGATTGACAGAAAGGAACTTCCACAACACAACTACAAGATAATCAGTTTTGTGGTACATGTCATTTCACACTCATCCATGGCAGTGTCACCAAGAGTGAGAAACTTAATGTTAAATCTCTCTATAACACAGCTGGATTTGGGTGCTTGAACATAGATTGAAAATATGTGCAGAACATCTAGGAGGAGGGCTGTCTGTAGGACACAGTCGAAAAAGTCAAGTTGGCTCTGCAGATACTCTGCAGACACCCCTGTCTAGGAGGAACTGCACGAGTATTAAAAGCTAGATGCAGTCATAAGTCTGACCAGGCAGTAGAATTTTACCACCATTAACTCCATAAAAATTACTGCCATACACAACATGTGGCAAGCCAATCTGCTCATAAATATGACTTGTGTCTTACTGGGACCCTTAGGAAAACAGCCCCTTTGTGTTCATGCAAGCAATTGGCTAGTTACTCTGCCAAGAGGCTACACCAGTCCAACAACACAAGCAGATATTTCATAACAAGGAAGTCATAAAACTACATATTGCTCCCAAGCTATTCATCATGATGGTTTGGAATTCTAGAAGTTGTAATCCTGCCCAACTAGAGGGCACCAGATTGGGAAAGAGTGCTTCAGAGCAGGAGTGGATAACAGGTTGTTGGGGGCGGAGGTCAAAAGGGTCAAGATGGCAGCCACAAGGCTTTAATTGTTCAGTTGTGGCTACCATCTTGACTTTTGACCACTCCCTGTCGATGCCCTGGTTAATGCTTGGGGAGAGTCACACTTAACTTTTTGGGAGAACAGCACAGGCCACAGTTCAGGATGCAAAATGCACTGCCTATCTCATATGTGAGCCATGGTTTTCTGTTTGTTTGTTTTTTCTTTCCTGGATGGGGAAATGTTTTCAAATTTTAGGGCATCTACTGCTGTTTTGGGGTGTTCACCACCTCAGAATGGCAGGAAACTGTGCCACAAACTTTCAACGATTGTGGTCAGAGAGATCTCTGGAGCCCACAAAAAATGTTCAAGACTCCAATGAAGTCCAGGGGTTTCAGGTCTAAACCAGGATCACTTTGGTTCAATTTCCTTACAGTATTTTGCCACCAAAACATTCTTGGTCACCCCCATCATTTTCAAAGGAGAGCTGAGAGACGGGAGGAACATACACCTCCAACTGGCCAAGATGCAGATCCCAGACCTGAAATCTCTCTTTCTTCCTGCCTTCCTTTTGCATCTGGCTATAGGTAGCACATCTAAGGGCTCTGACATGGAAATGACCTCACATCAGTCATAGAATTCCTGTATTTCTAATATTGTATAAAAAATGGATGACTTTTTCAGGGGTTTCTTCGGGGAGCGGGTTAATAGACAGTCAGGAGGAAGGTAGCCATCAAAGCCCCACCACGATGCCTGTAAAAAGGGAGGGGGGGCTTTGATTGCACAGTTGTGGCCACCCTCTTGACTTTTTTGAGCCCCCTGCCTGCTGGCAACCCTGTGGCATGATAAAATCGCTTTTCAGCTCTCTACTTACTCATGGTTTAAACATATCACAGCCTGCTTGCTATCAAGTCTTGCCATCTTGAAAATGCATTGTTTCTACCCAGCCAGCTCCCCAACTTACATGCTGTATAAAGGGGATATGTCTATGAAGGTTCTCAGTCATCCAGGTGGAATTGTCTGTAGCTTGAATCATGTCAACTGGATTTCTATTTTCTCAGTGGAAACGTTTTTTTTTTTTTTAGGATTCCCTTACTAACTTTGCTCAGACTGAAGAAGCTCCTTGGATAAGGAGCGAAACGTTTCCACTGAGAAAATAGAAATCCAGTTGACATGATTCAAGCTACAGACTGTATAAAGGGGAGCTCTTTCCCCCCCAATCCATGCCCATAAAAAGGGCACAAAACCCATGCTGGGTTGGGCTAGGGATCCCGCTTGGGGAGGGTCCCATACTCTTAAATCGCAGTGAATCTCAGCGCAATCATCTGTCATGTCTCCCTGAACGCGCTGCGTTCAGGACTTGCGCCCTGAGGCTACTTGGAATTTGTCCCGGCTCAAAAGGATGCAGTTACTGCTGATGCTTTGTTCTCTGGGGACACAATTAAATCCACTCCACTGGGTCATGTAAACACTTGGAAAAGATGAGCCCGGACGCCTGAATCTCAAAGACTATTTTGGGGGAGAAGGCCCTGCGCCCTCTCCTTCAGTTGCCAAATTCTAGAAACAGGCTCTCTCTTGAATGAAGTTTGTAAATTGGTTCATATGTAAAAGGAGAGATTAGCAACTGCAGCAGCTTTGTTCTGATTTCCTGGATTTCTCAACAAAACCTTCATATTACCCTTAATTTTTTTTATCAGCAATCAAATTGGATGGGAAACCAGCAAGACTCGACATCTATCGGTTTATAAGTTACTGTATACTTCCTTCATCTTACATTTATATGGTGTCTGTGGAAACACATTTTTGCTTTATGCAAAAAAAAAAAAAAAAACACCAAACCAGGGGCAAGTTACTATTCTTAGGACTGCAAAATCAGCCGGTGCATTGCAGATATAACCTGCAGGAAGGAACGGGTGGCCATGACAGTCCACAAAGCCAAAGGATGCTTGGATAGTTAAAAGGAGAAGCTGTTTTCTTCTCACGTATTACATGGTTTGGGGCAGAAACATCTGGCAGGCAGGCATTTTTATATAATATATGTATAATGATATAAAGGGGAATGCTATAAGAAAAGCATATGCAAGCAGAAATACAGTAGGATTATAGTGATTTAATTGCAATCGCCTTACATAATTTGCATCTGAAAGCAGCGCATTCATAAGCCACAAAATACATCAGCTCTTCGATCCACTGAGTAATACATACAGTCATGCTTTATTGAAACTGTGTAAAACTAAAACTATATTATTGGGGGGGGGGGGGAGTGCGCGCATGTGCATTTGCATGGGAATCCTCATATAAAAATGTTTTGTTCTTTTGTTCTTTTGTTCTTTCTTTTTTAATCTTTTTTTTTTCTTAAGTAAAGCCCCCCCCGTGGTGGCTCAGCGGGTAAGACGCCAGGCTTGTAGATCGCAAGTTCGGAGGTTCGAATCCCTAGCCCTGCGTGCGGAGTGAGCTCCCGCACTCGCCCCAGCTCTTGCCAACCTAGCAATTCGAAAGCATGCAAATGCAAGTAGATGAATAGGTACCACTTCGGTGGGAAGGTAACAGCGTTCCGCATGCGTCATGCCGGCCACATGACCGTGGAAGCGTCTTCGGACAACACTGGCTCTTCGGCTAACAAACGGAGATGAGCACCAGCCCCTAGAGTCGGACACGACTGCACAAATGTGCGGAGGGAACCTTTACCTTTACCTTAAAGCCCCCCCACCAAATTGAAAAATAGTTGTAATTGTAATTAGTTCAAGAGAAATTCCCAGGAAGTTACTTCTGGAACCTTTCATTAAAATTATTAAATCAAATAATTATGGTGCACAAGCTTTCTCCAACATGGCACCATCCAAATCTCTTGGACTACAACTCGTAGAGTACATCCAATAGGAGTCATAATCCAAAGCATGTACAGGTAGTCCTCGCTTAATGACCACAATTAAGACCAGAATTTTGGTTGCTAAGTGAAGCGGTCATTAAGCAAATCTGACCAGATTCTACCACCTTTTTTGCAGTGGTCGTTAAGTGAATCACCGTGGGCGTTAAGTGAACCACATGATTGTTAAGTGAATCACACTGTTCCCCATTGATTTTGCTTGCCAGAAGCCGGCCGGGAAGGTTGAAAATGGCAATCACGTGACCACAGGACGCTGTGACAGTCATAAATGCGAACTGGTTGCCAAGCGCCCAAATCATGATCATGTGACCGCAGGGACGCTGCGATAGTTATAAGTGTGAAAAATGGTCATAAGTGGTTTTTTCAACACCGTTGTAAGTCCGAACCATCACTAAATGAATGGTTGTTAAGTGAGAAATACCTATAGAAGATTGATCAGAGAAACTTTGATAGATTTTTGCAGAACAACATGATTATACTTTTTCTACTCCTCATAATTCATATTCAAGGATGCATTTCCATCATCTCATACCATCAAATAGATGAAACTGAACAAAGGATATATTTTGACCAAGATCCTATATTTTTATTTTGGCATTTGTATGGCTTTAGAAGTCTGGGATACTTAGAATTACCGTAAGTAATAATTTTCTTCCAAATGAGCAACTGGCCAATGAGATTAGTTGAAGTTACACCAATCTTTTTTCCTCTCAGTAAATAGGATTCCGTGTACAAGCTAGTCTTTCTACAGATTCAAATAATTTTTTTGTAATAAGCATCTCAGAAAAAAGTGAGATAAATAAAACAGCTAATTTGCAGAATGTCTTATTAGATTAAATAATCTAATTGTAAAAAAACATAAAAAGAGTAGACATTATGAATTTTAATGCAAAAAAAATTCAAAGCTGAAAAAATACATGTGTAACTTAGAGACCTCATTAATTTCTTAAGACTGGAGAAATTTAAATTGGGAAAAAAGTTAAAAAGTGTGTGATTATAAGTTAAAAAGTTTACAGAATGATTAACATTTCACTTTCTAAATACTAGAAAAATAAAAAAAACCTAAAAAAAAATCCAAAGGGGAAAAGTCCCCTTTGTATCTAAACTATATTCCTAGCCCGCCTTAGGCATGAAAGCCGGCTGGGTGACCTTGGGCCAGTCACTCTCTCTCAGCCCAACTCACCTCACAGGTTTGTTGTTGTGAGGAAAATAAAAGGAGGGAGGAGTATTAGATATGTTACCTGCCTTGAGTTATTTATAAAATAATAATAAAGGCGGGATAGTAAGTAAATAAATAAATAAATAAATAAATTTTAATACTGCTTCCTCCAACTTGGCATCCTCTGTGTATTAGACTTCAATTTCCATAATTTGAAGGCAACATGCAAAACTTTGAATTAGAAGATTGCCTAATAAAACACGCAGTATTGCTAGCTGAATAGATGAATTCTTATTATTAACGGAACCATTATCATTCATAATCCAAAAACTGTATGTCTTCATATTATGCTCTGTTATTGTTGAAATAAGAAATTGAAATTTCGTTCTAGTCTGGCTGAACTCCTGGTGGCCACATGGAGACATCCATGCTGTTATCTTGGCTACAGAATAGAAGTTATTTGTCATTGCCTTTTTCCAGGTTGTTTAGACTCTCTTTAGCTAGATAGTACCATTGCTGTCACTCTGAAATAGATAATTCAAAAAAAAAAACTTGCTTCCATAATCTTATAGATCCATTTCACCATAACCCGAAACTTTAGCTATCAATACACCTAACTGGTTGAATTTCTCGCTATTTTAATCCTGATCCAAAAGGCTTTAATTTACCTTATAAACTCTCTTACATCTCTAGGCAACTAAACTGATTTTGACCAAGGATGTACTTTCTTTGCATGCTGAAAAAGCATTCAATGTGAATTAAACAGAGCACATTTTCTCTATTTTCAGTGTTTGAAGTTTAGACAAATGTTTCATGAAACCAAGAAATGTGCTGGTCAGTGTTTCAGTGCATTTCCAGACAGTTTTACTGTCCTTGCAGTGAGAGTATCTTTGACTAAATAGCTTAAATAATGACAAGTTAACATTTTCTCAGCCACAACTCTTTGCTTCAACCTTTGCTGCATCTAACTTTCTAATAATCAGAAACAATGGTTGTAATCTGGATATTGATACAGAAATATTTTCTATCATGAAATTTTCATTAAAATATAGCAAAAAGTACATGTCATTACATACAACCCAAATGGTGTTGTAAAGATAAAACCTAATCAAGTTATTGTCTAATATATAGACCAAGTTAACCTTCCTTCATTATATCTTAAAAGGGCATTAATTAAAATGCGCTTGTCACCCTGCATATTATTTGAATGTATGAATATATGTTTGATATTTAATGCTTCTCTCATGAATATTTGGCAAAGATTTATACCAACATTTATTTGGAATTAAAGGCATACAAAAATAGTACGTGAAGGTGTTAGTAATTAATTTATTAATAGTAACCAGGGTAGCAATTCTGTGGTCTCTGAGAAAGAGATTTTATTTCAGAGGAGAAATTTGATGTCAGAAGCACCCTCCAATCCAGTCCCACAGAAAGGTCTGAGTTGTGGCTTTTTCTGAATCTGGACAGCCAAAAGAATTTACACTGCAAGATGATTATAGGGAGAGATTCATGCTGGTCTCCCCCTATACTACTTTATATGAGATGGCAAAAAGTTTCCACAGAGAAAGTAAAGGGACTCACACTGGAAGGATTTTCTTCAGCTCATAGCAACTCTCAAGTTTCATTGCTAGGACTGTTCTGTATAGCCTGTACAGGTAGTCCTTGTTTAACAACCACAATTGAGACCAGAATTTTGGTTGCTAAGTGAAGCGGTCATTAAGCAAATCCAACCCAATTTTACGACCTTTTTTGCAGCGGTCATTAAGCAAATCACCACGGCCATTAAGTGACCCACGTGATTGTTGAGTAAATCACATGGTTCCCCATTGATTTTGCTTGCCAGAAGCCAGTCGGGAAGGTCAAAAATGGTGATCACGTGACCACGGGATGCTGCAACGGTCATAAATGTGAACTGGTTGCCAAGCGCCCAAATCACGATCATGTGACTGTGGGGATGCTGCAACGGTCGTAAGTGTGAGCACTGGTTGTAAGTCAGTTTTTTTGGCACCGTAAGTTTGAACCGTCACTAATGAATGGTCATTAAGTGAGGACTACCTGTATTTGGAAGGGGGAAAAAAAATAATGTCCTACTTTTTTTGGAATAGAATTTGATTTATTTATTATCTGAGCAACCAAAGTGGAAGAAACATTGAGAGATTTATGAGAAATGAATTTTGGCTGAGATATCTTTAATAAATTATTATTATTAGTAGTAGTAGTAGTAGTACAGTAGTATAATATAATGACAATCGGGTTAAATGCTTTCTTTCTTTTCAGAAGCTAACTGTTCTTATTTCAAATTCTTCACCACTGGGGAGAATGCTGACATCTTCCTAAGGACAACAAAAAAGGGTAAGTCCATCGCCGGCATCCAGGTTGAAGTGTTGTCTGACGGGAAGGGAGAGGAAGGAGCTGCGTGTGTCGGCACAGAGCTCGGGCCTCCCACACTTCTGAAATTAGAAAGGTATTGGTCCATACGTTGAATCAAGGAGGTTTGGAATGGGGCTGTGTGAATTGGTCGGAGGGCTTCACCAATAGACCACGGCTGTCCTCAAACCCACTCCTCTAAGGGGCAACGCATCACATTTCCCTGAAGGCTCGGATCCGCTGTTCTAAGGGCCGCCCTTGTTGAATGAGCTGTGTGTGTTCCACTAAGAGGCCACCAAAGCAAAATGGCTGAATAGAGGAGAAAAGGAGAGAGCCCCTCCGTTGCTTGGCAAAGCATCCCTCTAAATCAGTGTTTCTCAATCTCAGCAACTTTAAGATGTATGGACTTCAACTCCCAGAATTCCCCAGCTCACCACAGGTCATTGTCAAGCACAACCTAAGCTATCTTCAGTACCAAACCCTGCTCTGAATTTGAATCCCGACTGAAAAGGGGCCAGATAACCCGCTTCCTCCAGGAAAATTAAAAAGGGAAGGCTGGAGACTGGATGAAAGTTGTCCAGATCATCTGGATCCAAGGATAGTCTCCACCACTTTTTTCAGAGCCAGCGGGACCATCCCTTGTCTCAAAGACACTTTTATCACTGCATGGCTCCACCCACATGCGCCGTCCCTGGAGGCCTTAAGCAGCCAGGAAGGGCATGGATTTAATATACAGTTGGCCGCATCCACCACTCCAAAGTCCCTGTCCGCTTTCTCGGGACCAACAAACTCAAACTCATCCCTGATAACATCACAAGACTGTGCCTCAGCCACCTGTATAGGACTTGTCCAGCTGGAGTCCGACTCAGAGCGAATCTGAGCAATGCTATCCACTAGGTGTCGAGAATAGTCCTCACGTGTTCCAGCGATCCCTCCTGACCCAGGAGGGTCCAGGTCGCCCTCCACAGGGCTACTGGCCAACACTTGGAGGATGCAATAAGGGTGGAGAAATAAACTTTTTTTGCCAGCCTTATTACCACATGGTAGGCTCTAACAAAGCTCTGGTCAGATTGATTCCTAGTTTTCTCCCAGTGGTGATCAAGGTATCTCTTCTGTCGCTTTATCCTCTGTAGGCCCACTGAGATCCAGGGAGCGTGCCAATGTCTGCACACAGAGTCTGCATACGTACAATCCAGTCTAAAGCCACGGCCACCACCTCACTCCAGGTGGTGACTAAGGCCTCAGTCAAATCACTTACCAAAATCTCAGGAAAAACCCCAGGCTTCCTCTGAAACCCATTAGGTCCCTGGGATGAGCCGATTAAATAGGCCCTGCCTCCTCGCAGAGGAAGGTTGCTATGGTAAACACCAGGGTGACAAGGGACGGGTGGCAGCACCCCCAAACTCCAGGTCATGTAGCCACTGCCCCAAGACAAAAGCCAGGTCCAATGTGTGACGACTCCCCTGTGGGTCAGGGCCATGATATGCTGGCTCAGGGCCATGGTTGCCATGGTGATCATGAGGTCTTGCGCTGCCTCTGAGTCCACCCCCCAAGGATGGCAGATTGAAGTTCCCCAGAACCATAAGGCTGGGGAACTCCACCGCCAGCCCAGAGACGGCCTTGAGCAGAGATGGCAGGGAGGCTGGTACAAAGCAAAACTCCCAACTGATCCTTAAGGCCCAACCTCACAGGAAGGGTCTCATACTTGACTTCCTGCCAGGCAGCACCCCTGATGACCTTCAATCCTGTTAGCAAGGCAGACTGAACTTAGTTTTAAATCTTAGTTGCTCTTTTACATTTTAATCAATTTCTGGGTTTAATTCTTAAACTACGCCACAACCACGTGTGGGGAATAAGCATTCTTCTGCTCTTCAGGTTCTGTAGTTCCTGCTCTCAACGTTGGCTTCATCTTGATTTCCTGTGGCAGCCATCCCAAATTTGGTGCCCTCCAGATGTGTTGGGCTAAATCCCATAATTCTCAGACTGTCACCCATGTTGGCTGGGGACTATGGAAACTGAAGTCTAAATCATTTGGAAAGCATAAAAAAGCCAAGCCCAGATAATTATAGCCAATCAGAAAATGAATGGTGCATTTAATGTTCTTAAGGTACAGTTTGTTGATGCTCATGTGCAGAAACGTACGAACACTTCGTAATCTCCTAACTATAGAAAACATTGAGTTTATAACAGCAGATTCACAAGTCAATCAGCCAATTACAAACTGTGTTGAAATCAATTTCTGCCACCCCAACCCCACCACCCAATAAATCTGGGCCTTCTTTTAGTCATTAGACTTTTGAAAGATCTCAACCAATTAATCACGGCAGCTTTCCTTTAGGGCTCTAACTGCAGCTTTAAATCAAAAAAAGATCTTTCAATGATCATGAAAGATGCTCCCAGGGTATTATTCAAAAGATCTCAAATTACACTGAGGTTTTCGGGGACAGAGAAGAAATAGCCGTCTGTCTTTTGGGGAAAAATATACTGTATCTATACATCAGCTGTTATCTGAATCTCTGGCGTTTGCCAGTCTGCCACCCAGGCCTGCGACTCCATCGCTTTCTCCTCCTCCTCCTCCTCCCCCTCCTCCTCCTCCTCCTCCTCCTCCTCCTCCTCCTCCTCCTCCTCCTCCTCCTCCTCTTCTTCTTCTTCTTCTTCTTCTTCTTCTTCTTCTTCTTCTTCTTCTTCTTCTTCTTCTTCTTCTTCTTCTTCTTCTTCCATTCTCATTCCTATTAAGCACATGTCTTTCTGTGCCGCACCGAGTGACTGCTGGGCATCACATTTATGAGTGATACTCACATCAGTGTGTGTTGGTATAATGCTCTAAAATGGCCTTCACCAACCTGATACAACCAGGTTGTGTTGGGCGGGGGCAGGAATTATGACTTGGCGGTCAACACAGGTAGAGGGAGGCCGCCTCTCTAGATGTTGCAGATTCCTTGCTGGCCCCAGCAGAGGTAGGGCACTAGGCACCCTGCCAGTATGCCCCTGTTTTCCTCTGTGAAATGTTGGGTGGAACGAAATGACCTTTTCTCCCCTGCTTGGCAACATTGCATAGAACTGAACATCACGGCCGCCGTTGTGTCCCTCCTCAGCATCACCTTGATGGCCATGGGGGCTCTGTGCATCACAATGGCCCTGAGCAAAGGAGTTGAGTTCCTCCTGAAGCCAGCATCCTGCTTCTTCATAATATCAGGTATGGATTCTGCAAAACGTTCTTCTCTTTCCTGAAGTATATGGGGTAGGGGTAGGCTGACCATAAGTCCCGTTTTGAACGGGACAGTCCTGTTTTTTAAGCATTTTTCAACCATCCCGTCCTTTTCATAAAAATCTCAATTTTGTCCCATTTTTCAAACCCGGCGGGAATGGCGCGGAAGGAGGATCCGAGCCGGAGCGCGGACCGAGGTTTGCAGGCGGGAGCCAATCGTGCGGACCGGGGCCAGGGTTTGCAGGCGGGAGCCAATCACGTGGACCGGGGGGCAGGGTTTGCAGGTGGGAGCCAATCACGTGGACCAGGGGGCGGGGACCCCTGTCTTTTTCATGAATACGGAATATTACATAAGACCCTGTCCCGTTTTGCTATCCTGAAATATGGTCAGCCTAGGTAGGGGGAGTGGGGGGGTTCCCTTAACCATGATATCCCTTAAAACATAAGTAGGCAACAGCTCCACCTAAGGATACACAAGGCCCTTCTAGGTGGATTAACACTAATCCAGTGCCCCTCCCGAAGGCTTTCCATACTGCTGATTTGTGGTCTTGATTCACAACTGGAAATGTCGCAAGGGGAACACCCTACACCAGTGTCTTTCAAACTTGGCCACTTTAAGATGGGTGGACTTCAACTCCCAGAATCCCCCAGCCAGCCTTGCTTAAAGTGGCCAAGTTTGAAAAACACTGCCCTACATTGTCTTCTTTCTCTTTCGTTCCTTTGCAGGACTGATGGTGTTGGTGACTCTGGAGCTTTTCCGACAATCGGTTTGGTGGCTGATCACCTCCAATAAGACCATCCCGCTGGAATATGAGTATTCCTGGTCCGTGGCTTGTGCAGTGTCCGCAGGGCTGATTCTGATCTTTGGGGGAGCCTGCTTCATCCTGTTATCCATCCCAGGTTTACCCAAAAAGCCCTGGGAATATTGCATCAGAAGGAGAAGCACCAGTAACCACGCTTCCTAAAAACCCCTTTGGAGGAAAAACCAAAGTCTCTCTTTCTCTCTGTGTGCAACCTTTACACACATATGTTTGTGTGCATGCATGCACACACACAGAGATGGAAAGAATCAATCTTTCCCTTTCTACCCACCTGCCCCATTTCTCCATCCTCTGGACACACTTTTCTTCCCTGTTTTGTAAATAGAACCAGTTGTGCTTGTCTTGTTTTAATTTGGGGTGGGGGGGCAGGGAGGGGGAACCGTGAGAAAAGGGCTCTGTTTATGAATGAGGGACAGCTGTGTTAGTGAACTGAGACATTACAAAGGGAGGGAGGATAAGGGGCTGTATTTAAAACCCAGTTTTTATAAACGGCTATTTTTAGCTCAACAAGAGGGCTTGTGTCTTGGAAGTCTTTTAAATTAACACGGGTCAGACGACAGAAACTCATGTCAGTTTCCCTCCTTGGCAAAGTTCCACCCAGAACAAAAATTGCAATTCTTCCATTGGAAAATTGAGCTCATGAAAGAACAAAAGAGACTGTCCAACTGGGCTTACACGTTCAGAATTTTTCTTTTTTGTATACCCTCCAGATACACCAAAAAATATGATCCCTGGCTGGGTCCTTTTATACTGATAGAGAGACACAGAAGTTTCCAGCCTAGCGGTCCCCCAAAACACAGGTGAATTTCCATCTAGTATCCTGTCAGCTAACCAGCCAAGACCGGCAACAGTGAAATCAACTGAAAGGCAAAGTCTCAAAACTCAATTTTTCTCCCCCCAATTAAAAGTGTTAGCATTTAAAAAAAAATATCTTGCAACTTTTCCAGAGAATACTATTTCTAAGTGCTCAGTCCATCTGATAATCCGACATGAATTGCAGCGCTCTGCTCAGAAACAGCAGACACAGACAGTGCAGGGCGGTGTTTCTCAACCTTGGCAGCTTGAAGATGTGGTGGACTTCAATTCCCAAAATTCTGGGAGTTGAAGTCCACACATCTTAAAATGGCTAAGGTTGAGAAACACTGGTGCAGGGAAAACACTTATTGGAAGAACTCTCTTCCAATAAGTAACAAGTAACTCGTGAAGGCAAGCGGGGAGAAAATTGCAAGCAACTACAGGTTTACACCATGAATTTATATGTTGATACCTAACTTATGGCTGCTCTAGACGCCAAAGCCACTCTCCAGTGACCCTGCTTACCTCCTGGGTAAAACAAACTTTTTCCACTGAATGTCTCTTGAACTCCATAGTGTGGAGACTGGATATATCAGAGCTTTCCAAACTTTTCATGTTGGTGACACATTCTTACAGCAGGGCATCATTTCGCGACACACTCTTACAGCAGGGCATCATTTCGCGACATACTCTTACAGCAGGGCACAAGGCAGGCACTAGGACCTGCACGGAATCCTGGCAGGGCTTGGAGGTAGCAGCAGCCATGACACACTCAGACACTGCAGCCGACACACTAATGTGTCCCGACACACAGTTTGGAAAGCTCTGGGATATATCATGGTGCTTTAAAGCAGTGTTTCTCAACCTCAGCAACTTTAAGCTGTGTGGATGTCAACTCCCAGAATTCCCCAGCAAGCATGGGGAATTCTGGGAGTTGAAGTCCACACAGCTTAAAGTTTCTGAGACTGAGAAAAAAGGTAAAGGTTCCCCCACACAGTCGTGTCCAACTCTAGGGGCCGGTGCTCATCTCCGTTTGTTAGCTGAAGAGCCAGCGTTGTCCGAAGACGCTTCCACGGCCATGTGGCCGGCATGACGCACGCAGAACGTTGTTACCTACCCACCGAAGTGGTACCTATTCATCTACTTGCATTTGCATGCTTTCGAATTGCTAGGTTGGCAAGAGTAAAGGGTTTCAAAAGGACGTTGATCCCTAGACCGGCAAAGTGCAGAAAGGCAAGAGAATCAAGTGTGTGTTTGTGTGTGCGTGTGTGTGTGTGTGTGTGTGTCTTTGGGATTTTTTTTTTTTTAAATTTGACCCTTGTCAAGCAGCTGCAAGGTGTGAAGCTGCAGCCTGCACAAGGCAATATACCCCAGAACACTTTTATCTTCAAAGCTCAGGATTGGGAAGAACTGACCTATCATATCGAGATATTCTTGGAAACCCTTGAATTATGGCAGGTTCTGGAATGTACAGTAAAAGACTCTGGAGCAGCTGAGGAGTGCCTGTGCACATATCTCTGCTTCTGTAAGTGGCAATGTGCTTGTTCCCATCAGGGAACTGAGAGATAAAAGAGAGCTTTGGAATAATTTAAAGAAAATCTTGCCATACAAAGACTATGGGCCAGTGTTTCTCAACCTTGGCAGCTTTCAGTTGTGTGGACTCCAACTCCCAGAATTCCCCAGCTAGCCTACTGGCTGGGGAATTCTGGGAGTTGAAGTCCACACAACTGAAAGCTGCCAAGGTTGAGAAATACTGCAAATACGCCATTTTAAGATACTTTTCTTCACTATTTAGGGCTGAGGCCTAGCAGAGCCTTGAGGGTTGGGGAGTAGAAGGAAAGGGGTCTGCAGTCTTGTGCGAAGAGATGACAGAGATGGAGGAATGTCAGGGCACAAAATCACATGTGGGTTTTCTCCAGCTGGCATTATGCAGAGAGTAAAAAGCTCGGCTTCTATTCCTCCTTGTCAGCATCTCAGTCCTGGAACAGGGCGTCCCACAGCAAGGGGAAGGGGTCCTCCCGAACGCTTGCAGCTCTTTCTTTAGTTATTCTGGTTCTGCTCTCGGCCTCTCCAGTTACATGCTGGGATGTAAACAGCGCCCTAGTGTGTTTTTTTGGTCTCCGCAGAGTTTTGCACAGCAAGGAAACGACTGGACTCGTCAGGAAAAGACAAGCTCGAAGTCCCGCTTCCTAGCAACCACCAGCTCTCCCTTTAACCTGGGTTCCCTTACAAGGGGACTTGAGACGGCATTCCCCAGGGACAGCTTTCCCTTGCTTTTAAGGGAGGCAGGGATGGGAAATTATCCACCTTCTTCTTCAGGTTTAAAGATACAGTATCCTGGTCTGCAATCGTTGAAGTTGCAACTGGAAGCCTGCTGCCTTGGAGAGAAGGCAGAATAAGCTGGCTGGCCAGCATTTCCTCCAGCTGGGCCCACAGAGCTGTGCCAAAATGGCCTCTAGCCGGTAGCCCTCTCCCCCAGCCTGGCCTTGCGAAAAGCAACGGCAAGCATTTTAAAAAGCAGGTCGCTAGTTGCAAAGCTGCTCGGGAGCCCAAGGCAAGGCCAGCGGAGCATAACGGCAGCTTAGCAGCTTTGGGGGGGGGAGCCAAAGAGCCAGGAGGTGGGACTGGCAGGAGTCCTGCCAGCTAGCCGATCCCCAAGCCCCGTGGAGCTCCCACACGGCAAAAATGAAGCTTTGCCATTTGAGCTGCACTGCAGCTGAGCCGAGGAGAATCGACTCAGCTGCCTCACATCCGTGACGGTATGGGGTTGTGGGGGGTTGCCGCCAAGCTGGGAGCCATGCCAATGCCCAGTGTGAAATTGCTCTGGAACAACATATCCAAACAATTGTCCTTTAGAAAGAAACAGGGCTACAGATTCAGTGCAAATGCTTGCCCATTTGACCGCAGCTTGACTTGCAGAAACCAGGAAGTGGAGGAGATTAAGATAGGGGGAAATGTATCCGCAGACTGAGCAGTGGTTGAACAGCCTGTCAGCTTTCAAAGATGCTGATTTGGGGCTGATCGTTTTATTTTGGACCACTATGGCCACCCATTTCTTTCTACCGATTTATCAAGGGCCTTTTCCCCACTTAGGTATAATCTTGGTGTGAACAAGTTCCAACCCCCTTTCTGCCATGTCCTCATGGCATTGCCTTCAGCCCCCAACCCAGGTTCTCGCCCCCAACCCGTACCTGAGACAGGTATCCAGAAGCCATCCTTAGCCGATTGGGTGTTAAAGTGGCGTTTCCCCCATTAAACAAACCATACGCTGCCGTTGTTTTGCTATGGGCACAGCTTGATGGACTTCAGCAAGCATCCCATCAACGTCACAGTCAGGTGGCACCTGGGAACATGGGATCAGCCCAGCACCTATTAGCCACTTTGGCTGGTGAGAGCCCGCACTCTCCCTGTCAATTCCCCACATCTTGACTTCCAGCTCCATTTTTCTTTGCACAGTGGAAGAATCCATTATTTCAAACCAGACTTTCCCCAGGGGGGTTCTCTATCTCAGGCTCATGAGAACTGGTTATTAAATTGTCCCGCACATTATAGCTAATGTGTCACATTTTTCCTGCACCGCTTGGAGAAGCTGGCCTATCCAGAGTTGGAAGGAAAGCCTGGAGTGCATCTGGCAGGGATTGGGCTTTGCATGCACAGGCAAAGCTGGAGCCCCAATTGGATTGTACTCTGGCTTTGTAGACAACCAGCTTCTTCAGGCAGAGTGGGGAAATTTTCATTCATATCTTAGCACCAACTGCATTGAAAGCACTGGGACTTAAGCACCCAATGAATAACTTCTATTTATTTCTTTTTAATAGGTAATTCTTGTGGTTTATGGATTGCAGCTTGGGAAAATTTCTCCCATGTTGCTATATGTATATATGACTCTGGGCACAGAATTGAGTAACTTCAACCCAGTTTTTATCAGAAATGTGGCCAGAGAATTTAGGGTTGAAGCTGATGTCTCTTAATTAGTAAAGCCTTTGACATTGTTTTAATTAGATGTGCATCCTATCAACAGCATTAAAAAGAGTGAGGATGGGAGTTAAAGGAAGAAAACAGTTCTTTCCAAGCACTCATGCCATCACCATCCACAAAAGAGGTTAACAAGCTATTTCTCCTTATGTTTTGAATTCTTTGAGTTAAGCAACCAGGACCAATTTTTGAGCCCATTTATTATCAAGCAACATCATCCAGCTCAAAGGGAATTATTTACATGGAACATTTTTTTTCTTTCGGTCTTCCAAAATCACTGCATTTCTCAAGGGTTTCAATTTGACTTTAATTAAATTGTTTTATTTAAAGCAGAATCCTGAATGTGTGATATCAAAATGATTAGGAAGGTAAATTCTATTTGAAATTTTACAGTTGGTTGCACAGCAAGCTTTGAGAACCTCCTGTCTTACTGGCACTGTTGTTGTCTTTGTTTAAATAATACCTATTTTTATTTTTTGTTGTTGTTGTTCAGTTGTTTAGTCATGTCCAACTCTTCGTGACCTCATGGACACGCCAGGCCTTCCTGTCCTCCACTGTCATCCGGAGTTTACTCAAATTCATGTTCATTACATCGGTGATGCTATCTAACCATCTCATATTTTTATAAGATGCATTAAAGGTAAAGGTAAAGGCTCCCCCTGCACATTTGTGCAGTCGTGTCCGACTCTAGGGGCCAGCGCTCATCTCCGTTTGTTAGCAGAAGAGCCAGCACTGTCCAAAGACACTTCCACGGTCATGTGGCCGGCATGATGCACACGGAACGCTGTTACCTACCCACCAAAGTGGTACCTATTCATCTACTTGCATTTGCATGCTTTCGAATTGCTAGGTTGGCAAGAGCTGGGGGAAGGGCGGGAGCTCACTCACATCACGCGGGGCTAGGGATTCGAACCTCCGAACTTGCAATCTTCTGATCGACAAGCCTGGCGTCTTACTCACTGAGCCACCACGCCCCTTATAAGATGCATTGCTACATTCTAATTAACTACTTTTTTTCATTTTAAAGAACTAATGTGACAATTTTTTTGTAGAACCAATTGTGGCCTAATTTACACAGATAATACCTCTGCACCTCCCCTTGCACCCAAGTCGCCAAGTCAGTTCCTAGATCAGAGATCTTGATCAACCTCCTCTCTGCTCCTTCACGCTGAAACCCTTCTGTGCTTGTCCGTTATTGTTCAGGCTGATCTTGAACATGGGTTGCTTTTCTAGCATTATGCTTAATCTGCGCCTGAAAAGACCCCCCAAATCAGCCCTGGTTTGGTATGTTTTGTGCAGGTGTCTTCAAAGGCTGTGTTTCTTTCAGGGTAGGGCCATGTCCAAAGCCTGATAGTTGGGCTCCCTTTGAACATGTACGTGCAAAACATTTGCACCAAAACAAAAGGAATTTTGACAGCTAAATCCATGGTCTAGCTCAGCGGTCCCCAACCTTTCTGGCACCAGGGACCGGTCGTGGAAGAAAATTTTTCAACGGACGGGGGGGGGGGGGGTGTTTGCAGGCGGGAGCCAATCGTGCGCACCGGGGGGCGGGGTTTGCAGGCGGGAGCCAATAGCATGCACCAGGGGCGGGGTAATCGCGTGCACCCGGGGGCGGGGTTTGCAGGCGGGAGCGTCGCAGCCCACATCCTAACAGGCCGCGGCCCACAGGTTGGGGACCCCTGGTCTAGCTATACATTAAAACTTGCCTCTTCCCTAGCTCCAGTTTCATCCCACATTTTAGGAGAATATTTGCAAATGTTTGCCAGTAGGCTAGTAGCATTTGGTGGGAGGGGAGGGAAACAAAGCCAGAGGAATCCATCAATCCCTGCCCATAACATGCTCTGTACACTGTAAATAAGGGCAGCGCCATTTGCTGGCTTGTGACAGAATAGGGATTGCCAGTGTAGGCAGCCAATTTTATGCCAGTATGGTTTTTTGCTGGCTCAAGGACTCGTGGATAACATGGCCTTGGCTGAGAGGAAGCACTGCCCGAGTATTTACTGACTACTTATACAATTGCGTGATTCAGGGGGGAAAGCATTTTGCTATAGATGTGATCAGATATTTGGAAGAAAATTATTATTGTTGTCGTTGTTGTTATGTGTGGGTAATCTGTAGTTAGGTTCACAGCCTAAGACTGGTGGAAACTTGACAATTTAAGTCCTAACCAAGGACCTAAGATTTATTAAGGTAGCGTCTAAGAAAATAGCAGGGTGTTTTTCTGTAAAATTAGGGGGTTCAAGTCCGATAAATTCAATATTTCGAGACATCAAGGGAGTCCTTTAGGTATTTCTCCGAGGGCTCCAATCACAATTCGTATTACTTCTTTTCTATACTCAGCCTTCACCTTCGTTGTTTTCAAGGGCTTTCCCTGATCGACTTCCTTCAGCAAGGGTTCTTGGTTTTTCTTAATGTAGTCATTCAGGCCATGCTTTTCTTCCCCCCATTTGTTTCACCTGTAGGAGTCCTCTACCCCCTTTGGTTCTTGGCAAATACAGCCAATCAATATCACTTTTTGGGTGCAAAGCATGAGGCATTGTCATTAGTTTTCTTGTCTTCCGATCCAAATTATTAAGTTCCATCTGGGTCCAGACAGTTATTCCTGCCGTATATCGAATTACAGGGACTGCCCAGGTATTAATTGCTTTATTATTATTATTATTATTATTATTATTATTATTATTATTTTAAAACCCTACTTTCTCAAGATTTAAATGTATCTGTAGAGCAAGGTTTCAGCCAGCATGGGGAATTCTGGGAGTACATCTTAAAGTTGCCAAGGTTGAGAAACACTGCTGTAGAGAATAAAGATGATGACCTTGACAGAGGTAGGCAAGATCTGTTACCAAAGCAACAAGGAGAAAAACGTCTCTTAAGCCCAAAATATGAAGAAGGAATGTGGAAGTGACTCAGACAGACACCACCCTAATTCACATGAGTATAAGAGAGGAAGAAGGTTAAGCACAATCAGACTTGCAATATTCTGTTACTACAGACCAGTGTTTGTCAAACTTGGCAACTTTAAGATGTGTGGACTTCAACTCCCAGAATCCCCCAGCCAGCATTTGTGGACTTCAACTCTCAGAATCCAGCCAGCATGCTGGCTGGGGAATTCTGGGAGTTGAAGTCCACACATCTTAAAGTTGCCAAGTTTGACAAACACTGCTATAGACAATCATAATAAATGTGGTTTTAATCTTCCTTTGGAGTTGATTTCTTAGTCTGATCTACATAGGGCTAACACTATCCAAGAATCTGTGGATTTAATTCAATTATGTTCCTTTCCCCCCACACCATGACCCCTGAAAACAGGAAATGCCTCTTCTCCAACCCTCTCTCCTGCAACTACTTACTCACTTCCATCTTCAGGGCTTTTTTTCAGAGAAATGAAAGAAGACACAAAGATGCCTCCCGGTAGATCTAGAAGTCAGTGACTGGAATGTGAATGCTCAACCACTGCAGATAGAATGACGTCACAGACACAGAAACACTCCTCTCTTTCTCTCATTCAGCCTGAACATCTGGAAGAATGTAGCTACAGAGACCCTGGCCGATAATAGAGAGATTATTGAAAGGGAGGTGGGAGGAGGAGAACCATTACATGTGGGACACATCTCAACCTTAATGCAGAACAAGATATATGCCAACAGACATAAATATACATCCAGAAAGATATATGAATTCACACAAATGCCGATACACCAGAGTAATACTATCTACTGTACATTTACACAACAGAAAGGCAGCCTCCTATATTCAGGATCAGCTCTGACTAATGTTGCATCTAACTACAGGCATTGCTTTGGTGAATTGTCTTTGCCTTAATTGTAACTTGTGATTCAGACACACACAGAGAGATACACACAAGTACTGTATATATACAGTACAGGTATGTATTAGTAATAGTATAGCGCATCCGTATAGTATGTTCCTAAGCATTTTTCACTGAACCTAAGCAACAGTTTAATGGAGTTTACTTCTCTCAGGTCATTGAGGTAGGCAGGGCCTGGAAATAGGATAATGGAATGTATTTTAACGTGGTTAGGGTATTGTAGCAGAATCTTGGAAGTCTGTTACATCCCCTCTGTATTCCAACTTTTACCTAACACAATCAAGGTGGAGTTGTTGAGTCTCTTTCTCACACTTTCTCCTTTCCCAGGACTCAAATACCTTTTCTGTTCCAGCTCACCATCGTCTTTCCCCTTCTCTGAGTCCAACGCAGTTTCTATCACACCTTCCCTGAAGCTCAACATAAAACTGTAGCCATGTTCTTTCTTCTTCCAAATAAAACTGACCCGTATGCCCACATTTCCCAAGTTCTTGTTTCCAGTTAGAGTAGCGCAATCCCTATAATTATATTTAATCCATGAACACAGAGTCAGCTTCAGAAGCTCCCAGTAGCAGAACAACCTTTTTCTGCTCTCAAATACCTGTCCGAACCTTTTTCACGTAACAGAACACTACGTATAGCAGAGGCAGGCAATAAATCTGCGTCGGGAGCTTGCATTAAACATTTTTGGGGAGGAGGAGGACAGCTACAGTGGATACGCTAATGATGCAAGGTGAATAGGGGCATAAAATGATAGAACTGGAGGGACCCACTGAGGCCATCAAGTCCATCCCTTGCTTAGTGCAGAAATCCAAACCGAAGCATCCCAGAGAGTTTGCTATCCAGTCTCTGTTTCAACAGGCAGCAAAGGGGAGCCCACTCCACCTGGTTCATTGGTCATGTTACACAGAAGGAGGGCAATTTTTTTTCTTTTTTAGAGAGGGGGACTTTGGGGACTTCTCAGAAACTTTGTAAAACCTATTCTAGAGGTTACGTTTTATTTATTTATTTATTATTTATTTATTTTTTAAATTTGTATCACCACCCATCTCCTCTATACCAGGGAACTCTGGGTGGTTCACAACAAGAAGTTAAAAATATAAAATTACAACAACAACCATTTACATATAACATCCAAATAGAAAGATGTTAATAATAAGGCGGGTTTCATGGCACCAGCCACTCCCAAGAGGAACTATTGGCATTCCCGTCCCAAGCAAGGCAGCAGAACCAGGACTTCAAATCTTTCCGGAAGGTCGGGAGCGAAGAAACTCGCCTCAGCTCCAGGGGCAAGATATTCCAAAGGGCGGGTGCTACTGCAGAGAAGGCACGCCTCCTGGATCCCGCTAGATGGAACTCTTTTGCCCATGGGATCCGTAGCATGCTCTCTCTGCATGACCGAGTGGGGCGGGACGATGTTCCGGGGATGAGACGGTCCCTCAGGTAATGTATACATTACAGTTCTGCTGTATTTCCTGCTTCAAAATGGCATGACATTGGGCCAACAATTTTCAGCTGTTGTGGTTAGGAGGCAGTTTCAGAGGCTACACTAAAGGATTTGGTGACCACATGCAGCTGCTCACTCTTCCCACACAGTGATGCAACATATAATTGTACTCTCAAATACCTGTCCAAACAGTTTGCAAAAATCTGCACACTGATTGGAGGCTTTAAGATTGCTCATCAAAGGATAGACAATCTGGTCAGGTAAGTAGGCCCAGCAACCCAACCCAACCCTACAGAATTCCACAACTCTTTATTGGTTTTCTTCTCAACTTTATCCCTATAGTTATAGCTTCTGGTGGAGGGAGATACCATAAGGATCCAGAGGATGAACAGCATCAAATGCCAATGTTATAAGGAGATGGCATTACGGACATGCCTGAATCTCAAATCTTCACATTCTGGCTCGTCCTATCTCCCAGCACAGTAGACCACATGGTAGCCAAAATAACCTAGGATCAAAAATCCTCATGAGTTTGTTTTGCCTTCTTCAACTATCTGAGCTTTCCAGGCCAAGATCAGAACTCACCAATACATAAATATATACATTTTATTTATTTATATTTCAAATTTCATCACCGCCCATCTCGCACAAAGCGAGAGATATATAAATGTTTGAGAAGAACAATTCTTGAAAAGGGCTGTTTCCCCCAGCTGTTCCTGTACTGGGTATGGCTACATACAAGGCGCAAATGCTGCAAATGCAGTCTTTCCAGAGTGCAGGAAAATCCTCACCTGCTTATTCTCTGTTACACAGCTGTTGGAGCCCAGAGGTAGAAAGAATTGTAAGATTAAGAAGGGATTAATTCCTCCAAAAAATAAAAAAGGTGGGGGTGGGGAACACTGCTTTTTATCCTGCAGCGCCTTCTAGTGTCCATAAGCCCTAATTACATCTGTTCCAGATGGAGAGGGTTCCATTCCTGACTGGTTCAAACCACATACTTTTCCTCAAGAGACCTCAGAATTTTTTTTAAAAACCCTGCATTTCAGCCTCTAAGTCACTAGAAACTGTAAAATCAAACCAACTATTTTTTCCACTTGGCTCTTTCTTTTTCCCATGGTCTTCCAGAGTCAGACCAAGCTTTTATTATGCAATGATACTAGTCTCGTTCACAGAATAAAGCAGATGGTGGTCTATCAGTAAGAATATCCTAGATTGTTCTTGGCACAACTAACCAGACATGAGGCCCACCCAAATTTTGCTGTTCTCATCTTCCCCATACAACCAACAAAGACCCATGCTTGTTACCCCTTACTGTGCACATGGGAGTATACTTTGTTTTTCATTGTAAACTCACCCAAAACAAGGGACCCTAGCTAAGGAATAAAATGGAGCTTGGGATGATGTTAAAACACATTTATATTGTGTTGGGTTCGCGGTCAGGCACATGAGTGGCTGGCTGCCCTCCTGCCTTGAAGATGCTTTAAAATAAATTAAGAGCCTTGGCTTGAGCGTGGTATGGCCGTGCCAGCCCACGTTGCTTGCTGCTCTCTGGATGTTAATGGGGGGCGGGGGTGGCAGGGTTAGGGTGCCCTGCGTTTCAGCCTCAAAGTCTGTTACATCCCTCCTTCCAACTGTATCCCATTAACAATTTGTTAATGAAGGAAAGGCAGAGGGCGTTTTTTTTTTCTTCAAGGACCCAGTTTTCACACCCAAACCGTTCCAGGACAGCCCATAATTGCCTTCCCCACCACCAACCATGAAATACCAATAAGACAGTGTGTTTCAAACTTGGCAGCTTTAAGATGTGTGGACTTCAACTCCCAGAATTCCCCAGCCAGCCATGCTGGCTGGGGAATTCTGGGAGTTGAAGTCCACACATCTTAAAGCTGCCAAGTTTGAAACACACTGCAGTAAGGCAACCAAGTGCTTCTTCCAGTTGACCTGTGGAGTAAAACAGTAATGACAACAAAAGCTACCCAGCCTGTGCCCCTCTGTGTATACAACGTGTTCACTTGTCAAAACCCACTGCCATGGTAAGGCAAAGCTGCCACAACCTCATTCTTTTCTGGGAACTCCTGCCAACGAGAACACCACCCACCCACCAGCTCTGCAGAGCTCTAGCGTTTCAAGTGGAAAACCAAACTCACAGTGAATTTGGAGGCGTGACCGCTGAGCTGGAAATAAATGGGCTCAGCTGCTCAACAGAGACATTATGGCATCCCAGAGATGCGGCGCTGATTCGAGAAGGGCTGCAAAGGCGGCGTGTGGAGGTGCCCTGAATGTGCTTGATGTTTTACTGGCAGCATTAGCAGCCCTCTAGCCAGAGACTCCTTTCATCTTTTGATAGGTTACATTAGGATCCCCAGCTGGGGAAGGCCTCTGGATTCAGCTCTGATGGCCTCGGGGGGGGGGGGGGGGGCTCCCTCTCAAATTCCACCTTGGTTATTCCAGTAGTAATGCCGTCATGGCAGAAATCCAGGGCTTCATCTAGCAGGTAGCACTGCAAGTTGCTAAAATACATCACAGCTGGCTTAGAACATCCAGGAAAAATGGTGTAGTAAGGTAGTCCTCAGATTATGACCATCCGTTCAGCGACTGTTCAAAGTTACGACGGCATTGAACCAAGGGAACTTACAATGGGTCCTCGGAGTTCCAGCCGTTGCAGCATCCCCGTGGTCACATGATCACAATCCGGGTGCTTGGCACTCAGCTCACGATTACAATGTTGCAGTGAGCCACGGTCATGTGATTGCAATTTCCAAAGTTCCCTGCCAGCTTCCCACAAGCAAAGTCAGTGGGGAAGCCATCAGGAAGTCGGAAGTCATGGTCATGTGAGGTCCTCACTTAATGACACGTGCAGTCCTCATTTAACAACAGCAACTGGAACTGCTGGAATTGCTGTCACTAAGCAACACTGTCACGTGATGTCGCACTTTACAACCACGCCGCTTAACAACAGAGTTCCCGGTCCCAATTGCTGTTGTAACCCAAGGACTACCTGTACCATCAAAAGGACAGAATTCCTGCAAGACATTCAGATCCACAGTCTAAAATTATCCAACTGAAGCCACTGTTTAAAAGTAAATTTCTCTGAATTCAATGGGATTTTCCACCTAGGAAGCATGATTCAGAGTGCACTTCAGGAATCCCATTATCAGCCACAACCCAAAATCTGTAGTCCTACCACCTGAGCTATTGACAGAAAAACAAACACATGCTGAGGATTGGATAAATATCTTTTATATTGAAATGCATAGGTGAGTCCATTAGATTATGATACTGGCTACAGAGAATCACAAGCCAAAGGGAAGGTACATGTATGAGTCGTGGGGTGTCTGGTTATTCCCAAAGTGGTGTTGGGGGCGGGGGGAATCAGCAGAGAAAAAAATTGAGGCAGGAAACTGATGGAAGACTTATGCATTGTAAGGGTTGGAGAAAAGAACTATAGAAATGTTTGGGAACGAGTGCAAACTGGCAGCCTCTAGACCTTGCTCACTTTTCATAAACCCAGAACCTCTGGATTCTACAACCTTCTGCTCTACCTATGGACTACCTTAGATACTTGTGCAAATCACTCTGCTTTCCTGTAATATTATTGGCCTAAGTTGTACATAGGCAACAATGCCCCTGATAGCTTTATATTTTGGCATCTATACCTCTTGCTTTGCAATTCTGGGACTAATATACTGTATAAAGCTTGTGGATTTTCCCTACTCCTCCACTAACTAATTCAATATATTGGATTTCCAGGTACTTTAAAAATGCTCTGTATTTATGGTCTGCCAGAGAGGGAGAACATGAAGGTCTAACAGCGATAACTGACTATCTGGATGTGTATTTCAGCCGTCCACCACTTGATGTCCATCAGTTGTATTGGTCTACAACACTCTTACCCAATCAGCAATGAGGAGGAGGAGGAGGAGGAGGAGGAGGAAGTGAGCATAGAATTGTATACTAGTATGGAGAAGGTTGCTATGAAGTGACAGAGTTTCAACCAACGTAAAGGAGAGAAGGAACTGCTCCTTGGGCATGAGAGGGAATAACATTTTAATTTTTCACACTTCCTAAATATGTCCTGCTGTCAGCAGAATAAGTCACCCTTTTACCCTACCCTACCTGCCAACTAAATTCAGTTTTCTTTCATCTGTAGCACAAATTCATAGGAGTAAACACTTCTCTAGTGTGAATAAACATTGCACTTTCAGTGTGCCATCTCATGACTATACAGTAGCTGGCACGGGTCACAGCAGGAAAATTCTAGTTTCCAGTGGAGTTCTATCATCAGGTAAATAAATACCAGGATGCTTTTTCTGCACAAAAAAAATGTAAACAGAAAAATCACGAGGGAATGTTTACAGTCTGATCAGTAGCGATGCTCTCAGAATAACCAGAGGGCAAGATCTCAGTTTACCATACCTCAGTTTTAAAGCCGTAAAAAGATGGTCAGGTGTAGCTTGGAAGAAAAGAGACGAGTGTCCCTTTAGAAAGATAGAAACATGGAAGGTACACATGTTCGTTATGTACATATAAATAAATGCATAATTATATAATAGCTAATGCACGAAAGAGAAGAAGAACAAGTTTTCATCTGGACATGCTGTTCTGTGGAAGAAGGGACATATTTTATCCAAGTCTAATGCCAATGATGCCACTATCATTGCTCTCTTCCAAAGTTTTATTTACAGCTGTTGAGTTGGTTGATGGGAAGCCATGTTAGAGGAAGGTTTTAGTGATGGGGAAATTAAGACACAAAGGGCCAGGAGGCTGTGCCACGTACAATGTGATGCCTGGGATGGAAGGAGGACTGGGGAGGATTTCACAAGATTTGGGGGAGGAAGGCCTACTAACAAAGTGTGAGGTGCAAGGAATCAGGGTTTTAAGTAGACAGATACATCAAGTATTATAATATTACACTGTAGCAGATAAGACTAGGAAAAGCACCATGGAGGTGAAGCTAAAGATTACAATTTGCAAATAGGATAAGGGATATTAATTGAAATGAGTATCAGAAATTATTTGAACCAATAATTAATGGGGAGAGGAGGCAGTCATTCTTCCTTGATAGCTTCCCGATTTAAAGATTATTTCAAGGGAGTAACTCAGTATCTCTTAATGTAGACTAGTTATCCTTTCAGATGGGGTTCTCCAGCTTGGCATCCTGCAGATGTGCTAGAATTGGGATTTATGGAACTACGGTTTCAACACGTCTGAAGGACAAGCGGAGGAGACTCAATATTTTAAGTCTGTAAAGAAATATCTATTCTGCACACTACAGTAGTAGCAACTAAAGGGTAGGTTCTCTTCCTCCGACACTTTCTGTATAAATGAACACAGCATTCTGAGACTGCTCTTTCTCCACTAATTACATATCCAAGTTTACGGTGGTTCTGTTAAGTGTGGAGTTCTCTGATTTAATAAATCCATGCCACGGCATTCCACCTTTGCTTCCCAAATCTCAGGCAGAGTTAAGCGATGCAGTGTCTACTTCATATTTAGACCTCCGTTTTCATTACACAGCTACATTTCACCATATAGCTGTCATTTTGCTGCATTATCAATCAGGACATTTTCTAAAGCTTTGCAGCCATATAATAGTCCTGGAACAAGAGCAGATGATACAGCCTGAGTCAAATTTCACTTACAATACCCCTGTCACAAAATACAGCCCCCTCTGTTACCCTTTGGCCATTTAAATTATTTTTACACAGAATATGCATGGCATAAAATTAGCTGGAGGGTAACCTACAGTTTAGCCATTTCTAACCAGATGAGTCATCTGGTACCCCAACTACCTGGGGGAAATTAGGAGGATCTTATTGGAATCACAACCCTCTACTCTAATTCCCTGATTCCAGTCACATCATGGTCTCCTACAGAGCGTTCTAAAAGGACCATTTGAAGGACCATCACAGAAGACACAGGGACCAGAGAAGCTGGATTCCTGTGATACAAGCGCTGAAAAGATTACAAGTCATAAATAATCTTTACAAAATTCCTCACCTAGGTTGCCTGATGTCTGAGAAGACCACCTCAATCAAATTTCAGGACCCTCCAAAGGTTGATTATAACAAGAGGAATCTCTCCTTTATCTAGGCTCCAAAACTATCTTTCCCTTGATGTGTGTGTGTGTGTGTGTGTGTGTGTGCGCGCGCGCGCGTGCGCTTTCTCATTCTTAACCTCACCAATTTGATTGCACCTAATGGAGGAAAGGAAGGAGGGAAGCGACACACCAGAGAATGCAATTAACAAAATAATTCTGGGGATTTTAAGATTAGAGTTAGGACTGGGTTTCAACTTGGACTCGTGCTCCCAGGAACAGAGTCCTACAGCCAAGGCTTAACACGGGGAGGTTGGGTCATTACGGGATCATTCTCACACCAGGGAGGTAGGGGAAGGGAGCATTCCTGTTGGGGAGAGAGGCATGCCGGTTGGGGAGAGAGGCATGCCGGTTGGGGAGAGAGGCATGCCGGCTGGGGAGAGAGGCATGCCGGTTGGGGAGAGAGGCATGCCGGCTGGGGAGAGAGGCATGCCGGTTGGGGAGAGAGGCATGCCGGCTGGGGAGAGAGGCATGCTGGTTGGGGAGAGGCTTCCCCGCCGCAACGTGGATGGATGCACGAAGTCAGGGTTGATGTAGGTGAATCCCTGGAATTCACTCTGATCAATGCTCGCCAGGACCATCTGGTCTGGGGGTGTCAGCGCTGGTGGTGCCCGTGTGAAAAACTTGTCAAAGTTTTCGCCGCTCCGGCCACACTGGAGTAGAAGAAGAGAGAGAGAAAGAAAAGGATGGAAATGATATTGAAGGAAGAAGCTAAGAAGAAAAAGAGTTATTTTTCAGTCTGTTAATACAACTGCTTTTTCCTCTTTTACTTGCTAAGGCTTGGGCGACCTAATGATATTTATGAAATTAAATGGTGAATTTTATACTTAGATTTCGAGGAAGACAAGCAAACTTTGGCTAAGATTTCTGTTTGACAGATTATCCAGAAGCATATGAATTCATATGAACTTCCTTTGCGATTCTGTTCGTATTTTTCCATTCTAAAGATAGCAGAATATAAACTCTTTCGTGGGAATGACTTCTTCCATGATAAGGATTGTGTGAACAGGCGTGCATGTCAACTGGCTACTCACTGGCCTAGGCGTGAAAGGTGGGGGGATTTCCAGCTGTTCCAGTTTCTCCCAGTCCATCCAGCGGAAAAATCCATGCTCCCGAATATCCCGTTCCCCATCTGGCCCTGAGCCCAGGCGCTTCAGTGGATGTTTGGTCAAGAACTAGGGAAGAGAGAGAACTTTGCTACCACTGCATCTTTATTTTAAGGAATCAAATCCAATCTGAAACCAGATTGGAAGGAGACACTGAACCAAGGAAACAGGGGTTCCCACATCTGCACGTGGAAGCAGAGGGATACCCATGGGAAAGACAGATGAAATAAATGCTTAACCGTTTCTAACCCTGATTTTCCCCTGCCAGCATTCCCCCAACAGTGTTTAACCTAAACTGGGTTTGCTTCTTGGTTTTAGAACCAAGCAGGGAACACATCCATTTAAATTTCAAGGGCAGATTTCTTCAGAAGACATTCCATCAGTTTGGCATTCCCCTATATAGTGCAGATGTGTTGGTCATGATGCTGAGAATTATGAGAACTGAAGTTCAGTGCATCTCAAAACCCCCGGGGGATGCTGCATCAAGTGACCCTATCACCTTAAAAACGTAACATCTAGATACAACCTTTCGCGTGGTCTCAGGAAATATGATAAGGAGACCTTCCCGCCTAGGCGTGCCAGTTCTGAACCAAGACTCACTCCTTTGCAGATGGAGACAGCCTCTCGTGAAAGAGATTTAGGATAGGATACGGTGTGCTCCATAATCGATTGAAAGAGTTCATCCTCATCCTCTCCATCAAATGGTGGCTGCAAACCAGGAAAACAGGTCAAATAAGCAAGAATTATTCCATTTCCCCCCCCAGAAAGCATAGCATGTGTGTGGAATGTTGGGTCCATTAAATATATTTTCCTACTTGGAAGTCTCAGTACGTAACTACTTCAGGTAACACTGATAAAGGGCATTTAATCTTGCATCTTTGAACCACATGTCCAGGTTTTGTGCAAAAGAAGGTTGCCCTTGGATTCATAGAGAAAACAAAAGGAGTCCTCTCCCATATGTGACAAACAAAATATACAAAGCCCTCTGGAAGAATGGAAAGAATTTCAACTCACCTCTACTTTACACTTCTGGAATCACATGAATCCATTTCTTTTCAAATGTACGCTAAGCCCTTTCTCCAAGGAAAGGGGAGTAGATAGTAAAGAACTCTTGCCTAAGCACACACATACCTGTCCAGCTAACATTTCATACAGAAGGACACCAAACGACCACCAGTCCACCGACTTCCCATAGGGCTGATAAGCAATAATCTAAGAGAGGGAAAAATGAGAAATTGAGTCCCTTGAGATATATCTCATTTCACCTTTTGATTGAAACAGCTCCAACAGATCATACTTAGTTTGAATGTAAGCATATGATGTAGGAATTTGAAACACGACTTCTGAAGTTTTTAGAAAGCAGCAGGCTTTATGTTTATATAGGGTCCAGAAAGGGATCCAGGTTATTCATTGTTTTATTAATTACATTTGGATGCTACTTATCACTATCTCTAGGACCAAGGTATTTTGTAAAACAATGAAATAGTAAATAAAACAGTACAAAACAATTACAAATTTAAAAACAAATAAAAAAACAAATAAAAGCAATTAAAACTATCCAACCAGCTAAAACCACCAGACAATTAAATGTATGACCACAGAAAGGAATTTAAGATGTTAGGCCCCTGGTCTCTGTAGGGGGATGATTTATTAAAAAATCCAATAGTAAAAAAACAATCAAATACAATTAAACCTTAAAAACAGTTTAAAAAGATAAAAATAATTAAAACTATCCAACCAGCTAAAACTGTCGGTCAATTAGCTTGACCACAGAAAGGAGTTTAAGATGTGAGTCCTCTGCTCTCAGTAGAGAGATCATCCCTAAACATAGGAATTGCAGAGAAGACTTGAGCTAGAACTGCAGATAAAACCCTCCTGCAGACCTCATAAAAAATTAGGAATTTGCAATAGAAGATGCTTCCTTAAGTGACTTGGCCATAAGCCATTATGGGCTTTAAGACCAGCCAGCCCCATCTTACATCCTGTCCAGAAACAAACTGGAAGCAGCATATCAGAGCAGGTAGAACCTGGGTACTTTAATGCTTGTAAGTACTAGTGGCCAGTGGAAGGATTTTGGAGATCTGTACCTCTGGAGCAATGTAGTCAGGTGTTCCACAAAAGGTTCGGGTGGTGATGCCGGGGAAAATGTTTTCTTTACACATCCCAAAATCTGTGATCTTAATGTGGCCATCAGCATCCAACATGACGTTATCCAGTTTCAAATCCCTAGAGACAATAGTATGAGGAATTGGAACACAGTCTGTCCAACAGAGGGCACCAATTATACAGTGACTCCAGAATCTCTAGTTATTCAGATTTTGACATTGGGAGGAAAAATGAGGGCTGGAGAGTTCGTGGGAAGGAAGGAAAGGAGTGGAGCCGTATCCCCTCAATTCTTAGAAAAACATTGGGATTTTGTAGTTAGATATGAAGGGCTGCAATCAGGATTCTTCCATCCTCTACTCTGGCCTGAGCGGGCATGGAGAATAGATAGCAAATGGAGGCTCACCTGTAAATAATTCCCTTGTTATGCAAAAAGAACAGGCCAATCGCAATTTCAGCTGCATAAAACCTGTAGCAGAATAGAGGAAGAGATGGAGATTAGAAAGATGGTGGCAAATAGCTCGTTGCTAGCATCCTCACAGTGTGTTTATGGCAGCCTGCATGGGCACTATACCGGGCAGCTATTGCCAAACCTATTCCTAAATCAAGGCAGCCCATGTTGGGGTGTTCAGAGCAGCTTTCCATCTTTTTTTTTTTGGAAGGTCTGGCCCAGGCTGCCCTGCCAAGCACGTTAACCACTAGACCAAACTGGCTCTCATCCATCCATGCCTTCAAGTCAGTTTTTGACTCCTGGTGATTGCCTGGATAGTCCCTGCAGTTTTCTTGGCAAGGTTTTCAGAAGTGGTTTGCCATTGCCTCCTTTCCAGGGCTGAGAGTGACTGGGCCAAGGTCACCCAGCTGGCTTTGTGCCTAAGGCGGGACTAGAACTCACGGTCTCCCAGTTTCTAGCCTGGTGCCTTAACCACTACCCCAAACTGGCTCTCTTTTGAAATTAGGGTAAGGAATTAAAGCAAGGGCTTCAGTTTGCCCAGACCTGCTCTTGAAGGAAGAGATAGGAAAGAAAGAATGGGGAGAATAGGTATTCAGTGAAATGCACATTTGAGGATCAGTCAGTGCAGAGCAGTGGTGTGGCAGACTTTTGCTCAGCCAGTAAGCTGACGGGATGTCCTTGGACCAGACCATCTCTTAGCCTAACAAGAGGATAAACCACAAGGTTTTTGGAAGTTGGGGGATAAATACATACATATGCTCCATTTCAGAAGATAGCAAAGATTAAGAAGTGGTCCTGGCGATACATGCGGGAGAATCAGCTCTCACTTCTGACCAAGAATAGTAAGATCCTGATTTTTAGACAATAGGTTTTTTTCTCTCTCCTGTGTTGTTACGCTTACATTGCATCCACTTGTCACTTTCAACTTGCAAGAGTGTGAAGAGCTTTTTGTGTCCCTTACAATGTGACACAAACTGTCTGATTTCCCACGGTTCTTCTAAACAGCACTTATCAATCCACAGAAAAGGTCTCTTACAAACCACATCAATATTTTTGTCTTGTTTTACAATGACCAGTTTGTTGATTTCTCTCAATTAAACAACATCTGTGGAATGTAATGCTTCTGTGAAGCCAAGCCCTAGTGTAAAACAGGTGTAGCAAAATCAATCTTTAGAATCCTCAGCTGGTAGACAGTCCTCAGACAGGACCACTATAGATTACCTTGTTGGAATTAGATTTTGAATGTTCCTCCTCACTGAATGTCTTACAAGGAAAGTGCTTCAGGGCAAAGAGCAGATTTGCTCCTACTGCACTAGTTGCAAGGAATGTTCTCTTTTTGTCTTTTTTTTTTCCTGCTCCACCTCCATTCTGAAATCGTGCAATCATATTGCTTCACAACTCCATAAATTATTTCTTTCCCACCTAATTCTGCTGTATATACAGATCAGTTCTCTGCCATCTTTCTGACCTGGATGCTGGGACGGATCTTTACCTATGATCCTCAAAATCAAACTAAAAGTTTCAGAAGAAACTTTTCTTTTTCTTTTCTTTTCACTAAAAGTCACAGAGAGGGAAGAAGGGGTACGATTATTTCTGCAGAGGGAGAAAAACATAGGTAGGTACCTGTAAGTTTTTACTCACAGAACAAACAGCAACAGAATAGAGAGGGGATTTAGATCAGTAGATGGTCATATACCTGATCACACTTGCTGGGCCCCCAATCACATACATTTAATTTTTTAAAGAAGTTTTAACTTCCTGAACCATGAATGCCTTTTAAGCAACGTACTGGAGTTCCCAAGCTAAGCACCTTCACTGAGCCCTCTAACTTCAGAAGCGGGAGATAAATTTCTCCTTAAATTTTCTTAAGTACTTTTTGTAAAGAGAGAATGATGCTGCTGTTTGGCAATGGTGCATGGCTGGACTTGACTAGGAAATCAGACCAGATGGGCCAATGCCCTACCTTTCCACCCTCTGGAGCTGATCTGGTTTTAAAAATCTGCATTGATAAGAAAAGAGTTTTCAGAGTAACTTTTATTTGGGTTGCATGACTGGGTTGAAATAGAAAGAGTGAGGCATTCCCAGTCCAGTTCCCCAAGAGACTCACGTACATAGCATGGGGTTCCTTGAATTTCCCAACCTGCTGGATGTGATACATGAGGTCTCCTCCATTGACATACTCCATAACAAAATACAGCCGGTCCTTAAAAGAAAAGAGCAGAATATGTCCCCAGATGAACAAATCAAATAATTCTTTAATTAAAGTATTTCCTACATAGTACAGAATACCTCTTTTTCTCATTTCTCTAACCACCCTTGTGTGTAATGGGACTGAAACCTCTATCACCATTTCATCAGGTAGCAAATAAAACATATTTTGACTATATAAATATGCCCTCATTAACTAGGAAGTAGGGTTTTTTAATTGTTCAGATTATTTTGAACACAATTGTTATGAAACCTGGCGGCGTCATCTCAAAAGCAGCCTTTCTTTCTCTGATTGCAATCTTTTTTAAGAAACTGCTCATCTGGACCCATACACAGTAAGCATAATTTTAAAAACCTCAAGGAAATACAGTGTTTGTTCAGTGCAGAACTATTGATTTCTCCTGTGTTCAAATTTATGTGGATGCAAGAAATTATTTAATCCAATTAAGGAGTCTATTTAATTAAGGGACTAGTATTTGTTTAAAAAAGGGGCGTGGTGGCTCAGCGGGTAAGACGCCAGGCTTGTCGATCGGAAGATTGCAAGTTCGGAGGTTCGAATCCCTAGCCCCGCATGATGTGAGTGAGCTCCTGCACTAGCTCCAGCTCTTGCCAACCTAGCAATTCGAAAGCATGCAAATGCAAGTAGATGAATAGGTACCACTTCGGTGGGTAGGTAACAGCGTTCCACGTGCATCATGCTGGCCACATGACCGTGGAAGTGTCTTCGGACAACGCTGGCTCTTCGGCTAAGAAACGGAGATGAGCACCGGCCCCTAGAGTCGGACACGACTGCACCAATGTGCGGGGGGAACTTTTACCTTTTTATTTGTTTAATGCAATGATAACTCTGGAAGACAATCACAAGAATTACCGCTGTTTGAAAGGTAGAGTGTAGCTGAGTTAGGAAATGTGGACGTTCCCCCATGGCTAAGACCCGCTTTTCCACCATAGTACATTCTACATCATCATCCTGGATTATCACGTCTTTCTTTAGGATCTTGATGGCAAACAGCTCATCGGTTCCACGGCGCTCTGCCATCATCACCTGTGGGGAAAGAACCCCAGAGTCGTGGGTCTTGTTCCCACCTACCTAAAGCGAACTCAGGAACCCAGGCTGCTCTGCCCCTCCAAAAGCCCACCGTCTGGGCAGGGCCAGTACTTGCATCCCTGCACATCCCCCTCCGTGCATCTCTGGCCCACTGCCTAACGGCAGGCCCACCTTGCCAAAACTTCCTTTGCCCAGAACCATGAGAAAGTTGAAGTCCGAGATGTGGAAGCGGTTGATGCCAAAGAATCCACTACGCTTGGAGTCTGTGGGGCTTGGAGATGGAGACGGGACGGGACCGTGGCGAACCTTCTGCAGAGCACAAGGTGGAAACACAGACGTGAACATTCTGCAGACTCAGAATTAAGGGCATCCCAACTGTAATATCTGCCATTTTGAATGGTGTGCCTTGGATGTTCGCCTGCTTTTCAATATCTTTGAAATGGAAGCTGGTACAAGGTACACTTAGTACGCATGGTAAAATTCTCAGATATTAGGGAGTGTTTGAGAACGAGCAATGAAGTGATTCTGATACATGTGCAGTTGCAAATCAACTTTCCTCACAAGGGAACTGTGGACAGTCTTTACAGAGACAGGGCAGATTCACAGTGAAATGATATGTTAGCGTATTAGAAGAAGTGAAAACCACCAGCATTGAAACAATGATCATCCAACATCAACTTCGCTGGACCGGTCATGTTGTTCGAATGCCTGACCATCGTCTTCCAAAGCAGCTACTTTACTCCCAACTTAAGAATGGAAAACGGAATATTGGTAGACAGCAAAAGAGATTCAAAGACACTCTCAAAGCTAATTTTAAAAAATGCAATATCAGCATTGAGAACTGGGAAGCCCTAACTCATGAGCGTTTCAATTGGAGGTCATCCTTTATTAATGGCGCTATGGACTTTGAAGAAGCACGAGTACAGGGCGAAAGGGAGAAAAGAGCTAAAAGGAAGGCACGTCAGGCAAACCCTCACCATGACCGTCTCCCACCCGGAAACCTATGCCCTCACTGTGGGAGGTTGTGCGGATCCAGAATTGGCCTTTATAGCCACTTACGGATCCACTGTTAAAATTTTACCTTTGGAAGACAATCATACTCAGCTACGAGTGATCGCCAATGAATGAATGAATGAACAGTGAAATGAGAAAGTTGCCATGACTCCAGACCCAGATGTTTTATGCAGAAAGTCCCAGTTGTAACACCCAGTAATCTCCAGTTTAGAAGACCCTATATTCAAGGTACTTCTTTCTGAGAAGGCCACAAATAGGTGGATTCATCTCAGTGATCCCAGGTGTTATCTTTCATTCTCTTATAGTTTTGCTTCAAAAGTATTTACAACCTCCACTTTCTTCCTTCCAGCTTCTGGACAGACCTAAGGAAATACTTTTTCTCCAGAATTAAACAGTGAGATCCAACCTACAATGCTCCCAAGAAGATACTCCCAAGTATCTGTGACTGTTAAGCACATTAGCTAAGGACACATTTCCAGCGTATCACTGGCTGCTAGAAGGGGTCAAGGATGGGCAATACCACTGCAAGCAGCCAAAGAACAACAGGGTTGGCCCTGAGAACTGGGTTCAAGGGGTGTTTGGCTGATCAAGTGGGCTCTTTCTCCGTTCCTGTGTTCTGCACTTCCCTCCTTCTCTAAGCCATTACAGTGAGCTCCGGTGGATGGTTTTATGGCAGCAAAAGGAAGCACCCTTCACCCCATCTCAAACGAGAAGAAACAGAAGAAAATTTTTTACCTCATAGAGTTCCAGAGGGAAGTTGCAAGCCTGGAAAACGAAACATCAGGATGTAAGCAGCTGGCTGGAGGACCTCCGTTCTGTCCTGCCTGTTCTTAAGCCCGACCACCCGCCAACCATTTATAGCGCCCCCTCAAGACATACATTTATTTATTTATTTATTTATTTATTTTCTATCCCACCTTTATTATTTTTATAAATAACTCAAGGCAGTGAAGATACCTAATACTGCTTCCTCCTCCTATTTTCCCCACAACAACCACCCTGTGAAGTGAGTTGGGCTGAGAGAGTGTGACTGGCCCAAGGTCACCCAGCCAGCTTTCGTGCCTAAGGTGGGACTAGAACTCACAGACTCCTGGTTTGCCATTGGCTCCTTCCTAGGCTGAGAGAGAGTGACTGGCCCAAGGTCACCCAGCCAGCTTTCATGCCTAAGGTGGGACTAGAACTCACAGACTCCTGGTTTGCCATTGGCTCCTTCCTAGGCTGAGAGAGAGTGACTGGCCCAAGGTCACCCAGCCAGCTTTCATGCCTAAGGCGGGACTAGAACTCTCAGTCTCCTGGTTTCTAGCACGTTGTCTTAACCACTAGGCCAAACTGGCTCTGTTTAGTTGCCTAAGGCAAAGGACAAGTTGCTTCTTTCCATCCAGGGCAGTGAATTCCATCTCAGCAGACTCAGAGAGGGGCACAGGTCAGGCTAATACACACAGCTCTGTCCTCAACAGAAAAACAGCTAGAGCGTGGCTGCTTAAACCATCCCCGGACCACCTATCGTTTTGCCTCACATTAGAGCCGATCTTATAGATCAGCAGGCATGCCCTCCAATCCTGTTCTGTTTGTCACCGCAGACCCTAGAGCTGCTAAGTACGTGCTTCGTGATTGGGCTAGATATGACACAGTGAGTGCTACCACACACAGCCAGAACTGCCTTAAAGGGTAACATGTATGGGATAACAGTGAAATAGGGAGAACACGGGACGGAACATTGCAAATGGCTGTATTGGACAGCCAGATTCTTTTTTAGTCCCTCCATCCCGGAGCCAGAAGCTTGTGTGTTGCTTCCCATCTTTGTCTGCTGGCTGGAAGAGCTCTCACGGGTTGCCCGCCACACCCCATCTTTCAGCGAGCTCCAGAAAGTGGTTTGCAAACTGCTCTGGGTAAAACTGTCCCAGAAGATAAGAAAGGGCATTTCTGCAGCTGTTGTGTGGCAGAGCTCAGTGTAGGGCAAGTATGGGGTGCCAATCCAAACATTGTCATGGAGCCACATGGTTACCTCAAATTTCTGCAGCAGCCCACAGTTTTCTGCATCAGCCACAGGGACACTATAATATTCGCCCTCCTCCTGATTGAGCAATTTGTACCTGGGACAGCAACGCAGACAGGGACATTGGGCAGGGTGGACGTGAACAAGAGGAGGGAGTGATTGAGCAAGAGGGATGACGGGGAAGAAAATGGAAGGAAACAGGGAGAGGAGAACAGAATGAATGGATGGAAGCAAAAAAAACGGGATATATTTGATGGGTTAGATCAAAGGAGAGCGAGAGAAAGAGGATGGTGCCAACCAAGCAAACAGATAAAATCCAAAAAGACGCCAAGACGGAGAAAGAGAGAGAAAATGAGCACTGGTGGCCCCCGAGTTGCTCCATCGTTCTCTTCCTTTTTTTTTCCTACCCCACAGATTTCCTCTTACCAGCCTTCCACGGGACCCTTGAACAGCTCGGAGACTCCGAAGGACATGGCGCCCATGAAGTCATTGCGGGTGGTCCGGTCCCAGTCCCAAACCTCGATGGAGAGGCGCCGGTCCATGTCGCCTGGCTGCAGGGTGCTGGTAGGTTACAAAGGGAAAGAGGGAGGTCACAAAAACTGAAATGAACAAATGTGTAGATCCCTGAGGCCTCTCCTCCCTGTACTTACAAAATGAAGGTTTCATTCCAAATAGGATTGAGAGTGGATCTGACTGTTCTGGTCTTTTGCTTTGTTAGATTCTTTGGGTCAGGAATCAGCTTGAGTTTCACATAAGGATCAGACAGACCATTGGGATCCATCGGGATCAAGTTCAGTGCTTCTCCAACTGACAGGAAAGGGAGGGAGCGAGGGAGGGAAATAGAAACAGTGAATATTGGCTTCTAAAAGAATATTAACTTCCAACTGAGTAAGTACCAGAGGAAAGAGTGAGTGGGCGGGAAGGCAGACCTCCTGTGTTTGCTGGTGGGCTGAGGGAGGAGGGTCTCCTGGCATCTGTCCCGGGCCACCTGCTGTTGGCCATGAAAGTTGCAGCCGCAGCAATTTGTGTGTGTATGCGTGTGTGTGGATGGGGGTGAACGAGATTGTAGGGTGGGTGAGGAAATCCCCTTCTGTCAAGAAAAATGCAGCAATGGCTTTCTTCTCACCACCTACGTGCTGGTGTTCCAGAATGCGGGAGAAAGACAGTGAGAAAGTGTGCAGGGGAAGGTGTGAAAAGCAGAGGCGGGGGATGTCAAGTTCTGCAGCTAGGAATAGAACCCGGCCTCCACAAACACAATCAGACCCATTCTTCACCCAGACAGATCAAAGCTGCTATTGCCTTGTTGTCAATGCTGCAAGACCTTCTTCTATACTGAAGAGCCCAAGTCAGTCTTCAAAGCTCCAGTCCCATCATCCGAGCTGCCTCCCTTTTTAATTACCATTAGTTAATCACTCTCGGAACGAAAAGGGGAGATTTTGTGACTTCCCAGTCCAGCTTTAGTTCACCATGACTAAACTGAATCCTTTGAGGAGAAAACAAGAAGGAATTGCAGAAGTGGGGATGCATATTTGCACATGCATGGGCGCAAGGATTTTAGGTCTAATACCAGAACCAAACGAAGCTGGATCTTGGATCCGATATGAATTGCGAAAGCATTATGTTAAATATGCAGAGTGAGCAAGTATGCCTGTATTTGTATAATTCATTCTGCCCCTCTCTGAAACAAGTAGAGGGAAAAAGCAGATTAGTAGATGTCAACTATACTTCATTTTGTTGCCTATCTTCTGAAATTTTGTCAGTGTCATCATAGAACTGTTTGTAATGAGGATTAGTTAGTCCACCTCATGGACTAAAGCTTGCACTGGCTGAACATGTTTTAAAATCAGGCCTTTTAATTTGTGGCATTAAAGAATCAAGAAGTGGTTTTTTTAAGTAAAACACCAAGTAAAAGGTATTTGAAGTTCTTAGTGCTCCCTCCCCAAAAGAGTTGTGTCTACCTGATCAATTTCATCAACCCCCAAAACCTCTGTCTCACCAGGTAGTCTTTTCAAAGTATCTATCGAGTTCCTTTCAGGTATTATAGCCACAAACATGGGATGTTAAGAAACCCAGTGATCTTATCTTGAGACAAGGATAGGGCTAATAACAGCGACTGATAGTCATGTAGAAGCTGCAAGTTCAGAAGAAATTTATCTCTGAACATCCAAAGATGGGAAGACAACAGAAACTATTGCCCAGAAACAACTTGTTTGCATTGGATATTTTAGCAAGGCCCTGATGTTTTCCCAAGGACTGCCATCAGCAAAAGCGTGTTTGCCCTCGTGAGTACACATTCCAAATTCGCAAAGGGTTGCTTCTTGGAAAAGAGAAATGATGTTGGGCAAACAGTTCTGCATTCCCACTTCCACTTTTTCTCCACCTTTTCAAGGTAGCTTGGCCCTGAGGGCTGCCTTATTTGTACCTGCTTTCAAAAGCTGCCAACTCCATAAGTGAAGAATGAGGAGTCCCAGTTTTCTCAGCTTGCTTTCTCTTTGTAAAGTTTCTAGTCCTCACATCCTATTGCTTTCTATTTGGCTCTGAACTAGAAGAGGCAGTTAATAGCAACATTAAAGGAATGTAAGAATTCTTTTAGCCCATCAAAGGCCTGGGTAAATTGAACCATTGGAATCTGCTATCTAAAAGACAGAAGAGCGAACCAAACTTTGTTTTTGGAAGACTACCACCAAGTAGGCCCTGTTCCTGGTCATGCTAAACATAGGCTTCAACATCGAAACAGGACATCTAATAAGACATCAATAAATGAGTAGATGCATGCGTAAGCAAGTGGTTCCATTCCTATTCCATCACACCTCACTGCCACCCTCTCCTTACCAGTCACCCGGATCTCCTCGCTCCCAAATGTCTCAATGTGGAGTTGGAGGCGTCCACGGCGTTCTGTATGGTCAACGCCGCACAAGCTGGGCACACAATGGACACAACGTTTGTGCACATTCATCTCACAGCCTGCAGGGGGCAACAGAGATTGGCAAGTCAGCTGATTGCAAATAAGCATAAAGAGAAGCACATTTCCCTGCTAGGATCTCTGACATGGAGTCAATTTATTGGCTGTACTGAAATATTTTTATAAATGTAAATAAACAAATCTTGTGTTTTTCAACCTCAAAACATTTTGACTTAAACATAGTTGGTTTGAGTGTTCTGAGCTGTGCATCTCCTCTTGAGGTCGGAACAAAACAGCAGTCAGAACAAAATTTACCTATTTCAAACGGTATCATTCCTAGAGTTCTGGTCACAAGAAGCAACCTCAGAGCGAGCCATTTCAACCTTCTGAATGTTGTAAGCCTGATATAAAACATGTGTGTTCCGAGAGTTTGTTCCATGTTCCAAGGTTGTGTAAAGGAATTGTATGAACTTGGTATGAAAGAACCGTCCAGGAGGGACTTGGAGAAGCATTTACATTGTCCAGAAGCAAGCATGAGAAAGAAACTCAAAAAACCCTGCTTTGATTTTATTAGTATAAGGAAGGACAGAGAGAAACTTGGGTAGGGCTCAGCAACTTTAAGATGTGTGGACTTCAACTCCCAGAATTCCCCAGCCACACATCTTAAAGTTGCTGAGGTTGAGAAACACTGGGATAGGGTTTCAAGATTCTGTTAATATTCTCTACTATAATAAAGTAGCATTACTGGAGTTTCTGTGTTTCTTGACCTGGCCTACTTCAAAGGGCTGATAGGTTAGAACAAAACATTCAAGTCAATTTAGAATCTTTCAAGTGGGTCTATTTGTTCCAAGGTCAAAAGGAAACACGTTTCTGCTTCATGCACATCCCTACTTCTGACTTTAAAATATGCCTTCAATTAGTGAAACCACAATTTGTTTTCTACAATTTAATTATTTTACTACAGGAAGTTACAAATACACTGGATAAAAGGTACCATTTTTTAAAAAAAACAATTCCTTTTTCATTTACTTATACGGGAGAGAGTTCCTTTTAGGAGAGTCCTAGTTTATAGCTTATGGCTGCATCATATAACAATGATATCTACTTTATTGATCAAAAAGGTTAATCACTACAAATCCATACCATTAATAACTAAGATGCTTCTAGTGAGATAACAGTCTTCTTCACTACAAGCAACCATCTTTCTGATATTACTCTTGAAACGGAGAAGCCATTTGACTGTGTTTGCAAGCCTATCTCAGAAAAAGCATAGGTCAGATTCAGTAAATTAGTTGAAGACTGTGCACCATCTGTTCTGTAATTGATTGCAGTGATCCACTCTAAATCTTTGGGAGAAAGCAAATTCACAATATTGGCCACATCTCCCATTAAAGAAACCAGCTACTTTAACATACTTTCATTTCATTCATTCAGGTACTAGGCGCCCACACTTAGTGCAATGGGTTCTCAGTTACAGCTCCCAGATTCCTATTAAACTGACACCGACTACGGTACCTTTGGGTTACGGAAAATTTGCTCTTTTGAATTTATGGATTCAGTATTTTGATGTTTCTACAAGCCTGGGGAACAAATTTCAGACAAACCTATTTGTATACACCCAGAATTGATAAAGCTGCCTTGCTATAATGAAGTGTACAAAATTGCATCAGACTTTCTTGTATGCCAGATATACATACAGGTAGTCCTCACTTAACAACCACAATTAGGACCGGAATTTTGGTTGCTAAGCAAAGTGGTCATTAAGCGAATCCAACCCGATTTTACGACCTTTTTTGCGGCAGTCATTAAGCAAATCACCGTGGGCATTAAGCGAACCATGTGGTCATTAAGCAAATGACACGGTTCTCCCTTGATTTTGCTTGCCAGAAGCCAATGGGGAAGGTCGAAAATGGCAGTTGCGTGACCACAGGACGCTGTGACAGTCATAAATGCAAACCAGTTGCCAGCACCTGAATCGCAATCACATGGCCGCAGGGATACTGAGATGGTCGTAAGTGTGAAGACCAGTCGTAAGTCATTTTTTCCAGCACCATCGTAAGTCCGAACTATCACTAAACAAACGGTTATTAAGCGAGGACTACTTGTATAGCTAATGGTTATTTGATTATCATTGAACTCCACAAGGCTTACAAAGTTGCTTAATCTTCATCTATACATTCAAAAGCCTATGATAATAAGACTCATAACAGACTGTTTTTACTGAAGTTGTAGATGGAGGGTCACATTTTAATATATGCAAGAAAACCTGACAACCTGTTGTCCAAAACCTGTTCATGTAAGAAAAGTTTCCAATAACTAGATAGGGTCAATACAAGAGAAGAACTAGAATCTTTCTCCTTGATGCAACAACCTTCTACTTGCATATTGTTTAATTGAGGAAGCACACCAAATTTGTACCTCTCACCTATCTGAAGTAGAACAGTTTTACAAACCCATTTTGCTGCATACATATGCTGTAGCTTAATCTGCAGCTAGGGTTAGGTATATTGAACTTCTGCTATATAACAATCCCACTGTCTTACGAGTCTTCTTTGTAAAACTAAACCAAGCCTTTCTCTTTTTTTAGTAGTCCAAAATTAATGCTTACTCACAGGTGCATTTCATTCCCTGGTGCACCATCCCATAAAGGAGTGAGCCGCAGTGATCACAGAAAGTGGGGCTGCTGTAGCTATGGATTTTGAACTTATGCTTGTTCCGGGGATCCTGCAAAAGGGAAAATTTATAAACACATGTACAATGAAGGCAAGTATCCATTATTGGTTGGCATCCAGAAAAACACAGAAGTCTTGCTTTATCTGAATTCCCACCATCATCTCTAAAGTCTATATAGTACTAGTACTTTTCTTACCACATAGAAATACAGAAAAGATAATGAAACGCTGTGTGGCTGATAGCATCAAAACCTGCTCAACACTAAGAGCAAGTTAATATTTAATCCGAAAAGCACACAAAGCAGACTAAGGTTTGATATATTTGTGTTAGGACTTTAACTAGGTACGGCACACATAAAGGACAAAGGCCTCAAATTGTACATTACCTATAGAACAGCCTCCCCTTGAGATGTGGAGGTCCCCAACCCTCTTGGCCATCTGAGAGGCCATGAAGACCTGGCTTTTTCCCCAGGGCTGGGCCAGGATGTTAGATGAGCCCAATATAGGTATAGTTTGTGTTGTGAGGTTGTTATTCAGTGCCTCAGTTATTGCATTTTTATTGTTTTAATCCTGCTTTCTCTTTAGTTTATAGATGTTTTATATTGTTTTTTGTTGATTATTGTTAGCCACCCAGAGTTCGTAATGTATGTTATGTGTATATACTGTATATAAAAAAAATCCCCTCTCACCCCTATGGGTGGTATGTGTCTCCTTCAACCTCAGGTCCTCTACCAGAGGCCTGGGAGTTTGAGGGTTCTGCACAGTATCTTAGCTGTTCCTAGCACTGCATCTTCTGGAGAGATTGCTCTGATGTTGTTCCTGGGATCTGTTGGAGCCACTCTCCCAGCTTAGGAGTCAGCCCCGAGTGCTCCTACCACCACTGGGACCACTTTGGCCTTCACTTTCCACATCCTCTCTAGTTCCTCCTTCAGACCCTGGTACTTCTCCAGCTTCTCATACTCCTTCTTCCTGACGTTGCTGTCACTTGGCACCGCTGCATCTATCACCACCGCTGTCTTCTGGTCCTTGTCTGCTACCACGGATGTCTGGTTGATTGGCCAGTACCTGCCTGTCCATCTGGATCTGGAAGTCCCACAGGATCTTAGCCCTGCTATTCTCCACGACCGTCTGTGGAATCTCCCATCTGGACTTGGGAGGGTCTAGCCCATACGCTGTGCAGATGTTCCTGTACACAATGCCAGCTACTTGGTTGTGCCATTCAGTGTACCGTATGCTGTTCGTGCCTGCATCTTACACCTTGCCACTATGTGTTGGACTATCTCTGAAAATATATATATTCTCCACAGCACAGCATGTGGGTGTACACAGGAAGAGATGTCTGCATCTGCATGGTCTAAGTCCCTGCCTTTGTATCCAGAATGGCTGTGTAAATTTGTATACCCCAAATTTTATGCAGTTGAAAAAAGCTGGCAAATTTTGTGCATCTGAAAGAGAAGAAGCAAATCTTCCCATCCTTTCTGGTTTACTCCCTAATATTTTAGGCCAAGGACAACAGAAATAGGACCATGACAGCTGCCTGAAGACATCCATTCCCTCTGTCAGCAGTATAAATAGCAAGGAAACCAGGACGTTCACCTGGAGTGGGGGGAGAGACCCAAAGTCCAAGTTTCAAACCCTCCCCAATTTTTTTTACTCACCAGAATCTTACTTCTCTCTCTAAAGACACAGAACTCTGTAGTGAAAAAGACACTTACATCTGTCTGGGGTCCTTTCCCAGCTCCTGGACACTCAAAAGTGACAAATTCATGACATCTTTTGTGTACGACAAAGCTGCATACTGAGAAAGGGGACAGAGAAGAAAACGTTTTTTGAAAAATATAGGTTTGACATGGAGAAAACAATCGGACAAAGGAATGAGTAGTAAAAGAAACAATGGGAAAGAACATGGAAGGCCAGAAAAAAATGATTATAAGAATCTAGGGTCCAAAAACATCCTTATCCTAGGATAAGATTACAGATGTTTCTGAAAACTGACAACAGAGAAAAGGAAGATGTGAAGTGGCTTTATCTTAGTTCATTACTATCTGCCTTGACAGGCACTGAGTCTCCAATCTCTTCAGCTATTTTTATAAAAAAACTGAAAATGATAGGAATTGAAAATATTTACAATAAAATATATGCCCTACAAAAGGCTTCCCCCCACATTACAATCTTTTCCACCATGTTACATGCTCCTTTTATCACCCATAAGACTTCACTGAAACAGTAAAGGGAGGGAAACAATCCTTTTAAAAGCAAAGATGTGCCAGACATAAAAAAAACGATCTGAGGCATAATTCATAGTACTATAATCACAAGACAGTTCTGTCTGAGGTCTGTGCGCACGTATAACAATCCTGTTCTTCAGCTTCCAGACTAGCCCGGCTTGATGGTGCATCAGTTTTTGCTACATGTCAAAAATCAAGTTTTAAAAGGTATTCCAAGAATACAGGGCTGTATCTGAGATGCTATTTTGGCAGATGAAACTTAAAAAGGCCTAAAGACATTCTAAGAGTGATACCAAATTGCTCAGAAAGCATGAATTATGAGGAAACGTGCAAGACGTGACATTTTCAAGTGGTGCCTGCAGTTGTTGGTCTGCAAGTCAGCAAATATTTTACACTACTGATTGTGAGTCTCCTAAATGCAAGCCATGGAAACCTGTGGCATGGGCTTTCTGTTGACAGAAAAGCCTGGATGCTAATCCAGGAGGGCAGGTGTGGGGTGAGTGACTTTGTTCTCACCTACATCCCCCCCCCCACTTCTGCCTTCTGCAGCTTTAGGCCTGAGATTTGGAAGATGGGTCTCTATGGCAACAAGCAGGGACAATCTATGAGTATCCAGCTCAGCGGGGGAAGAGATTGGACAAAATTGGAGGCAGGAGGAGAAAAGATTTTTGCAAAGGGTGGTTCCAGATGGAGAGTTCCTAGCTGTCTAATCAAAAGATACTTTGCAGTTACTCAAACCTCCCTCTTTAACAGATTTTGTGTGGTAAATTTTTTTTTAAAAAAAGTGGGGGAGAGCACAGGAAGGTTACAAACAAAAGACAATTTGCTCTGGACCCTCATAAAAGTTCCACAAATGAGGCAGAGCAGCTGCAGATTAAAAGCTTTAAGTGGGAAAACAGCAGAAATCTTTGGCTATGGACCTCTCACTCCAATTTTAACCTCTTTGGGCTGAATCAGTTTATTATATCATCCATTAGATCACAATCTTACTTTATTGTTCTCCTCGCCAAACACCCCCCACCCAAAACAAGTGCATTTGTAGCCAGGCAAACTCATCAGGTACTTGATCTAGAGAGTAATGAGCAAGTGACCTCCCATTGTTGCGAGGTTTGGGTTTTTAAAATGAAATGGATCCTCGCTGCTCTTTCTTGTATGTGAAGTGGTGGGTGATACCTTAGGAGCAAGCCAGCATCAGGATCTCCTCACCAGCTGCCCCCTCATCCCCGATCCCTATCTTTGGCTGAGGGTTCCTATCTATAGGCACTCTGGGTTCCCATAGTAACAGATATCCTAGCCAGAGCCCCTCTGTATGTGGGCCTCCTGCCTCCAGCTTGTGCAAGGTAAGCATGATGGGCAAGTCATGTGTGAGAGAGGGGAATGTGGTGGTCTACGAGAGCCGGGAGGGGAGAGTTGCTCGGTGGGGCTGCAGTCGATCTTGCTGACAGACGATCTTCCCCAGTAAGTTGGGAGCATTTGGATGCTCGGTCGCTTATGGCAGAGTTGAGCCATGCACATTTGGAACGAGACGGGACCACGGTTGATTGGCAGGTGTGATGTAATTGGCAAGTGAGGAGAGGGTGTCGCTTAGCGATCTCCCTGACAGCCCTAGTGTGGTTTCTTAGCAACCATCAGGCCTAGGAAGTGATTTCTAGAACGTCATCCAAGTTCAGGGGAGGGGGCAAGGGGAGATGGTTCACCTCCCCAGTGCCTGTTGGAAGGGAGGGGAGCTGAACCCGAGTAACATAGAAAGAGGCAGAGCAGGACGTCCATTAATATGAAGCTGTGCAGATATGTGATTTTGAAGGATGGAGATTTTCTACATCCTCGGGTGTAACTATACAAGAGCTAAGTCTCAGTAAAAATGTTCACCATGACTGTAATGGGCAAAGAAGGAAGTATCACATGGGCAGAAGATGCCATGCCTGAGAAAAAGTGCATGTCCACACACCACCAGAGGTATATGTATATATATATTTGTGAGGATTTTTTTGCAGCTGTTCACATGCAAGATGCTGAACATGCACAAGATAGGGCTGCTTGTATATATTACATACCAAAGTGGAGATGTTACAGATGCTGAGAGCAGGGGAGTCAATGTATCTCATGAGTCAAGTGCGACATCTGTGCACAAGAGGGAATGTTCCTTTAACATTCTCACCATTCCTAGTCAAAATATGTAATAAAAGCAACTCCAGTGGATGTGTGCCTTATCTACAAAGAAACCTTAGCTGCCTGTCTCTGAGCTGCATGTAATTCCCACCCCATCCCTCATTCCCCCGCCTTTCTTTTGTGAAATGCAGATGGGAAGCTATAATTTTTCATGGGAAACCGGTGGCGGGCAGATGTTTCTTAAACAGCTTCACCCTGTCTGCAGTGGAAAGAAATATACAGGTTTCTATCCCAACCCCCACTATGGAATGAAAAACAGCTCAGCAGGAAAATCTCTGAAAGGAAAATAATTAGGGGACTCTCTTCCTCTGGTCCTCCACAGGGAATTAGAAAAAATATTACACATACATGATTATGAAAGGAAAAAAAAAAACATGTTGGTGGAAACTACATTTGAGTCGCTTTCATTTGCAAGGAGTCTAAAAATTAGATCCCTTTCATAGGTTACCATTTTATGCTTGGGAAAGGGTGTACATAAATAAATATACTATCACAGAATCAGGGTACTGAGGTCATCTAACCCAGCTCCCAGCTCAATTGAAGAAACTTATAGTTACAGCATCTCTGACCACTGGTCATTGAGTCTGTCCTTAAACCTTCAGTGAAGGAGATCCGATCACCTCCTCAGCCAGTGCTGTCCCACAGTTCTTACCAGCTCAGTGAATCAGAAATAATGTTTGCTTAATGTGTAACTGAAATTTACCACCTGCAATTTCTTAGTTTTGGAAATAACTAAGATGGTAGGATATAGGATATCCTAGATAGATAGGTAGGTAGGTAGGTAGGTAGGTAGGTAGGTAGGTAGGAAGGAAGGAAGGAAGGAAGGAAGGAAGGAAGGAAGGAAGGAAGGAAGGAAGGAAGGAAGGAAGGATGGATAGGGGATAGGATAGGATAGGATAGGATAGGATAGGATAGGATAGGATAGGATAGGAAATAACTAAGATGGGGGCGTGGTGGCTCAGTGGGTAAGACGCCAGGCTTGTTGATCGGAAGATTGCAAGTTTGGAGGTTCGAATCCCTAGCCCCGCGTGATGGAGTGAGCTCCCGCACTAGCCCCAGCTCTTGCCAACCTAGCAATTCGAAAGCATGCAAATGCAAGTAGATTAATAGGTACCACTTCGGTGGGTAGGTAACAGCGTTCCACGCGTGTCATGCGGCCACATGACCGTGGAAGCGTCTTCGAACAACGCTGGCTCTTTGGCTAACAAACGGAGATGAGCACCGGCCCCTAGAGTCGGACACGACTGCACAAATGTGCGGGGGGTACCTTTACCTTTTTAAGATGGTAGGAACAATATAATCAAGGTGTCTCACTGCTGGGTTCACACATTGTGCTAAACCTAGGTTTAACCACACTGTAGAGCAAGCTATAATGGTTTGATTCACATATAATGCTAAGACCATGAGTTGCAAACTACAATGGTGGCTTTTCACGTAGCTTCATTCGATGTGGGAACCTAGCCGTTACTTTCTAATGTTTGGCAGGCACCTCCGTCCCTATGAGGCCTAGTCTTAGGATAGCTGTTAAAATGAGCAGCCGTATTCCTGGATCTTTTCCTGCCAATTGAATTTCATTCCTCACTCACTCACGTTCTTATTCCTCTACTCTAGCCCTCATCAAATGAGTCTAACTCTTCCCATTTCAAAAGATCCAGCGTGTACCCAATTCTCTGAACCTAACTAAACCATCTAATTAGATATGTAGTTATGGTGATGCATACCAGTCCACTTTTACTCACGGTTGGTTAGCCAGACCATGCAGAGTCTCTAGTTCAGTGTTTCTCAACCTTGGCAACTTTAAGATGTGTGGACTTCAACTCCCAGAGTTCCCCAGCCAGCCTTGCTGGCTGGGGAACTCTGGGAGTTGAAGTCCACACATCTTAAAGTTGCCAAGGTTGAGAAACACTGCTCTGATTCCTCTAAATGTTGAGATTTAATTCTGCAGTAGCAAAGAGCCAATTGCAGCTGAGAACAGGAAAACAGAAAGGCACCGAGTAGAAAACAGTGTGTTGGCACCGCACCGAAGTTCGGTGGGAGAAAGGGTCAAACGTGTCTGCCAAAAGAACATAGGTACGGGCCTTGTTCCCGGGGTAGCTAGTGACACACCATGCAAGGCCAATTCACATATTGACATATTCACCCACACTGCATCTGGATGGTTACCTTCTGCACAGTCTTAAAATAGGGCACGAAAAGATCTGTATCACAGTTGGACAGTTTGTTCTGTCACTGTCAATGGCATTTTGGGGGGGAAAGGGACTACATGAACTATATTAAAGGCAGATTGCTGGAGTGGCAGACAACTGATATATGTACAAGTCTTCCCCCAGTTGGCACCCTCCAGATACACGGGATTATTACTCCCGTTATCTCCAATCGGCATTTACTGGGAGGGGTACATTAATTGCTTGTCCTGCACAGTCTTGGTGGGATAAAACGGCCCCTGTAAATGAACAAAATGTAAACAGGAATACATACATATTCTGATAGGGAGCACAAGCAAACAAGACAAGTGAAAAAACAAAGGTAGATTTGGATTGAAATGCCAGGCACGAGGGCAGCGGAAGAGGTAGATGTGTATATACAATACAACAGGGCTTTCCAAAGTTTTTCCCGCAGCAACACACCAACCGGCGGTGTGTCGCCGCGGGAAAACCCGGAAGTGCCGTCCTTGCGGCAGCGCGCAAAAACCCAGAAGCGCTGCTGCCGCTTTCAGGTTTTGCGCACTGCAGTTGGTGTGTTGCCACGGGGAAACCCGGAAGCGCTGATGATGATCAGCGCTTCCGGGTTGTGTGGCAACACACCAGACTGTGTGTGGCGACACACTTTTGTGTCGCGACACACAGTTTGGAAAGCTCTGCAATACAAGAATGAGAGAGACATTTCACAGCCCTAAAATAGACAAAGGAATGTAGTTCAGGGAAACAATAGAACTGGATCAGGGGCTCTGTGTGTGTGCATAAACTGCTTGATTAAAATGGGAATTAGGGAAACTAGAGGCAGCCCAACCCACCCCCCACCGGCTCAGCTCTCCCTTGCCATCAGCATCTAGCACTCCTGAGTCCCAGCTATCCCTGATAAGACCTTACAGTGATATATACAGCCACTGTGGCTAGGTCCAAAAACTATGGGTTATCGCTGCCTCTTACCCTGCTCACGGCTTGTGGTAGACTTTTCTACTCAAATAAGAGAACCTATTCTAAATAGAATCCGGCCTTTTCCCCAATAACTCGCATCCGTTAAGATGCCAACGTCAGACACGAGACCGTCATTTTAAAAAATTACAATTACTGCTTGCCAACCCCCTTTTAAGCAAGAGCAAGCCGCCCCTCAGAACCCAGAATGCTCCTGCTCTGATCCAACCAAGCTGACCCAAGGGAGCTTCTGAGCATGTGCAGAGCACACGCTCCCTCTTCACAAAAGCTTGCTAAACGCTCCCCGGCCCCAAGCTTTCTGGGCTCGAGGGGCAAGGGGGGTGGCTGCAGCCCCCACACTGTCTCCTTTGGAGAGCCGTAATTCCTTTCCCTCTTATAATCCTGCTGCACTGCCCCGTGCGGCATGCATGATTGTGCTTTCACACCATGTGGCACTCTGATCGGGAAAAGAGCACCACGCCAAGAGCATTGTCCAGAGAAAGGTCTTACCTAAGCATTGCAGTCCCTGCTTTCCAATCCCCCTGCAGGAAAGAAAAAGGGAAAGAAATGGTTAGCTTACCCAAAGCACAGGATGCCTGCTTACAGAGCACCGAGCTAGCAAAGTTCTTACTTGCGGCCTTAACAAATGCATATGGATGCTGTAGAAGAGGAGGAAGATAAAGAAGAGATTTTGCTAGACTCTATAGAAGATATTTATGCCCTGTAGTTAGAATGCCTGGAAAGTATATGGCATCTTTCTCAAATCTGGCATCCTCCAGAAATACTGGACATCATCTCCCTGCACTCCCAACAATGGTCACACCTATATTACCAGGGAATTCTGGGAATTGAAGTCCAACACATCTAAAGAGCCCCAGTTGGGGATGCTGCTAGATGGACTTCAGAAATGCCAAAATCTCTGAGAAGGTTTATGCATCTTTTATCTATATAAGACAACGCTCATTCATCTGAAATAAAGCCTGCCTATGGTTCCATACTCTCAATACCGCAAGCAATGGGGCCGAACCAACCATTTTATTACTTTGACTGTGATTAACACTGCAGTTATGAAGGCTGAGTTAGACATCCCACTGTGTTCAATGGGGCATGCTCAGAGCTATATAGCAACCAGGGTGGGAGGATAAAGCTATCAATGGCTTGTCATCCCAAAGGCTAAATATCTCCTCCAATATGGTTCTTAAGACACAGGAGATAAAGGACACAAGCAGAAACCCACCGATCTCACGCTTTGCTTGTGGGTTTCCCAGACACAAGCCACTGACCATTGTGAGAACAGAATGCTGGATGCAATAGGCCTTTGGTTTGATCTAGCATAGCTTCTCCTATATTGTTATGTACAGCAAGGATCCCAGCATTCTGAGCTACATAAAAAGTCAGCTAGTCACATTCATCTCCTTGTCACCATCTCTGGCAACCAGAAGCCAGTTCTTTTAGCATTTTGCTAGTGAGATCAATCAATAGCTAGAGACAGACAGATGGATGATAAGTTGGCAAAACTTATGTCAACACACAAGGAGACATCTCTCTCTCTCTCTCTCTCTCTCTCTCTATCTATCTATCTATCTATCTATCTCTATCTCTATCTCTATCTCTATCTCTATCTCTATCTCTATCTCCTTCTCTTTGCGCTTGTCAAAATACAGTACTGACTATGGTACTTGCTTCCCCCATCTTAAGTTTCAGCACTTGGATTTATATTTAGAAATGCACAGAAGGAATAAACAAGCCGAACAGGTTATGACAGAAGCAATTCCAACAAGGGAAGAAGACAAATAACATGAGGCTAGAAGAATGAGGTTGCGAACATTTAACGGCCACACACAAAGAATATCACACGGTACCTTGTGATGCATCTTTAAATGGTATGTCCTTTAGAGGGACAGCAATCTGGGCTGTCAGAGGAGGTGTAAATCAAGTTTAGAAATAACAAGATATTAAAAACTTCATGTTGGGAAGAATTTAGATGGCAGGGTCTTGGATCCTTAGCAAGGCTGCCAGAACAAGAAGAACCGTGGCTGCTTGCCTTGAGCCACAAAGCAAGTTCTCCCAGCTACTTCTCCTGAGTGTAACATGCCCCCCTTGCCTGGTTCACCAGAACCTGAACATGTATGAGTTCTTGCCATGTACCCTAACACTACGTTTTCCCCAAGCTTCATACATCTTCTGAACAGCCTCTCAGCACTCTGAAAGAAAGAAACACTGTTCCATCTATAACAGAAGTGCTTTTCCTGGTAGAGACTTGGTGCCTTCAGAAGCTGGGTGACACTGTCAACGTTCAACAAGTCTTGTTCATCACCTCACCTCACATCCAAGAAATGATTTAACTGTTGAATGTCTGCAAACATTAAAGCAGGATTGGGGGACCTCTGACCTGCAGGTTTAACCCAGTCCATCTGCCCTGGTGAAGCACCCTCTGGCTCTCCAATTTGTCCTGCAAGGGCTGCCTTTTTATGATTGAAGGCAGTGTTTTTCAAATGTGGCAACCCTAAGAAGTGTCGACTTCAACTCCCAGAATTTCCCAGCCAGCATGAAGTCTGGGAGTTGAAGTCCACACATTTTAAAGTTGCCAAGTTTGAAAAACACTGATTTACGGCAGAGAAGTGATGTTATGAGGGAACGGCAGCAGGAGATTCCCACCTACCAGGAGTTGCAGTGGGAGAGGGTCTTGTCTGTAGGAGCAACCCTATAAAGCAGCTTGCCTCCTGAGAGAAGAATAATCCCATTTTTCATGGCCTTCTGGAAGCTAGTAAAAATCCAACTCTTCTACAGGGCCTTCGGGATTGAGTTATGGAGCCATTGGTGGCCTGAATGTATTAATGGAAATTATAAACCATGGCTATTACTATCATAATTTATAATAGTTTACTCCTGTTGTTTCATTATGTTTTTCGTTATTTGTAAACTGCCTAGCATCTTTCTGGACTGGGGTGTGTGAATAGCATAAATAAATAAGGTTGCAGATGTGGACGACAAGATTTCGGTGATATAGAGGTAGCTGGTCCTCCTTTTAATTAAAATTGCAATCCTATATGAATTTTCCTGGAAGAAAGTTCCACTGAATTAAATGAGAATTACTTCTGGGAAGACATAAAACGGATTGCACTATGAATCAAAATAAGTACCATCTCCTTGGTTCCATATTAATCATCACTAGCAAGGATTTGAACTGTAACCGTGCTATGCCATGAGGTAAATCAATTAAATAATTACAGCCTTCCCATTGGCTGAAACTGCCCATATGCTAAAGGAGTTTGCTCATCTGTCTCTGAATGACTCACTGCTCTTACTGTATCATTTCTTATCACTTTCTGCTGGGAATTGCATACTACTTCCAAATCAGGTCAACATGTCTCCAAATAGTTGATCAGGGGCAGCTAGTCTATCTCCAGAAATCCCACAGATTCTGTGCAGTTACTTTAAGAAAATGGAATGGAGCAATTAAAATAAGGCTAATTTCTGCAGATTTGACAAATGTTTTGAAGAAGACAGACTTAAATCCCATTTTCCCTTAAGAAAGGAAAGATTAGTAGATAAAAGGTGGTTTGACTTCTCCATTTCTAACTGTTAGCAATCTTCCTAAAAACTCCAGGGTGGGTTTTTAAGGTTTTACGTGGCTTGGTACTCTAGGGCAGTGTTTCTCAACCATGGCAATGTTAAGATGTGTGGATTTCAACTCCCAGAATGCTGGCTGGGGAATTCTGGGAGTTGAAGTCCACACATCTTAAAGTTGCCAAGGTTGAGAAACACTGACTTAGGTTATAAGCACATACCACATGAAAATACTACTACTACTACTACTACTACTACTACTCCACCCACTTTACAATGATAAAGGATTCAGGGGCAGACTCTACATTAGACCACCTTTCCTTCCTAAGACATCACTCAGCTGATGTCTGGGAGAGCGCCCACCCCTTGGGTTCCAAAAAGCACTTAAGACAAAGATGGCTTTGGTCTCAGGCCTGGGGCTGAAGTGTTTGTAGGGCCCCTGGTTTGGTTTGGTTTGTTGGTGTTTGATTATTTGAGTCCAAGCTGCCAGTGGGGTTCTATGTTCCAGTGTTTTTCAACTTTAAGATGTGTGGACTTCAACTCCCAGAATTTTGGGAGTTGAAGTCCGCACATCGTAAAGTTGCCAAGTTTGAAAAACACTGAAACTGTTTTATTGTGTTGTATTTGTAAGCCACCCAGAGTTTATTGAGGTGGGTGGCTATAATAAATTTAAAATTATTATTATTATTATTATTATTATTATTATTATTGGATTATAATCCATCAATTGATTCTTCAGTAAAAACATATTGCGCACACTGCACTCCACTTCACCCAGCCCTCCTGACAATGTTTTCCCACTCAAAAACCCATTTTCTCTCTGACTGATGTTATGAAAGTTCTTTCACCCGACTGCAGCTCCCATTCACTGTGGTATACACTACTTTTGTAAACAGAGAAAATCAAACCGAGGAATTTTCTAAAACGTTGCAAAACTAAGCAATTGTACATTGAGTCAATTGGTTTTCCTGATAAGACTGGATGTGAAATTGATAAATGGGCAAATCCCCAAGGGAATGATGGGATGTTTATGTACACTGCTTCCCCCAAGGGATTACTGGGTAAAAAAGTGTTATTTATATATTTATTTTGGTATTAATGGCTTTTAAAAAATCCAGACTTCTGTAATTTGCAAACAACAAATTAGATTTAAAAACAAACATAGCAGCAACTGGAGTCGGCAGTTGCGGCGCTATTGCAACCACATCAAAAAACCTCATGGCTTTTGTAACATCTCCTATTCCTCCTGTGGCTGTAAGGTGTGTGCTTTTGGTTCACATTTCAAGTGCAGTGAATATTGCACATTTTCGATTCTCTCCTTAGTGGCTGCATTTTAGATCAAACATACAAGGGAGTCAATGTGGGTCCTGTTCTTTTAATATAAAGGACAAATAATAATTATTTAATCAAAATATGTTTTTCTTTGTTCGTTTATGTAAGGAAGAGTCTGTTACATGGATAACAGGAGCTTCAGGAGCTGCCCATAACTTACTTAGGGGGAATATACCATTTTAAAACTTAGCTAGATCTTCTTTCAAGCTTCTGTTTACATTTACGCTGTTCAATAACCTCAAGAGATACTGAAGAATAGAGAAAGTTTTTCTTCTCTCTGGCTTCTTTTCAGATTTTATAAATCTTTTGCCTTTTTCTAAAGATTTCCATGGAATAGCAAAACATAAGTATCTGGACTGTTCTCCATATGGGAGTAGGTGAAGAGCATTTTCTTATAATTCTAGATTTGTACACAGCCAGATGTTTGTCTCACTTAGATGCTTCTTATTTTTGCTTGGGTATGCATGCTTTTGAAAAGCGATAGTGAGCTCCTGCACTAGCCCCAGCTCTTGCCAAACTAGCAATTCGAAAGCATGCAAATGCAAGTAGATGAATAGGTACCACTTCGGTGGGAAGGTAACAGCGTTCCGCGTGCGTCATGCGGCCACATGACCGTGGAAGTGTCCTCGGACAACGCTGGCTCTTCGGCTAAGAAACGGAGATGAGCACCGGCCCCTAGAGTTGGACACAACTGCACAAATGTGCGGGGGGAACCTTTACTTTCCTATGCATGCTTTTGAAAAGCGATGCCAAAATAAGCTGGCACGTTTGTGTGCGAGCGTCTGTGCACCCATGTAGTGCGTAATTTGCACTGCTCCTGTCTTATTCACACTAACTTACTTTAAAGCAAGGTGACAATGTTTCTCTCCACACCTTAAAAACTTTTTCACCAGCTTTTATCTGAAGATAAACTGCTGTTAAAGCTATAAGAATAGGCTACAACTTGTTTTTTTCTAGCAGCTTGTAAGAAGAAAAAGAAAGTTGGAGGGAGACTGTATTGAAATAGATTTATGAGAATGCAAGAATATCTGTTTATTTTGCTGCAAACCATGACAATTTCAATATACTGCAATCTGAAGGCTGTGCTTGCATATTAAAAAACATTTCTGAAATAGATGCCCCTCCAGCTACACTTTAAAGTCAATAACTGAATCCCTCATGCATAGTTCATCTTCTAGGCCACTTAAATTTGCAAGAATATGTTACAAGGCTGTGGAAAGGAAGGCAGAGACACCACCAGCCTCTCTCAGAAGCCAACCACTTTCATTGAGCTCCCTTTCGTCTTCTTCTGTCACCAAGCAGCAAAGAAACCAGCAATTTTGCTAGTTTCCATTATAGCTGTTTGTGAGAAGAACTCTAGTAACTTCTCCCGGTATTACAAGTAGTCATTATAAGAAACTGATACAATTAAGAAGTGGGTTTCCCCCCCTTTTTCCTCCCCATCACCTTTTCCTTTTGTGTTATGTCTTTGGGGGCTTGTAAACCCAAGGGCAGGAACTATCCTGTTTTTATTGACCTTCTTACCAGCAAAAGAGCAAAGTATGCATGCCTTTTGTATAGAAGCGGTGGTAAATTTCCATTCAGACTTCCACCTTTTTAGAAGTTGGCCCAGGCACTTTCCTACGTGCTGTTGTTGCCCACTGAAACTGTTTTTGTTTTCTCTTGCCTTTATAAATCCTCTCTTTTAAAGTTCACTGCTGTGCCATTTCCCTCAAAATCTATTTCACTGACTTTTCCTGGAAACATGCAAAAGACTGCAGTCTGACATTTCGCAGTTTCTGTGCTACAGACTACAGCGGTGTTTCTCAACCTTGGTAACTTGAAGAGGTGTGTACTTCAACTCGCAGAATTCCCCAGCCAGCAAGGCTGGCTGGGGGATTCTGGGAGTTGAAGTCCACACCTCTTCAAGTTGCCAAGGTTGAGAAACACTGGACTACAGTATTGAGTCAGCCGTTCTTTCTTCTCTGTCTTAAGTTTTTAGGGTCCCCTCCCACTCTTTTCATTATATTTACCTGAGTTTCAAATGATAAAAGGTTTGTACATGTACTATAGATCCCTTTGAGCGCCAAATTTGGGTTATAGGAGGGCGAGAACTGGTGTTTACGTGGCAAATCCCAGTCGCTACTCCCTCAACTGGAATGGAAAGGTGGCATGTCAGCAGAGTTGATTGTTACAAAGACTTGCTTCTATGCTGTCTATGAGATGAGTCATGAACCAAGATGAGAGGTTCAACATAGGCCTGACACTAACTCTCAAAGCTCCAGGGTGCTCCAGGTGATACTGCTTCCTGCCATGAAGCTGTCTTTTTTTTTTAGATTTTTTTATCCCACCTTTATTATTTTTATAAATAACTCAAGGTGGCGAACATACCTAATACTCCTTCATCTTCCTCTTTTCCCCACAACAACCACCCTGTGAGGTGGGTTGGGCTGAGAGAGAGAGACTGGCCCAAAGTCTCCCACCCAGATGGTTGTTGTGGGTCTTCCGGGCTGTGTGGCCGTGTTCTGGAAGTTGTGGTTCCTAACGTTTCGCCAGCATCTTCAGAGGGCAGGAGCACAGACAGAAGGCTCTTTCTGTTCTTTCTGTGCTCCTGCCCTCTGAAGATGCTGGCCACAGATGCTGGCGAAACGTTAGGAACCACAACTTCCAGAACACGGCCACACAGCCTGGAAGACCCACAACAACCATCAAACGCCGGCCGTGAAAGCCTTCGACAATACATCTCCCAGCCAGCTTTCGTGCCTAAGGCGGGACTAGAACTCTCAGTCTCCTGGTTTGCCATTGGCTCCTTCCTAGGGCTGAGAGAGAGTGACTGGCCCAAGGTCACCCAGCCGGCTTTCATGTCTAAGGCGGGACTAGAACTCACACACTCTTGGTTTGCTATTGGCTCCTTCCTAGGGCTGAGAGAGAGTGACTGGCCCAAAGTCTCCCAGCCGGCTTTCATGCCTAAGGCAGAACTAGAACTCTCAGTCTCCTGGTTTGCCATTGGCTCCTTCCTAGGGCTGAGGGAGAGTGACTGGCCCAAGGTCACCCAGCCGGCTTTCATGCCTAAGGCGGGACTAGAACTCACAGACTCCTGGTTTCTAGCCTGGTGCCTTCACCACTAGACCAAACTGGCTTTTTGTCAAACCTCAAACCAAGCCTTTGCTTCTTCCACCAATCTTTTCCTCATCATATTCGGCCAAACTCTCTACTGTTGCTTTAGTGTCACTTGTTGGGCTGGGGCACCAGTGACTTAAAGAATCCCATCCTAAGAACATGTTCTGCGTTGAGCCCTATACAGATGTCCTTCAGATAGAAGGCAGGACCACACAAAGGCGTAAAGGAACAGAGAAGATATACAGCTTGAGGACCATTTGGGACAGGATGCAAGAGATCCATGATAGGATCTGAGTTTGGAAGGGTGAGTAAACTGTGGCGGTTGATAGGCCAAAGGAGAGATTTGGATCTGGGCTGGGGCACGAAAACAGATGTAATCTATGTACATAGCTGCTTTTGGCCTTGCAAGATAAAACGTCTAAGTACTCATATGATGTGCTGTTGAGTTTGCTCTCTGGGTCAAGCAGCAATGTGGGTAGTAGTTTTAATGGGGGAAGGGGAAGGGAAAGATTGCATTCCAGCCCTAAAAATGATTTCAGCCAATAGAGCAGTGTTTCTTAACCTTGGCGACTTTAAGAGGTGTGGACTTCAACTCCCAGAATTCCCTAGCCACCCATGCTGGCTGGGGAATTCTGGGAATTGAAGTCCACACCTCTTAAAGTTGTCAAGGTTGAGAAACACTGCAATAGAGGGTTGGCAATATAGGTCTCTGCTTTTTGTGTCCACCATGTGGGAAATGCTGCTGGAGAAGTTAGTTGGAAAAAACTTCTACAATGAAAAGATTTAAACTGCATGTGTTTGTGTGTGTGTGTGTGTACTGTACACACTTCTCTCTCTCCTCTCTCTCCCTCACACGTACACCCTCTCCACTGACATTCTTAGCCTCCAATGCTGCTTTCATTTAAATAAAAAAGTGACTACAGGCATCTGTGAAACGAGAGGGAGTCATCAGCATGCCTGGCTGAACCTCAATGTTTGCAGAGTCAAAAAATTCTAAGAAAAATCAGCCCACCCCCAAAAAACCCCACAATCCAGTCAGAACTGAACATGTTCAGTAAGGGTGAAATGCCCTGTTTTACATAGCATGCTAAGTCTTACTGTGGTTTGTTCTATTTTAGATGATGATGATGATGATGATGATGATCTACAATTAGGTTCACAGTCTAAGACTGGCTAAACTTAATAATTCAAGGACCTAAGCCATCCAACTCTAGTGGATATGTAGGGTGAAACTGTAGTTATTCAATAAACAATGGTTATACAAATCATGACCTTTGCAAAATGGCTGCTAACATTGCCCCGAATCCCTTTGGCCTGTTCTAAGGTTTTGTTTCAATTGGGGATGGGTACTAAATGCTCATTCTAGAGCTCTGATTGGAAGGAACAGCGGGAGGCAGGGTCAAACAAATGATCTGGAGATGGTTCAGGCTTTCAGAGGCACCCAACAAAACAAGCTATATCATTTAAGAGTAGAAGAGATATTTGGATGGCTGAAGTTAGCAGAACTAGACAAGTGATGGTCATGGCAAGGATGCACCCTGCTTTGAAAGGAGAGTGATGAGAGAGGGGATGGGGAGGTTTAACAATCAGATAATCATCTTTATTATTTAAGTGAAAATCACACTCCTGTGCATCTTGCCTGCGGGTACCAGTCCAGCCTTTCTGGTTTATTTATTCTGCCATCCTTATCCACAGAGGTTTGGCACCCATCTATTGGCCTTCTCCACATTTCAAGATCTCTGTCCATTATCAGCAGAGGAAATAAAACATGCGTGAAGGATGTCACTATTTGTTGGAGGCTGGGTGGGTGGGGGGAATTCAAGGACATGCTGGATGCTGGAAACAATTTCCCACTGCAGATTTGCTGTCCAAGGGGTGGCTCATGGAGGGAGGTATAATCAGGTCACATTGTTCTTTGCATACAGCATAGCCTTCTTATTTTATGTCACACCCACTTTGAAAGCTGGAATTGCCATGTAGGAATGGAATATAAAGGGATATACAGATCATCAGGAAGTAAGGACCTGTATTCTAGCTCCCTGCTTAATATTTAGGAGGTTCATTGTATTTATTTGTTTGTTTGTTTATCGTATTTTTCCACCGCCCATCTCGAAAACCACTCTGGGCGGCTTACAAACAAATTAAAACAGTAAGAGTTAAATATCAATTAAAAAGATACATTATAAAAATATAAATATACAAATATAATATATATATATATCACCTTTCCAATGATAAGGTGCCCATACTCTTAGTGTGATTTCAAAACGCCCCTTGAGATTCTGTATTGATTTCAAAACGCCCCTTGAGATTCTGTATTGATTTCAAAACGCCCCTTGAGATTCTGTATTGATTTCAAAACGCCCCTCGAGACCTTCTCCATGAAAGCATTTAATGGATCTGAGGTTCATCAGCTAACAAGTTAGAAACACCTCAGTCCCACTGCCTCACTTGTGTGCTTATCAGCCCCAGAACTACATACCGGTGGATAAAATGGAGGATACATGGAAGGTAGCATTCTGAGCAGAAAAAATGACCAGAAATATCTAGTACTTGAATCCTGGGAAATAAAATGAAGTATCCAGAGCCAAGCATCTTACACAAATTGTCTTAATTTGCATAATATATTCTGGTATACTTTCCAGGTCTGTTACAGAATTAAATTTCCAGAAGGCAGAACTCTGACTGGAGCCAAGGACGTGCCTAGCTCGGTCGATAAGGATTTAAGCTGAACTCACGGATGGGATCAACTGGGATTAGGTCCGGCCACAGTTTACGGGAGAGAAGCAGAGCCAAAAGTATCACAAGGTTTAGGGGGCTATATTCTGATAGTACAGTCAATAGGATTATTGGGTCAGTGAAGTAGAATTGTGGACTGGAATAGAAATGGAAATACAGAATTATGGTTTGAAGAACAGGAACCTCAAGAGGCAAAGCTAAGGAGGTTAAAAGTGATAGAATTAGAGCAGCAGAGTTGTGGGTTTTAAACTACCAGGTTACCCCCAAAATATATGGAGCTACAGAAAAACATAGTGGAACAACAGGATGACAAGACGAGAGACATCCAAGGGAGGGAGGGAGGGCGGGCAAATGACTTACATGCATGAAGCCATCAGTTTGGGGCTTGGCGTGATCAGTACAGGCAACACATTGACACAGTAAGTTCCTCTTATCAGCAAAGTGTACCTTAAGTGCAAACATCTTGCCTTATTCATAGAATTTTACAGGGCAGCTAAGATGGCTTGTTTTCCTCTTGCAAACCACCCATGTTTTTCTATATTATCTATCTATCATCCCTATAGAAAACCTTGTAAAGATGGAAAGACAGTATCACTGCTCAACATCTTTTGGCTGACAGTGCTAGGAGCTGTGTAATTAGAAGCACTCACAGAGAGACCACTGGTTAATTCAGCATGGATAGCAAGTAAATCCTTCTGTGCTGACATTTTCTAAATTCTCCAGCAAGGAGCAGTGAAATCTGTGACGGGACCAAATTCTGCATTTTCTTGCATCCTTTATTCCGGTTTTTAATTTGTTATCACGGAAAAATAAGAAATTGCACATGCACTGAAGCACAACCACCTGATTTCTTTAAAAAAAAAAAAAGCCAAACCTCCTTCTGATTTAGAGATTTCAGCAAGGTTGGCTCTCCATAAAGAGGACTAGAAACTTACTAGCACAGGCACGCATGCACACGCCAGTAAATAAATCTATAAGTAATGGTAGGAAGGCCAGCCTGCTAAATTCTGCATCTATTGCCCATTTCTGCACTTTTCCAGCATCTGAAGGGAATGAAAGAACATAGATGTAAGACTTCTATGAAGGTTCTCAGTCATCCAGGTGGAATTGTCTGTAGCTTGAATCATGTCAAGACTGAAGAAGCTCCTTGGATAAGGAGCGAAACGTTTCTACTAAGAAAATAGAAATCCAGTTGACATGATTCAAGCTACAGATAGATGTAAGACAGCTTTTTGCAAAGGAATCATGTCCGCACCACAACAGGGTTGTAGAATATGAGCCGGGATGGTAGGAAAGGGGCCACAGGGTCAGAGCAAATGGGGGGGGGGGGTTAGAGGCTCAGGTTTCTCTCACCAGATGAAGTCCGTGCAGTGGCTGCAGAAGGTGGGCTGTTTGAAGAAGCGGGCGGTGAACTTGTGGCTCTTCACCTCGTGGATGACCTTCTGGCGGAGCGCCCCCTTGCGGCAGAAAAGCGGCTTGGTTAAGCACTCGGTCTCGGTGGGGGAGCTCAGGAGCGCCATGGTGCCCCCTGGGGGAAGCCCCAGTGCCCTGACCCACAAAGGCGAGGGGATGCCGGAGGAACAGGCGGCGGGAGGGGAGAGGGGAGGGGAGGGGAGAAGGGAGGGAAATGGGAGCGGGAGATATGGGTCGGAGAAGGGCAGGAAAAGAGGACGGACGGCTGATGAACGGCTGCTTGGCCGAGAGCGAGCGAGCGAGCGAGCGAGCAAAGAAGGGAATAATAGGCAGGGGTGGAGGACTGGAGGGATGGGTGGAAAAATCCCGAGATGCGGAGGAAGGGGTGGGAGATGAAGAGAGCAATGGATAGAAGAGCAAGGTAGCGGGGAATGGGGGAAAAGAAAGGAAGGGAAAGAAAAGAGAAGAAGGGGTAGGAGGAGAAAACGGCGGAAGGCGCGGAGCGGCAGGGAAGAGGCTCTGTGCGCGCGAGAGAAACAGGTTGTGGCTTCGGGCTGCCTCGTTCTTGCCCAGGGAGATTTGGATGGGGGAGGCTGAGGCTGGGAAGGAGGAGTTAGAGTTTAAAGAGGAAGCACGACGCGTTTCTTTCTCCAAGGAGCCAGCAGGACACACACACATACTGTATGCACGCCCCTTTCTAAATTTTCTTTTAATTGCACTCTCTCTCCTTAGGGAACCCAGGTTCCCAGCCTTCTCCCCGGCAGAGATTTCTCCTGCCCACCCACCCAAGAAACCAAGCCCATCCTTGCAAGGCATGGTGGAAGACAAACCAATCGGTGATGGGTCAAAAGCAATGTGGTTGAGAAGGAAAGAGTATCTCCTGAATGGGATGGCAGAAGAAGCAGAATTAGGAAGCTGGGACGACCCAACGAGGAGGGTTAGGAAGTTCTGGGCTTGCTACAGAGGCTCTTCCTGGGGAACGATGGGGTAGGCGGGGTGTGTGTGTGTGTGTGATCACGATTAGCGGAGAAGCCGGACTCCTGGGTCCATCCCCATATCCTGATCCCTGTTTTTGAGTTCAGATTTCCTGGTAACAAGTGTGGAAGGCAGGCTGCCCTTTGACAGGGCACTATCTGGGCCTTATTAATGAATAACTTGGGCTGCAGGGCTGAAGAGATGGATATATATGTCCCAACGGAGAATCCCTGCCGGTTACCGTTGTCCCAGCCTGTAAGGCAAAGTCTGTCTGCTCCTCACCCTTCAGAAGAGAACCCCAGACCAATCCGTAGAGCACCCAGGAATCTTGGGTCTTCACCCCTTTCTTGTCACCCCGTCCTTCCATGTACGGACCCTGACTGCTGTGCCCCACTTCTCACCCTGGGAAAGCGGACCCTCCCGCCCCCCACAACGCTGAGGATTCCCAAGAAACTTCTTGTGCCTTCCTGACACCATGTCTGGGTTTGCCTGCCTGCTGCTGCTGCTGCTGCTTTCTTGCCAGATCTCAGAAGGCTCCGAACACGTGGAAGGTGAGTTGCTCCCTCCTCTAGGCTCTACAACCGCTTATTTTTGACACAAACTGCTGGGTGAGGAACACCGGAGCTGCCTTAAACTACTGGACTGCATCCGAATGACATTATGAACCCAGCCACTTAGTGTGTAAACTTACGGCTGCCTTTAGTGAAGCCAGCCAACTGTGGCTTTTATTCAAGATTCTGTTATTAAACACAGCGTGGCTTAAAGCCATGGTTGGTTAGTTATTTCTGTGCTTATTCTTGGTTGGTTATTCTTTCACCATCTAGTCCTCTTGGGCCTGTTCTGGCCAATCCTAACTTGGCTGCTAGCCTAAATGAGCCACGTTCGGCCCAAAGTATTTTTAAGGGGCATCGATAGAGTGGCACGCCTGGCATCAGCTATGACGCTGCAAAAGCTCCTTGGATGGTTTAGCTTGGTAGCCAGATGGACAACTTGGCTAGCCGACATTGATTCGCCCTATCAACCTTCTAGCTCAAATTGGACATAGGAGCAAAAATAAGTGTGTGGCCTTCTGCCAGAAGTTAAGGACAAGTGTTTAATTATCTGTTTCTTTTCTTCCATTCAGGTTTCCGAATAATATTTTTATTAAAAACTTGAGATGTTAGATAGGATTTTTTTTAACTTTTCCTGCATTAGGATACAAAAACACACTGCAAGCTGCCCTGAATATAAGTATTTTACAGGGTGATGTAATTATTTATTCTGAAAAATCTACTGGAGACACCCAACCTTCTTCAAACTATTTTACAGATAGAAAATTGAGGCTACCCAAAGAACTGGGCTGAGCTGCGATATTAACCTACTCAACTCTCCCAGCTCTTGAATGTCACACTCTAACCACTGAATAACATTGCCAGTCTGTACTTTCTAACTTCTATATGCACACTTTCACACAAGTTTTTTCTCTCTGTCCATCCAATGGTTAATTTCTAAAATGCAAATATTTCTAAAACGAAGATATTTACGCCTCATTTAACTTTCTATCTAACAATGTATTAAATCAATGCATTCATTTGTCTCCAGATATACTCAAGGTGTTTTTCATAATCATATTTTAATATATATATAAGTGTGACTGTAATTATATATGTTGTAATTACATAATTACTAATCTTCTGCAGAGATTTGATGGGTTTGAGAAAGATCCAGAAATCCCTATTTAAGCTAGCATGTCTATTTTAGGGAAGTGCAAGATTAATCATGTAATCAGACCATATATATCTACTGAATATACTATTCTCCAACAACACCACAGAAAATATCTCTCTCCCAATCAACTACCTACTCTGTCTAGAGTTGAATATGCTATATGAAATAATGTGACAGTGGAATGGATACGGCTCTATTGTTATTTATTTGTGGGGCAGTACAAAGTAAATCCCTAGTCCCGCATGACGGAGTGAGCTCCCGCACTCGCCCCAGCTCTTGCCAACCTAGCAATTCGAAAGCGTGCAAATGCAAGTAGATTAATAGGTACCACTTCGGTGGGATGGTAACAGCGTTCCACGTGCATCATGCCAGCCACATGACCGCGGAAGCATCTTTGGACAACGCTGGCTCTTCGGCTAACAAACGGAGATGAGCACCGGCCCCTAGAGTCGGACACGACTGCACAAATGTGCGCGGGGGGGGGGGACCTTTACCTTACAAAGTAAACAATTAATGGGGCTCATTTTGCAGATCATCACCTTACCTTGCTGAGCATCTGGTTTCATAACTGCATAAAATAATTTTTGATCAATAGCTTGAATCATGTCAACTGGATTTCTATTTTCTTAGTGGAAACGTTTCACTCCTTATCCAAGGAGCTTCTTCAGTCTGAGTAAAGTTAGTAAGGGAATCCTTAAATATGTTTCTAGGCTGGCTGTGTGACCTTGCACCTGGGGCTAGGTCATGGTTATTTTTGAGATGTTTGTTTCTAAGTCCCTTTATCATCTAAAGGAGGATCGTTAAGATTACCCTGCTGCTGTTGAGCTTGTGAAATGGTCTTAATCTTCCTAGGCACAGAAGACAAAGCAGGAAGGAAGATAGGGGAAAGGTTATGCCTGAGGCCCCCACCTCTATTCAAGGAAGGATTTTCCAAGTTGGCATGAATGGATTCCTTGACCCCTCTCTCAAACCACCTATCTTCTCTGTCTAAAATGTGAACATTAATGTCCTCAAATGAGTGTCCTTTTTCCTTTAGATGAAGATAAACTGCTGACTCTGGTCCTGTGGTGTTACTTCTCCTGTGTTGGGCCATCCTCCTGTACAAAGGTTGTTTGGTTTCTCCAATGTAGAGTTCAGAGCACTCCTCACTGCACTGGATTGCATACACTACATTGCTTTCCTTGTGTTTTGGAGTTTGATCTTTGGGGTGTACAAGCCTCTGTCTCAGTGTGTTGGTGGGTTTGAAATATACAGGTATGTGGTGTTTGCCAAATATCCGTTTTATCTTTTCAGACACGCCAGCCATGTAAGGAATGACCAGGTTCTTCCGTTTACTCTGAGTCTCAGCCCTATCTGTCACTGTTTTAGGTCTGGTAGACTTAGATTTAGTGAAGGCCCAATTTGGATATCCACAGGCCTGCAGAGCTGTTCTCAGATGCTGCTTTTCATTCTTTTTTGGAATCCATGGAGGTGGGGATGGTTTCTGCTCTGTGTGACAATGTCCTGATGACTCCTAGTTTGTGCTGCAGTGGATGGTGGGAGTCAAACATCAGGTATTGATCTGTGTGTGTGGGTTTCCTGTAGATCCCTATTTCTAGCTTGCCACCGGTCCCAATGAGGACTTCACAGTCTAGGAATGCCAGTCTGTTGTCCTTGGTGTCTTCTCTGGTGAAGCTAATGTTGGCATCTATAGTGTTTATATGGTCCGTGAAGGCCTGTACTTCCTGGGCCTTGATTTTGACCCAGGTGTCATCCACATACCTAAACCAGTGGGTGGGCACCGTTCCCTGGAATGTGTTGAGTGCTTTCTTCTCCACTTCTTCCATGTATAAATTGGCCACAATGGGTGACACAGGAGAACCCATGGCACAGCCGTGTTTTTGTCTGTAAAAGTCACCTCTGTATGTGAAATAAGTGGTGTTAAGACACAGGTCCAGAAGATGGCAGATCTGGTTTGGGTTGAGATGGCTTCTCCTTTCCAGGGTGCTGTCCTCTTCTAGTCTCTTCCTGACAGCGGATAGAGCATGAGTGGTGGGGATGCTGGTGAAAAGGGAGGACACATCAAAGGAGACCATAGTTTCATCTGTATCCAGTTTCAGGATCTTTGCTTTGGAAACAAATTCTTCCGAATTATGGATGTGGTGTTCAGAGTGTCCAACTAGAGGTGCTAGTATGGTAGAGAGGTGTTTGGCAATGTTGTATGTTACCGAATTGATGCTGCTGACTATGGGTCGGAGGGGTGTTCCTTCCTTGTGGATCTTAGGAAGTCCGTAGATCCATTTCACAAGCTCAACAGCAGCAGGGTAATCTTAACGATCCTCCTTTAGATGATAAAGGGACTTAGAAACAAACATCTCAAAATAACCATGACCTAGCCCCTAGAGTCGGACACGACTGCACAAATGTGCGGGGGGTACCTTTACCTTTTTAGCCCCAGGTGCAAGGTCACACAGCCAGCCTAGAAACATATTTAAGGATTCCCTTACTAACTTTACTCAGACTGAAGAAGCTCCTTGGATAAGGAGTGAAACGTTTCCACTAAGAAAATAGAAATCCAGTTGACATGATTCAAGCTACAGACAATTCCACCTGGATGACTGAGAACCTTCATAGACTTTTTGATCAATAGTACTACTGAGAAATGGGATGTTTAATAATTGCTATATTTTATCTATTTGTTTGGAATATGGTATACATAATGACTTTTATTTATGTTTCATTGCTTGGTTTATTTATCCCCAAAGTGACTAAGCTTTAAAAACCTTACAAAGGTGCAAAATATTGAGAAATATCACCTGAATACTTTACTGCAGACTTGGAGTCTCTGAGAAAAAGAAACAGGCTAAACCACAGAAATAACTAACAAACAAATAAATAGCAACAGAACATAAATATACGGGAATTTTTTCTTGTAAATTTATATAAAACGAATGTCAGTTTTAGAATACATTTCTCCATCTGGTGGCCACTGACAGTAAAACAACTTTCCTCTTGTAGATTAAAAAAAAAATCTTCAGTTTGAGCTTGAGTTCCTTGACAGTCAATTTAGAGGTTTGGGCAACCATGTTGTTTGGACCTTCTTCCAGAGTATTTTTCAACTCTTCAGCCCTAAGATTTACAGTAATGAAGTTTTCTCAGCCAGACTTGATTAGGTCTGACCCAGCTTATTAAGATCAAATCAGTCAATCCTAAAGGAAATCAACCCTGACTGCTCATTGGAAGGACAGATGCTGAAGATGAAGCTCAAATACTTTGGCCACCTAATGCGGAGAGAGGACTCACTGGAAAAGACCCTGATGCTGGGAAAGACTGAGGGCAAAAGGAGAAGGGGACGGCAGAGGCTGAGATGGTTAGATAGCATCACCGATGTAACGAACATGAATCTGAGTAAACTCCGGGAGACAGTGGAGGACAGGAAGGCCTGGCGTGCTATGGTCCATGAGGTCACGAAGAGTCGGACACGACTAAACGACTGAACAACAACAAGATACTACCTGGGTTCTTCTAAATTAAAAATGGAATAAAAGATCTGCTTAATAAACAAAACCTACTTTCTTTCTTAACCCCACGCCCTTCCCTTGCATATAGGATATATTTAAAGTGCAGTCTCAGGGTTTCTTAAAATGGGTGTTACTTCTCATTAGCATCCTATTAACAATTGTCACCTTATTCACAATTAAGGTTGTGGGCAAGGGCAGGTGATCTTGCTTTATATAGCCTTGACAATGTCTTAAACACTAAAAGGCTGTTAAAAGCACAGGAGCAACAATTGTGCCTCCTGCTGACAAGCAGTGGAGAGAAAGGGTTGACACCCTTTTGCTCAAGCATATGAAGCTTAAATTCATGCAATCTAGGATTGCAAACACAGAACCAAGGGTGATAGTTAAATAACACATGGTAGATCTGAGCTAATATTGCTTTCATAAGCATTTATAAGTTTGTTTCAATCACAAAAAAAAGTCCTCACTCATTGTAGTTTAGTTTGCAGGGTTCAGAGGGAGGTAAAGAATAGAAAAATAAAAATAAAGCCAGTTTAAATACCAATGTTCTTTCAGAAATCAATGCACATTTTCCCCTGGATGATGTTTGAACCTGGGAGGGAGATTGGAACCCAAATCTCCGTAATCATAGGTTGAGTGAACAAACCAGCTAATCCAGAATGTGGTTTGTTTAGGTTTGGCTTAATGTGTTACACCCAACCATTCTGGCTTATAAACCATGGTTTATGCCAGTTTGGTCTAGTGGTTAAGGTAACGGGCTAGAAACCAGGAGACTGTGAGTTCTAGTCCCGCCTTAGGCATGAAAGCCGGCTGGGTGACCTTGGGCCAGTCACTCTCTCAGCCCTAGGAAGAAGGCAATGGCAAACCTCTTCTGAAATATTTTCCTTTTATAATATGGAATTATTAGAGCCAGTTTGGTCTAGTGGTTAAGGCAACGGGCTAGAAACCAGGAGTCTGAGAGTTCTAGTCCCGCCTTAGGCAAGAAAGCCAGCTGGGTGACCTTGGGCCAGTCCCTCTCTCTCAGCCCAACTTACCTCACAGGGTTGTTGTTGTGGGGAAAATAGGAGGAGGAAGGAGTATTAGGTATATTCGCCACCTTGAGTTATTTATAAAAAATAATAAAGGCGGGATAAAAATTAAATAAATAAATATTGTATGAACCTAGGCAATTGTGGTGTACTTAATTATCCAGCATTAAACAATGGTTTAGCATGATGTGTGAAACAGTCCACCATCTTGCATGTGTTCCAATACTGCAAAGTATGTGGCATTAAATGATTGCCAAAGGTTTTGGAGCAAGCTGGTAGCCAAACACTACAAAGACTTGTATAGACATTCTGGGGTCTTTGGGGACAATAAGAAAAACATAGTCACCCACCTTGGCCTTGGAATTTTCAAGTAAGATTCATTGGAAATGCAACAAAACTTGACTCTAAAGCCAATTTGCATTTTGATATATTTCTTTCCTCTCATAAGACTATGTTTACTCCATACTAACTAGGATTTTCAAAATTAAAATACCCAAACTGAAAGCTTTGAAAACTGTTCTGTACATTGGACCTATTTCACTCCCCAGACTGGTTGAGGTTTGAAGAAAAAGTTAAGATATAAGACATCAACTGGCATGTAATGATAAAGTGATGGCATGTTTCAATTTGTATAAAAATAAATGAGAAAGTGACACTATTTCCCTAATATTTTACCAGTGTTCTAATAGATGAGACAACTCCCTCCCAGTAACACTATTTTGGCCCTATTCCATACCTACCAATTTCTGCTTGCTTCCACCATTGTTCTTCAGTTACCAGGTACTTTATATTCAATCCTTTTTAATAACTTACAGAGCAGGAAAAAAAACTTTCAGCACACTTCACACTATCTACCAGGCTTCCTTGGGGGCTTGCTAGACTTTTACAATAACCCTCTTGTCCCATACATCATCTCCCTTTGGTTATTCCTAATTATCAACATTTTAATAAATAACTCTGCAACATACATCCCCCCAGCAAAACCCTTAAGCATTTCTGTCCTTAAGATATATAGTTCACTGGTGTCAAATTCCAAGGACCTTTTTAATCAGAATTACTGTATGCTCTGTAATTACAAAAGGCTGGATGCTGCAATCTTGAAATGCACCCCACTCGAAGATACACCTGGCACCTTCTTGAAAATCTTCAGCACCAAGTTAGCCAAATATCCCTACTGTTCAGCTTGGAGGACTCCAAAGTTGAAAGTCTCTGAGACGTCGAAAGAAGATGAAGAAACATCTTTTTCCTTTACTTCCTTTGTGGAAGTCCGAAATCCATTATTCAGGTTCTAGGACTAGTACTTTTCTCCCTGAGTTGGAGATGTACCCAGGAAAATGTTTGATCGAGTGGCAGACAGCCTTTTCCTCTTCTGGATCCTCTTCTCTTCTCAGAAGAAAGCTGGGATGAGTTTTTGACATTAGCTTCCCCTCTTAGAGAAGACAAAAGTCTCCTTCTGAATTAGGAGAGGGGAAGAAGTCCACAACATCTAATGGCCCCCAGTGCAGATAAACTACTATTTAGCTTTTGTGGGCTTTTAAAAGTATATAATCCCCTCAATTTGCATTGTTTGTTTGTTTGTTTCTGGCCTTTTTTCTTTTTTTTTAGTTTCCTTCATGGTCATACTACATTTTAAATAATTTATTACCTAGCTACTGATATGGCTCCCTGGAAATGCACTGAGAAAGGGTGGTCTAGAAATACTCCAAATAAAGATGTGCTCATGATTAATTTGGGGTGGGATTTGAGTTAAGACCCCATCATGTTTGTTTGTTTGTTTGTCTGTTTATTCATTCACTCACTCACTCACTCACTCAATTTGTATGGCCACTCATCTCAACAAGCGACTCTGGACTGCAAACAATCTTAAAAGAAATTCCAATCACAAATACAAAAATTAAAATACACAGCAGCTGACAAAGATACCACAATCAAAAGTCACTGGCACAGCCAGGAGACTGTGGCTGTCTTTTACTATTGTTGTTATTATTTATTATTCCCATTTATATCACTAACCATCTCATATATATGAATCATATATTTGATTGTTTTCCTTTTAAGCAATGTTTATCACGGGAACCCAATTTTTGTTTATTCATATTCTGTTCACACCTTCATACCTCCTGCTGGACCAGTGTTTCTCAACCTTGACAGCTTGAAGATGTGTGGACTTCAACTCCCAGAATTCCCCAGCCAGCCATGGGAATTCTGGGATTTGAAGTCCACACAACTTCAAGCTGCCAAGGTTGAGAAACACTGTGTAGACTGTGGAAAAAATAGGTTTGGGTTTGGGTTTGGCGGGTTTCTCTGGTTTTAATTTAGATTAAGATTCAGCTTGACATCTTTCTTGTTGGAAAATCTACAGGAACCAGCTCTGGGGGAATGAATCAAAGCCAACAGCAGGGTAATGAGACAGAGCATAAAAGATTCAGCTGAGGGACATTTAAAAAGTACACAAAGAGGAAATGAGCCCGAACACCAATATTACCTTATGTGTCACAGGATGGAGAGAAAAAGCAGAATTATGCTTCCCTCCAGAAAGCCCATCTGGGGGGCAAAGTAACATTAACAGACAGCTAATTCCTGCCAATTTGCTATTTTAGCTTTTTTTCTACTGGTCTCTACACTACAATGCCCATCATTCTCAGGCACCACATCTAGAAAATGCCAAACTCTAAAAGCTGGGTTAGTTTCTTCCCCCTTTTTTTAAATTCACCATGAAAGGGGAAGCCATTTAGGTTTTTTATCTGAGCAACAACATCTCTTGGGCCAATATGCTAGGCCAGGGTATCTCAACCAGGGTTGTGTGGAACCCTAGGGTTCCGGGAGAGGTTGTTGGCCCGTGAGGAGTTGTCACCCAATAAACCACATCAAGGCGGGAAGGTCCTTTGTTCTCTTTTATTTCTGCGCACAGCAACGAGAGAGGTATCCTGCTTAAATGCAGGAGCCCCGAACCACACACTTGGCTTTTCTTTTATACTTCTTCTAGCAAGGAGATAAAGGCAATAAATCTCTTTATTGGCTGCTTCTATTAGCACTTGCGCAGTAACTCTACATGCTACATGCTATCCCATAATATCCCTTAGCATGTTCTATGTTTTCTAAAATCCGCACCTTGGGGGGGGTGTTTTTCTATGCTAATTAGCTCTTAGGTTGCAGCTAGGTCAGCTAGCAATCTCATCTTCCCCTTTCCCCCCCTTCAACGGTTCAGCAGTGGGGGTGGGACAGGCTGCCTGAGATATCACAGGTATCTGTGCTCCCTCCCGCCCTCCTATTTCAAAGCCATAGCTTTGTAACAGCTGGGGAGAGAGAAGGGGGGAGGAAACAAAAGGAGATCTTGCAGCAGCCAGAGAAAAGAAAGCAACAATTTTTCCACTTGTGCCTTGTTAGCAAGCAAGCATTAAACAATACATTTTCTATGGGCCCCTGGGCCCTCAAGGTCACTAAGGGTTCCCTGGGAGATCACGATTTATTTTAAAAAATTATTTCAAATTTGGGCAACTTCACATTAAAGAGGTAAGTTTCATTCTTTATTTTTAGTTTAAGAACACTGTTAGTGCATATATACAGGCCTACCCATGAAACAAATAGAATAATTTTGTAACTTGTGGCCTATATTTGAGCCTGAATGGGCAGGGGTTCCCCCAGGCCTGAAAAATATTTCAAGGGTTCCTCCAGGGTCAAAAAGTTGAGAAAGGCTGGGCTAGAGAGGCGGCCTTGGCTTTGCCACTGCAGTTTCAATTCTTAAATGTTACGATTTTTAATATATACATGAGGAACTCTGGTTATAACAGGTGTGGGAAGTAGCTAAAAGAATTATATTGAGAAACTGGGAAAGTATTACTATTCCAAATATAAGAATTGGATCCAAGAAATATGTATTTATCAATTTTTGAAAAGGCCACTTTTCTACTGATCCACAAATGATATAATAGTTTCCTTTTGGAAACCGTTTTACTATTTTACATTTTTAAAACTATTTTACATTTAAATATTTCATAATATTTTATAAGAACAGACCATTTTAAATAAAGCAATTCAATACTTTGTAATTAAATACAGATACAGTACAATATTGTTGGTTGATTCATATTAATTCAATAAGTTAATTCTTGGGGGTGTTGTCTTTTGTGTGTGTTTTTTCTTTCTGCTTGCTTAAATAGATTATCCGTTGGACAGGTGTATATTGCCACTTTTTAAAATCTGGTTTTGTTCATAATTTGGTTTTTTTGTTGTAAATTTTCTGTGTAGTTTTTTAAGAAAATGAATGCAGTAAAATATTTTTTTTAATGGTATGGAATATATTCAGTTTTCACATCCCCCCCCCCAATCTTTTTCAGTTGCACCTTATAAACACTTATTCTTTTTACTTTCTCCAGCAAGGAATATCACTGGCACCAAATGTCCTTCCCGGAAAAAGAATTTTGCAGCGCATACAGGACACATCTGTCAGAGGAGCTGTGAACGCCGTGAATGTTCAAAAAGCAGAAAGTGTGCATGTGATGGTAAATGTGGACTGAGTTGCATTTCTCCAGGTAGGTATATACTGACATTACTTTTTGGGCCCCAGGATTCCTAAATAGTTTACAGTCTTCATTCTTCTCCCAGATAATCCCAGTGACATAATTCTTATTCCTTCCATGCCAAACCTGCCCATTATTATTTTTCTTGAGTCATTTTAGCTTTCAAATTCTTTTCACGTTCTCCTTTGATCTCTGTTCAGGATTCCTGATAGCCAGTAGCATGTTAATCAGCACAAAAAGAGGACATTCTGGTTTAGTCCTCCATTCATTAGTCAAATCAAATCTGTATTACAGTCATAGACCAGCATAAGGAAGGTGGGGTTACGGTCATTAAAAAAGCATGAAGGATACATCAGTAGTAAAAATAAACATCTAAAAAATTATGAAAAGCTAGACTAAATGACTGAACAACAACAACAACAAGGAGATATAAAAGATATATGAATTAAAAACTAAAGTGTATATAAAAATGAGAATCTAAAAGAATCTAAAGGAAGGGATAGGAGCATTAGATGGGTGTAGGGGAGCGTCAAAGATTAATATGTGGAAGACTGTCAAGTTACAAAGCACTCTAATATGGCAAACTAGGTCATTAAATATAGTTTGTAGCACAGGTCATCATCTGACGAATGTTGAGTGCTGCTGCACAGATCCTGGCAACACCATGTTGTAGCAGGGTTGGTATCTGAAAGCAACAGGGTGGTGTAGAATTGTCCTATGCACCCTGGGTATTTATCCAGTAATGGTGAGATGGTAAAAAGGTAAAGGTTCTCCCCGCACATTTGTGCAGTCGTGTCCAACTCTAGGGGCCGGTGCTCATCTCCGTTTGTTAGCCGAAGAGCCAGCATTGTCCAAAGACGCTTCCGTGGTCATGTAGCCGGCATGACGCACACGGAATGCTGTTACCTTCCCACCGAAGTGGTACCTATTCATCTACTTGCATTTGCATGCTTTCGAATTGCTAGGTTGGCAAGAGCTGGGGCGAGTGCGGGAGCTCACTCCGTCACGCGGGGCTAGGGATTCGAACCTCCGAACTTGCGATCTTCCGATCGACAAGCCTGGCGTCTTACCTGCTGAGCCACCACGCCCCTAGCATGGTGAGATGAGGCTAGTACAAATGTCTCTGTAGTACAGGCACTGGAGAAGCACATGCTCTGTTGTTTCTGTGTGTCCAGAGTCACAGGACATTGTCTCTCCGGGTAAAGAATCTTCCTGTATCGGCCTTCAAGGACAGCTGAGGGGAGGGAGGGCACGACACCGTGCCAGAGTAAAGGCCTTTCTCTGTTTCCATTCATTAGATTCTCCCTTGCCCTCTTGGTTCCATGTTTATCTTTCAAAGCAACCATTAGATCTCAGAGATCTGAACTTCCGTCCCTTGTGCTCTAAGTGACTAGTTCCTTCCCTTTTGTGCCCATGTCATTCTTTCTGTGTTCATCCAAGCCTTAAGGTGTCCATGGCCTGTGACAATTGATAATGCTGAGACACACTTGCCCCAGGAATCCCATAAGTTTGGGGACTACATGACAGTGACCTGCAAGTCTGGATTTAGAATGTTGGATGGACAAGAAATGGTAATCAGCCGCTGCCAAGGAGATGGAAAGTGGAGTTTCACTGCACCCTGTGAAGGTACTATTTCTTGATTATCAATAATTACTCAGTACAACCAATCTCAGAATCATCTCTTGCCTAAAATCTTTATCCAATCCAAAGTCATCTTTGATCCCCATCAGCCCTCCGAGGTAGTCCAGACCAGGAAACCAAAGTTATGAATGCTAATACTACTTCTATTTGAGGTTACAGTAACAGAATCATGCAAGTCTGAATGCACCTCTCCCCTCCCTGCCTTTACATTCAAGAGAACTAGGGAGGGCCACGTTTGACACACTTTCTCAAATTACATTCCTGCTTTGGACTCAGATTTCTCTTATCTGGCCATTGTCTTGGTTGCAGTCCTGTTCCTCACAGTTATTCTCACAGCCCATTACATCAACATCTTCATCAAAAGGCTAATCAACAGATGACCTACTGTAATTGACTTTACACATTCCTGACCTGCATTCTTCCTGTATGCTCTCTTCTTTCCCAGATGTTCTTAGTTTTTCATCCTTTTGCAAACCTCCACCTGAGATTGAAAATGGATACCATGCAAATGGTCCTTACACCATAGGAAAGGAAGTGCTCTATAGATGTAACCCTGGGTGAGTCCATTACTCCATTTCTTCACTGAAGGCTATCCTAAAATTCTGAGCAACACACGTGCTACAACTCTGTTCCTGACTAATGGACATGCTTCGGAATGGCAAGGCACCTGTAGAATAACTTGCATTAGTAATAAGGATTGGACCAATAGGATTGGATTCTTCCCTTCACCTTTTCCACCAATTACATGTCCCTCTGCAACTTGCAGGAAGAATCTGGATTTCCTATGAGCAAAGTCATCTCAGAATGATGATTGATCAGTTTTAATTTCTAAATTTGAATTCCTAACATCTCTATGGGAATTCCCACGCTCCACAGAATTAACCTCAGATTGTGAAATCTTTGTCTTTGTGGCTCATAGTTGAAGAGTGTTTACCTGACTATCTTCCCCAAAATCACTATTTGAAAGTATGAATGGTTATTCCCTGCCTAATATTGCCATCTTTTTCTTCTTTTTTCCTTCCTCTGTAGATACTGGTTACAGGGGGCAAATTCTCTCTTATGCCAAGAAAATGAGGAATGGTCAGACAATGCTCCAACTTGCCATCGTAAGTAGTCAAAACACGTCAGCGGAGGAAGATGAATTTCAGTTTTCTTAACTGTGCTCAGGTAGAAATATTCTGTTCCGTGGCTGTAGTAGCAATATGTTGAGCCACAGACTTGATGTAAGGGGTGGCCAGGCATGTACACCTGGATCAAACACCTGTAAGCCAAAACTTAATGCTTGTCAACATTTGCCTCTTTCTGTCCATCTTCAGACTGAGAAATCTATCTATTCATTACTCTTTTAACCATTAAGCCATAGCTCCCTTCTGCATATCTTTCCATCTAAATATACATTTCATAGGTCATTCTGTACATCCATATAAGTTATTGTCCATTCACCTTTAATTAATCCATCCATTTAATTTGTCCACCCACTCCCCTGTTCACAGACTCCCCTAAGACTTTCTTTTTCACTCATTAGCTGTTACCTGTTCCCGGCCACCCAACATTGCTGAGGCAACGCTGGTGGCTGTGCATCAGACTGAATACCCAGTAGGAACTGTAATCTATTACTTGTGTAAAAAGGACTTCTACCTAGATGGTTCTAACAGAGTCATCTGCCTGAAAAATGGAAGCTGGTCCCAACTGCCATACTGTAGAGGTACCTTCCTTTTTAATCCCATTCTTTTTATATATAATATTTTATCAACGTACCATTAAATTCCACCTCCAAGTTCTGTTTGCCCTTCCAGATGTTTGCACCTTTACTTGTTTCTTTCCCATTCCAGCCCGCTGTCCCATCTTTGCCCAGAGGAGTCGGATGATCTACCATGGCCGCAAGGTTTGGGTCTATGAGATCCCAAATGGTCTTGTTCACCACGGTGAAACTGTCACGTTTTTCTGCCGAAGTCAGAATAAGACCTGTAGTTTTGAGGCCGAAAGCCGTTGTTTTGATGGTGTATTGAAGATGCCTGACTGCTATGATGGTGAGGAATAAAAATAACACATATTAGGGCTCAATATGGTACATTGGGGTTACTCCATCATGGCTTCTTGACCTTTTACTGGGATATTCGAGGTATAAGCAGCAGATGTGTATACCTCATCCCCCTGAGAGAGTAACCAATTTAAAGATGTACTTCCAGTTTTTGTCATACAGAATCTAGTTCCTCATTCAAACAAAGGTAACAGGCACAAAAATCTCATTCTTACTACAGCGAAATTGTGCTGTCTGCACACACAGAAAAAGCACGTTTGCATAATTAATTGCAATTACTAATTTGTGGTTTGTGCTCTAGAAGTGTTCATTTCGCTCAAAGAATTTGAGATGAGAAATGCATAAACCAAATGGTTAACTTCCTATTTCACACATTCTACTTACCTTCCCCAAAGATGTACATAAACCATATTTGAGGGACAGGGCCTATCTATTTACGTGTGTGTGTATTCCTTTTGATAAAGTTCCTACTTGCCTTTCAAACATTTTTTATCATTTCTCCTTCTTCTCCTTCTCCTTCTTCCAGAACCGACATATTTGCAATACCATCTATTTCCCAAAAGAGTTGTATCTGAAATACGTACTTGTTGAACATCTGACCAGTCACTCCTTCAGCAGTGAGATCTTCTCCTTGTTCAAGCTTGACAGACATCCTGGAAGTCCAGGGGCAAAAAATGGAAATGAGAAGATCAATACCAAGAAAAGAAGTCAACCACAGTGAAAAGAGACAGCAGGCCTGAGTATTGAAATGCTATAGCTGGCGTTCTTGACAATCAACAGTTAGGTGTTTATTTTATTTATTTTTATCTGTTGCTTACTAGGTGAGCACAAAGATTCTTTCAGGCCATTCCAAACCACAACTCAATTTCTCCTGTACTTTTTTTTTTTAAAAAAAATCTTCCTTCCACAAGCCATATGGTTAAACTTACAAGTAAGTCCCAACGCTATCCTCCAAATAGAGAGGATTTTAAGCATGAAGGAAGTTTCATTTAAAGCTCACAACAAGCAAAGGCACATAACGGGCATTCATCATTGTAATCCTAATCGTAATCCTGGAAGAATAAACTTGCAATATTTCTTTATCCATTGCAGATGGGGAGAAACTGCCTTGGAAAAACAATGGTTTGCTAAGAGCTGTAGTGGAGACTAGATAAATCTGAACCATGAAGTCCCTAGCTAGCAGTTCTTACTCTTTGGAACTGTGCTACCATAGCTCACTTTAGGCTTAGGAAATATTCCTCTTGAGCACAAGGGATTGTAGCAAACAAATAAAAAAAACACTCTCTAATTGCAATTGAATTCATTACAGTACACTGAGTTCAGTAAACCCAGCTGAACTCAGAGGAATGCGTAAGAGCGAACAAAACAAAAAAACATGACCCCAGATTAGGGGTCCTATAGCAAACAGGTTGGAGCCAATTTCCATACCACGCTGGCAAAATATTTGCCTTTGATTCCCAAGGCCTGTGACTGTGTACTTATATATCCCAGTGAGAGAATGGAGGAGTTACGGCAGGCTGGTTATATAGGTTATATAGGGGATAATTGTCCCATTATCCCCTGCTAAGCATGATCGATAGCCCTGAGGTCCAGGTTGAAGAATAGGGTTGTGAAAAGAAGGCAGTTGAAAAATGAGCCTAGGATAAGAACAGATATAAAGATATTTTCCTGGATTGATTTGTATATAATAAACTCAACTTGTTATATAAAAGTGTGATCTTGTGCTCCGAAAGCAGGACAGGCCTCTGAGGGGAGGCTGGCTTCATTGATTTATTAAATTTACAGCACACATACATTGTTGAGTATATTTATGGGGTAAATTCACATCCCACATATGCTCAAAGCAGTAAATACTATGCCTTTCTTCCCAGGTTATCCCCCAACTAACCGAGTGAAGTAGATTACACTGTAAGGTACTGAATTTCCCAAAATGTAGGGTTGCCATTTTTTTTCCGGCTGGAGTCTCCTAACACAAAGTGACCTGCCAGAAGAAACCTCTACAGAAGTTGAGAAGGGATCTAAACTCTGAAGCAGGAGCGTGCCAGCGAAAGCATTGCCAGGAGCATCTCAGGGACCTGGGCGAGAAAGTTGCCATTGCCCCAGGAAATGAAACGCCCAGCTTTTCCCTGTATTACATTTCCAGGCCACAGGAAAGACTGCATACCTTTTGAATTTCTGCAGTTTGTAAAACTCTTAAAAGCACAGGAGTCCTACCATGGGGGTAAACAGAAGACAGGAATCAGGGAAACCGGTAACGTTTTCCCATTTGTTTCCCATTATGTATTTTCTGGGCAGCCTTTATGCTTAAGAAGTGGGGAAAGGCAGGGTCATCTGCAGGGCAGGTTAGAAAGGTCAAGATGGCAGCCACAACCGCACAATTGAAGCACTGTCCCTTGTTTAGGACAAAACCCTGTCGCGGTGCATCTAAAAAAGGGGCAGGGTTTTGATTGGGTGGTTGTGGCTTCCATCTTGACTTTTTTGCCCTCTCCTGAGGATGCCTCTGGGGAAGGGAAGAAAACAACACCCAACCAAATATAAAACAATTAAAACACAGAGCACTATAAGATGGCCTCATTTCAGATTACTCATCTGAGGACTAGATTATAACTTTAGAACAAATGGAAACCAGAGAACTGTCACCTTTTTTTCCTTCAAGACTGGCCACGGTGAAAATAGGAAAGAGAAGATGTGCCCAGTTGGCATTGGGTGAGGTTTTGGTCACTTAAATGCCCACAGGCTGTCTTCGAGCAAGGTCCTCGGTGTTGGAATTATCAGGGGTCAAGTCCACGTATCTTAAAGTCGCTGAGGTTGAGAAACACTGGATTAGAGGGATGATAAATGAAAACCAGGAGAGAATTTTCCTTCCACACAGGGCACATGTGGAAATAGGGAGGCTGCAAACTGAGAAAACCCACAAAACAATGCAGAAAGGCTGGGCTTACACAGCACTAAATCCTAAATCCAGATTTATAAATGCAGTTGGTGTATTTACATAGCATGCTCCCCAGGTATGGTCAAAAATGTCAAGATGGCAGCCATAAGATTTTTGCTAAACCATCATGTGGTTGGTTTGGTTGTAGTATACTGTCATGTGTGAGCCAAGCACAACGTATGAACTCCCTCATTCTTTGTTTTTAAATTATGAATTTATGATTTAGCACAGTATGAAAAGAAACAAAATCTGATATTCCAAATTTCTGGCTTGGAAATGCAATGTGTGAATCCAGCTACTATAAATTTATTTTATATCCCATCTTTTCATTCAACAGAATGAACAAGACAACTAAATGAAATAAAGTAGAGCAAACAAGTAAAATGTCATTTAAATAAAAACATACATATTCCAAACATTATAAAGAAAGGATCATTTTACCCTGTCTTCTAGAGAAATTTCCATCACAGCAAAAATGATTTAACGATACAAAGAAAGTCAAAAGATAGCATTAAAAAAACCCATGGTTAAGGCAATGGGCTATAAACCAGGAGAGTGAGAGTTCTAGTCCCGTTAGGCATGAAAGCCGGCTGGGTGACCTTGGGCCAGTCCCTGTCTCTCTCAGCCCTAGGAAGGACCCAATGGCAAACCAGGAGACAGAGAGTTCTAGTCCCCTGTTAGGCATGAAAGCCAGCGGGTGACCTTGGGCCAGTCCCTGTCTCTCAGCCCAACTCACCTCACAGGTTTGTTGTTGTGGGGAAAATAGGAGGAGGAAGGAGTACTTGGTATGTTCGCCGCCTTGAGTTATTTATAAAAATAATAAAGGGATAATAAATAAATGCATACATACATACATACGGCCATATATATTACCAATAACAGCAACATAATGTCTATGGGCATGTCTCATATCTATTGCTCTTGCAATGGTATATAATTTGATGTTTGCCTCACATCAAATCATGTTAAAATATATGCACCCATTGATAGGTATAAATCTTTAGGTAGCTTAGAGAGCGGTGTATTTGTATAACCTAGTTCAGTGTTTCTCAACCTTGGCAACTTTAAGATGGGTGGACTTCAAGTCCGAGAATTCCCCAGCCAGCAACGTTGCCAAGGTTGAGACACACTGGCCTCGTACCTAATGCTTGGCCCTGGGCCCGAGTCAACCTAAACCAGACTCACAACCCTCTATAAAAGCCTTCCCTGGCATACTTGGGAAGTTCTCAAGGTCCTAAAGGGGCCACTACTGAAATGGGCCACCTGAAATTTTCTGAAAAGTAGGAGGCAGCTGGATCAAGCCCACTGATCCAATGTCCCCTTACGCCCCTGAGCTGGTTTCATTCTGATGCATGAAAAAGTGGCTACACCAGGGCTTTCCAAAGTTTTCCCGCGACGACACACCAACCGCGCCGTTGGTGTGTCGCCGCGGGAAAACCCGGAAGTGCCGCCACTGCGGCAGCGCGCAAAAACCCGGAAGCGCTGCTGCCGCTTTCGGGTTTTTGCACGCCGCCGTTGGTGTGTCGCCGCGGGAAAACCCGGAAGTGCCGCCATTGCGGCAGCGCGCAAAAACCCGGAAGCGCTGCTGCCGCTTTCGGGTTTTTGCACGCCGCCGTTGGTGTGTCGCTGCGGGAAAACCCGGAAGCGCTGATGATGATCAGCGCTTCCGGGTTGTGTGGCGACACACTAGACCAGAGCTTTCCAAACTTTTCATGTTGGTGACACACTTCTTAGACATGCATCATTTCGTGACACACTCTTACAGCAAGGCACAAGGCAGGCACTAGGACCTGCGCGGAATCCTGGCAGGACTCGGAGGCAGCAGCAGCCGCGACACACCCAGACAATGCAGCCGACACACTAACATGTCCCGACACACAGTTTGGAAAGCTCTGCACTAGACTGTGTGTGGCGACACACTTTTGTGTCGCGACACACAGTTTGGAAAGCTCTGGGCTACACCCTACTATCTGGGCCGGCTTAGAGATTCCTAGGGGAGGAATGTCAGGTTACCCTGAAAAACGCAGGCTGGCCCGCATCCTTCCTATCCAGCCACATTTCAACAGGAGTTCAGCCAGACAGCCCTCCCTCGCCAGTATCAATTGGGTTGGGCGCCAAAATTCTGCTTTTCAGGTGCATTCCACTACTTATCAAAAAGCTAATATTGCAAACTTGGAAAGACACACTTGTTCCAAAACACATTTGTTGGAGTGAGAGAAGGCTGCATGGGACTTCCCATGAGAATATCCTGTATAACTGTATCAAGTTGTTTCTAATTTTGGTTGTTTTTTAGTGTTTTTATTTCGTTTTAACTGCTCACTGCCCAGAATCATGCGTATGAGATGGGCGACCAATACATTTATTAAATAAATAAGTAAAATAAAATAACTGCGGAATGAAGTCAGATACTTACCTTTTGGTCCAAACTAATATAACCACTGTTATTGTTTATTATAAGAAAGTCAATCGTATTGACTTTCTGAGTCTGGCTAGGGGTTTGAACCTTGCCCTTCTGCCTGCAAAGTGTCTATTTTACTAAGCTAAAGTTTTCCTCTTCTAGCACTGTAACTTATCAGCTGTAAAGATCATTCAGCAGAATCATAGCAAAAGGAAAGGTGCACCAAACAACTGAGTACTGGGTGTTCCAAATGACAGGGGCTTGGAGTGGAGAAGTTGGTCTTCCTGCTAATTTGATGTAAAATTAAAATTAACAGCTATCTGTTCTTTGCAGCGAGCAAAGTTCATACATGCAGGCCTTTATATACACCCTATTGACATGATTTGCATAGACAGCATCTACAAGTAGTCCTCAACTTACGACCACAATCAGGACCAGAACTTCCATCACTAAGTGAGGCAGTCATTAATTGAGTCACGCCCAATTTTACAACTTTTGCTACAGCCATTAAGTGAATCACGTGGTTGTTAAGCGAATCCAGCTTCCCCCATTGACTTTGCTTGTCGGGAGCTGGCTGGGAAGGTCACAAATCACCTTCCATGTGACTCTAGGATGCTGTAACCATTGCAAAGTGCCTGAATTTTGATCACGTGACCTCAGGGACATTGCGGCAGTCGTAAGTGCGAGGACTGGTCACAAGCCACTTTTTTCAGTGCCGACATAACTTTGAATGGTCACTAAACGAATGGTTGTAAGTCAAGGACTACCTGTAGTTGTGTATATTAGAAAAATAGAAAGAGGTGAACGTTGTAATTGACAGAAACAGGTTCTTTTTTTCTTCTTGCCTGCCATTGCACTATGCCAGAACTTAAATCATGGCTTTCCGCATGGATTCAATCAAAAATTGGCTCCCTGTGGCAAGCAATTCCCCATCCTAAATGCAACGTTTGTGGACGCTCACCACTTTTTGAGTCTCACACTCCCTGCAATTCACTACTTATTCCCTACAACAGTGTGATTATGGTGAATAACCTCTTGGATAATTGGGATGCTATATGCTTCAAATATTCTTCTTTATCAGAGACAATCCTGATTTTTCTTCCCTTCAGTTCCTTATAAACACATCTTCATTTCCTTAGCAGAATTTCTAAAAAGTTGAATAGTCAGTGTTCAGTTCCTTTCTCGCTTCATTCCTCTATGATTTTCTGTTTTTGTTTTTAATATATCAGAGTTGAGATTGCATCACATGGGAGAAAGTTTACCTTTCCCCCCTGGGTTGTAGTTCCCCAGAATTAGTTTTTATGATTGAGAAGCTTCCATGGCATATTTATTTATCACATTTCTTCACCGCCCATCTCGTTACAAACGACTCTGGGCGGTTTACAAGCGAATTAAAACAATAAAAGAATAAAATATAATTAAAAATACATTATAAAATATAAATATACAAATATACAAAAGACACCAAAATATAAAATATGAGATGTAAAATCCAAGATGGTGATAAAATTCCCCAGGGCCGCATCAAGGAGCCAACCACCCCCATGACCGACTATCCCCCCTCCCACCCCAAGCGAGGTGGCACAGCCAAGTCTTGACCCCCTTTCGGAAACCGGGAGAGTGGGGGCCTGCCTTACCTTTGGGGGTAACTTATTCCAGAGGGCGGGGGCTATGGCAGAGAAGGCCCTCTTCCTGGACCCTGCTAATCGACAATCCCTCATGGACAGGGTCCGTAACGTGCCTTCTCTGCCAGACCGGGACAGGTCGATGTAATGGGGGTGAGGCGGTCCCTCAGGTAACCTGGACTCATGCCATGTAGGGCTTTAAAGGTGATAACCAACACCTTGAATCGGACCCGGAAGCAAAGTGGTACCCAATGCAGCTCACACAATAACGGTGTTATATGTGCCGTCTTTGGGGCTCCCAAAACTGTCCGCGCGGCCGCATTCTAGACCAGCTGTAGCTTCCGGATACTCTTCCAAGGGTAGCCCCATGTAGAGCGCATTGCAATAGTCTATAAGGGAGATGACTAGGGCATGAGTGACTGACCTATATTCCTTGCAGTGCAGAATGAGTGAGTCTTATCTGCAAATTGCATATGCGGGAGCGTGAGAAGCATGATTGGAACCAAGTTTCATAAACTGCAGCTCACTGCCAAGATGCATTCTTTTTCACTAGCCTTTTCCAACCAGAATGCTCCTCAGAGGTCTTGGACTACAGTATGATCCTAATCCTCTCCAGATGGAAAAGAGTTACAGTAGAGTAGCTGAGGAGGTGACGTTGTAGATCAGAATTTATGGTAGGCATCGTATTAGGAAAGATTTTACCGAGGTTTTCCATAAATACCTGTAACCACCCATAGCTGAAAATAAGAGTACACAAAGTTTTTGGCATGCAGATAGCTAAGGAATAAATATAACCCTAAAAGCATGATCAATTTGATTGTTTATGATGAAAGACTAAGTTAGGGAGGCGTACAAGGATGAGAAGTTCTTAGTAAGGGACTTAGTAAATTCTTAGTATTGTCAAGAGTGAAATCTGAGAAAAATTAGCAATGGAAGAAAAGAAAGAGTAAAAGAAAAGAGAGATAAAGTAGAAGAACTGCAGCAAGAGAAAGTATGAGTCCCATATGAAAAAGTACTAGATGATGGTTTAATTTCTCAACAGGTGACTAGAAGCTGACATAAGGAAAGAATGTTGAAACTGCTTGGAACAGGGTGAAAAGAATTATGTCGTAGAATGCCATAGAAGTGTGCGGAGTTATAATGGGACATATGAAAAAGATGTTTGGTGGAATGATGAAGCAACAGAAACCACACATGAGGGGAAAAATACATATAAGAGAATGGTTGGTACAAAAAAAATGAGAGTGCTAGTTCCTACAATCTCTTGCCCTTGATATGTGCTCATAATTCCCAGCCAGCATGGAAAAGGATGATGGGAGTCAGCCCAACATATCTGAAGGGCACTAAGCCAGAGGGGTCTGGTCTATGCAATCCAGATAGAGGACAGAACAACGGCTGGAAACTGTCTGCAGAAGAGAACCCTTGAGGATTTAAGCAAGTCAGTGGAACTCCACAAGAGAGGGGGAGGAATACCAAGCATGTCTGAAGGTCACTAGCTGAACGGATCTAGGGCAACATGCCCAGGCTATGCAATAAGCAAATACCGTTTCCCAGAACAAGTTTTGATAAGTCACAATCCCATGCAGGAAAACATTCTGAAAATGTAAGCATTCCCATGCTTTGATGGATATTTTATTAGGAAAAAATGGGAAGCCATCTCCTATCACACAAACAGCAGCTGGGCCTGTTCTTGTACTCATTCCCTATATTAATACTGCTTGGCCCTTGTTGTACTTAGCCAATAAAGCAGTCCTGCTGTACCATTTGTGGGCATTTTATTCTTGACCTTCCTCACCATCAACAGCTGGAAGAGCTAACCAACCAGGAGGAGGAGGATTTAAAGGCAAGGTTTCCTGATGCTGGTTAGTACTCAGTTATGCAATAATAGGAGGAATATTTACCATCAGCCTTCCACAGCCTGGTGGCCTCCATATGTGCTGGATTACAATTCACAGAATTCCTACCTGGCAGAAGGAGGCTGTTCTACCTGTTGATGAAAGGCCTACTCTTGGCTCTTAGTAGACTGTTGTAGGACAGCTGATATGGGCCTTTCCAGGAGTTGTGTTTCCCATTATGTCCTTGGATTTATTAATGATTTACAAGCCATGAGCAAAGGAACAAAATGTGACATCCATGGGGAATTGAGGGGGTGGGACTTCGTTGCCCAAGAGCAGGTCAACTACTTCCCAATAGCTCTTTGGAAAGATTTCCTAAAGGACCAGCCTGACCTCAGGTGAAAGATCCCTGGATAAACAACCACATTCAGCTTGGGCAGTAGCTATGTTCATAGATTGCATTGAGATGGTAGACCGTGTTCATGGCTGCAGGCCATGAGGCCAAAGATGTGTCTTTGCAGAGTCAGGGAAAAAAATAATTCCTATCCTATGTAAACACAGATGCAGCAAGTTCAGTCAGATTCTGGTGACTCTGAACAAGCCTTCAACATGAAAAATGCTTTTAAATTTTTTTTTCTGGTGTCTCCTATGCACATGTAAAGTCCGACTTGGAAATAGCCAACAGTGGTGACTATGAATCATCCCCAGGGGATCAGGCAAGAAACCTTATCTGTCAGGGACTTCCCCACAAATATCTAAGGAACTAGTTTCTAAAGGCACAGAGGAGCTTTTGAGTGAGATCTCAGCCTAATAGTAGAACTAGAGCACTATTCATTGAGAAGTCTGAAATTGGTTGAAATATGCATTGGAGATGTAGGCTGAAAAAATAACTCAAATGCAGATCCAGGAAGAAAAATGCTGATTTTTAGCTCTATATATGTTCCTGCATCATATCTGAAGACTATAACCCAATCCCCTCTGATTTGAAGACTACAGTGTTGTCTACACAAGCTACAGAAAGGATGGATGCAAAAATCATGTCGCTAAATGGAATCTGAAGAAAAATGGTGCTGCTACTTTGAAGATTTGCTAGGCCTTCCTGCTTCTCTCATTTTCTGTGGAAGCCCCCTCAACAGTCAACATTTTGGGGCCATTAAGCATATGCAGTCCTCTTTCATATTTTAAAGCAGCAGTCCCCAACCTTTCTGGCACCAGGGACCGGTCGTGAAAGAAATTTTTTCCACAGACCAGGGGGGCGGGGTTTGCAGACAGGAGCCAATCGCGCGCACCGGGGGGGGGCAGGGTTTGCAGGCGGGAGCCAATCGCGTGCACCGGGGGTGAGGTAATCGCACACACCGGGGGGGGGTGGCGTTTGCAGGAGGGAGCCCCACGGCCCACTTCCTAACAGGCCGCGGCCCACTAGTGGGCTACAGCCCACAGGTTGGGGACCCCTGTTTTAAAGCATTTTTAATTCTATTTTTGCAAATCTTGGAGTTTACTTAAGCCTCACTTTTGGTTTTTCCCATGCCCCCATTTTATCATCCAGCACTCAAAATCTTAGTTCCACTCCAATGTACAAGCTGGACATTTTTTAAAACACTTTTCCTTGTAGTAAAGCTCTCTGTGGCACGAAGAAGATTCAAATTTTAGATGCAGCCCTCTCCCTGTTGTACTAATTCATTTCCTGTTTAGTTGCCCTGTTTGGCAAAGCTGAGGTGAAACATATTCTGATTGGCTCCGTCACTGGCCAGGGACTAAGGACCAGTGTGTTGTAGGTGTATGTATACTCAGAAACAGGGAAAATTACTGGTCCATGTCAGTTGTTGTTGCCTGACTTATGATTTCTCAGCCCTGGGCTTCACAAAGTCTTTTGGTTAGGCTGACCATATTTCCTTCAGGCAAAAACGGGACTTTTGGGATGGCAAAACAGGACAGGGTCTTATGCCACCATGCCGGCCTCCAAACCCCGCCCCCCAGTCCACGCAATTGGCTCCCACCTGCAAACCCTGCCCCCGCCCCACACGATTGGCTCCCGCCTGCAAACCCCACCCCCATCAGCGTGATTGGCTCGGATTTTAATTTTTTTTCCGATTTTTAAAGGTTTTTTTTTCTTCTAGCAGTAAATGGTGCGGCAGAGCTGGTGTGTTTGGGGGAGGCCGGAGTACACACACTGTGCACACAGCACCATCATTGGCCGGGGAACAAGGGGCGGGGATGGAGGCCCACCACTGCCCCATCCCCCTCGGGCTTGGCCGAGGGAGGGAGGAGAGTCGCTGCTGCTGCCACCGCCACAGAGCAGGAGAAGCAGGAGGAGCTGGCTGCGCTCGGCTGCTTCAGCCACACCACTCCGCTCCTTGCTGCCCGCTGAAGCTCCCCAGGGTGGCCGGCTCCTGCTTCTCCTGCTCGGCAGCCCGACAACTCTCCTCCCTTGGCCAAGCCCGATCAGATGCACACACACACACGCACACACACACACGCACACGCACCCCACACCCTCTTTCTCCAGCCTCCCCATGAACAAATGCACCCGCACCTGTTGCAGGGAGGCTGGAGAAAGAGGGTGTGGGGTGCGTGCGTGCGTGTGTGCGCGCAATTACGCTGAGCAAGTAATCCACACGCACGCACCCCACACCCTCTTTCTCCAGCCTCCCTGCAACAGGTGCGGGTGCATTTGGTCATGGGGAGGCTGGAGAAAGAGGGTGTGGGGGGGGTGTGCGCGCGCGATTACTCTGAGCAAGTAATCTGCACGCACACACGCACCCTCTTCCCACAACCTTCCCGTGCCTGCTTTCCCTGGCCTCACCACTGCTGGGCAGACAATCTCAGGATCAGGTAAGGAGGCAGGAACCTGGACTGTGGTGCTGTGTCTGCTGCTGGGCTCGCACGTGGCAACTGGGCTTCCAGTTGCCGCGCTGATAGGGCCTCTTCCGGGCTGCCTCCAATGGCAAGTCCGGCTCCAGTCCTCCTTCCTGTCCTCCTGTCCTCCTTCCCGCCGGGTTTAAAAAAGGGACAAAATTGAGATTTTGATCAAAACGACGGGACGGTTGAAAAATGCTAAAATAACGTGACTGTCCCGTTCAAAATGGGACGTATGGTCACCCTACTTTTGGTGTATGGTGCACAGTTGCTAGAAAGCCCCTCAGATTTCCATGTGTTCTGGAGCCGCTGACAATTCTGAGGATGATTAAGTCCAAACTAAATCCAACCTACGTGCAAAACAACCTACAAGCATGCTCGTATCACAGGAATTCAAAGGTATAGATTATGAAACTCTAGCCAGCAGATGGTGCTATGAACACATGTTCCAAGGGGATGGCTGGCTAGACATGTATGAGTGGAGTTCTGTCTTATATTGGCTGGAAAAAAAGATAATTTTCAGGAGGTGGAGGAGAAATCCAAGTCTTGGAATTCCATTCATTTATGAAACAGCGTTTGGGTTCCCACATTGCACTCAGTAATAATATGCTTTGTTTGGTCTTGACAATGTTTCCTGTGTGAATCCAGCCATTATGAATTAATGGATTAGCACAGCCCGAATCAAGTTTTTTAGCATAATTTTTTATGAACTAGAGAGTCCACTTCATGTAGTTTGGAGTAAAGGGGGTATAATGCAAGAAGTGAGGTTATTATTACAAAATAACCTTATCCTTATTATTTCTAATTTAAGGTGGGTTGACTTTTGTTTTGCATCATTTCCTTAATTTTTAACTAGAATTTTCTGTTTTCCACCCTTGTATTTGAAATCACAAAGCACTAGATCTTTAACAATTAAGGCAGTGTTTCTCAACCTTGGTGGCTTTAAGAGGTGTGGACTTCAACTCCCAGAATTCCCCAGCCAGCATTGCTGGCTGGGGAATTCTGGGAGTTGAAATATGTCTATGAAGGTTCTCAGTCATCCAGGTGGAATTGTCTGTAGCTTGAATCATGTCAACTGGATTTCTATTTTCTTAGTGGAAACGTTTCGCTCCTTATCCAAGGAGCTTCTTCAGTCTGAAGAAGCTCCTTGGATAAGGAGCGAAACGTTTCCACTAAGAAAATAGAAATCTGGGAGTTGAAGTTCACACACCTTACATTCGCCAAGGTTGAGAAACATTGAATTAAGGCATGATGATGAATCTTTGCTACGAAGTTTCTAAATAAGTGATCTACTCCACGGTTAGTCCAAAGTCTAGCCAACGAAAACATTCTTTGCAATAATCCCCATAATCCCCAAAGGCATGAGGCTGTTCAAGGAGGAATGTGTCAGTGGCTTATGACAGCCTATGTCTCTGCAACCTTGGACCGACATGCCGCCCTGTTGCACTCATTGCCTTAGCTCAGACCAGCGTTCCAGTCATAATTTCCCCCCCCCTTTTCGTTTCCTGTTCTGCAATCCATTAGCAGCACTCTTGGAAATTACTTCTGAGTGATTCATCCTAGAAAGGGAGGGAACCACCCACTTAGCTCATAGCCAGACCATCCTCACCCCACTCCTCCAGGGCCGAAGAAGCAATTCTCTCTCTTAAACCATAAATTTCTAAAACAAGACAGGAGCCTGGGAAGGAAGCAGCTTCCTCCCCCCTCCCGCTCCCCCAAAGGAAAAGGACAGAGGAGAGAGGGGGGAGATGCAATGCCGCTATGCACAGAGCTTATTCCCCAGTAAATATGTTGGTGATTGCAGAGGAAGAAATTAACTCATGTCCTGTACTTTCAGGAAATTCAGCACAGCCAAATTGAGGTGGCTAAAGTTTCAGATTTCAAGCCCTTGAGTGGCCTAGCAAATCTAATTGTTCAAATTATCTTCCTTTTTTTTTTCATTCCCACAAGTGGCTCCCCACTTCCCATAAAGAAACAGACACATTCACAACAGGAAGTGGGACAAATCATACAGCTGTGCCACATCTGTACCTCAGGATAGTGGTTGCTATGCATTGCAAATCCTGCACCCTTTTTGGGGAAGTAAAGGAAAAAATATGCAAAATAAATACACTAATCAATTACGTTCCTACACACATCTTACCTTATTGACATCTTCCAAATTGATTTGAGTTTCCGGGATCTGAGGAAAACAAGTATCATTTCTCTCTCTGATTGAAGATCTGGCCTTCACTAGAACTTGTGCTGACAAATACTGGCATTGCCAACTTTTGCCACAATTCCACAGCTTTCCAAACTGTGTGTTGGGACACATTAGTGTGTCAGCTGCAGTGTCTGGGTGTGTCGCGGCTGCTGCTGCCTCCGAGCCCTGCCAGGATTCCGCGCAGGTCCTAGTGCCTGCCTTGTGCCTGGCTGCCTCCAAACCTGCTGTGACTCCGCGCAGGTCCTAGTGCCTGCCTTGTGCCTTGCTGCCTCCAAACCTGCTGTGATTCCGCGCAGGTCCTAGTGCCTGCCTTGTGCCTGGCTGCCTCCAAACCTGCAGTGATTCCGCGCAGGTCCTAGTGCCTGCCTTGTGCCCTGCTGCCTCCAAACCTGCTGTGATTCCATGCAGGTCCTAGTGCCTGTCTTGTGCCTTGCTGCCTCCAAACCTGCTGTGACTCCGCGCAGGTCCTAGTGCCTGCCTTGTGCCTTGCTGCCTCCAAACCTGCAGTGATTCCGCGCAGGTCCTAGTGCCTGTCTTGTGCCCTGCTGCCTCCAAACCTGCTGTGATTCCATGCAGGTCCTAGTGCCTGTCTTGTGCCTTGCTGCCTCCAAACCTGCTGTGACTCCGCGCAGGTCCTAGTGCCTGCCTTGTGCCTTGCTGCCTCCAAACCTGCTGTGATTCCGCGCAAGTCCTAGTGCCTGTCTTGTGCCCTGCTGCCTCCAAACCTGCTGTGATTCCGTGCAGGTCCTAGTGCCTGTCTTGTGCCTTGCTGCCTCCAAACCTGCTGTGATTCCGCGCAGGTCCTAGTGCCTGCCTTGTGCCTTGCTGCCTCCAAACCTGCTGTGATTCCGCGCAGGTCTTAGTGCCTACCTTGTGCCCTGCTGTAAGAGGTGTGTCGCGAAATGATGCATGTCTAAAAAGTGTGTCACCAACATGAAAAGTTTGGAAAGCTCTGCTATACATGTTATTTTTGTCCCCATGAATTTAAGACTAAGAGTAACCAGAACTGCCTCCAGGGTGTAATGATATGTGGGAATGACCTTGGGAGACAGAAGGAAGAGCCGCAGCCTACACAACAGTCTGATAAATGAAATCTGAGTCCGAAGGAGGGATGGGGTGGCGAAAGCATCTCAGAAGGGACCCTCCCTAGTTTTCGGCAGAGTAAAAGGGAAGGGAGAGGTACTTACAGACCTGCAAGATTCTGTTACTATAACCTTACAATAAAGGTAGTGTTAGTACTCATAGTTTGTGCTTCTTGTCTGGACTACCTCAAAGAGCTACCTCATCGCTAAATGTCTCCAAGGAGACCAAAAATTAGAAAAAAACACAAGAGTCCCTTTCTCAGCCCAAGAACCAGTATTTGGTAGAAGAATGCCTTTAAACATGGAAGTTGGTTGCACTTAATCATCACAGAAATTTATTCAAGGTTGGACTAGAATGAGGAGGAAAGCAGATAAAAATCCCCACTCAAACCTACCGTTCCAGTCACCAATGATCAGCTTATCTCACAGATTTATTTTATTATTTATTATTATTATTTATTTAGATTGTATTAATTGAATTGTAATTTTATATTCTTATTTTAACTTGATTTTATTGTAAACCGCCCAGAGTTCCCCGTTGGGAGAGATGGGCGGTCATATAAATTAAATAAATAAAAATAAATAAATAAATAAATAAATAAGCATAATGGGGGGGGGGGATATTCTCCACCTTGGGATCCTTGGAGGAAAAGTGGGATAAGATGACCCAATAAATAAAGGACACCAACAAAATAACAATCAGAAACTTTCTTCTAATCTTGTAAAACATGTTTAAAATAACTTCAGCATTTCATGGAAATATTCAGATTTAAAGGATGTTCTCACCCTGATTTTAAGTAGGTACTCACTTCTGCTTCCCTGAGCTGTAATTCTTGCAGCTATTTAGAAATGACACTTGCTAGTCTCACCATTAAAGGCAAAACTATTGATCCATTTGAATCGACCCTGGGCAGATGGAAAAGCGATGCACTTTTCCCCCGTTTGAACGGTGATAGAGCAAAAGTAACAGGAGAAAGTTACTATTTATTTCTTGGTTTAAACATAGTCTCTAAAAGACTTTGTGCAAGGAAGGCCAGTTTCTGAATTCTTGGGGAAAGGGGGCTGAGTCATTTAGAAACAGGGCCTATGTATTGCAGCAATATGAGATGTTAGAATGAACTGCATCATTCCAACCTATAAATGGAAGATCACATCTGTCACTACGTCTTTGTGTATGTTTTAAATCACTCTGCAAATAGAAAAAACGGCACAGTAGGCAAAGAACTAGGCTAAGCTATTCTCCCTAATGCAGTACATTCCTATTTACAGGAAGAATCTTTCATGGGACAGCATTCCTTTATTTTGATTTATCTTTTTATTATAAAATGTATCCATGCCTTTCTGTTTGTAGAAATACTCAAGGTGGCTTACAACGATTAAAAAAAATACAAAGTGCAAGAAAGAGCAGTAAAATCAATACAATTTAAATCTGAATAAATATCTCTGAAACCTATTTAGAGCTAGAAGCTTGGGGGAAAGATGCACTATTCTTCTTTAAGTAATGGGGGGGGGCGCAAAGCCACCACTTTGAGGGGTCCATTCTGTAGCCTGAGCACCTCACAACCGAAGGCCCTCTCCCACATACTAGTAGTCAAGCTTCTGGCAACAGACAATTTCAAAAGGGCCTCTAAGTAACTTCTCAGGTTCGTAACAGGAAAGGTTTTCCTGCAGTTCTTCAAGCCCTAAGCCTTTTTTAGGGCTTGGTCAATCAATTTGTTGTTGTTGTTCAGTCGTTCAGTCGTGTCCGACTTTTCGTGACCTCACGGACCATAGCACGCCAGGCCTTCCTGTCCTCCACTGTCTCCCGGAGTTTGCTCAAGTTCATGTTCATTACATCGGTGATGCTATCTAACCATCTCATCCTCTGCCGTCCCCTTCTCCTTTTGCCTTCCGTCTTTCCCAGCGTCAGGGTCTTTCCCAGTGAGTCCTCTCTTCGCATTAGGTGGCCAAAGTATTTCAGCTTCAGCTTCAGTATCTGTCCTTCCAATGAACAGTCAGGGTTGGTTTCCTTTGGTCAATCAATACCAGCAGCTTAACTTGTGCCCAGCAGGTAATTGGCAGCCAGTGCAGATCTTTCACTATAGGCATCAGGTCATCCCTGTGCCTTGCACCAGTCAACAGCCCGTCTGCAGATTTTGCACCAACAGCAATTTCTGAACCCTTTTCAAAGGAGTCTGGTGTAAAGCACGTTGCAGTAGTCATGACGGGTGGTCATCAAGCAGTGGATAATCATTGCTAAGTCCAGTCAGCTCAAGAATAGTCAACAGTTGGTGCACCAGTCCTAGGAGTGTAAACACGCTTCTCTGTACTACCATCCTTGGTAAATCCAGGAACACCTGAGGTCAAGAAGCTCCCCTGCAAACGTCCTCCAAAACATCTTAATCCCTGAGTCCAGCTTTCTCCTTACCAACAAGACGCCATCTTGTCTGGATTTCATTCCACCTTCTTCTCCCTCATCCAACAAGATCAGGCAGCCTTCAAGAATGCAGATTGCTTCCTTGGGGTTGGATAGTACAGCAGGGCATCACCCTGATGGCACTCATCTCCAAAGTGCCAGCTGACCTCTCCCTCAGTTTCATACAGGCCAGTTTGGTTTAGTGGTTAAGGTGCTGGGCTAGAAACCAGGAGACTGAGTTCTAGTCCCGCCTTAGGCACGAAAGCCGGCTGGGTGACCTTGGGCCAGTCCCTGTCTCTCAGCCCTAGGAAGGAACCAATGGCAAAGCAGGAGACTGAGAGTTCTAGTCCCGCCTTAGGCACGAAAGCCGGCTGGGTGACCTTGGGCCAGTCCCTGTCTCTCAGCCCTAGGAAGGAACCAATGGCAAAGCAGGAGACTGAGAGTTCTAGTCCCACCTTAGGCATGAAAGCCGGCTGGGTGACCTTGGGCCAGTCACTCTCTCTCAGCCCAACTCACCTCACAGGGTTGTTGTTGTGGGGAAAATAAGAGGAGGAAGGAGTACTAGGTATGTTCACCACCTTGAGTTATTTATAAAAATAATAAAGGCGGAATAAAAAAATAAATAAATAAACAGCTCAGAAGATGGGCGTGGGACACCTCTTTCCTCCTCTCTCAGCCAAGTCTCTGAGGTACATACCGTATCAGTTTGTTTCATCTGAAATTGAGGAGTCTGTTCTGCTTTCTTATTGCCATCCCTTTCTCCGCATGAGTAGAGCTAGGCAGATGCCAGGGGCTAGGATTACATTTTTTCACTCAGATTAACCCCCTTAAAATTAACATTGACCTGGCAAGAATCACCGGGGCATTAGGTGCAAAATCACAAAGGGAGGTGCTTGTGGTGGACTGCTTGTATCTCCTGAAAAGAAAAGGTTTTGTCATCGCTTCTACCATCTCATGGATAGGGCTGTACTTCTCAGGCTCCTATTCCTGTAGTCAGTTATCAAATCTCCCAACCTCTCCCACAAACACATACAGGTAGTCCTCATTAAGCGACTGCCTCATACGGCGACCATTCACAGTTACGACTGTGATGAAAAAGTAATTTTGTGACCAATCCTCGCATTTATGACCTTTGCAGGTCAATAAAGCTGAAAGCAGGTCAGTAAAGCTTCAGCTGAAAGCTGAAGTAAGACTGTAAGCAGTGTCATGGTTTCATTTAGCGACTGCTTCGCTTAATGCCTGAGTTGCTGGTCCCAATTGTGGTCACTAAACGAGGACTACCTGCTATAGACCTGCTTCGCATTCTGCACCAAGTCATAATATGGCTGGTTTGGTTGTGGTTTAGTGTGTTGCATAATACCAGCTGTTGTGATTTGTGGAACATGATTTATGACTTAATGAGTGGTGTGAAGCCACCAATTTGGTTTATTCATTAAACCATGCTTATGCAAGAGAGTTTTACATCTGAACCCAGCCTTAGTTATAGGCTCTTCCCAGCCTGGCCTTATGGAATATTCATTTCCTCTGCTCATTTAAAAATCAGTTTTTTAAACCACTCATTTAAAAATCAAACCAGAGAGGGAGCTTGTTTTGCAGACAAGCATAAATTACAGTCAACAGCTGCTGTTGGTGAGATAAAAAGCTGTGCACTTCATGATGCCTTAAAATAAAATAAATTAAAGGTAGAACATTTGCAGGGCACGAAGGTTCATTTATCTACATGTGTATTTTAGAGATGTGATGCGTTTTCTCGACTTCTAGAGCTACTAAGAAGCGAGGTAAGTGCTGAAGGGGGAGTACAAGGCAGCTTGCATGGATAACATTTGAATAGGAAGCCATGGAAGATAAAAATGCAGACAGTGATTCACAAAGCACAACAACATCTGGAAAATAGAGCACCTCTGGATATAATTTTTAAAATTATAAGTGAAAAGTGAGCAAAGTTTACAAATTTGGAATTTGGCAGCCCCTTTCCCCATGGCATAAAATGTACTTACCTTTTTCCAGCGGCTACTCTAGACAGGGCCAGGACAAAAACTGAAATGTAATACAATTTAATTAAAACTAAATCAGAATAACAAAATGCCATGAATGATTATTCTCTAAACGTTTAGTAGTTTCCTCTCCCATGCCATTCATATACACATACACGCGCATATGCACAAATATAGGACGCAAAAAAACGAGGTGACCACTAGATGGCAGCAAAGAGATACAGAAAACTCTTTACTCCCATCTAGTGGTCATCTGGAGTTTGCAGCCTGGACTGAGTAACCCTAGAAAGGGTACTGGAGGTTGCTGAGGGGCGGGGGGGCGCAAAGGGAGGCAAGTGACAAAACATACATCACAATGCAAACTCAGCCCCGTTGTTACTTGTGTGCAATGTTGTGATGCTACTACGAAAGTGCAGGGCTCGTATCATGACAACACAATGCACATTTCATCATTTTGGCAGAATCGTGGTTAGAAACAGACCTGTGCTTCCACATATGGGCTCTGGATCTCATGATATGTCCTGGGATTGTGCAATATTTTAATTTGATCCTTAAAAGGTGCTTTGGAGCATGCAGAAGCAGAAACATAGCACCTGTCTTCAACTCTTTAAAGTAGCCACATCTTTTCCTAGGATTTGATGGAACTGTGCACCTGGAAAAAGATTCAGCTGTTTAAGTTGCAGACAAGTGCCATGTCTGAGTTCTCTCTGCAAAATCATCTCCAAACTTCTGTACAGTCCTTTTATGTCAGAGTACACAGCGCTGGGGCTGCCAATGTTCCTTCTAGACCTCAGAGCAATACGTTCTATTGAGTAAGCAGACACTCACAAGAGATTAGATAAAATAGTCTATTTACTCTATATACATACGCAGTCAATACACAGTCCAATAACGTCCAACAGATACAGATGATAATGAAGATAGTAACGAGAAGAAGAATGAACACCAGAGCTCCTCTGCTTATATACTTAAATTGACCAATCACATTATAGGTCAAATTCATTATCTACCACACCCAGCTTAAACTATATCAGCTGCGGTATGAGTCACTTCTTTCATCATTCTTCAACAATGGCTGCTGATAGAATGACTTGCAGAACTTAATGCCTCTCACCTGTCTAATTAATCTAGCTGTAAATTCTGGGTATTATACAAACCCCAACATTTTATATACCATGGTAACTAGCTGTGTTGGTAGGTCCATTTTAACATTTATTGAGGATCTTAAATCCAAGACCTCATTTGCATTTTAACTTCTGAACTGTTCCCTCCTGTTTGGAACATCCTTTATCTTTTATTTCCATTTTTTAATCTAGTCTGCTGCCTGTAGCTGTCCCTATCCAAAAGAAGTTGCCGCACAGATTAAAGGAAGATTAAATTGTAGCTTGCATCACATCCTTTCTTTAATTGGCTGTCTAAAGTATTGCTATACAGATGAGATTATTCAAACTGGCCCAACGCTACTGTTATTATCATCATCACACTAATCAACATTCCCTCTTCTTTAAATACTCAGCTACATTATATTTTTTTCTACTGCCCAATTCTAAACCACAGGCATCCTGTTGAGTTTTGGGGGTTGTGCCACTGTTGCTGAATCCACCCCCTTGTTACCAATAATAAGACTTCTTTTATGCTTGCAACTTAGTTGGAATACAGTTGCTAGCTTGTCCTCAAAAATATTGAAGAACATCTGTTTCACAAGCCTTTAATTTAGCCGTTAGTTTAATTTGGAGAAGGTGGTTTGCTAGTTTGCAGCTGAGCCAGTCTCAATAATTGCTTTGCTGGTTCAGAGCATTACTATAAATTATATTTTCATGCTGCTTTCGCTGTAAGAAATTTAGGGCAGAAAATATGGTCCGTTGTTGTTGTTCCTCCTCCCCTCCTCCTCCTGGCAGATCTTCCCAGTCCTAACCCTTCCCCATCTGATTTTGCTCACATGTAGGACTAGAGTTCCCATCCTACTAGGAGTATGGGATTTGTTAAGAAGCAACTGGGTTTGGGAAGGCTGCTGCAATTGGTATATTGCAAATGCTCCAGAGCAGGGGTAGGTATCCTATTGGTAGCCAAGGGCCATATTTCTCTTTTTATAGGTGAGAGCTGCATAGGTGAAATGAAGATGCAAACTGGGCACCATATCTGGGCTGCAAATATTTGAACTACCACTAGTGACAGCCTAGAACAGTGTTTCTCAACCTTGGCAGCTTTAAGATGGGTGGACTTCAACTCCCAGAATTCCCCAGCCAGCAAGGAATTCTGGGAGTTGAAGTCCACCCATCTTAAAGCTGCCAAGGTTGAGAAACACTGGGCTAGAAATACAGACATCTCTAATTCTCTGCTGCCACCCAGTGGTTGCCTGGATTTTTGTAGCTCAGACATGGTTACCCTATCATAAACACGGACAGAGTCAAGATTTTCTGTCCATTCTGTCCATTCCTTGGTTTCAAAGCTGGAATTTCAATGGGGAGAGGAGGGTCTATTTTTTAAGCTATGTTTTAAAAGCCTGTTTTAAGACTTAGGTTACCACAGTCACATGTTTTTATCTTCAACTCATTGGAAATTATTCCACTAATTTGGGGGCAACCGTTGTCGGCCACCCCAACAAAGTATGGGAAACTGGCAGAGCAAGGCTTCTGGAATTCTTTCCCACCACTTTACCAGCACTGGCTCTAGGAGGTGATTGTATTTCCTTCTTTCTAATGATAGAAAGGATAGAGAAACTGGCAAAGGAAAGCGTGAGTTCAAAAATATACCAGATTTCCCCAAAATGTGCAACGTGCATCCCTATGGGAGAAGTCCTTAGGCTGCGGTTCAGAATGTTGGCGGCTGCTCCATTCTAAGCCCCTCTCACTCCGCCTTCCCAGTCACATGACCCAGAAGGTGCATGTGGAGCCAGTTTGGTCTAGTGGTTAAGGCAACGGGCTAGAAACCAGGAGACTGAGAGTTCTAGACCCGCCTTTGGCATGAAACCCGGCTGGGTGACCATGGGCCAGTCACTCACTCTCAGCCCAACTCACCTCACAGGGTTGCTGTTGTGGGGAAAATAGGAGGAGGAAGAAGTATTTGGTATGTGCACCGCCTTGATTTATTTATAAAAATAATAAAGGCAGGATAGAAAATAAATAAATAAATAAATAAATAAATAAATAAATAAATAAATATGCAGTTCCCTCCTGTCCTGTCCTGTCCAGCACACACAAGCACCGATGCAGCATGAGAGGAGAGCAGAAACACGCAAAAAATTGTGTTTCGCTCCTTATCCAAGGAGCTTCTTCAGTCTGAGCCAGTCTGAGTCTTTAAGAATACTGTTTTTATTGTATTTTTATTGTATTTTAACCTGTATTTATTTTAGTTTTATTGTAAACCGCCCAGAGTTGCTTGTTGAGTGAGATGGGCAGTGTCAAAATTTGAAATATAAATAAATATAAATAAATAAAATTTCTGCCCCAGCAACCCAGGAAGGAAGGGTGCAAGCCAATTCAGCAATATAACATCTATTTTCTGTGGGTTACATTGGCTTCCAGTAGGGTTCCAATTACAATGGGCCCATTTCAACGTGTAGAGATCTAGGATACCTACGGGACTCTCTCTTCCAAGTTGGTTCTGGCTGGCCTGTCCAAAAGTGGATGCTCCGGATGCCCACAGTCCAGGATGTGATGGAGGAAAGAGGTCTGGAACCAGTCTCTCTGTTGCTGCCTTGACCCTCCAAAATGTGCTTCCCCCAATCTCCTCTCGCCATTGTTCAGAAAATGGTAAAAACGTGGCAATTTCAACAGGCTTTTAGAGACCCACAACTAGAGTTTGCTTCTGATTGGATTGGCAGTGAGCTACTTTAAACTTCACTCTCTTTTTAAAAATCATTGCGATGTTTATGGTGTTTATATGGCCACTGCCAACCCCAACTTGATGGCACATAATCATCCTCATCATGGTTTTTATGGTTTGGTTTGCAAACTGCTTAGAGAAAATGCAACTTATTCCCAGTACTACTGTATATAAATACTGGAAACAATTATGTCAAATAAATTACATACATCGATGTATCAACCCTTCAGCCTAATGCTGTCCAGATGGGTTGGACTTCAGCTCTAATAAGCCCAAGTGACAATGGAGGAATATGTTGGCAGGAGGGTGATGGGCACTGAAGACCGGCTCGGCTGGAGGGCATCAAGTTGGGAAAGGCTGTTATCTACAGACAGTCCTTATTTCCTTTCTCCTTTCCTTGTTTGCTCCTTATCATAGTGGCAGCCTAGCCTTACCCTGCAAACATCATTCAGAAAAGATGACTGTGTTTATTAAAAGGCAGTATGTCAATATTTAGAATAAAGAAGCCAGATGTGGGGGATGCAAAATAATGTCTAAGAATAACTGTTGGAGACGCCAAGGGCAGCCCAGAAGGTGCCTTTATATAATTCACAATGGGAACACTGAGGACAGAGTTCCTCTTTCCACACACAGAAACCAGGATGCCAACTCTGTCCTGGGGTGCGGTAATAGCTCACAGTGAGTCACAGCGGCGTCGGGAAAATACATTCCTAGCAGATATACAAATATTTATAGATATGAGCTCAGTCTGAGGTGCAGCTGCCAAGAGAGCTACTGGAGTAGAAGCAGCTGCCCAGGAAGTTGGAATCCTTCACACAATGCTGGTGGAGGAGATGACCCATCCCTTCAGAAATCCCTGGAGATGAAGTTATTTTTATAAGCATGTTGCAGCTTGGGCTGCACTGTAGCAGGATCAAAGATCTGGAGAAGATCTTTGATTTGTCCACGCTGGCTCAATGTTGAGGTTTCCTCAAATATCTGGCAGGACGATGGATCTCGGATCCCCCAGGCTGTTTCTCCAAACCTCCAGAAGTGCCGTATTGAAAGCAATGTCAGTCTCTTATACACACAAACAAACACACATCTCTTTCCCTGTTAACTTGTCCATGAGCCCAACACATTTCATGAACAGCTGCTGCGTTCAGTCAGCTCTCCAGAACGGAAACTCCTCAACACATGAGCGAGAATTTCCATGGGGTGAACCACCCTACCACCCCTTTTCTCCCGCCAAATTCAGCCATAATCACAAAGTTCAGGAAAGGGAGGAAAAGGGTGTGCAAACTTTTTTTTTTTTTTTGGTCGAAGTGAGACTCCACTCTTTTCTTCCACCCTGGCTCTTCCACTCAAAAATCAGCCGGCCAGATTGCAATTCCAACCTGCATCAAAATGGCCGATGTTGAAGCACCGAAGGCCATTTTTTAACGCTTGAGTCTGTTCATGTGTCACCAGAATTGAACCGTCTGGCCGTTTTGTACGATCTTTCTTTAGGCTTCCAGTCCAAGGCTCCATGAAAAGGAAAGAGGAGTTATGCTGGGTATGAGAAAAAAAAAAAGAATCCACAGAGCCAACCCCTTTAGGTTGATGTTCTACAAATTAATCACGAGCTTTGGAGTTTCCAAGCTCTCTTTCTGAAGCAAAGTGATTAGGAGCCCCAAGAGTGTTGGGGGGGGGGGGGGAAGAAAAAAAAATGACGCTGGCAAAATGAGAGCCTTCAGATGTGCAAATTGGATCTCAACAGGCCCAGAATGGTATTACAAATCATTGCAAATGCTGGGGAAAGTGGTTATGGGCTTTACAACCTATAGTAATGCAATGGCAGACTCCTACTGCTGTTTTGTTCATTTTTTAAAAACCCACTGCCTGCAAACATGCACATCTGCACAGTTCTTCAACTAAAAAAAAAGTATTGTGTATTTAGCTCCATGGTGATGCACATGCACTTTTTAAAAAATTAGGTAATTTCCTGCCAATAAGTTTCTCCCTTCCAGAGTTCAACTCTTTTCAGAATTAACACTTTGCTTACCCTGATTACATGGGTGAAGGGATCGCTTTTGCGTCTTTGCTTCCTTTCAGCAGTTTTATGCTCCTCCCAGATACCCAGCCGTGATCCTCCAGCCGCCCACACTTCACTCCACTCCACTCCACCAAATCTTGCAGTCGTACCCATCAATAAGAGCTATAGCTCCTCCATAAGGCTAAAATTTATTTATTTATTTATTTATTTATCGTATTTATACCCCGCCTATCCCCTCCCTATCGGAGGACTCTTTATGTGGAAGTGCACAGCAGCTATAAGCACCCCAAAGAATCATTATCACAGCAATTGGGGAAGGGGGGAATACTGAAGGAAAATAAAATCAGAAAGACAAATTTGGGAGTGCATCATGTGCCTCATCAATTAAATGTGGCAGGATTTTAATAATGCTTATGCAAATTGGGCTACCAGATCTTGGCTGCAAAAATCTGGACTGCCACTAGGGGATGGTATAGACTGCAAATGGTCTGCCTCTTTGCTGCTATCTGATGGTCATCCAGAATTTTGCAGCTCTGATCTGATAGTCCTAGGAGTGAGTGGCCTTGCAGGAAACTGAAGATATAGCTAAATTCAGCAGCCAGGCATTTCTGAGCCTGGATAGTAAAAAAAATAGAAAGTGGGGCAGAAGCAGGAGAAAGATCCCTTATGACCCCTGAAGTCTCAAAGATTGCAAAACATCAGTACCAGACCTATAATTTACTTGTTAGGGTAGATAAAAATGAATCCAGAGGAAGATATAGACATCTGGTGGACAAGGAAATGGCTTTAGCTGTTCCACTAAGCCACGGTTTAGAAAATCTATGCCCGATGAAAATACCCTCTTCCACATGAAGGCCTTTCCGATCCTTCAAAAGCAGTTTGAAAACAATCTGTAGTCCTCTTCAAACCTCCCAACCCCAAAACTCTGGGAACATGCAGCAAAAATCACTATTCCACCAGACGCTGCTCAATAACAAAAATTCCCCACACCATGCACAATGGAAATTGTTTGCATACACTCCCATCGATAGCCTGACTTCATCTGGGTTACATGTACAAAACATTCCCACGGTCCTTATGAAAGGAATTGCAAAGCTGTCCAGCTACCTTTCCTTTTCTAAGATCAGAAGCTAAGGAGCTGGAACAGGTGGGCAGGTAGAAATTCCTTCCAATCGCTGGTGGTCCCTCACTATTTGCAAGATCAGAAGGCCAAGACTAGGAGATGCTCTTCTATTTGGACTCCCATATTCCTGTATTATTTATTTGTTTGTTTGTTTATTTAATAGATGGCTGCTCATAACAGGCTGGCTAGGGAATTCTGGGAGTTGAAGTCCACTCATCTTAAAGTTGTCGAGTTTGAAAAACACTGCTGTAGACCAACATAGACATAGACTGGAACTAGGTTTATCCTGACATTATGGACCTTCAGGAAGCAAATTAAGAAGAGTCTTCCAAGGAGCTTTTTCCATAGTGCCTTGGGAACTGTTTATGTGCTCCTGTTTTAAGATGATTATGAATATTATGTTATTGCTGATGTTTTATTCTTTGTAAACCATCCAGTTGCATGGTGATCTAAGAATCTAGCAAATAAATATATAAATGGGCTGCCTACTTTTATTGAAGTTTAAACACCTAGGCCAAAAATAATCAGCTCAGCTCTCCAATAACAATCCAATATTGGAAGATCATAGAAATAGGCAGCTGTTTTCCAACTGGTACAAAAATCCATTTGTTAAAGTACCCTTAATTCAGAAAAAAGGGCCCATTTCTATTGCGGCTATTCAGCCTCTCAGGGTCCAAACATACCAATTTTTTTCCAGAAATGATAGAAATAGGATTGCCACACTCCATTGTAACATTGCTCCTTTATTTTATACACATATATTGATTTGCGTTTTAAAAAATACTCACAAAAAACATCGTAGGTGAAGTTGTGGGTAACTGAGGCAGGGAGAAAGCTTACATTCCTGCCTATGCTGCATGAGGTTTACAAGTATTCTTTAAAAAAAGGCAAAATAGAATGGTAAATGCAGTAGAAATATATACAAATAACTTCTATTGCTGGCTTGATGGGAAAAGACTGATGTTTTTTGAAATACAAACTGTGAGAGCGTTTGATGGACCAACAGTTTGAGAAGCAACATGGAACTCTGTTCTTATATATGATAACAGCAGCAAGACTCTTATAAGCTCAAAGATGGAAGGATCCACAAATTCCCTCAATGGAGGACTGGATGATTAAGTTAATGGAATTGGCGCAAATGGCTAAACTGAAAGCACTGATAAGAGAAAATACTGTTAACTGGATTTGTTTCTATTTGGAAGCCGCTTTTGGACTATTTGCTTCGAACGCAAAAAAAAATGAAGTTTGGATTTTGATGATTAAATGTTTTGATTTTAGAGAAATAATGTTACTAAATGTTTAATTAATAGCAAGATATTAACTTTTATGTACTTTTATATCTGTGTCGGAGAAGGTCAGAAGCCACCTGTCTTAATATGTTTTTCTGTCTATTCTTGCACTGTTTTAGTTTCTCTTGTTTCTTTTTTAGACTTGTATTCTATCTGTCCTATATTCTGTATTTTGTGTTTTAATTATATCTTGAAAATTAATAAAGCTTTATGAAAAAAACTGTGAGAGCAGTATTATCTAATATCAAGTGCTTGGAATTTTTTTTTTAAAAAAATACTGGATTAGCAAACATAAAGAAGCCAAAAATTATGCATTTAATACTTTGCAAAGCATGTATTTTTCTACTATGCTTTTTTAAGTAAAAAAATCAAAATGTAAAGAAAAACAATACCACCTTTCTGTAAAACATTGTTTTTTAAAAAGTTGCAGGCAAGGATTTTTAACTGTTACTTAAATGCTGCTCCACTGCAGATGCTATCTTTCAGACTGGCAATCACAGATAATTGGCTTTCATGTCCCCAAATCAAGAAATGTAACCTCCCCAAAATAGAATTTATTTTGCTGAATTCTGAAAGCAAAAAAGGGAACTGCCCTTTTTAGATTTAAGTCACTGCAAGCCTCAGCAACTGCCGCATAAATCATTCTGCAGGACCTGCGCGGCGTTCTGTTGCAGAAGGCAGTCGTGAACACATGACCGTTAATTCCTCAATCAGAGAGGATATCTGTAGCTCAGGGTTGAACTGTGGAGTCCTTGGTGCTCTCCGAGCCTTGTTGTTTTCTTGCAGACGTTTCATTGCCAGGCTAGGCAACATCTTCAGTGCGAGAAGGGAGCGGGACTTGCTCTCTGTTTATACACCACGGCTTGTCCTGCCTGTGTTGGTGGGGGTCTTGTACTCTCCTTGGTCGTTCTTTGGTTGGGCTGTTGTTTGCTGCTTGGTTAATTTCTCCCCAGGCAACCCTGGAGAATAAACCCTCTATAGAGGGGCAAAGCAAGCTACCCATCTAGCACTGCTCCTGTGCAGTCCAATGGAAAAAGCAGGCAGCCAAAGGCTCTACTGTAAACATCTACCTTTCCAAAAACACATATTCATAATGGAAAACAGCAAGTACATTTGGTAAGGGCAAAGGAGTTCTTTTGCAAGATGACAAAAAAAGGAACCCAAAATGTTTAAGCCACTAAATAGAGGAATTATTTTTTAAATGCCACATAAAATATGTACATCAAGGAGAATGCTCTGAATTCTTTCCTGCTACCAAAGTTCCTGTATTTGCTGCACTCTCTCCTCTGAGAAAATGGGTGATTGATGGTGGTTGTTGGCACACACCTCTGAATGAACGCTTCATATTCTACCCACCAGAAATGCAAGAAGTTAGTAGTCTGGATAGAGTATAGCCATGGTGGCAAAGGCAGAGAATGAAAAATGTTGTCTGTAAGCTAAGCAACTTAAGGAAAATGTCAGGAAGTGGACTCTCGTGGGAATATCCTGGAGTGTGACAAATGAACACCACGGCATTCTCCCCATCAAGGATAGTGCGCGCCCCCTCTGCGCTTTCTCCCCTCGACCGACACTTGCAACTCCAACCGCCACCACTTTTAATAGCACTAAGCATCCTCGGGCCTTGGATCGTGAAGTTCCCGGCCAACTACATTGGTGAAGATACATACATGGGAAGAGCCAAAGAGGGTTATACAGCAGCGTTTGTGAACCATCCCAAGCTCTGCATACAACAAATTGTCACGTGGCTGTTGTGTGCAATGGGCTCAGGATGGAGAGGGGAGAAGAACGATTGCGTGGCAGCACAGAGCATGAACTTAGGCAGGAAACGAGGTAACTGAGATGGCTAGAGAGCAAGAATGCAGAGAGAGAAAGAATGAATGAGTCTGGGATTGCAGGCAGAGGAGAGACACAGAAGAAAGGAACAAATAAAAGCAGAAGAGAGAGAAGTGTGACCCTTTCTTCTCTTTCCACTTCCTTCTCCCTTCCTTCTGGACCACTGCTGCCCTGATTCTCCTTGCTGCCAGACACTGTCTACCCCTGGATGAATATCAGCCGTGCAGAATACACCAGATCTGCGAGGTACATCAGTAGATTGAAAGCGGTCAGAACAGCTATGGTAACATGCTTGTCCCAGGGACAGTAGCTGCCTATTCTACCCGAACAGGGTCGGGATGGCTGTCCCCCGTGTTTTCTGTCAAACTTGTAGATTGGCCAAATAATAGTGGCAGTGGCATACATGAGCACGGCTAATAAAGTGTAGCCGCTGAGGAATTTGTTGAACGGGCATGGCAACCAGCCGGTGCATTCGCCAATGCAGAGGATAATCACCACAAGCGAGAGGATGAAACAGATGCAGTAGACCGCCATGCACCACTGAACAGCTTCTGGGTGGTCATACGAAATTGGGTCAGTTATGAAGACAAAGATGATGCAGGCAATAAAGGTCTCCACCACCTTTAGCAATCCTGGGACGGTCGCCATGTAGCCGGTAACTTCTCCTGGTTTAGCTTTGGTTATGCTGACCTCGGTGAGGTAAGCTAGAAAGGCCAGGCAAGAAAACACAGTGGCCGAAATGCGGTATCCCCGTTCCTCGCGAGGAAGATTCAGATTCTGAATGAAGGTTACCGGGTAGATGATGGAAGCAGAGAGACACATCAATGTGGCATACATGGCAAAAGTGATGGGGAAGTTCTTCCAAGAGACTGGTATGCGATGCTGAAGGCCAGCAAACTCAACCACCAAGATGACGATAGTGATGGCAAAACAGACACACCATGAGAACATGCACCAGTCCCCGTTGCGGCCAAACCAGGCATTCCGGTGGGCCACCAAGCTGAAGGCCACACAGGTGAAAAGGGCTTGCAGCAGGCGAACAATGCCCAAGGTAGACGTCAGGGCACTGGTGTTGCCCACTGATCTTGAGCGGGTTACTGGCATTGTGCAAAGATCTAGGGAGGAGAACAAAGACACATAAGGCAAAACTTTACCATGTTAAAATATACAGTTGAGAATACATTTCCTGAATTTAGGGCTAGGGAATAGAGGGGAAATGGGCAGCCTTCTTCAACCTGGTGGCTTCCAAATATGTTGGACTTCCAGTCTTATCATTCTCAACCAGAATTCCAGTCTTATCTTTCCCAGTAAAAATCCAAAATAACTGCAGGACTACAAGCTGAGGATGACTAATCTAAGTGCCATTGTCTCTTGGACCTGCCTGAATACTGTAGAAGTGAGAGCAGGGATGGGGGAGATGTATCACTCCAGGTATGTTGGACATCAGCTGCCAGCAGTCCCAGCCAGGATGGATTACAGGTAGTCCTTGCTTAACAACCATTCCTTTAGTGACCGTCCAGAGTTACGACGGAGCTGAAAAAACCAACTTACGACCTATCCTTGCACTTACGACCGTCACAGCGTCCCCGTGGTCACGTGATCACGATTTGGGCGCTTGGTAACCGTCGCACATTTACGACGGTTGCAGCATCTCACAGCCACATGATCACCATTTTCGACCTTCCTAGCTGGCTTCTGATAAGGAAAATCAATAGGGAACCGCATGATTCGCTTAACAACTGCCGCAAAAATGGTCTTAAATTTGGGTCCGAATTTGCTTAACAACCACATCACTTAGCGACCTAAATTCCAATCCCAATTGTGGTAGTTAAGCGAGGACTTCCTGTATATGAATTCTAGTCCAATGTCTGGAGACTCACAAATTTTACTCCTAAATCATTGTAGGTATTTTCAGATCTACCCCATCTATAAAATGCAAACATGAATGGTTTGCCATTTATATGGGAATTCTTGGTCTCCCTGCCTGACTGGTACCATCTCACCCATCAAAGATCCTGTGCGGCTTGTGAATATCAGGGGGGCCTGCCCCAGCTGCTTTTCTCGAAAGAAATAGTCAATTGCTTAAAACAAAGGGAGCTCAACGGCAAGGAAGACAGTAATTATTAAAAGTGAGAAAAGTAACGTAAGTGCCACTCATCCAAAACGGTGTTGAACGACAACAGCAGCAGCATTTTAAAATTTATTTTAACAATCATCAGAGAGAGGCCTCCAGAAAAACTTAAAGACTTTGTGCCAAAATTAACACTGGCTGCTATTCCCAACCCAGATGTCTGCAGGTAGTCTTTCAACATCTGCCTACAGGTAACATGGAAGACCTAATTTTGCAAAGTAACTCATGATAGCAACTGTTGGACATCAACAGCTGCAAGGGAAAAAGAGGGCAGTTCAACAATTCAATTCAATGTAATGTTATCAGTCTATTCTGAGGTTTCTAATTCATTTATGTTACTTATTTATGTATGCCATTTCTATGGGGGTTGGGTTCATCACTAGAGTTCTCCAGATAACACGTAGTTCTTATTCTCTTGATTTACTTCTTTTTCAAATTTGGCATAGCTAACACAATAAATGGTACTGCACGTAAAGGTTCTCAACAGCAAAAGTGGGGGATGGAATCTATATCGGGGCAGTATTTTATTGAGGTAACTGAAGAGTTACAGTTACTAAAATCGTAACTTGCAACTCCTTTGTTAAACTTCAGTTAACTTAAAACAGTGCCCCAGTATGGCAGATGGATTTAAAATGGGTACAAACTAGGAATAACGTCAAAAGTGAACCCTTTTGCAGATGGAGAGGAACCCCCCCCCCTGCTTACATGGAATATATTACGTGCTGGCTATGAATAATGGGCCCAAAAGATCCAGAGGTTGGAGAAGGCTGGGTGGCATATTGTCCAACAAACGCTGATACAGCACTTTCCTGTCCCCAATTATGGCAAATTAAGCTATGATGAGAGAACAGACAAGAATTTCTGGGGACTAAAACGTTACTCCAATCTGTCTGTGTCTCACAATTACATGACAGACAATTGGAGCTGCTAGTTTTCAGCCAAAGTCAGAAAACGCTTTCTTCCTGCAGAGGTTAAAGGCCGAGACAGCAACAAGGGCGGGGAAAGGGTGGGGACGTGCGCAGGGGAGCAGTGGGAGAAAACCCATGATATCCATGTAAGGGCAAGAGAAAATCCCTTTTTAGCCAAAGCTGGCCATTTGGTTTTAATCAAGTTCTGCTGCTGAGCTGAGGAACCGAGAGGGGGAAGACAGACAAATCCCGGGCTCTGAGCCAGCTTCACTGTCTTCTTTCTGAGTCATCTCCCAAAGATGCAGCGGACCCTTCCCTTCCTGTCCTGCAACCCCGAAGCAAGGGTTTCCTCTCCTCTCAACTCCAAAGTTAGAAATGTCTCCTAGCTAGCAGATCTAGCTCATTTCACTCAGCTGCAAGGGAAACCAGAATCCTTTGGTGGGTAGCCTCTAAGTTTGGAAAGACGAAAAGGAGAAAGAGGGAGAGGGAGAGGGAGAGGGAGAGGGAGAGGGAGAGGGAGAGAGAAAAGACCTTTGAAAGTAAAGGTAAGCTGCTTTAAGAAAAGGAGAGCAGAAAAACCATTTTAAAGCATCTTAGAATGTCTTTTAAAATTCCAATGGCTTTTATTGCCCGTTAGCACTCACAGTATGGGAGTTAGGCAACTGTAGAGGATATTTTGCAAGAAATATGTCGATTTTTGCAAGAAACCTCAAGATTCAATTGCCAGTAAAAAGTTGTCCTATCCAGCCCAGACACATACTGTACAGCCATGTCACTTGTTTGGGGCCTTACAAGGGGGAAACCGCTGACAGAACAGCGTTTTTTTGCAAAGCTGTCCTGCCAAGTTAACCTGCAGTTAGTTTTGCATACAGCCAAATCAAGGGGGAGAAACTGTTCCTAGACAATGTCATTTTTCAGGTGACAGCAAAAAAAGGTGCATGTGTGAATCCTGCTGTCTTTTCCCTGTCCTTGCAATGGGAAAATGAGCAACTCAGACAGTAGAATTTAACTCTGTTCCTCGACAGGCTGTTTCCAAGTATACCGACAGCTCTCTTGATAACTTCAGACTTATAATCTTTGGACTGCAGCCTGAAGTGGAACAGTCTAGACTCTAGATACTGTAAATGGACTGTTTTCCACTTCACAATCCTAAGGTTTATCCAAGAACACTTTAACCAACACCAAGCATAAAAGTTTTGTATCACTGAACTCCACTCCTCTCGTGTAAGATGCTGAAGGGAGAACAAAAGCAAAGTTCTACATGCCACTTTATCACATTCATCCTTCTCACCCTGCAAAGTACATTCAAATAGGCATTTTTATTTGTTGAAGGAGCCTGCAAAAGTCAAGTTCATGGCTGACTTTAAGGATGACTCGGATCATCATAACGCGAGCAGAATTTAAAGGAAAATGTAACCACTATCTAAACAAATGGGTGAAAACTAATCAAGGAACATCTTCACCTAGTCTTATAAACACTCTGGGCAAAAGAGAGAGAGAGAGAGAGATTGAAATTTGCATCTACCAGAAGTAACGCTGCCAGTTAACGAGAAAATATTCAGCCATCGCACACTGGTGCAAAAAACCTAGAGCGAAGAAGAGGTGGAAACGCCCAGGGCGTAGAACTATTTCTTACACACTGCAGGATACAATTGAAGCACTGTTTCAAACATAGAGAACTCAAGAGGCAGAACCTTAGAAGAGCTGGTTCCTGTTCCCTAAAAGCCCCCAGATCTATGCCCACAAAAGCAGAAGACACAGAAAAACAGCAGAACTCACTGGATAAAATTAGAGCTGCAAAGGAAAGTTGGGGTCATGGCAAGGTAACTAATGAGTAGAGGTGATTCAAAGTATCTAAAAGTTAGGGAACCCTTAATCCCCCCATCTCTCTAGATCAGTGTTTCTCAACCTTGGGAACTTTAAGATGTGTGGACTTCAACTGTCAGAATTCCCCAGCCAGCATGGCTGGCTGGGGAATTTTGGGAGTTGAAGTCCACACATCTTAAAGTTCCCAAGGTTGAGAAACACTGCTCCAGATTAAGAATACCAATGGGTCACCCCTACTTTTAAGTGAACCGTTGCTTTGTAGATTAAACTATAGGATATGTTTTACAAATTAATAGATTTCAGTTGTTAATAGCCAAGAAATAGCCTCATTGATCTCATATTATTTATTGTCAAAGGCCAGGTTGATCCCTTATCCATCCTTAAAGAAACATGATTTCTCGGTTTAGAAAGCATGGCATTAGATTTTTAAAGGGTATTTTTCTGTTTGTATGACCGCATGAGGAAAATTAAATGTATTGTTTTGGAAAATCTGTTGCAAAATCTTTTAGTTTTGCACCATGGAATGGAACAGAAAATCCTTCCTCGAAAGGCACCATTGTTGTTGGTGCATGTTTGTGTAAGTGTCATCATGAGCTAGATGCCTTAGTGCAGGGTTTTTCAAACTGTTTTCTGCCGAACCCTGCAGTTCCGTGAGAACTTGTTGCAGTTCCGTGAGAACTTGATGGGGCTCCAGAAGAGATTAAGAGGGGAAAAAAGTTCATTCAAACACAGCCCATTTTCTATCACTAAAGCTTTGCCTCTTGATTAGGCGTTCCAGGGGGAAAAATCTTAACAAACTGGTTCCACAGCCTGAAAAACTTTGAAACCCTCTGGCTTAGTGGACAAGAGAAGGGCTACCAAACTGGGCTACAAAATTCTGAAAGACCAGTAGATGGCAACAAAGAAATCTAGAAAATGTAACTATCTGCTGCCATCTAATGGTCTTTCAGGTTTCTGCAGCCCAGATCAAGTAGCCCTAGTAATAATCTTGTTGAGATAAGCAGGGAAGCTTTTATGAATTAAAAAAAGAATTGATTCTTCCCTAGCCCAAGGTTTTACTATATTACAAATGGCTAATAACAGCACGCAGTGGAGAGGAGAAATCATTACAGTACAGAATTCTATTTTGTGGGGTCTTTTCATAATGCTACCAGAAATGTTAGGCTAAGGATAACTAAGAAAAGAATATGCATTCTGCAAAAATAAGATTTTTAAAAAAAATAATACACCTATTAAGCATCTAGTGAACTGTGGGCATTTACAGTGAAGTACATAACATAAACCCATAGATGGCGGTCACATCACACATACATGCTTCCCCTTAGTAAAATACTTCTTCTCACATAAAAATGCATCCAACAATAGCAGCATGTCTCTGCAATTGTAATGCATGCATTATTGATACAAATACACACTATTTGACTCCATACACTACCCCATCTACTGTACACTTGTCCTCTGCACTCACTAAATACTGCCCATCTTGCAATTTGCATTGTAACATGCACAGCACCCAGACAACATTAAATGTGACTTCCATCGTGATGAGCACCACACCTATCATCTATTACAACATCCTCACCTCACCAGATTAGCGTTAGGAAATTGTTCAGCTTTTGTCCTGAGAAAATATTGCAGTTTTCCTATACAGTATTAATAAAGGGATACATCTCCCTTAATTGAAAGTCTTGTGAGACCAAAATATTTGGCAAAGAAGTTGTGCTCTTGAAAAAAACTGCTGGATTCAGACTGCAGCTATTTTTAAGGACACCTATTATTTTCATATACTGACGAACCATAAGCTTGCACAATTTTTCTGTTTTTGCTTGGCAATTATTCAAAGGTATACTGCCTCTAAATGTGAAGGTTCTATTTAGCTACACTGATACATTGAACAAAAGAGCCAGTTTGGTCTAGTGGTTAAAGCACCAGGCTAGAAAACAGGAGACTGAGAGTTCTAGTCCCGCCTTAGGCATGAATGCCGGCTGGGTGACCTTGGGCCACTCCCTGTCTCTCAGCCCTAGGAAGGAGCCAATGGCAAACCAGGAGTCTGAGAGTTCTAGTCCCGCCTTAGGCATGAGAGCCGGTTGGGTGACCTTGGGCCAGTCACTCTCTCTCAGCCCTAGGAAGGAGCCAATGGCAAACCAGGAGTCTGAGAGTTCTAGTCCCACCTTAGGCATGAAAGCCGGTTGGGTGACCTTGGGCCAGTCACTCTCTCTCAGCCCAACTCACCTCACAGGGTTGTTGTTGTAGGAAAAATAGGAGGAGGGAGGAGTATTAGGTATGTTCCCCGCCTTGAACTATTTATAAAAATAATAAAGGTGGGATTAAAAAAATCTAAAAAGTTTTCACAGACTTTGTCTGTAAACGTAATAAAGCTGTGATGGCACAATCTGACCCATGTTCATTTCAAAATCACTTTAAAGTTTGTTTTGGAGAAGCCAGCCCTGTGGTATCTTAAAAACTTTGCTACTTCTGTTTCCCTACTAACTTTGCTGCTCACTTGTTCCATTAAAACAACCTGAGCGTTACAGACACGCACTTCCCTGGCACAACACGCACGCCGGGTTGCCAAAGCCATATGCGCAGTGCATTCCACTGTCTCCGTGTTTTGAAAAAGAGCGTTGCCTCCGCGGGTCTGCCTCCTGCCGCAAAGTTAGCCCGCAAATACGGGGGCTCCTTCTTTGAAGAAACGACGGAAAGGAAGAGCCATGGGGCGGGGCACCCTGACATTGCAACGTCCACCAGCTCACCCGAAAGGCAGCCCTGCAAACGGGTCGCAGTGGGGCAGCTCAGCCACGCACCTCGTTTCCCAAGAACAACGGTAGCCCCCACCTTCCAGCCCAGATCGCCTGTCCCAAACCCCTTTGCTTTTACTCCGCAAGACCCGCTCGCTTTCCCCTCGGAAGGCGGGGACACGGGCCTTTCGGAGGGACCCGCTTTAAACTCCGGAGCCCTCGCCGCCGCCCAACTCCATGCGCCGCTTTCCTCTCAACTCCAAGAGCCCCGCCCCGCGCCGCCTTCAACCCCCCAGAGCTCTCCACGTCCCCCCAGCCCCAATTTCTCCCGACGGTCCTTCTTACTTCCAAGGCCGGGGCGGGCGCAGAGCCTGCAGCGACCGAGACTCCCGGGGCGCGGCGAGCTAGCGAAAGATGCTCCTCGTCAGACCTTCGACTAGGCGGCGGCACCCGGACTGGGTTGGCCGAGGCGGGAGGGGAGCTGGGTGCGGCGCTATTCGCCGGCGAGGGCGGGAGGGGGATGCCGGGCAGGAGGAGGGGAAAGGGTGGGACGTGGGCGGAGGAAAGGCGAGCTGAGGGGTCGGCAGGCGCTCTGTTGTTGCCGTTGCTGCTGGCGACAAGGAACAATAAGCATTACGCGTGTGGTCCCCACCCGAGAAGCAGCTTGGCTGAAGCCAAGGGGACCCCACGCTCCTTTCCCCCGGCGCTCAAGGCTTCCCAAAAGTTCCCCGGCTGAACATCAAAGAAGACGCCCGTCTGTCGCCCCGACTCGGTATTTGTCACTCGGAGTTGGAAAACCACAGCCTACGAATGTGGATGGCTCAGGGCCCTGTTCACTTTGCATAAACATAAACAGCGTCCTGTTGGAAGGCACCCCCGGCCGATCTAGTCCTGCAGTTTGGTCCCACAGTGGCCAACCAACTGCACGAGGACGCCCACTGGTCTCCCAGCAGATGGCCTTCAGGGGCAGCCACAGGCCACCAAGGGGAATCGCTAGGGATCCCCAGGACTTCCAAGAATTGGTCCAACCCTCGTTTGAAGCTAGCCAAGCTGGCAGCACCGTATCTGGTGGTAGCAAATTCCGATGTTTTATTGTGCCTTGCAAATGCAGGGATTCCCTCGTCCCCAGGCACCACGTGGCTCCTGCAGAAATGCTGTAGCCACGTTGCCTAGAATCATAGGGTTGAAAAGGACCTTGGAGATCGCTCTCACAGTAAGGAAATGCCTCCTCATTTCAATGTCTTCATCTTGCGGCGGAGAGAAAGTGTGTAAGGACAGAGCTCTCATATTATCCAGGATATTGGCAACAAATAACAAAAACGAACCTTGTCTCATCATAATCCTAGATCTGTTTGGCTTCTTGGTTAATTGCACGATTTCTCTTAATGCAAACAAGTGATTGCGTTCACCAGTCACACCAAAGCATAAACCCACTATTGACACAGAGGGCCTCTCCCTACACCCACACCCCACTGTGACACAAATATGCCTGGGCGACCTCTTTTTTATCGCTTTCATCATTTCACCAGGAATGAGACAACCTTAAGACGTTCTCCACAGTACAGGTCTGAACGCAGCGTTTCCCCCCTTATTCTGGCATCATCCAAAACTTCTTTTAGAGTTACTCAACCATCATGCCAAAGTAAGAGTAAACAAAGTCAGGCTTTATGGCACCTCAAGGCTGGCCAGCTAATGCTAGAAGACACTGTCAGTCCCTACTGGGGAAATGGCTTACTCCAAACCAAACAAATTACAGTATGGCTTAGTGTGTTCATAGTCAGGGATGTCCGCCTCTCTGTTATATGTGCTGCAGGACTTCAGCTGCAAAATCATGGCCATAATCTTGACTTATTTTACACATACATACATCAGGGTCTTTTCCAGTGAGTCCTCTCTTCACATTAGGTGGCCAAAGTATTTGAGCTTCAGCTTCAGTTAACTGTCCTTCCAATGAGCAGTCAGGGTTGATTTCCTTTAGGATTGACTGATTTCTCCTCCTTGCAGTCCAAGGGACTCTCAAGAGTCTTCTCCAGCACCACAGTTCAAAAGCATCAATTCTTCAGTGCTCAGCCTTCCTTGTGGTCCAACTCTCACAGCCATACATTACTACTGGGAAAACCGTAGCTTTAATTATACGGACCTTTGTCAGCAAGGTGATGTCTCTGCTTTTTAATATGCTGTCTAGGTTTGCCATAGCTTTCCTCCCAAGGAGCAAGCGTCTTTTAATTTCATGGCTGCAGTCACCATCTGCGGTGATCTTGGAGCCCAAGAAAATAAAAACTGTCACTGCTTCCATTTCTTCCCCTTCTATATAGGGAGGAGGAAATTCCAGGGAAGATGCTTCGTCTATACTGTACCCAGCCTGTCACTGTGCAGGCAGGGGAAATCTCACCATGGTTTCTGTCTGGGCTTCATGTTTCTCAACAAGCGAAACAGCACAGAGACAAAAAGAGCAAGTCATCTGTTATAAAGGCCAAAGCTTGGGAAAGTGTGGTAAATATCAGCCAAAATGATCAAGGGGGGAAGACTGGAGCAAAACCTCTAGAGGAGGAAAGGCTAAAAAGCATTTGAGTCTTTAATTTAGCGGGGGGGGCATTGTTGCAGTTAATGAAGCTACAAATAAACAGAACTTTCATTTCCCCATAATAAAAAAAAGAACTTTGGCTCACCCAGTGGCGTTAACAGGCAGCGATTTGTAACTAACAAAAGAAAGGACCTATTGAAATAACTTGGGGAACTCCCTGTCACAGAAGATTATGATTTTAAAGGGGGGTTAAAGAAAAAGGGGTGCGATGGGTCAGTAGTTAAGATGCCAGGCTTGTCGATCGGAAGGTCAGCGGTTCGAGACCCAAGCGCTGCATGACGGAGTGAGCTCCCGCACTCGCCCCAGCTCTTGCCAACCTAGCAATTCGAAAGCATGCAAATGCAAGTAGATGAATAGGTACCACTTCGGTGGGTAGGTAACAGCGTTCCGTGCGCGTCATGCCGGCCACATGACCGTGGAAGCGTCTTCGGACAGCGCTGGCTCTTTGGTTAAGAAACGGAGATGAGCACTGGTCCCTAGAATCGTACAGGACTGTGCAGGGGAAAACCTTTACCTAAAGAAATTCAGGGAGGGCTGGTCTATTTCTTGCTGCTGGTTGCAGTACCAACAGGAGTGTCCCCAGGAGGAGTGAAAGTATCAAGAAGGGGTGCAAGGCTGCACAGCTGAAGCCCCACCCCCTTCTTGCGGTCATTGTACTTGCAACACTGGAAAAGGGGTCAGGCTATAATTGTGTGGTTGTGGATACCCTCTTAACTTTTCTGACCCTCCCTGCAACACCCCTGAATACAGAGCTTCCAAATGTAGGCGCAGTGGGCTGATTATATTTTTATTGCTCCTCTTAGTAGACGTTCAAAGATGCAAACCAGCCCTTGGATCAGCAGAAAACTATACCCCCATGTAATCTGCTTTTCACATGGATGATCCCTATCCAGCCTCTGTTGTGCCTGTTTCAAACCTCTGCAGTACCAAATGGGGGACGGGCTAACCAGTTTTATATAATAACCTGAAGCTGCCCTCATATGGAAGGGAAATGGGAGAAAATATGAAGTTTAACACCAATACAACTAAAGATGTCAAAGGTGTATTGCTCCTGGGATGGGGACATGAAGAAGGCAAAGTCAAAAGGACATGGCCGAAACAAGGTATTGCTATGGTCTACGAGTGCCAGTGATTTTAATCTACATCTGTGCAGAACAAGGAGTTCTTGCTTCAGATTAATAGAGCCTGAGCTGACAACCTAGGAATATGACTCAGTATTTCTGGCCTTCTAAACCACTGCCCCCTTTCCCTTGTTCCAATTCACCACAATCTCCTCCTCCCAACTTTGCATTTTGTCATTCTAACTCTACATTTTACTTTTTCCAGAAAGTAAGAATACAGCTGACACCTTGTGGCTAATAAACAGTCCTACAAGAAGGATTGACCTCTTTCCACAATCGGTCAAAAGCTTGCTCTTAATCATAATGGGTCGTTTCCCAGAGATTCTTGGTGCTTGGAGACATTGCTTTGTAATTAGACTGGCAATAAAATTGAATTTTGGGGGGTTTATCCTGTTGTGTGAACTCCGACATTATGTATATACCATGACTTAGTGTGATGGGTGAACTTTGCCAACAATATGACACGCTAAACCACGGTGTATTTGACGTGTTGTAGAAACACATCAATAATCTGGTCCACCATGGATCAGATTACGGTTAAGACATTCCTTCTTAGCCTTACAGCAGAGCTTTCCAAACATTTCATGTTGGTGACACACTTTTTAGACATGCATCATTTCGTGACACACTCTTACAGCAGGGCATCATTTCGCGACACACTCTTACAGCAGGGCACAAGGCAGGCACCAGGACCTGCGCGGAATCACAGCAGGTTTGGAGGCAGCCAGGCACAAGGCAGGCACTAGGACCTGCGTGGAATCCTGGCAGGGCAGGTTTGGAGGCAGCAGGCACTAGGACCTGCGCCGCATCACAGCAGGTTTGGAGGCAGCAGCAGCTGTGACACACCCAGACACTGCAGCCGACACACTAACGTGTCCCGACACACAGTTTGGAAAGCTCTGCCATATAGTAATCTGTAAGTATAACTCTTGTTTATTGTTCTTTTATACGGACGGCCCAGTAGCAGGAGTACTGTTAATACTGTTATATAATCAGTTAAAACACTAGAAAAGCACAACTCTAAAAACAATCAAAACAATAATATTTATACAGAGAACAGCACTACATATAAAATAAAAACCAGGAGCGGCTGTAATTACAGCATAAAATCACAGTACAGGAGCAATGAAACACTCAAGCTGGAAAAGACCAGAATGGTTCTTAAAATGGTAGGAAAATAGAAAGGTCTTTGTGGAGTCCTTGGTGCTCTCTGGGCCTTGTTGTTTTCTTGCAGACGTTTCATTGCCAGACTAGGCAACATCTTCAGTGCAAAAAGGGAGTGGGACTTGCTCTCTGTTTATATACCCTGGTTTGTCCTGCTTGTGTTGGTGGGGTTGTTTTTCACTCCTTGGTAGTTCCTTGATTGGGCTGTTGTTTGCTGCTTGGTTGATTGACTGAGTTAATAGTTCCTTGATTAGGGTATATTGTGCTGTTTGATTGTTCCTCTGGTGCTAATCCTGGTGTTAATCTTTGCATATCTGGGTGTTGATTGCTGGCAAGGAGGTGTTCTGGTCTTCTGGCTTTTCTATTGCCTCTTATGAATGGTATGTAAATGTTGTTTACCTCTAAGTGTCTGTTGATGGCTGCTTTGTCTGAGTGCCAAATTTCCAGGAATTCTCTAGCATTTTTGGATTTGGCTTGGTTTAAGATGCTCACAGTTTCCCAGTTGAAAGTATGGTTCACTCTGTCCGTGTGTTGTGAGATTAAGGAATTTTCATCGTTTCTTCTGAAAGGTCTTTGCCTGACACTCAGAGACCATAATGTGGGTGCCAAGCAAAACTCTGTGGAGTTGGTGCTGCATAGATGAGGCACCATCACTGCCAAGGCCCTTTCTCAGCAGGCACCCATCTGGTCTCACAAGGAAGGGACACCCAGAGAAACTCTCAGAGTCCTGATGATTAAATACGAGAGGAAATGCTTGTTCGGATAGCTGTGCTCCAGGTGATTCTGGGCTTTATAAATTAAGAGCAATCTGGGCTTCAGATACAAGCATAATACTGTACCCCAGTCCATGCATCTAATCCAGAGCTTTCCAAACTTTTCATGTTGGTGTCACAGTTTTTAGACATGCATCATTTCGCAACACAGTAATTCAGTTTTACTAGCAAACCGGAGGTTAAACTAATTAACTTATAAGAGATACGGACACATACATAAATTGTAATAGCAAAACGTATGGGGACACAACGTATCTAATGAAAACAGAGTTCCCCTTTACAACAGGGCAAGGCTTGGTCAGAGCTCCCCTCTTACAGCAGGGCACAAGGCAGGCACTAGGACCTGCGCGGAATCACAGCAAGTTTCGAGGCAGAAGGGCACAAGGCAGGCACTAGGACCTGCGTGGAATCACAGCAGGTTTGGAGGCAGAAGGGCACAAGGCAGGCACTAGGACCTGCGTGGAATCCTGGCAGGGCTCGGAGGCAGCAGCAGCGAGGCGCTTGAGGCTCTGAGCGTCTGACTCAGAGGTTTCTCATTACGTTCGTGCGACACACCTACACAGTGCAGCCAACACACTAAAGTGTCGCGACACACAGTTTGGAAAGCTCTGATCTAATCATTTAGAACAGTATTTCTCAACCTTGTCACCCTTAAGATGTGTGCACTTCAACTCCCATAATTCCCCTGCCAGGCTGGGGAATTCTGGGAGTTGAAGTCCACACATCTTAAACTTGACTTCTAAAGTCGACTGCTTTAGAAGGTGCGTGATCCTTCCTAGAACAGGATGAAAACCATTTGACGGATAAACCCGCTGCCAAACAGTCTCTCTCTTTTGTGTGGATTAAGATGCTGTTGATTCGCTGTCACCCAGTGCATTCCCCAGCCAGCATTGGATCAGGACGCTGACTTTTTCACCTCTATTAGTTGAAATGGAGAAGTAAAGCCGGGGATCATCCCAGGATACGGTCGCCTACTTATTTCATGAAGAGATCAGTTTGACTTAACCTCAATCTAGCGTGGCTTCCGAACAGGATTGAAAGAGCAGTTAGTCCTCCAGGAAAAAGACACCAGATGTACAAGTAAGTGCCGGGGAGGGAGGGGGTATGCGTCAAAAAAGTCAAGACAGCGGCCACAACCACGCAATCGTGATATGTGTAAAAAGGGTCTGGGTTTGGATTGCATGGATGTGGCCACTATCTTGACTGTTTTGAACCCCCCTACAGACTCCCAAGTAGCTGCAAAGCAAAATTCTTCCAGCAGCAGCATCTGCAAGAAATATTTCCCCTCCGCTCAATACCACTGGCCTACATCTCCCACCGTAGATTTGGCCTGCTTTGGTTTAAAATAACCAAGAAGTATGAAGGAGCCCCCACCGAGGCTGCTGGGATACAGACCAGTGAGAAACGGACAAGCAAACCCACATCTGACCTCGCTTTGCTTGTTCTCTAAAAGCGTTGTGTTTTTCAAGCCGCGGTACACCAAAGTCGCCCAATGAGACATAGCTTTCTCCAAACTGGGAAGGCCTCCATAAGAGAGACAAAGTTGACTGTTTTCAGGAGAGCATATTGAGCAAACGAAACTGTCATGAAGCATGTTGGCTTTAGGAGCGAAAGTAAAGTTACATGTTTGGTTAGCTATAGAGATTTTGATCTTGCTATAGGGATATATGTTGTTTTGATTAGCAGCCCCAGTTAACTCTCACCCAGTGCTTTAGTTATACTAATGTAAATTATTGTTGATGGTATTATTATGGTTTTTGTATGTCTTTAAAACTTACTATTATGGATAAATAGCACAATGCTCTGGACGTATATTTCTTCTTGGGACAAGATGAGCTTTATGGCTCTCTCTTGATGGGACCATACTCATTGAACAATGGGACTTAAGAAACTACAGGTTGAGGACATAGTGGATATACTTATAAGCTAGGCAAATTGCATAGAGGATATTATTTAATCATTTACTTGCTTGTTACATTTATATCCCCTTGGTAGGAACCTTATCATTGTCAATGCTAAACTGTGCCAAGATTATTATGCGAACATGCTCATGGGTTCATACAATATGCTAGATTAGGCTAAATGGGCTAAATTGGTGGTTTAGTTGCGTTATGGCAACCCAACCACTGCTTTAGTGAATCGTGAGAAGCCAGGTCATTACATTGTTAGATGGTTTATTGGTTGGGCCACATCGTATTTATTTATTTATTATTTAAATTTATATCACCGTATTATCTGAACACTACAATTGTGCTTTCTTAATCAGGGTTAAAGGCCTAGCACAGTGCTTTCCAAACTGTGTGTTTGGAAACAACCCGGAAGTGGCGATGGCGCATCGCCTCCGCCCCGGCGGTGTGCACGGCGGCGGCAGTGGCGATGGCAGCGGCGCGCCGTCAGCGCTTCCGGGTTTTACCACAAAACACGAGGCCTCCGCCACTGTCGCCATGCACGCCGCCACCACCACGCCGGCCCCTGCGCCACCGCCGCCGTTCGTGTGTCGCCAACGGCGGGAGTTTGAAAAGCACTGGCCTAGCATGTTATACGAACCCAAACTCAGTGCTGTATTATTTAGCAGAGCCCTTCTTCAAATCAAGCTTCTCCACAGTTTGCTCAGCAAAGGGGATGCTGCAACTTTGGTTCTTCACTGCAAATCAGCTCTGGGGGGAGAATCAGTGATCAGCTGCTCCTAATTTGGGCCAGAGGGGAACAACTTTACCACCCGCAAAGACCAAGCGCAGCCTGTACTGCTCCAACAAAACCATCAAAAACAAACCACGGTGTTGTCCATTAAACCTTTTAATCATCCAGTTTCGATTTACACTGATCATCAAAAAACCACGATAGTCTTTTCACTTGCCGCGGGACTGTGCGTGTGTCGGCCCATCTGGGACCAGTCTCCACCTCTCCACCCTTCCCGCACACAGATGCACACACATCGCCCCTGCATTCCACACCCACAGGAGTGGCAGGATTGAAAGAAAGCATCTATTTTCCTTCAGTGAAACTATCAGATTTTTTTTCATGATGATCACCTTTGAGAGAGGAATAGCTTCCCTAAGACTCTTCTCTGAGACGCTGCCAAGAGGCCTGAAACGGGGGCCCTCCAGGGGAGAATGGTTTGGGGGAAGTTGAGGAACAACTTAGGGGGCATTATCCTTGCTGAAATAATGGGGGATATTTTTAAAAAAATACTTCTTCTAGAAAGGGGGCTAAAGAGAATGAAAAAAAACTATACTGAGGAAACTGCTCCTCTGACAGGCCCCTCGATTAGTGCAGTTTTCATGGACCTTTCAATTTTACTTTGGAAAAAAAACTTTTACATACACCGCTTGCGAAGCTCTAACGGGCAGTGGTAAATGGGAACTTTGTGTGGGACTGATACAGCCTCATATTAGATGTCCACGTGGTAAAAACCACACTCTGAGGAACTTGCTCGCTGTTTGGTGTTTAGAAAAAGAAACATCCATCCAAGATGTGGCTAAGTGCTTTAAATACACCCAATTCCTGCTCAGATACATCAAAAGACACAATATACCCCTTGTGGGCCTCAGGCACTCTGACACAGCTCAGCAGACGAACAGGAGAAAGAACTGCTGCTGGTACAAGACGCTGCTGGGGGAACAGAGCGAATTTGGTCACCTGTTTCTAGTCCAACAAGGACCTTATTTTAGGATCAAGAAGTTGGACATTCTTGCTTCCTTCACAGAAATGGTGGCAAAGTAAAATACCACTGCTACAGGCAGAAATTTTACAATGCATTCTCTCTTTGCCTGAGAATGTGGAGTCAAATTAAAGGCATATAAGCAAGCAGGCAGCACGGAAGCAAACAGCTTGGTTGGTATGACAGCCATGAATTATGTCCGATGACACAATCCATCTGTCCTGGTCACAGGAGCAGCCCAGAGAAGGGACAATTCACCAGGAGGAGGAGGATTTTCCATGGTCTACAGCAGAGACCATGGATCCTGCAGGATGAAGGCTACACTCGGCCACACCAACCCCTCCAGACATGAGAAAGGATGTGGCAGAGGGCAATGGTGTTAACAACAATGTTTCAGGAACCACAACTGGAACGCAAACCTGCCTCAGTGACACCACAGTTTTCTTCTGTGGTTGGCATAGCCCAGGCTGCAGCTAGATCCCTATTCGGGGCCGGAGGTGATGTCTCGTTTGTGTTAGTCCCAGGATACAGTCACTGCACTGCACATTACGTGCTTTTCTTTAGAGAAAGTGCCGCTGCCTTGCTTAGGATCTGCAGGTGGAAGAAGAGAAATCCATTCTATTACGGTTTGAAAATAAGGGTACATGCCAAATACAGATTCCATTTAAACCAGAATTTATATAAAATTTATATTAAAAAAAAAGAAAATAAGGGTACATGCATATTTTTATAGAGAAGCTGCTGGAGACGATGGGAGTTGTGAGACACTGGGTTGGGGAAAGGTGATTTCTTATATTTGGGGCTGGTGTCAAAGATTGGATTATTTAGGGCTACTAGACCTGGGTTGCAAAAAGCTAGACAACTACTGGATAGCAACAAAGAGAAAACTAACTTCTGCTGCCTTCCTTCCAGATTTCTGCAGCCCAGATTTGCTAGCCCCAATGTTACTTGCTAAGATTCGCATCCCTGCTGAGAGGTGGGAGAGACGGCGACCGCCGGCTGCCCAAAGCTGCTTCAGCATGCATCCCGGGAGTTGCTACAGCCCCTTCTGCTTTGCAGTATTCCAGAGGACATCCTGGAGTGCAAAGACTCACCAGCACCCACAGTCTCTTTTCGATAACCAGGTCCCTCGAGGCCAGTAGAAGTATGGATTTGTTGTTGAAAGGATTGTTTTACGGCTGAGGAGTTTGGACGGTCGAGGTTAATGAACAAATGCAAGGAAAGGAACTGAGAGAGAACATATGACCTACTTTCAAGAACAGAGGCACCAATTCCCCAAACTGCACTTGTATGAAAATGTTTCTGCGACAGGGGTCTGAGGTTTAGTCTCGCTATAGAAAGCAAAATGCCGGAGAACTGTAGGAAATCATCCCCTGACTTCAGTGAACGAGTTCCTTCTTGTATATACATGCACATACTGCATAAAATAGCGTATTTTATATGAATGGTGTGCAGTAGTAAAGCAGTTCTTTCTAATACACAGGTTTTAAAGCATCCAAGAGTGCTGATTTTCATCTCTTAACATAAACTTGGTTCACCCTGTCCCCTGAACTCACATCCTTTATTACTTTTTCTCTGAGCTCCTCATGAGTTAAAGGTTTCTGGTCCTCTTCTTGTATTAGCTCATGGCCAAGTCTGCAAACAGCAAAGAGTGATCTGATTAACGTTGTCCTAAATACTACAGATCTGCCCTTTAAGAAAAATCCTGTTCCTGAGCTATTCTAAAATCTGATTGCTCCTATGAGATTAAAAGAATAAGGGAACACTGATTTCATATTCCTCCCAAGAGTTTGGGCATCTATTCTTTCCTCTTCTTTAGTTTAACCCACTAAGTGGATCTTGCTGTATCCTATTTTATGTACAACTCCACATAGACTAGAAGAAAGATTCAGAAACTGGAGTTCTTCCACACTGCTATTCCTATTGGCCTTGACCCCTGAATACCAGGATCAAGGCATCAATAATGCCTCTGCCACACTTACGCCCCCAGCACAAAACAAATGTTACGATATGGGAAATAGTCTTCTCTGTTTTATAACGTCTCTTGTGGGCCTCAACTCTCATCAGAGAGAGGCATATCTCTTAGCTTGAGCATCAAACAAAAGTGGTTTTATTTCAGAATATATCTTTGTTTCGTGCTGATTTTTTTTATTTTCCTGCTCCAGTTCCTGTCTGCTTCTTTTTATTTGATTTGCATTATTTTGCTGAGCTGTGGACGTTCCTTGGCTTTAATGTATATGCTGCTTTTCCTATGCATCTGAGTTACAAATTTGGTACCAACTGTCTTAAAAATAACTATCTAAAATCTATTCTTTAAAATCCCACCTATCCTAGGGTTTAACCCAATCTTCAGAACTCTAGTGTCAGAATGATTCACCCCTTCTGATCATGCGATCTTTGTGATCACATGACATTCCTTGCAAATAATTATCCTGGCTGGCTGCTTGGAGCCAGTCCCCCAAGGCCGTGAGCCCACTGCTTTCCCTTAATATCACAATACATTTGCAATCAGGACTTGGCTCCTCCACTCTTCTCCCCTTTAAATCTGAGGCTCTGTTGCATCCTCAAAACAATTTTGCTCTTTCTTTTGCACCATTATCCCCTATTTCCTTCAGAACTCTCATCAAATCCGTCCCCAAAGCTCGCTTTTTCAGGAAAGCCTATGGCTCCACTATCCCAATTCTCTTAGCTCATTCTCCGCAGCAAGTTAGAACCAAGCCAAAGTGTGTAGGATACAGATCCCATATTTCATTAAGCCATCAAATGCTTTGATTTTAGGTCAGGTTGCGTCAACTCAGCCAATAGTAGTTTTAAACCATGATTAATCGCTTGGCATGTGGTGCAGATCTGGCCAATTGTGTTAATAAACCATGCTTAAGTAAACCATGGCTTAGTGCAGCCCTCCCCAATTGGGCATCTTTAAAATGCACAGACTGCAACTCTCAGAGTGAACTCGGTCATTCTTTCTTTGTTTTAAGATTATTTCCCCACGTCACTGTTTATACTGTAAATTCAGGACAAGGGTTTGTTGTCTGTTAGATGCCATGCATACTCCTAGGGCTACCTGTATAAATTAAAGTAGGAATAATAGCAGTGACGTTACAGGCAAATTCGATCAACTCACCACAGGTCAGGGGCCCGTGTCCCACCAAATGCTACCAAAATATAGCTACTACCAGCAGCCCTGCCAACGATGTGGGATGCTGGGAGCTGGGAGTTGCCCGTAATATCTGCAGAGTCAAAGATTCCTCACCCCTGATTTAGTCAATCATTTGCTCACAGCAAGAAATCCAAAGCTAAGCTTCCCTATCAGATGGCTGCCCACTGTCTGTCTCAACTTTAGTTGATGCAAAGGCTGTGGCCATGCAGTCCTCAGGAGCTGAGGCTGATTCAAAGGAATTAACTCAGAGCTTTCCAAACTGTGTGTCGGGACAGGTTAGTGTGTCGGCTGCAGTGTCTGGGTGTGTCACGGCTGCTGCTGCTTCCGAGCCCTGCCAGGATTCCGCGCAGGTCCTAGTGCCTGCTTTGTGCCCTGCTGTAAGTGTGTTGCGAAATTATGCCTTGCTGTAAGAGTGTGTCGCAAAATGATGCACGTCTAAAAAGTGTGTCACCAACATGAAAAGTTTGGAAAGCTCTGGTCTAAAGACTTCTGATGAGGCAAAGCCCAGTGAATCAGTGCCAGCCGTCAAGCTGCCCTTAATGGAAAGAACATTCAAGCAGCGTTCGCCCGAAATCTATCTTTCTACAACCCGAAGCCCCTACGAGCTTCAGGAGATTTGGCGACACCACCAAAATAACAGGTTTCCCATGCCCCACTCTGATTTTAAGGTTGAAGGTGGGGACACACTGAACAGAGGCTTTGTAGAATACCCTGCTGGATTGTCTGCACAGTAACCAGCTCTCCTTACCCAGCTGTGGGTGGCCGAACGGCAACTGCAGTTGGCCGCAGCCCTGGTGTCTGTCCCAGGAGCAGCTGTGCTGTCTCCACAGTATCGTAGGGCTGGTTTTTATCCTGAAAAGAGACTGGATTTAGAAGCAGGGAACAAAAGAGTATTCTTTACCCCCACCTAAAGACTGAAACTAAAATAGAAACCCTGGCTACACGAATTAATCTGTCAGAAATGGGCAATGTGTGGCTCTTCAGATGGAGCCGACGACCACAGCTTCTAAAAGTCCTAATCGGTGGTAAGTAAAACATACTGGGAGTTGCAGTTCAGCAGCATTTGGAGGGCTGCAGATTGCCCCACCCCAAGGCTACCCCATTCCACTACATCAGCACTAAATGGGTTGCCACTATTATTAAAATTTTGGGTTTATTTTAAAAGTTTCTACCTCTCATATTTGCAGAAATACATTTAAAATATATATAATCTGTTGGGGTTTGATAAACCCAGGAATTTACGTCTAGATATAAATTATACAGAGAGGCTTGATTTCTAGGTAAAAGGTGAAATATTCTGCACAGTCACCCAATTAGCAGCCATTGTTGTAGGAATGATGTGTCATGTGTGACTCATTCAACAGGTGCTTAGAGTTAGGTTGGGTGTGGTGAATAACGAGAGTGACCTATAATGTGATTGGTCAGGTTCACTATATATACAGGGACATTCTCATTTGCCATTATTCCCATTTTACCTCGTGAAAGCTGTATCGTTGATGGTGTATCATTTGTTACTTGTGGAAGTGATCTGTAAATACGTATGTATATAAAGTAAATAGGATATTTGATATAACTTCTGTTTGGAGTCTATTTACTGCATAGTACGTGGATCACTGGTGCCTAGGAGAGAGGCAGGCCGCTCCATCTCCGTGCGCTCCCTCTGACATAATCATAAACTACTAAAAAGCTGGGGATGAGCTAGGTAAAGCAAAGAGAGTTTTACACTTTCAACCAGTGTAAATCCCATTGTATAGTGTCCAAATAGCAATAGTTCCTATAGTGGGAAAGTGAGAACTAATAGGGACATTATACTGGGCCTCTGTGGGCCCATCTCCAGCCTTGTTGTTGCCTGCGTACCTCAGCCGTCTGGTAGGAATATATTGTGAGCAGCTCATTAACCTTCTGTTCAATCCTGCTCAGGTAAATGGCAACGTTCTCATCCTGAGCAGTCGTCGTCCCCCCCAGCACCTTTTCCAGCGTGGAATGGTCACACTGCAGTTTCCAGAAGAGAGACTCAATGGCTTTGAGAGGGGGGAAAAAAGGAAGGTGAATCCTGACACTTGCCAATAATTTCCATGTCCTTCAGAAAGAAGCTAGAGATCTACAGCACTAGGAGCAGCTTCCCTCTGCCCTAGGAGATAAGAGCAACTGATAGTCATCAGCAATGCTCTGCAGCTCTGTGGAACTTGCTTCCAACACCAATTCCATGGGATAGCTCTTCTCCCCTCTTCTGACTAGGAGTTGGGTGATGGATGGATGGATGGATGGATGGTTGGTTGGTTTTCCCAGACAAAGGAAGATTGAAAAGAAGTGACACCCCTGGTGACACAAAGTGACACAACCCTTTTAAAGGCCCATCTGCCTCCCGCCAAAGTTACAAGTCGCATACGTGTGTGGTGTTGAAAAAAAGTATTCTTTTATTTTGTCTGAAGGCACTGGCCATCAGATCCACTAGGTAGGTCCAGGTTTTCACATTTGGGAGAGGGGGGGGGAACCCTCTCTTTTTGCCACTATGCCCTTCAAATCCCCTGCCCACTAACCAAAGATGGGCATGTAACCTGAGGCCTTTGGATGTTGGACTAAATTCCCATTTCCTTTGGCCATGTTGTCTGGAGCCAATGGGTATCTACAAGTATCTACTTTTCCCACCTTTCTGCTCAAAGAAGGAAGCGTCTTTCCAACCCTAGGCTTTACCACCCGAGCTATTCTCAGCAAGCAGTTTTGCCTGTTGATCAATGGACAATCAGCCAGTCACAAACCAATCCTCTGAGCCTCTTCTTATCCTCTTTCCCTCTCATGGTCCCAACTGCGTCAGTAGCTACTGAAGCTAGGTAACCATCACTCTTGTTTCCCTGTTGCTAAAAGCAATAGAATAATGTGACCATCTTTGGGGACCAACATTTATCGGAAGGTGGAGATGTATAAGATAAATGAAGCCTTCACGTCACTACCTTGGGTCAAGGCGTGTCACTCCGTTTGAATAATGTTGGCCTACCGCTTGTTTGGATCATACACATCTCCACATACTTGCTGCTTTTGCTGTGTGGGTACAGCATCTGACACGGAATTTGGCAAGTGTAGCTAATGTAGTGCCCATTAATGTCAATGTGTGAACATCACCTTTGATGTCCATTAAGCTTCCTGGCTCCCCTGATATTTCCTGCTCATCATCATAGGTGGCTACAACAAAATGCTTTGCTTTGAAGTCTGTGTGCCTCACCTAAATCAATTATAAATACGCAAGGGAAACAAGGGTAGTAGGGGGCACCCTACTGGGGTACCAGATGGGATGGGGAGGAGCTGTAGCACCAGTTTGGCTTCTGGTAACTTAACTGGTAATCTGGCGTTCTATGGTTGGCTATGCCCATCCTGGGAAAAGTCTAAATAGGTGCAATAGTCCCAAAAGGTATTGCATTCTTGGAGTAATTTTTTTAATAGCTTTCATTATGAGACAAGAGCAGGTTCCCAGCTTGCAAGGTTTCATAGAAAACCTTGTTCATTGTTATCCAGATTTACTTAACACAACCACTAGTAAGCAACCCCTTCTTTTTCTCCCCTCCTCGCTCACCACTTTTAAGCTGCTCCCAAATCTTGAGATGCTTTTTCAGACTCTGCTCAGCCTGATTGGCCTGTTTCACCGTCTCCTCCTGTCGGTCTTCTGTTTCTTGGAGCTGCAACAGCTGCTGGGCCTCCCTTTGACTGTTCCGCTTTTGAATCTCCTGGATCTCATGACAAAGCTGGAAGAGCAGGATAAGGATGGAAGGAGCTTCCTATTTTTACCAATCAGAGATCATCTATGCCAGCCCCCCGCCTGCCTTGTGCAGGAATCCACTACTATAGCATTCCCAACAGATGGCCAGCCAGCAGCCTCTGTTTCAACACCATCTCCAAGGCAGTCTGTTCCACTGCTGAACAACTCTTACTGTCAGAAAGTGTTTTCTGATGTCCAACTGAAATCTCCTTATCATTTAAACTTGTTTCTTTCCGGACTTCTGAAACAATTCTGAACAATTCTTCCCTGCCTTGTATTCTTATACAAATACCCGACTGCGCCCCATGTTCAAATTCCTGCATCTCCATATATATATATATATATATATATATATATATATATATATATATATATATGCACTTCCTTCATGTATAATGCTACCCTTCCCCCTCGGGCCAATTTCTTTTGAGGAAGTTGGATCCTTCAAACATTGCATTCTCCTCATGAGTTTCATCCTACCAGGTTTTAATAATCCCTTCTATCTAATTATTTGCATTAATACTTCCAGTTCTTTCTATTTGTTCCCCAAACTCTGTACATTTGTATAGACAGCGGAATTGTTGAGTCACGTCACTTGACATATTTCTTCCTGTATTTTGACTGCTTAGAATTGGGTATGATGGAGGTAGAACAAAGTCTCATAAATAAAGAAATAAATATTTGCAGTTTCATTATCAGGTGCCTCCACATCCTGCATACCCTTCCCACTTCCATTCTCAGTACTTGGTGTTGCCTTTTTTCCTCGTCTCCTACCTTTAACCTCTGTTGCCCATTACTTCTCACTCCTTCCCTGCATGTTACATAATGCTGCATCCCCCGACAGGGAATAGCATGGTATGTTCGTATGCATATAGGCATCTATAGCTTTCTGCTAATTCAAGGATGGGTGGATAGCACTTCAGTTCAGCGGTTGGGAAAGCCACAGAGGCAGTCCCCACACTGCCCTTCTAAGCAGCTTCTAAGAACTCAGGAATCCAGATTCCTACCTCTGCCTGCTATATTATACTGTTAACCTTTCTAAGTATTCTGGGATGGATTAGGAAAGGGATGGCAGAAAGCATTCAGTGTGAGATGATACCCCCCCAACATCCAATTAATTGAGACTGGGTGCCGTGATTTGCTTGACCAAGTTTACCAAATAAGCCACAACTGGCTGGATTCTAAGTTGAAGTCCACCCATCTTAAATTTCCTGAGGTTGAGAAACACTGCCCTGGATGGATACACGTTACACCTCTGCTCCGTGAGCTAATTTGGCTGCCAGTTTGCTTTCAGGTCTAATTCAGTGTGCTGGTTTTGACCTTTAAAGCCCTACACGGCATGGGGCCGGGTTATCTGTGGGATCGCCTCTTCCCTCATACATCTACCCATCCCATCAGGTCCGGCAGGACAAGCATGCTGCGGGTCCTGTCCGCGGAAGAGTTCATCCGACCGGACCTAGGAGGCGCGCATTTTCGGCCATGACACCCACCCTCTGGAACATCATCCCTCCTGAGGTGAGGTTAGCCTCCCGGAAAGCCCTCAAAATGTGGTTTTTACAGCAAGCCTGGGGATCCCTTGATAATAGGGAGCCTGCACGCTGGTTGTATTGTAAGTTACACCTTCCCTCTCGTGGGTCTCATTTTATCTATTCTTATTGTTTTAATGGGTTTGTAAAATGTTTTAATTCCTGGTTTTATTGTACGCCGCCCAGAGTCACTTCATGTGAGATGGGCAGCCATATAAATTTGAAAAATTAAATAAATAAATAAATAAATAATAGGGGAGGCAGCATGACATTGAAGCAGCAGTCATCAACTAGTGGGAAGTAAAAGATTTTTGCAATATAGGACAACATCTGGATCCAGGGACACGTTCCCCACAATGCATGAGCATCACTTTCCTCTAACCTTGCATCATAAGCTGCAGAGGATGTGCTGATGACAGTGACTATGGTGTTACGAGTATCCAGCAGCTCCTGAGAGAGACACACAGAGAAAGAAATCCTCTTTGTTGCAACACAACCTCACCATTCTTTATAAAAGTCCCATGCCCGTTTTGAAGCCCAGCCGACTGTACTTTCCTTCTCTCCAAACCATCCTCACCTACAACTTAGCAGCAAGTCTATTTACACATTTTTCTTCCTAATTCTCTTCTCCCTAAACCCTGATAAACCTCAAGAATGAAATTGGGCTTGATTATTATCCTTTAGGGTGTAATTCCACAAGCATAAATTATCCTATACGTGTATTTGGGAAATCTGCAATGGCATCAAAAGCTGCAGGCTCTACTTCCATGGAACAATTCAGGAAATCAGGTTATCGTCAACAATGAAGTAATCCGAAATTTGTTAATTTTTTATTAACAAATAAAACAAGGTAATCCTCACCATCTAATTGCATACACATGCAACAGCTCACATTTTGGAAACTCTACAAAAAGTGGGTGACCAAACAATGGTTAGCTTGTGATTTTGACAGGGTTGGAATTTTCTGGATAATTCTTTTTACAACAAATGTTTACAGAACCCAATACAACTTAAAGCGTCAGAATCTTGTCATCCAATTATGTTCTCAGCTTTATAACTAAAAATAACTTTCCAAAATGCATTGTTAAAGCCCATGATTTCTTCTTAGCCAATAAGGTACCTCAGTTTTAAAATACCCAATAGCCAATCACACCTTTCCATTTTGGGCAAAAGTTTTTGCTAGGCAACCGAATCCCAGAATTCTGTAACAGAACCTCATTATCTTATATCATGACTCCAGTCTTCCTCTGAAACTCTGTTAGCCAAGAATCCCAACAATTCTTCCCAGTTTTCTCCTAAATTGACTCTACCTTCTCTAAATCTTTATACTGCTGTTCAAAGCGATCATGTCCAGATCGGAGAATTTCTAGATCCTCACGTAGTTGTGAATTCAAGACGAGTTGAGAACTGAATTCGGTGGAGATCTGGAAACAGAGAGCAGAGGGAAGAGAGTGTAGACCACCCACAAGTTCTGGCATCAACTCTGGGTATTCCTGACCATTTTTACCTTATCTAGTTGGTTTTCTACTGTCTGTATCCTTCTTTGCAAATGGGCTCTCTGTTCCTGGATCAGGGCGTCACTGCCCACCGCCCGCTTGCGGTCAGCCAAACGGTTCTCCCAGGTTTGGATCTATTAACAACAGGAAAGGAAATTAGCTAATGGAGGTGAAATGCAGGTTAGTTTCAGACCGAAGAAATTTAATATTCTGAGAAATCCATGTTCTCTCAGCTCCTTTGCTCTAACATTTGACTCTGGGGCTCTAAATGCCAACTCTTGACGCATTCTTCATCCCTATATTTAACCCAGAAAGTCTAAATCTTCTTTCAGTTTCTCTTGCACCAATTTCCAAGTTCTCTTTGCCTGGATGTGAAAGAGACAACTGGAAGAAAAAAGACAGTATTCTCTTAGGTCAGCTTTTGCCCTATGTATGAGAACTGTAACTGCTAGAATTCTCAGCAATGTGACCAAAGGGCTGGGTATTTTAAGAATTGAAATCCCAATACATCTAGTGGATGCTAAGTGGGGGATGGCTGCCTTAGATGTTTCCATACTGCCTCTAAGACCTTGTATCAGTACATGCCCGTCAGTATCTCTTGTTCTTTCATATTACAACCACATCACCTTCCTAAGGCCCCAGAATCCTAGCTCTCCAACCTGCGGCTTCATCCCATTAGACACTACTTCCCTTTTAGAAAAGTAAGTTTTGGTTCTTCTCCTGTCTCTCTATACCTCCTGATCAAGCCGAGCCATCTGCTTTTTTTCTTTAATTATTTGTTCCTTCACTTCATCCCGTTGAGTCAGCAAGGACCGGAGAGTGTCGCTTTTGACTTTTTCTTTCTTCTGGTTGGCCTGGCCCTGAACCACAGCCTGCTTGTATCGCAGGTCTTCGTTCTCTTTCTCTAGGCGCTTGACCTCAACCCTGTCCAAGAAAAATGGGGTGGAGGTTTTCAGAGGTGGTAAGATAACACGGCGAGATGCAGCCAGGTGGGCGTGTCTGGGAGCTTCATGGCCGTGACGATGGTGAGTTCTGGTTGGGATTGGTGGCAGCGCCAGTTTAGGAGAGTTTGTGGCACAGGGCAAGGAAAGATCAGAGGGCTAGGAATTTGCAGCTGAACATGTATTTCACAAACTGATACAGAATTTGTCACTGTAAAATAAGCAGGGGAAATGAAGAATACATGATTCCCTTAAAGGGTGTATAATTTTTGTATGCCTGGATAGAAAGCCAGGAATTGAAGATCTCCTGATAGCAGGCAAAATAAGTAGTTTAGATCAGCAGAGGAAAGGAACTAGGAATTCTGGATTCTGTGGGAATGCACTGGATTAAAGGGATAGGATGAAGCTGGGTAAAATCCTTGATCAAAACTGCACAATTCAGCAAGCATACATAATTGTAGACACCAATTATCCCTACAAAATGGATGTACATTTATATAGCAGAGTGTGGGGTGAGCCACATGGCCACATATATTAAATAAAAGCAACTCATATGCATTCACAATTGTCAATTTTATGTTGCTAGGAGCATAACGGTTGCCATGTGCATCAGTATTATGTCAACATCTGGGTCAGCATATGAAGAGGGAAAGGGAAAAGACACTATTTTTTTTAATGTTTCAATTTTTAGTCTTCTCCTTGCAGTAAGGCGTCTAATAACCAGACTCTTTCGAAAACCAAAATTGGAAATGAGAGATCAAAAGATGGAAGTCAAAGAATGCATGTGGGGTGTCATCGCTAACCAAAAAAAGATGAGGCTAAGAAAAAGAAAAGTATGAACTTATGCAGGACTGAAAAATAAGAAGGTAAGAACTCAGCTAATCCAAAATGTTTAAAATAGATTAAACGTTTAATCTATCCCCATATGCTAGCAAGGACGTTTTGTGCTTCAGCTGCTTTAATTTAGTTCCAATTTCAAAACCAAAACACAGCGAGGAGCTCTGGCTTAAAGACTAACTCATAAAACTTACCAAGGCATGTGGAAAACAGCCCTGGTGCCCTGGTTCTGTTTCTTTGGCCCCTTTCTTTGGACACAAAGAACTTATTTCTTTCTATTCGTTTTCAAAAGCTGGCTTCCTTGGCAGCATTTTCATTTGGCTTGAGAATGAGCTCCCAATCTCTTCCAGTCAAACATTAAGGGAATACTGTCTTTTGGCTTGATTGGGAGAGATGCACAGATCCTACCACCTCTATTTTTGTTCCCCACCCAATTTTGCAGTATTGTTTGCTACTTTCACATTGCATTCTGGGGGCCTCAGCTCAGCGAGAGGCTCATTTAGCTGGGCACATCTGCACACTTTACTAGACAGCCTACATTTTCTCAACTTTTTTTCTCTAAAGGTTTCACAGCTTTCCATGGTAGTATATCAACACTTCTGAAACAAAACCACAGCAACACCTCCTGTCAAATACCCTTTATGAAACTGTCAAGCTATATTTGAGCTGAGGATGATATAGATATTTTATAACAGGTTTAGGCTGAGAAAAACTGAGAAAAACTGCAGCATATAAATATATGTTGGAATTCTGGGGAATCGTCACTAAATCTAAATGTCAAAAATACACCTCAGCTACTACCTGCCAAATCTTTTGATATATGGGGATAAAGGGCTTTCCAACAGGATAGAAAAGCAGGAGAAACTAGAATTATTATGGCAGATCCCCCATTAGTGACTTATACTGAGAGTCATCCAACTATCATGCCAAAATAACAGTAATGAGGACAGACTATATCAACTCAATGACAGCAGGATGCCAATGGAAGTTACTCCAAGTCACTGCTAGGGATATGGCTTACAAGAAGGACAAACACATCCTTTGGATTGCAGCCTGACACAATCACTTTGGAAGAACCACTGTCCCAGTGAGCTAGGCAAAATTGGATCATGCCTTCACCAGATCCAGATATTAGCTAACAGAATATAACTAAATATGATAGCTTCTTTTCAGAATCAGCTCAAATATATTAATGTCAGTAATTGGAGACCAAGTATAGGCCATCATCATCATAGAAACCAAATACTGGATTAAATACATTTGACCTAATCCAGCAAGTCTTAAATACTTAAGACCTAATCTTTAAGTTCTCAGTATAAATGAACGGGTACACAGAACATGAACCATAGGATATGGTTGCTTTCCTATTTCAACACTTAAATCACATTACAAGCTCATTCCAGAGGCTCCAGCATCATTAACCCCAATGCGGAATCTGGCAGTACAGGTGGTTCCTACTGCAATAACTTCCTCTTCTCCCTTAAAAGTTACCCATATATTCTAGGTCCCCATCACCACCACCACCACAATATCCTCTTCCCTCTCTTGGAAATTACCTAGGCCTTCTAGGTCCCCATCACTACTCTCTGAACAAAGGCTTGAAGTAGTTTTGAAGAATGGCATCTTCAATTTCTACCTGCTGATAGAAAGAAGAGAGAGAGGAAGAGATGGGAGCGTGTGTAAGAGAGAGAGAATTCAGAAACATTATGTCACTTTCTGAGAATAACTGCTTCATGAAGCTAGTGTATGAAAAATGGTTAAATGCCTCAAACTGCAATTAAGGAGACCCAAATTCAAATCTGCTCAGTGATAACATTTCCCAGTGACTGGTTTCGCACATCATGCTGAGCCATCATGTATTATGCATATGGCTTAGCATGTTGAATCAATCTACATATTGTTGTTGTAACACTGATTTATGACTTGGCATGTGGTACAAATCCAACCAGTTTGTTTTATCCAACAAACCAGTTTATGCAAACCATGAAACTGCAGAATGTGCATTAACTTCAGACCTGTTTTGTTCTTTTGGTTTATGGGTGCACAAAGTGTAGTCTTACAAACTGTTGTTGGGCTACAACCCCTCTCATGTCTCATTATTACCTAAGACATTCCCAGCTGTTAAAAGTTGTTGGTCTGCAGTGTCTGAAGGTCATGTTTTAACGTAAATAACCATTTATTCCACCAAAGGATGGAAGATGCCTATATACACTGCCCTAAGACCTCTGAAGGAAGAGCAAATTAAAATACAAATGACTAATGTTTAAATGGCAATGATGAAACAACAAACTAAACAACTTTCCCTTTAACGTGATGCTCCATAAAAGTGGATATTACAGATATTCCTACAAAAAAAAAATCCTCACCAAATGCTCACTTCTAATACCTAGTATTATTTTATTTTATTTTTTTCAGATTTATTCCATACTAATACCTAGTATGACTTAACCTGTACACTCTACTGTATATCATCTTCCTTTCATCTTCTCAATTCAACATGATTTTTTTCTTCCATGACCATCTCCCAAATTAGAGCTATAATTTTGAAATGCACAACTTGTAAATATAGTCATTTCCTGGATGTTTTGTGCCAGCTAAGAATTGTATGTAATGGAAAGGCTTACCAAAAGTAGCGACATAAGCACCCTTTTTTTCCATGTTGGCATCAAATGACAAATAAAGGTAAACATGCAGAGGACAGGGTATAAACACTGTGAACTAGAAGAATCTTCTGCAGAATTATTTGTAATTCTATTTGAGGAAATATTAAAAAGGATTATCCAGATCTCTATCAGTTTATACCAGATTATATATCAGATTATACCAGATCTCTAAGGATTCAAACCTGGGTATAGGACCAAAACTGCCTGGTAACCTTTGGTGAGGCTGGGAGAAGGGAGTGTGACCAAATCTTGGCCATCCAAATCTTGCCCATGGCTTTCATACCATCCACTATGGACCAGTTGCAAGAGTGGGGGCCACCATTTTCTAGCGGCTCTTCTTCTTCCTGAACAGCCAGTTTCAAACTTGGGGGGTGGAGAGTCTGAGCCCCGGCTGCTCCATTATGGAGTGCCACAGGGCCTTTTCTCTCTTATTATTCAATACCTACAGGAAGCCACTGGGTGAGACCATTCAACAGCAGGGATGAGGTATCATCAATACACTGATGATACTCGTCTTTACATTTCTGCACTGGGCTAGAGGGACGATACAACAAAGAGCGTGGCTGGGTTATTTGGAAGAGTCTGGATGGGGAGGAACAGGCTGGACCTTAGCAAGGTAGAGTGGCAGGTTCATAATCTGGGGTTCTCAGTCGAAGGATGAAACAAGACTTCCTATGTGATCTGAGTAAGCCTGAGCATGGGAGAGTGTGATGTAACACTGTCTGTTACTGCCACATTTAAAATCTGGCTCTGACGAAGTCTTAGCAAATGAGAGCACAGAAAAATCTAGTCACGCCAATGGATTTACATGTCACTGGTTCGCCTATATACAGTTAGTGGAATGTTTTAAATTAGACAAAAAGAATTATAAATTTGTTAATGAAACAACTCAGTTTGAAACGGATCTTTGCATAAATGGTGATCATGTTATTACTAAGATGTATAAGATTTTATTACAGATGAATATAGAAGATGAACATGTTAAGGACTGCATGATTAAATGGGCTAAGAATTTTGGATATAATATCATGTTGGACCAATGGGAGAATAAGTGGACGAAAGGTTTGAAATTTATGCTGAATTATAACTTGAAAGAAAATTTTTATAAGATGATGTATCACTGGTATCTAACTCCTTATAAGTTGTCCAAAATGTATAATGGTGTAACTAATGTCTGTTGGAAATGTTTACAGGGTGAAGGAACCTTTTACCACCTTTGGTGGACTTGTGAGAAGGCTAAAAAGTTCTGAGATCAAATATGTATTAGTACCCAAAAGATTCTTAAAGTAACTATACAAAGAAAACCAGAACTTTCTCTTTTGGGATTGATGGAAAAGGAATTAAGAGAAACAATATGGAGTTTTGCTGTTATATATGATTACGGCTGCAAGATTGTTATATGCACAACGATGGAAAGATCCACAAATACCTACGGTTGAAGATTGGATTGTTAAATGAATGGACTTGGCTCAGGTGGCTAAATTAACAGCTTTAATAAGAGAGCATTCTATTTCTGCATTTATATTAACTTGGCAACCACTTTTAGAGTACTTGCTTATAATAGAAAAAAATGAGGTTTTGATTTTGGGTTTTAGAGATTAAATGGTTTGTTGTAATAGAAATAATGTTATGATGGATTAATTAATTGCAAGAGATTAGATTTGTAAATTTAGTTTTATCTGTATCGGAAAAAGTCGGAAGTCGCTTTCCATTTCTTTTCTTTCTATTGACACTTTTTATAGTTTGTTCTTTTTTCTTTAGTTGTGTTTTCTGTCTACTCTATACTCTTTTTTGTATCTTAATGATATCTTGAAAATAAAAAAATAAAGTTCCCAGAATCCGCAACTAATACGGCCCCAAACTATGTAGTTTACTATTCTGAGAGTTGTGATCCCAGCACATCTGGAGGGCATCAGATTACAGAATGCCTGCCTTCCAGGGTCACTGAACTGGCTGAAGAACAGGTAGAGCTTATAGTTACTTTAGCAATTTTATTGTAAATGTCTGCATGGTTGAAGAGACAAACCGCTTTTCATAAAGTTAAAAATGGTCTGCATAACTTTTCATCAGTTTTTTTTTTCATTATCTCCATTGCTATCTCACAAATTACCTAAAGGACCACTTGAAAGACCACCTGAATTCATCAGTGGTCCCAAGACTGTTTAAAAATTATCTCTCTAGCTCCTTAGTCTTATCAACTTCCCCCCCCAAAAAAAATATTCCATATAATACAAATACCCTTTTTGAATGAAACAGAAAATGCATTCCATCCTCCCACTAGGATTGTTTTTGCTTAAAGCAACTTGAGGAGGAAACTTCAGCTGAAATGCAATTATTTGCCCAAGAACATTCAAGAGTTTGTTAGAATGAGTTCCATTTCAATATCCTTGCCTGAATCTGACTCACTTCAAAACCACAGAACCTCCTTCAATTTTATCTGCACATTCATCACTGTCTCCCAAACTTTTCTCCTTAACCTAATAATTTCCTAGCATCTGAAACCTGAATTAAATCAGCACTCCCTCCCACACAAAAAACAATAAAAGTACCTTGCTCTCTAGGGGGCGCCATAATCTACTGCTTGAGAATGAAGGATCTTAGGCAGACTTTTTCTGACTTCCATCCAGACATTAAGCAGATTCTTTCTGATTCTTGCCAAGTTTTTATGCAAGGCATTCAGGACATTGTGGAAAATATGACCTATAAAATGTCATATCTGGTTGGGGATGTCGTGGATGAAATTGAGGAATTTAACAGCGACAGGAATGTCTCTTAGACTTCTGCTGAGATGTTGGAGGAAGATTGGACAGTCGAGTTGAAGAAATTAAATTAAATTAAATTAAATTAAATTAAATTAAATTAAATTAAATTAAATTAAATTAAATTAAATTAAATTAAATATTAAGAGATCAAGTTGCAAGTCATAAGTGAAATGGATCTTCTTCTGATCCCTTGGAAAAGAAGGGGTTGTTGTGTTTGGGAGGTTTCCTGAAGAGATCTCGGAATTTTGGGGGGGGGGGCAGTTGGGCTGTTTGATTTCTTTAAGAAAAAAACTCTGTGCGTATTGTGGAGATATGTAAATGCTTTGGTTTATTTTGAAGTGGGATAAGGGTTTAAGAATATCTGTCTGGATTGCTTTAAGGGTTTGGCTGATTTCATTTATCTTTAATTATTAGGATTAAGATTATTAAGGTATAATAAAAAAATAATGTCTGGTTTTGAGTTTGACATGCTTAAGATGATTAAAATTGCTGTACTACCAAATATAATGGTAGACAGTTTATATGTTTTTTAGTTTGATCTTTATTATAGTAGACAGGAATATACAGAATAGTAGTAGGAAGGAAATAATTAAATAAATGTTATCTTTGAAGGGGAAGTTGATTAGGAGGTATATATATATTCTTTTCTCTTTTAATTTAAGGGGAGGGAGCAACTGTATTTAGTGTTTTTTATAATGTGCCAATGGAATAATTTATAGAAATAATGTGATTTTGGTTTAATATAGAGTAAGGGATTGATTATGGAAAGTTGTTGTATATCCTTGTTGTTAAAAGTTGGAAGTCACCTTTTTCTGTAACTTTTTTTTTAATTTCTCTTGCATTTCTACACCTTTTTAGTTTTTGTCTTTGTAGTTTTTTGTTTTTCTGTAGCTTTTACCTTTGTTTGAAATTTAATAAAGTTCTTATTAAAAAAAAGATAATTGGCTTTCATGTCCCCAAATCAAGAAATGTAACCTCCCCAAAATAGAATTTATTTTGCTGAATTCTGAAAGCAAAAAAGGGAACTGCCCTTTTTAGATTTAAGTCACTGCAAGCCTCAGCAACTGCCGCATAAATCATTCTGCAGGACCTGCACGGCGTTCTGTTGCAGAAGGCAGTCGTGAACACATGACCGTTAATTCCTCAATCAGAGAGGATATCTGTAGCTCAGGGTTGAACTGTGGAGTCCTTGGTGCTCTCCGAGCCTTGTTGTTTTCTTGCAGACGTTTCATTGCCAGGCTAGGCAACATCTTCAGTGCGAGAAGGGAGCGGGACTTGCTCTCTGTTTATACACCACGGCTTGTCCTGCCTGTGTTGGTGGGGGTCTTGTACTCTCCTTGGTCGTTCTTTGGTTGGGCTGTTGTTTGCTGCTTGGTTAATTTCTCCCCAGGCAACCCTGGAGAATAAACCCTCTATAGAGGGGCAAAGCAAGCTACCCATCTAGCACTGCTCCTGTGCAGTCCCCATTCAGTCCAATGGAAAAAGCAGGCAGCCAAAGGCTCTACTGCAGAGCTTTCCAAACTTTTCATGTTGGTGACACACTTTTTAGACATGCATCATTTCGCGACACACTCTTACAGCAGGGCACAAGGCAGGCACTAGGACCTGCGCAGAATCCTGGCAGGGCTCGGAGGCAGCAGCAGCCACAACACACCCAGACACTGCAGCCGACACACTAACGTGTCCAGACACACAGTTTGGAAAGCTCTGCTCTACTGTAAACATCTACCTTTCCAAAAACACATATTCATAATGGAAAACAGCAAGTACATTTGGTAAGGGCAAAGGAGTTCTTTTTCAAGATGACAAAAAAAGGAACCCAAAACCTTTAAGGCACTAAATAGAGGAATAATTTTTTAAATGCCACATAAAATATGTACATCAAGGAGATTGCTCTGAATTCTTTTCTGCTACCAAAGTTCCTGTATTTGAGCCAGTTTGATCTAGTGGTTAAGGTGCTGGGCTAGAAACCAGGAGACTGTGAGTTCTAGTCCCACCTTAGGCATGAAAGCCGGCTGGGTGACCTGGGGCCAGTCTCTCTTTCTCAGCCCAACTCACCTCACAGGGTTGTTGTTGTGGGGAAAATAGGAGGAGGAAGGAGTATTAGGTATGTTCGCCGCCTTGAGTTATTTATAAAAATAATAAAGGCAGGAAATAAATAAATAAATAAATAAATAAATAAATAAATAAATATGCTGCACTCTCTCCTCTGAGAAAATGGGTGATTGATGGTGGTTGTTGGCACACACCTCTGAATGAACGCTTCATATTCTACCCACCAGAAATGCAAGAAGTTAGTAGTCTGGATAAAGTATAGCCATGGTGGCAAAGGCAGAGAATGAAAAATGTTGTCTGTAAGCTAAGCAACTTAAGGAAAATGTCAGGAAGTGGACTCTCGTGGGAATATCCTGGAGTGTGACAAATGAACACCACGGCATTCTCCCCATCAAGGATAGTGCGCGCCCCCTCTCTGCTTTCTCCCCTCGACCGACACTTGCAACTCCAACCGCCACCACTTTTAATAGCACTTTTAATAGCACTAAGCATCCTCGGGCCTTGGATTGTGAAGCGTTTGTGAACCATCCCAAGCTCTGCATACGACAAATTGTCACGTGGCTGTTGTGTGCAATGGGCTCAGGATGGAGAGGGGAGAAGAACGATTGCGTGGCAGCACAGAGCATGAACTTAGGCAGGAAACGAGGTAACTGAGATGGCTAGAGAGCAAGAATGCAGAGAGAGAAAGAATGAATGAGTCTGGGATTGCAGGCAGAGGAGAGACACAGAAGAAAGGAACGAATAAAAGCAGAAGAGAGAGAAGTGTGACCCTTTCTTCTCTTTCCACTTCCTTCTCCCTTCCTTTTGGACCACTGCTGCCCTGATTCTCCTTGCTGCCAGACACTGTCTACCCCTGGAGGAATGTCGGCCGTGCAAAATACACCAGATCTGCGAGGTACATCAGTAGATTGAAAGCGGTCAGAAGTGCTATGGAAACATCCTTGTCCCAGGAACAGAAGCTGGCTCTCCTACAGTACCAGGGTCGGGATGGGTGTCCCCCATGTTTTCTGTCAAACTTGTAGATTGGCCAAACAATTATGGCGGTGGCATACATGAGCACGGCCAAGAAAGTGCAGTTGCTGAGGAATTTGTCAAACGGGCATGGCAATGAGCCGGTGCATTCGCCAACGCAGAGGATAATCACCACAAGCGAGAAGATGAAACAGATGCAGTAGACCGCCATGCACCACTGAACAGCTTCTGGCTCATCATACAAAACTGGGTTACTTATGAAGACAAAGATGAGGCAGGCAATAAAAGTCTCCATCACCTTCAGCAATCCTGGGACGGTCGCCACGTAGCCGGTAGCTTCTCCTGCCTTACCTCTGGTTATGTTGACCTCGGTGAGGTAAGCTAGAAAGGCCAGGCAAGAAAACAAAGTGGCCGAAATGCGGTATCCCCGTTCCTTACGAGGAAGAATCAGATTCCTAATGAAGGTTACCGGGTAGATGATGGAAGCAGAGAGACACATCAGTGTGGCATACATGGCAAAAGTGATGGTGACGTTCTTCCAAGGGAAGGGCATGCGATTCTGAAAGTCAGCATACTCAACCACCAAGATGATGATGGTGATGACAAAACAGGCACACCATGAGAACATGCACCACTCCCCGTTGCCACCATACCAGGCCTCCCGGTCGGCCACCAAGCTGAAGGTCACACAGGTGAAAAGGACTTGCAGCAGGCGAACAATGCCCAAGTTAGACGTCAGGGCACTGGTGTTGCCTGATTCTGGCATTGTGCAAAGATCTAGGGAGGAGAACAAAGACACATAAGGCAAAACTTTACCATGTTAAAATATACAGTTGAGAATACATTTCCTGAATTTAGGGCTAGGGAATAGAGGGAAAATGGGCAGCCTTCTTCAACCTGGTGGCTTCCAAATATGTTGGACTTCCAGTCTTATCATTCTCAACCAGAATTCCAGTCTTATCTTTGCCAGTAAAAATCCAAAATAACTGCAGGACTACAAGCTGAGGATGACTAATCTAAGTGCCATTGTCTCCTGGACCTGCCTGAATACTGTAGAAGTGACAGCAGGGATGGGGGAGATGTATCACTCCAGGTATGTTGGACATCAGCTGCCAGCAGTCCCAGCCAGGATGGATTACAGGTAGTCCTTGCTTAACAACCATTCATTTAGTGACCGTCCAGAGTTACGACGGAGCTGAAAAAACCAACTTACGACCTATCCTTGCACTTACGACCGTCGCAGCGTCCCCGTGGTCACGTGATCACGATTTGGGCGCTTGGTAACCGTCGCACATTTACGACGGTTGCAGCATCTCGCAGCCACATGATCACCATTTTCGACCTTCCTAGCTGGCTTCTGATAAGGAAAATCAATAGGGAACCGCATGATTCGCTTAACAACTGCCGCAAAAATGGTCGTAAATTTGGGTCCGAATTTGCTTAACAACCACATCACTTAGCGACCTAAATTCCGATCCCAATTGTGGTAGTTAAGCGAGGACTTCCTGTATATGAATTCTAGTCCAATGTCTCCAATTTGAGATTCACAAATTTTACTCCTAAATCATTGTAGGCATTTTCAGATTTACCCCATCTATAAAATGCAAACATGAATGGTTTGCCATTTATATGGGAATTCTTGGTCTCCCTGCCTGACTGGCACCATCTCACCCATCAAAGATCCTGTGCGGCTTCTGAGTATCAGGGGGGCCTGCCCCAGCTGCTTTTCTCGAAAGAAATAGTCAATCGCTTAAAACAAAGGGAGCTCAACGGCAAGGAAGACAGTAATTATTAAAAGTGAGAAAAGTAACGTAAGTGCCACTCATCCAAAACGGTGTTGAACGACAACAGCAGCAGCATTTTAAAATTTATTTCAACAATCATCAGAGAGAGGCCTCCAGAAAAACTTAAAGACTTAAACTATAGGATATGTTTTACAAATTATTAGATTTCAGCCAAGAAATAGCCTGATTGATCTCATATTATTTATTGTCAAAGGCCAGGTTGATCTCTTATCCATCCTTAAAGAAACATGATTTCTCGGTTTAGAAAGCATGGCATTCGATTTTTAAAGGGTATTTTTCTGTTTGTATGACCGCATGAGGAAAATTAAATGTAATGTTTTGGAAAATCTGTTGCAAAATCTTTTAGTTTTGCCCCATGGAATGGAACAGAAAATCCTTCCTCGAAAGGCACCATTGTTGCTGGTGCATGTTTCTGTAAGTGTCATCGTGAGCTAGATGCCTTAGTGCAGGGTTTTTCAAACTGTTTTCTGCCGAACCCTGCAGTTCCGTGAGAACTTGATGGGGCTCCAGATGTAAGGTCCCCCATTGGAACCTTCCACCCCGACACGTGCGCCAGGCAATAGACAGAGAGGAGGAATGCATCCAGACGGAGACCGATCGTTAACACCTGTCAATATCAGACAACCCATTCATCCACCAGCGAGACAAGAGAGGCGCCAAGAAGGAAACTGGCAGCGCTGGCAATACACATTGAACTAAAGGGGGGGAACCTCATAAAGATCAATCGTTTACCAGAACGGGGCATTCAGATCTTCACCGATGTTAGGGCTTGTATGTTTCCTTAGTAAAGTTCATTCCGCGTAACCTGGCGTGAGGAGCTTTTATTGGGACATAGCACCCGGAACCATCACAGAAAGGGCATGACCACTAGCCAGTCTGCCACCTCCCCTTCTAAAAAGCTGGACACATACCTTACTTTAGCGTCCTCCGTTGGTAAAGTGTCCTCAAATTCCCCCATAAAACCCCTCACATGTGTCATGAAACAAGCAAGTTTCTTTGGATCCCTATCAAACCTCATCTTCCATTCGCTTACCCCTGATGGTTTGCCTGTGAGAGACGGAGTCCTGATTCGACCGTGGGGTGGGGTGGGTTGCGGCTGGTCGTGGTTTTCTGGTTCGGATTCCTCCGCTTCTTCCTCGCTGTCGTCTGTGAATTTGTCCTCCCCCTCGGAGACGGTTGGGCTCGTTGTTCCCTGCTTCTTGGTTGGCCCCTCTAGTTTTTGTAAAATTCTGTCCATTACTATTTTCATTGATCCCAGCTGTTGGCTCACTGTCTCTAGGTCCAGTCGGGACATCTTTTCCTCTCATGCGCTGAGACTGAGTGACACGTTTCGTGGTGCGTTTTCCGCCTTTAGCTTCTAGCCCACCTCCGATTCCAAAGGACCATTCCGCCAGGTTTTTCGGCGCCCATACCCATGGTGTGGTTTCCTCAATTTTGTGGGTTTCATGTCTCTGCGACTCACACTTTTTTCGACTCCCTTTGGGTGCGATGGTCACCGTTTTTTCTTCCTTCGGGATCGCTGAAGCCCCCTGGGATGTGGTTGCTGCACTCTGGGTTGGGGTGGTGGGTCTCTCTGAGTTGTTGTCGCTCGACATGACTTACTTTGTTGTGTTGGCGTCGATTCTCGACGGACAATTTGCCAAAGTTACGGGGTTGTCTCCGGGAAAAATCGACTGGTGTTGTTGATTCAGATCTTTCTGTGATGGTTCCGGGTGCTATGTCCCAATAAAAGCTCCTCACGCCAGGTTACGCGGAATGAACTTTACTAAGGAAACATACAAGCCCTAACATCGGTGAAGATCTGAATGCCCCGTTCTGGTAAACGATTGATCTTTATGAGGTTCCCCCCATTTAGTTCAATGTGTATTGCCAGCGCTGCCAGTTTCCTTCTTGGCGCCTCTCTTGTCTCGCTGGTGGATGAATGGGTTGTCTGATATTGACAGGTGTTAACGATCGGTCTCCGGCTGGATGCATTCCTCCTGTCTCCCGTAGCCGGTATCCCGATGTGTATTGCCTGGCGCACATGTTGGGGTGGAAGGTTCCGATGGGGGACCTTACACCAGAAGAGATTAAGAGGAAAAAAAAGTTCATTCAAACACTGCCCATTTTCTATCACTAAAGCTTTGCCTCTTGATTAGGCGTTCCAGGGGGAAAAAATCTTAAGAACATGGTTCCACAGCCTGAAAAACTTTGAAACCCTCTGGCTTAGTTAGGCTGACCATATTTCCTTGAGGCAAAAAAGGGGCATTGGGATGGCAAAACGGGACGGGGTGTTATGTAATATTCCGTATTCATGAAAAAGACGGGTCCCCACACCCCGGTCCGTGTGATTGGCTCCCGCCTGCAAACCCCACCCCCCGGTCCACACGATTGGCTCCCGCCTAGCCAATCACCCTCCTCTCTACCTCTCCGCCCTCCTTTGCTGCGTGCTGACAGGCAGGAGGGCTTCCTCTTCCGGGCTGCCTCCAATCGGCAGCTCCGGCTCGGATCCTCCTTCCGTGCCATTCCCACCGGGTTTAAAAAATGGGACAAAATTGAGATTTTTATCAAAACGACTGGACGGTTGAAAAATGCTAAAAAAAGCGACTGTCCCGTTCAAAATGGGACATATGGTCAGCCTACTTTGTGCCTAAGGCAGGACTAGAACTGACGGCCTCACGATTTCTAGCCCGTTGCTTTAACCACTACACCAAACTGGCTCTCAATATCCCACACACTGTATAACTAATCTATAGTTATATCTATATCTTTATAGAGAAAGGGACACTACTAGCTAAAACAGGATAAGCCAACCAGGGTTTATGGCCTTCTGTAAATCGCAGGCCCTTTTTTCAAGCCCCACCAAGGTCCCATAGCCAAAATTGCACAGCAAATGAAAGAAATTCAGGGGCACATTTGTGCAGGTGTGTGCTTGTTTTCAATGCCCTTCCTCAAAGTGGAATAGGTGCATTAAGAGACCTTATATCCCCTGGAAACTGGAAAAAAAATAGAATTAAAACCATAGCAGCAAAGAGATTGTCTAGCTTTGTGAGAAGGAATTAATGAAAAAGAGGGATGTTTATTTCCCACTCTAGGGTTAAAATAGTTTTTTCCCCCTCCCTTATTAGGGCAAGAGGAATATCGAACGATTGCTAGAGACAAGCGGGAAGTTTGCTCAGCTTTTTTTTTGTTTTGTGAGGCTGGCACGCTTCCTACCCAGATCATTCGACGGGGCACTAGCGTTTCTCCTAATCTTTTGCACTTGGTGTCCCACCAAGGATTGCAACTGAAGGATTGCACTGACCCTCGAACGGTGCGCTGGGAGGGACACGCTCCAAAAGGAGGGGATGGGGCCTTGTGGAAAGCTCAGATTGCTTTGATGTACATTTAATGGGTGCCATAGATAATATTACTGCCCAGTCCTGAAGATAATGATTTCCCCCTTCCGTCATGTTGAAAAGGATAATTGGCTAACCCTTTCTGGAGGTCTTTGCAGGAGACCACCAAGGAGGTTGCATGTTATAAACCATGGATCAGTTGCTCTTTGGATTTAAAGGCAAAAAGATACTTCTAAGAGCAGGTTTAGAAGCTTCCTCGTACCTCGTGATCCAAAGAGCTGCACAGCCATAGTGTACTGTTCTCATATCCTTCCTTCCTCCCTCCCGCCTTTCCTCCCTTCCTTCTTTACCCTCTTCCTCCTTCCCTTCTCCCTCTTCTTCCTTCCTTCCTTCTCTCCCCTTCTTCCTTCCTTCCTTCCTCCCTCCCATTTCCTCCCCCTTCCTTCCTTCTGTCCTTCCTTCTCCCTCCTTCCCTCCTCCCCCTCTTCTTCCTTCCTTCTCTCCCTTTCCTTCCTTCCTTCCTTCCTTCCTTCCTTCCTTCCTTCCTTCCTTCCTTCCTTCCTTCCTTCCCTCCTTCTCCTCTTCCTCCTCCCCTCCCCCCCTCCCCCCTTCCTTCCTTCCTTCCTCCCTCCCTCCCTCCCTGTATCTACAGCACACTGTTCCTGATCTATAGCGGCTTCCCAAGCCCCCCTCCTTGGGAGTTAAAGCCAATTCTTTCTCCTCGCCTGACATTTCTGCAAGGGATTAAAGACAGGGAAGCCGGCGGAGGCTGCAAGCAGAAGGCAGCCCGAGCAGCAGTGAGAATAAGTGGGGGATAAATGCGACGTTTGTACTCCCGCAGTGAATCTCGGCTCCTATACAACTTCCCCAGTCACGTGGTCGGATGCAAACCCTGGACGGCACCGGCATGAAAAGCCCCGCTTGGATAGGCTGACCATATTTCTTTGAGGTAAAAAACGACCCTGGAGAAAGTGGGCGCGCATTTGCGCGCGCTTCGCCACAGGAACTTTCAATAATGGGACAAAATGGGTATTTTTATTAAAATGATGGGAAGCTCCAGAATTGTTTAAAAAATGGGACTGTCCCGTTCAAAACGGGACGTATGGTCAGCCTAGTGTGTGTGTGTGTGTGCGCGTGCGATTACGCTGAGCAAGTAATCTGCGCGCACGCACACACACACACGCACCCTCTTCCCACAACCTTCCCGTGCCTGCTTTCCCTGGCCTCGCCACTGCTGGGCAGACAATCTCAGGATCAGGTAAGGAGGCAGGAACCTGGACTGTGGTGTTGCTTCTGCTGCTGCGATCGCACATGGCAACTGGGCTTACAGTTGCCGCGCTGATAGGGCCTCTTCCGGGCTGCCTCCAATGGCAAGTCCGGCTCCAGTCCTCCTTCCTGTCTTCCTGTCCTCCTTCCCGCCGGGTTTAAAAAAGGGACAAAATGGAGATTTTGATCAAAACGACGGGACGGTTGAAAAATGCTAAAATAACGGGACTGTCCTGTTCAAAACGGGACGTATGGTCACCCTCTGGCTTAGTGGACAAGAGAAGGGCTACCAAACTGGGCTACAAAATTCTGAAAGACCAGTAGATGGCAGCAAAGAAATCTAGAAAATGTAACTATCTGCTGCCATCTAATGGTCTTTCAGGTTTCTGCAGCCCAGATCAAGTAGCCCTAGTAATAATCATGTTGAGAGAAGCAGGGAAGCTTTTATGAATTAAAAAAAGAATTGATTCTTCTCCAGCCCAAGGTTTTACTATATTACAAATGGCTAACAACAGCACACAGTGGGGAGGAGAAATCATTACAGTACAGATTTCTATTTTGTGGGGTCTTTTCATAATGCTACCAAAAATGTTAGGCTAAGGATAACTAAGAAAAGAATATGTATTCTGCAAAAATAAGATTTTTTAAAAAAAAAATACACCTAATGGTTCCTCCTATTAAGCATCTAGTGAACTGTGGGCATTTACAGTGAAGTACATAACATAAACCCATAGATGGCGGTCACATCACACATACATGCTTCCCCTTAGTAAAATATTTCTCCTCCTCACATAAAAATGCATCCAACAATAGTAGCATGTCTCTGCAATTGTAATGCATGCATTATTGATACAAATACACACTATTTGACTCCATACACTACCCCATCTACTGTACACTTGTCCTCTGCACTCACTAAATACTGCCCATCTTGCAATTTGCATTGTAACATGCACAGCACCCAGACAACATTAAATGTGACTTCCATCGTGATGAGCACCACACCTATCATCTATTACAACATCCTCACCTCACCAGATTAGCGTTAGGAAATTGTTCAGCTTTTGTCCTGAGAAAATATTGCAGTTTTCCTATACAGTATTAATAAAGGGATACATCTCCCTTAATTGAAAGTCTTGTGAGGCCAAAATATTTGGCAAAGAAGTTGTGCTCTTGTAAAAAACTGCTGGATTCAGACTGCAGCTTTTTTTAAGGACACCGATTATTTTCATATACTGACGAACCATAAGCTTGCACAATTTTTCTGTTTTTGCTTGGCAATTATTCAAAGGTATACTGCCTCTCCCCTTCATGGATCCATGCCTTGTCGTGGCGAAGGGGCTTGCGTAACTCAATGAAGTCGGGTCAAGAAGAACAGGTCATGACGGAGAGTTCTGACAAAACGTGGTCCAAAACTGGAGGAGGGAATGGCAAACCACTCCAGTAACCTTGCCAAGAAAACCCATGGACAGTATCAAAAGGCTAAAAGATATGACGCTGGAAGATGAGCCCCTCAGGTCGGAAGGTGTCCAAAATGCTACTGGGGAAGAGCAGAGGGCAATTCCGAGTAGCTCCAGAAAGAGTGAAGCAGCTGGGCCAAAGCCGAAAGGACGCTCAGTTGTGGATGTGTCTGGAAGTGGAAGGAATGTCCGATGCTGTAAAGAACAATATTGCATAGGAACCTGGAATGTAAGATCTATGAATCAAGGTAAGCTGGATGTGGTCAAACATGAGATGACAAGATTGAACATCGACATCTTGGGAATCAGCAAACTAAAATGGACAGGAATGGGCAAATTTAATTCAGGAGACCATTATATATACTACTGTGGGCAAGAATCCCTTAGAAGAAATGGAGTAGCTCTCATAGTCAATAAAAGAGTGGGAAGGACTCCAAGCCTGGCTGGCAACTCGACAAGTCAGAGTTTCTCAGAGCTCTGAGCTCTGAGACCTGGCTAACTTTCTATCTTGTTTGCAGGGGTCTATAGACCACTGAAGTTTCCCCCTGGAGAAGGGGGAACCAGAAGATTGCTCACAGAGCCATTGTAATTGCCCACTCCTGTTTTTCTTTGTTGTTTCCACCGCGGAGAAGAACGGGGTGAATGCAATGAAATGGCCGAAGGAGGATCCTAGCTCTGCAGAGAACGTAAGTCTCTTGGGAGACACAAGAGTGACAGCCAGCTTTTAGACCACTTTATATTAGTTTTCTTTTTTAGATTAGCACATTTTTTATTATCTAAAATTTATCTTTGGACTTCGTTCAAAATGTTGGCTAATTTTGTGTTTTCTTTGCTATAATTAATTTTGGTGGAAGTTTGATAGATTTTATTTTGGCAACATAGTGAACAAGTTTTGTATTTTTCTGCCTTTCTTTTGTATCAGAGAAATTGGGATTTAAGAGACTTTGTTGGTATTTCTTACTCGACAAACTAACTGACTTTTGAGAAATTGTTTGTTTGGGTTAAGCAGCTTGCAGCCTGAAGAATAAAGAAGAATAAAGAATAAAGTATAGAGAATGTGTGCCTCTCTACCTTTTTTTTTTCTCTACTTTTTTTTAGAAAGGACTATCTTTCATTTGGAATATATCTTCATCTTTCCTTTTCAAACTGTTTGAAATACTGCTCTGTGGAATTTTTTCATCTCTTACTTTAAAAGCTTTTCTTACTTAAAGAAATAGACATTATTGATAAATAATAGAACAGCTGTTCCCTGCTCCCCTGAGAAAATTTTTTGTTTTGGCTACGGCAGCTGATTACGATTTGAACATGGCATTTCTCACAGCACTTCAGGATTTTAAGGAAGAAACCAGCAAAAAAATTTTGCAAATTAAGAAATCCATAGAACGTATATTAATAGTTTTGATGGCTCAGGAACAGAAGATACAAGGGACAGATTTAGAAACAGAGGAAAGACCTTTCGAACCAGTAGAGAAACAGGGAAAGAGGACTTTGAATGTATTGGTACAGAAGAAGATTATGATATTTTACAGGAAGTGGTCTATTAAATGTTTGGGCATAAATACATTGTGGCAGCTGAGACAGGAAGATTTTAATATGCAAATTGATAGATATGGCAAAATAAACATTTTGATATCCCACATGAGTTACAGAAATAAACAAGTTGCATATCGTGATATTGGCATAACCTAAACAGGAGATTTATTGATATTGATTTGGAATGCAAGGTGAATGAAAATGCGGATTTGGTATTGTACACAGAGTAAGCACAGATATGAGAAACTTACAGATGCATAAAAACATGATATTTTAAGTGTAAGATACAAGATTATAAATAAATATGTTGATATTATATATTACTCTTTCTGGAGACACATTTATGAGAAGACAATGAGATGATGAGATGGAATTAGAATGTAGGTTATTACAAGAATATGTTGTATGTATTAGGTTATATGTTATGTTAGGTTTTGTATTTTTGCTATATTATGTATTATGTTATGTAATATGTTAGATTATGTATTAATGGAATATATAGTCATAACATGAACAGAATATACTGTATTTTATTAGACGTAGATAAGGCCTTTATTTGTTATACTAATTGGACTTTATTGAAGATATAAATATAGATGTAAAAGTGGAAAGAGCAAATGGAAAACATTTAATTGATGCAACAATGAACATTTGATTACTATTCTAAGGAGTAGAAACCAGAGATGGATTGTTGGAAGATATCAAGAAAGGCGAAACCTATATGAAGAACAGAAGATTGGATTATAGAAATCAAAGGGTATATGACAAAGAAAAGTTTCTGTGTATTGTATAAAGGACTAACATTTAAAGTTAATTGTTGTACTTAAAGTTCAAGGATAAATTGGAGGACATCTATTTTCTATATTTTCTTTGTTTGTTATTTTTTGACTTCACTTTTTCTTTTCCTTTTTCTTACTTTGTATTTCTATTTCTTTTCTTTTGTATTACCTCTTAATATGTATTTTAAAATTTAATAAAACTTATGGATAAAAATAAAAGAGTGGGAAAGGCAGTACTGGAGTACAACCTTAAAAACGACAGAATGCTTTCAGTTCGATTCCAAGGCAAACCATTCAACATCACAGTGATCCAGGTCTATACCCCAACCACTGATGCCGAAGAAGCTGAAGTTGACCGGTTCTATGAAGACCTACAACACCTTCTAGAACTAACACCAAAAAAAGATGTCCTTTTCATCATAGGGGACTGGAATGCTAAAGTAGGAAGTCAAAAAATAACCGGAATAACAGGCAAGTTTGGCCTCGGAGTACAAAATGAAGCAGGGCAAAGGCTAATAGAGTTTTGTCAAGAGAACACGCTGGTCATAGCAAACACTCTTTTCCAACAACACAAGAGACGACTCTACACATGGACATCACCAGATGGTCAATACCGAAATCAGATTGATTATATACTTTGCAGCCAAAGATGGAGAAGCTCTATACAATCAGCAAAAACAAGACCTGGAGCTGACTGTGGCTCAGATCATGAGATTCTTATCGCAAAATTTAGGCTTAAATTGAAGAACGTAGAGAAAACCACTAGACCAATCAGGTATGACCTAAATCATATCCCTTATGAATATACAGTGGAGGTGAGGAATAGATTTAAAGGATTAGATCTGGTAGACAGAATGCCTGAAGAACTATGGATGGAGGTTCGTAACATTGTACAGGAGGCAGCAACTAAAACCATCCCAAAGAAAAAGAAATGCAAGAAAGCAAAGTGGCTGACTGATGAGGCTTTACAAATAGCTGAGGAAAGAAGGGAAGCAAAAGGCAAGGGAGAAAGGGAAAGATATAACCAACTGAATGCAGATTTCCAGAGAATAGCAAGGAGAGATAAGAAGGCCTTCTTAAATGAACAATGCAAAGAAATCGAGGAAAACAATAGAATGGGGAAGACTAGAGATCTCTTCAAGAAAATCGGAGATATCAAGGGAATGTTTTGTGCAAAGATGGGCATTATAAAGGACAAAAAAGGCAGGGACCTAACAGAAGCAGAAGAGATTAAGAAGAGGTGGCAAGAATACACAGAAGAACTATACAAGAAAGATCTTAATATCCCTGATAAATACGATGGTGTGGTCACTGAGCTTGAGCCGGACATCCTAGAGAGTGAAGTCAAGTGGGCCTTAGGAAGCATTACTAACAACAAAGCTAGCGGAGAAGACAGTATCCCAGCTGAGCTATTTAAAATCCTAAAAGATGATGCTGTTAAAGTGCTGCACTCAATATGCCAACAAATTTGGAAAACTCAACAGTGGCCACAGGATTGGAAAAGGTCAGTTTACGTTCCAATTCCAAAGAAAGGCAATGCCAAAGAATGTTCAAACTACCGTACAATTGCACTCATTTCACATGCTAGCAAGGTTATGCTCAAAATCCTACAAGCTAGGCTTCAGCAGTATGTGAACTGAGAACTACCAGAAGTGCAAGCTGGGTTTCGAAGAGGCAGAGGAACTAGAGATCAGATTGCCAACATTCGCTGGATCATGGAAAAAGCAAGAGAGTTCCAGAAAAACATCTACTTCTGCTTCATTGACTACGCTAAAGCCTTTGATTGTGTGGATCACAACAAACTGTGGCAAAGTCTTAAAGAGATGGGAGTACCAGACCACCTTACCTGTCTCCTGAGAAACCTGTATGCGGGTCAAGAAGCAACAGTTAGAACCGGACATGGAACAACCAACTGGTTCAGAATTGGGAAAGGAATACGACAAGGCTGTATATTATCACCCTGCTTATTTAACTTATATGCAGAGTACATCATGAGAAATGCCGGGCTGGATGAATCACAAGCCGGAGTTAAGATTGCCGGGAGAAATATCAACAACCTCAGATATGCAGACGATACCACCCTAATGGCAGAAAGTGAAGAGGAACTAAAGAGCCTCTTGATGAGGGTGAAAGAGGAGAGTTATGCTATTTTTAAGGACACCTATTATTTTCATATACTGACGAACCATAAGCTTGCACAATTTTTCTGTTTTTGCTTGGCAATTATTCAAAGGTATACTGCCTCTAAATGTGAAGGTTCTATTTAGCTACACTGATACATTGAACAAAAGAGCCAGTTTGGTCTAGTGGTTAAAGCACCAGGCTAGAAAACAGGAGACTGAGAGTTCTAGTCCTGCCTTAGGCATGAAAGCCGGCTGGGTGACCTTGGGCCACTCCCTGTCTCTCAGCCCTAGGAAGGAGCCAATGGGAAACCAGGAGACTGGGAGTTCTAGTCCCGCCTTAGGCATGAAAGTCGGCTGGGTGACCTTGGGCCAGTCACTCTCTCTCAGCCCAACTCACCTCACAGAGTTGTTGTTGTGGGAAAAATAGGAGGAAGGAGTATTAGGTATGTTCCCCGCCTTGAACTATTTATAAAAATAATAAAGGTGGGATAAAAAAAATCTAAAAGGTTTTCACAGACTTTGTCCGTAAAATTGTAGGCTACATAATAAAGCTGTGATGGCACAATCTGACCCATGTTCGTTTCAAAATCACTGTCTCGAATGACCCCCCACCCGGGTGCCATTCTGACATAAAGCCAGCCGGGAAACATACAGCGAGCAAACCATAGAAAGCAATAAGCGGCGTACCTGCGGAAAAGAGATAGCTGATGTAGGTTCAGCACCAGTACGCTGGACAGAGTAATTAAGCGAAAGAGGCGCTAGACTGCAAGAGGAACTTGCCAGAAAAGGTGGGGAAATAAATGTATTTAAATTGCTACTTGAAGAGCTGTAAGTTAGCTGAAGCTTTAACGCGCTTTGGATCACGAGCTGAAATAAAGATTCCTTTCGATTCCAACGTGTTTCGTGTGAGGAGTGCTGATTTCTAGCGGAGGATCATCACAATCACTTTAGAGTTTGTTTTGGAGAAGCCAGCCCTGTGGTATCTTAAAATCTTTGCTACTTCTGTTTCCCTACTAACTTTGCTGCTCATTTGTTCCATTAAAACAACCTGAGCGTTACAGACACGCACTTCCCTGGCACAACACGCACGCCGGGTTGCCAAAGCCATATGCGCAGTGCATTCCACTGTCTCCGTGTTTTGAAAAAGAGCGTTGCCTCCGCGGGTCTGCCTCCTGCCGCAAAGTTAGCCCGCAAATACGGGGGCTCCTTCTTTGAAGAAACGACGGAAAGGAAGAGCCATGGGGCGGGGCACCCTGACATTGCAACGTCCACCAGCTCACCCGAAAGGCAGCCCTGCAAACAGGTCGCAGTGGGGCAGCTCAGCCACGCACCTCGTTTCCCAAGAACAACGGTAGCCCCCACCTTCCAGCCCAAATCACCTGCCCCAAACCCCTTTGCTTTTACTCCGCAAGACCCGCTCACTTCCCCCTCGGAAGGCGGGGACACGGGCCATTCGGATGAGCCTGCTTTAAACTCCGGAGCCCTCGCCGCCGCCCAACTCCATGCGCCGCTTTCCTCTCAACTCCAAGAGCCCCGCCCCGCGCCGCCTTCAACCCCCCAGAGCTCTCCACGTCCCCCCAGCCCCAATTTCTCCCGAAGGTCCTTCTTACTTCCAAGGCCGGGGCGGGCGCAGAGCCTGCAGCGACGGAGACTCCCGGGGCGCGGCGAGCTAGCGAAAGATGCTCCTCGTCAGACCTTAGTCTAGGCGGCGGCACCCGGACTGGGTTGGCCGAGGCGGGAGGGGAGCTACTCGCCGGAGAGGGCGAGAGGGGGATGCCGGGCAGGAGGAGGGGAAAGGGTGGGACGTGGGCGGAGGAAAGGCGAGCTGAGGGGTCGGCAGGCGCTCTGTTGTTGCCGTTGCTGCTGGCGACAAGGAACAATAAGCATTACGCGTGTGGTCCCCACCCGAGAAGCAGCTTGGCTGAAGCCAAGGGGACCCCACGCTCCTTTCCCCCGGCGCTCAAGGCTCCCCCAAAGTTCCCCGGCTGAACATTGCCCCGACTCGGTATTTGTCACTCGGAGCTGGAAAACCACAGCCTACGAATGTGGATGGCCCAGGGCCCCTGTTCACTTTGCTTCATAGTTAAAGGCGGAGTGGAGGAATCCACCGCGCGCCGCACCGGGTGGCAGTGAGTTCCGCAAGCCGGTTAGGCATAACCTAAGAACATCAACAGCGTCCTGTTGGAAGGCACCCCTGGCCGATCTAGTCCTGCAGTTTGTTCCCACAGTGGCCAACCAACTGCACGAGGACGCCCACTGGTCTCCCAGCAGATGGCCTTCAGAGGCAGCCACAGGCCACCAAGGGGATCCCCAGGACTTCCAAGAATTGGTCCAACCTTCGTTTCAAGCTAGCCAAGCTGGCAGCACCGTATCTGGTGGTAGCGAATTCCGATGTTTTATTGTGCCTTGCAAATGCAGGGATTCCCTCATCCCCAGGCAGCACGTGGCTCCTGCAGAAATGCTGTAGCCACGTTGCATAGAATCATAGGGTTGAAAAGGACCTTGGAGATCGCTCTCACAGTAAGGAAATACCTCCTCATTTCAATGTCTTCATCTTGCAGCGGAGAGAAAGTGTGTAAGGACAGAGCTCTCATATTATCCAGGATATTGGCAACAAATAACAAAAACGAACCTTGTCTCATCATAATCCTAGATCTGTTTGGCTTCTTGCTTAATTGCACGATTTCTCTTAATGCAAACAAGTGATTGCGTTCACCAGTCACACCAAAGCAGGCGTGCCCAACTCACGGCCCACGGGCCGCATGCAGCCCTGAACACCTAGTAATGTGGTCCCAAAACATCATAAACTTTTAACATTATTTTGCTTTTTTTTCGTGGCTCTAGCGCGGACTGTGTAGGTAGAAACAACAGAACGCTTTGTACTGGAGGGAGCAGTGCAGTGCTAACGCCGCCGCCGCCCGCTACACACGTCAGCTTGTGGCAACTTGGCATTATATATAATATTTCAACCTACCTACACGTGTTCTGTGATGATAGGTGTTTATTGTGTTATTATTTTTAAGTAGACATGTAAGCTTTCTTTTAAAAAAGGTAAAGGTTCCCCACACACATTTGTGCAGTCGTGTCCGACTCTAGGGGCCAGTGCTCATCTCCGTTTGTTAGCCGAAGAGCCAGCGTTGTCCGAAGACGTTTCCATGGTCATGTGGCCGCATGACGTGCACGGAACGCTGTTACCTACCCAGCGAAGTGGTACCTATTAATCTACTTGCATTTGCATGCTTTTGAATTGCTAGGTTGGCAAGAGCTGGAGCTAGTGCGGGAGCTCACTCCGCACGCAGGGCTAGGGAATCGAACCTCTGAACTTGCGATCTTCTGATCGACAAGCCTGGCGTCTTACCCACTGAGCCACCACGCCCCTTATAAAGCTTATAAGCTTTCTTATTTGATTATTAAATTTTGCTTTGTTTATTTGCCTACCTAACAATTTACGATGGGCTTGTGTTATTTCTTTTAAAAAATATTTATTCCTAAATAAATTTATTCCATAATGGCTTCAACGTCATTTCAACAGAAAACAGAACCCAAAAAAGAAAAGAAAAAAAGAAAAATTGTGGATGAAGGAAGAATATTCAACGAAAAATGGACAGATTAGTACTTTTTTCTCAAGACAAATACTAAGGCACTATGCTTAATCTGTAGGGGAAATGTGTCAGTTTTCAAAGACTACAATTTGAAAAGGCATTATACGGAAAAACATGCTGCCAAATTCGAGCCGTATCAAGGAATTTGTCGTAAAGACAAATCAGCAGAACTGAAAAAAGTCTGTCATCTCAACATTTTTTTAAAAAAAAAGTTACAACTCAAAAGGACTCTATTATAAAAGCTAGTTATTTGGTAGCAAATCTGATTGCAAAAAAATCAAAACCATTTACCGATGGTGAGTTTATTAAGCAATGTATGGAAAGTGTGGCAGATATAATTTGTCCTGATAAAAAAAGGGATTTTTCTAAAATCAGTTTGTCTCACCAGACTATAGCCAAGCAAATTGAAGAAATAGGAAAATCTATCGAAAGAGGTTTGAAGAGTGAAGCTGCTAATTTCAAATTTTATGCTTTGGCGATGGACGAAAGTACTGATGCTACAGATACGGCTCAACTTGCCATTTTTATTAGAGGTATTGATAACGAATATAATGTCACTGAAGAAATGGCTTCTTTGGTGCCATTAAAAGACACAACTAAATCTATTGATTTCTATGAAGCAGTAAAAATGACATTAAAGCGATTTTCTTTAACCATTTTCAACATATCTGGTACATCTACTGATGGCACCCTGGCGATGGTTGGTAAAAGTGAGGGACTTACAAAATTGATAGAAGATGATGCAAGTGCCGCCGGCAACTCACGTTTGATGAAGTATCACTGCATTCTACATCAAGAAAATTTATGCACAAAAGCTTTAAAAATGGATAATGTCATGCAAATTGTCATCAAAGCAGTGAATTTCATAAGGGCCAAGGGATTGAATCATCGCCAATTCCAGGAGTTCCTTAAAAGTATGGATGCTGATTATGGGGACATCATTTACTTTTCTGAAGTAAGGTGGCTAAGTTGGGGTAAAATGCTGAAAAGATTTTATGATTTGTGAAATGAAATCAAGTTGTTTATGGAATCAAAAAGAAAATTTGTGCCAGAACTTGAAGATGAAAAATGGCTCACAGATTTAGCATTTTTGGTGAATGTGACCACTCATTTAAATGAGTTAAACATGCGTCTTCAAGGTGAAAACCAACTTATCACTGCAATGTTTCAAACCATAACAGCGTTTGAAATGAAACTTAAAGTATGGCAAGCTCAAGTTATGGAAAATAATTTTATACACTTTAATACGTTGGCTAAACACAGTCCTGTGAACAGCGAGAAATATGCAGCCTTGCTTTTCGGTTTGATACAGGAATTTGAGAACAGGTTTCAAGATTTCTGGAAAAATCATTAATATTTTGGTATATTTTCGACTCCATTTTCAGTTGACATAACTACATTACTACAATCCATAGAGTTGCAATCAGACATTCAACTCAAAATAAAATTTGGAGTAGAGTAGTCTCTCTACTGGACTTTTATAAGACCTATCTTCCCAGAGAAAAATATCCCTCGCTTCACAATCACGCCTTATTCATGACATCGCTTTTTGGCAGCATGTACATTTGTGAGCAACTATTTTCAAGGATGAAGCACACGAAGAGTAAAATTAGAATTAAAATTTCTGATGAGCACCTTGAGAACTCACTGAGAATTGCAACCACTTTCATCAAACCAGACATTGATGCATTAGTTTCACAAAAACAAGGTTAAATATCCCACTAGTTTTATGTTGCCCTCTTTTTAAAAATTTTATAATAAAAAATATTAAAAAAATAAATGAAGTTTTATTACTTATATACATTAACTATATTATATATTTTATGTGTGGCCCAAGACAATTCCTCTTCACTCAATGTGGCCCAGGGAAGCCAAAAGGTTGGACACCCATGCACCAAAGCATAAACCCACTATTAACACAGAGGGCCTCTCCCTATACCCACACCCGACTGTGACACAAATATTATTATTATTTTATTTATTTCATATCCCGCCTTTATTATTTTTATAAATAACTCAAGGCGGTAAACATACCAAATACTCCTTCCTCCTCCTATTTTCCCCACAACAGCAACCCTGTGAGGTGAGTTGGGCTGAGAGAGTGACTGGCCCAAGGTCACCCAGCTGGCTTTCATGCCTGAGGCGGGACTAGAACTCTCAGTCTCCTGGTTTGCTAATGGCTCCTTCCTAGGGCTGAGAGACAGGGACTGGCCCAAGGTCACCCAGCCGGCTTTCATGCCTGAGGCGGGACTAGAACTCTCAGTCTCCTGGTTTGCTATTGGCTCCTTCCTAGGGCTGAGAGACAGGGACTGGCCCAAGGTCACCCAGCCGGCTTTCATGCCTGAGGCGGGACTAGAACTCTCAGTCTCCTGGTTTGCTATTGGCTCCATCCTAGGGCTGAGAGAGTGACTGGCCCAAGGTCACCCAGCCGGCTTTCATGCCTAAGGCGGGACTAGAACTCCCAGTCTCCTGGTTTCCCATTGGCTCCTTCCTAGGGCTGAGAGACAGGGACTGGCCCAAGGTCACCCAGCCGGCTTTCATGCCTGAGGCGGGACTAGAACTCTCAGTCTCCTGGTTTGCTATTGGCTCCTTCCTAGGGCTGAGAGACAGGGACTGGCCCAAGGTCACCCAGCCGGCTTTCATGCCTGAGGCGGGACTAGAACTCTCAGTCTCCTGGTTTGCTATTGGCTCCATCCTAGGGCTGAGAGACAGGGACTGGCCCAAGGTCACCCAGACGGCTTTCATGCCTAAGGCGGGAAATTAAATATGCCTGGGCGATGTCTTTTTTATCGCTTTCATCTCTACCTCAGCCCAGGAATGAGACAACCTTAAGACGTTCTCCACAGTACAGGTCTGAACGCAGCGTTTCCCCCCTTATTCTGGCATCACCCAAAACTTCTTTTAGAGTTACTCAACCATCATGCCAAAGTAAGAGCAAACAAAGTCAGGCTTTATGGCACCTCAAGGCTGGCCAGCTAATGCTAGAAGACACTGTCAGTCCCTACTGGGGAAATGGCTTACTCCAAACCAAACAAATTACAGTATGGCTTAGTGTGTTCATAGTCAGGGATGTCCGCCTCTCTGTTATATGTGCTGCAGGACTTCAGCTGCAAAATCATGGCCATAATCTTGACTTATTTTACACATACACACCCCACAGATGCCCGTTCATAGCTATTATTAAAGAACCCGTTAAAGCAGGGTTTCTCAACCAGGGTTCTGTGGAACCCTAGGGTTCCACGAGAGATCACTAGGGGCTCCCTGGGAGATCACGATTTATTTAAAAAATTATTTCAAATTCAGGCACCTTCACATTAAAGAGGTAAGTTTCATTCTTTATTTTTAGTTTAAGAACACTGTTGATGCATATATACAGGCCTACGCATGAAACGAATATACGGTAATAATTTTGTAACTTGTGGTCTATATTTGAGCATGAATGTGCAGGGGTTCCCCGAGGCCTGAAACATATTTCAGGGGTTCCTCCAGGGTCAAACATTTGAGAAAGGCTGTGTAGTCATCCAGAAACTATGTCCCTCTGATTCACCGGAGGCAGGTTTTTAAAAGAATGCTCAGGCTTTGTTCTTCATCCTGAGCTTTTGAACAATATGAGTTGGCCATTGCCCTTGTCTGCTCATTTCTGGTTGGCCTTGCAATGGTGGGGGAGGTGACAGTGACACCCTTACTGGTTGGTGGTGTGTTGTTGGTTTAGTGCACTTTAATGTCTGGATTAGGAAATCTAGGAGTTGGAGTCCACACATCTTCAAGTTGGTTTAGTGTGTCGTGTGAAGCCAGGGAGTCCCCAAAGTTTGCCCGTGGAGTTTATGGCCAAGGGATAGTTGAATCTGGAGCACCTTGGTTTTGTAGTTCATTCTGCTACACCAGCCTTTTACAAGAGGCCTTATAATCCTGTGGAGGGAGATGGGCGGTGATAAAAATTTGATTGATAAATAAATAAAATATTTTTTCTTGTTTGTGTGCTTACGTCGCATTTTGTTCTCCTTTTAAAAGAAACTAAAAAGGAGAGAATGGGCATGAATAACCCCTCTGTACTTTTTTTGTTGTTGTTCAGTCGTTTAGTCATGTCCGACTCTTCGTGACCTCATGGACCATAGCACGCCAGGCCTTCCTGTCCTCCACTGTCTCCCGGAGTTTACTCAGATTCATGTTCATTACATCGGTGATGCTATCTAACCATCTCATCCTCTGCCGTCCCTTTCTCCTTTTGCCTTCAGTCTTTCCCAGCATCAGGGTCTTTTCCAGTGAGTCCTCTCTTCACATTAGGTGGCCAAAGTATTTGAGCTTCAGCTTCAGTATCTGTCCTTCCAATGAGCAGTCAGGGTTGATTTCCTTTAGGATTGACTGATTTGTCCTCCTTGCAGTCCAAGGGACTCTTAAGAGTCTTCTCCAGCACCACAGTTCGAAAGCATCAATTCTTCAGCGCTCAGCCTTCCTTGTGGTCCAACTCTCACAGCCATACATTACTACTGGGAAAACCGTAGCTTTAGCTATACAGACCTTTGTCGGCAAGGTGATGTCTCTGCTTTTTAATATGCTGTCTAGGTTTGCCATAGCTTTCCTCCCAAGGAACGTCTTTTAATTTCATGGCTGCAGTTACCATCTGCAGTGATCTTGGAGCCCAAGAAAATAAAAACTGTCACTGCTTCCATTTCTTCCCCTTCTATTTAGGGAGGAGGAAATTCCAGGGAAGATGCTTCGTCTATACTGTACCCAGCCTGTCACTGTGCAGGCAGGGGAAATCTCACCATGGTTTCTGTCTGGGCTTCATGTTTCTCAACAAGCGAAACAGCACAGAGACAAAAAGAGCAAGTCATCTGTTATAAAGGCCAAAGCTTGGGAAAGTGTGGTAAATATCAGCCAAAATGATCAAGGGGGGAAGACTGGAGCAAAACCTCTAGAGGAGGAAAGGCTAAAAAGCATTTGAGTCTTTAATTTAGGGGGGGGGGGCATTGTTGCAGTTAATGAAGCTACAAATAAACAGAACTTTCATTTCCCCATAATAAAAAAAAAGAACTTTGGCTCACCCAGTGGCGTTAACAGGCAGCGATTTGTAACTAACAAAAGAAAGGACCTATTGAAATAACTTGGGGAACTCCTTGTCACAGGAGATTATGATTTTAAAGGGGGGGTTAAAGAAATTCAGGGAGGGCTGGTCTATTTCTTGCTGCTGGTTGCAGTACCAACAGGAGTGTCCCCAGGAGGAGTGAAAGTATCAAGAAGGGGTGCAAGGCTGCACAGCTGAAGCCCCACCCCCTTCTTGCGGTCATTGTACTTGCAACACTGGAAAAGGGGTCAGGCTGAGCTGACAACCTAGGAATATGACTCAGTTTTTCTGGCCTTCTAAACCACTGCCCCCTTTCCCTTGTTCCAATTCACCACAATCTCCTCCTCCCAACTTTGCATTTTGTCATTCTAACTCTACATTTTACTTTTTCCAGAAAGTAAGAATACAGCTGACACCTTGTGGCTAATAAACAGTCCTACAAGAAGGATTGACCTCTTTCCACAATCGGTCAAAAGCTTGCTCTTAATCATAATGGGTCGTTTCCAAGAGATTCTTGGTGCTTGGAGACATTGCTTTGTAATTAGACTGGCAATAAAATTGAATTTTGGGGGGTTTATCCTGTTGTGTGAACTACGACATTATGTATATACCATGACTTAGTGTGATGGGTGAACTTTGCCAACGATATGACACGCTAAACCATGGTGTATTTGACGTGTTGTACAAACACACACCATGGATCAGATTATGGTTAAGACATTCCTTCTTAGCCATACAGTAATCTGTAATTATAACTCTTGTTTATTGTTCTTTTATACGGACGGCCCAGTAGCAGGAGTACTGTGGGCAGTATATAATCAGTTAAAACACTGTAGAAAAGCACAACTCTAAAAACAATCAAAACAATAATATTTATACAGAGAACAGCACTACATATAAAATAAAAACCAGGAGCGGCTGTAATTACAGCATAAAATCACAGTACAGGAGCAATGAAACACTCAAGCTGGAAAAGACCAGAATGGTTATTAAAATGGTAGGAAAATAGAAAGGTCTTTGTGGAGTCCTTGGTGCTCTCTGGGCCTTGTTTTCTTGCAGATGTTTCATTGCCAGACTAGGCAACATCTTCAGTGCAAAAAGGGAGTGGGACTTGCTCTCTGTTTATATACCCTGGTTTGTCCTGCTTGTGTTGGTGGGGGTGTTGTTCTCTCCTTGGTAATTCCTTGATTGGGCTGTTGTTTGCTGCTTGGTTGATTGACTGAGTTAATAGTTCCTTGATTAGGGTATATTGTGCTGTTTGATTGTTCCTCTGGTGCTAATCCTGGTGTTAATCTTTGCATATCTGGGTGTTGATTGCTGGCAAGGAGGTGTTCTGGTCTTCTGGCTTTTCTATTGCCTCTTATGAATGGTATGTAAATGTTGTTTACCTCTAAGTGTCTGTTGATGGCTGCTTTGTCTGAGTGCCAAATTTCCAGGAATTCTCTAGCATTTTTGGATTTGGCTTGGTTTAAGATGCTCACAGTTTCCCAGTTGAAAGTATGGTTCACTCTGTCCGTGTGTTGTGAGATTAAGGAATTTTCATCGTTTCTTCTGAAAGGTCTTTGCCTGACACTCAGAGACCATAATGTGGGTGCCAAGCAAAACTCTGTGTAGTTGGTGCTGCATAGATGAGGCACCATCACTGCCAAGGCCCTTTCTCAGCAGTCACCCATCTGGTCTCACAAGGAAGGGACACCCAGAGAAACTCTCAGAGTCCTGATGATTAAAGATTAGAGGAAATGCTTGTTCGGATAGCTTTATAAATTAAGAGCACTTTTGGGCCTCAGATACAAGCATAATACTGTACCCCCGTCCATGCATCTAATCATGTAGAACAGTATTTCTCAACCTTGTCACCCTTAAGATGTGTGGACTTCAACTCCCAGAACTCACCAGCCAGGCTGGGGAATTCTGGGAGTTGAAGTCCACACATCTTAAACTTGACTTCTAAAGTCGACTGCTTTAGAAGGTGCGTGATCCTTCCTAGAACAGGATGAAAACCATTTGATGGATAAACCCGCTGCCTAACAGAGTCTCTGTTTTGTGTGGAGTAAGATGCTGTTGATTCGCTGTCACCCAGTGCATTCCCCAGCCAGCATTGGATCAGGACGCTGACGTTTTCACCTGTATTAGTTGAAATGGAGAAGTAAAGCCGGGGATCATCCTGGGATACAGTCGCCTACTTATTTCATGAAGAGATCAGTTTGACTTAACCTCAATCTAGCGTGGCTTCCGAACAGGATCGAAAGAGCAGTTAGTCCTCCAGCAAAAAGACACCAGACGTACAAGTAAGTGCCGGGGAGGGAGGGGGTATGCGTCAAAAAAGTCAAGACAGCGGCCACAACCACGCAATCGTGATATGTGTAAAAAGGGTCTGGGTTTGGATTGCATGGATGTGGCCACTATCTTGACTGTTTTGAACCCCCCTACAGACTCCCAAGTAGCTGCAAAGCAAAATTCTTCCAGCAGCAGCATCTGCAAGAAATATTTCCCCTCCGCTCAATACCACTGGCCTACATCTCCCACCGTAGATTTGGCCTGCTTTGGTTTATAATAACCAAGAAGTATGAAGGAGCCCCCACCGAGGCTGCTGGGATACAGACCAGTGAGAAACGGACAAGCAAACCCACATCTGACCTCGCTTTGCTTGTTCTCTAAAAGCGTTGTGTTTTTCAAGCCGCGGTACACCAAAGTCGCCCGATGAGACATAGCTTTCTCCAAACTGGGAAGGCCTCCATAAGAGAGACAAAGTTGACTGTTTTCAGGAGAGCATATTGAGCAAACGAAACTGTCATGAAGCATGTTGGCTTTAGGAGCGAAAGTAAAGTTACATGTTTGGTTAGCTATAGAGATTTTGATCTTGCTATAGGGATATATGTTGTTTTGATTAGCAGCCCCAGTTAACTCTCACCCAGTGCTTAGTTATACTAATGTAAATTATTGTTGATGGTATTATTATGGTTTTTGTATGTCTTTAAAACTTACTATTATGGATAAATAGCACAATGCTCTGGACTTATATTTCTTCTTGGGACAAGATGAGCTTTATGGCTCTCTCTTGATGGGACCATACTCATTGAACAATGGGACTTAAGAAACTACAGGTTGAGGACATAGTGGATATACTTATAAGCTAGGCAAATTGCATAGTTTAGTGCATACTATTTAATCATTTACTTGCTTGTTACATTTATATCCCCTTGGTAGGAACCTTATCATTGTTAATGCTAAACTGTGCCAAGATTATTATGCGAACATGCTCATGGGTTCATACAATATGCTAGATTAGGCTAAATGGGCTTAGGTAATTGGTGGTTTAGTTGTGTTATAGCAACCCAACCACTGCTTTAGTGAATCGTGAGAAGCCAGGTCATTACATTGTTAGATGGTTTATTGGTTGGGCCTGTTAAAGTTATTCTATGTAGGATTCAAACGAATGGATTCCTACACTGTGAATGCCTGTTAATTGGGTTTTTTCCATTTCCCTGCTTCCCATAACAAAAAGCAGTAAATAACAGGTGTGACCTTGTAGGCAAAGCATCGCCTTTGTTTTGACTATGATAACAGTCCTTTCCCATGAGAACAGTGTCCCGTAGAAAAGCCAATATGCAACACCGCCATCCCATGGCGGTTTATAGTAAGTACAACTGCTACTAAAATGTTAAGCTGAAAATTGGCCTAGCCCACATTAGCCAATCAGAATGTTGAACCATGGGTATAATTCAACTATGAACTATGGGTACTCATCTCACTCATGCATTTTCTATGCTTCTTTTGACTGCTATCTACATGTACTTTGTATCTGAACTGTAACTACGCCTGGTCTTTGCACAGACCATGATTTTTCTTTCCTCACATCTGTTGATGGAACTCTGCGTATGCTTTGTTTTTTCCTTTTTGCAATAATGCACCATACATCCATTATTGCCTTATGCTACCAATAAAGATATTGTTAGCCTCACAACACGTTGTTTGGATTACTCTGCGCCTGGAACCCCAAAAGCCAGCAACACCCCACAGGTTATGGAATGCCCAGTCTGGATGGTCTGCTGCGCTGGATTTGGCTGTAACAAAGGGGTTTGTTTTTGAGGCTGCATTTTGGAGTAAACGTGTTTTTCTTTGAGTGGTCAGCATGGCTGCTGCAGGGCTAACTAGTCTGCCTTTTGAGCGTTTGAATGGCACAAACTATCGGACCTGGTGTGTGAAGATCAAGTCTTTCTTCCTAAAAGAAGGTTTGTGGAAGTATGTGAAAGACGCACCTGCAGCTGGTCCCGTTACTGATGAAGTGCAGTTGTGTTTGGATCGTGCTTATGGCAATTTGATTCTGGGACTGGAATCATCGCAGCTACTGCATATCAGCAATCTAAACACTGCACATGCATGTTGGGAGGCTCTCAAAGCCCTTTATTCCAAGCAAACCTCTGCTGCCATCGTTGGTCTATCACGTCAGCTTTACAACCTGAAGCTGCAGCCCAGTGGAAATGTGATGACCCACCTCCATAAACTCAATACTTTGTTTCTTGAACTTGAGGAGCGGGATGTTGTGATCCCTGATGCCCAGAGAGCTTGTGTCATCCTGTCAAGCCTGGACAAGAGCTTTGATATGCTCATCGAGGCAACTCAGACGTTGAGACCCCAAGACCTTACTGTGGATTATCTTACAAATCGGCTGCAAGAAATCCAGCAAGCTCGTGACCTGGAGAAGATGCAGGGTAAGCCATCTGTTGCTGTTCCTGAGACTTCTGCACAGCATTTTCCAGCTGGAACAGAGGCTGTGTGTGCTGTAAGAAGATGCTTTCGGTGCAACTCGAGTCAACACTTCATGAGGGATTGTCCCCAGCCTCCTCGCCCAGCCGGTAATGCCAGTGGAAAGAGGTTCGTGCGAAAGAAGGGGAAACAACCGCCTAGACAACGTACCCAAGTGTCTGCTTTGCTCACGGCTGTGAGTAAACGTTCCCCAGAGACTTGGCTTTTGGACTCAGCTTGTAGCCAAATCATTGTAAACAATGAACAGTTGCTATTAACAAAGAACAGGCCTAAAATCCAACAGGTTGCTCTAGCTGATGGATCCATGGCTGATGTGTCTTTTCAGGGTGAAGTATACATTCCTTGTTTGGAGATAAGTGTACAAAATGTGTTGTGTGTTCCTACACTTGACTTTTCCCTCCTTAGCGTTCCAGCCCTGGTGAAATCTGGATATGCTGTTGTGTTCAAGGGTACTGGATGTTCTATTGAAAAAGATGGAATTGAATGTGCTAGGGGGAAGTTAGTGAATCAATTGTATGAAATGCTTCCTAAACAGGGGATTGTGTCAGGGAATTGTATTTCCAATGTTCCCCCACATAACAAATGCATTCACTACTATCACAGAGTTCTGGGACATCCCGGGTGGGGCAGTTTGTCCCAAATGGCCAAGGTGTATCCTGAACTAGGATCCAGAAAGTGTGATGACTTTCTTGATTGTACTGTGTGCAAACAATCTAAAATTAAGGCTACGCCTGTTGCTAGGAAAAGTGGCAGGGTGTCAACTAGGCCTTTTCAGTTGGTTCATGGAGACTTAGCCGGCCCCAATGCTCCTAGTGAAGGGGGGGGGCACGTTTCATGTTTCTTTTGGTGGATGACCATACTCGCTTTACGTTTTGTTATTTGCTCAAATCTAAAGCGGAGGCCTTTGCTCGCTTTAAGGAGTTTGTTGCAATGGTGGAGAGAAACTATGGTTATCAAGTAGGTCAGTTTCAATCGAATTGTGGAGGAGAGTTCCTAAGTCATGAGTTCCAAAATTGGCTTCGTAGGAAAGGAATCTCCCATAGACTTGCCAATGTTGGTGTTCCTGCTGAGAATGGAATAGCTGAGAGGAAGATTGGTGTTGTTAATACCATTAGAAATAGCCTGATGTTAGATGCCCAGGTGCCAGCCCGTTTCTGGGGTGAGGCTACCATGACTGCAGTGTATCTAACCAACAGGGTGTGGAATTCAGCTGTAAATGAAGTTCCTTACTTCCTTTTGTTTGGCAAGCGCCCTTCGCTGAAGCATCTGCGTGTTTTTGGAACATTTGCGTATGTTCACATCCCTAAGTCTCAGCGAAGGAAGAACCAGCCAAAAGCACAACGCTTAAGGTTTCTTGGTTACTCCTCAAGATCTAAGGGCTACCGTTTTTCTGCAGGCTATGGTCGTGTGGTAGTCTCCAGAAGTGCTAATTTTGAGCACCCTACTGGTTGGGATAGGTTGAATGCTAGTTCAGAGGTATTGTTGCAATCTAGTGCACAGCCAACTGTCCATGCTCCTGTGGCTGGACAACAACCAGTTCAGCTGCCTTCTGGTTCCCAGTCTCCTAGTGTGGTGAGAGGGTCCCCTCAGGTGAAGGAAGAGGAAATTTCACCTGAGCAGGTTCAGGACCAAAGACAGAGGACAGTGATGAGGAAGAGGCAGTGGTAATTCCTCGTAGGTCTGCACGTTCCACAAAGGGTGTGAAGCCTGACAGGTTTGTGATTCAGCAGGTGAGTGTGTGTCAGATTACCTGTGAACCTCAGTCTTTCCAGGAGGTGTTGCTTCTGCCTGTTGAAGAGCAGGAGAAGTGGAACACAGCGATGGATAAGGAGTTTGAGGCATTAGTGAATCAAAAGGTGTTTGAAGTCACTGACTTGCCCCCATCCCAGAAAGCTGTTGGTTCCAGATGGGTTTTCAGAAAGAAGCTTCTTCCTGATAATACAGTGCAGTACAAAGCCAGGCTTGTTGCTCAGGGGTTTTCACAAGAGAGGTTTTTGAACTATGATCTCACATATGCACCCACAGCTAGACCAGAGTCTTTACGTATGGTACTTTCTCTGGCTGCACAGCGTGAAATTGTTGTCCATCATTTTGATGTTGACACAGCATATCTGAATGCAGAGCTCCCTGAAACAGTGTACATGAAGCAGGCTCCTGGCTATGCTTGTGGCAATTCTCAGAAGGTGTACAGGCTGCACAAAGCGCTTTATGGATTAAAGCAGGCTGGTCGCTGTTGGCATCAATGCTTAGATAAGGCTTTGATGGAGCTAAAATTTAAAAAGTCAATTGCTGATCCTTGTGTGTACGTAAGAGGTTCTGGAAGTAGCTACACGGTGTTGCTAACGTATGTTGATGATTTTTGCCTAGCAACTGGTTCTTTGCACCTTGTACAAGAGTTTGCAACACAATTAAGACAGTACTTTCAATTAAAAGACCTAGGTGAACTGAAATACTATCTAGGTGTTGAAGTCACTAGAGCTCAGAGTGGTGAATTCTATCTGAGTCAGAAGAGAAAAATTGATCAATTGTTGAGTCAAATCAGAATGTTGAACCATGGGTATAATTCAACTATGAACTATGGGTACTCATCTCACTCATGCATTTTCTATGCTTCTTTTGACTGCTATCTACATGTACTTTGTATCTGAACTGTAACTACGCCTGGTCTTTGCACAGACCATGATTTTTCTTTCCTCACATCTGTTGATGGAACTCTGCGTATGCTTTGTTTTTTCCTTTTTGCAATAATGCACCATACATCCATTATTGCCTTATGCTACCAATAAAGATATTGTTAGCCTCACAACACGTTGTTTGGATTACTCTGCACCTGGAACCCCAAAAGCCAGCAACACCCCACAGGGCCACATCGTATTTATTTATTTATTATTTAAATTTATATCACCGTATTATCTGAACACTACAATTGTGCTTTCTTAATCAGGGTTAAAGGCCTAGCACAGTGCTTTCCAAACTGTGTGTTTGGAAACAACCCGGAAGTGGCGATGGCGCATCGCCTCCGCCCCGGTGGTGTGCACGGCGGCGGCAGCGGCGCACCATCAGCGCTTCCGGGTTTTACCACAAAACACGAGGCCGCCCCGCCATGCACGCCGAAGCCGCGCCCCCCACCACGCCGACACCACCACCCGCGCCCCCGCCATTCGTGTGTCGCCAACGGCGGGAGTTTGAAAAGCACTGGCCTAGCATGTTATACGAACCCAAACTCAGTGCTGTATTATTTAGCAGAGCCCTTCTTCAAATCAAGCTTCTCCACAGTTTGCTCAGCAAAGGGGATTCTGCAACTTTGGTTCTTCACTGCACATCAGCTCTGGGGGGAGAATCAGTGATCAGCTGCTCCTAATTTGGGCCAGAGGGGAACAACTTTACCACCCGCAAAGACCAAGCGCAGCCTGTACTGCTCCAACAAAACCATCAAAAACAAACCACGGTGTTGTCCATTAAACCTTTTAATCATCCAGTTTCGATTTACACTGATCATCAAAAAACCACGATAGTCTTTTCACTTGCCGCGGGACTGTGCGTGTGTCGGCCCATCTGGGACCAGTCTCCACCTCTCCACCCTTCCCGCACACAGATGCACACACATCGCCCCTGCATTCCACACCCACAGGAGTGGCAGGATTGAAAGAAAGCATCTATTTTCCTTCAGTGAAACTATCAGATTTTTTTTCATGATGATCATCTTTGAGAGAGGAATAGCTTCCCTAAGACTCTTCTCTGAGACGCTGCCAAGAGGCCTGAAACGGGGGCCCTCCAGGGGAGAATGGTTTGGGGGAAGTTGAGGAACAACTTAAGGGGCATTATCCTTGCTGAAATAATGGGGGATATTTTTAAAAAAATACTTCTTCTAGAAAGGGGGCTAAAGAGAATGAAAAAAAACTATACTGAGGAAACTGCTCCTCTGACAGGCCCCTCGATTAGTGCAGTCTTCATGGGCCTTTCAATTTTACTTTGGAAAAAAAACTTTTACATACACCACTTGCGAAGCTTGAACGGGCAGTGGTAAATGGGAACTTTGTGTGGGACTGATACAGCCACCTACTAGATGTCCACGTGGTAAAAACCACACTCTGAGGAACTTGCTCGCTGTTTGGTGTTTAGAAAAAGAAACACCCATCCAAGATGTGGCTAAGTGCTTTAAATACACCCAATTCCTGCTCAGATACATCAAAAGACACAATATACCCCTTGTGGGCCTCAGGCACTCTGACACAGCTCAGCAGACGAACAGGAGAAAGAACTGCTGCTGGTACAAGACGCTGCTGGGGGAACAGAGCGAATTTGGTCACCTGTTTCTAGTCCAACAAGGACCTTATTTTAGGATCAAGAAGTTGGACATTCTTGCTTCCTTCACAGGAATGGTGGCAAAGTAAAATACCACTGCTACAGGCAGAAATTTTACAATGCATTCTCTCTTTGCCTGAGAATGTGGAGTCAAATTAAAGGCACATAAGCAAGCAAGCAGGCAGCACGGAAGCAAACAGCTTGGTTGGTATGACAGCCATGAATTATGTACCATTGACACAATCCATCTGTCCTGGTCACAGGAGCAGCCCAGAGAAGGGACAATTCACCAGGAGGAGGAGGATTTCCCATGGTCTACAGCAGAGTGAAGGATCCTGCAGGATGAAGGCTACACTCGGCCACACCAACCCCTCCAGACATGAGAAAGGATGCGGCAGAGGGCAATGGTGTTAACAACAATGTTTCAGGAACCACAACTGGAACGCAAACCTGCCTCAGTGACACCACAGTTTTCTTCTGTGGTTGGCATAGCCCAGGCTGCAGCTAGATCCCTATTCGGGGCCGGAGGTGATGTCTCGTTTGTGTTAGTCCCAGGATACAGTCACTGCACTGCACATTACGTGCTTTTCTTTAGAGAAAGTGCCGCTGCCTTGCTTAGGATCTGCAGGTGGAAGAAGAGAAATCCATTCTATTACGGTTTGAAAATAAGGGTACATGCCAAATACAGATTCCATTTAAACCAGAATTTATATAAAATTTATATTAAAAAAAAAGAAAATAAGGGTACATGCATATTTTTATAGAGAAGCTGCTGGAGACGATGGGAGTTGTGAGACACTGGGTTGGGGAAAGGTGATTTCTTATATTTGGGGCTGGTGTCAAAGATTGGATTATTTAGGGCTACTAGACCTGGGTTGCAAAAAGCTAGACAACTACTGGATAGCAACAAAGAGAAAACTAACTTCTGCTGCCTTCCTTCCAGATTTCTGCAGCCCAGAATTGCTAGCCCCAATGTTACTTGCTAAGATTCGCATCCCTGCTGAGAGGTGGGAGAGACGGCGACCGCTGGCTGCCCAAAGCTGCTTCAGCATGCATCCCGGGAGTTGCTACAGCCCCTTCTGCTTTGCAGTATTCCAGAGGACATCCTGGAGTGCAAAGACTCACCAGCACTCACAGTTTCTTTTCGATAACCAGGTCCCTCGAGGCCAGTAGAAGTATGGATTTGTTGTTGAAAGGATTGTTTTACGGCTGAGGTGTTTGGACGGTCGAGGTTAATGAACAAATGCAAGGAAAGGAACTGAGAGAGAACATATGACCTACTTTCAAGAACAGAGGCACCAATTCCCCAAACTGCACTTGTATGAAAATGTTTCTGCGACAGGGGTCTGAGGTTTAGTCTCGCTATAGAAAGTAAAATGCCGGAGAACTGTAAGAAATCATCCCCTGACTTCAGTGAACAAGTTCCTTCTTGTATGTACATGCACATACTGCATAAAATAGCGTATTTTATATGAATGGTGTGCAGTAGTAAAGCAGTTCTTTCTAATACACAGGTTTTAAAGCATCCAAGAGTGCTGATTTTCATCTCTTAACATAAACTTGGTTCACCCTGTCCCCTGAACTCACATCCTTTATTACTTTTTCTCTGAGCTCCTCATGAGTTAAAGGTTTCTGGTCCTCTTCTTGTATTAGCTCATGGCCAAGTCTGCAAACAGCAAAGAGTGATCTGATTAACGTTGTCCTAAATACTACAGATCTGCCCTTTAAGAAAAATCCTGTTCCTGAGCTATTCTAAAATCTGATTGCTCCTATGAGATTAAAAGAATAAGGGAACACTGATTTCATATTCCTCCCAAGAGTTTGGGCATCTATTCTTTCCTCTTCTTTAGTTTAACCCACTAAGTGGATCTTGCTGTATCCTATTTTATGTACAACTCCACATAGACTAGAAGAAAGATTCAGAAACTGGAGTTCTTCCACACTGCTATTCCTATTGGCCTTGACCTCTGAAAGCAGGATCAAGGCATCAATAATGCCTCTGCCACACTTACGCCCCCAGCACAAAACAAATCCTAGAGTTTAACCCAATCTTCAGAACTCTAGTGTCAAAATGATTCACCCCTTCTGATCATGCAATCTTTGTGATCACATGACATTCCTTGCAAATAATTATCCTGGCTGGCTGCTTGGAGCCAGTCCCCCAAGGCCGGGAGCCCACTGCTTTCCCTTAATGGAAAGAACATTCAAGCAGCGTTCGCCTGAAATCTATCTTTCTACAACCTGAAGCCCCTAAGAGCTTCAGGAGATTTGGCGACACCATCAAAATAACAGGTTTCCCATGCCCCACTCTGATTTTAAGGTTGAAGGTGGGGACACACTGAACAGAGGCTTCGTAGAATATCCTGCTGGATTGTCTGCACAGTAACCAGCTCTCCTTACCCAGCTGTGGGTGGCCGAACGGCAACTGCATTTGGCCGCAGCCCTGGTGTCTGTCCCAGGAGCAGCTGTGCTGTCTCCACAGTATCGTAGGGCTGGTTTTTATCCTGAAAAGAGACTGGATTTAGAAGCAGGGAACAAAAGAGTATTCTTTACCCCCACCTAAAGACTGAAACTAAAATAGAAACCCTGGCTACACAAATTAATCTGTCAGAAATGGGCAATGTCTGGCTCTTCAGATGGAGCCGACGACCACAGCTTCTAAAAGTCCTAATCGGTGGTAAGTAAAATATACTGGGAGTTGCAGTTCAGCAGCATTTGGAGGGCTGCAGATTGCCCCACCCCAAGGCTACCCCATTCCACTACATCAGCACTAAATGGGTTGCCACTATTATTAAAATTTTGGGTTTATTTTAAAAGTTTCTACCTCTCATATTTGCAGAAATACATTTAAAATATATATAATCATAAACTACTAAAAAGCTGGGGATGAGCTAGGTAAAGCAAACAGAGTTTTACACTGTCAACCAGTGTAAATCCCATTGTATAGTGTCCAAATAGCAATAGTTCCTATAGTGGGAAAGTGAGAACTAATAGGGACATTATACTGGGCCTCTGTGGGCCCATCTCCAGCCTTGTTGTTGCCTGCGTACCTCAGCCGTCTGGTAGGAATATATTGTGAGCAGCTCATTAACCTTCTGTTCAATCCTGCTCAGGTAAATGGCAACGTTCTCATCCTGAGCAGTCGTCGTCCCCCCCAGCACCTTTTCCAGCGTGGAATGGTCACACTGCAGTTTCCAGAAGAGAGACTCAATGGCTTTGAGAGGGGGGGAAAAAGGAAGGTGAGTCCTGACACTTGCCAATAATTTCCATGTCCTTCAGAAAGAAGCTAGAGATCTACAGCACTAGGAGCAGCTTCCCTCTGCCCTAGGAGATAAGAGCAACTGATAGTCATCAGCTCTGCTCTGCAGCTCTGTGGAACTTGCTTCCAACACAAATTTCCATGGGATAGCTCTTCTCCCCTCTTCTGACTAGCAGTTGGGTGACGGACGGATGGATGGATGGTCGGTCTTCCCAGACAAAGGAAGATTGAAAAGAAGTGACACCCCTGGTGACACAAAGTGACACAACCCTTTTAAAGGCCCATCTGCCTCCCGCCAAAGTTACAAGTCGCATACGTGTGTGGTGTTGAAAAAAAGTATTCTTTTATTTTGCCTGAAGGCACTGGCCATCAGATCCACTAGGTAGGTCCAGGTTTTCACATTTGGGAGAGGGGGGGGGGCCCTCTCTTTTTGCCACTATGCCCTTCAATTCCCCTGCCCACTAACCAAAGAAGGGTGCTATAATTATAATTTATAATTATAAATACGCAAGGGAAACAAGAGTAGTAGGGGGCACCCTACTGGGGTACCAGATGGGATGGGGAGGAGCTGTAGCACCAGTTTGGCTTCTGGTAACTTAACTGGTAATCTGGCATTCTATGGTTGGCTATGCCCATCCTGGGAAAAGTCTAAATAGGTGCAATAGTCCCAAAAGGTATTGCATTCTTGGAGTAATTTTTTTAAATAGCTTTCATTATGAGACGAGAGCAGGTTCCCAGCTTGCAAGGTTTCATAGAAAACCTTGTTCATTGTTATCCAGATTTACTTAACACAACCGCTAGTAAGCAACCCCTTCTTTTTCTCCCCTCCTCACTCACCACTTTTAAGCTGCTCCCAAATCTTGAGATGCTTTTTCAGACTCTGCTCAGCCTGATTGGCCTGTTTCACCGTCTCCTCCTGTCGGTCTTCTGTTTCTTGGAGCTGCAACAGCTGCTGGGCCTCCCTTTGACTGTTCCGCTTTTGAATCTCCTGGATCTCATGGCAAAGCTGGAAGAGCAGGATAAGGATGGAAGGAGCTTCCTATTTTTACCAATCAGAGATCATCTATGCCAGCCCCCCCCCCGCCTGCCTTGTGCAGGAATCCACTACTATAGCATTCCCAACAGATGGCCAGCCAGCAGCCTCTGTTTCAACACCATCTCCAAGGCAGCCTGTTCCACTGCTGAACATCTCTTACTGTCAGAAAGTGTTTTCTGATGTCCCACTGAAATCTCCTTATCATTTAAACTTGTTTCTTTCCGGACTTCTGAAACAATTCTGAGCAATTCTTCCCTGCCATCTACAGGACAGCTGTACAGATATTTGAAGATACTGTAGCTATCAGCCCTCCCCAGAGTTTTCTCTTCTCCGGGCTAACGACAGCCAATGTTTCCAACCGTTCCTGTTGCTCCTTCCAGGTCCCTCGCCATCTTGCATTCACATGCTCCAGCATGTCAATGTGCTTCCTAAAATATTCTAGACCTGATGCAGAATACAGAGTTCTCTTGATCTTGACAGTGTACTTTTGTTGATGCAGCCTAGGACGGCATTTCCCCCACCCCTTTTTTTCCCCAGTGACATCACACTGTTGGCTCATGTTCAGCTTGTGATCCACTAAGACACCCATATCCTTTTCACATGTACAACTGCCTAGTATGGCTTCCCTCACCCTATTCATGTGCCTTTGATTTGTCCTATCTAGATGCAAGATTTTGCTTTTATTTTGGGGCAAAACCCAGCAAGATGAATTTCAACAATCTTCCAACTTGTTAAAATCTTTCTGAATCCTTTTTTTTAAAAACAACTTTATTGATTTTCAGAGTATAACTAAAATACAAAATAGAAAATACAGAAAAGGAAGAAAATAGAATTAAAGAAAAAAGAAAAAACATAAAGTGCAAATAGACAGAAAACAAAGACGGAAAAGTGACTTCCGACTTTCTCCAATACAGATATAGGTAAGTTTACAAATATAATCTCTTACGATTAATTAAACCATAGTAACATTATTTCTATTAAAATAAACCAATTAATTATTAAAACCCAAAATCAAAACATTATTTTTTTCTACCACAAGCAAGTACGCTAGAAGTGGTTGCCAAACAGATATAAATCCAGTAACCGAATGTTCTCTAATTAATGCTGTTAATTAAAATCCTTCTGAATCCTGATACTGTCCTCTAAGGTGTCTGCTATCCCCCATCTTTGTCACATCTACAGACTGACAATCGTATTTGCTAACTCCTCATCCAAGTCATTTATAAATATGTTGAACAGTGCAAAGCCTAGAATGGTACTCCAGGCACTACTTCCCTCCAGCCTGTGATATAGACTTATGGCTGTGATTGTTCCAGCCATAATGGAGTGTCCCATTATCTCTGCATCCTTCGAACAACAGCATAGCCCAGCCCACACGTTGCCATCTTCTCTACCAGAACCTCATGAGAGAATGCTTGGCTGAAGTCAATGTACACTGTGTCCGCAGTATTCCCATAGTCGACTAACCTGACCACTCTATTGTAACAGAAGATCAGGTCAGTTTGGCAAGATTTGTTGTTTTTAGGCCCATGCTGGTTCCTGCCAGGCAGCGTGTTCTTTTCTAAATGCTCAGAAATTGAATGCTTAATAATCTGTTGCAGGATCTTGCCTGGCATCAAGGTCAAGCTGACCTGTCAGGTGCTCTTTTTCACCTCCTTTTGAAGATATGAATATTTGCACTTCTCCAGTCCTTTGGCACTGCAGCCATCCTCCATGAGTTCTCAAAAATCACAGGAAAAGGACCCGAGATATTTAGGTTTCAGACTTCTAGATAGCATTGATATGTTCTGGGAGACTTAATATATCCATGGTAGCCAGGTACTCCCTAACCATCTCTTTACTTACCTTGGCATGCCACTCCCGTCTTTAGTCAATTGTTCTGCTTAGTTCCATTTGAACACAGTTCTGTTTTGGGGAGAAAACTAAGCAAAGTAGGGCTAAGAAACTCTGTCCTCTCCCTGTCACCTGTTACTGTCATTCCATCCTCACCAGACAGCAGATCCCCCCTCCCTTTCCTTTTACTGATAAAGGCAAGAAAGGCCGTTTCTGTTGTTTTAGTTTCCTATGCAAGCCTAAACTCCTTTCTGCTTTAGCCCCCCTTCGTTCTGCAGATATTAAATACTTCCTCCTTAGCGACTGCACCCATCTTCCATTCCTATACACGTCCCTTTTAACTCACAGCTCAGTCAAAAGCTCCCTATGCATCCAGAGTTATTTTCTCTCATCGGCATGATGCACGACTGGACTTCTTTTTGAGAAGTTCCTTTTATGGGCTTGGTTTCCTTGGAGTCAGAGGCTGAGCTTGAGGGGCCTGACCCATTGAGTTGCCAGCCTCAGGGGTCAGCAGGCAATCAGCCCCCAGTGGCTGACTCAGCAAAAAATCAGCAGGAGAAGGTGCAGGAGAGCACCTAGGCCTAGGATGCATCAGCAGCTTTGGAGAACCAAGCAGAGGCACTCTACTTGGCTCCTTGGGAATCAAGCACACCAATGCCAGTACCTGAACCCCACTGCATCTGGCCTAGGTAAGAGCAGCAGCTGGCCCTTCGTTTGGAACCAGTTTGAAACAAGGCTCCAGTTTGGAACCTTGACCTGTGTTCCTCTGTCCTTGCTTCCTACTTTGCTACCTGACTCTTGGCTCTTCTATACAGACTGGTTGACTAACCTTCTTGATGTTTAACCCTTGGACTCTTGTCGACTACGTCTGCTTCTCTGAACCCATACTCCATCTGCTTCTGGACTGAACTCTCAAGCAAGACCTCATTCTTCTGGGCCTTTTCTGAGGCATGCATGTGCTTGCACAGTTGACTCCCTGCCTGCCTTGTATCGGACTGCTTGCTACTCACCAGTAACTCCTTGTAAGCCAAGCAGACGTGTGCTCAGTCTGAAACAAGACTGTTCCAAATGCTCTTGTGCTTTCTTCAAATTGACTAGTTCTGTCCAAGGGAACCTACCTAGAACTTCTATAAGCTTGCTGAAATTAGCTCTCCTGAAATCCAGTGTGCATATAGAATAATATCTAATTATTCTTTCTCTAGTATCTTGAAACCCAAGATGACACAGTCACTTCCTCTCAAAGTTCCTAGTGTATTTACCTCTTCATCCAGCTCTTCCCTACTGATTAGGAACAGATTTAGGAGAGCTGATGCTTTTCACCCTTCTGGAAAATGAAGCTGTCAGCAAGATCCCTACGGAAATTTGGGGACCTTGAAATCTTGACCAAATTAGTTTTCCAACAGAGGTCTGGGAAATTAAAGTCTCCTATTATTACCACTCCTCCTCTCTGGAAGTTCTGTTATCTGGTCCAGGAGGAAATTACACAGATCTATTGCCTGGTTTGGTAGTCTATGGCACACCTTCATATTAATTAATATCTCTGTTGTTTCCTCTGCCTTGTATTCTTATACAAATACCCGACTGCGCCCCATGTTCAAATTCCTGCATCTCCATCTATATATACTGTATGCACCACCTTCATGTATAATGCTACCCTTCCCCCTCTGGCCAATTTCTTTTGAGGAAGTTGGATCCTTCAAACATTGCATTCTCCTCATGAGTTTCATCCTACCAGGTTTTAATAATCCCTTCTATCTAATTATTTGCATTAATACTTCCAGTTCTTTCAATTTGTTCCCCAAACTCTGTACATTTGTATAGACAGCGGAATTGCTGAGTCACGTCACTTGACATATTTCTTCCTGTATTTTGACTGCTTAGAATTGGGTATGATGGAGGTAGAACAAAGTCTCATTAATAAAGAAATAAATATTTGCAGTTTCATTATCGGATGCCTCCACATCCTGCATACCCTTCCCACTTCCATTCTCAGTACTTGGTGTTGCCTTTTTTCCTCGTCTCCTACCTTTAACCTCTGTTGCCCATTACTTCTCACTCCTTCCCTGCATGTTACATAATGCTGCATCCCCCGACAGGGAATAGCATGGTATGTTCGTATGCATATAGGCACCTATAGCTTTCTGCTAATTCAAGGATGGGTGGATAGCACTTCAGTTCAGCGGTTGGGAAAGCCACAGAGGCAGTCCCCATACTGCCCTTCTCAAAAATGAAGAAAAAATCGAGAAGAAAAAAAAGAAAAAGAAAAAGAAAAAGAAAAAGAAAAAGAAAAAGAAAAAGAAAAAGAAAAAGAAAAAGAAAAAGAAAAAGAAAAAGAAAAAGAAAAAGAAAAAGAAAAAGAAAAAGAAAAAGAAAAAGAAAAAGAAAAAGAAAAGTGATCTCTTCCACTCACCTCATGAATTTCTTCCCATAGGCGGTCCTTCTGGCTGTTTTGCTCATTGACGTAGTTGAACTGAGCAAAATTCCGTTCCCTCTCTATAGAGGGAAGGAAAAACAGTATAGCAGCCCATCCCTTAATAGTCAGGGCCCAAATACCCAAGGGGCATTGGAGGGGGAGAGGCTCCCAAATATCCCAGTCCGGTGGGCTCTTACTGAGCCAGGTGGGCCCAGGCAGTGAACAGTGTCTAGCGCAAGATGATCCTTTCTCCACAGTAACTGCCATTCACATACATCACCTTTAATAAATGTATCCAGTGCCATATTCAGATTTTTTGATCCAGTGAGCTGCAGGAGTTTACCAAAGGCACTGGTGTAAGATTCAAGCAACTCTTCTTCACTGTCTTTCCGTCTGCGGTCTTCCTCTGTTGAGAGAAAAATGAAAGAAAGGAGCCCCGGTTCTTCCAGTAACAATTCATGTGCTAAATCTCCTTCAGTGCAACTTCCAACTTAGATAATAACTTCTGGCAGTCTCTCAGAGGGTCCCCGTTGTGCACCACTGCATTACAGTAACCCAGTCATGAGGCTATCGGAGAACAGATCACTGGAGCCAAGCTATTCCCACCCAGAACCACTGCAATTTGTGAACCAGCAACCGTATACAAACCAGCCGAAGCTGATCAAAGGGCCTTCCCAATTCATCAAACAACAGAACACTGATTTTAAACAATTCTTACGTTGTTTCCAAGCACCATCTTAGAAGAGGCCTTTGTCCATTTCCTAAATAAACTTCCTGTATCTATACAAGTGAACGAAGCCTGCATCTTGTTCTCGCTGCACTGTTTTTACCCATATGCGCATTAAAAACAGAGAGATAAACTGCCTAAAACTCTTATGACAATCAAGTGCCCTTCTTTTACAGCCCCCTTTACCAGAAGTACAAAGTCTTTGAGGAAATAACTGGTAATGGCTTGCCTCAATAACTTAACAGGGAGAGTTACCCAGAAGATAGGGATAGAAGATTGACTGCCAGAACCGTTGGCTTTTAAGTCAACACATTTCTCCTGGAGAAGCAAGGAGTCTAGCTCAAAGGTTCCTTTCTACAAGTTGGAAGACACCTTCCCCTGCTAAAGGTGGAAGCACACTAGCCAATCATATACCCAATAAATACACACGTTTCTTTGCCTTGGCTTTCAGTGCTTCTTCAGTTAACGTCCTTTCCTGCAGCTTGATGTTGATGAATTCAGACACGCGCCGGTCATTCTCTAGGAAGCGTTCCAATTCTTTCATCTCAGATAAATACTGCTTTAAATCCTTCTCTGCTTTGTCCCGCAGCTGGCCCAAACGGGAATGAGCTTCATCTCTACATTTATCCCAAATAAGAAATAAGGGCAAGATTTCAGAGATGGACAGAACCAAGAATCCCAGTTCCTAACCTCGTCATAAGGTCAGAGCACAGACTATTCCCATTTTGCAAAGAAGCTTGAAGGCACCTGTGGGCCAGAAGGCTTCATCCAACTTTAGCCCAGCAACTTTATCACAATGGACAGAGGGCATGCTGAATCCCTGGCATCTCTAATTAAAATAATTTCTGCTAAGTTTGAATCCCGTCTTATCCAGCCTGAGGCCTTCCAGATAGATCAAGTGAAAACTTGGAATAGATAGTACACTGCTTGATTTGGAAAAAAAAAAGGGATGGGGGTAGGGAACGGAACCCCTAATCCCAGTGAAATAAACTTTATTCAGCAAGCTGAAAGTTTTCCCCATGCTGGCTGGGGGAATTCTGGGAGTTGAAGTCCACCCATCTTAAATTTCCTGAGGTTGAGAAACACTGCCCTAGATGGATACACGTTACACCTCTGCTCCGTGAGCTAATTTGGCTGCCAGTTTGCTTTCAGGTCTAATTCAAAGTGTTGGTTTTGACCTTTAAAGCCCTACACGGCATGGGGCCGGGTTATCTGTGGGATCGCCTCTTCCCGATTACATCTACCCATCCCATCAGGTCCGGCAGGACAAGCATGCTGCGGGTCCTGTCCGCAGAAGAGTTCATCTGACCGGACCTAGGAGGCGCGCATTTTCGGCCATGACACCCACCCTCTGGAACATCATCCCTCCTGAGGTGAGGTTAGCCTCCCGGAAAGCCCTCAAAATGTGGTTTTTACAGCAAGCCTGGGGATCCCTTGATAATAGGGAGCCTGCACGCTGGTTGTATTGTAAGTTACACCTTCCCTCTCGTGGGTCTCATTTTATCTATTCTTATTGTTTTAATGGGTTTGTAAAATGTTTTAATTCCTGGTTTTATTGTACGCCGCCCAGAGTCACTTCATGTGAGATGGGAAGCCATATAAATTTGAAAAATTAAATAAATAAATAAATAAATAATAGGGGAGGCAGCATGACATTGAAGCAGCAGTCATCAACTAGTGGGAAGTAAAAGATTTTTGCAATATAGGACAACATCTGGATCCAGGGACATGTTCCCCACAATGCATGAGCATCACTTTCCTCTAACCTTGCATCATAAGCTGCAGAGGATGTGCTGATGACAGTGACTATGGTGTTACGAGTATCCAGCAGCTCCTGAGAGAGACACACAGAGAAAGAAATCCTCTTTGTTGCAACACAACCTCACCATTCTTTATAAAAGTCCCATGCCCGTTTTGAAGCCCAGCCGACTGTACTTTCCTTCTCTCCAAACCATCCTCACCTACAACTTAGCAGCAAGTCTATTTACACATTTTTCTTCCTAATTCTCTTCTCCCTAAACCCTGATAAACCTCAAGAATGAAATTGGGCTTGATTATTATCCTTTAGGGTGTAATTCCACAAGCATAAATTATCCTATACGTGTATTTGGGAAATCTGCAATGGCATCAAAAGCTGCAGGCTCTACTTCCATGGAACAATTCAGGAAATCAGGTTATCGTCAACAATGAAGTAATCCGAAATTTGTTAATTTTTTATTAACAAATAAAACAAGGTAATCCTCACCATCTAATTGCATACACATGCAACAGCTCACATTTTGGAAACTCTACAAAAAGTGGGTGACCAAACAATGGTTAGCTTGTGATTTTGACAGGGTTGGAATTTTCTGGATAATTCTTTTTACAACAAATGTTTACAGAACCCAATACAACTTAAAGCATCAGAATCTTGTCATCCAATTATGTTCTCAGCTTTATAACTAAAAATAACTTTCCAAAATGCATTGTTAAAGCCCATGATTTCTTCTTAGCCAATAAGGTACCTCAGTTTTAAAATACCCAATAGCCAATCACACCTTTCCATTCTGGGCAAAAGTTTTTGCTAGGCAACCGAATCCCAGAATTCTGTAACAGAACCTCATTATCTTATATCATGACTCCAGTCTTCCTCTGAAACTCTGTTAGCCAAGAATCCCAACAATTCTTCCCAGTTTTCTCCTAAATTGACTCTACCTTCTCTAAATCTTTATACTGCTGTTCAAAGCGATCATGTCCAGATCGGAGAATTTCTAGATCCTCACGTAGTTGTGAATTCAAGACGAGTTGAGAACTGAATTCGGTGGAGATCTGGAAACAGGGAGCAGAGGGAAGAGAGTGTAGACCACCCACAAGTTCTGGCATCAACTCTGGGTATTCCTGACCATTTTTACCTTATCTAGTTGGTTTTCTACTGTCTGTATCCTTCTTTGCAAATGGGCTCTCTGTTCCTGGATCAGGGCGTCACTGCCCACCGCCTGCTTGCGGTCAGCCAAACGGTTCTCCCAGGTTTGGATCTATTAACAACAGGAAAGGAAATTAGCTAATGGAGGTGAAATGCAGGTTAGTTTCAGACCCAAGAAAGTTAATATTCTGAGAAATCCATGTTCTCTCAGCTCCTTTGCTCTAACATTTGACTCGGGGGCTCTAAATGCCAACTCTTGACGCATTCTTCATCCCTATATTTAACCCAGAAAGTCTAAATCTTCTTTCAGTTTCTCTTGCACCAATTTCCAAGTTCTCTTTGCCTGGATGTGAAAGAGACAACTGGAAGAAAAAAGACAGTATTCTCTTAGGTCAGCTTTTGCCCTATGTATGAGGACTGTAACTGCTAGAATTCTCAGCAATGTGACCAAAGGGCTGGGTATTTTAAGAATTGAAATCCCAATACATCTAGTGGATGCTAAGTGGGGGATGGCTGCCTTAGATGTTTCCATACTGCCTCTAAGACCTTGTATCAGTACATGCCCGTCAGTATCTCTTGTTCTTTCATATTACAACCATATCACCTTCCTAAGGCCCCAGAATCCTAGCTCTCCAACCTGCGGCTTCATCCCATTAGACACTACTTCCCTTTTAGAAAAGTAAGTTTTGGTTCTTCTCCTGTCTCTCTATACCTCCTGATCAAGCCGAGCCATCTGCTTTTTTTCTTTAATTATTTGTTCCTTCACTTCATCCCGTTGAGTCAGCAAGGACCGGAGAGTGTCGCTTTTGACTTTTTCTTTCTTCTGGTTGGCCTGGCCCTGAACCACAGCCTGCTTGTATCGCAGGTCTTCATTCTCTTTCTCTAGGCGCTTGACCTCAACCCTGTCCAAGAAAAATGGGGTGGAGGTTTTCAGAGGTGGTAAGATAACACGACGAGATGCAGCCAGGTGGGCGTGTCTGGGAGCTTCATGGCCGTGACGATGGTGAGTTCTGGTTGGGATTGGTGGCAGCGCCAGTTTAGGAGAGTTTGTGGCACAGGGCAAGGAAAGATCAGAGGGCTAGGAATTTGCAGCTGAACATGGATTTCACAAACTGTGATTGGGGAAAGATGGGTAGATGGAGATTGGGGCAGAATGTACATTTAAGAGAGATCAGGCTTAGACAATCCACTCTAACACAGATTAAGAAATCCGTGAGCATAATTGTTTGGGGCAGATATGATTGTTGGGTTGATACACGACTTGTCACTGTAAAATAAGCAGGGGAAATGAAGAATACATGATTCCCTTAAAGGGTGTATAATTTTTGTATGCCTGGATAGAAAGCCAGGAATTGAAGATCTCCTAATAGCAGGCAAAATAAGTAGTTTAGATCAGCAGAGGAAAGGAACTAGGAATTCTGGATTCTGTGGGAATGCACTGGATTAAAGGGATAGGATGAAGCTGGGTAAAATCCTTGATTAAAACTGAACAATTCAGCAAGCATACATAATTGTAGACACCAATTATCCCTACAAAATGGATGTACATTTATATAGCAGAGTTTGGGGTGAGCCACATGGCCACATATATTAAATAAAAGCAACTCATATGCATTCACAATTGTCAATTTTATGTTGCTAGGAGCATAACGGTTGTCATGTGCATCAGTATTATGTCAACATCTGGGTCAGCATATGAAGAGGGAAAGGGAAAAGACACTATTTTTTTTAATGTTTCAATTTTTAGTCTTCTCCTTGCAGTAAGGCGTCTAATAACCAGACTCTTTCAAAAACCAAAATTGGAAATGAGAGATCAAAAGATGGAAGTCAAAGAATGCATGTGGGGTGTCATCGCTAACCAAAAAAAGATGAGGCTAAGTAAGTATGAACTTACGCAGGACTGATAAATAAGAAGGTAAGAACTCAGCTAATCCAAAATGTTTAAGGCTGGAAACAAACAACACGGACATCTGAGGGAAGTTAAACTGTTTGTAATGGTGCTTCTAATAATAGCAATTAAAATAGATTTTGCAGATTTTCTATAATTTCCAAAATCTATTCAGTTAGGCATATTATGACTTCTAGATGTTTTGAAGTTGACACCAATCAACCCCATGACCAGAGGAGGAGATAAGGTCCAATGCATTTGAAGAACGGAATAGACGTAACGGGGACATTAAAAAAGTACGTAACAGACCATGAGAAGCCTCTTCTACATCACCTTCATTCCTCTTGCACTGCCCCCAATATAAGATGAGGTCAATTAAACTATAATTTTTGAACTGCTGTGTAAAAAGGTTTTAAAAATGTAGCTCCTCCTCCCACCCCAACCATGCTAGAGGTTTTACAACACATTTTGAGAAATGAAGAATTGGTCAAGGATGTTCAATTAAATACATACATCTGTCTGCGGATGGTTTCGCGAGACTCCAAGGCGTAAGCATGGCGGTCTCCTTCTAAAAGGCGGAACTGGCGCTGCAGTTTGGCCAACTCGCTTTCAGCTAGCAGAAGACAATGCCGGGGAAAAGGCAGGCGGTTGGGGAGACAGAAGAAAGAAAAGTGGTAAGAAAGAAACCCCAGTATGGTAATCGTTTGCCTGAGGTCCCCTCCCAATCTCTGAAGGGTGGAGTAGGGAACCCCCACTTCTAAAAGACCCACCTATTACACCTGGAGCAAAACTGGGGCAGAGATCATTGAGGTCAACAGCCCCATCACCATCAAAGGTGGTTGCACTTCTGATAATTAAGTCAAATTGACCAGGAACAAACCACGACTTTTAAGAGAGCAGGGCAGGATCAGGAATCTTATCTCTGTTTTGTTCTGTGGCCCTGTCCAATAAAATAGATTTTGCTAGTTTATGTAATGATAGAGAAACATCTGCAAGACTTGTTGCCAGAGGTAAAAGCTGAGTGAAAGTATATGTCATGAGCAATATGATGTTTTCAAACTCTCTGGCATTCTCAGCGCACAGTACAATGATCTATGATCCTCTGCATAAACAGACAATATCTTTTTTGGCTATTAATTTTCTGGATCAAGCCAACTTTCAAGCCCCAATTTTTGTGCCTAGACAAAAGGTGGTGAGGGGCTTGCAGGTGGTCACCAATCAGTTTTCTGCCTCCGCTTAAGCACCTATGTTACTTTTTAAAATGCACCCTTAAGAATACAGAAAACTTGACAGTCCCGCTTAAATTCAGTTTTGTCCATGCCCAATCAATATATGTCACTGTCTTATCACAATCCCCCTACACTCTTTGGAGGCCCTCTGGCCTAGATTGTTCCTTGAGGCCTAACCAGTTTGCATAAAATCAAGAGAGTTACTCTTGTTCTCATATACCAGAATATTTTATTTTCCACCAATTTCATGCAGTCAGTGCACCTGCCAAGGATACCAAAATCTACACTGTTTCACACAACTGGATCCCCCATATCCATATGGGAGCTAACCAATGAGAAAATGATTCCTACTTTTCTCCAGGATCCTTTCTGAATTTCAGATCATATGCTATGGGGTCAAACTGAGAATACACAAACTTACTATCTAGATCAGAGATAAACAATATAATGCTCAGAAATACTAAAGCAGCCACAGATATCTTACTTGCTGACCTGGCAGGTCCCTCCGCCACATTTGACTTGTTTTTTCAGAAAAAAAATTCATTAAAAACGTAGATAAGAAGCTTGCTTGTTGCAAAGCACCATCTTTATTTACAAGAATGTATCAAGGCCCCATAGGCTTTGTTTGAAAATAAAAATGGTGCTTTGCTTGGACATGTAAAATACTTGCCTAGAAAAAAGGAAGTTAAGTTGGAGGATAAAGAGCATTAAGGAGATCTGGGGGTTTGTGGACAGCAACCTTATTAATTTGCTTTATGTTCATGGGCGTTTGGGGACCTCCACCCAACTCAGTAGTCATTTGGTGCACAGGCAAACCTCCCCACCCCACATGGCAGCCCTACTCTGAGCAAATGTTTCTCTGCTCCTGATCCGGACACACCCTTATTCCATCCACCTGGCTCTGTTTCTGGCTTGTCTTGGACATTTCTGAACTCAAGGACAGGCAGACTTTCTTGCTACTCTTTACAGAGTTTAATGACTCACCCCCTGGATCCTCATACCACCAGTGACTCATGCCCCCATCTATCCCCACATGCTAGCAAGGACTTTTGTGCTTCAGCTGCTTTAATTTAGTTCCAATTTCAAAACCAAAACACAGTGAGGAGCTCTGGCTTAAAGACTAACTCATAAAACTTACCAAGGCATGTGGAAAACAGCCCTGGTGCCCTGGTTCTGTTTCTTTGGCCCCTTTCTTTGGACACAAAGAACTTATTTCTTTCTATTCGTTTTCAAAAGCTGGCTTCCTTGGCAGCATTTTCATTTGGCTTGAGAATGAGCTCCCAATCTCTTCCAGTCAAAAATTAAGGGAATACTGTCTTTTGGCTTGATTGGGAGAGATGCACAGATCCTACCACCTCTATTTTTGTTCCCCACCCAATTTTGCAGTATTGTTTGCTACTTTCACATTGCATTCTGGGGGCCTCAGCTCAGCGAGAGGCTCATTTAGCTGGGCACATCTGCACACTTTACTAGACAGCCTACATTTTCTCAACTTTTTTTCTCTAAAGGTTTCACAGCTTTCCATGGTAGTATATCAACACTTCTGAAACAAAACCACAGCAACACCTCCTGTCAAATACCCTTTATGAAACTGTCAAGCTATATTTGAGCTGAGGATGATATAGATATTTTATAACAGGTTTAGGCTGAGAAAAACTGAGAAAAACTGCAGCATATAAATATATGTTGGAATTCTGGGGAATCGTCACTAAATCTAAATGTCAAAAATACACCTCAGCTACTACCTGCCAAATCTTTTGATATATGGGGATAAAGGGCTTTCCAACAGGATAGAAAAGCAGGAGAAACTAGAATTATTATGGCAGATCCCCCATTAGTGACTTATACTGAGAGTCATCCAACTATCATGCCAAAATAACAGTAATGAGGACAGACTATATCAACTCAATGACAGCAGGATGCCAATGGAAGTTACTCCAAGTCACTGCTTTTGGATTGCAGCCTGACACAATCACTTTGGAAGAACCACTGTCCCAGTGAGCTAGGCAAAATTGGATCACGCCTTCACCAGATCCAGATATTGGGATGATTAATGCATCCTTAGGAGAGGGGGTGTTCCTGGCGGTCTTTAAAGAGGCACTGGTGCACCCCCTCCTCAAGAAACCTTCCCCGGACCCCACTGTTTTGAACAACTTTCATCCTGTCTCCCACCTTCCCTTTTTGGGAAAGGTGGTTGAGAAGGTGGTGGCGCTGCAACTCCAGAGGATTCTGGATAAAACATATTATCTGGACCCCTTTCAGTCAGGTTTCAGGCCAGGATATGGGACAGAGACTGCATTGGTTGCACTTATGGATGATCTCTGGCGGGAGCGAGATGGAGGGAGTGCATCCATTCTCGCTCTCTTGGACCTCTCAGCAGCTTTCGATACTGTTTGATACCGTTTTTTCGATATCCTTTTGGGGCGGCTCAGGGAGCTGGGGGTGGGCAGCGTAGTTTTGTGCTGGTTCACCTCCTTCCTCCAGGGACGCTCCCAATCGGTGGTAATAGGAGAGATCTGACCCTCGGCCCCTCTTGTGTGGGGTGCCACAGGGTTCGGTTCTCTCTCCTCTCCTATTTAACATCTACTTGAAACCGCTGGGCAAGATCATCCGTCACCACGGGATGAGGTATCACCAATATGCTGATGATACTCAGTTGTATATCTCCGTCCCGGGTGAAATGTTGCAGTCGACACCCTCAGTGCTTGGGGGCTGTAGGGGTCTGGATGGGGAACAACAGGCTTCAACTGAACCCTGTTAAGACGGAGTGGCTGTGGATTGATGGCCTCTCAGCTTCCAGGAAGTTGTCATCTTTAACTCTGGATGGGGTGGCACTGCCCCGTTCAGATTCAGTGCGGAACTTGGGGGTCCTCCTGGACTCACGACTCCTGCTCGAGGAGCAGGTGGCAGACGTGGCCAGGAGGGCCTTTGCACAGCTTGGGGTTGTGCACCAGTTGCATCCCTTCCTGGATTGAGAGGCCCTCCGAACAGTCACTCATGCCCTTGTCATCTCCCATATAGATTATTGCAACGCGCTCTACATGGGGCTACCCTTGAAGAGTATCCGGAAGCTTCAGCTGGTCCAGAATGCGACCGCACGGGCAGTTACGGGTGCTTTAAGATCAGCACATGTAACACCACTGCTCCGCGAGCTGCATTGGGTACCAGTTTGCTTCCGGGTCCAATTCAAGGTGTTGGTTATCACCTTTAAAGCCCTACATGGCATGGGGCCAGGGTACCTGAGGGACCGTCTCATCCCAACCACATCTACCCGCCCCACCCGGTCATGCAGGGAGGGCATGCTGCGGACCCCGTCAACAAAGGAATTCCATCTAGCGGGGTCCAGGAGGTGTGCCTTCTCTGCGATAGCACCCGCCGTGTGGAATATCTTGCCCCTAGAGGTGAGGCGGGCGCCCTTGCTCCTGGCCTTCAGGAAGTCTTTAAAGACCTGGTTCTGCTGCCTTGCTTGGAACAAAGGAGGTAATAGTTCCTCCTGGGGGTGGTTAGCTTAGTAATATCCTCCTTTTTAAGATCTCACCATCCTCTGGATTTTTTCTATTTATTATTATATTGTATTTTAAAGTGTACAGGTTTTTAATTTTAATATTATTGTTGTAAACCGCCCAGAGTCTACTGCAGTAGAGATGGGTGGTGATAAATTTGAAAAGTAAGTAAGTAAGTAAGTAAGTAAGTAAGTCTTAAATACTTAAGACCTAATCTTTAAATTCTCAGTATAAATGAACAGGTACACAGAACATGAACCATAGGATAGCTTCCTGCTTTCCTATTTCAACACTTAAGTCACATTACAAGCTCATTCCAGAGGCTCCAGTATCATTAACCCCAATGCGGAATCTGGCAGTACAGGTGGTTCCTACTGCAATAACTTCCTCTTCTCCCTTAAAAGTTACCCATATATTCTAGGTCCCCATCACCACCACCACAATATCCTCTTCCCTCTCTTGGAAATTACCTAGGCCTTCTAGGTCCCCATCACTACTCTCCGAACGAAGGCTTGAAGTAGTTTTGAAGAATGGCATCTTTAATTTCTACCTGCTGATAGAAAGAAGAGAGAGAGGAAGAGATGGGAGCGCGTGTAAGAGAGAGAGAATTCAGAAACATTATGTCACTTTCTGAGAATAACTGCTTCATGAAGCTAGTGTGTGAAAAATGGTTAAATGCCTCAAACTGCAATTAAGGAGACCCAAATTCAAATCTGCTCAGTCATAACATTTCCCAGTGACTGGTTTCGCACATCATGCTGAGCCATCATGTGTTATGCATATGGCTTAGCATGTTGAATAAATCTACATATTGTTGTTGTAACACTGATTTATGACTTGGCATGTGGTACAAATCCAACCAATTTGTTTTATCCAACAAACCAGTTTATGCAAACCATGAAACTGCAGAATGTGCATTAACTTCAGACCTGTTTTGTTCTTTTGGTTTATGGGTGGACAAAGTGTAGTCTTACAAACTGTTACTTTAGCAATTTTATTGTAAATGTCTGCATGGTTGAAGAGACAAACCGCTTTTCATAAAGTTAAAAATTGTCTGCATAACTTTTCAGCAGTTTTTTTTTCATTATCTCCATTGCTATCTCACAAATTACCTAAAGGACCACTTGAAAGACCACCTGAATTCATCAGTGGTCCCAAGACAGTTTAAAAATTATCTCTCTAGCTCCTTAGTCTTATCAACTTTCCCCCCCAAAAAATATTCCATATAATACAAATACCCTTTTTTAATGAAACAGAAAATGCATTCCATCCTCCCACTAGGATTGTTTTTACTTAAAGCAACTCGAGGAGGAAACTTCAGCTGAAATGCAATTATTTGCCCAAGAACATTCAGGAGTTTGTTAGAATGAGTTCCATTTCAATATCCTTGCCTGAATTTGACTCACTTCAAAACCACAAAACCTCCTTCAATTTTATCTGCACATTCATCACTGTCTCCCAAACCTTTCTCCTTAACCTAATAATTTCCTAGCATCCGAAACCTGAATTAAATCAGCACTCCCTCCCCCACAAAAAACAATAAAAGTACCTTGCTCTCCACTGGAGAAACCCTATAACAAATATACAATTAATGTTTAGGCAGTCAGTATTTTGGTATGCTCTGGTACAGTCTTCCGATCTCTCCTGCCAACATCACCCGTTGCTTTTGTTCACTCAGTTGTTAGCAACCATCTCCAAGAAATGCATCAGCTTTCCACCAATCCTGATGAAAGATGGGAGGGGAAGTAGAAGAAGGAAGTGTGGGTTATACCCAACTAATTCAAGAGATTCCTTGATTCACTTATGGGTAATTTAAGATGCTGACCAAATAAAATGGGTTAAAAACTAGAGGTCAGAACAGGAAGTTAAGAGTTACAGTGGGAAAGGAGGAACAGAAGAAAGTGACAGACCCCTCGACTTTTAAAAAGAAAAGAGGTGCTTGAATGTGTGATAGAGAGCTGTCAAACAATAGTTCCAGCATTTGCTAAGAGGGCAGTAGGGTTGAGTGAGCTAAACAAGATTGCACAGGTATATTTATTGTAAAAATCAAGAAAATTTTAGGTTTACCCAGGGACAGTGGTACATTTCTCCATTTCCTATCCCCATCAACTACTCTACAATCCATACATTTCTGTAATTTTCTGTCATGTTATATGCTATAAAATCCTATGGCTTTCAAGTTATACAGACATCCTGTTCAGGCTTATCACTGTTGTCACTAGGTCTTCAAAGTAACATCAATTGCCTAGTCAAATACTGTACCATTTCTAAACCTCAGGTGTTGCTCTATTCTCTGTATATTGTACCTATAGTGTACTTTCTACACCCCAAAACCTTGTCATGTATTTTGCCTTATGTTTAACCCTCACTCCTGGCTACTTTCTTTTCCAAACTTTTCCTTCTTGGACTTCTGCTTCTTTATAGAGCGATGCCACATTCCACTGCTCATTTCAATCGGATCTTCCTTCAGTGCATGTGTAATATGGACTGAAAGACCCATGAACAGAGTAAGAACACTTCCATACTCTGCACAGTACCTTAATGTTGAAGTTGCCACTTTATTACATCAGTCTTATGTGCTTACGTGCCTTTAACAACACGTCAATCTGCTCTGAAAATATAGACAGTATAATAATACAGTAAATTTGCCTAGGATGCACTGTCAGCAGGCTTTAAGCAGATAATCCCATTATCCCCATGGTTGGTCCAGACTTAAGTCCTCAGCATGTTACACTAAGATCCAGAACTTGAGACCCCAGAGGTTAACCAGCTGAAATTACAACAGTTTGTGCCAACATATGAAGCTCCTACTACACTGTGTGTAATTAAGCAGTATCAGGGGTTCTTCATAGGAGGCACTGACCCTTGGGGATAATTCGTTTTTCAAATCCTGCTGGATAACCCCAAAGCCTGACCTCACCAAATTTTATCTAGTCATGGGACTCTGCTGCTCATACCAAGGCCTTCCCAGGTCACTTGAGCCCCCAAGGCCCTGGCAGGTCAAGCTAAAGCCCCACACAGCCATGTGATAATGGGGGGTAGTCGCACCCCCAACCCAACAACTCATACCAAAGCCCTTTCAACATGTCAGCCCTTAAAGTCCTGGAAGGCCACACTGGAAGTGCTGCAAAGGCACGTGGCTAGAAATAATGCTCGTAGGCCCTGCCTGATAACACCAACCCGCCCAACAGCCTCCGCGCCCTCCTTCCCTCTCTCCTTCAACCTACATTGAGGCCCACGGCAGGCCTTAAGCCCCACCCCTCCCAATAAGCCCTTCCCCTTACCTTCCAGGCCTGTCCTCCCACTGCGCATGTGCGAGCCTAACAGTTCCTTCCCTCCTTTTCCCCTCCCTTGCAAGACGCTCGTCTCCCCTCCTCCCGCCCTTGGGCGGTGTCTAGTTGAGGGGCGGAATAGGGCGGTGCGGGCGGGTTGTCATGGCAATTTTCCATTGCTGAAGACTCATGCAAAACCACATCCTTCGCTCAGTTTGTCCCGCTGAAGCCGGTTGCCACGGAGACGGTTTTCGGAAAGGAAGCTGGCAAAGGCGGAGAGATCAAGGGGGACTGCAAGAGGGGAAGCCGGAGAGAGGGTGGGGAAGGAGCAGACAGGAGTGTGGTGGAAACGCGGGGAAAGTTTGCATCAGCCTCCTAATTTGGGGGGGGGGGGAGTGCGCACCGAGAGATGACTAATGGTGTACATTTTCTGCTCGGCTGGCAAAATGTCACAAGCTCCACAACAGGCTGTTGCTCTGCCTTCTGTTAATACGGCCATTTCCAGTGCCAGGAAATTAATGATAGAATTAGGGTGGTTATTGTCACAGTTGTGATTACATTTTTGTTGGAAACTGCCTTAGGAACATTAAAGGCGATGCGGGAAATAAATTTCATAGATAGATGGACAGAGCGTGTCCTGGATACAATCCCCAGGGAAAACTTGATTGCATTCCTGCAAGTTATGCTTCTAGCCCTCATGGCTTTGGAGGGAGAACCTGGTAAAGGGTCCCACAGTTTATCCCAGTTGCAAGGGGTTAGTTACTAAAATAAAAACATTATATGGGGTCCATGGGAATGGGGGGGGGGCAGATTTGTGTAACACTGCAGCCTCCCTTGTTCATGAGGACTTTTCCTGCATGTGTCCACCCATATGCATCAGCTTAAGGTAGAATAACAGCTTCAGACTGGGGATATGTGTCCATTTGTTAACTTAGAGCACCAAAAATCTACAACAGAATGTAGGGAAACTGAAAACACCACACTTTTCCATTTTTAAAATAATTTTTTTAGAATACACAATTCTCCATCAATTTACATTCTGCTTTTCTTCCAGGAGCTCAAGCTACAATACTCTTTTCTCCGATTTTCCCCCACAACAGCCTTGTGAGGTAGGTTGGGCTGAGAGGACATGATGGGCACAAAATCCATGGCCAAGAGTAGACTTGAATACAGATCTCCAGTCCTGCTCCCAAACTTTAACTACTATTTCACACTGACCCTCACATTATCCCAAAAAGGTATAGGACTGAAATATAGTGAAAGTCAGATCAAACATTGCACATGTCACTGGGAGTATCATAAAACTGGAAGTAGCACCTCTCCTCTGCTGACCTTTGCAGAAATATAAGGCAGATCTGAATGCTGGCTCTACAAAATAACATCTAAATTGTATATTTTAGATGTTTTTATTGTAAGCCGCCCAGAGTACCCTGGTTGGGGGAGATGGGCGGTCATATAAATTTAAATAATAAAAAAATTACATTCAAATATTATTTATTCTAGTATTATTTGAAAGAATTTAAAATAATCCTTTCTTCATTAATTTTTTTGTTCGTTTATTTAAATAATTCAGAAGATTCTGATTAGGATTTCTAATGTAGATTTGATAAATATAATCTCCACATCAGTCTTAAAATATCAAGTTTGGTCCCATGATATAGAAAGGAGACTGAACAGGTATTTTTAAAGGGAACCTGATATCTGAGAACTTGCTACAGGTAACAGTAGTTGAAACTATTATTGTGAATCAATGGACTATTTTAAATTTGGGCTGGATCAATTTGAATTCAGATTTTACACTTCTAATCAGGGCTTCTTATACTTAGTTATATTTGTAATCAAAAGGGCAGAATTTGGACTGACGGGTTTTCTGTGGGGTTCAGACTTTGGGTTTTGATTTGGAATAATTCCTTTGGTGACCAGTAATTGGTGGTTCACTTGAAATCAGCATGATTTTTTTTATGAGTGCTGCAGTAAATCCTGAAATGATAGAATTGATTGAATTATTTCTAACTGCAGGTGCTGATTCTATTTTTAAATGCTCCCCTATATTTAAGAAATAACTTCAAGTAGAAAAACAGCAGAGAAGGAAACAGACTGAGCTATAACTTTTCTCCCTGATGAGTTAGTTCTTTATTTGAAGAAAGGTGATTGGTTGTTATGGGAGAGGATTCAAAATTCTATCTCCAGTTGCAGTTTTGTGGTACTTTGTGGCCATATAAATCAAAGGAAAGAAAGAAAGAAAGAAAGAAAGAAAGAAAGAAAGAAAGAAAGAAAGAAAGAAAGAAAGAAAGAGAGAGAGAGAGAGAGAGAGAGAGAGGGAGGGAGGGAGGGAGGGAGGGAGGGCGGGCATATTTTGAGGTTGTTTTACAAATGCAAGTGAAACACTGTTAACAGATTTTTAACGTATTTCTTTATACAATGTCCGATTAATTATTATTTACCCCTAATACATGATGTACTAATAGCCATTTAAAGGGGATTTAGACAAATTAGTTGTTCAGAGACTTTTCCCCCCAAATATATTGGGACCACAACACCAAGGATTCCTGACTGGAATATCTTGCTGACTGAGAATTTTTGGATTGCAATCTCAGTGCAGCTGGAAGGTACCAGATTTTTAATTCATAATTAAATTTTAATTCATAATTTTTAATTCTGATTCCTTAATCAGACTTATTTAATAATGATAACTGTGACTTAGGTATTATTATTAAGAGCTCTTTCTCACCTGGCTCTGGTTCTTCGGAATAGACTCCCACCAGACCACCCGTGGAATTGGATCACTTGAAGTTTAATAAAGTATTTAAATGCTTCTTTTTCATGGGCCTTTCTGAAGTAGCTTTAAAATATATACATTTTCACCCATTAAGCTGTGCATGTCTAGCAGTTGATATTGTTATATGTCAAGGACCTTTTAGTTTAGAGGCTCTAATTTTATATTGTAATGTTCTTATAATAGATTCTAATGTTATTGCATCAATTGTTGCTTTATTCTATATCTGTACTGTGCTTAGCTATAAGCTCAAAATAAACAAAACTCCTACTAATACTAATGGTTAAATGGATCTTCTATGTTCAGAGATAATGTACCACTGAACACCAGCTGCTGAAGGATGAGTGGTTGGCCACTAACAGAGAATACTGAAATAGACAATGTGCTCTAACCTGGCAACACCTCTCTCTCTCTCTCTCTCTCTCTCTCTCTCTCTCTCTCTCTCTCTCTCTCTCTCTCTCCCTCCCTCCCTCTCTCCCTCTCTCCCTCTCTCCCTCTCTCCCTCTCTCCCTCTCTCCCTCTCTCTCCCTCTCTCTCTCTCTCTCTTTTTTTTTTTTTTTTACCTTTCCCCCTCAGTTCTTCTTCTTCAATGCAGTAGACATACTTTCCTGCCAGTAACTGAGGATAATGCTAAAAGAATCTAAGGAGGAGAATTACAGTCCATGAAAGGATATGCCACAATAATATTGGCTAGCTTTTATGGTGTCCAAAGTTGATGTGTGCGCCCGTTTGTGTGTGTGTTTGTAAGAGAGTGAAAGAGAGCTGGAGAAAAGAAAAATGCCACAAAAATAAAAGAGTGGTAACTCCTGACTCCAGAGCGTTGTTCCAGATGGAATCCTGTTTGGGCTGTCTTGTTCTGAGAACAAGATGGTAACCCCAACTTATCAGAAAGAAAGAAAAGATCTCCAAAGGCAGCAGAGATGGTGAACCCATTTTAAAATCACATAATATACACCCCAAATAAAATATTAAAGTTCAGAGACATCCTGTTGACAACCAAGTATGTACCGTTTCCAGTTGTAAAATATGGTTGTGAAAGCTGGACCATTTCAAAAGCTGAACAAAAGAAAAGTGAATTGGGGTGCTGGAGAAAATTGCTTAGACCAGTGTTTCTCAACCTTGATAACTTTTAAGACTGGTGGACTTCAACTCCCAGAATTCCCCAGCTGTTACTTGAAAATTGAAGGCAATTGAAAAGGAGGTCCTGTATAGAGAAAACAAGGTGGCTAGATTCCTGACCAAACATGAGTTTACAATAACTCAGACAGGCAGTTCCTGACACACAATCTTGGAGAAATGAGGTCCATCAGGTCATGAAGAGTTGGAACTGACAGAACAGGCAGAAATCCAACAGGTGACATAATATCCATTACAGTAACTTCTATAAAGGAGGCTCTAATAAGGAGATTTTACTCCTGAGGTTTGAGCTTAAAATTATCCACCAGCATCACTTGTACAGTATGAGCACAAGAGTATGAGAGCACCGAGACTGCTCCTTCCTCCCCCAGTCATCTTTTTGGTGAGACACAGGCAGAAATCCAACAGGTAACTTTTTTTTTCGTGGCAGGGAGGGAAGGGAAAACGACTATCTGCCTCCCCTTGCAGCTAACGGCAAAATGAACCAGGAGGCACCGCCAGAGGGGCGCCCCCCCCCCCCATTGCGAAGAAGCCGGGCGTCTCGCAAATGACCCACCCTTTCCCCAGCTCCCTTCTTTGGGGCGTCAGGCCAGCCACGCGCTCTCTGGTCCCACCCACGTGGCCAGATGCCAAGGGCAGGGCGAGCAGAACGTGGTACGAGCAGGATGAACTGAATTTGTATGTTTTTAAAAAAACAAAACAAAACAAAAGTTGGGGAAGTCCAGAGGAAAAACTTCGGAAGAAGAACTGAGCGCGAAGGAAACCGACCGATCGTCTGCGCCCCTGCCCAGCGCTGCGCTGCCAACAGGTAACTAATCCGCGGTGAGGGGCGGGAAGGAGAGAAAGTTGCGGGTCGGGAGTTCTGAGTTTTGGGAGACCGACTGAAGTGAGGAACGAATGGGGGCCGGTTGGTGCGGGCGCCACTCCTGGAATTTCAGGAGTTTACAGGGGTTTTAGGAAGGAGGGGAGATAGACTTGGGGGACTCGCGAGAGGCGAGAAGGGGACGAGGGACAGCGGTCGGTTGTTTTACGCACTGGAAGAGGGTCGGGAGAAGGGAGAGAAACGTCGCCAACCTATCAGATGAGCAACCTCCTCGCTCCCCCCCCCCCCGTCATCTAATCTAACCCCTCGGTCGCCCATCCTTTCTCCAGCGATTTTCACCCGCCCACCCTCCATTATCGTTCGCGCCTTGCTTTCCAGACGCGGGTCGTTGCCTTCTGAAGCTGAGGTTTTCTTTTGTTTGGCACCGTAGTTTGGCCAGTCTATTAACAGCAGTCTAAAAAAAAAAAAAAAAAAAGTCCGAACACATCTTTTGCTTCCAATCGTCCCACAACTTTTCACTTAAATTATTGGGGGAAAGGTAGTGGAATAGACGCCAATTGAAATCCCGGAGGCTCCTCCTCCTGAATCCCCAAATTTTAGCCAATCGCGATTCTTTTAGATTTCAAAACACTAATTCTTGCGAGGACGGCGGGCGGGCGGGCGACGGCAATAAAAAAGAAGAGGGTGTTTAACAGAAGGCTGGTGTGCTGGTGAAGGATTGAACTCTATTAAACCCACCCCCCATGGAATGTGTGCGTGCTCAGCAGAATGTATGAACTGCAGATATCCCAGAAAATCTTAAATGAAACAAATAAGATAATCTCTTCACAGGAAGGAAATCTTGATTGCATCCACCATTGTTTATCTCACAGAATCCCTGTCAGATAACCACCTAACGCCAGACCCCAATCCTTCTCTTATCAAAATTCTGGGATGTTCATAACTAACTTGTGATATCTGTAACCATCTAATTAAATTTTGACTTAAACCTCTGTTAATCATAAAACCTATATCCGGTGTCTTATATGTGTTAGAGATCTGAAATGTATAAAAAACAGATGCTTCTTTTGTCTGGGGCGCTCCTTTTCAGAGGAAGCCGCCCCCTATTACTTGAGCTCAGTTAAAAGGGTTATTCTATTTCTCGTCTTGGTGTGAATTTATTTTGGGTTCTTCGTACGTGCTTGGACACGGGACCAACTTTCGGTCCAACACTGGAAATGAAGGCGTAAAAAAAACCTTTAGGGCTTTCAGCTCTGCCATCATTCCACACAAACTGCTTTGGGGGAAAATCTGGGAGTGAGAAGTTGTAAGGAAGGGGGTGGATATGTATGATCCTCCAGATGTTGTCCCATTTAGGTTTTAGCATTCCTCTCCACTGGCCTTGCTGTTGGCTGGGGCTGTTGCTGGGAGTTGTCATTCAGCAACATCTGGAAAACTACAGATTCCCCACCTCTGGGTTATGTTCCTCTTAAAATGGGTCTATTACATCCCAACTCGCTTACTGGCTAGTACACTTGATTTCTTTCTGTTTGCTGTACCCTATTAACTAACTTTTAAATATGGCAGAAAGAAGAAGCTGAGAAACTTTTAATAATGCTGTGAAAATGCAGATTACCTTATATCTTTAAGATTTAAATAGAATTTTAAACAACTCCTAAATCTGGAGCCCAACGCACACCTACTCAGAAATAAGTCTCATTGGCTACATATACTGCTGAATAAATATGTACAGAATATTGTGTGCTGGAATCTATAGTTGATTCTATGCAAACTTTTCTTCAATTATTTTATTTTATTTTTTATTTTATTTATTTTCTATCCTGCCTTTATTATTTTTATAAATAACTCAAGGCGGCGAACATACCAAATACTCCTTCCTCCTCCTATTTTCCCCCCAACAACAACCCTGTGAGGTGAGTTGGGCTGAGAGAGAGCGACTGGCCCAAGGTCACCCAGCCGGCTTTCATGCCTAAGGCGGGACTAGAACTCACAGTCTCCTGGTTCCTAGCCCGTTGCAATTACATCTCTTCAAATACAGTACGGCTTGCTTTTAAGCTTGTGCTGCATAATACAGGGTTTCCCCCTATTTTTGTAGGGCAGGGAGTGCTACCAAGTTTGCAGAACTTATCTTTATGCATGTTACCTTATAATTATGCTGTTTTAAGCATCTTTGCAGAGGAGCCAAACTTCCCAAGAATGGGTGTCTTTTGATTTAGCAGCAGGTTAACTCTTTCACGGCTTTCCTAGCCCAGCCATCATCTGACCACCTTCTGCACTGGGGAAGGCTGTTTACTGCCTGTGTCAGGAAACTCCAGTTACTTGGTGGGGGATAACACAAGGAAGGGAACGCCTTTTTAGTCTGAAATGCGTCACTTGCTAAAGTTGTCCATGTGAAACAGAAAGCAGAAGAGACTTTTAAAGAATATAGATATATATTCTTATATGTATAAACACCAGTCCATGGAGATTTTCTGTTTAGATTACAAATGAAGGAAATGCCCTTTCAAGCATAATATTGCAGCGTTAGTAAAGAAGCAGATCAGAATGAAAAATAATCACATAGCAGATAATGAGATCCCCTAAACTGCAGTCTTACTCTGAGAGCTGACATATCTGTAGCTCTCCTGTAGCTTACACTCATATTGCCCAATTTACCCCCTCCAGATATATTGGGACTACAGCTCCCAGAATTCTCAGCCCTAGAAGGCTGGCTTAGATCTCTCAGCCCACCAGACGGGTTTTCCTATTTTATTCTAAAACAGGGGTTCTTAACCTGGGGTCCATGGACTTGAGGGTCCATGGCTAGATTTCAGGGGGTCCATGGACTTTGATGGGATAAAATTTACAACTTAATTTTCAGTATTTTATTTTATGCATTTAAAAAAAAATTCTGAGAAGGGGTCTGTAGGTTTCACCAGGCTCCAAAAGGGATCCAGGGCACAAAGGTTTAAGAGCTATTCTGACATGAAATGAAATACTTTTTCAAAGCTCAGGAGTGGCCATCAGTAAGGCTGACCCCAAGACATTTTCTTGCTAGAGAAGAAGGACAATGGTGCTATTGTTGTCTCCCATTGCTCTGATGAGATTTTGCGAGATTTAGGCCATTTCCATTTTATTTAAGTAATAATAATATGTGCCTCCCACATCACTTAAAGTCACATGATAAAGCTCAAAGAATTGGTCATCCATGCTAGAGTTGAGGGATGAGCAACATGAGGCCTTCCAGATGTTGTCAAGTCAAAGATCCCAATACCTCATATCATTGGCCATGGCTTGGTTGGGGTTGAGCTACAATTTCCAGCTGCCCCAGTCAGCATGTGCAATGGTAGGAGCTATAGTAGATTGAAGACTCCTTGGGCTCTCAAGAAGAATTGATTTAATGGGTTAACCAGCATCCTTCCATGTCTAAGTTGGAGGTGACGAATTAAATTTTCCCAGAATGGGAAATACACACGGCTTAATGCAGTGCTTTCCAAAGTGCCGCCGTTGGCACTAAAGTGTCGCGACACACAGTTTGGAAAACTATGGTTTAATGTGTATCAGGATTAAATCTGTTTTAAATGCCAGATTAATGTGTACATTATTTTTTTTAACTGTACACCTTAAATTGCAAAGTAGGAATGCAACCAATGTATATTATTGCCAGTATATGGTCATCATACAAGTAACCTCACTGGAGAATCAGATTTCCTGTTAAGGAATACCTGGTGATAAACTTGACAACGTTGAAGAAAAACACAAACCTGAACCATGTGCCTTATCAGCGAAGCTCCATAGTTAGGGAAACTTTGGCACTAAAACAAACTGAGAAAATAGCTGCTAGCAATAAGAATCAGATGAGAAAATGTCAGCCTTTTTTGTTCATTTCCAAACTCAGCCCCAGATTTTTTTTCACTGCTCTGCACTGTCTATCCGGATTCCCTCTTTGGGAGAAAACAAAACCATGGGGGGGGGGGGGTTCTTGATGGGACTGAGAAGGGCAGCAACATATCTAGGCAGTTGCTACCCCTTCTACCTCCCTCTGCTTGTCCAGAGCTCACATAATTCTAAAACATCTGGATCATATTAAGCCAGGCTTACAGCCACAGGAATTTAAACTAGCTGGAGGAGCCCAGATTGTGCTTTCTCTGATGTGGGGTAGGAGGAAATACGTTGCATTCAAGGAAGGGCTTCAAAATCTGAGCATCCAGAGACAATTTGGAATAAACTGGCTAAGGTCTGAGTAATGGGATACACGTTCCATTTTTTCCTTGGAGTTGAGATTTGTGAATCCTTCGGAAGGGACATGGGGACAGCTGGATAATAGGGAGAAAGCCTCTGGGACGCCGAATCTGGAGGGAGCAGAATTTATCAGTTTGAGCTGGGGACACAGTTGGGTTGATGTTGCCTGGGAAGACTGTGGTTCCTAGTTGCTCTGACCAGCAGTGAGGAAGGATATGTGTAAGTTTAATGCATGTTTTTCTTCTCTCTCCATTCAGCTGCCAGGATGAGTTTTCTTCTCTTTGCAGTCACAGCCCTCCACGTTCTCATTCTCATTTTACTCTTCGTTGCCACGTTGGACAAGGTAAGAAAGAACTTACATTAAATGTTCTAGTGTTTAATCTGCAGGTTAAATCCTTTGTTTCAGGGTTGCTCAGCTAGTTCAACGTTCCCTACCCTTCTGTGCCCAGTTCTATTACACTACAATTCCCAGAACCCTCCAGCCGTCTGGAGTTCACAAGGGTATGCCGTGTGATCTAGTAAGCTAGACTCTAGAGCAGTGTTTCTCAACCTTAGCCATTTTAAGATGTGTGGACTTCAACTCCCAGAATTGTTGGCTGGGGAATTCTGGGAGTTGAAGTCCACACATCTTAAAATGACCAAGGTTGAGAAACACTGCTCTAGAGACAACTTTCTCTGACTCTTTGATGAGGGACCAAGTTTTAATCAAGGATAGTAAATAATTTTGCTCAGCATTTCACTTGGAAAAAAACAATGAAACACGCCACTCTGACCTCCTCGTATATTTTATTATGTTGTTATCACCTGTTTATCCAGGGAGTTTATGAAAATTTGCTGCTAGGATGAAGGTTTTACACATACATAATGTGGGCTGGAATTAGGGAAAAAATGCTGAAAAACTTACTTCTACCCACCATCGCTACCCGCTGCTGAAAAAATAATAACAACTAAGGACACATCCAGATGGCTGGTTTGATCTCCCACCTCCTGTTGCATTATAAGCTTGGTCACCATCAAACCACCACAATTACTGTATGTGGATAGTGAGGCTTGTGTCAAAAGAACATGGAAAACACCACTTCAGCTTTGGTTCAGGAAAACAAGAAATTTGTCTGTCTTGGTTAAGGACTAAGGATGAGAGGAAAGCTATGTCATCTGGAAGTGTTCTTCAAGACTGGTTAGTCAAGGACTTTGAATCAAGGGGACATTCAGATGTGCCCTAGATGCTCTTGGCTACTACACATCTTGGCTATTACCCATCTGTCTGTTAGGAATAAACAGATTTATTCACTTATACACACGTTTTATATTTTGGGAGAGCCCACTTAAAAGATAAAGGAAAATGCATTTGGGAAAAGCACCAACTAAGAACTCTGACTGGGAATATGATACAACCTGAAAAATCTTTATGGACACCATTTTCTTTAGCATTTTTTCTCCTTTAATCTGAAGACAGATTTCTTTAGATTAAAGAAAGATTGTTCTATTCTTCTTGATACTGATCCCAGAGAAAACTTCTCAATCCCCATATTTTGTTACTCTGACAACTCTAATCTTTAGAAGATTATTGATATTAACCCCCTCCAATTTAAGATAATTTTTGTTCTGTGTCTGTTTTGAATGGCAAATTGTCAGTGGCTGCATTTTGAACCTCTGCTGGGGGAAGAGACAGATACACTCTTGAGCAGACAAATATGTGATTCCTTCCTTGTCTTCAGGAATCCCTGACAAATCCTTCAAGAACTAACAGTTTGTTGATTAAAAAAAACAGAAAAGCACGCCTGTTAACACAGGAAAAGGCTGGGTCACAAGCATGAATCCGGCTTCCACTTTGAACAATTTGCATATATGATTTGTTTAACTCATTAATCATTTTGTCCTGAATTCTGATTCTGCACCTTTCCCACAAAACAAAACAAAACAAAAGAAGCCAAAATTACTGCACAGCTGAATTCCTTAAAACAGTGTTTCTCAACTTGGGCAACTTTAAGAGGTGTGGACTTCAACTCCCAGAATTCCCCAGCCAGCACGCTCTTAAATGTTCACACCTCTTAAAGTTGCCGAGGTTGACAAACACTGCCTTAAAATATTAGTGTGTATTTGAGACATTTGCTGAGTACATTGCATTGTGTCTACTGTTGCATCACTTGGGATGAAAGTAATTTGCAGAGATTTATTTTACCTCCTGCCCCTTTACTGCTCACCTGCAACCCTTACCTTTCGCTGTTCCCCAACTTGGTTCTTCAGTAGTACATTAGGGCTGCCACCAGTTACAAGTTCAGGAGGCCCAAATATATGACATCTTTAAAAAAAAGATCAGCAGAAGTTCCACTGTCCACTAAGAGAGGAGAATGAAGGAACAGAGAAAGAGCAGGGAGACAGAGTGGCCACACGCCAGGACGGAGGAACTGAGGACAGAGAAATTTGGAAAAAGTTGCAGGGAGAGAGAGATTCAGGAATGTGTGGCGGCCTGCACAGCTTGACAGCATCACTACCAGACTGCGCATAAAACCAGTTAGTGAAGAAAAGCTTGAGGTGGAAAAAGCTGTGGAAAAATATTTCGGAAAGCCAGAATGTTTTTCAAATGCTTCTTGTTCCATTCAGTGAATTTTCCCTCCCTGATTCCACATGATGGGGGAACAGATTTTACAATTACAGTATAACGTGCAGTTCAGTTCAGTGTGTTTGTGTGTGTATATGTATATGTGTGTGTGTAAATCACTATTACCAAGCTGCAGTTATTACAGCTGTTGTTGGTTGGTGGCTACTGTTTTCGAAGTAGCACACTCAACCCTCTGCAAAATAAGGACTCATCCACTGTAAAATTACTGGTGTGCATGGGGGTTTGGCTTCAAAGGGAGTGGAGAGAACAGGACTTTATATGGATTCCCCAACCAGTTGTTGGCTGGAGGCAGTTTATTAACCCTCACTCACTCACTTGGAAAGGTGACCCCTTTGGCTTCATCTTTTCTGTCCTAATTTCATGTCTTTGTCTCTCTTGTTCTAGTCGTGGTGGGTTCTGCCTGATAAAGATACAGTGAACATCTGGTATGAATGTTTGATGGATAACCACCACCAGAACTGGACTTGCCACCCAGTGTCTGATAGTAGTGAGTATATGGGAGGGTACTGTCTGTTTTGTGGAAATGGCCCTTTTGTTCATTGCTACCCAGGAGCGTCTGCAGGAAAGGGTCAAAATTGGCAAGATGGCGGAGAGAACGTCGCATGCGCTGATGACGCATGCCCGTTTGGAAGGGGCATTCCATCTGCCGTGCTGCTGATTTTGACCTTCCTGCTCCAAGATATGGATGCATCTATGGAGCCTTTCCCAAGCCAGGTCCTCCTCAGATGTGTCGGGACCGCAGCTCCTGGAATGTCCCAGCAAACATGACTGAAACGCTTTAGCCATTTGGGCTGCTGGAAGATTGACCGGAGAAGGCATTGATCAGGTCTGCTCTTGATGGTCTTTTCTCTTCCATGGTTTCTCTCCCCAGGATGGCTTCATGCAGTCCAGGCTTTCATGGTTTTAAGCCTTCTCTTCTCTAGCATGGCCTTCATTATTTTCATGTGGCAGCTCTACACGATGAAGCGGGGAAGCCTCTTTTACGCCACGGGAATCTTCCAGATATTGACTGGTAAGGGTCCAATTTGATCACCTCCTGGGGGCTATGAAATCGCAGAGAAAGAGAGATGAGGTAGCAACTAGAAGGAAGAAAGATTGGGGCTGAGGCTGAGAAGGAGGGGAGGGGAGGTTCGCATGTGCAGGATGTAAAATGGAAGGGGGCATTGCATAGATCAGTGTTTCTCAACCTTAGCAACTTGAAGTCCACCTATCTTCAAGTTGCTAAGGTTGAAAAATACAGATAGTCCTCGTTTAGCAACTACAATTGGGACCGGCAACTTGGTCGTTAAGCAAAGTGGTCAGTAAGTGAAACCACAACTGTGCTTATGATTTTACTTCCGCTTTCCTTTGCTTTACAGACCTGCGAAGGTCATAAATGCGAGAATTGGTTGCAAAGTTACTTTTTCATCACTGTCGTAACTGCAAACAGTCACTAAATGAGGCAGTTGCTAAATGAGGACTATGTGTACTGGCATAGATGATTGCTTTGGAAGAAAGAAAGATTAGAAGGGAAACACAGGAGGGAGCCATGTAGGTCTAACATAACAGGGACAATTTTCAGGGCATTTAGCCACTTCACTGGAACCCTGGATGAATCTGGGAAGCGGTTGTGTTCCATTTGCCCAAATTGTTTTTTTAATATAAGGACCTTGCAAGCCCCAGTTAAGAAGTGGAGATCAGGGGTGGGAAAGCCTGGCCCTTCAAATAGCCTCTAAATTAGTGTTTCTCAACCTTGGCAACTTTAGGATGTGTGGACTTCAACTCCCAGAATTCCCCAGCCAGCATGGCTCGCTGGGGAATTCTGGGAGTTGAAGTCCACACATCTTAAAGTTGCCACGGTTGAGAAACACGGCTCTAGATACTCCAGTCAGAATTGCCAATGAGAAGGGTGCTGTAGTTCAGGAACATCCAAAGCGCCACAGGTTCCCCACCAGTTGCCCACTTAGGTAGTGCTACTAATTCTTTGATCCTGGGATGCCTATTGCAGATCCGCATGGGTGGCTGGTGGGATTTTGCACCCCAGGAACTTTCTTTACAGGTGGGAAGGATGTAGTTATCTTTCAGATTGCATGCTGAAGAAGATGGGGCAGCAAGATGGAGCTGTAACTTGGTACTAATTTCCTTTTTGGGTTTCTTCCCAGCTGTCTCCGTGTTCACAGCTGCCTTGATCTACACTATCCATGTGGACACGTTCCAGCGTGGCCGAATGCCGGGCGGCTCCTACGGTCACTGTTTTGTGCTAGCCTGGTTTTCCTTTCCCTTGGCTCTTATCAGTGGGATCGTTTATATCCACCTTCGGAAAAAAGAGTGACTGACAATAAGGAAATTTCTCCATTTGCCTTGGGAGGAGACGTGTTGTCCTCTAAATTTAGCTATGCATTCATTCTTTGCAGTTTTTGAAAGCACTCATGGCACAAAATTCTATGCAATGTGTAGCTTGATCTGTAGGGGTTATTGCCCTATGAATGCATGACTTTTGTTTGCATATTTTTGTGTACATCCCATGATGTGGGAAGTTAAAGGTGTGCCATCATACACTGGGCATTTCTTTAGTCTCTGAGAGGTTACTATGAATTTAGTACAGGTAGTCCTCGACTTACGACCACAATTGGGACCGGAACTTCCATTGCTAAGCGATGCGGTCATTAAGTGAGTTGCATCTGATTTTACGACCCTTTTCTGCCACGGCCGTTAAGCAAATCACGTGGTTGTTAAGCGAATCATGTGGCTTCCCCCATTGACTATGCTTGTTGGAAGCCCCCTGGGAAGGTCGTAAATGGTGATCACGTGACCCCGGGATGCTGCAACCATTGTAAATACATGCTGGTCGCCAAGCAGCCGAATTTTGATCACGTGACCATGGGGATGCTGTGATGGTTGTAAGTGCGAGGACCGGTCACAAATAACTTTTTTCAGTGCCATCGTAAACGGTTGTTCAACAAATGGTCGTAAGTCGAGGACTACCTGTACGTGAATATTTTGCTGGCAAAATGATATGTCATAATGCCAACATATCAGCCTATTCAGGGTTCACTACTGGAGAAATGTTTGCTTCTTCTTTTAGTAATTATGTACATGTAGATAATACCCACCTTTTTTCTTTTCCAAAAGAGGGAACAATATATTCCCTCTGTACTGTTTTTTTAAAAAATAAATAATCTCCCTTTTTGATTATCTGCAGTGTGGCAAACAATTCCTCCCCCTTTTTTTAATAGAAATCAACTTTTATTTGAAATACATATTTTAATGGAAAAAAACATGCAGATGCATTGGTAGTATAGATATAAAATATATTTCTTTTTCAAGTTTGGCAAATGGAAGGCAAACTAAAATACAATGTAGAAGTATTCTCATGGGCTTTTTTAAAAACTCATTTTAAAAACAGAGTTTAAATAAGAATCTGTTCCTTAACATTTTGGTTTTCTTGCAGATATTTCTGTCTTTTCACATTTGCCTCTCGGGAGCTAAAACATTGCGTGGAAAAAATTCCTATTAAATTGCAGTTGAAAATCATTGAACTTTTAAAAGTTTTAAGAACAGGCAGTAGAATATATGCTTATTGCTTGTTCAGAAAAGTTTCTAATAATCCTAAAAATCTGCATTGGTTTCTTAACTCTTGAGGTACTGTGCTAGAACTAGATGACGCGAAGAAACTGCAGCTCACATTTGGTTGCTGAAATGATGTATAAAAATCAAATTTCATCCCCTGAATTTTTAACCTTACAATGTAAGAGCATGTGCCATTATTCTTCAAAAAGTGCCCTCTTATTATAAGTAGGGACATCTATGGGGGAGGTCAAAAAAGTCAAAATGGTGGCCATAACCATGCAACTGATCCTGCCTTTGTATGCAGCACATATACAAAATTAGTGGGCATCAATTATACAGTTGCTACTGTTCTGCCATTTCCACTTTTTTTACCTCTATTCCCAGAGATTAGTTTCATCCTACCTTTGGCATGCCTCCACCCCCCCACAAAAAAAATTAGCTTCAGAAACTTCTACTTAGGAACAGTTGGTAGGGAAAAGAACTACTTTTAAATATATTTGTGAGTTTGGTTGGTGGGATATTGATTACCCCTTATCTAAGATCTTTGTTGCTGTTTCTTAAAACACCAGATGCCTTTATAGTACAGATAGTCCTTGTTTAGTGACCACAATTGGGACTGGCAACTTGGTCGTTAAATGAAGTGGTTGCTAAGTGAAATTGCGACTGTGCTTGCGATCTTACTTCAGCTTTCCTTTGCTTTACAGACTTGTGAAGGTCATAAATGCGAGGATTGGTCACAAAATTACTTTTTCATCACTGTCTTAACTGTGATCCCTAAACGAGGCAGTTGCTAAACGAGGATTACCTGTAACTCTCAGTAACTCTCTTCAGTGAGTTACAATTAATTGTGACTCCCTGTTCAGTGGATGTACATTTGCAAAAGTATTTATTTGTCCCACTCATACTAAAATATTTCAGGTTGCCTAACTAATCCTAGATCTTGTTTGCCTTCTTTCCAGCTTTTTCCAAATGTATCTCCCTTTATTCCCAACCACCTGGCTGAGAATTACAGGGACTGTAGGCTGCCATATCTAAAAATCTGCAGTTTAAGGAATGTTCACATAATTATGCCTGTGTACCATCTTTCTTCAATAGCCCTACTCCTCCAGTAGTTTCTGCTGGGCAACTTGGTTGCAAGTCCCCAAATTGATGGTTTCTACAACGTCCACTTTCGTCTTCTTCCAATGCCTTTTATATTCTATATGTATTTTAGGAATTAAAAAGCAATGAAAAGACTTTTGACAGAGCCGTATCTTCCTTGTTCTTTGGGATGGCAAATGCTTTACACTCCAATTCTCCTAGCATTCACAGGGGAAGCTCATATTGAAAGACTATGATTCAGGTAGTCCTCGTTTAGCAACCACAATTGGGACCAGCAACTCTGTCGCGAGGTGTTGCGGTTGCTAAGCAGAAAATCATCTGACCGCGACGGCTTAGGACGTTACTTCCCATTAGGTTGTTAACCGAATCACTGCGGTCGTAAAGCGAGACATCACATGATTGCAACTTCTGTGTTCTCCATTAACTCTGCTTGTTGGAAGCCAGTTGTGAAGCACGCGAATGGCGATCATGTGACCATGGGATGCTGCAACGGTTGGAAATGTGCGCCGGTTGCAAAGTGCCTGAATGGTGATCACGTGACCATGGGATGCTGCAACGGTCGTAAATGAGAGGATTGGTCACAAAGCTGTTTTTTTTCCACTGTCCTAGCTTTGAACAGTCGCTGCACGAGGCAGTCAGTAAGCAAGGACTATCTGTAACATCCTGCAATCTAAATATAATCCACACAGCGAGCGTCAAGGTTAGCCACACTCCAAACTGCTGTTGTTCATGTACTGCCTTGCATTCTAACTTGACAAACTGCTTTTTATTTATTGTGGCATCTGAGTATTAAGTTGCTTACAAACTTCCCCCCACCCCTATTATTTTCATAGATAAGAACTGAGTGGTGGTGACTGATTGGCCCTAGGCCACCCTTGTTTACGTGTGGGGTATAAAACTGGGAGGAGTTGCTTTTGGCCTGCCTGTAGACCCATCGCACGGTCTGCCTCTCTGACAGTAGCCTACTCCCATCCATATTAGGCAAAAGTGCAGCTTCAAGTCTACAGAGGGTGCTAATTTACCATCTGGCAAAGCACAGATCCGTGCCTGGGAATGGATAAATATTTAATCTAGTTGAGATCTGAAGAATCTATCCACCACCAAACACGCATAAGAGTTGTCTTTTTATAAGAATGCAAGCAACTGTAGGAATAAGAGAGCTCAGACATGCAAAGAGATTGCACTAAACAGAGGAGACACTAGACAGGCGGTTTCTGCAGAGAACAAATTGTTGCTGGCTTGTGTTCATCTACTGCAGACTATTAGCCCTTTGGAAGGCATGCTTAGAGTCTTCAATGCAATTGCTAAAGTGTTTTGTTTAAACCAGTGTTTTTCAAACTGAGCAACTTTAAGAGGTGTGGGCTTCAGCTCCCAGAATTCCCAAGCTGGCTGGGGAATTCTGGGAGTTGAAGTCCACACCTTAAAGTTGCTGAGTTTGAAAAACACTGGCTTAAACAAGCAGGCAGTAATACAGTGCAGTTAGGGTTTATTCTGTAGGATTCTACATCCTAACCTTCTGTTCCTCGATGTGAAAAGATATTATCATCATGACTCACAGTTTGGAAAAGAAGATCAGATAAAAAGATTGCCTTACCAACGTGGCCAAGTTGCCTCCATTTTAGTTCTACTGTAAAGAAAGCTGGGATTGGATCTCTGTCATGAGATTAAGTTGCAGCAGTTTTGATCTAGGCCTGGGTAGATCTGGTAGCAGATAGTGCTTGTCGTTTCCCTCACATTCTATGCTATAGTGACTTTATAGTTCCTTGGCAACAATATGGCTAGTGGTTTTGCCACTACCACCTCAGATTTTTTTTTCCAACTATCCAGTCTATTCTATACCCCTGGGATCTCCTTGTGGTCTCCCATCCAAGTATTAATCAGGAATCACCCTGCTTACCTTTTCACAATGAGCAATATATTCATATACATAAACATGCTATGTGTTCAAAGTGTTATTTTAAGTTTTCTCGTTCTACTGGCTTGGGAGAGAATCGTTCAATAAAAGGCTAGGGTGAAGGTTGATGTGCAAAAGTGGGGGAAGTTATCAGTCATGGGGGCCAGATAGAGAGAAGAGCAGAAATTACTGAACTATTCTACAAGAAATACTGTAGAGTAGGAATTGACAAATGATTTAAAAAATGTTGTGGTTTGGCATATTTTTCGGGAGAAGAATTCGAGGCAGCTCATCTCAATCCATCCCTTTATTAAACTTGGACAAGTTGATTCATCTCTCTCCCCCTTAAAAAAATGACATCTATTGAACAAACGTTAAGCAGGGCGTGGAAATAATGCGGCCCTCCAGATGTTGTACTACAGCTGGTTATTGCTGGCTAAGATGGATGAAAGGAAGAGAGCCAGAAGTTCCCCACGCTTGATATTTTAACTGAATGGAAGGTTCAAGTATGCTTCAGATTCCCCCTTACTGGATCATGGTCTACGGTGAAACAAGCAAGATGTCCTTGAATTGATCCTTTTGACAACAATTCTCCTGGCAATAGTACAGATGTAATTTGCCACTGCCCTCTTCCTGGTCCTGGTTTCTCCCCCAGGTAGCTTTTGAGACCAGAGAAGGTCAGCCAGATGCTGTCACCTGCCTAGACTGCAATCCTCCGAGGGGCTCATAAATGTCAGCTACTTACACGTGTGTCATTTGAGTTGCCAAGAATCTACATCTTCAGTCTCCCCGAATTATTGCCTTGCAAATGTGCTGAGTGCAGGTCCTATCACCCGCTGCCAGCACAGCCAACAGAGGAAGCCAAGTGGCATGTTCCAGCCATTCTAGTTCTATTTGTTGGCCAAGGCAAGAATAAGGATTGTTTAGCAACAAAGCAATGATTCTACCATTCACCATCATGAAAACGAGTAGGAATCCTGCCTGAGGACCATACTGCAACTTGTTTGCTGCAGGAACAAGGACCATCTCTCCCTGAGGCCTGCTGTTTCTTTGCAGCGCTTGTGACCTGGGCCAATGGAAAACAGCAACTTTTGAAAAAACAACTTGGGGGTACTGGCAGAAATAAAATTCAAGACATGTTATTGCAAGAAAGCTGTACAGGTAGTTCTTGTTGTGACCACAATTGGAACTGGAAACTCGGTTGTTAAGCAAAGCGGTTGCTAAGTGAAACCGCAACTGTGCTTATTATCTTACTTCAGCTTTCCTTTGCTTTACAGACCTGTGAAGGTTGTAAACGCAAGGATTGGTTGTAAAGATACTTTTTCACCACCATTGTAACTGCAAAGAGTTGCTAAACGAGGACTACCAGTAGTGAGGAAAAGGCAGAGTTGTTATTGTTTTGCAAACAATCACTGTTTGGCCAGATGTCAGATTCTAGTATAACATCTAATAAATAAGGATTTGGGGGCTGAGTGCCTGCCAACTCACAGAGATCAAACAGAAGCTGCACTGACTATGAGAGTTATATTAACCACTAGCAGACACCACGTGATCAGTTTCATCTTTATTGAGACTCTTCAGAGGTGAGTAGCCAGATGCTATTCTGAGGTTCAAACCCTCCACCAGGAATTGAACTCACAGACCTTCACACTTTAGATGACTACATACAATCCAGTAGCTTTAGAAGCTATCCAGGTCCTGGTGTTCAGTGGTAAATAGAAACCCTTCAGAATGGTATGTACAGTCCATCTTTCTTTGAGATTTCAGAGAAACATCTCTAAACAAAAGCACATTTCTCTTCTCTGAGAGCTGAAGGGAAGATGAACTGCATATGCCATTCACAAGCATACTTACACAGGTTACTTTAAAAATCCTTTGGCTGGTTGCTGTTTTTCCAGCTAAAGAATTACAGTCCCTAGCATCGCACCCAATGGTACCCATGGGCATCTCCCATGAAGTCTGCCAGATTCCCTAATCTACCTTTCTACATTAAAAAATGAAACCAAACCCTTTTCATTCAAACATGGGGACCTGGTATGCTGCAAAGCAAAGGAACAGCCATCATTTCCAGAAGGCTTCTTGGCCATAGACGATCCCCAAAACTTCCTTAGAAAATGAAAGTGATAGGCAATTGCAGCCGAATGGTTTGTTTCGAAGTATATCCCCTTGGCCAGAAAAAGGTGTCCTGCAAAAATCGGGGGCCGGGGACTAGAAAGAGATGGCACATATTATTGAATTACTGGTTCTGTCCCTCACAGCAACCAAGTGTAGGCAAGCCTTTAACTGACATTTTGCTGGAGTACCAGAACAAGTTCCCAAAATTCCAAGTACTGGGAACTCCTGCAAACAATGCAAAACCAGACACAGTGAAGAGAGGAAAATGTAGTGATACACAAAAAAATTTATTGCACCAAAGAAACAGACATTTCTGTATCTCCCTCAAACTATAGCATTCCCATTTGGTGGAAGAAGATAATCAGACTCAGTGTTCATTCTGGGCATGATAAGCTCCGGCTTGAAGCCAGACCAAAGCCATCTGTTCTGGGACTCATCTCCTACCACCATCCAGATAGGTATCAGCATGGAACCAACTCAGTCAGCATCTTGGAGCAGATTAACGGTAGACAGCAGCACCGGTCTACTTGAAGGATCCAAAGTGAACAGTGTAGAAATGTCCTCAACTAAATCATCATACTACTGTGTGTTTACCTTGGGATCTCTTGAGACCAGATGAGTGCATGTGAACAGCACTTGCCTCACTCAACTTTATGCCAAAAATGTCTATGGTTGAGCTTTCCACAGAAACTAGAGAATTCCAGGTTGCTGCTGCTGCTGCTGCTGCTATAATCTCACTGTGTGGACAGGATACAAGTCCGATATACGCTTCTCTGCGGCAATTCTGCAAGGAATATAGAGGCTCTCTTGAGACAAAGGGAAGTGGGAGCGGCCTCATGTCTTACAGCTAGCAGTGAACTGCACCTGTTCCAAGAACGTTATTTAGAATAAAGAACTAATTTCTCCAAGTATATGCACACATGCGTTGAACATACATAAACTACTGATCCATAGAGACAGAAGTCAGATGTATGGGGAGTCACCATGAGGGTAGAATAAGATCAGATTCACATGTTCACATGCGAAATCATCCCAATTCTTGCACCCAATAATTCCTTTGATCTGATCATGTGCCACCAAGTTGTCGTCAGCTCTTAGCGACCATATACTGTAGGTAAGATTTTCCCCATGACGATCTCTTCTGACCTAGTCTTCCAGCAGGGCACTCACTGCCCTGTAACTGTAGCTTGGCCATGTGCAAATTCCTAGACTTCAAATCTGACGAGCCCCCCACCCGCCAAATGGTGTGCTTTAGTGCACACAATTACTGGATCGAAGGGAATGGGGATCTATTCTCCCAGTAACTCAAAACTTGCCTACTGCAGTGTATCTTTCTCTACACACTGCCTGAACTTACTATGTTCCTCAAGACCATACAGTGCGGCAAGTATCAGCCTCTGCAATCTCTGTAAAACCGGCAGGGAAAAAAAAATTAAAAAGAGGAAGCCTAGCATGCAATATGACTTCCAAGCTTGACATTTAAGTGTGTACTATGCAATTCAAAGTGCTATAGAAGTGATTTAATATATTTTTCAGAAATGCCCCCAGCAGGATAGCACATGATATTAAAAACCCATCTCGCCCTAAATGCAAAAGAGACTCACTGCTTTGCACAGTGCTCATTTCAAATGTAAACGGCTTCCACTCGTTCCTTGGGGAAAGAAAAATAAACAGCTCAAAAGGAAAAAAAGGCAGCATGTATAATAAAAAGTGCTGGGATATTTTAAAAGCAAGAAACCCCTCTCCGCAAAGAGGAGAATCTAAGGTGCATGATGGCTTTGTATAATGAGGTCTAATGTTGTACCCCAAATAGTATTTTCATGGCATGCACATGTTGACGTTACATTTCCAACAGGATTATCTGGAAGAAGATCTGGTGCTGAAGGAAGCACATCTCAGTAGCTGAAATCCAATCGCTTCCAAGTAATTACCCCACAGGGCACTGTTCTCTTAATGCTTTGGGAAAGGAAGTGTTTCCATCCTCTTGCTTTCAGAACTTGGCATGCTCAAGACCACGGGCTTGACAGTGGGGATAAGGCCAGCGTAGAGCCCCGAGCACCAACTAAAACAATCCTAGGAAGCTCTTATCCGACGACAGGATGGGCTGCTCCCCGAACTCCCAATTCCTTGAGATGCTTGCAGGCCCGTTCGGCACAGAAGTTTATTTCCAGCCCAGAGCGCAGGCGCAGCCAAGCCTCAACCTGTTCCCTCAGATGTTCAACAGGCTTCGAGTCTGCAAACACACAGAGAAGAGTCAGAGACCCCGCTGGAGCCGAAACCTATTCTCAGAGAAGGGCTCTTTCCCTTTCCGGCACCCCTACCCCAGTCCAAGGGATCAAAGCTAGACAATACCTGCTTCAACACCTGTTCCCTGTGGCAAGGGATGCTGGTGCTGGCGATGGCACCGGAGGAGGAAACTGTGTGCCAAGATGACTTCCTTGGCGTGCTCCTCCTGGGCCCGCAGAGTGAGGGCGTCCAAAAGCTCCGAGTTGTTGGAGGTGCTGCGGTAGTACAGCATGTGCACCAGCTCGAGAGAGTGGATGTTCCGCCGCTGGCCAAAGACCTATCCAAAGAATGCAGGGTATCGGAGGCCGAGTTTCGGGGAGGGGAGGGTCACACGTGCGAGAGACACGGCGCGAGGGAAGCCGGGATCGGCCTCCCGGCGGAGCACACCAGAGCGCACAGGCACCTCTCTGCAACAGGATGGGAATGACACCCTAGCGAAATGTTCATCGGCGCTCCCAATGCGGGAGCGCCAGGCATTCGGGTCGTGATGGGCAACAGGCAACGCCTGGCTCCCTTTTAGTGGCCTCTCTTTCCTGCTGAAGTTAGGCGACAAGAATGGAGAAAATCGCTGGCATCGTTGCCTGCCCTTGGAGCAGGAACCACAGAAACTATTACAAACTCTGAAACAGATGTCGCTGTTAAAAAGGCCCAGCCCTCCGCTTCCTGGAAGAAAGTCCCGGAGAAAAAAAGGAAAATCCCAGCCCCATCCAAGGCATGGCACTGTCTGTCTACTTTGCATTTATCACCCTTCACACTGCAACCCCCCTCAACCCCAAAAGTTAAGTGCAGCTGAAGCCCTCAAAAGGAGGTTTCCTAGCCCTCAAATACTCAGGAGTATTTTGCAGCTATCAGTTTTTGTCCCAAGGAATCATTATCCCCAAGGTCTGCACTTCCTCCCCCAGATATCTATTCAAACAAAGCCAAAAGGTCTGCGGGAAGACATAAATCTTCCTTGTTACAGGAAGTTAAAGGCCTTCTGTCTCAGTGCTGTCTGTCTGGCAGCAGCTCTCCACACACGGAAAGAAAAAGAGCCTTTTCCAGCCATGCCGCATGAGATGCCTTTAAGCAGAAGACATGTGTTCTGCCATAAAGCTCTTGACAGCTGCACGGGATGGAGGCCAAGCCTGCTTTCTGCCCTAGAAGAACCTCAATTAAATTAAGCTTGCTCCTACAAGGATCATCATGCCTCTCCATCCCCCTAGTCCAGAGTCCCCAAGAGCTCCTTCAAGAATTGCCAATGAATTATAATCATTCATGTTACAGAAAGGGGAAAATTATTAAAACATTATATTACTGCTTTTAATTAAGTTTAAGGTCTGATCGGGATACTCGCTGGCTCACAGCTCTGAGTTTCTGGAAACGCTGGTGACTGACCTACCTTCCAGGCCCGGAAGGCCATTAAGGCCGCAAAGAAGAAGAGCAGGGTGGCAGTGCCTATCTTGAGGTCTGAGACCACCACCATGCCCACGTTGACAAAGAGGGCCAAGCCGCTCACAACCAGCATGGTGTTGAGGAGAGCTCTGTAGAAGATGGAGGTGCGGACTTTGACAGATGGCAGCAGCTGCTCCAGACCTTCCAGAGGGATGTCCTTGAAGCATTTCAGCACCAGATGGGCATTCTTAGTTCGGGCAGCCACTATAACTCGTTTGAAGTAATGCCTGGATTGGAAGAAAAAGAGCAGGAACTTAAGGAAATTGATGTTTAAAAAGTGCATACAGATTCTTCAGATGAGGGTCAGTCAAACATTGTCGGCCACCCTCCTAGACAGTATTGGCAGACTCCCCCAAATAAATAAAAATCCTACTTTTTAAAAAAGGCTAAGATCTTGTGAAAACAGTGAATCACCCAAGATTTTGGTGTTTTTCCATTTGAACTTATGTATGAAAGCTATGTATGTATGTATGTATGTATGTATGTATGTATGTATGTATGTAGGCCTGGCATGCTATGGTCCATGGGGTCACAAAGAGTCAGAGATGACCTTGCACAAGATACTGGTGATAAACGGGATAAAAAATTGTCAGATGTTGGGAGGGTTGTTTTTAGTTTTGTGGAGGAATGCATCTAGGCCATCTGAAAAAGATGCCAAACCCTGCACTGATTAGCAACTTCAAGGTTCCTCTCTCCCACCCTTCTACTTCCATGACTAAAGCTCTAAATTCTGCAACAAGATATTGTAAAAAGAACAGGTTGCTGACCTGTTACTCTATTTTTTGAGATGTGGTCAATGCATTCACATATTAGGGTGTTCATGTGCTTCTACAATCCAGTTCAGAACATTCTAGAGCTAAGCTGATTTTGGTGTGCCCAGGCAACCCCCTCTACCATGGGAACATTCTGAAAGGCTCCCATTATTTTACCTCAGTTCCTTGAGGCCAACACAAACAGCCACAGTGGAATGACTGCCTACACAGGATGGAAAGTGGGTCACATGAATGCACAGATCACAGATCATCACTCACCAGCTACACAATCACAATAGGGAAATTAGCAACCTTTACTTTCAGGTGGTAGGTGAGGCCCGTGAAGACAACTCTACCCATCCAAATGCATCATTTAATCGATAATGCTTTATAAAGGTTGCCAATGCAGCCCAAAGAGCTTTACAGATGTCAAAGCATGGCATATCCAGGAGAGCTGCAGTAGATGAGGGAACAGCTAGCGTGGCAGCATCCTGCAATGTGTTGACAGAGGAAGATTATATAGTGGACGTGATAATTAAATCACTTGCTTTACATTCACTGCAACAAAACTGATAAGCCCTTTTGGGCAGACCAGTGCCAAAAAAGTGTGGAGTCTTCTAGGTCAGTGCCTTGTCAACCTAAAACAGCAATGTATGATGAAGGTCTAGAGTATGCAAAGATAAGTCTTAGAGATTTTGTGCTGCTTCAGATAAAAGAATGGTATTATCAATGGTTAAGTACCACAGAGTCAAGAACCTAAAAAGTTTTGAGGGCTTTCCATACCACTAGAAGCTCCATTACACTGAGGGATCTCCAACGGTGACCATTTGGTACAGTATTTATCACCAGACCATTACAATGAACTCCCCAACTTGGTAAAGACACATCCATTGTGAGTAGCTTGATAGAAGCTCTGAGAGAAAAATCTTGGGTTAAGCTGTTGGAATGAAACTAGCATTGGAGGTAAGTTTGAACTGGAGCTGGAATGGGTAATTTGCTTGAGGATATAAAGGAGCTGGAAAGCAATGGAGGAACCACTAATGCAACTGCTGTATTTGTAGAAGAGCATTACCTATTAACATGGTTGTGGCCAACATATATCATAACAGCTGCTGAATGCTGCACAGAATTTGACATGGCACCATGTGAAACTCATGTACTGACTTCTATATCATAAACACTTTATCCTGCAAAAGGAATGTGCTGAATCAAGGAATATGCCCCAAACTGAAGAGAGTAAGCCTTAAAACTGAGGCTGATGATGACTCCAAATTTACAGAAAGACTGAAAGCAGAAAGACTCTTTAACATAAAAACTATATCCAAGCTTATCTGGTTTCTAGATGGTGCCACAAGAGTGAGCTGCTTGTACAAATACTGTATAAAAATGTGAAGGCTTTAGAGATGGAAATAATAGATTACAATGACCATGCACTTCATAAGGTTTTTAGAGCCATCAATAGATAAAGACCTTGAATTGCAACAGCCAATCTCCTACAGGAAAACAGAAGTCTCCAATGATCTCACCAGATATTTATATGGAAGTAGGAATTCCAGAGAACTACTCAGGCAAACCAGTTTTCGTAGGCAAACAGGGAAAGGAAAGAATAATTACATCATCACTGTATGGGATAGACATGGCTAGATAAAATCACTGAAGTCAAGAGAAAAAATGAGGTCTATCATCTTTTTTCAGGATTGTGAAATACTTGGATGAGGAACCTGTGAAATACTTGGATTACAAACCAGTGATCTTTTCCAGGCATGAAAGTAACTCAATTACCCCCTTTGACAAAAAGTTTCAGATTTTGGTCTTGAGGGGTGCTGATATAAGAGCCCTGAGAAAATGGCAGATTGATATGGGTCACAAAATGCCAGGGTATTGCCAACATAGATGATCTGGAAGACCCAAAAATCTGGAACAAACAATTGAAGAAGAAAAAACATGTTTGTACAAAATATGAAGTGATTGTAGCCAAATCACCAAATCCCCTTTGAGAGGAAAAACAGCATATACATAAAATTAATAACAAATAATAATAATTATAATAATTATAATTATACATTTTATACTTTTCTCCCCAAATATCTTTGCCCCTGAAATTAATGATGCTTCCTCAAAGCTGACTGGGAAAATGTGGAGAAATGGGAACATTTCTGTGAGACTTCAATTCTTGTTAAGATGTAAACTAAAAGTACCCCAACTTGGTTGCTGAAAATTCTCCCACCTCTAGGATGAAGCCTTCCATAGTTGAAAGACTGAGAACTATGGGGCAAGCCTTATTTTTCATTTTCTGAATTCAGTCCATTTCATAATTTATTCTGCTTCGGAACAGTCCTGCACTATCAAATGCCAGAACTGTCATATGTTGCCTGGCATCCTTAATCAGTCTGGACAATCACAGCCAAGCATGTCCAAGTAGGCAAACAAACCTGCCATAATTTGTAAAAAAAACAAACAGCATGGTCATTTGCTGTGTCAAGCTATGTTAATTTTGCTATGTTAATTCATGAAAACCATCAATATGGTATTTTGTTATGCCTACTAGGTGAGCCACTTCCTCTTAAAAAATCTGGGTTGCATCATATTCAGTTTCCTCCAGGAAATATCTCAGCATTAGTGCAATATTCTCCCATAAAAACAGCTGACAAAAAGTAGGAGGGTCCTAGTGGTATACAACTTCCTGCCTATGCCATCAAGTTCCTTGCCACCCTATTGTAATGGGGTAGAACGGGCCTTCTAGGATGAACATCTTTATATGGCTTCCATTTTTATTATTTGTGCCTTCGAGTCAGTTTTTGGACTCCTGGAGACTGCCTGGACAAGTCCCTGCAGTTTTCTTGGCAAGGTTTTTTAGAAGTGGTTTGCCCTTGCCTTCTTCTTGCCAAGGCTGTGTGTGTGTGACTGGCCCAAAGTCACCCAGCCGGCTTCGTGCCTAAGGCGGGACTAGAACTCACAGATATGGCTTCCATTACAAGTTAGGAATTGGGTTTTAGAAAGCAAATTAAACATGTAAGGTTATTACCATCCAACAGAGTTGTTGGGAATGGAGTGGCATATACATTTTAATAATAATAATAATAATAATAATAATAATAATAATAATTGAAATTGAAAGAATATAGCATAAACCAGCTGTGGTGGTCCCAGTGGTTATCGGCACACTGGATACCATACCAAAAAACCTTGGACAGCGCTTAGAAAATCTGCGCATTGACAAAATTTCCATCTGTCAATTACAAAAGGCCACACTGCTTGGATCCGCACATATACTTTGCCGACACATTACGACATCCTAGGTTCTTGGGAAGAACTTGATGCGAATGAAGGCCAACACCGGCTAAAGAACTGGCAGCTGTGGTTTCACGTTGTTGTGTGTATAATAATAATTTGCAATGAATAGGCTAACAGTAAGCAGGGAAGAGAATGCATCTTCAGATGCTTTCACTGTGGTGATCTAAATCAGTGTTTCTGAACCTCAGCAAGTTTAAGATGTGTGGACGTCAACTCCCAGAATTCCCTAGCCAGCATGCTAAAATCCACACATCTTAGTTGCTGAGGTTGAGAAACACTGATCTAAAGGAACAGGGGTACAGTAATCAAACCCTTTCAGAGCAAGTATGATGGAGGAGTGTTTAATCTGGGCAACCAAAATGCAGCTCAGATCTAGAATGTCAAAAAAAAAAAGCCTCTGCAGGCACATCCTAATGTCTGATGCACAGAAACTCTGATGAAGACATATAACTTCTAAGAAAGAACATTCATTTTTGTCTCTGAGAATATATTTTTCAGTTTTCTATCAACAAACATTCCAAGAAAAAAACCAGTAAGCTTACTTTATGAACAAATCACTTAGTATTCATAAAGCATCCCCCCCCCCCAAGTTTTAAAGCATTCCATTTTGGTGCCTCAATTACAACAGTACATAAAGCCAGGTGGAGGGACCACAGCTCAGTAGCGGAGCATATGTTTTACAAGCAAAGAGCCTCAGGTTCATGAGGCAAGAAAAGTACCACAGAAATTCATCAGACCATGCAATTTATTTCCATCAAACCATGTGACTGGGCCATCTTGACAAGTGTGAGGAAAATGGCTATTAGGCTACCTCCAGAATCAGAGACAACATGCCTCTGAATTCAGGGGCTGAGGAATAGCTTGAGGGCAAGGCTGCCCTCAATAGTTGGCAGTGGAATCCTTTCAAGCCCCTACACAGACTACCAGAATGCCAGTCTATGGTCTGTTCCATCATTGCTCTTCTTAAGACAAGGTAGGTAACACCAAGCTAGATGGACAGAAATCTGACCTGTTAGAAGGCAGAGTCTTGGGAATATTCCCCCAAAAGGATCTCCAGGTGGCAACAGATACTAAGGAGACCATTTTTTTCTTGCCTGTCTGCAGGAATCCGAGCAGTGCCGAAGAAGCCCCTCCTCTGGGCTCGAGTGGCAGCCATCACTCGCAGAGGTCCTGTTCGTTGGCCAAGAGCCCAGAATGTTATGTATTCATACTGATCCAAATTCACTGTCACCTGAAGAAAGGAAGTCAGAACTGACATGAAAATACAACTATTAGGGACTCCCCCTTTCTGAGCATTACAAGGTGATGGGAAACAAGCCATCTATCACTGCACTACAGGTGAAGCCACCTGTCAATCCTTGTCACCTGCTCAAGCCTGCTTATCTGTGGGCTTCCCCAGGTATGTTTTGAAAGAGCACTGCTGCCATGCGAGTCAAGCTGCATGTCAAAATCCAGTATCTTATACCGCCCAGGGTCCCTCCTTGTGGGGGAGATGGGCGGGATATAAATGTAATAAATAAATAAATAAATGTAATAATAAATAAATAAATCTCCCCAAGCCTGCTGATCAGTGCCTGGTAAAGTGAAGGAGGCAGATTCTTCCACTGTAGCCTACTTCTCATCACAGCACCTGTCAAGCAGCCTCTGGGAAGTGGTGAGTACAGTGGCTTTCCAATTCACCACCTCCATGAATCCGTTGTCTGGCAACTCGTAGCTGATCTGTAGACTCCAGAAGGGGATGCTACAGCAGGCAAATCTGGTTTGAAAGGGATGGATTTTCCCACTCTCCAAAATACTATGGTATTACGGCCCTGGTGAATGGATCTGGGGGGAAGGGCCAGGTGTAGCCTCAGCCTGAAGTGACCAATAGATTCAGGTTGTTCCCAATCTCAAGGGGTCACCTGACTGCCTCCAGGGCAGTGGGGAGCAAAGCATAACAAATGTTATATACCTCGCAGCTCCTGTTGGCTACTGCTGGCTTAAAGCTGAAAACACCACTTTAATACTGGAACATCTAAGGACAACTTAAGGCTTGGATGCTAGTGGGGCAAGACCCTATATCTGTAATGGGAATTCCATGCCTAAGGTAAATATTTTGGCTTTTGGTTTGCTCCTTAATTTTTAATAAATTTTCATTTTTTCCCCTAACAAATACAAAACAAATGCATAAATGCATAAATGAATAAATATCATATGGCACATTCACATCACGTTACAATAAAAAACATAGAGCATAATAAATATGAAACATAAAATATAGACAGGAAAATTATAAACGTATGTCTAGGTTACAAATATAGTTTTTTGCTTCAGTTGTCACAGCCAGGAAATCAGCAAAGTCTCCACTGTAGGCTCGGTTTTGACACTCTGTCACTAAATAAATAAAGATCTACCAAAGGGATAGGAAAATTGTGAACTGAATGCGGTCCCCCAAGGCTTTTTTTTGTGGCCTTCAGAAGTCATACTATCAAACTTTGGAAGCAAACTATCAAGATACATGATCTACTGCTTTTTTCAGCAGAAAACAACTTTTAAAAAAAAACATTTAAGTCTTCCTTTAGGTTTAATAACATTCAGCTCCTACCTGTCTGGTGGTGTTACTGCCTTGGCTGCCTCAAAAAATAAAGAAAACTATGGTTCCTAGCAGCCAACAGATAGCCTACCATTAATCAGAAAGAACCACAATAAATAATGTTGTATGCATAAACATTCAAAACATTCAAAATTTATTTTCTTAGTCAGTTAAAGCTGCTGTTCTGGCTTTTGTGCTCTGTATTGATTGTATTTCTTAATGGATATTAGCAATGTTTTACTATGTCTTGTAAGACACCCAGAGCTGTTAAGATAATGAGCAGCATATAATTTTCTAAATTAATTTGTTAATTATGAATAAGGCACATCATAGGGAGCACTTCAGATAGTTCTATATGCTAAAAGACCAATCTATGGAGGATAAGGCTAAACTTTATCATATACTCCCTCCAGTATCAGACATATGCCTCTTAATATGATTACTGATAATTATGACAATTGTTGAGGAACACAAATAAGTTGTCATATTCATGACCTGCTGATGGCTTTTTCATTGGCGCCAGGCTAGCTATGGTGGAAAGAGAATGTGTGTCTTAAGGTAAAGGTAAAGGTTCCCCCCGCACAGTTGTGCAGTCGTGTCCGACTCTAGGGGCCGGTGCTCATCTCCGTTTGTTAGCCGAAGAGCCAGCGTTGTCCAAAGACGCTTCCGCGGTCATGTGGCCGGCATGACGCACACAGAACGCTGTTACCTACCCACCGAAGTGGTACCTATTTATCTACTTGCATATGCATGCTTTCGAATTGCTAGGTTGGCAAGAGCTGGGGCGAGTGCGGGAGCTCACTCCGCACGCAGGGCTAGGGATTGGAACCTCCGAACTTGCGATCTTCTGATCGACAAACCTGGCGTCTTACCCACTGAGCCACCACGCCCCTTAATGTGTGTCTTACCAGCCTTCAAAAGGTATCCTGCTGGATCAAAGTAAACCAAAGCAAAAGGCTGTGTAATACTGAGAAGTTTTGAAAATGTTATTTGTGAGCTTGGAGAGATCCAAAGCCTCCCAAAAAAATTCTAGGATTTTGTTCCACCCATATATTTTGCCTTTGTGTGTAATCTCATCTCTTCAGCCTAAGAAAATCCCAGTTCACCAAACTTTAAAAGAGGGGGGAAAGGGGTAGGATTTGCATTTTAGCTGTAAGTCTCAAAAGACAGAAGGGCTGAAAACTGGTGGGCTTGGCTCCAGAGAATGAGGCTGTAAGCAAAAACTTCCCCCTTTCAGATTGCAGGCAGAGAAGTCACACACACACAAAAATGATCCTCGCAAACAGAAAGCCATCAGTAGCAAGAGAACCTGACTGAGATTTACAAGGGGGGTGTCAGGGAAAATCCACAAGGGATATCTGTATCTAAAATGTTAGTCTGTTCTACCATCTCAGGACTGCTTCATTCTATCCCCTTCTCTTTCACATATAACCCAGATAGGACACCTGGAGGAAGAAGGTGGGGTGGGGGTGATCTTTATTGCAGGCCACACCTGGACTTCATCGTGAGGGTGATTGACCATTAGTGCATAAGCCAGTGCTTCTTCTGACAACTTGTTGAAGTTGGCCTGATCCAGTAATGGTTCCATCTTGGCCAAAACTTCCTGTTCTTTTGTTAACCGTTCAGCATCTGTCAAACAGAACTCCTGCAGTGTGTCCCGGTCAGGATTAATAGGTGTATAGAGTGTCTAGAAGGGGAAGGAATAGGTGGGAGTATAATGCAATTAGTATTAATACAGCATCTTTGTTCTATCCCTGGTCACCATGGGCAATTTCTTATTTAAATCATCAACAACAAGAAATTCCATGCAAATGGGCAAATAAGCAGGAGTAGAAGGAATGAATTATTCCATCTTTTCTCCACCAGTTATTTAGTTTCCATGCTAAACAGGCAGAAAGTGCAGATTTTTCTTCCCCAACAAGAACAGGAATGTAACATTTCACTGACACTCATCCAGTAAATATTGAAGGAGAAGAACCATTTTAGTCTGTGATGGTAAAAAAATCAGGAGGAGTTTGGCAGCACCTTTTCTGACTAACACATTTTATTAAAAGGCATAAACTTTAATAAAATGTGTTAGTTGGAAAAGGAGTGCCAACACTCCTCCTGATTTTTCATTCAGTAAGTGTGTACTAGAGGGCAGAGCAAATTATGTTGGCCACAGTTTATCATTCCATCTCCTTTGGGGTCAGTATCTTAGCAACCTTTGCTCAGGCAAGCAAGCAAGCAAGCAAGCAAATAAATAAATAAATGCCAATCTTGATTCCTGGTCAAGACTGGAATCATAACATGCAGGATGCAAGAGAGCTAATTCTCCCCAGCCCTTTTATTTGCAGAGCAAAGTCCCCACAGAGGGTGAAAGCTAAGGGGAGACGTCGCTGTAGGAGCAGCTGCAGACACTCCTGCATCCCGTATCCTTTTCCTGGATGACCAATGGCTACATAACGCATCAGCTAGCTATTGGTCCTGGTTCAGACAACATACTGGATTATTTTTTAAAATACACTAACCTACTACAAGTCATGGCTACAGTTTGTGCCTGAGGAATGCCTTTACTACAATCTGACCCACACTCAGGGTTGAGACAAGTTGGCATGACATCATATGCAGAATGGGAAGATAGAGAGGGGAGGATGGATCACTCAATTTTTCCCTCTCTTTGCATTTCCATATTAATTAATTATAAGGAAAAGGAAGCCTCTACCTGTTATTAGCAGGGAGGTCAAGCAACCCAACCAAAGAGGGACATAGTGACCTGTATTTCCTCTGCCACCCCACTTGATAGGAGAACATGCTAAGAGGCTAAGGTTTTTTAAAAAGATACAGGCAAATATTTTTTGGGGGGGCTCAGTAATGCTAAACACTCTTTCTAACAGTCATTATCCTAACAGTCACCGCCCTCGCCATCTTCTACATAGACAGGAATAATTTTTATAAATACAAGGCCTGCAAAGAGAGCTTGCAACTACCTTTAACTGCTCCAGGACAGAGTAGTAATGGTGTACAAGGGACGAGTCCACTTGAGACACAAACTGCAAGAATGAGATGCGTTCTTCGTGATTAGAAGAGTGGAACTCCTGAGAAAGGAGAAAAAGGTGACCCAGTTCAGCCCTAAAATGGCCACAAGCAAGCAGTCTGTTTAACGAGACATTCCTTGGGCAGTACCAAAATAAATACAACTGTTTACTCAGTTCTGGGGCACTATCATCTCTGTGGCAGTGAATTAATCGCCTAGCCTCTTGCTGCAGCACTATCATCCTTAAGTTTTTCCATATATTTCAAGCAACTTCTCTTTAATACAGCTTCAAATTGGTTTGATACAAATTATTCTTTTTACACAAACACATGATCTGCAATAATACCCAGAGTGTGAATTTTGCAGTCATAGCTACTGGGAAATTCCTCTTTCCCTAATTCAAGACTAGTCTACAATGGCAAGTAGCCTAAACTCTCCAACTGGCATGTCTCAATCTTCACCGAAGTATCGGCATCTGCTTAGAGTTTAGCCTCTGCAGATGAATTTTTGGATAACAGATCAGCCAGCCAACTTTTCTAGTAATCAATGTATCTTGGAATATTTGTGTACAGAACCAGATTGTGAGTTTCTATCTATTAGAGAAGGGAGCATTGTTCAGTAACAGAACACTGCTTTGCATGTTGAAAGTCCCAGTTTTGAAATCTGGTTCTATCTAATTAAAAAGAGTACAAAATGAATAGTAAATAGATTTCTGTTTGATATTCCTGAAACTACAGCAGATTAGGATAGATATCTAATCAGACTTGACACAAGGCAACTTTCTAAAGCCATGTATTTTAGCAGATTTAATAGCAACATGTATCTCAAACATCTTTATAGCAATAATTAAATTTAAAATCTTCTATGATATGCTTTGTGTCTCCACCCATGAGAAAAAAAAATCTTTTATAGATAGATTTCAGATTTCCAGTTCTTACTTTTAAGTTTCTCCACCTTTCTACTCTTGACTATAGCAGGAGTGGCCAATTTGGCAACAAATAAATCCTGGACAGGAAAACAAAAAAAATCTGATTTCTAGAAGTTTCATATATCATTACTAAGGTGGATAAATATATATGGCAGGATCGTTATCCTTAATTTTAACTTTTGTTCCCTATGGGAACGTAAGCATTATAATTTAGCACTAATACAGGTCCAAACTGCAAAGGGCTTAATACTTTGACCATAATCCCTATCTGCCTGGTTGTAAAGTTACTTCAGGAGAATTCACTTCCTATCCTCCAAATCAGTGTTGTCCAGTGTTCTCCAGACCTTAGAGGACAACTTTCATAATCTGTGGTCAGTATCTGGACTGCTTCTGTTTGGTAAAGGCCATTCTACCTTTCTAGAGTGATTCTCTCTAATGCGAGCCTTCCCATATTAAATGACCAGAGTGTATTTTCAGACGTAGTGATAAACGACTCTGTACACCAAATGATCAAAGCAGACGTCAAGTGCTTCCAGGGTAACATTAGGACATAGCTGTTCCTCAACCATCAAGGAATTTAGATAGCTAGCAATTGTAACTAGAATTCCCCTTTCATCCCCTTGTACATCTCCTTCTCCCTTCTACAAAAGCTTGTACTTTGTCATCCCTTTCATCTTTTTCATGTCATGCCACTCATCATACATAGGATAATGGCCTTCTCCATCTCTCCATATGCTATGCTTTTCCTCCATTTCTTTGCTTTTCATTTGCTGAGAAAAATTTAAACCACCGTTTCCTCTACTTTTCAGCTTTTACAAGATCAGCACTTTGTTTCAAAGAGTGGCTTCAACCCGTGTAGTTCATCCCATCTGGGCAAGATTTTAAGATTTATGTTTGTGAGACAGACCCTGCTTCACAGGCAAAGGGCCTGCCTCCAGAGCTCTGGGATGAAGAAAGATTTTGTAGTCAAGATTGCAGACAATTTACCAAAAGAAAACACTTGGTATACTAAAGCAAGCACTGACTGGGCCAAGAGGAACTAAATTTTGCAATCTGAGCAAATCATGCACACCAAGTAAACTGGCGCAGAATATATTATAACATTTCTCACCATTGCTGCTTGTGTTGTCTATGAGAAGGGGCAAGGCATTTTGCTTGCTTGCTTCTAAGATTTCACCAAGCACTATCCTCACATGCTAAAATTTGTTTTGCCATTTTGAGGCGCTGAAAAATTGTGAAAGCTGAGAGGGATGATTCAGAATTTAGCTTTTGTGCAACGCATTCAAGGGATGGCAGAACTGACACAGAAGCCTACTATTACCTTTACTAGGGCATCAACCAGTTGGTTCTTGGAAAACGGAATGTATTTCTCCTGATAATCCACTGCCCAGTTCTGTGGCTCTGTTGGTTTCCACATCTTCCAATATTTCACCATTGTGGCAGCAAGGGAGGCCTTGCCACGCAAAGACAACTTTATAACCCTGGTCCCCAGGGCTAACCGGGTCATACTCAGCATTCTGGGAGAGTCCAAAGCTTAACAGTTAAGAAATGGCAGCACAGGCATATCCATCTTCCTTTGTTCAGTTTCCTCCAACTGACATTGTTTTGCAAACTGCAAGACACCACACTGCTTGAAAAGCTGTTTACAGGCACCCTTCGAAGCAGCAAATTTAGGAGGCTTTGAGAAATCAAGGAGAGCAAGTTGACCTTTTTTATAAGCTGCAGGTAAAGAATGCTCAACTAAACATGGAGGTACCATGCACAAATGACAAGATACCTTCCCCACCACCGCCACCACCACCACCCACAATTGCATGTGAAATCAAGCTCACAACCAGGACAGAACAACACGTGTGAAAAGTCACTGATAAAAAAAAACATCAAGCTATCCAAACTGTTGAAAGTAAATGCCCCCACTAACTTACAAACTAAGCAGGTTATTTTTTTTCCTCTTCACACACACAAAAAAGAGCTTTCAACTTCAAACCCAATTCAGACCAAAAAAAAGTCCACTATTGGAGCAACAAGCTCTGACCTTTAAAAAGAAGAAGCCTGACATTGAGTTTGACGACACATGCGCACAATATTTCTTTCTCTCTTCCGCCCTCATTCTAATCCTCTGTTCCCAGGGTCTTCACATTGCGTCGTGCGCTTGCGCAGTGGCTTATGTCGATCGTCGCGAGTTCAGATGAGCCTATAAACTAGAGATAGAAAATTTAGAAAAGCCACCTGCAGAGTGTAAATCTGATTTGCCCATCAATTCTGTTCTGATTCAGCCTCCACAAAATACCGTGAAGGCTCAGAATGACGCCACTCTGTATCATTAGCGTTTTTTACTCAATGGGAACAACTGAAAACGTTACTTGTTTCTATTTAAGAGAAGCTGTGTTTGTTGTTCTATCCGTTTTTCCTTTCCTGTCTCTATGGCCAAACCACCGGGCGCGTGCAACAATCAAAAGAATTCCACAGCATCGGAAAGTCTGTCCATTCCGTTCGCTTTTTGCAAGCTGCGCGTGCGTACAGTGCCTCATTTTCGGACAGGCGTTCGATCTAAGACCGCAGTTCCTTCTCCGCACACGCGGGGTTCTGTAGAATCCTCGCGGGCATCATTCTAACTCCCACCCCCAACAGTCATTTCCAACTGCCCTGTTGAACACTCCAGCGTTCGAAAAGAGGGACTGGCAGCTGTCCCGACCACTCAGGCTTCGAGTTCTCTCACACGCTCCTATCTCTTTTCCCCTCCCTCCGCGCGGGAGAAGGGCACATGACAAGAGATCGAAAAGGCGGGAAAAAAACCCCACTCCCTCACTTTCCCCAAGGGGTAAGTGAGGAAGGAGGTCGTTTCCAAAGTGTCCCAAAAGGATAAAGAAAATGTAGAGCGCTAAGTCCTCCATTTCTGAGTAGGCTTTGCCATGAAGTCCCTCACAATGTTTACATTTGGGCTTAGCTTTCTTCAAGCCACTTTCCAGATGTGTTGGACTTCCACATTCATAATGTGTAGACAGTGAAGTAGGGATTATGAGAATTGAAGCCAACTCCAGGCTGAGGAAAGGAGACTAAGTTAAAAATAAGGGACATAGGTTGGGTTCTTTGTTACAATATTTTCCACAAGGCAAAGAATATATGTAGCCATAGTTGAATATTGAGGAATACAAAGCAGGAGTATAATTACCATGAGGGAGCAACTTTAATATATTTAATTACATTTTAGACTGATCTTTCTCAAGAAATAAGGGGCTACATACATGTCCCTTTCCATCATTTTATTCTAACAACAGCTCAGAAACTGTCTAGTTCAAAACTGCCCAGTAAGTCTGGCTGAGCAGAGATTTCAGTGCAGATCCTCTTGCTTTTAAACTAAAAACACAGTAGGCATTGTTCTTCAATGGTTCTCAGGTAGGAAAAGGGATCAAAGGAACATGTTAGGGCTGCATTTACCCATGGAATTTAAAATATAGATCAATTTCTTATTTCCTGTAGAGAAGTAAATATGTACAACTAAACACAAATTTATTCCTTTGAAGGGAATAACCCAACAAATTTGAATCCTAAAACTTTTTTGCACATAATTTATTTTTCAGATAAAGAAAATTAGTTAGATTTGCAACATTTATCATAAAATTAGATTCTGAGAACAAAAGGAAAAGGCATACTAAATAACACATTTTGAGCAGTGTTTGAATTTCCATGCTTCTCAGTAGTTGGAGGTGCTAGCTAATAAGTTAGCCCTCTTTCCCCCTAAGAAACTACGTATGAACTGGGAAATGATGCTCAAAACTATGCACTCAAAGAATGCATGAACACATGTAGTCGAGACTCTGGAGCATATCTTGGAGTGATGGTAACAAAAGAATATTGCCTAAACAGAATTATGTTATAAAAGTCACATATCAGAATTATGGCTGTCACTCACTAAATGCTACTAGTTCATTTTTTGTGCAACTAAAGGTACATTTCTTAACTACGTTTCTTAAAGGTCTGGGGGAGATGGGCGGTCGTATAAATTTAAATAATAAATAAACAAACTAAAAGCCACATCATTATCTTAAAAGATAATGGAAAATTCTAAACATTGCTTCTAATATTTCATAATCACAGTTTTGTTGGCTTTCTTTGACATGCTCGGTAGGTGGATTAGAGGCTGGCAGACTGTGTGCTAGGGCAGGAACAGAGATCTAAAAAAACAACTCTATATACTTTCTTTAAATATTCAGTGTTGGTAGATAGTATCTTAGCAATATTTGTATTACCTTCTTCAAATCCACATAACGTTTCCCAACTTCAGTTTACAGCAACCTTCAAGATCCAGCTTTGTTCTAATGACAAAAAGGCAACTACAGGATGAGAAAAACGGTTTCAGTCTTGCGGGAGTTTTCAGACCATGACATGGTGCATTTCTTCACACAACCTCAGATTGTTGCTAGAACACTAGCAGGGGTGAGACAAGATAACAGTACTAAATGATGGGTCCTTGACTTCTCTATGCAGGATCACAAATAGTCTCTGATGCAGTTTTAACTTAAGAATTCCTTCACAATGTTTTAAAATATTACATAGGAATCAAATGTCAAAGAGATGCTATCACAACAGATATTATTAGGATAGGTTGTGCTATATCAGCAATAACCACAATATTTTTATTCTCAAATATGATCCAATCCTGGACTTTATAAACAATAGTCTTTATAAAGCTGACATGCCTGAAGTCATGAAATTCTAGTTTTCCTAGAATTTGTGCCCACATCCCTCATTTTCTTGTTTATAGACCAAATTCTATTATCTGAATCAGAATTACATATATCTGACTATATTTGCTGTACCATTTTCACTTAGTGTAATCATTTTGTATATAAACTTGACTGTATCACTTCCATGCTACTTGTAAAAATAAGGTTTGTTGTTTTGTTTTTTAACTAGGATCCAGCTATTAAGTTCAAAGTCACATCCTATTATTTGGATAACATTAATGTCTGCTGAAATCTTAAATATAGCAAACATTTAAAGATCAGGATGTTAACAACGTTCCTGATCAAATCTGTGGAGACCTTCAAGCCTCAGCATATATGCCAAAGGCATGTGAGCTGCATACAGTCAGTCTGTCCTTGGGGGACATGAATATGGCTCAGCATGGGCTCAAGTCCCCAAATTTCATGAGTTATCCACACAGCTTTTTGTTGAGCTGGTTGGAGTGGATTGGGGAGGAGATGGGATAATTCTTGTCATGTGCCTCCCTTTCTATAGAGGTCAGCATAGTGAGTGGCACCTTAGTGGACTGCCTGGAAAATTATTCTCCACCATTGTCTGTAGCTTGAATCATGTCAACTGGATTTCTATTTCTCAGTGGAAACGTTTCCAGTTGACATGATTCAAGCTACAGACAATTCCACCTGGATGACTGAGAACCTTCATAAACATATTCTCCACCATTGTTTTTCTTCCTTGTTTCAGTTGTGCTATAGACAGTATCTGTGCTTTGAGTTTGGGGCAAAGGTAAAGTTCTGACCCTTGGAGATTAAAAAAAAAATCCCTGATCCTAATGTTGGCTGTAGAAGAGGAGAATGATCAACTTGATTTTTTTCTTTGTCTCAGTGCAGATTCGAAAGACTTTGATTCTTGGATCAGTTACAAGAGTTGATTACAAAAAATGTCTTTCATGGAACATACTGTACATAGTATCCAACCATTTGTATTTAACATGTCCATTTCTTTATCTTGCCTCAGGTTTTTTCTCTGGTTATATTTGCCTCCTTGGTGACTGAAGGATATCAAAACTTGACAACCTCTTCCCAGCTATATTGTATTTTGAATGATAATGGGGCAGCCTGCTGCTATGGCATCACAGTTGGTGTACTTTCTTTTCTCCAGAGTCTCCTCTTTTTGGGCTTTGATGTCTATGATATTTACATTACTAATCACAAGATCAAGTATGCCATCCTTGTACTGGATGTTACTTTCTCTAGTGAGTAACTTTTTTGTTATTTTTACAAAATCATAGGGTTAAATTTCAATATAATTAACAGATAGCTGATGCCTGAGAACCCCAATATTCTAAATATTTTACTTTATAGATAGAGCTAGCAAAACTGTCCTTGTACTTTCTCACTCCTATGCTGTCCCCCAAAATTGCAAGCCATTGCAGTCTTGGTGTCTCCCAAATACCTCTCCCCATTAAAATTGCAAGTTCCATCAAATTGAAAATGTCAACCTTATTTTGCAATCCAACTGCTGGCAGATTTGATCTACAAGCTTGCCCATCTTGTAATTACACTATATAGCTGATCTTCCATATGAATCTACCCAGTTATTAAGGTTTGTTTCAGAGGCCCTTCTATGGGTTCCTTTGTTATTTGTATCTACAATAAACAGTGGTGGAAATAGGCACTTTTCTATGGTGGCACCAAGGCTTTGTAACTTGTTCCCAGGGAAAACAAGTTCTCCCCTTCCATGCAGATCTTCTATTAGAAAATTTACTTCAGAAAATTTGGGATCATCTGTAGTTATTTTATTGCTGCTTGTTCCTTTTATTTATTGTTTTTAATATGTCTGATAATTTTCTATACATTTCTTTGAGAAGCTGTTTTAATTCAAAAGGCAATATTCTGTTTCCTTAATGAAGAAACAATACAAATTCAGCAATTGTGGGATGACATTGTGGAAGGGAGGGATAAAAACTCTCTGTTCTGCCCTGCCCACTTTGCAGTTTTAGGGCACTTTATTCTTCTATCTTGTTTTCTGGTCTTTTAGCTATTTCAAATTGCTTTCTTTTTTCTTCAGAAATGTATGACCTTAAGATAGTTTATCTCCCTTAAATGTATTGATCTGACTGATGGTGTCCACTTTAACGTATCTGTATTTACAAAAGATTAACTATTTAGATCAGAGCTTTTCAAACTGTGTGTCGGGACACAAAAGTGTGTCGCCACACACAGTCTGGTGTGTCGCCACACAACCCAGAAGCGCTGATCATCATCAGCGCTTCCGGGTTTTCCCGCGGCGACACACCAACGGCGGCGTGCAAAAACTTGAATGCGGCAGCAGCGCTTCCGGGTTTTTGTGCGCTGCGGTTGGTGTGTCGCTGCGGGAAAGCTTTGGAAAGCCCTGATTTAGATAATAAGACCTAGCTCTCTAGAGAAGGCTCTAACACTGGGAAAGGTGGAAGGAAAGAGAAGAAGAGGATGACCAGCAGCAAGATGGATGGACTCAATTCCAGTGGTGATGGGTGCACTGTTGGAAGACCTGAAAGACCATGTTAGGGACAGATCATTATGGAGAAAATATACTATTGTGGTTGCTAAGAGTTGACAATGACTTGATGGCACATCATCATTATAATCACTTTTCAAATATTTATACAATATATTTTTCCCTACACTAAGGAGTTGTTCTGGGGCTGGAGAGTGAAGAGCAGTACACTTTGGCCTTATGAAAAGGCTACAGGGAGATTGTACCGTGTGCTTTTCAGGCAAGGGCAAGATCAGTTTGTCCCATTAATGGCCACAGAATGAGCAGCTATGGGAAACTCACTCTTCCCCTCTCTGTTAGACAAAGAAATTGTCTTCTACTGATAGTTGCCCTGGGACTGAAAGGCTATAAAGCAGCATTCTTTGGCTCCATTAATTGCTCATGGCACTTCCAGCCTCATCAATTAGTGAAAGGAAAAAGGCTTAATTTTAAAGCCCTCTGTTTCCCCAGAAAAAATGTCTTTTTTAGTATCTTTGGGTATTTGAATTAGGTCAGTTAATTGTTACTACATTTTTATTCTTTCCTTGATATGGTACCAACCTGAGAATCTACTATAGTCTGTTTCCTTTTATCATTGCCCAAAGTCACCTAGTTGGTTATATGTGACTAAGCAGAGATTTAAATCTGGTTCTTTGTGGTTTAAATTGAACACTGTAATTGCAACAACAAAATAATTCTGTCCTAGTCTTGTCTAGTCTCTTTTTAATACATTAGCCCAATAAATTAATTCAATTCTACCTTTCCTTCTATTCCAGAATGGAACTTCTAACACATTTTTTAAATCTCATATTTAAAGAAATTTTACTGTAACAAAAAGATAGCATAGTATGACAGAATGTCTAGTAAACTCTGGGAACATGGAGGAAGGAGGAGGACAATTACAGAAACAATTCCTTAGTCCAGGGGAGGGGGAAACATGAAAAAGAGATATGAGTAAGTCAGCTTTAATTATGCTAGATATAAATTGATCTGGAAAATTGCGGTGGTAGGCTTTTCAGATTCTGTTATATTACCCTACTAGCAATAAAGATCAATCCAGAACAAGTGGTTCTCATTTCCTAAGTTTGCCTGACTTGAAGGGCTTGACACATCAAATCAAAAATCAAATCAAAAGAATTAAGTGTATCATGTGAAATATATAATCTATGGAGAAGTTGAAGTGAAATATATAGCTAGTTATCTTGGCAGTAAGATGGCATTACAAATTTTTGATTATATTTAGGTATGAGACCATCAGGAAATCTGAAGAATAAATATACTATAAAAAGATACTAGCACAGTACTTCAATACTGTTGTCAAGAAACCAACATCAGTGTACCCATCACCAGAATATGAGGTTATGTTGAATGTATGTTCCAATGGAACAGAACATGAAATCCTTCAATTATTCCACCATAGGAAGCAATGGGAGCTCAAAGCAAGCCCATGCTCCCTCTGATTTTTAGGCCCACAAAGTAAGTGTGTGGTAGTCTATACTGAATTAACCAAGGAAATGCTACCCATACCCAATTAATCAAGGGAATGATATTTAGGAGTTTTTAAAAATATTTTTAAATTCCCATAGCAAACAGTGGAAGCAATGACTTTTTGTTTCCTGCAAAAACAGCCACAGAAATTAGGACCATAAAGAAGTATGAACAGTGCATACTTGACATTGACAATATGTCTCAAAGTTCAACAAGAAGTTTTAATTAACCTGAAAGCTCAGCAGTAAGCCATGCTGCCTGTAATGCCCATAGAGAGTGCAAGTTTGCATTTGGCTATCTACCTAAAAAAGCTGAAGATACAGATACAATGGCACTATATTACAACTCATGAATCCCAAATAATTAAAAACAGCACAAATCTTACCAACCAAGCAGTAGTACCATATTATCTGAAAATATAACCTCGCCCCATTAAAGGAAGGCAAGGCAGAAAAAACGCTTAGTAGCTTTCAATTCCGTATGTTCAATGAGTCTAGGATGACCTCAGTTCAATTAAATTCCTTGGGGAAGAATAGTTTTCTTACAATTAAGGAGGGTATCCATTGGGTTACTCCCATTTTGTGTGAAAGACAGAAAATTGTACTGAGTATAGTTGATGGAAGAAGATAATTCAATTCCATTGCTGCTTAGATCTGCTAATTCATAGAGAGGAACTTGGCCATTTTTTTTTCTGGCTGCAGGCCTCATGGCAAAATGGTTTGGACTATTTTTGTCAGATGCCAGAGGATGTGTCTGATGGTTGGGATCACCACAATCAGGCTTTTTCCTCATCAACTACACTTCCAAGGGGAACATTTGCCTTTATGGGTAGTTCTCCCCTACTTTTCACATTTATTGCCTGTGGACTTCCACTAGTCCCAGAGGATCCCTAGGTCTTTAGGGATCCTATCTGGAGGGTTAAACCATTCCTTCAGGGAATCAGCTGGACTTGGCAGTTGACGAGATGAAGCCCAGCATTGGTGGGTACCTAATCCTATTTTCAGTCTTGGTTGATAGATCTTCTTTTTATCCAAAATGGGTCAGATTGGTAATTCTGTTAAACTCTCTCATGGCCTTGTTGATTTTGTGCACCAGACAGAATACTTCTTGAGATCCTCACTTGTTGATTATTGTTGCTGATAATACTAGATGGTATGTGAGTGGTCTACTTGGATCTCTTTTTAATTAAAAGCAGTCCTATAACACTGCTGTGGAGTGAGAATTTAGCATGCACTATTTGACTTGAATTATCTTTCAGTGTCTTATTAGAAAATGTGCACATAAAGAATGAGAATGAAGAAAAGGTATGGAGAAGGTTGTCTCTATTCCCACTTGCCTTTTATCTTTAAAAATAAACACTAGGAAATATTTAGATCATGGCTGTCCCAAATCTTGATTAGATTAAAAATACTGTATGTTATAGGAGCAGGAAAATGCAGGATACTAGATGAGATAGTATTCTACCTGCCTTTCTCAGGTTTGAAACAGAATTTTGAGTTTAAACATGTATATTTCTGAATTTTGTTTCTGAAAACAGTAGGAAAGCCCCATAGTGAGAATGCTGGCTTGTCAATTTTGCAGCACTTTCTTAATAGCAGAGTAAGCAGAGTGAAACTGACATGTCTCCCTCTTCTCTTTGGCAAGGGACCAATCTTATGCGAAAGGCAAAGTTGCCTTGGCTTTTTAATTTCTTTTTGTTACTGTCTTCTTTGTGTGAAGTGAGGTGAAGAGGGTGATGGGATTTTTGTTGCAGCAGGGCTTATAGAAGCTTGGGGATAGGGACAGTAGTTTTGTTCTTTGTTCTGAGTCAGCACAAATAAAGACAACCATGGTTATTAAACTACTTTTAAGATTGGGAGTTGGAAATAATGGCAGTCTATAAGTTTTTTAAAGTTTTTAAATTGTTTTTTAATAATGAAATACAGACAACTATAGCAATAAAAGATATATATAGTATGTGTGTGTATGTATGTGTATACACACACACACACACACACACACACATACACATGTCCATTTAGTACAGTATTGATATAAAATTCAGTCTTTAAACTTATTAAATCTAGACCATGTAGTGACTTATTATTTTATCTTTTCATTTTTAGCTTATAGATTCATATCCTGATTCTAATATTCCTTAATATTAGGAGGATGAGTTTATTTCCATTTACATAATATTATCCTCTTTACCAGTAGAGCCAAAGCTTTTCATGAAATAATTCCATGTTTTAGGAATATAGTTCAGCTTCTATCAATTAAATCATATTTAAATCTGTAGTTAATACATTTATTTCCAAAATTATATTAATATATGCTATGGTTTGAAACCAAAACAAAGCTATAGTTGGACAAGACCAAATCATAAGAGTTAAAGAGCCCTCAAATTTCTTACAGTGCCAGGACAAAAAAAAATCCAGTCCTTTTAAGCAATGGTGGTCTAGAAGTGTCCTTATACAGGGTATGGCAAAGGAATAAAAATAATGAGAAGTGAATACTATCTTTTCCAAATACAGCAATGGGTCTCAGAGGTCTTATGCTAACATGTAACATATTTTTCCCTTGTTTGTATTATATTCTAAGTTGTCTTCTTTCCTCAGTCACATGGACATGCCTGTGGTTTGTTGGATTCTGTTTCCTAGCCAATCAGTGGAACCGGTCAACTCACTCCTACCTGCTGGGAACTAGTGCTGCACGGGCTAGCATTGCCTTTGCCTTCCTTTCTGTTCCATGCTGGGTAAGTCAGTCAAGTACATCCATTATTATTTCAGAATGAGAACCCTTACTGAGTCTGCCATGGAAGCAGAGTACATTCCTGCAGAGTATCATTAGCTTCAAAGACAATTTCATCTTATCAAGACCAAATGGACTGCCTTATCATTTACTCTACTCATTAAATCAGATGAGGATAATCCCATAATGGATGGTGTTTACTTTTCAATGAAATTAATTCTTTTAATTGTACAAGCAGTTTGGTTCAGCATGTGTAAGTAATATTTGTATTTGATCATTTCTTAAATGTACTGCTAAAATGTAGGCATTTCAGAAGGATGTATCAGACTTGAGCTAAATCAAACTAGCACTCCTATATTTATTTATTAAATTTCTATGACCACCCATCTCCCTTATGATTCTTCAGATGAACTACAATTTTCTAGTAGTCTTTGCTAGAATGACTAATTTCTAATAGAGAAGGATGATGGGAGTTGTAGTTAAGTGACATTTAAAATACCACAGATTCCCTACCTCTGTGCTCCTGTCAGATACTGTCAGAAGCTTAGAGCAGATAACTCATGTTTGTCTATTGAAAGAACAGACAACATTTTCTGTTACTGTTTGCTTTTCGTTGTTTCTGTGTCTTCCATTGTTTGCTGGCTTTCCTTGTAATTTTCTGCACTATCATTCCAAATCACACTCAGGTCACCCATTTCCTGCAAAGATTGCTTCCTGGGCATAGATCATTTTGCATTACCATGAAATGGGCCCCTAATTCCTTTAGGCTGATAACTAAAGTTGATGGTTCATGTTGAAAACATCAAACCAACCCACAGTATAAGCTTATTTTCTGGGATGTTAATATTTTAAGTACAGAAATAGAACAGAGGGGAAAATATGCCTATTCTCTGTTTCAAATTTTAAAGTTACAATCTATTTCCTTTAATTTCTGGGGTTGAAAAAACTGCCTCAGGAATGAGTTCCGAAGCAGGTTTATTCCTTCATTTGTTGTGGAACAGGGTGACTCACATTTCCCATCATAAATATAGAATTAATCAGGAAGAGCCTTCACATACAAGCAATTGCAGTAGGCATTTATTTACAAACTTGGCACAGAACGAACTCAAGCAATTCAGAACTCAGTTTAGTCCATGAATGATGTTCATTAAATCAGGAAGGCTGAACAGTTAACATACATTTTAGATCCAGCAGAGACCACATTGGTAACAACTTACTTGACCTCCTGTCAAACTCAGGGCATTTTAATTCCCACTGCTTACTGTGGCAGTTTACTAAGTACATTTTGCAGAAAGTAAACCTTTGACCAAAGTCTTAATTTATAACTGCAATAAGAAAGTGCAGATATCTTGTTAGTTTCCCTGTTATGAAGAGAGATGATCAGAGTTAACAGGAAATTAATGAATCCAGACTGAACTTTGTAGAAGTTGTGTGGATCCTTCTTCTGCAAGTTGTGTTTTTCAGAATGCTTTATAATTTTATCACCAATTTAACCAGATGGAATGTTATGCTTTCACAGTTTCCTGGATTCCTTAGAGCCCTTTTAAAAGCTGGGTGGCAATAAACTGCTTTCCAAGGGTTGAGTATAGAAGGAGTTAACAGGGTCAAGAAAGTCAAAAATATTCCCCCGTGTCTAAAAAATTTACCCAAAAGAAGATGACCCTGAGTTATAAGACACCCTTGCCTCTAAGGAAAAGTAGACAGAAAAAAATAAGCAGACAAAAATACTACCATAAGTCACATTAAAAAAAAGGGCAGGATCCACACAAAAGAGAATTAATACAAATTTAATTAATGGTTACTGATTTAAAATTAATTACCTGTAAAATAAGATACCAAACTTTTAATGTTGGCGACACACACCAATGGCAGCGGCGCTGATTGGCGGGGGTGCCGCTCCTTGCGGTTCCCATCAGCGCTTCCGGGTTTGCGTGCGACACACCAGGACACCGCAGGCGACACAGTAGTGTGTCGCAACACACACTTTGGAAAGCTATGATCTATATGATAAAGAGGAATGGAATATCCACCAATAATGTTCATTTGGGAGTTGAGTGATTTGTCATAGTAGCTGTTAACCTTAATGTCTCTCTAGCAAACAAGAAAGCTAACAGGCCTTATCTCTGTATCCAAAGCAAAGAAAATTAAATGTTTTATTCACTCCATGGCCTCAGGAATATATGTCTTCCCTTGAGGACTCCAATTAGTATTACTGCTCTGCAAGATACAATTGTAAAGAGCACTTGTAATGTTAGTGACTCCAAATCAGTAGTGGCCAAGAAAAACTTGATCTTAGATCTAACAAGACTGTGATCCCTCTATCTATTACAAAGGACTTCCTTAGGCTTTAGTTTTTTCCCCAAATCCAGCCTGGCTATGACTGTATATGTGGCTCTTGAGTATAACAGGTATAAGCCTAGTCATTGATACTATTTTGATATGTAGGAGACTCCACAAACAGAGTACATGAATCAGAGACTTTTATCACATAATGTAGAAAAACAAAATTTGGATTCAACCCAGGCTAAAATCAAAGAAGTTCTTGCCTTCCTCAAAGGATCAGGGCCTCCAGCCTAAAGATATAGGTGGATGCTATTGCATTTGTTTTTTCCTCTAATCCTCTGCTAGCCTAGCTGCCTGCTCTTATAACTAATATTTTTTTAGAGGTACTACCCTGCTAAAAATCCCAATTGTTGATGGGTATTTCTCCTGGAATTTGCACAGAATATTCAATTAATATTTTGATTTTATTTATTTATTTTATTTTATTAAATTTATATTACCGCCCATCTCCCCTGTCGGGGACCCTGGGCAGTTCACAATAAAACATAATTTAAAAAGATAAATATAAAATTACAATAAATAAATAATATGGAATCCAAGTATAAACAATGATTAAAATGGAGTACTGGGAGGCTTCATGGGACCAGCCATCCCCAAGAGGAACCGTTGGCATTTCCCTCCCAGGCAAGGGGGCAGAACCAGGTCTTTAAGCCTTTCCGGAAGGTCGGGAGCGAGGAAACCAGCCTCAGCTCTGGGGGTAAGATATTCCAAAGGGCGGGCGCAACTACAGAGAAGGCCTGCCTCCTGGACCCCGCTAGATGGAACTCTTTGGTTGATGGGGTCCGCAGCAAGCCCTCTCTGACTGATCGGGTGGGACGGGTCGATGTTCTGGGGATGAGACGGTCCCTCAGGTAGCTTGGCCCTATGCCATGTAGGGCTTTAAAGGTGATAACCAACACCTTGAATTGTACCCGGAAGCAAACCGGTACCCAATGCAGCTCACGCAACAGCGGTGTCACATGGGCCGATCTTCTGGCCGCAATAAGTGTCCGTGCAGCTGCATTCTGGACCAGTTGAAGCTTCCGGATACTCCTCAAGGGTAGCCCCATGTAGAGCACGTTACAATAGTCTATATGGGAGATGACAAGGGCGTGAGTGACTGTTCGGAGGGCATCCCGGTCCAGGAAAGGGCGTAATTGGCGCACAAGCCGAAGCTGCGCAAAGGCCCTCCTGGCCACGGCTGCCACCTGCTCTTCAAGCAGGAGTCGTGAGTCCAGGAGAACCCCCAAATTCCGCACTGGCTCCGAATGGGTTAGTGCCACCCCATCTAGAACCAAAGATGACAACTTCCTAGATCCCGAGCGGCCATCAATCCACAGCCACTCCGTCTTACTAGGGCTCAGCCAAAGCCTGTTGTTCCCCATCCAGGCCCCCACAGCCTTCAGACACTGAGATAGGGCGGCAACTGCATCACTTACTTCACCCGGATACAGGTAGTCCTCGACTTACGACCACAATAGGGACCAGAAAATTCATTGTTATGTGGTGCAGTTGTTACGTGAGGCTGACCTTTTTTGCCATGGCTGTTAAATGAATCAAGTGGTCGTTAAGTGAATCATGCAGTTCCCCATTGACTTTGCTTGTCAATGAAGGTTGCAAATGGCGATTGTGACCCCGGGACGCTGCAACCATTGTAAATACATGCTGATTGCCAAGCGCCCGAATTTTGATCACGTGACCGCAGGGATGCTGCGATGGCCGTAAGTGCAAGGACCAGTCGCAAGTCACTTTTTTCACTGCTGTCATAACTTCGAATGGTCACTAAACAAATGGTTGTAAGTCAAGGACTACCTGTACTATTTTAAATTTGATGTCTTTTCTCACATTTTCTCTGAATATATACTAAAATCTATATTTTAGTTCTGGAAGTACATATATTTAGTAGGGGGAAGTGATTTACTATATTTGATGTTTGTGGCATCTTTTTAAAACTAGAATCAGGTTGCTTCATCATTAGGGAGGACATTTGTAGCTTCATTCAAATATTGTCCTGCATTGGAACAAGTGGGAGGAATAGTTCATTCATGGATATCCTCTGTTCACTGGAGAAAACGTATACATCACATTAAGGACCCAATATTTCTTTTCTCAGTTTTTTTCTAAAAGTCCTATTCTGGAAAAGTTTTCTCTTTTTCAACTAGTCATTTGAAAATGATTAAACAAAGTATACTCATTTCTATCAGAAACAGTGGTTGTTATAAAACAAATAGCTGAAAGAATGTATTACTTATCAAGTTAAATACTTCACCATTTCATAATCGTCTTCACAAACATTATTTCAAAAAGGCCAATATTTTATCCATTATTACAGTATTTTGTAATGTTATCCCAAATCTCTCAGGACAAGATCAAGTTTTCTTATCATAAGCTAACACATATTCTCTAGTTGATACATGCTTTTCCCTTGGGCTTTGCTATCGATTTATAGCAGCATAGGAACCAGCCAGTCCTACAGCTGAATACAGGTACCTGATTTGCCACCTCTTCTCTTCCATAGGTATACCTAGCCTATCTGGCTGTGAAAGACCTATGGGCTGAGCCACCTGTGCCGTACAAGCGGACACTGGATGAAGGATCTGTTGCCCTGACCACCCTTTCTACATCCACCACCACCTCTCTTCCCAATAACATGGGATTCCCTGAAAACGTGGGTGCAGCTTCTTACCCATCCACTCCTGTACCCCACCGACTAACATTAATGAATACTGATGACTAGACAATTATTTGTTCCTATATTAAATAAAAAGAGACTTTACTAAAAAAAATCAAAATGTATTTGTCTGAAGTTGAAGCAAAGCAAGAATAAAGATGGATGGACAAGGAATCTGTAAGTACAATATAACAAGAGACCATGGTACATAGTAACAATACATAGAAGCTTCATAAAGTCTAGATGTTCATCCAGATCCTTCTTTCCTTGTTGGGACTGCATACATACTGACTGCTTGTCCCTGTCCCTTAAAGCCTAATTAAGGCCCACACATTGGGGACCTGTCTTAAAATGCTATAAGCCATCATGCGAGAGGAAAAAATAACACATATGGAGCTGCCAGGGTACTGCACTATATTTTCAGAAGTGGATATAGCACTGTGCAGGTATTCTAGTTAAAAGCCCATTTTAAGACATAAAAACAACCATGTAGGAAAAGGCTAATATTTCTTATTCTCCATTGGGTTGCTTATCTATAGGCAATTGGTACTTTCTCCAATCAAGAAGAGGCAAATTGCAAAGATGGTATGGTAGGTAAAGGTTTTCCCCTGCACAGTCGTGTCCGACTCTAGGGGGTGGTGCTCATCTCCGTTGGTTAGCCGAAGAGCCAGCGCTGTCCAAAGACGCTTCCGCGGTCATGTGGCCAGCATGACGCACGTGGAATGCTGTTACCATACCACCGAAGTGGTACCTATTTATCTACTTGCATTTGCATGCTTTCGAATTGCTAGGTTGGCAAGAGCTGGGGTGAGTGCGGGAGCTCACTCCGTCACGCGGGGCTAGGGTCTCGAACCTCCGACCTTCCTATTGACAAGCCTGGCGTCTTAACCACTGAGCCATCGCACCCCCAAGATGGTATGAAGAATTCTATATATTATGCCTTTAACCTATCAGACTGATTCAGATATGCTGCTTACTTAGGTTATGTGAATCCTACTGTGTAAGATTGTGCGGAAAAAAATTCAGTATGGATTTCACATGGATACATCCCAGAATTGTCAATTGTAACTGCCATTAAAAAAAAAGGTAAAGGTTTTCCCCTGCACAGTCGTGTCCGACTCTAGGGGGCGGTGCTCATCTCTGTTTCTTAGCTGAAGAGCCAGCGCTGTCCGAAGACGCTTCCGCGGTCATGTGGCTGGCATGACGCGCACTGAACGCTGTTACCTACCCACCGAAGTGGTACTTATTTATCTACTTGCATTTGCATGCTTTCGAATTGCTAGGTTGGCAAGTGCAGTTTTCTAGCTCATATGATTACAGAAGTGGCTACTAGCTATTGCAGGCAGTATCTTTGTGTAGCACAAGCTACAAATTTTTCCAAGGTATTCCATGGAAAATGTAAGTGATAAAATCAAAGTGAGCTACCCTATCTTAATTCATCTAATAAGGATACTGAGTTACATTTTAAGTAATCAGTTTTCTACAGGAAGCAACTATAGAACCATGGTAATTCATGATGACCAAAACCAGACAACTTACCAATTGCTGCTGAATCGTAATTATGTAAATAAGCTCAGAATCTCCAATCAAGAAGATTAGCCTAGATATTCATTTTCCAATGGCTAATCACAATTAGAAACAAATTGCAAATATTTTGCTTTATAAATTTAAGAAAACTAGCTGAGGAACTGTAGTAGAGAATTACTTCAACAGATAGTAATTTAGTATGGCTATTTAGAAATGGCCCCCTCCCATACACACACTGAATTCAATGGCACTTCTAAGTAACTCTATAAAATTGCATGTTGAGTGCAATCTTATCTTTATAGTCTTCAAAGCAACCATTCTAAAGATTTTGTTTTTACATATGATATTGAAATTTTACGTTTAAAGGTCTAATTGTATGCACCCATCCAAAGGGAGTTCTGGCTATTAACTTCTGAGTCAGCATGCACATACTTGTACTTTAAATCAGGCTATAATGCAAATCGAACGCCTAGATTGGCTGAAACAGGGCTTCAATTTATGTTTCTACCAATTGTTCAGGTTCACAGCAGCAGCACAACAGAGATTAAAAATGTACTTGTCATATGAAAACATACAAATTTGTTATCGATTCAGGGATAATGTAGTATCAAGGAGCAGCAGATATGTGGCATTTATAGAAAGCATTTTCCAACCCAAGCATTTAATGTAGAATAGGCCCCAGGAGAATCAGTCACTGCTTTTAGAGAGTTCAGAAAAAGCATTATAAAAAAGGTTAAAATGGGACAATGAAGACATGAATAGTGAAGCACAAAGATTACAAACAGGAAAAACAGAATTTATTTTTATTTAAATTACCATCCTTCCCACAAAGGCACTAATTAATAAGGGGAAGAGTTTTTCCATTTTATTTAAAGTGGATGAAGATTTAACCATCAAATAATACAAAAATGAAGAAAGAGTTAAGTGACAAATATTTAAAGGAGAGGGTATTTTCTTGCCACTAATGTTTCAAAAACTGAGATCCAAAGAAAACCCCATACTTAAAAGAAGCACGATTTGCAAGCACTCCTGTCTATCTGGATAGCTTTGCAGCACCAGGCCTTCATGAACAGAAAAGCTTGCATTTCTTATTAGCATTTATCAACATAACACCCAAAATAATGAGTGCAAACTAAGAGGATAGAGATAACAGAGGTTTTTTAATTGTATTTCCTACGTGTGCTGATTCATCAAAGAATAATACTCGAGCATTTTAGACACTGAGAATGATCAAAATGGGTTTAAAAAAACCCCCAAATCTACAATCTACATATTAACCAGGAGTAGTCATTATTAGCTTGGGATTCAAGCTGCATTTTGCCTCACCCCCATCTATAGCAGTCTGTTGAGTAGAATAACCATCCATTGTTTTGTCTCAAACCACACTTAGATAAAAGTTCAGGGTGGAAGTTGAGATTGATAGGTCACTAACTTTTTTTTTTAAAAGAAATCTGAATCTGCATGTCTAATTTTCTGTGAAGCATTCCTTTCATTCTCCTTGGCCAAAGTATTTTGTTGCTGTCTTGATCTTAACTTATGCAGGCAAACTCAACTTCTTGCCTTTTAGAACTGCAAGAGGAAATAGAAATAAAAAGATATAAGAACTTAGAGTGGTGTACTTCATTAAATTTTAGGCAACATACCAAATAATATGGTGCCACTGCCTCTAGAAAGAGAAAAAAAATATTTGTAACAATATTTTAATTAAGAAAGCATTACCCAAGAATAGTCAATACAGATATGATATCCAGTATGACACCATAAAATTTGTGCTCATATTCTCATTTCATATGCTGATAGCAATGTTAGTTATCCTACCAAAATAGCACTATCAGCACACAATTTATTTTATTTATGTTTCGACTTCTATCACCGCACCATCTCCCACAAGGGGACTCTGGGCGGTTGTATGTATGTATGTGTAGCAGCGATACTGCCCAAAACAGCCTTTTGATGACTGAGCGTTTTTATTGGGCATGGAATACTAACTTACTGTTATGGGAATAAAGAAATGAAAAAGGGGGTAGGGGAAGAAGTCATGGCTGAACAGAAATACTACACACTGCAGGTTCCACTGTATATATTTCAATAGTAATCTCAATTTTCTGCCTAGCCATATGAAGCAAAAAAAATACTAACTATATGTTAACTGCCAGTGGAAAATGCAAGTTGCAGAAACACAAAACATTTTTTAAACCAAGTAATGAGAACTGAGTATACTTAGCAGCTATAGAATGCCAAGTATCTGTTGAAGAAGAGGGACAGAAAAACGGTGGGGAGAAGGACTGAGATGGGGGTTCTGGAAGAAGACATCACCAGCTGTCTGGCATACTAAAGTTTTCTTGTGGTTGGCTTTTAAGTCTCTGTATATCTTTGTAATTACAGGTAGTCCTCGCTTAACAGTTGCTAAGTGAAGCAGTCATTAAGCGAAACTGACCCAATTTTACGACTTTTGTGGCAGTCGTTAAGCGAATCACTGCAGGCATTAAGCGAACGACGTGGTCATTAAGCAAATCACACAGTTCCCCATTGTTTTTGCTTACTAGAAGCTGGCCGGGAAGGTCGAAAATGGCGATCACGTGACCATGGGACACTGCGGCGGTCATAAATGTGAACCATTTGCCAAGCGCCCAAACTATGATCATGTGACCATGGGGACACTGTGGTGGTCATAAGTGTGAGGACCAGTCGTAAGTCAGTTTTTTCAGCACTGTCATAAGTCCGAATTGTCACTAAATTAATGGTTGTTAAGCGAGGACTACCTGTATACTTTAGTGGTGAATGTATGCCTATGTGCATGCACATAGATCAAATATAATGCTGTTTTAACTGTTAAATTTTAATTGCTGTATCCTGTAAACCGCCCAGAGTTCCCTTGTGGGGAGATGGAGCGGTATACAAATTGAAGCATAAATAAATAAATAAATAAATATAATCATCTTAGACTTCTCTTTAAAACACACACACACTTTGTTAGGGATTTCAATACTCAACAGACAATTCAAATCATTTTGATGCTAGAAGTAAAAATAGTAAAAAAGCAATACATATTGGTCAATCATTCACCCTTTAATAGAATACCTAATCTAATCTCTGGTAGACAAGTCTAACAGATTTTATTTTATTTTATTCAGTCCTACAGAAATAGCTTTTTAGTGCTCAGAGTTTTGAATATGTGAACTATTTTTTTTGCAACTTCTTTTTGATCCTATGGAAAAAAGGTGATGAAATTGCTAATTAATTTGTCAACTTACAATTAGTAAAGAGCTATTGGTTAATATGCTTCCCAGCATCAAAGAGGCTGAGGACTGAGTTTAGTTGAAGAGGGCCCTCTAGTGAACTTCCAGCTAAGCAGTAACGTTTATTCAACACACATTTAGACATGTTGAGATGTACTGATTCCCAAATCATTTTAAAATCCCAAGCGCTTTGCTGAAGGCCTCAGAACTCAGAATACTACCTCTCTATCTCATACTAATGGGGTTTCAGCCAACAAATCTAGTTTCCATTCATTCTTGTTGCAAAATACCTTTTGTAATGTAGAGGTAGAAGAAATCGCAGTATAGGATAGTTTGCACCAAGCCAGCCACAATGGCAATGAGGTCGAAGAAGCCCTCAAACTGGTAACGCCAAATCCAGTTGAACAGGTAGAGGGTACGGTAGACTCCCAAAGCGAAGAGATAATGACTGGTGATCGTCTCTGCCTCACCTGTTTTACTGACCATGAAGAGTTGTGGCAAAATAGCCACCGACTCCAGGTAGATGGAGAAGGTCCAGAGAATCTGGAGGAATCCAGGAGAAAAATAGTTTTGTTGGAATATATATTTTCTGATTATGAAACAGGACAGCTCATTATTTTTATTTATTTATTATTTAAATTTATCCCCACCCACCTCCCCAAATAGGGGACTCTTATATTATATATTATATAATATATAATATTATATTATATTCACAAAGTTGTGTTGCCCTGACAGCAGTTATTCAGAACTGAACATTTGTGTGGTCCACCGTTGCACTGCAAGATTCAGGACAGATTTGTGTCATAGATTTAGGATACGTCTGCTCCAACTCACTTTTAGACAATTTGTCTTGGAAACACTGCAAATGCTGATGCAACATGTATCTCTTTGCAAATTGTCTCCAATAAGCCCTTCTACTGGGTGTTTTGTGAACTCCAAGTACCTCATCCTTTAATTGGTTATTGTCTTGAGAGAAGTGCCCACATATATGGCACTGCCAAGCCAAACCTTGTCTGATCTCAAAAAAAACATTGCAGACCTGGTTAGTTATTGGATGAGAAGCTCCTGGAAATTTCAGGGCTATAGGCCCAATCAGGAAGTTAAAATCATCACCACCACCACCACCCTGGAATAAGGCAATGCATCACACTTTTGCAATCTTGCCAAGAAAAGTACATGAATAAGATTGCCAGAAATCAACCCTGCCCTGAACCTTTAACTTTAACTGGATCCAACCATAGGGTTGGATCCAGGCTAAATCAGTCATGCCTGAGCTGCATTGAATTCAATGAGTCAAGTTAGTCATGATTTGACAAGTCACAACTAAGTTATGTCTGAATTCAAAGTGCTGTCTTGACACCTCCACTGCGCCAATCTATTGTTGGATGTTTTTTCTTTTAAAATAAAAATTGAGGTTGTAAACTCATAGATCACTTATAGCTTAATAACGTCTTCTGCTAATTTCTTTCTTCTTCTTGAAAGAACAGTTTCTGATTTAAACTGCAAGTATATCACGATTCTATTTCAATGCTATCTATCCCCATGCGCTTCATGTTTAGTTAGCACATGAGCACACAGGAATAGTTGAATAAATGTAGTGCTGCCTTAGAAATCAGAATTAGCTCGAGCTTATAATCATAAGAGAAACTAGACATACAGGAGCAGAACAAGCAGGGACTAGAATACTAAATGTGGCCATTTGCCAATCAAATGAACAATTTTAGCAATAGGACTAGAACACATCATATAGCTGCATGTTAGATATTTGGGCTTGTTTACACTAGCATACATTTAATTTACCTCTAGGGGTGTGAAATCATGATTCACTAGGAAAGCTAACACTGCTGTAGGAATAAGCAGGAACTCCACTCTGAAGGTGTCATGGTTGCCATCATAGGTGGCTTTGAATTTGCTATAGATCATCCATACAGTAGCATAGGAACAGGCAACATACACCACCTGCAGAAGAGAACATAGATCAAGAAAGGTCACTAAGTATTATTTATCTCTCAAATTCTGAGTGTAATCAACGCCCAAACCCTGGACCCTTCAATAGAGTCTCTCTTTCCCTTGGGGATCTTTCTGAAAGATTAGGGTTCCTAATCTTTATAAACTAGACCAGAGCTTTCCAAACTTTTCATGTTGGTGACACACTTTTTAGACATGCATCATTTCGCGACACACTCTTACAGCAGGGCACAAGGCAGGCACTAGGACCTGCGTGGAATCCTGGCAGGGCAGGTTTGGAGGCAGCAAGGCACAAGGCAGGCACTAGGACCTGCGCGGAATCCTGGCAGGGCTGGAAGGCGGCAGCAGCCGCCGCCGCAACACACCCAGACACTGCAGCCGACACACTAACGTGTCCCGACACACAGTTTGGAAAGCTCTGAACTAGACCCCCTCATTGATATCTCCTCATTTATATGAAGTATGGGGAACCCGAAGCCTTCCAGATGTTGCTGAACTACAATTCCCAGGCAGCATCCCAAAAATGATAGAAGCCAAAAATTTCAAGTTCAGCATTATTTGGAAGGCCACCAGTTCCCCACAACTGTTCTAATTTCAACTATAACCAACTCCCCCCAATAGTATTAATGCACAGCTGTTTCTCTCTGCTATCTCTAACTGAGGCACACTGAGAATTGGGACACAAATCTCATGGATCAGCTTAACATATTCTGCAACTGCTTTTCGAGGTCAGAGCTGTCAACCAACATACTGGTTTTAACCTTTAACTGGTGTAATAATACGCTACATGCTTACTTTTAGCTTATCCAGGACTACTCGCAGGGCAAAACGTTTAGGTAAAACTAAACACTAACGTTGCTAACAATTTTGTAACTCTTATTCTCTGCCAACACAGCAACTGATGTCCAAATTCTTCATCAACTTAATTCTTTGTATGAACGCTGTTACTTAAACATGACAAGCAATTAGATAGAACAAATTAAGACTTGATACTTACCTAACAGGAAGTTTCACTAATTTAGGAGGATGTACTTTTGGACTCCCGTGCATAGGCCAGCACTGTAAAAGACTGATCGCCTTACCCTATCCCCTTTTATAGGTGATAGTGGTGCCACATTATTGAAGCAGAATGAGCATACAGAAAGAAGTAGGAGAAGACAACAGACACTTAGAACCAACTATTTTATTCTCTGTGTCAGATGCAACCATCACCCAAGCCTATTAGCCTTCTAACCAGTCACAACAACAAACTATGGAGTCCAACCTCACTCCTGTACCTTCATGGAGGTGTTGTACAACGAGATGTAGTTGGTAAACAGATCTAGGTACCGAGTAGTGAAGACGATGGCAAAGAGAGCTTGGCTCTTCCCAGAGATCCCTGCAAGACAAGCACAGGACAGCGTAACTCATAGTCACATGAGAAAATAACAATTTTTTTTGAAATTAAAACAGCAGAAAGTCATCCTGTTGATCATTAGGAAAAACAAAGAGAAGATCCTTCAGAACTCTTCAGGATTCGTCCTCCAACATCCCAGCTCCTTAACCCAAAGAAAGTTTTGCTAGTCGTAGCATTAAAAAATTCAGAATTGCCCTGGAGCTGGGACAGTAAGATGTTGCCCACAGATCAGAAAGCATCACTAACGGGGCTTAATCAATGGTCTTTCCCAGATCTGCTCATGCTTTTTCTTCAAGTTTAAGAACATCTACGCCCAGTCTGGCAGGGGTGTGTGTGCGCAGGGGTATTGTCAGAAGGAAGAGATCAGCCAGTTTTATCCAATCCTATCTCAGGTAGTTTCCACATCATTATTCACTGTCTTTAACAAATTACAGAGTTATAAAAAATCAAGAAAGAATGACATAGACTTTTCTGCATTAATGCTTCCTTTCTCCCAGCCCCTTTTCCAAATCAGGATGGCCATACACTTTTTCAAAGCAGTTCTTTCTCTAAAAGCAATAAATAGATGTTGTAGTTACAGAACATGGGTTTCAAATATTAACCCACAAATACATGGCTCTTTCTAAAAACGTGTCATGGACATGCAACAGACGCATATAATAAAGGCCACAACAACCCGAAATACAAATCTAGAGAAATAAAAGGTTAGATAGAGATAGAGATAGAGATATATGTGTGTGGATACAGTAGACAGACAGATAAAACCAACTTGTGACTTCAGAACGTTTACTTAGAAGTAACCCACAGCATGGAGCTTAACCCGCACAGTATACATAAAATTGCAGCTTTAAAGAAGAAAGAGAGGATTAGAGCAATTTAGTAAATTGCACGTGTAAATTAGTCAACTCCCAAGTTGGTTCAGGCTCAGATCCATACATGCACTACTTTCATGCAATCAATCACTTTCAGGCCAGGAATAAAGTCATCCCCGATTGCTGTACAGAGACACAATGGGTCGGTTAAGGGATCCGTTCATCTCCCCTCCCCCGTTTTCCTTACCAGCACACGATCGGGTCTTCCAGATCTTCAATAGCAGGATGATGATAGCCAACAGATGAGAGATGTCTCCCAGGAAGCGGAATAGATTCATGGTGTTCCGGGTGGGTTGCTGTAGAAAGCTTTGCTTACTTTCTCAGCGGGAAATTTGCAAAAAGAGCGGAGGACGACCGTGTTTGGGGGCGAGAGCAGAGTGGATGATGAAGGAAAAATCGTTTTATTTTCTCGAACCTTTGGATCTAAAACAGCAAGCCGGATTATAAGGGTGTGCATAAGGACGGCTGGGAACGAAGGCCACAAAAGGGGAGGGGAGAAAGTTTTGCCCCACCCACAGGTGGGCCGGATTAATCCAGCGGGTGGGCGGGGGCAGGATTGAAGAATCCAGACGGGCTCGTTCGCGAGCGGGGCTCTCCGCGTGGGAGGGCAAAAGGGGGTCTTTCCGGATAGTCCGTCTTGCAGGGAATCTTCTTTAAACTAGGACAATTTATGTTTCGGCAGAAAAGCCTCCCGCCGGGCCGTGGGAGAATAGGACTGCGGGGACACGCGTTGCGGTGTAATCCCTGCCCCTTCACACCCACGAGAAAAGGCGCCAATGCCTTTTCCGGGATGCGCCCACATGTTACATGTTTTAGTCCCGGGGGAGTAGGGGAGTAGGAGGTCCTTGCTTAGGCAGGGGCGGGCGAGCTGCATTGTGCTGCATTGCACCGTAGCAATTAAAATACGACCAAGATATTACCTATCTTCAAAGTCTTCTTAGAGGCAAGCTCGACTCTGCCTTCATGGACATCTTGCAGGAAGCGAGAAAAAGATTTGCGATTTCGGCTTCAGCGGAGGGCGCTGCTTTGCAGAGAGGGGGCCCGGGACCTGGCCCGGGGCGCTGCTGTTAACTGGGACTTTTCCAGAGGCGCCTCCCCACGAGTCTTTCCGCTCAGCTGGGGCCACGTCTGCACTAGGAAAGGAAACTGGTTGAACGGCACGCACAACATTCGGATGCGCGCACACACCTCCTTCGCCACAAAACTATGAGATCCTGGCTTGTATCCCTTCCTATCCCAACTGCTGTTTTTATTATATATTTTAACTTTATTGTATACTGCTGCTTTGAGGGCCCTTGGCCAGAAAGCAGCATAAGGAGAACAGTACTATAATTTGCGTCTGTAGTGAGAGCGTTGTGATTCTACTGTATGGGGTTATTGTTATTCCTGAGTGCGTGCCTGTTGTGTCTTTTTGACTAATCAGACGCTTGTCAGGAGTAGGTTTTGGGATTTACTGAAACATCTAAAAGAACCAACTTTTCAAGAATTGCAACAAATACAGGCAGCCCAGGGTAACAGTAACAATGCAAGATCAGCGACTTGTTTCATCAATAATAATCCAAACACTATGCCCTTTTTGGCCAAGATAACAGCCCTTACTATATTTACAAATCTAATGCTGTAGCGGTTTTTGTGCGCTAATTGGATAATGTCTGTTACCACAATCTGGTGGTACTGGTGATAGTGGAGCAACTATCAGTGTCTACCTTGAGGGTAAGTGCTTTTGTTGGTAACTCAGGAATAATTGTTGTTTATTCGTTCAGTCGCTTCCGACTTTTCGTGACTTCATGGACCAGCCCACGCCAGAGATTCCTGTCGGCTGTCACCATCCCCAGCTCCCCCATGGTTGCGTCCGTCACCTCCAGAATACCATCCATCCATCTTGCCCTTGATCGGCCCCTCTTCCTTTTGCCTTCCACTTTCCCTAGCATCAGCTTCTTCTCCAGGGTATCCTGTCTTCTCATTATGTGGCCAAAGTACTTCAGTTTTGCCTTTAATGCCATTCCCTCAAGTGAGCAGTCTGGCTTTATTTCCTGGAGTATGGACTGGTTTGCTCTTCTTGCAGTCCAAGGCACTCTCAGAATTTTCCTCCAACACCAAACTCAACTCGGGAATTACAATTGAGTATATCCAGCCAAATTGGTTATAACCTTTTCTTTCTGTATTTTTGTTTCCCCCCCCCCTCCCCAGCTGGTCAGTGTATCCCATTTTAGTGTGAGATGACTGCTCAGCTTGTTTCGGCTGTTTGTTCTGAACATTTCTCTGAATAGGTTTTAGAAGGTCCATCCTTGAATGTAAGAACAACATCACTGGCGTATGATTTCTTGCTGCATATACTGTGTTGCAATATACAAATAGAAATTTTGTAAACTTCTGATTTACTGTGATATTTTCCCCAGATGTCACTCACAAAGCAATCTAGAAACTTTCAGCCAATTCATTTGTAACTGGATAATATGGTCGTGATGCTAAATGTGTCTGTCTTTTTAGGAATGTCTGAAAGTGTTCAGCTACAAATTGTGCCCCATTGTCAGTTACCAATTGATCTTGTTCTGAAACATCTGTTATTACAATCATATATGTGTATTTTAATCTTAATTTTTATTGTAAGCTGCCCAGAGTCCCCCGTTTGGAGGAGATGGGCGGTCATATAAATTTAAATAATTAATAAATAAATAAATAAATAAATAAATAAATAAATAAATAAATAAAATAAATAAATAAAAATATATCTAGAGTATGCAAGGCTATTGTTAAAACCCTTGAAAACACCTCCATGACAACTAAAAAGGTTGCCCATCAATGGACTTGCAAAGTTTGTGTGTGTTTATTGCCGTGGCAAGGCAGGCCATTCCCAAAGGTTTTGGGCATCTCTTGGACACATGTTGCAAGCTGTCCAGTTTCTTTGTCTATTCCCAGCCACCAAACAAAACTATGAACCTTTATCTTTTTAATTTCAAGATGTCCAGTTATTGGTTCCTCCAACACTTGAACACTCAGCTCGAATGGTATGACACGGAACTTTACAATGGCTGTCCAGTGTAAGTTCACCATGGCGCTCATACACGCTTTTGTTGTGTAGGCTTGAGACAGTGTTGGGCCTCTCTTAGTATCTCTATGAATAATCTCAGGTGTGATAGGAAGACTCAATCTCTGTAATAGAAAAAAGTTGAAGAAATTCCCATTTCATGTAGGTTTTTTAGATTGCTTACTGTGTAGAACTAAATGAGACAGTCCATCAGCATTTGCATGATCGTGTGTTGCATCTGTGTCTTCCAAAGAACAAAGCCCAACATTTTTGAACAGCTGCTATAAGCAGAATCCCTTTTTGTGGATTGAAGATTGCCAGTAGTGGTTGATGATCAGGGATAAGAGTACATTACCTTCCATATAAAATATATAAAATATAAAATAAAATATAAAATGATCAGGGATAAGAGTACATTAAAGGTAAAGGTTCCCCCCACACATTTGTGCAGTCGTGTCTGACTCTAGGGGGCGCCGCTCATCTCTGTTTCTTAGCCGAAGAGCCAGCGTTGTCCGAAGACGCTTCCACGGTCATGTGGCCGGCATGACGCACGCGGAACACTGTTACCTACCCACCGAAGTGGTACCTATTCATCTACTTGCATTTGCATGCTTTCGAATTGCTAGGTTGGCAAGAGCTGGGGCTAGTGCGGGAGCTCACTCCGTCACGCGGGGCTAGGGATTCGAACCTCCAAACTTGCAATCTTCCGATCGACAAGCCTGGCGTCTTACCCGCTGAGCCACCATGCCCCTAAGAGTACATTACCTTCCATATAAAATACTGGTTGAAACTTTTAACTCTCCAAACCAAGCTCAGTACTTCCCTGCCAATTTGTGCCTAATTTTGCTCTGCAGATGTGAGCGAGCGTGATGCACAACCTACTAGTCATTCACTGCCAGTCATTCTTTCCGATGTGCTATAACTACATTGAAGCCATATTGCGAGGCATCACAAGCCAATTTCACTGGTAAGTGCAAGATATGATGTGTGAGCACTGTCTAATGTGGTGGTGATGATTTGCTCCTGTGAGAGCTTGATTCCACTGTTTTGGCCAGGGTCATTCCTTTCCACTTACAGTAAAGTGTTCAAGGGATAAAGCACAGTGGCTAAATTTGGCAGTATACAGGTAGTCCTCGCTTAAACACCACAATTGGGACTGGAATTTCAGTTGCTAAGTGAAGCACTCATTAAGCGAATCCAACCCAATTTTATGACCTTTTTGCAGTGGTTGTTAAGTGGATCAATGTGGTCGTTAAGCGAACCGGATGGTCGTTAAGCGAATCATGTGGTTCCCCATTGATTTTGCTTGCCAGAAGCCGGCTGAGAAGGTTGAAAATGGTGATCATGTGACTGCGGGATGCTGCAATGTTTGTAAATGCGAACCGGTTGCCAAGCACCCGAATCGTGATCACGTGACTGTGGGGACGCTGCAACAGTCATAAGTGCAAGGACCGGTTGTAAGCTGGTTTTTCCAGCATCATCATAAGTCCGAACTGTTGCTAAATGAATGGTTGTTAAGCGACGACTACCTGTAACTGACAGTATAACTGACGAATCCTAGAAAAGAGTCATAGCTGTTTGTGGTCTTGGGGCACTCACCACTGTTTGAATGTTCTCTGCACACTTGTGTAGGCTTTATATGTCAACAGCTGGACTGCAGTGTGAAATATTTGGTATAGAGAAGTCAGATTTGTTGCATTGTGCTCAAAGACTACAGTCCACCAATCTCTGCCACAGTGCTTGAGATTATATAGATATATTTCATCCTTTTCTCCAATGAAAATGACGTCTTCTAAATAGCACACGGTGCCTGGACTGTCTTGTAGCATTTGATCCACGGCTTTCTGCCAAAGCACTTGTGCAGGTGCTATCCGGAACCACGTTTGTTATAATGATATAACCATTTGTGTGAATGTATGATGAGAAACACCTTGGAACCTATTGCTAGGTCCATCTGTAGCTACTGTAAGGTTCTGCTAAGTCTGTTTGTTGAAATGTTCCCCCCGCCCACCCTGTGCTCCAAGATTAGCAAAACAATCCTAAATTCTAGCCAATGGTGGTTGCTCAAACTGTAATAGTGGATTATGGTAACTTGAAAATCACCACAGATCCTGACAGTTCCATTCTTTTTAGTAGCAGGACCAAGACTCCAATCAGCTTTCCCTCTGATCCAAGTCACTTTCTACGTTTTGTGTATGGCTTATGGGTATGCTTACAGTATTTGAAGTATTTTAAGGGGCGTGGTGGCTCAGCGGGTAAGACGCCAGGCTTGTCGATCAGAAGGTCGCACATTCGGAGGTTCGAATCCCTAGCCCCGCGTGACGGAGTGAGCTCCCGCACTCGCCCCAGCTCTTGCCAAACTAGCAATTTGAAAGCATGCAAATGCAAGTAGATTAATAGGTACCACTTCAGTGGGAAGGTAACAGCGTTCCGCATGTGTCATGCCGGCCACTTGACCGCAGAAGCATCTTCGGACAATGCTGGCTCTTCGGCTAAGAAACGGAGATGAGCACCGGCCCCTAGAGTCGGACACGACTGCACAAATGTGCGGGGGGGGGGGGGGGGACACCTTTACCTTTACAGTATTTGAAACATTTTTATTTTATGCAGTTGAGTATGCCAATGCAATATAGGGGCGTGGTGGCTCAGTGGGTAAGATGCCAGGCTTGTCGATCGGAAGATCGCAAGTTCGGAGGTTCGAATCTCCAGCCCCGCGTGACGGAGTGAGCTCCCGCACTAGCTCCAGCTCTTGCCAACCCAGCAATTCGAAAGCATGCAAATGCAAGTAGATAAATAGGTACCACTTTGGTGGGTAGGTAACAGCGTTCCGCACACATCATGCGGCCACATGACCGCGGAAGCGTCTTCGGACAATGCTGGCTCTTTGGCTAACAAACGGAGATGAGCACCGGCCCCTAGAGTCGGACACGACTGCACAAATGTGCGGGGGGTACCTTTACCTTTACCTATGCCAATGCCATCTTTGAAAACATCTGCAGCATCATTCAATATCTTTTTCAGCTTACTCTTAGTGGTCTCCATGTTAAGAAGCAGAGAACGCAGGGTGCTGATGGAGTTCCAAGCAGCTTCCGTAGCCATACTAACCCAGAATGTTGGTCTACCTGTTCTCACGACATACATGTCTAACGTACCTTGCCAGTTCTGTATTTTAAAGTTACAGGTATCGCTCCAATGGAAATGATCTTTTCTCCAGTATAAGAATTAAATCATATCTCTAGCTTTAGTTTAGGATCTGCGAAATGCTACTCAAATTTATGTTGTGATAGAACTGATACAGCAAATCCAGTGTCCAATTGCATTGATATGGTTTTGCCGTTGACTTCTAATGTGAGTCATAAATTCACATAAAGGATTATATCATTATAACAGACTTGGTTTTGGAATAGCCTCAACACCAATTCTTTGGCAGGGAGCCATAGATCAAATGCTACCAGGCTGTTGAGACACCCAGTGCTTTTTAGATGACATCATTGCCACTAGAGAAAATGAATCCTGTTCTTAGGCTGTATCTTATGCTCAAGGTTGGATTGTCTCAAACCTAATTTGAGAAGAAGTGTTCAGGATAAACAGCTGAGACAAGCTGAGCAAGCCGCTCGCATTGAAGCAAGACGCACCAACTACCTCTCCTGAAGAAACAGAGGAACAAAACGGAGTTGCAGCTGATGGGGTTGGAGACTCAAACAGTAATCTCTGAGTTACCATCAGAAGAACCTCCCCCCCAAAGTAGACCCACAACTGGAGTGGCCCCACTGTCCCCTAAGAGTTCCTGTTTGTGGTGACAACATTATTCACACAGAAAAACCACCAATTTATATAATAATAATAATAATGTCTATATCTTGGTGGGAAGGGGCATAATATATTGGGTTATTGTTATTATGCATCAGTTAAGCATGCCTGTGATCTGCTTACTCAGTGAAGAGTACCAATCGAAGAGAATATTTGTAGCTCAGGGTTGAACTGAGGAGTCCTTGGTGCTCTCTGAGCCTTGTTGTTTTCTTGCAGACGTTTCATTGCCAGGCTAGGCTACATCTTCAGTGCGAAAAGGTTTCACACTGAAGATGTTGCCTAGCCTGGCAATGAAACATCTGCAAGAAAACAACAAGGCTCAGAGAGCACCAAGGACTCCTCAGTTAAGAGTACCTTGTATGTTGTTGTTCTTATTGTTCTTATAAATTTATTATGGCCACCCATTCCAGAAGACACTGAGTGGTTTACAGTATCCAAATATACAATTAAAAACTGTTAAAAAACATGAAAACAAGACATGGTAGTCTGAACTAAAACCAACCATAATGATAAAAACAGAACAGGGGCTCTACAGACACACTAACCCTAAGTTTGGGAACAAAGCCAGGTTTCAAGGGCCTTCTGGAACCCCAGGAGAGTGGGGGCCATGCGTACCTCTTGGGGAGATGCTGTTCCAGAGGGCAGAGGCAGCGACAGAGAAGGCACGCCGCCTCAGTCCCACAAGGTGACGACGTTTAATTGAGGGGACCCACTCTGCCCAAACTTACTGTTGCAGGCTCACTGGAGTTAGTTCTTCTAGACGTTTCAGTAAGGAAAGCAGCAGAAAAACCTACCCCTACCCTTAACTCTAGGGTCTTTTGTTGATCAGTAGAAAAGACACCACAGTGATGAATCTGGGAGGCCTTTGTATGTATTAGTCCCTGTCCTACTTCCCTGCCCGCAAGGAAGCCTGTGAATCTTGAATCTCAGTTCATGTTCACAAAGCTGCAATTCACGTCAGTTTTTAGGAGAAAAGAAAAGGTTATTTTTGCTAGTGTCTACCAATTGCACATAGGGGTTTAAAGCTTTTACAGGTCTTCTCACTGCTGTATGAATATTCCTCGATGTGGAAGCTCCACCCTCTACATTTCTCCTGATAGCTCTGTAGACCAGGGGTACCCAACCTTTTTGGCACCAGGGACCGGTCGTGGAAGACAATTTTTCCACAGACCCGGGGTGGGGCGGGGTTTGCAGGCGGGAGCCAATCACACGGACCAGGGGCGGGGTTTGCAGGCGGGAGCCAATCGCGCGGACGGGGGGTGCGGTTTGCAGGCGGGAGCCAATCACAGGGGTGGGGTTTGCAGGCGGGAGCCAATCGTGCGGATGGGGGGCGGGGTTTGCAGGCGGGAGCCAATCGCGGGGACCACCACCACTCACCTGCTGTGCAGCCTGCTTCCTAACAGGCTGCGGCCCACAGGTTGGGGACCCCTGCTTTAGACCAAAGGCAACTCACTAAGGCTGTGTAGATGTTCTCTACAGCAGAATCTTACCTGGACAGCGTTTTGACAATTACCTGTACTTGTACTTACCTGGTTGTTTCTCTTATCCAGAAATATTTAAATGAGTTTCTTCTTCATCTAGGAAAGAGAATTAATGTAAGGAGCTACGGTGCTACCACTCCAATCAGATCCCCCTTGTTACAATGCAAGCAGTCACAGTGCTCTGTGTGCCGGATCGGGTGCTTGCTCATGCTGCAATCTGAACAAGGGCCAGTCACTTCTCTTAGTGGGAAGTGTGAACATAGCCTCTCGGCTGTGAGTGCTACTGCTGCCTCAGCTGCTCAGAAAATCCTGTGGTTAAGACAAAGTTGAAAAGAAGGGCTGATGGGGGGAAAAAAGGAGGGTGGGGATAAGGGAGCATTCTGTTTAAGAAACTATTCCAAAAAATCTGTTTGCTTGAATCAGCTAGAAGTATTTAGAATGGGAACCAGGAGGAGAAGGTATAAGTGCTTCTGAAGGCCATTTCTCCCTGAAGAAGATTCTATAAGGAAGGCACTTCTGTATGGAAATTGTCCTGATTCATTCACTCCTTTTTCCACACTGTCATATATGATGATCCTTTGTTGTTCTTTAGTATGCTGACCATATTTCACGATGGCAAAACGGGACGGGGTCTTATGTAATATTCCATATTCATGAAAAAGACAGGGGTCCCCGCTGCCCAGTCCGCGCAATTGGCTCCCGCCTGCAAACCCCACCCCCGGTCTGCGCGATGGGCTCGTCTGCAAACCCCACCCCCCGGTCCAGGCGATTGGCTCCTGCCTGCAAACCCCGCCCCTGGTCTGCACTCCGGTTCGGATCCTCCTTCCGCGCCATTCACGCCGGGTTTGAAAAACGGGACAAAATTGAGATTTTTATGAAAACAATGGGACGGTTGAAAAATGCTAAAAAAAACGGGACTGTCCTGTTCAAAACGGGACGTATGGTCAGCCTACATATATGATGATCCTTTGTTGTTCTTTAGTCACTTCGGGCTCTTTACGGCCTGATGGAGATGACATTTGCCAGGATTCTCTCTCAATGATTGGTCCTCTCAGTTCTTATAAGATCTTGCTTGAGTCATCAGTGATGAGAGTTGAGCCACCTTCTTGTCTCTTGGCCTCTTTTTTACTGCTTTTGATTTTTCCAATCATCAGGGTCTTCTCCAGTGACTCCTGCCTTTGTTTTATCTGTGCAAAATATTTAAGCTTTAGTGTAATTATTGGCGTTTCCGAAGAGCGGTCTGGTTGTTCCTTCATCTAATATTAAATGACATGTTCTTGCAGTCCAAAGTATTATCAGTCCAAGGTATTATCTTCTAATTCTCCAGCATCACAGTACAAAGGCATCAGTTTTCCTTTGTTCAGCTTTTGAGATGGTCCAACTTTCGCAGTCGTATGTTACGACAGGTTTGACAGTATATATATTTTTCTCAGTGTGATGGTTCTGAACTATAAGATTTTGTTTAGATCTGTTAAAATTTTTCTTCCCAATATCAGATATCTGTTTTATTTCATGGCTACACAGCCCCATCCTTGTGAATTTTTGAGCCTAGGAAGGTATGCATCTGTTACTACTTCAGCTTCTTCTCCACCTGTTTGTATTGTATTGGTATTGCCTTTTCATACGATCTCAGGCTTCTTTAATTTCAGCAGTAGACCAATTTTTGCACTTCCTTCTTCACCTTCAAAAGAGATTCCTTGTATTCCTTGCTTCCAGCCAGGGTTCCTCACCCTCAGCCATTTTAAGATGTGTGGACTTCAACTCCCAGAATACTCCAGCCAGCATTGTTGGCTGGAGTATTCTGGGAGTTGAAGTCCACACATCTTAAAATGGCAGAGGTTGAGGAACCCTGCTTCCAGCCATCAAACTGGTATAATCAGGATATCTCATGCTCTGAATGTCTCTCCCAACAATTGTAATTCCAATTTCTAATTGTTTTAGTCCAGCATCTCTATATACGTTATGCATATAAGTTAAGTAAATAAGGTGACAGTATACAATCTTGGTGCACTTCTCTCCTATTTAATTGTTCCATGTTCCATTCTAACTCTTGTTTCCTGATCATCGTACAAATTCTTCAATAGGTAGATGAGGTACCCCGGGACACCCGTGTTTTTCAAAGCTATCCACAGCTTGCTTGCTTGCTTGCTTGCTTGCTTGCTTGCTTGCTTGCTTGCTTGCTTGCTTGCTTATTTATTTATTTATTTATTTATGTATGTTTCAATTTATATACCGCTCCATCTCCCCACAAGGGAACTCTGGGCGGTTTACAAAACACAAAAATTAAAATCCGACAATTAAAACAACCCAATAAAACACTCTAATATATTAAAATTAAGTATAAAAATCCAAGATGCGGTGGTATGATGTTTGGATGTTTAAAAGGGCCCTATGGCACCAGCCATCCCCAAGAGGAACTTTTCCCCCCCTCCCCCCACGCAAGGTGGCAGAACCAGGTCTTTAAGTTCTTTCTGAAGGCCGGGAGCGATGAGGCCTGCCTCACCTCCGGGGGTAGCATATTCCAAAGGGTGGGCGCCGTTACCGAGAAGGCATGCCTCCTAGACCCCGTCAGGTGACATTCCTTTACGGACGGGATCCGTAGCATGCCCTCTCTGAATGACCGAGTGGGACGGTTCGACGTTATGGGGATGAGACGGTCCCTCAGGTAACCTGGCCCCATGCCATGTAGGGCTTTAAAGGTGATAACCAACACCTTGAATTGGACCCGGAAGCACACAGGCACCCAGTGCAGCTGTCGCAGCAGAGGTGTCACATGCGCTGATCTAGGCGCACCAATAACTGCGCGAGCCTGTGGTCTATACAGTCAAACGACGTTGTGTAATCAGTGGAGCAGAAACAGATAACTTCTTTTGCCTGTTCTCTTATCCATCAGGTATTAACAGTGTGATCTGAGATGCCCCTGCCTCTCTTGAACCCAACTCATAGACTTCTAATTCCATGTATTATTGAAGTCTAGATTGTAAAATTTTCAGCATTATCGTATGTGAAATAAGTGCAATTGTTCAGTAGCTTGAGCAGTGTTCAGCACTGCCTTTTTTGGTACTGGAATATAAATTGATCTTTTTCAGTCCCTTGGCCTTTATCTGTTTACAAACTGCATGTAGCACATTATCTGCATCATCTTGTAAGATTGTGCTGATTATCAGCTTGGCTGTTAGCAATATTTTCTAGGGGCTATTTAACTTCCCAGAATCTTTGTACATAGATGATGACCCAGATGCATGCAATACTCTGTATACAAAGTTGCAAATATCTAGGCTTTTCCCCACATATAAACATATAGCAAACGGCATATATTTATGATCATCATATATGACAAACTACACATGCACTTCAAATAAATTATTACCTAGCACTGAATGTGAAGCAACTCTTGCTTAGCAGATAATCTTGATGCACTTCAGCAAAGAACTAAATTTGCTTCTCTGTCTCCAATAATCGATTGTTTTTCTTGCATTTGCAGTCTCTTCTGTGGGCAACAGAGGGCAGTGCAACCTCAAAATTGGTGTCTAGTCTCTTCCAATAGCTCTATTGCAAATGTGTGTGTGAATGTACTTAGAGCCCTTCAACTGCAGGCAGGGGGACATAACTCCCATAGCAGTTAAGGAGTGGATAGGAAGATGTTTAAAAGCTTTGTAGGTAACCTCAAGCTGAAGAGGTATCAGGAAAGCAAGACAATTTCTGCACCTTTCTGGCAACTGGTGAGAGGATGTTCTCTAAATTCAGTCCATGCTTTGTGCCTTCCTAGTTTCCATGTCTGTAGCTTGTCTGAACTTGACAAGAGCCTGTTTTGTCTTGACGCTCTTCACTAAAGTGCGTCATAGCTTACCCAAATGTGCTCCATATTTTGGGGAGTTATCAAATGATACTATTACTCCATGTACTTATTACAAGACTGGTAGAGACTCTGTAGGATAGCCAATCTGGTATTCTCCATGCTTTGGACCACAAATCTCATCATCATGCTGACTGGTGCTTATAGGAGCTCTAGTCCAAGGCATGTAGAAGGTACCAGGTTGTTTTTCACAACCCTCTTTTCAGAGAGAGCTTGAAGCCTTCTGCATGTCCAACATGGGCTTTGGGCAGCAGCTTTCTTCCCTCGGTGGGTTCCTTTGCTAGCACTCAGTTGGTGGCGATGCCCATATCTGACATTTCAGCCTGGAATCCCATCTTTAAAACCTGAGTCAGGATGAGTCAGGGCAACCAGGCCCATGGTTATCCTATGCAAGTCCTCCCTTCCTCTCTACAGCGACATAGCTTATTAGAACCTGTGGGGTCCTTGGTGCTCTCTGAGCCTTGTTGTTTTCTTGCAGATGTTTCATTGCCAGACTAGGCAACATCTTCAGTGCGAAAATGGAGTGGGACTTGCTCTCTGTTTATATACCCTGTCCTGTCCTGCCTGTGTTGGTGGGGGTGTTGTACTCTCCTTGGTAGTACCTTGATTGGGTTGTTGTTTGCTGCTTGGTTGCTTGACTGAGTTAATAGTTCCTTGATTAGGGTCTATTGTGTTGTTTGATTGCTCCTCTGGTGCTAAACTTGGTGTTAATCTTTGCCTATCTGGTTGTTGATTGCTGGCAAGGAGGTATTCTGGTCTTCTGGCTTTTCTATTGTCTCTTATGAATGGTATGTAAATGTTGTTTACCTCTATATGTCTGTTGATGGCTACTTTGTCTGAGTGCCAAGCTTCCAGGAATTCTCTAGCATTTTTGGATTTGGCTTGGTTTAAGATGCTCACAGTTTCCCAGTTGAAAGTATGGTTAAGTCTGTCCATGTGTTGTGAGATTAAGGCAGAGCTTTCCAAACTGTGTGTCGTGACACAAAAGTGTGTCACCACACACAGCATGGTGTGTCACCACACCACCCGGAAGCGGCGGCGTGCGCGTGCATGGCAGCAGCGTCAGCCGCCGCTGCCGCCACCGTGCACACGCGCACCGCCGCACGCCCCCTGCACTGCCACCGTGCACGCACGCGCTGCCACACGCCCCCCCGCACCGCCACCGTGCACGCCGCCGCCGTGCATGTGTGCCCAGTGTAGTGCCGCCGCGCGCGCGCCACCGCCGCTGGTGTGTCGCCAGCAGCGGCACTTTGGAAAGCCCTGAATTAAGTTGTTTTCATCGTGTCTTCTGACTGCTAGTTGGTGTTCGTGGATGCGTTCTGCTAGTCTTCTGCCAGTCTGTCCTACATAGTGGCTGTTACAGTCCTTACACTGTACGTTGTAGATAACTCCTGTTTTTTCTTCTTGGGCTACTGGGTCTTTTGGTTTACTTACGATGTTCTGAAGGGTTTTGGTTGGTTTGTGTGCTACGGTGATGCCGTGTGGATGTAACAGTCTATTAGTAGTTTCTGAGATGTTTCTGATATATGGCAGTGTAATCCTTTTCATAGCTTCTGTTGGTTTTGCTGTGTTGGGTTGAGTGGTCAGGCACTTTTTGATAAAGTTGCGTGGGTATCCATTTTGCTGGAAGATGCTATATAAGTGGTCTGTTTCCTTTTTCTAGTGTTCTGGGTTGCTGCAGTGCGTTTGTGCTCGTCTGAATAGTGTTCTTACACAGCTCCTCTTGTGGGAGGTTGGGTTATTGCTTTGGTAGTGGAGCACTTGGTTAGTGTGGGTAGATTTCCGGTAGACTTGTGTTTCTAGAATGCCATCATTTCCTCTACTGATGAGGATGTCCAAGAAGGGTAGTGTCTTGTTTTCTTCTTCGCTTGTGAATTTTATTCCTTTGAAGATGTTGTTGATGGTTTCATGTGTTTCCTCTAGTTGTTCCTTTTTTATTATGACGAAGGTGTCATCTACATACATATTAAAACCTGGTCAGTGTCACCTTTTGTGTTAGAGCTGTTAGTAAGCATTCAGTTAGAACAAATGTTCGAGAGGAAGATAACCCTCCTCCTTTGTGAATCAGTCAATAAGATACGTTATTCCTCTCCCCTCCACTGCAGAAGCCCATCTGTTTCCTGCCCCAGAAGATCCAGGGTCTAGCCACCCTCTTTTTCTATTAGACTGCAGGATCCACCGTAGCCACGTGGATTCTTCTCCCTGTGAAACCCACTGGGTTCTCCTCATTACTCTTCCAGAGAACCCAAAGATCCCCGAGTACAATAGTTATTATGGTCTCATTCATGTGGAGCAGACCATATCCAGAAAAGCAATTAACCAAGGGTTTAAAAAGCAGGGAAACATTAATTTTACCAGGCAGCCACGGCCAATGGCAATGGCAACATCATTAAGGGTGGCTGGGAGGAATAAATGAATCATTTTCTTCCACGTTCAGCACCACAGAGACCTCAAGGCCAAATGGCACCACATGCTGCTCATGGAGGGGCAACAAAAGGGGGTGCCATGGCCACATACAATATCTCCTAGGAAATATTAGTGCACACTGGTAGTGTGAGGAATAATAATAATTTTTTTAAAAGGAGTAAAGTAGCCCTCTAAATGAGAGTGAGAGCCAGATCAGGACTCTGGTGAGTTTTGTGCAGTTAAAAGAAAAGAGGCCGGGAACCAAAATGGTAAGATTTCTGAAAAGGAGCCGGTTTGATGGACCCAAGCCGAGCCGAGATGCCAGGCCTTTCTCTGAGTCGGCTTCGAAGAATTCCTGCTTCCATACAGGAAGATGGACTAGCAGAGAAAAGTGCCTCTAAATATCTGTTTTTTCCCTTGAGCACCAAGCTGACCCAATGAAGACATACAATTTTCAGGACCGAAAAAGTGATGTTGAATCACTGAAGCTCCCAGGGGTTCTTGGGATATTCCAGAGAATTGGCCTGTAGTTTGGTTGGTTTGCAAGAACCTAGGATTCTGTAAGAAGAACAGAAGGAAGCAAAATGTGCACCAGAAACAAGGCTGATCCTGGTAAGTTTGCGTACCGTTCAAATCATTTCCACTTGTCAATTTGAAATATGCCGTTTGTTTGGATTATTGGCCTTTGCCAGTTGGTTTTCTCTGGGTGTAGACCAGTGCTTTCCAAACTGCCGCCGTTGGTGACACACCAACGGCGGCAGTGGTGGTGGTGCAGGGGCGTGCGCGGTGGCGGGGGGGCACGCACAGCGGCGGCGCAGGGGGTGCGGGGGCGCGTGGCGGCAGCGCAGTGTATGGTGGCGGTGGCCTCGTGTTTTCCACTAAAACGCGGAAGCGCTGATGGCGCGCCGCTGCTGTCGCCACCGCCGTGCACACCACTGCCGCCGCCCGCGCCGCCACCATGCACGTCCACTTCTGGGTTGTGTCGCGACACACTAAACTCTGTGTCGCGACACACTAAAGTGTCACGACACACAGTTTGGAAAGCTATGGTGTAGACATTTTAATTGTGTTAAGAGTGATAATGGAGGGAGGAACCAAGTTAGAATATTGCACATGTTTTGCAACAAAATGTTCCCTCAGCAACAAAGAACACATTGTCCCTACACTTTCACTTACTGTGGCTAGAGAGATGGAAAAAGGGGGAGATGGTGGGGGGAGGTTTTAAAATGCACACAGAAGTCCTTAGATTAAATCCTTGTGTTTTGATGGTGTCTAGCAATTATGTTTGAAAGTATGTGTATATTAGAATCCTTATTTTCAGGGATGCATATATTTAAAGGTTAAAGGTAAAGGTTCCCCCCGCACATTTGTGCAGTCGTGTCCAACTAGAGGCCGGTGCTCATCTCCGTTTGTTAGCCGAAGAGCCAGCACTGTCCAAAGACGCTTCCACGGTCATGTGGCCGGCATGACGCACGCGGAACGCTGTTACCATCCCACTGAAGTGGTACCTATTAATCTACTTGCATTTGCATGCTTTCGAATTGCTAGGTGGGCAAGAGCTAGAGCTAGTGCGGGACATCACTCCGTCACACGGCGCTCGGGTCTCGAACCTCTGAACTTGGGACCTTCCGATCGACAAGCCTGGCGCCTGACCCACTGAGCCACCACGCCCCTTCGCATATATTTAATTTTACATATATACAGTATATATAGTACAAACATTTCCTGCTTGCCTTAGATGTACCTAGGAACCTAGAAATAAGCTTGTATATTTCTTGTAATGTTCATATGACAAACCGGTGAATGGATCTGGTGAATACTGTTTGTATAAGACAGGCTTACATCTGCATGGAACATTTGTGCATGACAAGGAAATAGTTTTTAGCAGTAGATCTTTGATCTAGCAGTAAGCTGATCCTTTGAATTTAAGGGTGTTGTAATGAAGACAGGAACAACAAAAAGCATGACTTGAAGAGGGCGCAGGGAGGCGTGATAGAGATTTATAAACCTCATCCAGCGAAGAGAGGAGGACATTACTCTCAGTCTTTCTCAAAAACTGGAACTCATGATCACCCCAAACTGACTGGCAGTTAGTTTGAGAAAGGAAGGACCTTCACAAAACTCTTATTTTACTTCTAAATAATTCAGTAGCACATGGGGTACCTTAGATATATATTTAAAATTAAAAGCAAATGAACACTATTTAGCTCTAGCAGTTGCAAAGAGTCATGAGAGCTAGACGAAACGTTCATATAGAGCAGGGGTGGGCAACGTCCGGCCCGTGGGCCGTATAAGGCCCGCAACAGCAATTGGCCTGGCCTGCAGTACCGGCGTGGCGGCGGCAGGCGCGGCAGGCATGGCAACAGGCATGGCAGCCCCCCAGTGCACGCAATTGGCTCCCGCCCACAAGCCCTGCCCCCTTCCACACGATTGGCTCCCACCTGCAAACCCCGCCCCTTCCACGTGATTGGCTCCCGCCCGAAAACCCCGCCCCCCAGCCCTCGAGTGATGTTATAAATATCAAAATGGCCCTTGGCATAAAAAAGGTTCCCCACCCCTGATATAGAGAATCAGTACACTTTAGAAGATAGATGTTGGTGACAAACCAGAAAGGGGGGTGCTTCCATTGGCATTTGGCTTGGCTTGGCTATCCTTGGAAATAGGAGCGCTAGACTGGTCCGACTGGGCATGTTCAGTCATGAATACATGCATCTGGAAATGTCCAAGGGCTGTATCAATATCTACTTCTCAGAGGATTGCTTGCATGAGTGAATTTATTTTATCGCCTCTGTGTCAGTAGACATTTATCACAAAAAGCACATGTTTCACTTGCATAGAAGTGTGGCAGTTCCCTCACTTTGCAAGGTCACAATCAAGCTTGTGGGCCCTTCTAAGGGCGCGCGCACGCACACACACACACGCAATCACCCCACCTCAACTACTAGAGCCTTTCCAACCTCCCCGTAGCACTCATACATATAAAGCAGGAAGTCTCTGCATACAGAGGAAGGCACAAAGATGGAAGATAAACTGTAACAGATTTCAGCGAGGGCCAGGCATTGTTTCCCATGGTGCCGGCACAATCCCTTCCTTTTCTGAATGGGTGCCTGTGCAAATGATGACACTAGTGGGGAGAAATAACCTCAGGAGGAGGCAGAGCATCTATAGAGAATCTCCGGGAAAGATATATGAGCAAATGTGAGCAGGATGTAGTCCCTTATTTATGAATTTTGCCTGCTAAATCCACCTGACTGTAGAAATCCAACATAAAACTCTCATGCTGGCTCCTATTTGCCGACCCTTTCTGCAATATTTATGTGGGGTTTTTTCCCTCCTTCTGATGTGGCATTTTCATGTGTCACCTCCCCACTCTTCCACAAGTGTTCGAAAGTTAGGGCTTTCGGCACCCACTCTGGTCCTCTGTAAGAGAATGGAGCAGAGTCTTGCCCTGCCTCCCCGCCTCAATCTATTTGCCCCCTTTCCTTTTCCCTAAAATGTGGGATGGCGCTCCCTCATTAAAGGCAGCTGGAATCCTGGCACTGGCCATTTTCACTCTCCAGTTTCTATTTTTTCTCCTTTTCTTCCCCATTCCCTTGTTCCCTGCCAGCCACAAGTCGAGCGTCATGAATAGAGAAGGGGGTTCTTTGTTTCTATGAGCTGTTCAGCTTTCCCGCTGCTGTTAGAAGGACTCAGCTAAAACGCTCCTCCTGTTCTATTCGCCCTCTTTAAACTTCCCAACTCTAATTTTATGTTTGTCGCAGACGCTGTGTGGGAAAGGAAGGGGGGGGGGGAGACGACAGAAGCATCAGTAAGAAAAAGGACATTTCCATTCCAGAGTTGCAACATCTTCCAAGGAGGCAAAGGGTCCTGTATAAACAGCTGGTCCATCCTGCCAAAGGCCGCTTAATAATATAAAGAACTGTTCCACTTTCTCTTTTGGAAATGAAAATGTTTCATTTCAGTATGTGGATAGATACAGGGGCTGGGCTGATGGAAGCCAGATGCTGCGGAACAGCCATTCACAATCTGATGCCTGACAGGTGTGATGGACTCCAAGGCCTGTAATTCCCAGCCAGCATTTCAGAATTAATAGGTTTTGATTGCATAAAAAAGGTAAAGGTTCCTTCCGCACATTTGTGCAGTCGTGTCTGACTCTAGGGGCCGGTGCTCATCTCCGTTTGTTAGCCGAAGAGCCAGCGTTGTCCGAAGTCGCTTCCACGGTCATGCGGCCGGCATGATGCATGCGGAACGGTTACCTTCCCACCGAAGTGGTACCTATTCATCTACTTGCATTTGCATGTTTTCGAATTGCTAGGTTGGCAAGAGCTGGGGCAAGTGCGGGAGCTCACTCCGTCACGCGGGGCTAGGGATTCGAACCTCCGAACTTGCGATCTTCCGATGGACAAGCCTGGCGTCTTACCCGCTGAGCCACCACGCCCCTTTGATTGCATGCTTTGGGGTAAATATAAACTGCTCCCAGGAGCAGCTCTGGGCTACAAAAAATCCCAACCACTACTCGAGGCCATCAAAGAGATACCAAAAACTTTTTGGCAGCCCTAATAGGATTGCATTGCATTGCTGACAATGCTCCAGAGTGCATTTTTGTTTATTTGGGGGGAGATCAATTGTTAAGCATAAAATGACCGTTTGGGACTTCCTGGAAGGAGCAAAAACATCTACCCTCCAACTGTCACCCTCCTCCCAAACATATGAAGATGTTTTCCCTGCACTGAACGACTGCACGAACTGGAAGTGTGCTTCAGACCCACAGAGCTACTTCCAGCCGTGCCAACGTTTCTAATATTCTGCTTGTTAGCCCCATGCCACCAAGCCGGCATCATTCTCAGTTCAGACCACAGTCAACTATTCACCTTGCAGATCTGGGCATCCCTGAATTGCAAGAGGGGTGCAGGTGCATTTAACAGGGGAAGGTATGGGGGAAGACTTTTGCAGCTTGCGCGCGGAGATGAGAAGAGGCCATTCATCATAAATCCCGTCCCCCTCCTGTTTGGTGTGTTAAGACAGAATGCCGTTCCTCAGAATCTCACCGATCAAAGGTGAAAGGACTTGGGGGAACAAGAATTCCTGCTGGATGGATTAGACTGAAAATCTGTTTGATCTGGCATTAGCAGTGTTGTGTTTCAGGGGAAAATAGTCAAGGTGGCGGAGCGCTCGCCTGTGTGACTGATGCCGAAACAGACTGGAATGACATGGTGTTTCCCATTTCTCTCTCACGGTTGCAATCGGTATTTATAAGCCTTGCAGGATTGGAGGAGCGTTGGGGGGGGGGAGGAGGGTGGTTGTGGTGCCACCTGGACCCCAAAGCAAACTTCTCAAATGCCCCCCTTGGTGAGAAAAGTCAGAACCCCCCCCCCAAACACACCCCATGAGCTGAAAAGAAAGGGAAGAGGGGGGTCAGAGGCCCTGCTGCTGCTTCAGGGCCTGATCCCAGACACCCAAGTCCTTCCCCGTTTGCTGTCTGGCACTTACGCCTCCTCCCCTCAGAAGACCCACACACACACAGGCATGATATTCTCTCTCCCTCCTTCCTTCACAAGCAGCATGAAGGAGGAAGAGAGCAGGACAGGAGAAGCCGCCAGCGCCTCCGAGGGCTCAGCTGCCCGCAAGGCGACGTCCCTTCCCTCTTTCCCTCGTTTCTTTCGTTTTTCTCCAGTTGGGGCGCTGAGGCCCCGCCTTTCCGACGACCAGTACTAGAATGCGGGCGGCCACTAGGCGGCTGCGAAGAGACCCGGACGGCTCGGACGTTTTGCTGCCACCTAGTGGTCAGAGGGAGTGTTGCAGCTCAGGGGCTCTACTCTTCTTGAGTAGGTTCGTCGCGCCATCCCTGGCTTTACGGCCCTGGGTCTTGCTCATTCCTCCCTGTCCATGGTTTCGATCCCTTGAACAGGCTCAGGGACAGGCACTAAAGGGCGGGGTTAGGGAGGTGTTGACTGGGCTCTAACCCTGGAGGTGCGTCTTCGCTCGGGACAGACCTCGTGTAGGTTCAAGCCCTGGCAACGCCGGAGTAGCCCGGGAAAGACCTTTGCGGAAGATGCAGGCGAGCTCAACGGCGCGCTCCGGATTAGGCTGATTGCCTGATTCGTAATAAAACTGCTTCACGGGCGGCCGCTCGGGTGCTTTCCTTACTGTCATTTTGCAGCCCATCCCAATCTTGGGCTGTACGTGCACACGCATCCGAACACTGCTTCCCTACTTCCACTAACTCGGATCCTTTGGTTGCGCCCTGACCCGCAAAATGGGTTAAGCGGTCCCGTTCTTTCTGTTATTTGAAACTCTTCCCAAACGCCACCCTTTGGGGTCAATTTAGAGCACCAGGTGGAAGCGGCGCAGCGCCCTCTGTCGCTTTCTCTGTATAACTACCGCCACTTTTTTAAAAAAAAACTCCACTTGGTCTCCCATCCGTCCCCGTGCTACAAGGCCGAAATGACAAAGACAAAGGCCAAGACAGAGCAACAACCGTGTGCATCACACTGACCTTTGGGACAGGATGTTTTACGCATTCTCCCATCTATTTTTTAAAAGTCCCCTCCCGTGCGTTGCAAAAACAGCCGGGCCATCTTCCTTGCTTAGTCGATGGCGGCCAAGGAGAGCGGGCAGGATCCACCCCACCCCACCTCGCCCCGTCTCCTCTGCAACCCGGTTGCTGTTTTGCTTGTTTCTGAGCAATATTAAACACTGAGCAGCTACATTTACATGGACCTCCATGATTTCCGTATGCAACGGAAAGTGGCGGCGGGTGTTTGTTTCACTCCATCCTTTCTCTCGCGGGTGAGTTTGGAAAGGGGCGGTGGACTTTTGAAGCCAAGGGAGCTGGGGGGGGGTCAGATTTCACCTTCTCTCTCTCTCTCTCTCTCTCTCTCTGCGGTGAATTTGCTTTTTGGCCCTCTCTTCCCTGGTGGTGGAGAGAGATCCCCTCTCGGCGGGAGCGCAGTCTCACCATCCGGCAGCGGCTCGGCTCTCTCTTTTCCCTGAGCTCGGCGGCGGCGGCCTCTGAGACCCGCAGAGAGACCCAGGACGCCGGACCCCGCTCCTGCCGGAGCCCGGTGGCGTGCGCGCGCGCACGGACGAGCCTCCCACCTCCGGCCTGGGGAGCTGGTTCCAAGGAAAGGCAGGGATCGGATCGGATCGGATCCCTCCCTCCCCGCCTTCCAGCGCCCAGGACTGCGGCGCGGTTTCCTTCGGCTGCGCGGGCTTCGCAACCTGCCTCTGCCGCGCTGGTGGTGAGGCTCAGGGATGGGTGTTGAATGCTAATGACCCTCCCCGGTGCGTGCGCGCGCGCGCCTTTGCCTTCGCCTTGCGAGATCGGGGGAAAGAACAGGCGACGTGGTCTGGTCTGCATTAAAGGAATAAAAATATATCAAGCCCACCCCAGGCCCGCCCCGTCCTCCTCTCCTCCACCTTCTCCCCGTGCGCTTCTCTCCCTTCGTCTCCCCCCCTCTTTTTTTTTTTTTTTTTTTGCACCGCCGCGTGTTTTTAGAAAGGTGACCCGGGAAGGCGGGGAGGGGGGGAATGAAAGGGAGGGGTGGTCTGAGAGACACATAAATAAATAAATAAATAAATAAGGAATGAACTCAAATCCGTAAGCGATGCAGAGATTTCTCCGCTGGAGGCCCCGGGGAAAGGCAGCTTGTAAGCGGGGGTGGGGAGAAGGCAGCGGGGCTTTTCCCCTTTATTTATTTTAGCCCCTCCTCGCCGGGCCCGCTCCGGCGCCAGGTTCGGCTTTAACTTTGGGATGCAACATGTGTAGCGCGGAAGCCTGCAACAACCTTGAACGGGGACAGATGAGGGGGGGGGGAGAGAAGGCAAGGGGGGGGGCGCCTGAGCGGTGAATAAAGATCGGAAAGAAATTTTGGAAGGGAAGGAGGGGGGAAGATCTTGCTGCTGGTTCCGCGGCTGGTTGGATTTAGCGCTTGTTTGATTTCCCGCAGGAGAAAAGGAAATGGGGGGTGGGTGGGTGGGGGGAGAGGCTAGGAAAAAATAAAATTACATTTCAAAAAAAAAAAACCAAGAAAGAAAAATACAGACCATCTCTCTCTCTGTATCTCCAGAGGCGGAGAACATTTTGCTCCTCTTCAGTTTCCTGGTTTATTCTTTTCTCAGGAGTTGTCATGAAAAGGTAAGCCGCATTTAATTATTTAATTAATTGCTCTCTTTTCTTTTTTCGTACATTGAAACCCACCGTCCGCAACAAACGTCCCGGTGCTGTTGAACAGAGTCGCAGCGCGGCACCGAGGTTTATTACTTGGGGGGGGGGGGGCGCTTCTGCTCCATCTCTGCCTCATTTGGGTGTCTTCTTTCCTTTTTGTGGGGCCGGTGAAGGAGGGGGACCCTTCATGGAAAATGAAGGAGACCCTCCCTCCCTTGGAAAGAAAAGCATCTCTCCCCCCCCCCCCCGCACACCACCCCTGATTGCACAATTTTGTCCTCTGCCTTTCCTGTCGGACATGCCCCCAGCCAAGGTTTGAGTTCTGACTTCTAAAAGCGCATTACTGCCTCTCCTTACTTGCCCCCCAGGGGCTGGGTTTGCAGGGGAAAGAATGGGTTATGCCCCCCCTTCTTGGTCCCCCCCCCGTTTCTGGTATTCCCGTGTGAGAGAGTGTACCCTCGCGCGTGATTTGTTTGTGGCATTGATCATCCAGACTGCAATAGTATGAGATGCCCAAAAAAGGTGTGTTTTTTAACCTCGTTACTGTATTCTGAATCAATCCAGACCAGTGTGGAACTGCAAAAGAATCAGAAAGACAGAGGTGTGTAGACTTCACTGCAGCCTCTGCCTTTTCTTAGCAGAGAGGGGAATCTGTACTGGTGAAAAGGAAAGAAAAAAATGCAAGCTTAACCGAAGGGCATCTGCTACCTTTCCCCCTTTACAGAGAGAGAAAGGGAGGCGGGGGGGGGGGGAAATGCCCATTTGATTTCCCCCCCAAACAGTTCCTTGTTCTTGTTGTGTGGAAGTGGCCTCCTTCAAGGGGAGGGAGGGAGGGACAGGTTTAAAATGGGAGCGTTTCCCTGGGCCCTTCGGGAGTGGGATCTGGTGGGAGGGTGTCTGAGTTCTAGAGAAGGAGAGATGCGCCTAATGGTTAGTGGGCTTGGGCTGGAACGAGCACAGAAGAGGAAGGGTAGTGAGAAAGAGATGTCTGGGAGCAGCAGGAAGGAGCCGGCTTATTCAAGAAGGTAGTAACGATAGTGGTTAAAGTGGCATAAGATCCAGGCATCTTATCTGGGGGGGGGGGGGTTATGGCTAAAGTAACAGAGCATCCTCCCCACTGCAGGATTCTTTCACAAAAGGGAGGGTGGCTGGGGAATCGGAGAGTTATAGCTCAAGAGGAGAGTATCGCTGGGTTTTGTCCAGCTTCCAAGACACGTACAGTCACAAACACGCACGCACACACACACAACATGCGCATGCCAGGGCCTTAGACAGCCGAGAATGCCATCTGATGCTGGGTCTGGAGGCGCAAAAGACCACGACGGCCCCCTTTGGGTCTGCTGGAGGGATTCGGGGAGCGGGTGCCACAAAACGAAAGGATGCCTGGATGAGAAGCTGGCTAAGGTGAGATGGTGGAGCCGGAGCTGGGGCGACTTTTCCCACCCATCCCTGAACAGGGAGGGACCACACCTCTCATCCACAGGAGGAGTGATAGCAGAGGGATGCTAAGATGGCAGGTCTTGGGATCTGGAAGACAGAGAGGAGTCCTAAGCCTGCCCACATTAAAGCTGGGTGTCTTGAGGATGTGAAGAAGGCTTAGGAGTTTTCCTTCCCGCCTCTCTTCAGGCAGCAGACTGGCTCCTGAAGACGCAACTCTTCCCCACAAAAGGGGGGGGGGGTGCACGATTAGGTTGGTTGGAGGTTTGTCGAAATTGGCTTCTTAACAAGGGGGTTGACAGGTAGGATGGGAATTAAGGGAGGGGTTTATTTGTCAACGGAATGGAAAGGCTCGGATGTTGAGCTGCAGAGTGATTTATCTACCGGTCATTGAAAAAGAAATCCCATTGCTGCACTTCAAAGCAAAAGGGGCTAAGGGGCAACAGAAATTTGTCGGGGTTTCCTTTCTCTCCCCCATTCTGCAAGAAGGACAAACATGCAGAAAGTTGAGGGAGGGTGGGAAAGAACACAGGGGACCCCGTTGGTTCAAGCTGCCTATTTCCCCAATGATTGCACCAGCTGGTTCTCCATCTCTAAGCCCATGCCCTACAGAAGTTGGGGTTCCCCAACTTCCTGATTCGGAATCCAGAGCTTCCTCCCCCCAGAACAGCTGTGTATACTGGAGCCAGACCCATTTGCCCAGAAAAGCAGACAATGGCCAATCTCTTGGCCGGCTCTCTGATTAGCTTGCCTGCTAGTTTCTCTGTAAGCTCTGTTGTCTCCAGAGGACAGAAGGGTGATTGGAGATGGCAGTCTTGCTCTTGGCCTGGCTGGCCAGTGGACTTGCTTCTGGGGGGGGGGGGGGGGGAGGCTCAGGCATTGTGAGTTGGTGCCAGGATGCAGTGGAATGCTTGCTGTTTCCCGTGCTTTCCCAGATTCGGGCTCAGGTCCCTTTTATGACTCCCTCCTAGCTCTTGGCTTTAGAAGATACCTGGGAAAGGTGTGTGGATAAAATGGGAGATTAAAAGTGGGAATGTGGGTCTTATTAAAGGCTCCCTCAATCATTCAGATATTAGGCCCTTCTCCATCCGTTGAGTTGCCTGCAACTCTTTTCAAACTCTTTAACACCCAGCAATGGGAAAAAGGCCAAGCATGGAGAGATGAAAGATGGAGGGAGGAAGCAAAGATGGAGCTAGGCAGGAGACAGCGGAGATGGTGATGATTTTGGAGCTCACAGGTCAGGTGCCATTCCTTGAAGAACAGTAAATCAAGAGGGGCTGAACCAATGGGGGGGCGGGAAGGAGACATTTCAAGGTACTGTCGGTGTTTACAAATAAAAATACACTGCTTTCTCTTGGCCAGTATGTTTACATTTGTACTGTTCAGAATTCTCTTTTATCCATTCTGTTGCTGCCAGACGTTCTTCACACACGACCTATGAATGACCTGTGGAACCTGTTGTCACAGGATTCCGTCAGTGGGACGGTCTTTAAAAAATGAGAGAGAGAACGTGTTCAAGGGAGTGATGGAGGATGGGATCAGTCAAGAAGGTTAGGTAGCAGAGGCAAGCCATCTGTTAAATTGCAAGTGTGAGGGAGAAGATAAAATCATGCCATAATTACCACTGTGATTTCCTCTGGAAACTGTTTTCAGAATGTGTGTGTGGGAATCCCTAAGGAGATGCTGGCTTTTGCTGAAGGATGTGTGAGCTCTTTCTTTTCTCACCACTCTTTCAGCCTAGTTTCTTTTGAAGGTGGGTGTTTGGATAAGGCCCAGTGGCAGCACACCAGTGTCGAGTCCATTGTACATCTTTTGTGCAACCTCACCAGCAATCAGTGGCTGTGAGTCACCAATATGTTTCTGACCCCTTTTCTCCTAGGACTGGAAATGGAGCCCCAGAGCGGCCTCCATTGCTACGGGGGCTGAAGCCATGTTTCTCTTATTGAATTCTGGAGACTAGGCTCAGATGGATCGTTGGTCTGGCCCAGGCTAATGGTGACTATGACCTTTGAGCAATTCCATGTCTGTGAATATTTGCATTTGGGACTCCACGTTGCTAGGTGTGAAGTGCCTGAGAGCACGTATTTGTGAGCTTTTATACATGGAGGCTGGCTGTCCACCTGTGATGTTGCTCAAGTCTTTGTGAAATAGGTGTGTCCTTGAGGCAGTTCCACACGTGTCTCTGTTAATGTGTTGGTGATCTTCTTGGCTGCTACAACAGGGACATTGTTGACTGTGTCTCCTTATTGATTGCTGTACCAAAGTGTGCTTGTGGCTATGCATTTAGTTCGGCCCGAATCACTCCTCCGGTGTGGGCCTGTGCCTTGCCTGTATGCACATGGCTTGCTCCCTTCCTCTGACTACATATGTGTGGGTCTCTGACTGATTTTGCCCTCTGATTATCTGCTTCAGTGATTGTCCCCTTTCTTCACTGTGTGTGACTCTTTACTTCTTCTACCACGAGTATCTCCAGCATCAAGAGTGTCTCGATTCAGGCTGGGTGTCCATTTATGTGCAGTTGTTTCTCCTACTACAATGCGTATCAAAGCAAGTGATCCTGTATAATCATGCAAAGATTGGCTATAGGTTTAGCTTAAGCCTTCCTCCCCCATACCTGATGCAACTCCTTGTCAAACTGTGGGCCTCCAGATGTCAGATTTCAAGTTCTCACTGGCCAGCACATCTCGAAGTGTTGAGGAACACTTAGCAGTCTTCAGCAGTTTCCCAGGTATAAACGTCGTGTGAGTCATCTAGTCGGAGGGCACCCTCCTCGATATGGGACCCACCTGAAGTGCTAAAGGATGGTTATGCTGGCTGTGACCTGAGTGACCAGAACTGCAGTCTAACATCTGGAGAACTTCTTGTGGGGGGACCTGTATGGAGGAGGATGGCAGCTGCTGTTGGCGCTGCTGATTTTTACTCTCAGCAGTTTTCTCTCTCACCAGGGAAAGGGGCCACATTGTCCCATGTGCCCAGCGGACAGCTGCCGGCTCTCTCCCTGTTACTTGTGGGGGTTTTCCCCACTGATTGTTACTTTCATACCTTAAGAGAAGATGTTGACTAGGGTAGAAGTGGCCTAGTAACATACCTAGTTTGGTGTAGTCAATAAGGGATTCCATTGTAGCCAGCTTATTGGGTTGCATTGATTTAGTGCCTACAAGCTTTGATGCTCTTATGGCCATGCTAACATTTATTTATTGATCATATTTATATCCCGCCCATCTCCCTCTCAAGGAGGGACCCTAGTACAAGAACTTATATACACCCATAAGGTATAGAATAAAGAGACTGAAGGGAAACAAATATAGTTACTGCCAACTCTGTGGTGACAACCCCAAATGTCATGGGGTTGTCATGGTTCTCCCAAATTTACCATCCAAATGCACCCATCTGTATAGATAATCTGCCTTTCCTTAAAGCACCCCTTTAGCTATATTTACCAATGTGATTATTTCTCCATCGAGTACTGTATTTTTATGTTAGTTTTCATCAAATCTATTTCTGAAGAATATAGTAATACCCTTTTAATTAATAACATGTACATACCTCATGATTAATGTGAGTTGAGTGGAAAACATGCACAAATACTCTGTGCTACTCTGCACAGTCAATAGACATTGTGGAGAATATACATAAATGAACAACCTGAACTGGAGGTTTTGCACATTGTCTAGTCGGTGTGCAAAGTCTTCAGGTTGGCTGGGGATTAACAGGACTTTTCATACACTGACAAATAGGCATATTTTCCACTTAGAAAACAGGCACTGCTATTAGTCAAGTGTGAATAGTCCATATTTTCTAACATCCCTTTATGCATATTGACGCGCTAGTATACCCAGGTCTGTTTGTACAATTAAGTTATTATTTACGGTGTTTCGGGAATGTGCACGGTGGCTAGAATTTATCATGTACATTTCCCCATTTTAACCACATATTTGGAAGATAGATGCTTTGTCAGTAGAGTTCTGATTTGTATCTGCATATTTTTCCCAACGGTCACTGGAGAATTTTAGATGCATGATTTCTCATTGTTCCTGCTCGGAAAAGCTGTACTTTCTTTAGCCTGACCTGTACTGTATCCTCGTATCTGTCCTCCAGAACACGTATGGAATTTATATTGGGACTTTGGGATGCTCTGCGGGGCTCTCGAGTGTTCTGAATATACCCTTGCAAGAAGATGTGGTTATCCACATTATGGGCACTGACACAACAATGCCTGTCTTGTGTCTGTGCAGCCTTTCAGCCTATAACTAGTCATATTTTAATCTTTCTAGAGGGATACACACACACACACACACACACACACGTTTAAATATTTGTACTCTTTCTCATTATACAAACAGGTAGTAAATACCATTGCGATGTTCTCTTTCTTGCTCACTGCACTTACACGACAACCTAGCTGCACACAAGCCCAACTCTTCCACTGCATCTTCTGTGCAAATGAACGATGCAAACGGCCGTCGGAGACTCAAGATGTAGGAATGAGAGCGAGACATGTTGGAGCTCGGCACATCTGCAGGGCACGAGGCGGCTGGAGGCTGCTCAGCGAAAACAGCGTTTGCATGGGCATTTTTTCTAGAGGAGAGTTACAGCCGTTCCAAAATCAAGAAATCAGCTATAAATGCTGGCTTATGAGGCAGTGCCCCCTTTCTACAGCCTTGGCCTCCTTCCGTTGTGTGGAGTCCATGGTGCCGCTGAAGCTTCCTTCAGCCAGACCTACAGGTTTATGATGGCCGTCCTTCTATCGCTTCTCACCCATAGCCATTTTTCTCGTGTCTCTGTGTTCCCTCACACCCTCCCTCATTTATCTCTTGCTGCCATCAACCCCCCACCTGTTCCTCCAAGGAAAAACCAAAGTATTCTGGAATGATTGCCAATCTACCCCCTTCCTCCAGATGCTCCGGTTGCCAGAACAAGCCACTAATGGACACTTATGAAAAGGTTTCCCCCCTCACTCCGGTGGAGAGCAGAGAAGGCAGTGGTGGGGGAACACGGTCCAAATTGCTAGCCACGGCTGTGTTAGCGAAAGCGGCCGCCTGTTGTCTGTTGTCTGCGTTCCAGGAAACGGGCAAACACTGAAACAGCTGGAAAAGGGCCCTGCTTGGGGGGGGGGGGAGATGAAAGCAGCTGTTTGGGCAAGAATCTTCTTTTACGTCTGTGTTGAGGCCAGTGCTGTAACACCGAAGCAGTTTAGGGCAGCAAAGTTGGCAGATGATTTGAAGACTGCTAGTTTCAGCTTGATGTGGCCTCATCCAGAGTTGAGCCTCAGCACACTTCTCTTGAGCATGTGCAGAGCTCCCCCACTCTTGTCACTGAGCAACTGCAGCATGCACCCCATGTAGAATTAGGGGACAAGAGTTGTAGGCTGGGAGAATGTTCAAGTTCAGGAAGGCTTTATTTTGTTGTTGTTGTTTTAATGGGAGGGAGCGGGGCTGAAATTTCATTTTATTGCTACCATTCCAGCCTCAAGCTCAAGCAACTTCATCTCAGGTTAGTGAAGTCTACAGCAATTCGGTGCACCCTACAGATGCCAATCATTACTTCCCGTATTCCAGAGTCAAGACTAAACACTGTGGCTAAAGATAGGGAAACAAGTGACTTAAGTAGGTCTGAAAATAAAAAAAGAAGGGGGGGGAGATGGAAAAAGCAGGAAATAGCTGAAATATGGACCCAGGGATACCGAAGTAGCAAACTAAAATAATGAGGCATCAGCAGAGATCCTGTGCGGCAGTCTTGAGACTGTGAGTGTGTGCGTGTGTGCAGTTTTTAAATTAATTACAGGCAGAGGAGAGTCTGAGGCATCACTTGATGGGATTAAGGAAGGCATGAAATTGACGCACAAAACCCAGGACCCCTCATCTCTCCTCTGGCCTTGGGAACCCCGCAATTGGTTCCCCTTGGGTAATATCTCAGCCCCCCCCCGCTCCAGTTCCTTTCCTTTGCAGGCAGTCTGAGTCCTCCCTTCTTTTTCTCCCCCCCCCCAACCTCAATGATCTGGGGGATTTTGTTCCTGCAGGCTTTTGGCAGGTGGAAATGAAACCTGCCGGCTTTGATTAAACCTCTCCGAGGCGTGTGTGTGTGTGTGTGTGTGTGTGTGTGTGTGTGTGTGTGTGTGTCTCATCGAGGCAGCGTGGCTAAAAGGGAAGCCGAGTCTGATTTATTTATTTATTTATTGGCTATCCCGCCTTTATTATTTTTTATAAATAACTCAAGGCGGCGAACATACCTAGTACTCCCTCCTCCTATTTTCCCCACAGGAAAAAAAAGGGCAAGTAAGAGATAATATAAAATTTCAAATAATTATGAAGAAAGCAGGGAGAGTATTTTTCATGTTCTGCCTAAAACCAGACTGTGAGGTCACCCTCTGAAAACAGCTGGCCAGAGATGTGGAGAAGCAGCAGGACGCTCCTATATGCAACCCAGAATGAACTGGTGGAATTCTGTGCCATGGTAGATGATAGCAATCCAGTTAGAAGGTTTAAGAAGAGATTTAACAGAAAACACCCATCGATGGCAGGTCTATCAGAGACTATGAGCCTGGGGTGGGGGTGAAATGGAGCTCCCATGTTCAGAAACAGTGTATCTCTGAACATAATTTTCTGTGTAGGGCAAACAGAAAGATGATGGGAAAACATCTGGTTCAACATCTTGGATCCTGAACCTGATGGACCTTTGATTTGAGCCAGCAAACTCTTCAGTCCCTCTCTGGCCAAGACATTCAAAGAGTTTGGGGTGGGATCAGAAGAACATCTAAATCTCCACCCACCCCAACGGAGGACAAGACTTGTAGTTACTGAATTCACCCATGTTCCGGGTTCATCAATACACTGAATCATAATAACTAATCCAAAGAGCTCTATTTGTATACAACGTGCTCAGCTACCAGTACATTGGATGCACGCATACATGCATTCCCCTAAGTAAGGTTAAAATTAACTAAGATTGATTGATTGATTGATTGATTGATTGATTATGTGCCATCAAGTCATTTTCGATTCCTAGCGACCACATAGATAGATTTTCTCCATGACAATCTGTCCCTAGCCTGGTCCTTCAGGTCTTCCAATGGTGCACCCATTGCCACTCTAACTGAGTCCCTCCACCTTGCTGCTGGTCGTCCTCTTTGTCTCTTTCCTTCCACCTTTCCCAGCATTAGTGTCTTTTCCAGAGAGCTGGGTCTTTGCATAATGTGTCGGAAGTAGGATAATTTGAACCTCATCATTTGTGCCTCGAGTGACAGCTCTGGGTTGATTTGTTCAATGATCCATTATTTGTTTCCTTGGCTGTCCATGGTATTCTCAGGAATCTTCTCCAATACCAACGTTCAAAAGAGTCAACACTCTTCCTATCCTGAACTAAATTTAGCATGCTGTATTTTTAACTGATCTCGTGTGAACAGAACCATACAGCTGCTGGATTCGCACAATCTGTTACATTAGCCCCAAAGACTGTTTTGGAGTTCAGTGGGACTGGTGTCCATCTAATATCCATAAGCTGGTCATGTTCTGCATGAGTTTTAGTGTCCTATACTGTACTCTGTTAGAGCAACAGGGTTGCTCTTCAGGCCTGACCCACAGGTTCCTCTGCTTTTCTAGCCTTGCTTCACAACTACATTTGGGACTATTTCAGCCCAACATAAGGAACCAAGTGCTAAGGGAAAATGTCTTGGTCTCCCTGCTAGCCAAGGCCTTTACCTGGAGCGGCCTATGGACTAAGTGCTGTTGCAGATGGAGCCTTTCCTAACTTTCCCCTTATGCCCTCAGCCTTTCTGATTCTGCCAGTGACATATACAGTCTGCCCTTCCAGCACATTTCAGTAGTATAATATAATTCTTGGGTTGGGATATTAGACCATCTGCTTCTCACTCCAGGAATTCAGCAGTGAAAGCATCCAGACAGGTGACTGTCTGGCCCAGTGTTTTTCAAACTTGGCAACTTTAAGATGTGTGGACTTCAACTCCCAGAATTCCCCATCCAGCTGGCTGGGGAATTCTGGGAGTTGAAGTCCACACATCTTAAAGTTGCCAAGCTTGAAAAACAGTGGGCTAGCCTCTATTGAAGACATCCAATGAAGAGAAGCGCACACGCCTCTTTGGGATGTTGGGTCGTTTGTCCAACTACTCTGTTAGGAAGTTTTTTTCTAACATTCATTTGGGACTGGCCTTCCTGTGACTTAAATCCTTTATTTTGCATTCTTCATTGCAGGGGGAGGGGGAATCGGAATGGATGAGTAGGGAATATCTCAGAAAACGGAATAGAATTTCCGTGCATGCTATAATTCAATTCCTGGTCTGAGCCAGAAATCAGAAGGAGTCTGGTTGCACCTGTTCAGGCTCACAAATTTTATTAAAAGGCATAAACTCAGTGGAGGCTCACAAAAGCTTATGCCGTTTAATAATATCGATTAGTCTGAAAAGGTGCGCCAGACTCCTGATTTTTGACTACCGTAAACTATCACAGCCGTCCTCCTACCTGATCTAAACCAGGGATATTTTTTAAAAATGGTAATTCTGAATGTTCAGGCCAGGTATTTTGGACGGATGACACTGACCTTTCTAATCCCTCCTTTGCCTTGAAGTGATGAAGGACCTCCTTGATACCCTTAGTATTTTGGCAGCATTTATGCTTTTTTTATATAATAGTTTTATTAAAGTTTACATATACAAAGATAAAAAACTAATACAAACTAAGAAAATATAAAAAGAAAAAAAGAAAAAAAGGAATACAGAGAAAAAAAGAAAAAAGAGGGGCTTCCGGTGGGAATGGCGGACTGAAAGGCTGTGCCCACTGGTTCAGCGGGCGGAGCTGACAATGCGGTAATTTTTTTCGGGCTCAGGCAGGTTTTCCTGAAGCCCAGAAATGTTCTCTGGATCAAGGAGAATACCTGGAATCATCCCATCTGTCCTTTGGATGGCTGCTTGCAGCTAGAAGATCGCAAACAGCGTTTCGCGTTCGACTGGTAAGAGCCAGCTGGGAAGTGGGGACTTCATTACTTTCCAAGCCTTAAAGGGACACTAAGACCGGCCACCCCATTTCTAAATCACCAAAAGTATATGTACCCCAAGAGAGGCTTTCTACAGCGAGAAGCTGGTTCTCTTGGTGCTTAACGTTATTTTTGGGATTACTTTTCTTTAAAAAAAATATTTTAAGTTTTGGATTTCGTTTTCCTTCCAAAGGAAATTCCAAAGATTGAGAGTAAACAATTGTCTACCTGTTATTATTTTTGTACTAAATTTGAAGATATTAGCATTTTCCTACACGTTGAATTGGCTGTTTTGAACTTTTAGTTTTCTGCTTCTACTTTCCCTGGGGAACTGTCTGCATATCTCACTTCCGCTTATGTAAACACATTCCGGAATCCTTTCATATCTTCGACTTTTGCTGGTTAAGCTCATAGGGGGTGCCATAATCTACTGCTTGAGACATGGAGGATTTCAAACAAATTCTTTCTGACTTTCACCAGGATTTTAAACAGATTTCTTCTGACTTTTATCAAACTTTTATGCAAGATATCCAGGACATTGTGGAAAATATGAGATCTAAAATGTGCCATCAGGTTGGGGATGTGGTGGATGAAATTGAGGAATTTAAGAGCGATAGAAAGGTTTTTTTTAAGACTGAGATTGGGATTTTTATCGAGATGCTGGATGAAGAATGGATAATGGAGTTAGAGAAATCTAAGGGAGAGAGTGACCTGCAAGCCATAAGTAAAATCGATCTCCTGGTGGAATGCCATGAAAAGAACCTGGAATCTTTGAGGGGGGCAGTTGGGCTGTTTGATTCTTTCAAGAGGAAAGCTCTGTGCATATTGTGGGGATATGTAACTGCTTTGGTTTATTTTGAAGTGGGGTAAGGGTTGGTTTGCTTTAAGGATTTGATTGATGCTATTTGCCTTTAAAGATTTGGATTTACTGTTTTGAATTGGCTTTGTTTTTTGGGTTTATTAAGATGAAAACTATTAAAACTGTTGTATTAGGGTTAAAGAATGTTTATCTGGTTTGCTTTGAGGATTTGATTGATGTTATTCCCTTTTAAAGATATGGAATTACTGTTTTGAATTGTCTTTGTTTCTTGGGTTTATTAAGATTGGGATTATTAAAATCGTTGTACTATTAAGTATAATAGACAATTTATGTGCTTTTTAATTTGATCCTTATTATAGTAGACAGAAATGTATAAAATAGTGGTAAGAAGGGAATAATTAAATATTTTTATCTTTTGGAGGGGAGAAAGATGTTTAGGAGGTTTATATGAACTTTTTTTTCTTTATTTTAATATAAGGGGGAGGAGTAACTGTACTTAGTGTTTTTTATTATGTGTTAAAGTGGAATGACATAGAAATAATGTGGTGTTTTGTTTTAATATAAAGTAAGTGATTATGGACATTTTTGTATATCCTTGCTGTTAAAAGTTGGAAACCACATCTTTTTATAAATTTGAAAAAAATTTCTCTTGTGTTTCCACACATTTTTAGTTTTTTCACCTTTCTTTGTAGTTTCTCGTTTTTTTTTGTAGTTTTTCTTCTTTTCTTGAAACCTAATAAAATTTATTATAAAAAAAAGAAAAAAGAAAAGAGAAAATGCTTCTTGCTGCAATAATAACTAACGGCGCAGTAGTTTTGCCAAACCTAACAAGGCCATGGCTGCATTTTATTTATTTATTTATTTATTTATTTATTTATTTATTTATTTATTTATTTTCTACCCGGCCTTTATTATTTTTATAAATAACTCTATCCTACTTCCCATCAAGCAGGGTCTGCAGAAACCCATCTGGAGAATTCCTAGGCCTTACAGAATCCCCCTTTGAGGGCACACGCCCAACTGAGGCATCCCTCCAAAATAATTGCTGTTCCCCATATGAGTATGAGAAGCCGCTGCAGGCTGGGCCGCAGGGAAAATGCCCCACCCTGAAGTCAGCTCAGGCGAGGGCCATCCGCCTGGCCTGGGCGCGGCGGGCAGAGAGGCCCCCTTCCCCCGGCCATGTCAAACACCTGGGGGCCGTGTTCATTTCTGCGTTCCTTCGGCTGAGACACGCGCAGGAATACAAAGCAAGGGAAGGGACAAAAACACAGCACGACTCGGGGGGCCCGAGGGGAGAAAAAGAAAAGGCAGGAAAATCAATATCTCCAGCAGGAAGTAAAGAGAGAGGGGAGAGGGGGAAAGAAAGAAAAAGAACGGGGGGGGGGGGGAACTCTTGAGAGATGGGGGGAAGAGGCAGGGTGAGGGAAGTGGGAGCCAGAGACTAATGGAGGAAGAATTAGGAAGACCTCTTCGGAGGAGGAGAAATCCAGGCAGATGCCCCAACGGTGTTTGGTTTGTCAGCCGTTGAATGGGGTGGGTGTCAGTACAGGTGCCAGCAGCTCCAGGTTCCCTTTCACGTTTGCTGGAATTCCTCTAAGCAGGTGGCTGGCTAAATCCAGGCTGAAAGTGGGTTTTCTTTCAGGATTTTTAACCGGTTCTTCCTTAGAGGGTAGCAGTTGCAGCGTATCATTTTCCCCTAGATGTTAGTCTCAGAAGAATTTGGAGGGACACGATCAACTCAGATGCAGGGCAGAGTCCCCCCAAGGAACCCCCATCTTTTTCAGCCTCCTCATCCAGGCTGTCTGACCTTACACCAGTGTTTCTCAACCTTGGCAACTTTAAGATATGTGGACTTCAACTCCCAGAATTCCCCAGCCAGCATGACTGGCTGGGGAATTCTGGGAGTTGAAGTCCACACCTCTTAAAGTTGCCAAGGTTGAGAAACACTGCACTACATGGTCCTTCACACATTTAAGAAGTTCAAGGAGACTTGGGGTATTTTGTAGCATGATGATGAATTATCCCTTCCTGTTCACCATGAGTGTGTGCGTGCGCGTGCACATTTGGTTCCACTTACCCCAGAGAAATTAGCTTACTCTTTTTCAATTTGCAAAAGACTCCCAACTACCTCTGTAAGAAAGCCTGCAGTATAATCCCCATCTTACAAATAGGGTACGATGGAGTTGTGAAAAAGCAACTTTCCCGAGCCTCGAGACATCTATATGGCCACCCGTCTATCCCGGGGGTTCCATTCAACCAGTGTTTCTCAACCTTGGCAACTTTGAGATGGGTGGACTTCCATTCCCAGAATTCCCCAGCCAGCTCCCAGAATTCCCACCCATCTCAAAGTTGCCAAGGTTGAGAAACACTGCATTAAACCAAGAGAGATCAAGTCAAACTACATCGAGGCACAGTAAAACTACTAATAGCATAAACACATACCAGGGGCCCCATACTAACATCCTGACCCCAGTGCCTGGGGAAACAGCTAGCTCAGAGCTTTCCAAACTGTGTGTCAGGAGCCCCAACCTGTCCCACGCAATGGCATTTTCAACCAACCACCTCTGGGGCAGCATCCCTTGCAATTGCTAGAGCAGAGCTTTCCAAACTGTGTGTCGGGACACGTTAGTGTGTCAGCTGCAGTGTCTGGGTGTGTCGTGGCTGCTGCTGCCTCCGAGCCCTGCCAGGATTCCGCGCAGGTCCTAGTGCCTGCCTTGTGCCTTGCTGCCTCCGAGCCCTGCCAGGATTCCGCGCAGGTCCTAGTGCCTGCCTTGTGCCTGGCTGCCTCCGAGCCCTGCCAGGATTCCGCGCAGGTCCTAGTGCCTGCCTTGTGCCCTGCTGTAAGAGTGTGTCACGAAATGATGCCCTGCTGTAAGAGTGTGTCGCGAAATGATGCGTGTCTAAAAAGTGTGTCACCAACATGAAAAGTTTGGAAAGCTCTGAGCTAGCTCTTCAGGACCTTGCAAAAGACCAACAAAGTAGGATCTGTTTGTATTGTGGGGGACAGGAGGCTGTTCCATAGGGCAGGCGCCCTAACAGAGAAGGAATTGACTCTCCAGCTACTAGGCCCTGTACATTCCCTGCCACTCCCTCTCCTCCTTCAGGATGGAAGATGGCCCCTTCCCCAGCCTTGCTGCTAGAGACTCCTTTGACCACGCTGCCACCAGCTGTTGGTTGCCTGCCATCCAGAGGTGGCAAGCGGCAAAAACAGTATTATCAGTTGGCTTATGCGTACAAAAGAACACTCTCTCCCCACCACTCCTCGCAGGATATCCTGGCTTTCTGTTATTATCCCCCTTTACTGTGACTCTTGTCCCCTCCATCACCAGTGCTATTCAGGGTGGCCTCTGGACACCCAAACGAGGGTGCCCCCCGCGATGGGGCGACAGAAGCAGGAGAGGGAAAGGCGGTGTGGAGGCAGCTCGGGGTGGTTGGTCTCTGCTCGCACGTGGCCCTGATGAGCTGGGCAGAGTGCTGGTTTTTTGATTGCACTCCCAGGAATAGAAACACTTCTATGATTGCAGAAATTGCTTCCTCCTCAGCAAAGAGGCGCAAGGGATGTGCGCTTAACCTCCTGTTCTCCATTTGGGATCGCACTTGTAGACCCATCTCTGCGGATCAGGCCTCATCCTCAGGGATCCCTGAAGGAGACCAAGGAACCCCAGGTTGCTCATCTTCCATAGATAATTTATGGGTCTGCGTAATTTATCCCAACTGTCTGCTCTCGAAACACCAAGAACTATTTTCTCCCAATATCCTGTAAATATTGGAGTCGTTGTCCATGGTGCATTTTTACACCTTGTGTTTGAAGGAAGGGCTTGGTTTACCTCTAAAAATCTAGAAGTGAGCAGTACATTTGAGGGGAGAGATAGCCACAGTAGCATGTGCACCAGGCCTGGGGTGGGAGAAGACAACCTTTCCTGAAATCACCTGTAATGATTTTTTTAAGAAAGATGCACAAAGTCTTGGACACAACCGTCCCTGTACTTCCCAGCAGATTGTACTAGCAAGGTGCTGTCTGCATATGTGGGTACCCACATGGATATATAAATGTCTTTATTGTGCATATATGTGGTATACACGTGTGTCTGTGTGTGTGTCTTTATTGAATACTGTGTGATGTTGATAATAGGATTCTGAATTAAAGTCTTGGCACGTGGAAATGTATGAAATGTGTCCACCTGAGTGCGTCTGTACTCTCACCTTCCCGAAAGAGAGATGGTAGGATGTTCGTTGAGCCTTGTGAATTTGTTTCCCAGTATTTTTCTCTTGAATTGTCATCCTTTGTTTACATTTTTTAGGAAGCATTAATATATTTCTTTGTCTTGAAGTTTCATTCCATGTATCATCCTTCTACTTTGTAAAGACCTGGTTTCTGGTAGGTTTGTGTGTGTGTGTGTGTGTGTGTGTTTGTGTGTGTGTAACTACACATAATTAAAGCACTAGTCTACATGAAAGGCAAAACACATCTGAGGTGTTTAAGAACTCCTTTACCTTGAATTAAATGTTTCCTGTTTGCAGAGTCATCTTAGTTTACATCATTCTCCTTAGTGCATTAGTGATGAATAGCCTCTTAATTGTTGCTGATAGTCTATCTGATTTGTCCCATTGTCACTTCCCATTCCTGTGAAGAGGGAAGCCCTTAATTGAGGAATGTATAACCTTTTTCAAAAACTACAGTCCTAATAGTGGGGGAGCCATGAAAAAAACCCAACTTTAAATTTAGTTTAATTCAAAGAAAGACACTTATTATTTTACCCATACATTTAATAATTTTACCTACATAGCACATTGATGGCATTGGGGGTGGGGGAGTTCTGGAGCCACACCCAAGCATTTGAGGGAAGTGCAGACTTAGCTTTTGCATCCTCAGACTTGGCAACCCTCCTTTAATTATTGATGCTTTGGGTTTGACTTGTAGGTGCAAGTGTAGCAACTGTCTGCAGTTTCTTAACACAACTATGCCTTTTCCCAGGATTGCATGGGAAAAGATGCAGCTGGCTTAAAGAGTTGCGGACAAATGCTGTGTTCACGCTCTGAAACAGTCTGTAGCATCTTTTTGGAATGGAATCCAAAGCTCAGCACAGACTTCGTAATTGCTGGATAATATAGCACTGATCTTTGAGCTGTAATTCCACCTGGCTGTAGGAGGTGGATCACTGGGATTTGGGGGTCAACTCCTTTTCTAGTCTGTGTCCTGACCTCTCTGAATCATTTCCATTTAAGCTGCTAAGTAGGACTACTGTAAATACTAAGAACTAGTGCCTAAATCAGTGTTTCTCAACCTTAGCAACTTTAAGATGTGTGGACTTCAACTCCCAGAATTCCCCAGCCAGCATGCTGCCTGGGGACTTCTGGGAGTTGAAGTCCACATATCTTAAAGTTGCTAAGGTTGAGAAACACTGGCCTAAATGTTCTTGTTTTCTTCTTCCTTCCCCACCCCGTTTTCATTTCTGCCATTCATTATAGGACCTTACTTGTAATTTGCCTCTAGCACCTAGTGCAGAGCTTTCCAAACTGTGTGTCGGGACACGTTAGTGTGTCGGCTGCAGTGTCTGGGTGTGTCGCGGCTGCTGCTGCCTCCAAGCCCTGCCAGGATTCCACGCAGGTCCTAGTGCCTGCCTTGTGCCTTGCTGCCTCCAAACCTGCTGTGATTCCGCGCAGGTCCTAGTGCCTGCCTTGTGCCTGGCTGCCTCCAAACCTGCCCTGCCAGGATTCCGCGCAGGTCCTAGTGCCTGCCTTGTGCCTTGCTGCCTCCAAACCTGCCCTGCCAGGATTCCGCGCAGGTCCTAGTGCCTGCCTTGTGCCTGGCTGCCTCCAAACCTGCCCTGCCAGGATTCCGCGCAGGTCCTAGTGCCTGCCTTGTGCCTTGCTGCCTCCAAACCTGCCAGGATTCCGCGCAGGTCCTAGTGCCTGCCATGTGCCTTGCTGCCTCCAAACCTGCTATGATTCCGCGCAGGTCCTAGTGCTTGCCTTGTGCCTTGCTGCCTCCAAACCTGCTGTGATTCCACGCAGGTCCTAGTGCTTGCCTTGTGCCCTGCTGTAAGAGTGTGTCGCAAAATGATGCATGTCTAAAAAGTGTGTCACCAACATGAAAAGTTTGGAAAGCTCTGACCTAGTGTGTTTAGGTGTACTGCTACTAAAAATAATGACATATTCAATGTTGCTTTTTGTTTTAGTTCTGTTTGTGGAGAAGCATTGCCTCATCAGCATTAAGCGTTCTAGCACGTAAGCCACCTCAGCATGGCAATCATTTCTGAACACCCTTTTGCAATAGCTAACGCAGATTAAACATAAAATTCCACATATATATTGAAAAATGGAACAGAAACTTCCTATTTAAGGTAGACCCCAATGAGGCCTTTATCATGCATGTGCTTGTTTTATTTATAATTTTACTGGAAATGCATCATCTTCCATCTACTGATCCATCCATCCAATTATTTATTTATTAAATATATACTGTACCTTGCCTTTCTACTCTGGCTCATATTCAAGCCATTAACAAAATGCATTGATCAAAAAAGTTAAACACTTATGAATCAGTATGAAAATTAATACAATCATCACACAGAAATCTGCTAAGAATTAAGGGTCTGGACTTTAGAGAGAGTCTACAATATAATTGTACTTATACAGTAACTGCTGTGAAGAATATCGGAAGCTACTTCTTTGTATCTTTTTTCTTTCTTTTGTATTTTTCTTTTTCTTTTTTTTTCTTTTCTTGCACTTTTAGCTTTCTCTTTGATTTCGTTCTTTTTCTTTCCCTTTTCTTACTTTCTTTTAGTTTGTATTAGTTTTTAATCTTCTTCTTTTAAAATCTCTAATAAAATGATACAAAACAAAATCAAACAAAACAAAAGCTTTGCAACTGTACAGCCTGGCCAAAAAAATAAAAGAAAAGAATTACAGGTCTGGCGAAACAGGTGCATTTAGGGGCCAAAGGCAACTCCCAAGGTTGTTGATAGCAGGAGTGTCTTCGAAAGAGCCTCTCCTGATCGGAACAGCTACACAGATCATTAAGGGAAGAGACTGTTGTTTTGATAGTCCGATTGCAAATGGTGCAGGGCTTTAAAGGTTAGAACCAATGCCTCAAATTGTGCCTGGTGAGCAATTGGAAACCAGTGCCAATCTTTCAGCACAGGCATCGCATCTTTCAGAATCTTGTACCAGTCAGCAGCAGTGATCAGATCCACCCAATTCAGTCCCCCCCCCGTGCCGCTTCTATTTTATTTCTCCCCCCCCCCACCAAATCTTTTCTGGACAAAAGAGTTGCATGTCGTCTTGGTAAAGCTATTTCTCTGAAAGCCCCCCCCCCCAGTTGACTGCCACAACTGGAATTACAAAAAAGAGCAAATGAGATGAGGGGTAAAGCTTAGGACAAGCGCGGTCCCTTGAAATGTACACACAGGCAGGCGTAAATCCTTCTCCTTTGGCCAAGCATTTTAAACCTAACCAGCTTTAGTTGATCAGTTGCATCCCCGTTTATTTTAAAGCTCTCATTTTTATTTTGGTTCATAGGGTAATTATTTACTGTTTCACTGAGAGTTTTATAACTTTGTAAAATGTGACTTTTGTGGCCTGGAGCTGTTACTCGGAGACAAGATATAAATTTCCCGAGAAGCAATATTAATACATGAGGGTAGCTGTCTAGTTAGCTGCTGCAGGGCTCCCTTCTTTTTCTTCAAGAAAGCAAAGCTACCCTTTGCCCACGCATATACAATGGCACCAGGCCATTGTATATGCGTGGGCAAAGGGTAGCTTTGATTTCTTGGAGAGAAAGCTTTTCTCTTTGTATAATACTCAGAATTGCTTGATGGTGTTGAAAAGGATCGCAGACATAAAACTCAACGATAAAGAGCAAAAACAAACAATCAGGAATTTCCTGCTCGCATGGGTCTACAAAGGATCAGGGTGATGCAGTGGCTGGAACAGGCACGTCTGTTCACCGCTGCAGTATTGAGTTCCTGGGTATTGAGGAAGACGATGAGCAGGGTGCATGTTTGCAGGATTTGCGTGGCTGAGATGGAACGGGCATGATACGGGATGTATGTCTCCATGTCTTCTCTGTCACGAGAGGGAGGTTATAGACAAGGCATCGGTGGTTTGGACCTCTCTCTAACTTCCGCTTGCCTGTCCCTCGGCCCTGGCATTGGCATTGTCCCCTGCTCCCTGGACGCTCTCCATCGCCGAGCAGGCTGTCCTGGTGCCAATCCATCCCCCAGCTGCTCATATCACAATTTCTCAGGTACATCAGAACCTGAAGGAGTGGAGAATGATGAACCCGCTCAGTGCCAGGGAGGTGTGTAACATTCACTTGGCAGCAAACCCCTGCTAGGAATCAGCTCGACATTTCTGCCGAATTCAGCAGCTGCTAAAAACTCTTGTGAGACCCTTTGCCTTAGGGAATCAATTGATCTATCTTCAGGATTGCAATGAAGGGGAAAGGACATTCCAGAACAGAGGTCTACATGGGTAAGAAAGAAGCCAGAGCTCCATACTGGCCTCAGTTCACTGCCTGCTTGTCATCAATCTCCACCAATATGTTGTTGCTGTACCCTTCTTTATGGCACCTTGAAGCCCGATCTGAATTCAAAGAAGGCAGTCTGTGGAATGAGAAAGTCCAGGTGAATCCACCGTGGGCCACTGCAACATTCCACGACAGAAAATGCCCCATCACAACAAGGAAAGAGGCTGAGAATTAAGTTCCTAGACCAGGGTTTCTTAACAGGGTTCTGTGGAGCCCTCCGGTTCCGCGAGAGGTCACTAGGGGCTCCCTGGGAGATCACGATTTATTTAAAAAATTATTTCAAATTCGGGCAACTTCACATTAAAGAGGTAAGTTTCATTCTTTATTTTTAGTTTAAGAACACTGTTAATGCATATATACAGGCCTACCCATGAAACAAATATAATTTGTAATTTGTAGCCTATATTTGAGCATGAATGTGCAGGGGCTCCCCGAGGCCTGGAAAATATTTCAAGGGTTCCTCCAGGGTCAAAAAGTTGAGAAAGGCTGCCCCATCTGAATTCAGAGAATGCAATCTATAGAATGAGAAAGTCCAGGTGAATCCACCATGGGCCATTGCAACATTCGACGACAGAAAATGCCCCATCACAACAAGGAAAGAGGCTGAGAATTAAGATCCTAGACCAGTGCTTTCCAAAGTGCTGCCGTTGGCGACACACCAACGGCGGCAGCAGCGGCGGCGCAGGGGGGTGCGCAGCGGTGGTGTGCACGGCAGTGGCGGCAGCAACGACGGCAGCGGCGCGCCATCAGCTAAAACGCAGAAGCGCTGATGGCGCACCGCTGTCGTCGCTGCCGCCGCCGCTGTGCACACTACCACTGCCACGCCCCCCCGCGCCGCTGCCGCGCACGCCCCCTTGCCACTGCTTCGCAACACACTAAACTGTGTGTTGCGACACACTAAAGTGTTGCGACACACAGTTTGGAAAGCTATGTCCTAGACAGATGAAGATTGTCCCTTCATCCAATTATGTTTATCTTTCAACGCAGGTGTTTTCTGATCTGAATCCTTAGAGATGTCACTCCTGCGTCCTGGAAAGCAGTTACCATACTATACACAATTTGTTATTGTTGTCATTAAATTCCCACAAATGATATTAGCCGCTCCCTTCACTGCCTGTCATTTAGCAAGTGAGTTCAAACATTCTCTTAAAAACAGATTAATGTGTGTTATAGTTATATCCCAAACTAAGGAACATCCAGTTCTACATGACTGGTGATCTGAGTATTGATTTGAGAAGAGGCTTAACAGATATACACAGAAACCAATTATGGAGGGTTTGACAGATCCAGACTGGAGCTGGAAATCATGAAGGTAATCAAATGACAAAGATAAAGAAGCCCAAGCAGGAACCAGGATGGGAAGCTTGCACAAAGCCCGTGCTGTGTGAATGAAAAAGACCTTGTTACACATTGCTATGAAGCTGCTGGTTTAGGTCACAAAGCAGGACTCTCGTGCCTATTGCATTGCAGGAGATAACTGACAAGTCAACTGTACCGGGCGCATCCAGATGTGGATTGAGATCTTCTGCTCTGGATGAGAACTGCATGGTTAACCTTTTCAATCTGTTGCCAAATCTCTCTATTTGGCAATAGTCTGATGCAATTTTGCCCATTTTACTGCAGGGAAATATCAGTTGGCACTGTCGCCATCAGCGGGCTTTATCTTGTTGGGGTTTTTTTCCTACCGCGACCAATTGCACGTGCCAAGTGGCAGTGGACCAGGAGCAGGAAACTCGCTCGCACTGCGGACTGCATCACAATAATACAGTGAGCCAGAGGGCCAGAGCTAATTTGCATATTAGAGCAGTGCTGAACTAACATACTTGGCATAGGGTTTTCTTGAATGTAGCAGGTGGTGGCCATATTATTATAAATTATAATCCCCATAGTACTTGGTATGTGTAAAGGATTTTTACAATATCCGTCAGCTCTTCAGTGTTCATTGCAACTTTGTGAGCAAGGGAGCCAAAAGTATTTTTTGCTCATGAGATCAGATACCTTCTTTTTCTATCAGATATTTTGGGTGGAAATGATGGACAGTCTTGATCATTCACCTCTTTAGGAAAAAAAAAAGGAAAAAGGATATGGGAAGAAGAGATCATTTGTTGTATTTTAAGAGAAGGTGCTAAGTTACTAAAATGGTTTATATTTGTTGTGATGAAGGGGGAAGTCATTTCTTTATATATTTCTTTTCTTTTTCTTTAGTATATTATTTTTTCTTTCTTTTCTATTTTTCTTTCTTTTTTTCTGCACTTCCTATTTTTTATTTTCTTTTTAAAGCTTGTATTAGTTTTTATCTTTTTACTTACAATTTTTAATAAAATTACTATTAAAAAAAGGAAAAGGACAAAGAATAGAGCATTACATCAGTGGATCATACATGTATCTGGTCATGTTGTTCCAGTTATTATCAAAATAGGGTTGAAAAGGAGATTCTATGAATGAAGATTCACCTATATAGCAACTCTTTCTTTCAAAATCAGTCTGATAAAAAAGATTCTGTTATGCACTTCATTTCTATCTATGATATGGAAAGACAAAATTATCAGACGTTTTCCTTCCAGCCCAACACATATTTTTAGCTTCACAATAACTTGAAAAACACTTTCTATAACACATTTTCTGTTAGTTGTGGTTAGAAAGTTCCTGAAATGTGAACAATCCACAAAAATTTTGAAGGAGTGAGTGTTCATGTTTCATAATTAAAGAAATACAAAGAATTGCAAGTAAGAAATTGTACTAGTAAGTTCTTTAATCTACACACATAACAGGGTACATGCTTTCCCCAATCTTGATTTTTTTCTCTATTTCAGGGGAAAGAAATAACCTGTATTGTTTTATTTTGAGAGTTATTTTCAGAGGTTTTTGTATTCTTAGGAGCATCCCAAAATACTTCACATAATTTATGAAGTGGTCCTGGAAGTTGCTTTTTCCCTGTCTATAAAGTGGTTGTGCTAATGATCAATTGGCTTTGGAAGATTGCTTTGAGGTAAATTAAAGATTCAGAGTCACTACAAGTTAAACCATTCTGTTAAAATTCACACACACACACACACACACACACACACAGATGATCCAGTTCTTGCAGGCTGCACGTTTGGGGGGGTGTCTGTGTGTCCCGTGTGTGCAATCTCATTCAGGTTAGTGATATCTCAGAATGACCCTTTGCAGAGAGCTGTGTAGTCAAAAGACCACACAAATGGTCTAATTCAGAGTGGAAGCTGTAATAAAAATTAGCAAAGGCAACATATGGCTCTGTGTAATATTTTATCTTGTGATAAGAATTTCTCTTGTGAAGAAGAGGCCTTTGAGGTGCACACAGAGATAGAGACAGGTGGTTAATTAGAGTTTTAAAACTGCCCAGCGGTCAGTCCTCTAACATAGTGGTCCCCAACCTTTTTGGCACCAGGGACCGGTTTTGTGGAAGACAATTTTTCCATGGATCGGGGTGGTGGTGGTGGTTTTGGGATGGCGCGGACGGAAGTGGTAAGCGGACGGGATGGCGTGGACGGAAGTGTGCGGCTTGGTTCCTAACAGGCCACGGACCGGTACCAGTCCGCGGCCCAGGGGTTGGGGACCCCTGCTCTAACACACCAAGGGGCTCTCTGGACTGTGTAATACTTAGATTGTAAGGGCTGAGCATCTATAGGATAGAACGGGGGGGGGGGGGTCAAGAGGGGGGTGTTTAACCTCTGCCTCCAATCTGCAGGCTTCTGCTGGCCTTAATCTTTTTCCTCAGCTGGGATGCAACCTGAAAATAATCCTAGCTAGCTAGTTGCAACCTATAGGCATAAAAGGGTAAAATCCTCACTCCTTTCCTAGGACATCAGGGAGTTTAAGGTTTGGTTGACGTGTGTGTGTGTGTGTGTGTGTGTGTGTGTACATACATAGACACACACGCACACACACACCCTTCCTGCCTCACTTCCTTAATAAATCAAGAGCTCCCCACTAGTAATTCAAGGGTTTGGATGGTAAAACATCATAAAAAATATCACAGTGGCTAGGGTTGATGTCTGCATAGTTTATATTAGAGATAAGATTTATGAGCAGCAGGATTATACGCTGCAAATTTGCCTGGACTGTATTTCAGAATAAATGGGAATTTATTTATTCTTTTTTATTTTATCAAATTTATCACTGCCCAATTCCCCCAAGGAGGACTCTGGGTAGTTTACAACAAAATTAAAATCATTAACATACAATTATAAATAGATTAAAATACACAGTCAATAACAGTTTAAAATATAATGAATATAATAAAATCCAATAGCAGAACCTTCTTAAGTTGGTAAAAAGGGCACTCCAGGGCTAATCTAAGGTGCTAGCCATCTCCAGGTATATACACTCTCCTTCCCGCCCCAAGCATACTGACAAAGCCAGGTTTTGAGTTTTTTTCGGAAGTCCAGGAGCGAGGAAGACTGTCTGATCTCTGGGGGAAGAATGTTCCAAAGGGCAGGGGCAACAGCAGAGAAAGCACGCTTCCGAGACCCCATTAGATGGAACTCCTTAACCGATGGGGTCCGTAGCATGCCCTCTCTGCATGCCCGGGTGGGACGGGATGAAGCAATGGGGATGAGACGGTCCCTTAGGTATCCTGGTCCCATGCCATGAATTTCATCTTTGAGTGCTTCTTGCCTCATATATTAAAAAATGCCCTGCACATAAGCAGTAAGTATTTATTTATATCTTTTCTCTTGAGGGCAAAAAGTAGAGTCTCCCCTCATTTTTCCCCCATAACCACCTTGTGAAGTAGGTCAGGTTAAGAGCGAGTGGCCTGACGTCACCCAAGTGAGATCCATGGCCGAATCTGGTAGAGTGTTGGGTAGGAATGATGGCGGAAACACATACACATATTTGAAATTCAGAGACGTGGCTTTTGCTTGTAGGGTTTGGCCTTCTGCTTCTGCGATAGTATTTCATAATGCCTGAGAATCTTAGTTTCTTCTGCATCCACTTTTATGCAGTGTAGAAGGTTATTTTATGTACTTAACCACAGTGTCTATACCAGGGCTTTCCAAAGTTTTCCCGCGGCGACACACCAACCGCCGTTGGTGTGTCGCCGCGGGAAAACCCGGAAGTGCCGCTCTTGTGGCAGCGCGCAAAAACCCGGAAGCGCTGCTGCTGCTTTCGGTTTTTGCACACCGCCATTGGTGTGTCGCCGCAGGAAAACCCGGAAGCGCAGATGATGATCAGCACTTCCGGGTTGTGTGGCGACACACCAGACTGTGTGTGGCGACACACTTTTGTGTCGCCACACACAGTTTGGAAAGCTCTGGTCTATACCATTATCAGTCATTCCAATCAACTCCAGCGAGCTACACTCAGTCCATGGTACGTTATGGTTAGCTTGATTTTTTTAAATTGGCCTGGTCCTGTCCACTGCTTCATGGGAATATTATAGATGCGGTAAAGGAACTGACAACGCATTCAGGCTGTGGGTCAGGGCCAGTGGATTTGGGTAAACTGCTCATTTCTAGTTGGGAATGATGGGAGCTTTAATCGTAGACGGGGGCTTGGAAAGATTGATCTTCAGGGAAGAGAAATAGCAAAGTGTGCAGGTTGAGAGGAGGAGTTACTTCTTCTCATAAGATCAGTCGATTCTCTTTTTTTCTTGGTTGGTTCGTGTAGCAGAGGGCAGAGACCGATATAAAGAAACTGGGTGCCATCAAGGGCTGCCCTGGGGGGGGGGAGAGGCTGGACCTAACCCAAACACCGTTCAGGTTGCCAAGCGGCGTTCGTTCCATCTGAGCTCTGAGGCCACAGTTGGCTTCCTTTCTTCTTTGATCTTCTGCTTCTCATTCCCTAGTCTGTCTGTCTGTCTGTCTGTCTTCTTCCAACCCACTACAGGGGGAACATAGAGCTCCTGCGAGATGAGCCTGCCCCCGGGCACCCCCGCTGCTAGGATGCTCTTTGTTATGGCTCTGGCCTGCGCCAGCCCTTTCCTGGATCTGCGGCGACGAACCATCAACATTCCCATTATTTTCAGTGGTTCCACCTACACACCTGAAAGTGCCCGGTTCTCACCTGAGGATTTTCGCAATTTCTCAATGGAGATCAACCCCATCCCTGTAGTTCTGAACGACACCAATCCTCGTAGCCTAATTGTACGGCTCTGTGATGTCCTCTCCTCCTTGCATATCCATGGAGTAGTTTTTGAGGATGATATACGTACAGAGGATGTAGCCCAGATCCTGGACTTCATCTCAGCACAGACCTCAGTTCCAATCATTGGCATCAATGGAGGATCAGCCATTGTTCTTACTCCCAAGGTAACGTAACGTCCTGTGCTTATTACGGTGCTGCAATAATATATTCTGCGACCTGAATATATCATGGAAGCTTGATTGCTTAATGTAAATCTGCTTACTCTATATACAAACAATTGCAGAAAAAAGGCTCTTAGTACAGAATTTAAGTGCTAGATATACATACATGTACATACATGGAGGAGGGGATTTGGTAGGGATACTAGGAGAGCTGAAAAGATCAATATTACTGAGGTGTAAGAGAATCATAGTACACCTTCATTTTCAGTTACAGGTAGGAGTTAGTAGATCTAACAAGATGGTCTAATTCTGTTCATAAACACTTTGGGAATTATTTTTGTGAAAGACAGGTTGGTGGGGAGGACTGGGTTGAAAACGTTTCGTCAGAACTTAAAACTGAACTTTATCTCTTCAATTTAAAACATTTGGAAAGTTCTCCGATGCTTTATTTGAATCTGAATAAAAAACGAGTAGAAAACAGTTCCTGCTTTTCAGCCTGATCCCTTTTGTCCTCTCTAAAATCCAGGAGAAAGGATCCACTTTCCTGCAGCTCGGTTCTTCAACCAAACAACAGTTGCAGGTGATGTTTGAGGTCCTGGAACAATATGACTGGACAGCATTTGCCGTCATTACTACACTATTTCCTGGCTATGAAGATTTTGTAGATTACATTGAGGTCCTGACCGATAGCAGCTTCATTGGTTGGGAGCGCCGCAGCACTGTGACCCTTAACCTCACTGACGACCCGGATGGAGCCCGCCTGAAACGCCAGCTCCGGGACATCAATGCCCGTATCTGCCTTCTCTATTGTTCCCGTGAAGAAGCAGAGAGCATCTTCCGTGCCGCTCGTGAAGTCAAGCTCACTGGCCCTGGGTATATTTGGTTCATGGCAGGCGCCAATTTTGGTAGAACTGCATACCTGCCTGAGGAACTGCCCGAAGGCCTCTTCATGGTGCTCTCAGCAGGATGGAAAGATGATCTCTACCACAGAGTACAAAATGGCGTGGCCATAATTGCCAGAGGGGCCGAGGCCCTTTTCCAAGTCTACGGCTCAATTCCAAAATTCAACAGTGACTGCCGGGCACCCAATCTCACCCAATTCAACGAGAACCTACATCGGTTAGCAGGGGAAGAGACTTGGGGAGGGAGTTTTAGGTGGGAGGGTGGTACAGCCAAGAGGAAACTACGGTTGCCTTCTAGGAACAACTCTGACCTCCTTTTACCACACGATGCCTTCTTCTCCACTTTCATTCTTTTCCTGATTTGCACACCATACCACCCATTTAAAACAACCTTCCACAATCTGATCCATTCCAGATGTGTTCGACTACAGCTTTCACCTTTCCCAGCCAGCATAAGACTATGTTGTAACCAAGACAATTGGAGGGTGTTAAGTTGGAGAAGGATCATCTTAAGCAATAAAAAGTCTTCTGTCACATAAAAGATGCATAAGCTTACATATGGCATAAACTTGAATGGACTTCAGTTGTATCTGGCTCTGTTCCTCTTCGATGTGGCATAATCATACCTGGACACCACACTTCCCCCTTGGCATTACAATACTGCCTCCATAATGGTGTTCCGAGCTGTATTTTTACCTTCAGATGCAGCAGCTCTGATATTCTGCCTTGTAGTGTCCAGAATAAGGGGTGTTGAGATGGGCCTTGGTTGCTTGATTACAACTTTCCTTTTATTTATCAGTTTCAGTTCCACCCATCATAAGAACCTTGGTGGTTCAGCAGCTGGTCAGTGTCAGTCCTGCCACTCTAGGTGATTTAGCTAAGCGACACGATAAGGACAGGATCAGCCTCCTTTCTCTCTGGCCCGGTTGCTCCTCTGGGCCTTCTTTATTTCACATTATTTTACTTGAAGATGCTCAAATGAAGGACAAACAAATCATTGGAGAAAAGACAGGGAGATGATGTGATGAAAGGGGGTAGATGCAAACTTGGCCAAGAACACCAATCACATGGTCTATAGCGAGTGGCACATTCACAAATCAAGACAGAACTGTTTGGCCACTATGTGGAACAGATGTAAGGAAGGCATGAGAGGGATGAGCGATGGGGACAGCAAGTCGAATGCTGATATTCTTTTGTATTGTTTCAAAGATGGGTAGAGAACACTCTAGTTTATTAGTGGGGAAAGTCGCTTAGATTTAGTTGGGGGGGGGGCAAAGATCAACTGGCTTCTCTGCAGAGGCCAAAGAATAGTTCTGCTTCTTTTTGCTCTTCAGCTTTACCTGTTCCCTTCCACCTCATACTCACAAACACATGAACACATGCCATCCATCTCTACTTGAAGTGGGCTTTTTTCTTGGTTTCTTTTACAGACCTAATCCACATCTCCCCAATTACTGTGTCTCATACATTGGATAAAAGTCCTTGGTGTCAGGCATGGGAGCAAGGGAAAAGGTAGGGGTTAAAAACATAGATTGGGGTTGTCCAAAGATCTTCCATTCTCTCTTTTCACAGATACTTCATGAATGTCACGTGGGGTGACAAGGACTTCTCCTTTAATGAGGATGGTTACCTGATCAATCCATCCTTGGCTGTAATCTCTCTCAGCAAACATCGGACTTGGGAGGAGGTGAGTTTAAGGGGGGTTTGGCAGAATGAGCTGTAGGTTGGCAAGAAAGATGGTTGGAGGGGGCAGGAAGGTTTAGAGAAGGAGCAATATGGAGTGAAGGTAGCTTTGGAGAAAACATGGTGCATGTGAATTTGGAGGTGGAGCAGGTTTCAGGAAGTTTCTGAGGGCTAGAAGCAGGGAGAGTCTCCATTCTGAGTCACCATCATTCACATCTGAGCTCCCTACAGATAAAAAAGAGACCAAAGAACTTTTAATTACTCACACAAACAAGCTAAGCAAAACCAAATTTTACAACTACTGTGTGGCTTCTAGCTAGTAGAAGAGTGTAGTAGGCTAATGGGTACAGTCCTGACTCTAGCTTTGGAAATTGCTGGGGCTGAACAGTGAATCAAGCTAAGCCGCTGAATGATGCCGAAGGACATGTTTCTTGACTACCCAATAGGATTTAGCACCGGGTTCCCCGCGAAAATGAAACATGAATGAATTCATTTCATTCATTCAACCCAATAGCTTTACCTCTGTCTTCCTCAGATGTTCCCAAAGGAGATGATGATGATGATGATGATGATGATGATGATGATGATTTTATCTTTAGGTGAAGGATGAGTGTGATTGTAAGGAAAAAGGTTGATGTGAAAATTCAAAACTTAATATAAGAAGTTGGGGGGGTGTGTGAAAGAAATGTCTCTCTCTTTGGATGGGTAGAAGCCATTCTTGTATATGGAATGAATTTGGCATCCCTTTGTGGGCCTGGCAAGACTGTGAAGATTGGGGATGTATCTAATCTCTTCTCTTTGCCTTGGGAGGCAGGTGGGAAGGTGGGAGCGTCGCATCCTGAGCATGTCACGATATAGGAAATTCCTGCAACCGGTGGATGACAACAAGCACTTGATGGTGGCCACCTTGGAGGAAAGACCCTTTGTAATTGTGGATGACATTGATCCTGCCACCAAGACTTGCATCCGTGACTCGGTGCCCTGCCACCACCCTCTCAACCTCACCGACAGGTATTTTCATGACGCTTGAGAAGTGTCCTCACAGGCATGGCAAAGTATACTTATTCTTAAACTTAAATCCTGTTCTTCCTGAGAAATATCAGAGCACCTCGTGGGGCGTATGTACTCATTCCGTTTATATCCCGCCTTTTCTCCAAGGAGCTTGGAGTAGTACATGTTGTCTCATCCACAGCTCCATATTTTTTCCCCCTTTACATTACAATTTCCCCCCAGTCTCAGCCAATGAAATTTAAGGCTGGCTGAGACATTGAGTTCCACACTAACCACTATGCCACGCTTACTTACTCTCTGCGGTGCTCCCAAATTACGTGCTGAGTCCCTTTTCCCTTTCCTCGCACTGTTCACAGCAATCAGTTGAAGAAGAGATGTTGCAAAGGGTTTTGCATCGACATCTTGAAGCGTTTGGCAAAAACTCTGGGCTTCACCTATGACCTCTACCTTGTCACCAACGGCAAACATGGAAAAAAAGTCAATGGCATCTGGAACGGCATGATTGGAGAGGTAACTGGAGAACTAGGAGCCTAGGCTTCCACACAAAATCTTAGAAAGGGGTGCAGGCCATTCCTATTCCTGTTCCCAACTCTTCCTAAACAGAAGCCACTCTTGTTCGTCTTGAGTCTTACGTCCTGCTATAGGGCTTCCTGGATATTGGATAGAAGGAAAGGGCTATTTTAACAATTCGTTGACAGGGATTGTACATCTAATCTGCATCACAGCTTATGGGAAAGCGGCTTCTGGGCCTTAAAACTGTACAGGTAGTCTTCGCTTAACAACCACAATTGGGACCAGAATTTCAGTTGCTAAACAAAGCAGTCATTAAGCGAATCCAACCCAATTTTACAACCTTTTTTGTCGCAGTTGTTAAGCGAACCGCATGGTCGTTAAGCAAATCATGCACTTCCCCATTGATTTTGCTTGCCAGAAGCCGGCTGGGAAGGTAAAAAATGGTGATCACGTGACCGTGCGGATGCTGTGATGGTCATAAGTGTGAGGACTGGTCATAAGTTGGATTTTTCAGCACTGTCGTAAGTCCAAACCTAAATGCATGGTTGTTTAGCAAGGACTACCTGTAGATTCCTACTTCTTAACATACTGTGCCTTAGACAGGCAGAATCTTCTCATCTGGCTCGCTGGTCTCAGGATGTTTATTTGCCTCCTGCCTCAGAAAACCCGGCACACACTCATCCTGTCTCTTTCTCCATCAGGTGTTTTACAAGCGAGCTGACATGGCAATTGGATCCCTGACCATCAACGCAGAAAGAGCTGAAGTCATAGATTTCTCGGTGCCCTTTGTCGAGACAGGAATCAGCGTCATGGTGTCCCGCAGCAATGGAACTGTTTCACCTTCTGCCTTCCTAGGTGAATTCTCAGCCTGAGATTTGGGCAAAGGAAAAAGCATTGGGAGGGTAGATGTGAGGTGATGGACAAAGAGCTTCCAGGTCACTCTTATTCCAAAAAGAGCACAATAGAATCGGATGCAAGGCTCTTAAACTCCCCCATACCATTGTCCACGGATTCCAGAATAAGGGCTTACTCAGTCTCAGGGAAAAGATTCCCATAAATCAGCAAGCTTGTGTCTTGAATTTTTTGTTACTGCTTTTATTTTGGTATTAGTAATCTGACTTGGAGGCTGAAAAATGAAAAAGTGGGGTGAACAACTTAATTCATGAAGGAGAGAGGGTTTTTCTTTTTTAAGTCAGTTGGGCACCTACCGATTTCTCTTTCCATAGAGCCTTACAGCCCTGCTGTTTGGGTGATGATGTTTGTCATGTGCCTGACGGTCGTTGCAGTGACTGTCTTCATCTTCGAATATTTCAGCCCAGTGGGCTACAATCGCAGCCTCAGCAACAGCAAACGTGAGTATACCACAGCTTCAGGGAGGGAGTGGAAATTTGGGCTCCCTCTGGAAGTCAAGCAAGGCAACTTATTGGTCCTCAAGTCTTCCAGGACAGGTTAGTTTTTGAAAGCTATTTTCTCCCCCCACCCCCCATCTGCTTTCTAGGCACTGGAGGCTCCAAGTTCACCATTGGAAAGTCAATCTGGCTGCTTTGGGCATTGGTGTTTAATAATTCTGTGCCTGTGGAGAACCCCAAAGGCACCACCAGCAAGATCATGGTGCTGATCTGGGCATTCTTTGCCGTAATCTTCCTTGCCAGCTACACAGCCAACTTGGCCGCCTTTATGATCCAGGAGGAGTATGTTGACACCGTGTCTGGGCTCAGTGACCAGAAGGTGAGAAGAAAGGGGTGGGTGATGGGGTCCATGAGGAAAAAGTGTAGACCTGCTCATCTGCTTGGCTTTCTCCTCTCTACCCCCAGACAGACCTATACACATAGTTGCTCTGGTTCCACTTCGCGCTCCTCATTTTCTTTCATGGTGCTTTCCCCTTCCCTCCATCCTTAAAACAGTTTTGCTTTTCCACCGTTAAAAAAAAGGAGGCACCAGATAATAAAACTTGACCTTCAGTCAGGTTAAATGGATTGCCAATTCTGCTATGTTTTTTTTAACCAAGGTGGAGATGTAGGTTCTGGTGACCAAAAACTCCTTGTCAAGTCCACTGCTCCAATATTTGACTAACTTAAACATCAGGGAGAGGTATGCTACTGGTACATTTTAAGATTAAGAGTTACATCTTTGTTTTTCTACACTGTCCATTTTCACCTAACATTTCTTGACAAAGCCAAGAACTGCTTACAATGTCTTTGATCTGAGCTCCGTGAATTTTACTTGCAAAGAAGCTTGTCTTCCAAGATAACCACCTGGAATTGTCCAGAACAAGACAGGAAGGCAGGAAACCATACATTTTTTGTTTCCCACTCCAAAATACCAGAATGCTATAAAGTCTATGACTGTTGGAGAACTATTTGTAAAGACCTTGATGGAATTCAGACCTCCTATATAGAAAGCAAATGTGTTCATCGTATTACAGTTTGTACTACCCAGCATGTGCTCTCCTTGAAATCTCCGATTTGGAAAATCGGAACAGGCCCTAATGGCATGCCTATCTGAAAAACAGGAGAGCTACCAAGTCTACATCTGCCACAAATCCAACATTGTTTTGTAATTTTTAAATATTATACCCTCAAGGCATCTCAATAGCCAATACAGGTAGTCCTCAGTTAACAATGGCAATTGGGACCAGAATTTCTGTCGCTAAGTGATGTGGTCATAAAGCGTGACAACAGGTTTTATGACTGCGTTGCTTAGTGACGGCAGTTCCGGCACTTCTGGCCAGCTTCCCCATTGACTTTGCTTGTAGGAAACCAGCAAAAAAGGTCGCAAATGGTGACCACGTGACCACTGCGATGGCCGGAACTTCTAGGACCAGTCATAAGTACCACTCATTCAGTGCCGTCATAAGTTTGAATGGTCGCTGAACAAGTGGTCGTTAAGCGAGGACTGCCTGTATTTAATTTCAGACAAAGAGGTTGTATTTTGCCGAGAGAGTGTACATGGACATAATTAATAATAATTTATTAAACTTGTATGCCGCTCGATTCCCAACGACTCTGGGTGGCTCACAACAAACAAAGAAATTACAATAAAATCAATAAAAAATAAAAGATGGCAAGCACGACAGACCAGACGGAACGAAGCAAGGGGTCTCGCTCCCCATGTTTGCCTACTAAGGTGTAACTTACCTAAACCAGTGTGTTTCCCAACCTGATGCCTTCAAATGCGTTGGACTTCAACTCCCATCCTTCCTTCCAGCATAGGAACTGAATTCCAGTACGTCCAGAGCATACCAAGTTGTGGAAGATGGACAAGCTGTTGGACTCATTTGTCACATTGAGTAGCTCCACAGGGCCCTCCACCAGGAAGCCTTGCTGGTACCCAGCATGTATTGGGTGTATTTATAAACCAGGACGTGGCTGATTATCGCCGGGTAATTAGCCCCTGACGAACAACCACAGCTGTGGGAAGGAGGGGGCCACGCAAACCGGACCAGCTGTGGCAAGGCAGCCTGGCTCCCATTGAATCCCTTTCGTTAAGAGCTAACAAGCTGGGGTGTAATTAATAGACACAATTAATGTCCAGCAAGAAACGCAATCTCAGATAAATATTAAACAGCTCAGATTAACAAATTCACACTGTGTGGGGAGGGAGGGAAAGTTAGCGATTGGAAGCAGAGGGAGGAAAGTTCTGCAAAATGTGCTCGAAATGGGCATTTCTGGATAGATTTCATACTCTGAATTAAGCCACACTGAGCCCAGTGGCTTTCTTCCTTGGCAAGCGTATCTAGGACTGCAGATTTAGTGGTGTAAAATTCCACAGCGGAGGCATGTTAATGTGTTACAACACTACAGTGAATAATCTTTCAGCAGCACCTAAAAACAAACAGATAAATTTGAGACGCCAGCTTTGAAAGAGCAGAATTGCTCTTCTGGAGCTTGTGGTGGTGAAAGGCACTGGATTTAGTTCTTTCATAGCCATGGGCAACCTCAGGTCTCCCTCCTCTGGCCTCCTTTCAAAGCCCCCTTCAGCAAGGCCTTCAGCTCAGAATATGATCAAGAGAAATGTGTTGCTCTCCAGAGGTGAGAGAAAGAGGTTGCTGGGGCAGCAGGAGAAGGAAGAAGGCAAAAAGGGGGAGGCCCTGCCCCCCCCCGCCCCCGCTCCAGCCCCACTGTTTGCTGGTCTGTGACCCTCCCATGTGCAGCTGTTGAAGGATAAAGCTCCACCACTGCTGCCTATTAAAACAGAAACCTTCCCTTTGTTTCTCTGACAAGGAGGCACAGTCCATAAAACCCTATTGAAAAACAAGCCAGTTAATCTTTAAGGTATCACAAGACTCTTTTGTGTCCTCCGCTACAAACCTTTCTCCATCTCTGCATCCTCATATTCTCCTCCCATATATTCTTAGCCACCTCCATTTGTCCTTTCTCTATTCCTCTTTCCCCCTGTTCCTTGATTATATCCACTCCTCTAGCAGACTCCAGATAATCTGCACCCATCTCCTGCGTTCCTTTCCAGCTTTCTCTTGGTGCTTTTGTCTCTCTAATGGCTCCTCAGCCATTTGTCACCAAGTAGCTTTTTTCCATGATCCTCATTTACAGGAATCAATCACTTTAAAGTGCTGATGCTCTGATGTTTGTCCCTGACAAGGGATGGGTTTAAAATTTGCTGCTTCCTCAATATCTACTGCCATGCTGGAGAGGGCCCCAGGGCCCCCAGAATATGAAGAATCGAATTGGCTCAGGAATCTCTTACACGCAGCCAATTTTATGAGGCTTGAAACATGACAAAGATGTTTTTCTCTGGCTACAGCTTTCTGAAGCCACCGCTTGGAAAAGAACAAACAGGCTGTCCCTGCCCTTCATACTTCTAAATGTGTCCCAATCTATTTCCGTAGTGCTGATCTCTCTGCACCTCTCTGTCAACAATCGTTCTCTGACAACTGCTGAATCCATCTATATCCAGAATTATCTTTTCATTTGCTCTCCTCTTCTTTTGCATAAAAGACAAAGTTAACTATTCACCTCCAGTATTTGTAAACTTAAATGTATGTATGTGTGTATAGAGGGAGGGAGGGAGGGAGGGAGGGAGAAAAGAACGGAAGAAAGGAAGAAAAGGAAGAAAAGGAAGGAAGGAAGGAAGGAAGGAAGGAAGGAAGGAAGGAAGGAAGGAAGGGAAGGAAGGAAGGAAGGAAGGAAAAGAAAGAAAAGAAAGGAAGGAAGGAAGGAAGGAAGGAAGGAAGGAAGGAAGGAAGGAAAAAAAGAAAGAAAGAGAAAGAAAGAAAGAAAGAAAGAAAGAAAGAAAGAAAGAAAGAAAGAAAGAAAGAAAGAAAGAAAGAAAGAAAGAATCAACCTCAAAAATCTCTGCATCACTTCTTGTGCAGCCCTCAAACCACCTCCAGAACTCATGATCTCTCTAGGCCAGAGCTTTCCAAATTTTTCATGTTGGTGACACACTTTTTAGACATGAATCATTTTGCGACACACTCTTACAGCAAGGTACAAGGCAGGCACTAGGACCTGCGCTGAACCCTGGCAGGGCAGGTTTGGAGGCAGCAAGGCACAAGGCAGGTACTAGGACCTACGTGGAATCCTGGCAGGGCAGGTTTGGAGGCAGCAAGGCACAAGGCAGGCACCAGGACCTGCGCGGAATCCTGGCAGGGCAGGTTTGGAGGCAGCCAGGCAGAAGGCAGGCACCAGGACCTGCGCGGAATCCTGGCAGGGCAGGTTTGGAGGCAGCCAGGCAGAAGGCAGGCACCAGGACCTGTGCGGAATCCTGGCAGGGCAGGTTTGGAGGCAGCCAGGCAGAAGGCAGGCACCAGGACCTGTGCGGAATCCTGGCAGGGCAGGTTTGGAGGCAGCAAGGCACAAGTCAGGCACCAGGACCTGCGCGGAATCCTGGCAGGGCAGGTTTGGAGGCAGCCAGGCACAAGGCAGGCACCAGGACCTGCGTGGAATCCTGGCAGGGCAGGTTTGGAGGCAGCCAGGCACAAGGCAGGCACCAGGACCTGCGTGGAATCCTGGCAGGGCAGGTTTGGAGGCAGCCAGGCAGAAGGCAGGCACCAGGACCTGCGCGGAATCCTGGCAGGGCAGGTTTGGAGGCAGCCAGGCAGAAGGCAGGCACTAGGACCTGCGCGGAATCCTGGCAGGGCAGGTTTGGAGGCAGCAAGGCACAAGGCAGGCACTAGAACCTGCGCTGAACCCTGGCAGGGCAGGTTTGGAGGCAGCCAGGCAGAAGGCAGGCACCAGGACCTGTGCGGAATCCTGGCAGGGCTTGGAGGCAACAGCAGCCACGACACACCCAGACACTGCAGCCGACACACTAACGTGTCGCGACACACAGTTTGGAAAGCTCTGTTCTAGGCTTTTCCTAGATAACACTTTAATAACTGTTCTTAACTTTTAAGCACCCGAACTGTAAACCTGGTAATTGATTATAACCCGTAGGGTTAATAACCAGTTGTGCTGCATGAAACTGACAAGCAGAGTCATTATGAAATACAAGGTAGATTGGAAAAATAATATTTAGAGCAGTGAAATGCAACAAAGAATGTCTATCTTTCTTCCTGACTGTGGCTATGTGACTTGCACGTATACAGTTTTTTCTGCTAAGGGGATACAAAAGCATGTTTGGCCTCATGTCCTTGACTCTAAATGCCTTTTACCCAAAGCTGTTTTTAATTACAAAATGATATTGGAGTCAGCTCTACCTGTGTCAAGTAAGGAGCCCCCAAGACATATTCTCAGATGTGCCTTCAAGAGATATCAACATCATTCACCTGGGTTGTGGGTAGCACTTTGATTGCCAGAAAAATAAAATAAAAGGAGAGACTCTATGACCATATCCCTGGAAAAATCCTTCCTGATAGCTGATGCTTCCCAGCATTCTTTCCAACCTTCCTCAAAGACTTTTTGTTAGAATAAAATACATAAGAGTAGAAAGAGGAATTAGATCAATGTATAAATATATAGTCTTCTTAAAATAAACAAAATCTTCATCAGTCCATCTGTCGTCCTAACCATCCATCTGCCAGCTAGCCAGTTCTATACTTATCTGACCCCCTGACATAGTGGAAGTCTCCTTATATCTGGAACTCCTAATGTTTGGAGATGATTTCTGTTCTAATCAGTGCTAGCCAAACATCATGTATTTCACTCAGCCAAAACACAGAAACCCCCAATCATCTCTGATAGGATTAGTCCCTTCCTTCCTTCCTTCCTTCCTGTGTTTCCTTTTCATTTCTAAGGATGGAATGTCAAGGGTCACCCCTCCCCAGTTCTTTAAATGCCCATTTCATTTGTCTTCTCTTAACAGTTCCAGAGACCCCAGCACCATTATCCTCCTTTGAGATTTGGCACCGTTCCCAATGGTAGCACTGAAAAAAATATTCGGAACAACTATGGGGAGATGCACGAATATATGGGGAAGTACAACCAGCGCAGTGTGGAGGATGCACTTCAGAATCTGCAGACTGGGTAAGAAAGGGGGAATGGCGGAGGAGAAGGGAGATATGGGGGGGGGAAGGTTCGTTGTTGTCTTTTCATGTCTTCATTTGGCCACCCAGATTTTAACACTGCCTCCTGCGGCCTGGAGAACATAGTCTGTGGTAGTTTTAGGTAAGAGTAGCTCACATTCCAGCCCGGTGTACCGTCTGAAGACCTTACTGGCAAACATATTCCAGCAAGCGTCAGAGTGCAGTCATACACCTGGAAAAAGGGCTGTGTTTCCCCTTCCTTCGCAACTCACAGCAGCAAAGGGATATTAATTGCTGTGGCGATTACAGTGTGACATTTGATTAAGCAAGTGTCATGGGCTGCTGTTGGATGTGGCTGGTGACATGGCTGGCTCTCACACTCACATTATTTTGTGACCTTGTAACACAAGTTTGTTAATTAGATTTTATTAAATAAATCTTAGTCAAGTTAATAATGCGAGTTTTGGTCAATTAATCAGTGAGTCGGTTGAAACACGAGAAAAAGGAGCTCTAAAGGCAAAAAAAGCATTTTGTTTTCAGAGTATGCACATGCGGGACGCAGAAAACATCTCCTTAGAAGAGGCTTTCCCTCTTTCCTCTCATGCGAGGGGAATGCCTCTTCAAGGACTTGTATTATTTAAAAAACAAAAATGTTCAAACCTACTGGTTTATCAATGGTAAATGGTTGTTAAGGGCATTCAAAATATTCTGAATCAGTTCAGTTCAACCAATTTTTATTTTATTTTATTATTTTATTTTATTTTATTTTATTTTATTTATTTTATTTTATTTTATTTTATTTTATTTTATTTTATTTTATTTTATTTTATTTTATTTTATTTTATTTTATTTTATTTTATTTTATTTTATTTTATTTATTTATAGTGATATTTATACCCCGCCTATCCCCTCCCTAATGGAGGACTCTAGGCGGCTTACATTCATATATATACAATTCAAATTATACAATTCACCAAATTCAATTCACCGCGCATGAAGGGAGGGGGGTGAGGGAACCGACTCTACTAGGCTCCTGACTACAATTCCCAGGATGCCTTGAGCCGGCTGCTGACGTCCTGTAGCTGTCACATCCGGGTCCTTCGTCACCACTGCCATTCGATCTTCCTCCTCTCCTCTCCTCCGATGGAGCCGACTTCCCGAGAGGACGCCAGCAAATTAGCCCACTTAAGGTGGTACCCATTTTATCTACTTGCTAGGGTTTCGAACTGCTGGGTTGACAGGAGCTAGGACTTAGCAACGAGAGCTCACTTCGCGTGCGGGGTTCGAACTGCCGACCCTACAGCTCAGCTGTTTAACCTGCTGAGCCATCCGCGTCCCATTAATGAATCATTATTAATTAATTAATCAATGAGTCTTCAAATCTTCTGAATAATTACCTAGGAGTAAGTCTGTACTTATGTTTAAAGAAATAAATTAATCTGCCAAGGCTGGGTGTGCCTTTCTTGTATCACGTCACGAATACATGCTAGTCCAGCTGTGCCTACTACTAAAAAGGGCTTCCTACTATTCCTCACAACAGCACTTTCTATGAATATCTATGAATCTTTGCTGATTTCTTTTCGAAAGAAACTAAATAAGACAAGCCCCACCCCATGAGGTATTCAGCGCTAAGGGAATTATGCAGCTTTATGCCCTCAGTAAAACTGCTATGAGGGGTTTATATGTGAATTTCTAAATGTCTTGTCTCTGAACGTTTTGTGACTTAAATATTATTTTCCACGATATAGGAGGTATCATACCTCAGCCTTCTCTGAGCAGACATATGGGTAGGGTCCTCATTGCTATTGGAACAGCTGTCAAGCCTGCTATCAATTTAAAAAGCCAACTGGCTGGGTTATTATAGATACATGATTTACTATTTAATCCTATATACGTTCATATATGCTGCTAATTAAGACAGATTAACAGCTACCTCATGATTCTGCAGAAAATTATAAACACTCTCACACATAAATTAGTCTCCCTGGTTTAGTTAAAAGTGAATTTTAACCTGAAGGGAACATGTTACATTTTATTATTTATATTGTTGTTTAAACTCCTTCTTTGGACTTCGTATCCAGTCCCGTAGCATGGCTTCTACCCCTGCGCCTGCCCCAAATCCACAGCTGGTCCCAGGCATCATAAAGTTGCTGGGATGTGCAAAAATGTTGTACAAGGAAGCAGAACTGTAGACAATTCTCCAGCCTGGCCCTATACAAAGTTCACTGTAATCAAAGGATTGGGCTATTTCTGAGTACAAGGAACTAGAAGTAGCAAAATCATACAACTAAAGTATTTAAGAGGAGATAGATGAAAAGGTGGAGGGGTATATCGTATCAGCGAATCAATTAAATTGAGGGAGCAATGAAGAAAAAATGAAGGAAGGTGGAGGCCACGATTAAGTTCTAACAATAAAGAACTTTTTTTTCTTATAGGTTTATGAATTGTATTCCCAGTACTTTAAACCTCTGCCCATTTTTTTTTACTGTTTTAAGGATATTAATCAGTCATAAAATAATATCTCTGTACGCTGTTATATTGGGATAGACTGAGGATTAAGAGAGACTCGGCTACGCTGCCAGACCAGTCACTCAGATTATTTGCTAGCTTCTTCCTCCTGACCATCTACAGCAGGGTTTCTCAACCTTGGCAACTTTAAGAGGTGTGGACTTCAACTCCCAGAATTCCCCAGCCAACCATGCAACTTTCTACGCATCTGTCAAACCAGCTCACTTTTAAGCCATTTGGGATAGACTCAAAGAAAACTGTACTCTTTCAAGATTCAAAAACGTGTGTCCAGTTTATTTGGAACAAATACTTAAGATTCAACAGTAGATCAGTTTCAAAACCAGAGAAATCAAATGTGCAGATCCTTACAGCCCACCTTCCCTTCAGGCGCACCCACCTCTGGGCTCATCTCAGCCCGCCTTCTTTCCCCGACTGCAGGAAGCTGGACGCCTTCATTTACGACGCAGCCGTCCTCAACTACATGGCCCGCAAGGAAGAAGGCTGCAAACTCGTCACCATAGGAAGTGGGAAAGTCTTTGCGACGACCGGCTATGGCATCGCGTTGCAAAAAGGATCCAAATGGAAGCGGCCCATTGACCTGGCCCTGCTCCAGTTTCTCAGCGATGGTAAGGCCTCACCGATCGGGGCCGGGTTCTAAGGAGGGAAATAGAAATAGAAGCCGGGATGTCTGGGTTAGAAGCAAACGATGAATCGGGATATGGAGGGCATGTCTTTTTTTTTCAGTTTCTGAGTGGATTTGTTGTTCAGACGTTTAGTCGTGTCCGACTCTTCGTGACCTCATGGACCATAGCACGCCAGGCCTTCCTGTCCTTCCTGTTTCTGAGTGAATAGTAGCATGCTTTCACTGAGTGAGAGTTGAGGGGGCGGAGAGCTGAAATGGACCTTTTAAAACGTACCAGTGTCTAAAAGGAAGAGTATTGTTTATTATGCTAAGTCAGGGGTCGGCAAACTTTTTTTGCCGGGAGCCATTTTGACATGCTCGTGCACATTTTGAAGTGCTCGAGAGCCAGGGGGCGGGGTTTGCGGGCGCGGGCCAATCGCGTGGAAGGGGGCGGGGTTTGCGGGCGGGAGCCAATCGCGTGGAAGGGGGCGGGGTTTGCGGGCGGGAGCCAATCGCGTGGAAGGGGGCGGGGGAGGTTTGGAAGAAGAAGGGAAAGAGAGGCTCGACTGCTTCGGCGGCGGCGCTTCCAGGTTGTCGCTGCGGCGGCAACGGCTGCCCCTTCAAAAGGGCAGGCTCCGGGGACCCCGAAAATGCCCTCAGTTTAGGCAGGGAGGCTGCGCCAAGCTGCCTCAGCTGTTCTGCGGGGAGAATTGCCACCCCAGGGCAGCGTGTGCATGTGGAGAGGGGAGGTTTCTGCCTCCCTGCCGGAACCGAGGGCATTTTCGGGGTCCCCGGAGCCTGCCCTTTCGAAGGGGCACTGCTGCCCAAGCTGCAGTGCTGCCCCTTCGAAAGGGCAGGCTCCGGGGACCCCGAAAATGCCCTCAGTTTAGGCAGGGAGGCTGCGCCAAGCTGCCTCAGCTGTTCTGCGGGGAGAATTGCCACCCCAGGGCAGCGTGTGCATGTGGAGAGGGGAGGTTTCTGCCTCCCTGCCAGAACTGAGGGCATTTTCGGGGTCCCCGGAGCCTGCCCTTTCGAAGGGGCAGCGGCAGCAGCAGCTGCAGTGCTGCCCCTTCGAAAGGGCAGGCTCCGGGGACCCCGAAAATGCCCTCGGTTCCGGCAGGGAGGCTGCGCGCAAGCTGCCTCAGCTGTTCTGCGGGGAGAATTGCCACCCCAGGGCAGCGTGTGCATGTGGAGAGGGGAGGTTTCTGCCTCCCTGCCGGAACCGAGGGCATTTTCGGGGTCCCCGGAGCCTGCCCTTTCGAAGGGGCACTGCTGCCCGAGCTGCAGTGCTGCCCCTTCGAAAGGGCAGGCTCCGGGGACCCCGAAAATGCCCTCAGTTTAGGCAGGGAGGCTGCGCGCAATTTCGGGGAAATGCCCTCGGTTCCGGCAGGGAGGCAGAAACCTCCCCTCTCCACATGCACACGCTGCCCTGGGGTGGCAATTCTCCCCGCAGAACAGCTGAGGCAGCTTGCGCGCAGCCTCCCTGCCGGAACCGAGGGCATTTTCGGGGTCCCCGGAGCCTGCCCTTTCGAAGGGGCAGCACTGCAGCTCGGGCAGCAGTGCCCCTTCGAAAGGGCAGGCTCCGGGGACCCCGAAAATGCCCTCGGTTCCGGCAGGGAGGCAGAAACCTCCCCTCTCCACATGCACACGCTGCCCTGGGGTGGCAATTCTCCCCGCAGAACAGCTGAGGCAGCTTGCGCGCAGCCTCCCTGCCTAAACTGAGGGCATTTTCGGGGTCCCCGGAGCCTGCCCTTTCGAAGGGGCAGCACTGCAGCTCGGGCAGCAGTGCCCCTTCGAAAGGGCAGGCTCCGGGGACCCCGAAAATGCCCTCGGTTCTGGCAGGGAGGCAAAAATCCCGCGGGCAGGCTGCCGGGCTTCCCGACGCACAGCTGATTGGCGCGGAGAATTTCCACTCCCTTCAGCGCTTCCGGCTTGTCACGCGACACACAGTTTGGAAAGCCCTGCCCGTCGTCAAGATGGCTGCCGGAGACGGCTGCCAGGTTGCCAGGGGTATGCCCACAGCAACGCACACCATGCCCGCTGCCGCGCCTGCCCCGCCACACTCGCTGCCGCGCCACGCCCGCCACGCCTGCCTGCGGAAGAGCCACACTCAAGGGGCCAAAGAGCCGCATTTGGCTCGCGAGCCGCCATTTCCGACCCTTGTGCTAAGTGGATACTCCCAAGTAAGTGGCACTGGAAAAGGTTTTTTTAAAAACTATATAGCCCCACTGGACTGTGAAGAGATCCAGATGGAAAGGGCAAAATGTGATTCAGAGTACTTATGAATGTGCACGTAGTGTGTCAGGAGCACCTTAAAGCAAACTCATATTTTCTCAGGATTGACAAATGCAGGAAAAGGACCAACTACTTTAAGGTGTTCCTGATAGTTGCTACATGTGGGCTCCTGCATGCTCTGGATCACATTTTGCCCTTTGGAGCCAAATCTCCATACAGCCATTACCCAAACTGTATGGCCTAAATTGGTAACAGCATCTGTTGTGGGGCATCTGGTACCTATTTCTCAGGCATATATTTAAAATAATTCCTATAATTCTAAGCCCAAGATTTATGCATGACCCATGTTCCCTTCTCAGACTGAGAAACAAGAATCTTCTTCATCTGTTTGCCAACAAGTTGGATTAAGCAGCATCACTGTGATAAGAGAGAATATTCCTTGTCCTCAGCTAGAAATGGACTATGATCCTGTTTTTCTATGCAGATTCTATGCAAAGCATTCATTTTTATCACAGACATTCTCCCCATCAGTTACAATTTTAATTTCTCCCATCTTAACATCTCCTTCATAATTTTGTTCCATGTCTTAACATAATTATTTTGAAATAACATACAATTTATATTTGTCATAGTAATACCCAAGTACTTTACATTTTTCTCAATCTTAAAACCAGTTTTCTCTATCAGTTCTATTTGATCTTCTATTTTCCTATTTTTTATTAACATCTTCGTCTTCTGTTTTCTATGCATACATTCTAAACTCCAGTTAGCACTGATTAGTGTCCTTTTAACACACACTAATTCAGAGCTTTCCAAACTGTGTATCGGGACACGTTAGTGTGTCGGCTGCAGTGTCTGGGTGTGTCGCGGCTGCTGCTGCCTCTGAGCCCTGCCAGGATTCCACGCAGGTCCTAGTGCCTGCCTTGTGCCTTGCTGCTTCCAAACCTGCTGTGATTCCGCGCAGGTCCTAGTGCCTGCCTTGTGCCTTGCTGTAAGAATATGTCGCGAAATGATGCATGTCGAAAAAGTGTGTCACCAACATGAAAAGTTTTGAAAGCTCTGCACTAATTATTCATTTACATTTGCAACCAAGATTCCTAAATGTAAGATTGCATGTTCCTCTTGTACTGAGAAGTCCAGGTTGAGTTTTTTTCAGATGAAATACAACAGGTAATATCAATCTGATTTACAAGTTGAGTGCAATAGAGGCAAATGGATATTCCTGCAACAAGCAGCAAATGTATCAATCTTGTATAACAAATTAAGGAAGAGAGAACAAGGCACTGCGTTGCACCGGCTGCTTCACCTTCCGCCAGCAAAATTCATATTTATTCCAGTTCAAAAATGCAAAATAGGTTTTTATCATCACTTCCCAAACATTCATGATAATTGCACTTTTCAATGCTGCAGACTCAAATTCATTATAGCCTATGTGAGTCTGTTTTTTAAGTCCCTAAACAATTGTTGATAGAAAGAGGCCCCTTAGCAGCCTCCTTTCTCCTTCCACTTTCAGCAGCTGCACCATCCCCAGCTATGCTGTAACCTGTGTGGTCACACACCAACTTCTCTGTTGGGCAGCAGAGACAGACCGCTTCTGGCTCTGCTCCCACAGCATTGCAGCATGCATGTCTGAACTTCCAAGTTTCCCACGGGTGGGAATTCTCACTTCATCCCACCTCCCCAGCATCCCTGACAAGATTCCAGTGCTGTGGTGTCATGGTACTCCTTTGCTTGTCTTTTAAACGGAGTCGAGGGGCAGCTTAGATTCTTCCCTTTGCCACGGTTACTCTGGTTACTTAGAAATCACTAAATGAATGGGCAGAACGTTTAAGTCACGGCACTGATGGGAGGCGTGGCACTGATCGGATGCCAGTCTCTGTGCTCAGCCATTGGTCAGTTGGGGTTCACTCGTATGATGCTGTTTGCTGTTGAGGTTGAGAGCAGAGAGGAGAATTACAGGCAGGGTTAAGAGTGGGTGAAGATTTGAGGAGTGAAAATGAGGCAGTGTGGAAGTGCCCTCCAATATTGTTGTGGTCCTGGATCAGCCTTCCCAGCTGTGTTTGTGAATACCACCGGCAGATTTCTCTAGCCATCCTGTATACCGCTAATACAACCAGAGGGCACCAGCTTAAGGAAGGCTGCTGCTTGGTCATTTGAGGCCTTGGCAATCCATTTCTGCCCTGAACAAGAAGACTTGGTATTTTTTGGGAGGAGAGGAAGAACAGGGGAGAAGTACATCCACACAGTCCTATTGTAATGGTGTGTGGGAATGACCTTGGGAGACAGGAAGAAGAGTCGCAGTCTGAGCGAACTGTGAAAACTGAGTCTGAAGGAGGGTGGGTGGAGAAAGCATCTCAGAAGGGACTCATCTGAGAAGGCAGAGTAAAAGTAAGGGAGGGGAGATGTACTTTCAGACTTGAAAGATTCTGTTACTGTAGCCTTACAATAAAGGCAGCATTAGTACGCATGGTTTTTATTTTATTATTATTATTTAATTTATTTATTTATTAAACAAATTTATATGGCCACCCAACACACACACAGTGACTCTGGGCAGCTTACAAAATTAAAACCCATAAAAACAAAACACACCCCCCACGGCGGTAGCAAACACATTCAAATTAACCACTGGATCGGCTCCGAAGCGACCTGGGGTCCCCAGGCAGCTGACAGAACCACGTCTTCAGGGCCTTCCGGAAACGGAGCAAAGAGGGGGCCAATCTTATCTCTGGGGGAATGATGTTCCAAAGGGAGGGAGCCACCACGGAGAAGGCCCCCTTCGTGATGCTTCTTGTCTGGACTACCTCAAACGGCTGACACCAATCTCTTTCTCCCACCTCCCTCCTTTGTTTCAGATGAGATCGAGCTCCTGGAGCGCCTGTGGCTGTCGGGGATTTGCCACAATGACAAAATTGAGGTGATGAGCAGTAAACTGGATATAGACAATATGGCGGGTGTCTTCTACATGCTTTTGGTAGCCATGGGGCTAAGCCTGCTGGTCTTCGCCTGGGAACACCTTATCTACTGGAAACTGCGTCACTGCATGAGACACACGGGCCGGCTGGACTTTCTGCTCGCCTTCAGCAGGGTGAGCTAGCAAAAGAGGGTGCAGTTCCCATATACTCCCCACAACTGTTCGCTTCCTTCCACAGACGTCTTCTTCCCAGCTTCTCCTACTTCTGTCCTTTTATCTAGAGCTGCGGCAATTCTATGATGGCATTGCTCAAATATTCCAAGGGGTAATGGATACTGAAATCAGCATTTTTAGAATTTTAGTTTTGGGTTAAAAAAAAAAAAAAACAGGTTTCTAGAGGCTTGGAGGATAAGTGTGTGCGTATGAGCAATGGAATATGGAATCTCATAAGGGGAAGGAGCTCATCAAGATTTCAAGTGGGACTGTTGGGTCTGACATTACCTACGATTAAATGATGCAAAGGAAATCAATGTACTCAGGTTTGCTTGTTGATATAGAACATGGAAGTTAGCCTACTTGAGATAGAAATCAGCTATTTTTAGGTCATGCATTCCTGCTTCTATCCTCCTCTGCCCCATCTCTTTATCTAGGCCTGTCAACAGATGTATATAAATTGAGTAATAGTCCCACTTTTGAAGCATACGCAGCATGTTTTGTTCACATAAGGAAATCTCTTCTCCAAGGAAGACCGGCTGTGGAGGTCTATAGCAGAAACTAGCTTGCGAACATAACTCATTTGTTAGTGCCTTTAATGTAAAAAATCCACCTCTCTGCACTTAAAGAAAAAAAAATTGCACTTCTTTTTAAATTAAGGCGGGCTATTAACATTTTGTTGAATAAATGTGTTTTCATTCAGCTCAAGGGGGGGGGAAATGGCTAGCTTGCCTGAAGAACAAGGTGGGGACGTTCCAATGAATCAACATTTAATGTGCTGATGTGTGTGTCTATCAAATGCAGTGACACATTGGAAGAAGCCAGGCTCGCGCCCAGAAGTGGGGTGGAGAGGGGGAACTACATCAATACATTTTAATGTGACGTTAGTCTGCACCCAACAACTCCATGCCTCCCTCTTTTTTTAAAGAAACAATCTAGATTATTGGTGACTAATTTCTAAAAAGTGGGGGAGAGGGAGCAGGAGCCATCTATTTGATTTTAAAGCCTAGTTTTGAGCTTTTACAAAGACTGTGGCTCCACTAAAGGAAGACTGGGCAGCATCCGGTTTTGATGTGTGTAACAATTACTTGCCATAATCAGAAGATTATGGTCCCCACAGTGTTTCTTTTTAGCCATCTTCAGATAGGATGAATAAACTGGTAGCATAGTGGTGAGCCAGGACACACACTTTTTGTAGTTCTTACTTGCACATCTTGAACGCCAGTCTGTTTCTTAGTCTGGTCTACCTTATCGGGCTGACCAAAGTAAAGAATTCCAGTTCTTCTAGAATTCGTAGTGCTGCCTTGGTACAGCTTGAATAGGTACGTTCATTAGGATGACGCTTCTCAAATGGGGGGTTTGATATAAATACTCAAAACGGATAAATTGGCTGAGGAATTTGATGCTGGATTACTATAAAGCTGTTGGATGGCAATCAGAGAGGGCGGTGGCCAGTCACGTGCAGAGACCCCGGGTGGTGGCATGAGGAGACGACATTGGAAATGGGCCGATGGGAAGAAGTGATGTGGTTGGTGAGAGGAGGCATCTGTACCTCATTGAAATTCTTAAGTCGCAGTTGGAAGGAAGTAATTTTGTAAAACTAAGGGTCAGTGCTTGATATTGTCGTCATCATCATCATCACTGCATGTCAGGAGCTATTGCAGGTAGATAAAAAGGTGTCTTAACTTGAGTTAGATCCCTGGTCCAGCTAGCTCAGATATTGTCTCCCCTACTTTGGCAATCACCCTGTAGGAGTTCAGGTCTTCTTCCAGCCCCACTCAGAGATCATGCAGAGAACCCAACCTAGAACGTTCTTGGTACAAAACTGATACTTGACTGTCCTGCCTGCACAGGCATCATCTTAGGGAACATTCTCTTGTTCATAATTTCTCCATCGCATTTTCTACAGTATAAAGTTACGTCAACTTGCTAGAGGAAGAAACATAGGTATAGTTGAAGAACCGTCTTATGCATATCTTTTTCTCCCATTTCTTCCAGGGCATGTACAGTTGTTGTAGCAGCGAAGACCCCAAACTACCAGACCAGCAGCAGCTGCCCATCCTGAATCATACCTACGGACCATCACGAGGTGCGGCCCCAGCACTGCCCAGTCCCCCTGGGCCCCCACTCCCCTGTTCCAGCTTCCTGCCTCGTGAACGGCGCATTGTGGAGCGGTGGCGTCATGCCCGTAGCCCCAATTGTTACAAGGATTTGTACCCCCCCACTCCTGCAGAACTCCCTACCACCAAACCCACACGCCACAGCCTCAAGAGTCCTTTCTCTGACGGCTTCCACCGGTTCTATGGCCCCATTGAACCTGAAGGCCTCTCGGATCACGTCAGCGGCAAAAAAATGGCGCCCTGTCAGCTCTCTCCCCCACAGCCTTCCCGTGGGCTGGAAAACCCTCCATCCTACTTTGCTATAGTGCGTGAAAAAGAGTCTCCAGACATGCCACCAGTGGCATCAGGTTGGCAACGCAAATCTCTCCGGGGCCTGTATGAAAGTTTCCAAACAGGGAAAGGGACTGGCCGAGCTTCAGAGGTGAAAAAATATGATGGTCCTACAAGCAGTTATGCGACTAAAAGCCCTTGTGAGTTGGAGAGGGGCAGTGCCCGGCCTTTTGGGAAAGAGCGAGGCCGGTACGGCTACACCCGGCTGTCCTACGAGGATGAACGTTCCCCGCCTGTTCCCCGTTACCGACATGCTGAGGAGGCATCTCTGCCACGCGCCGAGCCGGAAGCTAAATGCCCCACCACGTCAAGCCGCGAGAGGAGCTCCCGGGCTCATATCTGCCGCAGTCATTCCCACCCGCTTGCCGTCGGTGCCAGTTTGCACAGCCAAAGTCACTACGTGGACTTTTCGGACTCCGATTCCGACATCTGTGAGAGAGACAGTGATGGCCACAGCTGCTGGTACCAGTCGCCGGATTATTTCTGTACCTACCCCTCCCGGGAGAGGCAGCTCTTTGCCACGCACAAGCCCCTGCACTACTGGTCGGCCGACAAGTTGGGAAAATGCCACGGATGCCACGGTCCTTGCCAGCACTGCCTGAGCTTGGAGATGGTCCCGCCACCCACTCCGCCATGCCGCAAGGAAGCCTTGCACTATCTGAGCTGCTCCGAAGAGCATTTGGAACGCCGGCTGGACTGGGAACACCGGCACTGCAGCCACTACGGCTGCCTGGTTCCTCGGCATCGCCACGGTTTCCACCGACGCTGCCACCACCATTCCTGTGAGCTGGGGCCGGCTGGTGGAGTCCTCCACCCGACCTCCCGCAGTCTGGAGGACCTCAGCTCCTGCCACATGATGCGCTGTGGGGCCTCCCACCGACACCAGGGCGGCTTCTCACCGGAGTGGCTGCCACGCCGGGTGAGTCGAAGCGGGGAGCTTTTTGCCAGGCGTGGCTCGGCCCACTTCTCCAGCCTGGAGTCCGAGGTATGACCAGCGACAGGTGGGGCGGGCGTGGGAGAGGGGTAGAGAAAGACATTTAGGATGAAATAACAGGAAAAGACCGAATTGTGGCTGAGCCCACAGTTGAGACCGAGAAGGTGGAGATGGCACGGTGGCCCAACCCAAGGAACAAAGGCAATGCCACGAAGATGACCGTGGAGAGGGGGATGCAGATCAGGGCCACCAAGGAACCCACCGAGGCCACCGGCAGGCCGCCAGGATGCCACCACGAAGAGATGGCATCATGTCACATCTCCCTGCCACAGAGAAGGGGAATTGTTCAACCAAAAGAGTATCACAGATAGAACCCACAGTGGGGACTGGAACCACTAATATTCTCATTGAAAAAAGCAAACAGAGAGAAATCAGAAGGGAGGACAGAGACGACATCTCAGAGAGGGGCAATGCTCTGCTACTGCTACCCCAAGTGCCACCAGGATAGCTCCCTGACAAAACACCCGGTCCCTTGCACCAGCCAATTTGCAGCAGGGGGGTAGAGGGGAGCTGTTCCCACCTGCATTTCCATAACAGACCTTTTATATCCAGAAAAAGGGCTTTCCTGCCACTCTGTGGCACATCAGTGGGGTGGGTTCCTGTGGTCAGTGGCAATTGGCTACTGCAACAGCAGGGCTGTTCCTCTTTGAACCCGAGCCGAGCGAGCCCAAGGTGAGGTGGGAGCGTGGTCCGAGGGCGTCCCTGTCCTCCTACAGACTGGCAGCTGGGGCAGCCCGTGCCGTCAGGCTCCAGGGCAGGGGGTGGGGCTTGGAGGACACCCTCCACACACCGGTTTGGACTTTGTGGTGGGAGGGGATGTTAGGAGACAAAACTGTGACTTTGTTCAACAGAAAACTGTGATATTTTTCCTGCACATTTTCCTCTTCTCCCTTCTCACTTTCTTTGCTCTTCTTGGCTTCCATTTATTTCTTCCCTTTTTCCATCGCATATATAAAAATTGCAATCACGCCCCCATCGTTAGGGAGATAGTAGCCCATGGCAAACACCACCTCAGCGAAATGCAAACTCATCTCCTTTGATGCTGTGATGGACATAAATAAGTAAATAAAGCAATCGCAGCCCCGCACTTCACACATCCCAACCAATCTCATATCCTAAAGGGTCTCTTTTTGCAAAACCTGCGCCACATATCCACCAGTGCACTGATGCTCTCCGTGTTCAGAGAGCGATTATAGAAAATGATAGAAAACAGGACTAGGATGCTCTTCAGTTGACTGAAAGGGCACATCGCTTCAACTGAGCAAAACAAAGCCAATAGAAGAAAAATCTGATGCAATAGATAAAATGCTGGATATGATCATCTCCATATACTGTCTTAAAGCCAACTGCGCAGGGCTTCCTTGTGCACACTGTGGGGGCAGAAACAGAAGATGTGCACGTGACTATGACTTTTCCCCATCCCCTGCCTGCAAGGGGGTAATTGTGCATTTCTGTTGTGGAAAAACTGAATGCGCTGCTGCTGCAGGCATATCTTGTGCCTCTTCCCATACCGAAGAGGCACAAAATCTCCAGAAGTAAGAGTGCTCAAAGGAATGGAAACTTGTCTTCAAAGCCCAAGATCTTGCTAGAACCCCTGGAAATACCCAGGCATGGAATCTGACCTCATGTGCCAAACGTACCAGACAAAACTAACAAAGAACCAGGTTTTTAGAGAAATGTGTGTTGTCATTGATCTGTGGAACCCACTACAACAGGATGTGATTAGCCGCAATTGTTACATTTTCTAACATACTGAAAGTTTAAATTAAATATCTGGAAAACTGCAATATAAATGATAAGTAGGTAAGGCAGGGTGAAGTTTGGTATGGCAGTAACCCAGGAATCAGTGAGAATTGAATGTGCTACAAAAAGCGATATTATTCTTTGCATCCAGTGATGTTTGGAACTTTCTCTAGCACGATGGTGTGTAGCATGAATCATAATCAGGTTCAGGGAGAAATAAGACTTGATGGTGGTAAAGCCTTGCTAATACTACCATCAGGTCACTGCCGAATTCCTGTAAAAAGAGTCAAGGATCCCCAACTTTTCTGGCCTAGTGAGCATATTTAGAATGATAATACAGTACATGTTGTGAACATTTTGGGCTGCCATGAGGACAAAGGATTAGCCCATTCAGAAGTGGCTGCCAAGGTGGTATGGCCTATTTCCGCCCCGCCCCCCCCCCGCCCCCCCCATCAAAAGCCCTCAAGTGGGGTGAGTCATCTTGAGAAGACAAAGGACTGTGAAGGGTAGGAAGAATGGCAGATGAGAACATTTGGGTGGGGAGGGCTCCTTTCTAGCCCATGCATCACCATCACCAAAATAATTTATTAGCGGTCGATTTTCTCCCGATAGCTTTGGACATTCGGTATGACCCTTCTTTTAACACATGGCTCATGAAATGAGCACATCCATTTTAAGATTTATCCCAAGCTCCCAGTTTCCCTTTCCATAAATAGGGTGATCAAAGATTCTGCCAAGGAAAAAACTTGTGGGGGGAAAGTTTATTTCAGAAGTTGGCTCCCTGGCCACAGGCATTGGATCTGCTCCCTCGCCTCTTCAATGTGTTTGTTTGAGCATATCTGTGCCACAATTCCAGGCAAGTTCAGTACTGTATTTGGTGACAGGCCCAGAATCGCACACCCTGAACCTCCCTAATATTTCTGGCCCATATAGTTGGGGAAAGGCAGTTCAAATGAGTAAGCTATGCCTGAAGATAAGGGTTTCTCCAGAACTGGAGGTGGGAATTCGCTAAATGTTCTCTGGTGGATCCTCCTTAAGTTGATGGACTTCAGATTCTGGGGCTTGTTGAATAGCAGCTCCAATTAATCTACTGTTTTACATGTCCTAAATTGCTATTGATGGAGCATTGCAGGGAAGGGGGGGGGGAGCGGATTTAAAATTTTCATTTCCCAGAGTAATGCTTTGATTGCAAATGCAGCCATTCGGGGTAGGGGGCAGGCCTCATTTGATGCTTAATGCTAACTGCTGTTGAGAGGTCTTCCTGCCAGTGGCTGCCCAAGCTTAGTGGGATTCCGGAGGTGGAGGACAAGGCTCGCTGGAGTTCCCGCTCTTTCTGTGTGGAAGACTAGAAACAGAATGAGTCCACCAAGCAAATAGTGGATTCTTCCATCTGTGAACCTTCAACAGATTGCCAATTTAAGCTTGTCTCGGTGCACAAGGGGAACCGTTTCAGTCTCTCAGACAGGACCCCCTGGGCTAGACAGGCCATCAGTCGGACTTAGTAATCAGGTTCCCTCCTTGCGCCCTTCCAGAGGCCTTGCTTGAAGCGGTCCCGCTCCCTTTTGAGCCCCTCCGTCAGAGCAGAAGCTTGACAAATTGAGAAAGATTCAGAAGGCAGCGGCAAGGGTGATCAAAGGTCTGGGAGGGGCAAGTTATACGTTGAGATGCTGAAGGAACTGAGGCTGCTCAGCCCCAAGAAAAATAAAATGTAGTTGTCGAGGAAAAGGAGACCTGATGGCCGGTTTCAAATCTCTTTTGAAATGTTAGAAAAGAGAGGGGAAAGAACCAATGGAGGAGAGCCCCAACAAGGAGCTTAATGGACTGGAAGGCGAAGGGAGGCCAAGACATGTGATCTGGATACGTTCCTCTCATGAACACTACTGGGATTCAAAGGAAGCACTGATCTCGTGACATTTTGTCACCAATAACGAAAACACTGTGGTGAAAGTCGTCCCCCCCAGGCCCCCGGCCCTTTTTCCTTGAGGTGCTCGCGTTCTTGTAAATTAAATCCAGAAATAGAGCCCTAATGGGGGACGTAATGGGGGTAAGACTGTTTCTGGGAAAACCAGCTGGTCCTGGCACACCCCAAACTATTCAGCCATAGAACAAGCTCAGCTGGCGGGGGCACTGGCTTTAGGAACGGGACATCCTGTCTCAGGGCTGGGTTGGATCTGAGGGCCTGTAAAGTCCCACCCAACCCTCAAAGTTCTCCAATACAGTAGCAGCGAGAGTGGCCCAGTGCCAGGTGCCACACTGATACACGGTCACTCCCAAACTGGTGCACACACTGCCAAAAAGTTAACTGCAAGAAAATCTCTGTACACCCTCCCAGTTACACAGCCACAGTCAAGCACAAAGGCATACAAGCACACGCCGACCACGCCAGCAGGCAGAGTCGTCAAGCTCTGCAAACGAAGCCCACGTTGCGCAAAATGGACTTACCGTGCAGCCAAAAGGAGCCTGCGCAGCAAACAGGAACCGCAGCCAATGTCACAAGCACAGGGCCTCCATCCCAAATTCAGGAAGGCAGGGTCATTGTCCCCGCCTCGCAGAATTTTAAAAGGACTCCGCAACCACCCTGCACACGCTCTACGCTGACGATGCATTCTTGAAGAGCCATTGTATTAGGACTGTGGCTCACTTGATGTTTCTCCTCTAACGAGGTAAGTGTTATACCCACCGTCACTTGTGTGAAATGTAGCAAAAGACGTTACTCCACTGTGTGTCTGTGGGTCTGGACTCCATGTGTCGTGTGAAGTAGCCCCTTAGTCTATAGCAGCCAAGGACTGATGGTCATAGCACCCCAGAGAGGACCAGCTCTGATGAGATACCAGCGTTTGCAAGCAGTTCGTTCAGTATCCCATAAACGCCGAGGCTCCAGTGACACTGCGGTAGGAAATCAAAGAAACAGCCGCGTATTTGAAAACACGCAGCAGAATATGCCCTCACAAGATGTACATCTCAATCCTCAATTAAGACAGAGATACAACCATACGTGGAAATTCAGAGACAAACACAAGGCCCCTCACATATAGACACCCATCAAGAAGTCCATAATTTCTGCCTCACTCTCCCAATTGTGCTTTTATTCTCTCTCTCTCTCCCTCCCTCCCTCCCTCTCTCTCTCTTTTTCCTCGTGTCTCTCTTGGTCCCTTTTCCTATGGGGGGGCAATTTAGTAATAACTTTAGAAATGCTGTTTTAGGGAGCGGGTTAAGGGGATGGGGTGGCATTTCTTTGAGCGGGGGGGTTTCGCTGGGGAGGGATGGGGGAAGTGGGGTCATGGGGCAGTGCCCCACGCTAGAATGGGGCAGGGCTTGGGTGGGGCAGGGACCCAAGAATCCAGATTGGGGAGGGGCTGGGGTTTTCGATACTATTTTAGGGCGTTCATAAGAAATAAAGGCTTTTTTAATCCCGCTCAGACGTTGGCTCGTGTGGTGTTTTTGGAGTGTGCATACCAAATAATTGTTTCTTTCTTTGACATTTAGTTCCATTTTTCTTTCTGTCCTGCTCTCCTCCCTTCCCTTTCCCATCTCCCCCCAGCCCAGTTCCTTCCCATTTCACCAGTAAGCAAAACAAAAGAGCAAATAGGAAAACTGTGTTAGCTACCTTAAGTCCTATAAAATAAGCAACACGCTACTTCATTGCATGTTTGAATTATGCAGTACCTAGCTCTCCTCCGTAGAGAGTTTAAAGTATGCGGATCTGGATTTTTATGAAGTTGGCACAGCGTTTTTATGGTTAAACATGCCTCATTCATCGCTCAGAAGCAGAGGGTAGTGCAGTAAGACGTAGCTTCCTTTGGAAGAGAGAACACTAATTTACAGTATTTTTAATTTATTTTTTAATATACAGGGTGTACCAAACGCCAGGCCCCATAGACAGTTTATTTTATAAATTACATTACTGGTCTGTCGGCCTATGGGGCCTGACTTTTGGTACACTCTGTATATACAGAAGCAAATCCTACTGGAAGCAAGCAGATTTCTCAAGCAGGCATGACAACTGTCAGTTGTTTATAAAATACCACACAAGGACCCTCTCCCTATCTTTAGCCATCCTTAACTACAATAAAATAGACTCTTGCCGTTCTTCCTTATTATCTGCGTCTCCGTCCAGTTCAAACTTGTCACAGTTTCCTCTGCCATTTCAATTGCTGGAGAATGTCAGTTTTTAAAAGCAAGGAAAAAAGCTCTCCGTGTTAAAAGAACATTGTCATTAGCTGCCATTAACATATGATAATCAAGACGGCTCAGTCAATAACAGTGCAGTCTTGTCTACATCCCATCTCAGTCCCTATGGTATATCCCACAGTACCAATCGATCCCACAGTGTATGACCTGCATGTTATTTAACCCATACACACAAACAATCTTGGCAACAAAGCCCTACCTTCCCTTAGAAGAGCAGAGTGAAAACTCGGTGGATGTAATCCAGAACATTTTATTTCCCTGACTAAATCTTATTCTCTCCTGGTTCAAAACAGGGGGGGAAAATATTTTTTCTAACGGCTGAAACTATGCTAGCATGATGAGCATGGGGAAACTCCCACTGCATTTTTGCTGGTTATACAGATGTCATTTCTTTATATAATATGTTACGTTCCTCCTCCTTCTCCAAGAGACAGACATACAGTACAGTAGTTTTTCCCATCTCCCCGATGCGTTCTTCTCAATAGTCCTGTGAAATAGACTGAGCTAGCGACTGGCCAAAGGTTGTCCATTAAGTTTCACGGTTCAATAGGGATTAATATTACGGTCTCCCTGGTCCTAGTTTAACCACTATGTCCTAGAAAAAGAGATTAGCTACTATCAATTGAGAATAACACAGTATTGTTCCAGATACAGTTAAAAGCTTTTTCTAAACAATAGCACTCGAACAGTTTCCGACCGTTGTACAGAGATTGCAAAGGGAAACCTGTCCTCTTAAACAAGGTAGGGAAAGCCCGCAGAACGTGCCTTACTGAATTATTTCCGAGACGCCTGTATTTTTTTGTGTGTGTGCAACAAAATGACGCTGTGTGTGTGTGTGTGTGTGTTTATACTCTCCTCTTGTGCTGCATCTGTGTATGTGAGCACTGGACTGGCTGCCTATGCCCCACTCTGGGGTCATGTGACCAGGGGGAGGAGGGAGGGGGCTTAGAATGGAACAGTCAGCAACATTCCATGACCCAGAGGGATGATCGAGGATTTTTAAAAAATGTTTTTCTGCACAATCTCCCAGATCCAGCACATTTTTAGCTCAATCTTTCTTTTGCTGGCTTTTCTTACCATATCAAATTTGGTCCCGTTCTGTTCCGTTTGGAAGCGTTATCCTGCAATGGACAGACAGATGGACAAAGTCTTGAGACCCTTTACATCAAGTGTTTCTCAACCTTGGCAACTTTAAGATGAGTGGACTTGAACTCCCAGAATTCCCCAGCCAGCAAGGGAGTTGAAGTCCACTCGTCTTAAAGTTGCCACGGTTGAGAAACACTGCTTTACATAATTTCTTCCCAGCCTTGTGTTACATTGGAAAGAATTAAAAAAAAAACATTTAGCAATGGATTCAGTAGCTTTGTAAGTGTAAGCATGTATGTATTTATTTATATGGCATAACTATTCCAGAGTTTGTCCACTAGAACTATTTGGGGGGTTATGTGCTCTCCCTACTGCTCTACTACCATCTGCATCACATTCGCTGATTTCCTTAATCTCTTCTTGGTTCACACTAATCTGGAACTTGCCACCTTGCCTCAACTAAGCAAAATAACCTACAGCACAAACCATAACTTACAAACCTGCAAACCAGAACTTTAATTCAAACCACAATTTCCAGTGAACAGACAAGGGAAAGTCACAGCTTCCTCAAAAATCCGGAAGTCACACACTTCTGTTCGCTTTTCTTAACAACTAGGAAAAGTCTCAATGGGAAGATGAGTGAATGAGGAAAGCATAAATCAAGAAGATGAATGTATCAAGGGACCAGAGGAAGGCAGGGGTCAAAACAGAAGCCATTGAATCTTTCTCTAAATGGCAACAGAGGAGACCATAGGATAGATGGATTAAATTCAACTTGTTATCCATCTTCATCCAGATGCCTTACAGCAGAAGGCAGCAAAGTTGTGACTTTCTTCTAGTAAAATGAAAAATGTGTTTGCTTGAAGTATGCACTACCCACTGTCAGCTTCTAGCTAGGTAAGTTTTTTCGTTCCCTTTTTCTCTACACCCAAAGCATGGAAGTTCATATTCGGTGTCTGCTTCAGTTTGTAGAGAACCCAAAACAGGCTATAGCCAAAAGAAACTGGCCAAGATGGTGGGGAAGGCGAGCTACAGATCTGTAAGTGTACACATGTACAGGGATACTTGCGTTTGTCAAATAAGCTAAATCAGACTTTCCGTATCTGGTATTCTCCAGAAGTGTGGGTTATAACTCACTGCCATGGTAGCATGGCCACAGCAGCTGGGAATTTGGGAAGCTGCAGTCCACCACATCTGGAAAAGCCCCAGGGTGGTTGAAGGGTACTACTCTAAAGCATTTTGCCCTGTAGGGCAACTTCAACTCTTTCTTCTTCCCAACCCTGTCTTTACACCCCTCCTCTTCCTCCTGTCTCAGCATCTCATTAGTCACATTATCTGGCTGAATTACACATTTGCATTAATTTAATTTTTCATTTCTATGTAAATGAACTTTCTCCAAAGTTCCAGGTTGCTGCAGCAATGACAGAGCAGCCCACAGACAAGATGGGAAAAAAGGAGGGAGAGATGCGGCAGATCAGGCATTCTTGCAACCCTACGCTGCTCTCCTTGCTAAGCCATGAGATGAGGATGCTCGTTGTTCACTTCCTTTGATTTACTGGGTCCACTTCCAGTTAAGCTAGTCAGCTTTTGAGTAGTCCTGGCTGCTGTGCCTTGAATCATTAGCAGGGGATTGTGTTTCTGTGCCTTAAAAAAAATTATGTCTTGATTATTACTAATTAAACTATTGGAGATTAAGGGCACACAGTCAAGCCCAAACAGTTTTTTTAATTGCTATTCCTTCTCAAATTCCACCTAGAAATTTGGGTTCCGAGTTATCCTCTCATCATTTACCCAGTATCTCAGAAACCTACTGTGCTAGAAAACATAGCAATCGTGACACCTTTACTGCCTTCCTCAGTTCTAATCTCCTAAACCTGATCGTTTTTATTTATTTTTATTTTGGCTGTGTATTGTTACTTATGATTACACTGATGTTTTTATCTCTGTGCGCTGCCCAGAGTGGCTTGCGTGAGATGGGGAGACATATAAATCAAATAAACAAATAAACCCTGTTGCCTTCACCGAGGCCAATAAGGAGTAAACTTCTTTTCTGGGCCATGATTTATCTCTAACAAGAGGAACTTCTCTGAAGTGGCACTTTCAAAACTGGTGTGTCTTTCACCCTTAGCAAGGCAGCCCCTCGTCACGCCCATGTGTATAAAAAGCAAGTGTCAGGCCCAGCCCAAGAACGACAGAGAATCAAGCCAACCAGTTCTTTATTTGCTCACACCATATAGACAGAATCTTGCCAGACTAAAGCTACTCTACCTAACCTAAGGGGAAATAACCTGGGAGGCTCTAGGGCAGGGGTGGGGAACCTTTTTTCTGCCAAGGGCCATTTTGATATTTATAATATCATTCGCGGACCGGGGAGCAGGGTTTGCGGGTGGGACCCAATTGCGCGGAAGGGGGCGGGGTTTGCGGATGGGAGCCAATCGCGTGTACTGGGGGATGGGGTTTGCGGGCGGGAGCCAATCACAAGCACTGGGGGGCGGGGTTTGCGAGTGGGAGCCAATCACAAGCACCGGGGCGGGGTTTGTGGGCGGGAGCCAATTGCACACACTGGGGGCGGGGTTTGCGGGCACCTGCAGTTGCCTTGGCAGGGCCAGACCAAATGATTTTGCAGGCCTTATACGGCCCACGGGCCGGACGTTCCCCACCCCTGCTCTAGGGCGTGGCTACTCTGAACCCCTTAGTCTTCCCACGTTCCAGCTCCTATCTCTCTCCCCTCCTTGGAATGTGCTCCCTCCTTCCTGAGAACCATCTGCGTTACTGAAGTCCATCACATCAAGGGAAAGCTCAGCCCCAGCATCCCTTTAAATGTTTCAATTTTCTTCTTTTTCTAAAAAGAAAGCATCATGACATTATTATTCTTATTTCTTTTTAAAAATTCTGTTCTTCCCCCCTTACTCATTGGCTCTAGGCAATTTATAAATGATGATGTGTAATCAAAAGCAATAAAACCTGGCTACAAGATTCTAACTTTTAATTTTTAAAAACCTAAACAAATTATTTTTTAAAAATGGATAAAATAAATGTTTTAAGCCCCTAATAACGAGGGGGACAGTTTCAACAGCACATCATTCCATAACCTGGCGCAGGAAAGACAAAATTAGGTGTTGATGTTACGTGGGGCTTGTAAAAGGGGTCTCCTGAAGACCTGGATCTCACTTTGCAGGGGGGAAAGTAGGGCAGAGGCAAAGATTGTCCGGAGATTCACTTTGAAGTCCTCTGGCCCAACGTTCATGTCCTTCCAGACCTCTCTTCCTTTGCTGGGTTCTTTTTCTAGATGGGGACTTAGTTAGAATCTCAATGTTCTCCCTTGTCCTTGGAAGACAAGTGCCTTCAAAGGCCATCAAGGGACAGACATTGAACAGGAAGTGCTCCCCACAAACATACGAAGCCACCACTCAGAAGCAGCCGTGTGAGTTGGAGTCCCCTCCCTCCTATCCAGCAGACACTGTGACCTATCTTGGACTCAGGAGGAAAGATGTCTGACGGGCAGAGATCAAGCTTCTTCCCATGCAAAACGATGCATCTCTTCCAAGAAGGACAGTCCCAGTCCCGTCGGTCTTTGGCTTCTTCCGCCCCCTGCTCTGCACCGATAGGCCCTGAACGAGTCTCACCAGAGCAGAGGGGCAACTTGTTGTATTTAAAGATTCATGTTTGGCCTCTGAAATATTCAGCAGGTGTCAACTTTGACAGCAGGTTCCACGCAAAAGGAGAGAACGGGTTAGACAGCCAAAGAGATCCTTCTAATTCAGGAGATGAAGGCGAAGTGAGCAAGGATCAGTTGTGGGGAGGAGGAAGGGGGAAGTTAGATAAGGTGAGTTCAGGGTGGAAGGAAGGGAAGCAGCAGCAGCAGAGAGAGAAAGAGCTGGGCACCCCTATCAGCTGCTGGGTCAGCACAGCCTGCATTTCTGCTTTGAGGCCATGTTCATAGAGAGTAATTGCCAGTAATCTACCACAGAGCTATCCATCTCTCCATCTTATTATTTCCTAAGTGCCTCACCTGCTCCTGAACTTAAAAGTGGTGCTGCGTGAGCAAATCTGGATCTTGCTGCAGGGTGGCGGGTGGGGTGCGGGGCCAGAGCGCTCTCAACAGCTTCTAGAACGCTTCAAGCTATCCTTTGGAGAAATCCTAGCTAACGGTCGCTTCTTCTTCCCCACACATGCCTTCCTCAAACCACAAGGGTATTCGCCCCCAAGGATTGTGCGTCAGAACATAGTAATTAGAGCCACCTTCCCCAGTTTAATGATCTGGTTCAGACACAAGGGACAACTCCCCGGGCTGGTCAAACGACAAGGGAATGTGAAACCTGATGTCCGGTATATCTAGAGTGGAGCTTGGACTAGAGAAGGCAAAATTAGAGAGATCCTGTGGGTCAGAAAGCATCTGCCCATTGAGGACATTGTCTGCTGTGACCCTGCATGATCTGCTCTTGCCTTGCTGCTGTCCACTGAAGGCCAGACGTTCTGGATGAAGTCTTGTGAGACTGTCAGAGACAGATCCTATATAGTTACAAGAACTGAGTAGAAGGGGAAACTTCACCACTGTTGCCCTGCCTTGGAGGGGAAAGCATCTGCTGAAATTCTCCCTGTAGAAAGGTCCTGGAAACAAATCTAGTGACTCAAATTCATTCATTCATTCATTCATTCATTCATTCATTCATTCATTCATTCATTTATTAAATTTCTATCACCGCCCATCTTCCCCCAAAGGGGGAACTCTGGGCGGTTTACAGTAAACCACAATTAAAATACTAGACCAATAAATATAAAGTACAATAAATATAAAATAGAAATACAAATAACAGCAAATATACATGGAATAAAATCTAGATGGGTAGAGTTCTCTATCAGATCGTGAGCGTGAGGGCCATTCTCAGTCCATTCTAGGGCGCTAGCCATCCCCAGGAATGACTATTCCCCCTCCGGTTCCAGGCATGACGGCAGAAGCTGGCTTTTCCACTTCTGTTACCACTGGGGAGGAAGACACTATAGATCAATCTACCGCAACTTGGTGCCACCCAGCTATGTTGGATTTCAATTCCTATTATCCCCGCCCAGCATAGCAGCTGATGGTGGTTGATCCAACACATCTGGAGGGCGCTAGGTTGGGGAAGACTGCTAAACCTCACCTCATTTTCAATTCTCCTCGAGAATCCTAATGCCCACAGGCTGCTTTTCTCCTTTTCCAAAGCGCATCATCATGGTTTCTTTGCCAAGGGGAAAGGAATGTAACAGATGCATCCAGAGATCGCAGAAGAGAAAATGCCAATAGCCGCCCCAACTGAATTTCTGCCTCCCAGGCGGCCATTCAGTCTCCAGAAAGAAAAGAAGAGGGATCCATCCTATTTCTGTTGCAGAGAAGACAGGGAGATCCTGACCCCTACGCCTTCTGACTCCAACCAGATTGAATGGCTCACTCTTTTCCCACATAACAGAGCATGAGGCAATTCACTTTAATTCTCTCTCTCTCTCTCTCTCTCTCTCTCACACACACACACACACACACACACACACACACAACACATAACACACATACACAGAACAGCATAAACACCCCACATGGATGAATCCAAACACAATCTGTCATCAGCCTTCTGGAACATATGGAGTGAAAGCTCTTCACTTATCCGGTTCTTTCCCTTGCTCCAAGCACTGTTGGCTTCACACTTCCAGTGTGTGTAAACAATGAAGGGATCCTGGTAGGGAAACCAGACCCATTGGGAGAAGAGGAGTTTTTCCTCTACCTAACCAGGCCTCCATTTCACCAGCCTCGCTTTGATGGCCCCCCACCCACTCAACCACCCCATCTACCTTTCGTATAAGGCAGGGGTGGGCGACCTTTTTTCTGCCAAGGGCCATCTGGATATTTATAACCGGGGACTGGGGGGGTGGGGGGTGGGGTTTCTGGGATTTCCGCGGACCGGGGGCCGGAGTTTGCAGACGGGAGCCAATCACAAGCACTGGGGGGCGGGGTTTGCGGGCAGGAGCCAATCGCATGGAAGGGGCGGGGTTTGCGGGCGGGAGCCCCGCGGGCCTGACATCGCCCACCCCTGATATAAGGGAAGGAGGAGGACTGTTGTGCATCACAGCAGCCTTGCGCTGTGGGAAAGAGGGCACAAAACAATCAAAATGACCTCTTCATTATTGGCAGCCACAAAAGGATTTGTTTCCCTTCCGATTCTTTCTGACCCTTGCAAACCCCCAACACTCGGTGTCAAGTTTTTAATTTCTCCTCTACTGCTGTTATTTACGATTGAACAAGAGTTGCCTGATGCCTTGGCTTATAGAGCAGAAATACAGAAAGGGAGTCGAAGGCAGGTTGCCGAGCAAAGAACAACCAGGGTCCACTCAAACCAACCCATCTAGAAAATGCAGATGTCCTAGTTCTCCACACGCACAAATATATGTGCCAGATGTGCTACTTACTTACTTACTTACTTACTTACTTACTTACTTACGAACACACACACACACACACACACAGACACACACTGAAGATGATAATGTGCTGCCCCCACAGCCAGATTCTGACACCTGCCTCTCCTGACCTAATGCATTATCCACCCAGTGCCCTTGGCTCACAACCTTCTGGCCTTCGCCCAACACCCAGATGTAAATATCCCGGCACTGGGATTTGCATAACATACAAATCACTGCCCTAATTATGCAAGCGGTGTATGCTAAGTGTATTTCATTTACAATCAGCCTTCCTTCTTCTAGGAAGGGAAGGAGAAAGAAAGGTCCTCTTGCTTGACAGTGCCTTGGGGCCAGAGAAAAAGCACTCTTTCTGCCACGCCATGGTCTACTCCTTGTCAACGCATTCTGGGCAGGTTGGGTGCGGCAGGAGCTCTGGCCCTGTGAAGTCCTTTCTCCACTACCTCCTCCAATCTTCAGGAATAGATTTAGGTGCAAAGCAGGCTGGGGAGGCCCACCACTAGAGACATGGCTGTTCACTTGTTCAGGGGCAGCTGGCACCCCCCAGCCCTAGCTTCCATCTTCTCTTAGCACATACAGAAACATAGGAAAACAGCATGATCTGGATCAATTCACTGGAAGAAAGAGGGGAAACTTCTCAATCTCAGTAGGAAGAGGAGCCATTTCATAGGCTCCGTAGGAGGTCCTGACCATTTTCTGAAGATCAGGGATGTTGGACTGGTTTTAGAACCTTGTACAAGCTAAAGGAGTGTCTAAAATCATGCAGGCCACAATCTAGTTGCTTGATTTTGCCTCAATTTGGTGCAAGAACATAGCTTTTGCAACTTGCAAAGCCGTGGTTTACAGCTTAGAAGGCCACTGTGATTTGCCGAACAAATAATAGTTAAAACCTTGGCTTAGTTATATATGATCTTAATCATTGGGTTGGATCGTGATTTTGCAATAACAAGGCTGTGTTGTACAACATGCCAGACTAGACTAAAATGGTTCAAAGTGTTCTTGAAACCCAGCCACTGTCCTCCATGTTGTGGAAAGCAGGCCATCTCATTAAGCCTAATACGGTTTATTGGTCTGGGCACAGGTTTGTAAATAGAGCAATTGTGTTTTATTAACCGGGTTTAGCATATTGTGTGAACCCAGCCATAGGGTTCACTTAATGGTTTTCAAATTGCACTGATTTCAATAGGGTTTACTCAAAGACAGACTAAATATGGATCATTGGTGCTCAGAACATACAGTATATGCCCTCATACTTAATCTGGATTGTCTTCAGACAAACTCCTACAACACTGTGATGGTGCAAAAGATTTTAAGATATACATCTTGTCAATGAGACCAGAAGCAGCATTCACAGCCCTTCATTCCATCACGGTAAATTTAGTCTGCTCTCAGTTCACTTCTTTATTATACTGTTTTGACTTAATTTTGCACTGAAGATCGTTTTCCTCCCACTGCTCTGTAAAAATAGGAATTTATTGTAGCTTCAAGCCAAGTGTCTGAGTTGCAGGTACCGTAATAATTTATTTTCTTCAGTGTTAAGCATGTTTCTGTGTTTTAAGGCAGCAAAATTAGACTGAGAAGTAGGGCATAAAGAGCATTCTTGACACTCTGAGAAGCTTAAGGTGGTCAAAGTAAAAGCCCATTAATACTCAAAACAGCATCATCAAAATCACTGTGAAAATATATCTAGGAATCTGGGCCATTTATGGATTTCCAAGCAAGAAGGCCTTGTTTTCAGCCTTCCCACCTGGAACAGAACTAATCATCCAGGACAGAAGGACGATGCTGACTAGGGATGGTGTGAGTTGGAGTCAACACACCCGGAGAATGCAAGGTTGGGAAAGCTGCTGTAATTCTTCTCTTCCTTATTATGACGGCACCAGCTCCCTGTATATCTGCTCTAAGTCCCACAGAGAGTGGTTCTCATGTATTTCCCTCTCTAACTCATTTTCTTTATTCCTTTCTGGGTCGAGGGGAGATCCTCAGCCTTTGATCCCTGCATTTCCTAATTATGTCCGAAATTCTAACTTCCCACTCCTGCCAAATGTTTATGCCGCTAATCCTCACTTCCCTCCAAGAGTATCCCCAAATCCAGGACTCCTGGCTGCCTTTGGTTCTAACAAGATCTCTTGTTCTCACCCTGTCAGTAGGTTTTCATTCCTTCTTCTGGATTTAATGAACACCTCTAAGCTGCACGACAGGTAATTTCATTTTGTCCTCGTCAATGTCAGAACTGGGGCTGAGATCCGAGACCTCGTGTCACCTATCAGGCAACGAGGAGTTCCTTTTATTATTCGAGCAGCCTAATCGTGCCAGGCGTAGGAATCCTTGTGTATACAGCAGTCACTCCCATGCGCTTGTACCTCAGTCTGGCCCCGGCAGCAACTACATTTTTTGGTCAGGCCCGGAAAGGATCTCATTGTGTTAGAACAGGGACTGTTGCCATATGTTTGACTTCAGCTGTGACAGAGCCTCTTCGCTTACCCAAAAGGAAAAATATCCAGTGCTTGCCACTTGAGATGAGTTGGGCCTGGTGCCACCAGATGCAGAAGGGGATGGCAAGGTTATCGGGCTCCCCAGACACGCCAGGGCAAAATGACTGTCATAACACAGAAGAACCGGGGGCCTGAGCAAATTTTCGCTGGGCCTGCTGCATCCATTCAGAATCAGGTTCCTAGATTGCAGAAGATGTCCAAAGTGTGAATGCTCAGTTGTCCATAATCATTGAATTCATTCCTCTAGCCCAGTTGTGGAAGTACAGGTAGTCCTTGCTTAACAACCATTCGTTTTGTGACAGTTCGGACTTACGACGATGCTGAAAAAACGACTTACAACTGGTCCTCACGCTTATGACCGTCGCAGTGTTCCCCCGGTCACATGATCACGATTTGGGTACTTGGCAACCAGTTTGCATTTATGACTGTTGCAGTGTCATGTGGTCACGTGATCGTCATTTTTGACCTTCCCAGCTGACTTCTGGCGAGCAAACTCAATGGGGAACCACGTGATTCACTTAACGCCCATGTGGTTCGCTTAATGCCCACGGTGATTCACTTAATTACTGCCGCAAAAAAGGTTGTAAAATCAGGTCGGACTCGCTTAATGACTGCTTCGCTTAGCAACTGAAATTCCAGTCCGAATTGTAGTTGTTAAGTGAGGTCTGCCTGTATAAACAAAGTTCTCCATCTTTGGCCCATTCAGAAGAATTTTGTTATAATTTAAAATAAAACGTGGGGCACTTCTAAATGGACAGTTTTTCCTTCTCCCAACTGTTCTGATTTAACGTTAAAGCAGAACAGAGATTGATTAAGGCTGTTTTGACTGTGCACATTGAGGTGCTATGAGGAGCGACATATTTACGTGCTTGGGAGGGTCTGTATATTGCAGAGGATGGATATTCCATCATTACTCACCCTTCCAGAGCAATAGCCCAGCACGGAGAACTCTCAGCCAATCAGGATTTTTTTATCAACCAATCAGGAATACTTCCTCTGGACTCTTCAGTTTTGGGCCAAAGCATGAATCATTTGTCCTGCCTGAAAAAAATGAAAAAGAACGTTGTTTCCAATTATCTGCTGGCATGAAGGAATTAGGATCCCTAATTAGGGATTAGAATCCTTTCATGAAGTCCTGCCTTCATCCCACAACAACGATATATCAGCAGCTGGGACCTGGGATGAGTCAAGGCGGGCACAGGCCAAGCCTTGAGAGGCAAGAAAAGAGATTCCCTCTTACTTCTGCAGGATTGGCTTCAAATGTTTCTTTACCAGGGATAGGACACCACTGTTGCAGGGATAGTTGGGGAAGAATGGCGTTATGAAGAGGCTGTTGCACTGTCATACGATTGGATGGGAGGGGATCTGCACCCTCTCTGGAAGAGCCATTGGTCTAGTGCCCTTCTCACATCACAACTTCTTCTCAGAGTCATCCAGGGGTGTCCGCAGGCGGTGGTCAAAATGTTCAACTTGGCAGCCACAATGGTGCAATAGAAGCTCCGTTGTTGTTTTTTAATGTGCAGAGCTTCATAAAAAGCAGATGGCGTTTCAATCGCACCATTATTATTATTATTATTATTATTATTATTTATTTATTTATTTATTTATTTATTTATTTATTTTATATAACCGCCCATCTCCCCATTATAGCCCCCATCTTGCCTTTTTTGCCCATACCCTGCAGACCCCATGGTATCACTCTGCGCTGGAAAGTACACACTGCCTATCTTTGCATCAAGAGTTGCAAACAACCGACTCCTGACAACCCATTCGGTTTTCAGGGACAGTAGTCAAAATGAGGAAGGGACAGGATTGCAGCCCCAAAGCTGAGCAAATGCCTCTATTTTTAACAGCCAGGACTGCTTCCAGCCTGAGTCCCAGAGGGCAATTGAGACAGGAGACTTTCCTTAAGACCCTTGTAAGAAGTAATGATTTCTGGGCAAAGAGTGCAAAGTGAATACTGCTTTAAAAAGACAAGGAATAACTAGGTGTGAAGGACCAGTTGCTTGGATGGCTTTGAGGGAATTTCACATGGTGCTAAATCATAGGCTTCAGGTAAAGTCACATACGAAGAAGAATAATCTAATACATAAATACATATATATATATATAAGTACACCAAGCCTCCTTGTAATGCTAAACTATGTAAGCTATTTCTTTTGGCAATTGTATAAACTCTTGAACTTGTCTTAAGAGTCAAGATAAGTTAATAAATAAATAAATAAATAAATAAATGCTCTACTGGAAACCAGCTTCATGGCGGATGGACTCCAGCATCGGGCTTCGTGTGATGTTTGACCATATGCATTTGGGAATCTGACACGTACAGCATGAAGGCAACACCTTCCTGCCATCTCTACCCCCTATTTAAGCATTGGGAGTACTAGGCACAGTTTCAACCACAAATCTCTCTAATCTCTTTTTAAAATTGCCTAAGCCAACAATTATCACTGCATCTTGTGGCAGAAAATCCCGCGAATTGATTTTAAGCTCCAGAGGCAGCAGGGGATGGGATATCATGTCATCACACTAATGGCAGGGCTGTTTTCCCATTATAATTTTTATGGGTGGGGAGGATTCTGCTTTTCTGCAGGTAGGATGTTGCTAAACCCATTCAAAGATTTAATGTGTCTTTCTTCTTCTTATAGGGAAACTGTGGAAAACAGCATCACTGATCTTTGCAGATTTGCTATTGAGTTTCAGAAGGGCAATTTGGGAGGGCCAAAGTAAGTCAGTAAGTATGAAAGTAAGTCAGGGTTGTATGCAGTCTTACAGGTCAACAGGTAGCTTACAATTCAAGGTGTTGGTTATCATCTTTAAAGCCCCATATGGCGTGGACAGGTTATTTGCAGGACTGTCTGGGAAAGACTGAAGGCAAAAGGAGAAGGGGACGGCAGAGGATGAGATGGTTAGATAGCATCACCGATGAAATGAACATGAATTTGAGCAAACTCCGGGAGACAGTGGAGGACAGGAAGGCCTGGCGTGCTATGGTCCATGAGGTCACAAAGAGTCGGACACGACTAAACGACTGAACAACAAAAAACTCTCTCTGAGAGTATTTGCCTGCCCACCAGGTCAGATAGAGCGGCCACGTTTCAGGTCTCTTCCCTAAAATATTGCCATCTAGTGGGACCTAGGAAGCATACCTTTTCAGTGGTGGCCCCTACCCTGTGGACCGCCCTCCCCTCAGGCGATCTGGCAGGCCCCCATCCTTTTAGCCTTCTGGAAGGCCATAAAGACCTGGCTCTTCCCCCAGGTAGAAAAGTAAATCATTGTGTGACAATTTAAAACATCCATGTATATCGGGACACCAGTCAATAACAACAGCACAGCAAGCATCAACTTAAAGTGCATTTTGGTTCTAAAGCAGCAGCATTGCACAAAAAGCCTAGATTAATTGTAATGTTTTAATTGTTATCTAAAACTCAACAATAGGGAGGCCGACCACATTTTTCTCTAGGCGACGAGTCCATTAGCAGGACACCACGACCGTGCTATGCATCCCACCCACGAGGAGGGGCCCCTGGCTGTTCTCAAGAAACAGGTCAGCTGGTCCTGGGGAAGCAATCCTAAGCTCTGTGTTCAAAGGCAACATGTCTATCCTGGGATGTTTGAGAGAGTTTGAGAGTCAGCTGGTATGCTAGAAGACATTTGAATGCTGGGCCAGATGAAACTTTGGTGGTTTAATATATGACATAATTTATTAATAGTCTGATATAAAATGAATGAAGTATCATTTCCCCCAGCAGCTCTGTCCTGGCTCAGAATGTTAAATGGGATTCTTCATGCACCGAGCAGCTGCCCAACAAGCTAACTGGGGAAGATGGGAGTTGGAGTCCAGCCAGGGCCGGATTAAAGCCAACTAATGCCCTAAGCCAGCGGTCCCCAACCTTTTTGGCACCAGGGACCGGTCGTGGAAGAAAATTTTTCCATGGACTGGGGGGGGGGGTTTGCAGGCGGGAGCCAATCGTGTGCACCAGGGGGCGGGGTTTGCAGGCGGGAGCCAATTGTGCGCACCGGAGGCGGGGTTTGCAGGCGGGAGCCAAACGTGCGCACCAGGGGGCGGGGTTTGCAGGCGGGAGCCAATTGTGCGCACCGGGGGCGGGGTTTGCAGGCGGGAGCCCCCCAGCCCACTTTCTAACAGGCCACGGCCCACTAGTGGGCCAGAGCCCACAGGTTGGGGACCCCTGCCCTAAGCACAGTCCAACAATGGTGCCCTTCCAGGACCGCAACTAGGGTCTGTGTCACCCGGGGCAAACATGGATTCCATGCCCTTCCCCTATGGGTTGGTGAGGGAGGTGTTGTCATTTTGGTGCCTCCCCCCAGTGCGGCCCCCCGGGGCACATGCCCCGGTTGCCCCCCCTAGTTGCGGCCCTGTGCCCTTCGGCCCTTCCATTGCTTAACTGACAAGGCATTAAGACTCAGTAAGTGCTGAAAACTAAAGTTGAGGGTGGCAGTGAAAGAATTAAGGGCATGATAGCTAAGGGGGAAAAACTCTGTGGTGCCCACTTCCCTTGGTGCCCTGAGCACGTGTTTCTTTTGCTTAAGGGTAAATCCAGGGCTGTGTCCAAGACATCTGGAGGACACAAGACGGACCAAGGCCGGCTAACGTTCCCTAATGTCCAAAGAAGATGCTGTGCTCCTGTTTTTTGAAGGCCGGAGACCGGTTCCCTCACCCTCAGAGTCAAGAAGGCCTAGGGAGGAAAACATGGTTTGAAAGCAGTCCGTAACAGTCGCTCCGTTTCTGTGTCAAGAACAAACCAAATTCAGTTCTGCTTCCTTTTGTCGAGCTGCTTCCCTCTCCCTTCCTATGGGTGACTTTGCTGCTGAATAATTTACACTCATAGTTAACATGACAGAAGCTTGCTGGCCTGAAAGTTTATCGGAATGAATTATGACTTTCATTGTGTTGAGGTGGAGTGCAAGGGAAACGTGCCCCTGCGAGACCCGTGCCCTTTTACAGAGGACGCCGCTGGCCTCCTGAGCCATTTCCCTCTCCGTGTAACTTCTGAGGTGCCTTGCCCTGCTTGTTTGCTTGGAGCAGCTTCGCCTGCAGAACCCCTCCTGGCAGGCGGTGTGACAAGTGCTGGTCTCCTCTGGCTAGAAAATTTCTAATTAATTAGGTTTATTTATATCAAGAAACAAACAAACAACGTCCAGAGAAGAACAGGGCAGGGCATGCAAGATCTGACAAACTGTACTGAGCCGCAGATGGCTTGAAGGCAAAGAGCCAGGCTGCCCGGCTTCTCTTGGGAAGGGAATGCAGATGGGGAGGAGGGCGGAAGAAGGGAAAGGGCTACTCGAGGGTTGTTGAAGGGAAGTGCACTTATGGATTTATGGAGAGGGAAGCCAAAATTAGGTCGAATTAAGACCTCCCTAGACCCGGGATGAAACAGAACACGAGCAAATGAGGCCTATGGCTGTTGTGGGTCTTCCGGGCTGTGTGGCCGTGTTCTGGAAGTTGTGGTTCCTAACGTTTCGCCAGCATCTGTGGCCAGCATCTTCAGAGGGCAGGAGCACAGATAGAAGCAAAATCTCTGTGAAAATCTATCTGTGCTCCTGCCCTCTGAAGATGCTGGCCACAGATGCTGGCGAAACGTTAGGAACCACAACTTCCAGAACACGGCCACACAGCCCGGAAGACCCACAACAGCCATTGAACTCCGGCCGTGAAAGCCTTCGACAAATGAGGCCTACTTCACACATACGGAAGAACGACATGGTGGGATGGGCGCAGGGGGGCGTTTTGACCGCTCTCCTGAATGTAATAGCGCAACACCCTGAGAATAGAAAACTAGCAGCAGTGGACTCCACTGCAACTTTTCCCCTTAATAGCCTTTCCCAACCTGGTGCTCTCCAGATGTTTTAGACCTCAGCGCCCAGAATTCAAAGGAAGTTGAAAGCCAGCATCTCTGAAGGGCTTCTGTATTTATTTATTTATTTGTTTGTTTGTTCGTTTGTTCAATTGATATAGTTGCCCATCTCACGCTTGTGACTCTGGGCGGCTTACAATTAAAACATGAACAGTACCAAAAAAAAACCCCAAATAAACAAATAAAGCAACCATGCAAACGATAAAAAAAACCCTTAAAAACAATTAAAAACATACCGTACAGTCAATGGGAGAGCACAGTCATTCAAGCACTGTACAGCCATTTTATGGGCTCCACACCACAGTCTGTTCCCCAGGCCAGATGGCCAAGCCAGGTCTTCAGGTCCTTCCAGAAAGCCATCAAGGTTGAGGCCAACCTGACCTCGGGGGAAATGGTGTTTCATAGGGCAGGTGCAGCAGCAGAAAAGGCCCTCCTCCTGGGTCCCGTCAGATGACGCCCCCTAGTGGACGGGACCCGCAACAAGCTTCTTCTGCTGGACCTGACGGGATGGGTAGATGTCACTGGGGAGAGGCGGACCCTCAAATAATTCGGTTGGGCAAGGCTGCCCTAGATTAATTATTTAAATAAACATGTATATATGAAAGTGATATACACACAGGTACAAAATGAAAGCAATAAAGCATTAAACCACAAAACAATTTTTTAAAAAAGAAGTTCCAGAGTAGGCTGCAGCAGATAGAGAAAAAAGTTCCACACCTTCAGCGGAGAGATCAGATGCATTTTATTTTATTTTATTTTATTTTATTTTATTTTATTTTATTTTATTTTATTTTATTTTATTTTATTTTATTTTATTTTATTATTTTATTTTATTTTATTTTATTTTTTTATTTTTTTATTTTTTTTATTTTATTTTATTTTATTTTATTTTATTTTATTATTTTATTTTATTTTATTTTATTTTATTTTATTTATCCCACCTTTATTATTTTTATAAATAACTCAAGGCGGTGAACATACCTAATACTCCTTCCTCCTCCTATTTTCCCCACAACAACAACCCTGTGAGGTGGGTTGGGCTGAGAGAGAAATTTACCTTGGCCCCCTCATCAACCACCGCCACAGCCATGCTATGTGATGGGGGCGGGAAGCAGAGCCATGCTACTCTTTGTTTAGGCTCTCCTCTCCATGAACTGTTTCTACCAACTTTGGTAGATTCCAGACATACAGGATGCAGTTGCAAGATGAAAGTGAACTGAGCCCCCGCTCCTAAATGGACACTGTGACTAGACCTTTACCATCTCCCTTCTGCAGTGCTGTGCAAACAGGGGGCTTCTGCTTTAAAGTAGTCAGTGAATGCACTGATGATGCTACCTAGCCTAGTAATTGAATGTCTGCAAGAAGAAAAGCAAGCTTGGAAAATCCAAGGAGTTGGGTGTCGTGCTGGGTTCTGTTGATGGAAGATTGGAGGGGTGCCTGATGTCCCACCTCGCGGTAGTGCTTGGACGAGAGGTCTGATTGAATAAGCATAAATATAGCAGCATCTTGGTGGCTTGTCACTGTCAGGAGAACACAAAATACCTGGTTTTTCCTTGCTTAGAGAGAGGGAAGGGAGGGGCACTCCTTCTTGGAATTCCTAATGGGAAGAAACATCTCTGAGCTCATTTAATGGCCAGAGCAAGCACTGATTGGCTCTCAGTTCTGAACATGCCTCTTGCTGTTCTGTCCTGCTAACTTAATTATCCAGAAGCCCTGCTTCATTTGATGGGTACAAAAATTGGGCAACAGCAATGTTTATTGCCTGGAGTTACCCCAATTAACTTCTAAGAGTTGGTTCTAGAGTTTTTCTCTTTCCTATTCCTTCCTTTTTTTCTTGCGTATTGTGATTGAAAGCTCAAGGGCAGGAATGTCTTTTTTTTAACTGATCTGTAATTGTTATAGGAATATCTTCAGCTGAGAAACAATTTAAAATGCTTTTATTGAGTGGTTCTCAACCTTTTCCATGATGCAAACCACTATAGTGTCATCAAAAGCTTTTCAGGGCCATCACATAAGCCAAAGGTCTGCAATATAATGTCTGCAGGCATCACAGCCCATTTATGACCAAGATGATATCTGCAAGAACCCAAAAATAATTAAATATTTTAAAAATTAGGAAGGACCTAAATCTCATGAAATTGTCAAATTCCAGAAGATTTTGGTGTTCATTTGATACCATCTAAGATTTCGGGCTAGAATAGCAAAATCTTGTGAGATCACCTACCAAGGATATGATCATAAAAATGAAGATTAAGCCTTGTGCAAGTTTATGGGAACGCTTCTACTCTGCTATATACAAATAAGAAGCTGCGTGGAGTTGTGGTACTACCATCCCAGAATTCCTACAGGGAGCAGGGCCGCAACTAGGGGGGGCAAGCGGGGCATGTGCCCCGGGCGCCGCGCTGGGGGGTGCGCCGAAATTACGCCCGGCGGCGCCAAAATGACAAAATAACCCATGGGGGACGCGGAATCCATGTTTGCCCCAGGTGACGCAGACCCTAGTTCCATCCCTGGGTGGGAGCACGAGAGTGGAGGGATGGCTGAAGGAGTAGGCCTGGGCTTTTGCCCATTGGTGGTAGGGCTCATGGACAGCCAAGAGAAATGCGATCTTGGCTTGCAGTTCTCTTGCCACCTCTTTGACCATTTCCCGGCACGAGAGTCTTATTTTTTGGCTAGACAAAGCTGAAGGCTGTTCTGGCTTCTCACAGGCAGTTAATATGAAACTTTTTTTCACCTTTTCATTTAATAGGAGATTGGTACAAGGACTGAAATAACATCACCTCCTACTTACTTCTGTTCTATGTTCCCTTCACAGATTAGAGCAGGGCTTTCCAAAGTTTTTCCCGCGGCGACACACCAACCAGCGTTGGTGTGTCGCCGCGGGAAAACCCGGAAGTGCCGTCCTTGCGGCAGCGCGCAAAAACCTGGAAGCGCTGCTGCCGCTTTCGGGTTTTGCGCTCTGCAGTTGGTGTGTCGCCGCGGGAAAACCCGGAAGCGCTGATGATGATCAGCGCTTCTGGGTTGTGTGGTGACACACCAGACTGTGTGTGGCGACACACTTTTGTGTCGCGACACACAGTTTGGAAAGCTCTGGATTAGAGTGCCCCAAACCGCCTCTCCAGAGCCACTGCCAAGAGCTTCTTCAGAGCAGTGCCTCCAACCACACACACAAAGACATCTTTCACACAGGACCCACTGGGGAACATAGTCCTGGCTCCCCTTCTGTCATCCCCAAACATCCAACTCTCCCTGATGAGGTTACCTAGTCGGGTAATGAAACGTCTGCAAACAAACAACAAGGCTCAGAGAGCACCAAGGACTCCACAGTTCAACCCTGATGTACAAATATTCTCTTCTATTGGATCCAAGTCTCCCCAAGGAACCTTGCATTCTCTCTCTTTTTTTAATAAGAATTTTATTAAGTTTCAAGCAAAGATAAAAGCTACAGAAAAACAAAAAACTACAAAGAAAAAACTAAAAAAGTGTAGAAACACAAGAGAATTTTTTTTCAGAATTACAAAAAGAGGTGACTTCCGACTTTTAACAGCAAGAATATACAGTACAACAATTTTCCATAATCAATCTCTTACTCTATATTAAACCAAAATCACATTATTTCTATAAATCATTCCATTGGCACATTATAAAAGTCTCTAGTTGCTCCCTCCCTTTATAATAAAAGAAATATATACAGTATGTATATGTATATGTATATGTATATGTATATGTATATGTATATGTATATGTATATGTATATGTACAGTATATGTATGTATATACACATACACACACACATACACATACACACATATATACGCACACACCCCTCCTAATCAACTTCCCCCCCAAAGATAACATTTATTTAATTATTTCCTTCCTACTACTATTCTATATATTCCTGTCTACTATAATAAAGATCAAATTAAAAAACATATAAATTGTCTGCCATTATACTTGATAACAAGGTAAAGATTCCCCCCGCACATTTGTGCAGTCGTGTCTGACTCTAGGAGCCGGTGCTGATCTCTGTTTGTTAGCCGAAGAGCCAGTGTTGTCCGAAGACGCTTCCAAGGTCATGTGGCCGGCATGACGCACGCAGAATGCTGTTACCATCCCACCGAAGTGGTACCTATTCATCTACTTGCATTTGCATGCTTTCGAATTGCTAGGTTGGCAAGAGCTGGGGCGAGTGCGGGAGCTCACTCCGTCACGCGGGGCTAGGAATTTGAAACTCCAAACTTGAGATCTTCCGATCGACAAGCCTGGCATCTTACCCACTGAGCCACCACGCCCCTATACTTGATAATACAACAATTTTAATAATCTTAATCATATTAAACCCAAAACCAAACATTTATTATTATTTTTATTATACCTTAATAATCTTAATCCAAATCATTAAAGATAAATTAAATCAGCCAAACCCTTAAAACAATCCAGATAAATATTCTTAAACCCTTATCCCACTTCAAAATAAACCAGAGCAATTACAGTACATATCCCCAGAATACGCCCAGAGCTTTTTTCTTTAAAAAATCGAACAACCCAACTGCCCCCCTCAAAGACTCCGACTTCTCTTCAAGAGACCTCCCATACATAATAACCCCTTCTTTTCCATGACGTTCCATCAAAAAATCAATTTCACTTATGGTTTGCAACTCAATCTCTCCCTTTAATTTCTTCAACTCTATCTGCTCTTCATTCAGCATTTCAACAGAAGTCCCGATCTCACTTTTAGAAGAAATATTTCTGTCGCTGTTAAATTCCTCAGTTTCCTCCACAACACCCCCAACCAGATGACACATTTTAGACCTCATATTTTCCACAATATCCTGAATGCCTCACATAAAAACTTGACAGGAATCAGAAATAATCTATTTAAAATCTCGGTGAAAGTCAGAGAAAGTCTGCTTAAACTCCTCCATGTCTCAAGCAGTAGATTATGGCACCCCCTAGGAGCTTAACCAGCGAAAGTCGAAGATATGAAAGGATTCCAGAATGTGTTTACACAAGCGAAAGTGAGATATGCAGACAGTTCCCCAGGGAAAGTAGAAGCAGAAAACTGAAAGTTCAAAACAGCCGATTCAACGTGTAGGAAAATGCTAATATCTTCAAATTTAGTACAAAAATAATAGCAGGGAGACAATTATTTACTCTCAATCCTCCTTAATATTTGGATGGAAAACAAAGTCCAAAACTTAAAAAAGAATTTTTAAAAACATTAATCCCAAAAATAACAATAAGCACCAAGAGAACCAGCTTCTCCTTGCTGTAAAAAGCCTCTCTTAGGGTACGCATACTTAAATAAAATATAAATTGGGTGATTTATAAATGGGGTGGCCGGTCTTAGTGTCCCTTTAAGGCTACAGCGCGGCTTGGAAAATGGTGACGTCCCAGCCTCCCGGCTGCTCTTACCAGTCGAGCGCGAACACTGTTTGTGATCTTCTGGCCGCAAGCAGCCGTACGGAGGACAGATGGGGTGATTCCAGGTGTTTTTCTTATCTGTAAAAACAATCCTGGGCTTCAGGAAAAACCTGCCTGAGCCCAAAACAACTGCTGCGTTGTCAGTTCTGTCCGCTGAGCCTGCGGGCACAGCTGTTCAGTCCGCCATGTCCCCACCGGAAGTGGAACCTTGCATTCGCACGTGGGGGCACTCTTTCCCTCCTTCCTTTGTCCCCATCCAAGGGGCAGCAGGTCTTGTTTACTCTTCTAGCAACAGAACATCTGGAGCAATTCCATACTTAATTACCACACTTGTCAGCGGCATCACCACGGAGACAGAAGAGGGAGAAAGCCCGCCGAGAGATAAACAGATTAGTGGGAGATGGAGAGCAGAAAAATAATGGGAAAAAGGACGGATGACAGCACCCGCTATTAAAAGTCATTTTAGCCCAGATGTTATTGTCTTTTGGCATCGGGTGAAGAATTCCAACAGAAGTTCCTCTCTCTAAACTAGAAACATCTTGAAAGAAAGATTTAGGCCTAGATGCATAAACTTTTCAGGAGCTGGAAACCAGAATTGCTGGGCTCTATAGAAATAATAGGAATTAGAGAGTTGTGAGAAGGGAAGAATGACTTTGAAACAACGGGATCTCTGTCAAGAAAGGAAGACTACTAGATGAAGTCCTTGATTTTCTGCAACTGGATGTTGGGTTGACTTGTCTGCTTGGCGAAGAAGTCATATTTCACACTTTTTAAAATAATCCCCCCGTTTCTCCATTTAGGAAGCTGGGCCTCTCCAGGCCAGAAATTCCTACATCCTGGGGGTTGCTACTTCTCCACCGCTGCCATCCACCCCTGTGCCTTTTTTTGTTTCATACATGTCTTCTACTCCATTTCTCTCATAGGTAATGCCCTCTGCCTCCACCACTTCACTTCTAGACTAACTTGGCTAACACATTTCTCCCTTTCAACAATACCATGGTAGTCATTTATAGCCTGCACCTTAGGAAGCCTAAACACTTGAGGTGACTATATGCAATAAGATGCCTGATGCTGCATATTGTATCCTGTTCGTACTTTCTCATGCCTCCAAGAGGGTCCAATCCCTTGTTTGAAAAACTTGGCAGAAGAGAGAAAATGGAAACTAGAAGTCTCAACCCTCAGTTTCTATGGAAAGGGAGGAGCCTTAATTGGTTGGAAAAATGAAAAATCTAATAGTTATGACCCCTAGATCTTCAAAAGTAGATTAGCCATGGTTTTTTTTCTTCCTCCCTCTAGTGGAGATCCTCTTAATTTTATTGCTATGTGTAATGCATAAGTGAAATAGGTACTACCTTCCTCTACACAGAGATGCACAATTGGCTAATATTCACACCTACCCTTCTGCTGTCATAAAAGTCACAAGAAGTCTGCCAAAACGGGTGGCTGGGAGAATCATATTCTTATGGATGAGCTAAATGTGACCATGTGGGTTAGACTCACCCAGTGGATGCTTAGTTCTTCTACAAATCAAATACATTTTAGATGTAAATGCCAACCGGACGTTCTGCGATCTCTTGTAACGGAATGCAATCTGATGGATGGAACAAGAAGAGAAACTGCATGCAAGTGTGTGTGTGTGCGTGTGTCTTTGTAGCCAGGATTCCTGGATTCTCCAGAAGAAAGGGATGTGGCAGAGAGTTTAATGTGCATTGTGCCTGGAACAATCAAGGGTCCTGCTAGTGCAAAATGAGTAACAGGAGATGCAGGACACCATAGCAACTGCTGCCACTTGCCATGTGGCATCTGACACTTGTGACTGTGATAGTGCACAATACAGGCATCATAACCATGAATGCTCATCCAGGAGTATTCAGATCACAGTGTATCTGTATTTATGCTAAGTTCAAATACAAAAGTATGGATGCATCCATAGCAAGGAACACAGGAGAGAAAGATAAGGCAAAGATTAGATTCAGCTAGACAACCCGTGACCCGTTGGGTCATCGTTTCCTTACCAGATTCCTCAATGCCTTCAACAATGACAGAACTTCTAATATACTGGAAAGGTTCTTAAAAATTCAGGGAGAGATGTTTCTGCCTTGAAAGTAGCCAATGTTGAACTGTATAGCACAGTCAAACATCAGGAGTTGACCACAGGAAATGTTTTATGACATTTTGTATTATGTCATAAAATGTTTTATGATAATTTTTATGTCATAAAATGTTTTATAAAATTTGCCAAATTTCTATTGCATGTGAGTCATGGGTCCCGGATTTTGGATGCATTCTGTAAGTTAGCCCATTTGAGGTACCTTGGTTCAAAAATTGTTGGCCTATAACACACTGTTTTGCCCAGGTAAAGGTTACAAAATATCAAACAGACATGAGAGTTTTAGTAGTATATACAGTAGAACAGAGCTTTCCAAACTGTGTGTCTCGACACAAAAGTGTGTCGCCACACACAGCGTGGTGTGTCGCCACACCACCCGGAAGCAGCGGCGCGCGCGTGCACGACGGCCGCCATGCACGCGCGCACCGCCGCACACACCCCGCGCCGCCGCACACCCCCTGCGCCGCCACTGTGCGCGCGTGTGCCGCCGCACGCCCCCCTGCGCCGCCACCGTGCGCATGCGTGCTGCCGCACGCCCCCCGCGCCACCACTGTGTGCGCGCGTGCCACCGCCCCCCCGCGCCGCCACCATGCGCACGCCCCGCCGCACGCCCCCCCGTGCCGCCACCGTGCGCGCGCGCGCGCGCCGCCGCACACACACACCCGCGTCGTCGCCGCCACCGCTGGCATGTCGCCAGCAGCGGCACTTTGGAAAGCCCTGCAGTAGAAGATGGGTAGGTACCATGTGCCTTTGCAAGTGAAGGCACTGAATTAAAAGTGTGTCTTTATCCATGAATGACATAATGAATGACTGTAGGGATGGGAGGTGCATGTGAGAAAGAAACAGAATGATAGATGGGCTTGCTCTTGTGTCTGTATGACAGAATTATCTTCTTCTGTATTTTAGGATTCGTGACAAGTCTGTGTGGGTGTATGTGTGTGTGACAGAGACAGAGAGGGAAGTCTGCAAGCATTTTTTCCAGCTGTGGCTATGTAGCATTTAGCGTGCATCTCTAAGTATCATATAGCTGTGTGGCATATATTATGCTTGCATGACCATTTATTTATAAGAGATGCAGCGTGTTCTTATACATTTTTGCGCCACTATAGTATTGTTCTTTTCCTTGTCCAGAAGGATAGTTATTTTAATCCAAAGAAAAAGAGATTTTTGGACCTTAAACAAATATATAATAGCATACAGTAAACCAGTCTTCTTAATCCCCAGCTGGTTGTGTTGCCTACAACTTCCAGAATTCCCAGCAAGGCTTTGGAAGATGCATGCAGTATTTTCCTGAATCAGAAGCACAGATATACACACAGGACTGCCTGTTCATAACACAAATATACACATTCAGCCTAATTGGAAAGCTTTGCTTGAACATAGAGTTTTGTTTATCTGTCTGTATTGCTATCCCCGTAGGGGTGTGGTGGCTCAGCGGGTAAGACGCCAGGCTTGTCGATCGGAAGATTGCAAGTTTGGAGGTTCGAATCCCTAGCCCTGCGTGCGGAGTGAGCTCCCACACTCGCCCCAGCTCTTGCCAACCTAGCAATTCGAAAGCATGCAAATGCAAGTAGATGAATAGGTACCACTTCGGTGGGAAGGTAACAGCGTTCCACGCGTGTCATGCCGGCCACATGACCGTGGAAGCGTCTTCGGACAACGCTGGCTCTTCGGCTAACAAACAGAGATGAGCACCAGCCTCTAGAGTCGGACACGACTGCACAAATGTGCGGGGGGAACCTTTACCTTATTGCTATCCCAGGCTTGATGTGGCAAAATTGGATAGCCTTATATTTTGTTTGTAGCATTTCATTTTCACCCATCTAAACAAAAACCTTCACAAATATTTATTTGCTAGATAAAACAAAATAAAAACAGAAATATGGGTGTGAAATTTTAAATAGCGTTACAAAAGTATCAGAGTAAAACCAGAAAAAGGCAACCACCATATTCCATAGAACATAAGAATTGCTATGACTAAAAACATCTTTATCTGGCCCCCAAAAGACCATAAAGTAAATGTCAGGTATTTGCTCCAGCTATAGGGAACTACAATCCCATCATTTGTAGCTAACATTAGCTGTAATGACTGGAATTAATGAGAGCTGAAGTCCAATCTAGAAGACAATGGAATGAAGAAAGCTGGTATTTTTATAGAAAAACTAAATTACCCAGCTCAGCTTATAGAACATCTTACTCCATCTCTCTTGCCTAGCATCATCTCCGCCTCATAGCCTTAGAATCAGCACAAATAGAAGACAATGGAATAAAGAAAGCTGGTATTTTTATAGAAAAATTAAATTACCCGGCTCAGCTTATAGAACATCTTACTCCATCTCTCTTGCCTAGCATCATTCCCGTCTCATAGCCTTAGAATCAGCACAATCACCCTGGAATGTGAGCACCATGAGTGGAAGGGAACAGAACTATTGGATGGTCAGACTTGACCTTTAATTAAGTGTTCTCAAAGGCTAATCAAATTGTGGTCTTCTGGGGAGGAAAGATGGGGATATTTTTACCTAGGATACAGGAGACTGGGACTTCAAGAGGCAAATGGCCTGGAGCTACCAGGAAGGGAGGGAGGGAGGGAGGGAGGGAGGGAGGAAGGAAGGAAGGAAGGAAGGAAGGAAGGAAGGAAGGAAGGAAGGAAGGATCCAACTTTCCTGAACACAGAAAGGTGGTTTATTTCCAGACCATTGTTCCACCTAGCCCAATATTGGCTACAAGACTGACAGTAGTTGTCCAAAATTTTGGAAGGGTGCTAACCAATTCTGCCTGGAGATGTGGGTGTGGATGGGTGGGTTTCAACCTGGGAACATTTTATATAAACCACTGTGGGGACTCTCACTTTTACTTGGAGAAACAAAAGATATTCGAATGCCTCCAGTGTGCTATCACTTCGCTCCCACTAACATCCTCCAGAATCCGAGCTCCTGATCCCAAACATTCCTGCTCTCATACAAGCAGATTTCAGTCTACAGAATTTATTTGTACAGGCATCTCAAGGTCCATCAGCAGGACACAAATGCAAAATATTAAAAGCTAGAGGGCCAGAAGCAGGTGAGAAGTGGTGATACCCGTTGTATGTTATTTATTTGCCTATCTATAATCGACTTACTTCAGATGAGTATAATTTAGAGCAGGGCCCCTGTTGTTCCTACTGCTAAATAATTAGAAGTTGTAAACTGTGCTGTGAATGTCAGCAATCTCAACAAACGCAGAGAACAAATAGGAGTGTGTTAAAGGAGTTAATCAGGGGAATAACTAACAATTTTTTCGTATAAGTGAAAAGCGCATACTTAGCTAACATGAGAACTTGAGAAAGAAATGAAACAAAAACCTTCTACTGGTGAAACCGTAAGAAGCTTTAAGAAACAAGAGTGAAGATAAACAGACAGGAATCTGATGTATTGTTTATATATGAGGAGGCCATGAAACAAGAAGTGGACTGATTGTTTATTATTTTATTTATTTATTTATTTATTTATTTATTTATTTATTTATTTATTTATTTATCAAATTTATCACCGCCCATCTCTACCACGGTAGACTCTGGGCGGTTTACAACAAGTGTAATTTGTTTATTATGCATTTATTATGCTCAGATTCAGCTCTAACTTGGAATGAAAAGGAACTTAACATATGACAAGGAACATAACATTATTCCCCATAATATAAGTATCTTCAACTTTTAGTAAATACAGTCCTCGTTTAGGGACCACAAGCACAAGTGCAACTTGGTTGTTAAGCGAAGCGGTCACTAAGTGAAACCGTGACTGTGCTTACAACCTTACTTCAACTTCCCTTTGCTTTACAGACCTTTACAGACCTGTGAAGGTTGTAAATGCAAGGATTGGTTGTATAGTTAATTTTTCATCATCCTTGTAACTGAATGATTGCTAAATGAGGCAGTTGCTCAATGAGGACCACCTGTACCAACTTTCTCACACACCCCTCTGTCTAAATAAAATAACTTATTCATGCAACATTCAAAACCAGTCAGGTACAGGTAGTCCTCTCTTAGCAGTCACTCATTCAGCAAGTTCAAAGTGATGATGGCACTGAACCAGGGGGACTTACAACTGGTCCTCGAAGTTGCAGCCATCACAGTGTCCCCATAGTCGCGTGATCGCAATTCAGGTGCTTGACAACCGGCTTGCGCTTACAATGGTTGTAGTGTCCCATGGTCACGTGATCGCCATTTGCGACCTTCCCTGCCAGCTTCCCACAAGCAAAGTCAGCGGGGAAGCCGGCAGGAGGTTGCAAATCACTTCTGTTCCTACCGCTTTTTCTCCTGAGGAGCCCCCAGGCGGCACGGGGATCTCATATTCTGTAGTGCCTGCCCACACCTGTACTCCTTAGCACCCACTCATAGCACCCGCCCGCCCACACTCACACCCACCTGTACCATCCGCCCACCTGCCCACACTCTGTAGCATCCGCCCGCCCACACTTCAGCCTGCCCGTAGAACTCGCCCAACCATATTCCCACACTCCTGCCTGCCTGCACTCCGTAGCACCCGCCTGCCTGCACTCATGCCCACCTGTAGCACCCGCCCACCCATACTCCATAGCGCCCTCCTGCCTGCCTGCACTCTGTAGCAACCGCCCTCCCACCCGCCTGCAGCACTCACCTCCATAGCATCTACCCACCATCACTCTGTGGCACCCACCCGCCCGTACTCCCATCCACCTATAGCATCCACCCACCCACCTGTACTCCATAGTGCCTGCCCGCAATGCCTGCACTCCATAGCACTCACCTGCCCACCCATAGTTCTTGCCCACCGGCCTGCTTGCGAACTGCCTAAGGAAAGGCTTGTGACCGCGACTTGCAACTTGCTGCTGGCTTCCCCATTGACTTTGCTCGTTGGAAGCTGGCAGTAAGTCACAAGTCTCAGTCATGTGAGGTCCTCGCTTAATGACCCATGGTCCTCGCTTAACGATGGCAACAGGGACTGCTGGGATCGCCGTTGCTAAGCGGCACGGTCATGTGACATCGTGCTTTATGACCGCATCGCTTAGCAATGGAAATTCTGGCCCCCGTTACCGTCGTTAAGTGAGGACTACCTATAGTCTGTTCAGCTTCTTGGTTACACATCTGCTGTGTGCAACTTGTTGAGTGGCATCTAAATACCCTTTGTCACTCTGAGTTGGTACTGGTTGTTCTAAGCTTTCTGTGGGTGAAGCTTTAGTCCATTCTGTGTCTGAAGAAGCTCTCTTCAATTGTATCAAAGAACCTTTTCTGATTCTGTATTGAATCATCAGCACCATGGTAAATATCACTTTGGCTTGAGGTCCCTAGTATTTTGGAACTTTTACTCAAACACTTTTCTCTGGTAAGAGTGTACGAAGAGACACAGTTCTTCCATTGTGGCAATAACTCCATGTACAACTTTGAGTCTTTTGCTTAATACTACAACTATCTCATAGGGTTTCTATGGGTCTACAATGGGAAGATGTATCATTATGTTTCTCCAAACAAAATATTAGTTGGCGATTTCCCACATTGTAAAGGAGATGTCCTATAATTTTGTAAGAAGATAACTACAGGTAGTCCTCACTTAACAACCATTTGTTTAGTGATGGTTTGGACTTACAACAGGGCTGTAAAAACTGACTTACGACCAGTCCTCATACTCACAACCATAGCAGCATCCCCGCGGTCACGCAATCACAATTTGGGCACTTTGCAACTGGTTCACATTTATGAACGTCGCAGAGTTCTGTGGTCACAAGACCGCCATTTTTGACCTTCCCAGCAGGCTTCTGACAAGCAAAATCAATGGGGAACCACATGATTCGCTTAATGACCACATGGTTCACTTAACACCTTTGGTGATTCACTTAATGGCCGCTGCAAAAAAGGTTGTAAAATCAGGTCAGATTCGCTTAATGACCACTTCGCTTAGCAACCAAAATTCCGGTCTCAGTTGTGGTCATTAAGCAAGGCCTACCTGTATTGCCTTCAGCATTTCTAGCCTTTCTCAGAAGACTCTTGAGTTTCCTAACACCAGCTTCTGCAAGTCCATCTGATTGTGGGTGTTTGGGGCTGCATGTCACATGTTCAAATCCATATGCTATGGCATTTTTAAAAAAAAACTTTAACTAAAAATTGTGGTCCATCATCTGGTATCAAAATTTGTGGCATGCTTTGTCTAGTGGACACCGTTTTGATGTATTTAATAGTTATTTGTCCAAATAAGTCCTCTAATTGAGCTACTCCTAGATCATCTAAAAAGTAACCCATTGTCACAACATAATCTTTATCATGTAGCATGAACAATTCAATGTTTACCTATATAAATCAAAGGAAAATTCTTATCTCTGAGAGGGTCCACTGGTAAGCCGGGATGATGCCTGACAAATCTTACCCTGAGCAATCCATGCTTCTTGGTAAGCCAGTTAAGAAGTGTCTCTGGCAAGCCTGGTGGGTTTCCTCAAACCCTGGGTGACATTCATGTAGGCAGGTTAAACTTGTGGGCTCTAATGAATGATTTATGATGATGTGGTGATCTTGAAGAAGCCTGTCTTTATATTCCCAAATACGTAAAGTGTCCAGGAATTGGACTGCATGACCTTGGATTACTCCACACACCTCTGTAAGAACTTCACCAGCGTTAGTGGCCTCTGGAATTTGTTGCCACATACAGTATGTTGGCTCCCTAGTTAGCTCTGATCTATGCTATTCACGTGAATTTCAGAGTCACGGTCCTCTTTGATATTCACCGTTTGATCTGTGAGATATACGCAAGATTCAGCATCTGCCATTACTAGAACTTTGCCTGGTTTAAGACACAGATCAAAGTCCTACTGCTGAAGTGCCATCAATACTTGCTGTATCCTCAGTGGGGTGTTCCCTTCAGTAAAGTCATCATGGGGTTGTGATCAATTTTTGCTATAAACTTTCCTCCATATAGACAAAGATGATATTATTTGCAACCAAACAGCAATCCAAGTCTCTCTTTTTCTACCTGAACATACATTTGTTCTGTAAGGGTCCATGCTCAAGATGATAACAAGCAATTATGAATCATAATCTGGAATAAAATAGCATCCTCACCATCCTTGAAAGTATATGTGGACATTGCATTTTTTTAGAAGGTTCATAAAATTGCAAAATAAGGGCTGTACTTACAGTATTCTTTATGTAATTTAGGTCCTCCTCATGTACTGAAGTCTAATGCCAGACAGGGTCTTTGCAAAGTAATGGCCTCCCATTTGTGTTGTGGGAAGCAGGCTGAGAATGAATGTTGAGACATCATTTATTATTCCCTGAACCTCTTTCTGCATGTGGGTGTAATGGTATGTGGGTGTCAGCCTTCTGAGATAGTCCACATCCAGAAGTACTAGCTCTAAATTTATTGTAAGGTTATATTAACAGAATCTTGCAAGTCTGAAAGTACATCTCCCCCCCCCCACTTGCTTTTACAGTTCAAGTAACTAGGGAGGGTCCCTTCTGAGATTATTGCCATGCCCCCATTCCTTCTGCGGATTCAGCTGCTGCTTGTCTGACCATGGTCTGGTCTGCAGTTCTTCCTTCTGTCTCCCAAGGTCATTCCCACACATCATTACATCAGGAATGACCTTGGGAGAAAGAAGGAAGACCTGCAGATTGGACAACCATCCTGTAAAGATATCTCAGCCCACATAAGGAGAGGGGGAAGGGTGGGAAGAGTTTCAGAAGGGACCCTCCCTAGTTTTCTGGAGAGTAAAAGGAGAGGAGGGGGAGAAATCTTTCAGTCTTGCAAGATTCTGTTAACGTAATCTTACAATAAAGAGACAGTTAGTACTTATAGTTGTGCTTCTTGACTGGGCTACCTTAAAGGGCTAACAGTGACATATCAAAAGTTGCTTTTACTTTAACCTGGTCTGGTTTATTGCCATACCTTGTTAGTATTTCTTCCAGATATTGTTTCTTGAACTTTAAAACAATGTTTGCTTTTGTTCAATTTAATATTTTGGGGACCAGACATTTTAGTTTACTTTAGATTGTTAGTTACACTTGTCCTCTATGGTCCTCCATCAGTGAATACTGATAACTGAAGAATCAGAGGTGGGTTTTAAGGAAGCTTAGTACAGAAAATTTATTCAGCCATTCACAGACCAAGGAATGAAAGAGAATGGTGACTGGTGAGAATTAGTGTAGAAAGAGAGATGTTGGTTTCAAATACTTGCTTTAAGCATAAGTCTGTTTATATAAACACATGACAAAGGAATACATCTAAAAGCACGACTGATTTGATTGTTTATGATGAAAGACTGAGAGAATTGGTGAAGCGTACAAATCAATAAGAGGCTCTAAGTGTGGGACAAATCTTTTTTTGGTGCATGAAGAGTGGGTCTTGGGAAAATAGATGTGAAAGAAAAAGAAAAGTGAAAAAAGTGAGTGAAACTAGAATGAATGCAGGAAAAGAGAGTACAAGTCATGTACACAACAGTGTTATGGTTTAATATCCAGACAGAATGAATGAGAAGTGGATGAGGGGTAAGAGGATATGGACAGGAGTAAAAGGAAATCCATTACAGAGTGCCACAACAGTAAAAAGGTAAAGGTTCCCCCTGCACATTTGTGCAGTTGTGTCCGACTCTAGGGACCGGTGCTCATCTCCGTTTGTTAGCCAAAGAGCCAGCGCTGTCCAAAGACGCTTCCAGGGTCATGTGGCTGGCATGACGCGCACAGAACACTGTTACCTTCCAACCGAAGTGGTACCTATTCATCTACTTGCATTTGCACGCTTTCGAATTGCTAGGTTGGCAAGAGCTGGGGAGAGTGCAGGAGCTCACTCTGTCACGCGGGGCTAGGGATTCGAACCTCCGAACTTGCGATCTTCCAATCGACAAGCCTGGCGTCTTACCCACTTGAGCCACAACAGTAGGTGGCATTAAATTAATGGGATAGGAAACAGTATGCTTGGTAGAATGGTGACATGGAAGAGACGCGAAGGTGGAAAAAATGCATATAGGAAAATGATTGCTGCAAACATGTGGATAAGAGAAAGATACTGTATAAAGAGAAAAAGGTAGCTTCAAAGAATATAATCAAGTTTCCAAAAATGCTGCCAAGAAAACTGCATGAACCTGTCCAGGCAGTTGCCAGAGTCAACATTGACTTGAAGGCACGCACACACAAACACACAAGAATATACTCAAGGAAAGTAACAAATGGGTAAAATTAGGCAGGAAATAAGCAGAGCAATTTTGATGAGAACAAAGAATCATTTCAGAAGTGGGTGAAGAAGACTAAATAAGGAGCCACCAGCAGAGTGAAATTAAGAATAAAAGTAATGAAATTATTTGGAATAAATCTGAAGTGAGGAGATGCTGAAAGGAGTCTTTCAGGTATTTAAATGTGAATGATAGTGATACAATGAAGAATGGAATTGAAATTAAAGCTATAAATCTGTGGGTCCAAGAAGGAAAAATGATGAAAAGGAAGTCATAAATGGTGCGGGAATGTTGAAAAATGATAAGGCTGCAAGTGTGGGTGGTGTTAATTGGAGAAATGGTAAACTCTGGATGTGGTTTGCTTATGGAGTGGCTGTGGGACTTGGTTAAGATACGTGTGAAAATTGCATTGGGTGCCTGATGATTGGAAGAACGCCATTATCATTCCCTCATATAAAGGGGAAAGTAACCAGTGTGAATACAGAAACTACAGGGGGATTCAGTCTGCCTCGGAAAGTTAATTCTGTATTTGACAGAATTCAGATTGAAATGGTACCAGAGGTGTCGGTGAACAAAATTTGCAAAGTGCAGTGGGGCTGGCAAACCAGATTTTTGCTCTTCAGCAAGTCATTGAGAAATGCAGGTCTGTGAGAAAGAAAGTTTACTGCCTGCTTGTTAATTGAGAGAGAGCATGTGATTTAGTGAATGAATTGTGGAATGTTCTGTGTGAATATGGAGTTGAAAGTTAATTTCTTAATGCAGTTAGAGGTCTATATGTTCGAAATAATACATGCGTGAGAATAAATGGAATGTGTGGCAAATGGATCAGCACTGAATAGGGAGTAGGACAAGTTTGACTGATGTCCCCTTGATTATTTAATGTATTCATGGATAGAAGTATAAGGAAGGCTTGTGGTATCAAAAGAGTGAATGTTAGACTATATGATGCCACAAGGAGTGTGGAACTGAGAATTTAGTGTATCAAAGACCAAGGTAGTTGTGTCTGACTGGGAAAATGAACAATTGCAAGTTGCACAAAACTGGTTAAAAACTAAAGCAAGTAGATGGGTTTGTGTACCTTGGCAGAAAGTTTACTAAAGATGGGGAAATGGAGGAAGAAATTTTAAGCTATGCAAATGCTAGTAGAAACAGAGTGGGTAGCATGATATCTGCTCCAAGGAATCAATGTTTGTAGAAAGAAGGGAAAACATTTGTCTATAGAAGAGTGTCTCTGCCCATTTTGTTATGTGGAAGTAAACTGGGTATTTCAAGAGAAACATAAACTAATGTACTTAAAGACATACTTGTGGTATGTACTGTATGTGTGTGTGTACTTAAAGACATACTTATGGTAAAGACAAGAAGAGAAGGGATCAAGATTAAATGGCTGTTGAATGAATGTGGCTTGAATACAAAAGTGAGTAACTAGTGAAAAAAGCACACTGCAGTGGTTTGTTCATGCAGAAAGAATGAATGAGGATTGAATTGTAAAACAAATATATGAAGGGAAAGTGAACAGGTTGAGTGGAAGCAGAAGAGAAAGTCATGGCTGAATGGAATAAAGAAGGTCCTGAAAAAGAAAGAGGTGAGAAGTTTTAAATAACAAAAGGCAATTTATAAAGCAGTGTATGGGCATGGTGGAAAGAAAGATGTTTTGTAAGGACAGAAAGGTATGTTTTGTTGTTTATTCCTTCAGTCGCTTCCGACTCTTCGACTCTTCGTGACTTCATGGACCAGCCCACGCCAGAGCTTCCTGTCGGCCGTCACCACCCCCAGCTCCCCCACGGTTGAGTCCGTCACCTCCAGAATATCATCCATCCATCTTGCCCTTGGTTGGCCCCTCTTCCTTTTGCCTTCCAATTTCCCTAGCATCAGCATCTTCTCCAGGATATCCTGTCTTCTCATTATGTGGCCAAAGTACTTCAGTTTTGCCTTTAATATCATTCCCTCAAGTGAGCAGTCTGGCTTTATTTCCTGGAGTATGGACTGGTTTGATCTTCTTGCAGTCCAAGGCACTCTCAGAATTTTCCTCCAACACCACAGTTCAAAAGCATCTATCTTCCTTCACTCAGCCTTCCTTATGGTCCAGCTCTCACAGCCATAGGTTACTACAGGGAATACCATTGCTTTAACTATGCGGATCTTTGTTGTCAGTGTGATGTCTCTGCTCTTAACTATTTTATCAAGATTTGCCATTGCTCTCCTCCCAAGAAGTAGACGTCTTCTGATTTCCTGGCTGCAGTCAGCGTCTGCAGTAATCTTTGTGCCTAGAAATACAAAGTCTGTCACTGCCTCCACTTTTTCTCCCTCTATTTGCCATGTATATGTATATGTATATGTATATGTATATGTATATGTATATGTATATGTATATGTATATGTATATGTATATGTATATGTATATGTATATGTATATGTATACACACACATACACATACACATACACATACACATACACATACACATACACATACACATACACATACACATACACATACACAAAAAGGTAAAGGTTCCCCCCGCACATTTGTGCAGTCGTGTCCAACTCTAGGGGCCGGTGCTCATCTCCGTTTGTTAGCCGAAGAGCCAGCGTCGTCCGAAGACACTTCCACGGTCATGTGGCTGCATGACACACGCGGAACACTGTTACCATCCCACGGAAGTGGTACCTATTCATCTACTTGCATTTGCATGCTTTCGAATTGCTAGGTTGGCAAGAGCTGGAGGTAGTGCGGGAGCTCACTCCGCACACAGGGCTAGGGATTCGAACCTCCGAACTTGCGATCTTCCAATCGACAAGCCTGGCGTCTTACCCGCTGAGCTACCATGCCCCATACAGAAAGGTATATAAGGGTATAATGAATGGTGTTGGCATAAATTAGTTATGTCTTCTCTTTTTTTTCTTATGTCATGTTGTTTATTTCTTTGGCTTATTATTTCTTTTTTTTCCTATGCTCTGGATAATTTTAATTTCCTTCAAAAGGTATGATGTCATGGTATATACGTATGTATGTTTTAGATATATTCAAAATAAAAAGAAGGGAAAATAATCAGCATGAAATGAAATGATGAAATGCTGTTAGGTAACAAAAAAGGCAGAACTACTCAACTTCTATTTTGGTTCATTCTTCTCCAACAAGAAGGTATATGTTACAACAGAAAATAATGATAGGTAGGATGAAGGAACAGGACTGAAGCCTAAAATGAAACATGATCAGGGAATACTTATTTACTCTGAATGAACTGAAATCTCCAGTCTTTAGGTAATATCTCTGAGAAATCATTGAAAATTGGTGAAGTGTCAGATGATGGGAGGAAAACAAATATATTCCCTAGGTTCAAAAATGGGAAATAGGAGGATCTGGAAAATTAAAGACCAATCAATCTGTCATCAATATCTGAGAGGATTACACAGCAGAACATAAAAGGATTGATTTGTAAGCACTTTGAAAGACATGTGGTCATTACAGGAAGTCAGCATGGATTTATCAACATTTTTTGCCAGACTAACTATCATAAAGTTGGACTTTGAAGAAACAGGAAAGATAGAATATGGATGCTTTTGAACTTTGGTGTTAGAGAAGACTCCTGAGAATACCATCAACAGCTAAGAAAACAAACAAATGGAACATAGAAGAAATCAATTCATAGTTGACTCAAGACAAAAATGACCAAGTTCATATCCTTTTTTGGACACATTATGTGAAGACCCAGCTCCCTTGAGAAGTCCATAATGCTGGGAAAGGTGGAAGGAAAAAGAAGAAGTGGACAACTAGCAGCAAGGGGGATGGACTTGATTACAGCAGTGATGGGTACAAAGTTGAAAGTCTTGAATGGCCAGTCTGGGGTCAAATGCTCCTGGAGAAGGTCTATCTATGTGGCACATAACCAACCAGTCAAATTTCCTTAATAAATTATGGGGATGTTGTAGTCATAATGTATCTTGATTTTAGTAATGTTATGCATTGGCTGGACAGTGTGATAATTAAGGGGATATATAGCTGGTTCAAAAATGTACACAGAGAGTGCACACCAATGGTTCCTCATCAAATCGTAGACAGGAATTGAATGGAGCATCGCTAGGCTTAGCCCTCCATCCTGAACTTTCAATAGTTTTATTAATGGCTTGGATAAAGAAATGAAGGAAATGATTATACATACAAAACTGAGTAGGATAGCTAATACACTGAAAGACAGAAATAAAATCCAAAACAATCTTGATAGGTTACAGAAAGCTGACAATAACAAAATGAAGTTTAATAGCAAAGCTCTTTATTTAGGAAACAAAAATAAAATGCACAAGTATTAGATGGGAGGTTGGTAATACAACTTGTGAGGAAAAAATGGAAAAATAGTTGATGGAAACTGAATATGAGTCAGCAGTTGTGACATAGCTGCAAAAAAGGCATGTGCAATTTTAGGCTTCATCAACAAAAGTGTAGTTTCTAGATCAAGGGCAGTAATACTTCCACTTTATTTTGTGTTGGGCAGACGCAATCTCAGGGATGGTTCCCTTCTGAACACGACACTTTAAGAAGGATTGAAACAAACTGAAACAGGCTAGAGAAGGACAATGAGGAGGATTAAGTAGATTAGAAACCCCTTTGGAGAGAGACTGAAGGAAATGGGCATGTTTAGCTTTGGGTAGAGAAGACCGAGAGGGATATGATAGCATTTTTCAAAAACATGAAAGGATGTCATACAGAAGTTCAAGACCTGCTCTCTGTGGTTTCAAAGTAAAGGATGTGGAATAGTGAGTTTAAATTGCAGGAAGATAGATTCCCATTGAAGGTCAGAAGAAACTTCCTAATATTAAGAGTAGTTAGAAAGTAGAGCCAATTACCCAGCGAGGTGGTGTTTTGTGTGTCTCTCCCCCCACAGTTTTTTGAGGGGTGTGGTGGCTCAGCGGGTAAGACGCCAGGCTTGTCGATCGGAAGATCGCAAGTTCGGAGGTTCGAATCCCTAGCCCCGCGTGACGGAGTGAGCTCCCGCACTCGCCCCAGCTCTTGCCAACCTAGCAATTCGAAAGCATGCAAATGCAAGTAGATGAATAGGTACCACTTCGGTGGGTAGGTAACAGCGTTCCGCGTGCATCATGCCGGCCACGTGACCGCGGAAGCGTCTTCGGACAACGCTGGCTCTTTGGCTAACAAACGGAGATGAGCACCGGCCCCTAGAGTCGGACACGACTGCACAAATGTGCGGGGGGAACCTTTACCTTTACCCCCCAGAGTTTACTGGATGAGCAGAGGCTAGACAACCATCTGTTGGGAATGCTTTAACATGGATTCCTGTTGGACTCAAGGACCTAAATGCCCCTTTCCAACTCTGGGATTCTAAACTGCCAGTCAATTCTAATCCATCTCCTGCCCACCCATATTCCAGCAATCATTTCTATCGGTTCTAACCCACTTTCCATTGAACGGAATCATGCATCACCCTTTTTATTTTTAAATCAGGATAGTTTTTCTCCCTACACTTAACTCATCTAGTATTCTGTCCCAGTTGACTATTTTAAACATTCACAAAGTTGTTCAAAGAACCTCCACTGAGATAGCAAAATCAATGAAGAGTTTTGTGGCACCTTGAAGATTAACACATTTAGTGTGGCATGAGCTTTCCTGCATTAAAGTACAGTTCATCAGATGCATAAAGTGTTACCCTTAGCTATAAGCATTATCCCTCTTACGATTTGAGTGTTTTGGGGGGAGGCGGAGTTGAAAATCACAAGTACTGAGAACAGATGAAAATTCGATCCTGAAAGTGAAATAACAAAATACAGATAGTCCTTGCTTAACAACCATTCGTTTAGTGACAGTTCGAACTTACAACAGTGCTGGAAAAACTGACTTACAACCAGCCCTCACACTTACGACTGCCGCAGCGTCCCCATGGTCACATGATCACAATTTGGGCACTTGTCAACCAGTTTGCATTTATGACCGTCGCAGTGTCCTGTGGTCACGTGATCGCCATTTTCGACCTTCCTGGCCGCCTTCTGGCAAGCAAAATCAATGGGGAAACCACATGATTCATTTAATGACCATGTGGTTCGCTTAATGCCTGCAGTGATTCGCTTAACAACCACTGCAAAAAAGGTCATAAAATCAGGTCAGATTTGCTTCATGACCGCTTCACTTAGCAACCAAAATTCCAGTCTCAATTGTGGTTGTTAAGCGAGGACTACCTGTAAGCTATTTTTAAAAATATCCCCAAACAGTCCTTTAATACATCATCACTGCAAATCAGCCCAAAGGCCATTTCAGCATACTATTATAAAATACAGCAGTTTAAAGACTTCTTAAAGCTCACTGAATATATTTTAACAGCTATTGAAAGAGAAGCAGAAACAATGCCAAGTAGACCTATATAGGGAGGCTAGTGCAGAAATGTGGTGCCACACCAAGAAGGTCTCATCTCTTGCATACTTGGCATATGTCTGACAAACAGAGCAGTTTTTCAAAAATTGACACCAATATATAGCCATATCCATATGCAAGTAATGGATTCTAAACAGCTACTGAATACCTGTTGAGGGATTTGAGATTTTCTTCCTTAAAAAAATACTTTGAAATGACTATGAAGATGGCATAATACTAGAATTCATATTTCTAAGTTACAGGTCCCAGTTAACAACCTCATAGTAAGCAGCTGAGGTTCTGAAATCATATTCAAATGGAAACCTGCAGAAAATATACTGATTGCCCCAAGGCCCAGTTCAAATTCTTCAGGTAGGTGTACTGTTGTATCATATGAAAAGGCAAAAACATTATTTAAGAGAAGGGATTCCTACAAGTATAGCTACCTTCAAACGTGCTTGAAAAGTTGCATCTGTTCAAAAGCATAATAATTATTAAGGACATAACATGTCCTCTTTTGCATCTGGTCCATTCTACTTTTCATTTACAATCCTGATATCTTGGCTCCTGTACATTATTTTATTTTTGCTCATTAGCCTTCTCCCTACCTCCCACCTTAGTTTAGAGCAGTGTTTCTCAGCCTTGGCAGCTTGAAGATGTGTGGACTTCAACTCCCAGAATTCCCATGGCTGGCTGGGGAATTCTGGGGGTTGAAGTCCACACATCTTCAACTTGCCAAGGTTGAGAAACACTGGTTTAGAGCCTATTAGCACTGCTAAGTGTGTGCTCTTCCATAATTAGCTAGAAGTGGGATTAAAACAGAATGCTATATAATGTGTTCCTTCTTCCGGGAAAGATCTTTCTCAACTCAGGATTCTTATGTACATTAATGCTTAATCACAGTGTGTCCACAGGGTGTGGTCAAAAAAGTCAAGGTGTTGCCTCACATAAAAAGCAGATGGAACTTCAATCGCACCCTCGTAGCTATCATTTTGACTTGTATGACCATACCCTGCAGATACCCTGTTTATTCACAATTAAATCCCAATCTGTTAAAAAAAATCAGCAAAATTAATTATGATGATGCAGCTTGGGAGATTAGTAATGGATTTTCCTTTAGTTTTGCTCTCTGAACAGGATATTAAATTTTGGGTGTCTATTATTATTATTATTATTATTATTATTATTAATGTAACAATTATTATTATTGACTTTGAATGTCAGATGATCCCCAAAATGAAAGGATAGGCAGAAAAAAATTATAAACACAGTTAAATATCCTGTGCCGTGCCTAGTTTCACTGCCCTGTCCACTTGGCGGTTGCCAACGCCAGCCGAAACCAGTCTTGGAGATACCTCCCTCCCCCATAAATGTGTGCATGTGACACACTTGTATATGTCTGTGCAAAACACATGTGTACACTAGTCAGAAGCCACACTGCAAAAAAGGGGTAGGAACAAAAAATATTAACTGAATTATTTCTGATTGAAATACGTCACCTGTAAAGTAAGGGACTCCATTTATAAAATGAATATACAGATATACTTTCTGCATATACCAAACATTTTCTCTCTTGCACATTCACTCACAAAAAACCCTACATGGAGAGAGAGAGAGAGAGGGAGAGAGAGAGAGAGAGGGAGAGAGAGGGAGAGAGAGAGGGAGGGAGGGAGAGAGAGAGGGAGAGAGAGAGAGAGAGAGGGAGAGAGAGGGAGAGAGGGAGAGGGAGAGGGAGAGGGAGAGGGAGAGGGAGAGGGGGAGAGGGAGAGAGGGAGAGGGAGAGGGAGAGAGAGGGAGGGAGGGAGAGAGGGAGAGGGAGAGGGAGAGGGAGAGAGGGAGAGGGAGAGGGAGAGAGGGAGAGGGAGAGAGAGGGAGGGAGGGAGAGAGGGAGAGGGAGAGGGAGAGGGAGAGAGGGAGAGGGAGAGGGAGAGGGAGAGAGGGAGAGGGAGAGAGGGAGAGAGAGAGGGAGAGAGAGGGAGGGAGGGAGAGAGGGAGAGGGAGAGGGGGAGAGGGAGAGGGAGAGGGAGAGGGAGAGGGAGAGGGAGAGGGAGAGGGAGAGGGAGAGAGAGATTTCCCCACTTTCCTTCCAGCAAAGACAGGAAAAAAGAAAAAGAAAAAATAGTTTGAAAGAAAGGGACACTTATCCTGGAAAAGAAGGAAAGAGAGGGAGAAAACTGGGTGGGGGTGGGCAAGGAGAAGAAGCTACTGAACAGAGAAGGGAAGAAGGAGGAGAAAAACCTCCTTTAAGCATTAGAATAGGCTGCAGTTCAGCAGGCAACCAGCTGCTCTCCAGTGATGGCTGATCTTCAAAGGCACTCAAGCTATACAACAGGTTTGCAGCCATTTGCACCTCCTACTACCCGTTTCCCCCCCAGTAACATTTTCTAGTCTTCTCAGCAAATAGGAGAGTACTCCCTCTATTCACAGGCAATTACTGGGGGGGAGTGAACCCTCTTCCTGTTAGCTAAACATAGTAATATAAATATAGCAAGAAGGAAAGAAATCATGGAAGGAATCAAGTAATTTATACACCAGGCATGTAGAGAACAGAAGCTTCCTTACAGGGCAATTCATCTCAGTTCCTATACTAAACGGGGTAAAGTAAACCAGGCAGGGCACTTCCAAATCAAACATGGAATTTTAGGAGAGGTCTAGATGCCATCGTCTGTCATTTGTAACCATCTCATGTTTCCTCATCATTTCTTTTATCTTTTTTTTTTCTTACCACAAAAAATCCATTAAGGAGAGAAAGCTGGAACAGCTGCCCAATTCCTTTTGATTAGAAATGCTAAGTGCCATCTGTCTGGAAGCAGCCCTGATCATCCTGCTCCGGTTTCATTCTAGGACTTTAGAAGAAGCAGCCTTACCTTCTCTGGTTCCATCCGTGTTCCAGAACATCCTGAGGTCTCGGCCTCCAGACATGTCTATATCTTTACGAAATGCCGCAAAGGATCAGACAGATTGGGTAAAAACCATTTCCATCCCAGCTGATAAGGAATCAGACCCACCATTTCACTCATTTGTTGTTTTATTTGGCTATTTAATTATGTATTTGTCAAATGACAAAGACCCTGGGTGGCATACAACACCCAAAACAGCAGGAAAGAATATAAGAAACCGACCAGAGTCCCCTCCGGGGGAGATGGGGCGGTGGTATAAGTTGAATTATAAATAAATAAATAACATAAGAAAGAAAAGAACTATGCATGTCCAGCAGTGGAAAACCCTGAGACTAACATGTAAAATCCTGTAAGAGGCTGTCCACCTACCTTACTCAAGGACTGAGAGGAAAGCCAGGTTTTTAAAGAATTTTTAAAGCATGGTTGGGGTAGGGCTATATAGATCTCTGGGGGATGCTGTTCTAGACGGCCGGCCCACTCCTCCTAAGCCCCATCAAATGACATTGTTTAATCAGTAAGTTCTAGACAGTCCCTCAGATAACCAGGCCTTATGCCATGGAAAGCTTTAGAGCAGAGCTTTCCAAACTTTTCACATTGGCGACACACACCAACGATGGCGGCGGCGGCACAGTCTGCGGTGTCCTGGTGTGTCGCGCAAAAAACCCGGAAGCACTGATGGGGGAACTGAAAGAAGCGGCACCTCCGCCAATCAGCGCCGCTGCCGCTGATTGGCGGGGGTGCCGCTTCTTTTGGTTCCCCCATCAGTGCTTCCGGGTTTTTGCACGACACACCAGGACACCGCAGGCGACACAGTAGTGTGTCGCGACACACACTTTGGAAAGCTATGCTTTAGAGGTGTAACCAGCACCTTCAGTTGCATCCAGAAGCCAAGTGGCAACCAGTACAGCTCACAAAGCAGTGGTGTTACACGGGCATAACGTGGCTTGCCCATTACTGCCCGCACTGCTGCATTCTAGATCAGCTGCAGCTTCCAGGTGGTTTTCAAGGGTAGCCCCATGCAGGGCGCACTGCAATAATCCACCTAGAAAGTGACTAGGGCATGAGTGACCGTATGAAGGTTCTTCTGTTCTAAGAACAGGTGCAACTGGTACACAAGATGGGACTGTGCAGGGCCTTCCTGGACACAGCTGCCACCTGCTCTTGGAGCAGGAGCTGCAAGTCCAGGAAAACCTTCAGGTTTCCCCAAAATAGGGAAGTCCAACCTCATCCAGAACTAAAGATGGAAAATTTCCGGTCCAAATACCCTCAGCCACGCAGTCTTGCTAGAGCTAAGCCTGAATCTGTTCCTCCCCAGCCAGACCCTGACAGCCTCCAGACCAGAGCTTTCCAAACTGTGTGTCGCGACACAAAAGTGTGTCGCCACACACAGCGTGGTGTGTCGCCACACCACCCGGAAGCGGCGGCGCGCGCGTGCACGGCAGCAGCAGCAGCAGCGGCGCAGGATCAGTACTTCCGCGTTTTAGCGGAGGCTGCCGCCGCTGCCATGCACACACGTGCCACCGCACGCCCCCCCGCGCCGCCGCCGTGCGCGCGCGTGCCACCGCACGCCCCCCCGCGCCACCGCCGTGCGCGCACGCGCCGCCGCACATACCCCCGCGCCGCCACCGCCAGTGTTTCGCCAGCGGCGGCACTTTGGAAAGCCCTGCTCCAGACACTGGAACATGACTTTGACAAAATCACTTGAGCAGCCCAGGATGGGGATATACAACTGGGTATCATCAGCATTCTGGTACCTGACCCCGAATTGACAGATGACCTCACCTAGCGGCCTTGTGTAGATGTTAAGCAGAAGGGGTGAGAGCATCCCACAAGTTAGGGGCGTTGGGCTCTATCCCCATGCCATATGGACTGGAACCACCCACAAAGAAAGGAGGAGACCCACCGCAACATAATCCCTGTATGCGGTCCAGAAAGATAGTATGAGCGATGGCATTGAAAGCTGCTGAGACATCAATGAGAACCAGGATGGTAGCACCAACTCGGTCCCGGCTCTTTCAGAGGTCATCAACAAGCATGATCCATGCTGTTTCAGCACTATGCCCTGATCTGAAACCTACCTGAATGGGGTCCAGACAATCCTTTTCCTCCAGGGCTCCAATCCAGCCACCTTCTCAACTACTTTCCCTAACAAGAGAAGATTGGAAACTAGATAAAAATTGTCTAGGACTGTTGGGTTATATTTTTCTCCTTTCTTTCTTCAAAGGCCCCATACTCACCACTCATGCTGGCTCACCCTTAGACATCTCTCCTCCTTTGCCACCATCACTAGCCCTCCCCACTCCGGATGCCTGAGGAGTCTGGCTTCCCCTATTGACCAGACAGGGCTGGGGTTATAAATGATGACAAAATACCAAGCCTAGCTCTCTTGATCAACTTCACAAAGCTGTGGGATTAGCAGTCTTGTTAGAGATGGATTTGTTGCCCAAACCCAGTCAGAGCAACTTCTTAGAGATAATGAAAAAGCTAGTCAGAGACCAGAGAAAACAAGGCTCAAGAGAAGGCAGTTTCGTGGAGGGGAGGGAGGGTCTTTTCTTGAATGGGGAGCATCGGTTCTAATCTGAGATTCACTGGCTTTGTCTCCCAGCCTCATCATCGGTCATTTGGGTCAGGTCAGAGCAAGATAGATTGGTAGCTGCTCTGACGTGACACCCAAGTCCTTGAGTCCTGGCAATTTATTATTCATTAAAAGCTGTGTGAGGCAATCACCTTGGATAGAGACATCTGTCTGCATTTATGAGACAGCCCCAAAGTGGAAAGCATCCAGAGTGGGTGGATGGCAAGTGTATAGGGAAGGACGGACTTGGTCATATTCCTGATCATAATACAATGTGATAGAGCATGTTTCAAACGTCCAAAGTGCTTGGCATGCGTTATCACAGTCCTCCACTCCATAGTTTCTTAAGGTAGGTTGGTGTTTAAAAAAGGTAAAGGCTCCCCCCGCACGTTTGTGCAGTCGTGTCCGACTCTAGGGGCCGGTGCTCATCTCCGTTTGTTAGCCGAAGAGCCAGCGTTGTCCGAAGACGCTTCCACGGTCATGTGGCCGGCATGATGCGCGTGGAACGCAGGGCTAGGGATTCGAACCTCCGAACTTGCAATCTTCCGATCGACAAGCCTGGCGTCTTACCCGCTGAGCCACCACGCCCCTAGGTTGGTGTTAGGATCACCAAATTTCAGGTGTGGAGTTGGGAGGAAGGATGACTCTCCAAAGGGCACTGTAGACAGTCCATGATTAAAGGTAGCATTTTGTGCAGGGAAACTCTCATTTCTAGCCCTCAACTTCACATAAATGGCTCACCACACACCTTCCATCGTTACATGATGAGACAGAAAACAGCCATCGTGGGATTGTTTCCCAGAGTTCCAACTAGAAATCTGTTTTTGGTGCTCAATCCAAGAAGCGAAGCCGTCAGGACAATAAAAGTGCAAGCAGTCACGTACCAAATGCATTTTCTTCAGAGGGCTAACTACGAACCTGCCCACCCGGCATCTGGGATTAGGTCCCCCATGACAGAAGGCGTGCCTTGGACTCTGGCTCTGGCCCCAGAACCTTTCATTGTACAAATTAAACCATGAGATGAATGGCCTGGAGGCACGAGTGGTAAAAGATACAAAAGGTAGGCCGTTACAAAAAGAATGTGCAGATAAGTCGGAGACTGGGATGAAGACACTGCTATCACATCACACAAAGGGTGTGGTGTTGTTTCCCCGCACTCTGCATCCTACAGCTAAAGAAGGCTTCTCCACAAAATCCTGCCCTGACTGTGTACATATGCAGTGCAATTACGTGTTAAATAAAAGCCTAACAAGATGCACAGATGGTTTGAGAGGATCCATCACAGTCTGTTTCTACCCAACATCACCCCAGAACCTGGGCCTGTGGAACAGCAGAAAGCGGGACTACCATTTGGGCACTTCTGCAGCATGATCCAGCACATCACTAGTAGGAATTTTGTAGACAGTTACAGGGCATTAAGGGGCATGGTGGCTCAGCGGGTAAGATGCCAGGCTTGTCGATCGGAAGGTCGCAAGTTCGGAGGTTCGAATCCCTAGCCCCGCGTGACGGAGTGAGCTCCCGCACTCGCCCCAGCTCTTGCCAACCTAGCAATTCGAAAGCATGCAAATGCAAGTAGATTAATAGGTACCACTTTGGTGGGTAGGTAACAGCGTTCTGCATGCATCATGCCGGCCACATGACCGTGGAAGCGTCTTCGGACAACGCTGGCTCTTCGGCTAACAAACGGAGATGAGCACCGGCCCCTAGAGTCGGACACGACTGCACAATGTGTGGGGGGAACCTTTTTTTTTACAGGGCATTCACAAAGTTTGATCAGGTATATTTGGGAACTAACTGAACTGGGCCATATCACTGAATAACGAGAATATTATTTATTATTTATTATTTATTTCAATCAATTTATATGGTCTCCCATCTAACATCAGTGACTCTGGGTGGCTAACATAGGATTAAAACTCACTAAGACAACAACAACAACAACAACAACAACTAATAGTATCAACACCAATAATACATATAGTAGCAGTAAAATACACCACCACCATGGTAATCATTCATCCTGTGGGCCCCATTAACCTTCCAATCTCCATGCCTGGAAAAACAACCATGTTTTTAAGACTTTATGAAATGCTAGCAGAGTCAGGGCCAACCAAATCCCAGGGGTGGGGGGTGGGAGGAGCATAGTGGAAAGAAAGAAAGAAAAAATAAAGCATAGAAAGCAGGCGATGCAACAGAAAAGAGACGCTTCCTAAGTCCCGCCAGCTGACATCCCCTAACAGACAGGACCTGCAGCATGCCCATTCTGTTGGACCCAGTAGGGCAGGTAGAAACAGTTGGAGAGAGGTGTTCCCACAAACTTTGATTTGTAGTCCTGTCGTGACATGGCATGACAATGTGCCTTCTGCTTTTGGCTCCCAAGAAGAAAACACTCAACTGAAGTTTGCATACTCACCACTCTGGCAGTCTAATACCTAAAAAGATGCAAAATGTTTCCTCAGTGTATAGGAACTCAACTCCTGGTACTCACCTAAACTCATTAGTTTCTCAAGCAAGATGTGCTCTGCAAAAGTGTCTTTCAGGAACTGTAGTGCTACCGTCCATTTCCCCATCCCAATCTAAACAAAACAGACAAACCTACTTCCTGGCAGGACGCAATGGTAGACAGCCACGACATGCGTAATGGAGACCTGCTTTACCCAGAAGATGGGCTGGCATATCACTATCATTTGTTACTGGAATGTCAAACAGATAAAGGTAACAATATCAAACAGTGTCCTCTTCCTCATCCTGAAATTCTTGAGCCACTTTCATCATCTCAGGCACCCATAATGAGGTCTTTCCACCAGTTACTGTGGCATGGATAAACCTATCAAAGTGCCCGAGGGATGGAATACAACCCAGGACAGCAGTCAACCTAATTGCCTAGGACAGTGCTTTCCAAAGTGCCGCCGTTGGTGACACACCAACAGCGGCAGCAGTAGCGGTGCGGTGGCGCGCGCAGGGGCACACGCGGGGGCAGGGGCATGCACAGCGGCGGTGCAGGGGGACGCACGGTGGTGGCGGCAGCGGCAGCGGCAGCGGCAGCGGCCTCTGCTAAAATGCAGAAGCGCTGATGGCGCGCCGCTGCCGCTGCCACTGCCACTGCCGCCGCCGCCACACACACCCCCACCCCCACCACCGCGCTGCCGCCATGCACGCCCCCACCACCGCTTCCGGGTTGTGTTGCGACACACCAAACTGTGTGTTGCGACACACTGAAGTGTCGCGACACAGAGTTTGGAAAGCTATGGTCTAGGAGGAAAGGGCTTGCTGAGTCATAATGCAAAACTCCACCACACCTTATCAACAAAACATGGAGAATATGGACCTTTTAGTGATGTACTCTTCTGCTTTGTACAGATGGCCACCCAAGACTGGAAGCGTTTCACAAAAATACTATGACGATGCAAAGTAGACACCAGTGCTGGAAACATCCTCTTAAGCATCCCTAATTGACCCAGAGGCTACAGAGCACCTTGGAGTATTTGCACAGGGGGAGGGCACAAACATTGTTGTGTGAATGAGGAGTCATCATTTACTGGCCAGGCTGTATTTACATACATCTCTGCTTGCTTTCAAAATTGGTAAATTCCAGAAATAAACAAAACAGTCTCTTGGGAACACTCTGAGAAAGCAACTGGCCTTAGATGAGGACAACACCAATGGACTTCTACAAGGGAGATTGCGAGGGAGACATATTTGGTCCTGCTCAGGAGAGGCATTTAGGAGTCGCAGTCAGGTTTTAAACTCTGAATGCTCCTCGTCTCCCTACTGTGTCCTTCTGGCGCGGGTGGCAGGACCACCATGGTTCTCCCTAGGGAACAAGGCCCCCCCGTGGCGTTGGCTGGGATGTATGAAAATATGTGCTTCTGGCAAAGGAGAAACCATCCTAAAAGCAACTTGATGTGTGAAAACGTGAAGGGTACTTCTTCTTCTTCCGTGTGGTTACATTGTAAGTGGGGGTTAGTTAGGTTCAGGCAGTGGGGAATCTTAAAATTAGGTTGGTTACAGCCGGTCATTACCATGCAGCTTTCTGCTGGGGTTACCATTACTACGTTTAAGGTGAACATGGTTCGGTCTAGGCTCTTCGTGGCTGGTCCCCAGTTAAACGTGTTGCCATAGGTCGTGGCTACCTCAAAATCTCTAAACATTGTGTAACCCCGCAATATGTCAGGGGAGTGGCTACTCCCATTAGGCAAGCGGTCAGTACATCCTTTACTGATCTCCCACCCACCCCCACCAGGCAGAAGTTTGTGGTGTTTAGGACATCCCTAGCTAGGTATTAGACATCCCTACGATGGGGCGTGGTGGCTCAGCGGGTAAGACGCCAGGCTTGTCGATCACAAGTTCGGAGGTTCGAATCCCTAGTCCCGCGTGACGGAGTGAGCTCCCACACTAGCTCCAGCTCTTGCCAACCTAGCAATTCGAAAGCATGCAAATGCAAGTAGATGAATAGGTACCACTTCGGTGGGTAGGTAACAGCGTTCTGCGTGTGTCATGCGGCCACATGACCATGGAAGCGTCTTCGGACAACGCTGGCTCTTCGGCTAACAAACGGAGATGAGCACCGGCCCCTAGAGTCGGACACGACTGCACCAATGTGCGGGGGGAACCTTTACCTTTACCTAGCTAGGTATTCCCAAACATTGTCTTTATCTGAATAAAATTCCGTTCTCACTAAGCCATTGATTTCCAGGATCTTCAAAAGGTTGTTAATTAGTCCTTTAGAGTCCGAGGCAGCTCTTCAGGCCCCACTGGCCCGTCTCTGGATCCTTCACGAGCTTGATGGGAAGAAGCCGGGGTGGGGTGTTGGTCCCGATGCTGTGATCTACTGGTTTCACGTGTGTCCAGTGGATCCAAGTGTCCCTTTCCACTATCTTTACTGCCATCTGGGTGGTCAGTAGTACTTGGAGCGGTCCTTTCCACCTTGGCTGAAGGGGAGAATTTCTTGTGAAGAAGCGGATCCACACCCAATCTCCAGCTTTGAAGGGGTGTAGGGCTTCTTCCAGCCGCAAGGTCTGGGTCAGAGCACTCCGTCTCCACAATTGTCTGAGGTGTAAGGAAGATAGATAGGAAAAGAGTACAGTGTCCCCCCTCTCTAAGCTTAATGAATGTGGATCTAGTCCTTTTGATAAGTCAGGCGGTCTCCCGAATAGCAATTTGAATGGTGAAAGCCCTACAGTATATCCCTCCTAGGTCTAGTTCTCAGGTGGAATAGGGCAATGGGCAAAGCCTGTAAAGGTAAATGTGTCTCGTGGCATAGTTTGCCCCATAGCGTTTTTAGTTCCCGGTTGGCCCTCTCTACCCCTCCCGATGGTTGGGGGTGATAAGGGGTGTGAAGATTCTGGGTGATGCCTAGGGTTTTCAAGACGTGGGCGAGGACCTGGGAGGCAACGTGTTTCCCGCGGTCCATGTCCGGTGTGCTGGGTATCCCGAACCTAGGAACCAGGTCTTTTAGTAGATGGCGTGCGGTTTCTATTGCTGTGGCTTGGTGGCAAGGGAAGGCTTCTATCCAGTGTTTATGTTGGTCCCTGCATACGAGCACATGCTGGAAGCCGTTGCTCTTCGGTAGTTGGATGAAGTCTAGCTGTAATTTTTCGAGAAGACAAAAGAACCCAGAAATCCCACTTTCTAATCTTTCCGAGTTCTGATTCAGCCACCCAACTCCTTTTTCAGAAACCCATCATATTAAGCCAGCCGCAATAGATGGCTAAATGTGAGGGAGGGGTCATCGCCTTCTTCTACTGCCCCCTGCTGGGCTCAGTCAGACGCCTCACGTTGCTTTTCAACCTGTCAGGATCTTGGTTTTAAAGCCAGGTTGATGTCTTGCTCCCTAAGGACAATGCCAAGCTAGAACTACAGGCCACCCTCCCTGCTGGGTAGGCGAAAGGAGGGGCTGGAGAGAGTCACGGCAGAGCTGAGAGGCCGGGAAGGGGATGATGTTAAAAAAGATCATGGTTGCAACGGACCTGCAGAATTGCAAGCATCTCATTACAAAGAAATATATAAAGCACACTTCCAGTTCTTACAAATTGTTCCACCTTGTGATCCGGTTTTACAAATGAGGAGCTGAGCTGGAAAAATGGGAACTACACCTAGGTGGCCCAAATTGTTTTTAGTCTGTGACCCACTTGCCTTGTTCCTGCTCCAACACCTCCCTCTCCTTTGTTCTGCTGCTTCCACACACCTCTCCACTGTTCCAATTTTGCCCCACATATATTCACACTCCCAGCCACCATGAGATGGTTCTACTGAAACAAAAGTCCATGCCTATTCCTGGCGCCGCTATTCGAAATACTGGAAGCCTCCTTCAGAATGACATAGAATTTGAGTAACGTTCATTTTGCTTGGAAGCAGAACAGAAAAGGATAAGACTGCAGATCTCCAAGAGACCAGCTCATCTCCCCAAACTCTTTCTAACTGATCATAATAAGAATGGACAGCTAAGTTTCCTTTTCTTCACCTTTGGTATCTTTTTCCATTTGAGTTTGACTTTTAAATTGTAGGCTTGTGGGCTGGCACAGTCTTGTGTTTAGTTCTCTTAAGCCAGGGGTGGGGAACCTTTTTTCTGCCATGGGCCATTTGGATATTTATAACCAGGGACCGGGGGGGGGGGGGGGGGGGGTTCTGGGATTTCCATGGACCGGGGACCGGAGTTTGCAGGCGGGAGCCAATCGCAAGCACTGGGGGGCGGGTTTTGCGGGCGGGAGCCAATTGCGTGGAAGGGGCGGGGTTTGCGGCCCACGGGCCTGACGTTGCCCACCCCTGTCTTAAGCCATTCTGGGAACCTTTGTGGCTAAAAAGAAGGGTAACAAGGTGGGAAACAAACAACCCACCCTCCATCTCTACCAGGGGAGAGGACACAGCAGTTATTGAAGGGTTTTGTCTCGTCTTATCCCGCGAACTCTCATTTTCATGCAGTACCCACTCACTGAAATGTATAGAAAAGAGCAACCAAATTATTCAGAAGTTGAAACAGTTCCCCTATGAGAGTAAACTAAAGCATTAGGTGAGTTCAGTTTAGAAAAAGCACAGTGGAGAGATAAGGAAGCCAAGATTATGGAACTTTATCAAATTAAATATGAAAAGTGAAGAATGTAGATAGGGAGAATTATTTTCTCCCTCTCTCATCATGCTAGCGGTTGAGATCATCAATGAAATTGACGGGTCGTGGATTCAGGAAAGACAGGAGAAAGTACTTTTTTCTACAGCGCATAATTAATTCATGGAATTTGCTGCTGGAGGACAGGATGAGGATAGAGTGATAGCCACCAGCGAGAATACTTTCAGCGATATCAGTGGCTCTGGCCTCTGGTTGGGAGAGGCATCTAAGCTGGTTCGGAACAGCAGAAGTTGTACTCCAGCAGTGGCGGTAATATGCCACTGAGCATTAATTACTGCAGACCAACAGCAGCTGCTGCCTATTACCTTCTTGGGGGTTTCCTGGAAACATCTGGTTGGCCACTGCAGGAAGTAAGATGCTGGACTGGATATCTCCTTCATTGTGATCCAACGGGGCTTTGCAGATTGCCAGTTCAGATATGCCTCAGGGATCATCCTCCGTTCTCCCAGTGTGTGCAGACTATCTGAATTCCAGACATCGAATACAGGCAAAATAACTGTACCTGGCCTCCCATCGCCGTGTTAATGTTTGTCAAGAAACAAACATGTTAAGACATGCCATTGTAATTAATCTGGCCATTAGTGCCCATCTCCTTCATCCTTATTTTGGCTCTCTTGCAGCAATGCTGTGTATCATTTTGTACTGGTGGAGTTCATTGCAAACGTGAAATAAAGGGAAGGAGGACATACAGAGGCCAAGAGTCCTGCCCGTTGTTGCTGGGAAATGATGCAGAAAAGTGAGGAAAGCCAGATCTCACAGGTTGGTCCAGACCCAGATTCTGAACAACTGGATTATTCAATTGACTTAATTAGCATAAATAAATTAGCAACAGGTAGGGATTTTCTCCTTTCCCCTTGGAGGCATTGCAAAGATCTTCCTTGTCTCTCACCTTTTTTATTGTAGCAAAGAGTCACTGAATTTTGTCTTTTGCTCTGAATTTCTTGTAAACATCCTCCTGGGCTCCCAGCAAGCTACTGATCCAATCTTTCCCTTAATAGAGAATCGTTCTCAGGCAGACTGTGACAGCCAGGCCAGGTCTCATCCTAGATTCAATTCAAGAAGAAATGAAGGTGATGCTGAAATGAGATGACAGAGTATGTCTGGTTACTCGCTAAAGGTGAGCTCCTCCAGGGAATGATTGCTCTGGCTTTGTAGAATTAGAGAGATACTGGGCAGAGGAGGAGGGAAGAAGGAAAAAGTAATGGTACCAATCTTTCTTGCCTTCTATGGGAGGACACTCCAGCAAAGGAGATCGTTACCTTGTCATGGTGCTGGAGCTTGAGCACTTCAATGACGCCATGAGCTAAACCGTGAAGGGACACCCAAGACGGGAAGGTCATGGCAGAGAGGTCAGACTAAATACGATCCTTGGGGAAGGTAACGGCAACCCACCCCAGTATTCTTGCCGTGAAAACTAAATGGATCAGTACAACCAGATATATGTCGGTATACCATCCAAGGATGGGACTCCCAGGTTGGAAGATGGTCAAAATGCTAGGGAGGAACAGAGGATAAGTTCAACTAGCCCCAGATGTGATGATGCAGCTAGCTCAAAGCGGCCGACGGTGCTGGTGATGAATGACAAATCTGATGTTCTAAAGATCAACACACCATAGGAACCTGGAATGTAAGATCTATGAGCCAGGACAAATTGGATGTGGTTATTGGTGAGATGGCAAGATTAAATATAGACATTTTGGGTGTCAGTGAACTGAAATGGACTGGAATGGGTCACTTCACATCAGATGACCACCAGATCTACTACTGTGGACAAGAGGACCACAGAAGAAATGGAGTAGCCTTCATAATTAATAATAAAGTGGCTAAAGCAGTGCTTGGATACAATCCAAAAAACGATAGAATGATCTCAATTCGAATTCAGGGTAAGCCATTTAACATCACAGTGATCCAAATATACGCCCCAACCACAGATGCTGAAGAAGCAGAAGTAGATCAGTTCTATGAGGATCTGCAGCACCTACTGGATAATACGCCAAAAAGAGATGTTATTTTCATTACAGGAGACTGGAATGCTAAGGTGGGTAGTCAAATGACACCTGGAATTACAGGTAAGCATGGTCTGGGAGAACAAAATGAAGTTTTGGCTGATAGAATTTTGCCAAGACAATTCACTGTGCATAACAAACACTCTTCCAGCAACCTAAAAGACGACTTTATACATGGACTTCACCAGATGGTCGACATCAAAATCAGATTGACTACATCCTTTGTAGCCAAAGGTGGCGGAAATCTATATAGTCGGTAAAAACAAGACCTGGAGCTGACTGTAATTCAGTTCATGAACTTCTTATTGCACAATTTAGAATCAGACTAAAGAGAATAGGGAAGACTCACAGATCAGTTAGATATGAGCTCACTAATGTTCCTAATGAATATGCAGTGGAGGTGAAGAATAGATTTAAGGGACTAGATTTAGTAAATAGGGTCCCAGAAGAACTATGGACAGAAGTTTGCAACATTGTTCAGGAGGCGGCAACAGAAAACGTCCCAAAGAAAAAGAAAACCAAGAAGGCAAGATGGCTGTCTGCTGAGACACTGGAAGTAGCCCAAGAAAGAAGGAAAGCAAAAGGCAACAGTGATAGGGGGAGATATGCCCAATTAAATGCAAAATCCTAGAGGTTAGCCAGAAGAGAAAAGGAATTATTTTTAAACAAGCAATGCGCGGAAGTGGAAGAAGATAATAGAATAGGAAGGACAAGAGACCTCTTCCAGAAAATTAGAAACATTGGAGGTAAATTCCAGGCAAAAATGGGTAAGATCAAAAACAAAGATGGCAAGGACCTAACAGAAGCAGAAGAGATCAAGAAAAGGTGGCAAGAATATACAGAAGATCTGTATAGGAAGGATAATAATATTGGGGATAGCTTTGACGGTGTGGTCAGTGAGTTAGAGCCAGACATCCTGAAGAGTGAGGTTGAATGGGCCTTAAGAAGCATTGCTAATAACAAGGCAGCAGGAGACGACGGTATCCCAGCTGAACTGTTTAAAATCTTGCAAGATGATGCTGTCAAGGTGATGCATGCCATATGCCAGCAAATTTGGAAAACACAAGAATGGCCATCAGATTGGAAAAAATCAACTTATATCCCCATACCAAAAAAGGGAAACACTAAAGAATGTTCAAACTATCGAACAGTGGCACTTATTTCACATGCCAGCAAGGTAATGCTCAAGATCTTGCAAGGTAGACTCCAGCAATTCATGGAGCAAGAATTGCCAGATGTATATGCTGGGTTTAGAAAAGGCAGAGGAACTAGAGACCAAATTGCCAATATCCGCTGGATAATGGAGAAAGCCAGGGAGTTTCAGAAAAACATCTATTTCTTTTTTTATTGACTATTCTAAAGCCTTTGACTGTGTGGATCATAACAAATTGTGGCAAGTTCTTGGTGGTATGGGGATACCAAGTCATCTTGTCTGCCTCCTGAGGAATCTGTATAACGACCAAGTAGCAACGGTAAGAACAGAGCACGGAACAACGGACTGGTTTAAGATTGGGAAAGGAGTACGGCAGGGTTGTATACTCTCACCCTACCTATTCAACCTGTACGCAGAACACATCATGCGATGTGCTGGGCTTGATGAATCCAAGGCTGGAGTTAAAATCGCTGGAAGAAACATTAACAATCTCAGATATACAGATGATACCACTTTGATGGCTGAAAGCGAGGAGGAGCTGAGGAGCCTTATGACGAAGGTGAAAGAAGAAAGTGCAAAAGCTGGGTTGCAGTTAAACTTCAAAAAATCCAAGATTATGGCAACCAGCTGGATTGATAACTGGCAAATGGAGGGAGAAAAAGTAGAGGCAGTGACAGACTTTGTATTTCTAGGCGCAAAGTTTACTGCAGACGCTGACTGCAGCCAGGAAATCAGAAGACATCTACTTCTTAGGAGGAGAGCAATGACAAATCTTGATAAAATAGTTAAGAGCAGAGACATCACACTGACAACAAAGATCTGCATAGTTAAAGCAATTCCCCGTAGTAAGAGAGCTGGACCATAAGGAAGGCTGAGTGAAGGAAAATAGATGCTTTTGAACTGTGGTGTTGGAGGAAAATTCTGAGAGTGCCTTGGACTGCAAGAAGAGCAAACCAGTCCATACTCCAGGAAATAAAGCCACACTGCTCACTTGAGGGAATGATATTAAAGGCAAAACTGAAGTACTTTGGCCACATAATGAGAAGACAGGATATCCTGGAGAAGATGCTGATGCCAGGGAAAGTGGAAGGCAAAAGGAAGAGGGGCCGACCAAGGGCAAGATGGATGGATGATATTCTGGAGGTGACGGACTCGACCGTGGGGGAGCTGGGGGTGGCGACGGCCGACAGGAAGCTCTGGCGTGGGCTGGTCCATGAAGTCATGAAGAGTCAGAAGCGACTGAACAAATAAACAACAAAATGGGAGGACAAGTTTTTATTGTTACTATTATTTCAATATATATGGCCGCCAATCTCAAATTCACGATTCGGGGCAGATTACAGTTCAGTTTGACAGCCTCTGTGTTACCTTGTGTCCATTCCACATCCACGGTCAGTAGCTGATTTTTTCTTGTGCCAAAAAGGCCCATTCATGCCAAGACCCTTTCAAATACAATCAATTAAAATAAACCTGGATGGTTACAAGGCTCAGTCCAGGAGAAGAGAAGCAAACTTGCTCAAAAGAAACAAACAGCACAATGTTTGTTCGTTTGTTTGATCACATCTATAGTGACTCTGGGCAGCGTACATAGTACCAATTTAAATTAAAATAAAAACAAAATAAAAACAAGTATAAAATAAAACTAAAAAGAAGCCCACAAAATGACAAAACTATGGCTATGGGTAGAAATGAAGACAGGCTAGTTGGTGACTAATAATTTTTAAATTATCATGTACAAATTAACAACTTTAAAATTTGACAGGCTTAGGAACAGAAATATGGTGGGAGCATTGCAAGCCCTTTAATTATTATATGACAATATGGAGCCCGTAAGTACTGACAAAATGTATGAGTATATTCTATAGAGCAGAGCTTTCCAAACTGTGTGTCGGGACACGTTAGTGTGTCGGCTGCAGTGTCTGGGTGTGTCGCGGCTGCTGCTGCCTCCGAGCCCTGCCAGGATTCCGCGCAGGTCCTAGTGCCTGCCTTGTGCCCTGCTGTAAGAGTGTGTCGTGAAATGATGCATGTCTAAAAAGTGTGTCACCAACATGAAAAGTTTGGAAAGCTCTGCTATAGAGTATTTACTCTAGTAGCGAATACCTTTGTTCTTTGACCAAGCAATCTATTTTGCTCAGGGGAAAACCCTTGCACTTTAGTTAGAAAATACGATGGAAGTGCAAATTGGAGGAGAAGAGTTGTGCTGCTGTGCAACAAATGAATTAGAAGGGCAAATCTGCCATGCAATAAAAATTATGGCACAGAGCTGCTTTTACCAGGCTCCAGCTGGTAAATTTTGAGCTCTGGTTAAAAATAAATAGATGCCATCAGCCTGAAGTCTGCCTATCTCTGCTTTATAGAGCACAGAAGGATCACCAGTTTGCCCCAAGGAGTATCCAGTTCATCACCTGATACTGAGTCGATAGCAGCCTTTTTGAATAGCAAATTTTAGATTGTAAAACTCTTGGGACACAGATTGGTCTTGGTCAATTTTGCAAGGCGCCAGGCCCACCGAACATCCTGAGGTTACATTCCAGCCAGGTATAGGATATCCCAAATATGTAGCAGAAAAAGCCTTATGACACTTCTTCCGCTTTTTCTCTATTTCCCTCTCTCTTCTCTATGAATATCTTTCTTCTTCTGTTAGCTTAGTCTGAAATACTCTTAGCCAATCAGGAACCCCTTACATTAAAAAGTTTGTAACCTCTCTGCAGCAGACTCATTCCTCTTCACTTGAATCTCCTTTCTCCTTCTTTCCCACTCCCCCCACCCCCCCTGCAACTTTTCTTGTTTAATCTTCAGGATCTCCACACATCTTGGCTGGAAGGCACCAAGTTATTAACAGCTCAGAGACAGAAAATGATTCCCTCAGTCCTTCTCTCCCTGCTGATGCAGCTGAACATTGCGGCTATTTTGCAGATGGAGAAGAGAGATGAGGGGTGGGATTCCCATGCAAAGAGATGCTTCCCAATCGCCAGGTCAGCTGTACCTTGACTCCTTAGAAACCTCCAGGTGCAAATGAAAGTGTTGAGAGACACAGCTCAGGCACACCCAACTCCACAGCACCACTGACATCACACAAAATTGAGGACAGCGGCACCTGAGTCCATTAGACCATCTATCTCACAACAGACACACACACAAAAACCCCACTTTTTGAAGTCTCCCTCAAGATGTGGCTACAGGTGCGTCAATGTAAGTGTTAGAATGCATACAGGAATATATCACCATCACAGACATGCAGCACATACAGTCCTTCCTCCATTGGAGGCCCTGAAAAGAATTCACATTTGTGAAAAGACCACTCCCAGTCGGTGGTGATAAGGGAGGAGAGATCCAGCCCGCGTCCGCTCCTATGTGGGGTGCTGCAGGGTTCGGTTCTCTCTCCTCTCCTATTCAACATCTACATGAAACCGCTGGGCGAGGTCATCCGACACCATGGGATGAGGTATCATCAGTATGCGGATGATACTCAATTGTACATCTCCATCCCTGGTGAAGTAAGTGATGCAGTGACCACCCTGTCCCAGTGCCTGGGGGCTGTAGGGGCCTGGATGGGGAACAACAGGCTTCAGTTGAACCCTGGTAAGACCGAGTGGCTGTGGATTGATGGCTCAGCGTCTTCTGAGAAATTATCATCTTTGGTTCTCGATGGGGTAGCACTACCCCGTTCAGAACCGGTGCGTAATCTGGGGGTTCTTCTAGACTCATGACTCCTGCTCGAAGAGCAGGTGGCAGTCGTGGCTAGGAGGGCTTTTGCACAACTTCGGTTAGTGCGCCAGTTACGCCCATTCCTGGAGCGCGACGCCCTCCATACAGTCACTCATGCTCTCGTCATCTCCCATGTAGATTATTGCAATGCGCTCTACATGGGGCTACCCTTGAAGATTATCCGGAAGCTTCAGCTGGTGCAGAATGCGACCGCGCGGGCAGTTTTGGGTGCTCCAAGATCTGCACATGTAACACCATTGCTCCGCGAGCTACATTGGGTGCCGGTTTGCTTCCGGGTACAATTCAAGGTGTTGGTTATCACCTTTAAAGCCCTACATGGCATGGGACCAGAATACCTGAGGGACCGTCTTATCCCCATGTTATCGACCCACCCCACCTGATCATCCAGAGAGGGCCTGCTACGAACCCCATCAATTAGAGAATGCCATCTGATGGGGTCTAGGAGGTGGGCCTTCTCTGTGACAGCGCCCACTCTATGGAACATCTTGCCCCCAGAGTTGAGACAGATTTCCTCCCTCCCGACCTTTAGGAAAGAGCTGAAGACCTGGTTCTGCCGCCTGGCATGGGAAGGAGGAAGGGATAGTTCCTCATGGGGGTGGCTAATCCCCTAATTTTAATTTCCTTCTTTTAATGAATACCTCGTCCATCTGGATTTTATAATTATTTATTGTACTGTATATATTGTGGTTTTATATATTTTTAGATTTTATTTTAACTTATTTGTTGTGAACTGCCCAGAGTTCCCCATGGGGGGAGATGGGTGGTCATATAAGTTGAACAAATAAATAAATAAATAAATATCCATGTTTATTTTTTATAGAGAATGCACAAATACAATTCTGAATCACATTAAACCATCCTCCATTAAAACGGTGCGATGGAATGACACCAAAGGATCTTCAGATAGAAGATATCCATCCACCCCACTCTTACTGCAACATTTTAAAGGCAGCGGAACACCACAAATACCATCACAAAGCTCACAATGGCTTTGTGGCTGTCAGAAAACCACCACTGATATGTAACACCATGTGACTCAAAGGCAATAATGACCTCTAGAGAACAGCCCCACCATCCAATCCTGCTGCTAGTACTGTACAAAGAAATACAACATGTGCACACACATGTGCACAGAATTCAAACATTGCACAATCTTTAGGCTATAAGGGAAAAAAGTAGTCCAGTCTAGGAAGCCCCTTAACGAGGAACCGACTGTCATCAGGCAATGTCACTTCAAGGCCACATGAGTATTGGCATCTTTCAGTTCAGAATTTTTAAAAAAAGCAGATTGCAAGCTAAAATCGTTATATGCCAGACACATATGGATCCGCCAGCATACCTAGCTTTGCAAATTCTTCTAATCTTTAGGATGTCTCAGTGATGCTCCTGCCATACTGTATTTATATATGTCTGTGTGTTTTAATATGCATATGCATAAAGGTAAAGGTTCCCGCCGCACATTTTTGCAGTCGTGTCCGACTCTAGGGGCTGGTGCTCGTCTCCATTTCTTAGCCAAAAAGCCAGCGTTGTCCGAAGACGCTTCCATAGTCATATGGCCGGCATGACACGCGCGGAACGCTGTTACCTACCCACTGAAGTGGTACCTATTTATCTACTTGCATTTGCATGCTTTTGAATTGCTAGGTTGGCAGGAGCTGGGGCAAGTGCGGGAGCTCACTCCGTCAAGCGGGGCTAGGGATTCGAACCTCCGAACTTGCAATCTTCCGATCGACAAGCCTGGCGTCTTACCTGCTGAGCCACCACGCCCCAGTTTTGACCTCATGCGACAATCACAAAGAACCTTTGGCACATTAGCAGCAACAGAAGCAGAAACGCCACCCAAACCACTTGGCTCAGTTTGTTATGAGTTATGACTTTTCCTGGATACAGGAACTTTTCCACATGAACCTATAGGCTTATGTATGGTATAGTAGCTTCTTCAGCTGACCCACAAATCTGCCTTTTTTGTCTTCCACACCTTTTAAAACATCCGAGTGCCCTCGCGGTCATAGTCGTCACACTCTCCCTCCTTTTTTCCTTTCTCCACTCTGCCTGAATCAAGGATGGCGTCTTTTACTCCCCCCCCCTCTTCTTTTTAGCGACTAGTGTAAATATTCATGCTGGCTGCAGCCCTAGCAGGTGGCAGGTCCCATGGGAAGCTTGCTGCAAACCCGCGAGGTGCCAACGCTTCCCTGGTATGCAGCGGGTGAGACCTGCAAGCCATGCCACTGCTTAATTTAGCTTCCATATCAGATTGGGAAACTGGCAGAAAAGCTACATCATAAATAGTCCTCGGGTCCCAAGAGGAATCCATTAAATTAATCCAGTGCGCTACAGCCCCGCATCTGTAAGACACCCTGGGCTGAGATAAGGGGAGGGGAGACTTGTGAGAGTGGAGGGCAGTGGTGGTGGGAGAATAAATCAGGCTTGAGATTATGACGCTATGTGTACGGGGGAGGGAGTAGCTAAGGATACACCCGGCCCATATGGGAGGCCGATGGGACGTTTGTCCCAAACATACCGGCTCTGCAGAGATTCCAAAGCGCCAGCTGCCACTGATGCAGCAGGCCACTGGGCTGCGAGTTCGGATAGCCTTGCTTGCCTTGTGGTTGTGAAATAAGATTGCCACCTAGTGGGCCTCAACCGGCAATGCTGGTTTAAATTTTCCGTTCTTGTTCTCAGCCGATCTTTTCAGATCCCACCGTGAAAGAATTCTCACCTCTCAGATGAGAGAGATGGGGTGGAACCCAGAGCTTCTCATTGGCGTAGATTCAATTTGTTAAGTGTATATGCATATTATAAACAATAATTCTACACTGAGCTTGTTTGGTATGACACCCATCAAGCCTCTGAACATGTCCCTGTCACCCCAGTTAATTGGCCACGGTAGCTGAACTAATCTAGCCTTTCTCCTTAATGCATTAGCTTCCCTGACAACCCAGGTGGGCAAGAAGCCTGCATTTGAACAGCATGGGTGAAGTCACTGTCTGGCCTACACCCCAGGAATGGATTTGCCTGCTGGCAAAGGAAGGGGTGCTGGATTGAACAAAGGACATTTCCAAGACAAAGACAGGTAAAGGTAAAGGTAAAGGTTCCCCCCCGCACATTTGTGCAGTCGTGTCTGACTCTAGGGGCCGGTGCTCATCTCCGTTTGTTACCTGAAGAGTCAGCGTTGTCTGAAGACGCTTCCACGGTCATGTGGCCGGTATGGCGCATGGGGAACGCTGTTACCATCCCACCGAAGTGGTGCCTATTCATCTACTTGCATTTGCATGCTTTCAAATTGCTAGGTTGGCAAGAGCTGGGGCGAGTGCGGGAGCTCACTCTGTCACGCAGGGCTGGGGTCTTGAACCTCCGAACTTGCGATCTTCCGATCGACAAGCCTGGCGTCTTACCCGCTGAGCCAAAGACAGACCATGCATCAAATGCCAAAGGAAAGAGAACTTCTGGGAAGTCTCATAATTCAACAGTAGAGTTCCTGCTTTTAAAGAAGTATTCCTGAATTACCCTACCAGACAAGGTAGACCAATGTTCTGACTTGGTATAAGGTAGAGCTATCAAATCTGGGCTGCAAAATCTGGATGACCATTTGATGGAAGCAAAGAGGTATGGGGGGGGGATTAACTTTTTACTGCCATGTAATGATCGTCTGGATTTTTGCTACTCAGATGTGGTCGCTCTAGTGTTAAGTACGTCCCAATTCTCCTGACAGACACTCATTTGTTTAGGCAGCAGCAGAGTCCATATATGAAGCCTTACTTTCGTATTCTCTAGTGCCTACTGTGAGTACCAGCAGCACTTTAACATCCCAAAGAGTGGGTTTTTCCTCAGTACAGCTATTTGAGATAACTAGGATTAAGGCTGGGAACTTCTGAGTGGGCTCTCCAACTAAGATATCCTCCAATGAATAGTTTCACACATTATGCTAAACCGATATCTGGTTTGGCTGTTTCTTAGTGTACTGTATGAACCCAGCCATTTTCATTTGTAAACCAAATATTATGGCTTAATGTATGGCTCGAACCCAACTGCGGTTTGACAAACCATGGTCAAGCAAACCAGGGCTTAGTACTATGCATGAACCCAGTCAGTAATCCTGTCAATCCCTAACCCTGTTGGACTATTATTCCAATCACCCCTAACAATTGGCCATCTTCGTTCAGGTGATGTGAATTGAAATCTAATAACAAGAACCAAGGTTAGGAACCACTGCAAGTCAGAAAATGTGCCACAAACTGGTTGTAGAAAAAACCCCAGACTGTGCTAATTAAGGAAGATGTGCAAGCCTTGAACCATTATTTCACTGGTTTTTTAAAAGTAAAATAAGAAGGTAATTCATAAAGCAGTGAGTTGGGCTAAAAACTGAAATCACCTTTTTTCCTCCATCCTTTGTTTTTTGCCTTGCAGTTTCATTTGTATTCCTCTTCCGGTGCCCAGTTGGTTAACTGTTTGCCCCTAACCGAAACAAAGTCTTTCTTGGTTTACTCTAATTGGACACAAGGTATTGTGCGCTCAAGGGAATAAGCTGTCAGCTTTAGGGTACCAACTCTTTGGAGGCCTTTTTTCCTTAAATAAGGAATGTATTCACAGGCTTCAAAGGGTTTTGCATTTAAGGCCGGTACTGCTTCAGTTCTCCTCCAACAGAGGAACAAATCTCCAGAGAAGACTGCTTGATCTGGTGCCCAAGCAAGATTCTGCTTGCGCTGGTTCGGGGATGCAAAGCCCAGTCACGGGTGGCCTGGTTTATACATCACTGGATGGGCAACAGGGTAGTGTCAGAGTCTTTCTTTCTTTCTTTTTCTTTTTCTTTTTCTTTTTCTTTCTCTCCCTCTCTCCTTCTTTCTTTCTCTTATTTATTTATTAGATTTATCCCCGCCCATCTCCCCGAATAGGGGACTCTTTCATAGGAAATCTACCTTTCCTATCCGCATGCAGAGCTTTTCAGGAATTATAGTCGGCACACAGCCTGGAATATGATCTGCTCTCCAGCTCTGCCATGTAGCACACAGGACGACCTTGGGGGAGCACGCCACTTCTCCGCCTAACCACTTGGCTTCATAGGGTGCTTATAACAGAATCACTGCAAATGCCATTCTATGCCAAACATCTCTATGGAACAGAGAGCAAAGGGGAGTTCTGCGGTGAGGAAGAATGTAAGCAGGCGTCTCAAAAAATATGTGTTTGTGTCTTTAACTAGCCAGGTATTTTTTTACAAAGGAGTAGTAGGGGCACCTCCTCCTCAGTGCAACCAATTTCAGAACCTGGTTTGTTAGCAATATGAAAAGAGCAAAGATTACCTGATATTTATTCTACCTGTGTCCCATCTGGTGCCCTCTAGATATCTTGGAGTTTTTAAACTCTCACCCACAAGCAGCATGGGCAACGACTGAGGATGATGGAGGCTGTAATCCAACGTATCTGGAGAGCACAAGAGTAGACAGTAATGTCTGGCTTAATAGCTCTCCCAAATTCTCGTGGGTAGATTTCCCCTGTGATAGGAGATGCTGGAAGCTTTATCATTGTCCCGGCATTATAGGAGCTGTTGTGGTTTCCACAGCTGCATCACAGGCAGAAATTCAACTATTCCCCATTGCTGTAATCAAACTAAGGAAGGTCTTGTCTTTGTGTTGTTTATGGCATTTGAGCCTTGCTGAAAGAAATGAAGGCATTCAAACGGCTGAAACCCTTCCAACATTTTTTGTTACTAATGTCGAGCACCGGGTGACTCTTCACCCTGCCAAAAAGGTCCCCTTCCTTTGCTCTCTGAGAGAGCTCAAGACAAAACCACCAAAAGGTGTGTCATCCTGGGTGACATAGACCCCTATAAAATGACACCGTTAAATTACCTTTTAATGGGACTTAAAATCTGCCACCACCGCACCTGGTAGCGGCGGCATTCTGAGCTCTGACAAATAACAATCTATCTGCCTTCAAGGCAAGGCTGTTTTCGGCTATCTGTGTGAAAAGTAGCATTATCTCGGCGCTGTTTCCACTGCAGCAGCCTGCACGCCCAGAGGCCCCCCGACCTCCTTCCTCGCTGGCTGTTGCGCCTTCTCTCTCTTTCCACAGACCCCCACCCTCCATGGCTGGCTTACTATCGCACCCTCCAATCATTGCCGCCAACGGCAGCCAGCTTCAGCTGCCTGGCATCAGAACCTGCCTGCGTGCTGCCTGCTTTTTCACATTATGGGATGCAACCCTCCCGCTCGGCTGCACACGGCAAGTCTCTGGCTGAGCTGCGGCAGCCGGCAGGCTTCGGGACATGCTTGTTAGCAATTTATGGTCCTGCTGAGGATAGATGGCAGCCTGCAGGGCTAGGATTCATGAGGAACAGGCAGGGCTGTGATCTCCAGAACAAAAGCGGGAGGGAAAGAATTGTGTTTGGGAAGCACAGGGAGCAGATGGTTCTGTGGTGGAAACATTTAGTCAAGATGGAAATTGGGTTCAAAACAAGGAGCCACTGGGACTGGGAATTCATCTGCCTGGGTGTGTGGTATACATGTGTGCGTGTACACGGATCTTCACTTGGTTGAAGGATGTTCTCCCAAACACGAATTCCTGTTAGTACATCTGTATGTCATTATTCTCTAAGCTGCCTGTATTATTATTAGCAAGGAAATTAGGTGGAGAGCCTGGCTCTAGGAAGGATCCTGGAATGTTGGGATAAGAATTCCAGGGAAAGTCTGTTCTTTAGCACAGTTTGATAAGCTACAGGCCCCAAAGCGGATCTCGATGTAGTCATGTTTAGAGTAGATTCATTGAAGGAAAGAGATAATGGGTTGACTCAAAACAGATTACATCTGGAATAATCCCGGACCTCTACAGTCTGTAAATTCTTGATGAAACAATGATGGTGAGTTAGGATCACCTCTAGGACAGCAAAACCCCAGAATTTTTGTAAGCTAGTAAACAATAGTTAATTTGGATTTTTCCCCCTAACCCTAAATGGGTATACTACATCTGGGCTACAAAAATCAGGATGATCATTAGCAGAGATACAGAAAAACTGCTTTGCTATCTAACGGCTGTTCAGATCTTTGCAGCCCAGATATCACATGCCTATCCTAACAGTTTGAGGAAAGGCATGCTATTTTAGTAGGCTATGAATTCTTGTGGACTTATTGGCAAAGGTATTTTATTGTTTATGGATAGGATTCACTATGGCATACATTTTCCTATGAATTATTTCAACTGAGATTTGCATATGCTCAACTTTAGCATTTTAGACAAGATGCTTCAGTAATGTGTTAAAAGTAGGGGAAACCAACAGGTTCAGGGACTTGCAGAACTGCAAGTATGTCCCTCTTTTCATCTGTGGAATGTTGTAGGATAGGCAGTTTGCCACCTACATCCAAAAGACAGGAGTTGGAGGAAGCAGCCTTGTTGTCTTCTGCAACTAGGAGCTCTTCCTATGTGGCTTTGGGCAAATCAGCTGAGAATTTGGGGAGTTGCGTTTGAAGTTACCATATTGGGGGTAGCTGAATATATACTTGGTCACAGAGCATGAACACTTTATGTTGCCATCTTTCTTTTTATTGGCAAATATTCCTTGTGCCTTTAACAATTACATGACAGAGAGGTATTCAACAGGTCCAGCTTTCCCCACCACTGAATTATAAAGAAAAGCTGTGCCTGATTAATGTCTCCCTGGCATACAGCTGTTGAAGACATACAGATTAGGGTTTGTTCTGTATGATCCGCTGATGGTAGGCATGAAACACTTCAGCAGACGCATTGAAAAAGCTTGAATGGATGACACCAACCTTTGCTCACCTCTCTCTTGACATGGCGATAGCCTTCCTGCTCTGCTTCAAAAGCTGATGTGCCAGCAGGAGCCCAGCCATGCAGTTTTTCTGCTTTGCTTTAATTTGATCTAAGGAAAACCTGTCCTCCTATTGGTCACTGTACAGAGCTGCTGGCATGTCCCCTTCCCTCTGGTTAGGGGTCATCGCCCTCCGTGGTCATTTTTGGATGTTTATGTCCAAGGAACATGCCATATAAAGCCTTGCTGTGTTTTATGAGGCAGGTCTCAAACATCATCCATTATCTAACATGTATCAATGGTTAGAGCAAGCAATAGCTGGTCAGAAAGACCAGTGAACCAATGGTCTTTTCCCCTCCGATGATGGACCAGTGAAACCAATCTTTCTTCTCCTCATCCTTGTCCTCCTTCACAAGTTCTGTCACTTTCCCCTTCTAGGCCAAGTGACAGAAAGAAAGACAAAACTGTGGTGTGTGTGCACGCTTTTCCCAGTTAACCTGCTGGATGGAAAAATGTCAAGTATGAGGGGAATCAACAGAGGGTGTCTCAAACAATGGAATCCACAGGTCCCCAAAGACTGTCCCATGAAAACAATTGGCACTCGCTTTCCCAGCCCAGGTAGGTGGGTAGTGGTCAGCATTGTTGCCAAAACAGAAGAACGGGTTATCTTGACCGCAATTTCTTAAGCTGGCTTCTTTTCCAGCTGGTCTGAACAGTGGAGACGGCTGCTTACAGCTGCTATATAGGAGAGTCCCAAGGAGAACTAAAGCCTTTATTCTTACTTCTCCCATTCCTTTTTGTGCCAATCCAATTTTGCCAGGTCTCCCGCCCTCTTTTTAAAGCTGTAAATCTGAGTGTTGTTTCAATCCCCCAAAGTACCTCCAAACCACAAGTTATTGTTCCTAACGGTTGTTGGTACTTCAGCAGGCTCTACATCCAGCACCAAGAATGTTTAATTTCAAGAGACAGAAGCTCTAATTCAGTGTTTTTCACCCTTGGCAACTTTAAGATGGGTGGATTTCAACTCCCAGAATTCCCCAGCCAGCATGAGAAACACTGCTCCAATTCATGCTATGTCTATAATTCAACCAGGGTTAGGTGGTCATCGAGAAATATGATTAACACAACATTGTCATGAATAACCTCTAAATCCCACTACTTATACACAACCCTGATCACTGGCAACTTGCTAGTTTCCTAATATAATGTAACTCAACAGGGAACAAACCACCTCAGTTTATATGTCCTGCTTGAATTCAGAAGATGGATCTTTAAAAAAGAAATTGGGAAACACTTGAGAGTTCACTCCTGGATAAACTGCCAAGATTGAAGCCTAACATAAGCTTGGTAGCTATTCTTTAGATCAGTGTTTCTCAACCTCAACAACAAAATGGATTTCAAAATGGATTTCAACTCCCAGAATTCCCCAGCCAGCATGTTCAACTCCAATTCTGGGAGTTGAAGTCCACCCATCTTAAAGTTGATAAGGTTGAGAAACACTGCTTGAGATTTTGCTGGAAGTTAGAAAAAAATGAGCATTTTTTTCCATGACTAAGTATGCAGTACATTCTTGCAACAGCAGCTTCATTTCTCAGAAAATAATGGAGTGGATTTCCAACTTACGCAGAAAACACATCTTTCAGTGAGGAAGCTGTTCTCTCTCCAAAATATCTGAAAATTGTGGTTGTATAGGGACACTCTGTACAGTATATATTCAGAGACACATATTCCTCTGTTGCTGCTTGTGTGCATTATAAGGTTTGAAGCTTCTTGTGTCATCCATTGATGCAGTTTGCTAATTTTGTCTTGTACACGCGTAAGAAATCTTGGCAACCCCGCCCCTTTGATTTGGGCTTTGCTGTTGGACACAGAATTATGACCCAAAAAACTAGCCCTTCGCTTGTCACATTCTCTCCCTCCTTCTCCATTCAAACCCAGAGAACTAGCTTAGAAGAGAGGAAACCACTGCAAGATGATGCTAAAGCAAATAGAGAATTACTGGTGTTATTAATGCAAAATGTTTAGCTGGAAAACATTAACAGCTGAGCCTGAGAAGAAACGTCTCAAGTGGGAGATACCACAAGCCATTCAGCAGCCCTTTTAAACCTAATTGATATGGCTAAACCGAACTCTCCGTTACCATGGAGATTAAACCAACTGCACTTCTCGGAGATAGCTAAGTTGCAGTGGAATCATCTGCCCTTTTCCAAAATGCTGTTTCTTGTCTCTGCCCACATTCAAAATGGCCTCCTTGAATAACTATCAGATTCTTTTTTTAAAATAACTTTTTAAAGATGGCCGCCTGCTGCCCTTTTCTAAGATGGCGGTCTTCCAAAATGCGGCAGGCACCACCTGCCCATAGTCAAGATGGCGGTAGCGCTTTAAAGGTTTCGAAAATAAATGGAAAGTATTCAGGGAGGACAGGACGATACAGTATCTTTTTGAGCATCTTCCTGTGCTTTCCTTGAGCAAAGATATCTACTATGCGAAGAGTTTGCCCTAATCAATAGGATGCTCTCTTTTTCTTTTACGATTGCCAAAAACACAGCCTTCAAAGTAAATGTACTTCCTTGAAAGTCTTAATTGGAATCTTGGGAGGGAGGGAGACTAAGAGATGCTTCACGCTTTATTTCCCTTCTCCAAAATTTATAGACAGCCATAGATTAAATTCAGAGCGATTAATTCCGGGGATCGGGAATGAAACCCACAGGGAGGCTCCCGCAGGAAACGGAGAAACAGCGCAGGAGTTGGGGGGGGAGGGTAAACCGCGTCTCCAAAACTGAACGTGAGAGTCAGTGGCCCCGTGATTCAGCTACGTGGCTGGGTCGGAAAAGGGTATTAACATTTGTCCGCTGCAAATCGAACTCCAGGCCGCCTCGACTTATGAGGCCGTAAGAAGAGGCGGCCGGGGCAACAGGAGCTGCCGCGCAGGACTCGCGCGCTGGAGCGCCGGAGGAACACCCGCCCCGCGCCGGGTTGAAACCGATGCCCGACTGCCCTGTTTGGGCTTTGCACAAGAACCGCCTTTCAGCAGTCAGGATCTTCAAAGGATGCGAGGAGTGGGAGCCGTAGCCACGCCCGGACCTAGTCAAGTGCATTCACGGGTGATTTAAAAAAACCCGCCCGTCTAACATTACATTTTTTTTACATACAAATAAATATATATACCTCTGGTTTTGTTTTGTTTTTGTGTGTGTGTGTGTGTATGTATGTGTGTACACACACTGTGTATATGTGTTATATATAATTATATGTGTGTTTTATATATCTAACATATACGTGTGTGTATTACACATTACATATATGTATGTATGTTTATATTATATATCACATGTTATATATATATATCACATGTTTTATGTGTATATATATATATATATATATATATATTAGAGATTATATAATATTTTTGTTTGTATATACTGTATATATTTATATAATATATAACAATATATAGAGATTAAATATAATGTATTTTAGTTATGTGTGTGTGAATATATATATACATATACACACACACACACACTCATATATAAAACATATTGTATTGTATTGTATTGTATTGTATTGTATTGTATTGTATATACATACACACACACTCTCTCTTCACTGGCAACAAAATCGTCACTTCAAAGGACTTTCTACAACTCGGGGACTTAAAAGAGAAGATGCGCCTCACCCTCCATTCATTGCACTCCCTGCGTTAATCCTGTTTCTCAGGGAAAAGAGGAAGCTAATATTTCCTTGAAAGAGTTCATCAAACCTTTGCATCTCTATATTTGAAATATGCTATTATTTCAGAAGCTAGTCTTCCCTTTAAGTACTGTAGGCTCTAAACTTTTGCATCTCCATGGTCTGTATTCCATCTCTATTTTTGTTCTTATTCTGAAGAGCTTCGTATCTCTACGTTGTTCGGGATGCTGAAGTCAAAGCGCGACGTGGGTAGCCGGAGCTTGTGCCCTTTTTCAAGATGGAGGAATCTTGCACGTGGGAGGAGGAGAACCCCGGTTCTAGTAGTGGCGGCAGCGGCAGCAGCGATGAAGTGGAGGATATGGATATGGAGGAAAAAGAGGAGAAGAAGCAAGGAAAGGCTCAAGGAGGAGCTTATGTGCCGGGAAAAGGTCCCCCACCAGCCCCTGGAGAAGAGCTGGTGATGGACGAAGGCGCATATCGACTCTACCATCGCGCAGGCACGGGTAGGAAGACTGGCCATTCTGACGTTAGATTGGAGAAGGACGCGATCGCGGGCGAGAGGGAAAAGCAGGGCGTGTGAATCGCTAGAAATGCAAACCGAGGACTAGGATTGGGCACTTGCTAGAAATCTAAACGTAGGAATTTAGTTTAGGATTTTTGTTTCGGCCACAAAGGGGTTGGTGATAAATATGTCCATGGCCCTACTGAGAAAACCGTGGAATTTACAATATTATTTAGCTGCGGGGGCTGGTCCAGAACTGATTATAGTTTCCCCCGTGCGATGGCCTTTAGAGCTGTTGGACTTCAGCTCCCGTAATTCCAAGGAATATATATAGTTTTGGATTATCCTGGCTGGTAAGTACAGGACTTGAACTCCTGAGCATCAAGGAGGGATCAGATTGGAAAAGGCAGTAATAGAAGTTCCATTTAATCCCTAAGTATCAGGCAGAGGGTAAGGTAAATGCTTTCCAAATGCTTTGGAATATATAGACCAGGGTTTCTCAACCAGGATTGCGTGGAGCCCTAGGGTTCCACAAGAGGTCACTAGGGGCTCCCTGAGAGATCACGATTTATTTGAAAAATTATTTCAAATTCGGGCAACTTCACATTAAAGAGGTAAGTCTCATTCTTTATTTTTAGTTTAAGAACACTGTTAATGCATATATATATAAGCCTACACATGAAACAAATATAATAGTTTTGTAACTTCTGGCCTATATTTGAGCCTGAATGTGCAGAGGTTCCCCGAGGCCTGAAAAATATTTCAGGGGTTCCTCCAGGGTCAAAAGGTTGAGAAAGCCTGATACAGAAATTGCATATGGAATCTGAGAGCTATTTTGTAAAGTTACATACCCACGTGTGTTTGATAAAATACAACCAAATGTTTGCATATTACAAAGGAAGATGAGGTTAAGCTATGAGCAGGACAGCAAAAATGAGACATAAAAAGCTAGATAAATGATAAATAGATATAGATAAATAGATGAGAGCCAGTTTGGTCTAGTGGTTAAGGCAACGGGCTAGAAACCAGGAGCCTGAGAGTTCTAGTCCCACCTTAGGCATGAAAGCTGTCTGGGTGACCTTGGGCCAGTCCCTGTCTCTCAGCCCTAGGAAGGAGCCAATGGCAAACCAGGAGACTGTGAGTTCTAATCCTGCCTTAGGCATGAAAGCCAGCTGGGGGACCTTGGGCCAGTCCCTGTCTCTCAGCCCTAGGAAGGAGCCAATGGCAAACCAGAAGACAGAGTTCTAGTCCCACCTTAGGCATGAAAGCCGGCTGGGTGACCTTGGGCCAGTCCCTGTCTCTCAGCCCTAGGAAGGAGCCAATGGCAAACCAGGAGACTGAGAGTTCTAGTCCCGCTTTACGCACGAAAGCCGGCTGGTGACCTTGGGCCAGTCCCTCTCTCTCAGCCCAACCCACCTCACAGAGTGGTGGTTGTGGGGAGAATAGGAGGAGGAAGGAGTATTCGGTATGTTGAGTTATTTGTAAAAATAATAAAGGCGGGATAGAAAATAAATAAAATAAATAAATAATAAAATAAAATAAAAATGGCCCAGATAAATGAGGTCCTTCTGTTGCTATCTCTTCAGGGGCTCCTTGCTTGAGCTTCGACATCTTGCAAGATGTCCTTGGAGAAAACCGAACTACATATCCACTGAGTCTTTTCCTTTGTGCGGGAACGCAGGCTGAAAGTGCCCAGGCCAACAGGTGAGTGCCTGGGATGGGTTGGTATTGTAGGCTAAGCTGAAATCAGCTGAAGGAACGTGGAAGAGAATCTTCCCTCGCCCGATACCTACCAGAGGTATTTGATGTCAACTCCCGTCCTGCCCAAACTGGCATGGCCCATGGTATGATGGGGTCCGAAATCCAGCACAGCTGGGGGAAGCTAAGCTAATCTTATCAACCTATTTAATAACATCACAGTTTTTCTCCTCCCCCCCCCATAATTTATTTATGTATTTATTATTTAAATTTATATTACCGCCCATCTCCCCCAAACCGGGATAATAAACCCACAGGCTGCTAGTGATGAAAATGCACAATCTCCATGGGACCAAACCAGCTGGCAAAAATTCTTCTGGATCAGAGAGTAGCAGTGAGAGTGAAGGTGAAGAAGAAGATGAAGAGAAGAAACCTCAGCTAGAACTGGCCATGGTTCCCCATTATGGAGGGATTAACAGAGTGCGGGTATGGAAGACTTCCTGCTGGTCCTTCTCATTTCTGCTCCCTTTGATAAAACTATCTGCACCTTAATGCTGTCCTGGTACTTCCCGTTTTTGATAGGTGACGGAGCTGGGTGAGACCCAGGTAGCAGCAGCTTGGTCTGAGAAAGGGCAGGTGGATATATATGATCTTCAGCGCCCCTTAATGGCGGTTTCTCAGCCCCAAGCGATGGCAGTCTTCTTGCGAGAAGAGCAGGCCAAGATCAAACCCATCTTTTCATTTACTGGGCATATGTCAGAGGGCTTTGCCATGGACTGGTCCCCCAAGAAACCAGGTAATGGGAGAAAGGGAAGGGGAAGGGAGGGGAAGGGAAGAACAGGTACAGGAGATGAGAACAGCTGGAGTTTAGTTCAGGATATTTTGGATCTTGTTTGTTGTAGGCACTCTTTTGACTGGTGATTGCAATAAAAATATCCATCTGTGGACACCCAAGGAGGATGGCTCGTGGTCTGTAGATCAGCGGCCTTTCACAGCCCACACAGCTTCAGTGGAAGACATACAGTGGTCCCCAAACGAAGCTACAGTAAGTTTTTGATGACTTGGTGTTTACAAGTTTGCAAATAATCTTGTGTGTAGGGAGGAGGAGGTTTCCAGAGACTTTAATCTGCTTTAAGAGACACCTTAGTCAAAAGACTTTTAACTGATTGGTTAAGCTGTTGTTTCCCCACCTTGGCAATTTTAGGATGTGTGGACTTCAGCTCCCAGAATTCCCTAGCGAGCATGGCCTAAGCCTTTGGTCCTCTAGATTTTTATTTGGGAATAAATACAACTATACAGTAGGACACATTTTTGAGTAATGGGAGAAAGAAAAGAGCAGCAGAAGGCTACCCTTAAGGCTTTCTGGGCGAGTTAGATCTGCAGGCTAGAAGTTTCCTCGTCACAACCTTATGTATTTTTTTCTGCCCTATGTATTTCATTCTGAACATGGACATCTTGTCATACATAGTACAGGTAGTCCTTGATTTACAACCATTTAACGACGGTCCAAAGTTACGACGGCCTCGGAATGGGTAAAGCACTTCCGAGCGTCGTAAAATGTCGCACTGCTCCCCCCGCGGTCAAATGATCGCATTTTGGGCACTTGGCATCCGGCTTGCATTTACAACCAGTTGCAGCATCCCACGGTCACGTGATCATGTTTTGAGACTTTTTTGCCATTTTCCAGGAAAAACTGCCCATTGGGGAAGCTGGATTCGCTTAACGACCGCTGTAAAAATGGTCGTAAAATTGGGTCCGGTCACGTGGTGACTCAACGTACGACCGCAACGACTTACAATGGAAATTCCGGTCCCGATTGTGGTCACAAGTTGAGGACTACCTATACTAACAACCAAGGCAACTGGTCTGATTTGGAACCATAGGGCATCATCAGTTCTACTAATAAGGGGGAAATGGACAGGGTTAGATGTGCAATGGCCTTTATAATGAACGTTCTTGAATATGCAGCAGAGAAATCCCGTTGCAGACATAAGAGGGCTTAGCCCCCCTTTTTGAGAAATAAATGCTTATTCTATCCACGGGTTAGGTTTTTGCTTCGTGCTCGGCTGACGCCTCCATCCGGATCTGGGACATACGGGCCGCACCAGGGAAAGCCTGCATGCTGACCACCAGCCGGGCGCACGATGCAGACATCAATGTGATCAGTTGGAACCGAAACGAGCCCTTCATTGTCAGTGGTGGCGATGATGGGGTCCTGAGGATTTGGGATCTGCGGCAGTTCCAGGTGAGCCAGTGGATTTCTGCGGTCAGATGATGTACGGGATACTCAAGACATACCCTGAGGCATCTGGTTGGTTTGGGTCTGGCTTAGCATAGTGTGGGAATACAACTACTATAAAAATGATTTATGGCCTAGAGCAGTTTTTCTCAACCTTGGTGGCTTTAACATGTGTGGACTTCAGCTCCCAGAATTCTCCAGCCAGCAAGCTGGCTGGAGAATTCTGGGAGTTGAAGTCCACACATCTTAAAGCCACCAAGGTTGAGAAACACTGGCTTACGGCATGGACCAAGAGCCACACTTTCCTTTTGTGACTCCCCCTCTCCCCCCACACCAAGCACATGCACTCCAAAATCTGACCTCTTGAATTTTGGGGCTTAAGACTTGTAGTTGCTGCTGTACCTATTTTGCTCCTTAAAACTCTCAAAGTGGGCCCCAGCCCCACCCACTTTGGGAGTATGGCTCTCAACATGTCTCACAAAACCTGGTGTGGCCCTCAAGCCGACAGAAGGCACATTCTTGGCTTACGTGTGCTGTGTGATCCCAGTGTAACTGGGTTTTTTTAATGAACTGTACTTCAGCAAACCATGGCTTAACACAGCATACAGGTAGTCTTCACTTAAGAACCATTCATTTAGTGACAGTTCAGACTTACGATGGTGCTGAAAAAACCGACTTACAACCGGTACTCACACTTACGACCATTGCAGCGTCCCCACGATCACGTGATCACAATTTGGATGCTTGGCAACCAGTTCACATTTATGACCGTCGCAGCGTCCCATGGTCACGTGATCACCATTTTCGACTTCCCGGCTGGCTTCTGGCAAGCAAAATCAATGGGGAACATGATTCACTTAACGACCACATGGTTTGCTTAACCCCTGTGGTGATTTGCTTAACGACCACTGCAGAAAAGGTTGTAAATCGGGTCGGATTCACTTAATGTCTGCTTCGCTTAGTAGCTGAAATTCTGGTCCCAATTGTTAAGCGAGGACTACCTGTAAGCCCCCCCCCCCAAATTCTTCCTTATGATCTTTGGCTTTTTTTTACTCAGCGCTACAGTGGTCTTCTTCCTCCCACAGAAAGGTTCAGCTGTTGCCACCTTCAAGCAGCACACCGCACCCATTACATCGGTTGAATGGCACCCCACCGATAGCGGCGTATTTGCTGCCTCTGGGGCCGATGACCAAGTGACTCAGTGGGACTTAGCTGTGGAGCGTGACGAAGGAGGAGAGGCTGAGGATCCAGCCTTGGCTGCCATCCCACCCCAGCTGCTCTTCGTTCACCAGGGAGAAAACGATATCAAGGAGCTGCACTGGCACCCGCAGTGCCCTGGCACCCTCGTCACCACCGCCCTGTCTGGGTTCAACATCTTTCGAACCATCAGCGTCTGAGGGAGGCTTTCAAAATTCAGGTGGCATTTGCAGGAGGGGTCAAGAGAGTCGAGATAGTGGCCACCGCCATGCGATGGAAGCCCTGCCCAGCCTTCTACACGTTGCATGTGCAGTACATGCCTAGAGAAGCTATCGTTCTGCTACGGAAAAGAGAAAGTTCAAAACAGGCTTCGGTTTTTTTATGTCTATGGAACTGCCCCAGTGAATATATTTCTGTATCATGTATCTAGTATATCCATAATGTGCACTGGGAAGGAAGCTATTTTGAAATAGTTGCAAAAAAGAAGGTGTTTCAATATAAATTATTTTGGAAGTAAAACTCTGCGCTTGCTCAGTCCTTCCTGAGCTTGGGCTTTGAGAAAGAGCTGGGATGGGTGCATTAAAGCTCCCGTGCTGTTATATGTTCGGAAATGCTAAGGCTGTGCATAGAAGACATTTACCTAATTTGGGGGAGAGAGATATCCTCAGAAAAGAGAAACGGGCTTCCTGCTGAAAGGCTTTTATTTGATACAGAGGGGAAACCGGCAGGAGGTTGGAAGTCGCTCCCACCGCTTTTTCGCCTGCCTGCACGCCATAGCGCCCACCTACAGCACCCACCCATGCTCTGTAGCGCCCACCTGCGGCACCAGCCTGCCCATAGCTCTTACCTGCTTGCCTGGGACTCCCGTTTCTTCCCATGTCGCAGTCACGTGATATCCTCGCTTAACGACCTGTGCGGTCCTGGGGTTATGACAGCAACAGGGACTGCTGGGATTGCCGTTGCTAAGCAATGCAGTCACGTGACATTAGACTTTACGACCGCATCACTTAGCAATGGAAATTTCTGTCCCAATTGCCGACATAACCCAAGGACTATCTGTAATGTCAACAAATTTCCTCAATCCAGATGTATTGAGACTGCAACTCCCAGAATTCCGAGTGCTTTTACACATGGTGGCTGAGAATTCTGGGAACTCTGGGGGATGCTGAGCTGATGAAGAATACGAGACAATAGTTCTTGTCAAAGCATATCCTAACAATTCCAGACCTCACCACTGTTGGAAATCGGAATCCTAGGACCGGAGCCTTTCCTCCCTGTTCTCACTGCATCCCACTCCACTGCAAGGAGGTATATGCTACGGTGCCCCCCTGGTCCACTGAGCAGAGCAAGACCGTCTTCTTGACGTTGGTGCCAAGGCGTCCAGCACTGATGATGTCACACAGAGAGATGGGTACATCTTTGGGGAAACAGAGTGCGATGTAATGGGCGTGGAACCTCATGGGGTCACCTATCAAAAGAAGAGAGTGAAGAGTTAGTGCAGCAGCAAGGCTGGTCTCTTTTTAAAGAGACGGTGTCCTCAACGCTGGCTCGTTACTCTGGAAGAAAACCTCTTTTACTGTATATACTTCCCATCAAGAGAAAAGCAGAAATTGTTCTCGGGTATTTACCCTGCCAGGAAAAATGCTGGAGCAGTTTGCCGAGGACCTCTTCATACAGTCTGCACATGCAAACCCATTCTTAAGATGCCCTGGGGAGGCCCAGTTAAATAGGCAACTTTTAGTATCCGGAAACAGGTAAATTAATGAAAGAAAGGAGGTGGGTGTCCTTTAACACACGAGCATTGGGGAATCACCTACTATGAATGTCTTTGACCATGTCCGCTAGAAGATTACGAAGTCTTGGACATCTGGAGAATACCAAATTCAGGAAGACAAATAGTAACAGTCTTTGAGGAGCCCTGTTTCACTCCATGTTTGTAGGACAGCCTCCCTATCCCCCATTCCCACCCCAATGTTCTTTTCGCTTTTCCTGTCTGTACAACTCACAGAATGAGAGTAACATATCGTAATAAGCCATAACGTGGTTCTGGCTTAGCATGTTGTTGTTTATAACCCTTGGGTGCTGGGTGATCTATAGCTCAAAAGGTTGTGCGAGCCTAGGGCATAGCTTTCCAAACTGTGTGTCGGGACACGTTAGTGTGTCGGCTGCAGTGTAGGTGTGTCACGGCTGCGGCTGCTGCCTCCGAGCCCTGCCAGGATTCCGCGCAGGTCCTAGTGCCTGCCTTGTGCCCTGCTGCCTCCAAACCTGCCCTGCCAGGATTCCGCGCAGGTCCTAGTGCCTGCCTTGTGCCCTGCTGCCTCCAAACCTGCCCTGCCAGGATTCCGCGCAGGTCCTAGTGCCTGCCTTGTGCCTTGCTGCCTCCAAACCTGCCCTGCCAGGATTCCGCGCAGGTCCTAGTGCCTGCCTTGTGCCTTGCTGCCTCCAAACCTGCCCTGCCAGGATTCCGCGCAGGTCCTAGTGCCTGCCTTCTGCCTTGCTGCCTCCAAACCTGCCCTGCCAGGATTCCGCGCAGGTCCTAGTGCCTGCCTTCTGCCTTGCTGCCTCCAAACCTGCCCTGCCAGGATTCCACACAGGTCCTAGTGCCTGCCTTATGCCTTCAAACCTGCTGTGATTCCACGCAGGCCCTAGTGCCTGCCTTGTGCCCTGCTGTAAGAGTGTCGCGAAATGATGCCCTGCTGTAAGGGTGTGTCGCGAAATGATGCATGTCTAAAAAGTGTGTCACCAACATGAAAAGTTTGGAAAGCTCTGGCCTAGGGTATTGTGGCTTCACACTTGGGCCAGTGAAGGGACACCTGTCCAGCTGTATTTAACTTCCCTTCCTCATGTATAGAAAGCTTAAGCCATTATTCTTCACTTGAAGAGGCTCCCTCAACAGACTCAGTACTGCTCCAACACACACACATTCTTGGAAAGTCCCTGAGAAGTTTGCCTCCACCTGGATAAATGAGGAAGTCGCCCCCAAATTTGCTCCCAGTTGTGACGTAATAGCCTCGTTCCCAGAGGTCCCGGAAAATGCAGTAGCGCATCTCATGGTGTTCTTGTCCGGCATAAGGCCAGAGCTGGGATGCTACGTGCCAGTCTACTTCCTCTTCTTGAGTTATCTCGGTCCGTTCAGTGGGGAGCTGGATCATCATCGATTCTCGGGGAAGTACAAAACCGGAACCTGACTCTGCAGGCTGTACAAGGGGATCTGGAAAAGGAAGAAGAGGTGATCTGATTTACTTTTGCACGTGAACGTGTTTAGTAAATGAACAGGCCTCCCCACAGACACAATAGGCTAAAAATGAAATTTTCCCCAGGATACAGCTGAACCAAAGTCCCTAGAATTTCCACAATTATATTTTTCTCTGCATACAGAGTGATTTTTTTTCAACCAAATATTGAAAAATAAGAACGTGTCACTATATAAATAAAATCCCACTTTGCACGCCCAGCCGTCTGCCACTGTAAATTCAAGGCCAGCAATAGTGACATCAAACAGGAGGAAGCGTGGGCAGAACTGTAGAGCAGGAGGTTCTATGATATTATTAGTAGTAAATATCCAACAGCTAAATTTAATCCTGGATCTATTGCTGTTGTGATTCAGAGGATTCTCCTGGGAATATTACACCACGCAGCTCATAATGCTAAGAACGGCCACACCTCAGGAGCGTAGGTTGGGGGCAGAAATATTTGGGCATCTCAAGCAGACTCCTTGCAACATCCTATCCCACCCAAGCACCTGCTTCTTTCCAGCAATGGAAAAACGATTCAGGATTGACCCATGGTTTCACAGCCTTTCAGGGTTCCTAAACTCTCAGCCCAACTCACCTCGCAGGGTGGTGGCTGTGGGGGAAGTAGGAGGAGGAAGGAGTATTAGGTATGTTCGCCGCCTCGAGTTACTTATAAAAATAATACAAGGCGGGATAAAAATTAAATAAATAAATAAACCCCGAATGAAACCTAACAATGGCCAAATATACACACTAGCTTACCTCCTCCTTCTCCCTTCCGTTGCCATTTCTTGGCTCGGCCCTGGGCTATACGGTCTGCAAGAGAGTCCAAGACAGTCTTCCTCTGCTCTGCAGAGAGCCTCAGCTGCTCCTGGTAGTTCTCCTCTAGCTCCTTCTCATAGGCAGCCACTTTCCCTGGCAATAAGGGATCCTGGAGGCACAAGGCAGCAAGCTCAACCTGGGCAACCCTCCAGACAGCTTGGCCATGCTGGTTAGGGATACTGGGAGGGGACAGCATTGGCAAAAGCCGCCTAGGACAACATCCCTATCTCTGGGCTCCAGAATAACCCAATTCAGAGCTCTAAAATAAACCTCGTCTTATCTGCAACAAAGAGAGGTACCCTCTTTATACACACATACACAGGATACAAGGGAAAATTCACTGCCAGCTGAAAAGTGACATGGGCTTTACTGAAATCGCTTTGGTATTTTTTACTAGCTTTCCCCCCCCCCCCGCCCCAAAACACAAGAAAACTTTTGGAAAGGTCAGTTCCTATCGGCAGTCTGAAATGATACACACCCATTAGCATTCCTGTACTTAATTCTGCTGCACATATAGGCCAGGAAGAGAGACTATAAAACACAAAACCGATGCCTGCTTCTTGGATTCTGTAATTGTAGAGTTACAATGGTATCTGAACTCATTTTAGATGACTGCACAGCCTCAGGAGGAAGGGGAAGGAAAAAGGGACATGGCTGTTGAGAAAAGCTAATACTAAGTCATAATGTTGTTGCTGGAAGAGATTAGAGGAATGTCTCAAAAACTTGCAGACTATTGATCTCTACACCCTGCAGAGTTTGGGAACTAGGGAGCATATCCTCCTCTTTTAACCCAAGAATCAAAGGCTGATTAAACCATTACCTGGCTCTTCCCGTCGCCAAGGGACGGGGATGTTGGGTTCTTAACCAAGGTCGCCAACCCCTTTTCCAGTAACAGCCGAGCCTCTTCAGGAAGCAACTCTAAGGGCAGCCCAAGCCGCACGTTCTGCCGTGGCTTCCGAGGCAAAGCCCCCACCAGCACGCCGACGATGCGATGTTCCTCTCGGATTCGCCACACGTCTGCGTAGTTCCACACAAAGGCCTTTCCCTCCAAGATGTAGATTCGGATCATGCCTGAGCCTGGGACATCAGGAGAGGATCGAGGTAAGAGGCTATTCCCATGTCTTTGGTGTAGGAATTCTGGGATGGTAGTACCAGAACTCCACGCAGCTTCTTATTGGTATATAGCAGAGTAGAAGCGTTCCCATAAACTTGCACAAGGCTTAATCAGTTCAAAACACAAAATAAACACACTTCACACGTTAATGTAAAGTAACATACAAAGAGCTTACAATTTTATCGCAACTCACAGTTCCTTAGTAGAAACGGTCCATGCGTGCGAGCAATAGGTTCTGACGTGACCCACATGCTTCTTTAATGTGGCCCACCTGAATGGAAGTATGAGCAATGTGGGCAGCCATGGCTGACCATCCTCCTTGGTAGGAGATTCGAGCAGAAAGGGAAGAAGGGAACAGGAACAGGAAATTGGGATTCAGCCCCTCCCACATAAAGCAAGTAAGATTCGGTTACAGCAGAGGCTGCCTCCTCCTTCAAGCTTGTGTGAGACGTGCTTGGTTGAAACCCGGTATCTCTAACATTTGGAAGGGTGGAAGGCTCAGCTATTCCTGGGGATTTCCTGGTAAGCCTGCAGCCAGATGGCCGTTTTTAACACAAACAAGGACCTCACATTCTCCTTTCCACTAGAAAGCTCACTAATGGGGCTACTGGTGACCACTGCAGTCTTGAGACTTTTGCTAAGGAGGCCTTCGCACCTGGGCTAGGCTTAGCTACACTGGAGTCAGTTGTTCTCCGTGTCACCTTGTCAAAAGTTCTTTCCTGAGAAATAGGCAATAGATATTTCAAAGCGAGTCCATACGTTCCACTAAGGGCAAACCACGGGTAACAGTCTTATGTAAGATGGAGGAGGAGGAGGAGGAGGAGGAGGAGGAGGAGGAGGAGGAGGAGGGTCTGCAGCTGGATTGTCCCAGTTTGCACATTTACCTGAAACGGGGGCCCACTGAACTTTGGGGTCTGACTTCTGATTAACTGTTTTTAAGATTGTGAATATATTTGTTGGTTAGCCATTTTCCAAAATCAGTCAATTAATCCCTGCATCAGCTCCAGCTTAAATGGGACTTTAGTAGACTCTACTAAACATGCCGGGCATTCTTTCCTTCCCCATCTCACTGCCATCACGCGAAGAGACTGACCCACCCTGTCACCCTCCAATAATCCAACCCACACAAAATGCACCAGATTGGGGTAAAAGTACCTCCCCAATTCCTGTAAGGGAACCCCAGAGCCCTAATCCCTCCAGTCTCGGCTCCAATCCTAAACTCAGCTATGCTTACAGCAGCGTTTCTCAACCTCAGGAAGTGGACTTCCTGAGGCAGCTGGTTAGGGAATTCTGGGAGTTGAAATCCACCCATCTTAAACTTCCTGAGGTTGAGAAACGCTGGCTTACGGTAACCATATGTCCTTTATTATAAAGGACAGTCCTTTATTTCAGAAAGCACTCCTTTAGATTTATTTATTTTTCAAAAATTCCCTTTGGTCCTTTAACTTTTACCGAACAAACGGTACCACTGAATGCACTGCCTGATTGCAGAAATCCTTTTTGAAATATTTTGCTTCTTATAACTTCATAGCCTTTTATGCTTTTCAGATGTTTTTCTTAGAATATGCGTTTTTGGAAAGGTTTTCTTGTTTTGCTCTTGAATCCTTTGGAAAGCAAAGTTATAAACATAAACAATTAATTTTTTTTTATCCTTAGGCACCTCTTTCAGATTTGCCCCCTTTTCAGGATTGTCCTTTATTTTTCCCAAGAAAAGATGCTCACCGTAGCCAGCTCCCCTCTTCCTTCCCGTTATTGCAAGCCCCTTCCGAGCCGATAATGCAGGCTTTCCGCGCGTGCACACCGCAGAGCCGAACTCTCTCGAATCCCGCCCCCGCCGAGATCCTCCAATCCCCCTTTAGCCGCCGGCCGAGCGGGTGACGGATGTTTCCGCGAACCAATACGCAAGGCAAGAAAAGGGCACCGGCTTCCTTCGAGAGGCAAAGGAGGGAGCAGACGAAAAAGGGAAGTGAGCGGGAGAGTGAGAGAGAGAAAATACAGAGACACTCAATCCGGAGAGCAGCACCGGCAGTTCCTTCTGCAAAGCAAAGGAAGCAGTTGCGAGAGAGACAGGAAGCCAGGAGGTGCGCAGGCAAGCGGGAGAGAGAGAGAGAGAGAGCTTCGTGCAAGGCGTGTTGGTTCTGGCCGGGGAGGCGGGTCTCGCTCTGCCCGTCCTCGCAATGGATGTCGCAAGAAGCTGAGCCCCCCCGACCCCGCTTGCCCACCCTGCAAACTGCCCCCGCTCCATCCTCTGTTTGGGGCAGCTTGCACGTGGCGGAAGGGGTTCCCTTTCAAAGGGTGAGTGCAGGCGCGCGGGAGGGGGGAGAATTAAGGAAGGGGCAAATCGGGAGTGGTTGCGGGGTGGGGTGGAAAGTAACCCGGATTCCTGGGTTCTTTTCCATCGGGGTGGTAACGCTGGGGGCGGGGATGGTATAGGGCCCGGTGTCATAAGATCTAGGGGAGGGTTGCAAACACCGGATTGATTTAAGCAGGCTTCTTCCAAGTACCCAGCATCCTCCAGGTGTGATGGATTACAGTGCCCTTCTTCCCCAGACAACGCTGTAATCCAGCGCAACTGGAGAGTTCCAGATAGATTGCGGGAAGCGACTGTAATCTAGAAGTGCTTGCGTTGAATGTGCAGCCCAACTGCTTAGGAGCCAATCATATTTTTATAGACTCCAGAGAGCTGCATTAAGCATTTTTATGTAATCTGAGGTATAAATTTGGTTACTTAAAGGGATGGGAGGACCAAACCAGCTATCCCTGCTAAGTTTTTTTCCCCTTCTTTCCTCCCTGAGGAACGTTCAGCAATAGAACCCTGTAACCCAGGGTTCCTTGGATAAGGAGTGAAACGTTTCTACTGAGAAAATAGAAATCCAGTTGACATGATTCAAGCCACAGCCTGTAACCCAGGGCTTTCCAAAGTTTTTCCCACGGTGACACACCAACCGCTGTTGGTGTGTCGCCAGGGGAAAACCCAGGAATGCTGCCCTTGCGGCAGTGCGCAAAAACCCGGAAGGGCTGCTGCCACTTTCAGTTTTTGCGCGCCGCAGTTGGTGTGTCGCCGCGGGAAAACCCGGAAGCGCTGATGATGATCAGCACTTCCGGGTTGTGTGGTGACACACCAGACTATGTGTGGTGACAAACTTTTGTGTCGCGAGACACAGTTTGGAAAGCTCTGCTGTAACCCATAGCTTTCCAAAGTGTGTGTCGCGACACACTACTGTGTTACCTGTGGTGCCCTGGTGTGTCACACAAAACCCGGAAGCACTGATGGGGGGAACCGGAAGAAGCGGCACCCCCATCATTTAGTGGGGGTGCCGTTACTTCCGGTTCCCCCCATGAGCACTTCCGGGTTTTCGCGCAATACACTAGGATACCGCGGGCTGCGCCGCCGTTGGTGTGTGTTGCCAACATGAAAAGTTTGGAAAGCTCTGCTGTAACCAATGGGTAACATCTTGTCATGCTATCAAGGATTTTGTTTCAGAAATTATTCCCTAAGATTGGCACTTTATTCCAGTGTCACTGGGTTGTTTATTGTGAAAAAATGCATTCTGCATCTCCTCAGAGGCTGTAGACCTGAGATCCTAAGCACCTTCTGAGTGGAATGGAAACAGCAAAAATTTGACAGGCCTTAAATTATACTTTATTTTTACAGCGCTGCCCTTCAACATAAAAACTATACATCTATTTCTGATGGAACTTTATAAAGTTGCACAAAATTTCCCTGAAGTGTCTTGCTAGTCCTATTATTAAAAACTCTTTTAGCGTTACTCCAAATTCCTTGGATGTTTAACCTGAAAAGGAAATTCTCATTTTACTTGCAATATCCCCTTTGGGCACATTTCCTTAGCAACACTAACTAACTCAGTGCTTTTCTTCTCTGTGCCCATAACTTGCCCTTTTTTTGAATCATTACAAAGTCCCTTTCCACACACAGTTTGTGTGCTCTGCCTGTACTACAACAGTTCCCCCTTCCTCGGTGGTTTTGTCTTTTACATTGGCGGATCTCTTCAGAGCCAGCTGGAGAAAAGCTGGTGTGGAGGGTGTGTATAAAATCTGTTTGAGTGACTCACAAGAGGGGTTGGGTCCTCTGGACTTTCCTTCATCCAAATTGCGATCTAGTTGGGGAGGGGTAGAAATTAGGGGAAGGTATCCTGGTTTCTCTGGAGCTCTGATTTGTGTATGTAAGTACATTAGTGATACCCTTGCTTTTAACCCAAGTCAAGGAATCTGAGTTAAGTTTAACCCATGTCAAGGTTTGGAAAGACAGATGTTCGCAAGGAACAGCTGGGAGAAAGCAGACTGGAGGTAGAGGTGGAGTGGCTTGTGCAAGATCATGCAAAAGGGTGTGATCACTTTCCACCACTGAGAAAAGACTTTTGTAGACAAGCTTGGAATGCAGTTACACAGGGAAACCATATTTTTTAAGGGTTGCAAAAAAGGGGAGAATGTTGCTCATTCTTGTCGGTTCTCTTGAATTCTATCTGACTTTTAACCTTCAGTAGCCTCTGCTGCTGCTACATCTGTGGTTGGAATGTGGTCTTAAACTACTTGTATTCCTTCCTTTTTTAGCTGCCCCCCTCTTCCTCTCTTGTGCCGCTTATTCCTGAAATATCTTTCAACAGTTCTGAGAAGTGAGATGTTTAAGACAAATAGACGTGTTTCCTCTTAATACGCGTATGTTGTGCTTTTGTATTTAATATGGCAAGAGCAGTCTTGGCAAAGGTGTGCTTCAGGCTAATATTTCAGCTCAAAAAGCACATATTTCCCTTGGTAGCGTACCCTTTTCCCTTTCCTTATTATTACAGAATTTATTACCCTGCTGATTCATTGTGAAAAACAATTCCAAATGGTTTCCAAGCAGGCAGAAGTGTGTAATAGGAGATGTTGAACTTTTGCAGGCCTGGAGATAAAGTGATAAAAAGAAGCGTTGCCTAGATTTCATTGCTGGTCTGAACCATCAGAAATATAGAGGGGGGGAACAAACAATCAGCAGCCTTCATTTGAGTCTTGGATGTTTTGACTTGGTCTTTCTCTGTTGGGACTACAGTATTTGTTGTTGATTCTTCTTCTCATGATCAATAGTCACTGGTTGCCTCCCTCACCGAGCAAGATGGCAGCAACTAGCTTACTTTGGTCAATTCCAAAATGCTATAGAGCAGGGTTCCTCAACCTCAGCCATTTTAAGATGTGTGGACTTCAACTCCCAGAATACTCCAGCCAGCAATGCTGCAGCAATGCTGGCTGGAGTATTCTGGGAGTTGAAGTCCACACATCTTAAAATGGCTGAGGTTGAGGAACCCTGCTATAGAGGATGAGTCCTGATTAACACTTGGGTGGGAGGCAACTAGGTAGTCTGAGAGCTGTAGGCTAGAGTGGGAAGTTGAAGACTATCTCAGAAGAGATCTCAATTTGAATGAAACTTGAGTAGCCTTGCTCAACTTGCTTAGTCGGCCTTCACGACTACCTAGGAGGTCCATCATCGCCACATCTTGCGGTGCAAATTAAATTAACCACACATTGTGCTGAAAATATTTGTTGGGCCAGTATTGCTTTTTAAGTCTGTTGTGAATCTGTTGTATCAAAATAAGAATCCTTTCTCCCTGCCATCAACCTCTCAGACCCCAGGTGTTCTGGCCTACCTGCTTCACCTTTCTGTATCATGCATACATGCAATCCAAAACCACTAGATCACTTCCCATTTCCCCCTTCATCCCTTCTTTCACAAAAATCAAGTGCAGGGGTGGTGCCAAAGCCGTGTGCTCCGTATTTCCAATATTTCTCACTTTGATCCATGTAGATTGACCTAACTCTGTATTTCTTGCCAGTTACAATGTCACCTGATGAACTTGTCTACTTGGCGGTCCTTCTCATCTCTATACCGGTTGGCTTCCTCTTCAAGAAAGTGGGTGAGTGTGAAACCTGGAGAAGGAAATGCTGCTATGCACCTCGTAAGAGGCTGTCCTGGGGGTTATGTCAGAAGGCCTTGCCTCTCACTCAACTCCTTGAAGGGCTGCCTGGTTTGAGCTGGCAAGCAAGTTGGGAGGAAGGCATCTCCGAAAAAGCTCTGAGAAGATAGGATGTGAGGTAGGGCTGCTATCAATGCTTTGAAATGAGGATGGAGAGGAATAACAGTACCTGGGATCTGCATGCAGATACATGCCTGGCTATTTGCCATGATCCCTGTTCACGATTTCTGCAGTTTAAAAGATACTGGCTTTAAGGTAGCTACTGAATGAATCTCTTTTCTAGGTTTACACAAGATGGTGAACCACAAATTAGCCGAACTGGCTCTGTTTGCCTGAGGGGTTTGCCCAAATTCTGCAGCTGAGGTTCAGATATTGATAGGGAACAGAAATGGCATTGGTCACTCTTGTGGATGACCTCTGAGAAGACCTGGATGGAGGGAACACGGCTCTCCTGTTCCATTCAGTGGTGTTCAGTACCACTGACCGTGGTATCCTTCTGGATCACCTTCCTAAGTCAGAAGTTTCATATTAGTGGACACGTGCAAAACGCAGCAACCTGTATGCTGGTGGGCAAGAGCCAATAGAGCAGTGCTACCCAATATTACGGATACTCCAGATGTCAGAGTGTAATTCCAGATGCATGTTCTTTCTCAAATTTTGAAATGGCTTCATATGATAAACACGAGAAGATGGAATGGTATGGTTCTATATGGTATAGATTTAATAATACAGGTAGTCCTCGCTTAACGACCATTTGGCGACAGCTCAGTCTTACGACGGCACTGGAAAAACCAACTTGTGACTGGTCCTTGCACTTACAACCGTCACAGCGTCTCGCAGTCATGTGATCGCCATTTTTGACCTTCCCAGCCAGCTTCCAGCAAACAAAATCAATGGGGAACTGTGTGATTCACTTAAACGACCGCCACAAAAAAGGTTGTAAAATTGGGTCAGATTCATTTAACAGCCGCTTCGCTTAGCAACAGAAATTCCAGTCCCAATTGTGGTCGTTAAGAGAGGGCCACCTTAAAGGATTGAGCTAGTTGTATATTAGTATTACACAGATCTTTTTCTTCGTAAGTTTGAGGTATGTGTGTGTGCATCATCATTATTGCTTTGGTTTTATCTTTGTTAAATTTCACTAATAAAATAAAAATATTTTTTTTTAAGAAATGGCTGCTGCGCTGCTTACCACCACAGTTCCCCTATGTGTACCACAGCACCCTAGGGCAGAGCTTTCCAAACTGTGTGTCGGCTGCAGTGTCTGGGTGTGTCGCGGCTGCTGCTGCTGCCTCCAAGCCCTGCCAGGATTCCACGCAGGTCCTAGTGCCTGCCTTGTGCCCTGCTGTAAGAGTGTGTCACGAAATGATGCATGTCTAAAAAGTGTGTCACCAACATGAAAAGTTTGGAAAGCTCTGCCCTAGGGCATCACAATGAACTCACAGGGGTGTTGGGGGGATATTTTAAATTTTCAAGGGATACACAGCAGCACTCTGCATTTTCTGGACACGGCGCAGACTACTAGCCTAGTATCACTGGGTTTCCCTTGAAAATTTAAAATATCCCCCAGCACACCCCAGGGAGTTCACTGTTACTGTAAGCCCAGAGTTCCCAAAGTATGTGCTGTAGCATCCCGGGGCGCCGTGATGCACAATTTGGGAACTCTGGGGCACCATGAAAATATTACTGAGACGATAAGGGTGCTGTGAAATGAGAAAGTTTGGGAACCTCTGAGCTATCAGTTTCCTCCAGGGTACCATTTAAGGTGCTGATCATTACCTACAAATCCCTACAGACTACTTAGTGTTTCTCAACCTTGGCAGCTCTCAGATGTGTGGACTTCAACTCCCAGAATTCCCCAGCCAGATGGCTAGGGAATTATGGGAGTTGAAGTCCACACATCTTAAAGCTGCCAAGGTTGAGGAACAGTGACTTAGAGGACGATCTCCTTCAGTGGGAACCTACCTGTCCTGTTTGATTGATCCATGAAGGGAGCACTGGGTTCCCCTTCTCATCCCAGAGACAGGCCTTCGCAAAGAGCAGCATTGTCCTTACAGAACAGCGTTTCTCAACCTTGGCAACTTTAAGCTGTGTGGACTTCAACTCCCAGAATTCCACAGCCAGCCATGCTGGCTGGGGAATTCTGGGAGTTGAAGTCCACACAGCTTAAAGTTGCCAAGGTTGAGAAACACTGCTATAGATTATGCTGCCCATGAAATCCATATGACCCCCACATTCCTATCTTTCTACAGAGATAGAAATCTAACAAACATGGATTGTCTCTATCCATCATATGTGTTTTTACCTTTTCCTTACTTTTATTATTATTGTGATAATTATGGTATGATGATTATTTTATGAGTTTTGTTTGGACATAGTTGCCTGGAAACTCTGGAGCTGCGTGGGTTGTACATTCAGGCAAGCAAGCAAATAAATATGCCTCAAACTCACAGCCCGGGGTGTGGATCTTTTAACAATGGAGAAATGTGTTCCTCTCTTTTTTCTGTAGGTTCGAAGACCAAGAAATACGGGGGAGCTGCTGTAGGACTTGCGCTTATACTGGCCACTTGCCAGATCCACATCCTTCACTCCCTTCTCACCATCCTGGGGACATGGCTTATTATCAATATCTCACCAAGGTAAAGGGACCTAACAACTATGGTGGCTGTGATGTGGTCTGACAGAAGCAAGGAAACGGTCTGAATTTAAAAAGCAAAAATGGAAATACAGGTTTCCAAAATCTAATGAACAGTGTGTGTGTGTGCGCGGGGGGGGGGGGGGGGGCAAGGATTAGCTCCTTAGGTGTTGGCCTGATTCACACATTCTGCTAAGCAGTGGTTTGCTTAATTGTGGTTAGTGATAGGCCATAATTGTTTAAAAGGTAAAGGTTCCCCCCGCACATTTGTGCAGTCGTGTCCGACTCTAGGGGCCGGTGCTCATCTCCGTTTGTTAGCCGAAGAGCCAGCGTTGTCCGAAGACGCTTCCACGGTCACGTGGCTGGCATGACACACGCGGAATGCTGTTACCTACCCACTGAAGTGGTACCTATTAATCTACTTGCATTTGCATGCTTTCGAATTGCTAGGTTGGCAAGAGCTGGAGCTAGTGTGGGAGCTCACTCCACACGCAGGGCTAGGGATTCGAACCTCCAAACTTGCAATCTTCCGATCAACAAGCCTGGCGTCTTACCCGCTGAGCCACCACGCCCCATAATTGTTTGGGTTTACATAAAAGCCATAATCCCTATTTTCACAGACCATGCTAAACCAAAACCAAACAAAGCGCATTATGGCATCTCTGATGTGTGAACCCAAACTTAATGTGAGGATTTCTGGATTCTAAAGGTTGTCTGTACCCTCCTTAAGTGGGCAGAACCTTGTATTCTGTCCCAGCACTGTTCAAATAAACTGGGCTCAAGCAGATCTTGTGGTCTCTACTCGCCAATTGGGCCATGGGGAATTTTCCCCTTCAATCCCCTGAAAATGCATATCAGGTTAGAACAGTGTTTTCTCAACCTTAGCAACTTTAAGACGTGTGGACTTCAACTCCCAGAATTCCCCAGCCAGCCATGCTGGCTGGGGAATTCTGAGAGTTGCAGTCCATACATCTTAAAGTTGCCAAGATTGAGAAACAGCAGGTTAGAAGATTGGTCAGTATAAATGGGACAATCAGTGCAAGGATACCTAAGTGTGCTTTCGAAACTGATGTAGAAAATTAATAATTAATAATTATATTATAAAATTAATAATTATAGCCTCTGTTCTTTTTTAAAAACAGGAGTTGTCACTACTTGACACTGGGATGGACATTTTCCTACCTACTTTTTTTCCGCACGGTTACTTTCTTCAACTATCCACAGCCGACACCGTTCGCCAACGCTGTACAACTTTTGCTCACTCTTAAGGTATCAAGCTGTGCTTGGGATATGGGAAGGAAGGGTGCTTAGCTTGAAGGGGGGAAAAGCTCCTTTTTCTGTCATTTTTGTCTCCCAGCTGCTGAGCTTAGCCAACGAGGTGCAAGAACTCATTCAGGCGAAGAAACAGGAAATGACAACATTCACCAAATCTCCAATGATTGGTGTGATTCCCCAAATGCCGGGATTGGTGGAGATGCTGTGCTACAGTTACTGCTATGTGGGGCTTATGACAGGTAGGTGAGCTACCTAATAGAAAGGGAAATATGTCTGCAGGTATAAACACTTGTAATGCATTTTCCCTTTGACAGCCTTATGAGCGGTGGGTTCGTGGAGATGTTAAAATATTGGTACCTTCTCACCCCATATATAAACCTCAATAAGAGAAGACCCTGCTTGAAGATCTACTCTTCCCTGTTATAATTTCTCTTTGAAGGAACAGGTAGCTAAGAGATCAGAGCAAGGTGAAAAGAATAAAGCCCACTCCAGCTTTGCCCTCTTCATGCCAGCCGTCTGTTGATCTTTGCGTTGTGCCTGGTGTAAGCGTGGGCTCTCTTATTTTTGCAGAAGTGAGCTTGAGATTACCTTGCTTATCAGCAAAAATTGGCTATTCTTCCTGCTAGTCTGTATGTCTTTCGTCAATTTTACACCTTTACGGCTTCTTTTTTGTTTTGTGAGAATTGCATGGAATGGCCATATACTGCTGCTGTAGACATGAGGGCAGGAAATTACAGCAAAAAGTAAGATACCAGGGATTATGTTTCTGTTGCCAGAATCTTCCGAAAAACAGAGTTGTGCAACTAGCAAATCCTTGGGTTCTTCCCAAATCACACACAACTTTAACAGAGCCTTTCAAAAACAGAAGCACTCCAAATGTGTTCCATACCGTCTCCCACAACCCCCCACCAAGTTGCTGACTGGATTAAGGGAAATAACATGAATGCAACTACAGGTAGTCCTCAACTTATGATCATTCATTTAACGACGGTCTGAAGTTATGATGGCCTCAGTCTGGGTGCTTTATGGCCTGTAAAGCATTTCCAAGCGTCACAAAACGTCACACCCACACCCCCACGGTCACATGATCGCATTTCGGGTGCTTGGCAACAGACTTGCATTTACGACTGATCGCAGCATCCTGCAGTCATGTGATCGCATTTTGCAATGTTTTTTGCTGTTTTCCAGCAAAAAAACACCCATTGGGGAAGCTGGCTTTACAGCCACGGTGATTCGCTTAACGACCCGTGATTTGTTTAACAGCTGCCATAAAAATGGTTGTAAAATTGTGTCCGGTCACGTGGTGACTTGACTTATGATGGAAATTCTGGTCCCAATAGTGGTTGTAAGTCGAGGACTACCTGTAGAGGAAACCAGGTGGTGGAAACAATGTCTTGCGTAGTTCAGCTGTGTGTGTGGCTCTCTCCCTGGACTTGTTTTATTTTTCCACAGGCACACTTCTCCCGCTGCTCATTGATCTTATTTTTTAATTTTTTCCTGTTTTTGTATCCAGGCCCATTTTACCGCTATCGTACATATCATGACTGGTTGAGCCAGCTTGACCCTTCTGTTATCCCTAGCTGGCAGCCACTTCTCTCCAGATCCAGAATGATCCCCATCTTCGGAATGTTTTTTCTGGTCGTCTCCCACTTCTTCCCCCTTGACTATGTCCGAAGCGATGCCTTCTACGAGAGGGGGCTTCCTTTCCGCCTCTTCTACATGGTGCCCATCTTCTTTGTCTTCCGCATGCGCTTCTACGTTGCCTGGCTTTGCGCTGAGGGCGCCTGCATCGCGGCTGCTTTTGGTGCCTATCCATCCAGTGCCAAGTCTCGATCAGGTGGAGGACCTACTGTGGAATACGAGCCTGTAAGTCGGTGAGTCAAGGACCTGTTCACTTCTTCGGCTAAGAAAGTTCCTTCTCAAATAGGGAGTGGGCTAGTTCTAGCATGGGGATGGGATATACAGTTCTTCTCTCGGGATGCTGATCCCTTCCTGGTTCACATGATTGTAAGGAGCTGAATATAAACTTGCAGATTTTTATTTAGTACGTGTCTCTACCACTTTCCCTTCCAAAAGACAACTTGTTCAAAGCAGATGGCAGGTTACCCCATTAATGAACACTGTAGGACAGAGCTTTCCAAACTGTGTGTCGGGACACGTTAGTGTGTCGGCTGCAGTGTCTGGGTGTGTCGCGGCTGCTGCTGCCTCCGAGCCCTGCCAGGATTCCGCGCAGGTCCTAGTGCCTGCCTTGTGCCCTGCTGTAAGAGTGTGTCGTGAAATGATGCATGTCTAAAAAGTGTGTCACCAACATGAAAAGTTTGGAAAGCTCTGCTGTAGGAGGAGAGCCGTCGAATCAAAATTGGTTCATCTGAGAAGGTAGTACCAGCTTCCTTCCGTTAATGAACTAATTGACACTTTCAGTCTTTTAAGGTCAGCCCCATACTTTCTGTATTTTTTAATTTTTAAAACATTTTTAAAGAACTTTATTAATTTTCAAAGTATAGTTAAAATACAAAATATAGAATATAGATAAGACAGGGTACAGACCTAAAGAAAAAAGAAAAACTATAGAAGTGCAGAATTAGAAAGAAAGCAGAAAAAGAAAGTGACTTCTGACCTTCTCCAATACAGATATAAATGCCAATCGAAGAGAATATTTGTAGCTCAGGGTTGAACTGGGGAGTCTTTGGTGCTCTCTGAGCCTTGTTGTTTTCATGCAGACGAAAAGGGAGTGGAACTACCAAGGAGAGTACAAGACCCCCACCAACACAGGCAGGACAAGCCAAGGTATATAAACAGACAGCAAGTTCCACTCCCTTTTCGCACTGAAGATGTTGCCTAGCCTGGCAATGAAACGTCTGCATGAAAACAACAAGGCTCAGAGAGCACCAAAGACTCCCCAGATATAAATGCATTTACAAATATAATATCTTACCATTAGTTAAACCTTAGTAACATTATTTCTATCAAATCAAACTACTTGATCGTTGAAACCCAAAATCAAAACTTCATTTTTTTCTGACACAAGCAAATAGTCTAAAAGTGGTTGTCAAGTAGAAACAAATCCAGACACGGTATTTTCTCTTATCAGTGATGTTATCTTGGCCATCTGGGCCAGTTCCATCAGTTTAATCATCCATTCCTCCACTGTAGGGATTTGTGGATCTTTCCATCTTTAATTTTTAAAACATTTTTAAAGCAGTTCTGGAGGTTAAAAATGCATGAAGGATTTGGTTTTCTCTTCTCTTGCAAGCAGAACAGCTGATGGGGAAGCATCCAGTATTGCCTATGATTATGAGACAATCAAAAACATTGATCCACACGGTACGGACTTTTGTGTCAAAGTGAAGGATGGCATGCGCTATTGGAACATGACCGTCCAGTGGTGGTTGGCACAATACATCTACAAAAGTGCACCTTTCCACTCCTATGTCATGAGGTGCGTCAAGTGACATTGGGTTAAAATAAAGTATCATTCAGGGCAGGAAATAGTCTTTGAGAATGAAGTGACAGGCTTGGCGTGAAGGTGAACTGGGAGGCTTGAGGTAAATTGGGTTGACATGAGCGTAGGCTGTAGAAATAGTCTTGTGGAGTGAGGATTCTGGGATAGGAGCTGCTTGTTTTGAAGGCTTAGAGCAGCCTTTCTCAACCTTTTGACCCTGGAGGAACCCTTGAAATATTTTCCAGGCCTCGGGGAACCCCTGCAGGCTCAAGTATAGGTCACAAGTTGCAAAATTATTATATTCTATATATTATATTCATTTCATGTGTAGGGCTGAATATATACATTAACAGTGTCCTTAAACTAAAAATAAGGAATGAAATGTAATGTGAAGTTACCCAAATTTGAAATAATTTTTTATATAAATCGTAATCTCCAAGGGAACCCCCAGTGACCTCTCGCAGAACCCTAGGGTTCCACGGAACCCTGGTTGAGAAACCCTGGCTTAGAGGGGACGCTGTGCAGATTTGGGATGAGATGGAGCAGTGACCTCCATCAAAGAAAAAGGAAGTCAGAAAATCTAAGTGGGGCTCTTGCTTGAGTTAAACTCTACAGGATTATGGGCCTGACTAAAGTTGCATAAATCATCCTTTCCCATCTTCGTGTCCTCTAGAGATATTAGATTTCAGCTCCCATTGTTCTCAAGCCAGCATGGTTTTTGGAAGGTTGACTGGGATCTCCAAGTCCAACACTTCTGTAGATTGGGAAAGACTTGAGTTGAATTTAACAAGAGCCACAACAGAGTTGGGAATGATCGGGGGGGGGGGGGGGGGCGGGATGTGAGGAATTCTGGGATAGGTGGGTGCTTGAATTGCTTTGAGGGGATGATTGCAGGACTGACAAGACCCTTTTCTTCTTAGGAGCGCCTGGACAATGCTTATCTCCGCCTACTGGCATGGGATCCACCCTGGGTACTACCTCAGTTTCCTTACCATCCCGCTCTGCCTAGCAGCTGAGGGGGCCATGGAGAGTGGGTTCTTGAGGCACCTCTCCCCGTCTGGGCGTCTTTTTGGTGACTGGATACAGTGGTTCCTGAAGATGAGGGCCTATGACTACATGTGCATGGGGTTCGTGTTGCTTACCTTTGAGGATACCGTTCGCTACTGGAGCTCGGTTTATTACTGCATCCATGTGGGAGCTCTGCTTTTCTTCCTGCTGGGAAAAGTGTTGGGGGCCCAGAGGAAACAGGGCTCCCTGAAGGGCAAACAGGGCGCTCCCGAGAACCCCCAGCCGCAGGAATGAGAAGGCAAAGTGACGTTGCCAGAAGCCCAGAGTGTGGGATGCTGCCGTAGGCCCTGGAGGCTAAGGGAATAAATAAGTAAGACTAGTTTTGATGTAAATCATGACCGGAACTATAGCTGGGGATTGAAGGAAGTAATCTGAGACTGAACTCATAAATCCCTACTTTTCGTCTGCTTTGTGACAAGATGATTTAGGAATCCTAAAAATATTGCTGCCTATGCTACTCTACTCAACACCAGGGGATTCTGAGAGAAGGAAAAATCTCTAAATCATAACTTCTAACCCTTTCCTTTGTTAGCTTTCTTTCTAAGCTTTCACTCTCCTACAGCGCTCAGGAATCTTACTTTTGACTCCTCTCTACTCTTGTTTTTCCTTTCATTTTTTTTAAAGTCCAAACCTCAGCCATTTTATAGGATAGGGTAAAGGAATTATGCCCCACTGGCTGTTATGGAACTACAACTCCCATGAACATCCAAATTTGACAGTGATTATGGGTGCTGGAATTTGTACTATAGCTGTGCAACATCTGGAGGACCATACATACTCTCTCCTTCACCCAGAAGGAATTTTTAATCAGTTGCATTCTGTAACTTACCGGTCCTCATCTCCCACTGTCATTTTTATTTTCTTTGAATGTCATAGTATCCTTGAAATCATGTGTATTGTTGAAAGGGTGGATTTGGGACTTTGTCCTTGGGTGGAGAAGAGGTGAGAATATAAGGCTACCAGATTTGGGCTGCAAAAATCAGGAAGGGCACTAGAGGGCAGCAAAGAACATTCTAACCCTTTGCTCCCATCTAATAGTTATCCAGATTTTTGCAACCCCGATCTGGTAACTCTATAGGAATACTAAGATTTAACAAAAAAAGCTCCATCCAAATCAAATATTTTTGATCATTTGTACAGTGAGACGTGCAAAAATGTGTTAGGTCTCACAAACACTTGAATCGGTGACCCTTTTGCTCAAAGAGGTGAGATTCTGGGAGGTAACAAGATTTTTACAGGGCTGGAACCTGCTACAGCAAAAGTGATGGAATCACAAATATTGGTTTATTTTATTTTAATTTTTATCCCACCTTTATTATTTTTATAAATAACTCAAGGCGGCGAACATACCAAGTACTCCTTCCTCCTCCTATTTTCCCCACAACAGCAACCCTGTGAGGTGAGTTGGGCTGAGAGAGTGACTGGCCCAAGGTCACCCAGCTGGCTTTCGTGCCTGAGGCGGGACTAGAACTCTCAGGCTCCTGGTTTGCCATTGGCTCCTTCCTAGGGCTGAGAGACAGGGACTGGCCCAAGGTCACCCAGCCGGCTTTCATGCCTAAGGCGGGACTAGAACTCTCAGCCTCCTTGTTTCTAGCCCAGCACCTTAACCACTAGACCAAACTGGTTTGCTAATGTAGTGGTACAGGTAGAGCTGGTGAACTAGCGGAGAAATCAGATGTTGCACACAAAAACTGCCATATTTTTTAGTATGTTGAGTATAAGGTACTAATACATGTCCTGCAAGTTTGATTTTTCAGCTATGATATTTGATTTTGGGACTGAAAAAATTTAAAACATTTTAGGGCATACAGGGCTGTATCATATGGGGCCTAAAATGTATACACTGAGTATAAAATGGTGAATTTTAGTTTGCAAAACATAAACAAGTGGTGTAACTACCGGAAAAATAATTGCTCAGGTAATATGTTTATGTCTTAAGGAAAACTATAGACGAACCTTCTTGTGTCTGCATTCTTTTTGGTTCGAGACAGTATCATTTTATTGGAAAGCTTACTCGGAAAATAACATTTAAAAAAAAATTAGCCTTTTGCACTGTCACTTCTTGCTTGTCCTGAACAAAGCAGCAGAAGATACACCTTTTGTCTGAGAACAGTAGTCTCTTGTTCCTCATTACAAAGAGCTGGATTTCAGGTGTCTTTTTCTTCCCAAAGAGCTAACCATCATCTGTAATGTGACACAATCTCAAACCTATAAACCGGTTCCTATATCCTTCAGCTATCTCACTTCCCTGCCTCATTCAGTAAATTGAACCAATACCAATATTCATTGCAATTTTTGTCTTGCTCAAACCAAATTCACCCCACTCAGATCTGTCGTCCTCTTCAGGCCAACCTTCCTTCACACATAACCTCCATACCCCAACACTGTTTAAATGTGCACTCAAGAATATAAAGTGTGAATGGCACAGAAAACAGAAAGAAAGCTCATATATTTGTAAGTGTGAATGGTCAGATTGGTCTGTATACCATGTACAATAACTGAATTTCCAAAAAGCCTTGCTTCAAACACTTGTTCACACTTTTGTTCCTGAAGTAGTTATACTTTTCAAAAAACTATTAAAGTGAAATCTTTACAACTATACACACTTCCCTGGTTACAGCATTGGGGTAAAGTCCCTGAAAGAACCATTGATCCATGCCCAGCCTTGCATCCTAATTCCCTCTGCTTACAAATGAGAGTATGAAATGCATGGAATGATACATCTGGATAATCTGCAGCCATGGAAGAAGATTTGAGGAGATGAAGCAAGTACTTGGGCACGTTCTTTTGCTGCCTTGATCTGGGAGGGGCTGATGACCAAAAATCTGCAGCATTTTCTTTTTCTTTAGCAAGATTCCTCCACCACCAATGCTGTCTTCTCTGATCTTGAATTATTATGCTGTCTGCAGACAGAATCCTAGGAAGTGGCTGTTCTGTGATTTTGATTCAATGTGAAGAGCTCTACTGTGTGTACAGTTGCAGAGCAACTTTTTAATAACCTGGGAAATTGTCCCATTTGGATGTCTGAATCCTCTTACGTGGAAATGCCCTAGAATGTGACCTTTAGCAAACCCAAAATACGTCAACTTAATCTAGAGGTGGGCAACACTTTGGATGACCAGGGATCACAACAGACGGGGAGATGATAGGGACTGTGGTGGGCTGGGTGGTGAAGCACCGTGGGCAAGGTCAAGACGCAAACATGGCTGAGGTCAGGATCTTTCAGGGTCTTAATACCTATATGAGGGTTCCACTACTCCTGGGGTTGTCTAACGGGGGGTCATGCGCAAATTGGGGTGGGGTATCAAAGCTCTCTGGATGGGCTCAAATGTGCTGCTTCCTCCTTCAGCTCTTGTAGGCTGGCTGCCACTCTCCCCACCCATGTTTGTGAAATGATGCCGAGCCAGGGTGTTATCTACATTAGATATAACTGATTCTGATGATAATGCAGCATGACTGCCAACAACCCCATGGCAGCAAGAGCACCAGCACAGGCAGTCGCAGGCGCACACGTTCCCTGACACAAGAGGTAGAGGACACAGCATTCGTGTTGCCTGGAGCAGGAGTGCAGGCCGAGCACCACGACCCAGCCCGTTGCCCGCCTCCCCCGGCTAGGTAATGCCCGTCCTCTTGTCAAAAGAATAAGCCTTCACACATTGAGCTGCAAACATGACCGCAGTTTCACCCCCAAAACACTTTACATTCACTGTAAGATAAAGTGTAAAACTTCTGAAAATCGTCGTACAGCTCTGACAATATGTGTGCGTTTATCACATTTATGCAGCAAGAAATACAAGCATACATAGGCTGGCCATATTTCCTTGAGACAAAAACGGGACATTGGGATGGCAAAACGGGATGGGGTCTTAAGTAATATTCCGTATTCATGAAAAAGACGGGTCCCTGCCCCCCGGTCCGTGCGATTGGCTCCCGCCTGCAAACCCCGCCCTCCTTTGCCATGCGCTGATAGGTGGGAGGGCTTCCTCTTCCGGGCTGCCTCCAATCGGCAGCTCCAGCTCAGATCCTCCTGCGCCATTCCCGCTGGGTTTAAAAAACAGGACAAAATTGAGATTTTTATCAAAACAATGGGACGGTTGAGAAATGCTTAAAAAACGGGACTGTCCCGTTCAAAACGGGACGTATGTTCAGCCTAAGCATACATATCTGATGACCTATAGGTGGCATCTCCAGGACTGATGGTACCATTACAGTGTTTCTCAACCTTGGCAACTTTGAGATGGGTGGACTTCAACTCCCAGAATTCCCCAGCCAGCATGGCTGGCTGGGGAATTCTGGGAGTTGAAGTCCACCCATCTCGAAGTTGCCAAGGTTGAGAAACACTGCATTAAGCAGAAACTGGAGTCCTAATTATGGCAATCTCTGGGATATTTCTCAGTATTAGAGAAGAAAGCTGTTTGTGCTACCCAACTTGCTTTTCACCCTGTATACAATTTTGCTGCCCAGGAGGTGTGACTGTGGGCACCTCCGGACAGCATCACTATAAGATTCAACTGTCTGTTCTGTTTGCTTTGGTACAAGGACTTGGGAGCAGGGCACCACTTTGTCCTTTCCCAGGCTACAAAAAACTTGGGTGGCCTTGAGCTTTTGAGGGAAGAGCATTCTGCGCACGAAGCGTTCTCAACTCCATAGTAAAACTAAATTGCATCAAAGATTTTTGATTCCTGTCCAAAGTGGCTGTATATAGAAGTTAGCAGGTCAGGCTAGAGCTGTGAAAGTATGGGATACCTCTAGACTGGCAACTTCAAATGCTACCTAAGCATTGCTCTTCTGCTGAAAGCTAAATACAGCAACTGATTTTTTACATTTTGACAAAGGAAGAGGCAATCCATCACTGTTTATAAGCCTGCACATTCTAACTACAGGTAGTCCTCGTTTAGCGACCGTTCGCAGTTACAACAGTGATGAAAAAGTATCTTTGTGACCAATCCTCGTGTTTACGACCTTCTCAGGTCTGTAAAGCAAAGGAAGTATGATCAGAAGTAGCAGTTACACTTAGTGACTGCTTCACTTAACAATTGAGTTGCCGGTCCCAATTGTGGTCACTAAATGAGGACTACCTGTACATTACAGGAATTATTTAAGCACAGTGGGTTGGGGCCTGGACAATTCACCCAAAGATTTTTTAATCTATTTTTTTCCTCTTTACACGGAAGAACTGTTTCACTATGAAAGCGCTTTTGCACAATGACTTAAATGGTTTATCAAAATATTTTTGAAGTGGTATAGGATAAAGCAGCAAACTTGGAGGAGGGACAGAGTGCTAAAATGGTGCTTACTAGAAAGTCTGGGAAATACAGTATGGTGGTATTGTTTTTAATCAGTACATACAAGAACATTTTATTTTAGAGTTACTGCATACTGTATATATTTCAATGTCAGTATTTAAAAAATATACAGTCAAACAAGCACTTTAGCACAAATTAAAAATTATTTTAAAAATTAAACATGTTGATTTTTTATTTGTGCTTATATTTTTACTAATATTCTGTTTAATCATTTTAATAATCTTTGTGGATACTCATTTTACAATATTTTATAATATAGTATTAATTGAATGTTCATTTAATGATTAATTAAATTAAAATATTATAGTATAGGATTTTATACGTTATAGTATAATTGTCCTAACATATTGCTTTTTATATATAGACGTATTTATAAGATCCAGTCGCCTATATCCGTAATTTTTATTAAGTGTATGTTGCTGGTCATTGACCGAATAAATAAATGTTGTTAAACATGTTGATAGGCATCATAAAAAGCAGAAGCCTCTCCCAGAAAGAAGCAGGCAGCATAGGCATCAGATTTTGACTGCTACTTAATGGACAAACAGTTATAAAAAAGCCATGGAAGATTGTTTCAATATATGTTTACTGTGGCGAGATTACTATATGCACAGAGATGGAAAGATTCAACACTACCCACTACGGAGGAATGGTTGGTGAAGTTGACAGATTTTGCTGAGATGGATACATTGACTTCTTTGATTAGAGAAAAGACACTTTCTACATTTATTGGTGACTGGAAGCCTCTTACGGACTTTTTGCGTGAAAATGAAAAGAATGAACTTGTGATTTATGGCTCTGATTATTAGACAGGATAGATTATAGAAAGAAGCGTAATATGATGTACTGTTAGAGAAAGAGATTAAAATATATTGTACTTATAACTGCTGTGAAGAATATTGGAAGCCACTTCCTTATATCTTTTTTCCCCTTTCTTTTCTATTTTTCCTTAGCTTTTTTTCTTTTCTTGCACTTTCTGCTTTTTCCTTCTTTTTCTTTCTTTTTCCTTACTTTATATTAGATTGTGTTCGTTTTTATTTTCTTATTTAAAAGCTCTAATAAAAAGTATAGATATAAAAAGATTTTGACTGCTACAGTAAGGGTAGCAAATTATTAGTTGTTTATTGCTTATGAGATTATCTGGTTTATGATGCACGTGGAACGAAGTGGTATCTATTCATCTGCATGCTTTCGAGTGAGTACCGTCACGCGGGACTAGGGATTCGAACCTCCGAACTTGCGATCTTCCGGATCCGATCGACAAGACTGGCGTCTTATCCGCTGAGCCACCACGCCCGTTATCTATCTGGTTTATATGTACCAAGATACTTTAGCCAGCTGGGGTTTCAAAGTCAGTTTGTCACAAGTGTAGCACAAGGTAGCTCTCTGGTCTGAGGACTACCAGAGGGAAGCTTTTGAAGTCTCTAGTAAAAAATGAAGAAGAGTATCACCATTAAACATAAGGGTGTGAAATAAGAAAACCCCAAACTTACTCTACTCTAGCCTCACCTCTTATGAATGAAATCCAGCTCTGAACCAGATAGGGATTTCCCCCCCCCCTCGCCATCCTTTATTCATTTAATATCATCTTTTGTCAAATGTCAAATCCAGAAACAAGGTATTTAAATATATTAATCGGTGCCGCCTTCCTGCGGTTCCACTTTGATCTTTCGTTTTCATCCCCTCTTTTAAAGGAGGTTGTTTGGAAGAGACGCCTTTTATTTCAAAGCAATTTTTGCCCGGGCACCAACAAACCTCATTCCCAGAAACATTGTTATCTCTTCTGCCTGAAGAAGAACTAGATACTCCGGAACGGTATCAAAGCAAAGCGGAACGTGAGAAGGAATAAACAAGAATTCCAAAGAAGCAACGTCCTGGACGTTGGACTACATTTCCCAGAGTGCCATTGGCGGTGCCAAAAAGCGTCGATAGGGTTGCCTTACCAAAATGTAGTTCGACGGAGGGGGTCGAATGTGGTCGCTCTTCTGGCTTGGCTCGCGCGCTTGTTTGTGCAGCGGAGCGATAACAGCGGGCTAACTAAGTTGCTGTGCGCTAATGCTACAGCAGGAGGAATATTCTCTCCTACGCTGTGCTAAATAAATATAAAAGTCGCCTTCTCGGCAAGGGTTGGCAGGAAGAGGCTGCATGTGGATTCTCGCCCACGACCCCGTCGCCCGCCCATAATCCACGCTGCGAAGATGGGCGCCGCCTGGTCAAGCCTGTTGGACAAAGGTGAGCAAGGGGGGTTTTTAAACCAAGAGGTGCTGGGGTTTAGGCGTGCTGGCTTTTCCTGGGTGGCCCTGATTTCTCTGCTACTCATTCCAACCGAGTTCCATAAAGGAAGAGGGTGATAATTGTAGCAGCGGTAATGTTAGTGTCAAGTCCCACACAGTGGGGCAAGGTCGGGGAAGCAAGAAGTACCTAGAGCAGCCTTTCTCAACCTTTTGACCCTGGAGGAACCCTTGAAATATTTTTCAGGCCTCGGGGAACCCCTGCACATTCAGGCTCAAATATAGGCCAGAAGTTAACAAAATTATTATATTTGTTGTATGGTAACTGCTTTCCAGGATGCAGGAGTGACATCTCTAAGGATTCGGATCAGAAAACACCTGCGTTGAAAGATAAACATAATTGGATGAAGGGACAATCTTCATCTGTCTACACAGAGCTTTCCAAACTGTGTGTCGGGACACGTTAGTGTGTCAGGGCTGCAGTGTCTGGGTGGCAGTGTCTGGGTGTGTCACGGCTGCGGCTGCTGCCTAGAGCCCTGCCAGGATTCCACGCAGGTCCGGGTGCCTGCCTTGTGCCTGGCTGCCTCCAAACCTGCCCTGCCAGGATTCCGCGCAGGTCCTAGTGCCTGCCTTGTGCCCTGCTGTAAGAGTGTGTCACGAAATGATGCATGTCTAAAAAGTGTGTCAGCAACATGAAAAGTTTGGAAAGCTCTGGTCTAGGATCTTAATTCTCAGCCTCTTCCTTGTTGTGATGGGGCATTTTCTGTCGTTGAATGTTGCAGTGGTTCTTGGCCCATGGTGGATTCACCTGGGCTTTCTCATTCCATAGATTGCATTCTCTGAATTCAGATGGGGCAGCCTTTCTCAACTTTTTGACCCTGGAGGAACCCTTGAAATATTTTCCAGGCCTGGGGGAGCCCCTGCACATTCATGCTCAAATATAGGCCAGAAGTTACAAAATTGTTACATTTGTTTCATGGGTAGGCCTGTATATATGCATTAACAGTGTTCTTAAACTAAACATAAAGAATGTAACTTACCTCTTTAATGTGAAGTTGCCCGGATTTGAAATAATTTTTTAAATAAATCGTGATCTTCCAGGGAACCCCTAGTGACCTCTCGCAGAACCCTAGGGCTCTACGGAACCCTGGTTGAGAAACCCTGACTTAGAGTCAGGAGTCTTTAAGGCTAGTTTTAGGGCTGGATACAGAATCTTGGAACCTATAGGTAGTCCTCGCTTAACGACCACATCACCATGCGATGCTGCGATGGTCATAAATGTGAACCAATTGCCAAGTGCCCAAATCGTGATCACGTGACTGCGGGGGACACTGCAACAGTCGTAAGTGTGAGCACTCATTGTAAGTTGGTTTTTTCAGCACCGTCGTAAGTCTGAACCGTCACTAAACAAATGGTCATTAAGTGAGGACTACCTGTATAAGAGGAACTTCCCAACCTCATTTATTACTGAGTTTATTAAGGCAGAGATTTTTGGAATACAGTATGTTAAACTGTTTCTTCTTGAGCTTCTTGCCACCTGGGTTTAGTAGGTAGTTTATGTGATAGATAAACTACCTACGAACTTCCCTTCTATCTTTTGGTTGTTTATATCTAACATTCCTTGCATCACTCTCCCCGCCTCCCCACCATCTCTCACAAGAAGAGTGATAATACAATGAATGCTAACAAGACAGCAAAGGCTTAAGAACTGCATTAAAAAAAACAGAGGGTTGACGCTGAATAATTTTCCTCTTTTCTTCCCACCCCTACCACCTTTAACTGGGCTCTGCCAAGGGATCGTGGGGGGGGGGGGCGTAAGGGTGGAAGGGGGTGTTGGGTGAAGGAAGATGTCCCCTGCCAACGTTTGCATGAAGACTATTTATGCATCCTAGAGAAAATGAGTAGATTAATCTGCACTTTCTGTTTTTTTCTCCATCGTCCCCCTTGTATAACATTAGTTACTATCATTTATATATTATTTGATTAGTATTACATTCTTATTATTGTTTGCGTACCTTGCAATCCGGCATTGATGAAAATATTATCTATTTCTATGTTACGTAAACACTTTTGCCCATTCCTGCTGTTCCGTTGCTGCTTTCTGTTTTGTCATTTGAGTTACTTGAGCTCCACAGGGCTGGGGGAAAACTCCAGGACTGGTTTCAGCTGAAGCTGGCAATCCTAGTTGGTCAACAAGGTATGGAAGGTGGGCATTGCACAGGATGTATGTAATGTATTTTCCGATCACCTCTTCCTTTTGAAAGGAATTTACTAGGGCTGGCTGGTTGATGACTTCTGGTATGGCATCTAGCATATCGGTAAGTTTTATTTGTGGGGGTGGCGGGGTTTGCAATGCAAATTCACTTATTCTAGGGGATCCGTGCACACAAAGTTGGAGAGGCCCTGCACTACACAGCTTTTTGTCCCCCCTCCTCTTTTCATAGCAATTTTATTAAAGATTATAATTACATGGCTGTTGTGGGTCTTCCGGGCTGTGTGGCCATGTTCTGGAAGTTGTGGTTCCTAACGTTTCGCCAGCATCTCTGGCCAGCATCTTCAGAGGGTAGGAGCACAGACAGAAGCGTGAAAGCCTTCGACAATACATTATAATTACAATTGATGGAATGGTGATTTTAGGGGTTAATTAGAAGAAAGCATAAGGGCATTAATTAGAATACGCATTAATTAGAATAAGGCATAAGGGGCGTGGTGGCTCAGCGGGTAAGACGCCAGGCTTGTCGATCGGAAGATCGCAAGTTCGGACGTTCGAATCCCTAGCCCCGCGTGATGGAGTGAGCTCCCGTTCTCGCCCAGCTCTTGCCAACCGAGCAATTCGAAAGCATGCAAATGCAAGTAGATGAATAGGTACCACTTCGGTGGGAAGGTAACAGCGTTCCGCGTGCATCATGCCGGCCACATGACTGTGGAAGCGTCTTCGGACAGCACTGGCTCTTCGGCTAACAAACGGAGATGAGCACCGGCCCCCAGAGTCGGACACGACTGCACAAATGTGCAGGGGGAACCTTTAACTTTTTTAGAAGAAGGCAGCAGAAACCAGCTGATCTAACTGTCCTAACCCATTTGCTTTGAACATTTCAGAGGCTAATAGATAAGACTAGAGCCCTTCCAGGGCGCATCCGTTATCATCCAAGTACAGGCAGCGAAAGGCAGTAAGCCTCCCCAAAGTGGAGAAGGAAGGGGGGAGGACGTGGTCAGTTGTGCATGCAATGGGAAGAGATATTTTATTTATTTTATTTATTTACGTATTTATACCCCACCTATCCCCTCCCTAGACGGAGGGCTCTAGACGGCTTACAATCATTGAATTCATACATATTATACAGCATATATATTAACAATGTTTACCCGTGCGTTAGGGAGGGGGTGAGGGAACCGGCTCTTCTTCTGCAGGTATCGGACTACATGCCCCAGAATCCCTCGCTTCCGAGCCGGCTGCTGACATCCTGGAAGTTGTCATTCGGGATCCGCCGTCCTCCGCCGCCATCCATGGGGCTCACCAGATCTTCTACGTTCCGAGGGCGACCCCCGACAGGACGCCAGCAAATTGACCCAATTTAACGTGGTACCCATTTATCTACTCGCATTAGCTTTCGAACTGTTGGGTTGACAGAAGATAGCTAGCAGCTCGCTCATATTCCTCCCCAGCAACAGTGAAAGTGCCCACCATTTAGGAGTGTTTTGCCCTCCCAGGGTGTGAATAATTATTGTTTGCCAATAATCATGTACCTCTTTGCTCTAAACATGTATAAAAGTTGTGTTGATTTGCAAGCTCGGTGTGCTTATGGAACTAAAGTCATGGGTGCCCTTTTTTTCCTGCAGAATAAAGCTATAAAAGAGATTTCTGCCTTGTGTGTTAATTGGCGAAGCATGCCAGGTTTTAAAGGGCCCAGAGTTCCTGGGACAACACAATAGTAAAAACTAACACAAACTAGAAGAAAGATAGAAGTATAAAAAGGAAGAGTAGAAGGTACAGAAAAGAAAGAAAAAATAGAGAAAAAGAAAAGTAAGACTATAGTAAAGAAAAAGAAAAATGCATAAAGAAGTAACTTCCCACCTTCATCACAACAAGTATAAATAATTTTGGTAACTTATCGCCTCCTTTTAAAATACAACAAAATGTCCATAAATGGGCACTGGTGTATTGCTGAAAATTTGATGCAGCGGTTAGAGGAGGCTGTGGGAATTATAGAAAAGGGGTCATGTGCTGATTTGGGGCTTTAGGTTGTTTAGCCCTGCTTAAAAGAATCAGAGTGAAAGAGAAAGTGACATTTGGAGATGAAAATAGCAGTGATGATACAAGCTTTTAGACCCCAGCTTTTTATGAAGGCTTCACGAAGGAAGGGCGGTGCATGTGAAATACCTGTTTTCTTCCAAGTCAGATACTGACTTTTTTCTGTTCAACCTGGCTTACCTTGAGATGAATCCCTTTGGTTGAATCACTCTGTAATTGTACAACTGTTCATGAAGTATCACTTGAAATACTTTTGAGTATCACTTTTTGGCCTTTCTAATCTACATTAATTTGGTCTGTGAAGTGGGAGGCATTTTAAAATGGGCTCCTTTTCCCTGGCTGTTGATTGCCTTACAGGTAGTCCTCGCTTAACAACCACAATTGGGACCAGAATTTCGGTTGCTAAGTGGTCATTAAGTGAATCTGACCTGATTTTATGACCTTTTTTGCAGTGGCCGTTAAGCGAATCACCACAGGCATTAAGTGAACCAGGTGGTCGTAAGCAAATCACATGGTTTCCCATTGATTTTGCTTGCCAGAAGCTGGCTGGGAAGGTCGAAAATGGTGATCACGTGACCATAGGACGCTGCAATAGTCATAAATGTGAACCAGTTGCCAAGCACCCAAATTGTGATCATGTGACCACAGGGACACTGTGACGGTCGTAAGTGTGAGGACCAGGCACAAGTCAGTTTTTCAGCACCGTCATAAGTCTGAACCATCACTAAACAAATGGTTGTTAAGCGAGGACTATCTGTACTTTTGGATAGGCAAACAATCTGGCTAGTGCAAAGTTTCTCAACCTCAGCAACTTTAAAATATATGGACTTCAACTCCTAGAATTCCCCAGCCAGCATTCTAGGAGTTGAAGTCCACACATCTTAAAGTTGCTGAGGTTGAGAAACTCTGGGCTAGTGAATATTATCTGTAATTACCAGGGAATTTTGTGATTGCTCTTATAAAAAAATGCCCTGAAGAAGAGATATTCCCTATCTAAAGATAGTTGGCCATGCCCAGAATGACAATCAGAAAGTGCCCATTTCCCAAAAGAAAAATGGGTGACCATACTTCCTGCCAATGCCACCCACCCTGTTCAAGATGTTCTCTGTCATCCCAGCTGCAAAAGGCAGTGATGCCATCAGGGAAATAAAACATTTGTACACAGAAAAACTTGGAATGTAGCTAGAGAAGGACAACATATTTCTAGGAGCTGCAGAAGGAGACTTTTGCTGCCTATAAAAAGGTAAAAGTTCCCCCTGCACATTTGTGCAGTCATGTCCGACCAGGGGCCGGTGCTCATCTCCGTTTCTTAGCTGAAGAGCCAGCGTTGTCCGAAGACGCTTCCACGGTCATGTGGCCGGCAAGTTTGGAGGTTCGAATCCCTAGCCCCGCGTGACGGAGTGAGCTCCCGCACTCGCCCCAGCTCTTGCCAACCTAGCAATTTGAAAGCATGCAAATGCAAGTAGATGAATAGGTACCACTTTGGTGGGTAGGTAACAGCGTTCCGCGCGCGTCATGCGGCCACATGACCATGGAAGCGTCTTCGGACAACGCTGGCTCTTCGGCTAACAAACGGAGATGAGCACCAGCCCCTAGAGTCGGACACGACTGCACAAATGTGCGGGGGGAACCTTTACCTTTTATATTTTTGTACTTAATATAGCAGGAGCAAACTCATCTGTCTTGCCAAAGGTGTGCTTCAGGCTAATATTTCAGCTCAAAAAGCACATTTTTCCCTGGCTAGTGTCCCCTTTCCCCTTTCCTCCTTATTACTAAATTTATTACCCTGCTGATTCATTGTTAAAAGCAATCCCAAATGATTTCCAAGCAAGAAGAAGCATACTTCTGTCTAGTAACAGGAGATGCTGAACTTTTGCGGGCTTGAAGATGAAGTGATAAAAAGAAGCATTGCCTAGATTTCATTGCTGGTTTGAGAGCCATCAGAGGTATTGAGGGGGAACAATCAATCAGCACTTGAGTCTTGAAAGATTTGTCTTGGTCTTTCCCAGTTGCGACGGCAGTATTTGTTGTAAATTCTTCTTGTCACAATTGGTAGTCACTGACTGCCTCGCTCACCCAGCGAGGTGGCAGCAACTAGCTTGCTTTGGTTGATTCCAAAAAGCTGTAGAGGATCGGTCCTGGTTAGCACTTGAAGACAACCAGGAAAGCTGGGAAGGTTGTAGGCTAGACTGGGAACTTCAACTGGGAAGTTGAAGATCATCTCAGAAGTAGATGGTGGCAACTCCGTTCTTAGGAGTTTCTTTCTTTTCTTGTCAAGAAAATCACATGGGTGGAAGAATGTAGTCACCTGGAACCAGGTTCAGGGTGAAGGAGCCTTCCTCAACTCGTTAACTAGCTTTAAAAACTATCAAAGCCTGTAGCTAATCACTACATCTTGTGGCAGCAAATAAAATTAACCACACATTGTGTCTCAAAGATTTTTTTTTTGGGGGGGAAGCATGGCTGTTTGAATCTATTGTGCATCGTTGCATTAATAGCCCTTTATCCCTGCCATCAAGATGCAAGTCGTTGGATGCAAGACCAGTCCTGACCTACCTGCTTTACACATCTGTATCGTGCACGTGTGCAGTCCAAAACTGCTGGATCGCTTCCTATTTTCCACTTCACAAAAATCATCCTTAAGGCCAATGCTATATGGCTCATGGTCTCTGTCTATTACTTTCAGCATTTCTGGATCCAATCAACCCAGCTTTGTACCCTTTGGCAAATACAATTTCATCTGATGGAATCGTTTACACGGCATTCCTTTTCGTCCCAATTCCCCTTGGCTTTTTCTTCAAGAAAAGGGGTGAGTGCCAACGTTGCTGTGCTCTTCATAGGAAACTCTCCTGAGTTTTATGCCAGCAGGCCTTGCCTCCAGCTTGCGTCTCTTCAAGGGCTGCCTGACGGGGGCCTCCAAGCAAGTTTCAAAGAGCAGCTCTCCCAAGATACAGTAGCTTGGACGGTGGAGGATTGTTCTTCAGATTTGAGATGGGGCTGGTTTTGGGGAAAATGGGGAAATAATAAGAATTCCAGATGAGACTATAGTATGGCCAGATTTATTCATACTCAGCAAAGACTTGTTTTAACCATGGCTTGCTAATTAAGCCACAGTGGTGATGTTCACACATTAGGCACAGCTACAGTTCTGACATCAAAGTTTGTTGAATAAGCCATGCAAAGCTAAACCATAAAGCATGGCTCACAGGCCATAATGGCTGCATTTCATATCACACAGAGCACATTCTGGCCACAATCCTATTATCACTTGGTATAACATGTGAGCCCACCCTATTTGCTTTAATCCTGAGATTAGCAGTGGATTGTCAGGACTTGGAGAGATTTTTTTTCCCATCCCAGGTACTCAATTTTTTTAAAAAGGGGGATGATGAAGACGGAGGATGGCCACAATCTCTGCTCATGAATTCTGCGGTCTCTAAGTTTTAAAGATTATGGCTTTAACTTAGCTACCGATTTAACACATTTTCCCTGTTTGTACAATAAACTGAACCATAAACAAATCAAACTCTCTGGGTTTGCCAGGAAGCCAAGCCACCCAAAGAAAACCAGAGTTGTAAAAATAAACCTATTGTGCAAATCTGGCCGTTACCGAGTTTCTAATTTTCAAACCCACCATCTTAAACTCTCAGACTGGTGTGTGGATATTTGATGATGGAGATTTCTTTTTCTGTAGGATTGAAGGTCAAGAAATATGGGGCGGCGGCTGCGGGACTTGCACTCACACTGGCTGCCTGTGGCATCCACACCGTTCACTCCCTTGTCACCATCCTGGGGACATGGATTATCATCAAAATCTCACCAAGGTAAAGGAACCAAAACACCATCTGATTTGGGAGAATGTTGCAGGGAACTGTAGGCTTTTGGTATTTGTGCATGAAAGGCTGGGAAGATTTGAAAGTTTTGGTTGTCTGAAAGAGAAGCGTAGCGTGTAGGGCAGATGCAGGGAAATGATCTGAGTTTCAAAAGCAAAAATGGGATTTGGTTTCCCAATGTTCCTAGTTCTAAATTCTAATGAATTCAATTAGTAGAGAGCCTAACAAATATATAGGCAGGGATTTTGGAGAAAGGAACTGTAGCTGTTTAGGTGTTTGCTGTAGGTGGCAGGATGAGTCGCCATGATGGATTTGGAATGACGCGATGGTCTCAAGGTTAAAGGGTTTTGGCGGGGCAGGGAGGGCAAAATCAGGCTTGGTGTCATATGGACAGTAAGAAGCTTAGTGTCTAATTCAGTGTTTCTCAACCGTAGCCATTTTAAGATGTGTGGACTTCAACGCCCAGAATTCCTCAGCCAGCCATGCTGGCTGGGGAATGCTGGGAGTTGAAGTCCACATGTCTTAAAGTTGCCAAGGTTGAGAAACACTGATCTAGATAATTTATTAATCATCACATATTCTCTTTTTTTAAATAGGTATTCCCACCATCTGACGTTAGGATGGACCTTTTCCTACCTGCTCTTTTTCCACAAATTTACCTCCTTCAAGTTTCCCCAGACAACACATTTGACCAAGTCTGTGCAACTTTTGCTCACCCTCAAGGTAGCCGGTGCTACGCCATGGTTGGTTAAGGGTAGGGAGAGTTCTTGGTTAAGGGGAAGCAAGTCCTTCCTCATGTACAGTACTTTAATTGGTGTCTCCCAGATGGTGAGCGTAGCCAATGAGGTTCAAGAATTCTTTCAGGCGAAGAAACAGGAAGTGACATCAGATCCCAAGTCTCCGGCGATTGGCGTGATTCCTGAAATACCTGGATTGGCAGAGATGCTGTGCTACAGTTACTGCTATGTGGGGCTTATGACAGGTAGGTGAGCTACCTAATAGAAAGGGAAATATGTCTGCAGGTATAAACACTTGTAATGCATTTTCCCTTTGACAGCCTTATGAGCGGTGGGTTCGTGGAGATGTTAAAATATTGGTACCTTCTCACCCCATATATAAACCTCAATAAGAGAAGACCCTGGTTGAAGATCTACTCTTCCCTGTTACAATTTCTCTTTGAAGGAACAGGTAGCTAAGAGATCAGAGCAAGGTGAAAAGAATAAAGCCCACTCCAGCTTTGCCCTCTTCATGCCAGCCGTCTGTTGATCTTTGCGTTGTGCCTGGTGTAAGCGTGGGCTCTCTTTATCTTTGCAGAAGTGTGCTTGAGATTACCTTGCTTATCAGCAAAAATTGGCTATTCTTCCTGCTAGTCTGTATGTCTTTCGTCAATTTTACACCTTTACGGCTTCTTTTTTGTTTTGTGAGAATTGCATGGAATGGCCATATACTGCTGATGTAGACATGAGGGCAGGAAATTACAGCAAAAAGTAAGATACCAGGGATTATGTTTCTGTTGCCAGAATCTTCCAAAAAACCTAGAGTTGTGCAACTAGCAAATCCTTGGGTTCCTCCCAGATCACACACAACCTTAACAGAGCCTTTCAAAAACAGAAGCTCTCCAAATGTGTTGGATACTGTCTCCCATAATCCCCAACCGAGATACTAGCTCTGAATTAAGGGAAGTGATGCTATCATACTGTATATGGAGGATATATGGAGGATACCTGGCTGTGGAAAGAGCTATCTTAAATTATTAAAATGTGCATCTTCCCTTAGATAGATATCTCTTACTGATCTTGGTTTGTTTTATTGTTTTCTTTTGTGTGTTTTTTAAATCCAGGCCTATTTTATCGTTATCGTACATATCACGATTGGTTGAACCAGCCTGACCTTTCTATTCTTCCTACATGGAAGCCGCTGCTTTCCAGATTGATAATGATCCCTGTCTTTGCAACTTCTTTTTTGGTTGTCTCCCACATCTCCCCCCCTGATTATGTCGAAAGTAATGCCTTCTACGAGAGGGGACTTGGTTTCCGCCTTTTCTACATGATGCCCGTTTCCTTTGTCTTCCGCATGCGCAACTATGTGACCTGGTATGTCGCTGAAAGTGCCTGCATTACTGCTGGCCTTGGTGCATATCCAACAAGTGCCAAGTCACGATCAGGCAGAGGACCCACTGTGGAATATGAATCTCTAAATCTGTGAGTCTTGAACACCTTCTCTTCCTTGGCTAAGAAAATCCCTTTTCCAGTATGGAGTAGACTAAGGATACATTCTGGCAGCTAATTTAATGGCACAAAAGAAAGCATAATTTGTCCGTCCCATCAGATGATTTCTGTTCTGCTTGATAACAAAACCAGGAATGGGGGTATCCTAATATATTTTCCTTAACTAGTCCACTTTCCTTAACTAGTCCCACATCGACTGGTGGATTTTGTGCAGGCAGGAAAAACATCCACCAGTCACTCTTCTTAATTTGGGCTGGGGCTGGATATGAGTTTGGACAGATGGCTACATCCATGGGTTTAAACACTGGTCAGAACTTGATCTGCATGGGGGCAATGTTGGAAGAAGATGGAAAACACCCGATGAGTATTGGATTAGATAAATACAAAGTTAAGCAGCCTGAGCCCTGGATTTTTTGACAAAGACTGAATCATGAGGACATGTCGCTATGCTTTAGATGCCTAAGACATCTTCAAGGTGCAGTTAGGGGGATGTGTGAATGGACCCTAAATGTAGAAAAACATTATTTATGGGAAGGAGATATGCATTCCTGCTCTATGGATGCTGATCCCTTCCTGGTTCAGATGATTGTGGATAATAGACTATAAGCCTGCAGGTATTTATATAAGAGGTCTGCACTTTTTTCCCATCCAGAAGATGAGCTGTTCAAATCAGATGTCAAGTTTCTTCATTTATATGTACTAACTGAACATTTCAGACAGTCTTTCTGGTCAGCCCAATGTAGAATGCATATCTCCTGTCAGTTCCAGAGGTGAAAAATACACAAAGGATTTTCTTTCTCTTCTTTTACAAGCAGATCAGCTGATGGGAAAGCATCCAGTGTTGCTTATGATTATGAGACAATCAGGAACATTGATCCGTATGGTACAGAATTTTGTGCCAAGGTGAGAGATGGCATTCACTGTTGGAACATGACTGTCCAATGGTGGCTGGCACAGTACACCTACAAAAATGCACCTTTCCGCTCCTATGCCATGAGGTGAGTCAAGTGATAGTGGATTAAAATAAAAGAACATTTAGGGCAGGCGAGAGCTGGGAGTGAAGGTATACTGTGAGGGGTGATATACTGTAAACTGGGTTGATGCAAAAGCAGGTTTTTTAGTAAACTGTCTTATGGAGAAGATGGAAAGGAGGATTCTAGACCAGTGCTTCTCAACCTTGGCAACTTTCAGATGTATGGACTTCAAATCCCAGAATTCCCCAGCCAGCCGTGAATTCTGGGAGTTGAAGTCCACACATCTTAAAGTTGCCAAGGTTGAGAAACACTGTTCTGGACAGTGGTTGGTTGTTTTGAAAGCAAGCATGGAAGGCTGTTCAGTGATGCAGATCTGAAGGGGATGCATAGAAATCCACATCACGCTTGTTAGCCCTTCCTTACAGAAGCCGCATCTTTTTCTGGGCGTGCGTGGCTAACACTTGTCTGATTTAAGGAAGTGCTGACAGGTACTGTATCACAGTCATCTGCTCCAAATCACCTTCTCCCTTTCAAACCCAGATAGTTACGCAGCTGCACAAGTAGGCGTTGAGGATTGTGGCACCGACTGGGTCTGACGTGAATATGAGAATTGGGGAAGCAGCAATAAAAAAACGTGGCAGTGGGGCAAAAATATGAGGATTGGTTTCGGTAGTATGGAGCAACTATGAATTAAGGGGATGAAAAATGAGGTAGTTGACAGGGATGATTATAAAATAGAGGGCACTGGTTAACATGGACCACGCACGGAAGATGTGGATAATTACATACATTTGGGATGGGATGTGAGCAGCAACCTGCAACTGAAAAAAGAGGAAATCAGAAAACCTAAGTGGGCCTAAGAGACCTCGCAAAGCATTATGGGATTGACTGAAAGTTGCACGAATAATCATTTCCCATCCTTATGTTAATGTTCAATTCCCATATCTTTAAAAGCAACCTGAATTTTGGAGAGTTGACGGGGGGGGGGGGGCTTCTAGGTGTTGAAGTCCAACACTTCTGTAGGTTGGGAGAGGCTGGGCTAGATTTAACAAGAGCCATGACAGTGTTAGGAATGATTATGGGACATGTGAAGGATTCTGAGACAGGGGGATGCTTGAATTGGCACCAGAGGAAGATTGTAGGACTGACAAGACCCTTTTTTCCTTAGGAGTGCCTGGACTATGCTTATCTCCGCCTACTGGCATGGACTCCGCCCTGGGTATCACCTTAGTTTCCTTACCATCCCGTTCTGCCTAGCAGCTGAGGAGGCCATGGAGAGTGGCTTCTTGAGGCACCTCTCCCCTTCTGGCCGTGTCTGGGGTGACTGGATACACTGGTTCCTGAAGATGAGGGCTTACGACTACGTGTGTGTGGGTTTTCTCTTGCGTACCTTTGAGGGTACTATTCGCTACTGGCACTCGGTGTATTATTGCGTCCATGTGGGGGCAGTGAGTTTCTTTGTGGTTGGGAAAGTATTGGGGGCCCAGAGGAATCAGGGATCCCTGAAGGGCAAAGATGGAACTCCGGAGAACCCCCAGAGGCAGGAATGAGAAGACGGTAGTCTCTTGTCTTAAGCACACCGTGTGGAACGCTCCCCTGGCACTTAGACTGGCAATAATAAAGGGGAGGTTTTCTCTTTAAGTTCAAAATGGCCTTAAAAAGATGTTTGCTATATTTACATCATTATGAAGGAGGATGGGGTGTTCCAAATTTCAAATAGAGTCCCCTATTCGGGGAAATGGGTGGGGATAAATTTTAAAAATAAATAAATAAAATTGTATCTTAAAGCATTTCAACTTAAACACAGCATTTTTTGTAGAAAAAAGCTTGACCATGCTTCATTTCTTAATCACCTTTGGAATTACTTTTTTTCCTGTTTTTGAAACATTAAGAACCTTTACAATAGTAAAATTTTATTGCATTCACTGGATGAGTTTCCTTCTCCTTTGCGAAAGAAGTTTAACATTTGAGTTTAAGGATTTAGAAAAATAGTATTTTTTTTAATAAACAGCAAAAGAAGGTTTTAAGTGATGATTTTGGAAAGTTAAAAACGGACTAAGGGTACAGATGGTTTTGAAATGAGAATTTGTAATTAAATATAATAATACTTCCTGTGGGAAACTGACTCTTTTGGTTTGCTGGAAAGATAACACGATAAGAAGGAACTTTGAATGTTGGACACTAGAGGCAACCAGAAGAAACTAAAGATTACTTAAAGGAGGAGAACACTCAGATTAGACACGTTAATACAAAATGGAACAAAAATTTTTAACAGCAGATGCTTTTATGGAGATTGGGACTCGTGGACTGAGAAATTAATTTCAAGAATATCTAACATCATAGATGGATGGTGGGCAAACACTGTTACAAAAGAAGAACAAGTTATACCAGATAAAATTGAAATGGATTTGAATGTGGATTTAAATATGACAAGCTATAAGAATGATATGCAAAAATATGACATATTGGATATACAAATGTAACTGATCATTGTCTTGATATTTGAAAAGGACATATAAGTATTAATTCAGAAGAGTGATTTGGATAATTGTTTTTTACTGGATTTACAAAAGAGATCTGATAAAGCTTTGAAGGATTTGCTGAGCGGAGACAAAGAGAAGGTAAAAAAAATCAAGCTCGAGGACATTATTTTAAGGGATTAAAACCTAAGATTGTTAAAAGTGCGGGGAAGGAATACAGAGTCAGCTTATTTGATCAAGGTTAAAATAGTTATGTAGTTATTTCTGGTAGCCCTAAATGGACTCTTGCTGACTAGGAATGAATGACGAGGCTTTAAGATTTTGTTAATAGTTAAGAGATGAGTTATGGGAAGAAGAGTGCATTTTTTGTATCTTAACAGATGGTGATAATTTACTAAAATTGTTTTGAGTCCAAAGGTTCAATTTGTGGACAACATGCCCTTGAAGGTCACTTGGAAGCTAAAGCTGGTCTAGAAACAGTGTTTTCCTCAGGCCTTGGGTGAGAGTGGGTGGCAAGATTCTTATAGGATTATGTATATTAGGCTAGATGTTTTTTCTCTTCCAGACATTAATCCTCCTTTCTTTTTTTTATTTGATTTCTGTACAGTTTTTATTTCTGTAAGCCTCTCAGAGTCGTCATAGAGTTGGGTGGGCTTATGCTACATTTTATATGAATAAATCAATTAGGAACTGTATTAAACTGGTTATAATAGATGCAGATTGAGACTTCCCTGAAAAATGAGGGATTTTAAATTCAAGTTAATAGACAATTTATAGAATTTGAACTCATGCATAATACTTAATGGTACAAAAGGATATTCTTCAAAAGTTCATACATCTTTATTGCAATCATTTGTTGGAGATACAAAGTCTTTGAAAAATATATGGGAATTAGATTTTAAAACAGCAATATCTCAAGATAAATGGAAATGCATATGGAAAAACCCATTCCTAGGTTTCTCCTGTATAGCTTTTCAGGAAACACCTTGAAAGATTTTAGATTGTTACCATCATCTCACTGTTAAAATTTCATACATAATTAAGCACACGGGGCTATTTATTTGTGGATATGCCATTTCCAGAGAATGCATTAAATACTAATAAAAATATAGAAAACATATTTAGGACTGTTGTCATTATTTTCTGGTAAGAATACAAATGTGTTTAAAAATACTATTCTATTAATAGCTGTTAGATTAGTAATAAAAATACTGGTGAGATCTAGCAGGAGCATTTAAGAAAAGAATGATATGATAAAGTATGGTCTATTACCTTACAAAAAATTAATATATACACTGAAACCAGTTGAAGAAAATATTTTTTCCTGTATGGTATGATTTTATAAAATATTCTAATAATTAAAATGGTAATCAAACACCTATGCCTTATGAGAAACAATGGAAGATAGGAAAGTTGTCTATATATGTCCTTGTTTTGTGTGACATTGATTCACACTTGATCAATGATGAAACCTGTACTCTGTTAGGGTCTCAAAAACTCTTCAAATTTGCTCAAAGAACATTGTGGAAAGGGATGGAAACCGGTACAGCAAAAAGATGGTACCACAAAATTACTTGTTTGCTAATGTGGTGGTAAGGTGGAAATACTGCATATTTAAGTAACCTATGGCTGTGAGAGCTGGACCATAAGGAAGGCTGAGCGAAGGAAGATAGATGCTTTTGAACTGTGGTGTTGGAGGAAAATTCTGAGAGTGCCTTGGACTGCAAGAAGATCAAACCAGTCCATACTCCAGGAAATAAAGCCAGACTGCTCACTTGAGGGAATGGCATTAAAGGCAAAACTGAAGTACTTTGGCCACATAATGAGAAGACAGGATACCCTGGAGAAGAAGCTGATGCTAGGGAAAGTGGAAGGCAAAAGGAAGAGGGGCCGACCAAGGGCAAGATGGATGGATGATATTCTGAAGGTGACAGACTCAACCATGGGGGAGCTGGGGATGGTGACGGCCGACAGAAAGCTCTGGCGTGGACTGGTCCATGAAGTCACGAAGAGTCGGAAACGACTGAACGAATAAACAACAACAAAAAAGTCTATTCAGGTTTATAGCCTGAATATACATGTACATTGGGTTGGGAATCCAGAAAGGTGGCCTTTAGTTTGCAGAACCAAAAAATTATTATTCAGGTAACTTACTTACTTACTTACAGTTTCTATAGTCGCCCATCTCAATCTTGTGACTCTAGGTGGCTACAAAAAAACAAAATAACACAGAACATCATAAAAAGAACAATATAATGTAGCCAAGGCTCCTAAAAGATTACCTTCCAATCATACCCGATACATGTGGGGTTCTGCTAACAACCTGGCCTGAGGGAACAGCCTGGTCTCCAAGTCTTCTTGAACAGAGGCCTTTTGGATGTTCTTTTTTTTTTTAAAAAAAAGAATAATTTTATTGAAGTTTTTAGTAAACATAATAAAAATGAATACAAACTAAACTACAAGGAAAAAGAAAAGTTCAGAGGTGCAAGGAAAAGAAGAGAAAAAGAAAAAAGTAGAGGAGAAAAGAAAAAGGCAACAAAGAAAATAATATAGAAGTGGCTTTCAGCCTTCATCACACTGAGCGTAAGCTAATATAATAACTTTTCACCCTATTTTAAAATTACAAAGAAAAAAAAACTCTCCTTCCCATAGCCTAACTTTTATCTATGCACAATCACAAATCGTCATCTTTTCAGTCCTGGTTCAGCAAAAAGTCCAATAGGAGTTACCAGAAATATAGTTTATCCCTGATCAAATAGTCCAACTTCATATTCCTTCTTTTTGCTCTTCACAATCTTGACCTTTAAATCATTTTTGGTGTTCTAAGGAAAGCCCAATATGAAACTTCTTGTCCTTTTTGGACCAAGCTGATGTTATTGAAACTTTACCTGGAAATAAAGGCTTATTTAAAAGAGAAATAGTCTCTGTCTTACACCTTGAGCTTGAAAGCTTACTCGGAAAATAACATTTAAGATTATTGGAAAGCTTACTCGGAAAATAACATTTAAAAAAAAATTAGCCTTTTGCACTGTCACTTCTTGCTTGTCCTGAACAAAGCAGCAGAAGATACACCTTTTGTCTGAGAACAGTAGTCTCTTGTTCCTCACTACAAAGAGCTGGATTTCAGGTGTCTTTTTCTTCCCAAAGAGCTAACCATCATCTGTAATGTGACACAATCTCAAACCTATAAACCGGTTCCTATATCCTTCAGCTATCTCACTTCCCTGCCTCATTCAGTAAATTGAACCAATACCAATATTCATTGCAATTTTTGTCTTGCTCAAACCAAATTCACCCCACTCAGATCTGTCGTCCTCTTCAGGCCAACCTTCCTCCTTCTGAAAGCCAGCAGAACCACTCCGTGACCAAGCTGAACTGATCTCAGATACTCCATCTGGCTGGTCATAGAGTGACCCCATCAGGAAACGTGATATTTTGAAGGAGAATTTAATGCCTTTATTATCAAAGCCTGTGGGCCACTTCACACATAACCCCCATACCCCAACAGTGTTTAAAGGTGCACTCACGAATGTAAAGTGTGAATGGCATAGAAAACAGAAAGAAAGCTCATATATTTGTGAGGGAAATGGCTAGATTGATACTGTATACCAGTGTTTCTTAACCTTGGCAACTTGAAGATGTGTGGACTTTAACTCCCAGCATAGCTGGCTGGGGAATTCTGGGAGTTGAAGTCCACATGTCTTCAAGTTGCCAAGGCTGAGAAACACTGCTGTATACCATGTACAATAATTGAATTTCCGAAAAGCCCTACTTCAAACTCTTGTTCACACTTTCATTCCTGAAGTTGCTATACTTTTCAAAAGAACTGTATTAAAGTGAAATCTTTACAGCTATACACACTTGCAGGACTCTTAACATATCTGTTGCCTGGTTACAACGTTGGGGCAAATTACCTGAAAGAATCATTAATCCATGCCCGGCCTTGTATCCTACTTCTACTTCCTTGTTCCTTGTTCGCTCTGCTCACAGTGAGAATATGAAATGCACTGAGTGATATGGCTGGATAATTTGCAGCCATGGAAGAAGATTTCAGGGAACGCAGTTTGAGGAGCAGAGAAAATGAAGCAGGTATTTGGGCACCTTCTTTTGCTGCCTTGATCTGGGAGGGGCTGATGACCAAAAATCTCCAGCACTTTCTTTTTCTTTAGCAAGATTCCTCCACCACCAACGCTGTCTTCTCTGATCTTGAATTATTATGCTGTCTGCAGACAGAATCCTAGGAAGTGATTGTTCTATGATTTTGATTAAATGTGAAGAGCTCTGCTGTAAATATGGTTGTGGAGCAACTTTTTAATAATCTGAGAAAACTTGTTTGGGAAACTCTGTCCCATTTAGATGTCTGAATCCTCTTATGTGGAAATTTTCTAGAACCTATAGCATACCCAAACACGTTATAATCACTGAAATGCAAATTTGGATGATACTCTGAATGATCAGCAACCACACTTAAGTGTTGTTAATGGGATGGTAAAGCATGGGGAAAGCCAAGGAACAAGATCTTTCAGGGTCTCAAAATAGTTTTGTGATGGGTTGGTGTTTTATTTTGTTTTTCCACACTGTGTTACACCTATTTTAGGTGTACATTACAGGTTTGTTTCTGTTTCCCATATTAAGAAATGGAATAAAACAGTGCTGTCTATATCTGGCACTTGCTGTACAGTACTATTTATATATTTAATTTCTATCCCGCCTTTATTTATTTTTTTATAAATCACTCAAGGCAGCGAACATACCTAATGCTCCTTCCTCCTCCTATTTTCCCCACAACAACAACCCTGGGAGGTGAGTTGGGCTGAGAGAAAGTGACTGGCCCAAGGTCACCCAGCTGGCTTTCGTGCCTGAGGCGGGACTAGAACTCTCAGTCTCCTGGTTTGCCATTGGCTCCTTCCTAGGGCTGAGAGACGGACTGGCCGAAGGTCACCCAGCCGGCTTTCATGCCTAAGGCGAGACTAGAAGTCACAGACTCCTGGCTTCTATCCCAGCACCTTAACCACTACACCAAACTGGTTCTCAAACTATACTTTGACATGGTTAGAAGAGGCTCTGGAAATTATAGAAAAAGAGTTCTGGGGTCACATATTGAGTTAAGGCTATGAGTTGCCCAGTCCTGCTTAGAAGGATCAGAAAGGCAAGGGGAAAAAGACACTCAACAAGAGCATTGAGAGAAGAAAATGGTAGTGGTACTACAAGCTTCTACAGTAGGTCCAAGCAGGGACCTAGAGAAAGAAGAATAGGACGTATCTGTGAAATACTTGTTTTCTTTCAAATCCATCTGATTACTTCTCTCTGTTAAATGTGGCTTACTTTGAGATGAATTCCTTTGGTTGGAACCACTCTGTGGTTGAACAATTCTTTATGAAGTAGGCCTTAATAAGCTTTGGGCCCTTTCTCATCAGCTTAAATTGATCTCCCAAGTGAGATGCATTTTAAAATGGAAATGAGGTGCTTCTCTGTGGCTGGTGTTTGCCTTGCTTTTGGATAGGCAAATACTCTAGATCAATGTGTGTATTTGGAATTATCAGAGAATTTTGTGGGTGCTCTTACAAAAAAAAACAACCCCCCAAAAAACAACCCCAATCCTCAAACCCCTAACATGGGGAAGGGTTCTTATGCATGCCCAAGACAGTTGGGCATGTCCAGAAGAATATCTGAGAACATCCTTTTCCCTAATCCCAAACGAGTGATCTTATTTCCTGCCAACTTTAACCCCTCAAGATGCTCCCTACCACCCCAGCTTGACTTTTTCCCTTTATTTATTATTTTTTGGCTAGGCAGATAGACACACTTCAAAGCAAATCACTCACCTGCAACTTCTTCATTTTTTAAGAATGCTTTGGATCCCCACATCGGCCTCAGAGGTATTTTTGTGACTAAAGATTGTGTTGGGGGTTGGCAACGTGTTTTAGTCTACACCACCTTTCTATTTAACTTTTTGAAAGTAAAATAACCTTTTAGAAATACTAATTTAGTATTCATGAGCACCACATTGCCTCCTATTATAGTTGTATATATTTACAGTATATAAAAATTCACCAGTGGATAATCCAAGATTTTGGAGCCCTTAAACTTCAGAACATGTGGCAATCTGCACTCTATTGTGTCCCGATTTGCTCTCATTTGTAGATAAACTATGTTGAATCACCTGGGGAACTTAAGAGATCAGATTGTTTCATACAATTTTGGGGCTGACAGGCAATCCATCACAGTCTCAAGATTTCCTCCATGGTGTGGTAGGCTGAAACAAACCACTCAACAAATGTAACTTAATATAATTTTATAGAACTTGCACTAGGCTTTCACAGACCTAAAATGCCAAGGGAATGGGTCAGTAGGCAATATCATCATATCCTGCTAACACCAGGATCTGTATATACTGCCAGTCCAAAATGGTGGGTCTGCCACATGACCTGCTTCATAGTTCTTTATATTCATCTCTGCAGGAAAATATACTCAAGGTCCTGAGTTCCTGTTATCTAGATTCTGACGAGGACAAAGTGTCCTTGGTATTGGATCCAAGACTGCAGATTCTTCGTTATGGCAGCCTTAAAGTTATAGGCCAGCTAGCTATCTGAAATCGATGACGAACAACAGTTAAAAAGTGCCTCGCTTAGCATGGTGAATGCTCTGTATTAACCATAAAGATTAATGTTGATTCTGCCTTGTTCTGTAAACGTTGTGGAACAGCCTGTGGGTACACACTTAATCAACCTAAAGTTGAACAACTAATTGTAGTTTATATTCAGGTCTCCAAATGCATATGAACTGCTTAGGATGACTTACTCTGGACTGATGTCTTACTTTGGATGCTGTTGGCAGGGTCCGGCAGGGGTCTCCAGCTCTCCCCATCTCTCTTTCTCCAGCTGCCAAGCAATCAGACGCTGCGTTTTCGTGGCAAAAAGGCAGCAGCTTGGGGAGCGGCTTGGGAGGGGAAATCGGTGCCCATGGCAGACCCCCACGGATTGGTCCCAGAGGTGTTGCTGGAAGAAGAAAGGGAAGAAATCCGGCTCCTGAAGGAGATGCCTCTCTGCCTCGAGGAGAAACGCAAGCTCAGGTAGCAAGGCTCTTGATTCTTGCCAAGAAGCTCCTATGGAGGGGAACATTGAAAAGGGGGTAACTAAAATGCCACCCCCAACTTGGTGTCCTCAGATAGCACAGTCACTGCTAATTGTGGGATTTGTAGTCTGATGTGTCAGAAGGGCACCATCTCAAGAGAAGCATCCTTAAGTGGACCCCATCTTTTTCTGGAGGCTCTTGTGGAGCAGAACAAAGACAATTAAGGATCTAGAAAATTTGGGAAGAGATCCAAAGATCTAGTTCTAGCTGTGGGGTGAGGGATTTAGTGGGGAGGCACAGAGGTTTCTAAGCGAAGTGCAGCCTATTGAAGAATATCTTGATCAAAGAGATTAGGAGCCCTACTCTGAGTATTTTTCTTCCATGGAGATGGGAGGTTTTATAAAAGCTGAGGGGTTGTGCATAATTTGGGAGGAGGGGGGAAGGCAATGCTACACATTTAATTGTTTTAAATTGCAGTTTTCTTAGCTTCTCATTTAACCACCCTTTACTTCAAGAATGCTGCAGAAGCAGGCTGTCAAGCAGCTGAGCGGTTGGCAACTCTGGCGTGCAGAGAAGTTGAAGACGCTGCGCCGTGTCCGGAGTCAGGCAGGCATAGCCGTCTCCTCTGCTGAGATGTGGCGGGGCACTCTGCACCACATTGAAGGCATGGGCAAGGCTTTTAAGGACCATTTTGGGGAGAGCGATAGGTTAGGCGTTTGAGTTTGTCTTTTGACCATTTTTATTCTGTCCCAAAGGCCACTTTGGAACAGGGATCCAATCCTATTTTAACTTCTTGCGTTTCTTGGTCCTGATGAATTTTGCTGCTTCCTTGCTGGTGGTGGGATTTGTGATAGCCCCAAATGCTGCCTTTGAAGCTCTACGCCTCAATTGGACAAGCCAACCAAACAGTAGTTTGGGTGAGTGAGTGACCCAAGACATCAGACCGTGCGTTCTGAGCAATCAATATCAAACGTGTTTCTTTTATTTCTATGCCGCTGCAATCAAGAATGACTCTCAATGGCTTACACAGAAAAAATCCAATATAAGACAAGCCCCATACAAGGCCCTCTTGGAGTCGCAGTGGCTCCATCACTGGAGGTTTTCAAGCAAAGCTTAAACAACCATTTGTCTGGGATACTTGAAGGATTCTTGCCTCGGGCAGGAGGTTGGACTAGAAGACCTCCAAGGTCCCTTGCAACCCTATGATTCTATTATTTATTTATTTATTTATTTATTTATTTATTTATTTATTGTTCAATTTATATCACCGCCCATCTCCCCCCACAAGGGGACTCTGGGCGGTTTACAACAAAATTGATTAATTAAAACATATAAAATACAATACATCATTCCAATTAAATAGATATAAATATATAAACATATAAAATCCAAGAGGTTATGTTATTGTTTAAAGGAACTCTATGGTGCCAGCCACCTCCAAGAGGAGCTATTACCCCCCCCCATCCCAGGCGAGGTGGCAGAGCCAGGTCTTCAATTGCTTTCGGAAGGTCAGGAGTGTGGGGGCCTGCCTCACCTCCAGGGGGAGAATGTTCCAAAGGGCGGGTGCCACTGCAGAGAAGGCTCGCCTCCTGGACCCCGTCAGATGGAACTCTTTTATAGATGGGATCCGTAGCATGCCCTCTCTGCATAACCGGGTGGGGCGGGTCGACGTTCTGGGGGTGAGGCGGTTCCTTAGGTAGCCTGGTCCCATGCCATGTAGGGCTTTAAAGGTAACAACCAACACCTTGAATTGCACCCGGAAGCAAACTGGTAACCAGTGCAGCTCACGCAGCAGAGGTGTCACATGTGCCGATCTTGAGGCACCCATAACTGCGCGCGCAGCCGCATTCTGGACCAGCTGAAGCTTCCGGATACTCTTCAAGGGTAGCCCCATGTAGAGCGCATTGCAATAGTCTATGTGAGAGATGACCAGGGCATGAGTGACTGTACGGAGGGCATCTCGGTCCAGGAAAGGGCGTAGCTGGCATACAACTCGAAGTTGCATAAACGCCCTTCTGGCCACGGCTGCCACCTGCTCATCGAGCAGGAGCCGTGAGTCCAGAAGGACCCCCAGGTTCCGCACCGAGTCCGAACGGGGTAGTGCCACCCCATCCAGATCTAAAGTTGACAACTCTCTGGATCCCGAGGCGCCATCAATCCACAGCCACTCTGTCTTACCAGGGTTCAGCTGAAGCCTGTTGTTCCCCATCCAGACCCCCACAGCCTTCAGACACTGAGAAAGGGCAGCCACTGCATCACTTAACTCACCCGGGATGGAGATATACAATTGAGTATCATCAGCATATTGATGATACCTCATCCCGTGTTGGCGGATGATCTCACCCAGTGGTTTCATGTAGATATTAAACAGGAGAGGGGAGAGAACCGAACCCTGCGGCACCCCACAAAGTAGGGGCCGAGGGTCGGACCTCTCATCTCCTATTACCATCGATTGGGACCGATCCCGGAGGAAGGAGGCGAACCAGCGCAAAACTACGCCGCCCACCCCCAACTCTCCGAGCCACCCCAAAAGGATACCATGGTCAATGGTATCGAAAGCCGCTGAGAGGTCAAGAAGAGCCAGGATGGACGCACTGCCTCCATCCCGCTCCCGCCAGAGATCATCTGTAAGTGCGACCAATGCAGTTTCCACCCCATATCCTGGCCTGAACCCTGACTGGAAGGGGTCTAGATAATCCGTATCATCCAGAATTCTCTGGAGCTGTAATGCCACCACTTTCTCAACCACCTTCCCCAAAAAGGGGAGGTGGGAGACGGGACGAAAGTTGTCCAACACTGTAGGGTCCAGCAATGGCTTCTTGAGGAGGGGGTGCACCAGCGCCTCCTTAAAAGCAGCCGGAAACACTCCCTCTCCCAAGGACGTAACAACCATCGCATGGACCCAGCCACATGTCACCTCCCTGGCTGCTTTCACAAGCCAGGAGGGGCATGGGTCAAGATGGCACGTGGTGGCTCTTACAGTCCGGAGGATCCTGTCCACTTCCTTAGGCCCAACAGGATCAAACCGTTCCCAGATAACTGGGCAAAGACATTCCCTCGGCATCTCCCCAGACCATGCATCACGCCTGGAGTCCAGCTTAGAGCGAATCCGAGCGATTTTATCCATCAGATGCTCTGAAAATTCCTCCGCACGGCCCTGAAGGTGGGTCACTGGGCCCACCTTACCTAGGAGAGATCGAGTAATCCCGAACAGGGGCGTCGGGCGGCATTCTGCGGATGCAATAAGAGCGGAGAAATATTGACGTTTCGCACTCTTAATCACACTGTATTTCAAGGAGGGAGAATCCTATTGAATTTCTGCTTGCCATGTGGGCTTGTGTGAATAAAATGTTTCTGTGATGCTGACAGGGAAGAATTATCGAGCAGATGTGCAGGGTGCTGTTGTAGAAGTAATAAGAAATGTACATTTACCACATTCTGAAGTAAATAAACTCAGTTTTGAGGTACAGCATACAAATGTTTAAAACATCCATCCCTCAGTCAGTCAAACAATAAAGCATTAATTACTACATTTTGAAGCAAATTGGGTAATTACCCCTTGCTTTTCAAAGAGCTGGGATGTGGTTGTAAGGCTATTTGAAATAAGAAATGATGTGCATTGCCATCTAACGGAGGAATTGCTATAAAACCATTAAGATACAAAGACTAACATTATCTAAATGACATCAGTAAAAAGCTTGTTAGAAAAACAGCTTGCAAATATACTGTGAAGGAGAATTTAGATGAGCGGGTTGGAAAAGGCTATTTCAGCAGCCAAGAATCTTACATTCCCCACCAAAGGAAGTACAGGTAGTCCTCGCTTAATGACCACAATTGAGACTGGACTTTCAGTTGCTAAGCAAAGTGGTCATTAAGCGAATCTGACCCCATTTTACGACCATTTTTGCAGTGATCATTAACCGTGGTTGATAAGCAAACTGCGTGGTCATTAAGCAAATCACGCTGTTCCCCATTGGTTTTGCTTGCCAGAAGCCGGCCGGGAAGGTCAAAAATGGTGATCACATGACCATGGGATGCTGCGATAGTCATAAATGCGAACCAGTTGCCAAGCGCCCAAATCGTAATCACGTGACCGCGGGGACTCTGCGATGGTCGTAAGTGTGAGCACTGGTTGTAAGTTGGTTTTTTCAGCACCGTTGTAAGTCTGAACCATCGCTAAACGAATGGTCATTAAGTGAGGACTACCTGTAAGGTGGATTCATATTTTTTTTCAGGAATCTTTGCTAAGAGCTCATGGTATCTTGTCCATATTCTTAATTGGTTTTTCTTTTCTGAGCAGGACTAGGTTATGTGCTGTGACCCACCCTTGCAAAAATCAAGGGCCTACATGCAGCCCTTGAGCCCATCCATGTTGGAAAGAAAGCTAACTCTTGCTCCCTAATTCCTTCCAGTGAACGCACTATGTCAACAATACAATCCCACCCCTCAAGGCTTGGTCAGCTACTTTTCCTATATTATGGATCTTCTGTCAGGCGAGGTAAGAGAGTATATCCCCAAGAAAAACAACTCTGAGAAGTGGCCACAGTGACCAGCACATGTGATGTGAATGTGTGTCTCCTTGCAGGGATTCATAGAACAAACCTACCTGTTCTACGGCTACTATCCAAATTTGGCTGTCAGCTTTGTCAACTTCTCCTATGACATCCCCCTTGCTTATCTCCTCACAACACTCTTCTACCTCCTCTTCTGCCTAGCCTGGATTGTTCGGAGGTGAGGACCATTCTGGTCTTTATAAGCAGCCTTCCACCCCAGATGGACCCACATGTCAGGAATCTCCTGTTTAAATACCTGCCTTCTTGTCTTCCATCCGTCTTCAGGTCAGTCCTCTGTCTCAAACAAAGCCTGGTTAGTGAAGACACATCCCTTGCATCCTACAGCAACAAAGTCTTTGCTGGCTGGGATTTCAGCCTGATGCAAAAGAACATGGTGCAGTTGAAGCACAAAAGCATTCGCTACGAGCTACGGGTAAGGACAGATGCTAAAATCAGAAGTCTTATGGCACGTGGAGCAGACTTCCCCAACATGGCATGCTCCAGGTGGGTTGGGCCAACCAATTTCCCCACAAGAAGGAAGAAAAGAAGTACCGCCATTTATCCTGAACTAATGTGGCTTCCAATAGAAAATGATTCTCAGGCCCAAATTCTAGTGGGACTTTTTTTCAAACATTTATCCACAGTTAGCCTAAGAAAGGTGGCCTGTCAACCTCTCCGACACAATGTTCTTTCACCCCTCTCTGTTGCTATAATAACCTGGACACAAAAAAGGTAATAAGATGATCCAAATTTCTCTCTCCCGCACAACTTCTATGGCTCTAAGCAACTACAGGACTAAGAAATTCAAGGGGTGACTCTTTGTCCCTAATTATGCATCTGGATACAGAGGAGAAAAAAATATACTTTTGGATTACTTTCCACAATTACTACAGTTGCTCCCCCTGCCCCCCACCCACCAAGATGCAACTTTTAGCATTTGCATGACAGGTAGGATCTCAGAGGGATCCTTTTCCATTTTGTTATTTTCCAAGGATGACAGATTTCTGACTTGTCTGGAAGGTATGAAGGGAAAAGCTAGAACATTGCTAACTGTATTTTAATTTCTGGCATGGTTGCTTTGCTATCGTAGGATAATGTCAGTAAAGACACTATATCTATATCTATATCTCTATATCTCTATATCATCTCTATATCTCTATATCATCTCTATATCTCTATATCATCTCTATATCATCTCTCTATCTCTCTATCTCTATCTCTATCTCTATCTCTATCTCTATCTCTATCTCTATCTCTATCTCTATCTCTATCTCTATCTCTATCTCTATCTCTATCTCTATCTATATCTATATCTATATCTATATCTGGCATGGTTGCTTTGCTATCGTAGGATAATGTCAGTAAAGACTCTATCTATCATCTATCTATCTATCTATCTATCTATCTATCTATCTATCTATCTATCTATCATCTATCACTATATAGAACTAGGCCTTGGTTTGTTTTAGGTTGTTGGGAAAGCTACAGTTGACTGAGTTCCCACAGGGCTTAAAAACAACCATGGTCAAGGTCGCAAAGCAGTATAAGCCCAAACAAACAATGGCTCTGCGCCATGTGCAAATATGACTCTTCAATGAGGGTTTGGGCAAAGCTAATCTTTCAAGCGCTGTACGATGGTTTGATTGCCTTTGTTCTGGGCTGCTCCAGATGCTTCTCATCCCTTCCTCCCCACTTCCAGATGGACCTGGAAGAAGCTGCTTTCCGCAAGCACCAGGCAGAGTGGACCACGTCCCAGCGAGTCAGCCTCTATCTCCTGCGAAGCCTTCTCAACGTCCTGGTTTTAGTGCTTTTGGGAGGCTCCTTTTACTGCATCTACCTGGCGACGAGCTTTTCCCAGGGGCTGCTGGGAAAAGTAAGTCTGTGGCCCTGTGGTAGACTGTGCTCCCCCCAATACACATAAGGCCCCACCCCTTTCTGACCAGTCCCCCATATTGTGGTGGAGGCATTTGGGTTATCACAAAACCAGTTCTGGCTGGGCTTGGACAGCGATTGTGGTGCTGAAAATCCAAGCAGAGCCTTGACGGACCAAGGACTTACGTCTTGGCCAGTTGCATGACAGCTCTGTCAGGCCTTGCCTTACTAGTTAAAGTTCTGCCTATAAGAAGCCAGTTCTCTCTCTGTCTCACCTGCCTCATTTGCAAAGAAAGCGGCTCCTATTCAATAATATTTTTTCTTTCTGTAACATTCATGCCCAGATAAAACTTCCTCTCTCTTTTGGTACAGACAGACTCTTCTGACAAAGGCCAGTACTTCCTGGAACTGCTGGTGGCTTATCTCCCATCCATTGTCATCACAGCTGCCAATCTCCTTATCCCGATGATCTTCGAGGTCCTTGTTCCGCTGGAGAAATACCCACTCAGCTTTCAAATCAAAATCACCCTTCTCAGGTACAAAAAACGCTAGGTGTGCCTGCTGTACAGGGAGAATAGTAGAACTATGGTGCTTTCATTTCATTTTTAATGGGTCCACTGTGGACACACCAGATGGGAAGGTATCAAGTACAAGAAGGATTCAACAGAGGAGTGCTGATACAGAAGGCCCATCAATGTAAACCACTTGTCCTCAAAGACCAGCCCACAGAAAGAAAAGCTACTGATGCTTGCTTTCATAGCAAAGATGGGAGGGATAAAGAAACAGGGGAATCCACCAATCAGGGGCCACGGTGGGAAACAGGACACCCACCAGGCCAAAGTGAAGAAAGACACTGAAATATGGAAAGAGGTTTCTTAAGCTGACTTTATTTTTAGCCAGTTTCTACAAGCTCCTTTCTCACCAAGGCAGATGTGGCACTCTGTCTGCGATAGGCAGGACTAGACAGATCCATCATATTCTAAAAAGTTCCAGAATGGAACTTTTCATAGGGCCATTGTCAATTCCCCTTTGGAAGCAGTCGGAAACCCATCCTGAGTTCTTTTGCTCAGAGGTGAAGGACTAATAGATTTCTAAGTGCAAATGAACCACAAATCTGAGCATCCCTCACCAGTACTCGTTGTTGGGTTGAGGGCATCTGAGACTTCTGATTAAGCAACATTTTGAGGGGCACTGGTGGTCCTCCAGTTCTGTTGTAAATTATAAATAGACTGGGCTAGATTAAGTTGATGCCAAGTAAACAGCTCTTCTCTTCTCTTCTCTTCTCTTCTCTTCTCTTCTCTTCTCTTCTCTTCTCTTCTCTTCTCTTCTCTTCTCCTCTCCTCTCCTCTCCTCTCCTCTCCTCTCCTCTCCTCTCCTCTCCTCTTCTCTTCTCTTCTCTTCTCTTCTCTTCTCTTCTCTTCTCTTCTCTTCTCTTCTCTTCTCTTCTCTAAATAAATAAAAAATTCCCTTCTCACCCCTATGGGTCGTATGTGTCTTCCTCAACCTTGGGTCCTCTACCAGTGGCTGGGAGTTTGAGGGTTCTGCACAGTATCTTAGCTGTTCCTAGCATTGCATTCTTCTGGACGGAGAGCTCTGATGTTGTTCCTGGGATATATATTCTATATATTCTCTTCTATTGAAAGAGCTGCTTTTTAGAGTGGTGTGATCTCCTTTGCTTCCTGCAGTTCTGGAGGACCCTGAACTTTAGGAGCTAGAGCAGAGCTTTCCAAACTTTTCATGTTGGTGACACACTTTTTAGACATGCATCATTTCGTGACACGCTCTTACAGCAGGGCACAAGGCAGACACTAGGACCTGCGCGGAATCCTGGCAGGGCAGGTTTGGAGGCAGCAAGGCACAAGGCAGGCATTAGGACCTGCGCGGAATCCTGGCAGGGCAGGTTTGGAGGCAGCAAGGCACAAGGCAGGCACTAGGACCTGCGCGGAATCACAGCAGGCTTGGAGGCAGCAGGGCACAAGGCAGGCACTAGGACCTGCGCGGAATCCTGGCAGGGCTCGGAGGCGGCAGCAGCCGCGACACACCCAGACACTGCAGCCGACACACTAACGTGTCCCGACACACAGTTTGGAAAGCTCTGAGCTAGAGAGCATCTTGATCAGTGTTTCCCACCTTGCACATTGTGAAGAGACTGAGAACTGAGTCCAGGGATGTGATGTGTATTGCTGACATCTTCAATTGGTTGCTCTAAGTTTGTACCTTTTGATGCAGGTTGAAGTGCAAATATTAAACCATATCTATTTCCATATCTATCTCCAACAGCATCCTTAGTGGACTTCTACACATCCAGCTGCTCTTAAAGGACCTAGAGAAGCTCACGTGATTTTTTTTTCTTCCCTTCTCTTGGTTATTAGGCAACCTGACATGTCCATCTCTTTGACAGGAATGTTTTCCTGCGTTTTGCTAGCCTAGCTGTGGTCCTCATCACGCTGTGGGGCCAGATCACCTGTAATGGGGACCTGCAGAAATCAGAGTGTCAGAACTGTGGTTATAATAATCATCTTCACCCGGTAAGATTAAAAGGGAAGTAGTGGTTTTATGTTGGAGATAGAAACTTCTAGAATGCCCAATCAAAACAAACTGTGCTGCTATTTAATATTTTCCTCAAAAGATTTCCTGTGGAAAAAAAAGACTGGAAAAGCCGTCTGTGTGGGAAGGATAACAAAGAGTATGATGACGTCATCTAGATTCCCATTTTCTAAAATTCAGAAAATGAAACAGAGTAATTGCATAATTAAAGATCTAGGCATATTTGCAGTTAAATTATACATTTAAAGTATAAATAAATAAGTTGTTCGGTATGACTAACTTGAGCCCCATTGATTTCAATTGCTTCTGGACTGCAGCCAGGTTTACATAACTTTACATAACATGAAGCCCAAACCAAACAAATCTAATCCTAGATCTAACTCTAAACTTGACCCATCTTGTAATCCTAATCCTAACCCTAAACCCAAGACAAATGAAGAGATGCAATTCAGATTCCTTCATTCTCCTAACAAGAACTAAAATGTAAATTTGAAATTAGTTCCTGGATAATTTGCAAGAGTAAATTATTTGCAAGAGTAAAAAATAGGCTTTCTGGAATATGGGCAATAGGAAATGCAAATTTTTACGGGTAATTTGGTACAGGAGGAATCTGAGAAAAACTTATCTTTCCCTCTAGTGCTGGGAGACTTCAGTGGGGCAAGAAATGTACAAGTTGATGATCTTTGACTTAGTGATCACACTGCTTGTGACACTGTTTGTGGAGTTTCCCAGAAAGTAAGTCATTAAGTTTTGTCATGTCTAATGATGGTGGGGGGGGGGGGGAATGATTAGTTTGGGTTCCTTTCCTTAATCCAACTTCAGAGATATTGCCTCAATGTCTACACTAGCTCCTGAGTGTAAAAGTAATCTTTGCTTGTCAAGTCAAGTCAAGTCAAGTCAAGTCAAGTCAAGTCAAGTCAAGTCAAGTCAAGTCAAGTCAAGTTGTGGGTATTTATTTGGGGCTTTCTTTTTTCTTCCAGGAAATTCCTGCCTTTAATCCATTTTTTTACATGTCTGTAGCTATTTTTTAATCTGTACACATTTTTAACATTTACCCACTATAAGTTCTGAAACTCACTCCAGTAGAAAGTTGGCTAAAATTGAGGAATCTTTGATCCAAGTTCTCACTTAAAGCTGCTGGGTGACTTCCAACTAGTTCTCTCTTGGCCTAACATATTTCAAAAGGTTGTTTATGGGAAGGGGAGAGCTCTTTGGGGGAAGAGCAAAGGAATAAATGAATGACTGGAAGAACATGTGGCTATATCTGGGCTTCACATGAAAATCGATGGCACCAGCAAAATCCATATCTTCTCTCCCTTTCTTCCCTTTTCTAGGATGTTGGTGACTTACTTGCCCTCCTGCCCCTTGATCAAATGGTGGGGGGAACAGGAATTCATGGTGCCTGGCAACATTTTGGACCTGGTGTACGGGCAGACCTTGTGCTGGACAGGAGCCCTTTTCTGCCCTCTTCTGCCGGTGCTCAACACCATCAAATATATTGCTGTCTTCTACCTGAAAAAGGTGATTCTACAATAGCTCTGACAGCACAGATAGCCCTGAAGTGTAACTACAGGGTAGAGCAGAGAAAGAACAATGGAAATTTGGGTCCTAGTGATTGTGGGAGAATCAAGCACAGTGGCGTTCAAATTGTTTTGTCTTCAAGGAAACCTTTCCATGTGGAATGCTCTGCCAGGGACTTGGTGCAAGTGTTGATGGGATTGCTGGATCGAAAGGTGAAAGATATTGTAATGGGCTATGAGAATAACCTTGAGAAACAGAAGGAAGAGCCACAGCCAAGATAACAGTCAGATAAGAGAAATCTGAGTCTGGGGCAGAAATGTAATTTGAGAAAACATCTCAGGCCTCACCCTCCCTAGTTCTCTTTAGGATAAAGGCAGGGAGAGGGGAGGCACATTCAGACTTGCAAGATTCTGTTGCTGTAACCTTATAATAGAAGTAGAAATAGCATTCATACCTTTGGTTTCCTTGTCTGGTTTGCCTCAAAGGGCTGATATCCATCTTGCAAGTCTGGATGTAACCAACCCACCATGGAAGCAACCTAAATTTGTTCTTAGCTGATCTGCTTTTAAAGTTGTCTTTGCTGTCATATCCTGACACAGGTCTTGGCATATGAACAATCTACAGCACTTCACTCACGATCTTGGGGTCAGGGGCTGGCATCTGCTGAGTGTCTCTTGGCTGGCTGAGGCTGCTGTGGGCACAGCCCTTCCCCTTTGGTCACTGCCCTCCAAGGCCATTTAGGCTTGGGCTGTAGAAGAAAATAACCATCTGGTTTCTGCAGAGGCATCAGTCCATGTAATACCTGACCTGCTTCACAGAGCACTGTTCAGCCATTACTGTTCAGGCCAGAGCTTTCCAAACTGTGTGTCGCGACACAAAGATGTGTCGCCACACACAGTCTGGTGTGTCGCCACACAACCCGGAAGCGCTGATCATCATCAGCGCTTCTGGGTTTTCCCGCGGCGACACACCAACTGCAGCGCGCAAAACCCCGAAAGCGGCAGCAGCGCTTCCGGGTTTTTGCGCGCTGCTGCAAGGACGGCACTTCCGGGTTTTCCCGCGGCGACACACCAACGGCGGTTGGTGTGTCGCCGCGGGAAAAACTTTGGAAAGCCCTGGTTCAGGCTCTCTCCTGCTTCACAGCCCCTCTCCATCACCTATCAGCCGGGCTATCCTTTGGACACAGACGTTGTAGAGAGTAAGTAGGATGATCTTGACGGAGATATGCAGGAACTGTTACCTAGGCAAAAGGGGGTGAAGCATTTTTTAAGTCCAGAGCTATGAGATAACATTAGGAAGTGATTCAGGCAGAGATCTCCCCAATTCACTGAACTATAAGGAGGAAGAGGAGGTAGAACATAATCAGACTTGCAAGATTGATGTCAGCCCTACTAGGTAGACCAGACCAGGAAATCAATTCCACAGGAAGGCTAAAACTACTTCTATTGAGATTGACTGTAATAACAGAATCGCATCCAGAAGTTATCTCAGTTACACCCATGTTCAGAAATAGCCCAAATGAAAGGATACCAAAATGGAGCACCTTCACCCCAGTGATCTATCTCATGGGCAACTTGAAAGATGGCTAAAAAGGAAAACAACAACAACAACCACAAATAATAATAATAATAATAATAATAATAATTATTATTATTATTATTTTAAAAACCTTGAAAGAGTAACCTTGCAGTTTTTCAAGGATTAAAATTGTTTTTTGTACACCTTTTTGAGCATACCTCTCTAACAATAAAAATATAAAAGTAATGATGATCTGGTCTCAGTGTTATTGAGATAGTGAATAAAAAGACACCAGGTGGTTTCTAAGAGCTTGGGAGTATTTTTAACAGAAAAAGGATGTGATCCAAGACTCTAGTGCAATGTTTCCTGACCTCAGCGACTTTAAGATATATGGACTTCAACTCCCAGAATTCCCCCGCCAGCCGTGAATTCTGGGAGTTGAAGTCCACACATCTTAAAGTTGCTGAGTTTGAGAAACACTGCTCTAGAGCTTTGGCTGGTTTTGTCCCCTTCTTCTTCCAGCTCACCCTTTATACCAACTGCCGTCCAGCCGAGCGCACATTCCGCGCTTCAAGCTCCAACTTTTTTTTCCTTTTGATTTTGCTCCCGGGTCTCACAATATCCTGTGTCCCAGCCCTATACAGCATCTTTGTGTAAGTATTAGAGTGTCCTCTAACCTCAACAGGGAGCAAACTCCAATAAATATTTTTGTTACCCTTCACCTTTGGGGCATCTTACGATTTACGTATGGCAACCAGGAATCTATATACCCTGTAGGTGTAGCAACGTTGTTAGCATCTTTAAAAGTAGAAGACTAAAAGGGTGGGTTCATCTGCTGCTAAACCAAATCTGCTTAATTATCATTTACTCAAATAAACCCCATTTGGCTACCTTTAGGCAAAAGAGTAAGCCTTAAACCATAGCTTTCCAAACTGTGTGTCAGGACACATTAGTGTGTCGGCTGCAGTGTCTGGGTGTGTCGCGGCTGCTGCTGCCTCTGAGCCCTGCCAGGATTCCATGCAGGTCCTAGTGCCTGCCTTGTGCCTTGCTGCCTCCAAACCTGCTGTAATTCCGCGCAGGTCCTAATGCCTGCCTTGTGCCCTGCTGTAAGAGTGTGTCGCGAAATGATGCATGTCTAAAAAGTGTGTCACCAACATGAAAAGTTTGGAAAGCTCTGCCTTAAACTATGGTTTATACACCACGACTGCATTCACAGAACACTCTTGACTCAGAAACAAGCAAACCATGTTATGTTTTGATGAATCAGAGTGAAATGGGTGGCCAGTTTGAGGAAGAGCTCTATCACATTTAAGTGAAAAAAGTGTGTTTTTTTAATTCACTTCCCTGCTAGCTAGCATCTCACTCCCCGTTTTTCCCCACAGCCTGCCCCCTTCAAAAGCATGTGGCCCATTCCGGGATGAACCCACTATGTGGAATGTTGTCAGCAAGGCTGTGTCAGAGTTACCAACTGCTACCCAAGACTTCTTGAGGTTTTTGGGCTCGGTTGCCTTTGCTGTGCCCTTGTTCCTGCTTCTGAGGTGAGGAGTTGAGTCTTCTAAAGGGGTCTGGAGGATGAGGCATGGGAAGGAGAAGTGGCCCAGCTTCTAGGCCTAGAGTCCTGCTGAAGCCCATTCAGCAGACTGTTAGAACTACTGAAATGGAGCAGAGCTGCATAACCCGTGTACAGAAAAAGAATATTGTTTAAAAACAGAGCCCATGAGCATATTTGATAGATCCAGGTTAATCTTACACCTTTAGCCCACCCAAGCATAAAGAAACACGCGCTTAGACATGGCAGATATGAAAAGTAAGTACAAAAGAGTCCTTACGTTTATTCATTGCAGGTACAGCATTTTTGGTAGATAAATGAGGTTCCATTTCTTCTTTGTTTCCCTAAACTTAATACCTCTTGCCCTGCTTGCTGCAAGAGATGCGTGTAGAAAGGGGGAAAAATCTCCTAGGCCCATCCATGGCCTAGAATAGAGCAACACACAGCCATGTGCTTGCTCCAGGTCCAAGGAGGAGAGATAGAGGAAGAGAGAAGAGAGAGAGGAAGTGGGAGTGGGAGTGGCCACACATAGCCTCCTCAAAAGTATGGAGAGCTTGCATCCTAGAGCAGCCATCCATATGCTGATGAGGCATGCTGGATTTGCCAGGATCTCCAACATTTGCATCCTAAGGATTATAGCATCTGGAGCAATACCATAATTATTTACTTTTTCTCTCTCTGTCTGCATCCCCCCTTCAAGCATCCTCATGTTCTATCTCAAGGCCCTGGCCAACTCATACAGTTCCATGGTCAAAGGTCTCAAAGGACAGCTCCGTCTGGTGAGTGGATCATTAAGAGCAATCCAAGAGTGGGTGTGAGGTGGTGAAAAACTAACTCCAGGATTGGATGGTTCAGGATGGGCAATGGGCATGCAGAAAAGACGGGGAGAGGGCGATGATATATTAATCATGGTTCTGCGGATGCAGGTAGATTCTCTTCTGTTATAATAATTGTTGGAAAGGACCTCAAAGATCATCCAGTAGAGATGATTATTAGTTATTATGCCACAGCTTAAAAACTTCTCACATTAACTCTGCAGGAGTAGAGTAATACAGGTTTAGCTCCTGTCTTGTGAGACTGTGGAAGCCAATTGGAGTAAACAGTATTAGCTAGCTAGAGAAATGATCTGACTTCTTAGATATGCTTCCACTTTCCTGTCATTTTAAAAGCATTAAAAAAAATGAAACGAGGAGGAGGAAAGCATGCTAAATTCATACATTACACTACGCCAGGATTTTTTAAATGATTGTTTGCTGAATTAGTTATAATGGCCTGGTTTGTGCAGCATGCTAATCTGCAAAGCTTTGGTTTACTCATCATTTTTATTTATTTTTATTTTTGCCTTTGAGTCAGTGTTGACTCCTGGTAACTGCCTGGACAAGTCCCTGCAGTTTTCTTGGCAGGTTTTTCAGAAGTGGTTTGCCATTGCTTTCTTCCTAGGGCTGAGAGAGAGTGCCTGGCCCAAGGTCACCCAGCTGGCTTTGTGCCTAAAGCGGGACTAGAACTCTCGGTCTCCCGGTTTCTAGCCTGGTGCATTAACCCCTACACCAGCTCCGCAATGGAGTTGAGCAGCTCAGGCAGGGATGTTGCAACATAGCGGGAGGCTGGTAGAGCAGCAACAAATCCAACTGCTCCCTGTAGCCCAACTTCTGCCATAGGATCCCACATCCAGATACCTGCAGCACTGCATCTCTGAAAGGTGTTAGGGCTTCACGGATGAGAACTGACACCTTGCCCCTCTACCTTAGGGTTGTGGCTGATGCCCAACCCAAACCCAGGTGGGTATATCTCAGAAAGGGGAAGGCCCGCTCACCCAGATCTCAGGTAGATCTCACTCAGATCTCACCCAGATATGCCAGGTCAGCTGCCTCATCCTCTATCAAATTGTGGGAGAGATTCCATTGCTTTCAATGTTCTCTTTCTCTCAGGAGGGTCAGGACAAGCTCTTCCTCGTGAAACGGATTTCAGAACTGAGTCAGTGAAAGAAAAGCAATATATACCAGGATACACCTTTTTCACCTTATTCAAAAATACTTCAGGATCTCATCAGTGCTTTTATGTTATGGCTTTTTAAATTGTACTGCAGCAATGCACTACTGTGGCCTCCAAGTTCCTCTGAAAATTGTTGCTCCATTATGATTTTTAATGTGACAGAAGGGAAAATGTATTAAATAAGGAGCAATTATATTATATTTAAATTTAGCTTTAATGAACTAGCAGCTGGACGACTTGGATGCTCAAACTTTGAAATACTGAAACCTCCTAAAATAATAATCTGTGTGACTCAAATAAAATTAATGATTTCATCAGGATTTGGACAGGTCAAGAAATAACTATGTCAATTATTAAAAGATACTGTATATACTCGCATATAAGCCCATTCACGGATAAGCTGACTCTCAATTTTTAAACCAAAATACCATGATAAATGTGCCACCTGCGGATAAGCCGACCCTTGGAACTTTAGTTTGTTTTAATTTTCACAATTGGCTTATCCATGGGTGGTACATTTTCACAGTATTTTGGTTAAAAATTTGAGGGTCGGCTTATCCATGGATGGGCTTATACGTGAATATACTGTATTATACGGGATAGACAGGTCCTTTAAAAAAGTATTACCATATATACTCATGGATAAGCCCATCTGCAGATAAGCCGAACCCATTTTTTTTGGATGTATTTTGGCACCTAAAATTCTCAGCTTATCCATGAGTATATACAGTATGTAACTTTCATCATTCTATCTTGACAGGCTTACTTTTATCAGCCTACTTATAGTTGGGTCATCTTTAACTTTTCTCTTACCATCCAACAAAGCTTTTCTATTTTGAAAGTTTAGAAAAATATGGGCTAAAAATATGGAACTTGTATAGACACTCCAAAAACTATGGATATACTACTACGAGTCATGCCAGAAGCCACCAGCTGGTGGTAAAGCATCTACCAATCACAGCACTGCTATGATCTGTAGATGTTTTGAGAGGTAGCTAGACCTGTGGATTTAGCCATCTCCCAAAACTCGCTCAGGGCTTTGCTCGCTGCTTTGCCTGGGCAAAGCATTCTATGCTACCTATGAAAGCCTGAGCAGCGTTTAAAAAACATGATCTCTTGAAGTTACTCATGGGGGATTATGGTCTACACCAGCCTTTCTCAACTTTTTGACTCTGGAGAACCTTTGAAATACTTTTCAGGCCTCGGGGAACCCCTGCACATTCAGGCTCAAATATAATTTATAATTTATTATTATTTATTATTTGAATTTATCCCCGCCCATCTCTACCATGGTAGACTCTGGGCGGTTATAATATAAGCCAGAAGTTACAAAATCATTATATTAGTTTCACGTGTAGGCCGGTATAAATGCATTAACAGTGTTCTTGAACTAAAAATAAAGAATGAAACGTACCTCTGTAATGTGAAGTTGCCCGAATTTGAAATAATTTTTTAAATAAACCGTGATCTCTCAGGGATCCCCTAGTCACCTCTTGCAGAACCGTAGGACTCCATGGAACCCTGGTTGAGAAAACCTGGTCTACACTTTGGAAACTCCTACAACAGGGAATTCTACATTAGTAGACTAGATTGGAAAAGTGGGGGGGGAAAAGTGTTCCAGGAAGATCATTTCTGTACTGCATTGATATACGCATCAGGTCTCTAGGAAACAAGCTCCATTTGAAGGAGTCTTTACTTCTTAAATTAAATCAAATTTAGTTTTTGTTCTGATCTTGTTCTTTATCTTGATCCCAGGCACACAAAAATCAGGTTGGTCTTCACCCCAAAAACATGGTGAACCCTTGTTGTACAGATTCTCTGATTCTTACCCACCAGTCCTGTTCCTAAATGCTTCATCCACCTGCTCTTTCACAACTATATGAAAACAGGTTTCTAGCCAAATTCTGCAAAAAATATATGATTAGGAAGAACAAGAATTTGTGCCATAATTTACATTAGTAATTCTCCTATTTGTATTTTTCTTCATGGCTAGGCCCTTAAAAGCAGCTTATGAATATTGCGACTAACTGACTGACTGAATAAATAATTATAAAAAAATAAATATTGTTAAGTCTTTGTATTTTGAATTAGAATGCATCATTGCAACCACATTTAAAACAATCCAAGCTTCAGAAGCTGGGCCAATGCAGCCACAAGCAAGCATACAAATAAAACATGTAATTTATAACATATTCCCTACCCTTGATCCAATTAAGAGTGTTTCACTGACACAGCTACAGAAGAAACTCATATCCGAAAGACACTTTTATGGATGCATTAATACTGCAGTCTCGGGAATGAAACTCAAAACTTGGTGGTAAAACATCTGAGTACTGATATGTCGATGAAGGTTCTCAGTCATCCAGGTGGAACAGTCTGTGGCTTGAATCATGTCAACTGGATTTCTATTTTCTCAGTAGAAACGTTTCACTCCTTATCCAAGGAGCTTCGAGTGAAACGTTTCTACTGAGAAAATAGAAATCCAGTTGACATGATTCAAGCCACACAATCTGAGTACTGAGGAAATTATTCTTCAAATTTTTGCCAATTCATAAATTAGAAAGCTCCTGCTACTTGCAGACATAAGTTTTGACTGTTTGCATGGTTATTATGAAAGAAAATCCAACAAAATATTTATATCTAAATATATGCATAGAATCAAGCTGTTCCTGGAGGGCGTTTGTTCCAATTTAATCTCTGTCATGGTTTCACTATGTGGCTTCAGACAGATTACTATTTTCAACCTTCATATCCCCCAACAGTAATGAATGGACAATATAGACTTGTTTGCAGTAATATATAGTTTAAGGATTACTAATATAGTAAATCAAGCCAGAATGTATCTAATAAGCAGTCCGCGTTGGTTAGATGCCGAGGGAAGAATCCTTGGCTAAATAGGCCTTTGATCTAAACCAGCAGCGTTTCTTTCTTACATTTAAACATAAACTTTAAATATTTAAACTTGACCCAAGTCATATAGCCCATTCAGCAAGTAGACAAGAACATATGAAGAACATGAAGACATGAACAGTAGTTTTGTGGAGGCTAGAAACTGTGAAGACTCATGACTTTCTCTTCCACCGCTCCAAGGATCGCATGTCTAGCCTATGGCACCCAGCAACCACAGATGGCATTTTTTCTTGAGCCCAGCAAGGAAAGCAGTGGAGTGGGATATAGGTTGAAGCCCAGGGGGCCTCCCAGTTGTTTTCCATTCCCCTTCCATTAAATGGAGCCATTGTGAGCCATTTTCTTCACCCTAGTCCCTTCTGGCTAGCTCCAGGCCAAGTGATGACGACATGGACATTTTCTCAAAGGAAGGGCAGCCCCATCAGAGTGGGAGAAGTCCAAGCAGACTTATTTGGTCCTGCTATGGGGAACAGGAGGCCCAGGCTTTGAGCCAGCACGTTCACACCCCTCAAATGGGGACAACTATGGGATATGACTGAGCAGATGTGAGAACATCAAGGGCTAAATGCCATTCTGCCTTGAATGAGATTATGGAGAAGACTGAAGGCAAGGAGGCGCTGGAGACTTGCTTGCGCAACCTTTGGAATTTTCAAGATCTTGCTTTCTGGAAAGGGAGGAGAAGATGGTGGAATGAAAGCTGTTTTCAGGATGAGAGAGACTGCAATGAGGGAACATCTTGTTCACTTTTGTCTGTTTTCATGGCACACGAAGTGGGGGATTGGAGGCACATCTCATTCAAGAGGACAGAGAAGGAAGTCCTTAGCAGCCCTGCAGGGACCATCTCTAACCTTGAAAAGGGAAAGGTCTTGGTAGACAAATCTGAGATTACAGGTGGCTATCACAATCTAATTCATTAATTTGCTCTATGGTGAGCAATTCACAATATCCCACATACCTGTGGGATATACAATAGTACATAATTTAAATAACATTTCAATGTATACTTTTAAAGTAATTTATGTTATTCTATAGCATGAGGATGATTGGCTGAAAGAAACATATTCCTACTACAGTACTGCAAAATACTATACATCCAGTAATAAATTTCAAGATTCCATTTTGAAACAGAGGCCATAAATAGCACATCTTTGGGCTGCAAAAATGCAGAAGACTATTAGGCAACAGCAAACAGATACAGAAAAACAAAACTTTGCTCAATCTTGTGGTTGTCTGGATTTTATTTATTTTGTATATAACAGCGATCAACAGTCTTCCGCTAGTTAACACTGGCAAAAAAGGTAAAAACAGAACATAAAACCCATAAATTTAATAAAACAATACCCCTGATGGTGCAGGCCCATCATTCCTCATATGCTCTCTGGAAGAGGTGTTTTCACCAACTTCTGGGAAGGCACTAACCTAGTCTCAAGGGGGATGTTAGTCTATAAAATAAAGGGCAGAACATAAAAGTAAAATTTATGAGCCTCCAAAAGGGAACCACTAACATTTTTTGCTCAGAAGCATGTACTGGATGGCCAATTCTACTAGGAGAAAGTGGTACTGAAACACAATTCAGGGCCTGGGGCACAGATGTCACATGCTTTACAGCAATTTGTGTTTTCCAGTAAGGGGACTGCTGCATCCTGGGTGGTCTTCCAAGGCAGCCCCCGTAGAGTGCATTGCAGTAGTCCAACTGTGCAGTGAGAAGAGTTACTGATGTCTAGGCCCCCATGCTCCACACGGAGCTGCAAGTGGCACCCCAACTTATCATGTGGGGAGAAATGCTAAAGTGTTTTTTAAAAAGCAAATGCCACACTGGGTTTCACTTAAATGCAACCACGGAGAGATTTTTCAGCATTCAACAGGCATCATTCCCTAGCTGAGGGGGTCAGTCCAAACCAGTGTTTTTCAAACTTGGCCTCTTTAAGATCTGTGGACTTCAACTCCCAGAATTCCCCCGTCAGTGCTGGCTAGGGAGTTCTGGGAGTTGAAGTCCACACATCTTAAAGTGGCCAAGTTTGAAAAAAACAGGTCCAAACCAATCAAATAGCCGGCAGGAATAAACGCGAACCAATGAGAACACCGGATGAATAGGCTGCCTGAGCTCGCGCAGGCGAACGTGGGTGGATGCAATGAAGCACGTACGGAGGCAACGGCCACGCCCCCAAATAGTGCAAAGGGGCGGAGCTAAATGGCACCCGGCGAAGAGACAATTCCGAGACGGAGGACATTTGTGGCGTTTTCAACGCTGTCATAAGCAGCGGGGATGAATATTCTTCCTAAGAAGTCGTGGCACGTCCGGAACAAGGACAATGTGGCTCGCGTGCGACGGGACGAAGCGGAGGCTGAAGCTCAGCGGCAAAAGAAGGAGACCCGAGTCCTGCTAGCTGAACAGGAGGTAAATAGTTATGAGGGCTCTTGCGCGAAAGGGGCTGTGGTGTTTGGAACCATTGCGCATGCTCCTTGTTCCAAGCCGCGGCAATAAAAACGCACTCTACTGCGCATGCGGGTTCGCTGCTTGTGGTGATCCATTTTTTGCTGATGGAAATGTCTCAATTCTGGGGGAGGGGAATGAATATCAAATTTATTTTTTTTTAACGCGACCTTGCGGTTATGTCAATACTTCAGTATGTGCGTTGAACCAGGTCCATACAAGCTAAATGCTTCCAAATGGATAGGACTAGCTCCCTAGTGTGGAAGTGAGAACAAAATGATTTCCAGAGACTTAACTCCAATTTGGCTACTATTCAGAAAGAGTTGCTATGCTAAAGCTTTACATGGGATCTAAACATAGCTAGATTCTATCTCCTGCATTCTGCATACAGAATGGTTCTGTATACTTCTCCCTGCATGTGTTAATAAAGAAACCAAATCAAACCTGAATTTTATTAGACTTTTAGAGAAAACCCGAACAAGGTGACATCCAGTGAGGTTTTGACAACAATGGAGTTCAATACAGAAGCATCCTTAGTTAAGAAAAAGAATGCATTTTAATAAACAGTCAAATCAGAAAAAAACTTAAGCCCCACAGCATCTCTGGGGTGGTGGTGGTGGTCCTTATATACTCCAAGAATGGGATTTCTTTACATGTCTGCAAGGAAGTTATTCTAACGACATGGGCTGTCTGCTGAAAAGGCTGATATAGTTTTATTTATTTAATCAATTTATATAGCTGCCCACCTCAACAATGACTCTGAGCAGCAGACAATGATAAAAATAAATATATATATATACAAAATTAAAATACCCAGCAGCTCAGAAAACCAGCAGTGGTCCACCTAGGCAGGAGCCCCAGGCTCGAACACAGAGCCAGGCCTTTAGGGCTTTATGAAAGGCAGCAGTTATATCCAGGTTATAATTGGCAGCCAACTTTGAACGTGAAACAGCATTCAGTATCTGGGATTCCTCTGTACCTGCCGCCTGAATGGATGAAATCTGAGGAAAGCCTGATTTAAGATTAACCAGCCTGAAAGGCTCTAGTTTAAAACTGAGGAACTAAAATTCTTCGGCAAAATTGATTTGACTCATCTGGGATTTGACTGAAAGCAGGATTTCTGCTGCTGCTGCTAAATCAATGGAGGAAAGAAGAAAACTGATAAAGTGTCATAAGACTCTTTTTGTTATTCTTCTAAATATTCAGAGATCACATTGTTGCTTCCTTTACTCTGAAGCTTAAACTAATATGGAGGGAAGCGATGAATGAGATGTAAAGCTCTGTATGTTTTATTAATGAGCCTTTTTTTTTGGACTTCGCCCCCACCTATATCTCATGATTCTTTTAATATTTCTTCTTGGCCCTCTTGTTTTCTGACACAGTCTATATATCCAGAATTGAATAAATTTATCCTTACTACAACAGGAAGTCAATGTTCTTGCAGTAAATTAAATAGTAAGACTGATGTGAGAAATTGAAAAGTTAGAAAGGCGATTGTTGATACATAGAGAATATACGACAGGACAATAATAAGATAAATGTTCAAAACCAGGGATCTGCCATTGTTTGTGTGCTTCTTGACTGTATTGGTCCTATCACCTAAGGAGACCTGGTATAGCCCAATTTGAATGGCAGCTGCCTCATCCACATTTCCTTTAAACACAGTAATTACACTGTGGCTGGGACATCTTTAGTTTAGTTTGTTTTGATTACCAACTTGCTTGATCTTAACTTGCAACACTCAGAGGCTTCCCAATATTTAGGACCTTGCCTTGGACAAATAGAGGTATTGACCTAAGTACGAGCGTTGGACAAATATCTGCCTTTGATTCTAGGCCCGGACTGAATTCTTACGGAAGAAAGCACGCCTGTCAGCTCCAGGAGGTGATGAGAGCGGCTCAGACCTTGTTTCTTTGGGTTCAGAAAAGCCCTCAGAACATCTTAACCTCTTTCAAGGGCTGCAAGAGAACGGCAACAAAGAATATGAGGAGGAGAAGAAGCAGGAGAAGGTAATGGTGGGAAGCGGGATTGGAGCTTGCCAAAACTTAGTTTCTCTAGGCCAGGGTTTCTCAACCAGGGTTGCGTGGCGCCCTAGGGTTCCGCGAGAGGTCACTAGGGGTTCCCTGGGAGATCACATTTAAAAAATTATTTCAAATTCAGGCAACTTCATATTAGAGGTAAGTTTCATTCTTTATTTTCAGTTTAAGAACACTGTTAATGCATATATATAGGCCTACACATGAAACAAATATAGTAATTGTGTAACTTCTGGCCTATATTTGAGCCTGAATGTGCAGGGGTTTCCCGAGGCCTGAAAAGTATTTCAAGGGTTCCTCCTGAGTCAAAAAGTTGAGAAAGGTTGTTCTAGTCTATATACATGGGCACTGAAAGCCTTTGAGACAGGCAGGCTCCTGCTTATGGTTCCAAGAAAAAAAGCATGGACAGTAGCATTAATACTGAGTATTGTCAGGGAGATAACTGGCGAAGAAGGAGGGGGCTCCCTCCAGGGGGAGAAACGCATGCGTAGTACTGAATCGCTTTGCTTTCCTCCCAAGAGGCTAAAGAAGGCCCCGCCCTGATTTCTTGGACCCTTTCTCTGAGCATTACTAGTTCATTTTAGTTTAGCTGGATTGATGTCCTGACTTCGAGTGAAGGAAAACACGCTGAGACTTGGAGTTGAAGCTCTTGTGCTTTATTGTCCTACTCTACTAGACAGAATCCAGCTAAACTAAAATGAACTAGTAATGCTCAGAGAAAGGGCCCAAGAAACTAGGGTGGGGCCTTCTTTAGCCTCTTGGGAGGAAAGCAGAGCGATTCAGTACTACGCATGCGTTTCTCCCCCTGGAGGGAGCCCCCTCCTTCGCCAGTTATCTCCCTGACAAGTATAGACCTTTTAAAATACATCACTTTAAATGAATCTGTCTGTTGATAGGGAGTATCCTAGTTTAGCAGGTTTTTACATGGAATGCATTTTTCCTCCCTGATAATCTAGACAACTTTAGGCTAATTTTTGTTTTCTAAATAATCAGGTGCTTGTACCTTAAACCAGAGGAGTACAATGCATATTGGTTACTGTTAACTAGCTATCTTATTGTTAAGGAGATATTTCCAATTTTTCAGTGAAACCTGTCAGGAGAAGGATGGGATTATAATCTGCTAGTGATGTTCTGCATTGGGTCCCAGGGAGTCCACTGACACCACTATAAGCGGTTTGCTTTAGAGAGGAAGAATAGGGAAACACTATAAATAGGGATAGAATTATATACCTGGAGCAGCAATGTGTGTGTGTGTGTGTGTATGTACACACACACACACACACACACACACACACACACACACATATATATATAAATATATAGCATGAATAATTTCCTTGAGTTTTTATTCCTCACAGGAGCAAAAGGAAAAAGCTCTGGGTATCCTCACTTACCTGGGCCAGAGTGCAGCCGAGTCTCAGACAAGTCGCCCCTGGTACCAGGAGCTGCCGGATCATGGCAAAACCGTTGCCAAGGATGAGAAACTTAAGGGGAAGCTGGACCCCCTAGCTGAGATGGGAAAATATTTGCATAAGAAGAAATGCTCTCATAAAAAGGAAGACAAGAAAGAAAAAGGAAAATGGAGGCAAAAAGAAAGCAAAGGAAACCTGGCAGCCAGGTGGGCATCCTCTTTGTTGCGCACCCTCAGGAAAATTAGGGGTTAACACACATCGAGCAACCAATGGCTGTTCAGTGACCGTGATGGAGGAGTGACATGGCCTGTTTTTGCAGAGCATCCACGAGTCAACTGCTAGTTCTTTGCCAGACAGCCCTGACTTCTGGAGAAAAGCCGGGAGAAACTGAGCTGACGCTAAACTGAAGCCCTTACTTGATGTAGATAGAATATCAACCTGTAGTTGAGTGCTGCAAGAAACAAACTAGGGTTAATCTTTACGGAGTCTGGGGTGTTTTGCTGCATTGTTGGAAGAGAGAACACAGTCACCACTCTGGAAAGCAGAATATAGAGTGGTGGGTCTACTGGTATTTGAGGATTAGATCAGATTTTGTATACAGGTAGTCCTCGACTTAAAACCACAATTGGGACCGGAATTTCCAACGTAAGTGGCTGTGGTCATAAGTCACCACGTGACTGGGCCTGATTTTAAGACCATTTTTTACAGCAGTCATTAAGCCAATCACCGCGGTCGTTAAGTGAATCCAGCTTCCCCAATGGGCATTTTTTGCTGGAAAATGGCAAAAAAGTCGCAAAACACGATCCCGTGACCATGGGATGCTGCAACCAGTCGTAAATGCGAGCCATTGCCAAGTGCCTGAAATGCGATCGGGTGACCGCAGGGGGGTGGTGCAACGTTTTGCGACGCTTGGAAGTGCTTTACAGGCCACAAAGCACCATTCTGTCGTAACTTCAGACCGTCGTTAAACGAATGGTTGTAAGTTGAGGACTACCTGTATGGATGTCGGGCTACCCTCACTAACTTACTGGCCTCATAAGGCAAACTGGACTGCATCTTTTGCTTGTCTTACACAGAGCCAGCTATGCAATCACAGGGCATGTGCTGAAGGCACATGACAACATCAGTCATGCTAGAGCCAAGCTGATGAAAAGAAGAGTCACTCTGATTCTGCAGTTATGAGAATGCATTACATAGTAGTTCCGATTGTGTGTGCGCCAATATTACCTGCTAGTACATATGTTTCACTGGGCCCTTTGAAATATAAAACCAGATCCTTACTACTGAGCTATAATTCCTTCCCTAAAATTCAGTGCAAACCTGGAGAACACAAAGGTCCTGATCATTGAGGAGACAGAATTTAGGCAGACTGATCTCCGCCTCCCTTCAGGTAGAAAGGCAAGGACTGATGAACTTTCCTGGGTCCTGGGTCTTTTTTCACTCTCTTTCCTCTTGCTTTCCCATTTCCTTTACAGGCCTCCATCTTCTTCGACATCATGGTCTCTGGAACAGCTGCGCCAGGAAAGGTTGCGCCGTGAACAGGCAGAACGAGCTCGTACAGAATCTCTTCTTGCCCCGAGATCTGGAAAGAGTCCACTCAGGGAGGAAGAGGAGGAAATGGATGAAAGGAAACGTGGCTACAACTCACAGTTCAACCCCCAGCTGGCAAGAAAGAGAGCAGTGAAAGACAGTAGAATCGAGTGGGTGTAGCGAAAGCGTGAAATCTGGTTAGTCAAACCCAATTTCTTCAGAGGTTACCAAGCAAAATGTTCTTGTTCAGTGCAAAATACTTTATGGGATTCCTGGCCATAAACCTGCAATATCAGGCTGAAAAACTTGTCACATGGCTTCTAGCACGTCTACTCAGTTATAACTATCATTCCTCGGAACACGACTTTGAGCAGGGAAGTCAGCCAAGCAATCAATAAATCTATTTTTGCTGTTTGCCTTGGATTGCCAAAAAAAGAAAGAAAAATTGCACAAAGTTGGGTTGGCAAAGGGTACAATTTCCTGCCCGTTAACCTGCTCCAGTAACTTACCTGCCTTATTCTTTATAGCCTTCCTGAAGGAAAATAAAACTTGCAGTTTCTATAGGGCACCATATGGACGATTCTGAACTTCATTTCCATGGACCTGTCAGTAGAAGCAGCAGCAAATCATTCTCGTGAAGTATGGAGAGAACTCAGGCAGTGCCATGTACATCTATCCCCAAATGTCAATTTACTGCCCCAAGGGATGGACCAAGGTACTAGTGTTCACAAAAGGTATTTTTGGTATAAACCTGGGATACGCCTGAGGAGTTCCTCAAGAATGAATGTTGGGGTGGAAGATCTTGGAGGTGAGGCGTGGTCATTCTTCCATTTCTTGTACATGGTCTGGTTAGTTACTTGACAAAATTAGTATTGCTGCTGTTATAATTCAGTGCTCCATCTTTGTATGTGATGATCTACCACTAGAGAAATGAGCATGAGAGATTTTGGCCCTCTGCAAAGATTTCTCTTTGTAATAAGAGCATTCAGAGACAATAGTTGTAATGTTGTATTATCTAGACCCGAGTTTCTCAACTTCGGCAATTGGACTTCAACTCCCAGAATTCTGGGAGCTGAAGTCCACACATTTTCAAGCTGCCAAGGTTGAGGAACACTGATTTAGATCGTGTAAGTCTACAGTACTTTATGTTAATGTAGGCCCAATGGTGTAGGAAAGGATTTTTTTTTTATCCATTCAATTGGGTCCGATTCTTGGAGACTGCCTGGACAAGTCCTTGCAGTTTTCTTAGCAAGGTTTTCAGAAGTGGTTTGTATTGCCTTCTTCCTAGGGCTGAGAGCAAGCAACTGGCCCAAGGTCACCCAGCTGGCTTTGTGCCTAAGGTGGGACTAGAACTCAGTCTCCTGGTTTCTAGCCTGATGCCTTAACCCAGGGCTTTCCAAAGTTTTCCAAACCACCGTTGGTGTGTCGCTGTGGGAAAATCCGGAAGCGCTGAGAAATTATGACTGGTTTGTAAGTCATGACTTAAAGCTTAGCACACTATGTAAACCAGGGGTGGGGAACCTTTTTTCTGCCAAGAGCCATTTGGTTATTTATAACATCATTCGCGGACCAGTTGGCGGGGTTTGTGGGTGGGAGCCAATTGCATGGAAGGGGCGGGGTTTTCAGGCAGGAGCCAATCACATGGAAGGAGGCGGGTTTGCCGGTGGGAGCTCCTAGATTTATTGAATTTCAAGTCCCGCCTGCAGTTGCCTTGGCAGGGCCAGACCAAATGATTTTGCGGGCCTTATACGGCCCATGGGCCGGACGTTCCCCACCCCTGATGTAAACAGTCATGGTTTACCGTTTGTGACTAGGTTACTGCAGGATTCTTCCAGATGATTGTGAAATAAGTGGGACCAAGTAGCTTCAGATGTTGCTGGGAATCTGGCCGCTTCTGCATTATCCAAATAAACATTCTTCTTTTTAATACTGATGGTGTCCTGGTCAGCCATAAGCTATATTATTTTGGAGTATGGGAAACAGTCAGAAACTAGCAACTGGCTTTGCTCCAACCAGCCCTTTGAAAACACAAGGAAATCTACTTCTAGCCATATTCGTAAAAACAAAGTTTCTTGCTTTAGGCTTCTAAGTAGGCTTGATCCTGCCACTGCATGCATACATCTTGTACACGAATGTGGCTTTCAGCCTTTAAGTGGGCTCAAAAGGGTAGCACTGGAGGCGTATGTTCCAAGTAGCCTTCAGACATGGCTTGAATATATTATGCATCATTCTGACTCGCAGCTCTTACCCCAAAGGGTTATGGATTCCTTTGTCCCACCCCCAGGTTTGGTGGTTGTGTTTCCCTTTCCTGTACAACAGAAGAAGAACACTCATATAAAACTATTTATTCATAAATATTTTCCAAAATGAAAATAGGCTTACGAAAAAATATCTTAACAGCGGCATGGGCAGGATGCTCCAGTTCAGGGGGCTGGTTGAGAAGAGAGATCCGTCCCACCTCCCAACCCAGAAGTTTCCCCAAATCTCTCCCTTTCCAATTAGGAATAAACTGCAAGTCATACCGGGGGTCTTCCTGTGGGAGGAGCAGCAGATTAGATACAAGCTCATATCAAATTTCTGGTGGCAATATTTTGGAAGGTAGGAAAGGAGCAGCAGCATTGGTGGTGGGGGAGAAGGTAGAATCCCTAAAGTCATCGTTCCAGACAGGAAAGGGACTCTCCCATATGAGGAGGACCAAGGGTATGACGACTGTAGATGGCCTTTACATGTCTCCTTAGAACTTGCAAAAAAGCAAGTCAAAATTATGGCAGCCAAGACTGATAGGGGCCAACCCACCAGAATTTCTGTTGTCACAGGGAGCCTCTGTAACCCAAGGTTGATGCCCCCAAATTTGTAACCCTATCGTTTGCTAATTTGCCATTTCCAGCAGCGGCAAGCGAAGAAGGGATCGGACAAAGGTCACCATAAAGTTTATGGGACCGGATATTGCCAGGGTCATACTTGGGTGTCTGACGAGCGCCAAACGGAATGAAGGCTGCACCACGAAGTTTGGGAAGGGAGGCAAAGGGCAGTGGGGTGTCCGTGTTTGCTGACATATGTACGGGGTTGAAATGCTCTTATTTGGAACACACACAAAAAATAATGGAGATGGGGGAAGTCACTCTTTTGGTGGGATTCTCAAATTCTTTTTTTTCTCTTTTAATCTCCATTCTTGCACCCAAACCTGGTGCGCGCAAAGGGCCTTTCCCCATTTCTGACCTCTTCACAGGCAGAAGACAGCAAGGAAGAGGCAGAGGAGAACCCTGCCGCTGCCGCTCCTCCTCCATCCTGCGGTCATTTTTAAAACTTGCATGCATTTTTTTTAAACGTGCAGCTTGCCCCCTCCCGCCCCAGTTGTGACACGGGGGAAGATGGAGAGAGGTGAGGGGTCGGTGGGTCTTCCTTTGCCGCTGCCCCCAGCACACACCACCGTAGCTGTCCCTGGAAGGAAAACTTGGCACCCCCTGCTGGCCCCGTGACATCACTGCAGGTCCCGGTCTTCCAGGTAGCGGTATTCAAAAGTGAAACCCTCCTTTTTACGCTGGCCCCATTTCTCGTAGTCAAAGTAGATGTAAGTGCCCTGGGCAGAAACAGGAAGAGACAGCAGGATTAGTTACCTCTTGCTCGAACACGTCGGCTTGCACTCACGTCAGCGTGCTTTCCGATGCTGGGAAGCAAGGGATCCTGGACTTGGTTGCCTAGCTGGTACCTGCCCTTCAAGGTGAAAGTGGGACTCGCGTGGCCCCGGTTCCTTCTCTTGTAAGAGCCCCACAGGCCACTTGAGTCTACAGCCCTGGCAATTTATGTGGAAGGGGTTCCTTAACGCCTTCCATCGTGCCAGGGAAAAGGAGTGAAGCATTTGCACATCAGACACGCAAGGTATGGAGGAATCAATGGTATCCCGTTTCTGTTTTGGGTGATGGGGAAGTGGCATGGTCATTTTTTCTGGGACAGATGGCATCAGCTTCAGAAGAACCTCCACCTTGTCTTTTTTAAGGCACGGGAACGTGAAACACAGCTACCGTATGAGGAACTGACTGCATTCACCAGCATTCACCCACACAGGTGACCTCAGCAGGGAGAAAAGTGGGACCCCCTCATTCATAAATGTATACATGGAGTCAGTGGAACATGCACAGCCTAGGCTTGCTATATTATACAAAAGCAACGTCTAATTCTTATGGAAGTCCAGTTAATTAACTGAAAACGTATCTGCAGAAGACACCAGTTTTCCAAATAGGACCCCGATTTGGGCAAATCTTCTTCTAACTCTCTCAATGCCCAGCCACGTTCCTTATTCTGCCCGTAAGAGGTATGGGAAGCATTTCATTTTTAACCTTTTTCAGTACACAACTACTGTTTCAAGTGCAGAAAAGGCGATTACGATCTTAAACAGTGCCTCCAGCTCTATAGGGATGTTTGGAATAGTTATGTCCTACCCCTGCTGTGTCAATACCCAGGAAGAATGGGTAATTATTGTTTGAACCTCCTCCTATTCCAGATAAAAAACAAAGACCCCTATTACCTGTATGGTAGCTAAATCTCGCATTGCTGCAGTGAATACAAGGCAATAGCTGACGCAAGTCTGAACACTGCTGTGTTTCCTTTTTAACGGTTTTCATGTAATTTACTGATCGTTGATCAAAAGAACTGACCGGCTGTGTCCTTCCAAGGTCCTCAAACCATCCTGTTTCACACACAAGATGCCATGCCACGTGACGCTCGGTGCTCAAAATGGACACATACACGCACTGTTGCATTCTTCCTACGATGAATGGGCCACCAGCCCTTGCAGATAGAGGTAAAACTGTATCAATGTGCCGTTCTTCAGTTACCTGCACCCTCACCTGCTCAAACTCATCAGTGATGGTCTTGGGTTCTTCGTGCCGCTGAAACCACATCATGTACTTGGTATGGAAGCGCCACGATTGCTTCTTCAGTGCCTTTGCTGCCAGGTATTGTGCCTTCGTACCCTGTGAAGGGAAAGAGGAAAAGCAGATCGGGGCTGTGGGTTGGCAGTCAAGGGCAGAGATGAGCTGATTCTCGCACGAGCAAGGGAGTCCTCCTTAACGACCCAGCGTGGACAACAGAGGAGAGGCACTACGATTCCTCTTAGACTATCAAGGGGGATGGAGGCAGGGGCTGTTTGTTACCTCCAGATAGTAGAAGATGAAGAAGAGAGTCTCTGTGGAGAGGCGCTGGTAGAATTCCACAGTATCGGAGTGTGGAGGAGGCATCTGGTGGTGGTACGGAGGAGTTGGACAGGGATTCCGAGGCAGGTACTGCCTGTGGGATGGGGATGAGGAGGGAGAAGAAGAGGAGAAGAGAGAGAAATAAGCCTACAAGAAAATCTGGGAATTCACAAGATACCTCCGATTTCTCCCCTGCATATAGACACAGACTCCGAAGAGCAGGGAATGACGGTATTTGGCCTCAATCCTTCCTCAACTCTTGGTAATCGGAAATCCAGATGCTGCGGTGGTCAGGCTCCATTCCCACCCGCTTCCCACAATGGCCTGAATTCTCACGCTCATTCTCATCGCACCGGGAATGAGTCTTCCCAAACAGGCCAGCCCACCCGGGCCAAGGGAAGGAAGGAGAATGCTTTGTGTTGATGATGAGAAGTGTGGCAAGTTGAAGGAGTTCTCACACTCTGGGTCGTTACACTTGGGGACACACACTTCTGCGGGACTTGAGCAGGCAAAGCAAGACTGCTGCCAGAACTTGCTCCTTCTGTGTCTGGACAAGCATTTGTCAATGCTTGACAACTCACAGCAGGAGTGTGGGCCTTATAGAATCCAGCTATGTTCAATCTACTTGTTTACCCAATGTCCAACTGCCAGCACACGTTTCCTTGCCTCAAGCGCAGTTTCTCAACCTTGGCAACTTTAAGACATGTGGACTTCAACTCCCAGAATTCCCCAGCCAGCATGGCTGGCTAGGGAATTCTGGGAGTTGAAGTCCACGCATCTTAAAGTTGCCAAGGTTGAGAAACACTGCTCTACCATGTTATTTGTAACCTCTCTCTCCACCAACCACAGATATAAGGCTAGAACAAGGTTTCTGTAGCTATGTTCACAGCCTTCTAGTGGCAGCCAGGATACTATAGGCATTGCTCTATGCCGGTTTGTCTACCAGAACGCGCTCTATATGTTCATGAGCGTTAAGAATGAGTAAGAATGGCAACTGGATCAATCTCAGAAGCATAAATAAAGTCAGGGCAGGGAGGGTCAGAGGGTTGCCGCAAGTCGCAGATGCAAGGACTGAACGCTTGAGCGAGAACATAATTGAAAGGCCAACCCTGATGGCTCACAGACCCCAAACTGGATCACTGTAAGGGTGTGCTGTGGGCTTTCCTTTCCAGTTGCTGGTCCCGGCAGAGCAGGAACAAGTTCTGACAGGGCTCCAGCTCCAGATTCGCAAGCCTCATGGCATGCACATTCAAAGCGGAGCTGCTGCCAAAATCGGCTCCTGTGCTGCCCAGACAAGCCGTTAGCAAAGTCAGGATTTTTTTACAGACACCGCTATATAAAGGGCAAATAGCAAAGCAAGAGCCATCTTCTCAAAAACAAATATTTCAGGAATGATGTGAAGTTAGCTAGCTCATCCTTCTGATTAAAAAGGCGGCTTTAAATGTGACGGTTTATTTCCAAACAAAAGGTTTTATTTTATAAAGTTGCGAGGTCCTAGCACTGTTTTACTTGATATTCGGATTCGATTTTAGTTATTAAAAATTGTTTATTTCTTGCCTCATCCTATAAAATCATTAGTTTTATTCAGGGGATCCCACAAATGGCACTGCAAAGCATAAGAACCCTTGTCTTGGATGCATGCTTGCTGATGCTCTGACCTGTTGCTGCATCTCCCCTTGCCATGAAAGTACTGACACTGGGTTTCCCAGCATCCTCTGGGCCAGGGTTTCTCAACCAGGGTTCCGCGAGAGGTGACTAAGGGTTCCCTGGGAGATCACGATTTATTTAAAAAAAATATTTCAAATTCAGGCAACTTCACATTAAAGAGGTAAGTTTCATTATTTTTAGTTTAGGAACACTGTTAATGTTAATGCATACTTACAGGCCTACCCATGAAACAAATAAAATAATTTTGTGACATCTGGCCTATATTTGAGCCTGAATGTGCAGGGGTTCCTCGAGGCCTGAAAAATATTTCAAGGGTTCCTCCAGGGTCAAAAGGTTGAGAAAGGCCACTCTGGGCTATTCTGAGAGCACATGATCAAGACAACAGACACAATACAATGGGGACAAGAAACTACTTTGTCCAGTGGCCAAATTCTACTTTTAAGCTGTGCTGAAGCCAGGAGCCAACAAATCAGTAGGTCAAAATGCATATTTGATTTAAGCTAGTTTTAAATTAAATTCAGTTACATTTCATGTGATTGCTCCCAATGTGTTTAAGGACTTCCTTCTGTCCCATCAAACCAGCCATTTTTGGAAGGGCTCTGGCAGCCATTCCCAAGATTCCTCTTCGGGCTTGCGGTTCTGCACTCCTGGATTAATAGCCTTTAACCTGCTTGTTACAATTGATAAGGGAGACTTGACTCTACGCTCAGGAAGCACCAAGAGAAGATGCCGAACCAACTGGAAAACACCAACAATCTACATTTCAGAGAACTCCAAAGTCTCGTCCTGCCACGCCGTCCACTAGCTTCCCCCTTTCCTCAGAGAATACTATATTCTTATTGTTTCTCCAATTCCCTCATGTCCCTGGACTTTTTCCCACAATCCCCCTTACCGGATTCTTTCTGAATCAGAAGGGTGAGGCATGTGGTGCCAGGCGGCCTCTTCCATGGCCTGTTGGTACAGCTGCTCCTTAATGAGAGGCACGGGCCCCAGAGGGCACACCCCAAGAGAAAGGGGGATGTTCACCTCCGATAGCTGGATGGGGGGCTGGTTGGAGGCTGGCTGAGATGTTGTGCTAGTAATTAAGATATCAGCTGGAGCAAAGAAAGAGGGAAGAACCATTCAGAAAAACCAGGACTGAAGTTACCTTGATAATTCCTCCTCCTTTCCAAGATCAGTGTTTTTCAAACTTGGCAACTTTAAGATGGGTGGACTTCAACTCCCAGAATTCCCCAGCCCACATGGCGGGCTGGGGAATTCTGGGAGTTGAAGTCCACCCATCTTAAAGTTGCCAAGTTTGAAAAACACTGTCCTAGATCCAACCAGAAGGATTTGCCTGGCAATCATCTCTTAAGAGCGACAATTGGTCAAAGCATAAACCAGCCTTCTTCAGACAGAAACCTGTAATTCTCAGCGTCTGTGCTGGGAATGATTTAAGGAAATCGCAAGCCAACCCATTTGGAGCACACCAAGGTGGAGAAGGCTGACATGGAGGGACCAACAGCCTCCCTTTTTCTGAAGACTTCCATTTTTTCCCCTCGAAATCCCCGTCTCTTTAATTTCCCTGATCCACAGTTTCACCAAGACTCTTGATGTTGCTGTGCACAAAAAAATCAGACATGGTCCTTTTTTTTTTCTTAGAGCCCAATGGAAAAAACCAAACAGCAGTGGGCAAGTCACGGGCCAACCCCTGGCCCAAAAAGATTATTTTGATTGATATCCTGCTTTCCTTCCAAACCAAATGGCTGCTGGTTCCTGAATTGCCAACACAATGGATGGCCGGAGGAAGAAACATCTGGGACTTCAGGAACAGGGAAGAAGAGTTTGTGTCTGAGGCTTTATTGGGGCAGAGGTAGGTGTGTGTGTGTGTGTGTGTGTGTAAGGGGTTAAATTTTGGTCACCAGGGCCATATTTCACTTTGTTGCAGGTAGATGGATCCAACTGCAGTGAATGGGGCTTCATCCTACATGCAGGCAGGCCTGGGGTTTTCCAAGGGGAGGGGGTGTAATTTGGCAGTTTTTAGCTGCATTTACTTCAGGATTTAAATTACAGTTTTGTATGCTTTCGGCTTCAACATACTGGGAAATGAAGTCCCTGGATTTCAGAAGTATGAGATGAGCGAGCTACACACACACACACACACACACACACACAAACACAAAAGGGCTTAGGCCGTACAACTTCCATCCATCACGGCCCTCCAGGAACGCTGGTTTCTGATCCAGAATCCAGCTTATGACACGCAGGCTGGCAGGGGTCCTGAACCGCAGACGTTCTCCACTGGTTTGGCCCCACTCCTGAGCCACGGCGTGAGGGAGGAGCTGGCCCTCTTCTCACTTACCCCTTTCAGCCAGGTGCAGAGATGGCACGGGGTCTTCTATGCTAGAGCCGATTGCTGCCCTCTCAGCCATGGACTTCAACGTGCTCAGGGGCTCGGGCGCCTACAGAGCAAACGAGACACCCGTAGGAAAGGAGGCAAGGGAGAAAAGAGGAACAGATACGTGTTTAAGAACTCTGCTAAAAAAAATGGGAATAAGCAAACCTCGTGGGAGATCTCAGGCAGTCACGGTTTCTCTGGTTAGCACACCCTACAGAGCTGCGGAAAGGCTAAGACGGAACAAACGGACCTCCGTGTGCTAGCCCCAGTGGCTCTTTTCCAAAAAGGCAAAAGCCGTGCTGAATCACAGCAAAGGCCAACGCAACGTCCACAAGAGCAAACCTGAAATTCTCTGAGTAGTTCTCCGGAAGACAATCAGAACGGAAGCCGCCTCGTGTTCCCCAGTAATTAATACCCACAGGTATACTGCCCCTGGCTCTGGAGGAAATGCACCTTGGTATCGTGGCCAGCAGCCACTGGCACATTTACCTTCTTCTGTACATTTGTCTAACCTCTTTTAAAGCACTGCTACATTTTGTGGCAGTCAATTCCACTATGCACTGATTGTTTTTTCAGATTCCTTTTGTCCTGTGTCTTACCACTCAGCTGCACTGGAAGGACATAGGTTTTAGTATAATGGGAAAGCCATAAAAATATTTTTCTCTATTTTTCCCCATGCCTTGTTGAATTTTATACATTCTTACTGTATCCTCCCCTTACTTGCCTTCTGCCTCTCTGCAGTTTAAAAACAACAACGTGCTATTACATTTCTCATTGGAAAAGCTACTCCAACCCCTCTATTATTTTGGTCATTCCCCTTTTCTAGGATTGTGATATAGGTACTCGACTTATGACCATTTGAAATTATGACGGCGCTGGAAAAAGTGACTTCCGACTGGTCCTCGCACTGCAGCGCCACCCCCCCCACAGTCACGTGATCACTAATTGCAACCTTCCCAGCCAGCTTCCGACAAGCAAAGTCAATGGGGAAGGCAGCACGAAAGATCACAAATCACCGTCACGTGATGCCTCGCTTAATGACCTGTGATTCGCTTAACGACCGTGGCAAAAAAGGTGGTAAGATCAGGTGCAGTCACATGATGCCTCACTTAACGACCGCACCGCTTAACTATGAATTTTCCAGTCCCTTTTGTGGTCGTAAGTTGAGGATTGCCTGTATCATTTTCAACCCATGATACCTAGAAATGAACATTGTATTTCAAATCCAATCCCACCACAGATTTATTAAGGGGAATTAAGAAATTGGCAGTTTAATACCTAATTTTATTCCTACTGATGCCCAACATGGAATCTGGCTTTTTCACACTTTCACACAAAAACACTGGATCAACAGTTTTATCTAGCTACGGCAAACTCAACCTGTTTCCGACTCACCCATCACCAGCTCAGTTCCTGCCAACATGTATGTGACTAGGAGACTGTTTTCCTCAATATAAAAGGATACATTTGCCATTTTATTGCCCATATCCCCAAGTTTCCCTTGGAACTTTGTGCTGTCCCAGTTTTACTTCAAACGCCTAAACAATTGAACACGTTTTGTTCACCCTGACACCATTCCACCAATTAACAAGTTAGAAAACTCTGGTTCCAACAGAGGTCTTGGTGTGTCCCACATGGCATTTTTCCAGTTCTGAAAGTTCTCCTGGCTCAGCCATCCTCCCCAAGGGGCACAGCAACGCTTTGGAACAACCGGTTGGGCGAATGTATAGCAGGAGAGAACCGGAGGGCTTCTGACCTTGATCTCAGGCGTGGAGCTGAACTGGGGTGGCCCGTTGAGCAACGTCTGGGCAGATTTGCTGTCAGAGAAGCTGGGGGTGGGTGAGGCAGGTGGGTTGGCAGTCAGAGGCACCAGGAGGCTGGATCCAGTGCTGTTGCCAACACCTGATGGCTGAGGAGCTGCACTGGGCTCTTTCCTATCAGAATGAGGCAAGACAAAGATGTTTCCTGGGATAGCTTGACCCCCCAAGTCCTTTGAGAAGAGGACCCCGAAGAGCCAGAGCTTAAAGGTCCAGCCATAAGATTTTAAGGAAATAACTACAGCTGCAGATTACTTCGCTAGCATGGATCCATGGAGGAACCAAACTGAACAACCACCGCTTAAACCAAACTCCCCTCTTTTTAAAAAGCAAGATATTATTTCTTTTCCCCAAGTTATTCATAGAATAGAATAGAAAAATCCTGTGTTTCCGAGGGATAATTGGCACGTTTGCCCAGTCACGCCTTTGCAGCAATCTGGCACAAACTGACTCTGAGGCTATTCAGTCAGTTTACCATAGATTTTTCTGTAGTTAAACTGGCTTACAAAACTTAAACCAACAACAAACGATTCCCAAACTGTAGGGTGACATTGTTAAAAAGCAGACTGCTTTTGAAAACCTGCCTAGAATGGGAATGTTTGGGGATGGGTGGAGTGTTGGGACCATACAGGTAGTATTTTCAAAGGTGGCCGAAGAAAGAAGCAAAAGATTCAAAACTGCTTCTCAGTTCCTAAAGGGCTAATAAAAGAGAAAATTACTTTTGGAATTATTCAGACCTTGGACTGCGTAGAACTTAAAACAATTTGAAGCTGAACCTAAACATGGGAAAAATATGTGATGGTGTTGGTGACTGGAGTTACTGGGTTCAGCTGCCAAGATTTATGGGGAAAACAGTTAGGGAGGGAAGGATACCCTCCCTGTAGCCACCCAGAGTCGTCGTGTACGAGGTGGGCGGCCGAGAAATTCGATAAATAAATAAAATAAATAAATGCCGAAAAACCCAGGAAGGAAGAAGATACTCACGTGGAAGCACTGGGTGGGTTGTGTGACGTCGTCTGGTTAGGCAGCGACTGGTTGCCGCTGCTTAGTGTCGAATCTGAGCTGCTGTCGGCTACCACGGAGCTGTAACCTGACCGGAGACAGAAAGGCTGAAGTCTCCCTAACAGGGAGCTCTGGATCCCTCCCCTTGATTCCTGGCTTATCCCGTGCCAGCTCTTCCCCCAACTGGCTGCCCTCTCGAGGAGCTGGACCTCCACTGGCTGCCAAGCCCGACAGGACTGACGGGAGCCAAATCCCACACACCTGGAGGACGCCGGGTTGCAGAAGGCTGCTCTAAGCTACAACAACGGCCCACATACTACGGTCGCTGCGTAAGTAACAGCAGGGATGTATAACTAAAAGCTCAGCCACGGGCCTCAACAGCGACAGGAGCTTCTTTAAAGACCCCGTCTGCAGCGTGGCTGCAGGTTCCGTACCCCGGGAAGCTCGGCCAGCCCGAAACGGCCGCCGCCCTCGTGCCCCGGGGCCCACCCGCAGCACAGACTCACTGGTGGCCCCGTTCTGCTTGCTGGCATTCTGCTGGGTGCTCGGAGGCCGGGGCTGCGAGGCGTTGGTGCTGGGGGGTGGGGGCGCCACAGCCTGCGCGTACGGGGTTGGGGTGGTCGGTGCGTGCCCTGCCGGAGGGTTAGCTTTGCTGCTCGTGTTCCCGCTGCCGGCGACTGCCCCGTTGCTGTTGGAGCCAGGCCCGTTCCCCAGGGAGGACGACGTGCTCGAGCTGCCGCCCAGCGGGTAGCTGGGAGGGATGGTGGGAGGCGGCTGGTGGTGGTTGTTGTGGAGGCCTTTTGAACCGTTCTTTGCTGGGGACTAGGCAGAGTAGGGGATGGAGCAGAGGAAGAGTTATTTTTATTTCTTTACCCCACAAAATCCCACCTCTCTGATCAAACAGGACCCTCCAGGCCGTTTATATCTCAAAAGCAAACACAAATGGAAGAGATAAAAACAACTCAATTACAGGTAGTCCTCGCTTACCGACTGCTTGTTCAGCAACCGTTCAAAATTACGACGGTGCTAAACAAGTAGGTTTATGACCAGTCCTCGAACTTGTGACCACCACAGTGTCTCTGCGGTCACGTGATCATAATTTGGGTGCTTGGCAACCAGCGTGCATTTACGACAGTGGCAGCATCCCACGGTCATGCAATCGCCATCTGTGACCTTCACAGTGGGCTTCTGACAAGCAAAGTCAATGGGGAAGCCGGCAGGAAGTTGCAAGTTGCGGTCACGTGACATCACGCTTAATGACCATGGGGATTCGCTTAATGACTGCAACAGGAACTGCCATTATAAGTTGAGCGCAGTCACGTGATGTTTCAATTTATGACGTCACTTAGTGACAGGTTTGCCAGTCCCAATTGCAGTCGGTAAGTGAGGACTACCTGTAAAAGACAAACAGGATTGCAAGGATTTTTTTCTCTTACAAAGACAAAATTGTAGGAATGTCCAAATTCTGACTCCCTTGTCCTTTCCCATAAACAGCCAATTGAAGCATTTCAGTCTTACTGCGGTACAGCCCTCTTACAGGGCCACACATCCTTGGAATTCATACATGGAATTGCTCATGTGAAATGCATTCCCACATTAATATCACGTTGCTCATAAAAGCAGTTGCAAGTAGGCCCGAGAGAGAAACGGTGCCTCAACGTGCACTGTTGTTCTCAAAGCAATTTCTCTGTGCTAATTTGGGAAGTGGCGCAGTCATTAAAACCGGACTGTGTATCAGAAACAATCCACTGCAGTTAGCTCTATCTAACTAGTCCCAATACTTCGTCCTCCAAAAAAGAGCCCAAGAGTCCTGTCAACCCTTCCCCTTAACCAAACGGATGGTTTCTAGCCTCTCCCACAATGCCTTTATAAGACGAAACTCACTTGGCTGACTTCACTGTCTGTTGACCGTCCCCGTTTCTTATCATCTTCAGAGTTCTCCTAAAAAGGAAAGAAGGTTGAGTACCTCAGCACAAAGCACCACCTAACCAACTCTGTCTGCTCCAAGAAGGTAAGCAAGTTCAGCCCGGGATCCTATCTGGAGGAAGACGGCCTGGGAATTTGAGGCGGCTGGGTAGACTGGTAAAGCAGAGGAGCATCCCAGAAGGCGGCAATGGCAAAGCACATCTGTAACGTCGCCACGTGAACTGGGTGGATGCAGCTAGCAGGCCCCGAGTGCAACTCAAGGGCATCTTGACCTTGAAGCATCACTACAGGAAAAGCTGCTCCCCTGCGAGTAAACATGGCAACTGACCCCATGAAGCCCCCACTAGTACCTGCTTGTATGCTTAACTCCCATGAACCCATGGATGCTCCCTCACCATCTGAATAAAAGGGTCTCCTTACCGTTGTGCAGTTTGCAGGGCTGGGTGGGATTGGGGAGCTGGAAGTGGTGGACGTGGGCGTGCTGCTGGACTGGTTGAACATCTCGTCTTCCATGTGGCTGTGGCTGGGTGGGGAAGTGGCTACCAGTGCCTGTGCTAGAAGACCAAGAGCAAGAGACGCTTAAGAAAGAAGTTTGTGCAACCAGGCACATACGCTCTGGCTAGTTAAGGCAAGCTCAGAAAACGTACCTTAGTATCCTTGATCTCTAGATGGTGACGCGCAAGAACGTTAGCTTTTGTAAAAAATATAACAAAGAATCTTGTCGCACCTTAAAGACTAACCAATTTCTTATGCAAAAGCTTTCATGGATCACACTTACCCTTATACACAAGAGTAAAAGGGGAGCTAATACCAGGAACAAACGGAGATGAGCACCGGCCCCTAGAGTCGGACACGACTGCACAAATGTGCGGGGGGAACCTTTACCTTTACCTAATACCAGGAAGCTCGGTTGTTTAAAGGAAATCCCACCACTATTTCTTGGAGGAAAAACAAATTAATTCTGACGAATGAGTCAAAAACCATTACAGCCACTCCTCGTTTAGCAACTACCTCAGTTAGCGACCATTCGCAAATACAATGGTAATAAAAAATTCATTTTCCCACTGGTGTGCCTGACAACAAAGCCTTCAGTGTGAACGTGATTAAGGTCTGGTCACTTTCAGGTTCTAATCAAGGTCACAGAGCTGAGCTTGTTAACTTGTAGTTAGCACTTTTTAGGGAAGCACTGGGCTGGGGACAAAAGCAGCTCAGGAAGAGATCGCTTGTTTAAGCAATCTCTCCACCCTGCGAGGGGGCAAGAAACGGAAAAAGAAACAGATCAGGCACAGGACACTGTATGAGAGAACTTTATCTGAATGAGATGGCAGCAACCAGTGATCTTTACAGCATCTCTCTCTCTCTCTCTCTGTCACATATTCACTTAGTGACCATTTTGTTTATCAACCAAGTCGTTGGAATGGAACGTGGTCGCTAAATGAGAAGAGAGTGTAGAGTCATTATTTCTGGCATACTGCTTGAGAGGGAAGACTCTGAGACAGTGTTTCTCAACGTTGGCAACTTGAAGATGTGTGGACTTCAACTCCCAGAATCCTGGGAGTTGAAGTCCACACATCTTCAAGTTGCCAACGTTGAGAAACACTGCTCTGTGATAAGCAAACAGAAGCAAAAGCTCCAGCTGAATGGCTGCAGTTCAAGAAGTAAGAGAACCATCTGCCACTAAGATTGAGAGAAATACAGTGGGCTCTAAAGGCAGATGCTGCCCTTGCACTGACAAGGTCCCAAGGGAGGGAAATTATGCCAATTTTATTGCAATCCATTCAATTGCAATTGCAACTGCAACCCTTCAATTGTAATCTCCTGCACATTTCTCCCAAGAGAAGTTGCCCACCCCGCGGGAATACTTACGAATGTCTTCTAAGTCGAGGTCATCATAGAGGAACTCATTCTCCTCAAAATCGGGGTCCTGCGAGGAATCTACATAATACTCCACATCGTCCTTGATTTTGCGGATAGAGTCCACGTTGATAGAGTCGTTGTCCAGCATACGCAGGATTGTCTCCAGCATCCGGATGTGGTACCGATGCTTCTCAATGTGCCGCTTCAGACCCTCGATCCTGTCTTGCTTCTGTTTCCGTGGGAAGGACAGGTATCACGCTGAGCCATAGTGTGGCTTGTTGGGTTTTGACTTAGTGATTTACCCAGACTCCGTCTTGGGGCTTGGATGTGCAAATGCGCACATTTTATAAGGCCACCTTTCCCAACCTTGGGCCCTCCAAACATTTTAGTGCTGCACCTCCCGGAATAGGAATCCTATCTTAACACATTTGGAGAGCACGACGTTGGAAAGGGAGGACTGGATCAAATCAATAAAGGGGGGCAAATCCTCAGATGCCTGGATTTTCACCATCGGAACTTCTTAATGCCTGAAGCCACAGGACTACCTCATTCATGAACCCCAATGCGCTGTATGCACAAGCTTCTAAAAAGACATTTCGTCAACTCACATCCTTGTCTCCTTTCTTCTTGCGTGTCTGGACCGAGAGTGACTCCACTTCGCTCTCAAACTGATCCACCTGCATGTTCAAGGTGTCTATTGTATTCTGGGAGGAGTGAGGGAGGAGAGAGAGGAAGCAGACAGACAGATCGTTATCCAGGGGTAGGCAAACATACTTGCAGGACTATCAGGCTAGGCAGGAAGGAAGAGCTAACAAGAACTTACATATAAACTTGTGTTAATAAAGTACATCACTGCAGACCACACAACAGGAACAAAACAATTAATCTCCCAAATTCTACAGTCCAGGATTTCCAACAGAATTCCCAAACACAGAAATTCTGGGAGCTGCTGTTTGAAAGATCGAGAGCATGCGGGGTAACATCTTGTGTGCCAGCCAAAAGTTCCGCTTCCTTCAGAACTGCAGTTGTACTAACTTCTTCCCTTTGGTCTATTTTCTAAAAAGCTTTTATCAATATCATTTACTGGGTAATCTAATATACTACAAACAGCTTACAGCACACATTTGTACAATACAAGGACTCTTGTGGCACCTTAAAAAGACCAGCAGATTTATTTTAAGAATAACATTTCCCGGGCCACAGTCCATATATCTGATGAAACGTTATCCTGAATTGCAGAGGCTGTTTCCCGATGAGGCTTCTGCAGGGCAACTGTTCTGCTTTGAATACTAGTGACAGATCTTTTATTTCTAGTCTATTGTTTTCTACCATTTCTGTGTGTGTGTGTATTTATTTCAAAGGAGAAAAAGAGAAATACTGAGATCAGAAGGAAATCAAATGAAGAAAGCACAGATGGTGACAATTAGGTATTACTAAAAGCAGCCAGTTCCCCAAGCAGTTGTTTATGATGGTACTCTTATCCAACTACGTGCATTCATTAGCTTTCCAATGCCAGGATCTTAGAGCTATAAACCACCATTTGGCCAATGGATCTTGCAGCCCTTCCCAACCAGCATCCTCCCATTATCTGTAGCCAGAAGGGCCCAATATTAACACTAAATGGAGATGCTGGGAGGCTGGATAATGCAATTAGTTCTTGTTGCATATTCATTCCTTCTGACTCTACTTTTATTTCTTCTGCTCCATTAACTTTGGCTGTAAACTGTCTGGAGTCATGATTGAGTTGTGTGATTTAGAAATAAGTAAATAAATAACTCTGCATGTATGTGCACAACAGCTGCACCCAGCTGCAACTCAAGGTTGTATTTCCTGCATTTGATGAAGGATTTACACAAAGCTGTGCCAGCTTGGTAAGCCTTTAACTGGCACTGTCGTTTGGCTGCAGCACACTAAAATGCCCCACACAATGGTAAACCCCATTGGTCACCACCTCCACAGCCAAACCCTTCAACTTCCCCCGTTTCCAAGCCTGAACAGAAACCAGCCCTTGTAAGTTGTAATAAATGCATCTTAGCTGTTGGAGAATCAGACCAAATAGATTGTCACTCAATCACCACAACATCATCACCATTCCTAATCCAATCAATTTCTTCTTTATAAAAGAATCAGCGGGACAAGAGATGGAGACACACATCTTCTGTTATCAAACTGCCATATTCCAACAGTGTGGAACCCCAAACCTATTCCCTGAACTGCATGCATTTGCTCACTGACAACTGATATGAACTGAGATGAGGAAACTGCCTCTGGGCTCACAGCAGAAAACAGATCGAGGTGGGCAGCTTTAAGCTCTGTTCTGCATTCAATGAGTTCAGAGCTGTGGTCGTCATTCTTCTCATCATGCGACCTGCCTCTTTCCATTTTGCCAAGGATCACCATCACCATCACCTCTTCCCTACCCAGGCAAGAGAATTTCTTTTCAGGCTGTCATGAGACGCTTTGCCACCAAACAACCAAAAATATCCCCAAGAGCCCAGTGCTCGGAAGACAGAAGTTCCCAGGTTCGTTCTTTAACCTCAAGAGGCGGGGGGGGGGGGGACGGGGGGACGGGAGAAAGGTTTCTTTTGGACCACAGCAGAGCTACAGAGCTTTGGGCATGCTCTTTGCCCTACCTGGTGACTTCTGATAAATCATATAAGCAACTTCTTATATGAACCCTTTACATTTTGAATCTGAAGGTGGGGAAATCAGATCTCCTCCCCACTTTCTCCAGAAGCTGCTTTGCCGTCCAATCCAGCCAGCTTTCCCTGGTTCTCACCGTCAGCCACTGCCCAACTTCCTCTTTCTCCTTCTGGGCTGGGTCCACTTTCTGGGCCAGGCCCAGCCCCTCTTTGGAGTAGGCTTTTGTCTTGGTCTCACGTTCCACTACCTTGAACCGCTCCATTTGCTGGAAAGACAGATTACAAGGACTCAGTGAGTTAACGCAGGGCAGGAAACAGCTCTAAGGACTACTCAGAACCCAGCCCCTAGCAGGCATTTTCCAGCAATAACTTGAAACATAAGTCTACTTTGCAATAAATGATGCCCAAACTCAAAACTTCACCCACAATTTTTGACCTGAAAATAGGATGGGAAAACCCTGACTGCTTACTGTCAAATCTTAGGGCCCCTCCATGTGCAACATCTGCGCACAAGTCACCATGAAGACAGTTTTGCAGAATGAATTCTGGAGTCTGAGGTGGCTGGTTGCATCTCACTGCACCTCTAACAACCTCCCCATCCTCAGCAAAGCTGAAGCCACTAAGATACCACTAAGCTGCCCTTTCATTTCTCTTTTACAACTGAACAGCTCCCCGCTCATGGTGACCAGTCTGGTTGTTTGAAAACCACTAAACAAATGGGAAGAAATATGGGGAGGGACACAGGGTTAGTTGAATGCCAATTTCTGCAGTCCCCATCAGTTGGCTGGAGAGACCCCTGATCAGCTTGTGCCAGGCTGTATATTGAGCAAAGTGCAGCAGCAATGAGGATGTTGGCAGAGCAGATTAAAACACTTGCTAGGGGTTGGGGAGTGAAAATGGCAGCAGTGTGGGAGCACCCCATATCTATAAGGAACACAACTGGGGATCTGCGGTTTGTAAGCTATGGGTTTTTTTTGGGGGGGGTGTCTATGGGAAAACTGAATTGCACCATAAGACGGGACTAGAATATTTTCCTTCTGCTGTGTTAATTTTCTGTAAGAGGGAGGGAGGATCTGAGACCAGTTAAAATAGCTTTTCCTTATCTCCATCTTGGAAGGGATAATTTCAGGTTGTTGAGCTTGGTTGTTTGCTTGCAGACGTTTTATTACCCGACTAGGTAACATCCTCAGTGCGAGGGGGAGTGGGGGTTGCTCCCTGTTTACATAAAGTAGCTTGCCCTGCCAGTGTTGGTGGGGGTGTGGTTTTCTCCTTGGTAGTTCCTGGGTTAGGGCATTGTTTTCTGCTTGATTGTTTGCCTGGTGTTAATCCCTGCTTATCTGGGTGTTGGCTGCTGGAGAGGATGTGTTCTGGTCTTTTGATTTGCTTCTTAGCTTTTTTATTGTCTCTTTTCAATGGTGTGAAAATGTGGTTCATCTCTGTGTGTCTATTGATGGCTCTTCTATTGCAATTTCACTTTTCCACCAGAGGATTCTAATATTCTATTTGATTGCCATCTGTAGAGTAAGGCAGTTTCATAATCTTCCTCAACCTGATACTGGTTGGAGACGATGGAAGTTGGGTCCAACATACCAGAAGGGAACCCTGCTGAGGAATCCTGTCCAGAGATAAATTCAAGCCTATCCTTGAATTCAGAATCTCAGTCCCCTGACCATTCATAAGGATTCGCTATATTTCTTCCCAGCCAGAAATCATGGCTCCTAAACTGTTGCAGTAACTTCACTGACAATTTTCACAAGCCTGTTTTGCCTCCAGTGCTGAGTTATTAAAATAAACATGCCAACCCAAACTAGTGAAACTAATTAACACGGTGCTATTACAGTGGGATTGATTTTTTTCTAAACGAAAGTATCAAAGGAATGGTTTTATGGTTATATGTGCACAATCAAGGCACGTTCAATCACCAAGTGAATAAAGAGGGGTAGGCATTGTCCGCAAACACCCAAAGCAGCATCACATGCAGCCATTAACACACAGAAGAGCCCCCAACTCTGAACGATGCAGCAAATGTGCATTTTTGTTCCTGCAAACAGACACTGATAATCAGCAAGCATTAGTGCTTTTATCACAGTGCTTGGATTTGATGCTCCTGCACTAGAAAATACAAAAGGTGAGGTTCGTAAGAGTGCATTCCCCCCTCCAAAAAGAAAACGTATAAAATGTCTACTGATTCAGGTTGCCTAGGAAATACAAGATACAGCTTGACCCTTGCAAAGGCCACAATTTCAAAGACACCTGTCTCAAAGCTCAGTAGACCTTTCACAAGTGCTACCAGAGTTATACCCTCAAGTTGAGAAGGTCTCACCATCTATCCCATGTTGTCACTCTAAGGAAGGCTGTGTGGAAGAGGTCCTGGGCTCCCCACAGAACCCCTTTCTGTTGCTTACTCAGCCTAAGTAATGAGTGAGATGGCCAGGTGGCTCACCTTTATGAGGTCACACTGCCTACTAGCCAATGGCAACATACTTAGGGAGGAGCTAAGCATAAAAAAAAATCAAGAAGTCTTAAGTGCGAAAACTGAGTGAGCTGGTAAAGCTAAGTACTAGCCTAAAACTGCTGAACAAAATTAAGCCTTTCATTTAGACCTCCAGAGCCACGCAGCTTCCTTGAAAAACATCAGTTTCACCTCAATTTTTGCTCAGCACTGACACATAACAGCTAATAGATTCTTTTCTCCCAGCCTGATTTTTACCGTCTCAATAAGTTTCCGGTTGTCTATTAGCTGCCTTTTGTCCTTAATCTCATTGGATGCAACCCATGTCTTGATCTGGTCCCTCAATCTCTGCAGAAAGAGAAAAGTAGTTAAATGGACAATTTGGCTCCTTTATTACGAGATCCTCCCAGCAGAGACTATTCCTAGAGTAACACTCATAATAGTGAACCTTTTTATAACAGTCTTCCCCAACTTAGTGCCTTCTAGACATGTCAAATTCAAATTCCATAATCCTCAGCCAGCTAAAGGTCATGCTGGTTAGGGATTATACAAAATTCAACACATCTGGGGGTCACCAGGTTGGGGAAACCTTGTGATTAGAGCAATGGTGAAACAGAAAGAATGAGTTATGGATCACTCATTACTATACCCCTATGCTGTAACTATTGGATTACACTTTTATCTATTAGAAGCCACACAATCAGCAACCCAATGTAGCTTGCTACCTTTGCTTTCCCCCTGTCACTTGAATTCTGCTTTTTCCATCGTAGTTGTCTTGAATTCCATGAAAGATGGGGGGAGTGATGATTTTAATGCATGTTTCCCTCAACTTTAATTATGTATCTGTATTTTTTTATTATTATTAGCAATTCTGAGTCAAATAATAATGGCGGAGAATGGTGGGAGTTGTCATATAACCTTTTGGAAGGCATAGCTTGGGAAAAGGCTGGATCCTTTGACAAACTGAGGAATTCTGACTCAGGAGAGGCATGCAAACACTGCATCGCAACTTGACAACCCCCCGCACCCCTCAGGTGGTGGTGGTGAGGGCTCACTAGTTTCCAGGTCACGGGGAACACTCCTCTTATCTAACAGAAGCCTTCTGGGGACAACATTTCCCACCTGCCTCTCCCGGCTACTCTCCATATCTCATCTAATCTCCTGAGATTGTGTGTCAAAGAATACTGAAGCTGGCTCATTCCTACCTGGAGCTTCTTAATCTCCTTTTTCAGATCGGCTTCATATTTCTCCTTCTGATTGGCATTAGCTGCATTATGGAGCTGTGGCAGGGAGAATGAGAGAGAGAAAAAACAAGATGTGATCAAGGCTGTTCATGGAGGAACAGGAGGGCAAGATCAAACTGCCAAATGGACTTCTTCCCTCCTCTCCCCCCCCCCCCCCCAAAAAAAATCAGGATGAGAAACAACACGGGGTGGAAATCAAGGAGTCTGGACAGAAGTCAGTCGGAGAGATGACAGCAGCCCTCACCTTCTGCCAGATATCTTCAAACTGCTCCACACCTTCCGATACCTTTTTGAGACACCGATCAATCTCACCTGCAAGATGGGGCAAAAAACAAATCACTGCTGAAAGCAATCACAGGGACTAAGTTGGTTCATACCTTCCCTGCAACCTAAAAAGGGGAAGAAAGAAGATAGGGAGTTTTGAAATGCTGCCTCTTTCTCCTTCTTCCCAAATTCCAACACCCCATTTTACTGATTTCCTACATTTGTCCTTCCACCAACAGAAAACCCCACTCTTCACACTTCCCTAATGGCATTCCGCACTCGTTTGGAAAAGACAGCATCTAACCCCAGATATTCTAAGCTCCAGAAGTAGAATCTTACTGGACTTTTGCTCAATTCATCTCCTCCTCCTTCCATGCCACTCTAGGTGAACAGACCCGTGGTTCCTCTACTACAGAACCCATGCTCCTCACCCAGCCACGGAGCTTACCTTGTAGCTTCCTCTTATCTGCCATGTTTCCTTCACTAAAGGGGGGCTCTCTTCATACTTTAAAGAGCGTTGACACTTTCGAGGAGAACAAGCAGAAAAAACAGTTACAAGACATAAGGCAAAGAAAAAAGCAGGTACCCTGTAGCCATTCCCCCCCCCCCGAAAGCTGCTTTGAAACAGCAGCATAAAGTAAGAAAACCAGGGGGGAGGTGTTTTTCCCACTCCATGTCCAGAAAGCCTTTCTTGTTGAGTCTATGAAGGTTCTCAGTCATCCAGGTGGAATTGTCTGTAGCTTGAATCATGTCAACTGGATTTCTATTTTCTCAGTGGAAACGTTTCGCTCCTTATCCAAGGAGCTTCTTCAGTCTGAGCAAAGTTAGTAAGGGAATCCTAAATATGTTTCTAGGTAGCTGTGTGACCTTACACCTTACAGATGGCAATCAGGTGTAAGGTCACACAGCTACCTAGAAACATATTTAGGATTCCCTTACTAACTTTGCTCAGACTGAAGAAGCTCCTTGGATAAGGAGCGAAACGTTTCCACTGAGAAAATAGAAATCCAGTTGACATGATTCAAGCTACAGACCTTTCTTGTTGAGGTTTGGCCAATTAAAGATACAGAACTTCTATTCACAGAAAAAAATAAAATCCATCAATCTACCTGAATAATGGAAAAGTTTGCAAAGAAAGGGGGGGGAAAAATAGCAGCAGCAGCCTGGGAGCCCGACGAGCGAATGTTATTGAAAAGCATAAGCTGCAGCTCACGAAAGCTGATGCCTTTTGATGAAATGTGTGAGTCGGAAAAGGTGCTGCCAGACTCCTGATTTTTTTGCCACCAGAGACTAACATGGCTCTCTGCCTACAATGTCTGGAAAGAAAGGGGGAGAGGGCAGGAAGAAAGAAAATCTGAGAGGGGTATTTCAGAGATGCCAAAGGCATTTCTCTTCCCCCTTGGACACAAGAACCTGCCCGGGAGAAGCCACAGGATGACCTGGTTGGGAGAGATCTGGAGAGGATTTCGACAGCATTCCCATTTTTATCCGCTCCATTTTTGTCCAATGGTGGGTGTTTGTTCTAGAACAATTACATTCTGCTTCTTGGGCTGATCTCACATCATAACCCATCCTGAGGTTTTGGAGGGGGAGACGACACGTTTTTCAGAAGCAGAAATACGAGGAGGAAAACACCCCCCCCCATGTTTCTGTTTCAGTCACGACAGCCAATTTTGGGCCTTAAAGGGAGACGGCCCCTTTCTCAGTGCCTCTTTCAGCCATCGGATCAAAACAGAGGCCCTGAGCGGAGAAGAGGCTCTGCGGCTGGCCTCCGTAGCATCTCCCAAGCTGCATTCCTAATTAAACCTCACTTGTGGTTTAGAAACTGCCTCTCAAAAGGCCAAATCATACGGACGGTTGCACGGCTCAAACATCTTCCTCCTCATTTTCTCCACTGGAAAACCAAAACAAGCTAAGGACCAAAACGAAAATGAAAGGAAACTTCACTGAAAGCCGTACCTTGGGAACAGTTACGGCTGGAACGCAAGGGGCGTCTTAAGGATCAAGGAGCAGCTGCATTTCTAGTCTAAGTTATTCAGCAGAGGGGAGTCACTGGGGCCTTTGGAAGAAAGCAGGGTCAATCTTGTACTTACCTAGCGGCCCCTGGGCACTTGCTGTTTGCCTGCTGTCCAGCCAGGTTCCTATAAAGGTGAGACAAGTATGTGGCTAGCAGGAGGAACAAACCGCACTTTCTTTCAGACCAGACAGCCTTAGCGAAAGCTTATTCAGACGCACGTGGTGGGTTGGGTTTGCCCAACATGCTATGCTGGCTGGTTGCTGTATGGTTCAACGTCCTGTCCAAACTCAGCCTGTGTGTGTGTGTGTGGGGGGGGGGAAGATGAGAGATCTGCAGTATATGTTTCTGAGCCATGTTTATCCAGAGTTAACTGAGCCATGGTTTATGGACAACCCACTTTTTCTGGGATTACACAGCAGACTGGACTATGGATTACCCCCATTTTAGCCCAATGTTCTGTACAAACCCAGCTGTAACAGAATTGGGCAGAGAATGGAGCACAACAAAAATAGTAGCTCGCTCTCCCACAAGACACGGTTGTTCTGGCCCAGGTCACCATTTATTTATTTTTTATTTATTTGTCATATTTATATCCCGCCCATCTCCCCCACAAGGAGGGACCCTGGGCGGTTCACAACAAAAGTTTAAAATCAGTAAAAAAAACTATAAATAACAATAATAACCAATAAAAATATCTAATACAGTCCGATCCAAGGAATGGTAGATCTTACTTATCCCATCGGTCGGTAAGGCTGGTCAGGGCAGATCTAAGAGACCAGCCAACCCCAAGACTGGCTGTTCTCCTCCCCTCCCCAAGCATGGTGACATAACCAGGTCTTTAGGTTATCCCATCCCTCATGACCGCAGTATTTTTTTCCCCTCCCTCCAGGGATTCAGTGCCTTTAAAAGCTACTAGCCAGGCTGAAGCAAGCAGGTTAAGCTTTCCCTGCATCAAAGCTAGGCAGAGAATAAAGCTGGCAAGCCTTCCAATCACTAGTGTGAACAGCTGCTTGCTTTCTTGACAGTGATAAGAAAAAGCCTCCAGGTGATCATAAAGGGACACCTCTCTCTTTTTCTCTTTCTCCTAGACCAGTGTTTCTCAACCTCAGCAACTTTAAGATGGGTGGACTTCAACTCCCAGAATTCCCCAGCAATACCCAGCATGGCTGGCTGGGGAATTCTGGGAGTTGAAGTCCACCCATCTTAAAGTTGCCGAGGTTGAGAAACACTGGCCTAGACTGAAGATGTGCTATTAAAGGCACTGGTATGCCTGTGCAAGAAAGGCTAGTAAATATTATGGGCTGACTCACATGGCTGAACTAGTTTTTGCTTTCCCCCAACTCAAAATGTCATGGTTGAAGCCCATGTTTTCATTCTCTTTTTAGAGAACCCAAGAGTCTAGCTTTCAGAACTTTGCTTTGTGCTCCTTGCTTTGCTAGTTTTCAAATTTGGTGGATTTAAACACACACAGGAGACACCATTAGCAGCCCAGTCCATCCTATCACCTTGTTCTACTGCTTTGTAGACCAGATCTGGACTACAAGATCATCTCTTTCCTTTCCCCAAATTACTTTCTTTTCTTTCCCCAAATTCCCTACTTGGCTTTGCATAAATTTCCTGAAATTGTTCTTTCAGGCACCTTGCTTCTGTGCTTTTCTGATAATAACTGCTGAATCCCATCACAAACCTGCCAAGGACACTGTGAGTCCAGAACAGATCTCCCATCTCTGTCCCCATCCCATGCAGATAATTCTTCCGTCATGAAAATGAGTTTGCCCGAAACACGCTAGCCAAAATATAGTTTGGTTATAGCTTAGAATGTGGTATGAACCCAGCCTGTTGTGGTTTATTCAACAAATTATGGTTAAACAGTGGCTTAATGTATGAATCCAAGAGCAGTACAAAGCCTTGGATGGTCAAGGGAAGATCTGGCTAAGCCATGGTTTACTAATTAACCAGACTGTCTAGTTTGAGCAATATAGTGATCCATAAATAAACCACAGTGACTGGGCTCATACATTTTAAGCCACAAATTAGCCAACCACATTTTAGCCTAGTGATCCCAACCTCTGGTAATCAAAGGCCTAGCTGCATTTGGAATGCAGACAATGTTGTTTTCACTCATATCTACTCAGAAGCAAATTACATTGAATTCAAAGGGAGAGAATGTGTAAGGAAGCAAGCACAGGCTATGTTCACACACTATTATACATAACCCTGGTTTACTAGATAAGTTACTACTATGCAGATTTGTCCAACCAAGGATGTAAACTTTCCAGAAAGTTTGACAAATGAAAACCCTAGAAAACAATTCCGAAAGCTTTCCCATTTTTGGGAGGTGAGCAGAAGGGGATTTAAATATATTAAATACTTATGTTTAGCACTACTTACAAGTGTAGATAAATGGATGCTACCACCAATGTTTACCCTATTCCTAGTGTTTTGAGGACTAGTGAAGGACAGGCCACAATCCAGCAATCTCTACATCAATCAGAGGAAGGAAGCTCATTATCAGACAGGCTGAACCCTTCCTTCTCTTGTAAAAATAAATGTCAAGGCCTCTTACACTTGGCATTTCAGAGTTATACTCTCTAGTATAATTGTACTGTATGATAATGTAAATAGTCTTACACATAAGTCTTACTATACAGTTTTCATAAATCATTTGGGGGTATCGATTAGGAGGCAACATATGAACATTATTTCTTTTTAAAAATCAAGCAACATTTCACAATCCATTTAGGAGGGAAAACAAAAAAGTACAGGAAGAAAAAAACAACAGGAAAGCCTCCCCTTTTTATTTTGTTTTTTATTTTGTCCCCTTCACATGGCTGCTCCCAGCACATTAAATCAGGAATGGGTAACCTGGGGTCCCAAGACTTACACAGCCCACAAACCCTTTTTTGGTAGCCCCACGGGTCACCTCTGACTGCAGTTGCCCGAAATAGGTATCACAGCTCTCTCCCATTCTGAGGTGGGAAATAAATAATACACACACACACACACAAAATAGGTATAACACAATCCTGATTCCAGCTGCTTATCATCTCCCCCAATGTAGCCCCAGCCATGAAAAGGCTGCCCACCCCTATACTAAACTATAACCCAGCTTTGCAAACCACCTTGCCTGGGTTCACCCAACACACTAAGTCACAAATAATGAAACCTTGTTTTAGCTCAATGTGTTCTGTGATCCCATCTAGAGAACTGTAACTTCTAAGTTGCCAGGTTCCCACTGGGGAAACAGTTATTTATACCTCTAAAATCAATCTTTGCACAGGAAAAACCTTCCAGCTATGTTTCAGCCAGCATGAGCATTCTTGCTCCGAAAACCCCTCTTCTTGCTCTGTCTGCTGAGAGGCAGGATTAGAATCCTGCTAATTATAGGAAGCTGGGGTGGAGAGTGGACCACAAAATGTGCCACTGGAGGAACAGAGCTACACTTTTATTTTTCTTTTACTTCCTCAATAGTTGTTCCAGACCATTAAGTGCGGCTTCATTTGCTGTCATTAGCAAGTGGTGGTGTCTCCCTTCTCCCAGCTTCACCTGCCAATTTCTGCACACCACTGCTGTTAAAGGTTCACTAGGAACTCAGGTTAATTCCTCTGAGTTAGTTTGCAAACTTAGGTTAACATCACAGCCACCTTAGACTTCAACTCCCAGGATTCCTCAGCCAGTCTGGCAATTGCAGAGAATTCTGAGAGCTGTTCTACCCTTTGGAACAGCTGGGGAAGGCTGATCTACATTTTTTTTAACTAGCCGAAAGGAGAATTCTGTTCAGAAAACTCAGTGATTTGTCCATCAACAGGCAATTTGGTTAGTACAGTGTTTTTCAAGCTGGCTGGGAAATTCTGGGAGTTGAAGTCCACACATCTTAAAGTTGCCAAGGTTGAAAAACACTGGGTTAGCACATAGTAAATACTATGAAAGATGTATGCCAACACATCTGGAGGACACTGGACTGGAGAATGATACACAGTGGGGTAAGCCCTATAAACTATCTTTGGGATTTTGCTACAGATTTCCAATTTGTTCATCAAAACAGCTACTTTTTCAACTTTATTTCAAATTACTTACATCTGCTCTATTGATACAATTTAGTGGTTTCTTAGTATTCTAAATTTTAATGGCAAGCTTACTTATTAAGGACACAGCGCATGACCAAACCATTCAAGGATTTACCCAAGCCTATAGATCCACCACTGAGAGTCAAGCATAAAGCAGTGGTTCTGGAAGATTAGCATACAATAAAAATTAAAATGCAGGGTCATTCTGAGTACTTAGACCATGAATTTGTGATTACGGTACCATCAGACTCAATTTCCAGATCATTTTGCAGAAAAATCCCTTCCTGGTTTTCATCAACCAAAGCGACAGAAGGGAAAAGCATTTTAACACTTGTTAGCTTGTGTTCACACAACATGCTAACCCATGGCTAACTGAACTATGGTTTACTGAAATGTCTGAGCTCACCCTTGCTAAACTAAAATATAGTCAATTCATTTATGGATGTGTGCTGTGCAAATAGCAAGGTTCATTCAATTAAACATGGATTGTGTTGTATGAACATCCAGTGAGGCACAAACTTACCAACCACATTTTAGCCTACTGTGTTGGGCAAACCCAGCCTTCATTCAGCAACTCGGGAACTACAAATCCTTCCTGATCTACAATAAATTATACAGAGGACACTCCAAACATCTCAAATTATCTCCTGCCTATCCTGTTTTAGGATCTCCCTCCACCCTTACTTGAGCTGATGGTGACTTAGAAAGCAGTTTTCTGTCATTTAGGAATCTTTTCTTCTCACTTCTTAAAGGAAGAGTTCCTTACTGGCTTCTGAAAAAAACACAAAACTTTCTAGAATACAAAGATGCTTAGTTTATCTTGAGCCAAGGTGGACTGATTTTAAAACAAGGCAATTTAAATCAATGGTTTAATTCGCCAAGTAACAGGGCTAATTTAAACCTTATTTCCAACTGTTTTAGGGTTAGTCCTAGGTACACCTCTGAATTCAGAGGAAGAAACAAAAAGAGTTGTTCTTTAATGTGCATATTAAATAGCTGCTAGAGTTACTGAAAGCAAGCAAGCAAGCAAGCAAGCAAGCAAGCAAGCAAGCAAGCAAGCAAGCAAGCAAGCAAGCTATCTATCTATCTATCTATCTATCTATCTATCTATCTATCTATCTATCTATCTATCTATCTATCCCGCCTTTATTACTTTTATAAATAACTCAAGGCGGCGAACATACCTAATACTCCTTCCTCCTCCTGTTTTCCCCACAACAACAACCCTGTCCACACACAAGCATAAATCCACACTTCCTGTTTGTGTAGGCTGCATGCCTCTTTTGCATATGGATTTTTGTTACTTTACAGAAAGTTGGTGTCTCCTTGGCTGTTCTTCTATACACCAACATACCTGCTTGAAAATATAAGCATGAAGCATTCAGAAGAAAATGCTATTAATTACTGGGCAGATTAGTGTTTCTCCAGGGAAAATATGTGCTATCTGGCTAATAAGCCAACAATGCAATCATATTTACTCAGAAGTAAATAAAGTTGTACCCTAAACAGAGATAATTTGCACAATATTCAGTAAGTGCATGCTCTATTATGCAGATGTAGATATCTGATCTCTACATTTTGCCCTAGCATTCCCTTATACAGAAAAACAGCTTTTTAACTGTAGCGGGAAAAAACCCATTAATATAAAATTACATTTTAAAAAATATTTTAATCAATTATCCACCATCTTGTGAGCTCAGATAGATTTCCCTTCATTATTTTGGAGATAAAGAAAAGGATAGATGGAGATTACCCACAGAGTCTTGAAGATGTTTTATTTAAAAGAAAATACAGGAAAAAAAACCATATTGAGAGGGCTCCTTGTTTACAGAAGAGAACCAACAGAGAACAGTAGAAAATAGCTAGTGTATTTATAATATCTGACCACTGATTAAAGGGGGATATAGGCATGACTGGACCACAGGAATATTCCCATTTTTAAAAGTCCCAGTGACTTAGAAAAAGGAGTGGAGAAGAAAAAGTAAATCCTGCACAAGTTTCCCAAAAATCAGTGGAAAGCAAAAATGAAGCAAAAGTTGGATAAAATCACAATGCCAGGCCAGGAAAGAACCACCCGGTAACCTCTACAACAGAGCTTTCCAAACTGTGTGTCGGGACACATTAGTGTGTCGGCTGCAGTGTCTGGGTGTGTCGCAGCTGCTGCTGCCTCCGAGCCCTGCCAGGATTCCACACAGGTCCTAGTGCCTGCCTTGTGCCTTGCTGCCTCCAAACCTGCTGTGATTCCGCGCAGGTCCTAGTGCCTGCCTTGTGCCCTGCTGTAAGAGTGTGTTGCGAAATGATGCATGTCTAAAAAGTGTGTCACCAACATGAAAAGTTTGGAAAGCTCTGCTCTACAATATTTGGAATCCAACTCCCATCAGTTTCAGCCAACCAGATTGTGGGAGTTGTAGTCCAAAACACCTGAAGGGCAGCAGGTCCTCTCTTCCTGCCCCAAGCCAATAATAACCAGTGAAACTGCTGTTGGACTTAATTCTTGTAATATCCAGTTTGCGGGCTGGAGGTCATGGGAACAGACCTGAGAGGCACCAGACTGGAAAATGCTGCGGTAACACCAATAAATAGTGAAATAAGTAGCAGAAATAAGTGGTCACAGATGCACCTGATAAGCCTACTTCCGTAGGTTACTTTGTCTGATTTTTAAATTCTACCTCTGTTATTGGCCATCGCCAAATCTTGTGATAGGAGAATCTGAAAGTTTACTAATCTGTTGTATACAGAAGCGCTTCCTTTTCTCTCTGACTCTCCCACCAATCAGCTTCCCTGCTGAGCAACTGTGTGTTTACAGTATAGTGTTTTAAGAATCTTGTCCTATCTATCCTCTCTAGATCAACCTATTTAACCCAATCCAAGAAGCTGGTGACTTGCTACGGGATACTGTACTCCAGGTCAGAAATGCTTTGCACAGGATTGGAGTTAGCCTGTAGTGGAATATCCGGAAGAAAAAGATGCACGACTGGAACAGTACTATAGTTGGACTCTATGATTCTGACTAGGATTCTGTCCCATTTTTCCCAGTGGGAATTGATTCTAAGGAAACAAGCTGAGGAGGGTAGCTTCAGAAATGATGACCACTCTAGCTGTCCCAAAAGGATGACCCAATATCATAGTAAGTCCAATTTGGACTTGAACTAAATTTTTCAAGTTCAGAATTCATTCAGTCTCAATTACAGAGCGAGACAGAGTCAGTAAAGATTTGGCCATTGCTGCATTGACCCACAAGGGCCTACAAAGTGCACTTCAGCCTGATTTTTATTTTTATACAGTCCTCCACATTCCTCTCTACACAGACACTCTAAGCAACCAACACAGGATATGGATATTGGTGGGGACTTGCTGCAGCACATACCATGAATACAACAACAAGCAGAATGACAGGCCTGAACCGCTAAGACGGAATGAAAAGTGCCGTTTGCAGAGAGCAGGGTAACCACATGGGTGTTGGGAAGGGGGAATAAGGCAGAATTGTTCAACCGGAACCTAATTTGCACCCTAGCAAAGAGAAGCACACAAAGGTTCGACAATACATCAAACAGGATAGAAGGCAGTTCATAAAAATAAGGAGAAGGCCTTGCTTCAAGGGGGAGAGCAGCTTCTGCCAATATCTAGCTGTTTTGACATGGATCTTTCAAAGAGCCAAAGGAGCATTGCTGCAGCTGAATGGAACAACCGACGTCAGAATACCCAGACAGATGCAGCCCCAACATATCTACAGGCTTCCAGGTTGTCCAAGCAGAGGCTGGATAGGCATTTGTTGCAGATGCTTAAATCTAGATTACTAAATCAGAAGGCTTGCTGGACTCAATTGTCTAAATCAGTGTTTCTCAACCTTGGCAACTTTAAGATGTGTGGACTTCAACTCCCAGAATTCCCCAGCCAGCCACTGGTCTAAATAGTCCCTTGCAGCCTTATTTTCTATGAAGGCTTCTCTAAAGATTTCGCAGCCAAAGAGAAGCTTTCACTGTGGCATGGGGTGGAGTGGAAGTACACTTATAGGATCATACAATGGGCAATGCCTACAGCATTTGAATCAGCTTCTACATTCAAGGCACAACTGCAAACAACATGCTATATGGAAGGGAAAACATGGCATTTTCCCCAGCTACACCTTTTGTGCAGAGATAAGTGCTACAGTACTTTCCTGTAACAAGACTGTAACTTCAAATAACATCACTGGGATCCTATGCTTTGATAACATAACCATCCTGAAATATGCTCTCCACCTCAAGGGAATCAAATCATCCAAGATTATTACTGACTGTTATCTTTTAGCGTAGCCCAACTTTCTGGGTAAAGATATTAGAAACCACCATTAAGTTACAACAAATGGTGCAGTCAACCTGGGAATTCAAATCCCACTATAGCTGAGGCTCTGTGTAACCTCACATGCAACTCAGTATATTGAACAGCCTGCTTCCTGTCTGCTAGCATCAAACATATTTAAGCTGCCTTAGATGAAATGAGACTACTGGCCCACCTGTCTTTTCCAAAAGGTAATGGTTCTCTCTGGCCTCAAGTGGTGGTGCTTCTGAGTCCCACATGTAAAGATCCTTTAACCCAACCTGCCCTAAGCCAAGTCCCACCAGACTTTTGTACTACAACTACCAGACAGAGTTAGCATAGAAAACAGTCAAGAATGATGGGAGTTGTAAGCAAAAGTATCAGACAGGGTTCAGACTGAAGACTCCTGCTTTAACTGACTGTGTGGGGACTGAAGCTGGGACATTATGAACTTGTCTACCCATTCAGATCCCTAGAGAGGCCTTTCTTTATGAATTCTCATCAGAAATCTGTCTGGTGATGATATGAAAAAATCTTGAAAGCAGCATCCAAGTTACAGAAACCCAAGAGGTCCATGTTATTCCTACACTGACACTATTACTTCTCTTTAAGCACAGAACAGAGTTTGTTTTTAACATTTTTTGCCAAAAGCTATTCTGTGGGTGGATATGAGCTGGTAAGCAGAATCTAAAATAAATACATGAAAAAAAATTCATATACCAGTGTGTGTTTGCTGAAGGAACCTACTGTGCATCTGAAACTAGGACTCAGAAAATCTAGCAGGGACTGAGTCCATATAGCACCACCCTGTTAATATTATGTACAATATTAATGATCTATCTATCTATCTATCTTATCTATCAAAAAAGGGGGGAAATTCTTAGATTAAAATCATTTAAACATCAGCCATGAAATATAATTGGAAATAATGGGAAAAAAATTCTTGCATCATAGTTTTAATTTTTAAGCAACTTCACTGTTGAGACTTTCCCCCCTTTTTTCTTTTCAAATACATTTTGTAAGGGTGATAAAGAGACTAGGAACAAAAAGTACTTTCGATATTACAGGCAAATGCTATACACTATGGTGGTCTTCCCAAGTCTGGTATCCCCCAGATATGTTCAAACCTTATAAGCCTCCAGCCAGCATGATCATTTCTGGCAAGAGAGGTGAAATCCAGTACATCTGGAAGGCACAGGCTATAGTACTGTTATTTGCATGCAGAAATCAGGCAATGAATGCAGAATTCTGCATGTTAAGAACTGTAGAAGCAAGTTTTTAGTTCTTGAGGTTGTAAAGTGTGGGGGCAAAGCCCACTAAAATCTTAACCATCTGTACACAAGGGGATGTATCCTCATTCCACCGCACAGTGCCTTACAGCAGCAGACTGCACTGGAAGGAATAAACAAATAAAGCTCTATGTATTCTGTATTATTTAGGTATTTCAGAGAAACTCCACTTACACATGTTCTTACCCCCTGAGTTTCTCACAGTTAGAGGGATCTTTGCCCTGCCAAGGCTAATGGGCCTACTCCAATCAAGGAAGAATACTCTCTGGGGAGAAAACTCCTACAGATTTCTTTCCCAGACTTACATCTCCATACAAGACTGAAATGGGCGAGGAATTGTTCTGAAAGTATCCTCTTTCCAGAGAGAGTGTCTGGCCTTCTTACAAAGATTGTAACTTTGGTGATTTCGCTGCCCCCTCCTGCACACTCCCCAGACCCGCCATGGGCCCCCTCAGCATCACCATTAGAGAAGAGGGTGAAATCTCCCACACGGGGCAACCCACAGTTCACCGCATGCCACCCCACCTTTCCACCAGAGGCTGCCAACCCACCTCTGCCTTGCCCATGGGGGCCTAGGGGCCCCAACGCCTACAGGTGAGGGGCTCACCTGTAGAACCCCAACGCTGCCAGCCCCTCTCCAGGGCCCCATAGATCGCCGCCCCACGAAACTCGCGGGGCCCTGACGAGCTCCCTTTCAACGCCAGAGACATCCCCTCCCCAACACTTATAGGAACAGCATTGCCCTAAACATCACCCACCCCCTATGGAGCCCCCAACAAACACTTTGGCCCCGCCCCCTACGGAGCCCCGTAGGCACCTACAAGCCCCACCCCTAGGCTAGGCCCCGCCCCTTCCCGCTGTCTCACCGGCAGCTCCGGCGTCTCCGGGTCTCTCTCACTCTCCCTCTTTTTCCCTCTCTCTTTCTCTAGCCCCGTCTCTCGGGCTCCGCGGCATCCAAGATGGCGGCAGCCTCCCCCCTCTACTTTCGCTCGATCCGCCCTCCCCTGAAATGCATTGGCTAATCCTCCCGCTCCTCAAGCATCTTACCATTTCGATTGGATAATAAAGAAGGGGGCGGTAGGGGGAACGGGGGGGTGGGAAGACGCGGCGCAGCCGCAGCTGTCATTAATAGGAATGCATGGGATCTATTTGTCAGGAGGTGGTGTCCTTCAAAGAGCTCTTGTGCTACCATTGGCTGAAGAGGCGCAGATGTAGTAGGCGTGGCTACGCCTACTACTCCGCGAAAAACAAGCCGAAAGGGCGGAGTTTACGTCAGAGCCTGCCTCCTAATGGGCAATAAGAATGTCCCTCAAATCTTACTCTTATATGATTGACTATCGCTTCCTGTACACGAATACTGGCGAGAGCAAGAAAGGCTATTGTATGGCAGCCCTGTCATTCATTCCTTGGTTCTGCTGTTTGGCTGAAACTGATAAAAAGGCGGTAGCGCGAAAGACTTTGAGGCTGTGCCTCCCCATTGGCTGTAAACAAGCAAATCTGCACATGTTGTGTCCTCATTGGACGGCTGTGCCACCCCGTAGAACCTTCTCCTTTTGTATTGGCATGCACGTTTTGAAGCTGGTTCTATTAAGGTAAAAGGGGTCGGGGCGGGACAATCTGCTGGAAACTCTTAATGGCAACCTGTCAATTAACCACACAGTATCCAATCAGGGAAGAAAGAACGACCTCTTTCCCAGGTAGATATTCTATTGGGGCTGTTCGTTTTTGGTTTAATAATTTTTTTCAGCACTTCCTATCTAGCTGCTATTACAAGGGCTCGTCACAGATTTACGTGGGCACAGCAGCATTCACGAACTGATAAAATGAAGGTACTTTGCTGCTGTTGAAATACGTGCAGAATCCCAGCATCCAAATGAAACAGGTATATAAAAGGGAGACACCAAATTCACTCGTGATACTAACCCCTGGTTTGCTGAATCACATCGTTGCATAAGCTGCAGCGGCTGCACTTACAGAATACCAAGCAAACCTCACTGTTAATAAGCACACCTGAGCCAGTCCCAATACATCTTCCTTAAGGAGTCTTTAGGCCCCTAGGTCAGTATGGGGTCCTTAGCGGGTTTTCAGGTTTTTTTTAAAAAAAATATTTAAAGAATCTCACATCATTCAGCTTACTGAATTGGCAATACCCTTTTCATAATTCTTTACAAATCTAACCCACCTTGCCTAAAAGTTGCCTGGTGGAGCATTCCAAAGTGGGGATCTATGGAATGGAACACCTGAAGGCTTTAGCTCCTTCGCTGCCTTTCTCCCAGAAGTTCATAATGGTTTCGGGTCATAGGATAGCATAACAAATTACAAATTCTATTGCAACAGAGAAAAAGAACAGGAGTAAAGAGCTTCCCCTACTGAATACTGATGGCATGATTAAGCCTGCTTTTGATTCGTTGTGAAGCAGTGGTAAATGCCAGAGTAAGTCCCTAGGTCAGGGCTTTCCAAAGTTTTCCCACGGCGACACACCAACCACCGTTGGTGTGTCGCCGCGGGAAAACCTGGAAGTGCCACCGTTGCGGCAGCGCGCAAAAACCCGGAAGCGCTGCTGCCGCTTTCGGGTTTTTGCGCCGCCGTTGGTGTGTTGCCGCAGGAAAACGCTTCCGGGTTGTGTGGCGACACACCAGACTGTGTGTGGTGACACACTTTTGTGTCGCGACACACAGTTTGGAAAGCTCTGCCCTAGGTCTTACAATGTCAGTTACTTGCCAACAGTAAAGCTACTTTCTGAAGGGAAATTTCACCACAGAACAGGGATATGCACCAACCCCACAAAAACGTAGCCAAATACGTATGCCAGGAATGAACAGAATTGCTACACCACCACCATGGAAATAGGCATAGTTACAGTATACCACTTTGCAACCCCAGTGCATGGTGACATTTTTAGAAGGTCTGTGCTCCATTTCATGGACAAAAATCTATGTGCTCTTGAAGAGTCTATGATGACTCTTGATGGCACATAATCAATCAATCAATGCTCAATTACTAGAAGGTGAAGTCCTATCCAAAAGGTATAGGAAGTGAGTGGTGTGGTTAAGAAAATAATTTCCAAGTCACAAGATAGCAAACAGAGAGAGAGCAAAAATTGTGTCTCACCTACAGTACTCTTATCCCATAAAACAGAGCTTTCCAAACTTTTCATGTTGGTGACACACTTTTTAGACATGCATCATTTCGCAACACACTCTTACAGCAGGGCACAAGGCAGGCACTAGGACCTGCGTGGAATCACAGCAGGTTTGGAGGCAGCAAGGCACATGGCAGGCACTAGGACCTGTGTGGAATCACAGCAGGTTTGGAGGCAGCAAGGCACAAGGCAGGCACTAGGACCTGTGTGGAATCACAGCAGGTTTGGAGGCAGCCAGGCACAAGGCAGGCACTAGGACCTGCGTGGAATCCTGGCAGGGCTCGGAGGCAGCAGCAGCCACGACACACCCAGACACTGCAGCCGACACACTAACGTGTCCCGACACACAGTTTGGAAAGCTCTCCCATAAAACAATGGGATTAGGCACACAGGCTTCAACAGAGTTTCTTCTTCAAAAATGTACATTATGTGCAGTTTTCAAGCTATTGTAAGTAAAATACACTTACGAAACTTCAGCTATTCCACCCCCCCAAGTCATTCTCCCTGCAAATAATAAATAAAATCCTCATTGACACCTGAAGTAAGAAAAATTGTTCTTTTAATTAATCACTTGCTTCTGTATTAGAAACAATGCAATTTATACTCAAAATTCCCGGTTACACTCAACCACATTTTTACACATAGCGTATTTATTCATTTGTCACTGACACAAGTTTTGCCTTAGATTCATATGACTCCCCCCCGCTTAAATATAAACAACTCCAACCCTAACCCTCAAAGGTGTTAGATTACAACTCCCATCAACCGCATTTAGCACGGCCATCTGGACGACATGAGTTAGGGAAGGTGCACTCTTGATTACTGTGTTTCCCAACTTTGAAAACTTCTGAATGTGTGGATTTTAACTCCCAGAATTCAACAATGGCCATGTGGCTACGGAATTCTGGGAGCCAAAATTCACAAAACAGGGAGGCACCCAAGCATGGAAACCCTATTGGAGGAATTCCTTCTAATGCCCCACCTCCCACATTAAAACACAGTCCTGTTGCCATTAATTCCAGGGAGTATGGAATCTATACGCACGGGAAGCAAAGTGTTTTTTTATCTAAGTAATCCCTTTTTAACCCAGAATCTAAAGGGAAGGATTAGAGCTCTTAGACAGCAATGGAGAAAGAGAGTAACAACATCCCAGTCTATATTTACAAAATTAGTTTGTTTTAAAGTTGGTACGCAAGATAATCCGGAATGATGGGGGAGACAGGACAATTTAGTTCAGTGAAGCTCTTACATGCCATTAAATAGCTTACAACTTAACTAAATTGTTTTGAATCCTGGAGGAGAACTAGGGCAGAGAACTCAGTTCTATTAGGCCATTCCACCCTATCAATAGCTAAAAATAGCAGGTTCTCTGGTGGAAAAAAACTGATGTCATTATGCCCAAGATATTTGGAAAGAACCTCCGAGCTGAGTTGGAAAAGTCAAATAGTCTGTTGAACTTCAACCTCAATAAGGTCCATGTCCAGTGTGGACTCTTCTATTAGCATATGTGATGTGGTTCCAACCACTGGTCAAAACAGCAGCATCCATGTTTGCTAGGAGGTGGACATGATACCACTCTTCTCACTCTTCACTTTTAAGAATTCTGCCATGCTGGAGAAGTACTTCTGATTGGCTTCGGTGACCTTCTTCTCGGCTGCCTGTGGATTCACAATCTCCAGACCCTGCAAGTGGGTAGGGGAAAGTTTGCGCGGGCAAAGTAAAGACAAACAACGTGCAGAGTTTACCCAGTCTGGCACCCTTCAGCTGTGGGACTTTAGGAGTTGCAATTGCAAAACAGGTTGGAGGAGGCTGCTCTAGAGTGCTCTAGAAGGGCTGTATTGTACCCCACCTCCCCCAGCCTGGAGACGGAGGACAGGCAATTGCTTGCAGTGGCTGGGTCTGTTCTGCAAAAAGAGGACAAGGTAGCACATTCATCTTCCTCCCAAGCATGACCTACCCTTGCTAATACTAAAACTTTAGGCAGGGCACAAGGGAAGAAATATCCCTCTTTAGGACTACAGGGAAAATTATGTATTTCTCAAAATTCTACAGTGCGGTATATCCGCATTCCTAAAAGCTTATTATTAAGAGATACTTTTCTTCTCCCCCCGTGCTTGGGCTGATTCATTTCCATACTTCCTCCATGCTCCAAAATTAGAAGACTTTAGCATTCCAAATTCTTCAGATGTACACATACAAACCCCCTGCTTTAGTGCTTCCCAGTCATGGAGGAGTAACTGGAAAGTGGAATGTCAGCCAAGAGCAACGCTTACCTGCAGTGGAGTGAAAGCCACGCTGGAAGCTGTGCCCGAGGAACGGTCCCGGATGGTTGACTTTCCTCCGTACACCATGCTTTGCTTCTGGAGTGTGCGCTGGTTGGGACAAAAAAGGTGACCTTTGGGGCTTTAATATATATGGAAAGCAGTAGCTAGAAATGGTAGGGATCAAGTATTCTAGATCCCCTCTGGGAACGTCCTGTATTTGCAGTCTTCCCTAGACCAGAATCCTAATTATAAGCTATGCTGTTAGAGAAGGCAGCTAATGTAAGGCCCTCCAAAGCAGGGGTCCCCAACCTGTGGACCGCGGCCTGTTAGGAAGTGGGCCGCACAGCAGGTGAGCGGTGGTGGTCCACACGATTGGCTCCCGCCTGTAAACCCCCCGCCTACACGATTGGCTCCCGCCTGCAAATCCCACCCCCCATCCACGTGATTGGCTCCCGCCTGCAAACCCCACCCCCGGTCTGCGCAATTGGCTCCCGCCTGCAAACCCCGCCCCCCCCCAGTCTGCGCGATTGGCTCCCACCTGCAAACCCCGCCCCCCCGGTCCGTGGAAAAATTGTCTTCCACGACCGACCGGTCCCTGGTGCCAAAGAGGTTGGGTACCCCTGCTCTAAAGCAATCAGTCTTCAAGAAGTACTCCATCAAGGTGGATGGCAAAAGGCTTTGGGTAGGGAGAGAGTTCCAAAGAGTCCTAAGCAAAACTCAACATTACACGCTCAAAATAATCAGTGTGATAAAAGATTACATAGATATCGTGATTATGATCATACACAATGACTGAACCAGAGTTTACAAACTACAATGGTGGGGTTCACATACAATAACACATTAAAATGTAGCATGTTGCATGAACCCAGTCAAAAGCACTAATCCCAATTCTGGAGGCCTATGCAAGCCCAGAGCACTTGTAACGAGACCATGCCAATCCTGCTCCTTAGAAGAAAAAAACTCAAAACAGAAATTGGACATTCCAACTTTCCGAGTCCCTATTTCCTCACCTGCAGTGTTTTCGAGATGCGTGCCTTTGTGGCCTCGTTGACTTGTGTCTGCCGGACACGGCCACTGCCTGATTTGCCCAAGTGGCCAAGACTGAACCCAAGGTCTTCTTGGTAAGCATCTTCTTCAATCTAGAAAAGGCACGGGGATGAGAAGAAGTGAAGTGAATAATGTATTTAGGTCATGTCCATACCACCAAAGGATTCCTTTCAGTTTACAGAAGCTATAGCCAAATGAACCAGATGGGCAGGTTCCACCTTACGTAGATGGTCCTTCAAATACCCAAACACCAAGCCATATACAGCATTTTAGGTTAAAACCAGCCATTTGGATTGTACATAAGAGCCTATTGGTAGCTAACGCCACACCTAGAGTACTGATGTTATATGGCACTGGTAGATCTCAGCTATCGGCACATGAACCGCTGCATTTCATACCAACTGCATATTCTTGGTAATCTTCAAAATGTGTGGTAAAGTGTACTACAATAGTTGATTTGAGAGGTAATAAGGGCATAGTGGCAGATGTGGCATTTCTGAGCATATAGAACATACCAATCCATACAAGTTTCTGAGCCCCTATATGCAACATCAGAACTGTGTAAATGTGTTTTTTTAGCTTTTTGTAAAGTGTGATACAGCCCTGAGGTGACTCCCCCAGAAGAGTTTTCTCAATCTATCATACCAAGGCAACACTAGTAAACAGAAGTCAGAAATCCTCATTTCTGCTCTCGCCCTGTTTTGGAATTAGACAACCATGCACCCTCAAAGACCAGGACAAATCGTATATGAAGAAATAAAACATCAACTTTCCATACATAACTTGGCATTCCTCAGATGTGAAGAATGGTAACTCAGCACATTTGAAAGCCACAGATAGAGAAATGTTGCTGGGCAGAATCTCATACCTCTCCAAAGCTCATCCTGTTTGCCTGCTTCCGGATTTCTGTTAAGCCAAGACGCTCTTTCATCTTACGATACCTGAAGCAGGGAGCAAGTTCATTATGTTATAACCCAAGGGTCGGAAATGGCGGCTCGCGAGCCAGATGCGGCTCTTTGGCCCCTTGAGTGTGGCTCTTCCGCAGCTGAACTCACCCCCGCCCCTTCCACGTGATAGGCCCCCGCCCGCAAACCCCGCCCCCTGGCTCTCGCACTGAGCGAGGCCCGGCGCGGCAGGGAGGCAGCGCCATCTCCAGCCGCAGCAGCCCCTGCGCGGAGAGAGGCAAGCAGGCAGATAAGCGGGCAGGCCTCGTTTCCCGCCCCCATCATCATCTTCGCTCAACGCGGGCGGGCAGAAGCAGCCGAGGGGGGCGGGCCCGGCGGCGGAGGCCAGGGCTGCCCGCTTACCTGCCTGCCTGCTTCTCTCTGCGAGGCCCCCGATCCGGCTTGGACCCTGGGAAGGCAGCGGGGGGCCTCGCGGAGGGAGGCAAGCAGGCAGGTAAGCGGGCAGGCCTCGTTTCCCGCCCCCATCATCTTCGCTCAACGCGGGCGGGCGGAAGCGGCCGAGGGGGGCGGGCCCGGCGACGGAGGCCAGGGCTGCCCGCTTACCTGCCTGCCTGCTTCTCTCCGCGAGGCCCCCGATCCGGCTTGGACCCTGGGAAGGCAGCGGGGGGCCTCGCGGAGGGAGGCAAGCAGGCAGGTAAGCGGGCAGGCCTCGTTTCCCACCCTCCATCGTCTTCTTTCTTCCACGCGGGCGGGCGGAAGCGGCCGAGGGGGGCGGGCCCGGCGGCGGAGGCCAGGGCTGCCCGCTTACCTGCCTGCCTGCTTCTCTCCGCGAGGCCCCCGATCCGGCTTGGACCCTGGGAAGGCAGCGGGGGGCCTCGCGGAGGGAGGCAAGCAGGCAGGTAAGCGGGCAGGCCTCGTTTCCCACCCTCCATCGTCTTCTTTGTTCAACGCGTGCGGGCGAAGAGCGGCCGTGGGGGGGGGGCAGGCGGCGACGACAAGCGGCGCGCTTCAGGCTTTCAGCGCTGGAAGGCGGCCTCCTTCCAGCGCTGAAAGCCTGAAGCATGTCGTTTGTCGTCGCCGCCCCCCCCCCCCCACGGCCGCTCTTCGCCACAGATCCCGCCGGAGCTGATCTCCCTGGACCCCGGGCAGCTGGGCCGGGTGGACGCCCTCTCCCGCCCGCAAACCCCGCCCCCTTCCACGTGATTGGCCCCCGCCCGCAAACCTCGCCCCCTTCCATGCGAATGGCCCCCGCCCGCAAACCCCGCCCCCTTCCACGTGATTGGCCCCCGCCCGCAAACCCCGCCCCCTGGCTCTCTAGCATTTCAAAATGTGCACGAGCATGTCAAAATGGCTCCCGGCATAAAAAGTTTGCCGACCCCTGTTATAACCTATGCTAGTCTACGACCGTAATAAGATTGATTGGATTTAGATCATAACCTATGGCCTATATATAAATTTAGGTGAAGTCCTTCGTGCTGTCTGAGCTTGGTTGCTTGCTTGCAGACATTTCGTTGCCCGACTAGGCAACATCTTCAGTGCTAGAAGGGAGTGGGGTTTATTGTTTATATACAGTAGCTTGCCCTGACAGTGTTGGTGGGGGTGTTCACTCCCTTCTAGCACTGAAGATGTTGCCTAGTTGGGCAACGGAATGTCTGCAAGCAAGCAACCCAGCTCAGACAGCACCAAGGACTCCACGGTTCAACCCTGAGCTACAGATATTCTCTTCTATTGAAATTCAGGTGAGTTGTGCACTGAATATCAGAATCCCTGGGTATGGATGCCTAATTTTTGTGCACTTAATCTTCCGCCCTTTCCAAATACTTGGATGCAATTCTTAGTTCAACAACAACAAAATGCACATCCTGAGATAAAATACTATAGATGCAAAGCTATTTTTCTCAAATAAGAAAGTTCTGCATTTTTATCTTTCTTTACTAAAGGAAACAGTAGAAGAAGTGATGAGAGAGAGAGATATGGATGGATATGAATTCGACCTGCTTCTCACTTCCTGGCATTTTGCATGGCCTTCCCCCTTAGCTCATCCAAAGCCTTTCGCCAGGACCCCCGCACCTGCGGCCCCCCCGTTTCTTCCTCTGTCCGTCCAGAGGTGCTGGCAGTGGCTTCACTTGCTTCACCGGAGGTGGTTCCTGCCACTTATCAAACTTCCTCTCAATCTCTTCCTTGAGGTCATATCCAACCTGGATTGTTAACAGAAGGAAAACAGTAAGTTGCAGCAGGTGAGAGGAGCCCTTTTCAACCGGGAGGCCATGTTATCACAGTGGAAAGCTCTGGGGAGAAACATTTGAACAGTCAGAGGATCGAAGTGGGAAAAGTAAGAGTTCCAGCTTAGGCTGAAGAAATTTGGTTGCTACGTCTGTCGTTCATGGACTCCATGCACACACCTGAGCACACATCAAGACAAATCCCAGGTTCAACTTTTTTCTATGTTTCCTCTGTTAACCGGAGAGGCTGCGTACTGGGCGCCATACTAAAAACCAGGTTGACTTTATCCCTGCAGACTAAAGCTGGCCTATTAGGCTTCTCAATTTCTCTCCTCTTGGCCTAGCTCTATCATTTTAATCCTTCCCTACAGAAAAATTAGTTACTTCAGTTTTCACCTCCTTCCCACAGTAGATTCATTCCCTAGGCCAAACTAAAAATTGTCATCTTCTCACAAAACAGGGAAGTGTAATAGTTACATTAGAACCTGGAAACTCAGATTCAAAAACTCCCTAAACTGTGACAAACCTTGAGCCAACCAGCATCTCTCAATCTGATCTACAGGTAGTCCTCGCTTAATGACCATTTAGTTAGTGATGGTTCAGACTTATGACGGCGCCAAAACCCGACTTGTGACTGGACCTCGCACTTACGATTGTCCCAGTGTTCCCGCAATCGTGATTCAGGCGCTTGGCAACCAGTTCGCATTTACGACCGTTGCAGCATCCCTCGGTCATGTGATCACCATTTGTGACCTCCCAGCTGGTTTCTGGCAAGCAAACTCAATGGGGAACCACATGATTTGCTTAACGACCGTGTGGTTCGCTTGACGGCCATGTGATTTGCTTAACAACCACCACAAAATGGTCGTAAAATCAGGTCGGATTCGCTTAACGGCTGCATCACTTGGCGACCAAAATTCTGGTCCCAATTATGATCATTAAGCGAGGACTACCTGTACCTCAGAGTTTTGGTGCAGAGATAATCAGGACTGGCAAAGCCAACTCTGCTCTCAGGGATGGAACTAGGGTCTGTGTCACCTGGGGCAAACATGGATTCCGCCGCCCCCCATGGGTTATTTTGTCATTTTGGCGCCCCCGGGCGTCATTTTAGTGCACCCTCCAGCGTGGCGCCCGGGGCACATGCCCCGCTTGCCCCCCCCCCAGTTGCGGCCCTGTCTGCTCTCCTGTAGGTTCCTTAGAAGAGGGACAGGAAGAATGTGTAGCACAGAGATACCCCTCTTCCCTGTCTTGACAATCCATTCTAAATCCCCTCTTCCTTAGAGGAATTACTCATTTCCTTATTAAGCCTCCACAGAACCTCTAAAGATTTTACAAACATGAAAGCAATCATTATTGCCAGTACCCAACTTGCTCAAAAAGGGCTAAATAGCTTTCTGAGGGAGGTCCATATCTTTGGGCCTTGCTGCACACCTTCACTGAAACAAAGTCTTTTCAACCTTCACTTAGAGATGTCTCAGGAAGTCTGACTTGCGTTTCCTTTCCCTGCTACCACCCCAGTGGCCTAGAGCCCTTGACCTGCATGCCTCACCTTCCCTTCAGGGCTCTCATGGAAGCTGTCAACCCGAGCTGCTAGGGTGCATTTTGCTGCCACCAAGCGCGCTGCTTTCCTCCGCAGATCCTACAAAGAAGGAATAAAAACCAATACTGGTTTCGTGTGGTTGGGAGCCTCACGCACAAACACACCAATCAGAAAAGGAGCTACAGATTCGCATACGTACCGGAGGCAGTGACTGTACAATGTCACTGTGGTAGATGTAGCCAGTGTGAGGCAACACGGAAGTGCTGGAAAAGCCCGAGAGGGTTTTCCTCTGGGCTCCCAGGAGCATGATGTTACAAGCTGGCATCTTGGAAAGGTTTGTGAGGCCACCAGCAATGCCTTAATCAAAGAAGAAACCGAGAGTGAACATCATATAGTAGGATGAAGCAGCCAGAAGCTTCAAGGCTTTTGATGAGCCAATTTCTGGCATGTCATGTTCCCCGCTTGCTGAGATTTGCAGAGAAGGGCCTCTCCCTTGGAAGTTCAGCTTGCTGTACACAAAGAAGGCTTCCTGCTAATCCCTGACCATGGAGGTTTGCCAGAATCAATCATGTATCAGAAATATAATCTTTACTGTTCAACAGGGCATTTCTTGATTCCATAGCTTTAAAGGAAAAACAAAAACATCTCACTTGCGAGCTATTCTGATAAACTTTGGAAAGCTGAGTTTCAAGAGTAAAATAATTTTTCCTAATAACAAAACAATGTCATGTCAGGGGAAAGATTTAACTTCCCTCTAAAAACCACATACTTCAGGTCCTTTTCTGTCAACAGCAACTCTACATTCCAGTCAAAAACTCCTATTTTTCCATGCCCGGCACAGCTCTCCAGCAACAGACTTACCCATGATCTTAGCAGCAGTGGAGGCCCCAACGATGATGGACAGGTTTGGGGCAATGAAGGACATACGGGACTCCACATACTCATAGATGCGGTGCTTCGATTGGTTCAGCTCTAGGGCCATGTCACAGGCCTCCTCGATGCGTTCTAGTTCCTCCTCAGTCAACTGTTGCCTGCAATGGGAGAAAGAGCCCCCTTGAGACCTTGATAGTAAGCCATCATATTCATTTTGCAACACTGATACAGGTAGTCCTCGACTTATGACCATTCATTTAGTGACTGTTCGAAGTTACAATGGCACTGAAAAAAGTTACTTGCGACGGGTCTTCGCACTTACAACCGTCGCAGCATCCCTGCGGTCATGTGATCAAAATTCAGGTGCTTGGCAACCGGCATGTGTTTATGACAGTTGCAGTATCCCAGGGTCATGTGATCGCCATTTGCGACCTTTCCAGCCGGCTTCTGACAAGCAAAATCAATGGATTTTGTGATTTGCTTAACGACCATGGCAAAAAAGTTGTAAAATTGGCACAGTCATGTGATACCTCACTTAATGACAGCATTGCTTAGCGACTAAAGTTCCAGTCCCAATTGTGGTTGTAAGTCAAGGACTACCTGTATTAGCAACATGCTAAAGCAAGATCCTTTTGATTAGGGTCTCTCAGTATCGTCCTTCATTCATTCATTCATTCATTCATTCATTCATTCATTCATTCATTCAATTTTTAACCCGCCTTTATTTATTTTTTTAATAAATAACTCAAGGCGGCGAACATACCTAATACTCCTTCCTCCTATTTTCCCCACAACAGCAACCCTGTGAGATGAGTTGGGCTGAGAGACAGGGACTGGCCCAAGGTCACCCAGCCGGCTTTCGTGCCTAAGGCGGGACTAGAACTCCCAGTCTCCTGGTTTGCCATTGGCTCCTTCCTTGGGCTGAGAGAGGGACTGGCCCAATTAGCTCCATCTTCCCCAACCTGGTGGCACTGGGTTTGGCTTTAGATGTTGTGGATTGGATCTTAAACTCTTTTAATTCCTTTATCTATGCTGGAATCTGGAGGGCACCAAGTCAGAGAAGAGTGCTCAAATGAAATTTGAGACAAAAAGCACTTTTCAGAATTTGCAGGATTCAGGAACATGAGTAAGGGCAGAGATAATAAATAAGGTAATGTTTTCCTTCCTTCCTTCGGATCTTTAGCCATGCAGGCAAACCACATCAAGAACAATATTTGAAATATGCTAGCAATTTTATTTCTGTCCTCAAGTGTGCTAAAAAAAGAAAAGCTAGGTGCACACCTTTCCTGTCTCCCTACCCTCTCAAAGATAGTCAGACAGTAATGATTGTCAGATGTTGATATACAAGCATCACCAGAAAATCCCCACTTTCATTTGGACCCCAGCACTTTTTCACACATCACGTAGAACATGGCTGGCTGGGGAATTCTGGGAGTTGAAGTCCACACATCTTAAAGTTGCCAAGGTTGAGAAACACTGCTGTAATGGAAAACTACTGTGATGGTTAACCTGTGATAATTACAAAAATGAGTAGCTCTCCTCTTGACTGCAGAAGTGAGATTCTTTTTTAAATACCTAAGAGCCCTCCTCTCTCAGAGGAAGGGGGAAAAAAGCACACCAAAGAGAAGAGGGCTGGGACAAGATCTTTTCCCTCAGTGTGAAAAGAATTAAGAAAAATTAAAGGAATTTCTCACCTTCAGTCGCGAGTGTTACAATCTGTGGTTTCTTTTGGCCCTGTGTGTGGATTTGGCCCCAGCCCCTTCCCAGGATGCTTCCAGAGCTGATCTCCCACATCCCTTCTAAATCCTCCCCTCTGTTTTTAGAGTGCCCACCTTACCCCTGGGTGGTGGATGCGGTGACACTGACCACCATGATTGTGGCGTTGGTAAGGATTTGTTGAAGGTTCTCATTGTTCTTGCATTTGTCCAGACTGTTGCCCAGTTCCTGCAAAGGTCCGACATTTGAAGGAGAGGTTAGCTTTCGACCCTGACCAGGACTCTTTGTACAAATACATGCTGGGCTGAAAGGCACTATAAGTAGTACCACAGATACTTCATCCGATTTCAAAATGTCAGGCCAAGAACTGAGGAGTTGGAAGGATAAGCACGTTCTGGATTTGTCAATTAATCCAAGAACCAAGGACCACTGAGAGGCTGAATTCTCTATTCTCCATATTCTATTTCTATTCTCTATAGAATATTATCTAACCCAGCAGCCTCGTCCTTGCCAAAGATGCAGCACTACAAGGCACTTCCTTCAGCTTTTGCAACTAAGAGCAGAGTCTGTTTTTTTCCTCATCCTTTCCCATTCCTTTTATCATACCTTTTGCACAGCAAGCCTGAGGGACCATCTTAGCCATCTTTTTAAGTCAGAGTACACAGTTGGCTGAAAACAAAGGCTAAAAAATACTTCAGAGAAACAAATGGTAGTGTTCTCATTGTTATCTTCCTATATACCTAGAACAGGGCTTTCCAAACTTTTGCCGTTGGCAACACACCAATGGCCGGTGCGCAAAACCCTGGAAGCGCTTCTGGTTTGCCGCCACCGCCGCACTTTCAGGTTTTTGCGCGCTGCGGCGGCCTAGTGTGTTGCGTGACAACCTGGAAGCGCTGATGGCCCGCAGCCGCATGCGGCGGTGGTGCGCCATCAGCGCTTCCGGGTTGTCGCGCAACACACTTGGGGCCCATAGGCGACACAATACTGTGTCGCGACACACAGTTTGGAAAGCCCTGACCTATAAGATAAAACTAAGTTCTGTGACTGAATAAGGATCAGGGCCTGCATTTCCTGCACCTATATTCTCTATTTCTGTATTTTGTTCCCTCCCTGTGTACTTGACGACAGCTCCTAGAATGGGAGCGATGTTGGCTTTGGCTTCTTTGACATATCTGGAGGATACCAGATGAGGGAAGGCTGAATAAAAGTGCTGAGTTTCAGTCCAGGAAACCTAGACGCAAATTCTTATATGGCCATAAAACTCAGTGAATAAGTAACAAAAGTAACCAATGGGGTGTGATTGCTAAGAATGCAGAGACACTATGGATGATGATGGTAATAATAATAATAATAATAATAATAATAATAATAATAATAAATTAAACTGGTATGCTGTCCGGCTCTCAACAACTCTGGGCGACTCACAGCAATCAAAGAAATGTCAATAAAAACAATGAAGAATAGATACATGATGGCAAGCGTGATGAAATGAGGGGTTTCATTCTCCCACACTGAAGGTCTTCACAGCTCCTCTAAACCAGGGGTCTCCAACCTGTGGGCCGTGGCCTGTTAGGAACTGGGCCGTGGGGCTCCTGCCCGCAAACCCCGCCCCCTTCTGTGCGATTGGCTCCCACCTGCAAACCCTGCCCCCCGGTGCTTTGTGATTGGCTCCCGCCCGCAAACCCCACCCCCGGGGCATGCGATTGGCTCCTGCCAGCAAACCCTGCCCCCCGGTCCATGGAAATCCTGGAAACCCCGTCCCCCGGAAAAATCGTCTTTTGAAACCGGTCCCTGGCGCCAAAAAGGTTGGGGACGGCTGCTCTAAACAACAGCAGAGCGGGGGCCATCTGGATCTTGGGGGGAACCTCATTCCAAAAGGCAGCATTTACGGTAGTCATGAGAGTAAACTGAAGAATGAACTTTGCATATTTTAAGAACAAGCACAATACCTTAACAGTTCGGATGTAGTCCAGAGCATTGGGAACAAGGGATTCTAGTTCTGGGAATCGCTTGGAGTATTTGTCTCGGATAAACTTGTGTATAATATCTAGAGACAAAAGATAACAATCCACAAAGCAGAAAGATGATTGTGAGTGCGGAACAAGCTTCCTCAATCTAATAACCCGTAATTGGATTAGATTTCGAGCCTCAGAATTCCAAGGCAGGATGTTGGGTGGGAATGATGTGAGTTCTGATCCAATACATCTGGCACTTGCCAGCTGGGGAGGCTGCATGAGAGAACCAAAGCAAATCTCCAAAACCAAAACCATCCTGCCGCAGTTCTTTTTAGTACTGTTGAACCAACGGGCCCCTTTAGGAATAGGCCAGACTGGACTTTTTGTACATTTGATGCCATAAAAGTAGCATATTTATACATCCTTGCACCTCATATGTTCTAACTTCTACACCAGTGTTTCTAAATCTCAGGATCTTTAAGCTGTGTAGACTTTAATTCTCAGAATTTCCCAGCCAGCAAGGCTGGCTGGGGAATTCTGGGAGTTGAAGTCCACACAGGTTAAAATTGCTGAGGTTGAGAAACACTGCTCTACGCCGTCAGTTATTAGATCACCTCCCTTTCCCAGAAATCCACTGTACTCATACCGCTGCAGACATATCACTGCATAACACCTACTATATTGTTTCTAGTACCTTCCTAGCCCTGCCCCCAAACAAACAGCCAAGGTTTTGCACTCACTCAGTTCATTCTCAATCTCTACTGTGAGGTTGTTGGCATCCACAATGACCCTGTATTCAGGAGCTGCTTCTACTGGACCTAGAACTGGGGCGGGAAGAAGAGGATAGTCAAAATGTATGCAGTGTAGGTGACTGTGAGGTGGGTTCACAGAGGGGTCCAAGCTCTGGACTAAAAGGAAATTAGGTGTCTTAACGCAGGAACAGGAAGTAACCTCAGGAGGCTCAAAAATTTAAGGGAAGTGTTATAGGCATCACTGTTTTTTCACAAATTTCAACAGTACCTTCAGATGCTTTTGGCTGCTTGCTGATGTATTCCTCAATCTTCAACATGATTTCAGCAAACTGCACAAGAGAAATAAAAAGATCTAAAGTCACGCTTCCCTTCCATCTTGAACGTCAGAGTGTAAAACAATAGTGGCAGGTTACAGAACATGTGGTGTTGAGGCCAAAATCAGCTTTGAAATCTAATCTTATTATTCAAGCCAAAACCATTTAAAGGACAATTCTTTAGTATCTTTCTAATTACTAAGAAATACTTTATTTCTGACTGCCTCTCTGTCTGATCAAATTGGCATGGTCATAGAGATGCCTTCACAAGCATATTAAACTGATGAGTCCTCTTCTATGTGAAAGATGTCCATTTCTCTTACAATTTTGCTATCCCACAGCTTGGCAATACTCTTGACTGAATCAGCTGCCAGATCCAATTGCATCTCTTCATGGACATCTTCGATGGGAGACTCATCCTCTTCATCTGCAAAACTGCCATCCTCTTCCTCTGCTGCCTCTTCAAGGTCAGCCAAAAGCTCATCTGCTAAAGACATGGTGGATCAAGGCTGAAAAGAGAATAAAACTGGATTAGAGAAGACAGCCAAAACGGGGTTAATGAAAAAACTAAAGTAATTGGATTAAGATTCAGAGCCTTACTTATTAATCTTTTCTCATTACTGGCTGGGGAACAGTTCCAATCCCATATTTCTGCAACCAGCCACCCTCCAGAAGGTAGGACCTCAGTTTCCAGACACCACTATAGGAATATAATCTTAAGACTTCTGTAAGGCTCAGCTAACGTGTAATAATTGTAACACGTGAAACTTTCTAGAATGTCATGCACAACCTTAGAACCTCAATAAGCACAACAATCCAGTTTGCTAAGCTTTTCAATTCCTTTCTCTTTCATTCTGTCTCCCTGAAGGAATCTCCTCCTCGCCACAGTTGCAACTGCTTTCCTATCAAAACCATTTAAGTCAAACATTTCCAGCTCTTACTAGCTCCTCCCGATATACATCCCTTCTAATCTCTTCTTCAGTTTCTAACATAGAATCCTCCAGCCTTCCAGTATTCCAACAAACCATGTTTCATACCAACATTCATTCCTAGGAAACATGTGGACTTCCAGGCCTCCCCCTCTACCATCTAGTAAACCAATTCCAGTTTTCTGTACCAGAATCATAACTCTTCTGCCCACATCCCCTTCCTTTTTTCACCATTGCCAAGAGGCACTTCCCAAACATTAAGCCTTCTTTTCCTCCTTTCCATGGGCACTTGTAGTGGGTGGGGAGGAGTGTACATAATAATAATTAAACTTGTGTGCTGCTCACAACAATCAAATAAATTACAATAAAATCAATTTTTTTAAAAAAAGATTAAAAATGGCAAGTGTGATGAAGTGAGGGGTCTCACTCACCAAAGGCATGTGGGGGCATTCTGGATCTTGGGGGTAACCTCATCATGATTACATCATGATGCAAGTGATACAAATTACATAATTCACATCATTAATTTTGTGATGTTATGTAGCATCATTGCGGTGTATCTATACGCCAATATCATAACATGCACAGTGTCATTGAGTCTTCTATAAGATGTCTATGCTCCTTTCCCAGAGTTAAAATTTAATGCTGATTCTAGGAACTTTTTCTCAACATCTTCACAAATAAAACATACAACTGAACACTTCGATTTTGAACCAAAAGTGTATACTATCTTATAAGGTAGCTTCAGGCAAAGCTTTATCTCAGTGTCTTCATTTGGGACTAACATTTTTAATTAGATACTTATTTAAGGCACCTTTACTATGAAAATTCACCTTGTAAGTTTCATCCACTCACTTTATCTCAGCCCAACCTGCCCCACCAGATTGTTTCTAAGGGGAAAAGTGAAGGAAGGAATGCTTTGTAAAATGGCTTGACTTTCCGCAAGAGATATAAATGAAATAAATGTTTAAATCCAGGACTTTCCATTTAAGGAAATGAGTGAAGAGGAAAATGGAAAGCAAGAGTATTCAGAGATTAAATGTTAAATGGATCTTGTAATGATTGTGCACAACCTACCCTGCAAAGTCTGTGAAACTATTTAATATGGCAATTGTTACATACATAAAAAAGAACTACCACGAGTGGAGTTATGTGGTACATACCTGGTAGAAACAAAAGGAATAGTATAGCGATGCAATTATAAAGTGATGCCAAAAGAACTCACTGGCTGGGTTCTTACAACTTTATATTTTATTTTAATCTATTTTATTGTAAACCGCCCAGAGTTCCCCGTTGGGGGAGATGGGCGGTCATATAAATTAAATAAATAACAATAATAACAACTTACTTCATCCAGGTTGTAAAAAATTCTACTGTGATTCATAAATGTGTAACATTGTTATGCAGAACATAATGAAGAAGAAGAGTAAAAATAATAACAGCTCCAATGCAAGAAGATTGGGGCAGGGAGGGGATGGGGTTGAGGTACACAAGGGTGTATATAGCAACCCACAGTGATCTCAAAATTATGACACACACAATGACATTGTTGTACAAATGCCACAATTTCTTAGAAGGCATTTAGAAGTTCCTAAGCCTCTTGATGAGGGTGAAAGAGGAGAGTGCAAAAGCTGGCTTGAAACTCAACATTAAAAAAACCCAGATCATGGCATCTGGTCCCATCACTTCCTGGCAAATAGAAGGGGAAGAAATGGAAGCAGTGACAGATTTTATTTTCTTGGGCTCCAAGATCACCGCAGACGGTGACTGCAGCCATGAAATTAAAAGACGCTTGCTCCTTGGAAGGAAAGCTATGGCAAACCTAGACAGCATATTAAAAAGCAGAGACATCACCTTGCCGACAAAGGTCCGTATAGTTAAAGCTATGGTTTTTCCAGTAGCAATGTATGGCTGTGAGAGTTGGACCATAAGGAAGGCTGAGCGCCGAAGAATTGATGCTTTCGAGCTGTGGTGCTGGAGAAGACTCTTGAGAGTCCCTTGGACTGCAAGGAGGTCAAACCAGTCAATCCTAAAGGAAATCAACCCTGACTGCTCATTGGAAGGACAGATGCTGAAGCTGAAGCTCAAATACTTTGGCCACCTAATGAGAAGAGAGGACTCACTGGAAAAGACCCTGATGCTGGGAAAGACTGAGGGCAAAAGGAGAAGGGGACGGCAGAGGATGAGATGGTTAGATAGCATCACCGATGTAATGAACATGAATTTGAGTAAACTCCGAGAGACAGTGGAGGACAGGAAGGCCTGGCGTGCTATGGTCCATGAGGTCACGAAGAGTCGGACACGACTGAACGACTGAACAACAACAAAAAAGTTGCAGCACCTGCATGACAGCATGAAGCACCTATCATGTCTCCCCACCCATGAAAGCTCATGGAGGCACATCAGAAAAACGGGGGCTGCACCACCATGAATACTGGACAATACTTACAGTGACCATATTTTCTTGGAAAAAATAAAGGACAAACTTGAAAAAGGGGCAAATCTGAAAGAGGTTCATAAGCATTTATCTATCAAATTTCTATGACCGCCCATCTCCCCCTCAAGGAGGGACTCTGGGCGGTAATAAGTATTAAAAAAATATTTTTGTTTATAACTTTGCTTTACAAAGGGAAAATGAAGAGCAAAACCAAGAAAAATAATTAAATTACATCTAAAAGACAGCTTTCTGAAATAAAGGACTGTCCTTCACAGTAGAATAAAAGGCGTATGGTCACTGTAACAATATTGAAAGCGCATGCGAGAGGCCGTGCAGAGCAGCTGCGAAAATACTGGATTCAGGCTGGGGAGAGTCAGTCAGGATCCTTCAATGGGCCACAGGGTTCACCGAGCCAGCTGAGTCCCAGCCGCTCCTCCTAGCCTACCTCGGAGGGTTGTTAGGAGGACTGCGGGGAGGGGGGAGAATTAGCGCTCTAATTAATATGTAGATTAAATAAGGCATTAAACCCCAATCCAGTCTCCTCCATCCTTTGTGGATTCCCATTCCCTCTCACCGGCTACCGGCTTCTTCACCTCAACGCCGCTCCAGCTTCTGCTCAGTCCGCCGTTACACCCGTGACGCACCCGACCACGTCCCTCCTACGTTCATCATGGACGCCCCAAGCGCGAAACTAAGAACTGGAGAAAGAATCAGAGTAGCCAAAGGTACGCTACTTCCGGTTCCGGTTTCGACGCCATTTGCGTGGCGTAATGCCGAATGAGCAAAGGCCTGTTTTGCCCCCTTAACTCTATGGGCGCCTGGAAATAAGCGCAGAAAGCGTTCAGCTTCGAGGCCGTTCGGAACCGCGGCCAATGGCCTTCTCCCATTTCTCTTCAGACGGTGGGTCGCTCTGCAATGCTTACTCTATGGCCACAGGCCTCCGAAATGCATGGTGACGTCACCATCCCTCCCTGCGCGACCTTCCCTCGACCCCATCTCTATAGACTTCGTGCCTGAAATGATCGGAGGAACGGGACCGAAAACACGCACTGCATATACGTAAATGCGACGCGACAGTCTCTTTTGTCAGGGCATGGCCAACTTATACTCAGAGGTCATCGGAGTGCGACGCCTCTTTTCCTCCAATTAAACTGTGGGCACGAAGCTTGTTTGTTGCTGCAGCACTTTTGTTAGCTGCTTGTGTACGTCATCAGTCAGCGCCGGGTCGTCTCTGTAGTTTTCGTGGTCTCATTGGAAAAGGTAGGAGTAGCGTGGAGGCTGAGGTAGGCTTGATGTCTTAGAAAATCCATTTCTAGAAGCTCTTTAGCCAATGAGAACGCATTTTGCAGCCTGACACCGTTCACTTGTGCTGGACTCTTACAATTCCCATGACCGGAGTTGTAAGCCGTCCCTTGGAGACTCCAAAAGTGGAGCCTCGTCTCTTTTTACAAGCGTTAACTGATGCCTCTTTCTGACCAGAATTAAGCCATTCTAATCAATTCCCTAGAATAAGTTTTATTTAGCTTGTGACTACTGTAATTCAAACCGAACATAATTCAACTTGGTACTCTCTAAATGTGTTGAGATTGCATTTTCCCTTTTCCTAGCAAGTATGGCCATCGGCTGGGAATTTCCAAATGCACTAAATCGGAAGGGCAGGAGGTTGGAAATGGTTTCCTTAAATAATTTTCTCTGCTCTTACATTTGTTTTGAGCTAGAAACCGAAGGGAAAATGTACAATCTTATATGATCAGAAGCAAGTCACATTTAATTGAGCAGGGCTTATTCTGACAAAAATATCTACAGGTTTATTACCAACTCTAAATAAATCAGTAGAGGTGATTATAAATCACCTGGTCCTGTATCCCTCTATTTTAAATGAGGGAGGAAAAGGGATCTTTATTTCATAGATTTGTATTCTTCCTTTCCTTCAGGAACACTTGTTTCTCCTATTTTCCCCCCTCCCCCACAACCACCCTGTATGGTAGGTTAGGCTGACATGGAGTGATTGGCTCAGATATTTGGGAAGGTGTAATGCTTTTCAAGTGACTCCTTGAATCACCTTGCTGTGCTGAAATTGATATAGCTGTAGATAGTTCATATTTAATAATCTATTGCTTTCTCTTTAAGTTTCTAGAACAGAGTCATGGCTGCTGTGGGTTTTGAAGAATTTTCAGTGCCTCCTGGCTCAGAGCTGGCATTACCCCCTCTTTTTGGTGGAAATATCTTAGAAAGTGAATTAGAGACTGAGGTGGAATTTGCTGATGGTGGGATACCAGAAGAAGAGGAAGAGGAGGGTCTGTTGCGGCAACAGGAGATGACTCGACGCAAGTGTCAAGTGCTTGCCCGACGATGCAAGGAGTTAGAGCAGGTATAAGATTGGAGTGAATATGTTTTCCCCTGTTTAGTAACAATGTTTCTATTTTGTTTGTTAATAAAGAATAGGGGATAGATACAGGGTTGCTGTGATGGTTAGGCCATAGGTCAATCATATGATGTTGCTTTGTACAGAGTAAGACCACTGATCTGTCTAGTCCAGTTTTGTCCATCCAGACTGCTTACAGTCATGTATCCATTTTGTTAACATTATGCAATTTCTTCAGGGCCAAAATGTGGTTTGGATATTTCTTTTTTCTCCAATTTTATTCTTACAAAACAACCCTGTGAGTTGGACTGCATTGTGAGTCAGCAACTGACCCAGAATCAGTACATGAGTATCCGTGCCTGAGAGTGTACTTGTACGTTGCTTTTCCTTATTCTATTCCAACCACAGTACATTATGCTTGTTCTTTACACAGTATTCTGGCATGCATTAACCTGAGATCATTTATACAGAAAAGCCAGGGATTGAACATGAGACATTTTGCCTGTTAATATATTTTCTACTGAAGTCTTTGTAAATCATTTAGCCCCTGGTGGCTTTGGGATTGTACTGTGAAATGTTGTAGTTGTAGGAACAGGCTGCGTGATTTTGGAACTTTGATATTGTGGTCAGGTTATTGGTTGTACAATTATTTTTAAAAAGTTCTTGATTTCAAATTTTAAGGTTAGAATCTGATGGGGGAAAAAAGGTTGGAACTGTAGCCTTTTAATTATATAGAAGAGAATAAAGAATTTGTTTTTTACTGATCACTGGTAATCCTAGTTCAGTACTGTTATTACTGGCCAGCAGCATCTCTTCAGAGTTTTAGGGAGAACAACTTTCTAGTCCTACTTGATAATAGCAGAAAGCGATATTGTGATATTTTGCAGGCAAACACATATGCTTTACTAGCAAACTACTGTATGAGTGTGCAAAATACCCCATTATGGAATATTCTTATCTCAGAACAGTCTGTTTTGAATGTTTCAGAAATGGTTTGATCTTGAAACAGGCACACTTTTAATAAACAACTTCCCAACAACCTTGTGAAATAAGAGAGACTTGAGAGAGAGTGTGGAATGGCCTCTTACTACATAAGGCTGGATGAGGATTTGGACCTACTGTAGGTCTCCCTGGCCTCAATCCAGCATGCTGTTCACAAGAGTACACTAACGCTATGTGTGCAGGAAAAAGGAGTACTATATGTGGATACTACATAGAGCAATGGTGAAAAATTTAAGTGACACAACTGTTAAGCGAAGACTGAGGAGGAAGAGGGAGGAATTGTTGAGTAAATGGGAAAAAGATGTCCAGCTAATATTGATCCCCATTATAGGTGAATGAGAGAATGTTAAACCGGCTCCATCAGGTCCAGAGAATAACACTGCGTCTCAAACAGGAAAGGAGGTGAGTCAGAAGATATGGTAGGTACAAAGTGTTAAGTATGTTCCCCTTTGTTCAAGGCTACAACTTTAAAAACTAGCTGGATCGGACCCAAAGGACATTTAGTTTTGGATGGGGAACCTGTGACTATCCAGACTTTGCTAAGCTGCAGTTCTCAGGATTGGTAACTATAACCTATACTGGCTGGGCCTTCTGAGAGTTGTTATTCATCAAGATTTAAGGGCAACCCTGCTTCTGAACGAAGAGATTCCATTGCATGTTTATACCAAACAGATGAATTTTAACTTCTTCCATCTAAAACTATCTCTTTTCACCCCGGTTATCATTTTGTGAGACAATTCCTGGTTACAAAAGAAGACAGTTATACAAAAGGTTGGTTTAAAAGAATCTATTTCTGTTTCTCTTGAGGTTTCTCATGAGAGTTTTGGATTCCTATGGTGACAATTACAGACAAGGCCACCTTGATATTGTCTTGGAGGTAAGAAAGAGTCTTAGATTTAGGCCGCGTTTACACATCACTCTAAACTTTGTTTAGGTGTTGTATGAATTCATACATATTGTTTCTAAATGATGGTCTAAGCCTTAGCACAATAAGTGAACTCAATTGGTTGTGTCTTACGCAGTGACCCATAGTTAAGCAAACTGTGTAATGGGTGAATGCAGCTTAAACATAAAATTACAATGTGGATGAGCTAAGACTTAGCAGAGCCTCTGACAGAGTCAAGAAAGTGGAAGAGGGCAGCAAGAGTCAGGAGCCAAGTTAATGCTTGATTTATCTCCAGCAAGGAATATTACAATACATGCTAACAGTTCTATTTATTTCACTGAGATTTGAGGGCCCCTACCCTCTTAGCCTTCCGGAAGGCTGTAAACACCTGGCTCTTTTCACAAGTGTTGGGCTAGGAGGGGAGTGACCCCAGCAAATGTAGGGCTGACATGGTGATGTTGTGGTGGGAAGTGTGATGCTCTCCCTTGTAAGGTGTGGGACTGTTGTTTCATATTTATGTTTTTACTGGTTGTTTGTTGTGAGCTGCCAAGAATTATTGTGTATAACAGGGGTCCCCAACCTGTGGGCCATGGCCTGTTAGGATGTGGGCCGCGGGGCTCCTGCCTGCAAACCCCGCCCCCTGGTGCGCATGATTACCCCGCCCCCGGTGCATGCGATTGGCTCCCGTCTGCAAACCCCGCCCCCGGTGCACGCGATTGGCTCCCGCCTGCAAATCCCCCCTGGTGCGCGTGATTGGCTACCACCTGCAAACCGCGCTCCCCAGTGCACGCGATTGGCTTCTGCCTGCAAACCCGCCACCCCGTGCGCGTGATTGGCTTCCGCCTGCAAACCCCGCCCCCCCGGTCTGTGGAAAAATTTTCTTCCACAACCAGTCCCTGGTGCCAAAAAGGTTCGGGACCACTGGTGTATAAGATGGATTGCCATATACATTTCTTAAATAAATATAAATAAACTTGATTTAATTAAGTCAGAATAAATGTTGACTTACACTATATGCATAACTGGGTTATTTAAAGTCCCAGCAGCTACATCCATGCAATATGCTCAACTATAAACCAGCGTAACACCATTGTGGTGTTCACATGCTGTATACAAGCAAATAAACTATATTAAGTATTAATGGCCTGATTCACAAACAGATGCATGTGGTTTGGAGAAGGGGGCAGTGGTGAAATGTATTTATTTAATAGGTTTATAGAGTATATGATACACAAATACAGTTAAAGCTGAACAGTATAATTACTTAAAATAATAAAACCCATAATCTAGTTTTCCAAGTAAATACTCAAATATTAATAGTTTAATACGGCGCCACTGGTTATAATCAATTCCCAGAGGCCTGCTGGAAGAGCCATGTTTTCACCTGCTTCTAGAAGGCATGAGCGGGGAGGCCGTTCTTGCTTCGGCTGCTACAGAGAATGCCTTTGGGCCTCCTCCCGCTGTTTCTCCTGAGACTCTTAGCAAGTGTTCCCTAGTTATTTGGGTGGGACAGGCAAAACCTATCAGGGAAGGGCAGGGAACAGAAACAGAGGTGGGGGTGGCTGAGTCTCACCTCCATGCCTTCCATAATGGCTCTCACTACAATCACCATCCATCTTAGGATTTTGTTTTCTTAAAATTGATAAAAGAAACCAAAATCAGGAACTGGCACAGTGCAAAGGTTGGGATACCTTACTAAATGGTCACTTTGTAGCAAGCCAAGACAGTCCTCACTTGGCAAAAAGAGAGAACCAGAGTGGCGTTGCGATGGCTGGCATCTGGGAGACCCGGGTTCTAGTCCACCCTCACTGAGTGACTTTGTGCCACCGAATCTTTCTCAGATTGGCCTGTCCCACATGGGTGTTGTTGGAGGGGAAAATTGGAGGAGGGAATGATTGATTGATTGATTGATTGATTCATTCATTCATTCATTCATTCATTCATTCATTCAAGTTCTATAGCCGCCCATCTCAACAAGTGACTCTGGGCGGCTTACAACAATAAAAACCATAAAACAGTTGAAGCAATTACAATTAAAACAATTAAAATACAAAATAAATATACATGGCTGCCCAGTAAGCAATGTATGGATGTTAATATAGCCAAGAAACGGGACCATCCCCACGTTCGGGGCCCCAGGCCCGGGCACATAACCAGGTCTTCACGGCCTTGCGAAAGGCCAACAGGGTCGGGGACATCCTGATCTCTGAAGGGAGAATGTTCCAGAGGGCAGGGGCTACAGCAGAGAAGGCGCGCCTTCTAGTCCCCGCCAACCGACACTCCTTGGCTGACGGGACCCGTAGCATACCCAGCCTACCAGATCGAATTGGACGGGTAGAAACAACTGGGAAAAGACGGTCCCTCAGGTAACCCCGTCGCAAGCCATGAAGGTCTTTAAAGGTGACAACCAGCACCTTGAATGTTATGTGTGCTGCCTTTTCTTCTAAACAAAAAGGTGGGATATGAATCAAACAAGTAAATAAATGTAGGATTTATATTTCAGGAGTGCATTTAATTCAAGTTTACTAAGTGCTATTATCTGTCACAGACTTTTGAAGACAAAATATTAAATCAGAGTGATTCATACCAGAATGCTATAATTATCTGCCCGCCCCCCCCCCCCCTTAGTGAGAAAGGACATCCATTCTTTTAGCAAAGTGGGGCTGGCCTCATACATTGCACTATGCATAATATTTGGTTTTAGCTTAGTGTTTTGCATGAATACAGCCTAATCAATAAACCACGATTAAACAATTAATACTTTGCTGCAACCCAGGAATCGGGCTTGATTCCCTGTTACACCTTATATTCCCCTTTAATTGTCATCCACCATTTGCTGCCCCCCTGTAGAGTTCCAGAACGGCTCCCTTTCTGCAAAACTAGAAGGGTTTGATGGCCAAATGCCATGACGCTATAGTGCCTTTGTAGGGAGGAGTCAGGCTTGAGTTCTTTGCTACCTTCATTGGTTGGTTCATTCAACTCCCCCAAGCTGGATAGAAAAGCAAGGGCAATTCTCTCCCCCACCCCCAACCACACACTGCAATCACCACGTGGTTTCCATTGGGGGAAAATGTTAAAATGGAAGAATTCTGGTTGCATTGCCTTCTCTGCTTAGGATGAAGGAATCCATGGTGCAGATGTTCCAACTCCTGGCAATGCAGAGAACGAGCCCTGTGAGAAAGAAACCCCCAGGTGCCCACCTGCCCAGGAGCCAGAGAGCCTCTCCCCCAGTGAAGGCCCCATCAGCAAGAAGCGGCGGCGCCACCTGCGAGAGGAGAAGGAAGGGAGGATGCGGCGAGCAGCCCCAACGTTGCTGCCCATGGAGGAATTTCCTGTGCAGGTACTGGGGAGTACTCGGGCTTGATGGTCCTACAATCTAAATCGCCCCCCCCATCTCTGCCCTTTTGGCCGCCCTGCACCCCCACTGCCCTGCACTCCGCCACCCCCTGCCACCCCCAGCTGACCTTCGCCACCTCCTTCCTCCCGCTGCTGGCGAGGCATGCCCGGCCAAGGCAACTGCTGGCCCTTCGCGCGGCCTTCCCGGAGCCTCGCGCAACTTTGGGAAGGTCTCACGCAGCCAGCGGCTGCCTCCTGAAGGGCCAGGCGCACCTTGTCAGCAGCGGAAGGAAGAAGTTGGTGAAGATCAGCGGGGGGTGGCAGAATGCAGGGCAGCCCAAAGGGCAGGGATGGGGGGAGGGAGATAGGTTGGTAGGGGAGTTGAAGCGGAGGCAAGTGCGGCAGGGCAGGAGAAGCATGAGGTCCTCGCCTAACGACTGCAACCGGGACTACGGGGACTGCCGTCACTAAATGGTGTGGTCACGTGATGTTTCACCTAATGACTGCTTCACTTATTGACAGAAATTCTGGTCCCAGTTAGGGTCGTTAAGCAAGGATTATCTGTATTGATATAGGCTATAACAACAGAATCTTGGAAGCCTGACAGCGTTTCCCCTTCCCTCTCTGTTATACCAAAGAGAGTCGAGGTGGGGCAATCTTGAGTTTCTTTCTCACACTTCTTTGTTTTTCCAGGCTAAACTCATCTTTTAAATAATGGTCACCACATATTTTCTCCAAGATCATGTCTGTGCTCCTATACATCACATGACCACATATACAGGTAGTCCTCGCTTAACAACCATTTGTTTAGTGAGAGTTTGGACTTACTACGCTGCTGGAATAAACGACTTACAGGCACTCCTCGCACTTACAACCGTTGCAGCGTCCCCACGGTCACATGATTGTGATTCAGTCATTTGGCAACCGGTTTGCATTTATGACCGTCGCAGCGTCCCACGGTCACGTGATCGCCATGTTCGACCTTCCCAGCCAGCAAAGCAAGCAAAATCAATGGGGAAACCGTGTGGTTCGCTTAACAACCACATGGTTCGCTTAATGACTGTGGTGATCCGCTTAATGACAGCCGCATAAAAGGTCGTAAAATCAGATTGGATTCGCTTAGTGACCACTTCGCTTAGCGTCTGAAATTCTGGTCCCGATTGTGGTCGTTAAGCAAGGACTACCTGTATGCTTATCCAAAAGTCATCAGCAGTGAATGTTATCTAACATGAATTTGGATTATGAGATGTTTTTAGTCCTTCCATTATGCTACTTATGGCAAGAGATGAAGACACATTCACTCATACCCCAGAAGCTGGGAAACAATTGCATTTCTGTTTTCTTTAAATTAGCAAACTTGGCCAAACTGAAAAAGCAACCATAGTTGTTTTGAGTTGTGGGGTGAGGGAAATGAAAATCTAGAGGTGGTGGATATCTATATTAGGAACAATTAAAATGACACAGAAACATGTCAGCGTATGCAAATATATGCCACCTATCTGGCTTATTTTAACTGCAGAGTGATGACTCCTACACAATTAATGATAATAAGTGTTGGGTTTTGTGGCTGCAGATAAAATCTGAAGAGGATTTCCAGTGTGAACAGGATGATGTTCTCGCCCCTGCCTGGCAGCAGTCCAGTCCCCAGGAGAAGTTACTCCATTACTCAAAGTTTTCCAGCCCTGGTGCCTGTTCGGATTTTGACTGAGGCTGACCACTCATCTAAGGAAAGCATATGTACCCATATGGCAGTTACCTCCCTCCTGGGGTAGACTGGCCATCAGGGTGCCTGAGAGGATGAGAATTCCCTGCTGGTGTCTTTTTTCCTTGGAGTATCAACCCAGATTTAAGGAACAGCAGGATATCGACCCCATTTGACTCCTCAACTCTAACCCAGTCAAAGTTGATCTGAACTATGAGTGAACTGCTGGGGCGGAGGGATGCTAGAAGAAATGAATTGTGATGGACTTTAGCAAGGAACAAAACTCCGGAGTCAGTGTGTAAAATAATATTCAGTGACTAAGCTTGAGTCATTGACCTGAGTCCAGCCATGGACTCAACTTCCTATGTCCATAAACTTTAAATGGGGCAGTAAGTATTTGAGTGGAAACATTTGTACACTTTCAAAGTTGAGAGAAGGCCCTTATGCGAGGTCAGGGTGTTCAGCCTTTCCACACTTGCCCTTCTGGAATCTGGATTTGTAATTCTGGTGGGTGTGGGAAAGGGAAAAGTAGTCCTTGTGCATTAGAAAGTGCACAGAAACAGTAGTTGTTGCTGCGTTCTACAGCGGTGTTTTCTGTGGATGTTCTTGGCCGGCAAGCCAAGTGCTGGGGAAAGACTGAGCTCTTCTAATCTTTCTCCAAGATTTTTAGGAGTGTCCTGATCAATGGCATCATGAGACCCAGCTTGATCAAAAGGCCAATTTGAGTGTGTATTAGAGGAAAAAAATTCTGTGCCGTTGACCTGTGTAATTGTGCAGTTTGTCAGCTTGAGAACTTAGCATATCTTTGCCAGTCCAGAAGAGAGGAAGATATAGTACTAGCACCCTTTCCTGTTGTTTCTTCCTCAAGCAAACACCCAAAGGTTTTCAAGACTTTCCTGGTAGCCATAAGGATCAACCCCACCCCCCCGCCTTCAAATATACCCTCGAGTTAGGAATGATCATCTTTACTTTGAACAAACCAGAGCTGCAGTCTACTTGCCTTTTTGGCTTTAGAAGAGTTACAAAAGTAAGACTGAGTAATCTTCAAGCTTATGGCTTCTACTTTGTGACCAGATTTGCATGATGCACTAAGCCAACCAGACTTGACAATGTGCGCACACTCATTAACAGTACATCTTGTGGTGTGCCTCCTTTAACCAAGACCAAAGGGCTATGTAAGGTGTAAGAGAGCCAGTTTGGTGTAGTGGTTAAGGCACCAGGCTAGAAACCGGGAGACCGTGAATTCTAGTCCTGCCTGAGGCACGAAGCCATCTGGGTGACCTTGGGCCAGTCACGCTCTCTCAGCCCTAGGAAAGAGGCAGTGGCAAACCACTTCTGAAAAACATTGCCAAGAAAGCTGCAGACATGCTTAGCCTTAGATAAGCCTTAAAAGTGCAGCGTAGGGGAGGTAAGATGGAGACAAGCATACTGTTACGAACCAGTCTGCTTGGCTTAATATATTGCATAAATTGCGCCTGCATTTTACTAGCATCCCCTGGCTCTACCAAAGAGGGTGAAACAAGCATATAAACTACAGTTAGCTGGGCCTGCACAGCATATTAAATCATTGACTGACCTAAGTTTGGAAATCAATTGTTGCATTGATATATCGTGCTACATCAAAACCAAACAAGCCATATTATGGCTTAGCATGTGTAAATCCAGTCAAACTTCCCCCCAAGACTTTGGTTCAATGCCCTAATTTAGAATTGGGAGTTAGAAGGAAGGAAATCCTGTTAGTAAACAACTGGGGACTAAAAAAAAAACCCATCGCCAGTTTCTTCTAATTTTCTGACAGTGTGTAGTCTGCCTTTGTACCTCCCTTAAGGGATTTTTATATTTCTTGGTAACTATGAAAAACAGGTTGCCGTCCATCTTTTTCTTCCCCAACTGATGTGGCAGGTTGCCACTGCTTTTCTTAAAGCGGCGGTTTGTGACAGTATGTGCAATGGTATAGACCAGCCTTTCTCAACCTTTTGACCCTGGAGGAACCCTTGAAATATTATTCAGGCCTCGGGGAACCCCTGCACATTCAGGCTCAAATATAGGCCAGAAGTTACAAAATAATTATATTCGTTTCATGTGTAGGTCTGCATATATGCACTAACAGTGTTCTTAAACTAAAAATAAAGAATGAAACTTGCCTCTTTAATGTGAAGTTGCCCGAATTTGAAATAATTTTTCAAATAAATCGAGATCTCCCAGGGAACCCCTAGTGACCTCTTGTGGAACCCGAGGGCTCCATGGAACCCTGGTTGAGGAACCCTGATCTAGACTCTTGTGATTGAATGTGTCTCTGAGGGGGAAGGTGATGTTATGGAGATCGCAGGCGAGGAAGGAGGGGGCGCCTTCCAGGGAGAGAAGCGCGTTCACAGTGTCGAGGACCTTGGGCGCCCGGCCAAGAAAGTCAGTCTGGATCCGCCTTAGGGCGCTGGTTTTCCCCCAGAGAACTGGTTAGCGTAGCTTAGTTTGGCAAGATTCTCTGTAAGGTAGAACAATGAAGATCTAGAGCTTCATTTCCTGGCTCAGCGTTGTTTCTTGGCCTATCCCACAACACTCTTAACTCTTAGGAATCCACAATTCCCAGTTCCATTAGTCGAGGAAACCTATGACTTGATGAAGTATCCTAAGAGCTTTAGTGATCTGATTTTGTGGAGATGGGGATCCCAAGGCATTTCCCCCCCTGATCTGGATTTCCAACCACAATGACGGAGAAGCCTGCTTTTAGGTTCAAGGGGAAATTTATTGCCCCCTGGGAACAGCACAGACGTACAACCAAGGCAGGGGAACCTTGTGGGGAGCGGATCTGCCTCTTCGGCGGTAGCTCTCTGCTGCTTCTCAGGATTTCTTCAGCCACTCAAGTAGTTCGCCTTCCTTGTCACAGGGGTGAGCGGGAACATCTGGCATATTGCCATCGTCTCGAACTGGGACTGATAAAAGAAAGGAAGAACATGACGGTCAACCAAATGCACAGGCTAAATGTCCAGCAGCAACACTGGTATAATTATTTATTGTAGGGAAGGACATGAAGCGCTCGACTCAATGCCTGGGTTCACATGTTATACTAAACCGTAATGTGCTTGTTTGGTTTTGGCTTAGCATGAGAAACAAATCCTGCCTTTGGGCTCTGTAAGCTATGGGTAAGTTCAGTGCGTAAACCAGTGTTTCTCAACCTTGGCAACTTTAAGAGGGGTGGACTCCAGCTCCCAGAATTCCCCAGCCAGCTATGCTGGCTAGGGAATTCTGGGAGTTGAAGTCCACCCTGCTTAAAGTTGCCAAGGTTGAGAAATACTGGTGCAAACCTATTCGGGGGCTGCTTTCACACCCTACATGCTAAGGCAGAATGTGGCTTGCTTATTTGTGGCTAAGCATGTTATGTAAACCTATCCGCTGCCATTTGAAAAACATGCTGTGGGTATTATGTGAATCCAGCTAATTGTAGTTTCTTTAATCTCTGGTTAAACAAAATGTATCCTAGCATGTGTGAATTCGGCATCATTACATTAGATCTGGTTCACTTACTTATCTACAATTGACTCAGCACACTAAGCTATAACTTGTGACTTACACATCATAATGCTTGGGATGCACAAATACTATCAGTAAACTACCCCCTGCCAGCACAGAGAAACCTGGAAATAGGACTTTCCCCCCATTTTACCATTTTGTCCCTTAATGGTGCCAATTCTCTGCCTGTCCAACCTGATGAACTATCTTTTTTCTGCTTTAATTGTTAAGTTGCTCTAGAACTTCATCTCATCACTTCTGTCTCTCTTGAGATACCTTGCTCCCAAGAAATGGTTCAGTCACATGTATCTGTGCAACATGTTACATCCATACAGATGGAAATAATGTGCTGCTTCTTTGCTATCCCTAGAACTCCAAAACCGATTCTAAAAAAGAGAAACTGCATATATGAGAGCCAGTTTGGTCTAGTGGTTAAGGTGCTGGGCTAGAAACCAGGAGACTGAGAGTTCTAGTCCTGCCTTATGCATGAAAGCCGGCTGGGTGACCTTGGGCCAGTCCCTGTCTCTCAGGCCTAGGAAGGAGCCAATGGGAAACCAGGAGACTGAGAGTTTTAGCCCCGCCTTAGGCATGAAAGCCGGCTGGGTGACCTTGGGCCAGTCACTCTCTCTCAGCCCAACTCACCTCACATGGTTGTGGGGAAAATAGGAGGAGGAAGGAGTATTAGGTATGTTCCTTGAGTCCCTTGAGGGAGTTGAGCGGTGAGAAATCAAATAAATAAATAAATAAAATGTTCACTGCCTTGAGTTATTTATAAAAATAATAAAGGCGGGAAAAAATTAAATAAAAATAAATAAATATATAGTTGTACCTGGATAGTGATATGGCGTGGCCTCATTCATTAATACGCTATAACGAGCATAGGGGCTCACCCATGGCAGTGTTCCAGCTGAAATAATGAAAACAGATATATATGCCGGAAATACATTTAATATATATTGCATGCTGGCCATCCAGCAACATACAAAGCTACTATAAATGAAGCCATTACTGTTTACTCAAAATGATCTACAATGAGAGCTACAAACCCCTCCAGCAGGCTAAATTTGATCACTGGCCACAGAATCAATCCAGAACCTACAGTCAGGACCAGAAATATTGGAACAAGGATAGCTGTTTCGGCAGTTGGCCCCTGTACACCACCACATTGAAGTTGAAAGGAAACACACCCAGATGGGAGCGAAGTCAGGACTTTCAGCTGTAATTCAAGGGGTTTGACAAAAGTGGGGCACTAACCATTCAGGAAGTACAGCCAGTGGCATACACCCACCCCCATCGTTGGTGGCTCATAAGTAATGGAACGAATGGCTGACAAGCAGCTGCATGGCCAGGTCTGGCCTGTTTCCTGGGTACCCCATGACCAATCAAGCAGATAAAAGGCCTGGAGGTGGTTCTGAGTGTTACATTTGCATTTGGTAGCTGTTCACTGGAACTCCCAACATGAGGTCCAAAGAGGTGTCCATGCGAGTGAAGGAGGCCATCATTAGGCTGAGGAAACTAAATAAACCCATCAGAGAGATAGCAAAAACATTGGGAGTGGCCAATACAACAATTTGGAACATCCTGAAAAAGAAGGAATTAACTGGCAAGCTCAGCAACAGCAAAAGGTCTGGAAGACTGGAAGACAACTAAAGTGGATGACCGCAGAATTCTGCTCATGGTGAAAATTTCACAATATCTAGCCAGGTCAAGAACGCTCTTGAGGAGGTAGGCATGTCATTGTCAACATCTACAGTCAAGAGACGGCTTTATGAATGTAAATACAGAGGCATTACAACAAGGTGCAAACCACTGGTAACACTCAAGAACAGAAAGGCCAGATTAGACTTTGCCAGCAAACACCTAAAAAAGCCTGCCCAGTTCTGGAATAAGATTCTTTGGACTGATGAAATCAACATTAACTCGCACCAGAATGATGGGAAAAGAAAAGTATGGAGAAGGAAAGGAACAGCTCATGATCCAAAGCATACCACATCATCTGTCAAACATGGTGGAGGCAGTGTTATGGCATGGGCATGTATGGCTGCCAATGGAACCGCGTCACTGGTGTTTATTGATGACCTGACCGCTGATAAAAGCAGCAGGATGAATTCTGAAGTGTATAGGGCTATCCTTTCTGCTCAGATTCAGCCAAATGCTGCCAAACTGATAGGACACCACTTCATATTGCAGATGGATAATGACCCAAAACATACAGCAAAAGCTACCCAAGAGTTTCTTAAGGCAAAGAAGTGGGATGTTCTTCAATGGCCAAGTCAGTCACCTGATCTCAACCCAATAGAGCAGGGCTTTCCAAAGTTTTCCCACGGTGACACACCGCCGTTGGTGTGTTGCCGCGGGAAAACCCAGAAGTGCCGCCGTTGCGGCAGCGCACAAAAACCCGGAAGCGCTGCTGCCGCTTTCGGCTTTTTGCGCGCCGCCGTTGGTGTGTCACCGCGGGAAAACCCGGAAGCACTGATGATGATCAGCGCTTCCGGGTTGTGTGGCGACACACCAGACTGTGTGTGGCGACACACTTTTGTGTCGCGACACACAGTTTGGAAAGCGCTGCAATAGAGCATGCTTTTCACTTACTGAAGACAAAACTGAAGGCAGAAAGACCCACAAAAAGCAGCAGCTGAAGGCAGCTGCAGTAAAGGCCTGGAAAAGCATCTTGAGGGAGGAAACTCAGCATTTGGTCATGTCCATGGGTTCCAGACTTCAGGCAGTCATTGACTGCAAAGGATTTTCATCCAGGTATTAAAGGCAATCCTTACATTTGTAATGATGTTGGTTTGTTCCATTACTTATGAGCCACCAACGATGTGTGTGTGTGTGTGTGTGTATGCCACTGGCTGTACTTCCTGAATGGTTAGTGCCCCACTTTTGTCAAACCCCTTGAATTACAGCTGAAAGTCCTGACTTCGCTCCCATCTGGGTGTGTTTCCTTTCAACTTCAATGTGGTGGTGTACAGGGGCCAACTGCCAAAACAGTTATCCTTGTTCCAATATTTCTGGTCCTGACTGTAAGTCCCTGACCATCATTCCTTGAAACGGTGGGCCAGTCTTATAGACCAAATTAGTCCCATGGTTCAGATATTCCCCAACATTCTCTACAATAGTGTTTCTCAACCTTGGCAACTTGAAGTTGTGTGGACTTCCAACTCCCAGAATTGGGAAGTTGGGCTGGCTGGGGAATCCTGGGAGTTGAAGTCCACACGTCTTAAAGTTGCCAAGGTTGAGAAACACTGCTCTAGAACGACACATAGTGGCTTTCCAGGAAATTCCCAAACTGAAGGTGTCTGGAATTGAACCTGGGATTTTCCTCACACTAAGTAGTACCTGCACCCAAGCCCCAGCCTCTCCCCCATATCAAGGTGGGTCCTGTGCTAAAAATGGCCAGGGGTTGGGAAAGGGGCCAAGGTTGTAAATACTAAGAATGTAATCTAGAAATCGTCAATGCAATATACTTTTCTAAAGCTAATCCTGGTTCTGCTTAATGCCCCAATGTGAGGGCTGCCACAACCCCCCCTCTCCCCCTAGTATCTCAAGCACACTATAAAAGTTAAGTTAAAGAATAAAACATATTTGGGTTTCAGGGAACATCAGTGTAGACTCACCCACAATTGCAATGACTATGGAGCTTACGATCACTGGTTCCTTGCCCCATGCGTTTTTCACATATGTTACCATTCCTGCAGGAGGATGGAAAAGAGGCATTTTCTGATATACAGATCTGTTTTTCACAGTAGCACCTGGAACTGTTTGCCCAGGCTGATCTGGACTAGCAGTCCAAGATGCCTTCTCTACTTTCTATTGATAGTTAAGATAACCAGCCATTAAGTCACTTCAGCAACTTGATCAGGAGTCTGATAGCACCTTTTCCAATTAACACATTTTATTAAAAAGGTATAACCAAATGTCTTTTAATAAAACGTGTTAGTCAGAAAAAGTGCTACCAGACTCCTCCTGATTTTTTGCTAACATGACTAACACAGCTCTTCTCCTACAACTTTTATCAATTTGAATAAATTTGTTTGCTCATAGCCACTGTTCTGCCCGTAAAATCAGGCACACACTATGTTGCTTTAGAACCAATTAGAAATTTTGCAGCCTGCTGAAATCAAATGGGCAGTAACCAGAGACACGGCATTCTCCATCCTTTTAAAATAGCCAGCCTGTTGTTATACAAGTGTCTGGAAAACTTTGTTTATCACAGGCTTTTGTTAGATTCTGCTTTTTTTTCTGGTCTTTAATTTTTTTGCTGGCAGTTTGCTTTTGATTTGTGACCGATTCTGATGCTGTGAACACTGTTAATGAAAACTGGAATTTAAGTATTTTAAATATATGAAAGTAGTATATGTACACTGGGGTGTCTTCCGTAATCTCTGAAATAGCTTTCACTGAGAACTACTTTCAAGTTAACGTAACTACAGCTGCAACTTTTCGGAGCCATTTGACAGAAATAAGAGATTACGTGGCATGAGATCTATCAGGAGAGGGGTAGAGAGGAAGAGGGACTTTGTGGGTTCAGCAACCAGGTTATACCTTTTAAATAAAATGTGTTAATTGGAAAAGGTGCTATCAGACTCCTGATCAATTAATTCCCAATAATTTACAACAGCTTCATCAAATGACCCTTCTCCGGCTCGACTGAGCCGAATAAAGCTTGGGGGGATGGATTTATGGGGGAAGGGCTACAAGCGCTACTCAGCAACCGCTTGGCCTCCAAATTCTTCCAGGCTTGTCTTTGGCAGCAGGCACCTTAGTGTTGCATTTCAGGGCTCCGTCGACCTTGCAAGCCCGAAAGGAGCCGGTAGGAATAGTCCTCACTCGGCATTAGCATCAGGGGATGTTTGGGAGATAAACTACGACCCCAGCGTACCCCACTGCGCTGTCCCAAAGATGGACCAAGCACTCCGCTGTCAGTCGCAGGAGGAAAGGCGGGATTTAAATGTAATGAATGAACCCCCCCACCTTGACGTCATCGCCCTCGGCTACATGACATTCCAACACCCTCTCCAGGATTTGGGGACTCTCCGTCGCCCTTCCAACACCCTCTGTCTTTCCACCCTCGCCCACCCTCGCATCCCTAGATACTCTCAGCAGCAAAAGCCCTTCGAATATACCCCTCCATTCCCAAGGAGATGATCTTCCCACCCGTGACAAACTCCCCCCGCACTTACGGCTCACAGTAGACATCTTGTAACCAAGGGCAAAGGAGCCCGCAGGCCTTCTGGGAAGTGTAGTTTTGTCGCGTTCTTCCTCCCTCTCTCTGATTGGTTGGCGAATACGGTGTCGCCCGGGGTGAAAGCTGTTCCGGCTCTGCTTTTAATATTTCACCGGCGGGGCGTGGGTGGGATTATATATTGGGTTTTCTCCAGCGAGGGCAAAGAATTTCATTCTAATTCAGTCTATAAATAATTAAGTTTTCCAATATCCTACGTCCGTCCCAAGGCAATTGCGAGAAAACCGCTTTGGTCTGACCTCGTTTGCAACCCGAGCAGAGAAAAATCTGCGTTTTGGTTCGTCTCGTTTCCTGTTGCCCGGGTTGCAGACTAAAATAATCACATTTACACCACGCGGGACGTGCTTTAAGTGCTGGCTGCTGTCTTTTTCTCGTGAACGTGGTTTGCAAGCGGGAAGAATTAACCGGGATTGGAATGGCATAGGAGAATGCAAATGTTTTTTCTTTCTGACAACCACCCAGACTTCCTTATTTTATAATGTCCTGAAAACTTGGATTCAAATTCCCTCTCCCTGTGGACTTTGTCATGTCAAATCGATACGGATGAAATGTTGTGTTGTTGATTAGTCTAATCTTCAAGGTAGTTCAACCTACATCAAGGAAAACTTCTGTCCAAAATATATATTCCACATACATATAATTACACCAAAATCAGGTTCTTAGCAATATGCTAAGCCATGATTCGTTTTAACTATTATTGCATAAACTATAACTGGTTGGACTCACCAAAACTAAGCCCAAACCAAACATGTAATAATTACATACAAACATATATGTACATAAGAAAAATTGTGTCTTTAATAATGCTAATACCCATGAATAGCAAATACAATCGATCATGATGATTTGTGGATAAAAATGCAAAATTTATACGATCATTTTCAAATCCTAACACAATGCATATAATCAACATGAATGCATAATTAATTTTAATTTACTTGAGCTCATGTCACCCTGTGGGATCTGTTAGATGGGAGCCAACCCCACAGAAAAATGGCTTATCGCTGCTCTTTTAACTGCCCTTTTTTCCTTCTGAATCATCAGGGTCTTTCCCAATCCTGAGTGAAGGAAATTTTCAGCATTGCTTGACCACAAGACTCCTGTTTTGATGAAGAAAAAAAAATCAGTTCCCCTTTGAAGTATGCAAGCTACAGGATAAAAATATTCTGTTTTGTGCAGCTGTATAGTGTGTTGACAGTGACCTTCCCTTGTGGTTTGTCCTCCATACTCATATGTAGAAATTCAGGGAAAGCAGAGATATTTATTTATTTATTTATTTATTTATTTATTTATTTATTTATTTATTTATTTTCTATTCCACCTTCATTATTTTTATAAATAACTCAAGGCGGTGAACATACCAAATACTCCTTCCTCCTCCTATTTCCCCCCCAACAACAACCCTGTGAGGTGAGTTGGGCTGAGAGAGAGTGACTGGCCCAAGGTCACCTAGCTGGCTTTCGTGCCTAAGGCGGGACTAGAACTCTCAGTCTCCTGGTTTGCCATTGGCTCCTTCCTAGGGCTGAGAGACAGGGACTGGCCCAAGGTCACCCAGCTGGCTTTCATGCCTAAGGCGGGACTAGAACTCACAGATATATAGAACTCACACATATATAGCATGGAAGAAGACTCAGATTGAACTATCTATCCTAAGCATGGAGGGTCCATCAGATGCTGGTTAGTCAAACAAAAGACTACTAGTTCTTCCCTTTAAAAATCCAGATAATCAGTAAATGGCAGCAAAGAGTGAAAGGTTTCTGTATCTTGTTGGTGCCATCTAGTAGCTATCTAGTTTTTTGCAGCACATATCTGATAGACCCACAAAGAGGGATGTCTTCAGTGAACCTCACTTCTGTGCCACCTCTTATTTCTTGGAAAAAGAAAAGAGAAAGACCAAGTTGAGGTGAGGCCTTCTTAGCATGTGACTAGAGTTTAGATAATTCACTAGGTTAACTGGATTCCTACTGCCGCTCTAAGCCATAGTTAGATTAACTGGCATTTAAGTCGTTGAGAGTCGGGTGGCATACAAGTTTAATTAATAATAATTTGGCTAGGCCACACCAGCAAATTACAATATAGATAGCTAAATTATAAACTATGGTTTGCATACCACAATACAGGTAGTCCTCACCTAACAACCACAATTGGGACCAGAACTTCAGTTGCTAAGGAAAGGGGTCATTAAGCGAATCTGACCTATTTTTACAACTTTTTTGTGGCAGTTGTTATGCGAACCACGTGGTCATTAAGTGAATTAAATGGTTGTTAAGTGAATCACGTGGTTCCCCATTGAGTTTGCTTGCCGGAAGCTGGCTGAGAAAGTTGAAAATGATGATCACATGACTGCAGGATGCTGCGATGGTCGTAAATGCAAACCAGTTGCCAAGAGCCCAAATCATGACCATGTGACCACGGGGGAAGCTGTGATGGTAGTAAATGCGAGGACCGGTTGCAAGTCGGTTTTTCAGCACCATTGTAAGTCCAAACCATCACCAAACGAATGGTCATTAAGTGAGGACTACCTGTAGATGAGTTCACACAACAGAGTGGCTATGCTTACAAAATACAATAATTCAAAATGTGCTTTGCATGTTTGTGGTTTAGGGTGTTCTGTGAATCTAGCAAATATGGTTTGCAAGCTGTATGCTAAGCTACTTAGCTTGACAGCTGTGCTGTACACAACACACAAGCCCAAATGTGGTTTACTTGCTTTTGGCAAGTCTGAAGATAGGCACTATGATTTATAAGCCCAGGGTTATAGCTTAACCCAGTGTCTGAACCAAACCCAGTCAATGGTGGTTTAGTCATCCGGAGTAAAATAAACCATGGTTTAGTACACAGTGTCAACATAGCCATTATCTAGATATCACTTTTTGCCAGATTTTCCTGCTCACCTTAAAATAAAGCTTCTGGAGCTCATTTCAAAGTAATTGAACATCTCAAATCAGAATTCATTTATTCCTCCTTTTGTTAAAAAAAATGATTTTTTTCTCTCTCGCACTTCCCTTCCTCACTGTTATGACTGATGATATATCATTGTTTCCTGGGAGGGAAGAATCTCATCTCTTGGAGCCTTGAGCCCTTCGGTCCTCACTTGAAGAACTGCCTCTGCTCTAAAGATGCCTGTTACTCTTCCTTTCCTGCTCCTTACGATCTGTGAGTACTGGTGGGGGGGATCTCGGAGGCTCTATAACCCTTCATCCTGGGGACCAGTGTTTCTCAACCTTGGCAGCTTGAAGACGTGTGGACTTCAACTCCCAGAATTCCCCAGCCAGCATAGCTGGCTGGGGAATTCTGGGAGTTGAAGTCCACACGTCTTCAAGCTGCCAAGGTTGAGAAACACTGCTGGGGATGGTTCTTCTAGACTTGGAACTGGACCTACCACTGGGGAATGAAGGGGCTGCCTGCCAGAGTAAGCTGATTTGGGATGTTATGAAAAGGCAGAAAATGAATAATTATTCATTAATTTATATTACAGCTTTTTAATGGGAGAAGAGTGAGGAGAGGTCAAGTCCCTGCAGTTTTCTTGGCAAGATTTCGGAAGTGGCTTGCCCTTGCCTGCTTCCTAGGGCCGAGAGAAAGTGACTGGCCCAAGGTCACCCAGCCGGCTTCGTGCCTCAGGCAGGACTAGAACACATCTAGATTCATCAGGTTGGCCAACTCAGATAGAAGATAAAAAGCTATTTCTGAGCTTCTTTGATGGATCTTCTGTCTGCAGTGCTGCAGACAGAATGCTTGACCTGGATTTAGCACAACGTTCTCCCTGCCCGTATTCACACAACTTATTGAGCCAGCAGAAAGAGTTAATGAGGACATGCCCATAGCCATTTTAATGTCTGTTTCTTCTTCGTGGCTCATTAGCCATGCTTATCCCAGGGGGAGAGTTCCCTTGTGGGGAGATGGAGCGGTATATAAATTGAAATATAAAATAAAATAAATAAACATATGATCTGAATCCAGAGTGGCTATTATTGTTAGAGCAGTGTTTCTCAACCTCGGCAACTTGAAGAGGTGTGGACTTCAACTCCCAGAATTCCCCAGCCAGCCCAACTTCCCAATTCTGGGAGTTGAAGTCCACACCTCTTCAAGTTGCCGAGGTTGAGAAACACTGTGTTAGAGCTATCAGATCAGGGCTGCAAAAATCTAAATGACCACTAGAAGGCAACAAGAAGATGCATAACTAATCCTCTGCTGCAATCTGCTGGTTGTCTGGATTCTTGCAGCCCATACTAATTAATTAATTAATTAATTAATTAATATTTATTTATTTATTTATTTATTTATTTATTTATTTATTTATTTTGTATGACTGCCCATCCCCCCAATGGGGAACTCAATAGCTGTAATCATTGTGGGTTTGCAGAAACCATTGGGTTTTGGTTTCAAGTTTTGGTTTCCATGACCCCCAACAGTGGTCAGTCCAGGTTTGGAGAGGACAGGACACCAAGTAAAATGGTGGTGCATTCGTCTTCATTCCCTCTTACCTGTGGCTTTGTTTTTTGTACAAATGTAGACTCTTTTTGGCTGGCATTATTCATCATCTTACAGCTTGGTTTACCTCATCATGGTTGATTCAGTACACTACAGTTGGCACGATTCACAACAAACCAAAACCAAGCAAATCACAATTGGCTTGGCACGTCTGGTGATCCCACCCTCCCCCTTCCGTCTCTTCTCTAGCTCTGCCAAAGCCATCCCTTGTACGGCACCAAGGGCCAGATGCGATGGGAAAGCACTACCTTCAGTGTTCCACCCAGGAGAAATATGCAGGCAGCTGGTTCTACTTATACATGGGAGGCAGACAGCAGCCCGTGGCTCAAAGGAAAGCTTTGCCAACAGAGTCTAGTGCCGCCTTTGAGGTCCGTGGGGTTGGCCCAGATGAGCAATTCCACTGTAGCTACGAAATATGGGAGGCTGGGAAGGCAATCCGCTCGCCGCTCAGCCACCCTGCAAACATCACGGAAGGTGAGTATTAAGCTGAATCCATCCATCCATCCATCCATCCATCCATCCATCCATCCATCCATCCATCCTATCTATTATCCTGTCTGTCTGCCTATCTTATTCTGTCTGTCTGTCTGTCTTATCATCCATCCATCCATCCATCCATCCATCCATCCATCCATCCATCCATCCATTATCCTTCCTTCCTGTCTGTCTGTCTGTCTGTCTGTCTGTCTGTCTGTCTGTGTCTGTGTCTGTGTGTCTGTGTGTCTGTGTGTCTGTGTGTCTGTGTGTCTGTCTGTCTGTCTGTCTGTCTGTCTGTCTGTCTGTCTATCTATCTATCTATCTATCTATCTATCTATCTATCTATCTATCTATCATCTTATCATCCATCCATCCAATCTATTAGTCTGTCTGTCTGTCTGTCTGTGTCTGTGTCTGTGTGTCTGTGTGTCTGTGTGTCTGTCTGTCTGTCTGTCTGTCTGTCTGTCTGTCTGTCTATCTATCTATCTATCTATCTATCTATCTATCTATCTATCATCTTATCATCCATCCATCCATCCATCCATCCATCCATCCAATCTATTATCCTTCGTGTCTGTGTCTGTGTCTGTGTCTGTGTCTGTGTCTGTGTCTGTGTCTGTGTCTGTGTCTGTGTCTGTGTCTGTGTCTGTGTCTGTGTCTGTCTGTCTGTCTGTCTGTCTGTCTGTCTGTCTATCTATCTATCTATCTATCTATCTATCTATCTATCTATCTATCTATCATCTTATCATCCATCCATCCATCCATCCATCCAATCTATTATCCTTCCTGTCTGTGTCTGTGTCTGTGTCTGTGTCTGTGTCTGTGTCTGTGTCTGTGTCTGTGTCTGTGTCTGTGTCTGTCTGTCTGTCTGTCTGTCTGTCTGTCTGTCTGTCTGTCTGTCTGTCTATCTATCTATCTATCTATCTATCTATCAATCATCCATCCATCCATCCATCCAATCTATTATCCTGTCTGTCTGTCTGTCTGCCTGCCTGCCTGCCTGCCTGCCTGCCTGCCTGCCTGCCTCATCCATCCGTCCATCCAACTGCTGTTCACATACTTCTAAAACAAGTCGTGTCTATTATCCTTCCCAATAGTTTTGTATTTGTTCACCTTGTTTTGCCAGAGGCTGAATGGAAGAAGCCATGGTGTAAAACCATCTATAGAGAGACTAGTTTTACAGAACACATGAAGCAGCCATGGTGAATTTAATCACAATTTATTGAATAAACCACAATTGGTGTGGTGCACGCATCATGGTAAATAAACCATGATGATGGCAGCTGCAGGAGGACAAGAGACAACGTGGATGCCCATGATTATGGTTTAACTTGTAAATACCTCCTACAGTTCTCTGGTGCAGAAGGCTGAAAATTGGTTTCTATGGGCCCGTAGTGGCCCCCTCATTTTATTTCCTATTCTCTGCAATCAAAGAGAATTTAGCCCCAAAGCTAAACAATAAGGAAGAATTGCATCCCTTTTTATTTTGAAAAGCAACACTATATTTCAATCCTAAACAAGGATCTGTTGCTTGAAATATGAACAGACCAGGTCAGGTGGCAACTCTGCTAGAGCCTCCAGAGCAGTGGAAGTGGTCATGGAAAAATTACTTTCTGTTTGTAAAAGTCCTGATACTGGGCCAGATGGAACTCAATGGGCTTCAATTCCCATCCTCCTCAGCCAGTGCAGCTAAAAGATGGCTTAGCTAGGAATGATGACCTCTAACTGCAAATATAAAAACCTGGTCTTTATCCACATTTTTAAAAAAATTTAAATTAGAAAAGCTTGCTTCCAAGGAAACCGATCCAACCGCTGTTCTGAAACGAAATATATTGTTTTCCATTCCTTCCTGCCTGGGGTGCTGTCATATTCCAGGCAGAGATTAACTTTTATTACGTTTTGTTTCCTTTGATGCTCTGGAGCAGTGTTTCCCAATCTCACAATTTTAAGATGTGTGGACTTCAACTCTCAGAAGTTGATGTCTACACATCTTAAATTTGCTGAGGTTGGGAAACATTGCTGTAGACCAAAGCTAATGGTGCCTTATCTGTTAGCTTTGAGAAGCTCGCACAGATACTTCCCCCCACCCCAGGAGCAGCCCCTCTCCAGGAGAGGTCAAATAAGTCAAGATGGCAGCTGGGTTTGTGCAATTGAAGGCCCAGCCCCTTTTTACATGTGCCGTGCATGTAAAGGGCCGGGGTTCAATCATGCAGACACAGGTGCCAACTTGAATCTGTGCAACACCCCCACCCCTGGCAGATGCCGTTGCCCCTCTCACTTAAAATGCAGATAAAGTTTTCAAGGGATCAGATATGAATCAACAGAAAGTGGGTAGATTATTCGGCCTGCTTTGGGAGCTGACTTAAGGACAGGATGTCCATGGGCACAAGTGGTATTTGTTGTATTTTTTTTATTTTGTGATCTAAAAAGAATCTGAGTCACAAGATTCAGACAAGCCTCATTTTAAAAGGGACAAGCTGAGCTGTTTTTTTTTCCCTCTTACCTGAAAGGCTCCAAAAGGATTGCTAGTACCAAATTCCTCAAGTGCTTGTTACCTTAAAAGGGATAATTGCTTCAGCTAGGCTGAGCTGGGGCAGTCACATGTTACATTGATTACTATGGCAACTGATTATTTGTTATCAAGTTAATTTGTATAGAAAAGAGATCTTTTGTTTAAGGCGGCTGGCTATGCTTCTGTCAACCTATTCAAATGTAAGTTCTTCTGAGGTGAAGCAGATTCCTGTAAATATGTTTTTGTTGTTTTGAATAAATGCAACTATATTTTTACTGCAAGAGTTTATTTTTATTTATCTCTCTCTATCAAGCTTCTGCAACTCTGCATTTAAAAATAAATATTAATAACAGTATTCTGCTTAAAAGGGTCTCTGGCCTAGATTTACTGGCTCAGCATGTCATCTTGAGAGACTGATGACCACAGCAAAGGCAGATATTTGAAATGAGGGGGTGTTTTGTTTCGTTTTGTTTCTTTATTTGCAATGATTTTCCAAATACAAGGTTGTTGTGCCACTCCTATTGATTTCTTTATCTCAAGGGCTTCCAGATAGGATTTTGAAAATGTTGTGACTGAAGCTGCCCTGTGATTTGATATTTTATTTTATTTTTTATTTCCATTTGTAAACTTCTGTGAGTTTATTTACCAAGCTACTTGGTTTGACTGTGCTTAAAGCCATCAAGTATGACTTTGCAATAAAAAAAGGGGGGGGCATATATTATAATAGCAATAACCACTATAATTAAGTGGGTTAGTCCTGAAGCTTAAATGCATGGCTTTTCTCTCTCTCCTCCAGCGCATTATCTGAGGCCGTCGATTGCTGCAAGTCCCAGCACTGAAATCTTGGTGGGGCAGGACTGGATGCTCCGTTGTTGGGCTCCGTTTTCAGGCGTCAGCTTCGTCTTCTACCAGGCCAGGGAGTTCCGGTATGAGGTCACCCCCCGAGGGGACTCCAGCGTGGCCGAATTCTCCCTGAAGAATGTCACGGAGGCCGATGAAGGACGGTACACGTGCTACTACCACAGCGTCACCGAACCCGTCATCTGGTCCAATGCCAGCGACCCCGTGGTGTTGAACGTCCTGGGTGAGGAAATACAAGGTGGCAGCCGTCCAGGATGGCTCTTTTCCTGAGATGCACAATGAGTGGGAAATGGTGGCTCTAAGCTGGGATTGACTGAGAGCTGGTGTGGTGTAGTGGTTAAAGGCACCAGGCTAGAAACGGGGACACCGTGAGTTCTAGTCCTGCCTTAAGACACAAATCCAACTGGGTGACTTTGGGTCAGCCCTTCTCTCTCAGCCCTGGGAAGGCGGCAGCAGCAAGGGTTAAAAACCACTTCTGAAAATGTTGCCATGTCAAAACTGACTTGCAATGAAGCAAAAGAAAAAAAGAGACATAATGGATAAAGAATAAAATATCAGTAAATAAACAGGGAGTTTACAATTATCATAAACTTGGACATTTGTTAATTAATCAATTGCCTGCAAAAAACTAAGTCCAGTATGTGATTTCTTAAAAAAATAACTAGAACTCTATAATCCTCTAAACCAGGGCTTTCCAAAGTTTTCCCGCGGCGACACACCAACCGCTGTTGGTGTGTCGCCGCGGGAAAACCCGGAAGTGCTGCTGTTGTGGCAGCGCGCAAAAACCCGGAAGCGCTGCTGCTGCTTTCAGCTTTTTGCGTGCCGCCGTTGGTGTGTCACCGTGGGAAAACCCGGAAGCGCTGATGATGATCAGCGCTTCCGGGTTGTGTGGCGACACACCAGACTGTGTGTGGCGACACACTTTTGTGTCGCGACACACAGTTTGGAAAGCTCTGCTCTAAACGTATTATCACCACTATTTATCATTATCCCAAGGGTAAATGCATGTAATCATGCAAAAGGAAAAAAAAGAAGAAAGAGAAAGAAAAGAAAAAGAAATAAAACCAATATTAGGAAATTTAAAATTCCCTCCCACTGGAATGCTTGGAAGAAGGACAATTTATCTAATTTGAAAAACCAGTGTTTTTCAAACTTGGCAACTTTAAGATGTGTGGACCAACTCCCAGAATTCCCTAGCCAGGATGCTGGCTGGGGAATTCTGGGAGTTGAAGTCCACACATCTTAAAGTTGTCAAGGTTGAGAAACACCGATACAGACAGATACTGTACAAGTACCTGCATGGAGAGCATGAAGTAAAAATACCAACTTTAAATTTTATGGATTTATATTTTTATAGATTTTGGATCTATATCCAGTCTTTTATTGGATAAGGGAAACTTCAGAGAACTTTTGCTCAACTTGCTAATGACCTCTCATCATCATTGTACCAAATCAGAGTTTCCTGAAAAGCGGATAACATTTAAAATAAATAACGTAACATGTTTGGGCCAGAAATAAATTGCCTGTTTAAAGGCATATTTGGATATGACTAAAATGGCTGATTTTATCCTCATCTCCCACCTGGAATTTGTGGGTTTACTCTTTTGAATTATTTAACATACAATTTCCATTTCCTCTTAGATCTTTTGTTCAAACTAAAGAAAGATGGCTCGAGAAGGGAAAAGACTAGATTAGTCACAATTTAATCCCTATACCATTTTCTCTTACATACACGCACACACACACAATTTATTTCAGAGAACTGTTTGTTCTCTTGCTTTCTTTGTCCTTTTGTATGTCCCTTTGTGTAACAAAGTACGTGGAACAGTTCATGTCTGGCATCCCCGCATTATCAGAAATTCCAGTAATCTTTGCAGCAATGACTATAAATTAGTAAAATGGTCTAGCTTTTGAATTCATGTTTCTGATATGGTCTGGTGGACTAGAAACTTTGCTTTGAAAAGAGTAACAACAAAAGAAAGCTGAAACATCCCTGCGCTCTTCCTGAGCCATGACTTACCAGCAGGAGTCAAGATGGCAGCCACAACTATACAATCAAAGCCCCATCACCATGTTGACTTTTTTGACCCCCTCCCTACAGACCCCTTATTGCCTCTTACAAAATTATTGACTTTTTCTAGGTGCAGCTGAAGTTAGCGGTTATCAAGAGGTGTTGGTTGACTCTGCAGGGAAGTATCGAGTGAATTGTTCCATGCCCTCCATAGCTGGGGGCTGGTTCCATCTTTATGATGATGGGAAGCTCTTGGCTGAAACCAGAGCTTGGCAAAACGGGACAGGTGCCAGCTTCGGCCTCACGGAAGAGGCCCTCGGCAACATCAAGGGCAAGCTGAGCTGCCAGTTTGGAGAAGATCAACTCAACGACACGGTAGGGCGGATAGAAGGTGAGCCCAGGGAGAATGAGAATTGGGTGCAGGAGAGACTGAGATGGTGGTGGTGGTGATATGCCATTAAGGTAGATGAGGGTTTGCAGAGTCCTCCTCCTGAGGAGCTTGCAATCTAACCTTCGGGGAAGGCAGGGCTAAACAGGAAGGTATGCCACCGCCCGGCTGGAGGAAGCTGTCGTGGGGTCTTTCCCCATTCCTGAGTTCAGGTGGTGCCCAACCATCCTTGAGTCAGCAGAAAGCTCTGCCATCCTGGCTTCGCGGCCCCATCGCTGAAGTCTCTCCTGCACCTGTTCCCAGTGGCCATGCGTGATGCGTTCCTGATTCTGTATCTGTCGGGTGGGTTAAGCAAAGGGATTGGTTGATTCCTCCAGCTTTGCATCCCAACCCCCTCCCTGGATGTCACCAGCTGGCAGGGCGCAGGTTGTAAAGAGGATGACCTTGAAGGAAAGGGGGAAGATCTGTCACCAGAGCAACAAAGAGGGAAAAGATGGTGTTGCTATAGCCAAACTAAATAAAAGTAGTTTTGAGTCTTCCGTACAGCCTATTTCTTGGTCTGGTCTTCTGACACAGGGAGACATCTGCCCATCGCTACAGGGATGCGGGAATCAGGAAGGGCCCGACGTCTTTGAGCTTCTGTGCCCTTTCTCTGCATCAATGGAGATCAAGTGCTGGGAAGTGACCAAGACAGCTGAGTCTCTCTCTCTCTCTCTCTCTCTCTCTCTCTCTCTCACAGACACACTCACAAACATCAACTTCACTTACATTACATTTCACTATGGGACAATCTCAGCTTTGCACAAATCGTATATTCTCCGCTCCTGGCCACTGGTTTCTTCCTTTCTTCTCTTGGTTCATTCACACAGTTCCCTTCTCTCTCTCTCTCTCCCTTCCTCATTCCCTTCTCTTCCACTCCCTTCTCCTGCTTGCTTGTTACGGTCCTGCCCAGGTTTCTGCAGCTCTCCGCTGACATACAGGCTCTGCCAGTGCCCTCCCTCTGCAGTTCTCTCTCTGCCGGCTTAGCTGCTTTTTCTCCAGGGCACAATTGGAATATGCAAAGAAGATGGGAGCTGGGAATATATCACATCAGGCTTTGGGAAATTGCTTTACCAAACTTCAAAATGTTGGGGGAAGGGGGCAGGTGGTGATGGAAGTGGGAAAAGGGAGGGGGACTTTGCTCACATCTCTGTGTCATCCCGTAGTGGGGATGGAGCATAGTGATGGGACTGTCTTTCTCCATAGCTTTCACCAATCCTACACAATTGGGCAGAATCGGCGTGCTGCGGGTCCCTTTGATTAGACCAGCCTTTCTCAACTTTTTGACCCTGGAGGAACCCTTGAAATATTTTTCAGGCCTTGGGGAACCCTTGCATGTTCAGGCTCAAATATAGGCCAGAAGTTACAAAGTTATATTTGTGGAGTCCTTGGTGCTCTCTGAGCCTTGTTGTTTTCTTGCAGACATTTCATTGCCAGGCTAGGCAACATCTTCAGTGTGAAGATGTTTGCACTGAGGATGTTGCCTAGCCTGGCAATGAAATGTCTGCAAGAAAACAACAAGGCTCAGAGAGCACCAAGGACTCCACCGTTCAACCCTGAGCTACAAATATTCTCTTCAAAAGTTATATTTGTTTCATGTGTAGGCCTGTAGATATGGATTAACAGCGTTCTTAAACTAAAAATAAAGAATAAAACTTACCTCTTTAATGTGAAGTTGCCTGAATTTGAAATAATTTTTTTAATAACTCGTGATCTCTCAGGGAACCCCTAGTGACCTCTTGCGGAACCCTAGGGCTCCACGGAACCCTGGTTGAGAAACCCTGGATTAGACAATGTCATGTGATGGGAAGTCCCCTAAGAGAATTATATGACCCCCACTCTGCCTCTATTTTAAATGAGCCCTTACAACCTGGCTCTTTCCCCGGACCTTGGGCTAGAGTAGATGGCGGACTCCTTGTGGGATGTGCGTTTTAGTGCTGCGTGTGTGTGATGGAACTGGGAGCCGAGGGGGTAGAGAGTGCATTCCAGGCTGATAAGCATTCGCACAGCTTGGAGAGTGTGGGGGGGGGGGCAAGGAAGAAAGTTAGGCTAGCACCGCCCTAGATTCCCAAGGGTACTTTTCCCCTTAGCTCAGCTTAGGAACCTTCAGTCTGGCAAGATTCTGTGTATGGTAGGAACAATAAAGAGAGTAGAGTTGATCTTCGGCTCAGCGTTGTTTCTTCGCCAATTTCCCTGACAGCGTGTGTTCTTTTTCCAGACTTGTTCTTTTTAGGGTCTTGGTATTCTTCTATTTTTAATTGTTTTGAGTTGTATGCTGTCCAGTGTCAGGATGGAGTCAGGCAGCCTATAAATTAAATAAATAAACTCACGCGCAAAACATCCTTTGGATTTGCACATCGTACTAAATTGTAATATAGGTTGTTTGGTTTTATCTTAGCAAGTTGTATGGATCAAACCATTGTGGTTGCATGCCGTGAGTATGCCAACTCAGCCAGCTGTTTGTTCAACAGTCGTGGTTAAGCACACCGTGGCAATGGTTTAATTCCAGTTATGACTAGGCTACTAAAGTATGAAGGATCAGTTGCAATTCCACTGTTACTTCCCGGGAAGAGTTTATCAGTTGTGCTCAATGCAACCAGAACCAAATGTAAATAATGGACTTATAATTAAACTATTAAAACTCAGCAATTAAAAGCTCATCAAAAGACAAACATGTCACTGAGAAAGTCATAAAGTATAATAAAGATTTATTATGGAAATGCTTTTCTTTTTACCTTATATATTTTTTCCTTTCAAGATTCACTTCCACTGGGCAATGATTTCACTGCAGCCAATTATGTACGCCTCGGCCTCGGGTTCGCTGTCCTTGTAGCAGCTCTGGCTTTCGTGGCTGATGCGTTTTGGACTGAGAGGCATCAGGAGAACTGACCCATGCAAAAGCGTCCGAATCCGCGAGATCCTGTGGAGTCAAGTGAAAGCATGGCTTGAAACTGTCTGTACAGTGATGGTGGCTGGTGGCTGTATTCAGTGAGAAGAGGGGTAACAGTCAAGTCAACGGAAAGCTTCCTGTGCAGATTGAAGCTGGCAGGATGGGAAGCAAGGAGGCTGGGAACCGACAAGAACACGGTGAAAACACAGAGCGAGGACCAGCAACCATTACAATAGAAAGCTAAGAAAATGAAACCCAGGACTTAAACTGTGGAATACGCGCGCACACACACACACACGCGCGCACACACACACACAGCTGGATTCTTAGACACTCTAGAGCAGTGTTTCTCAACCTTGGTGACTGAAAGACGTGTGGACTTCAACTCCCAGAATTCCCCAGCCAGCCTTGCAGGCTGGGGAATTCTGGGAGTTGAAGTCCACGCGTCTTCCAGCTGCCAAGGTTGAGAAACACTGCTCTAGAAGCTGGTCTTCATATCTGCAATAAAAGCTGCTTACTTTTATTTTACTTATGTTTTTGTCCTTGTCTGTCTCACGGAAGGCTGGAGTTTGACAAGAGAGAATTATTGCAGTAACCCAGAAAATTGCCAGAGCAGTCCTCAACTTACTTACTTACTTCCAAGTAGCTGCATCAAGGTAAACAAAATTCCCTGGAATAGGAACTTTGTTCAACAGCTAATAGGGCCCATTGGAGGCTTCTATTATCAACAAGCTCTGACTTGGTACTAATCACTATTTCTAAGCCTAAATAGTTGCTGCTCTGGCTAGTGGAAGCAACTGTCTATGTCAGTGTTTCTCAATCTTGGCAACTTGAAGATGTGTGGACTTCAACTCCCAGAATTCCCCAGCCAGCATCCTGGCTAGGGAATTCTGGGAGTTGAAGTCCACACATCTTCAAGTTGGTAAGGTTGAGAAACACTGGTCTATGTTCTTGGACAGAGATATCTCACATTGTGAATGACGTACACGTGGATGTCCACAGGTTGTATGTGTGTCAAAAAAGTCAAGAAGGTGGCTCCAACTGTGCAATCAAGCCCTGCCATATTTTTATGCATGTCGCAAGGCATGTAAAAAAGAGGCAGGGCTCCAATTGTGCGGTTGCATCCACCATCTTAACTCTTGACATCCCTCTGGACACCCCTGGATGTACATCATTTGCACAACGACATCATGATGCACTTGACACCACTTGCATTTGTTGCCTCTTGAATGGACGCTCATGGGTGTCTGCTTCCGTTTAGCCATAAAGCCCCTTGTGTACTTTTGTGCTGATTCACACATTATGCTACACTTAATGTATTATTCTTCTGCTTTTAGCTTAGCAGGTTGTGAGAATGAGGCCATGGTGGTTTATAAACCATGGTATACAATTGCCAGATAATTATTTAATAATAAGTCATGGCTTGGTACAAGCCAATATAAGAAAAAAAGGACACAAGCCCCATATTTTGAATATACAAGAAAATGAAATTAAATGCCAGCTATCCATCCTTTCTGTTTACTCAGAAATAAGTCCAGTGAATGCCACTGTGATGCAGTTTTTGTCTGGGGATCAAGCCAACTGACTGTCAGTAGACTTACTTGTAACTAAGGGAAACATGCTTAGAAATGAGCTATATATACTAAAATAAAGGGAGAGTGAGTGAAGTGTGTGAGAAGTAACAGGGTCTAAAACTAAAGCACTTTACTGGGATCTAGGATTTTTTTTATCATTAAAAGCAGAGCACTTAAAAATATGTTGTTTTGTTACCTTAAAGTAAAGGTAAAGGTTCCCCCCGCACATTTGTGCAGTCGTGTCCGACTCTAGGGGCCGGTGCTCATCTCCGTTTGTTAGCCGAAGAGCCAGCATTGTCCGAAGACACTTCCACGGTCATGTGGCTGGCATGATGCACGCGGAACGCTGTTACCTACCTACTGAAGTGGTACCTATTCATCTACTTGCATTTGCATGCTTTCGAATTGCTAGGTTGGCAAGAGCTGGGGCGAGTGCGGGAGCTCACTCTGTCACGCGGGGCTAGGGATTCGAACCTCCGAACTTGCGATCTTCCGATTGACAAGCCTGGCGTCTTACCCACTGAGGTGTAGCACAAATAAATCATTTATTGAACATATCAGTAAGAATACATGGCTAGCCAGGAAAATAAACCAATGGATCATAGAACAAATCAATTTCACTTGAGGCACAAATGACTAGGCTCCAATTATCATATTCTGGACACATCATTCAAAGACCTAGCTCCCTTGAAGAGTCCATAATGCTGGGAAAGATGGAAGGAAAGAGAAGAAGAGGACAATCAGCAGCAAGGTGGAGGGACTCAGTGGTGATGGGTGCACCGTTGGAAGACCTGAAAGACCAGGCTGGGAACAGATCATCTTGGAGAAGGTCCATCTTTGACTTGAGGGCACGTAATCAATCAGTAAACATTAGAAATGGGTCTATAATGAGATTGCCTCTGGTTTCTCCCACCAGCTAGAAGACTAGAGGCTACTGTATAGTGACTGAGAAGTTGGGCTGGCACTTGGAAGACTTGGGTTCAAGTTTACACTCAGCCAAAGAAGCTCACTGGGGGACTTTGGACCAGCCATTCTCTTTCTCTCTGCTCAACTGCCTTCACACAGTGTTTGAGCACTCCTGGAGGGGGGAGGAAGAGGAAGAAGAAGAGACAAGCATTTAGGATGAAGGAGAGACCAAGCATCTGATACACACTTTCCTCTTTAGGTACTTTCATATTGTGTCTACTAGAATGTGAGTCTCTGGGAAGGACCATTTTCTCTTCTGTATTTGTAACAGCATCTTGAAAATGTTATGCTCTTTATAATATAATGAATAATACAAAAGTAATAAAGAATACAATAGACATTTTTATTAGTTAGAATCATATTGCAAAAGCCAAAAAAGGTACAGCTGAATCTTCCCATTATTTCATTAGAAACAGGAAAATAGTTTTCTTTAACAAGAAAAGGAAAGGAGAGAAAAAGGCAAGTCTAATATTCTCTACATTTACAAAAAAAGGTTTCCTCCAAGATAGGAATATAGTTAAACAGTGCTTGTTTGTTTATTTCAGAACTGCTCTGTTTCTTTTTGAAACTGTATATATTTACAGGACATCAAGAGGCTGCATCCAAATTCTTGCAGCTTCCATCAAGATAAATATAATTTTTATTCTATCTATCTCAGCTGATTCAATGCCAATGTATTTGTTTTTATCATTAACAACCACTTTGTAAGTGGCTGCTAATAATATGCTTCTTCCTATCTAGCTGTTTTGCCTTTTGTTTTAAACTGACCTGTTTAAATTTTCTCTGCCCTCCAATTTTAATTTATATTTGTAACTGAAAGCATATATAACAAATGTCTTATTTCTAAGACTTTACCTTTTTGTTGCTTTAGAAATAAACAAGCCGCTGCATTATAATTAACCTAATTTCTTTGACTGTGTGGCTTTATTATTGAACAAAAAGCACTGACGATTTTAAAAATTCAAACCAACCACTGCAAAACCTGAGAAATGCAGAGATCTGTAGAAGGCAGTGTGGGAGTGCAGAAGAGAACTAGTAGCTCTAACACATTAATTGTCTTCCCAGGTGGAACTTATTACAGCTTACTGGGAAGTCAGAGATATAAATTGCTAGTTAGGGAACCATGGAAGACAGAAATATTTTCATGGTGGCTGGGCGTAAGACATACCAGTGAGAAAAAAAATGATATTTTGGTGAGTTTAGATGATATTTTTGCTCTGAATGTCAGTTTTCTTCTTTCCCCTAGCCCCCCATCCTTAAAAAAATCTTGAAGCTCTGATCTTGTTTATTGAGTATTTATAGATTTGCTCTGTTTCGATACTAGGATCCCCAGATTGTGCTAAGCTATACATTTCTGTTTTCTGTTTAAATTTCTGCAGAGCATTTTAAACCTTGCTTTAGGGCTCAGCAGGTTATACAAAGGCTATTGAAATTTATTCAGTAAACCATGATTAAGCAAGCTATAGCTTAGTGTATCTTGTTTGCTTAATTATGTAGATTTCTCTACTGTGGTTTAAGAAGGCTGTGATTGCAGGTTATTTTTACTCATTAATTTAAGTTTGGTGTATTTGATTAACCAAATTTTCTGGGTATGCATGGGACCATAAATTAACCATATGACCAAGTTTGCCCAGTATATTACTGTAGGGCAGGGCTTCTCAACCTTGGCAACTTGAAGATGTGTGGACTTCAACTCCCAGAATTCCCCAGCCAGCCATGCTGCCTGGGGAATTCTGGGAGTTGAAGTCCACACATCTTCAAGTTGCCAAGGTTGAGAAACCCTGCTGTAGGCTAAAGTTTTTTTATGATTTAACATGGCATGCTGAGAGAGCTTAAGTATTAATTGTGGGGATGCTGTTTGTAAAATGTCTTGAGCAGTTCTGCCTGTAAAATGTATAAAGCTAGTGAAAAAGTACCCCTATATATATGTATGTATCTTCTGTGCTTTTAAGTGACTGTACCCCACCTTCCTTATGCTGGTCTTTGACCAGAATAAAGATTTGTTTGTTTGATGTCCTTCAAATGAGTTGGATTATTGCTCCCATCAACTTCAGATAGCACAGTTGAAGAAGGTTGTTTCAACTCAGTCCAGGTGTACTGAATCTGGACTGCTAGAACCTGGGTGACCACAAGATGGCAGCAAAGAGATACATAATACACATACTGCAACTCAGCTGTTTTCTAGCAGTGGTCTGGTTTAGGTATGCCTTGTAAAGCATGAAGTTCTGTAATTCACAGCATCAGTAGAAAGCTTGCCTTGGAATCAAGCACCTTTCTATTTGCTCCCGTATTTGGGTTTTTTGCAACCCTAACGGAGCCAAGCATCCCTACTGAATTTCCCATCTATGCAGATGGGACCACAGATCTAATTTTGGACCCCCCTCCCTGATTAAACAAACTGCCCTGAATTTCCTCTATGGTCCCAGAGACCACGTGTCTTCTTACAAAAATTGTAATATTCTATCACTGGCAGAATAGGAGGTGACTACGACTCTTCTAACCCAGCTCTGTGCTGTTGCCAGCAAGATGAAGGACCAAGGGATGGTTGATGAGATGGGAAAACAGCCACGGCTCTCGGTTCATGGGCCATGTGGGAAGAAAAACCCTCAGATGTGCCAAGATGCTACGACCAGATCTGACCCATTAAAAAAAACCAAATCAGGTAAACAGAATAAAGAGGACTTTTTGACTCAAAACACCCCAGTGAGTGATGATAAGGGTGTCTGTGGGTAAGGCTTGTACCGGGTTGGTAGTGAAGAACGTATTCATATATTTAATTAATTAATTAATCTTTATCCCGCCTTTATTATTTTTGGGCTGAGAGAGAGTGACTGGCCCAAGGTCACCCAGCCGGCTTTCAGGCCTAAGGCGGGACTAGAACTCTCAGTCTCCTGCTTTGCCATTGGCTCCTTCCTAGGGCTGAGAGACAGGGACTGGCCCAAGGTCACCCAGCCAGATTTCTTGCCTCAGGTGGGACTAGAACTCTCAGTCTCCTGGTTTCTAGCCCAGCACCTTAACCACTAGACGAAACTGGCTAGATATATTTATTTATTTAATTCAATTTATATGAATATATAATGTTCAGCTATAATATGATCTCCTGCCTCGATATTCTGCACAATTCCAGCCACTGAGGTTCATGGCTCAGCATCTTGTGTAAACAGAGTCAACTGTGGTATTCAAAAGAATGATAATTAAACAAACCATGACTTAACAGGAGATGTAAAGCCATGGCAGTCTTACTGGCTTTAAAAGCCCTAAATGTTTACAATACCCGAAAGGCAGCCTGTTCCTAGGTGAGTTTGCCAGACTATGAAGAGATTAAGTCCTTGTTTGTATCTCCACCTTCAAGGTGGATGGGCGGGGTGGATATTTTTAAATGGAGACCTTGCGTGCAAAATGCCTCTTCTGTTCTTGCCATGAGTGTCTGTTCCTCATGATGATGATGCCAAAACAATGAAATGTGACTTCAGAATGCAAGCTGTGCCCTCTCATCCTTGCGGCATGATGTCACAGGCCAGTATGCAAAGGGGGCTGAGTTTACACTGCAATGTTGCAGTGCAGATTTTGTCATCCTTTGCCTCTCACACTGTGGACGCTCATCTTTCTTGCCTTCTTCAATCTTCAGACATTAGCTAAAGCCACGATTGCTCTTGGGTGCATTTAGTGGTAGAGTCAAACCAGACATGACTTTAAACACCTTTCTCTCTCCCTCTCCCTTTATCTTTCTAAATAGCTGCAGTATGAGAAGGGTGGATTAGAGAGACAGTGTGATATTTCATGTTGCACTGAGTTGGCCTTCATTTTTTTCCCCTTAAATGAGCTCCTGTCCTCCTAAATTAGATTTTCTGCTGAGGCTTCATTTTTTAAAATGTGTGCTATTTTTAATTTGTTGCAAGCTGCCTTGTAATGTGTTGGGACATAAATATGATAAATACCTATAATATTGTTGCTGGTGACAAGGCAGAGAGGTGGTATTATCTTTCAAAAGTGTGTGGACTGAATTAATTCTTTACAGTACTGTATGGGCTGAGGGCTCCCCCTGCTGGAAAATTAGAGGTGAGGTAACTTGAAGGAACTTTATCTTTAATATCTGTAGCTTGAATCATGTCAACTGGATTTCTATTTTCTCAGTGGAAACTACAGACAATTCCACCTGGATGACTGAGAACCTTCATAGACATTTTATCTTTAATAACTCCCCAGAACTGCTGACATGTGGGACACTTGGGGTGGGGTAAAGATCACAGATGGGGAAGGAAGGGGTAAATTCCTTGTTTCTTCTCCACCCATGATCCAAAATGCCCCCGCGTAATGGTCTTTGAGTCACATTACCTGGTTTTGCCCTCGCTTTGTCAGCAAACAAACATCGTCTCACCATACTCCCCAATTCAGACCCATCCTTGATGAACTTTCCATCTACAAGCCTGAAAGAGAAGAGATTGGCTGTATTAACCCATATTAGGTTAAAGCTTAATTAACAGGTGTGCACCACCATCTGTCTTACCTATTCCCATTGCATTCTGTACTTTAACCAGTGTCTTCCAAATCCGAGTAGCCATCTAGACACCAAGTCTTATAACCAACATACAGTATATCACTGCTGACAAATGCTGCTTTGTGCAAAACCAAAATTGCAGCTGCTTTGAGTTTAGAGGATGGAGTAAACCACAAAGCTAGTTTAAAATGCCGGGCACTACAGAGCATAAGACGCTGGCACATGCATGCTGATTGACAGACTTTTTGGCTAAGTTTGTTAGAAACCAGGAGACTGAGAGTTCTAGCCCCGCCTTAGGCATGAAAGCTGGCTGGGTGACCTTGGGCCAGTCCCTGTCTCTCAGGCCTAGGAAGGCGCCAATAGCAAACCAGGAGCCTGAGAGTTCTAGCCCCGCCTTAGGCATGAAAGCCGGCTGGGTGACCTTGGGCCAGTCCCTGTCTCTCAGCCCTAGGAAGGAGCCAATAGCAAACCAGGAGACTGAGAGTTCTAGCCCCGCCTTAGGCATGAAAGCTGGCTGGGTGACCTTGGGCCAGTCCCTGTCTCTCAGCCCTAGGAAGGAGCCAATGGCAAACCAGGAGACTGAGAGTTCTAGTCCCGCCTTAGGCATGAAAGCCGGCTGGGTGACCTTGCGCCAGTCCCTGTCTCTCAGGCCTAGGAAGGAGCCAATAGCAAACCAGGAGACTGAGAGTTCTAGCCCCACCTCAGGCATGAAAGCCGGCTGGGTGACCTTGGGCCAGTCTCTCTCTCTCTCTCAGCCCAACTCACCTCACAGGGTTGTTGTGAAAATAGGAGGAGGAAGGAGTATTAGGTATGTTTGCCACCTTGAGTTATTTATAAAAATAATAAAGAGGGGATAGAAAATAAATAAATAAATAACAAACAGCTGTCTATTCTCTCTAGGTCTTCCAAGGCCCTGGAATGCAACTCACAGCCTCCATAGCCCCAACAATGTATGTTCTCTGCAGCTGAGACTCAAGAAGTCTTCTCGGGAAGCAGCAACGATATCTCCAACTCGCATTCCAATTCGCTCACCAACACCAGTTGTCAAGCAGGGACACAGGCTGACTTTTTCCACCAGGACCTATCTCCCTGCTAGTCGAATTCCTTGCCCCATCAGCAGGCTTCCTAACCCAGGTCGTTTTTCAGGGTGCCACGTAAGCCTTAAGGGTGGCCAGGGAGAAAGGCTGAGAGCTGTGGAGAAGGTCCAGAAGCACCAGAATCCAGTTCTAGGACCTCCCGACTTACCCAGGGAACAAGCCATCCTTATCAAGCATGGAAATGGTGGTAGGTTGCATCCTCTGTTTCTAGGGTGGGCAACCTTTGAAGCCAGGGGGCGCTCTTTTGACCTTCAAGGACCACACCAGTAATGACGTCAGGGCAGGGGTGGAGGGTTGTTTTTTTTTTTTTTTTACATTTTTGGAATTTTTAAAGTAAAATAGATTCATCAATCCTATTTCAGCCTTAAATCACCTCTTTTACTTCTTACTTCCTTAAAAACATGAATTCTTCTGTTGATTTGTAATGGTTTGCCACCAAATTTTGGTCTTTGAGGGCTTCAGAGGGTAAAACTAACTGGCGGGCTATCCAGCCGTTTGGAGTGAATATTGTTGTGAACTCCACCTCAGTCAATTTACATAAGTAGCATCGACAGATAGAATAACTTTTGGGCATTCACCCCTTTTATATGTGTTGGTCTACAACTCTCATTATTCCTAGCCAACCTGTCGGGAGCTATAATCCAACACAAAAGTGTCGTGTTTACAAATGGTAGAGTAATATGTTACCTAAAGAGGACAAATACCGTATCTATGGTGCCTCCTTAATCAGTACAGGTCCAAATGAAGGAATGCTGTTGAAGGGCTAATGATCTTGACCATTCTTGGAGAATTCCTAAAACCTCAACTTCTTGGTCAGGGTTGATATGTGTGAAAAACGTGGGGGGAAGACTTGAGATAATATTTCAAACCAATTAATATTTACACAACTCTTATACCAAATTGCCTCTGCTCTGTAACAACCCATGGACAAGGTTGGGAGAAAATACTAAAAAAATTATAGTATTAGTTTAATTGCATGGATCGACTTTTTCTGGGCCCCTTCCATATATAGGACCTGGGCAATTGATCCATTATCCCCACAAAAGGCTCTGGTTATGGTATTTAATAAATTTACTGATGGGAAGAGCGGGGTTTCCTCCCTTACTTCTGGAGAACTGACCATAGTACTACTTCTGTAGAAATAAGACTATGAAGAATGCAACCAACTCTAAAGTGTGGAAACCACAAAGTCTTGTGAAGGATATTTTGAAATGTCTCTGATTGGTAGAATGAACAAGTGATGAAACCTTGCCTCCTATTTCTCCTCAATCAAGGGCTTCCATCATCTGTTTCTGCAATGGATACTTTGACATCTCTCAACCTTCCGTTTAAGTCAGAAGAGACTTCTAGCACACCTATGCAAAGTAGACTGGTAGCCTTCAACAATTGCTCTGCCCTGCTATCAACTTCTCAGGTTCTGAAGGAGCAGCGTGGAGAAGAGATATATTCTTTGACTCTCATCTCCCCAGGTAGTGGTAAGAAGGCTGTAGTGCAAGCAGCCCTCCTTCCTCCTGATGACCTTGATCTGTCTGCTCCAGTGTTTATTTCTGAGGAGGCTGTTGCATCCAAAACCCCCCATTGCGAGAGAAACATTTCAAACCTAGCCCTCAACTTCCCAGGGTCAAGTGTTCAGAAGGAGATGTTGCTAAGCAATCTGTCAAAGACTGGAATAACGCCAGTTGAGTGTCCCCATCTGTCCACCCTTCCAGAGTGGCCTGTTCCAACTTCTCCTACTATTAAAGATTTTTCATCCAGAGTAGGCCAGAAGAAAGGCTCACCCAAGAAGAACAACCTTGGAATGTTTGGTTCAGTTTCCTCAACTAAGGAATTCCCAGAAAGTATAACAGAGCCCCTTCCTAGACAGGGTTTTGTCTCCTCAAACCACAATGATTTACCAGACACCAAAACAATGCTAAACCAGAGTTATCCTCTTCTAAGCTCTTCAGGGGCAAAGGATGTGGTTCTCTCTGTATTTCATGATGTAAGCGAAGAAGAGGAGTTACCACTGTTTTCCAAGACCCAACTATGTACAGGTATTGGATCATCTAACTCTTCTGCCTTAAGTTCAGAAGAAAAAGTGCTAGGAAGAATGGAGGAGGAATTTAATTCTGGAAATGGGTGTTATATGGGTAGAGATACACCTAAATATATCTCATGTATCCTTTTATGAAGATGTAAAAAGACAGGGATGGTGGTGAAGAACATCAACAAGATAGCAAGTCAACCCACATGAGTCAAGGGAATGCAAAGGGCCCTAGTTTAGGACAAATGGCTGAAAAATCAAGTTACATCAGTTAATGGCTGATGGATCATATTGGGGTTGGATCTGATTTTTGACTTTGCTGTTCCTTTCATGAGAAATGAGATTATTTTCATGAGGCATGTTAGGTTTATACATGGTATATAAATGTAGATATAGAAGTATGTCTCTGCCATCTTGTTTGTCATCCAAAACAGGGTAAAAGATCCTAGATTCTTTCACTGAGTAAGGATACTTCTACCTGACCTGGTGTGCTTTAGTTATGGAAGATCACAATCCCCACATGCCACCAGGGGTGATGAAGGTTGCAGTGCAACCCATTTGGTGGAGGTAGGTGTGGGAGAGCCTACTTTAATAAGACGACAGGAATGGAACATGGTTTCTGGGTATAACAGTATGGAAAATAAAAGTCTCTAGGACCTTCTGGATCTATATTTAGAAATCCAAACAGGAGCTTTTGAACTATAAATAAATGAGTCATCTTTGGAATCTAATAGCCAACTTACATTTTTATACAATTCAAGTGTGTCTAAAAATAAACCTTCCTGTTCTTCCTGTTTATAGTGTTTTCTCCCTCTTTGGTTGTACTCTTCCTCTCTGCACTCCTATTTATCCCTAAAGAACATCGTTGCCATGATGCACATTCCCTAGACCAGTGTATCTCAACCTTGGCAACTTTAAGATGTGTGGACTTCAACTCCCAGAATTCCCCAGCCAGCAAGGGAATCCTACATCAGAGGTCTCATAAACCGACTTTTCATGTTATCGGACATCTCAGTCTATCAGTTTCCCAGAATGCACCTGGCCTTCCTTGTCAAACGATAGAAGCAGGCCTGTGCCAAAGAGGACTTTAGCCCAGCATATTTGGACTTGCCATGACGTGCTATAAAAACAATTTGAACAAAAGAAGCTATTGAGCTTTGCATAACCAACTGCAGCTAAGGATTCAGCCTGAAATAAGAATCAGAAATTCTCTTACTGACTTGAGAAGTCTCAAGCATTGTGTGATCTGCTAAGTGTCACTATTTATTTATTTATTTATTTATTTATTTATTTAATTTTTATCCGGCCTTTATTATTTTTTATAAATAACTCAAGGTGGTGAACATACCTAATATTCCTCCCTCCTCCTATTTTCCCCACAACAACAACCCTGTGAGGTGAGTTGGGCTGAGATAGAGTGACTGGCCCAAGGTCACCCAGCTGGCTTTCATGCCTAAGGCGGGACTAGAACTCAGTCTCCTGGTTTGCCATTGGCTCCTTCCTAGGGCTGAGAGTGTGTGACTGGCGCAAGGTCACCCAGCCGGCTTTCATGCCTAAGGCGGGACTAGAACTCTCAGCCTCCTGGTTTGCCATTGGCTCCTTCCTAGGGCTGAGAGTGTGTGACTGGCGCAAGGTCACCCAACCGGCTTTCGTGCCTAAGGCGGGACTAGAACTCTCAGTCTCCTGGTTTGCCATTGGCTCCTTCCTAGGGCTGAGAGTGTGTGACTGGCGCAAGGTCACCCAACCGGCTTTCGTGCCTAAGGCGGGACTAGAACTCTCAGTCTCCTGGTTTGCCATTGGCTCCTTCCTAGGGCTGAGAGTGTGTGACTGGCGCAAGGTCACCCAACCGGCTTTCGTGCCTAAGGCGGGACTAGAACTCTCAGTCTCCTGGTTTGCCATTGGCTCCTTCCTAGGGCTGAGATAGACTGACTGGCGCAAGGTCACTAGCCAGCTTTCATGCCTAAGGCGGGACTAGAACTCTCAGTCTCCTGGTTTCTAGCCCAGCACCTTAACCACTAGTGACTAGACCAAACTGGCAAGATGCTCACCTTGCAGAAGATTAGGAATATTTTGCGGGAGTAAAGAGTTGGAAGTTTGAAATGGGGGTTCGGAAGAGGAGAATGGGAGTAATTTGGATGACTGGATCTAAGGTAGAGTCTTCCAGGCTCTCGCTTCAGCCTTGCACATCTCTGGAGCGCTCAGCCCTGGTTCTGCACCTCACTGCTCTTCGCCCCATTGAGAGAGGTCAGAGGTGGACCAATGAGAAGCTGCATCACTGAGGCCGACTTTTCCTTTGGAAGGCCTTCACACATTTTGCTACTTTCCCCCATGCAATATCTGCCAGCCCATGTGTCAGTACGTACACACACACACACACACACACACACACACACACACACACACACACGTCCTGCAGACACCACAATGCAACTTCAGCATCTTTGGGTGTTCTGGGTGAGGACCCATCTTGCTGCATGCAAACAATGACATTAGAATGCTAAATCTAGATGAAAACGTAAGTGTTGCAACGTGTGTTCTTAGGGTGCTGAAAATGCTGTCCAGCCAGTGGAAAGATGGAGCCCCCCACTATTGTGTCTGCTGCTATTTGGCAAAAGCATGTTTTGAGTCTTTTCACCTACCAGGATCTGGTGACCATGCTGTGTGTCTGAAGCTCCTCCCTTCATGCTCTGCATCCTAGACACTCATGGAAGGCTGACTTTTGTTTCCCTCCATCCCTTCTAGTCGACTGGTTTCTCAATGGCTTTTGACTGGAGAGGACTTGACTTACTGTCGTCCCTTTAAGGTAGACCAGACCAGGAAGCCAAAGTTATGAATGCTAACACTACTTTTATGATAAGGTTATAGTAACAGAATCTTGCAAGTCTCAATACACTTCCCCCCTCCCTCCCTCCCTCCCTCCCTCTTCACGAGAACTAGGGAGGGTCTTGTCTGAGTCATTTTCTCAGGTTACAGTTCTGCCCTGGACTCGGGTTTCTTTTCTCTGGCCATTATCTTGGTAGCGGCTTCTCCTCCTGTTCCTCAAGGTCATTCCTTCTTCCCATTACACATACTTTCCCTCTGCCTAGGCCAACCTGGAGGTCTCTATCCTTCCTACTCTTGTACCCTGAGGCTGCCCAGGACAGAGTTTCTTCTCACCCTCTCTGTCCTGCTTTCTGCTGGATTCATCATCCCCATCTACCAAAGGGTTTCTTTAATGGTGCAGAATAGAAAAAGGAACACCTGGTGTCCTTTTTTCTACCTCTATTCTGCTGTTACTACAAAAAGGGTAAAGGCTGGGTGGGATAACCAAAGGCCATGCTCTTTGGTACTCTCCATGAGGATTAACCACATTACAGGTAGTCCTTGACTTATGACCATTCGTTTAGCGACCGTTCAAAGTTACGACGGTGCTGAAAAAAATGACAAATGACCAGTCCTCGCACTTATGACTGTTGCGGCATCCCCGTGGTCACGTGATCAAAATTTGGGTGCTTGGCAACCAGCATGTATTTAAATGGTTGGAGCGTCCTGGGGTCACATGATTACCATTTGCGACCTTACCAGCCGGCTTCCAACAAGCAAAATCAATGGGGAACCGCGTGATTCGCTTAAAGAGTGCTGCAAAACATGTAAAATCAGGTGTGGTCATGTGATGCCTCGCTTAACGACCAAACCACTTGATGAATTTTCCAGTCCCTATTGTGATTGTAAGTTGAGGACTACCTGTATTGCTTTCAGTGGCTCTGGAAAATTCTGTCCCTTTTGATATACCGTACATAGAAATATAGAAAATAGGAATTGTTGCCTGTTCATTTTCTTTCTTCCCTTGCTTATGCCTGCCCTCTATCCTGTTTCGCCAATTAACATTTCAAATAATTGCTGAAGTTTCATAATAAATAAACATAAAGCCATATTTTTGCTGGCTGATGTGCACACTGGCTCTGATCCAACATAGTGATTGACTGGGAGTGTGCTGGATGCAAACTAAACTGGAGATTACCCACAATAATTTTCCAACAGTTTTTTGGTCCCTTCTGAACATGCCAAAGGAAGTAATGAATGAAACAAAGACGGAGGCCATTCAATTTTACAGCTTTGGAGGACTGGCATCCTGAGGATGGATCTGCAAGAGTAGATTGCCCAATGCAAGTAGAAGCCACTAAGGATTTCTTGAAGGCAGGAACACACAATATTGTCATCTTGTTAAGGTTATTTGGTTAAAGCATTCTATGCAGAATTAAACGCATGGCATTTTCTTCCACTGTGTCTGGCCAGAGAGTGGAAAAATACAAGTGAAAACAATCTACATTGTTTTCCGCATTGTAAGTTTGGTTCTCAAAACATCTGAGACGTAGATGGCAGGTGCTGAGATATCTCTAGCTAGACAAAATAAACCCGTAATCAGAATCGTTCTCAAAACAAAAAAAAAAGGCCAATACACAACACTGCCATCGTGTGACGCTTTATAGTAAGTACAATTACTACCAGAAATGCTATACTAAAAGAGATGCTCATGTTTAAACCAATCACATGTGAGCTATGAACCATGGGTAGTCCTTTATACTTATGTTCTACACATATATGTCTTCTGTTCTTTATGTAGGCTGCTATCTGCATGTACTTGTATCTGAACTGTAACCATGCCTGGTCTTTGCCTGGTCTTTGCACAGACCATGATGTTGTTTTTTTTTCCTCACTTCTGGTGATGGAACTCTGCTTATGCTTTGATTTTACCTTTTTGCAATAATGCACTATACATCCATTATTGCCTTATGCTATCAATAAAGATATTGTTAGCCTTACAACACGTTGTTTGGATTACTTCATTGCCTGGAACCCCGCATAGTTAACCATCACCTAACAGGTTATGGGCCCAGAGAGAATTTTGTGTTTTTCTTTGCTGCGCTGGATCTAGCTGTAACAACGGGGTTTGTTTTTAAGGCTGCATTTTGAAGTAAACGTATTTTTCTTTGAGTGGTCAGCATGGCTGCTGCTGCAGGGCTAACCAGTCTGCCCTTTGAGCGTTTGAATGGCACAAACTATCGGACCTGGTGTGTGAAGATCAAGTCTTTCTTCCTAAAAGAAGGTTTGTGGAAGTATGTGAAAGACCCACCTCCAACCGGTGCTATTACTGAAGAAGTGCAGTTGTGTTTGGATCGTGCTTATGGCAACTTGATTCTGGGACTAGAATCATCACAGCTACTGCATATCAGTAATTTGGAGACCGCACATGCCTGTTGGGAAGCGCTTAAAGCCCTTTATTCCAAGCAAACCTCTGCTGCCATTGTTGGTATATCACGTCAGCTTTACAACTTGAAGCTGCAGCCCGGTGGAAACGTGATGACCCACCTCCATAAAGTCAAGACTTTGTTTCTTGAACTTGAGGACCGGGATGTTGTGATCCCTGATACCCAGAGAGCTTGTATCATCCTGTCAAGCTTGGACAAGAGCTTTGACATGCTCATCGAGGCAACTCAGACGTTGAGGCCCCAAGACCTAACTGTGAATTATCTTACAAATCGCCTGCAAGAAATCCAGCAAGCTCGTGATTTGGAGAGGATGCAGAGTAAGTCATCTGTTGCTGTTCCTGAGGCTTCAGCTCAGCGTTTTCCAGTTGGAACAGAGGCTGCGTGTGCTGTGAGGAGATGTTTCCGGTGCAACTCGACCCAACACTTCATGAGAGACTGTCCCCAGCCACCTCGCCCAGCTGGTGGAGCCAGTGGAAAGAGGTTCGTACGAAAGAAGGGGAAACAAGCGCCTAGACAACGTACCCAGGTGTCTGCTTTGCTCACGGCTGTGAGTAGACGTTCCCCAGAGACTTGGCTTTTGGACTCAGCCTGTAGTCAAATCATTGTCAACAATGAACAGTTGTTGTTATCAAAAAGCAAGCCTAACGTCCAACAGGTTGCTCTGGCTGATGGATCTATGGCTGATGTGTCCTTTCAGGGTGAAGTATACATTCCTTGTTTGGGGATAAATATGCAAAATGTGTTGTGTGTACCTACACTTGACTTTTCCCTCCTTAGCGTTCCAGCCCTGGTAAAGTCTGGTTATACTGTTGTGTTCAAGGGTACTGGATGTTCTATTGAAAAAGATGGGATAGAATGTGCTAGGGGGAAGTTAGTGAATCAATTGTATGAAATGCTTCCTAAGCAGGGGATTGTGTCAGGAAATTGTATTTCCAATGTTCCCCCACATAACAAATGCATTCACTATTATCACAGAGTTTTGGGACATCCCGGGTGGGGAAGTTTGTCCCAACTGGCCAAGGTGTATCCTGAGTTAGGATCCAAAAAGTGTGATGACTTTCTTAATTGTACTGTGTGCAAACAATCGAAAATTAAGGCTGCTCCTATTGCTAGAAAAAGTGACAGAGTGTCAACTAGGCCTTTTCAGTTGGTTCATGGAGACTTAGCCGGCCCCAATGCTCCTAGTGAGGGGGGGGCGCGTTTCATGTTCCTTTTGGTGGATGACCATACTCGCTATACGTTTTGTTATTTGCTCAAATCTAAAGCGGAGGCTTTTGCTCGCTTTAAGGAGTTTGTTGCAATGGTGGAAAGAAATTATGGCTATCAAGTAGGTCAATTTCAATCGGATTGTGGAGGAGAGTTTCTAGGCCATGAGTTTCAGAATTGGCTTCGTAGAAAAGGAATCTCCCATAGACTTGCCAATGTTGGTGTTCCTGCTGAGAATGGAATAGCTGAAAGGAAGATTGGTGTTGTTAATACCATTAGAAATAGCCTGATGTTAGATGCCCAGGTGCCAGCCCGTTTTTGGGGTGAGGCTACCATGACTGCAGTGTATCTGACTAACAGGGTGTGGAATTCAGCTGTAAATGAAGTTCCTTATTTCCTTTTGTTTGGCAAGCGCCCTTCGCTGAAGCATCTGCGTGTTTTTGGAACATTTGCATATGTGCATATTCCTAAGTCTCAGCGAAGGAAGAACCAGCCAAAAGCACAACGCTTAAGGTTTGTTGGTTATTCATCTAGATCTAAGGGTTACCGTTTTTCTGCAGGCTATGGTCGTGTAGTAATCTCTAGAAGTGCTAATTTTGAGCACCCTACTGGTTGGGATAGGTTGAATGCTAGTTCAGAGGTATTGTTGCAATCTAGTGTACAGCCAACTGTCCATGCTCCTGTGGCTGGACAACAACCAGTTCAGCTGCCTTCTGGTTCCCAGTCTCCTAGTGTGGTGAGAGGATCCCCTCAGGTGAAGGAAGAGGAAATTTCACCTGAGCAGGTTCAGGATCTGAAGGGGGATTCAGGTAGTGAAAAGGCAGAGGACAGTGATGAGGAAGAGGCAGTGGTAATTCCTCGTAGGTCTGCACGCTCCACAAAGGGTGTGAAGCCTGACAGATTTGTGATTCAGCAGGTGAGAGTGTGTCAGATTACCTGTGAACCTCAGTCTTTCCAGGAGATGTTGCATCTGCCTGTTGAAGAGCAAGAGAAGTGGAACACAGCGATGGATAAGGAGTTTGAGGCATTAGTGAGTCGAAAGGTGTTTGAGGTCACTGATTTGCCCCCATCCCAGAAAGCTGTTGGTTCCAGATGGGTTTTCAGAAAGAAGCTTCTTCCTGATAATACAGTGCAGTACAAAGCCAGGCTTGTTGCTCAGGGATTTGCACAGGAGAGGTTTTTGAACTATGATCTCACATATGCACCCACAGCTAGACCAGAGTCTTTACGTATGGTACTTTCTCTGGCTGCACAGCGTGGACTTGTTGTCCATCATTTTGATGTTGACACTGATGGGGTATATGCTGGCTTAAAGGGGAAAAACTGAGGCTTGAGAATAAACAGACAAACATGCAGCTTGTTAGGGCCAACAGTGTTTACTGATAGGCATAAGGCAATAATGCAGATACAATTACATTATCGCAAAAATGAAAAAGATGAATATACAGGATACATCATTGTAAAAGGAAAAACAAAACTAGAACTTATAAGCAGAGTTCCGTGTATTGATTCCAGGGCCAGAGTTCCTGCCACGGCCTATACCCAAAGCCAGGCATAGCTCACTCTGCCCAGTCCACGGGAAGTGAACACGTGAAGAACTACATAGCTAAGAGACACTAGAAATCAAGAAAACATAGAACACCATTTTGCATGGTTGTATATTCAGTTCTTCTAGCATTCTGATTGGCTGGAAGTTAGCTGTTACACACACTAGGCCTCAAAGCACTAGGCCTAAAGCACATAGCATGACCTGCTATTGGTTAGCAGTGCTGCATCTACGCACTGAGTTCCCCCCTCCTCCTTGCTCAGGGGGGGCTTGGGCATGGGTAAGGCTTCCCACGGAAGGACATCAGGAGGATATCTCTCATGGGAAGATTTCCATTGCTAGCCATAATATGGTACCTTCTAGCTTCATATCTCATGAAGACGTAAACAACGCCAAGGCTTCTCTGTTGTCCAGCCACCTGGCATTCACGTCATCATGAGAAGGCTTTGCTTTGCTTTGTAAAAGATGCAATTTGCCAAAACACTTTTGCATTGAAAAGAAATCCAATTTACCAATATCATATAGTATAAGAAATCTGACACCCCTCCACATTGGATTTCGACACAATGCAAACAATGATGGAAGTTGTTCAAAGCTTTAAAATACATTTGTACAGAAACAGAAACAACAAAGGTTAATGCATGTAATAATCACACTATTCAAGTTACAGTTTTTACAACCAATAGCCATCAAAACTAGGAAATGGTTTAAAAACACTTGTTACACATATGTATAATGCACAATATACACTTCATGCAATGTTTTATTCAGATACATACAAATACATAATAATCAAATAATACAGATTATGCAGGAACAGAAGCAGTCAAAGAGACACAGAAAAACATTGCCCTCAAATGTCCTGTCCCCTCCTTTGCAAAAATCGCAGCCAGCATAGATAAGGAATTCCAATCCTGTTGCATGCTGTTAGCTGATTTTAAGAAAAAACCGCAGCTTGGTATTTTTACTTGGGCAAAACTAATTCAGGGCATGTCCACTGCGTTACTGCAGAGTGATATACTGTATAACAAATTAAGGATAAGTTTTTCTTTACACAAATGACACTCTGTAACACTCTGTCATGTGACACTCTCAAGAACTATCTCTGTTCTGGGCTTTTGTACCTTCAACACCAAGATAAACGTTTGAATTTGTGCTGAACTTCCTCAGCTGGCAATTCTATTTCAGCTGACTGACAAATTCTTATTCAAGGTGGTAAACTTCAGTTTCTAAGCAGAAAAACAACTCACATAAGTACGAAGTCCTACACAAACTTCTACACTTTCTTATGTACACATAGAAAACAGCACGTGACTGTTCTCACATCCCAGTTAGCATCTGCACCATGCTATCAATGACTGGCCTGCTTTAAAATCCATAAAGCACCCTGTTAAGTCAATGAATTGTTTGGGAACTGCCACACATGCAGAGCCACAACGCTTGCCTTACACACACTGTTTCAGGGAGATCTACATTCAAATATGCTGTGTCAACATCACAATATGTAAATGGACACCTGTTTCCACGCTACACAACCAGAAAACGTACCACACGTCAACATTCTGGCCTAGCTGTGGGTGCATACACTAGATCCACAGTTCACAAACTCCTTTTGTGCAACAAATCCCTGGGCAACACTGGCTTTACACTGCAGAGTATTATCAGAAATAAATGTCTTTCTGAACACTCATCTGGAACCTACAGCTTACTAAAACAAAGGATAGGTTGGTTACTTTCAACACTTCACCAAAACTCAAACAGACTATCCACAGCTGTGTTCCAACGTTCTTCCTGCCTCTCAAAGGCAGGAGCAACACATCTAGCAAAGACTGGGTTTTCTTTCAGGTAACTTGACACACTGTCACCTGCTAAATCACAAATCTGTCAGGCTTCACACCCTGGAATAAGAGGACCCATGAGGAATGACCACTGTACATCCTCATCACCGTCTCTTTCCTTCCACTACCTGACTCCCCCTCCAGGCCTTGCAACTGCTCAGGTGAAATTTCCACTCCTTCACCTGAGGGGCCCTTTTCACACTCGGAGACTGGGGAACAGAAGAAACCTGAACTGGTTTTTTTGCCCATCTACTGAACCATGGACAGTGGGTTTATACTAGCAATGCAGCAACACTTCTGCAACCTTAGCAGACAACCTCCCAACCAGTAGGCTGCTTAAACATAAAGCACTTCTGGAGATTTGGATTTGACCATGGCTTAATGAAACACCGATAAACCTTGGATTTTAATCAACAACCAACAACCAACAACCTGAAGCACTCTGCTTCCTTGGTTCTTCCTTCTCTGTGACCTGGGGTTGTGAACACATGCAAATGTTTCACAGACATGCAGGTACTTCAGTGAAGGGCGCTTGCCATACCAAAGAAAAACAATTCCCTTTTTTTTTTTTTACAGTTGAATTCTACACTCTGTTAGTTAGAAACACACTGCAATCAAGGCAGCCTCTCCCCAGACATGGGATGGCACCTGAGCAACTAACAGCAGGCTATTTTTAATGGTATTCACAACACCAACACTCAGCTAGAATTCCAACATTGGCAAGTCTTTGGGAGAATACTTTCCTACAAAGCCAATTTTGGAACACATGGCTCAAGAACACTCCACTACACTTCACTATTGCTACATACACTTCAAAGCGAGCACAGACCTTCGCTTTAGACTTCAACAAGTAGCAACAACACAAGCAGGTATGATCATCAACCAGAAGGAACATGAAACTCGCACCCCACCATTACTTGGGACATGGGGGCTAACTAGGTCTCTATGAACCAACTGAAATGGTCTAGTTAACACTCTGTCACTTTGCCTAGCAACAGACACAGTCTTGATTTTAGATTGTTTACACACAGTACAATCAAGAAACTTTTGCACATTTCCTGGGTTCTAACTCAGAATGCATTTGGCTATCTGAGACACACTCTCCCATCCCGGGATACCCCAGTACTTTGTGAAAACTTTATGGATGCATTCATGATGTGGGGAACATTAAACACACAATGTCCTGTCCACAGGCATCTCACACACTTGATTTTACAGGTTTGTCTCTAACACACTCAGTCTCATATCATAAGCAGTTTCATATCGCAATGAAACATTCAGCACCTTTGAATACAACAAGTACAGTTAGACTTGATCAGGGCTGGAACACTGAGGAGAGAAAAACAACAAGTGTACACATATACATTCTTACACAGAAATATCAGCTAAAATGACTTGCTGAACTCAAGGCTAAAATTTGTAACAATAACCGTCCATGTTTACAAACTTTACAGTGAGCTGAATTCAAAAACAGAGTCTCTGTAGATAAATGCTTACACAACAGCAGCCGGTAGAGTAGAAAACTCGGATTCGTTGTTCAGCTGGCATCTGGCTTCTGGCTTCCCCTCCCTTCGTAAATCAGGCTTCCGCTGGGCATCGGGGCAGGGAAGAGCCTTGTAGAATCACAGCAAACCACGGCAAATGTAAATTCCATACCAGGTTTTACTGCAGCTGGAACGCTGTTTGCAAATCCGTAGGAACAGGAACAGATGACTGGCAATGCAGCTTCTGGAAGTGGCTTGTACAATAATCCACAGCAAATAATCTCGACCAGTAACTCAAAACTGCTGTCCGGGCTTGACAAAAATCACGCACGCTTTTTCACAGCCTCAGAAAAATATGCCTTCTTGTTCAAATGCAGCAAACAAAGTCTTGAACTCACCAAGGTGGGTTATCACAGTCTCACCGGTTGCAGCTTCAAACCATAAAGCTGTCTTAGTAGACCACCAAGGGCAACAGAGTTCCACTCTGTATTAAAGGCTCCAACAGCTCTCAGCACCCATTTCTCAGTTCTGGAGTAGCTGCAATAATTCCATTCAGAGGAGTTGAGTCCCAAAAACAAAAATGCCATAAGCACAGTCCAAACATGCTTGCACTTCTTCAGAGAGAACCCTCTGAATCCTCCAGGGATCTCTGGAAGTGGATTTGCCACTTACTGCCACAAACCTTCTTCTTGCAAAAAGAATGATTCCATCTCCACACACCAGGTCAGATAGTTTGTGCCATCTAAAGCCCCAAATGGCAGACTGACCAGACACTGTTCAGCCATTGCTGACCACTCAAAGAAAACATGTTTACTCCGAAACCAGCCTCTAAAAACAAACTCCCTTTCACAGCCAGGTCCAACGCAGCAAAGAAAACGCAAATTTCTCTCTGGGCCCATAACCTGATGGGGTATATGCTGGCTTAAAGGGGAAAAACTGAGGCTTGAGAATAAACAGACAAACATGCAGCTTGTTAGGGCCAACAGTGTTTACTGATAGGCATAAGGCAATAATGCAGATACAATTACATTATCGCAAAAATGAAAAAGATGAATATACAGGATACATCATTGTAAAAGGAAAAACAAAACTAGAACTTATAAGCAGAGTTCCGTGTATTGATTCCAGGGCCAGAGTTCCTGCCACGGCCTATACCCAAAGCCAGGCATAGCTCACTCTGCCCAGTCCACGGGAAGTGAACACGTGAAGAACTACATAGCTAAGAGACACTAGAAATCAAGAAAACATAGAACACCATTTTGCATGGTTGTATATTCAGTTCTTCTAGCATTCTGATTGGCTGGAAGTTAGCTGTTACACACACTAGGCCTCAAAGCACTAGGCCTAAAGCACATAGCATGACCTGCTATTGGTTAGCAGTGCTGCATCTACGCACTGAGTTCCCCCCTCCTCCTTGCTCAGGGGGGGCTTGGGCATGGGTAAGGCTTCCCACGGAAGGACATCAGGAGGATATCTCTCATGGGAAGATTTCCATTGCTAGCCATAATATGGTACCTTCTAGCTTCATATCTCATGAAGACGTAAACAACGCCAAGGCTTCTCTGTTGTCCAGCCACCTGGCATTCACGTCATCATGAGAAGGCTTTGCTTTGCTTTGTAAAAGATGCAATTTGCCAAAACACTTTTGCATTGAAAAGAAATCCAATTTACCAATATCATATAGTATAAGAAATCTGACAGACACAGCATATTTGAATGCAGAGCTCCCTGAAACTGTGTACATGAAGCAGGCTCCTGGCTATGCTTGTGACAATTCTCAGAAGGTGTACAGACTGCGCAAGGCGCTGTACGGTTTGAAGCAGGCCGGACGTTGTTGGCATCAATGTTTAGATAAGGCTTTGTTAGAGCTAAAGTTTAAGAAGTCTGTTGCTGATCCTTGTGTGTATGTAAGAGGTTCTGGAAGTGATTACACAGTGTTGCTAACGTATGTTGATGATTTTTGCCTAGCAACTGGTTCTTTGCACCTTGTACAAGAGTTTGCAACACAATTGAGACAGTACTTTCAATTGAAAGACCTAGGTGAGCTGAAATACTATCTAGGTGTTGAAGTCACTAGAGCTCAGAGTGGTGAGTTCTATCTGAGTCAGAAAAGAAAAATTGACCAATTGTTGAGTCAACTTGAAATGTCAAATGCAAAACCAACCAAAACACCAATGACTCTTGATTTCCTAAAGGGTGATGCATGTGAGGAACCTTGTCCTCAACCTGCATTGTATCACTCAGCTGTAGGAAGTTTGCTACACTTAACACAATGGACACGCCCTGACTTAGCTTACTCAGTTGGAGTGCTTAGTCGTAAGGTTGCCAAACCATCCATGCGGGATTGGACAGGTTTAAAGAGGGTCCTACGCTATCTTAAAGGCACAGCTGATCTTTGTCTCAAAATATCAGCCACCAAGGCTGAAATGCCTGTGATTTATGCTGACAGCTCTTTTGCAGAAGAGAGAGACAGAAAGTCTGTGAGTGGTTTTGTTTGTTTGTTTGCAAATACACCCATTGCCTGGAGAGCAAGAAAACAAACATTAATTGCCGTTTCTACCTGCGAAGCCGAATTCTCGGCCCTCAGTGAGGCAATCAATGAAACGTATTGGTTAAAACAATTGTTTACAGATTTATCTGTAAATATAAATACACCAATAACAATGTATGAAGATTCCCAATCCTGTCTATCTCTAGCTGCTTCGGAAAATGTCAATAATCGCACGAAATACATCCATGTAAAATACCAAAATGTGAGGCATGCAATTCAGGAAAAATTTATACAATTAGAGTATTGTCCATCTGAACTAAATATCGCAGACGTTCTCACGAAAGCACTTTCTCCAACAAAACATACAACCATGGTAACCAGATTGGGATTGGAGCAAATCTGTCTGAAATAAAATCATTTGTGTCTCTGTGTGCTTTTGAAATAACAGTTTTCCCCCACAGTGTTTCAAAAAATCCATGCGGAAGGGGTGTTAAGGTTATTTGGTTAAAGCATTCTATGCAGAATTAAACGCATGGCATTTTCTTCCACTGTGTCTGGCCAGAGAGTGGAAAAATACAAGTGAAAACAATCTACATTGTTTTCCGCATTGTAAGTTTGGTTCTCAAAACATCTGAGACGTAGATGGCAGGTGCTGAGATATCTCTAGCTAGACAAAATAAACCCGTAATCAGAATCGTTCTCAAAACAAACAAAAAAGGCCAATACACAACACTGCCATCGTGTGACGCTTTATAGTAAGTACAATTACTACCAGAAATGCTATACTAAAAGAGATGCTCATGTTTAAACCAATCACATGTGAGCTATGAACCATGGGTAGTCCTTTATACTTATGTTCTACACATATATGTCCTCTGTTCTTTATGTAGGCTGCTATCTGCATGTACTTGTATCTGAACTGTAACCATGCCTGGTCTTTGCCTGGTCTTTGCACAGACCATGATGGTTTTTTTTTTTCCTCACTTCTGGTGATGGAACTCTGCTTATGCTTTGATTTTACCTTTTTGCAATAATGCACTATACATCCATTATTGCCTTATGCTATCAATAAAGATATTGTTAGCCTTACAACACGTTGTTTGGATTACTTCATTGCCTGGAACCCCGCATAGTTAACCATCACCTGCCCCCAGCCCACAGGGAATAAGTCAGAATCTTAGGGTAGAGGCAACCAAAAAGTAAAAAACACTTTCATGCTGATGTTTGTTTGTTTGCAGTAGATAGTATGGCCGCTCATATCAACAAGCGACTCTGGGTGGCGAAAAAAATTAAAAAGGAAATACTGTAAAAACAATTACAATAATACAAAAATTAAAATACATAGCAGAGAATAAATCATACACCATAATTGCTAAAATAACCAAGAAACGGGTTCCTGCACACACTCAGGGCTCCAGGCCCAGAACCAGATCTTTAAGGACTTAGGAAAGTCCAATAGGGTCTGACTCAGTTGTAAGGAGTACCTTGGATGGGGAAGCTTGTGCTGAATAAATAAAGCTATTAATGTTAATTATTTTCAGTGCTGGGCATGGGGGATTTCCTTCAAAAAGCATTCTCTCCTTCCTGGAGGAGGAATCACATGTGTGGATTTGCATCCAAGGAAGTTGTGTAGTAACACATGCTGGAAATATTGGTCTCAGTAGCCTCAAACCCTCACTGTAATTCTCCTGGTGCTAATGGCATTAGTGACAAGTCATAAGTCATTTGATATTTGCATCAGAAACCCAGTTAAATCTCGGTTGGCTGAACAAGTGGGTCAGAGGCAGTCCCTTGTGTAAATCAGAAAATGCAGACATTCTACAGTATTCGACAATATCACCTTTCCTGGAGGGTGCTGGTCTACTCATCAAGCTCCCTCAGTTGGGCAAGATCAAAGAAGCAAGAACTATACAGACTTCAGTAAGATATCTTCATCTGGAGATAAATACAGAATCTTGGAAACTCTAAGTCATAGCTTTCCAAACTCTGTGTCATGACACTTTAGTGTGTCGCAACACACAGCTTAGTGTGTTGCGAAGCGGCGCGGGGGTGTGAGTGGCGGCGGCGGCAGCGGCGCGCCATCAGCGCTTCCGCGTTTTAGCGAGGCCGCCACCACCGTACACACCGCCGCCGCGCGCCCCCCGCGTCGCCACCATGCACGCGCGCCCCCGCCGCTGCCACCGTTGGTGTGTCGCCAACGGCGGCAGTTTGGAAAGCACTGCTCTAAGTATTTTTGAACCTTGCCAACTTTAAGATGTATGGACTTCAACTCTCAGAATTCCCTAGCCTGCTGACTGGGGAATTCTGGGATTGAAGTCCACACATCTTAAAGTTGTTAAGGTTGAGAAACACTGGGTTAAGGTGTTGGATTAGAAGTGGGAGAGCCACATTCTAGTCCACCCTCAAGTATGGAAGGTCACAGATATACCTTGGGCCAGACCTTCTCTCTCGGCCCAGCCTACCTCACAAGGCTGTTGTTTGGAAAAAAAATAGGAGTATATCACCTTGAGCTGCTGAATGAATCAAATAAAGACGTGATTCTGCTTTTTAATGAACATTACCTGGAAGGCTCTGCATTTCTACCTTCGAAATCACAGCACAGAAAGAGGAAACATAGCACCTCAGCATTCAGCAAACCTACAGAGCATTCACACCTAATTCCTAAACTGGGGTGTGGGGCCAAGATTACAGCTGATGGGCAGTTAGTCAGAAACTTGTAGTAGTAATTCAACTTTTTACCAAAATAATATAGGCCCAAATCTCTGGAATCCTAGATAAAACAAAGCAATCTCTTGAGCTTTTAATTTTCTGTACAAATAGGTTTCATTCATAAATGACAACAAATAATGATTTGCTTTAACTACAGTTTATTGAACATAATTGCCTGGTTCATAGTGGGTTGGTTCCATGGAATACTAAATCAGAGAGTGATTTGGCTGTTGTGGGTCTTCCGGGCTGTGTGGCCGTGTTCTGGAAGTTGTGGTTCCTAACGTTTCGCCAGCATCTTCAGAGGGCAGGAGCACAGACAGAAGCAAAATCTCTGTGCCCAGGTAGAGTGGCAATGTTTTGTTTGTTTTGAGAAAACAAATGCTGGCCACAGATGCTGGCGAAACGTTAGGAACCACAACTTCCAGAACACGGCCACACAGCCCGGAAGATCCACAACAGCCATTGAACTCCGGCCGTGAAAGCCTTCGACAATACAGAGAGTGATTTGTTGGGTTTCAGCATAGCATATTCTGGGGGGCTTGTAAACTATGGTTTGTGGCTGTGTGTTTTGTGTTCAACCAGCCTTTTGTGGTTTATTGCACAAACCATGGCTTACTTAAGTCTTCCAACATGCTTGACTAACACCAGTGGCTAAATTCATACACTGCATGAAGCTGAATTCAAACAAACTATATACACCCAGTTGGGTGACCTTGGGCCAGTCCCTGTCTGTCAGCCCAACTCACCTCACATGGTGGTTGTTGTGGGGAAAATAGGAAGAGGAAGGAGTATTAGGCATATTCGCCACTTTGAGTTATGTATAAAAATAATAAAGGTGGGATAATTTTTTTAAAATTACTATCTAGTGCAATGCCACAGAACGAGGAAGGGGTGGGGATGTAAACATGAGAGAAAATCCAATGGAGGAAGAATTTGCTTCATTTTAGGCTCCACCTTTACGGCACACCTGTATACATGTAAGTTTATAAAAGGGGAATCAATAGCTCTTCCCCCTCCCTTTTTTCCCCACTTTGTTGCTTCCTCTAGCTTGAAATTGGTAGATTTTATTTCTTTTTGGGGCTTCCCAAAGACAATGTTTGTGTTTCCACAACCTGGAAATTAGCTCCCACGGAGAATGTGGGTGGCTTCCCCCTCCTGGGTGGACTGACTTCTTAGGGTCCCTGCATTTCCTGGAAAGGGAAGTGGGGGTGCAGAAAGCAGGGGCGGGGGGAGGGAAGAAGGTGCCTTGGATTGGGCCTCAAGGAAACCCCACCATGCAGAAACAACATCTGGAAGTGGTGATTATCTCCAGCAAAAGACACATCTGTTGCAAGCGCCCAGCAGAAACCTGGGGAGAAGGCCAACCTGTTTATAAGAGACCCCGGAAGAATTCATCAGTTTGCCCCATGGAGTGGGAAGCTTCTCTGCCACCAGAGAGCAGTAGATGCAGCTATTCCAACACAGGTGAGGCCAGAGTGCCATGGAAAGCTAAGAGGTTTTTTTTTTGGTAAATGGATCAGTAGGAGACCCTAGTGAGCTGGTGGGAAGCCTTTAGCAAAACAGCCACTCTTGTCTGCTAGTATGTGTATTAAATGTTAGACAGCTTAGTTTAATTTCAGGAGTTGTACCAGAGTTTCTCAGCCTTAGCAACTTTAAGATATCTGGACTTCAACTCCCAGAATTCCCCAGCCAGCATGCTGGCTGGGGAATTCTGGGAGTTGAAGTCCGCATATCTTAATGTAGCCAAGATGGAGTAACACTGAGTTGTACTGTACTCACCGAGCCATGCCACAGGAAGACTTTTGGATTAAATTGGGCAAATTAGGCCCTTTTTGTGATATGTGATAAAATCAGACTTGCAAGTTTTGTTTTGGGAGTTGCTGGGCCAGGAGGTTCTCTAGGGAGGGAGCAGCACCTAGTGCTTTGCGCAACTTAGTGAGCAGTCCATAGCTTTGTTTATTCTGAGGAAGAGAGGAGGCACGTGCAGGAGAGGACGTCAACTAAGATGTCTAACTTTTCGGCAGAACAGAGCCTGGAGTGATCAAGACATAACTGCACTGTCTGTTTAGAGCAGAGCTTTCCAAACTGTGTGTCGGGACACGTTGGTGTGTCGGCTGCAGTGTCTGGGTGTGTCGCGGCTGCTGCTGCCTCCAAACCTGCCCTGCCAGGATTCCGTGCAGGTCCTAGTGCCTGCCTTGTGCCTGGCTGCCTCCAAACCTGCTGTGATTCCGCGCAGGTCCTTGTGCCTGCCTTGTGCCTGGCTGCCTCCAAACCTGCTGTGATTCCATGCAGGTCCTAGTGCCTGCCTTGTGCCCGGCTGCCTCCAAACCTGCCCTGCCAGGATTCCGCGCAGGTCCTAGTGCCTGCCTTGTGCCCTGCTGTAAGAGTGTGTCGCGAAATGATGCATGTCTAAAAAGTGTGTCACCAACATGAAAAGTTTGGAAAGCTCTGGTTTAGAGGGGGGGGTGAGTTCCAATAAGCGAGGGCAGGGGTCCCCAACTTCTCTGCTGACGGACACACGAGAGATTCGGAGAACACGCTGAGGACGCTGGCGCTGATGGAAGACTTTACCCATTCATAAAAGGGCTGCCAGTCACAAAACACCCATTTTATGAGAAGCCAGGTGGACATTCTTGGAAGTTAAGAGAAAGGTGAGAAGCTGACACCTTGCATTTAAGAATGCCAGCTTCTCATTTATTATTTCTTTTAATGAAAATATGTTTTTTTAAAAATTAAAGTGGGGCAGGGAGGCTGGCAAACACTGAGGAGGGTGCTTGTGGGTATACAGGTAGTCCTCGACTTACGACCACAATAGGGACTGGAAAATCCATTGTTAAGCGGTGTGGTCGTTAAGTGAGGCATCACGTGACCACACCCGATTTTACAACATTTTTACGGCAGTTGTTAAGTGAATCACATGGTTCCCCATTGATTTTGCTTGTTGGAAGCCAACTGGGAAGTTCGTCTATGGCGATCATGTGACCCTGGGACGCTGCAATTGTCATAAATACATGCCAGTTGCCAAGCACCCAATTTTGATCATGTAACTGCTGGGATGCTGCAACAGTCGTAAGTGTGAGGACTGGTCGTAAGTCACTTTTTCCAGTGCTGTCGTAACTTCAAACCGTCGTTAAACGAATGGTCGTAAGTCAAGGACTACCTGTATTGTTGCCCACAGATGCCACTTTGGGGGTGTAGGATTTCGAGCATTTGTGGTGACTGAGAATGGGATCGTAATTTGGGGGTTTGGTGGCAAGGAGTTTGCAGTCCAAGATTCTAAGGGGTTTTGGAGTATGTCTAAGAGCGTGTTCCTTCTCATTAATCTTGACTTCTGTATTGTATCCCCATAGATGTGTTTGTTACCTCCAGCCTGAGCATCCCCAAAGCACAGCCGCAGTGCATACACCAACCTCAGGAGGTTCCCCGCCAGGCAGTTTATGATCCCTTTGATTTCACTTCTGATGTGCTGAATCCTGCCTATGAGTGGCTAAGGAACTCTTCCTCAGCCAGGAAATGTAAGTTGTGTCAAGGAACCAAATAAGGAAAGAGGAACGATCAATGCCCCAGAACATCAAGGTTTTATGTTGCCCTGAGACGGGAGAGGGGTAGACAGAAAAGAACAAGGAAACTGGGGCGGCCAAGACTGGATTTATGTGGATTAGGTGACAAAATGCAGGATATTGGCAAAATGGACTGTGAAGAACCCTTCACAGGGATTCTGCAGGGTGTGGTCAAAAAGGTCAGCTGCGATGGTGTGATCATCATGGCCACCATCTTTTTAATTTTTTAAAAAAATATTAACTAAAACGAAAAACAAAGAATAGAAGACACAAAATTATAAAAGGAGGAGGAAAAAAAGCTAAAAAAGAAACAAACACATACAGAGCATATAACATTCCCTTCTCACCCCTATGGGTGGTACATGTGTGTCTTCCTCAGCCTCGGGTCCTCTACCAGAGGCCTGGGAGTTTGAGGGTTCTGCACAGTGTCTTAGCTGTTCCTAGCACTGCATCTTCTGGGCACAGAGCTCTGATGTTGTTCCTGGGATCTGCTGGAGCCACTCTCCCAGCTTAGGAGTCACAGCCCCGAGTGCTCCTACCACCACTGGGACCACTTTGGCATTCACATACTGTATATATGAATTTTTATCCCGCATGTATTATTTTTATAAATAACTCAAAGCGGTGAACATATCAAATACTCCTTCCTCCTCCTATTTTCCCCAGAACAACAACCCTGTGAGGTGAGTTGGGCTGAGAGAGAGGGACTGGCCCAAGGTCACCCAGCCAGCTTTCATGCCTGAGGTGGGACTAGCACTCACAGCTTCCTGGTTTCTAGCCTGGTGCCTTAATCACTAGAGCAAACTGGCTTAGACATATATCAATAAATAGAAGCCATAATTCGCTACGGTCATCTATAGTAAAGGTTCCCCCACACAGTCGTGTCCGACTCTAGGGGCCGGTGCTCATCTCCGTTTGTTAGCCGAAGAGCCAGCGTTGTCCGAAGACGCTTTCGCGGTCACGTGGCCGGCATGACGCATGCGGAATGCTGTTACGGTCATCTATAGCTAATCTATATTAATCAATTCTGCAGATCACTGAATAATTGGAGCCATATGTTTGTCTTTCCAGTGCTGAACATTAAATATTTTGGCGACAAGGTACAGAAAATCCATTTCCTTTGTCCAGACGTCAACTCCCACATGATAGAGATAAACTTCAAAAGAATATAAACATCTGAAAATATTAAATCTCAAAGTTGAGTGAATGCATCTATTCACTTCTTTCCCAAATGGAACAATATATTTAAATAAAGCATTAATTTCACTGCTTCTCCAACAACCTAAGTGCAGTGAGGTCATTTGTAAAATATTATTTCTTCTTGAAAAAGATGTAATCTAAAAATCTATTGAAACATTTTTATAGGTTAAGTAAAACATGCAATAAAAAATGAAAAACTATACATATACATACATAAACAGTTTAGGAAAAAGAAAAACGAACAAAAAAGGAAAAATATAAAAAGGGCATTCTGGTAGCCCCCTTGCGGCTGCCATCTTGACTTTTTTGACCACACCCCATGGACACGCCCGCTCTTTCAAATTAGAAGGAAAAAAATCTCACTGCCAGTATAACTTTTAGTGTGATGTATGATCTTTTAGCTTTCTTTGCAGAGACATTATTTTTGGGAAGCACTGAAAAATGGGGTTGCTTCCCTAGCGTCCGGAGTAACCCAGCCCACTCTGCCCCCAGGCTGGAGCTGGTGTGAGGTTAGGACTGGCGAGACCTAGTTCAGTTCAAGTCCAGCTTCAGCCTTGGAAGCTCACTGGGCAACCGGGCCAGTGGCTAATTCTCAGCCCAGCTTGTTCCAGCGGGTCCTAGTGAGAAATACTGGAGGAGGGAATCCAATGCCTGCCAGCCTGAGTTCCAGGAGGAAAGGTGAGACATAAAGGAACAGATACGTTTCAGCAGGTTTGTACACCAGGAAGAATTTCCATCAGCAGCGCACAGTTTTGGTAGCCAGCTTCATCCTGGGGAAAGCAGCTTCTGCTGCCGATTGAATTAGAAAAACAGCTGGCGAGGCAGTGTCTAAATTTCCTCAGTAAATGCATACCACAATGAATAAAGAGAAGAGGAAGGAATTGGTCATGGTCCACCTACCTTCACAGGTAAATCTGTTGAGTCTCACTTGCCAGGAGGAACCAGATCCAAAACCACTGAGATCAAGCCATTTTCTCTCTGCCAACCCTCATTTAAAATCTCCCCTCTTCTTCTCCTGCCCTAATGGGCTGCTTGAAGACATACCACAGGTCTAGTCCAAAAGCTGAATACAGGTAGTCCTTGTTTAGCGACTGCCTCATTTAGCAACCATTCACAGTTATGACAGTGATGAAAAAGTAACTTAACGACCAATCCTCACATTTACGACCTTGCAGGTCTGTAAAGCAAAGGAAAGCTGAAGTAAGATCAAAAGTGCACTTGCGTTTCACTTAGCGACTGCTTCACTTAACGACCAAGTTGCCGGTCCCAATTGTGGTCACTAAACGAGGACTACCTGTAGAAGGTTGGGGGTGTGTGTCTTGCTATGCCCATGTAACATCACTTCTTTGGGAGTTGCACTGACTCCCAGTAGGCTTGTGGGTGCAACTCAAGGTGCTTGTTATCACCTCTAAAGCCCTACATAGCAAAGAGTGAGTTGGGTTACTTGTGGGATGGCCTATTTCTGGTTATTTTCACCGGTCCCAGTAAGTTGCACAAGGTAGATATGCTTCGGCCCACTCTTGGAGGCAGCATCACCGGACTGGACCTAGGAAAGGTGTCTTCTCTGTTGCTCTACCTGCCTTTTGGAATAAGCTCCGCCCCTTAGTTCGGGCAGCCCCAACCCTATTAACCTTTCACAAAGCCGCAAAGAGAAGCTTTTCTCCTTTGTGTTGGCCCAGGATGGTAGATGAGCCTGTTCTGCCTCAGTTAACTGTTGTATTTTTGATTTTGTTGGTTTCTTGGTTTTGCATAATATTTACTTTTTTTTTATGTCTCGTTTGTACCCTGCCCAGAGCCCCAAATTGTGAGAGGGGTGGCTTCATAAACCTTTTAAATAAATAAATTGTGGCTTATTCAATCAACTGTGGTTCAGAGCAATGTGTAAACCTAGACACTGTTTGAAAGAAGTCAGGTACTCTGGTTTGTTGCATCAGGGTTTACTGGATTACTACAATTGGCTGGATTCACAAAGCACATTGAAACGCAAATCCTAGCTTATAAACCACCCTGCCTAGATTCACACACCATGTCAAAGATTAACAAACAGTATAGTAAAGTAGGCTGTGTGAACTCAGCCAATGAGTGGTTTGAAGACTGAAGGATGTTTGTCTAGTACAGGGCTTTCCAAAGTTTTCCCGCGGCGACACACCAACCGCTGTTGGTGTGTCGCCGCGGGAAAACCCGGAAGTGCCGCCATTGCGGCAGCGCGCAAAAAGCTGGAAGCGCTGCTGCCGCTTTCGGTTTTTGTGCGCCGCCGTTGGTGTGTCGCCACGGGAAAACCCGGAAGCGCTGATGATGATCAGCGCTTCCGGGTTGTGTGGTGACACACCAGACTGTGTGTGGCGACAGACTTTTGTGTTGCCACACACAGTTTGGAAAACTCTGGTCTAGTACATAGCTTTCCAAAGTGTGTGTCACGACACACTACTGTGTCGCCTGCGGTGTCCTGGTGTGTCGCGTGAAAACCCGGAAGTGCTGATGGGGGAACCGGAAGAAGCGGCACCCCCGCCAATCAGCGCCGCCGCCACCGTTGGTGTGTGTCGCCAACATGAAAAGTTTGGAAAGCTCTGGTCTAGTAGCTTTGAACAGAAGAACGGGTAGCCAGTGAGTGGAAGAACATCAATGTCATAAAGACCCTTCTCCTTTAATATTAGCCTGCTGAAGAAACATGACTGGAGTGGCAATGCTGCTTCTGCTCTTCCAAAAGGTCTACTGGGGCCTACTGCCCCTTTGTTTCCTGGTTGTGAAAAGTAAACGTGAAGCTGCCTTATGCCAGGTTAGAATAATGGTTCAGATGGCCATGTGTTCCCTGTTCTAGTTGCAGGACGTGCTTCTGAAAGAACGCTTTCCCATGACCTACCTGATGTGTCTTAACTGGAAAGGCCAGGGACCAAACATAGGTTGCTTGCCATATGCACATGTGCTGCACCCAAAGCTCTGGTCCTTCAGTTTGGGTGTCTCTATGGTGCTGTAACTTCCATAACAAGTGAAAGCATCTCCAAATATTAATCACCTTAATCGGTTTGTCTTCATCATAGACTAATCGCTACCAGGCATTGGCTTGGTGCCGAGGGGCAGAGATCTATTCCAAGTGGTCCTTAGAGCCGTTTTCCTCCCCTTGCCAACGTCCCTGTTTTGTACCCAGGTGGTGCAGATGTCATTCCTCTGCTGAGAAGTACTCTGAGCCCATTCCCGTTGGGTCTGCGGTTGAACAAGCTGGAGGCCATGGTGTGGAGGAAACACAAGATCCATCTGCTTAAGCTGAGCCTGGAGCGAGGTTACAGGGACAGCCTTCAGTTCTTACAAGCCGTGCCTGGGATCCTCCTCAAATTCCAGCACAAGAGGGTTTCCCGGTGCCTTGTGCAGCTGGACCCAGGTGAGCCGTCCAGCTTGGTTTTTCTCCATAGTGTTCATTTAGCTAGGACCTTTGGGCTTTTTATTCAAGGCCTTTATGTCTCATTGGAGATTGGTATCCCATCTTCAACCAGAATTAGAGCAACCCCCAATGAAATGTTCAAGTCATTTTAATGGCTTTCAATTAGCCTTTGCCAGTCTGTCCCCTTCCAGATGTGTTGGACAAACTCCAGAGTTTTAGGTGGTGGTGTTCCACAGGTCTGGCAGGCACCACCATGGCGAAGGAAGGAACAGTGCTGGTGTAATAAACTTCAGGTCACAGGTTATGATGTAAGAAGTGCTAGGCTGGGGAACCCTTGTCAGTCCTTGACTGGATGGGTGACTGGTCCAACCTGATCTGATGAGGCAGCATGGAAAGCTGGATTCCTACTCTGGAGCCTTTGAATATCTAATTATTTATCCACCTTGCCTCTTTTGTAGCTGGTGGCAAAGCTTCATACTGATTGTCGCACCACAGCAGACACATCAAGAAAGAAACTATGGTATTGCAAGATCCCTGGGAGTGCTTGTCATAAAGAATGGGAACAGAATTGGTGCTCAGATTTAATCTCAAGGTGAAGTTACTCCTGAAAATGGAATCCAGCCTATAGAGGGCACAATATCCCTATTTTTGTAGGGTCTTTAAAAAAAATGCAATGTTAATAACCTAACACTCTGATGCTTGGTGTTAATAGCTAAATGAGATTGTATTAAAAGGAGCTTCGGAAATTAGTTCCCCAAACTGGAGCAGGCTAAATGTCTATTTGATTAGAAGGAGGCAAAGGAGATACCGTGAATTATTCAAGCCTGTAAAATATTAGCATTTCCTTTGTGGTGCTTAAGAAGGGGCACCTGGCATGTGGTTCACCTACTGGGCTCTTGGAAAAGAGTAGTGGGAACGGTGATTTGTTTTGCATTATGTAGCATCCCCTTTTTAATTTGTGTGTGTGTGTAAATCAATCAATTAATCAATGGGTATGTACAGGTGAGACAGGAGACTGGTGGGTGCCAAGGGCAATCTCCATAAGCATATTGATGTCTCCAGCTTTAGGAGCTGTGGAAAGCAAAGCATTTACATTCATTGCAGCTTTTCTCCCAGGGACTGATAGAAGGCAAATTAGGATGTATTGAGAGATTGCTGAGTGATCTTCAATAGATGGCCAAGTTGTCTAATTTCCGTTTGTCTAGGCTGCTAAAGTGAAAGTGTGTGTGTGTGTATGGGTGTGTGTGTGTGTGTGAAAAAGCACCGCAAACATAGTTCTAGTATTCAAAATAATTCCTGATCTGAGCATGTGCACAGAGCCACTTCCTTAATCTGAAAGATGGTTGATTCTCTCTGATACAACTGCGTGTATAAGATGCAGGCAGATAGAGAAATATCCTCTCTACAATTTTGCACTTGGCAGACAGGGTTCAAGCAGAAAGAAAAGTAGCTTGAAGTCTGCTTTATCGCCTGTGTTGTGGAAGTACCAACAAGAAAAAGGCCACTTTGTTGGACTTTCTCTGCAAGGACAACAGGCTCTTGGGATGGGCTGTTAGTAAGCATACAGTAAATCCATTTCCTTTGATCACGCTGAAAAATTGCTGTGTGATGCAATTTCATGTTGTGTTTCTTTGCACTGGGAATCTCTGTTGTATATCTTCCAGTTGCTTTAAGACACTAGTCAATCAGGAACACTGGAGCTTCCTGAACAGATTATAAAATATCATAGGTTTTTATCAAACTTCCAATTTAATTACCTAGGTTCCCCCTCCCCCCATCTCATTCTCTTCTTAGGTGGATTCAAATGTGTATGCATCTGTTTTCCACTTTCATTGAGTCAATGAACAAAAAAGTAAAGGAAGTCGTACGGATCCATAAAGAAAAACATCTAAACAATCTTAGCTAGGATAAATCTTTCATTGGGACCATTCAAATCTTGCAAAATAATGAACAAACTTTTGAGTTCAACTGTTCCAGTGTTGTGCATAGAAGGGATGTTAAAATCAAGCTGAACCTTGTAGTCATTAGATCTGTATTTTGACTCAGGATTACAGAGAGTCTGTTAAAGACAACCAAGCGCAGTCCTTTGCTCAGGGCAAAAATCGATATTAAAGCATACCTGACAAGGGGTTATCTAGGTTCTCCTTGAGCACATCCAGCAAAAGAGCTCCCCACCTCATTCGGCGATGGGTTGACTGCTGGACTGCACTTCATGTTAGGGTGTTTTCCTTACAATTAAACTGCAATTTGTCGTCTTGTAACTGAAGGCCAGTTTGGTGTAGTGCAGGGGTCGGGCAGGGGAGGAACGGGGAGCACCAGGGGACTCACCCGCTGCTGCTTGGCTGCCACCTTCCTCCTCCGCTTCAGCCGCCCGCGTGCCTTCCCTGGCCGGTCCTCGCGGGCCGCCGGCGATGCTCCCGTCCCGCTGCACCCCAGCTGGAGCGCCCGAGTGCCAGGCAGGCAGCTCCGCCCGCGCGCCCTCCACGCGATTGGCCTGCGAGGACCGGCCAGGGAAGGAGCGCGGGCGGAGCTCCCGTCCTGCTGCACCCCAGCCGGAGCGCCCGAGTGCCAGGCAGGCAGCTCCGCCCGCGCGCCCTCCACGCGATTGGCCCGTGAGGACCGGCCAGGGAAGGCGCGCGGGCGGAGCTCCCGTCCCGCTGCACCCCAGCCGGAGCGCCCGAGTGCCAGGTATGCCCTCCGATGCCTTTTCCAAGTTTCTCCCCTTTCCCCCCAGCTGGGATCCCCTTACCGTCTCCATAGCCCGCCCCGCTGTCTCTGCCCCTCGTACTGCCCGCACCAGTGGACTTTGCGCGGGGTGGGGGTGGGGCAGGGCGGGAGAGCCGCGGAGTTTGGGGGCGTCAAATCGTCCTTTCGGTCTTTTCTTCTTTCAGCAAAAAGCCCCTATCAGGTTTCTAGCCCTGAAAGAAACTCTTGATCATTTTTCTCCGTCCGGATCGACGCCTTGGGCTTCCTGCCCTTCGCGCACGGAACCTCCTCGCTGGGCGTCGTCTACCTGCGACCCGGAGGCGGCGCGCGGAATAAGCGCGCGGCCCCTTTAAGGCGGCGGCGTTCCGGGGAAGCGGAAGTGGCAGGAGATACTCCGCGTTCGGAGCCGAACGTTGGGGCGCAGGCGGCGTGCTGTCATTGGTCGAGCGCGGCGGGGCGGGGGGGCTTTTGGCGGCGTTCCATCGCCGGTCGCGGCCCTGTGTCTACGCACCGCCGGGCAGGTGAGGGTCGGCGAGCGGCGGCCCCGGAGGTGGTTTCCGGGAGGAGTCGGGGCACGGAGGAAGCTTTGTGGGTGGCTGGGAAGTGGGGGGTGGGGGTGGGGCAGGGCGGGAGAGCCGCGGAGTTTGGGGACGGGATCCAATTGCGTGGAAGGGGTGGGGGTGAGTTCAGCTGCGGAGCCAGACTCAAGGGGCCAAAGAGCCAGATCTGGCTCGCGAGCCGCCATTTCCGACCCTTGGTGTAGTGGTTAAGGCACCAGGCTAGAAACTGGGAGACCGTGAATTCTAGTCCTGCCTGAGGCACAAAGCCAGCTGGGTGACCTTGAGCCCTAGGAAGGAGGCAATGGCAAACCCCTTCTGAAAAACCTTGCCAAGAAAACTGCAGGGACTTGTCCAGGCAGTCTCCGAGAATTGGATACAACTGAACGGAAACAATAATAAAAAAAACAAAGAGGCCATTTTTCCACATCCCACACTTCAAAGAGGCAGAGAACAGATTGTGAGCTTCTTCAGACATTATCATATCCCTCCTCTGTCCCAGTCATCTTTTCTCAAAGCTAAATATACTCAGTCTGATGCCTCCTAGAGCAACCTTTGCAGTTATCCTGTTGTCTTTCCTTAATATTTCTTTTCTTTTTTCTTTTTGGCAAGAGTTTAAGTTGACAAAATCAGCTGGGGTTTACAAATGGAAGATCATGCCACTCCAGTAAGAGGTAGAGCTGTGGTACAATTAAGTCTCACCTGCAAACATTCCAAGAGAAGAAGATGGAAAATGATAATCTGATGGAATTCATCTCTGTGAGATGCTGTAGGATGGGATCGGGGGGGGGGGGGGAAGAATTCCAGAGAACCTGAAAGCTTTGCTCCAGGGGGGTATGGTCAGAAAGTCAAGATGGTGGTCACAATGGTGTGATCAAAGCTCTGCCTGTGTGTGATGCATATAAAAAAGGCAGAGGTTCAGTCACACTGTTCTGGCTGCCATCTTGACTTTTTTTACCAAACTCTGGTAAACACTCCTGCTTTGCTCACTACGTTTACTTTGTAATATAGTGTTCAATGATGGATTTTTGAGTGGATTGCAAGAGGACCATCTGGTCCTGCTTTCTCCTCCGTCCATCCTTCCCTGAAATTTTTATAGAAGACCCGTCTTTCTCCTACTCTTTATTGGCTTCCCTGGATCAATACTTTCTTCTCTTCTCTCTCCATTTGTGTCCAGAGGTTTATAAACAGTCACTCCGTCACTCCTCCTTTCTAAACGCTTTCCCTTAGAAACCAGTGAGGTTCAATATAATGACCGTGATCTCTTCAATATCATTCTAGTTTCTGTCTGCCTTCGATTCAATACGTACCACATTTTGATAGGAGAGGGGAGTCTGAAATGTAACCTAATGAAGATAGTGCAATCTCCCCCTTTTAATTCCAAACAGAGGTATGCACGAGTGACTTCCATTTTTATCAACACATGATTGGGGATGGTGGCCAGAGGCTTAATATTGATTCTTGGTGTTTCGGCAGCTTCACCCAGAAACTGTTCAACAGCTCATCACAATGCTTCTGAGATGCCTGCTCATTTCTAATTCATCCCACCGCATTAAAAAAGATTGTTCAGCTTTGTTGATTAAACTTAAATTGGATTCACAAACATTTGTCACTGAATAAACAGGTAATAGTTCAGGGCCTAACTTTGCAAAGGTACCATGGGAAAGGTCATTAGATTAAAAAAAAAAGTCTATAGCAGAATGTGTTAAGAGTTCCAGGTTGTGTAATCAACCTTCATTCTTCCTCAGCAGAATAATCGTATCTGTCTCTAAAGCTTCCCGCTGCTTCTGTGTTAACCTCCAATGTCTCTTTTTCCCCCCACTTCAAAGATACTTCAAAACCGTGGCTGATGCCCATATTGGGGTCTTGCCAGTTGTCCCCAAGTCCTGGGTAGACCTATATTGGGAGGTTTATGGTATAGTTGTCCTTGTAGTCTTCCTAGAGGTATGCAACCAGGAGATGGAGTCATGCGCCCATGGGCCATGTAAAAAGGCATTCTTGGTTCTTCTGGGACGTAGCCAGACCCTCGGTGTTTCATGAGCTCCTTTGCTGGTGTATCTTGATAGCCCCACTTCTGTGAAAAAGTGAAAAAAACAAACAAACATTATCAGACTTAACCGAAATGTTTGGGTGTATGTCTATAGGCTTCTCTTTGGATTTTCGCAACAACTACCCCATGATTGACTAAATCATGCTGAAGTGACATAGTTGCCTGGATGTGCAAACCACACTAAATCATAAACTAATTGGCTGCATCCACAGAGCAAATAAACCAAACATATTGTAGTTTAGTGAGTAAATTGAACCCAGCCCATAATTAGGCAACCATTCAAGTTCTTATTATTGTCAAGAGAAGCCTCTTGGCCAGTGAAAAATAGCAAGGGTGCTTCTGTGTTCTTCCCCATAAGTCATTTTTGGTGAGATGGGCGGCCATACAAATTTAATAAACAAATAAATAAATATCATTATTAAAAACATAATTATCAACTAGATTCTAATGGATCTCTAATGATTATTCTAATAGATTACTAATAATAAATTTGATTATTCTAATAAATTCTCAGCAGCCCACTGACTCTGGGTACATCCTGGGCATTGTTGTCAAACGTGGGTAATAGCTGAGAAAAGGGCTCCTGAGCATGTGCAAAGTATATTTATCTTAGCAACTTGCTTTTACAGATCTGGTGGGGTTACAGGGCTGGGCTTCTCGATCAACCCGAGGGAACAGTGATTCTGTCTTCCCCCTCGTGGCTCATCACTGCTGCATTTGTGGCAGAAAGGGATAGGAAAGCCACACTTGTTGAATGCTGCCAACCACCAACCTTCCCGATACAGGGGGAGGTGGTAACTCTAAGTTTTGTCATTCTGTGGTTTTCCTGGTTTGGCCTGGGTGTAGCCTTGATCAATATTGACCAAAGGTGCTATGCTGCCTATCACTATTGGCTCAAGGTGGGGGCTAGAGAAAGGAAATACCGTTCAGATATCTTTTTTTTTTTGTCAGTCACTTCTCAGAACTGAGTGCTCAAGAGGAGTTGCTGGGGCAATCGCTCACCCTCACTAACTCTGTTACTCAGTAGTTGAGTGTAGATACCACCATTGGGCTCATATTGTATAGTTACAGGTAGTCCTTGCTTAACAACCATTCGTTTAGTGATGGTTCAGACTTACGACGGTGCTGAAGAACCGACTTACGATCGGTCCTCACACTTACGACCGTCACAGCATCCCTGCGGTCACGTGATCACGATTTGGACACTTGGCAACTGGTTCGCCTTTATGACCGTTGCAGTGTCCTGTGGTCACATGATCGCCATTTTCGACCTTCCCGGACGGCTTCTGGCAAGCAAAATCAATGGGGAACTGTGTGATTTGTTTAACAACATGTGGTTTGCTTAACACCCGCAGCAATTTGCTTAACAACTGCCACAAAAAAGGTCGTAAAATCGGGTCGGATTTGCTTAATGACTGCTTTGCTTAGCAACCGAACTGTTTCCATATGCTCACTAATTATGGAGCATATTCCACAAATTCCTGCGCAGCTTCCATCCCTTTCTGCTTCACACAGTATGCTAAGCCATTGTTTGTTATAGTCAACTGTAATGGCTTGGTTCACACAACACCCTAAGGCGAAACCAAAGACGCCATATTACTGTAAGACAATATGTGAACCCAGCTAGTGGGATTTGTATAGGACAGTGTTTCTCAACCTTGGCAACTTTAAGATGTGGCTGGTGAATTCTGGGAGTTGAAGTCCATGTGTCTTAAAGTTGAGACACTGGGGACAACATCCCTCGGCATCCTTCAAATATGTGGACTTCAATTCCCAGAATTCTCTCTATGGCCATGCTGGCTGAGGAATTATGGAAAATTAAATCCCCATTTCTGGATTTTGCCTAGCTCAAGGAAAGCTGGTATATAATAAACCAACCCTGTTTTCTACATTTACCATCCCCTAAATCTGCCCATGAAGCAACTGCACTGCCCCTCAGATGATGACAACCAGGGCAGAAAGAGAAGGACAAAGAAGACAATGTTAGTGATGACCGATGGAACTAAAGTGTAGAGTGGGCTAACCATTACTATTAACACAACTTTACTATATATTGGTCAGCTTTTCAAGGCACTGTTTGTCTAAAACACTATTATCCCTGCTGTAAGGTAAAGGTAAAGGTACCCCCCGCACATTTGTGCAGTCGTGTCCGACTCTAGGGGCCGGTGCTCATCTCCGTTTCTTAGCCAAAGAGCCAGCGTTGTCCGAAGACGCTTCCACGGTCATGTGGCCGCATGACACGCGTGGAACGCTGTTACCTACCCACCGAAGTGGTACCTATTCATCTATTTGCATTTACATGCTTTTGAATTGCTAGGTTGGCAAGAGCTGGAGCTAGTGCGGGAGCTCACTCCGCACGCAGGGCTAGAGATTCGAACCTCCGAACTTGCAATCTTCCGATCGACAAGCCTGGCATCTTACCCACTGAGCCACCACACCCCTGTATCCCTGCTGTACCCTGGGTTTATAGCTGGGTTAGAAGTTGGAAAAAGCTGTTTCTCCAATTTTATTTCCCCACGTAGCCTAGATCAGAACATTTCAAAGTTTTTCAGGCTGTAGAACGTATTTTAAAAAATCCCCAAACCCCAAACAAGAGGCAAAGCTCTAGTGATACAAAATTGGCTGCAATCTCTCCCTCATCCCTCATCCCTCCCTCCCTCCCTCATCCCTCCCCCCCTCCCTCATCCCTCCTCCCTTCCCCTCCCTTCCCCTCCCTTCCCCTCCCTTCCCTTCCCCTCCCTTCCCTCCCCTCCCCTCCCCTCCTTTCCTTTCCTTTCCTTTCCTTTCCTTTCCTTTCCTTTCCTTTCCTTTCCTTTCCTTTCCTTTCCTTTCCTTTCCTTTCCTTTCCTTTCCTTTCCTTTCCTTTCCCCATCAAGTCCTTGTAGAACCCAGTTTGAAAAACCCTGGCCTAGATAAACTATTCATTGCCTCAGTACCACCCCTGCTATAGAGGGATAATATTCAGTTACAACAACATATATAGGTATACAATTTTGAATACATGAACATGATCCATTGATGCTAAATATTTATCCTCATTTGAGCCCTATATTTACAGGAAAGATGCCAGAATTCCGTGTTTCTAAAATCAGAAAATACCTAATCACTCGCCAGTTTTAAATAATGAACTTAGCTTGATTAGGACATAGGAGCATAAATTCGGGGGTGGGGGGAGTAGATTTATTTATTTATTTATTTATTATTTAAATTTATATTACCGCCCATCTCCCCCAAACCGGTGGACTCTGGACGGTTTTGTGGGAAAGGTAGCTTGTAGGGGTTGGTCTAGCTGCATGAAAATATCTCATGTTGGCCAGGTTCACACAAGATACTTGGCTAAAATGTGGTTGGCTCAGTTACTGTCTGCACCCTGCCAATTCAGTAAATGATGGTTAAGGAGATCATGGCTTAGCATATGGTGCAAACCCAGCCACGGAGAAATCAATATTCCTACTGCCTTCTTTCTGTGTGTTTTAAGGTAATAAGACTATTTAAAATTCACCAATCGTATTAGGCAACTTTAATTCATGTAATTAAAACGGGGAAATATTAGCCCTTGTATGTATGGAAGGTTTGGGAGGGAAGTGTGGAGTGATGATTTGGTTCTCACAACAATCAGAACCCCTAACAACACAATCCCCAAATTTGGTTTTGGCAGCAGCTGGAATGTCTCAAGAAGTCCTGAATGTTGGTGCCGACCACAGATGGAATTTACAAACAGCAAAGCTTTGCCTCCTATACGCATCCAGAATTCATGGGGAAAGCAAAACCAGAAAATATAATTACTGCTCTTTTCAGGGCCTTCCATTTGACCTTCTGAGCAAACCAGGATTAGACAGCACTGAATTTTTTGGTTCCTATGGAAACCTAAATTACATGAGATATTTGGATTCCCTGGGGAGTTGAGAGTTTAAGCTGCAAAGGAAAGGGGAATACACTGAAAACCAAATGTGTTTTGTGGAAAGAAGTGTGCGGTGGGGGGGAGGCAGGCATAAACCACATTTCTCTCTGGAAACTGATTCGTGCACCTACTTTATGAACAATATGACAACTTCACGACAACCACATTTGCCAAGTAACTTGAAGAATGCGGGTAGTGGTTGCAAGGGAGGATGTGTCTTAACTCTTCCATCAAAGCATTCCCCTTGTTATTTCTCCCCCCCCCCCTTCTCCATATTTTGGGTCTTAGACAGAGCTGGTGAGAGAAAAGGTTGGTGGGGTTGAGGGGCTGCTCAGAAGAACTGACCGTCCCCTAATCTGTTTGGAAAGATGGTCCTCTACTCCGATATTAGCGTTACACAGCAAACGTGGATCTAGAGGAGCATTTAGAGGCTGCTCATATACCTGGCGATATATGATATACAGTGAGGGGGTGTGGTGGCTCAGCGGGTAAGACGCCAGGCTTGTCAATCGGAAGACCGCAAGTTCGGAGGTTCGAATCCATAGACCCACGTGACGGAGGGAGCTCTCGCACTAGCCCCAGCACTTGCCAACCTAGCAATTCGAAAGCATGCAAATGCAAGTAGATGAATAGGTACCACTTCGGTGGGATGGTAACAGCGTTCCGCGTGCGTCATGCCGGCCACATGACCGCGGAAGCGTCTTCGGACAACGCTGGCCCTTCGGCTAACAAACGGAGATGAGCACCGGCCCCTAGAGTCGGACACGACTGCACAAATGTGCGGGGGGAACCTTTACCTTTACCATATACCTGGCACCCTCTTACTGTTAGGAGTCCCCCACTGTAAAGACTAGTTTGGAAATCTGAAGCCCCCCGAGGAAAAAGCAAACATAAAATGCATGCGAGATTTCTTCTGATACCAAAGAATGGGACAAATGGTTAAAAGGATCTTGCTTCTTTTGAGGAAATGCCCCTACTGTCTTCAGTGTATTTAAAATTGAGTCTATCCCCTGTGCCAGGTGGGTATGATATCTATTTGTAGGCAGGATAGCCCCATATTTCAAGTATCAACTTTGCAGAGGCCATTCTGGGTGGATTTCCTCTACTCTGTGTTTGCGTAGAGCAGTGTTTCTCAACCTTGGCAACTTTAAGGTGTGTAGGCCAACTCCCAGAATTCAGGGCTGGCTGGGGAATTCTGGGAGTTGAAGTCCACACATCTTCAAGCTGGCAAGGTTAAGAAACACTGGCATAGAGAGACTAGCCAGCAAGAGGAATATTTGAGGGAAGGGGAGAGGAATCTGTCCAGCTGATACAGCCACCTGAACAATCTCAGGCAGTGGGAGACCAAACCATAATCTTTTCTGGAATGCAAACGGCATTGCCCCTTCATTCATGCCCTAAGATTTAGAAAGGAAGAATCTAGTGTGGGTATATCCTTAGCGAGGTGGAAACTTGTCTGTAGGGGCCGAGGAAAATGGCTATTGTCTGGATGTCATTAGATTACAGAAGACTAATTGAGGGCAACCGGAAATAATAAAAAGGGACTGGAACTTGGGTAGTGTCTACTTTCTATAGCAGCCTCCCCCCGTTTGGTAGTTTTCCAGGCATGTGTTTTTGGGACAGTCAGTCTCTTAATTCATAACCACTATGACTCTTGGCATGCTGGCTTGGATCTGGGAGTTGTATCTTTTCTGGGAGAAGACCCTCGGTCCTAAAGGGAGTTGTTATTCAGTGATCCAGGAAAAATACTCTGCACATGCTTTGAGACACTCTTAGCTTCAAGGATTCTAGGACCCATCTGGCATTTTATAATTACAGCAAGGCTAATCCCTGACACCAAAACGGAGGCAACTGGAAACGTGGTGGTGTTTTTGAGTTGCTTCATTTTTAATCTGCCCTGTAAAATGTAGACAAGCAACACAGATCGTTCTCACTGCAGCTGCATGAAATAAGCCGGTTATTTTCCAGTGAGCTAGATATCTGAACCTGCTTTTCATCTCACCACACTGGCTTGTAAAAAGAGGTAAGAGATGAGACAGTGGCTGTATTCACTTATGGTATGGTCTCCCTAACCATGGTTAATGGAATAAATCAGACTGTATAAGATGTTAAACCAAAGCCATTTCCTGTCTCCTGGGTTTCCACAACATGGTAACCAAACCAAATTGTCCATTGGCCCCATTTCCACTTCTCAATCTCCACCAAAGAAGTTGGAAGACAAGCCATGATCATTTTCACTTCTGCTGATTCAGAAACACTGAAAACAAGGAACAAAAATCAGGTCCAGCTCCAAGCTGGCCTATCAGCAGCAGCAGCACCACCAATGGCTCAACCCCCATTTCACGCAAGAGGGAAAGAATAAAAACCTAAGCAGGTGGACACTTTGCACTCTGAAAAGGAGGAAAGAAACTGGATCGTATCCATTTCACCCCTGCTGGCTTCACTTGTACTAGTCAGGGGATGCCAAACTGTCAAGCCACCATTCCCTTTACATAACCCTTGGCCTAACCAGGGCTTATGCTATCCAAATTTCTGGCTTGGAACAACACACCGAACTGACTTCAGTTTAAACCAGTGTTTCTCAAACATGGCAACTTTAAGACATGTGGACTTCAACTCCCAGAATTCCCCAGCCAGCATGCTGGCTAGGGAATTCTGGGAGTTGAAGTCCACATGTCTTAAAGCTATCAAGTCTGAGAAACACTGGTTTAAACATAACTACAGGCTTGGTTCACAGAGCACGCTAGGTTGAATGCAGTTGCCCTCTTTGCAGACTAGAGTATTCGGTGAACATATTTGTAGGCTTGGAAAAAATCAGCAATACTTACTTTAGCTTCTTCAGCAGTCTCTATCCCATTGCGTCCCCAGCCAGTTGCACTGGACCCGGACAGCTGGCTCAAACAGCTGAGGTCCCATAATGACTTACTAGGGCGGGCAGCGGCCGTCTTGGCAACGGAGAGTCGGCTTCGTTGGACATTCCTGAAGATATCGCTAAGAGCGCTGGGCCCATCAGGGGTTCCCTGTTGGCGCCCTCCAGAATGGTTCACACCCCGCCATGCTGCAAGTTGGTTTCGGAGAGAGACTTTGGGAGGGGGGGCAGGCAGCATGGGATCTTCAGCAGTAGCCGGTGAAGCTAACACTAGTTCCCACTCGCCTGCCCGGCTCTTAGCCACGGGCTGAGGGGCCACCGAGCGCCGCTCCGCAATTCGATTGGACAGCTGCACCCCATCCAAGACACTGATGTATGGGGCCACGTCTGACCCATTGGCACTTGGTGGCTGTGCCATGGAAGCAAGCTGGGGGCGAGGGGGCGTCTCCAGGGCTGGCAGGGGGCAGGAAGCAGCGTACAGCGTGCGGAATTCCTGGTCAAATGCTTCGGTCACTTCTCCTGTAAGGCGAGTGACCAGGTGGCGGTTCAAGCGAGCATCGGTCCAGGTGAAGCTGTTGGGAAAAAAGGGAATTTTGACCATGGATCCTAGCCACTTAAGTTTCTGAACCTTCTCTTGGAAATACAATAATACTGTAGCTTAACTTTATTTATCATGAAAGCTACTCAGTCATTGCCTTGAACGTGAAGCTCGTTCTGGAAGACAGGTGTCTGCGTGGACGGTCAAAAAAGTCAAGATGGCAGCCGTGATGGTGCAATCAAAGTCCCATCTCCTCCTCATCTGTGATGCACATAAAAATTGGCAGAGCTTTGATTGTATCATCGATTGAAGCCTTTTTGTTTATATGCCTTGCCTTTCACCTCTCCTCTCAGGGCAAGTATCCTCCAGGTGGATTACAATTTCCACCGTCCCCAGCCAGCATGATTAGTGGGGGCTAATGGGAGTTGAAGGAGGAGGATTTTTAAACAGCACCTTCCTATTACTAAATACTTTAATCTCGGAGTAAGCAACCTGGAGATCTTCCAGATGTTTCGGATGACAAATTCCTTGCCAGTGACTGGGTTTGTTGGGTTATCTATTTGTTTATAATTTAGATTTATAAACTCAGCACAGACTCTAGGTGGTGTACAAACAATACAATACTTAAAAAACCAAGCAGATGAATATCCTAGAGCTAAACATAACGGGGAACAGGCCTCGAGACAGAAAAAGCATCCTTCCTTGGTCCTGTTGCTTAGGAGGAGGGTCATAAAGCGTGGCTGCTCTGTCAGACCTTACAGGACAGGCAGATATGATGGGAGATGGTAAAAAGGTAAAGGTTCCCCCCGCACATTTGTGCAGTCGTGTCCGACTCTAGGGGCCGGTGCTCATCTCCGTTTCTTAGCCGAAGAGCCAGCATTATCTGAAGACGCTTCCACGGTCATGTGGCCGCATGACATGTGTGGAACGCTGTTACCTACCCACCGAAGTGGTACCTATTCATCTACTTGCATTTACATGCTTTTGAATTGCTAGGTTGGCAAGAGCTGGAGCTAGTGCGGGAGCTCACTCCATCACGCGGGTCTAGGGAATCGAACTGCCGACCTTCCGATCGACAGGCCTGGCGACTTACCCGCTGAGCCACCACGCCCCTTGTGATGGGAGATGGACAGTCCCTCAATAGCCATTCCCTATCCCATGCAGGGCTTTATAGGTGACTAGACAACCCGTAACCGTTGGGCCATCGTTTCAGAGATATTTCCTTACTAGATTCCTCAATACCTTCAACAATGGCAGTGCTTCTAATGTACTGGAAAAGTTCTTAAAAAATCAGGGAGAGATGTATCTGCCTTGAAAGTAGCCCGTGTTGAACTGTATAGCCCAGTCAAACATCAGGAGTTGACCACAGGAGACATTTTATGACATTTTGTATTATGTCATAAAATGTTTTATGATAATTTTAGTGTCATAAAATGTTTTATAAAATTTGCCAAATTTCTATTCCACGGGGGTCACGGATCCTGGATTTTGAGTGCAATCTGTAAGTTAGCCAATTTGAGGTACCTTGGTTCAAAAACGGTTGCCCTATGAAGCACTGTTTCGCCCAGTTAAAGGTTACAAAGTATCAAACAGACACAAGAGTTTTAGTAGTATATAGATAACTAGCAGCTTGCATTGTACTCATTGGGAATCAGTACAGCTCACGTGACGGAGGTGTTACAGACTTATGAGTAACAGAGCGGTTACTCATAACTGCTGAGATAGCTGCATTCTAGACCAGCTGTAGCTTCCAGGAAACCTTCGAGGCGGAACACATTGCAATAGTCCACATGTGAAGTGACCAAGGCATGAAGGACTGTGAGAAGGGATTCCCAGTCCAGGAAGGGGCACAGTTGGCACACCAGATGAAACACTGCAAAGGCCCTCTTGGCCACAGCTGCAATGTGTTCATGGAGCAGGGGCTGCGAGTTCAGGAGGACTCCAAGGTCCTCCCAGCTCTGAAGGGGGAATGCCATCCTGTTCAGAACCAATGATGGAAAATCACTGGCACCAGAAGAGCCATGTACCCACAGCCACTCGACCTTGTCAAGGTTAAGTTTGGGCTCTTACACGTGCTTGGTTGGACTCTCTTCTTCTTTCTCCAGCAGCATTTCTTGTGTTGTTTCATCGCCTAAAGTTTCTCAGAAAAGCAAGGAGCCACATGGGATCAATGAACAGGAAGAGGACTCAGGAGCAATCTAATCCAAGACCCTTGTCACACACCTATTCTGGGCAAAGATCAAGGCCTGAGTCAAATGTCCACCAGATCCAGAAGAAAAAACCCAAACTCTCTCTGAAACCCATCTGGAGTCATTAGTCACCTAGGATGGACCAACTGAACAGGGTCTCCCTCCCTAAGACTTGTCTCCTTAGCCAGTACTCTAGATTAGTTTTGCTCTATCAAAATCACTGCTGTCCAAAGAGATAATAGATAAATTTTGTTGTTTATTCGTTCAGTCGCTTCCGACTCTTCGTGACTTCATGGACCAGCCCACGCCAGAGCTTCCTGTCGGCCGTCACCATCCCCAGCTCCCCCATGGTTAAGTCTGTCACCTCCAGAATATCATCCATCCATCTTGCCCTTGGTCGGCCCCTCTTCCTTTTGCCTTCCACTTTCCCTAGCATCAGCTTCTTCTCCAGGGTATCCTGTCTTCTCATTATGTGGCCAAAGTACTTCAGTTTTGCCTTTAATATCATTCCCTCAAGTGAGCAGTCTGGCTTTATTTCCTGGAGTATGGACTGGTTTGATCTTCTTGCAGTCCAAGGCACTCTCAGAATTTTCCTCCAACACCACAGTTCAAAAGCATCTATCTTCCTTCACTCAGCCTTCCTTATGGTCCAGCTCTCGCAGCCATAGGTTACTACAGGGAATACCATTGCTTTAACTATGCGGACCTTTGTTGTCAGTGTGATGTCTCTGCTCTTAACTATTTTATCAAGATTTGTCATTGCTCTCCTCCTAAGAAGTAGATTGTCTTCTGATTTCCTGGCTGCAGTCAGCATCTGCAGTAATCTTTGCGCCTAGAAATACAAAGTCTGTCACTGCCTCCACTTTTTCTCCCTCTATTTGCCAGTTATCAATCAAGCTGGTTGCCATAATCTTGGTTTTTTTGAGGTTTAACTGCAACCCAGCTTTTGCACTTTCTTCTTTCACCTTCGTCATAAGGCTCCTCAACTCCTCCTCGCTTTCAGCCATCAAAGTGGTATCATCTGCATATCTAAGATTGTTAATGTTTCTTCCAGCGATTTTAACTCCAGCCTTGGATTCCTCAAGCCCAGATGGAAAAAGCATGTACGAAAAAAAAATATGATTAAGAGGGCATGACAGGAAATTTATCAAATTATGCATGGTACCTCATAAGCAGATTTTTTTCTCTCTCTCTTGTCACATTAGAACACTCAGTGGAATGACTAAGCAGTAGATTTAAGACAAGGCAAAAAAAATTGTCTGCATACAAGACTTAGTTCATCTGTAGGATATATGCCATCATTTGTAGCAATGCCCTACTACTTCCGATTAAGATCATGCGATTTATGGATTTTTGTCTGAAAGGGCTGGGAGCTCACCTCAGTTTTAGTACTGAAAACAAATTCCTAGGTTCAAAATGTACTCAGCCCTTTGCATCTGGCTCAGGTCAGCCACTCACTGAATTCCAGTAAAACAGAAACGTAGATCTGGCAGGCTAAAATTAGCACATTCCTACCCCAGATGGCTTTTAAATACAATCTTACAAATTAAGGACAGTTAAATGAAGCCTCCATGGTCTGAGGCGGTACACCTGTCCTTTGGCATGGCTTTCCCTCTGCAATACACCAGACCCAACACTAACGTGGTTTAGGCATCTTTTAAAAACTCACTTTTTAAAGTTGGCTTTCTCCAGCCATTAACTCTCCTTAGCATTTTTTGATGGAGCGCTTTTAATTTTGATTTTTAAATCTAAGATTTGACAGATTTATAAACCACTTCAGGATTCTTTGCAATAAGCAACAGTATAAAAATACTTTTAATAAATAAACTATAAATAAATAAACCTTTCAACCCCAGTTGCTTGGAGACAACAGTCTGAAAGGGCTACTGTACTGCCATGCTGGGAAATGTTCACAAAGCATCTGATTTGCCACTGTGGGAAACAGGATCTGGCAAAGCTTGTCTTGCATTCTCTGAGAGGGATAGTTCAAGCAAACATCCTGGATATATACCTATCATTTTACTGTTAATCTGTTGACAATGAAGGTTCTCTACTTACTAAGCTTAAATGTATTGTGTGAATGCATCCATTAAGTTACTCAGAAAAAGGATGCATTCATCCATTTCTTGGTTTGCCTGTAACCACAAACTAAACTATCCCGACAGGCTGACTTCATCCAACAGGCTAAACGATGAAAATAATTAACCCAGGATAACAGCAGCCAAATTTAGCACACTGTGCAAAATGCAACTTTAAATCTTTAACTGGCCTAGTTAACCAAGTTTAGTATGCAACAGTTACTGATGCATTTCCTAATCTTCTATGTATTGTCGAAGGCTTTCACGGCCGGAGTTCAATGGCTGTTGTGGGTCTTCCGGGCTGTGTGGCCGTGTTCTGGAAGTGGTGGTTCCTAACGTTTCGCCAGCATCTGTGGCCAGCATCTTCAGAGGGCAGGAGCACAGATAGAAGCAAAATCTCTGTGCCCTATCTGTGCTTCTATCTGTGCTCCTGCCCTCTGAAGATGCTGGCCACAGATGCTGGCGAAACGTTAGGAACCACCACTTCCAGAACACGGCCACACAGCCCGGAAGACCCACAACAGCCATTCCTAATCTTCTGTTTATTTTTTAGCAGAAAGTAGTTGGGACTGCTGGATAGTAGGGCAGGTGTTAAGTCAGATTCAATTCATAGAATCGGATGAATTTTAGACTTAGAGACCATCTAGTCCCACCCTCCACACAAGACAAAGTCCACAAGGCAAGATGCTTCTGTAGCCATATTAACCGATGGCCAAACCATGGATCTTACTACGTTCTTCGAGCAGAGGAGCACCTACTACCTCATAAAGCAGGCAGTGATGCTGTCAACTACCTCTCACCATTAAAATAATTTCTCCCAATGTTCAGCCAAAATCTACTGCCTGATCTCTATTTGTTGCTTACAACCTATGGCCTTAATCGGGGCCACAACTAGGGGGGTGGGGGGGCATGTGCCCCGGGCACCGCGCCAAAATAGTATTTGTATACTGAATGTTGTTCCGGGGGGGGGGGGCAGAATCCATGTTTGCCCCGGGTGACACAGACCCTAGTTGCTCTTCTGGCCTTAATCATTTGGGATCAATGGCTATTAGCTTTGATGGCAGTGGGACTGCCTCTGAAGGTCATCTGCTGGGAGACGAGGGCTTCCTTGTGCAGCTGGTTGGCCATTGGAAGAAGAGACTGCTGGACTAGATGGGCCAGGGGTCCAATCCAGTAAGGCACTCTTTGTGTTCTTACGTTCCTAATCCTGATCTCTAGAGTGACATAAAATGCACATTGGCATTACTCCTAGGTACCTGACTGACCCAGTGATCCAGTGCCAGATGAACAAATAACCAGGTGTTTCCTTGGTGAAATCAGGAGCAGCCATCTTGGCGGATATCACAACCATAGTTTCAGCTGATAGCACTTTTTTCCCCAAAAACATTTTAGGAAAAGGGTGGGGGGAAGGACAAAATTCACACACATATATTGGCCAGACTGAGAAAGAGGCACTGGGGGATGAAAGAGTGGAGGGCCTGTTTTACCCTAAAATAAACTAAAAACAAATCAGAGCTGCTACAGCTGGAAAATCTTCATTTTATGGGGTTGTTTTAGCCTCCTGCCTCTGCCAGAGACTCAGGGCTAATTTTTTCTACATTTAGATTACACAGGAAACTATAGATGAGTCACTCAGCAATTAATTTTGCATATTTTAGGGGGGGTTGCTCTCAGTCTTAACTCAGAAACAAATGGGCTACCAGGTTTGGATGACATCCATGGGTGTCTTCAGGGAGGGTTAAAAAAAATCAAGATGGCAGCCACAGCCATACAATCAAAGCCCCATCCTTTTTGATCCCATGGTTGTGGCACCATCTTGACTTTTTTGACCCTCTCAAGCCCCTTCTGATGACATCCTAGGTCTTTGACTTGGTTAGTGTGATGTGAATGTGGCTACTTGTTTCATTTTCTGGGGTAGTCCTTCAGATACTTGAAAACAGCTACCATGTTCCCTACTGATGTTTAATCTTCAGTTCTCTAGGCTAAACATAACCTATTCTGAGAGCTTCATTTCTGTTCATTGAGAATTTCTTTTGACACAGATACATTTTGTTAGAGGAAGTGTCCTTTTAAAGGAAATTTCTCAAGATTAATAGACAGATAGCAATCCTGTTTTGCCAGTTTTCGGATAGCTTTCCCATGTGCCCATGTCTAAGCCCTATTGCTATAATGTTCTCCCTTTAGCCAAGCTCTAACAAGAAATAAAAAGTCCTTGGCATCTCTCGCTTGCAGTTTAAAAACCACCGTAATATTTTATTAGCATTGTGAAAACCTTAATCATGCAGGGAAGAGCTTTACCACCACAAAGCCCTACGCTACAGAGCAAAGATTTAGTGAGAAATTCTTGTTTTAAGCAATAACTGGAAATAGTAATTGAGCTACTGTATATGTGCAAATATAAAATAAGATTTACTTCAGAGGAAGCAACAATCACATACAGAGATTTCCAAGTAAAAGCATAGCTAATTGCATGTTCACCTACTTGAGTTGAATTCTGTATTTCAGAACAAGTATGAAAGAGTGCGGCTTTGACTTCCTGATTACATCTTGTTAGAACTCAGGTATTTCCACACACTTACAGTATCACTTTAAAGCTGTCTTGTGCTCCCTCACTGGTGTTGTCTCCACCATATTATACAATGCTCTCTCTGGCTGGCCAAGAGAAGGGCTTATGAAACTGCCACAGCCTTTGCCCCCTTCCCCATCCTTGTTCTTAACTTTGCCACATCCATTTCATCAGCGGTGAAAAAAGAAACCAAAATGCCAATGAGTGGGTTATGTGGCAGAGCCGTCCCTCTGCTCAAGTCAGGGAGAATGACAGCAGGGTGCAAGGAAAGGGATGCAGTGCAGGTCCCCAGCGGTGGGAAACTGACCACTCCGTAGCTCCAGAAGAAATACTGCAAGGCTTTGCAGTGTATCTTCTGGAGAAGGACCTGAGCTGAAAGTTAATTGGCTCCACTGCAGAAATGTTCCCACATCAGGAGGAGATTCATGGCCTTCCAGACCAGTCAAAGTTGGCTGACTTGCACAGTCAAGGAGATTGGGGGAAGTAATCTTGGGGGAGCTTGTTGAGGTCTTATTGTTTCTACTCTGTGAGACCACCTATAGAACCATGTGTCGATGAAGGTTCTCAGTCATCCAGGTGGAACAGTCTGTAGCTTGAATCATGTCAACTGGATTTCTATTTTCTCAGTGGATATAGAACCATGTGTTTGATATTATATGGGTCTATACATGGGTGAATTCTGTTTGCCTCCCAACCTTTAGGAGGCTGAGGTGGTGACATTTGTGTCCCTTTCTGTGGGCAACTCTGATAATAACTAAAATGCCAACCTCAAGTTAATGGACTGTCATTATGACTAAATAATTTCACAATTCTTAAAACAAACAAACAAACAAACCTTTTCCCTGAATTAGATCACATGGAACACACTCTGAATTTATTGGGGAAGTAGGAGATCACTTTTCCACATGGTCCTGTATTCAGTCCTTGAAGATCAGGGAATCCGTGATGGAAAGATAGGAAGTTGCTGCCACTCAGAATAAACAACTGGAGGACCAGGTGGAGAATAATTGACTTAAGGCAAACTTCCTATATTCCACAGCTGCCTATTATTTATATCTAAAGCCATTCAAATTATGTACAACTCCCACTCCTCCAAATTCCATACCCGACGTTTCTAAGATGGAACTTTTTCCTTTTGCCACAATGCATACAACTTAACCAGAACCTCACCCAAGTCAGGATCCATGTGAAAAAGTTCAAACCATTATTCTGAATCCGCAGAGGAGTAAATGCACAATCTGATTGACCGCAAGAGAGATTCATGGCCCAAATTTGAGGAAGCAGAGCATTGGGATTATTGCAAGCTGGTATGTATGATTCACTGTCATCAAAAAGCAACGAGGAGAAATTGTGCCCGAGACAGCAGAGTGGCAGTGTTCCACACAGCAATCTGCTGCAGCCACCACAGGGAACAAAATGTGATGTCTTAATGGACTCAAAGGACCTAGCTGTAAACATGGGATCTACATATTCTGGATGAATTGTGTTGTTAGCCAGAGAACTCCTGGGTTTTCGTTGAGTGTCCTTGAATGTGCCATTTGCATCAGTACAGCAAACCTATCTACAAGCATAAATGTTCCAGTGTTGGACGGTCCATCAAGAAGCGCTCCAGTGTTGGAGGCCTATCACTATATACTGTATAATATTTCAATACACACACATATAGACAATAGAATCAACACTGGACCCTTTGTACAGTGGATTGTTCATTGGTTAGAGGTCAAGTCAGGAGTGAAGGGTAAGAAACTTCTGAATGTAGATCCACAGCTGTTCCTTTCTCCTCCTCCTCCTCCTCCTCCTTGGTCACAATACTCCCTGGCACCATAGCATTGCAACCTAGAAATATAACTGTAAGAAAGCTATGACATAAATGTAATTATCCTTCACCCAGTGCCAAGATGTAGCCATTTTTCACATCACGGACCCAAAGATTTAACGTTCCAAAAATATCCCAATTATTTTATTGCTTGAAACTTTTTAAATCAGAGGAACCCCAGCAGGAGGCTGATGAGGGCAAACTGCAGGAAGAGGGAGGGGGCTCTCAGGGACTGAGTCGCATTGCACAAGGTCCCCTTACAGCAGTTGGTGACCAAGCTGTAGGTGACCCCCATGTAGGAAATGGGCTGCTCTTTGCCGCAGTTGATGGAGCGGGTACATCCCTTGTTCTGGATCCCTGAAACGCCCAAGGCAACCCCTTCACCCACAAAGCAGTCTTCGTCTTCAGCGCAGCTCATCCTCAGGCCAGGACATATCGTCGAGGAAGTGATTTCACAGAAGAAGCAATCCTTGGAGAAGGTGGAAGGCAACAAGCAAACCAAAAGGCATATCAGGCTCACTTGCACAGGATACTTCATCTCGAGTCAGAGGAGATGGTGCTTCTGCAGTCCAGACTCTCAAGTGATAAAAGAGTGGTACAGACAGGTACCAGCTATCTGCCAGCTGATTTATTTTTGTAATGTTGGTGTCCTCACCAGCTTTCTAGGGGTTGCGGCTTCAGAGACTTCAGAAATGGATCAACTTTTCCAGCTCTTAACCAAAATGTCCAAAGGAAAAATATTCAGTCGATGGTCTTAGTTTTTTTTTCTTTACAACTTTTCTTCGTAGGCTCTTAACAGGAGACTAAGGTAACTCATGTCTTCTCAGCTTGGTTTCCTAATATCATGAAACCCAGTTCCTTATATATGGGAGATCTGACACTATTTCCCAGTATATAATAGCATCAAAGATATTTGGCTTTAGAAGTAAACCAGAACGTCTTGATCTGCACTTCCCAAAGAGTAGTGTTTGTTTTTGTTTTTGGTTTCTTAGGAGAAAACTACAATTTTGGACTCCCTGGTTCCAGAAGTTCAGATAAGTTTCCACTTCAGTCTTTACAACTGGCTAGCCTCCAATAGTGATATATAAAACCCAGCAGATACAGAAGAAAATTTCTGGCTGATCTATAGGAACTTCGCAGACTGTTAATGTCAACTGGGCTTTCTTGAGGTTGGCTTCTTTTATAAAGCTACAAAACTGGACCCCAACTCTTGGCTCTGTGCTCCTCTCACTACTGTATATGTATTACATAGTCAGTCTTCAGCCTTACTACTCTAACCCACTCAAGGGGTAGAATGGCAAGAGCCTCATAGAATCTGATGGCTGCTTAAGCCATGACATCACAATTGGTGCCAAAAGCTATTTGGAGATCCAGGTATAAGACCACCCCGGTGATGTCATAGAGGAGTGATGTCAAATTAAGTGATATCATATAAGGAAGGAGCAGTACAAAGTATACTAGCACTTTCATATGCAAAAGATTGAATGAAATCTTATGGTGGGAGGAGGATGAAATGGAGAGGGAACAGAATTCAGATAATTTCTTGGAGATAGTAGTGTTTGTGATCTCAAGAAGAATAAGATGGAAAGGAAACTGGGAAGTGAAGCAGAGCTTCCTGAAACTGAAGGAATGTGTGCACTCTGGCTACAGGTTTACTTGAACTAACCTCGTAATGGATAGCAATAGGCCACGATCCATTTAGCACAGAGTTCTCTCCAATTCTGCTACCCATATTCACTCATCAACTATCTGATCTTGGTTTCTGCTGCTGACAACTGAAAAGTGAACCAGGAAAGGCCTCACCGGTTGCATCAAAACCAAAGTTCAACTTTCTTGCTCCAGGACTTGCATGAATCCCTAATGAGGGAAGCATACAATGAAAAGAGCAGAGCTTAGGGTCACGTATGGGTTCTCCTCCCCACCTTTTTTTTTTTTTTTTTTTGCTATACCCAGAGGCACCTAATGTGTGTAAGGCAGGCTGAAATGGAAGGGAGGCAGCATCTCCCAATAGGTACCATGCCTGTCAAAAGCATTGCTTCCTGTATCTCTTGCCCATTACGCACCTCATTAGAGGCACAGAGATTCTGCCTTTTTGGAAAGTGACAATATATCTGTCACTCAACTTGGCAGTCTTAACTGTCCTCCACTGTCTCCCAGAGTTTACTCAAATTCATGTTCGTTACATCGGTGATGCTATCTAACCATCTCATCCTCTGCCGTCCCCTTCTCCTTTTGCCTTCAGTCTTTCCCAGCATCAGGGTCTTTTCCAGTGAGTCCTCTCTTCGCATTAGGTGGCCAAAGTATTTGAGCTTCAGCTTCAGTCTCTTTACCCCTACTCCAAAAAGCCTTGGTGCACCATTCTGACATTATCTATCTCCAAACACAGTGTCATCTGAACAGTCCCTTCACTGGGCTGATCCTGGGAGTTAGGATGAAGAGAATAAAGCCAAAGACTGAGCAGGAGCAGAAGAGATGAAGATTGAAGAGGGAGGCTAGCTATGTCGTCAGCTAATAATATGTGTTCTGCCCCAAATGTCTTGTGTTATTTTCCATATGTCATCAAGTGCTTTTAATTTATCCTCCCATACCATGAAGAGCATCAATTTCCCCTTCAGTTTCATGGCCATAACCATCCTCATCACAGGCATCCAAATCCTAACATTGTCTGATGCTTAACCAAGCCTGGAAGCCATTTGATCCAAGGAGATCCCAGAGTTATCTGCATGGGCCAACCATCCCAGGAATCCTCCTTTGGAAAATGTAACCACTCAGCATCAACACCCCATGAGAGCATCTGAAAACCACACCTTCTTTTGCACGATCATTTCTTTCTATCATACATCATTCCTAATCATTCCTTACAACCAGCCTCTGTTTTGAGCTGAAAAGATCTTCATTTGCATTTCTACTGTCCTGCGAGTTAATCCTCTTCAACTTGTCATTGCTATGAAACAGTAAACTTAGCTTGGACTTTGAGAAACTTTGGAAAGTTACCAAATTAAGCTGCCTGTTAATTGAGAGTCACATACATTCCCATGAGAGCAGAATATTACTCAGAGCTTGATGAGTGATCAGATTCATGTGGAGAAAAGCTTCACTTGCTGATTTCAAATACTCTTAAGGACATAGGACTGTTCCTGATCAAAAGCTGACATCCCTAGAGAGGCAGTTTGCAGACTTTGCAGCCATAAACTATTCCTGTGTTTGCCACCTTCTGGATCCAGGCCCCACAACACTCTCATTTATTGCACAGAAAAGCAAGGAAGAGCTCTTACCTATAGCTGCCAGTGATTGCCACTTCTCCATCAACCAGGAGAAATTTCTCCTTCAGGGTTCCTGTGATCTGTTTTTGGGATCTGCTTTGGAAGGTACAACCACAGAGGGTTCTGACTCGCAGGTTCTAAACATGGGAAAGATAACAGAAAGGCCTGTTAACTATTTTTCCCCCTTGCACTATATCTCTGCAAAGAGGCCACTTGGGTGCAATTTATAATAATGCACTTGGGCCACCAGTTGCTTCCATTTATCTAGAGCAGTGTTTCCCAACCATGTCAGTTTCCAGGTATGGGGACCCCCAGAATTCCACAGCCAGCATGGCCATTGATGAGAATTCTAACCAAAGATCTAGAATCACTGATCTAGAAAAAGCTTCACTGACCAAATGTTAGTCAGCTCATCTAGAAGACAGGATCTTTTGGAAAACTGCTCTAGAAGAAAAACTTGCTGATTGATTCAGTATCAAAACATTGGACAAGGGGCACAATTAAAGATTTTGAGGACGTTTTAGTATCCTAAGTCACATTTCAATGGATCTCAGATTAGTTCAGTGTCACCATAAAAAATACTGGTAGATGTAGTCAAAAGGAGAGCATTTTAGCTCATTATCCTAGGATAGTTTTGCCTGAAAAAATTGTACCTTTTAAAAAAATTCTATTTTTTTGAATAGAAAATTCTCTAGGGACTTCCGGTGGGGATATGGCAGACTGAACAGCTGTGCTCGTGGGCTCCAGGGGCAGAACTGACAATGCGGCAGATTTTTTGGGGCTCAGGCAGGTTTTTCCTGAAGCCCAAGAGCATTTTACCTGGATAGGAAGATGCTCAGAATCATCCCATTTGCCCTCCAGGACGGCGGCTTGCAGCCAGAAAATCGTAAACAGCGTTTGCGCTCGACTGGTAAGAGCTGCCGGGAGGCTGGGATGTCACCATTTCCAAGCCACGTTGTAGCCTTAAAGGGACACTAAGACCGGCCACCCCATTTCTAAATCACCCAATTTATATACTTTTTAAGTATATGTACTCCAAGAGAGGCTTTCTACAGCAAGGAGAAGCTGGATCTCTTGGTGTTTATCGTTATTTTTGGGATTAATTTTTTTTAAAAAAATTCTTTTTAAGTTTTGGCTTGTTTTCCATCTAAATATTAAGGAAGGTTGAGAGTATGTAATCGTCTCCCTGTTATTATTTTTGTATTAAATTTGAAGATTTTAGCATTTTCCTACACATTGAATCTGCTGTTTTAAAGTTTTAGCTTTCTGTTGCTACTTTCTCTGGGGAACTGCCTGTTATCATACTTTCACTTGTGTAAACATGTCTTGGAATTTTTCCATTATCTTCCACTTTTGCTAGTTAAGTACCTAGGGGGCGCCATAATTTACTGTGTGAGACATGGAGGATTTCAATCAGACTCTCTGAGTTTTGTCGAGACTTCAAAAAGATTCTTTTTGATTCCTGGCAAGTTCTTATGCAAGGCATTCAGGACATTGTGGAAAATAGGTTTAAAATGTGTCATCTGGTTGGGGCTGTCGTGGAAGAAATTGAAGAGCCTAACAACGAAAGAAATGTTTCTTCTAACAGTGAGATTGGGGCTTCTGTTGAAATGCTAGATGAAGATCGGAGAGTGGAGTTGAAGAAATTAAAGCATAGCTTTCCAACTGTGTGTTGTGACACATTAGTGGGGGGCAGTTGGGCTTTTTGATTTCTCTATGAAAAAAGCTGTGTGTGTATTGTGGGGATATGCAAATGCTCTGGTTTATTTTGAAGTGGGGTAAGGATTTAAGAATATCTATTTGGATTGCTTCTAGGGCTTGCTTGACTTCATTCATCTTTAATGATTTGGATTAAGATTAATAAAGTATAATAATAAATGCTTGGTTTTAGGTTTAATATGATTAAGACTTTTATAATTGTTGTATTATTAATTATAGTGGCACATTATTTGTATGCTTTTTTAGTTTGATTTTTATTATAGTAGACAGAAATGTATAGAATAGCAGTAGGAAGGAAATCATTAAAAAATGTTATTTTTGAGGGGGGAAGTTGATTAGGAGGGGCGCAATGGCTCAGTGGTTAAGACGCCAGGCTTGTTGATCAGAAGGTCGCAAGTTCGGCGGTTCGAGACCCTAGCCCCGGGTGATGGATTGAGCTCCTGCACTCGCCCCATCTCTTGCCAACCTAGCAATTTGAAAGCATGCAAATGCAAGTAGATAAATAGGTACCACTTCAGTGGGATGGTAACAGCATTCCGTGCTTGTCATGCCAGCCACATGACCGCGGAAGCGTCTTCGGACAATGCTAGCTCTTCGGCTAACAAACGGAGATGAGCACCGGCCCCTAGAGTCGGACACGACTGTGCAGGGGAAACTTTTACATACTTACATACATACTGTACATACATAAGATTATAAGGCATAGCTTTCCAAACTGTGTGTCACGACACTAGTGTTTTAGCGGAGGCCACCGCTGCCGCCGTGCACGCTGCCCCCGCCGCGCCCCCCCGCGCCCCTGCCGTGCCACCGCCGTGCACGGCACCGCCACCGTTGGTGTGTCACCAACGGCGGCACTTTGGAAAGCACTGTTATAAGGCTATATATATATAGAGAGAGAGAGCGCGTGCGCGCGCCAGTTTGATCTAGTGGTTAAGGTGCTGGGTTAGAAACCAGGAGGCTGTGAGTTCTAGTCCTGCCTTAGGCATGAAAGATGGCTGGGTGACCTTGGGCCAGTCCCTGTCCCTCAGCCCTAGGAAGGAGCCAATAGCAAACCAGGAGACTGAGAGTTCTAGTCCCGCCTTAGGCATGAAAGCCAGCTGGGTGACTTTGGGCCAGTCCCTGTCTTTCAGGCCTAGGAAGGAGCCAATAGCAAACCAGGAGACTGAGAGTTCTAGTCCCGCCTTAGGCATGAAAGCCAGCTGGGTGACCTTGGGCCAGTCACTCTCTCTCAGCCCAACTCACCTCACAGGGTTGTTGTTGTGGGGAAAAGAGGAGGAGGAAGGAGTATTAGGTATGTTCGCCGCCTTGAGTTACTTATAAAAAATAATAATGGTGGGATAAAAATAAATAAATAAATAAAATGTATATTGGGGGAAGAGGCATTTCAAAGCAAACCAAGTGATAATTAAGTGAATTCAGCCCGTGAGGAGATGGTGCTCTCTAGGGGTGGGTGCTGTTTAGAAACTAAAGGATTCCCCTATTCACCTCTGTGTGACGGACATTAAGGCAAGTTTTCTCGGCCATGGAGAGGAAGGAGGGAAGATGCTGCTGGTTGAGCACAAGGTAGACCGGTATCCGCCGCCTGATTGCTGCATCATACAGATCTAAGAGAATATCAGGATCTGTGAAAACATCCATGACTATAGCAATCACCTAGAAAAGAAACAGGTTGCTTGTGAGACCGGCAAAAGGTTTGGAATCTTGCTTTCAAAATTAAGTCTACCTAAAACAACAGTAAAGTGAGTCAAATCCAGCTTGCAGAATTATATGAATCAGGAATTTGCACATCAGGGTTTTCACAGAGGAAGTTTTAAAAAGTCAATAAAGTGGCTTTAAACATCTTGGCTTTTTTGACCCCCCCCCCCCGCTTGCCAACACCCATGGTGCACACACTTTACTTGATTTATATCCATCATGTGGACTCAGACGCTTTTTGTTTTTTTGCTTTGGTTTCAACTCAAGAGAATATTCTTTTTCTAATTGACTTTCATGGATAGGGAAGGTGGAGAAGATTTTATATATTTTGCGGGCAAGTGCAGGGAGACGAAGTATGTATATTATAGTTGTAACCTTTTACTAGCCAGATTCATCTGTTAAATAGTCTTAATGAATCAAAAAGGCACCCCTAGTTAACAGGCCAGTACGTTAAAACATGCTATTATTTATACTTTTCAAAATTGGAATTGGCAAACATGATGTTATAAAAGTACTTCCCTGTCGTTCTTATATGATAGGTTACTCTTCTACCTGATGTCTGCTATACTAGAATGGCACTGTCTTCAAACAAAGACACATTTTCTGCCTCTAAACTACTATTTTACTGATATGGCGACTTACAGTGCATATAGAAATTGACAATGCATTGCAATTTTGGTAGGGAAGACAATTTGATAAAGATGTTTGTGTGGTGTTAATAATATGGAAATGTCTTAGTTTTGGGAATACACCATTTCCTGCAGAATAGCTTTCTTAAAACTCTCCACATATTTTCTCACTTTTTTTTCATACCCAGGAGGAAAACGCCCCGTGCCACCTTTCCTTCATACCTTGTTGGCTTGTTGGATACATCTGCGTACCAGTTCCTTGATATGTGGTGCTCCTTCTCCTGGTGGGTGGGTATAGACCTCTGCTCGGGTAATTCCCTTCCAAACCCCCTTGTCTGGCCACCCTAGCTCCAGATCCGGAGGTGGATCATCTGAACGCTGGGGCCAGTAGCTGAGACTCGATCCCTTCGTTCCAAAGCTGTAAGTTCCTACTCCGCCTAAAGGGGGAGCCTGCAATTCGTCTGCAGTTGCTGCTGCCTTTAATTCCTGCAGTTCGCCGTCTGACAGAAAGGGGCGCACCTTTTCACGGGAAAGGCATTGATTGAAGGCTTCCTCGCCTTTGGCGAGTAGAGCTTCCAGGGCCAACCGCTGACGTTCACAGTAATAAAATTCAGGGTTCGACTCAGTCACTTTAACGTATGGCTCTTCGCTCTCCAGGCAGCGGATCTGGGAACCAGCCATGGCCTTTGAGAACAGAACATGCAATTCTAAAGTGTCTGCAGGATACCCCTATTACTGGGGCGAGTCACTCTCCTTTCTTTCTGCCAGCATTTGCAACGCTGTGGAGGAACTCTTCCTTGTCCAGCCTTATAATCTTAGAACATTAATGTAAACATTTCCTTTGCCATAAACCCTTGCTCCCAATATTTTCCTAAGCTCCCAAAAGAGAAATGCACTCCCCAAGTGCTTGTTAGTATTGCTTTACTTTAGTAACAATGATCCTTGCTTTATCATATATTATTGCTCTAGCCTTTAATCCTCCACCTCGACTCAAAGGATGTTAGATGGCCAGAAAAGAATACAGACTAGGCTGGTCAGCTACTAGCAGCAAGGCAACCAGTCAAATGGCATTAGTAAGCTATGCTGTTGTTTCCATCTTAACAAGCTTCAGTGGAAAGAAAAAGTAGAAGGAACAAAATGGGAAAACACAGGTTACAGATGGCAGAGGACATCGTTTGCGCCTCTCTGTCCCATCCCACAAAGTTTTATGAAGCAAAGCAGCTGAACAGGACTATTGTGGTACAAGTTCCTGATATGAGTATGATTAATTATAAAGATTAACTAGGGTAACTGCTCATTCCAGCCACTTAGAGCAGCTAGGAGCCTCCTACACAACTCTTTCTTTTGGTTTGGATAAGCTGTGTTTGACTTAGGGCCTATCCTCTAAATCAAGATGGCAGCCTATTTTTCTCCATCAGGATCAAACAGAGTATACTCCTTTAATCCCAAATCTCAGTTCCATTACTAGGGCAGAGAGAATTAACAACCTAAAACCCTTATTCTAATCATAACCTAAAGCCTATGTTTTAATCTGATCTATAAAAGTGTCGGGGTGTGTTCCTGGCAATCACTGCCTAATATGGTGGAGGCAAGTGCCCTAAAATGTAAAATAAATACTGTAATAAAGACAAGTCAGCTTAGGAGAAGGGGAACACAAAACTGCAATATCTTCTTAGGTTTTAATTTAGATGTAAAATTTAGCTGTGGCACTTCCTAAAAATTTCTGTGAAACTCACAGAGTTCTCTCTGTTATCCCTTCTGTTTGCAACTTCTCTTTCTTCCCAATGACAGCTATGATGGAAGAACTCACTTGAAGCCTGGAATAGGCTACACAAATCTCCCGTCAAGTTACTAATCTCTTTCTACAGAGCTATACTGTGAAGGTTTGACATAAGATTATGACATTGGAAGAGCTGGTTGGTGTAGAAAGAAGAGAAGAATGCTTGGATTCTGGATGAGCAGAGGCAAAGCAAAGATATAGGGCAGAGGCCTAGACGGAGACTAGCAACATGAGAATAAGAAAAAGTAGAATTTGGGGATGGGAGAAAGGATCTAGAGGGTCAAGGGAAGGACTTCTGAGAGCAGAAATTCACTAGGCTTTCACAGTGGGTTTGTAAAACAGGTCAGGGACCATCAGAATATTATCTTGCTTTGCCTGGACGTACCTGGAGGAACATCATGAGAACTCTTCACTAACTTTTTCTAACCAGATATTCTACTCCGTTTCCACCCCCCCTTGGTATCTGACAACAGTCTGTGTTTGTGTGTATGTAAAAGAACCTTCACATGTCTCCACGAAGCCCAAATATTCTTCCTAATAGGTTGTCCTGAGAATAAGTCCCTGTTTTCTCGTTTCAGATGACTTTTCCGCACTTGCAGTAAATGGCTGTTCATGAATACAAACACATCAAAAAACACTTTTTTTTTTTTTTACTAATTCTCTTCTGGGCCCAAATGTTGGTTGTGAAAAGGCATCTTCTTTTGGGCTAGGTAAGAGTCAGAAATTACCTGCCGCCAATCAACAAATAAAATAATCTACGCTCATTAACTGCTGGGATACTTGTTATATTATGCAGTGAATAAACAATTGAGAAATGTATCTGGGTCTATTGTACCTTCTATCCTGAAGTGAATAAACAGTGTTAAGTTCTTAGCTAAAGCAAACTTTCTTTCTTGAGTTATGAAAAACTCAGAGATTCCCACAGTTTTCAGCCAATGAAAGCCACCAGGAGCAAATCTTCTGAGAAGGGCCAATGAATGACAGACATGAAAGTCCCACTTTTCAGTCAGTCAGAAAAACAGTCTTCTAATTTCAGATTATGAGAATTTGCAATACATTTGCCTTGACAGGTTAATCTGCATTCCACAATCTTTCCTTCTTTTAGCCCGTCAACAACATGAGTTTGGTCCTCCTTTTCCAATCAGATTTCACAACTGTAACATCTGGATTCTCATGCAACAAATAGATAACAATGTCTTTTTCAACTAGCCGTTAATTCTGTTGTCATTCAGATGTTTAAGACAGTTTCAGGAAAGCTAGTTGGATGCTCTCTCCCATTATTATATAATCCCAGTCTAATGGTTGGGGGAGATATTACATTTCTTCATTTTTTATAGGAGTAGAGAAAAAAATCTCAGCAAGCAAGAATCACCAGTTTGTGGAAGGATAGCCTCACACAGCTGCAAATACATTTGCTTGAAAAAGCACCCATTCTTCTGGTCACAGCTCCTACAGTGTTCAGGAAGAGAAAATGGTTCAATAGGGTTTTTTCATTTTGGTTTATTCTTCAGGGGAGGGCAAGAAATAGTACTTTACAAGAGGGATGGACCAGTTGTGGCAGCCCAGATATTGCTAGACTACAATTCTCATAATCCATCTTCTCTGCCCATGCTGGCTAGAGATGATGGGAAGTAAAATTCAATATCCGGAGAGCCAAATGTTACAAGCTGTTTTACAAGGTTGTGATTATCTTGAGAAACAGTAATTTTTTCTTCTCCAACTGCAGCAAGTCAGGTATGGGTAAGATTATGGTCTAGTTTGTTTGTTCTTTGCTCTCCCTTTATTATGGCTGTGAATTTGAAGGCTTTGCAAAACTAAGGGAGAAAGGGTTAGAGGTCACAGCCCCAGTTTTCCCTAGAAGGACAGGAACATCCTATGGCAGTGTTTCTCAACCTTGGCAACTTTAAGATGTGTAGACTTCAACTCCCAGAAGGCTGGCTGGGGAATTCTGGGAGTTGAAGTCCTCACATCTTAAAGTTGCCAAGGCTGAGAAACATTGCCCTATAGCAGAGCTTTCCAAACTTTTCGTGTTGGCGACACACACCAACGGCGGCGGCGCGGCCTGCGGTGTTCTGATGTGTTGTGCTAAAACCCGGAAGCGCTGGTGGGGGGAAGCGGCACCCCCGTCAATCAGCACCGCAGATTGGCAGGGGTGCTTCTTCTTCCGGTTCCCCCCATCAGCGCTTCCAGGTTTTAGCGCAACACACCAAGACACTGCAGGTGACAAAGTAGTGTGTCACGACACACACTTTGGGAAGCTCTGCCCTATAGAATCAGGAAATGTTTTGTTTATAAGCCTACCTCCTCCCCCATTCCACTCATGCTTTTCCCGGGATATCCTTACACCCCACCTCTTTTAAAGATGATCTGTGCCTTTAAAAGGGGTACAATGGAGAAAACTTACTCTTTCTCCCAAGAACGCTTTCCTCCCCTTCAATGTGCAAAAGCTCTTTCAGCGAAAGTGGAGGGGTGAGGGGAAAATTGTGACTATTGATCCGTAAAAAAACTCATTTAAGATGGCCAGATATAAGCAGAAATTACAGCCCCAGAGTCATTTGTAGTTAGTTGGAAATCAGTTCTATAAATTCCTCCCTGCGCACCACCTCCTTTACAACTAGCCACATTTTACCCCAACGGTGCCCTCCAGCCATCGTTCTCCCCTATGTACCACTTGCATCTCCCTTATCAAAGGACTCAGGGGGGCTAGGGACGGGCAGCTTCCCACCATCTCTGCTGCCTCCTTCTTACTGACCTTCGTAAGCCCTGGTGAATGCTGTGCGATTCATCTTCACCAATTCAGCAAACCCAGCAACGCCTTTGAAAAGCTCTCCAGGCTTTTAAGCTCTACCTTTGAAGTAATTTCTGTAACTTCTCCAAAGGTTTGGAGACCTACTCTTTCCCTTTGGGCTGCACGGCTCAGTTCATACTCCACTTTTGCACGCATACCTTCCTCCTTGAGTTCCGGGTATGTATCCTCTTTCATCTCACCTGTTCACTATTGTTTCCCATGAGAGAAACTGCCGGATCCCATGCTGGGTCCAGAGGCTGGTTTTGAAGGTTTAGGTTCCTCGTTTCTCTGTCCTCCCCAAATAATTTTGCGTGTGTGTAGGGGAAGCTTCTTCAGCAACTCCTTTCTTTGTGCCTGTTACCAGGCAGAGTCAAATCAACGCACTGATCCAGGAAGTCCAGGGCTTGTATGCAATTGCACAGCACCTGTTGGTGGCCAAGGAAGCTGAGAGGAATCACCCTCCCTTGTAAGCAAATAATGTAGCCTGAGGAGAATTGTAATTAATGAGACAATGAGGAAGGAGAAAAAGGGAGGCTGGATTGTTTGACCTCTTCTTTTAACAAGATGGGAGTGGGGGCTACCCCTCTTCTTCAGCCTGAACTTTGGGGATCGCTGAGGGGCGAAGGAAATCTGATAGTGACCTGTCAGGCTGTATTTCCTAAGCAAGCTTCTCTCTGAGGGTGAAAAATGTCAGCAGATATTCCTTTCACAACTGTAACATTCAGGCCTCCCATATCCCCTCAAGGTTAAAAAGAAGTTGCATCTTCCAGAAATTCTAAGCACGTCGTGCTGAAAAGGAGCTTCTTCCCTCAGATAACAGGTCTATTGTCAATGCTGAATGGAAAGCATGGGTGGCTTCTCAAAAGGACCTACTGGCTATTGCCTGTAATGTCCTTCAGTAACCTATCTCATTCTCTCAACTAATTTCGTTGTGTGTGTGTGTGGGATCGTGTGTAATGTTGGAGTAGAACTGGGGGGATGCAGGTGCCTAGTCCAAGCTCGGCCAGCAATGGATGATACTAAAGGCCAGTCGCTGTCCCTGAATGGATATAGGGGAAAAAATGGAGGTGCCTTTGCTACATGAGTCGACTTGACTGCTTACAGGAAAGGCAGAACCTGAAACTAATGCCTGAACCAGTATTTTTCAACCTTAGCAATTTTAAGATGTCTGGACTTCAACTCCCAGAATTCCCCAGCCAGCCATGCCAAGGTTGAGAAACCCTGGCCTAAACTGTTCTTTTGAGAATGTGCTCTTTCCTAAAGTCCTAAACTCTTAAACAGAAGCGGGGAACTGAAAGTCTTCTGGATATTGTTGGAGACCATTGGCCCACAAATGGTATGGGGATAATGAGAGTCATCTTCCAAAAAAATAATAATCTAGCTCTTTTTTGTTTAAAGGATAAACAGGAGCAAAGTAAATGGCTTCCCTCACTGTAAAACTGTTATATGGGGCATTGGAGAACTTGATTAACTCTTGATTAGGATTACGGAGGTCAAACACAGCTTCCCTAGTTCCTTTCCTGTAGCTTTCTGTAGCTTTTATTTTTTTGGCCACATTTGGCAATCAGCTTAAAAAAAATTCTTGTGTTCTGAATATCCTTGTGCCTCATCTTCCCACCTCCCACCCATCCTTTCTCCACCACATGGTCCTTGGTGAGAAGAAAACCCTGTTTGTTGGCTACGGTGCTCATCTCGTGTGACTGCCGATACAATTCTGCAATGGCTGTGGAAAATGTACAGCCGTTGAGATCAGGCGAATTGCAAGTATCTATCTGAACTCTGGACGTGAATCATTACTCCCCATTCAGGAGAAAAATCTGTACACTTGGTGTTACTCCCTAGTGAAGAAATTATGGCCTGACCCCAGCAATCCATATCTATAGCTTCAGGAGGTGGATAATTGTCTACATCATTTACTTACCCGTTTCTTCTCTTTGGAAATAATTGTTCATTGTACTGTTGGTACAACAAATAACAAACTCAATTTGTTAGATTTTACTAAATAGCAGATGTAGCTTCATGATATTCCAGTGGATACTCTGCACATTTGGTCAAATCCAAGCTCCGTTGTGGAGAAAAATCATACACAATAATAAAGGATGTATCATATGGTATGAATTCTTTGTTTTTCGAGCTGAGATTATTTTCAGCATCACGCTTCAGTCAAAACTGTATATTCTCATTATCTTGTTTTCCTTGAAACAAGGAAATTCTCATTTGTTCATCACCATAATTTTGATATTTTACAGTACCTGCAAAATGGTTCGTTTTATGGTAGTTGCTCTAATGAAAATTGTTTTCTAGGTATGGGTTCATTTATTTTTTAATGAAGTTTTCTTGTGAGGTATATAATTGGGGCAGGGAGTAACTCCTTGAGGGACCAGGGATGCCTATGTCCCCAAAAGGTTGGGTAGGAAATTCAGAACTCTTCCAAAAATTGCCCTGGAATTAGGTTTAATGTGATGGAAGGGGGAAATGGTTAAATACATGAGGAGTAATCATATTAATTGAGAGGCAGTTTACTGTAGTGCAGAGCTTTCCAAACTGTGTGTCGGAACACATTAGTGTGTCGGCTGCAGTGTCTGGGTGTGCTGCTGCCTCCGAGCCCTGCCAGGATTCCGCACAGGTCCTAGTGCCTGCCTTGTGCCTTGCTGCCTCCAAACCTGCTGTGATTCTACGCAGGTCCTAGTGCCTGCCTTGTGCCTTGCTGCTTCCAAACCTGCTGTGATTCCACGCAGGTCCTAGTGCCTGCCTTGTGCCCTGCTGTAAGAGTGTGTCGCAAAATTATGCCCTGCTGTAAGAGTGCGTCGCAAAATTATGCCCTGCTGTAAAAGTGTGTCACCAACATGAAAAGTGTGGAAAGCTCTGCTGTAGTGGTTAAAGGCAGTTGGCTACAAAACAGGAGACTGTGAGTTCTAGTTCTCCCTTAGTCATAAAGCCAGCTGGGTGACCCTGGGCCAGGAAGAAGTTGATGACAAATCACTTCTCAAAAAGTTGCCAAGAAAACTGCAGAGACTTGTCTATGTATGCACCAGGTTTCAAGATTGATTTGAAAGCACAATATTCTAATCATATTCATTGTAGTTTAAATTAATTAATTAGATTTTCACAACATTGTTTCAGTCACATTTAGTTTCTGTCCAGGTCCTGCTCCCTTCTTTGTTTAGTCTGTTTGTGAGTGTGACTCTTGTCCCCCTGCTAAAGGGCCAACAGGAACTCACCATTGGAAGAGATGATGCCACCAGGGTTGAGCAACAGATCCCACTTCACCCTCTCCAACCAGATAATAAATTAGACCAGGAGTCCCCAACCACTTGGGGCCAGTCAGCACATCTGGACCTTGTAATGGCTGCTCTCACAAAACGATTGCCATCTTAGATGTGGCCAGGATGGGCCCAAAGGCACTGTCCCTGTCAGTGTGCATGTCGGCCCTTTGAGGTAGGCCAGGCCAGGCCAGGAAACAGACACCACTGGGATTCCAGGAATGCAATTTTAGGATATAGTAGTAGAATTTTAAATGCCTGTCAACAACCTTCACTGCCCCCCTTTTAAGGACAAGGTGGAGCTGTTCTGAGTCTCCTCAGTCCTTCCACTTCCTCACAACTGATAAACTGTTTTATCTCTCCAACTTTCTTCTCGAGGCCAGAGCTAAGTTCCCCTACACTACAGGATCATGGAGGATAAGTTTTGTTCTAATGAAACAGTGGTTCCCTTGCCAGCCAGCAGAACTCAGACAGAATAATCTTGTAGACGGCAGGCATTTCCACTTGGTCATTTACAGAGTTAGATTACCCCAGTCCCTCCCTCTAGTGGAGATATAAACACATATATATATTTAAAAACTTTGATCACGTTAAAAGTAGGGCAGAATTCAGCAGGAAACTGCGAACCCAGACTGGGAAAAGCATAGAGTTAATATTGTGCTATAGCAACCTCAGATTATAGTTTGACATTTCCAGGATGAAGGGAAGGTAAAAGGAGACAGAGGGAATATCAGTTTTAAGAGGATTCTACCTTGGATTTCGAATTGCTAGGTTGCATGCAAATGCAAGTAGATGAATAGGTACCACTTAGGTGGGAAGGTAACAGCGTTCCGCGTGCATCATGCCGGCCACATGACCGCGGAAGCGTCTTTGGACAACGCTGGCTCTTCGGCTAACAAACGGAGATGAGCACCGGCCCCTAGAGTCGGACACGACTGCACAAATGTGCGGGGGAAACCTTTACCTTTACCTTTACCTTGGATTTACTAGGTAACAGGTATAGCAAGGAATCTGCACAAGGAGTTTTATTTTTAAAAATAATAAAACTTTTAAAAATATTTTTAAAAAATAATTTTATATTTTATATTTAAAAAAATATTTTTTAAAATAATAAAACACCAAGGACTCCACAGTTTTATTTTTGTTTTACTGTGCTATGTTAATATCTCATGGACTTTATTTTTCTGTGCAAGTTCAGGAAATCCTCACACATCAGCCTTTTGTGCATATCTCAGGCAAGTACAGGAAGATGCTTCTTTTATGTAGAATATTCTTGTGATCTATAATAATAATTTGGAACCTTTTAGCATCTCTTCCAAGTCCTGCCAGAAAGCACTTATTTGTAGCAGACCACTGCCATCTTCTGGTCTGCCTGAAGTACTGCACTCTCTCTTGGAATTTTCTTTTATAAGTTGCCACTTGTATCTTTGTGATCTGATCAGCTGTATAATTTTTTACCAACACTGAGTAAAACTGAACACTGAGTACTAAACACTGAGTACTTGAATGTTAATATTAAAGTAAAAAAGGGGTTACATTTATCTTTTCTTTTAAAATATAGTTTGTTTTTTTAATATCTGGTGAGATTAGTCTATGTTCCAGGGAAGTATGGCTGAATGATTTAGTCATAAGCCTCTATGCTTTGTAGTGAGGAGTTGAACCATTAAAATGATTTCACTGTTTGCATTTTTAACATTTAGTTGCCAGAAAGGCAGCACGGGTTATTAGAGCCATGTCTTTCACATATACTGGGATTATGGTGTGGTACTCCCTGGAAGGGGGCGTGGTGGCTCAGCGGGTAAGACACCAGGCTTGTTGATTGGAAGGTCGGCAGTTCGAGACCCAAGCTCCGTGTGACGGAGTGAGCTCCCGCACTAGTTCCAGCTCTTGCCAACCTAGCAATTTGAAAGCATGCAAATGCAAGTAGATAAATAGGTACCACTTTGGTGGGATGGTAACAGCGTTCCACATGCGTCATGCCAGCCACATGACCGTGGAAGTGTCTTTGGACAGCGCTGGCTCTTCGGCTAACAAACGGAGATGAGCACCGGCCCCTAGAGTCAGACACGACTGCACAAATGTGCGGGGGGAACCTTTTTTTTTACTCCCTGGAAGATAGGTGGTGGCAGCAAGAACTACAAAGCTGCTACCCCAAGGCAGGAGGCAGGACTAGGATGTGAAGACACAGAGGGCTTCTGGGAAAAGAGCTTTGAGACTTCCATCCTTCCACTCCATGGGATCAGCTGTCTGCTACAGTTGCATTCCAGTATTTTATAATCCAATATTTCAGTACTATTATTTTTTTTTTAAAAAAACTTCAGTCCTAGGTTAGGTTTTTTTTTTTATGTAGTTGCAGCACCTTTGACTTTGGAGGATTGACAAAATACCGATGAAACTTTTTAGGATATTGTGACATGCAACTTCAGCCCCTATAATTACTTTCTGTTCAGTGAGGTCACAGGGCTTCTGAATTTCCCTTTTTTTCTTTGGAGGGGATGAGTGGGCTTTACTTTAGTTATTTCTCATTAGATTTCCGTTTTCTTTCAGTAATGAGAGAAAACTAGCAATTAACTATCACCATTCCACCAACAGCAGGAGTTGACTAATGGAAGGGCAATTTCATTCCTTCTGTACTGTAGCAACACTGAACAGGATGCAATTAGAGACAGAAGTTACGAGGAGGATGCTTTGTGATAATTTGCTGGGAACAGGATTTATTTCCCAGTAAACATGATAGAAGGATCTTGCCCATGTGGAATGGGCACTGTGTTAGACATATCCCTGCACTAAATCTTCCAGAGTGGGAAATAAAATCCTTCAGCTGTCCTAAAAAAACACTTAGGGTGAAAGCAGATTTAATTAGTGGGCACTGCTATGTGATCTTTAGACTGGACAGAAGTGGTCACTAGATTCCTTCCTTTCTCTCTGACCTCTAGAAGTACCATAATTATTTGTAGAGAAATGCAACATGTAAACCATGTTGCTTTGAACGAATTGTTCAAGGGTAGTGAGGTAGGTTTTTTTTTTTTTTAGACTGGCTCAATTAGAAGGGAGTTTCAAGATACCTGCCTTGCAAAATGGAGAAGGGGCAGCATGCTAACTTTTCCTAGAGCAATTAAAAAAAATTTTTTTTTACAGCAATTAGAAGAGGTTTGATTGTGTGGATCACAACAAACTGGCAAATTCTTAAAGAGATGGGAGTACCAGACCACCTTACCTGTCTCCTGAGAAACCTGTATGTGGGTCAAGAAGCAACAGTTAGAACCGGACATTGAACAATCGATTGGTTCAAAATTGGGAAACGTGTATGACAAGGCTGTATATTATCACCCTGCTTATTTAACTGATATGCAGAGTACATCATGAGAAATGCCGGGCTGGATGAATCACAAGCCAGAGTTAAGACTGCTGGGAGAAATATCAACAACCTCAGATATGCAGACGATACCACCCTAATGGCAGAAAGTGAAGAGGAACTAAAGAACCTCTTGATGAGGGTGAAAGAGGAGAGTGCAAAAGCTGGCTTGAAACTCAACATTAAAAAAACTCAGATCATGGCATCTGGTCCCATCACTTCCTGGCAAATAGAAGGGGAAGAAATGGAAGCAGTGACAGATTTCATTTTCTTGGGCTCCAAGATCACCGCAGACGGTGACTGCAGCCATGAAATTAAAAGACGCTTGCTCCTTGGGAGGAAAGCTATGGCAAACCTAGACAGCATGTTAAAAAGCAGAGACATCACCTTGCCGACAAAGGTCCATATAGTTAAAGCTATGGTTTTCCCAGTAGTAATGTATGGCTGTGAGAGTTGGACCATAAGGAAGACTGAGCGCCGAAGAATTGATGCTTTCGAACTGTGGAGCTGGAGAAGACTATTGAGAGTCCCTTGGACTGCAAGGAGGTCAAATCAGTCAATCCTAAAGGAAATCAACCCTAACTGCTCATTGGAAGGACAGATACTGAAGCTGAAGCTCAAATATTTTGGCCACCTAATGCGAAGAGAGGACTCACTGGAAAAGACCCTGATGCTGGGAAAGACTGAAGGCAAAAGGAGAAGGGGACGGCAGAGGATGAGATGGTTAGATAGCATCACTGATGTAACGAACATGAATCTGAATAAACTCCGGGAGACAGTGGAGAACAGGAAGGCCTGGCGAGCTATGGTCCATGAGGTCACGAAGAGTCGGACACGACTAAATGACTGAACAACAACAACAACAAATGTGTTTTCTAGCAGATATTCTCATCCAAACCACAGTTGAGCATTTGTCTGAACCCAGACTTGTGGGGAGGGGAAAGAGGTTTGATCTTCATGTCTCTGTGATCCCTTTTAACTCTGTGATACCGTGAAGAACCTTCACTGGGTAGATGATTGGACTAGATGTCTTTGGAGATCATTCCAATTATATGATTCTTCATGAACTTCCCCTTTAAGTCTCTGGACATGGACATGGGCTGGAGAAGCTGTAAAAGCATTGTTGCTCTTGTCTCTTTTTCCAACTGGAGACTTCCAGAGACTGTGGAAGGAAACAGGGTTAGAAGAGGGTGGAGGAAGCTCAGCCTTCTGGCACATTTACAGGAACTTCAACCCTGACTGGGCTACCTCATTTTTTAACCCCCCCCCCCCCCAATGTTAAACAAAAGAGAAAACCAGGAAGTTTTGGCTTTGCATACATCACAAAGGTGGCTGGGATATTGGTCAAAACAAAATGTCACCACCAAACTGAGGTTGTCTATGATTTGTCCCCAACTGGCTGGGGAATTCTAGGAGTTGGTCCACACGCCTTAAAGTTGCCAAGTTTGAAAAACACTGCTCTATATAGATGTGTAAGTAGCCTACTGAAGTCAGTGGGAGACCTGGCATGCGTTGTGTACACTTGTTGAGAGACTAGAGCCAAAAGGGTTGGAGCCAGATGAAAGTCATAGCAATACCATATTCTAAGGCCATTTCTCACTTGCATCTAACCTTGGTATGAAATATTCTGGCATAGTGGCATCTGGTGGTGTGTGTTTGTGTGTGTGTGTCAAAGGAGTCAGTCTGATGAAAGCAGCATTGTGTTGTTGCACTGCAAGACTTGCCCCTTTGGCATGTGTGGTGTGACATCACACATGCAACTGAAAGGGGTGGGACTTGCAACCCAACAACGCAACACTGCTTTTGTCATTTTCTATGCAGCCGTATCCTGTGATGTTGCCTTCATCTCATCTTCAGCCCATGAGAGAGACAGGCTTTAGCTGTCCTTAGCTGTCCTGGTATTAAAATCGTGTTTTGCCCCTTAAGCCATGGGCAACCCTTGGCGCTTCCAAAGTACATAAAATTGAATGTGCTTTGCTGACTATTGTGCTGATGGTGCAGCCAAGTGACTCATGGGGAAAGAGAAGAGCCTTGTGCCTATTGGTTAATACACAGGCATTGTCCCTCCCCTCAGCTCCCAGGGGTTCTCTGCTACCAATCTTCTTTCCCCTCCTGGCAGAAACAGCTCCCTGCCAAGCAGGTGTCTGATGGACTGTGAGGGGGGCTGCCAGGTGTGGAAAGAGCCATCTCTCCCCCTTTACCATGTAGCTCCCCTAGGCTGCCAAACAGCTGTTCAGTAAACTGTGGGGAGCTGCGGGGTTTTGAGTGTAGGTTTAGATTTTGGGCAGGCACCCGCTCCTGCATTGACATGCACAGAAAAACAGGAGAGGCGGTGGGTCAGCTGCCTGTCAAAACTCAGCCCCTGCTCAGGCCCAATTCCTGCATCTGCATCCTGACTGGTTGGGCAGCAAAGCCAGAGGGTTGACCCAACGGCTTTGCTTAATGTGGCCTGCACATGGGAAACCAGAGCACCACCATTCAGTGGCAAGCCAAAACAGGCCCACAGCTGCAAGACAGGAAGCAGCAGGGGGGACCTCAAATTTTATGTCAGTGTAGTTTCATGCTGAACTCAAAGATAGCTGGAGAGCAATTTTACTCCTGAGTACAACTAAACAGGACGGCTTCAGAACTCATGTTATGTTCTTATTCCTTGATCTGTTCCTGATTGAGGACTGTTGGCCCTTCCATATGAGGATTCTGTACCACTTCAAGAACAGCTCTGGACCTCTGTGATCCCACAATACTGGCCAAGTTTGAGAGTTGGGGGATGAGGTGTGGTGTAACTTAAATTACACCAAAGAAGACATCTGTCTTTTTTGCAGCAGGAAACTTATGCAGAACTTGTGGGCTGTTTGTTCCCCAGTGGAGGGGCCTCTCGGTTCGCCTCTTCTCCCAGCTCCTGAGTTTTAATGCTGGAGCAAGTTCTTTAAGGAGAGTGTAGGCTTGACTCTACTGAGCTGAAATGGATGAAATGGGTAAGAGTTCTGATTGTTCCCTTCTGCAGGGGAGAGGCGGGTGTGCAAACTGAAGTACCGATGAAGCACAGTAATAACGAAACACAGCCTAGCAACTGAAATAGTGCCAATGCAAAAGCATTTGAAGTGGAACACCAGGAGGAAGGAGGCAAATTTAGAGCCCATGGAAGAGAGTTCCTGAGATCTGAAGTGGCACCCAAGACTAGATCGCTTCTGGGGAACCATCTTGTCCCCAGGTGCAATTCTGTTGTGTTGGGATTACGACGTCTAAGATTCTCATCCAACAGGACAGCGCTTGCTGGAAAGTCTGGGAATTGTAGACTCAGTGAAACTGGAAGACACGGGTCATCTTCAATGGATCTCAAGACTATGGAGAGGTTTGGAAAACAACAACAACAACAAAAACAACAGGGTTGTCTCAAAATTTTAGGATTGTCATCAAATTACCTGTTGCAGCTGAACTGTCTCTTGCTAAGCTGCATGGGGTGTACTTTGCCCTCCCTTCCACATCTGACTGCATGCAGGGAGGTGTTTCTGGGCTGAAAACCTGAAAAGTTTTAAATGGCAATAACACCAAGCTGAGTCAATTGGCCTGCCTCAAAAGGTTAAAAGCCTCAGTAGATCGGATTTATCCAACTTCTTCAGTTTTGTTACCTTCTTCAATTGACTGAACTGCCCAGGCCAAAGGAAAAGGCTGGTCTCTTGGGTCTCCAGAAAAATCACCAATATGAAGAGGAGGAGGAGGAGGAGGAGAGGAAGCAGAGAAAGAACTTGCACTAAATCCAGGGCAGGCGTTACCTAGGTGTCAAACGCCCACGTGCCGCGATGGCAAGAAAATTATCCTTTCAATGAAAGTTCCTGCTAAGAACTGCCTACTTTACTTCTCGCTATAGGATCTGACGCCGTGTGCCGAAATTTCTCATGATGAAAAGAAATGGGAGGAGGGCTTGCATTCCCTGCAGAGGCAAAAGAGCTGTGCCAAACACCGTTCCTGTAGTCTCTTCCCACTCCTGTCCCTGCATAGCTCCTTGTGCCAGCATGGCACGGAGAGAAGTAGGTAGTATACATGAAAAGGGGCCCTGTTGGTTACTGCGGCACTCCCCGTCCCCATGGCAACCGGACGATACTCCTCACGCTGGGAAACATCAGCTAATTGAGCCAAATTGCCAATTCCCAGCCCCCTTCCTCCAGGCCAGATAAACTTAGGAATGGGGGTGAAGGGGTGGGGGGGAGGCAGCCGTAAAGCAGGGATGCCTTGCCTGGCATTGCAGTGTGGCTGTTTCTGGGTGGGGGCGGCTGTTTATATGCAGGAAGAGTGTCATGAAATGCAATTCTGGGCCTTTCCTGTCTCGGAGAGATGGCTGGAAGCCAGGACTAGCGAAAAAGGAACCTAGGGAAAAAAACAGAAAAATCTTTGGGTTGGGAATGGGGAAGGGGGGAAATGCTGGAGGATGATCCTGTTTGGCGGCCTGCAAGGGCAGAATAGAGGTTGTTAGGCTGCAGCCGTCCTTCCCCTAGCATTTCAGGGAATTAAATCTGGGTGTCCAGGCAAATATCAGTGCATTTACTAAGGTTACCCTCCATGGCCCTCAGGGATCGAGACAGTCTCTGGGCAAGCATCTGACTGTAGCTGCTGTTCAAGAAAGGGGTTAGGGAGGGTTGTATGGGGAAGATCTCTCTCTCTCTCTCTCTCTCTCTCTCTCTCTCTCTCTCTCTCTCACACACACACACACACACACACACACACACAGCTCTTTGTCCAGTCTAGCAAGAGCAGCAGACTCACATCAGCTTAAGGCAAGCTGTGACCCTCAGATGCCATTTTACCTTCCAAGCTGGCATTATTCCTGAGGTCAGGATCTCAAGGGACTGGTTTTCTGCATCTCAAGTTTCCTCTGAAATGGCAGGAAGGCCAAGTGTGCACAGCCTCTACCCCACTATGGCACATCCTCAATGTTTAACAAATGCTCAGAAGTCACCAGGGTGATGCTGTTTGAATTCAGCTGTAGCTTGAAGACAGAATATTCCAAACTGCTTGAGCCTTTATAAAGGTTGCTGTATTTACAGACATAGAACCAGCACACAAAGAACAGAAGCCTGCCACATAGGTGCTCCGACCCACTTTGCAGATGCATAAACCCACACCAAGATGTTTGCAACCTTAGGCAACTTCCACTTTGCCTCTCCAAACACTGCAGTTGCACACATCTCCCAGCTGTGAGATAAATAGCTGGTAGGGGAAGAATGGATAACCATCCTCAAAATCCTAGTGGATTTGGCATTTCGAAGGAATAGATCCTGCATCAACAAAGGATATTTTGTCAACCAGATTTTATAAAGAGATACCCGGTCTGGATAATTATAGAAAAGTGGGAGGGGGGGGATGTTGGCAGTGAAGAGGGGCGGCTGTAATAAGCAATTAAGACAAACAATTGTGACATTATTAATGACTTGATTGCAAACACACTACCTTCTTCTTCTTCTTCTTGGCGATCAGTCGTAGCCGAGTAAGATTGTCTTCCAAGGGTAAAATCTTAACAGTGGATCCGTAAGTGGCTGTAAAGGCCAATTCTGGATCCGCACAACCTCCCACAATGAGGGCATAGGTTTCCGGGTGGGAGACGGTCATGATGAGGGTTTGCCTGACGTGCCTTCCTTTTAGCTCTTTTCTCCCTTTCGCCCTGTACTCGTGCTTCTTCAAAGTCCATAGCGCCATTAATAAAGGCTGACCTCCAATTGAAACGCTCATGAGTTAGGGCTTCCCAGTTCTCAATGCTGATATTACATTTTTTTAAATTAGCTTTGAGAGTATCTTTGAATCTCTTTTGCTGTCCACCAATATTCCGTTTTATACAACTATGCTATTTCTTTAAGTTGGGTCTCTGAATTGCTTAAGGACACATTTATTACTACCTACTGGTTCCCTGTTAGTGGGGTTAATAAAAGTAGGTTTCGTTTTCTTTTTTGCTTTTCACACCTATTCTTTCAATCAGTGTTTCTCAACCTCAGCAACTTTAAGACGGGTGGACCTCAATGCTAGCTGGGGAATTCTGGGAGTTGAAGTCCACCGTCTTAAAGTTGCCGAGGTTGAGAAACACTGGGTTAAGGTGTTAGACTAGCACCCAGGAGACCCAGGTCGTATTTCATCCTCAGCCATAGAAACTCAGAGGCTGACTCTGGACCAGTCCCTTCCTTCTATCTCACAAGGTTGTTGTATACACTATCTTGAGCTCCTGAAGGAAAGGCAGGATATAAATCTAATTGATAAATAAATCTATTGGTTATGTTAATTTAATAGCACACAATCCTCTTTCCTATTTTTCTTTCAAATGTAGGAGTCTTCGATTTTTATGTCCCATTCCATCTAATTTCATGCAGGGCTCATTCTAATTTGAAATTTAATCTTATCAGATCTAATTTGATCAGATCTCAGGCAAAAGGGATCCATCCTTCCCCCATCAGCCTGCTGGAGGTCAGGAAAGAATGTGGTTGGGTAGGAAAAGGGAGTGTCAGAAACAGAGAAAGAAAATGGGTAGTTTCATTCACTACTGGTTCTGCCCCATCTTTGTTTGCTTCCTCTCCACCCATTACTGGCTCCCAGCAGATTCCCAGCAGATTCCAAGATAATGCAGCAGCCCTCAATAAAAAGTAAGTTCTCATCCCTTCTCTCAAGTAAGGTCACCCTGTGTCAGTCTAGATTGGGAGAGGAGCTTTAATCCTTCCTCTGCAGTCACTTGCAACCTCTAATTCTCAAACCTACATATATGCATAAAGGTAAAGGTAAAGGTTCCCCCCGCACAGTTGTGCAGTCGTGTCCGACTCTAGGGGCCGGTGCTCATCTCCATTTGTTAGCCGAAGAGCCAGCGTTGTCCGAAGACGCTTCCGCGGCCATGTGGCCGGCATGACGCACGCGGAACGCTGTTACCTTCCCACTGAAGTGGTACCTATTAATCTACTTGCATTTGCATGCTTTTGAATTGCTAGGTTGGCAAGAGCTGGAGCTAGTGCGGGAGCTCACTCCGTCACGCGGAGCTTGGGTCTCGAACTGCCGACCTTCCAATCAACAAGCCTGGCGTCTTACCTGGCTCGGTCCCACAAGATGGCAGAGTTTAATAGAGGGGACCTGGAGCGTGCCAACCTTGTCGGGTCTGGTGGGACAAGCAGAGGTAAGTGGTCCCACAAGCAACCTGGCCCCATTTATAATAAAGGTAAAGGTTCCCCCCGCACATTTCTGCAGTCATGTCCGACTCTAGGGGCCAGTGCTCATCTCCGTTTGTTAGCTGAAGAGCCAGCATTGTCCGAAGACGCTTCCGCGGTCATGTGGCCGGCAGGGATTCGAACCTCTGAACTTGCGATCTTCCGATCAACAAGCCTGGCGACTTACCCGCTGAGCCACCACGCCCCTTACATATATGCATGCAGGGCTATAAATATATATATACTCTCTCTCTCTCTCTCTCTCTGTGTGTGTGTATGTATGTATATATGTATGTATGTGTGTGTATATATATATGTATATATATATATATATATATAGAGAGAGAGAGAGAGAGGGGGGGGGGAGGGGTGAACCTTGGTGATTTTAGAATCACAAGGGCTATCACCATGCCTTGTGGTTTTATTAATTCAATATGGCAAAGGTGATTTTGAATACAAATGTTGAAATTATCCTTCTCCCTCATTCTGGTTTCATTTATCAGCGCAGAAGAACATATTTGACCAAGGAGCAGCTCTACCACTGCAGCTTGGATTCCTGCCTTAGTCTGGCTGTAATTTGCCATTGGGGATTCCCTATGCCCATCCATTTTAGACCACTGCTGCAACAGATACACCCGGACCCTGCTGCCCACTCCAGTTCTGTTTCTTGAAGCAAGAGTGATGGCTGAGGACCATGTCTGGTTCTTCTTGGCAAGAGCTACTAAAATTGCATTTGTGTTTTGCAGCTTGATACGAGACCTCCGTAATGCAATTCAGGCAACTGCTGAAGCAATCATAGCACCAGGTTGCTGGCTAATTCAGGTCCTAACTCAATTGAGGTAATTGCTTATGTGCTGATAAATTTGTACTATATGAAATTTAAGACTGCCAGAGAATCCTCTGGGAACAATAATTGGTTGCCCAATCATCTCTTTTCTCCTTGGAGGCTGTTTTAAAAAGCAGAAGTAATAGTCCAGGAAGGCAGTGTTGTTTCTACATGCCATTCTGAAAACTGGCATATAGAGCCATTTTGTGGCTTCCTGATCTCTTCTCAAACTACTGATGCCAACACTTCTCTCTCTCTCTCCCCAGAAATGCACTGTGCTTTTAATAATTGCCAGGTAGGTTGAAATGCAACAGGTGAAGTCTCCCCATCACTGCATTTCTCCTCCTCTGGGTAACTGGTTCCAATGTCAAACTGACCTTACTGATAAGAAGTCTTTTTCCCCTATAGCTGAACCAGAATCAGCCTTCCTGTAATTGAAATCCATTACTCCATATCGTGCACTCTCAAACAATATTGCATATCCTCTGCGTATTCTCTTCTCAAGGCCAAACATCCCTAATTCCTTCACTCTTCCTTACTTGGATTTATTTCTAGTCCCCTGATAATCCTTGCTGCTCCGCTCTTTTCCATCTATTGTTTGTTTGTTTGTCTGTTTATTGGCTTTATAAAAAATTCTCAACTAGTGAAGATAACATTGGTACATTGGATTCTTCGTTGTCCACCATTATGTTTCCTCGTTAAAACTGTTTGCAACTGAGTTTTTAGCATCTGTTTTTAAGGAAGTCCTTCACATCTTGAGCTTCTTTTCTAGTTAGCTTCTCCTGCCCTGGAATTAAAATCATTTTTTTAAAAGTCTAAAATATGTGTTTGATTACACTCACCATTCACTTCAAATCAAGAACCCCCAAATTATGTAGTCAGTTCCCCCAGCATTCCTGTTACTACCACTTTGGTAGTACTAAGCTTTTCCTATGAGTTGAATCTTCTTTCTGAAAGTTGTCAGCAAGACAAGTGAAGAATTTCCTGGAAGGCTCATACTTGGCAGAGATTCCTTTCTAACATATGCCAGAGTAATTAAAGCCCCCATCTTCAACTCCAATCTTGCTTTCCACCAGGATGAACACAATGGTAAGAGGAAAAAAATGATCTGGCCAGAAAAGAAACAACTGCACAGAGTTTGCTTCATCCCTTCCAGCCCATGGAGTTGGTCAGCTCAAGTTGGTCAGCTCAAGCGGACAGCTTCACTGGAAAGCCAAAGGGCAGCAGAGTCCAGCCCGGTGTTTCTCAACCTCAGCAACTTTAAGCTGTGTGGACTTCAACTCCCAGAATTCCCTACCCCATGGCTGGCTGGGGAATTCTGGGAGTTGAAGTCCACACAGCTTAAAGATGCTGAGGTTGAGAAACACTGGTTCAGCCTCTTCGTTGACAAGTGAACTGAGATCCAGCCCCTGCTACTCAAGCAGTAAAGAAACATCTGGTCAGAACACCACCATCTCCCTGTTCAAAAAAACTGGTGAAGTGCTGATATGGGCACAGGGGGATGGGGGTTATTGCCTAACCTCCAAGCTTCATAGAACTGCAGCATTGCAGGCTGAAGACAGACTTCTGATGATCTGCAACTCAGCCGGGAGTAAATTGGTTCAGCTGCCCAATGGCAATGGTGGCCTAGGATCCCAGGTGAGCAGCTCCAACTTGGGAACACTGCTGAAGTCCCATGTCAGCATGACACTAATCTTTACAGATGTTACAAAATTGCTGCAATCATAGGGACCCCAAAGGATGTGTATATATGCAAGACACTGCAGACTTCATACTGTCAATTCTTCCATCATGGTCTTGGCAAATATTCAGAAATTCCTTCTACAAACACAACCTAGTGAAATATCTGGTGAGACAGTGAGGCTCCACCACTGGATTTGCTGGGACCAGTTGCCACTGGCTCTTTCATCGTCTGGAATGGTTTCTATCAGCAGTCATCTCCTTATCTTTATAACACTTATGCAACATAACCTTCCAATATTCATCATCGCTCTCCCTTCCAGATCCCCTAGTTCAATATAAGAAGCAGGGCCTTCTCAGTTGTGGCACTGATATTATGCAATACCCTTTCCAAGGAAACTTGCCTATTCTCATCTCTCATTCAATTTTAACAACAGCCTTATTAACTCTTCTTATGCTGATGTTTATTTATTCTTGCAGCTGATGATTATTTTTCTTCTGATGATTAATATGCCATTAGCCAATGCTGTTCTTATGAACTGTATCAGTGAAAGTTAGGGAGACATATACTGTAGATTCTGTTCCTTATGACAGATTGTTATTTTTAACTATAAAATGACTTTGAATGCATTGTAATAATGTAGTATTCCTTAAATTCATTAAACAAATAGAATGGATTCATATTGTTAAAGATGGCAGTTACAGTATATAAAACAGTAAGCAAAGGTAAAGGTTCCCCCCGCACAGTTGTGCAGTCGTGTCCAACTCTAGGGGCCAGTGCTCATCTCCGTTTGTTAGCCGAAGAGCCAGCGTTGTCCGAAGATGCTTCCACAGTCATGTGGCTGCATGATGCACGCGGAACGCTGTTACCTTCCCACCGAAGTGGTACCTATTCATCTACTTGCATTTGCATGCTTTCGAATTGCTAGGTTGGCAAGAGCTGGGGCGAGTGCGGGAGCTCACTCCATCACGAGGGGTTAGGCATTTTTCTGATCGACAAGCCTGGTGTCTTACCCGCTGAGCCACCATGCCCCCGTCATATAAAACAGTAAGTCACTGCTTCCCACCTCCTTCCGCTTGCAGTGCAAACACTTCGTCTTTACTTAAGGAACTATTCATAGTTTACCCTACCATTTCTTCCAGCCCTTCTTTTTCATTATATTGAATCCACAATTTCTGACTCTCCAACTCAATCAGTCTCAGCAAAACCCTGCTCTCTTGAATTATTTATGGCATGTTTCCGGTGGTCTAATTTATGAATTTTAGGGATTTATAATTTGCTTTTCAAGAAAGCTTAAAATTGCAGCAAAACTCTCCCAAAATATGAAAAAATGCTATGTAAGAGAGCAGCCCAAAAAAGATTGGCAGAAACAAATAGAAAACAGCATAAAATCAATCAGCAGAGGAAATAAAACACCATCTGCTTTAAAAGTCTGGGAAAATTACAGAGGAAAAAAAACTTTGCTGGTACCAAAATTACATTAAAGTAGGTGCCAGTTGACCAGTGGCAACCAGTATGGACTGGTGCCGCAGCCTTGTTTTTTCAAATTTTGGAGCAAAAGGAAATTTGTGTGTACAGAAGCTTTGTAAAATCTACAAGTCTCAATCCCCAGCATTGCTAAATCACGATTTTCTCTGCATTCTTCTAAAAGATTAGCTTAAAAAAAGATATCAGACAATGTGAAGACGCAAACTGCTCCACATTCTTCTCTAATGTAAGGATAGCTTTTCACGTGTACAAGAATGCAATGGAATAATTTATCAGATCATCGATATTCAAATATGAAAGGGTTAGGGCTTTCAAGGGTTAGGACTATTTCATGAAAAGTCAGAGCAGCAAGGTATGTTTACTAGTACTCCAGGATTTCCTGGATCTCTGTGGATACCCTGCGCAAACTTTTCTTTTTCCTATCCTTTCCCAGAAGGGAAGGGGGTGGGTGGGTAAATTGGGTCTTCTTTGACTGACAGCCATCCCTGTCCAATCCCAGGCTTCTGCATCTCTCTTTGCCCCATCTTATGCTGAATGTTCACCCGGTTTGTTAATGAAACCTCTTCCCACCCACCCTCTTCACTCCTTTGGGACTTGAAAGCAGTTCAGAGGAAGAGACAGGTCTGAGTAAGGGGCCGTAGTTACCCATCGAGCGCATTTCCTTCACCAATCAAAACACCTCTTTTGCCTGCCAACCGGCCAATGGAATTCCTCAGGCATCTTGTCTAATTCATCCCTTGCATTTCCTTTTCCAGAGTGAAATTTCATTTTTTAATAGAAAGCACTGACTTTGGAAGTGGGATTTTTTTTTCCCTATTAAATTAAATATTTCCTTACTGAGGGTGGAGAGGAACATCTAACATTTCTGGTGCTTTCCCTTGAAACAAAACAGCACTCAGTGGCTGCAGAGGAAAAAAAACTACACCACAGGGGAAGTATTTTGTATGGGATTTTTTTAACAGATCAAGGTAAGGCTTCAATTTCTACATCCTACTATGAGGCAACAGTACCTTTGATAACCTGGGTTGGGTGTTCTGGGTATGTCAGAACAGTCTAAGCGAGGGAGGCTCCAGAAAGTTGCCTATAGAGGTATTGGTGGGATGGTGTTACAGACCAAAAGTCCCTTAAGATTTGTCTATGTATGCTTGTATATGTCAAAGTGATAAGCAGTATTTTCCGCAGAATTTGAGAGTGAGCTTTGGGCATATTTATGTGTGTTTGGCAGGAAAAGCTATTTTTGCCTTTAATTTTATTATCTTTCTGATTAGCAGTGTATTTACAAAATCAAAACAATGTGCGCTCTCTCTCTCTTCTTTTAAAGACAAGAGTTTGGGAAGAAGAAGAGGAGTTACAGTATATGGTCTGTGCTAAAAAAGAGCTGACTGTTGCCCTCGGTACATATTCTGATGCAACTGCACCCTAGTTTGGTGTATCAGACGGATTCGGTTGTGGGGGAATTTGGATGAGCTATGACAGTGCTCTTGGGATGATGTGATAGAATGGGATTCCTGATCTAATGCGTGTGGTGGGATAGTTGTCATGCAACTGATGTTAGCTTTGCATAGGGCTGTATCAATATGTAGGAATTTGTGATGGGGCTGATTGTGTAATTAGTGTCTTTCTGTCCATTTGTTCATATTGAGTGTGGTTGTGTATGTTCTCCTTTTTTAGTGCAGCTGATCTAGGTAGGTCAGTTACTAATAATCATTAATGCAAATGTAAGAGAGAGGCTTTTGTTTGCTGCTGTTTGGGGCTTTTGTAAGGTGTGTGTGTGTGTGTGTGTGTGTGTATAAGAGAGAGTGTGTGTTCTATTACTGCAGCTCTGGGCATGTGCCAGTTCCTTTGTGTGGGTATGCATATCAAATCATAAACTGTGCATTACACTTCCTGCTGCTTTGTATCGGTGGCAGCTTCTGTATGTGACAGGTTGTGAATATGTTACTTTGTGTATGCGTGTGTGTTTGTCTTTCTAGATATATCTGAGAGTGTGAGGCATTTTCAAAAGACCAATTCCTATCCTTTTTACACATGAGGATTCCTCACTTCTGCTTACTGTACAAATCTTCCTTACGCACATTCACACTGACTCTTTCACACACACACACGCATATACTGAATGATGATATAAGCTGCCTCTTTTTATATTTCACAGGCTGGCAAAGCCAGCACAAATTAACCACAGCACTCTTTTTATTCCTCCCTCCTCCCTCCCCCCACCCTGCAACTATCCAGCAGAAAATGGGTGCTAGAGATGAATTTGCAACATGCACATGTACGCAACCATTCATGGCTATCTCTTAATGAGCTTTCATCTACCACTGCCTGTTTCTCTGGGTCTCTGTTTGAAAAGGGTTGACTCTGCATATGTATGTACTGTATGTATGTATGCATAGACTATGTATGTCTGGGTGTGTTTGTGCTGGAGGCACTAAGATTCCTAGATAATTAATTGCTGTGGGACTATGGGATGGATTGCACAGGTGGGCGTTCAGGCATGTGTGAGAGTACAATGCACATGGCAGAAGTTTGTGCCGATCTGTGTGTTCAGAATGTTTGTGGGTGCATAAAGGTACATCTGAGGGAAAGTGGGTACCCTCTTGATTGTGCACCCTGAGATATACTGTATCTATCAGTGTGTCTGGCTAAAGTGGGATTGGTTGTATGCGGGGGAATCAAGGAGCTGAAGTAAACCTGGGTCCCAGAAGCAGTGACAGACAGTAAATATAGGCCACCCTTGTTCACAAATCTCAGTGCCAAGGGCTGGAGGTGTGTTGTAATGAAAAGTTATTAGGGGCACCCCAGGTAATCTGTGATGAGATGAGGCATTCTGGGATGAAGAGAGTGTGGGGAAGAAAGCCAATAAGATGTGTGAGAAAGGAAGACGGTGAGATGAAAGGACAACATGGAACAGGTTTCGAAGGAAATAGCCATATAGCTTCCCATAGCTGCCGAAGAAAGAAAGAGGACTTTGGGGTGGGGTGCGGGAGGAGGCAGCCCATCAAGCTGATAGCTTACTTATGCTTTCTCACAAGATACATAGTCACCCCTCCTAGCTTTTTAAAGGGAGATGCAGCAGCCTCCTCCTTTCTGAAGTTCCCCTCATGGATTTGTCAAGGGAGAGGTTGCTGGAATTGTGAAGAAAGGATGGTGATAAGGGGGAGGAGAGAATGGACTCTGCAGTTTCCATGGCAATGTTGCCATGGAAACAGCAAGGCTGCCTGGATCAGCCTCTCAGATGAATGAGGACCAGTTATTGGGGGGAAGAAAGGGAGAAAAGGGGGTGGTGAGGGAAAATAACTAGTTCACCAGCTCTTAGAAATTTTAGAATTTTGCAGTGAGTTTTGGTGATTTCTGAAGTTTGGATCTAATCTCTGAGATTCCATTGGTGGGAGTGGGCCTGAGTGTGTAATGATGGAGCCAAACTTTTGACAGATCCCATTTTGGGGTTGTGTGTTTCAGTATTCGCTGCCTTGACATTGGAGAAATATGGGTGAAAATAAGAAGCCTAACAGCAGAACGTCCATCTGGAGAAGCCTTTTTGGCACCAGACCCTAGTCGGTCATATGTACAGTGACCATACTGTATGTCCTTTATTATGAAGGACAGTCCTTTATTTCAGAAAGCTGCCCTTTAGATTAATTTAATTTAATTATTTATTTTTGTGGTTTTGCTCTTGAATTTTCCTTTGTAAAGCAAAGTTATAAACATAAACAAGTATTATTTTTCTTTCAGTCCTTATGAACCTCTTTCAGATTTGCCCCTTTTTCAGGTTTGTCCTTTATTTTTTCCAAGAAAATATGGTAACTGTAGTTATATGCCCAATATAATGTACAGCATTTGGGCAGTTTGCAGATCAATAATATTTTCAAGATTATCCAATCGGAAATATTCCTCTCTTGTTCCTCAACTATGGTCAGTTTATTCAAAATCATATAATAGAACAGCCTTCCACAAGATGAAGGTTTCCCAAGGTATGTTTTAACTACAATTCCCAGAATTCCCAGGTGTGTTCAATGGGGATTCTGGGGCTTGTTGTTACTCCAATACATCTGTAAGGTACCAAGGCTGCCCTGGCATCTATTTTGGAGTAGGCTTATGAATAATCTTCTATACAATTGTACTGATCAAGCTTACAACAGAGCTGTATGAGTAACTGTATATTCTTTTTACATGTCATGGCGGAAGCAAAGATTCTGGGAATTGCTTGTTCTGACAATAAATTGCTTTTTTTCATAGCCATATCAGGAATAATATCTTGATGTGTTTAATTTGCAAATGTAAAGCACATCTGAAATGTGGGACTACATATCTGAATTGGTTTAATCTGTAGCTTAACTAAAGATTGCTTGATGAATAAATGATAGCCACTGATAGAGTGCACTTTCATATTTTTTAAAGCTATATTGGTTCTGGAGGGTTTTTCTTTCTTTCTGTTTTAATAAAATGGAATGAAAAATATTTTTAAAGTAGCCTTTCTTTCTAAGAAATGATCAAATTGGTTTTTTTTTTAGTTTTCATCCCCTTCCTTCAATATCTAAAAATGAAAATATATCAAAATATTAGTATAAGGTTACAAATATGGTCAGATATGTTCAATTATATTGAATATTGGCAAATTATAGAGTAATTCAATATTGTATGTTTATATTACTTGTATTATAGGAGCAGTATATGATTCTTTTAGGAGATGCAGGTAGCAGAAGCTAATGGCAAGCTATGAATTCAAAATCTAGACAGTAACTTGCTAGCCTGGTGCCTTCCAGAAGCAATTCTTTTTGTGCCATAAGCCATTTGATTGAAGGAGTTCAGCTTCCTTTTCCCCTCTATGACTTTTTATAGCATAGTACATAGTGAAACAGCCATCAAAACAAAATTTGCAGGTGTGTCTTGAATCCAATCCAATCCTGTTGGTTTACATGTTTCTACGTACCCCAAAATTAGCTAGATTCACATACTGTACAAAGCCATAATATGGTTTGTTTGGTTTTGTGTCGACATGCTGTGTGAACTCAGGCACTGTGGTTTTTAAAGCCCGATTTCTAACTATTAAGCCTTATTCCATAAATCATAGGCAAATCATGACTTAACGAGGTGTGAGCCCACCCATTAACATGTATCTGAAGACTTGGGCCATGTCAAGAGCAGATGGATTAGGACTGAATTTTTGCAGTATTATCAAATAAATAACACATATCAGAGAATTTCTAACTGTTGTTAGGGACATAACATACTGAATATCCACCCTAATTATTTAACATGGAATCCTTTAATCTCTTAGTCCAGAGCTTTCCAAACTGTGTGTTGGGACACATTAGGGTGTTGGCTGCAGTGTCTGGGTGTGTCACGGCTGCTGCTGCCTCCTGGCTTCCACGCAGGTCCTAGTGCCTGCCTTGTGCCTTGCTGCCTCCAAACCTGCCCTGCCAGGATTCTGCGCAGGTCCTAGTGCCTGCCTTGTGCCTGGCTGCCTCCAAACCTGCTGTGATTCAGCACAGGTCCTAGTGCCTGCCTTGTGCCCTGCTGTAAGAGTGTGTCGCAAAATGATGCATGTCTAAAAAGTGTGTCACCAACATGAAAAGTTTGGAAAGTTCTGACTTAGTCACTCTATTGTGCTCTAAATCCAAATTTTCACCCTTAACATTTTAAGGGAAATGTGTAGAATCAGTGAGGATTCCAGTCTGCATACAGGACATTAAGTGTGGAAATAGTGGTAGTTACTCTTAATTAATTAGCATGGAACATCACAGTATGATATTGTGTACTAATGTATCAGGCAAGGTGAGAAACGGTGATTCTCAGGCCAGACAGAACTGTTCTGTAAACGTGGAACAAATGTCTCCAACTTTCAAGGCTGGGAGAAGAATAGCCAAAAGTCCATTGATTTGAAAGGATGGGAAGAAAAGACCTAAGATGTAAACTCTGTGATTGCCTTAGATATAGGGCCTAATACCTCTGTTCTGCAGTAGGCATTTATGTGACTTCTTCCTCAGTAGAGCTGTGCTGAGTTTGCAAAGCTTCTACTATTACCAAATGCAGTTTTTGGAGTGTCGATATTTATTGCCATGCTTGGTGTGAAGTCTGACAGCTACTCTCCATCTAATCTGTGCCTGTGAATTCTCCATTTCTCACATTGCACCTGGCTAATGTGACTTGGAATTTGAAAGTGAGAATTAAATGCACTTTCCATGAAATAGCCACAAAAGTCTACTACGCACATTTTACCTGGATGATTCCAGGTTTGTAAAATGCCCATAATGTCTGGAAGCACTTGCCACAAGCCACCAATTCAATAATGCTTTACGGGTCAGGTTAAAATATCCTTTCCCCTGTCAATGCATCCCAGAAATCCCTTATATATAAAAAAAGAAAGGGACATTCTCTCTCTGCCTCTTAAGCTCTCATTTGAATAACTCTGACTTTCAACCAGATGGAGAGGAAAAGAGAGGCACCTGCTCTATCAAAGAAAAAGCACACAGTGAACTGCACAAAGGCAGACACATATTTCCACACACTGACACACACACACATGCACAACACATGGCTACATAGGGAAGGAAGTAAGGAAGGAAGTTAAATAAAGATCACATCCTACATTGGAATGGCAGAAGGCTGATATATAAGAATGAATAGAAATCCCTGCAATTAGCAGATTCTGACACATCTACATAATTACAGTATAGTGACTTTTTTTTAATCAAAAGCTATGAGTGTCTGCAGAAAGATACTGGATGATGCAATGCCACTTTTATTTTCTATATGCATAAAAAGGCATATATCATTCACAGAGCTATAAAAAGATTCCCATTTCTTTCTCTCAAATGTCCACCAGACTTTTACCCTCACAGTCACTGAACAGGCCATTATAAGCATGGTCTAGCCCTGGGGTTTAGAAATCTGTATGGCTATGCTCACACTGCAGAGACAAAATGCCAGCAACTGGGGGTAGGGGAATTAGTTACAGTATTTTAGCCAGAAACCTGAGAACACTGTGTTTTAAATCCTCATAGTTGAAAGGGGAAATAATCCAAATATGTAAGAAGATAATTCTTCTGAAGAAATTGGACCAAAGATGAGGCAAGATATACCTGTATGAAGAAACTACGGATGATATCCGAGAATGGTCCAAAATTTTGGGCATCCTTATTTGTGAATCTCTTAATGAGTGAGAAATCCATGTGGGGTGAGATAAATAATTTAAAAAAGTATCCAGGAGAAATGACGTCTCTCTAAATGACATCTCTCCCCTTCATCCTTGTACTTCCCCTAGTCTGTGTGTCTCAAACTGAAGTACTACAAGCGCTTCACACAGAATGCTACAACCAGTCTCTTCATACAGTGTCACAAAATGTGAGAATGAGATTCACTGTGAGTAAATTTATTAAGTAGTGGAATTCAGCTTTATAAGATACATTGAAAACTACCAGGTTTTATTTATTTTTAATTTTAAGGACAAAAGCAGTCACATCCTTGCTTATATAGTACCTAGCGATGTTCATCTGACCTTAGTCACACATATAATCCAGTAAACACCAAAGTACGTATCAGATCTAAGTGCCATCTGAAAATTTTTTGCCTGGCACTGATGGAATCCTATTTAGAGAGGAATAATAGAAAGTAGCAGTAGAGCTTTGTTGCAGAAGATCTATGCCTCACATGTCAACATCTCCAAGTAGGGCTAAGAAAGTCTCCTGCTATTCAGCTCTCCTAACTGAAATCTTGCAAATCCACAACTAGTGTAGATACTGTGTGGCAGATAGACCAAGAATCAGGCTTGCTATAAGGTAAATTCTTGTGTTCCTATATGTGCTTGATGTTACTATGTGTGCTTGATTTAGGAGTCCCTGGGATGAAATGACCATCTTTGGAACTATGATTGTCTTCTCTTTTTTTTATATATAAATTTTATTAAGATTTTAAATATACAAAGTTAAAAGTTGAAAATGAAACAGAAATAGAAGTACAAATTAAGGAAAGAGGAGAAAAAAGTGTAGTAAAGCAAAAGAAAGAAAGAGAAAACAGACATAGAAATTGGACAACTTCCGATCTATCTATGGTCATAGGAGTAGAGAAAAGTAATTTGTTCTTACATGCTGGCTATTCATATAACATTCTTATACATTTCCTGTCTAATATATTCTATTTATATATAATCTAATCATCAAAACCCCATGCAAGCTTTGCTCCTCCTGCTTTTTGCAAATAGTCCATCAAAGGCTTCCACTCTTTAAGATAGTAATGATTTGAATTTTCTTTTAATAAACATGTCAATTTGTCATTTTCTGCCATATCCAATAATTTCAACATCCATTCCTGTATCGTTGGTACAGTTTGGTTTTTCCAGTTTTGTGCATATAATAGTCTTGCTGCTGTAATCATGTATTGTATTATTCTAAAAAGATGTTTTTCTATTTGTACATCCAAAATTCCGAGTAAAAAAAGTTCTGGTTTAAATGATATTCGTATTTGTAGTATATTTTGCATCAGTGAATGTATTTCAATCCAAAATTTCTTTGCCATTTTACATGTCCACCACATATGGTAAAAAGACCCCTCTTGTTTTTTACATTTCCAACATAAGTTGGAAATATTCCCATACATTTTTGTAAGTTTTTGTGGGGTCATATACCATCGGTACATCATCTTGTAAAAGTTTTCTTTTAGATTATAACACAAAGTAAATTTTAATCCTTTAGTCCACATATCTTCCCATTGTTGCAATTGTATATTGTGGCCAATATTTTTTGCCCATTGAATCATACAGTCTTTAACTTGTTCCTCCACCATTTCTCCTTTTAACAATAATTTATACATTTTAGCAATTAAGTGTTCATCAGTTTCACATAATTGTATCTCAAACTCTGATTTGGTTTGTTCAAATTCCAATTTTTTTAATCTAATTTAAATTTCTCTATAAGTTGCATATAGGAAAGCCATTGAAAAGTATACCCTTCTTGAGCAAGTTCTTCTTTTGATTTTGTTACATAGTGCCCTTGTTCCTTTTTTAAAAAGTCCTTATAAGTCAGCCACTTATCCTTATTTCTTACTTCTGTTCTATGAAATGCTTCTTGCGTGGAAATCCATAAGGGTCTCTTATAACATAAAGTTGATTTGTATTTATTCCAAATTCTCAACAAAGATCTTCTAATATAATGATTTTTAAAGTCCACATTAACTGTAGCTTTATCATACCATAAATATCCATGCCATCCAAATCTTAATTCATGTCCCTCCAAATTCAATAATTTTTCATTTTTCAAAACAATCCATTCTTTAAGCCATACCAAACCACAAGCTGCATGATATAATTTCAAATCCGGGAGGCCTAAGCCTCCTCTTTCTTTTGAATCTTGCAAGACTTTGTATTTTATTCTTGGTTTTTTCCCTTGCCAGATAAACTTAGAAATATCCCTCTGCCACTGTTTAAATGGTTCCTCTGATGTCAATATAGGTAGTGTTTGAAAAAGGTATAAAATTCGTGGTAATATATTCATTTTGATATTCTACCTAATAATGATAATTGCAATTTTTCCCATCGATCTAAATCCTTTTTAATGTCTATCCAAAGTGGAATATAGTTATTTTGAAATAATTTGACATTCTTAGATGTTAAATAGACTCCCAAATATATTACTTTTTTCTCCATAGAATATCCCGTCATTTCTCTGAATTTCTCTTGTTGATGGTAATCCATATTCTTAGTCAAAACTTTTGTTTTCTGTAAATTCACTTTGAACCCTGCTAACAACCCAAAGTCTTTCAGTTTCTGCATCAATAACTCAATCCCATCCAGTGGGTTCTCTAAGGTAATGACTAGGTCGTCAGCAAAGGCTCTTAATTTATAAACTTCCTTTTTGACTCTAATGCCATGAATACCATTATCTTGTCTAATGGAACTATGATTGCCTTCTCGATCTCCACTAGACATAAGAATACAAAAATGCAAAAGTTTTGATTCCCCCCCCCCCCTTATGCAAAGTTATACCAGGTTTAGGCTGCAATCCCGTTTACAAACTTGGTGTAAGCTCCATTGAAATGGTAGGACTTACTGCTCAGTAAACCTATACCGTATATGACGTTGATCAGCTGAATAATTTGACCTATTCAAAGCATATTGTGATGTATCTAAGGGGTTATATGATAACTCTATTTTTGGAGAAAACTTTTTTCATACATTGACTACTACGACATGTCGTATGTATGGCTGCCCTCAAAGACTGCCAAAGCAGTACTGCGGGGATGGGGGAATGTGGGAGGAGGATGACGCACAGGAAGGGAAGTTGATCCTAACCTGCTGGCAAGATCGTCTACAACCAGCTTTGCCGGCACTTTGCTTTCCCCTATTCACGAGGCAACGGGAGGACACGCTGTTGGGGGAAGGCTTCATTTGAGGTCCCATGGTCCAAATGGTCCAGCCTCTCAGGTTGGATTAAGCCTATGGCTTGGAGGTTCTGGTCCCTGCTGTATTAAACAGTCTATTCCGTTCCAAACCAATCAACATCATGGTATAGTTTCATTGGGTATACAGCTTCAGCAGATTTTTAAGAAATGGAATGGATTTTTAGTTGACTTTTGAGGGTACGCTTCTTAAGAAAGGCCTGGTGCCAGCTTGACACTCAAATGAATTAAATAAAGCTAAAAATCAGCAGGCCCTTGTGGGTGTTAAAATGCAAACATGGCCCAATATATAAGCCCTATCTTAGAGGCTATAGCAGAAAACATCTCAGCACTGCTCCTTTTAGTCACACTGGCTGGTGCTGGACAGCCCTGACAAATCGCGAATCGTCAGAGATGTTGGTCTCTGAAAGCAGGAGATGGTGCTGCCTCCATTCCCATCACCCCCCCCCCACACACACACACAGGCATTGCTTGCCAGAGGCCCTTCAAAGGCCTGTTTCCTTGATAAAGGCAGTGAGGCCACACGTGCTAGCCACACTGCTGGGGAGACATGTGGGAGGCTATATCAAGGAAGCTCTGGGGCTCAATAATGCTAGAGATGTTCACTGTAGAATGCAAGATTGTGATGTCATAGAATGGAATGTGAGACTATCACGTCCTAGGGAATGCTCCGTCTCAGGTATTTTGTGCGAGAGGGGTGGGCACTTGTAAGCCCTGTATTTTTTTCCCCACTTTGACCCAGGTTCGTTGCAGTGAAACTCTGGGAAGATTGCTGCAAGATTTCTGTTCCCTTCATAAAAATGTGACCTTTTCTATGATGCCTTTGGCACAATCCTTTGGTTTTCAGCAGCTGCATCTAGAAGAAAGTGTACAATTCTGGGTGCCTCATCTTGAAAAATGTATTGCAAAACTAGAAGAGGGGCAAATGAGGACAATCCCCCCTAAAAACGGGGGGCAACATTTCTATTGAGGAAAGCTTGAAATATTCAGGGTTTTCTAGCTTAGGAAAAAGACAACGGAAGTGTACTGTATGTGTGTGTCTTTGATGCAATTTTAGAAATTAATCCTGGTGTTGCCAGTGTGACAAACGATAAGGTTCTTTTTCTTTCTCTGTGCTTTTCCTGTTATGGAAAATATATTCTGATGAACTGGTTCTCTGAATACACTGAGTTTGGATGGCCATAATAGATTTAGGATGAACATATTACAACTTCATATTTAACACAGGGCTATGCAAATTTCTGCTGGCAAGAGCCACATTTAAGCTACAGACTAAAAAGTAATAGGTGGGGAGAACAAAAACTACATTTGATTTAATTTCCCTTCCATTTCAGTCTGATTAAAATTAAAGTCGCCTCTTGGCTTTTATATTTATTCTATGATTGTATTATATGTTATTTTAATTGTTTGATTTTTTGTAAACCGTCCAGAGTCCCCCTAGGGGGAGATGGAGCAGTGATATAAATCGAATTATAAATAAATAAATAAACAAACAAACAAATAAATAAATAAATACCATCAATAATAACTACTGTTTGGAATTGTAATTAATAATTTCCCCCTTCTGTCACATTAAAATTTACCATTTCTTAACTTTGGGAGGTACTCAGGAGCTTCATCCAAGCTTTCATGGGCCACGTGTAGCCTTGATCCTCTGGGGGCATCCCGGTGGCTTTAACAACATAACCAATAGCCACAAATAAGCGGGCCAGGGGAGGATCAAAGGACCATTTTGTCTCTCTCCCTCCTACCTGCATGTGCTCTGCGTAAACTGCTGGGGAAAAGAAGCCTCTTTGCAACCAACCCTGGAAATACTATTGACTGCCACCATCGTGGAGGGATTTCAGCAGCTTCCATCTTTTTGGGGACCAATGAGTATGCTTATGAGCACCCTCACAAAATGGCTGCCCTGGTAGATGAGCCAGGCACAAAACATCCCTTCACCAGGAGACAAACTTGTAAAGCATCCCACTCAAGGGGATGCTTGAGGTAGAAGTTTCCTTTGTAAGTGGCTGCTTCCCCTTTGGAGAAGTAATTTTTATTTATTTTTATTTATTTGATTTATATGGCCGCCCATCTCAAACATACGACTCTGGGTGGCATAGAGAAAAAAACAAGATAAAAAATCATAAAAAACCCAAGTATTTTAAAATGATATTTTTCAGTTCACTGTGCAAGCAGCTTGGTGGGGCCGAGCAAAGATTTGTACCTACACATTTGGGGACCTCAGAATTGTTTGGCCGTTCTTCTGACAACCTACTTGTTGGAAAGGCAGTTATTTGAGGCAAGTAACTTACGCTGGCATGGTGGGCTGGCCATGAAAAAGAGAATTCCCCTTCTCCTTAGCAATCATAAAAAAACTAAAATCAGGTGGCAGAATAATAATAATAATAGTAATAATAATAATAATAGCAAGCAATTTTTATAGGCTTGTTTGTAAAATAGAATACATGGCAAGTTTAAAGTGATGTACATGGGGACAAAATAAATAAAAATTCCTAACTGCATCCACAGATAGGGTCTGACAATGAAATATCAGGGAGGGGATCTTGAGTTTACGGTAAGGCTAGCTCAAAGGAACAAAGCAATATTCAGCGGCTGGATAAATATTAAATTTCATATTGACGACTGTTAGGAAAGGGAGAAAAAGTGCCGATATTGTGCTTTGCTGTATCACACTTAAAATACTGTAATATTTCTGTCATCACAATATGGAATGATTTGTGTAAAGCTGGAAAGGAGTAACCAATGCGATCAAGAAGCTTGAACAACTTTTCCTTCAAAGAAAGGATGTGACATTTGGAGGCTTTTATTTTTCGGGGGGGAAAAGGGCAAGTTAAGAATCGGCATAATAGAAAGATTACCACCACTACTGGAGACTGTGTTAAATGGAAATTAGACACATTCACGGAACATAGATGTCAGGATTTCTGTATGTTTTTAGGCCAATGTGTCTAGAGGGCAACAAGCTGGGAAAAGCCAGATTGTCAGTGTTCGCTATTAAATATCGAGATATTAGGGATATCTAGGGATAGGGATTCAACTATATATCTAATAGCTGAAACCAATAAAAATAGTTCATTGTCATTTATAAATCTAGCAGCATTAGCCTACGTTGGTAGCGTTAATTTTGCACAATGCACACGTATGGAGGTATGTATGTATAGATATGTGTGTTTGTACATACACACTTGTATGCACACATATTTTTCAACAACATTTTCAAAATTGGCACCCATTCAGCAAACAATGTGCTTATTTGTGCGTGGGTACAACTGAGACTGGATGTGTGTGTTAAATTTAACATCAGAGATAGATTGTTCATGCCAATCATGCAACTGTTTACTAACAAGGGGGTCAAAAGCAATAAAATAGTTTTGGAATTAATGAAGAGACTGCTGCACAACAACTGCTGCAGACATTCCTTCCCTGGGGCACTCTGTGGATTAGGTTGCTACTGTACCGAATACGAATTGCTGAAGGGAACAGGAGAAGAGGGCAATTGCTTTTGAATCTTACCTATGGGCTTCCTGGAGGTGGCTGTCCATTTGGCTTCTGTAAGGAATTGATAGAATGGTTGAGTGACTAAGGTTGTTCTCCTTTATGGCTTTGTTTGTTACTGATAGGTAAAATAGAGAGCATCTTTTTCTATGCTTATCAGATCTCAGCTGCAAACATCTGGATGACCATTAGGTGGCAGCAAAGCGATCAAGAAAACTAATTCTTATGGCCATCTAGTGGCCATCCTGATTTTCGCTGCCAAATTTGGGAACCCTAATCTTTTCCATATTCCTCCTGTTCTTGATGTATTGTTTGCCAGGAACCAGTAAAAGTCTTTGTTTTTGTGGCATCCAAGCTGTGGAACTCCATGACTTCAGAAAACTATTTCTTTCTCCTTTGATATTATTTTTGTTGTTTATTCGTTCAGTCGTTTCCGACTCTTCGTGACTTCATGGACCAGGCCACGCCAGAGCTTTCTGTCGGCCGTCACCATCCCCAGCTCCCCCATGGTTGAGTCCGTCACCTCCAGAATATCATCCATCCATCTTGCCCTTGGTCGGCCCCTCTTCCTTTTGCCTTCCACTTTCCCTAGCATCAGCTTCTTCTCCAGGGTATCCTGTCTTCTCATTACATGGCCAAAGTACTTCAGTTTTGCCTTGAATATCATTCCCTCAAGTGAGCAGTCTGGCTTGATTTCCTGGAGTATGGACTGGTTTGATCTTCTTGCAGTCCAAGGCACTCTCAGAATTTTCCTCCAACACCACAGTTCAAAAGCATCTCTCTTCCTTCGCTCAGCCTTCCTTATGGTCCAGCTCTCGCAGCCATAGGTTACTATGGGGAATACCATCGCTTTAACTATGCGGACCTTTGTTGTCAGTGTGATGTCTCTGCTCTTAACTATTTTATCAAGATTTGCCATTGCTCTCCTCCCAAGAAGTAGACGTCTTCTGATTTCCTGGCTGCAGTCAGCGTCTGCAGTAATCTTTGTGCCTAGAAATACAAAGTCTGTCACTGCCTCCACTTTTTCTCCCTCTATTTGCCAGTTATCAATCAAGCTGGTTGCCATAATCTTGGTTTTTTTGAGGTTTAACTGCAACCCAGCTTTTGCACTTTCTTCTTTCACCTTCCTCATAAGACTTCTCAGCTCCTCCTTGCTTTTAGCCATCAAAGTGGTATCATCTGCATATCTGAGATTGTTAATGTTTCTTCCAGCGATTTTAACTCCAGCCTTGGATTCATCAAGTCCAGCATGTCACAGCCAGTCATCAATCATAACTGAGGTTGACCTCATCAACCTCTGCCTCACCACCTACTTTCAGTTTGATGGACAAATATACCAACAAATCAAAGGAACACCTATGGGATCACCACTCTCAGGACTCATAGCAGAGATAGTAATGCAACGTCTAGAAAGGATAGCACTCCCACACATACAACCCAAAGTATGGATCCGGTATGTAGATGACACCTTCGTCATAATAAAAAAGGATCAACTGGAGGAAACACATGAAGCCATCAACAACATCTTCAAGGGAATAAAATTCACAAGGGAAGAAGAAAACAACACACTACCCTTCTTGGACATCCTCATCAGTAGAGGAAATGATGGCATTCTAGAAACACAAGTCTACCAGAAATCTACCCACACTAACCAAGTGGTCCACTACCAAAGCAATAACCCAACCTCCCACAAGAGGAGCTGTGTAAGAACACTATTCAGACGAGCACAAACACACTGCAGCAACCCAGAACACCAGAAAAAGGAAACAGACCACTTATATAGCATCTTCCAGCAAAATGGATATCCACGCAACTTTATCAAAAAGTGCCTGACCACTCAACCCAACACAGCAAAACCAACAGAAGCTATGAAAAGGATTACACTGCCATACATCAGAAACATCTCAGAAACTACTAATAGACTGTTACAACCACACGGCATCACTGTAGCACACAAACCAACCAAAACCCTTCAGAACATCGTAAGTAAACCAAAAGACCCAGTAGCCCAAGAAGAAAAAACAGGAGTTATCTACAACATACAGTGTAAGGACTGTAACAGCCACTATGTAGGACAGACTGGCAGAAGACTAGCAGAACGCATCCATGAACACCAACTAGCAGTCAGAAGACATGATGAAAACTCCTTAATCTCACAACACGTGGACAGACTTAACCATACTTTCAACTGGGAAACTGTGAGCATATTAAACCAAGCCAAATCCAAAAATGCTAGAGAATTCCTGGAAGCTTGGCACTCAGACAAAGCAGCCATCAACAGAAACATAGAGGTAAACAACATTTACATACCATTCATAAGAGACAATAGAAAAGCCAGAAGACCAGAACACCTCTTGGCCAGCAATCAACAACAAGATATGCAAAGATTAACAGCAAGATTAGCAGCAGAAGAGCAATCAAACAACACAATAGACCCTAATCAAGGAACTATTAACTCAGTCAATCAACCAAGCAGCACACAACAACCCAATCAAGGTACTACCAAGGAGAGTACAACACCCCCACCAACACAGGCAGGACAGGACAGGGTATATAAACAGAGAGCAAGTTCCACTCCCTTTTCACACTGAAGATGTTGCCTAGCCTGGCAATGAAACGTCTGCAAGAAAACAACAAGGCTCAGAGAGCACCAAGGACTCCACAGTTCAACCCTGAGCTACAAATATTCTCTTCGATTTGTTATCAATCAAGCTGGTTGCCATAATCTTGGTTTTTTTTGAGGTTTAACTGCAACCCAGCTTTTGCACTTTCTTCTTTCACCTTCGTCAGCAATATCAAAAATTTGTTTGATATTATAATGTCCCCCAAACATTTTGTATTCTGGCAGCCTATACTATAACTGGTCTTCTGGTCTTTGATGTTAACCCCAGCACTTTCTCTTTAACTGATCTTATCTGCTGCTTTTGTCATTTCATTTCATTTCATTATCTTGATTTTCTACTCAACCAAGTATTCCAGAGGCCTGTAATAAAACTAAAATTTAAAATACAGAATAAAAAGGGAAAAGGGAAACAATTAAAATTAATAATAATTCATGGGTCTTGGATATTCTTCGAAAAGTTGGTTATATGTAATATATTTGTATCATATAAATTATGTAATAAACCCCAGGTTTTTTAAAAAATAAAAAACCTTAAATAAAATTGCATAATAAAATAAATAATTCATAAAAATAATTAGTACAAAACATGAAAGTTCAGTTAAAAAGAAAAGAAAAGCATTAGAACAGACACTCAAAATCTGGTCCCAAAACAGATGCTATCCAACAGATTTTAGAAAAAGCATCCTCACTTCTTTCCTACTCTGAAGGAAATTCCCCTTTTTAAATGGAATTTAACATCTTAGATTTTTATAAGCACTTGCTTAAAACATTGTGTGGTGCTGTTTTTATTTGTTTTAAATAAAATATGCTGATTAATCAGATGTATCTTCCTATGATCATTTTAAAAGAAATGAATCTCTAGAGCACATATGTTTTAATTATTCTATCCAGATTAAACTAGATGCACAAGTCCCATTGAAATCACAAGTACATGGAAAGCTGAGGAGTCCTTGGTGCTCACTGAGCCTTGTTGTTTTCTTGCAGCCGTTTCATTGCCAGACTAGGCAACATCCTCAGTGCAAAAAGGGAGTGGTGTTTGCTCTCAGTTTATATACAGTGGTTTGCCCTGCTTGTGTTGGTGGGGGTGTTGTTCTCTCTTTGGGAGTTCCTTGATTGGGCTGTTGTTTACTGCTTGGTTGGAGAGAACAACACCCCCACCAACACAAGCAGGGCAAGCCACTGTATATCAACTGAGAGTAAACACCACTCCCTTTTCGCACTGAGGATGTTGCCTAGTCTGGCAATGAAATGTCTGCAACGAAACAACAAGGCTCAGAGAGCACCAAGGACTCCACAGTTCAACCCTGAGCTACAAACAGTTGAGTATATAAAAGAGATCCAGTTTGGTGTAGTGGTTAAAAGCATCAGGCTAAAAACCGGGAGACTGTGAGTTCTAGTCCCACCTTAGGCACAAAGCCAGCTGGGTGACCTTGGGCCAGTCACTTTCTCTCAGCCCTGGGAAAAAGGCAATGGCAAACCACTTCTGAAAACCTTGCCAAGAAAACTGCAGGGACTTATCCAGGCAGTCTCTGAGAATCAGACACAATTGAATGGATATATATTATTTGTTGTTGTTGTTGTTCAGTTGTTTAGTCGTGTCTGACTCTTTGTGACCTCATGGACCATAGCACGCCAGGCCTTCCTGTCCTCCACTGTCTCCTGGAGTTTACTCAGATTCATGTTCATTACATCGGTGATGCTATCTAACCATCTCATCCTCTGCCGTCCCCTTCTCCTTTTGCCTTCAGTCTTTCCCAGCATCAAGGTCGAAAGCATCAATTCTTCGGCGCTCAGCCTTCCTTATGGTCCAACTCTCACAGCCATACATTACTACTGGGAAAACCATAGCTTTAATTATACGGACCTTTGTCGGCAAGGTGATGTCTCTGCTTTTTAATATGCTGTCTAGGTTTGCCATAGCTTTCCTCCCAAGGAGCAAGCGTCTTTTAATTTCATGGCTGCAGTCACCGTCTGCGGTGATCTTGGAGCCCAAGAAAATAAAATCTATCACTGCTTCCATTTCTTACCCTTCTATTTGCCAGGAAGTGATGGGACCAGATGCCATGATCTGAGTTTTTTTAATGTTGAGTTTCAAGCCAGCTTTTGCACTCTCCTCTTTCACCCTCATCAAGAGGCTCTTTAGTTCCTCTTCACTTTCTGCCATTAGGGTGGTATCGTCTGCATATCTGAGGTTGTTGATATTTCTCCCGGCAATCTTAACTCTGGCTTGTGATTCATCCAGCCCGGCATTTCTCATGATGTACTCTGCATATAAGTTAAATAAGCAGGGTGATAATATACAGCCTTGTCGTACACCTTTCCCAATTTTGAACCAATTGATTGTTCCATGTCTGGTTCTAACGGTTGCTTCTTGACCCGCATACAGGTTTCTCAGGAGACAGGTAAGGTGGTCTGGTACTCCCATCTCTTTAAGAATTTGCCACAGTTTGTTGTGATCCACACAATCAAAGGCTTTAGCGTAGTCAATGAAGCAGAAGTAGATGTTTTTCTGGAACTCTCTTGCTTTTTCCATGATCCAGCAAATGATGGCAATCTGATCTCTACTTCCTCTGCCTCTTCGAATCCCAGCTTTCACTTCTGGTAGTTCTCGATTCACATACTGCTGAAGCCTAGCTTGTAGGATTGTGAGCATAACCTTGCTAGCATGTGAAATGAGCGCAATTGTTTGGTAGTTTGAACATTCTTTGGCATTGCCCTTTTTTGGAATTGGAACGTAAACTGACCTTTTCCACTCCTGTGGCCACTGTTGAGTTTTCCAAATTTGTTGGCATATTGAGTGCAGCACTTTAACAGCATCATCTTTTAGGATTTTAATTAGCTCAGCTGGGATACTGTCTTCTCCTCTAGCTTTGTTGTTAGTAATGCTTCCTAAGGCCCACTTGACTTCACTCTCTAGGACAGAGCTTTCCAAACTGTGTGTCGCGACACAAAAGTGTGTCGCCACACACAGTCTAGTGTGTCGCCACACAACCTGGAAGCGCTGATCATCATCAGTGCTTCCGGGTTTTCCCGCGGCGACACACCAACAGCAGCGTGCAAAAACCTGAAAGCGGCAGCAGCGCTTCCGGGTTTTTGCGTGCTGCCGCAATGGCGGCACTTCCGGGTTTTCCCGCGGCGACACACCAACGGCGGTTGGTGTGTTGCCGCGGGAAAACTTTGGAAAGCCCTGCTCTAGGATGTCCAGCTCAAGGTCAGTGACCAAACCATCGTATTTATCAGGGACATTAAGATCTTTCTTGTATAGTTCTTCTGTGTATTCTTGCCACCTCTTCTCAATCTCTTCGGCTTCTGTTAGGTCCCTGCCTTTTTTGTCCTTTATCATGCCCATCTTTGCACAAAAGTTTCCCTTGATATCTCCGATTTTCTTGAAGAGATCTCTAGTCTTCCCCATTCTATTGTTTTCCTCAATTTCTTTGCATTGTTCATTTAAGAAGGCCTTCTTATCTCTCCTTGCTATTCTCTGGAAATCTGCATTCAGTTGGTTATATCTTTCCCTTTCTCCCTTGCCTTTTGCTTTCCTTCTTTCCTCAGCTATTTGTAAAGCCTCATCAGACAGCCACTTTGCTTTCTTGCATTTCTTTTTCTTTGGGATGGTTTTAGTTGCTGCCTCCTGTACAAAGGATATATATACGTACAATGGATATATATATGGATATATATGTGTGTGTGTTTGTGTGTGTGTGTGTAAAAGTAAGTTGAATGCAGCGGAAACGGGATAATTAAGAAGCATGTGTGGTATAACAAGAAGCGATAGAGTCAAGAATGAATGGGTGCTAAATGAATGAGGACTGAATACAAAAGTGAATAACCATTATGAAAAAAGTACATTGAGTATGTTTTTCATATATAGTAGAGAGAATGAATGTAAGATCAAGTTGCAAAGCAAATACATGAATGGGTCGAGAGGAATGAGAAGACAAAGAGCCAGTTTGGTCTAGTGGTTAAGGCACCAGGCTAGAAACCAGGAGACTGAGAGTTCTAGTCCCGCCTCAGGCATGAAAGCTGGCTGGGTGACCTGGGGCCAGTCCCTGTCTCTCAGCCCAACCCACCTCACAGGGTTGTTGTTGTGGGGAAAATAGGAGGAGGAAGGAGTATTAGGTATGTTCCTCACCTTGAGTTATTTATAAAAAATAATAAAGGCAGGATAAAAATAAAAAAAGAAAGAAAGCTATGGCTGGGATGAGTTAATGAGACCTTCAAAAAGAAAGAGGAGTTTAGAGAATAAAAGGCAGTAGATGAAGTGGATGAGCATAGTAGAATCAAGGATTGTTTTTCAAGGATAGAAAAGTATTTGCATCTGTGTGTGTGTGTGTGTGTGTGTTTGTGTGTTTAATCCTTGTACACCACCTAGAGTTACCTGGGTGAGATGGGCAGCCATATAAGACATATAACTAAAATAATTAATAAATAAAATAAAATGTAGTGAATGCTGTTGGTATAAACTTTCTCTTATCTCCTCCCTCCAATTTCTTTTCCTTTTCCTTTTTTTTTTTTTGAGTGTTGGATGATGTTTTTCACCCTGAAAAGAAACAGTGTGATGCTATGTATGTGACTGGAAATGGCCCTCTGGTGTTCCCAAGAAGAGCCTTTCTACTCCTGTCAAGAAATGCAGGGACTGAATTTGAGTCCTTTCATTTACATATGAAGCTGGCTTGACAATTATGGGAGCTGAATTCCAATGCATCTCAAGGGCATAAAAGTTGTAGAAAGGTGGCTCTGATTACTCTACCATACAAATCTATCTTCCCATCCATCCATCCCTGATACCTTGAACCCCAGAAAGATGTTCATGAAGAGTGTCCAAGCACCCAGGAAGATTCCCAATAATTTTTTTTTCAAAGGTGGCAATTGTTGAGGCCCCCACACATAAAGGAGACCCTCTAAAACAGTCTTTCTCAACCTTTTGACCCTGGAGGAACCCTTGAAATATTTTTCAGGCCTCAGGGAACCCCTGCAGGGATCAAATATAGGCCAGACATTACAAAATTATTATATTTGTTTCATGGGTAGGCCTGTATATATGCACTAACAGTGTTCTTAAACTAAAAATAAAGAATGAAACTTATCTCTTTAACGTGAAGTTGCCCAAATTTGAAATCATTTTTAAAATAAATTGTGATCTCCCAGGGAACCCCTAGTGACCTCTCGCGGAATCCTAGGGTTCTATAGAACCCTGGTTGAGAAACCCTGCTCTAAAAGTACAGTTCATTTGAAATGACCATTTTCAATGATATTTTTCATTCAAGGCAGTAAAACCCAGCGGTTAAAAACCAAGTCAAGAGTTGCTTCGGACATATCCACACACTTCTGGCCGTTGAATTTGGTGGACAACAAAGGAAAAAAAGTGGACCGAAATATTACATTGGTATAGGCTAGGCTAGGGTGAGGGGGAAAAATGAGAGTGGGGTGGGCTCCAATGGATCTTCTGCCCTAGATGTCTCAAAGTCCTAAAAGGGTCCTGCCCAGACTTAAAAGCCAGGGAAATGGTGTGGGAGATGTGGGAGAAACTCTGGGGGAAATTGGAAATGTAGTCCTTTGGCTGGAGGGGAAAAAAGTGAGATGCTGGCAAGACTCCGATTCTGATCCTAATCCCTGGCACATTGCTAAGGTTCCACTTTGCTGCCACATGCAGCGTTTCTTTATTTGCAGCAGCCTCTCTTCTCGGTTAAAAGCCAGGAAACCATTTAGGCTTTCAGCTAAACATATATTTGATAACCATAATGACCAATGACAAGCTAGTTTCCAACTGCAGCTAAAAAAACAATGTACAGTACCTTAGCAGCGGCTGGGCCTGTAGAATGTCAGGCCATGTCAGACCATGTAATGTTACCTCAGAATTCCTACAGTATTATGCACCCGTTTCCTTTCTCCTTCAAAGGGCCAGCACGTTTGTGGTTCGGTGAATAAATGGATGTGTTTCATATCTGCACTTAATTCTCCTTTTTTCTCTGGTGGGGCCTATATTATTGAGCAAATTGCTTATGGCATTCAAGCAAACTCTTTCCTCAACATAGGTTTGGGGATGTATACGTGTGTATACGTGTTTGTGTGTGTGTGTGTGTGTGTGTGTGTGTGTGAAAGTACACTTTTTTTCACCAGGCCTCTTAGAATGTTATATACATATATTATGATGTTGGAGTTTATTCTCATATTATTTCACTCTATTTTATAAGCCCCTTGGAGCCATTGGTAGTGAGCAGCATAAAACTGCAAAGTAAATGTATAAAGTGGATATACTAAGGGATTGTGGTTTACCGAGGACAAATAATCAGCAATAGCAATAATAATTGCAAAACACAACAACAACAACTCTGCTAAATAGGAATGCTTAGAACTTATGGACAAGCCTAATTTCAGATTGGCAGGGCTATTATCATGGGGTTCCTATCCTGTGATTGCAATGATGGAGTGAAGATGTCAGTTCAATTACGTGGCCCAACAGCTGCTTTCAGAGCATCCTGCTTTGGCCTGAGAGGAAGCCAACATTTGTCCAAGAATCCTACTTGCTGGAAGTGAGTCTGTATACACAGTTGCATTAATCAGGGTGGTGAGGTAAAAGAAATTGGAGAGCAGGGATCAACATTCACTTCTCCAGGTGGTAGAAAATGTCAAGGAGTCTTTACTGATTCATATTTTCTTCTTGAATGAGAGAGAGCACAGAAATCTGTAGTGTCTTGGAACAATCAATTTATTTACAAATGGTCAGGTTGAACAGGAATGACAGGGATATTACCTTGAGCCTTCTGGATGTCAATTTCTTTGACTCTTAGGCTAGATTTGACATGCATTTCAGCCACGATGCTGACATGTATCTCAGTCACCCCTTTTTCTTCTAATACATCAAAACAACTGAATATATGGCTTAAGAAGAGGTTAGCAAAATAACCGAACACTATCCATCATTAGGAGTGTTGAAAACTTATTGGATTATATATATTTTTTCTCCAATAAACAAAATCTTGGAAAAATAAGAATTCCCTTGCTCCCCCCCAAAAAATATATTCAGCATTATTCTTCAGAAACTCAAACACACAATATTTGATAGGGTTACACACACTTCCTTAGAAGGAAAAACATAATATATTACTTCTTACTGTTCAGAACAAATAAAAGTTAGTTATTGTGAGACATATCTATATGTTGTATACATATGACAAAGTATGCCTCTAGATCCTGAATTTCCCTGCCAAGACAAACCAGGATATCTCCTTCTATATTGCCTTTCCTTCAGCACAATTCTGCCAAATTTTGTAAAGGTTTGCAGATGTTTGAGCTGACTTTCTGTTGAAATAAAACCATGTTCATCAAGGCATTTATGAAATAACAACTAGTCTAAAATCAAATTGCTTTTCAAGATGGGCTATTGTTTAGCTTTTCTGTTTTTGAAAATGAATTCTGATTTATTTATTTATTTATTTATTTATTTATTTATTTAAATGGTTTTATTGAGATGATTTTATTTAAAACATTTTTAAAATTCTCTTGTAAAATGTCCTGGGCTCCTCTGGGAACAAGAGTGGTATAGAAATACATTTAATTTTAAAAATTATACTGTTTTATTCTGGTGGGCACAATTATTTCTTATTCAAGAGTTTTAATTTGAATTGTAATGTTTTGTTATAACTTTATTGACCACCTTGAGTGCTATTTTAAGTGGAAAGATAGGATGGGAAATCAATACATTCCACTCCTGTCTAGTAGGATTTCCTGGTGGAATAGACACTAGAAGATTCAGATGCTGCTCAGAAACACAAATCACTATATTCCTGCTTCATGCTATATCAATTTTTAAAAACGGTGATTTGCTGAATAAGACCTAGTAGCTTGATTCACATATACCATAAGCCATAGCAACTGGATTCATACATCATGCTAAGCCAGAAGCAAATAAACCATTTCACGCAAAACTGTAAAGCATGAAATATCACTCAATTATGGAATTTGCTGCTGAGAGTTGCTATACTGACTGTGAGCCGAGATTAGCCGTTCCAATCTGATGCCATTCAGATTTGTTAGACCAAAGCTGTCGTCCTGGGTGATCCCAGGTTGAGGGAACCTACCATAAATTTTAAGAAAGGTGTTAGACTGGAAAACTTCATGGGGGACAGGTTTATCGTCAGCAGTTGGTCCTGAAGGCTCTGTGGTAGCTTTCTCCAACCTGATGCCCTCTGACATGCCCTTTGGGGATGTTGAGACCCAAGATTTCTGGAAGGCACCAGGTGGGGGGAAGACTAACATGTGCTGTTAGTATCAAATGTGGGGGGCATTTTACACTTACCCCGCAGGGCTTTTCTTAACACTCTTTTCTTTATCTTCATAGGGTTTGCTTCCTTGATCTCTTTTATACGCTTTCTAAAAGCCCCACAACATTGGCCAGCGTGGCTTGAGCTCCTCAGCTCCATACCTTCCGCCCATCATGCATCAGTTGCTGATGGTCATGCTCTACGCGTCCCTTGAAGCCTTGGCTGGGCACACGGCCTTAGCTGTAGTTCAGGCGCCGCGTTATACAAACCAGAGTTGGGGACTGCCCAACCTCTTGGCCCACCTGAAGCGCTTGACGTCGCCAAGCTCTAACACAACCACTAGCACGAGCAGCAGAGCCCGGCCCTCTGAAACATGCCAAGGCTACTACGACGTCATGGGGCAATACGATGCTGCCTTCAACTGTACCACGGGGGGTTACCGGTTCTGCTGCGGCACCTGCCAGTACCGGTTCTGCTGTGAAGATAAATCCAGGAGGCTGGAGCAAGGGAAGTGCCGTGACAACCCACAGTGGTTTGCTACCACCGTTGCTGGCACAGCCACTAATGGGCCCAATGTGCCCAATGGGAGCAAGCAGCCAAGCAACAGCACCGTGTATGTCATCTGTGGCGTCATCAGCTTCACCTTCGCTGTGGGAGTCGGGATCAAATTCTTTTTCAGCAAAGCCTCCAGGCGACCCCACGGGAGAGAACTCAATGTGCCCAGGTAAAGATGCAGGCTGTAGAGTGGGACCCAGAAGTATTCTGACCCATTGATGGGGGTTGGATTCTACCCTTGAGTTGCTTCCAGATCTAGAGTGTCTCCAGATTCGAGTTCAATGGGATGTATTTTAACTTGATGCTAAATCTAGGTGCAAATGGAAGAAAACCAGCCTATTCCAGGGCAGCCTGTTTGCCTAATCTAGGGAGACCAATATTTTCTACTTTCATTAGCAGTAGCTTTTCAAGATCTAAGAGAGCTATCTCTTTCATCACATATTATTCAATCATTTGGATTTGAGACAATTGGCCTTCAGAGTATGTCTCAGAGCTGTGGTCTCTTCCACCAACCAAGGTATTTGTAATGGGCTGTGAGAATAACCTTGAGGAAGAGGTGGAAGAGCCGCAGCCGAGGCAACAGTCAGATAAGAGAAATCAGATAAGAGGTAGGTAATCCCACATCAGGTAGATGAAGACCAAACCTGGAATCATCCTAGAGTCAGGCTGGCTGGATTCCCAGAACATGCTTAAACTGATTACTGAATTAACCCATTTCTGGGTTGCCATAATACATTGAAACATAACCTAACCAAACTGGCTAGGTTTGCATAACATGTTGAACCATGAAAAAGACAAAAACAAATCCCTAACAAAGTTAAATTAGCTGAGCAAAAGTTGTGCAAATGCAGCTGCTGGTGTGAGAGATTGGAATGAATAAGCCAAGCTGGGTTCCAGCAAATGTAGTAACTAACATTCAACCTAAGTAGGCTGTAGGAATGTTTATAGCTACACTTTGGATGAGAAAAATAATTAGATAGGTAATAGAGTCATCCTGGTCATCTGGGATTGAAAAGATGAGTGTAAGGCACTAATTCCACATTGCCCTTCCACACACACATACTGATTGCCTTAAGTTTCTCTTAAAGTCACCTATAACCATCAGCACCAAGGTCTACCAATAATCTATAATCTATAGGCTCAAAGAAGCAGGGATGAGAATACTTGATATGTTCTAGGGCAAAATCTGATACTCTGGAGATGTATTGGGGCAATAAGATGCTGCCTTCAACTGTACCATCTGTACTGTATCGTTCCACATAGCTGTTGGTGAAGTTGCTTCTGAACATATCTAGATGGTAGAGAATTGGAGAACATATACACACTCTCTAATAATGGCTAGACCTCATAATAGGTGATAGCAAAGCCCAACAATTTTTTTTGTAAACTGAATGGGTTTGCTAGAAAATTCCCCAGAATCCTCTGCAGGATCTCCAAAGTTCTGTGGCAAAAATGATAGAACATAAGGTGTCATGAAAGTGTTCTCTGGAAGACAAGTTTGATAACTACAGGTTCCGAGATGATGAGAATAATAGACAAACTGGCCTATGCTACAATGGGATTGGATAATTTGTTTCTTTATAATTCAAAATCTACCTTCTTTTGGAAGACAGAGAACAAGTTTTTGTCTTCTTCTGTGGGACAATTTGTCACATTTTGAAGTTTGTTGACCTGTCTTTCTCATCCTTTGGCCTCCAGGCTAAATATACTCCCTTACAGAACCTGCCTTCTATATCCCTGACCAAAAGCACTGCCATTCTTTGAAGCTATTCCAGTGTGTCTGTCTCCTTCTTCATGTGATGTTTAGGACTGGACACAGTGTCAGACACAGAAAGGCTTAGCCCTTGAACTTGTTTTCATTTAAAACTGCCTTGAACATGCATTTTTGACACAACACCATCTTGCTACACTATCTTTTCATAACTTGGTGCTCCCTAGATATATTGAATTATATGATTGCTCGCTGCATTCCAGTCAGACTGGGAATATGAAAGGCACCTGTTTGGAAAGCTTTGGTCACCATTTCCCATAAACGTGCAGATGGTTAAATGCATGTTCTAGGTTCCTCAACTTGAACCCATGTGTATACTTTGTATTTGTGTTTTGATTTCCCTTCCATGAACATTTGGCTTCTTTTTCTGGCCAGAGCTTTGGTTGACATTCTCAGGCATCAAGCAGGCACCACCTCATGCTCTGAGCGCAACAACAGCCTTGTGATGAACTCAAACTTCCAAGACAACGGTTCAGCTCGTCCTCCGAAGAATCTGTACAATGCAGTGAAACCTCCCAAGAGTAGTCACGGTAAGAGACAGAGAAGTGGGGCTGCTGGGTAAGAGGGTAACTTTCAAACTAGCCACTGTAACTATGCCCTTATCAGGTGCTTACCTTGTCCAAAGGTAATTTCACAGGTGGGGCACATTTGATTTATTCTTTACTTTTTTGGCATCAGAGGATCAGTGATTTGGTGCTGTCACTGGTGTGTGATGGTCATTTTAAATATTGGGTAAGGGGGCTTATTGAGTTTTAAGGGGCAAATTAATGGTAGAGCAAACATTCTGCTTCTTCTACTTGCAAAAAAATGGCAACCCCCCCCAAACCATACTATCAAATTCCAGTGATATGATCTAAGAGTGCAATGGAAGATGCAGTAAGGGGGCTCGGGCCCAGGAATAGTAGGGTGAACATCTTGGCTTTTGTTACTTGGAAATCATTTCCAAATTCTTGATTAGGCTGCAAAAGTTCTGATAAAAAGAATTTGCATAAGGAGTAGTGTGAGTGATATAGCTTGGTTTCTAAACTGAGCGGGAGCTCTGGAACGGGCCAATGGTCAGAAAGATCATTTGGCTCTAATGCCAAACCATGGTTTGTACAAATTGGACCATGAGTATGTCATGATGTTTGAACCAACCCCATCTTGCAAATCATGGGAACAGACGTGAACTCAAGACAGAAGACACAGGTTTTCAAGAGATACTCTCCTGGCTGTTGGTTCACTGTGTCTGATTCAACAGCCCTGGAGACAGGGCTGTTGAATCAGACATATCATGTGGGATACTCAGAGAAGGCAAGAAAGGTAAAAGTTTCACTACTCATTGTTTGTAGATCTGGCACTTCGACCCGTTGGAGTCTAAACTTTGGTGAGAACAAATAATGGTTGTTAAGATCCAAATGACAGAACACCTTTTTGCTGTAAGCCTCTTTGAAAAAGAAGTGTTATATAAATGTTACTAAGAACAGAAACAACAATATATCTACACACAATACAATTCAACACACTTGAGATCCAATACCCATTTTCCTAGAACCACTGAGACAACTTTTCGCCAACCACCAGCATTCTGCTGCCCCATGTTTTGTCTCCATCCTATTTCCAGGCCCTTCCCCCCCTGCAATTTTCCCCTAGGAGTATCTCATGCTAACTTCTGCAACTTGGAGTTTGCAGCTTTTAAATTATATATGTATCAGCAGCAGAAACTAAGCTGCAAAAACTCACGGGGAAACAGCCTGTTTGCCATGACAACCAATTCTAGCTGTCTGGCTGTCTTTGTGCTGGCTCAAACATTAATATTAGGGTAGTGAGAAGGGGGAGAGAACTGCATTCAGACACAAAACTGCTCCTTTTCCAGGTAAAAAGAAAAGGGAAGTGAGTTCTTCTGTTCAAGAACATGGCTCTTCCTTCCCAGAGATGTTAAGAGTCCAGCCAGGGATTCTTGACCACAGTCACTCTAATAGCAAACCCAGGTGGTGAATGCAGACCAGACTGGAGCCCAAACAGAGCAACAGACAAATGATGGAAGGCATCAGCATGCACAGGAGAACCCAGGCTTTGCAGGAGATGGGTGTGGGTGAATGTAAAGTCTGGTATCCAGATGCTGAAATGCATCATGATGGTGTTCCTTGTTTTCTGTTTCTTTGTCTTTTCTCTGTCTAACCTATTTGAAAAATCACGGGAAGAGAGAATGATAGCACCATATGACACCTGTGAATCATAGAGAGTTGCCCATTTCCGCCCCCCCCCGCCCCCCGAGCCGCATACCTGCTCGCTCTGAAAACGATAGTGTTGGTTTTGTGTCGTGAAAGAATTCACCGGTGATTTCTGCAGATCAAATTCCTCCAGCATGTGCAATCTAGGAAATTTGATAGATAAATAAATAAATAAAAAAAAGTTTCAAAGGAGGCCTAATAAGATCATTTCCCTTAGCAGAGAGTGTTCTAAGCAGTGCCATGTGTAGATCCAGGCCGAAAGCTGCAAATCCGGGGCTTCCACAGTCTGGAGGCCACAAATGGACTGTGGTAGAAACTGTAGCAACGTTACAGTAGTTAAAAGCTTCTCACACTGTGGGCACGATGCTGTGGAGTGATGCTCCAGACGGTCATGCTTATCTTTGTCTGTTTGCAGAGTTGTAGAGTCCAGAAATGTTGAGTTTTGGTCATAAGGGAGGAAAAGGAGCCTGCCCATAGGGAGAAGAGGAACATGGAGGACAGACCTTGGGGAAGAAGAAAGGAGGCCCTGCCCAGGGCCCCCATCACTGTGCAGTTGGGAGAAAAGCAAAGGAAATACGCTCTTCCCTGAGGACATCACGCCCACAGATTTCTCCATCTTAGCAGGGCCAATAAAGCAGATGTCTAGATCTGTTTAGGGATTGGGGCACCCTTCCCCAACTTGGCATCCTCCAAATGTGTTGCGACTGCAACTCCCAAAATCCCCAGCGATCATGTTCGTTGGCTGGGAAATCTGGGACTTGCAGTCCCAACACATCTGAGGGTATCAGCTCAGGGAAAGTCTAGGATTTAAACCACTGGGGAGAAAAGTCCCCAATAGTGAATAGGAATTCAAAAACATCTAGTTGCAAATCCAGCAGTTAAAATATAAAGCACTGACATGAAAGATCAGGTGAGTCAGGAAGTGTATCTTTTCTGGTGGTATTCATAGCACAACATCCCTTGTTTGGTGCAAAAGAGGAGGACCAAATGCATATGGTCCTCTCTTGATTTAAAGCAGGCAGGATTGGTACCCATATTCCAGAGCTGACACTCGGAAAAATGTGGAGTCCTTGGTGCTCTCTGAGCCTTGTTGTTTTCTTGCAGACGTTTCATTGCCAGGCTAGGCAACATCTTCAGTGCGAAAAGGGAGTGGGACTTGCTCTCTGTTTATATACCCTGGCTTGTCCTGCCTGTGTTGGTGGGGGTGTTGTACTCTCCTTGGTGGTTCTTTGGTTGGGCTGTTGTTTGCTGCTTGGTTGATTGACTGAGTTAATAGTTCCTTGATTAGGGTCTATTGTGTTGTTTGATTGCTCCTCTGCTGCTAATCTTGGTGTTAATCTTTGCCTATGGCAAAGATTCCCCAACACAGTAGACCCTAATCAAGGAACTATTAACTCAGTCAATCAACCAAACAGCAAACAACCCAATCAAGGAACTACCAAGGAGAGTACAAGACCCCCACCAACACAGGCAGGACAAGCCAGGGTATATAAACAGAGAGCAAGTCTCACTCCCTTTTCGCACTGAAGATGTTGCCTAGCCTGGCAATGAAACATCTGCAAGAAAACAACAAGGCTCAGAGAGCACCAAGGACTCCACAGTTCAACCCTGAGCTACAAATATTCTCTTCAATTGGTACTCGGAAAAATCTGATCGGGATGACCTCTAGTGGCTGCCTGCAGGAACACGCAGCCCGGCTCCACACATGCTTCTCTTGTCTTTTGCCTTGCAGATAACATGCATCACAATTACATCCATTTGAACGTCAACAGCCCTAAGCACCACACGGCCACTCTGGGTAAGTGTCAGGTGGTGTCTGATCCCTAGCTAGCAACTGATGCAAACAGAAAATGTAAAAGTGTTGGGAGAGTCCCATCAAATCTCTGGTTCATTACATACCTTTCCATACATTTATCATTCATTTACACCTACAGCTGTATTTGTATGTAAATGTGCATATACATATGCCTGTTCTACTTTTCAGCTGAAAAGATCCCTAAAGTGACATCCAACATACACAGTCTTTTACAAAGCACCACCACCACCACTCCCCAACAGTGTATTTAGGAGACCTCAGTTTTCTGCAATTTATTCAAAGAATAGGAAGTTATCAGTGGAGTCCTTGGTGCTCTCTGAGCTTGGTTGTTTGCTTGCAGACGTTTCATTACCCAACTAGGTAATATCATCAGCACTGATGATGTTACCTAGTCGCGTAATGAAACGTCTGCAAGCAAACAACCAAGCTCAGAGAGCACCAAGGACTCCACAGTTCAACCCTGAGCTACAGATATTCTCTTCTATCGGAGGTATCAGTGGATATGGCTATCCAACAACATGTTAACTTAAGGCAGTGTTTCTCAACTAGAGGTATGGACTTCAACTCCAATAATTCCCCAGCCAGCATGGGAGTTGATTCTCCAATTCTGGGAGTTGAAGTCCCCACCTCTTAATTCAGTCCGACCCTCTTTAGCTTTTTTGAGGTCAGCTGAGATCAGCTAGGTATAGCTCACTGCAAAACATCCTTGAGCAACACATATAGTTAATTGCATAGAAAAGGAAAATGAGGTGCATGGGTATATATGGCTGGTGCTATATTACTATATTGTAATTATAGGAGCTTATCTTTTTTATTAAAGCTTTATTAATATTTTTCAAAATATAATTAAAATACAAAAAAAAGAATATAGAACAGATAGAATACAGATCGAAAAAGGAACAAATAAAACTAAAACAGTGCAAAAATAGATAAAAAGGTAAAGGTACCCCCCGCACATTTGTGCAGTCGTGTCCGACTCTAGGGGCCGGTGCTCATCTCCGTTTGTTAGCCAAAGTGCCAGCGTTGTCCGAAGACGCTTCCGCAGTCATGTGGCCGCATGATACGCGCGGAACGCTGTTACCTTCCCACCGAAGTGGTACCTATTAATCTACTTGCATTTGCATGCTTTCGAATTGCTAGGTTGGCAAGAGCTGGAGCTAGTGCGGGAGCTCACTCCGCACGCAGGGCTAGGGATTCGAACCTCCAAACTTGCGATCTTCCAATCGACAAGCCTGGTGTCTTACCCGCTGAGCCACCACGCCCCTTGCAAAAATAGATAGAAAGGTATAAAAGACAGATGACTTCCGACCTTCTACCTCATAGATATAAAAGCATATAAAAAAGTTGATCTCTTACTCTTAATTAAACTTTTAAAAACATTATTTAAAAACTTTCCTTCCGGAAAGACTTGAAGACCTGGTTCTGCCGCATTGCTTGGGATGGGAATGCTAACAGTTCCTCCTGGGGGTGGCTAGTGCCATGAAGACCGCCCTATTATTAACATCTATTCCACTTGGATTTTATATTTATTTTATTGATGTTGTAATTTTATATTTATGTTTTTAATTTGTTTTATTGTGAACCGCCCAGAGTGCCCCGGTTGGGGGAGATGGGCGGTAATACAAATTTAAATAATAATAAATAAATAAATAAATAAATAAATAAATAAATAATTTCTCTAAAATCAAACCATTTAATCATCAAAACCCAAAATCAAAACTTCATTTTTTTTCTGCTACAAGCAAATAGTCCAAAAGTGGCTTCCAAGTAGAAACAGATCCAGTTATGGTATTTTCTCTTATCAATGCTGACAGTTTAGCCATTTCTGCCAGCTCCATTAATTTAATCATGCAGTCCTTCACCGAAGGGATTTGTAAGTCCTTCCATCTTTGAGCATATAAGAGCCTTGCTGCTATCATATGTAAGAACAGAGTCCCATGCTGCTTCTCAAACTGTTGATCCATCAGACCCAAGAGAAACAGCGCCAGCTTCAGTTGTAGATCCACTTTAAGAATCTTTTGAATAATAATAGATATTTGATTCCAGAATTTCTTGGCTTTTCCACAAGTCCACCATAGATGATGAAAAGTTCCTTCACCCTGTAAACATTTCCAACAAACATTTGGTATCCCTTATCTTGTGTTCTAAGTAGAAACTGGCATTTTCCACTTTACTGATTTTTTTTTAATGTACAGAACTTACTCTCTGCCCACCTAATTCATCCTTGAATAAAGCCATACATTTCATTCTTCTGTCACACTGAAAAGGTTCCCTTTTCTTCTAAAGGCACAGTATGATCCAGCTGTGTGGATTAATGTTAGCACAAATTTATCTTTAAGTATAGAATAGCCGCAATAAAAGTCAGCTTGAGAAATGCCGCAGAATCACGAGCAGGATTTTCATTACTAAATAATTTAAAAAACATTTAAATAATTTAATAATTATAACAATATAAATTATACTTATAATTTAATTTTTTTTTTAAATCATTTAATAAAGAAATCAAGTCACCTCAAGACTATAACTAACATGCTCTTGGGTTTAAAGGTGTGTGGTGCTTCTTTAACCCGTTCACTTCCTTTTGCTCTAAATTATTTTACTACAAAGCTAAATAAATGCTCATTAACAGCAGCCACCACAAAAATGGAAGAAAATGCCGACCATTTTAATAATGATATTCCCCAAAATGCCCAGTATTCACTGAATGCCCCTACAACTACAGAAGGAAGAAAAAGAAAGTTAAGGGGGGGTGTTTCTTCCTTCCCTCACCCTGACAAATTCCTATTCAGACAGACACACACCCAATTATACACTCACACATAGACACCCACACATGGCAGCATCATAAAATAAGCTAAAATAGCATACATTAGGAGAGAGGACAAAAGAGACAAGTAGTATGCAAATTCCTTGGAGGTAGTATATCTTCATTGACACACATTCTGATATGCACCTAAGAGAGGGGTACATATCTTGCATCCCTGATCTTGTCCAAATGTGGACATCCAGAAGGGCCGGGCTGGCTCAGCCTCTGCTGCTACTGCCATATCTAAACCAAGCCATGTTTTAAGAAAGGAAACTTCATGAAACAACACTGTGGTGTAATTTAATATGGTTTAAAATACAAAGAACCCTCAGCCGCCAGGGGAAAAACATCCCTATCCATCTGCATCACTGCAAAAAATGTTAAGGGTGATCCTGGGCCATCCAAAAGCTGCCCATCCTGTGTTAAAGAATGGGGAGGCCAGTCTTGCGTCATTGGAGGATATGTTCACCCAGCATACCAGGCAGATGGTGGCACAAAAGGAAGGGAGGGGTTGTGTGGGAACCGGGATCACCCAGCTCACTTCCTGCCCACTGACTGATTATCACTACAAGTAGTCCTTGCTTAATGGCCACAATTGGGACCAGAATTTTGGTTGCTAAGCAAAGTGGTCATTAAGTGCTTCCAACCTGATTTTATGACCTTTTTTGTGGCTGTCGTTAAGCGAATCACTGCAGGCGTCAAGCAAACCACATGGTCGTTAACCGAATCACGCGGTTTGCCAGAAGCCAGCTGGGAAGGTTGAAAATGGCGATCACATGACCATGGGACTCTGTGATGGTCATTAATGTGAACTGGTTGCCAAGCACCCAAATCGTGATCATGTGACTGCAGGGATGCTGCAACGGTTGTGTGAAGACTGGTTGTAAGTTGGTTTTTTCAGCATCGTCGTAAGTCTGAACCATCACTAAATGAATGGTTGTTAAGTGAGGACTACCTGTACGTGGAGAATGTTGCACAACAACTCTAAAGTTCTGCTTTTGCAGAACTGGGAGCTGGACTATGATGGAGGAACGCAGAACAAGCATTGCAATCGAACAGGCTCTGCCCTGTGGGTCCAAAGCTGCCATTGTCAATATCACAATGGGATAGAAATATTATAATTGATCCTCCCCCAGCTCCTATTTGAACCCTGAACTACTATTTTCTGCAAATAGCAAAGCTGTGGGGAAAGGAAGATTCTCAGTAGGAAGTGAAATGGGCTTCAGGTACTCCTGCCTCTGTAGTCCTGGTCCATATCAAGGCCTCCTATCCTGTGCCTGCTTTTTCAGTGGAAAAAGATGTGATGAATTCCAAGCATGGGATACAAACAAGTCTTAGTTGTATGGGATGTACAGGTAGTCCTTGCTTAACAACCATTCATTTAGTGATGGTTCAAACTTACGATGGTGTTGAAAAAACCGACTTACGACCTGTCCTCACACTTATGGTCATCGCAGCATCTCTCCCTGGTCATGTGATCACGATTTTGGCGCTTGGCAACAGGTTCGCATTTATTACTGTCGCAGCATCACATTGTCATGTGATCGCCATTTTAGACCTTCCTGGCTGGCTTCTGGAAAGCAAAATCAATGGGGAACCACATGATTCTTTTAATGACCACCTGGTTTGCTAACGCCTGCAGTGGTTTGCTTAATGACCGCCACAAAAAGGTAATAAAATCAGGTTGGATTCGCTTAACGACCGCTTTGCTTAGTAACCAAAATTCCTGTCTCAATTATGGTCGTTAAGCGAGGACTACCTGTATTCCAAGGTAAGTAGGTATGAGAATAGAGCAGGAATCTAGAATGCCACCTAACTTTCTCAGGAATAAGGCCAGTTCATGTCTTGACTTGTTTCCATTTTAAGATTCTCTATCCATGCTGAAGCATCCTGCTATCAGGACATAGAATTATTTCTTGGAAATAGATGATTAGGGGCCTTCCACATCTTGCTGAACTGTATCTCCTAGCACTATTCTTCACCACTGGTGATTCTGACTGAGGCTGCTGTGAGCTTCAGTTTAGCCACATCTGGAGGCCCAAACGTCCCCCTATTCTGGTGTAGAAAATGAGCTAAGATTGCAGTCTTTAGTAAGGAGGAGAAGGCGGATGGAAGAAAGGAAACAGAAATGAAAGAGGCCCTCAGAGGAGAGATGAGCTGGCGGGAACAAAGAGAAAGGTTGGCTTGGTGGAATGACCCTTCCCTCACGCCAGCTGGGTTGGAGCTGAGGGACAGAAATCAATTCTAGGTTTATCTTAAGTTCATTGATCCTGGCAGCCAGGATGCTTTGGCAGAAGGGAAGACGAATCTGTACCTCAATTAGCCAAATGCCAAGGCTGGAGATTTCCTCTTCTCAAACAGGCTTGCTTTGTAGCCTCGGTTTGTACTTGCCAAGCAAGGCGAGAAAACTTTAGCAGGTTTGCTGCCTGACCTTTCTGCCGTATGGAGCTCAGCCTTGCACAGCTTGTAGGATCGAGGGCCGCCTCACACTGAGATGGCCCAGCCTTGGTTCATGAGGCTCAGCATGGTCTATTTGTAGGCCTCTCCTCTCTCTTGTAGCTGAGGGCAGTGATGCAGGGTCAGCTCTGGATGAGACCGGGGTGGACATTGCCAATGCCTTGGGGTGCTCTTGGGGGGTTGGAGTTTTTGGTAAAGCAATAAACTAGAACCTATTTTGGCTAGTTTTTCTAAAACAAGGTCTGGTGGGCCAACCCTTAGATTTATTATTTTTTTTAAACGGAGACTAGTCGGCCATGATTCTGGCAGGCCTATACCAGCCTTCCCCAATCTGGTGCTCTCCAGGTATGTTCAGCATCAACTTTCCAAATTCCCAGCTAGCATTCCTAGAATTTCTAACCAACATTCCCCTATGTTACTGTCACTGTCTTGTTTTTCTAACACTGGGCGAAGTATTTAAAACATAAACAAACAAACATATCCCATGTGTTTTAAGCTCAGCTCCTTTGATATGCATTAGCCCCATGAAAGAAACTTGGTGTGTCTCTTTTTTGACTTGACTTTGTATCAGAATCTGTTTGAATCTGTGCTGTGTTATTTGTGTGTCCTTCCTGTAAACCGCTGCTGTTTAATAAGCGGCTTTTGTTCATTTCATTTGTGTGGCCCTTTGGAAGATTTCTCTCTGAGGGCGACTAATGTGCAGGAAACAAATGGGTTTCAGACAAACCCTAACAAGATCACCAACATTGTACCTGCAATTCACATACACAAATCTGCAGCGGTTTTCCACCAATCAGCCCATCCTCTGCATGCTTATTTAGAAGGCTTGCTGTGTTCAGTGGGGTAGATGGGATCAAAGCCTTCATGAGTCATTTCCCCTATTTTCTGATAGCAAGCTGGTAATTTCTTTTTCAAACCCAGTGATGATAAAATAAAAGTAAAATCAAATGAACAAAAAATTAAGAGCCTTTGAGCAAGGTGGGGACACATTACATACTGAAAGATAATTTCAGTAATGCTGAGCTCGGATTCAAAGGCATTTCAAAACAAAGGGTGCTACAGGCTTTTAAATGAGCTCTGTTGCTTTCTCCCTGTGTTCCTTCTCCAAATAAATCCTTGTTGCTGTCAATAGTGCTGCCAAAATCCACCTGCCAAGCAAGAAAGACCAATATACTTGTGATACCAGTGGTTTCATCCATGCAGTCATGGTCTCAACTGGGCCACAAATGAGATAAAGATTTCCTCCAGTTGAGTCCAACGATTGGTAATTTAATGGTCATTTCCATGTACTTTTCTTGGCAACATTGCAGAAGAGTTTTTTCCGACTTCCAGTCTAGCCCACTGCTCTGTAATTTTTGCATTGTCTCCCATCCAAGCATGAACCAGATCTAACAAAAAGGCATCTAACCGCAAGCACTCTACAATTATTATTTACTAATCAACTAGCCCAACTGCTAATTGTATGAGTAATGTCATACAATAATGTCTTTTGAATCTAAGAGCTGACGATAGTGTCCCCTTCCAAAAAATGAACAAATCCCCCCTTCTCTACTTTGTACCTGCTTATTGTGCTACTTGTCTGTAGTGGGCAGAATTGAGAACAAGGTGAAGGGTAGATGAGTAAAATGTTTTACTCATCTACGCTTCACCTTGTTCTCAAATCTGCCCACTACAGACAAGTAGCTCATAGATAGGTACAAAGTAGAGAAGGGGGGATTTGTTCATTTTTTGGAAGGGGACACCATCTTAACCTGCCTATGAGGCTGTTAAGACAGTTCCCTGGAACATGTTGAGGGGGACACAGACAAAGGAGGTGGTTCGAAAGGGCCAATGCAGGATTGCTCACCCTAGCAGAAATATATTGAGTGCAAAAGTATTTGTTTAATGTTGCTGCTGAGACATTTGTAATGCATCACAGAGTTGCTATCATAAATGATGACCAATAAATAATGAAAGGGGACAAGCAATTTCTCATGCTGAAAAAAGTAAATGAGTTACTGCAGAATCTGCCAGTGGGGAATAGAAAATAGGTAATTAAAAGCCAGTGGGTAATGTTGAATCCGGTAAGGAAACAGCTGATTTGAAAAGAAAGTTTCTCAGCTAGTGTTGAAGAGGCCCTGGCTCCCTCCACCCGGCGCTAATTTCTCTGGTGGCAAGAGTTATATCAAGTTTTGATTCAAAGCTCCCCTTGAAAAGCATTTGAATCGAAGGTCTCCTTTGAATGAAACTGCCAAATCAGCTCATTGGGCCAGATTAGTTCATTGGGCCAAATTGAATTGATTTTTTTGAATCAGTTCAAAGAATTGGAGGATTTATGCTATTGTGTGTTCACCTTTATTAAATTGAACATTTGAACTGAAGCAATTTGCTGGTTTAATTGCCCGATCAAATCAACACTCCTCTTTGAATCAAATTGCACGTTTGAATTGACTAGGGTTGATGCATGCTATCACAAATTTGAAGTGGGTTGTAGGTGATTTGCATACCGCATTGAGATAGCATTGGAGGACAACATGGAAACCATGGGAATGGAACAGAATGTCAGAACTGCCATCTGGATCCTGTGTCAGAGCAGAGTGAACAAATGATTTCCATTCCAGAGTAAATGGCTAGTGTGGAAGCAACCAAATAAAATGCAGTAGAAATCAAGTCTACATAGACTAACGGATTTTCTCTAATTTCTTTGCCCCCTTAAAAGACTGGCACATGAATGATACCCCAAGCCATTCCTCAACAAAGTACAATACACTCAGCTGCTCTCGTTCATTTCACAACCTCTCCCATCTGCCTCCATCCTACGAGTCAGCCATCAAGTCAGAACTCAACCGTTACTCCTCTCTCAAACGTTTGGGTAAGTTGAATTATTTAGAAAAGGAACTGAAACTTTTTTTTTAAAAAAGAAGAGGGTGACAAACTGTCTTGCAAGACTATTCCTTGGGATTAGTAGCTTTTAATAAGTGATATAGCATATTTCCTCTCACCTATGTACTTATTTCAAAATCTCAGAATCTTTGACTTCTATGTCCTAAGGTCCTGTCTCCCCGCAGTCTTAGAACTTCAGCACATGAAGCTTAAATTGCCATATTGAGGTTCTCTCGAGATAGTCTTGTGATTTTTCTGGGCCCTTTGTGTAGGAGAGAAACATAATTTATTTATTTATTTATTGGATTTATCACCGCCCAACTCCCCCTAGGGGGACTCTGGGCGGTTTACAACAGATTTAAAATCATTAATATACATTTATAAATAAAATAACATACATAATAAATAATAATTTATAATATAATGAATAAGATGGAATCCAAAGGCAGAGTATTCTTAAGTTTATAAAAAGGGCTCCTCAGAGCAAATCTAAGGTGCTAGCCATCTCCAGGTATCTCCAATCTCCTTCTGACCCCAAGCATATTGACAAAACCAGGTTTTGAGTCTTTTTTGGAAGTCTAGGAGTGAGGGGGACCGTCTGATCTCCGGGGGCAGAATGTTCCAAAGGGCAGGGGCAACAGCAGAGAAAGCACGCTTCCGAGACCCTGTCAGGTGGAACTCCCTAACCGATGGGGTCCGTAGCATGCCCTCTCTGCATGCCCGGGTGGGACGGGATGAAGTGATGGGGATGAGGCGATCCCTTAGGTATCCTGGTCCCATGCCATGTAGGGCTTTAAAGGTGATAACCAACACCTTGAATTGGACCCGGAAGCAAACTGGATCCCAGTGCAGCTCGCGCAGCAAAGGTGTTACGTGGGTCCTCCTTGGGACACCCAAAACAGTCCGCGCAGCTGCATTCTGGATCAGCTGTAGCTTCCGGATATTCTTCAAGGGTAGCCCCATGTAGAGCGCATTACAGTAGTCTATGTGAGAGATAACCAGGGCATGAGTGACTGTTCGAAGGGCCTCTTGTTCCAGGAAGGGGCGTAACTGGCGCACAACTCGAAGTTGTGCAAAAGCTCTCCTGGCCACGACTGCCACCTGCTCTTCAAGCAGGAGTCGTGAATCCAGGAGAACTCCCAAGTTACACACCGGATCTGTCTGGGGTAGTGCAACCCCATCCAGAATTAAAGATGATAATTTCCCAGAAGACAAGGAGCCATTAATCCACAGCCACTCCGTCTTACTAGGGTTCAGCTGAAGCCTGTTTTCCCCATCCAGGCCCCTACAGCCCCCAGGCACTTGGACAGGACGGTCACTGCATCACTTACTTCACCCGGGATGGAGATATACAACTGGGTATCATCGGCATATTGATGATACCTCACCCCGTGGTGTCGGATGATCTCTCCCCGCGGTTTCATGTAGATGTTAAAAAGGAGCGGAGAGAGTACTGAGCCCTGTGGGACCCCACAAAGAAGGGCCCGCGGGCTGGATCTCTCGCTCCCAATCAACACCGACTGGGCCCGGCCTTGGAGGAAGGAGGCGAACCAGCGTAAAACCACGCCGCCCACCCCCAACTCCCTAAGCCATTCCAGAAGGATACCGTGGTCGACGGTATCGAATGCCGCTGAGAGGTCAAGAAGAACGAGAATGGATGCACTACCTCCATCTCGCTCCCGCCAGAGATCATCCATAAGCGCGACCAATGCAGTTTCAGTCCCGTAACCCGGCCTGAAACCTGACTGAAAGGGGTCCAGATAATCCGTTTCATCCAGAATCCTCTGGAGCTGCAACGCCACCACCTTCTCAACCACCTTTCCCAAAAAGGGAAGGTGGGAGACTGGGTGAAAATTATCCAGTATAGTAGGGTCCAGCGATGGCTTCTTGAGAAGGGGACGAACCAGTGCCTCCTTAAAAGCCGCCGGGAACACCCCCTCTCCCAAGGATGCATTCACCATCGCTTGGACCCAACTACAAGTCCCCTCCCGAGCTGCTTTCACCAGCCAGGAGGGGCATGGATCTAATTGACAGGTGGTGGCATATACAGTCTGGAGAACTCTGTCCACTTCCTCAGGTCCAACAGGATCAAACTGTTCCCAGATAACAAAGTAAGTACGTTCACTGGGTATCTCTCCAGACTCTGACTCACGCTTGGAATCCAACTTGGAGCGAATCCGAGCAATTTTATCCTGCAGATGCTTCGAAAATTCCTCAGCACGGCCCTGCAGATGGATTTCCGACTCCCCTTTCCCCAAAAGGGATTGGGTAATCTTAAACAGGGCCGTCGGACGGCATTCTGCGGATGCAATAAGAGCGGAGAAATATTGACGTTTCGCCGCTCTTACCGCCACAAGGTAGGCCTTAATAGCGGCTCTAGATTGTGTTCGGTCGGATTCAGTCTTTGTTTTCCTCCAGCGGCGCTCTAGGCGTCTCTTAATCCTCTTCAAAACCCTCAACTCCTCCGTAAACCAGGGGGAGTGTCGGGTTCGACTGGACAAGAGAGGCCGCACAGGCGCGATCCTGTCCAAGGCCCCAGCCGCCTCTCTATTCCAGGCAGCAGCCAGAGCCTCCGCTGGACCGTGCAGCAGATCTTCCGGTATAACCCCCAGCTCCCTCTGGAATCCTAACGGGTCCATCAGTCGCCGGGGGTGGACCAATCGAATAGGTCCAGCCTCCCTGCGGAGGGGGGCAGCATAGGAGAATCTCAAGGTCACCAGGGCGTGATCTGACCATGACAAAGGGGAAAGATGTAGTTCTCCCCTCAGGTCACATTGCCACTGCTCTGACAAGAAAACTAGATCCGGGGTGAGGCCACTGTCTCGAGTTGGGTCCTGGATGATCTGGAACAGGCCCATGGTCGCCATGGTGGTCATGAACTCCCGTGCTGCTTCCGAGGTTCGTCCCAGGGAAGGCAAGTTAAAGTTCCCCAGAACCATAAGCCTGGGGAGCTCAACTGCCAACCCTGAGACGGCCTCTAGCAGCTCAGGCAGGGAGGTTGCTACGCAGCAGGGAGGCTGGTACAGTAGCAATACTCCCAACTGTTCCCGAGAGCCTAACTTAAAGAACAGAGTCTCACACCCGGTCACTTGTGGAGCAGGGCCCCTGACGGCCATTAGAGATTCCCGGATGACAACAGCCACCCCTCCTCCCCTGCCCTGAAGTCTTGGCTGGTGCCAAACCCGAAACCCGACTGGGCAAATCTCAGAGAGAGCAACACCCCCCTCCGGGCCCAGCCAGGTTTCTGTAATGCATACCAGGTCTGCCCCCTCCTCTATAATCAGATCATGTATGAGGAGGGCTTTGTTATTAACCGACCTGGCATTGCAAAGCAGCAGCCGAAAGTCAGGGTAACCACGAGTCTGCTGACCAGGCCCTTGGGTTGAGCACGGAGAGCCGGAACACATCACCGGTAATAAACACCGGGGACGTCTTCCCCTACGATGGCCTGCTCTCCGGCTCTTGCCATACCATCCCCTACCCATCACCACCTCAATATTCTGCCCAGCCCTATGACCCCCAGAGTCTCTAAGTCCATTAGCCTCCACTCCTAGACTCCCGAGATTCCTGGATAAACTCAGTAAACCCTCCATGACTCAACCAACAGACTTACAACAATCAATTCAAGTGATGATGGGTCCCCACCAGTGCACCAGCTTGTGCTCTCAGCAATGGCTGGACCCACTCACCACTCACAGAATTAAACACTCACTTCCTGTGCCCCCCTCATCGACTTCTCTCACTGGTCCATAGGGGGGCACTCCATACGCTACCCCTCCCCCCCTGTCTCTCACTCAGGGGGATGAGTGCACTCATATTCTACACCCAACCCAATACTCCCTCCCACGCCTCTCACTCCTGAGAGGGAGACTGTCATTCACTTGAGGGAATTTATCATGCCAGTGGGCATTCTGACCAATATACATACAGTATCATAAATTGCCCCATTCAGATATAAATCAAAGGGTGTGTGTGTAGGGTGGATGTGGGTGTCTCTTTTTCATAAGAAAAGAACTATAAATGAGAAGAATACACAAACACACACACACGCCCAGTATATTTCTCTGTGATCCATTGTTTCAAACGATTTTCTCCTCGTTCTCCCTGTGCTAGTGATGGAACTCAGGAAGATGAAGTGGGAAAGGAAAATAGTTTTGCTTCTTTAACTTTTGAGTGACAGTTGTATTTGAGGAGATCTTGACCTCTGAATTTAGACATTCTGGCCACCGTTTTAACTTTCTACAGTGCCCTGTAAAACCCTACATTTGGTGCTCCAGGGCATTATGGGATGTTTCCAAAGAGAGCAGTTCGCTGCCACCAGTTAACTCACAGCTGGGGACATGTATGTGAATGAGTAGGTTGGAGAAATGGGCATGCAGGAAGTCCTACAGAGATTTCAGCCTCACTCGATTGATATTAGATTGCTGATCTTTATACATGAATGGAACAATCCAGTAGATAAATGCATTCAGCTTCTCAGTCCCATTTAATGTGGCCATCAAGTATGATCTGTTGTAGACCTAAGCTGTAAGATGGAAGAATAGTTCTAAAGCGCTGGAGTACAGGGTAAGGCTCCAGAACTACAAGTAGCCCCAGAAAATCTTAGATGCAATCCCCAGAGATCTCCAGCAACTGTTATCAAATTGTAATTAATGTGATAGAAAGTTTTGTTGTTGTTTATTCGTTCAGTCGCTTCCGACTCTTCGTGACTTCATGGACCAGCCCATGCCAGAGCTTCCTGTCGGCCGTCACCATCCCCAGCTCCCCCATGGTCGAGTCCATCACCTCCAGAATATCATCCATCCATCTTGCCCTTGGTCGGCCCCTCTTCCTTTTGCCTTCCACTTTCCCTAGCATCAGCTTCTTCTCCAGGGTATCCTGTCTTCTCATTATGTGGCCAAAGTACTTCAGTTTTGCCTTTAATATCATACCCTCAAGTGAGCAGTCTGGCTTTATTTCCTGGAGGATGGACTGATTTGATCTTCTTGCAGTCCAAGGCACTCTCAGAATTTTCCTCCAACACCACAGTTCAAAAGCATCTCTCTTCCTTTGCTCAGCCTTCCTTATGGTCCAGCTCTCACAGCCATAGGTTACTACAGGGAATACCATTGCTTTAACTAGGCGGACCTTTGTTGTCAGTGTGATGTCTCTGCTCTTAACTATTTTATCAAGATTTGCCATTGCTCTCCTCCCAAGAAGTAGACGTCTTCTGATTTCCTGGCTGCAGTCAGCATCTGCAGTAATCTTTGCGCCTAGAAATACAAAGTCTGTCACTGCCTCCACTTTTTCTCCCTCTATTTGCCAGTTATCAATCAAGCTGGTTGCCATAATCTTGGTTTTTTTGAGGTTTAAATGCAACCCAGCTTTTGCACTTTCTTCTTTCACCTTCGTCATAAAGCTCCTCAACTCCTCCTCGCTTTCAGCCATCAAAGTGGTATCATCTGCATATCTGAGATTGTTAATGTTTCTTCCAGCGATTTTAACTCCAGCCTTGGATTCCTCAAGCCCAGCACGTCGCATGATGTGTTCTGCGTACAGGTTGAATAGGTAGGGTGAGAGTATACAGCCCTGCCGTACTCCTTTCCCAATCTTAAACCAGTCCGTTGTTCCGTGCTCTGTTCTTACCGTTGCTACTTGGTCGTTATACAGATTCCTCAGGAGGCAGACAAGATGACTTGGTATCCCCATATCACCAAGAACTTGCCACAATTTGTTATGATCCACACAGTCAAAGGCTTTAAAATAGTCAATAAAACAAAAATAGATGTTTTTCTGAAACTCCCTGGCTTTCTCCATTATCTAGCGGATATTGGCAATTTGGTCTCTAGTTCCTCTGCCTTTTCTAAACCCAGCTTGTACATCTGGCAATTCTCGCTCCATGAATTGCTGGAGTCTACCTTGCAAGATCTTGAGCATTACCTTACTGGCATGTGAAATAAGTGCCACTGTTCAATAGTTTGAACATTCTTTAGTGCTTCCCTTTTTTGGTATGGGGATATAAGTTGCTTTTTTCCAATCTGATGGCCATTCTTGTGTTTTCCAAATTTGCTGGCATATGGCATGCATCACCTTGACAGCATCATCTTGCAAGATTTTAAACAGTTCAGCTGGGATACCGTCGTCTCCTGCTGCCTTGTTATTAGCAATGCTTCTTAAGGCCCATTCAACCTCACTCTTCAGGATGTCTGGCTCTAACTCACTGACCACACCGTCAAAGCTATCTCCAATATTATTATCCTTCCTATACAGATCTTCCGTATATTCTTGCCACCTTTTCTTGATCTCTTCTGCTTCTGTTAGGTCCTTACCATCTTTGTTTTTGATCATACCCATTTTTGCCTGGAATTTACCTCCGATGTTTCTAATTTTCTGGAAGAGGTCTCTTGTCCTTCCTATTCTATTGTCTTCTTCCACTTCCGCACATTGCTTGTTTAAAAATAATTCCTTATCTCTTCGATAGAAAGTAGAAATTATTAAATTATTCCATTTTAATTTTGTTTTACTATGAGATGAAATCAAATCCAGGTTTGATCTAGCCATTGCTTTCTGCATTGTAGCTTCTGGCACAGCATTCAAAAGCCAAGTGGGGCCTTCAGCCCAGAAGACATTGCACACTCCTGCTCTCTAAAAGGATCTATACCTCTGGGATTGTTCCTTCTGAAAGAAGGCAACCCTACTGCAACCTGAGAAAGAATAGAAACACTGGAAGAATGTCATTGATTGGATGTGGTGTTGCGTTCATGCTCCTTAAAACGTATGCCAGAGGGACGTGGCAGTTCTGCCCTAAACATTTAGTGCAAAGCCACTTGGGTCCATCCATCTATTTCCCTAATGTTCCTTTCTCCTATTTTTTAATCTCACCTGTCCATCTCCCTATCATCCACTGACATCTCACTTTTTCTCCCTGTTTCTCAGCAGCTGAGAAGGACTTGGATGAATTCTATGCCAAGCGGAGGCACCTTGCTGAGCTGACTCGAGGGACGCTGCCCTTACATGCCATGAAGATGAACTACGATAGGGATGGCTACTCTGATAAATCGCACAATCCACGGCGTGTCATGTCACAAGAACACATCCTTTCAGATGGTGGAAGTGGAGGGGGAAGCTACCGTCCATCACATTACGACTACACCATTCCAAGAGACCGCGTCATATCTCATGAGCGCCTTCTCTCCCGGGAAAACTTGCATTCTCAGGAGCACTTGCTTTCTCCAGAGCGTCTCCATCAACACACGGGTCCCTTCCAGGAGATGCACCTGGGCCATCAGAAGGCTGTTTCTCAGACCAACGTCTGTGCCAGCAGCACCCCCATGCTTGACCACCATCACATGATGATGAAAAACTCTCACCCCACCTCCAACAATTCCCCCAAGGCAACTGCTCCTTGGGAGGCCAGTAGTAACCAGGCTGCCGCCACCCGGCGCCAAGGCTTTGCATCCAAGAGGCAAAGCACCATTGATCAAGTCCAGTTCATCCCAGGGCACCACCCAACCCAACACCTTCCTACTGGCAGCAAGAATGAGGTCACGGTGTGAGTTGTCCCTATTCCCCAACTCAGGTTGATTGGACTTTCCAAGGCCATATTTCTCTCCCCTTTTCTGATCCACCCCACCCTTTATTTGGTGCTCACTATCTTTTCTTGGGGCTTTCCCCCCTATTTTTAGTCATATGGCCTCCATCTTGGTTGATGTCAAGTCCTAGCCTGGTCTTTGCGAATGGTACTATCACAGTCTTCACTGACTTTTGATTATGTCCATTTGACCTGCCAGGTCCTGACAATCTTTGATGATGATATTGGCTGCTGATATTTAATGATATCAGCATTATGGCTTATAACAAGATGTGATTATATCAAGACCTGCTTGGTTTCTTTGAGGGCATCAATTGTGCAGTATTAGTCAATTTCTGAAGATGTCAAAATTAGTTGGGTTCATACAATTAATGCTGCTACTATCTCTTCCTGTGTCTGTTGACATTATTGCTGTCCAGATTTGGCGACATCAAGGCTGAATTGATTTTCAGTGATCAGGCCTATGGGTCCTTCCAAAGCCTTGGTGATAGCTTTGCATAAGATCAGTTACCAGGCCCCATCAACCTTTAATAACAATACTAGATTTGTCCATCAACATTTGATGGCATCATTGTTCTGGGCCTTGTCTCAGACTTTTGAAGACTGAAGACATCACTTGTGGATTTATTATGAGGTTGGCACCTTTTGCCTCTTATAACTCTAAGCGCTGTGAGCATTGCCAATCTTTATGGACGCTCCATTGACCAACTGACACCATCGACACCATCAATGGTGCCAACACTGTGGATTCTGTCAGCTGCAGTTCATATAAGCGCTGTGGGTCTTGTTGACCTTTGATGCCCTCACCATCAGTCTTTGATGGTATCAACACTGTGGACTTTTGATGACATCAACACTGTCTGACTTGTCAGTGGTAGATGCTGTCAATGGAGAGAGAGGTTTGTCAGTATACTGGTTGTGATAGAACACTGTAGGGCATCACATGGACTGATAAAGTCAGTTATGTAGGTATTGTATGGTGATGGGCAAAATCAGTCATGTTGATGTTGGAAGAGGCCATGTCAACATTTCACGATAGTACTGCCAATCTTGATAACTAAGAATGCTATCAAGGTTCCTGTGCCTGTCACATTTTGATGATTTCAGCACAATGGACTCAGCCAATAGCTACAGATTTCAAAGTAGCCAGACTTGGCAATGATGTTGACTTTTGGTGATTTCATCACTGTACACCTCACTCATCACTGTTGACATCACTGACTGTTTTGAGCTCATCCACTTTGCATGAAGCCATCTCTATGGGGCTGGTTAACAACTTGGACCTGGTTCAAATCAGCACCTATGTTGGAGACATCTGTCCTTAGTGGTGCACAAACAAAGATTATTATAATCTTCTGATGACGTAACCATCACTTTGCTCATACAGTGGTAAAGTGAATAGATGAGACCCCCACACACACCTCTTCCCCTTCCTTCCAGATGTGCTTCAAGATGGGAATGGTGGCCATCTTATCTTGTTGCCTCCAGTAACAGGTTTGGTCAGTGCTGAAGGTGGAGGAACTGGAGTATCATATAATACACAGCCCTTTGCCACTCACATTCTATCCTTACGTTATAATGTGTCCATAACTCTGATGATAAGGACCGAAGGCACAATCAAGTCCACCCCATTCAGCTGTACATATCTTTATATATTGCTCGCGTTCCATCAATTTTTCTAGTGCTTTTTATTTACCTTCCCATTACAGGGCATATCTGTCCACATTGATTCCGTGAGTGCAGTTTTTAAAAACTCTGATATTTCAAATGCAATCATGACAAATAAACTTCATCCTAACCCCCCCTGCTTTCTCTCTAACCCTCCATCCTCTGTGATGCTCAGGATGCTTAAAAAATCCACTCTATGTTATATTCTTTGAATGATTAGTTCTTTTTTAAGCAAACAAAGAGACATAAAAAGTATGGCAAACGTTCAGCGGGTCACTGTGTTTCTTTAAGAATGAAAATGCGGAAGATAAAAATGATTTTTAAAAATAGAATCCTCCCCCAGCCTTAAATTAGCCCTTTGGAATATATAGTTTACTTTGTGGATAATTTAGCTGAAAGAATTGTAGCTTGGTTGAAATGTTATTTTCAGCCACTACTCTCATTAGTTGAAACATTCATATTCAAGCTTTCCCTAAGGAGATCTCAGGCAGACACTGAGATCAAATTTTAATTTTAATTTTAAATAATAGTTTAATCATCATTGCACTTCTCATATGCATTTCTAATGCAGGAGAAAGATATACAAAGGTTTGTAGGTTAACCACTGTCCAGTGTTGGGAATGACTCTTCTTTTCCCTTATTGAAAACATGGGCTACTTCAGACCTAACATTGAACCATATTTCAGCAATATGAGCCCACATGGCTCTTGAGCTATCACCCTCTCTCCCATCCCACTCTTTCCCTTCAGGACAGCTGCTAGAATGCTTTCAGACTTGTTTGCTTCTCTTTTAGATTAACCACAGTTTGCCATATTTTCAAAGCCCAGACAAGTTTTGGTTCCTACTAAGTTTATTGCAAACAAGCCAGCTTCAGACCATAGTTTATTATCTTTATTTTCACTCACTAGAGATTAATGCTTGGATGGCATACTAAATTACAGTGGTTGTATTTGCACTTAATTGTTAACTACGATGATGTCATAGTTCACACATAACACTAAGTCAGGAATGGCCAAACTATATAATTATGTACAAAGCAGACGCTGTGTAATTCACTTTGCCAAAGGAAGAGAAAGATAGAGGCAATGGAACAGATGAGAGAACATTAGTTGTCTTTTCCTCATAATGCTACATGTTGGTGTAATGTTATGGTGTGTGCAACCATCGTTTAAATCTCATTTCCCCACCTTTGTGAAAGGAATGAGTTCACAGTACAAACATGGTTTCTTTAAAGTTTTGGAAAATATTTTTAAATGTATAAGTCTGGTGTGAGGGAGAATGATTTTTTTTTTCATGTAAAAATGTTTTTTTCCAAAACCACTGCTTTTCTTAGTCTTGATTAAGACTGCCAACCCAAGAGGGGGAGATCACTGTATTAGAAGAAACCAACTTTGATATATTGAATGTATAGTTACACATGTGCACCCCTCAACCTTTGGCTTTGGAGTTTCAGTGGAAAAACAATTTTGCTGATAAAATTGTGTCCAAAATAAATAAGTCCAAAACATTGTCAGGACTTGAAACAAAAGCAATCTTGAAGGACTGGAAAACATCACTATTTCATGGTTCATCCATTTCTTAAACATAAGTGGATTTTGTTTGTCTGTCCCAAGACTTCATTTTTATCACTTTATTATCTGCACCAACATGTCTTCAATCTTTGATAGTATTTTAATACTGTCTCTTGTAACTTGTAACAGGACAAGGTTAGGGGTCCTTGTCCGTTTCAGAATAATCTACACTGGTGATCCCTATTTTCCCCAACCTCCTTCCCTGATGGATTTTGTACAACTTTACAAACAGCAGGATCAGCCTATAATACGGGGTGCTTCAATTTACCCTCTGTTCTTCCTCAGAGGAGCCAGATTATGACCTTGTTATAGTCTAAAGCCATCTTGGGCTCATTCCTGCCTCATTCCTTTCCTTCCCAATCCTGCACTCCTCCTTTCCCTTCCCCAATTCATACCAAGGGCTAATGACCCCCACTTTCACCCCTTTCTTTGGGGGGGCTGGTGGGTTATTACATTTTTCATTTCTGAACTACTTAATGCAAAACCTTGAGGGAACAATAGAGGATGTAATCTCCTAAGAGAAACCAAGAAGTTTTCAAGCTCAGCTTTGGGGGTTCTGGAATAATGCTTTAGACAGATATGCAGAGCTTTCATCCCAGGGCCAATTTGCACTGCTTTCCAACATTTAGAGTGGAGCAGAATTAAAACAATCTTAAGTATTTAGCATAGTGCTATGTTATCACTGGCCAAGGTTCTTCTTTACTCATAAGAAAGTTTTAGACTGGAGAGATACTCAACAATGTCAATTAAAACTTTCTTGTTTACTTCAGCCTGTCTTATTGCTTCCTGATAAATGCTGTTAAGGGGTTAGGAATGAATAGTCCATTAATTTTCTCTTGAATAGCTTGTCTTCATAGCTCATTGTTAGTTCCTTTCTGTGTTTGTCCAGTGCATGTCTGAAGGGACAAAAAATGCCTTTAATTATTGATTTCCTCTCATCATTTTTGGATTGAACTGCCCTTATTTCTCTTTTAAAAAATAAAGAAAACCAGATACTAATGAGAGGAAACCAGTATTTAAAACTTCACACAAATGTCTGATGACTCAGATCTTCAGATTTGTCTTCACTCTTATTTAAACCAGTTTATCTGTCATGTACGTTCAACTGGCGGGGTTGTCATTCGGTGTGTCATACAGACCCACAACTCTGGAATAATTCACGGGTTAGCATGTTGTGAACATAGCTGAACTGTTGTTCTAGAATGAAGCTTGGACCTGCCGGTGTGAAAAAGTAATTAAATTGTTGAATTAGGATTAGGGAGGCTCAGGTTCAAATCCCAGTCAGTCATGAAACTCACAAAGTAACCTTGAGCTAGTCACTGTTCCTACCTCTTCAGTTTTTGTGAAGCTAAAATGAAGATGAGAGGATGGCTACAATGTTCTTTTCTCCTTATCCAAATAATGGGAGCTTTCAGAGGGAAAAGATTATTCAGGCTTCCTTGATCTGGGATACTTTAAACTTTAATTTGGGCAGGGGCTGAAAGTTGTGACTTCTATCTCAGTAAGCGAGTGCGAGTACAGTTCACACAGGAAGAGGATCGGTTTATCATTCATTGGAATTTGGCACTCTCAGGCCATCTCCTGCAATCTGACAGCAGCCCATGGAAAGCATCCCCAATCTCTGACTGACACAAAGGAATACTTTATTTTGGGAGGAATGCATATTTGCATACGGATCTCTTGCCCTTTGTTTTTCAGTGGGGAGGCTGGCCTCTGCCACCCTACCACCTCCCCAGAATATGGATTGCAAGCTGAGGACAGTGTGAGACAGAAGCAGAAGATGGGGCAGCTTTTGTCCCTCAAGGGTTGTTGTATGGAAGGGCTTGATGTCTACTGAAGATGCTTCCAAAAAGGGTCTTTGTAGCTCTCTAGCCTTACAATATTATGTGTCCCGGAAGATCATTGATTTCTTGCTGACTCGGCCTCAGTCCATCTGAAGCTGTACCAGAAACGTGTTTTTTTTCTTGAACAGCTGTGGATCTGTAGTGTTCCCCTTTGGGGGAAGATGGGCGGTCATAGAAATTTAATAAATAAGTAAATAAATAATTTTTAGTGTGGCCCTTTCTTGCATTGATGGGAACTCAAATAATCCCATCTGCTGACTTCTTTCTCTTTCCTTACAGAGCTTCAGACACTTTAACACTGTTTTCAGTATGGTGGGGTAGATAGAAAGGAAGACTGGGTTCAGGTTGGCTTTAGACTGAGAGAGACAGAGCACTAGAAATTGGCACAATAAAACCTGCATGAAGAACAGCCTTGGTAGTTAGGTGTCAGTCAGTCATATCTGGAGGGCTTAAACCAGTGTTTCTCAATCTTGACAAGTTTAAGATGTGTGGACTTCATCTCCCAGAATTCCCCAGCCAACATGCTGGCTGGGGAATTCTGGGAGTTGAAGTCTACACATCTTAAACTTGCTGTGGTTGAGAAACACTGGCTTAAACCATGGAAATTCCCTCTTGCCAACTGATAAGGGCATGAAGGGAGTATTTGCCAGTTTTAGTCTAAGAAGCCGTATTCTATGCCTCACCAGTAGATGCTGAAGCCCAAGCTTATATACCAGAGCTTTCCAAACTGTGTGTCGCGACACAAAAGTGTGTCACCACACACAGTCTGGTGTGTCGCCACACAACCCGGAAGCGCTGATCATCATCAGCGCTTCCGGGTTTTCCCGCGGCGACACACCAATGGCGGCGTGCAAAACCCCGAAAGCGGCAGCAGCGCTTCCGGGTTTTCCTGCGGCGACACACCAACGGCGGTGCGCAAAACCCCGAAAGCGGCAGCAGCGCCTCCGGGTTTTTGCGCGCTGCCGCAACGGCGGCACTTCCAGGTTTTCCCGCGGCGACACACCAACGCCGGTTGGTGTGTCGCTGCGGGAAAACTTTGGAAAGCCCTGTTATATACCCTTCCAAAAGAAAGGGGATGGAGCAGCATATCAGTAACAAGAGGCAGAAAGCATAGAAACAAGTAGGTATGTGCGAGAGGATAAGACAACAGCTTTTAAAAGAACACACGTATGTATGAGTGAATTGGGTTGTAGCATCCCAAAAGTTCTTAAATCAAAATTTTCCTCAGTGTTTTGTTTCTAGAGTTTGTAAAAAACAACTTCCTCAATTTCTCATGCATCACCAGGGCCATATTTGAATGACTGACTTCAGTCACATTTTAATGGCTCCTTTCTGAGAGCATCTCAGCTTAAATCCATCCTTTGAATTCTAGCTTTGTTTGGATACTGATATTCTGTTAAGAGACCATTTGCAGAATTGCAGTTCCCAAAAATAATATGGAAGAGAGAAATGATGGGGGGGGGGGAATTTTGTGTGTGTGAGAGAATGTGGGATTTAGTTAGAATATGTCTGTTGGATAGCAGTTATTATCAGAAAAATGAATGTGTGAAGGAGGCTGACTAGTTTTGTTATGGGAATGTATGGGGAGAAGCTCCTTTTTCTCTTTGGGGAACATGTGAGGGAAATTTGTAAAAGAGGGCATACTGTATCTTCTGTTACTGATGAGAGAGGAATGGCTAACTAGTAAATATGGTTTCTTTTGGTGCTGGGTGTATGGAGCAGGGATTGCTTTCTCCCGCAAACTAACCTCAGTCTCAGTCCTTCCATGGCTTCTAGCATTATTTCATGGCTTTTTTGTGAAGTCAGAAATATATTCTAGAGATCATCCACTGTAGTTGGGATTACATGCTGTAGAATCTGTTATCCTTTTGAGACTACAGATAGTTCTCGACTTATGACCATTTGTTTAGTGACTGTTCAAAGTTATGACAGCGTTGGAAAAAGTGATTTATGACTGGTCCTCACACTTACGACCATTGCAGCATCCTGCGGTCACATGATCAAAATTCAAGCGCTTGGCAACCAGCTCACACTTACGATGGTTGCAGTGTTCCAGGGTTATGTGATCACCATTTGCAACCTTCCCAGCCGGCTTCTGACAAGCAAAGTCAATGGGGGAAGCCGGATTCACTTAATGACCATAGTGATTCGCTTATCGACCATGGTGATTCACTTAAAGACTGTGGCAAAAAGTCATAAAATTGGGTGTGACTCACTTAACAACTTCCTCGCTTAACAATGGAAGTTCCAGTCCCAATTGTGGTCATAAGTCAAGGACTACCTGTACTCCATTAAAGGTATTTTTTTTTCTTTCAGACTTACCCTAGCATTTCTTTTAAAGCTAATTACTCAACTCATTCCCTTTCTGAGCTTTCTGCAAATGGGTTGGAAATTTTGTACTTGTAGAGACATGTTGGTTTCTTCATGTATATAACAGGCCATTTTGACCCTTTCTCCTTCTAGAAATGAGTCCACCGTTATAAAATTGGGATGGCATTTTAATTTCATCCTTCTAGAAATGGGTACTTCCTCCCACTAGAATGGAACTGGGCAACTGAAAACCAGTCTGATGTAGTGGCTAAGGTGCTGAGCTACAAACTGGGAGGCAACGAGTTCCAGTCCTCCCTTAGGTAGGAAAGCTGGCTGGGTGACTTGGTCCCTCTCTCAGCCCACCTCACCTCACCTCACCTCGCCGGGTTCTGATTTTAGGGAAAACAGGAGATGTGAGCATTAGGTATGTATGTTGCCTTGAGTTCAGCAAAAAATAAAGGCAGGATAAAAATCTAATAAATAAACTTCTTTAACTGAAAGTTACCTGCAGTGAATGAAACCTCTACAAGTCCCTCCTTCTGGGTTGCTTTTCTTCTCTTTAGCATTGGATCAAACAATATTCTTCCAATTCCTTTCAGTGGCAGTCTGAGGAAGGTAAACAGTCTCCAAAAGTGCTGGCATGCAGATTCATCAATAGCTGTGATTTTGATTAAATTTATTGTTTTTATTAGGGTTGGGGTGGGGTTATAGATGAAAAAGAAGAACCGTGTATTATATATGTATTGAACAGCAACTGAGAGCCATCAGTGTCTCTTTCTCCTGTACATCATTTGACAAAGGACAGAAATAAGCCATATACATGGTCATACCAGTAAACCAGACCGGGCAGCAAGGGTGAAGTAGATGTAACCATATAGATGGCTGGGAGGTGTGTTGGTGAATCCAATAAGCTTGTGATTCCATACATGGATGTTAATCTTTTTTAGCACTCTCAACTCTCAAACTGTAAGATGAGGAATGGAGTTACTTTCCACTTTACTTTTTGCCTTCCTGAAGGTAATGTCTGTCCAGGACAGGTGAAATAATGGGTGAACCAAAATGTGCTGGCATATACAGTGGCTGCTCAAATCAGTGTATTCAGTGTGCAAATAATTTCTGTTGTGTTTCTAACAATATGGCATAGAGATTACCTTACAGTAGATAGTGATCCTAGAGAAATGAGCTCACAATGACCTTTTACAACAACAACAAAAAAAGGGATTGTTGCAGATCTGTTAACTCCAAAACCTTTGGCAGATGAGAAGGATGCTTCAAGACGGACAGCTTGTAGTGCTACTAGTTGAGAAATGTTAGGCAGCTCTTTCATCTACTCCTATTTGATGAGGGAGGGTGTGCGCTTGTGTCTGGGTGCATGGGTGTATGTGTATAAAGAAAGAAGATTGGAAGAAGCAGTGGAAAAAGATGGGGAAACGTTGTCCACTGGAGTTCCTGTGGACTACTGCAAAAGGGCAAAAGCCCTTGAGCATTAGCAAACAGCATTAGAACGGGATGTCTTCAGAACAATATGGGGTCTTAAAGGCTAGCATGAACCAATTGGCTAGGAGGCTGCCAATGTGCTTGGAGCAGATGTTGTTCAATCTGTTTTAACAATATTTATTTCAAGTTCTAACATTTGAATATTTCCCCCTGAATTCCCTGCATTACTTTTGGCTAATGTCCACATATTTTCCTGAGCATCTCCTTCCCCCCTCCTATGCACAAACTTCATTTTACGACATTTTCACTGGAAAACATTTTTCATTGGTGCAGCAGGAGCCCTATTGCTGTAAGCACCTGAGCTGTGCCACATCCTGGAGAAGATTTTGATGGCAACCACAGCAACCTGTGGGGACAGAAACAAAATTATGTGTGATCTAGCTTTCTAGGGTCAAATAATGTTTCATGAGCATTAGTTCTTCTTGGATTTTAAATGAAAAATATCCACAAAACACTCAATTTCAATCTTCTTTGGCTACTTTTCATTGAAAATGGACTGCTGGAGTAAGACAGCTGCTTACCCCTTTTCTTCCTGCCATTGGTTCAGGGGTGCCTACAGGGGGATCAAAAAAAGTCCAGATGGTGACCACAACCATGTGATAGAAGCCCCATCCATTTTACACCTATCGCAGTACTTATAAAAACAGGGCCAAGCTTTGATCATGTCATGGCCACCATTTTGTCTTTGTTTATTCCCCCCTTGGACGACCCTGCATTGGTTTATTCAAAAGGCCCCCAGCTGCCTTTTTTCCCATCCTGAGAGAAAAAAATGAGCTTCTTTCACTGGAAAGTAATGGGGTATGTATAGAAAGACAGTTTTGGAGAGAGAGAAACTAGAATGATAACATGAAACAGCTTCTTCCTTCAATCACAGCCTGTAAGCCTGCTTGGCGCTGAACCAAATGAGAGGAAGAAGAATCACAGAACTGCCTACCCCATGCCAATTGCTTAGATCCACACAAAACTGAGGTCTTGCCATCCTCCTACATCCTCCCCAGGTGAAAACGTGTTGCACACAACATCTGGGGTACCCTATTTACAGTGCAATCCTATATACATTTCACTCAGAAATAACTCTCACAAGGTTACTTACTCCTTGAGGAGTGCAAATATAGGCCCACAGCCATAATTGGGTAAAACTAAATACTTTTAAAAGCAAACCTATGTAGACATAAATACAAAAATTGAATTGAATCAGCTGTTGGAGTTGCAAGCAAAACTCCTCAATATCTGGGTTTATTTTCCCTGGGCCCAAAAGTTGATGTTGTTTAAGGACTAGATCCATTTGTTATCAAGTTCCTCTTGAATTGGTGTAATTTTGTTTTCAATAAACTAATGTTTCCAGCTACTTCTTGTGGAATTTTTTCCCCCTACTGGTGGTCAACACTGCTAAAATTCATATGTTTTTGGACTAAGTAACTAAAGGTTATTTAGATAATGGATTGCTATTCATGGTCTTCACCTTATCTTGCATTAAGTGCTATATTTTTATATTGCTGAAACACATACCTGGTTCTGTTATGAAGGAGAGATTTTTGAGACACCATTAAAGATCAGGAAATTGACAATCAATGCACTCATACACATTGAAGACTGATCTGTGTTTGTATCTTTGCATTTAGAGCTAAAGTATAATTTTAGTTTAAGATAATGAAAAAGAATGGCTGATAATTGGCTTTTAATATAGGCCATAAACAGATACATGGTGATGGAATCATGGATTCATATGCATTTTAATCTGTAGTGCAACTAGGTAATTTTAGATCTTGTCTTAATGATCTTGTGCTAGAGAGGAATCTTTTAGATGACCATATATTTTAACTGGGAATAAGAACTATTTTTTTCTGAAAAGCATATACAGTTTCAATAATAAGTAGTAGTAGATAAGTAGACTTATTATAAGTTGGCAAACAGAATTATAAGTACAAGTATCTCTTTAAAGATCAGTATGTTCCTCACCTTTACTTCCATTTGTTGTATGAATGGAATAGAAATGGAATTATAATAGATAAACATCTTCAGATCTCTAAGCCACGTGAATGTTACTTTTATTTTTTTAACAAATGACTACTTGCCATTGAAATGGCATATCCATAAAATCTTCATAAAAAAAAGCAATAAGCCATCAGTCCAATCAAAATGAATTATGCTGAAACAATGACTGATATTAGGGAAGGAAAGTAGTAATCAAAGTTTAAAAGCTGTTCAAACAAAATGTGTGTCTCCTCACCAGTAAGCCTAAAGTCTGAATGCTAGGAAGTGTCTATAGTTGCAACCTCCTCAATCAGTTTGATCAGGAATGTAACATTTGAACGTTTCCCACCATTACCAATTCGACTGAGTCAATAGAAGGTTCTTCAAACATTTTACATCTGACTTCTTTTAGCCAACAGGAGAAATATTTCCGATAAAAAACATCAGTCACAGTCACTTCCCTTGAATCATGAAAACAGCATGTCCTATGCCTGCACTTTGCGAAAGGGCAGCCATATAAACTGAATAAATAAATTCAGTATTTAAGCAGCTAGGAGGGATAAGGGCCCAGTGGAAGGGGTTGTCATTATTCCAGATACCTAATAATATCCTCAAGATCTACATCCCCCAAATAATCCAACACAATTTGTAAAGCAGTCATCATGATAACCATTGGACCCGTCTCAACCTTGGAGTCCAGATGATGGTGGATCAAGAGAGACAGGATATCAATCTAATGAACCAGCAAGCAAATAATAAATAAGTGACATTACTTATGATGAATGGAACACAACCCCCAATATCCAGATCACCAACTTTCAAAATGTGTGGACTTCAACTCCCAGAATTCTTATCCAAAGTCATGCTGGCTAGCCCAGACCATTTGCAAATTACACAGATCAATCAGAGCTTTGAATGGTCTTCCAGCTGACAAAGCCAGCAATTTCCCAAGGCCTTTCTAAAAACTATTCAGCTTCATCAGGGATCTGGGCAGACTTTCTTAATTGCTCCAGCACCCTGTGGAAGTCCACGATGGCAGAAATTCCAAAATTAGCTAGGCAGTTATCTCTCTGTTGCAACAAGGTCACACGAAACTTCATCTTCTGAGTTGCATTTGGCATTAACATTAAATGTTTTTACAGAACTTGGCAGTGGCGATTGGCCAAAACTTAATTCTCAAATCTTTCCATAATACTACTCCAAGTCTTTCTTACTTACGAAGTAAACACTTCAGAGTTCAGACTGTATTAGAATTGTTATATTTCTTCCTGATAGAGACTTTGTGACTTTAAAATCCACAAGACAGCCAAAATTCAAAAGGGGCATTTTTTTTCCATCTCTGCATTTCCATGAACCTCAAAGATGTTGGATGTCTGCCAGTTACAGAATTTTCTGACTACATCACATATTGTAAGTGTTAGAAGGTAATCTTACCAAGGTTCGTCCCAAGCCGGGAATGAATAGACACGCAGGCAGTTGCTGGAACAGAGGTTTGCAGGTTTATTCCCAAGAGCATATGCAGAGTACAGAGTATGCTGGTTGGAAAGTGGCCACACCTGTATTTCCCCCACAGGCCATTTATATAGGAGAGCTTGGTTGTTGCTATGCAAAGGTGTTCCCGCCCCCTAGGAACTTGAGAGAAGTGTAATTTGCCAGATTTCAGAGAGGAGGCGCTCTGTGGTTGGGCCCCCTGCTGTTCATGTTTCCTGTCTGTGTTCCCTGTGGGCTGTGGCTTACTTGGAATGTGCACCTCGGAAGTCTATTGTTATTTTATTATGGAGATCTGTTTGGCTGAGGAAGAAGGTCTACCTGAATGGGCTGGCTAAGTTCTGTGAATGAGCTGACCTTTTGTGTGTCAAGCTTTCCAACTGAATAGGAAGGGAATCCTTTGTCTAAGCCAGAGCTTTCCAAACTGTGTGTCGCGACACAAAAGTGTGTCGCCACACACAGCGTGGTGTGTCGCCACACCACCCGGAAGCGGCGGTGCGCGCCCCCTGCGCCGCCGCACGCCCCCCCGGGCCGCCGCCGTGCGCGCGCGTGCCGCCGCACGCCCCCCCGCGCTGCCGCCGTGCGCACGCGTGTCGCCGCCGCCGCCGGGTGTGTCGCCAGCGGCGGCACTTTGGAAAGCCCTGGTCTAAGCAGTTGGGCTTCCTTTTCCATCTTAATCTCTGGCAATGTCAAACTCTTATGCTATTTCGTAACCTTTTAACAATTGGGCTTCCTTTTACCTGTTGGGGGGGGGGGAGACAACATGGAGGCAGGCAGTGATCTTAATTTATCCCAACATAAGGTAAAGATGTAGGCATCAAAAATGAAGACGTAGATGCCGCATTTATGCTTCATGCTCTATTTACTGCATAGGTTCAAGGAAGGTGGGAAAGAGCTTAGCTCTTTTTTGCAGATCTATTCCATGCTTAACAGATATTGACAGCCATATAATATACAGTATAATCCTAGGTGATAGGACACATTTTTCTCTCTTCATCAGTCATCCTTTAGAGGGAAAAAAAGAAAAAGACACAGATGATAAAATAGCCGTCACCAGTGCATGTATATTCAGCCCAGGCAAATGACCGGACCTTTATGAAATATTCATATTTGAGATGATCTCTTTTTTAATTCAAATAGGCCAGGTTCTACTAATACCCATCTTCATTTCTCATTAACATGCACGATTATCCCTCTGAGCCACCAATTTGCATCTATCATCTTATTAATCTTCTTCAGCAGTTTGGCTCAGTTGGGGCTGCACTTGACATAGCTCTCCCTGCCACCCTCTTCCTTAACTCATTAATATTCAAGCTTGCTTTTAGTGAGCTGTCAAACGTAAAACCCCAGGGGTCTGATTAAGTCCCTCAGCATTTCCTGTGCAGCCTCCAGCACCCTTTGATATGCCATCTGACGCAGCCATTTTCAGAAGCTGAGCAAAGGAATGGTTGGCAGAGAAGGCTGGTGCCCCGGGCATCAACATCTGATCCATTTTTTCCTCAATTGTGTTTAATGACTATTCAGTAGAACCTGCATATTTCAGAGAAAAACTTGCTGAAGACTCCAGCCATGACTGAGCCTGTACCTATAACGGAGATCTTAATTTCTTCTCAGTTTCCCCCATACCCACCTTCCCTCACCGCTCCTAATGGTGCTCTAGAACCGCTGTCTGAACATTTGCAATCCACACACCCAACAATACCCAACCAAGGTGTTTCCAGATAGAGGTGGTCCAGATTGGTCTGCCCCAGGGCTTTCCAAAGTTTTCCCGCGGCGACACACCAACGGCGGTTGGTGTGTCGCCGTGGGAAAACCCGGAAGTGCCGCCGTTGCGGCAGCGCGCAAAAACCCAGAAGCGCTGCTGCCGCTTTCGGGTTTTTGCGCGCTGCGGTTGGTGTGTCGCCGCGGGAAAACCCAGAAGCGCTGATGATGATCAGCGCTTCCGGGTTGTGTGGCGACACACCAGACTGTGTGTGGCGACACACTTTTGTGTCGCGACACACAGTTTGGAAAGCTCTGGTCTACCCTCTCACAAACAGCCTCTAGAGTAATTGATTTGTCATGGGGAGAACCTGCAGGAAGACAATTGGAGGAGAAATGGCATTGAATTAAGGTGGAATTCTGTAAAAAAAAAATTACTTGTCCACAAGCATACAGCGATACTGCTGGTTACTAGATCGACTGCAGCAAAGTCTGTTGTAGCTAGTAAGTATGCTTGTGACTGGGCACAATTGCTCCTGTTGGGCCTAGTGTTGGCTGTTCTACTTTTGAGGGGTTAAGCATAGCCCTTGGCTGTTAGGAAGACTTGGTGAACTTACCTGCTGTAGTGCTAACACTCTTAGCAAGATTGAGTGGCTAGTCTAGCCAAGCTTTCCATTTCCCATAATTCCCTGAGCAAGGCTAAGCCGGGGGCATTGTGGGAAATTAGGAATGGTGAAATATATACATACATACAAGACATTTTTACATGGCCACCATTTCCCTTCTCCAAACCCTCAGATACAGTCTTGGGAGGGCCTGCGATTATGCCCCCTGCAGCCATTGTGGGCATTTTCAAAGCTGACCGGCATTCCCTTCCTGTGGACATTGAGTGACCCTGCTGATGACCCATCTGTTCCTGGCCTTGCATCTCATGCTTGAGTTCATAGCAAGATAATAACAACAACAACAACACCTTTGTTAGCTGACCAGCACCCTGAATCTCAGTGTGAGAGTACCTAGGAACTGTCCCTTGGTACGTCTGTAGCTTGAATCATGTCAACTGGATTTCTATTTTCTCAGTGGAAACGTTTCGCTCCTTATCCAAGGAGCTTCTTCAGTCTGAGCAAAGTTAGTAAGGGAATCCTTAAATATGTTTCTAGGTGGCTGTGTGACCTTGCACCTGGAGCTAGGTCATGGTTATTTTGAGATGTTATTTCTAAGTCCCTTTATCATCTAAAGGAGGATCGTTAAGATCACCATGCTGCTGTTGAGCTTGTGAAATGGTCTTAGTCTTCCTAGGCACAGAAGACAAAGCAGGAAGGAAAATAGGGGAAAGATTGTGCCTGAGGCCCCCACCTCTATTCAAGGAAGGTTTTTCCAAGTTGCACCTGAGAACAGCTCTGAAGGCCTGTGGATATCCAAATTGGGCCTTCACTAAATCTAAATCTACCAGACCTAAAACAGCGACAGATAGGGCTGAGACTCAGAGTAAACGGAAGAACCTGGTCATTCCTTGCATGGCTGGCGTGTCTGAAAAGATAAAAAGGATATTTGGCAAACACCACATACCTGTATATTTCAAACCCACCAACACACTGAGACAGAGGCTTGTACACCCCAAAGATCAAACTCCAAAACACAAGAAAAGCAATGTAGTTTATGCAATCCAGTGCAGTGAGGAGTGCTCTGAACTCTACATTGGAGAAACCAAACAACCTTTGTACAGGAGGATGGCCCAACACAGGAGAAGTAACACCACAGGACCAGAGTCAGCAGTTTATCTTCATCTAAAGGAAAAAGGACACTCATTTGAGGACATAAATGTTCACATTTTAGACAGAGAAGATAGGTGGTTTGAGAGAGGGGTCAAGGAATCCATTTATGCCAACTTTATACATTTATAAATGTATACTTTATACATTTTCTATCTTGTGTGGTTTTAAATATTTTAAATTTTTAAGTTTTAATTATTGTAACCCGCCCAGAGTCCCTTGTATGGGAGATGGGCGGGGAATAAATTAAATAAATAAATAAATAAAAATAATCTGTCCAAAGTAGGATAATTTGTTTGTTTTCTTGGCTATCTATGGTATTCTCAAGAGTCTTCTCCAACACCAAAACACATAGCATTTTCCCTATGGCAGAGTAAAATCAATGTGATACTTGTCTATGGAGACATGCAATCTATGGAACTGCTACGAATAATTCTTGAAAGTTGTGAAATTCATAGCATCCTCCCAATAGAGAGGGTTTGGATCATAACTGCTCAGTGGTGTAACAGTGGGATGTCACTTCTGTTTTTGTTCCCAATAAATTCACAGCATTGTCCTTCAATGGCGCCTTGTTCTTTGCTCTACACACAAATGTGGTACCAGGTTTTCAGGAGTTCTTTGAGAACCTAAATCCACATCACTCTAAGGCAATGTTTCTCAACCTCAGCGACTTTAAGATGTGTGGACTTCAACTCCCAGAATTCCCCAGCCAGCATTCTGGCTGGGGAATTCTGGGAGTTGAAGTCCACACATCTTAAAGTCACTAAGGTTGAGAAACACTGCTCTAAGTGTATTTCATTAATCACTTCTGGTGTACTACATTTCTTTGTTCACTTCCAAAATATAGCATAAATGTGCCAGACAAAGGAAACTGCTCTGGGAAAGAGGATCCCAAATGAATATGTAGTGAACTGTAAGCTTATATATTCCTTCAATACACACAATAGAAATATATTTCCAAGGGTTGGCCAAAGCATCTTCAAAGATGTTGCAATGGATAGCTGACTTCAAGTCTTGCTTAGTATAATCAACTGTGTTGCTGTGGGGAATTAAAAGAAGCTGGGGACAAGCTCCTCAAGGTAGCAGATATATGACTTTTGAACTTTATTCGTTTTCCCCAATCTGCTGCCATTCAGATATTTTGATATTCAACCCCATTTCCAAGCGCCCTGAGGATTCTGGGAGTTGTAGTCCCAGCGCATAGGGAGGTTGAAGAAAGTTCTGACAAAACTATTATCGAATCGTCTGAGAACCTTCATAGACATATTATCGAATCGTATTTCATGAATCCTATTCTGGACGGGAGAGGAGTGGTAACTCCAATTGGTTGCCTGAGCCCTGTTTTTTTTCCCCTGTTAAATCCTCCTAGTATCCCCCGCCCTGTGCATTTTCATCAGAGTCCACACATTTATTTTTCGTTCTCAGTTTTAATTAGATGCTTCTTCTGTCTGGTGGGAGGGATTATTTTTCTCCTCTGGCCAATTAGGACCCTGCCCGCTTTGTTTGAATAAGAAAGAGGAGGATTAAAAAGGCTTTCCTCGTTGGCCATTTTATCGTCGTCCATTGGCTGCAAAGCCACGTCAATTGTGATTTCTCACACGAGCGCCTTTCGGCCAAGCTTGTATTCTATTGGCAAAGCTTCCCATCAATCGAACATTTTGAAACCCGCCCCCCGTCTAGTTCCTTCTTACAACCGTTAGTAGGTAAACCACCTTCCCTTTAAACGCCCCTTTGCCCAAGCTTTCATATTCAAATTCCTCCAATCAAACTCCATGGCTCCGCCTCTCCACTACGCCTATCCCCATTGGCTGTCGACTGTCGCGGACATTGGTTGTCAACGGTTCTCAGCGAGGAGAGGACCCGAGAAGGGAGGGGGGAGGAACGGACTCCCTCCGTTCTAACGGGCCTGATTGGGCAGCCGGGGTTCTAAAGGGGTGTGGCTGGCCTTGGCCGAGGGTTATAAAATCGTTTGTTGGGCACCGGCCACCCTCATTCAAGTGAGGGTGGCATAGTTGGGTTGGGGGGTGTCACGGAGGGAAAGCAGAAGGAGGAAGAAGGGGGGTGACGGGAAAAATAGCCTATAAATATACATTTGCAAACTTCTTAAACGAGAAGATCCAGCGTCCTCTCAGTAGGAGCTGTCGGAGCCCCCAAGTCAGTTAGGGATAGGTTCCTGATCAGAAGGGATTTAACTATCGATTAAGGCGCGTATGTGAGCCCTCCAAAGATCGGGGTAAATCGCGCTACTTTGCAACCTCTGTGCAGACCCAACACAATGGTGAGTGGCTTTTAGTGCTGCGTATCCTTGCCTTGCCCACCTGTTTGAAGTTTCTGCCTTGTCTGTGGGACTCCCCAAAACTTGGTTGGGTTTGGATGGTTTACTTTCGGGAATTGGGTAAACCTTAAAGGATGGCGACTTGAGCTCTGTCCCAATAGCAGAATCTGGAGAGTTTACGTGGTTGTGTTGTGCAGGCACACGTGTAAGTGCAAAAACCCAGTAGCGTGGAGTGAGTGTTTTGTCTTTCTGTGCCTGAGTCTCTGCTGCTACTGGTTGGGGAGCGCAGTCCGGAGCTGCTTTGTGCAAGATTTTCTTGGAATGTGATCTTTGGGCTTCTGATGAGCTTTAGAATTTATACACTGAGAATGTGTGAACATTTATTAAAATTTTACTTTGGGACAGGATGGTGTCTTTCGGCATCAGATACAGAGCACTTCTCAGATCTATATTGGATGTTGAATTGAATGATTGTGGGGTGGGACATAAATAATGGTATTGTAGGAAAGAGACAAAAATACTTTGCATTTGGAGATGTGGCAGGGCCTTCAGTCTTTCTGAATGCTCATTTAAAAATTCAGTGCTCTTTGCAGCTTAAAGAATAGTTTGAATAGTTAAAGTTTGGTTTAGGCTGTCCATAAAGTATGTCACATTTCAAACAAATGTTTGAAATTACTTTGCTCCTTGATTCCTTTGATTCCTGCTTCTAACTTTATTGCCCCCTCCATCCTCTCCCTTGAAGAATGAAGTGTAGCATATCTTACGGTTAGTTCCTGAGTAAAACACTTTCTGGAGACCCGGGGATGACCTTTAAAAAAAACCCAAATACTTATACAGGAAGATAGATTTCTAACCACTAACAACATAAATATGCTTGATTTTTCTGGAATGTAATGCTATTGGAAGCGGAGCTTCTAACATATATTTATTGATACAGAGTAACATCTGGATTTATAAATGCTAAAGTGGTGTGCATTTTTCTTTCTGTCCGGCAGGCATCTAGGTAGCTGCGTATTTTCTTCCTGCCAGATGTGGAAAGATGTCACTTTTCTCAAAGCAGAATATTCCATATCTGTCAACTCTTTCACTCATTAGCATTGTAAATGTGGATCGCAGCAATCAAAGCAGTGAAACTTAGTTGTTTCCTAACAATACTGTTTTAAGATCTGTAAGCCAGTGTTAGCCTTTTAAAAGTCTTTGGCCCTGATTTCGTCCATTTAGGCCTTTAGCTCCCTTCAGTGCACAGGTGTGTCTGAGTGCACTGCTCCGCATATCTTTTAAAATATTTTCTCTTGGTATTGGGATTTGCACAGTCCCTGGTCTTTTGCATGCTTTCAGGTATATTTAATATTTGGCCTTTTCTCAAGGGGTCAGACTTGGCAAGCAGTATACGTGGGTGGAGGGGGACTTTGAAGGTGGCTGAGGGTGCAGGACAGAATTGAGATTCCCTACTAACTTCATTTCCTGAGCATTCAGATTTCATTGGGTGTTTTTTTTTTTATTTGTGTACAAAAAAAGGGGGAAGGGGGAATGAAGCCCTTTTCTTGTTCAGGTAGTTCTCATTTAGCGGTCAGAATTGGGACCAGCAACTTGGTATTTAAGCAAAGCAGTTGCTACATGAAACCATAACTGTGCTTACAATCTTACTTCAGCTTTCCTTTCCTTTACAGACCTGAGAAGGTCGTAAATACGAGGATTGGTCGTAACTGCGAACTGTCGCTAAACAAGGACTACCTGTAACTGAAAAAGTTTTCTTGGCCTGTGTAGACAAACTGGGGATGTTAGGATAGGAAACCATAACAATCTTGCCTGAATACTTTGTATTATTCTTTTTGCTGGATTTGAGTGTACAGTATTTTTGTTTTGCATTTGCTCCAAAGAGATGGGGAAAGACACATCCTCATAACAGCCAAAGTTATTTTGCTTCTAACTGTTTATTATTAGGTGCAGTCACTTCTGCCATCATTGGTGGTAGGGTGTTATTTTTTTTAACCTAGTTTTCAGAACTAAACTGTTTCTCAAAGTGGCTTGCCATCAAACATTATTTTAAAAAAATGCAATACTACTTGCAGATGTCAAAAACGTAGTTCATCTTGATTTGTCAGAAAGGTTAAAAATGCCAATTTCTGTAATATTTATTTGAGATTCTAGAAATGACAGTGAAGTATAACTGGACATACATACAGTATAGTATAACTGGAAGAACTGAGGGTTTTCTGTAGCCTGATGCCACAAAGTACAGGAAGTTTCCCTTAGTAACTCTTGTCTGTTGTACGTCAATGTTTGCAGCCACTGTTTGAATTCTTTCTGATCTAGTGAGTACCTATACTTGACAAGTGTGCAAAAGCTAGCAAGCAGTGAAGCTTCTCTAGATGTTACTGAATCTTGACCACTCTTCAGTGCAGGGGGGGGGGGAAATGCAAGATGATTTTCCTTCCCTCATCACAGCAATCCAGTTTTGCATGGTTTGCAGTGTGACACATGGATGCCTTAACTTCTGCAACACTTTCAGATGGTGCTTGTGGAACCTTGCAATACAGCCTTTCAAGATTTTATTTTAAAAACAGTTTTTAAAAAAGTTTTACAAGGTCTTGGAAGTGAGATTTTGGACATTTTTTAAAGCTCATGCAAAATCAAGTGGTGAGGTCTGGCGCCTGAAAAGGTTGCTGATTATGGATAATCTGTATTTCTTTGAAGGGAGAATCTCTTCTCTCAGGTGTGCAAAATATTTGGAGTTTAAAATGCCCTGTTTGGAGTTTGAAACAGCCATTTTGCATTCAAAATGAGCTCAAAAATACTTCCAAAATGATAGTCTGCCTGTTTCAGATATCAACTATTTATTATTTTATTTATTTATTTATTATTCAAATTTATCACCGCCCATCTCTACAGCAGTAGACTCTGGGCGGTTTACAACAATATTAAGATTAAAAACCTGTACACTTTAAAATCTAATATAATAATAAATAGAAAAAATCCAGAGGATGGTGAGATCTTAAAAAGGAGGATATTACGGGGCTAACCACCCCCAGGAGGAACTATTGCCTCCTTTGTCCCAAGCAAGGCGGCAGAACCAGGTCTTTAAAGACCTCCGGAAGGCCAGGAGTGAGGGCACCCGCCTCACCTCTGGGGGCAAGATATTCCACACGGCGGGTGCTATCGCAGAGAAGGCACGCCTCCTGGACCCCGCTAGATGAAATTCTTTTATTGATGGGGTCCGAAGCATGCCTTCTCTGCATGACCGGGTGGGGCGGGTAGATGTGGTCGGGATGAGACAGGGTGTTTCAAATTCAAAATGTTTTGTATTTGCCATCCTCCCCATACATCCTTTATCCTCATGGATATCCTGAGAGGGGAATAATGAATGAAATTGTTTGTGACCATTGATTAGTAAGATCCTGTGGGGTAGATTAGGTTGAGAATGAGTGATTGGCACAAGAAGGAATTTGAAACTTCTTTGCCCTGATTCTAACCCAACACTCTGACCATAAGATGGCTTTCCTTCACTAACCACCTTTTTTAGGGGATGATGATGATGCAATCAAGGCCAGAATTGAAAAATCATCAAATGATTCAAAGTACAGATTGTGCAAAGAAGCAGAAGAAACAGTAGATCATATACTCAACTCATGCAAGAAGGTCACACAAACTGATTATAAACAACGACATAACACAGTCGCCAAAATGATTCACTAGAACATCTGTAAAACTTATCATGTGCCAGTAATGAAAAATTGGTGGGAACATATAGTTGAAAAAGTAGTTGAAAATGAGCAGGTTAAAATATTGTGGGATTTCCGAATACAAACTGATAAAGTCTTGGCACATAACACACCAGATTTAACTCTGGTTGAAAAGAAGAAAGTGTGGATAATTGATGTGGCAATACCAGGAGATAGTAGAAGACAAAGAATTGGAGAAGATCGCAAAGTATCAAGATCTGAAAATTGAGGTTGAAAGATTATGGCATAAACCAGTTGTGGTCCCAATGGTTATCAGCACACTGGGTGCCATACCAAAAAACCTTAGACAGCACTTGGAAATTCTGTCAATGTGCAGGCTTTCTACCTGTCAATTACAAAGAGCCACACTGCTTGGATTCATACGTATGTTATGCCAATACATTACAACATCCTTGGTTCTTGGGAAGAACTCAATGTGTATGAAGGCCAACACCAGCTAAAGAACTGGCAGCTGTGATTTCACATTGCTGTGTATATAGTAATAATTGCAAAAGGCAGCTTTACTTGGAATAGCTTACATCCTGTGACGATACCTTTAACATTATTAAACAACATCTGCCTATCCCAGGTCCTTGGGAAAGACTCGATAGGTGGACAAAAATGCCAAATCCAGTCTAAACATCTGGCTGACTGTGCGACCAACCATAATAATAATTACTATTAACTAACGTTCCTACTGCTTTAATACCATCCAATAATATACATTCTGTTTTTGACTCGGTCCTTTTAAAACTGTTGCAGCTATATGACTTCTGTTTCTTGATGTGCAAGCTTAACGTTTGACCTGAAGTGTGGACCGTGGTAGAGGGGTCTGTGCACAAGCAAGGGCCCAGGGGCTCAAGGATATGAACCAGAGCCTTCGTCTTTCCATCACTAGAAGTTCTATTCTCATCTTGGTTTGAAGTTTGGGTGGACCTTTCTGTGATTTCATGGATTACAAATATCAGGGTTATAAAATTGGTGGAATATGGTGATTCTTGGTCATCTGTACAAGCATATAAATCCTTTTCCATTCTCTTCATGTAATTAGATGCTTATTTGGTATTTAGAATGGGGTATAACTCCCTTTTACATCAGTATTCCTTTAAACCAGTGCTTTCCAAGCTGCCGCTGTTGGTGACACACTGGCGGGGGGTGCGCGGTGGTGGCCTCGTGTTTTCCGCTAAAATGCGGAAGCGCTGATGGCGCGCCACTGCCGCCATGCACGCCCCTGCCGCCGTTTCCGGGTTGTGTTGCGACACACTAAAGTGTCGCGACACACAGTTTGGAAAGCTATGCTTTAAACTTTTCATTCTGTCTTAATGAAAAGAAAACTCCATCTAAAATATGCTTGCTCTCCAGTTCATGCATAACTCTTGTGTTAATTGTACTGAAACAAGGGCTTCCAATTTACAAAAGGCTACTAGTTCTCACTTGCTGGAATGAGCAGGTGAGTCTTAGAATTAGAAGTTTGTTTAAGGTTGCATGTGGGTGTGTACATGTCTCACAAGATGTGCTTACGATTTAATAGGTGAAAGGGGCGCTCTCGGTATCAGATGCGGCAATAGGTTAAAAATAAGATGTTCATAAATTATTGTCTTCCACATATCAGGCAAATCAATGCTGAATTTCGATAGGAAAAAGTGCATATTGGAAATTGATGTCCCATATTCGACCTTTTGTGAGTTGTTTGGAACTACCGGATGGGAAACCCAAGTAAACTTGAGAAATGGTCCTCCTGTTTGCTGCTTGGATGGGCTGGGTAGGGGTTCCAGGGGCGAAGCACTCTGATTCTTAATCCAAAGTGACAAACTCGCAGGAGGCAACATTGTTCCTAACATACTTAAAGAGATGCAACTCTGGGATAAGGTGAGAAAGTGGTCTTCCGATTGGGGAGGTGATGATGCTGAACTGGAGCTACCTCTTTATTCTTGCCAGAGATTTGAACAGTCAGTTTCTGAATTTAGGCTGTAAGGTTGCAGGTTACATTGTACATTTAAATACAAATAACACCCACTTATGAGCACAGAACTCGGAACTACTTGGCTCCCGAGTTCCTTGTCTGTCTAGGATAGGAATAGACAACCTGCAACCTTACAGCCAAGTAGTTCCGAGTTCTGTGCTCATAAGTGGGTGTTATTTGTATTTAAACAGGTTCTTCCTTCTCTCATCTAGAGGTGGCGGCTTTTTAATCTGTTGGTCTCACTTGATGTTTTTCCTTTCTACTCTTGAGTTGGCCTTAACTCCTTCAAAAGTGATACAGTATTGGACAAATCCATAGCCTAAAAGAATTATCCTTAGAGGGTGCATACGGATAAAGATAAAATGAAACAATTACTTGAAAAGATATTTTAAAAGTATGCTTTGGTCGTTTAGCTCAAACAGTCAATACATTTGACTTATTAAAATGTAGATTTTTAAAAAAATGTACAAGCGTTGCTTTTATAAGTCGTCTTTGAAGAAGACACTTGCTGGCCAAAAGCTATTAAGTTCAGAGTAAAGATGTTACAATGTCGTGTAAAGTGGTCTTTCTTTTGGGTATGTTTTGGTCCGTGCTATTTGGAGCATTTTGGCCTGTGCCACATCCAGTAAGGCAGAGCTTTCCAAACTTTTCATGTTGGTGACACACTTTTTAGACATGTATCATTTTGCGACACACTCTTACAGCAGGGCACAAGGCAGGCACTAGGACCTGCGAGGAATCACAGCAGGTTTGGAGGCAGCAAGGCACCAGGCAGGCACTAGGACCTGCGTGGAATCCTGGCAGGACTCGGAGGCAGCAGCAGCCGCCGCAACACACCCAGACACTGCAGCCGACACACTAACATGTCCCGACACACAGTTTGGAAATCTCTGCAGTAAGGTGTTCTTTCAGATGAGAGCCACATTCTCTCTTTTATTCTCTGATCCCTCCCAATCTCTCTCCTTCAGAATTCCAATGTTGAAAACTTGCCTCCACATGTGATCCGGTTGGTCTACAAGGAAGTCTCCACTCTAACATCAGATCCACCCGAGGGCATCAAGGTGTTCCCCAATGAGGAGGACATTACAGATGTGCAGGTCACCATTGAGGGACCTGGTAAGAGAGCGGTACTTGAAGGAGGTTCATCTTTGGGGCTTTTTTTTTTAAAGTGTTACATCACAAGATTGTAGTGACTATATAGCTCTAGCCAAAGAATCATATGGGAGAAGGCAGCTCACCTTGAGTTCTTGGGCAGTAGGAAAGAAAAAGTTGGATGTTAGAAACTTGAGCTTTACTCAAGAAGATATTCCTCATAGTGATAAGACCCCTCTTTTTCTTTTCTTCCCTTTGTAGAAGGCACTCCTTACTCTGGTGGCCTCTTCCGCATGAAGCTGATCCTCGGCAAAGACTTCCCTGCCAGCCCACCAAAAGGCTACTTCCTGACCAAAATCTTCCACCCCAATGTGGGTGCCAATGGTGAGATCTGTGTCAACGTCCTCAAGAAAGACTGGAAAGCAGAACTCGGCATCCGACATGTCCTGCTGGTAGGTAGTGTTTTACCTGGGTAGATCCCAGGATGGCAGACATGGGGCCCCAAAGTGGTTATTTTATTATTGTTCTTAGGCAGGTGCAGAAACTAGGAAAGTGACCTATATCTAGTCAGATCCCTCACCTAGCATAGTCCTAATTGGTGTGTTTTCTAGGATCTTAGACAGAGGTCTTTCCCATACTTTGCTACATGAATCCTTTTAATTGGAGATTCTGGGACTTGATGCAGAACGTAGATAGCTCCTGTGGCTCTTTGTGTTTGACGCCAAGAGGTTCGATAATACGCTGTGTAATATGTTGTGATGGCCTCTTCCATAAGCTTCCCATATCCTGTATGGCTATGCTGGCTGGGGCTGCTACGAATTACAACAACTGGGAGATCGCATGTTCCTTACTATTGAATTAAAAGATTTCTATTGTATTTTCTAAGGTAGCTTTTATTTTAATTAGAATTTTATTAAGTTTCAGACAAAGATAAAAGCTACAGAAAAACAAAAAACTACAAAGAAAAAAAACTAAAAAAGTGTGAAAACACAAGAGAAACTTTTTTTTAAAGTTACAAAAAGAGGTGACTTCCAACTTTTAACAGCAAGGATATACAACAATTTTCCATAATCAATCCCTTACTCTATACTAAACCAAAATCACATTATCTCTGTTAATCATTCCATTGGTAAATTATAAAAATCACGAAATACAATTGCTCCATCCCCTTATATTAAAAGAAAAAGAAGTATGTATGTATGAGTGTGTATGTATGTATGTATAATATATATATATATATATATATATATATATATATATATACACACACACACACACACACACACACACACATATATGTGTATATGTGTGTGTGTATATATGTATATACACACACACACATACATACAGTATTATTTCCTTCCTACTACTATTCTATACATTCCTGTCTACTATAATAAAGATCAAACTAAAAAGCATATAAATTCTCTACCATTATACTTGATAATACAACAATTTTAGTAATCTTAATCATATTAAACCCAAAAACAAATAATATTTTTTATATGCGTGGTGGCTCAGCGGGTAAGACGCCAGGCTTGTCGATCGGAAGATCGCAAGTTCGGAGGTTCGAATCCCTAGCCCCACGTGACGGAGTGAGCTCCCACACTAGCCCCAGCTCTTGCCAACCTAGCAATTCGAAAACATGCAAATGCAAGTAGATTAATAGGTACCACTTCGGTGGGTAGGTAACAGTGTTCTGTGTGCGTCATGCCAGCCACATGACCGTGGAAGCGTCTTTGGACAACGCTGGCTCTTCGGCTAACAAACAGAGATGAGCACCGGCACCTAGAGTTGGACACGACTGCACAAATGTGCGGGGGGAACCTTTACCTTTACCTAACCTTAATTCAAATAATTAAAGATAAATGAAATCAGCCAAACCCTAAAAACAATCCAGGTAGATATTCTTAAACCCTTATCCCACTTCAAAATAAACCAAAGCATTTACATGTCCCCACAATGCGCACAGAGCTTTTTTCTTACAGAAATCAAACAGCCCAACTGCCCCCCTCAAAAACTCTGACTTCTCTTCAGGAGACCTCCCATGCATAATAACCCCTTCTTTTCCATGGTGTTCCATCAGAAGATCAATTTCACTTCTGGCTTGCAACTCGATCTCTCCCTTTAATTTCTTCAACTCGAGTATCCAATCTTCATCCAGCATTTCAACAGAAACCGAGGAGACATTTCTGTCGCTGTTAAATTCTTCAATTCTTTCCACGACATCCCCATCCAAGTAACACATTTTAAAGCTCATATTTTCCACAATGTCCTGAATGCCTTGCATAAAAACCTGGTAAGAATCAGAAAGTATCTGTTTGACATCTCGGTGGAAGTCAGAGAAAGTTTGCTGCAGATCCTCCATGCCTCAAGCAGTAGATTATGGCGCCCCCTAGGAGCTTAACCAGCGGAAGTCAAGGATATGAAGGAGTTACAGAATATGTTTACACAAGTGAAAGTGATAAGCAGGGAAAGTAGAAGCAGGAAACTGAAAGTTCAAAACAACCGATTCAACGTGGAGGAAAATGCTAATATCTTTAAATTTAGTACAAAAATAATAACAGGGAGACAATTATTTACTAACAATCCTTCTTAATATTTGGATGGAAAACAAGCCAAAACTTTTTTAAAAATTCTTTTTTTAAAAAAAAGTAATCCCAAAAATAATGATAAGCACCAAGAGAACCAGCTTCTCCTTGCTGTAGAAAGCCTCTCTTAGGGTACATATACTTAAAAAAAATAGGTTGGGTAATTTAGAAATGGGGTGGCCGGTCTTAGCGTCCCTTTAAGGCTACAGCGCGGCTTGGAAGTGGTGATGTCCCAGCCTCCTGGCAGCTCTTACCAGTTGAGCGCGAATGCTGCGATCTTCTGGCTGTAAGCAGCTGTCCAAAGGACAAATGGGGTGATTCCGAGCGTTTTCCTTTTTCCAGAAAAACACTCCTGGGCTTCGGGAAAAACCTGCCTGAGCCAAAAAAAACTTGCTGCGTTGTCAGTTCTGCCCACTGAGCCCGCGGGCACAGCTGTTCAGTCCGCCATGTCCCCACCGGAAGCTCTCTAAGGTAGCCTTTAAACCAACAAAGTACATCAGTATTCAAGCAGAAACAAAAATGAAGAGCAAGGACAGGCCAGAAATGAAAATGAATCCATTATAAACTTGGGAAAGTCAGTTGATGCTATAAAGGGAACAAAGGAGAAAGCAAGATTGAGTAGGATACCACTATTGAAAAGTCTTGACTCCGGGTTTCACCCATCTTTTTAAAGGTCATTGGAGGAATGGCTTCTGATGGAGATAGTAACAAATCCGCAAGTTAGTATGTTGATAGGTTAGAAACCTGTTGAGAAGTTTCAGATTGTTGAACTACCTCTGCAAGAAAAAAATGCTCTTTCTTGACCCTGCAGCAAATGTAGATAACGCAGCCTTCAGCTCTGCAGGGGAGTCTTGATCTTAGAAGCTTAAAAATGTTTTTGGAAAGAAATGTGTTCGTTATTTAAATAGAAGTATGAAAACCCCAAAATGCACCAAAGAGTTCTAGAGGGGAATTCTGTCAAACTTCCTTCCGATATCCAGAACTACAAGAGAGAGAGACAGATATTTTTTTAAAAAAAAAAAAATCCAAGGCAATTTACCATTAAGTGTTTGAAAAGTAGCAAATAAAAACTAACTCTAGATAAATGACATATTTCCCCCCCTTTATCACTTTCTTAAAATCTTTCTCACTATGGAAAAGGACAGCGTTCCCTGATTTAGAAACCTTCTAGATGTGCGGACTTCAATTCCCATAATTCTTAGCAATGGCCATTGGGTTAGGCAAGAGTGCAATAGCCAAAGTTCTGGATTTAGTTTTAAAGTACAATTTTACATTTTCCCCTCTTCTGAAATGGCCATATACCATAGGGGTGGTTGGCTGCAGGCAGTCCTAACGTAAATTTTGCAGCCCCCCCAAATGTTGCCTCTTTTGGGGGGCAAGGCTTAAAGAGTGAACTCCAGGCCTTAAGCCTTGAAGAGGCTAGTCTTTTTTCAGGCTTTTTTTTTGGGGGGGGGGGGGACTTTTAAAAATATATATATTTAAAATAATCTGAATATAAGATCTATAGGTAAAGGTAAAGGTACCCCCCGCACATTTGTGCAGTCGTGTCCGACTCTAGGGGCCGGTGCTCATCTCCGTTTGTTAGCCGAAGAGCCAGCGTTGTCTGAAGACGCTTCCGCGGTCATGTGGCCAGCATGACGTACACGGAACGCTGTTACCTACCCACCGAAGTGGTACCTATTCATCTACTTGCACTTGCATGCTTTCAAATTGCTAGGTTGGCAAGAGCTGGGGCTAGTGCGGGAGCTCACTCCGTCACGCGGGGCTGGAGATTCGAACTTGCGATCTTCCGATCGACAAGCCTGGTGTCTTACCCACTGAGCCACCACGCACCACGATCTATACATTCAAAAAAAAGGGGGGGAAGAAGAGAACCATTTTTAGAAGCAAAAAATGAGAAAAGAAACTAAGGATCTGTAATATACTAGTGAAATTAAAAATAAAATGAAAGGAACTCTGTAACATTAAGATACAAGCAGGCATTAGAACCAAGAAGCCAATTATGCTGTCTGAAACTGCAATAGTATCAGGTAGCTAGAATTTTTGGTGCTTAAATGTTTGTGAACCCTTTTGAATTTTCAATATTTCTGCACACAAATATGACTTAAAATGTGATCTGTTCTCCACACAAGTCCTAAAACTAGATAGAGAGAACCCAATTAAACAAATGAGTCCAAAACATTATACTTGTTCATTTATTCATTGAGGAAAATGAGCCAAAGCTACATATTTGTGCATGGCCAAAATATGTGAACCTCTAGGATTATCAGTTCATTTGAAGGGGAAATTAGAGTCAGGTGTTTCAATCAATGGGATGATAATCAGGTGTGAGTGTGGGGTGTCTTGCCTTATTTAAAGAAGATAATTCTGGGTATTCACTATCGAAGTCTGATCGTCACAACAAAGGTATGTGGAAATGTGTCATGGCTCGAACTAAGATTTCTGAGGACCTCCAAAAAAACAGTTGTTGATGCTCACCAGGCTGGAAAAGATTACAAAACTATTTCCAAAGAGTTTGGACTCCACAAGTCCACTGTCAGGTAGATTGTGTACAAGTGGAGGCAATTCAACACCATTGTTATCCTCCCCAGGAGTGGTCGACCAACCAAGATCACACCAAGAGCAAGGCTTGTAATACTCGGGCAGGTCTCAGAGAAGCCCAGGGTAACATCTAAGGAACTAAAGGCCTCTCTTGCATTGGTGAGGATCATTGTTCATGAGACCCCCATCAGGAGAACACTGAACAACAAGGGTGTGCATGGGAGGGTTGCAAGGAGAAAGTCACTACTTTCCAAAAAGAACATTGCTGCCCATCTGTAGTTTGCAGAAGACCACCTGGATAAGCGAGACGACTATTGGAAGAATGTTCTGTGGGTGGACGAGACCGAAATTGAACTTTTTGGCTGAATGAAAGGCATTGTGTTTGGCGAAAGGCAAACAGAATGCTTTCTAGCATAAGAACTTTATCCCATCTGTGAAACGTGGTGGTGGCCGTATCATGGTTTGGGCCTGTTTTGCTGCCTCTGGACCAGGACAGCTTGCCATCATTGATGGAACTATGAATTATTATTATTATTATTATTATTATTATTATTATTATTATTATTATTATTATGTCTTTTTAATGTGTGTGTGTGTCAAGGTGGCGAGCATACCTATATTCCTTCCTCAAATTTTCCCCACAGCAACAACCCTGTGAGGTGGGTTTTGCTGAGAGAGAGTACCCAGCCCAAAGTCACCCAGTCGGCTTTCATGCCTAAGGCGGGACTAGAACTCTCAGTCTCCTGGTTTGCCATTGGCTCCTTCCAAGGGCTGAGAGAGGGGGACTGGCCCAAGGTCACCCAGCCGGCTTTCATGCCTAAGGCAGGGCTAGAACTCTCAGTCTCCTGGTTTGCTATTGGCTCCTTCCTAGGGCTGAGAGAGAGAGACTGGCCCAAGATCACCCAGCCGGCTTTCGTGCCTAAGGCGGGACCAGAACTCACAGACTCCTGGTTTCTAGCCTGGTGCTTTAACCACTAGACCAAACTGGCTCTCATACTTTTGCCACACACAAATATGTAGCTTTGGATCATTTTCCTCAGTGAATAAATGAGCAAGTATAATGTTTTGGACTCATTTGTTTAATTGGGTTCTCTTTATCTAGTTTTAGGACTTGTGTGGAGAACAGATCACGTTTTAGGTCATATTTATGCAGAAATATTGAAAATTCAAAGGGATTCACAAACTTTTAAGCACCACTGTGTGTGTGTGTGTGACTTTCTTCAAAATAGTTCATGCAAAGATTTGGAATAGGCTTTTGAGGAAAAAATTTCCAAAACTGTTCATTTCCCCCCAAAAATGTGTAAATGAACATCCTTTTCAACTTAGGAGTTTCAGGAGGCAAAAATGACATTCTGTTTTGTCCACTTAATTTCCAGATGGAAAAGCAGAGAATGGCTGTTCGGTATTTGGGGGGTTACATTACACGCAGCTATGTGGAAAAAATGAGGCCAGGGTTACATGCAGAAAGAAGCGTTTTAAATCATTCTGGAGGCGTTATAACTAGGAGACTTTTTATTATTGGATTAATGTATAAGATGTATTCTGGTTAATTTTGATGCTGGTCTTGTCTTTAGGAATGAAGAAGAATAAGTGGTCTTAGGCATCTCAAAATGGTGCCTCTGAGGTTTGGTAATTTGTGGACATGTTTGCCTTTAATTGAACCCTTAAAAGGCACGTGAATAATCAACTATAAATTTGCAAGTCATTTGTAAACTGCCAGGCATCCCTGCAGATTCAATGGTATACAAATGTAATAAATAAAGAAAAATCAATAGTCATTGGTGAACTCAATTAAGAATAGCCGACACAGCTTGCGAAGCTTAATTCCTCATTTTTCCTGCTGCCAGAGGGGGAATTAAAAAACCTGTGTCCCGCCCTCATCCAGCTCCTCTCCTGCTTCTCCCAGCACACCTTTCCAATTCCTGAGATATCAGTTCTGAAGTCTCAGAGCTGAAGCTCAAACATGGCGTGGGGCACTTGGGATGGCGCCACTGTCTGCAAAGGGGGAGTGCATGACCACCGAATGCTGGCTTTGGCTTGGCTTCAGATCCCAGCATTGGAAATGGTTGTGTTGTAGAAATCATGATGCTCTTCACACTTGAGAAGGCAAGAGAAAGAGGGCTGATTTGAAAAGCTCTCCATTGACTGAGTCTTTCTGAAGCTTACGGGGGGGGGGGGGGGGGTCCACAGGGGTTGGGGTGTCAAAACCTACAAGATTGCCAGCACAATATTGTGATTGAAGCCCTGCCCTTTGTGTATGCGTGTGCATTGCACGTATTTTAAAAAAAGGGACAGAGCTTTGATCGAAACACTTTGCCTGCCATCTTGCAGATTTTGACTCCTCCCACCACTGTGGATGCCTCTGTACAGCTTTATAGGTAGTCCTCGACTGATGACCACAATTGGGAGTGGAACTTCTGTTGCTAAGCAATGCAGTTGTTAAGTGAGTCATGCCTGTTTTGCAACCTGTTTTGCACTGGCCGTTAAGTGAATCATTGCGGTAGTTAAGTGAATCACACGGTTCTCCATTGATTTTGCTTGTCGGGAGCCAGCTGGGAAGGTTGCAAATGGTGATCACATGACCCCGGGACGCTGAAACCATCATAAATACATGCCGGTTGCCAAGTGTCCAAATTTTGATCATGTGACCATGGGGACACTGCAACAGTCATAACTGCGAGGACCGGCCATAAGTCACTTTCCCCAGCACCGTCATAACTTCAAACAGCTGTTAAACGAATGGTCATAAGTTGAGGACTACCTGTAGTTCCTTAGCCATTGACCTACCATGAAAGCTTTGTGGTTTAAAAAAAAATGAAGTTCTTTCCTCACAAGCAAAGATGGATTCTGGAAGGGGAACCCACCTGTGAAAGTGCACTGTCTTTTTCCTAGCTCCAGTTTTTATTCTGCATTGGGTGTCAGGTTTGAGACCAAAAGACTCTGGGAGCCAAAATGTTGAACGTATCTTTTTAGCTATTTCTTTCATTCGTTTTATGGGGGGAATTGTTTTACAGGGGGAAAGAAAAATAGAAACATTTTTTTAATGTAAAATTTTCTACCCTTTAAAAAAAAAATAGTTGAGCAATTCCCCAGATTATATTACATGACTTCATGTCCAATTATGCTATTCTGTTTTGAAATAATCACTGTTGTTCCAAGAGCAAAAAAGAAGTAACAAATAGTAAGCCAAAGGAATCAAAGACAGGAGATGGAGAAAAAAAATACAGCTAAATCTAGTTTACACCAGGATCTTTCACTGTACATCTCCATATCATTTTGTCCTCACAAACCATCCTTGCTCCCACCACATCCATACAGCGCTTCATATATTGCCTTTTGTGCTTTAAACTTCTCAGCTCTGTCTTTTTAGAGCTCTCATCAACTCCTTCCAACCATGACTTCTTTGGTCTTTCCCTTCCTCTTGACTCAGTCAAACTTTCTTCTTGTACTTGTTTTGTGATTCGATCTTCATTCATTCCTTCTGTATCAGTTCAGTGTACTTCAATTCAATGTACTTCATTCTTAACTGATCACTCCCTTTTGTATCCAGTCCACTTTCATTCAGCACCCATTCATTATTGACCCTCTCTTGATTAACCACATACATGCTCCCATTGCACCCAACTTTTATGTTTTTCCTTGCACTTCCATACAATAAAAATGGGCAGAAACACTCTAAACCAGTGTTTCTCAACCTTGGCAACTTGAAGATGTGTGGACTTCAACTCCCAGAATTCCCCAGCCAGCATGCTGGCTGGGGAATTCTGGGAGTTGAAGTCCACACATCTTCAAGTTACCAAGGTTGAGAAACACTGCTCTAGATCATCATTTTCACTTCTTTCAACCTTCAAACCAAATCTTCATTCCTGGCAACTGGCCACGTACTTCCACTTTACTACCAGCATTCACAAGCCTTAACATTTCTCCAACCATTTCCTCGTCTTCAGTAAACATTCTACCAAACTAGACAAATTCACCTACTCCCTGGGTTTTTTCTTTACCATTTAAGAATGACCTGCAGTAGTTTGCTCCATTTTTCTTGTCAAACATAACTGTCTTGGTCTTTGATGCATTGATTTTCAGATCATGCTCCTTGTGGTGTCATACAACTTTCTAGCGTTTGCTGCAGATCAATTGTTCTCAGCCACCCGTGTGGCCTTGTCTGCATACAAAAGTACACGTACATCCACACCCCCAACCAGTACACCTCCAAATGTCACCAGAAGCATTCCTTATATATTTATTTATAAATACATTGGAAACTTTAACTTTATTACAGTCACTATGACTCGCCGAAAGAGAAAAAATTGGTTTGCCCTTCTCCTGCCCTGTATTAAGCTGCATTTTGCTTCCCCAGTATCTGGAGTTTTGTGTTCTCTGGCCAGTGACCAAAGCTGGTGTCTCTTTTCCACTCCTTCGGGAGTCTGAAGATAACTCTTTGGTGGGGAGACAGAAGGAAACAAACTCATCAAGGGTAGAGTTCGGGCTAGTCCTTAGAGCATAGCTTTCCAAACTCTGTGTCGCGACACTTTAGTGTGTCACGAAGCGGCGGCGCGATGATGGCAGCGGCGCGCCATCGGCGCTTCCGCGTTTTAGCAAGGCCGCTGCCGCCGTTGGTGTGTCACCAACGGCGGCACTTTGGAAAGCACTGCGTTAGAGGGAATGGGGAGACCTGCCAGTGTCTGTCTTCCACTGGCCCTGTATGTCTGGGGCAGCCTTTCTCAACCTTTTGACCCTGAAGGAACCCTTGAAATATTTTTCAGGCCTCGGGGAACCCCTGCACATTCAGGCTCAAATACAGGCCAGAGGTTACAAAATTATATTCGTCTCATGTGGAGGCCTGTATATACACATTAACAGTGTTCTTACACTAAAAATAAAGAATGAGAGTTACCTCTTTAATGTGAAGTTGCCCAAATGTGAAATAATTGAAATAAATCGTGATCTCCCAGGGAACCCCTAGTGATCTCTTGCGGAATCCTAGGGCTCCACGGAACCCTGGTTGAGAAACCCTGGTCTGGGGTCTTGTCTGCTGTTTCCTCCCTCTTCTAACTGACTTCCTTACCTTACTCCTGTTCCAGACCATCAAGTGTTTGCTGATCCACCCCAATCCGGAGTCTGCCCTGAATGAGGAGGCAGGGCGCCTCCTGCTGGAGAACTATGAGGAGTATGCTTCCCGAGCTCGGCTGCTAACCGAGATCCACGCCCAGCCCTCCTCCGGCTTGCATACCAAGAACCCTGCTGAGCCTTGCTCCTCTTCAGCGGGTGCCTCTGGGGAGGGTCCCATGGCCAAGAAACACGCAGGTGACAGAGACAAGAAACTGGCTTCCAAGAAGAAGACTGACAAGAAGCGAGCTCTCCGGCGGCTTTAGGGGGCGGGGGGGGGGGGGCGAGGGTCCGAAACACAGGCGGGTTGTGGGCATCGGGGGTTCCATATTACATTCTCAATTTCCTCTTTTCCTCTGCCGCCTTCACTTTGAGACTGCAGTCCAACTTTGTCTTGCCCTTGTCGGATTTTTCTTCTTTTCAGTCTTTAAGTTATTTAAATTATAAAAGCAGAAAAATCTATTAAATGCCTTTGTTTTCTAAGGAAGGCTATTAATGTATGGTTGTGCCATCATATAAGGTGGGGGGTAGGGACCACATTGAGGATACCTGGCCCCTCTCCATACAATGAGGAACTTCTAGGGGCCCAAAGTTACAGAATTCAGTTGATTTGGGAACTCTGCTCTTTTGACTGAAAAAGCTGCTGTTTTCAGTTTAAGGGGAAGAACGTATTGAGGGGATTAGGTATGGGTTTATGGAACTGTATAAAATGGGGAAGGGTGTGATTTCTTCGATTTCATGGTCAGATTGTGAATTTGCCTCATACAGGATAAGGAAAATGTTTCTTCACCTAATACCCGATTCAGGAGTTCGTTGCCATGATACGGAGAAATGGACATGAGGGCAGCTATCTTTATAGAGGGGAGAATCTATGTGTCTTGGCGACAAAGGTCAAAATGAGACACTCTGTGTTTAAGGGTTGCGTAGATCTACCAGATGTTCAGGCAGGGGGAGGCTGGAGTGGCTGTTCTGGGAACATCTGCCTGGCTGTGTGGCAGCTTGATAGAACTGAGTGACCTCGCTTTCTTCAGGGGGAATTCTCGCATTTAAAACATGGGTGTCATAAGCAAAAAAGATGGTTCTCTGTGTCATTTAGTGCAGGTGATTATATGATAACCCTTGGAGGGGCTTTTTGAGAAGTGGCTGGCCAGAATTTCACACTTAAACATTAACTTGCAATGATTAAGATAATGTGAGAACTTGCTGGCCACATAGCTGCACTTCTGTACCAGAAGTTCAGGGCAAGATCAGCAGATAGGCCTTCTGTCCCACAATTGGCATTCCTGTCTGCCCCATCCAATTGGCCCTGAACAACTTCAGGTGGGAGTGTGTTCAGCTCAGAAATCTAACATTTATTGCACTTAGTTTATTTGTACAGTATTTCTGTGTTCATTTAGTACTCGGCAATCCGGACCCTTAATCATCACCTACAACTGCCACCACAGAGCAACTCAATATCTGCCTGCCCTTGTCTTTATCATTTTATTATCTAATTTTTATTGATGCTTAAAAACTTTTATATGAATATTTTGTGGGGTTTTCCCAGGTGGCAAGTCCATCGAATATTTTTTTTAACCTACTACTTTTCTGAAATAAATTACACATATAAACATTAACAAATCAATAAAATTAGAATTTCAGTACCATTTATTCAAAAAAATAAAACAGAGTGTACAGTTTAGGATGCCGATTCTTTTGAAATGGAACGGTCTTTGAAAGGAAGAAGGCCACAGTGATCGTAGTGGAGCTCAGCAGATCTATGGGAAGGCTTACTAGAGTACTGATACCATTCCTGAAAATACCTCTCTTCGTTTCCACTTCTATCTCCATGCATCAGCGGTAGAAGGAGCAGAGCTCTCGAGTTTGATCTTCAGTATCAGATGGGTAGTTGATGTGTCTCAGTGAAAATTGACACGGTCCACGTAGGGATTTGGCTTCAAATCCCATTTTGTAAGGAAAGTTGAGCTGATTCGTAATTTGCCCATTGGGACCTCTTCAAGTGAACCATTGTCCTGTAGCCCAGGCTATAGAGAAGTTTGCTCAGCATGCTGTAAGTGCTGTGAAGTATCAAAAAATGGCCCTGCCAATGCAAGCTGGGTTCTTTTCCAACTTGAGGAACGCATGTTCCCTTGGAAAGGCTCATCTGCATGGAAACTGGTGAAGCGTATCAAGTAATCAAAACAAAATATTTTTCACCACAGTTTATGCTGATACAGAACAGCAAAAGTTACTTTTGCCATCAGGTTTGCAATGCTTCTCCAAAGGGACATTGCAACGCAGGGCCAGGGGCAGAAATGGGCAGCTAAAATGATCCAGAAGCAGGAGGTCAATAGTGTTGGGTTTTGAAAAAAAGATGAGCTTTTCTCACATGTCATCCTATGAAAACAGTGGACAACTGCAATAGTAAATGCTTTCATGCAAGGTGTGATGACAGACCCTGGGTTAAATTATTTTAAATTGAGTGAGATTTGGCCCCCCAAATTTAGACTTTGGGGGTGGAAACCAGGGGTGAGTGTGGGAAGGGTGGTGATGCAAAGGGGGGGGGGGAGCCATATCACGGTGAGACTTGGCTTTTCCATTTCCCTCCCCCCCCCCCGTAAGATTTTTGGGAGTGGGTGGGGAGTCATTTATGACTGTCTTTTTTAGGGCTTGTGTTACGTTCTGCGTGGTTCCTACCTCAAAACAGTAGGAAACCACCTCACTGCGGTTCTGCAACCACAGAGGGCTCTGGATTTCCCAAAAGCTTGAGCTGTGCGATGCGTCCTGCAGCTTGGAGGATAGGCCTAAAAGGCAGGGAAAAGTCCCAGTGGCTCTGTGCAAGTGCCAGATCCAAAAATTTGGAGATCTCTACTTGTTGCTGGGGAAACCTCTGCAGCCTTGATTGTCGGGCTTCCCAGAGGCCAGCAGAGGGCACTGCTGCATTTTGAGTGTGCGTGTGTGGTGTTTAGTCCAATATTAACACATTTTGAGGCATCTAGAGATGCCTTCCATCCTGCAGCAGAGAGTGGGAACTATTGCATTCCTGTGTCGGACAGAAAGGGGTTAGAAACGCCAAGAGACCCTTACCAGATGAGTAGATTTCTTTTTCATAGACGGGGGGGGGGGGGGGGGCTGAGTTTTAAGACAGCCCAGCTTCCCTTGGTGGTGGTTGTGCAAGGGGGGCACAGACAGGGTTTAAATTTATTTATTTAAATTTATATCACCGCCCATCTCCCCCAATGGGTTTAGGCCTGGGTAAGAATCCAGCAGTATCGGCAGGCCTGCATCCGGCTCCTATTACTGTAGATGGAAAATATTAGAAGGTAACAGGTCCGAGACTTCTCTTACCTTTCTCTCCGTGGGCCTCTCACCCACACACGGACGTGCATGCACACACATGGTCTGTCCTACTGTGTGTGTTCAGAGCAAGAGCTGTTCCACTTGAGTGAATCGATAGCCAGGGAGGGAAGGAAGGGAGGGGATGTTGAGAGACCATAAAAATGTGAGCATAAATTAGGGATTGAAATTCTTTGCCTTGGAGGGTCGCATTCCTGTCAGCCCCACTAGATGGACCAGACCAGGAAATCAACTTCACAGGAAGGCTAAAGCTACTTTTATTGGCTATAATAAAATCTTCCAAGTCTGATTGTGCTATACCTCTTCCTCCTCCTCCTTATACTTCAATCAATTGGGGAGGCACCTCCCTGGTTCACTTCTGAATGGTACCGTAATTCTGGGCTTCAAAGATGTTTCGGCCCCTTTTGCCTGGGCAACGGTTCCTGCATATTTCTGATGGGGTCACCTTTTGGGGGCCAACACCAGTCAAGGCTGCACTTGTAGAAGTGCGTGAGGACAAAACCCTTGTTTCTTTCTGCAGCATCTGCCAAACGCTCCACTTGTTTGCTTGCTGAGCTTCCCAGGAAAGGGATAAGTCTGAAACGGCTTGCGGATGGCTTTTTGGTGCAGGGGGAACCTTAGGCCAACGACCGCAATTCGCTTGCTCCCATTCAAATGTTCTCCCCTTCAGTCTTAGCTCCTTGATATGGTGCCCTTTGTCTTGACTACCAAAACCAAGCCCCTAAATCTTGAGTTCTGGATCTGAATTTTTCTTTTTGCACCTCTCCCACTACAACAAAATCTTTCTTTTATTCTTTTTTTCCTCCTTAGGGAACCTGGAACTTGAGGCTTGCTAAAATTGTCAGCGTTTCTCTCCCCATTCCTTTGTTTGATTAAAAGCAACTTTTTAATTTATGTCCTGCCTTCCAAGGCACTCAAGGCCATGTACTAGTGATGCGCAAACCCAAATGTTTTGCACGGCCCTACAATGTACATACTTATTACTATCTACTACAGTGTTTCTCAACCATGGCAACTTGAACATGCTGGCTGGGGAATTCTGGGAATTGAAGTCCACACGTCTTCAAGTTGCCAAGGTTGAGAAACACTGATCTACTAACTCTGCAAAGTAGGTTAGGCTTACCCGAGATCCCCTAGTGCATAGCTTTCCAAACTCTGTGTCACGACACAGTACTGTGTCGCCTGCGGGGCCCAGGTGTGTCGCATGAAAACCTGGAAGTGCTGATGGTGCGCCACTGCACGTGGCAGCGGGCCATCAGCGCTTCCAGGTTTTCGCGCGGCACACCAGGACACTGCTGCCGCTGCGGCGCACAAAAGCCCAAAAGCGCCGTGGTGGCGTGTGAAAACTCGGAAGCGCTGTGGCGGCGGTGCTTCCGGGTTTTCGCGCACCACCACCGCCGTGCTTCCGGGTTTTCGTGCGCTGCCGTTGGTGTGTCGCCAATGGGAAAAGTTTGGGAAGCCCTGCCCTAGTGAGTTTTATGACGTAGTAGCTTGAACACATTTTCCAGTCCTAATTCAAGATTTTTAATTGCTATGTTGTTGTTTATTCATTCAGTTGCTTGTGACTCTTCATGACTTCATGGACCAGCCCATGCCAGAGCTTCCTGTCGGCCGTTGCCACCCCCAGCTCCCCCAAGGTCGAGTCTGTCACCTCCAGAATATCATCCATCCATCTTGCCCTTGGTCGGCCCCTCTTCCTTTTGCCTTCCACTTTCCCTAGCATCAGCTTCTTCTCCAGGGTATCCTGTCTTTGCATTATGTGGCCAAAGTACTTCAGTTTTGCCTTGAATATCATTCCCTCAAGTGAGCAGTCTGGCTTTATTTCCTGGAGTATGGACTGGTTTGATCTTCTTGCAGTCCAAGGCACTCTCAGAATTTTCCTCCAACACCACAGTTCAAAAGCATCTATCTTTCCTTCGCTCAGCCTTCCTTATGGTCTAGCTCTCGCAGCCATAGGTTACTACGGGGAACCATTGCTTTAACTATGTGGACCTTTGTTGTCAGTGTCATGTCTCTGCTCTTAACTATTTTATCGAGATTTGTCATTGCTCTCCCCCCAAGAAGTAAACGTCTTCTGATTTCCTGGCTGCAGTCAGCGTCTGCAGTGATCTTTGCGCCTAGAAATACAAAGTGTGTCACTGCTCCATCTATTTGCCAGTGATCAATCAAGCTGGTTGCCATAATCTTGGTGTGTGTTTTTTTTTGAGGTTTAACTGCAACCCAGCTTTTGCACTTTCTTCTTTCACCTTCCTCATAAGGCTCCTCAGCAACTCCTCACTTTCAGCCATCAAGTGGTATCATCTGCATATCTGAGATTGTTGTTTCTTCCAGCGGTAGGTAGGTAGGGTGAGAGTATACAACCCTGCCGTACTCCTTTCCCAATCTTAAACCAGTCCGTTGTTCCGTGGTCTGTTCTTACCATTGCTACTTGGTCGTTATACAGATTCCTTAGGAGGCAGACAAGATGACTTGGTGTCCCCATACCACCAAGAACCTGCCACAATTTGATATGATAATTACTATACTCCACAGGTTAAACGCAATTTCAGTGGAAGGTGTTTTGGGCCTGGAATGTGCCCTTAGATATTCATTCATGCATCTCTGAGACCAGAAGAAAAGAAATTTAGGGTAAATTGGAATGAGTTCTGGGTAGATTTGAATCTTGTTTGCCATGTTTTGGAAATGAAACAGCCATTGTCTGAGTTGTCTTCTAGGGTGAGTTTGCGTTCCATTTTTACTCTCCGCCAGGTGGCGCTTATGGTCAAAGTAAGGGATGAAAAGGGAGTCCAGTTTTTGTATTAATTCTTTGTCATTTTAAAGAGATGTCTTTGCTGTCCTTTGATTGGGCATATACAACCGCCCAGAGTTCCCCGTTGGGGGAAGTGGGCGGTCATATAAATTGAATAAATAATAATAATAATAATAATAATAATAATAATAATAATACAAGATGGAGAAAGAGGCTGGTAGGGGTGGTCAAGTAGAATTTCGGAGCAGAAAGGGTTGGCTGTGTCTTTCCTCTCAACCTTGTTCTTACGTCCTACTTGATCACAACAAGCTCCTTACAACCATATTTACTATGCACAGGGGGATTAGCGCGGATCAACTCTATCTCACTTGTGGTTAAAACTCAGTGGAGGAAGACCGGAGGAGTCTGGTTATATAATCACTGCCTTCCCTATGAAATCCTCCTTGTTGATGTCAACATAAAGCTTTGAAAGGACCCAAATGGCATTAGCTTGGTGCCTTTAATCGCTTCAAGGGCAAAGGGAGAAGAAAAATAAAGAGGGCCCATTTCCCAGCTTGCTGAAAGTTTTACTTCATTCTTTATGTCTGGCTGGAAGAAACTAAAAACAGTTTAACTGCCCTGCTCTGGAATTCGTAACTGCAGGGAGACAACCGTGAGTTAAGCTGGTGAAAATAAGGCGAAACTCTCCTTGACTCCTTTCTATCTGGAGAAGCTTTGCCTGCTAAATGTTGGTCAGTTCTGATGCTGCTAAAGCAGTGTGAAGGCAGCTCAAACAGACTGCATGTGTGTGTGATCCAGTGGGACTCGGGAAAGTAATATTCTTGAGGGATCAAGGATATTGAAGTGTGTGCGAAAGGAATTTAAAGCAAGAAGAGGCAGAACGTGGAGACTCATGGGCTCCTTGCAGATGAAGAATGGAAGCTGCAGGCCATTTGTAGTGATTTGGGCTTATTGGACAGCCGGGTTTAAAGCAGAGAGGCTCCCAAGCTGGGTGAGGGACCCCCATGATCAAAATGGATGTTTATGTTCTGAGGGAATGATTTCAACCAGATGTCTGCAGTTGCAGCTGGAAAGTGTTGCATTAGGTCCTTCAGCGTTGGTGTGGGGCCTTTCCCACCCCGCTGGGATCCCCATCCAGCCTCCGTTTGCAATCAGTACAGCCCCCTGGCTTCCCTCCACGGTCAGGGGTGACAGAGCCTAGCAGCTTTTACCCCCTTGATGCTGCCCTTGGACAATGTTCAGATAAGGGGAAAATAGTGCATTAACACCAGGACAAGTAAGCGGAGTTGTCGCACCCATGGGCTAGGGATGCGGCGGCGGCGGCAATGTCCTGGGGACACAGCGGAAAAAAAGCTCCTGCCCGGTTATGTTTGTGCCATGGTGAGATTCAAGTGAGGAAAGGCTCTAAGTAATTTTTCCTCAGCTGGCTGCTTTCCAGATGTTTGGTACTAGGAGTCCTTTACCGTCAGCCAGGACTTCCATGGATGATGGGATGTAGTCCAAGATATCTAGAGGGCATTCAGTTGAGGAAAGCTGTCCTAAGAAGAGAAGCCATCATACAATTTTATTAAGGAGCTTATAGGATGATTCTGTAATAAAATGATTTGTATTGTTCCCTACATGTGCGCTTGGGATAGCACTATTAAATATTCTGTGATATGTAGCCCACTGTTGAGATATTATTTATTGATTAGATTTATCACCGCCCAACTCCCACAGGTAATTTGGTAATCTTGTTGTTACCAAATATCCATTATCGATTGATTGGTGAATATTCTCCTTGGTGATTATTCTTTTAAACTCAGCAGCCTTTCTTGAACAACACACATTGATTTTGAATGTGTCCTATTTTATTAAATTAAACCCCCACACCCACACTTGAAAAGTAACCCATTTCTTAAATAAACAAGAAATAATGCTAATGTGATAAATGAAGGGAAGAAACAGAAATGCAGAAATATCCCCAGGATGATGGGGATATCCAGCCCACCCGTTCTGCCAAATAAGCAAAGCTGGAGGGGAGATGTCAAAGTGGGCTTTAAATGCACCATTGGGAAGGATGGGGAAAAGGAGATTAATCTTTAACGGAGAAGGTTGGCTATGCTGGTAAGTGCTAATCTTTCACCTGTGCAGAAATAGCAATCAAAAGAAAGATCAGGAATTAGGAGGCAAATCCCATTGGTCTGAATGCCACTTACTTCTGAGTAGACATGTTTTGCAACTTAGCTGCCTAGCGAGACCTGTCGGCCTTTTTAAGTCAGGACTGGTAGCTAGCAGCTAAGGGTGGATCAATGCCATCTGGTTGCCTGGTTTTATATGATTTCAGCCGACTTCCTTTCCCTATAAAGGATCTTGGAAATAATTGGCAAGACACTGAGAATCCTCCAATATACTGCAGATGTGCCTTTATGCTTCTACATTTGCTGTTAGAAAAGTGGGAGTTGAGGATTTCATTGGTAAGTGTTGGCTCCTCTTAAGTCGTGAGAAATGGAGAGTGGAGCACCAGTATGCAGTGAGTTAATGCTTGAGCTCTTGAGCTCATGAATGCTATTCATATATTGCAGTAGGGAAGAGTTGAACTTGCTCTGTTTAGAGTTCTAAAACAGGTGAGCAGATCCTGGGCTGCTCAGGTCATTTCTGGAATGAACGGATCTCAGTCCTGCAGTTTATCACATTGCTATTTTCTTTCTTTCTTTACAAATAATACAACCCAGGTGACAGTTTCCAAAACTGCATTCCATCCCTCATTGAAGAATTCTAGAAAACTATCAGATAAAAATGGGTTGGCTCCTACTGCTAATGGAATAAGTAGTCGGACTTGGAGAAAATAAGGAACACTGTTTCAGAGTTGTATTTTGTCTTTCACAGGGTACACAAGACACACAGACACACACTCTGTATTCTCCCTGCCTGTTCATCAGTCACACGTGCCACCTTTTCACATCTCTGGTTTTTTGCTTCCTGACCAACGTGGAAGCCCCTATTTTTCCTTGGGGTTGTACTGGATGAGGCTCATTATTGCGTCATTCTTCATCACTCCATCAATAAACTCCTTTTCAGCAATTTTATCTGCAAACACAAAACAAACCAATGTGTACAATGAAACGAATATTTAGGTAGTATATGATATGAGGAAGGAGTCAGTTGAGAAAAGGAACAATGTGGGTTACTTGGTAACAAGTGGAGGTTAAGAGACACATAATGCAAGTTATTTAAATGCTTAATTTTAGGCCCAGATTATTGTTTCCTATTTTATCTTTAATTTTTTTTAAAAAAATATGTCCTCCTAAGTTTTAAATCGGTACAGAACAAGGGATGTTAGAATGTGCAACAGAAAGGCAGAGTTCTGACAATGTCTCTTGGAATGGATGTTACAAACATGTTCCTGTATTAATTTTTGAACATTTGGGAAGTTATGGGCTGCAAATTTTCAGGCAGCCGCTAGATGGCAGCAAAGCATCAGAGTTTTCTGCATCGCTTTGCTGCTATCTACTGGTCCTACTGGGGCATGGTGGCTCAGCGGGTAAGACGCCAGGCTTGTCGATTGGAAGATTGCAAGTGAATCCCTAGCCCCGCGTGACAGAGTGAGCTCCCGCACTCGCCCCAGCTCTTGCCAACCTAGCAATTCGAAAGCATGCAAATGCAAGTAGATAAATAGGTACCACTTCGGTGGGATGGTAACAGCGTTCCGCGTGCATCATGCGGCCACATGACCGTGGAAGCGTCTTCGGACAACGCTGGCTCTTCGGCTAACAAACGGAGATGAGCACCGGCCCCTAGAGTCAGACATGACTGCACAAATGTACAGGGGGAACCTTTACCTTTTTTTTACTGGTCCTTCAGATTCCTGCAGCCCAGAATGGTAGCCCTAATAATTGTTGCTGTATTGGAGAAAGGCCATGTAATCTTGAGAAAAGGTGTGAAAATAGGTAAGCTTTCAGGATGGAGAGCTCTTCCCCACTTTTCCATTCCATGTTACACAAATGTTAAATGCAAGTCAAAAGTAGGCCTATTTTTTAAAAAATGGTTGAAGCTAGTTCTGTAAATGTTTTTAGAAGAAACAGTAACAGTGGATTAAATTCTGTCTAATTTGACTGAAATTATACTAGTTGGGTTCACACATTACATTAAATTATAATGTGATTTCTTTGATTTGGAGTAGCAAGTTGCATGAAGCCAGCTCCTCTAGTTTGTTAACCATACTTTATAGCTTAACCAGCCAACTGTGGTTTAACCATGGTTAAGAAACCAAGTTGTTACATATAATATGAGAGCTAATCATTGACTAGCCATGATGTCAACAGGACTAGATGGGCCAGAATAGGTTTTTATTGTACAACCCTGGACATTTATGGCAAGGTGAGAGAGTTCCAATGTGTCTTTTTTGATCTTCCAGGATAGAGAACAGTAATGCCTTGCTTTATGTACAGCTACAACATTGTAGGGTTAGTGTGTGTGATGGAGCAGAGAAGGCGTTGGATTAGGGCTGGGAAGACATGGGTTCTAGTCTTCCCTCAAGTGGCTTCTGAGTGGCTTCGGGCTGTCACTCCCTCAGGTTGTGGGGATAAGAGTCAGAATTCTTCCCCCCAAAGTAACCTGCCTTGAGCTCTTATAGAATAGGTATACATTATATATTTTACTTGTACATGATTATATGTACAAGTTCTATAAAAGGTAAAGGTTCCCCCTGCACATTTGTGCAGTCGTGTCCGACTCTAGGGGCCGGTGCTCATCTCCGTTTGTTAGCCGAAGAGCCAGCATTGTCCGAAGACGCTTCCACGGTCATGTGGCCGGCATGACGCACGCGGAACGCTGTTACCTACCCACCAAAGTGGTACCTATTCATCTACTTGCATTTGCATGCTTTCGAATTGCTAGGTTGGCAAGAGCTGGGGCAAGTGCGGGAGCTCGCTCCTTTCTCACTCTGTTCAAGTTCTATAGCTAGTAACAATAAATGGTAGAGGTGGGAGATGAAAGGCAAATTTACCAGCATCTCCCTTGTTAAAATATGCCCACAGCTTGTCAGCCCGTTTCTGGGGGGTGTTTTCATCCTCAGGCAAGTTCTTCTGTTCTTCTGGAGGGATCATCTTAAATATCGCCTGGCAGAATAAATGGAAACAAAAATTATAGTCATTCTTTCTACACAGCAAAGCTTCTTGATATTCTAAGTCCATTCCATGGAGTACCTGGAGCAACTGATTCTCAGCTGTAATGGATGGTCTCCTACCAGAGTTTTAGAAGAGCTAGGAGTCCTGCCCTCAGCATCTAATCCATGGCTCCAGGTCCTACTTCGGCCCATATTGCCTAAACATCTACGGTCCCCATGGATAAGGCGTCTGGATGTAATCAGAGTGGTAGGCTTGCCAATAGCTGCCTTATTCAGGGACTGTAAAGCTTGGGGAATCATCTAAAAGGACAAGTAAATAGGAGAGGAAAAGAAGGTAAAAGGCAAGTGTGGAAAAAGGGCAGACTGGGTGGCTAACTCTACAGAAAAATAATGGTTGAACGCTTTACAAAAATAGAGAAGTGCAAGGGAGAGGATTTTTAAAATCACATTTATATCCCCGTGTTCTTGTTTGCAGCCCAGACACAGCAAACTCAGGGAAGGGGGTGCTTGCTTTGTACCCCTGTGCGGTCAGTTTTGTTGCACCGATGAGTAAGAATTTCCCAACTCCTGCAGTGAGATTCATGGCTGAGTATGGATTCAGACTGGGATTTTCTTCATGCAAAATTACCATACCAGATTTTTAAAAGCAGATGCCTTTGAGTCAGGTGTGGCTTCTGGTGACTTCGTTGGCATGACTTGTGGTTTCCAGGGCACCATTATGGAAGTGTTCTGCCATTGCCTTACTCCAGTAGCTTGAGTTCCTAGGGTAGCTTTGTGACTTCTCGGTTGGTCACCCATTCAAATAAATACCCAGAGAAGGACTCAAAGATGTACTAGTTTATACTTGGGAGTTAGGGAACCTGTGACTATGGAAGTATTGTCCTAGAGTTCTCATCAGATCCAGCTAGTATGCTCAACATCTGGAGAACCTTAGGTTCCCCACCTCTCACTTTAGCACTGCTATATCTAATTTTCCTGCTTATTTAATAATGAAACCAGCTCCATATGAGTGGATTGATAGGAGCTCTAGCAGGTGTACCATATCTGGGCTGCAAAAATCCAGATGTCCACTAGATGGCAAATAGTCCAGATACGATATGCTTAAAGTAGAAGATCATCAATGAATCCATAGAGACTTATCTGTGTATTTTGACTTATGGAAGGCCTCTTCAACCTGGTACCCTTCAGATGTGTAGGACTGCAACTCTCATAATTCCCAGCCAGAAAGACTGCCAGCTCTATAATTACATTATGGCTGTAACTCCTGCCAATTATCTCTGTGCTGAGGACCATAGAATCCTGGAATGATGGTCTGGTGCATTTGGAAGAAAAGGTTGATTTGGGCCAGCCTGTTCAGCAAGGCCATTTTCTTCCTGCAAACTGCCTCTAGATGCTGAAGGAGGCTGATCAGCTAGGGCCGGCTCACAGAAACTTTTCCCTTGCAGCCAATTACCAATATCTGGTGCTTATATGATACAGTCATGATAGGCAGCTGTGGTCCTTCAAGTGTTGGACTACACCTCCCATCATCATTCATCCTGGTTCATCCTGGTAGGAGGCCCACCCAGTCTGTGATGTCCCCTGTTTTTCTGCTGTTCATCCATAAGACCATGTCAAGGTTATCAAGAGATGGAGCATATCTACTTGGGATCTTGGGTTGGTTGCCTCTTAGTTATGTCTCACTGGAAGGGCTGGGGGCTGTTTAGCGTGGGGTCCCTCTAAGTGGCTGGTAACGAAGAACCTAAGTGTTAAGAAGGATTTGTCTTGTGAGCTTTATTTGAGCCTTCCATAGCCAGTCACCTTCCAAGAATGTTGGAAGCAGAGTTCCTGAAATGTCTATCTGACCATGCTGGTTCTGGGAATTCTCTGGATTTACTTGGAACACATCTGGAGAACATTGAAGGGCCAATTGTCATGAGCAAAAACAATAATATAATATATATATAATATCCTGCTACTAGGCTGCACATCTGAACACTGAGGTCACCCAAGTTCATGTCAAATCTTATTTCAGTTTATCCCAGATTGAGCTTGTAAACCTTTCTCTGATTGAGATTTAAGATTCCCTACATTCAATCTCCCTGAAAAATACTGCATCGTTTTAGAATTCCCCGTCTGGCATTGCCAACACCAAATCTGCTGGGCTGCTTATGTATTTGCTCTGGTGTTTGTAAAGACTGTTGGGTCTAATCCTGTGTCTTTGATGAAGCAGTCTTATCATACAAAAGTTAAATAGGTTTTTCCACATTTACATCCATGCACACCCACGCTTCTCTCTCTCTCTCTCTCTCTCTCTCTCTCTCTCTCTCTCTCTCTCTCTCTCTCATTTGTTCTGATAGAGTTGGTAATTTTTGAACTTTTTATTTGTCCTCCTTTCTATGCTTTGAGTTACAGCCTGACACATACAAATTAAGCAGATCAAGTTGTTTTCTTCCCGCATTTCTATGCCGTTAATCCTTTTATTTCTGCATATTAAATGCCTGCTGGTAAAGGCACAGGAGCAGAAACAGGTTAAGTTGCAACTTAGCTCACCAGTTGTAGAGAGTAAAGAAGATGGAGTTGACTAAGTTACGCCAGTTCCATTGCCAAGGCGACAAGGGCCAAAACTTTTAAGTCCACAACAGACAGATAATATTCAGAAGAGCTTCAGACAGACACCTCCCTAATTCACTGAGCTATAAGTAGGAGGGGGGATGTAAAACATAATCAGATGTGCAAGATTCTGTTATTGTAGCCACTCTCAATAAAAGTCGTTTTAGCCTTCCTGTGGAGTTGATTTCATGGTCTGGTTTACCTAGAGGGGCTAACATCAATCTTCCCTCCAACAACAACCCTGTGAGGTGGGTTGGGCTGGGAGAGAAAGAGGCCGGGCCAAAGTCACCTATCTGGTTTCTTTGCCTGAGGAAGAATTAGCATTCCTAGTTTCTAGTTGAGCACCTTAACCATGGCACGATGTAAGTATAACGTGTGCAATTATGCTCTTCAAGCAATGAAGGCAGTTTTACAGTATGTACGTACACAGATCCTGTGTGTACTGTGCCATAAACCTCTAGGACTTACAAACTTATTTGGGATGTTATAAACCACAGACTCTGTACAGAATTCATTCCTTCTAAAACCAAGGAGACAATACGCTTCTAATGAAGAGTGGTTAAGTGCTGTGAATTTCATCTTCACTCTTCAAAGCCAAGTTGCTGCTGCTTGTGAGTTTTGAGAGGACCAACTGAAGATGTGTTAACAATTTCCACTGATGGGTGACACTCATCAGTTCATAATCAGATCCAAGATTTGTAAATCCTACCTATGAAAAAGATGCCTAATCGATAAAAACTGGTTTTGTTGTGGTTTCCTAATGTGGATGTTGGGTTTAGAAAATTTGGGATTTTTAAAGTGCAATATTCATGCATACACTCCCCCCCCCCCCGCATATGAATAAACTAATGCACAGGACAAGGTTGATATAATATTTGCATTAAAATTAAACAAAACTTAGGTTCAAGCAAACAGGTAAGGTGTTTTGGAGACTGACTACTGCACAGCCCAATTGTTCCATCTATAAAATGGGAGCAATACAGGCCTATCTTAAAAGCAGCGTATCTTAAGAGAATACTTTGTTCTTAGTTGTGATCTGCTTTGGGGTCTTTTGCTAGACTGAGAGGCAGATATGTAACAAATACATATCCTATTGTTAAATTCTTTGGTTCCTTTCGTACTGTTTAACCTCCTCCCAGTTTTCACATAAGCCATTTCTTGAAAATGTTTCCACATGACTATGGAAGCGTCTTCAGACAACGCTGGCTCTTCGGCTAACAAACGGAGATAAGCACCGGCCCCTAGAGTCGGACACGACTGCACAAATGTGCGGGGGGAACCTTTACCTTTTACCTCTCTCAATCAATCAATCAATCAATCAATCAATCAATCAATCAATCATCTTAGTTTTAGCAAGAAGCCAATTTGGGCCTAATATTTTATTTATTGCATTTCTATACCATCAGATGCAACAAAAATGACTCCTGGTAGTTTATAATATAAAAACATAAAAGCCAATAAAAGCATTTAAAAAACCCACAAGGCAGTAAGTATAATAGTGATGTGGAATCAACACAAGACTCAAAGCACAAATAATCAAGGCTAACTGCGGTCTTTATTGATACAGTATGCACTGGAATTTGGGAACTATTAACGGACTTGCTTTTTCACTGAAGACTTTTTGCAAGAAGTTATTGATTCAACATACTTGTTTGCATTGAAAAAAAGGAGAGGAAAGCTAGTTACAGCACCACCACCTCCCCAACAGTCTGTTCTGCCCCGTTGCACCTTCAGGGCATTCACGGGGCACCTTTTGCAGATCCTGCTACAGATAAGTTAAAGGTAAAGGTTCCCCCCCGCACAGTTGTGCAGTCGTGTCCGACTCTAGGGGCAGGTGCTCATCTCCGTTTGTTAGCCGAAGAGCCAGCATTGTCCGAAGACGCTTCCGCGGTCGTGGCCGGCATGATGCACGCGGAACGCTGTTACCTACCTACCGAAGTGGTACCTATTCATCTACTTGCATTTGCATGCTTTCGAATTGCTAGGTTGGCAAGAGCTGGGGCTAGTGTGGGAGCTCACTCCATCACGCGGGGCTAGGGATTCGAACTTCCGAACGTGTGATCTTCCGATCGACAAGCCTGGCATCTTACCCGCTGAGCCACCACGCCCCTTACAGATAAGTTTACCCTCAGCAATTAATTCGGCTTTTTCCACCGCTGAATAAATTGCTCCTGGAGTTGAAGTGAGTGTCCTCCTTAATATACTTTAGAAAGGGGTCTCAAAGCTTATTTATTTTCTCAGGCATTTTAATGCCATTGTTTTAGCATTTGGTTTTATTCATGGTTTTTAACGTTTATTCTTCTTTTAAAAAGCTTTTGCTCCACCTTGTAACCCACCTAAGAGCCAACGAAAACAAGCGTAGCCTAAAACATGTATGTGTGCATGGGAGCATGTGCCCTGAAAAAAAATTCTGTGGATGGAGGAGAAAAATGGGCAATTTAGTTTGTTGTTAATTTAGAGTCCCGTGTGTCTGCCAATTGGGTAAATCATTGTGATAGAAAACCTCTGGCTAAGATGAGAGGAAAAAGGGCAACCCGCTCTAAAAGTTACGTTTTGCACACTCTGTTTTGGAGAGCATTTTCCTTTCAGTTTAAAGACATCTACAGAAAGTACAAAGTTTGCTATATAGGGATGTCTGAATGAAAGCAGAATTGTGACACAGGTCTGTCCATAAATATCATTTGTTATGAGAACGAACAAATATTTTGAGAGCCAGTTTGGGGTCATGATTAAAAGCACCGGGCAACCAGGAGACCCTGAGTTCTAGTCCTGCCTTAGGCACAAATCCAGCTGGGGGCCTTGTGGCCAGTCCCCCTCTCTCAGCCCGAGGAAGAACAAGGCAAGGCCAAACCACTTCCGAAAAATGTTGCCAAGAAAACTGCATGGACTAGTCTGGATAGTTGCCTGGAGTCAAGATGGACAAAGACAAACACACCCACAAAGGATAAAAAAAAGGAGCTGCTGTTGTCTTGGAGAATCTTGTTTCAGGATTGCTTCTGAATCAGGCTGCAGCTATACTTTGACAGAAGGAGATGAAACAAAGGGTTGAAATAGTTTCAGCACTGACTTTGTCGGAATTTGCTCTGTGCTCTAAATCAATGGGTTTGGTATTGCAACCTCAGATGGGAAAGGCCATTAGAAGACCGACTAAGGCCTTGCATTTCAGTTTAGGACTGGGGACCCCAGCTATACACACTCTGAAAGGACACAAAACTTTCCCCTTGAAATAGAAAACTCTCATAACTTGGAAGAAGCTGGACTTGATTCTACTGAATAGGATCCCCCCCCCCTTTAAATGGGAAACATTCTAGAATATGTTATTTTAATGCAGTTTAGACTTGGCTTCAGGAAGGCGATAGAACCATATAGGTAATTTTCTCCCATCTTAGATTTTTTTTAAATTGCACCCGCTGAAGAACATTGGATAAGAAATTTGACTCTGAGAATTAATATAAAACCCAGCTCAGTTTAGGATTTCATGCAATGGCTTTGACCATGGAACATACCCTTGTATTCTCTCTGTCCCAGGTTGTATAATGGGAATATTTGTAATTTATTTCACCAATTTATTGTGAGGATTAACTGTACTGTGATTTGTTATTGGTTTGGCACAAGTTGTGTGAATTCAGCCATATTACTTTGACTGGTTTATGGGGTATGTCATATTACAATGTACAAAGCCAGCCAACCATGGTTTATTCAACCATGTATGACTTTAGCATGATGTGTGAACCAGATTTCATCTTGTTAATGCCTTGTAGAACTTGGTAGAACATCTTTGGGGAAAGCCACAATGGTTAAACATGCTTGAATTAATTTAGATTAGTTGATATAGAGACAGTGGAGTTGTCCAACAAAATGGGTACCCACACAACTTTATCAAAAAGTGCCTGACCACTCAACCCACCACAGCACAACTAAAACAAGCTATGAAAACAAGCTAGTGGTTAAGGCAACAGGCTAGAAACCAGGAGACTCAGAGTTCTAGTCCCGCCTTAGGCATGAAAGCCGGCTGGGTGACCTTGGGCCAGTCACACACACTCAGCCCAACTCACCTCACAGGGTTGTTGTTGTAGGGAAAATAGGAGGAGGAAGGAGTATTAGGTATGTTTGCCGCCTTGAGTTATTTATAAAAAAGGCAGGATGGAAAATACTGCTATACATCAGAAACATCTCAGAAACTACCAACAGACTATTACAACCACATGGCATCACCGTAGTATACAAACCAACTAAAGCCCTCCAAAACATCTTAAGCAAACCAAAAGACCCAGTAGCCCAAGAAGGAAAAACAGGAGTCATCTACAACATACAGTGTAAAGACTGTAACAGCCACTATGTAGGACAGACGGGCAGAAGACTAGCGGAGCACATCCACGAACACCAACTAGCAGTCAGAAGACAGGATGAAAACTCCTTAATCTCACAACATGTGGACAGACTCAACCATACTTTCAACTGGGAAACTGTGAGCATCCTAGTCCAAGCCAAATCCAAAAACACTAAGGAATTCCTGGAAGCTTGGCACTCAGACAAGTCAGCCATCTACAGGTACATAGAGGTAAACAACATTTACATACCATTCAAAAGAGACAATAAAAAAGCTAAAAAGGAAACAAAAAGACCAGAACACCTCCTTACCAGCAATCAACACCCAGATAAGCAAAGATTAACACCAGGATTAAAACCAGATGAACAATCAAGCAGTCAACAGCAGCCTAATCAAGGAACTACCAAGGAGAGAACAACACCCCCACCAACACTGTCAGGGCAAGCTACTGTATATGAACAGGGAGCAAACCTGTCTGTGAGTTCTAGTCCCGCCTCAGGCACGAAAGCCGGCTGGGTGACCTTGGGCCAGTCACACTCTCTCAGCCCAACTCGCCTCACAGGGTTGTTGTGGGGAAAATAGGAGGAGGAAGGAGTATTAGGTATGTTCGCTGCCTTGAGTTATTTATAAAAATAATAAAGGCAGGATAATAAATAAATAAATAAATACATACATACGTACGTACGTACATACATACATACATACATACAACCATTATTCCCTCCCATTGATTACAACTGCCTTGATTTGGGCAAGTGACCCAGCCTCTCATAAGAATGGCAGTTTCTGTGGCTTGAGCTGGTCCAGGGAGGATGAGACCTGAGACCCAGTTAAGTTGGACAGGACGACATACTTGAATGGGAAGGACTGGATTTCACAAGTTTCCATCTACAGGTAGTCCTCACTTAATGACCATTTGTTTAGTGATGATTCAGACTTACGACGGTGCTGAAAAAACCAACTTACAACCGGTGCTCCACTTACGACCGTTGCAGCATCCCCATGGTCACGTGATCACGATTTGGGCGCTTGGGCAACCGGTTCACATTTATGTCCATTGCAGCATCCTGTGGTCACATGATCGCCATTTTCAACCTTCCCAGCTGGCTTCTGGCAAGCAAAATCAATGGGGAACCGCGTGATTCACTTAACCACATTGTTCGCTTAATGGCCGCAGTGATTCGCTTAATGACCACCACAAAAAAGGTCGTAAAATCGGGTCGGATTTGCTTAATGACCGCTTCGCTTAGAAACCAAAATTCCAGTCTCAATTGTGGTAGTTAAGCGAGGACTACCTGTACCAGAGCAGGCTTATTCTAACCCTAGGAAGGTGTGATGCAAGGGAAGATGGTCCCCATATGATCCAAGTTTCAGAGGGACCAAGGCAGTAACAAGAAGGAGCTGAGTACAAGCTTTTCCCACAAGCTCTCTCTTCTTCCTTTCCAAAACCATTAACAATAAATATGCTCAGTAGTTATTACTGTGCTATTGCGCAAGAAGACTTTTTCATCACACATTGTAAATGTCCAACCCTTAGGAGCTTTCCTGAATCCCCCTACCTCCATGTCCCTGCCACAGAGCACCACCTCCACTCCCCAGAACTTCCTCTGCACTCACTGCAATGATCTCGAGAACTTCGTTCTTGCTGATCTCTCCGTTGCGGTCTACATCAAAGAGCGAGAAAGCCCACTCCAGTTTGAGGTTGGTCTTGCCAGATGAGGTCAGATGCAGAGCGATGATGTACTCCCGGAAATCAAGCGTCCCATCATCATTGGTGTCAAAGCTTCGGAAGACATGCCGAGCATATACCTTGGGGTCAGAGTTGGGGAAGAAATTGGCGTAGATCTTTTCAAACTCAGACCGACTGATGCGCCCGTCAGGGCATTGTTTCTGGAAGCTTTCATACCATTTGCACAGCTCATCCTCTGAGTACTTTGTGTTCAGTTTCAGATCGTCAAGGATCTCCTTGGAGAGCATCCCGCTCTTCTTATTCCCCATTGTTTGGTTGGATGCTCACCGCCCCAACAATGCTTCACCAATGCTGCTAGAGCTAGCCTGTGCTGTCTTGCTTCAACTGAGCTAGTGGAAGGGCAGATGACCAGAGCACCTTCTTATATAGACTGCTGGGGATGGGCCTTAGAACCTGTCCTTGCCTCCCCTGATGGTCATGAATGCACAAACCCAGATATCACACATACAAAGGGAGAGACTATTTTGGTTGTGCTGATCACCGTTGCTCCAAGCCCTTTAGCACAAAGGAAATCGGCTTTAGGCATCACTAGTCTTTCTGCCTCCTGTCCCCTCATCCCTCTAGCCTTTAACAGCCCAGCTCTATTTCAGACTGTCAATCCTGAGGTGTATGTGGGTGCTGGAAAGAACAAAAATATGAACGGGGAAAGATGGGCAGATAGTTGGACAGGCAGTCTCAGTCATTGATGTGTTGGCCACTAAAAGCTAGTGAACTATATTTCAAGTAGTAATTTTGGATTTAATTCTCACTCAGTTCAGGGAGGGAGGGAGGGAGGGAGGGAGGGAGGGAGGGAGGAAGGAAGGAAGGAAGGAAGGAAGGAAGGAAGGAAGGAAGGAAGGAAGGAAGGAAGGATACACCAAGTTAAATTGTCTCTTTCCATCCTGTTTGACCCCTATGGAAGAAATATTAACAACTTAGTGTTTTAATTAAGAAATATCTCACTTACTACATTTTCAAATTAGGTAATAGTTTTTTCATCCAGATAAATAGGTATTGTTTTCATCAAAGCAATGCTATATAATTACAGTAATTGCCCAAAGGCAGAGGTGTATTTTGGTAGACATGATCACAGTTACTGTATACATGGCTACTCAAGGAACAAAAGAGAGCTTTATTAGTTTTATGATGAACGTGTCTAATGTGTAATGTAACTACGTACACTGTATGATATAATACCTGTATTCTGACAATCTTGGGGGATGTGGTTAGTGCTGCCCCTGCCCCATCTCAAACTTGGTTTTCCCCCAAGCCATTGAGACTCTGTCCCAAGTAATACTATTTTTCTTCACTGGGAACAAACTGTCTTAGCCACAGAGGCCTCTTGGTAAAATCGTACCTGTGACATAATCTCACATAGCGCTCCAAGAACAGGTATGAATATTTCTGTTGCTTTGTGAAGTTGGTTTCCTAGACTGTGGTTTAGATAGCTGTCTCTATTATTATTTTTAATTGCTCTGTTTAGTTGTTGGATGATGGCTTTAGAATTTTAGTCTGTTGGTCTTCATAATTGTCATTTCAAAGCCTTTTCTGAAAACGGGTGCTACAAGTCAAAAGCGTCCATGGTGCTGGTGGGGGAGTCAAAAGAGTTTAAATGGCGACCATGACGATGTGATCAAAGCCCCACCTCTTTTTACATGTGTTGCATCATGCATTTGAAAGTACCATAATGACTTTTTGACATCCCCTCTGTGTCAAAAAACCTCAGAGATTGTTTTCTTTTTTCCTTTTAAACTGAAGGCAGCCTACAACTGCCATCAATTAATTTATAGAAAATTTATAGAATGTGGCTGCATTGACAGAAGCTTGTTGGAGGAAGCGATCATGGCTAGTATAGTTTATTTACTGAGATTTGGTGGGTTTTAACATTAATCATCTAGAGCAGCGGTCCCCAACCTTTCTGGCACCAGGGACCGGTCGTGGAAGAAAATTTTTCCACGGACCGGGGGGGGGGGGGTTTGCAGGCGGGAGCCAATCGCGCTCACCAGGGGCGGGGTAATCATGCGCACCGTGGGGCGGGGTTTGCAGGACGGAGCCCCACGGCCCACTTCCTAACAGGCCGCAGCCCACTAGTGGGCCGTGGCCCACAGGTTGGGGACCCCTGATCTAGAGCAGTGTTTTTCAACCTTGGCAAGTTTAAGATGTGTGGACTTCAACTCCCACACTTCTTAAACTTGCCAAGGTTGAGAAACACTGATTTAGAAGGACTTTGGGCCTCATGATTTATGGAGTCAGCCAAGCTATCACTATGGCGATATAAAGCCAGCCTGCATTAGTGTTACATCACTCTAACAGTGGCTGCGGAATTCTGGGAGTTGAAGTCCACACATCTTAAACTTGCCAAGGTTGAGAAACACTGATCTAGGGCATAGCTTTATTCTATTCTATGCAAGCCGTACATTTGGGGGGACTGGACTGTTTGTTATATAAGATGTCAACCCCTCCACTGGATAAAAATGGCTCTATATACAATAGCTTAGGAGTTGGACCTTGAGTGACTTTGGGCCAGTCATTCAGCCTCACCTACCTTACAGGGTTGTTGTGGGGAAAAGTAGGAAGGAGTGCTATGTCTGCCACCTTGAGTTCCTGAATGAAAGACATGGTATAAATCTAACAGAATCATAAACAGGAGTGAGTATTTTCAAGTGGTGGAGTATGTGAACATAAACTGGAGGCAAAGTGTAGCAAAAAGGATGACTGATCGATTGGGTTGAGTTTCGGGCTAGGGTCGAAGAGATTTGGGTTCCAATTTCCCCTCCACGACAAACCTCTTTAGCTGGCTATGAGCTAGCCATTGTTGCTCAGCCTAGTCTGCCTCGCAGATTTGATGTGAAGAGAAAAAGATGTAGGCAGAAGAACTGCATACATTAGTCTGCTTTGATAGGGAGGGAGGGGAGGTATAAATGGAATAAAACCCCTTTAGGACTGGATCTCATTAGAATGCAGGCGGTAAATCTAAGAGGCTTACAGATTCTCATGCCGGGATCCAGGATGTTCCTCCTCGTTCCTGGCACTCCTTTCTAATATGCCTCTTCTGAAAAACTGCCAGCAGCAGTTCTTGCCTCCCTGTTGCTCCTGTCGTGGAATCACAACCCACATTTCTCTGGCTCTTTAATCTGGCTAAGGGATTCACTCCCGAACTTCCCACCTCAATTTCTCAGTCAAGACATTCTTTTCCATGCTGATGCACAGGCTCTGATTGTGAGGTAGTATGGTGTAGTGGGTAAGGAGTTGGGAGACCTGGGTCCAAGTCCCTCCCAGCCACAGATGCTCATTTGGATGACTTTGGGCCAGTCACTCTCTCTCAGCAAACCTGTCCCACAGGATTGTTGTCGTGAGAAAACTCGGTGGAGAGAACACTAGATGTACAGTATGCTACCTTCAAACTTTCTGGAAGAAAAGCAGGAGATACGTTTTACAAATAAATAACACTTTGACATACTCAAGAGGTTAATTGCTCTGGTCCATTGCTAATTTGGCTGCCCCTTGCTAGCCTTGGCCATATGTTCAATCCTCTTTGCCCTTCCAGCTTTGTCAGTAAAGCAGCATTAATGTCAAATGAAATCCGTCAGGATTCAATTGAGTGTGCGTGCGTGCTTGTGTGTACATGTATATGCCGTAGAGACAAACTTCCTTTGTATTGTGGAAGGAGAGGAAAAGATGGGCAGAAAAGGTTTCCAGTCCCTGTCTCCTTCCCCCATTTTTTTTTTCACTCTAGTGGTGGTGGACCCATCCAGCTAGATGGCCAGTGAATTCAGTGATCACTGTAGTTTAGAAACATCTTCAAGGAACTAGGTTGGTTATGAGTACAGAAAGGAAGTAGGCAGTGTCCTAGTAAATCTCTCCCTTGCATTACAACAAGAGAGGAGGAATTCTCCTACAATGCAGGAAAAAACATCTGGGAACCCATTTGAAGCTCCTTGCCCTCCTCCTGGCTGATCAGCACAGAGACAACCCAGGATCCAGGCTTTAGAATTGGAGTCTCCAATTTGTGGAAACCCACTCCATTCTTAGCTCTGTGCTAAGGAATTTCTACCTTTGTTGACAGTTCTTGGTATTTTTGTGTTCTTGACTAGTGGCTGGCTCAACCACCTCCTTGCCTAAAGTTTTACAAAACACTCTTCCAACACGGTCACAGATCCAAGGCTAGATTTGTAAACGTCTTAGAAAATTCAACTTCATTTCCTCATCTTATAAAAATTAGGATGTAATTTATCCTGCTGGTTGTGGGAACAGGTAACAAAATCAAGCAGATGAAGTCCCAGTCTTCAGATCAGATCTCTGGAAGTTCTAGATCTGATTTGGGATGTAGAAATTTGGTTTGTACCTGATCAGTCATCTAGCCAATATTGACTGGGTTTACACATTGCACAGAACTTAGTTTGGTTTTGATTGCATGCTGTACAAACTCAGAAAATTGTGGTTTAATCAATAAACCTTGGCTTAGTAAGATGTCTGAATCAGATCACAGAGAGAGAGGTCTTCCACGTAAATTGTTTCCTGTTCCTTTTAATTGGAAATGACAGGAATTGAAGATGGAAATTCTGTAGGAATTCTGGGATGGTAGTACCAGAACTCCATGCAGCTGCTTATTAGTATATAGCAGAGTAGAAGCGTTTCCATAAACTTGCACAAGGCTTAATCAGTTCAAAACACAAAATAATCACACTTCACACATTAATGTAAAGTTACATAATAAAGAGTTTACAATTTTATTGTAACTCACAGTTCCTTAGTAGAAACGGTCCATGCATGCGAGCAAGAAGGTTCTGACCAAACCCACAGTTGTCTTTAATGTGGCCTTGCTGTATGGAAGTATGAGAAACACGCGGCAGCAGCCATAGCTGCCATCTTCCTTGGTAGGAGATCCGAGCAGAAAGAGGAAAGAGAAGGGAACAGGAAACGGGAAACCGGGATTCAGCCCCTCCCACACAAAGCAAGTAAGATTAGGTTACAGCAGAGGCTGCCTCCTCCTTCAAGCTTGTGTGAGACGTGCTTGGTTGAAACCCAATCTCTAACAAATTCCCCCACTGCTCCCAGGTTATTTTACCACCACAGATCTACTGTGCCACGGACATTTAGCTGGGCCATTCAGGATTATGGGCACATTGTAGGTTGGATTCAAGTTTAATCATCCTTTAAATATCAATGGTACTAAAGTTAGTCATGATTTTTATTGGGATCAAGTAGAGTTGCTCTTGTTTGTCCAAGTAAGTGCCAGAACTGATCTTTAAGCGAAATCCCTGAAAGTATGTAGAAAATCATAGAATCATGGAGTTGGAAGGGACAAAGATAATCTAGTCCAAATCCACCCCATTTAAACCATCCTTGTGAAGTGGCTGTCCAGACTCAATAACCCTCCAGAGAGGCAGAGCCCGCAATTTCCATAGGTCAGAACTGTTCCTTTGCTGTACAGATATTACCATCAGAAAGTTTTTTCCTTGCATTTAAACAAAATCTAGGTAGCTGTAACTTCTACTCATGATTTCTGTTTCTAGTTTCTGTCTTTCTAGCACCCGCCTCACCTAGCTCAGGCCAGGCCAAACCAAAATGAAAAATGATACAATTTTTAATGTTAAAATGAAATGGAAATAATACTGCTAACTATTATTCTTTTCCTATTTAACATTTCTACTCTTTTTGCTCCCTCCTCCCTCCACTGAGAGGTTTAAATCTGGATCCAGTCTCGGTATTCTAAAGGCATTGGTTTTCATACTGTGCTCTGAAGAATACATGGAAGCTTACCAGGGGCTCCTTCAGAAGAATGTCAATTTATATTTATATATTACAGGTTATTGAATGGGTTCTGCCAATTTAGTTACAGCCCTCTTTGGCTGGTTGGGTGTGTACCTGCAGTGCACAATGTGCTCCATTCCTCACTCCATGTATTGTGTCCAAGTTTCTCCGATGGCCACTAAGTTACAGGAACTCCTTAATTGCCACCTTATCATTCCATCATCCGTATCCCAGTGTGATTGACACAGAAATCAGGGTGGGGGAGCCAGGAACCAAATTTAAGATCTGCAGCAGCAGTTGGGCTGGCAGGAGAGGAGACGAGACCAACCAAGTTTTGCTAGGCACTGACTTGAGTGGAATCAAAAGAAGACAGAAAGCAGGATCGTGGCCAGGCACTAAAGTTCTGGAAAGAATGGGGGGGAAATAATTTCTCTGCAAGGAAGACAGACTCTCAGCTGAGGTAAGTAAGGAATAGGTGGACAAGAATATACTCAAAAGCCACACCAGGATTTGCACAGCACTGCAAAGGCTACCCTCCAAATTGGGCTGGGGTAGTATCCAAGGGGGAGGGTTGTTGAGGGATAAAATGAAGCTTATGGTACCCATTTTGCCCTTTAACTCTTTCTGTCAACCCCACAAAATTTATGAGGGTAGGGTGAAATGTCTGACCTTATCCAAGCTGGAGGGCTTTGTGGGATGCTGGTGTAATCACGCATTTGGTACTTCTCTGCAGGTGAAAGGGATGGGGGGGGGGGATTTGTTTAGGTTGCTTTTCAGTGCAAAACTGACCCAGTTTAGCATTTTCAAACCCAAATATGGCCATTGTTTGAAATGGCTAAGTCTCCAAATGTTGTGATGCAATCTGCCAACAATTAAAAAAAATGCGTATTAAGGAAAAGTCTGTACAAAATGCATAGCATCATGAAAATAATGTATACAATTGCAGTAAATTAGGGAAAACATTTGCAAAAAATATGTACATTAGGCATAATTGCCAGTGAAGTGCGGTTGTTCAGATGTTGGACCAGACAGGATCGTTCTAAGTCGAAATTCCCACGTAACTTTGAAGCTTTGGGCCAGTTACTCTCTTTCAGAGCAACCTATTTCATAGGATGACTGTTGTGGTGACAAAATGAGGGGGAGAGGGGAGCCTTCTATATGATACCTTGAGTTCTCAGAGGAAAGGCAGAATATGAATACAATAGATACATAAATAGAGAGCCAGTCTGGTGTAGTGGTTAAGGCACCAGGCTAGAAAGCGGAAGACTCTGAGTTCTAGACCTGCCTTAGGCACGAAGCCAGCTGGGTGACCCTGGGCTGGTCACTCTCTCAGCCCTAGGAAGGAGGCAATGGCAAACCATTTCTGAAAAACCTTGCCAAGAAAACTGCAGGGACTTGTCCAGGCAGTCATCAGGAATCAAAAACTGACTCCAAGGCACCAATAAATAAATAAATTAATAGAGGCACCTCTTCTTTTATTTTACTGTTTTTTAATCTCAAGATCAACCAACCAGCTTGATGTATTTGCAACACTGTGAAACACTGAAACAGACAGATCCTCTAATACTAAGTAGATGATCCCACTAGATCCTCTTGGAATTTTTGTTTGTTTGTTTCTGTTATAGTACAATCGGGGTTATTGTGATCAATTGTTGAACTGGGCTCATAGTTCAGATGCCAGAATGGGAGGACTGTGTTTACTTTCTGTGCTACAAACATTTATTTTTTTTTGGTGATGACACTGGAAATGAGAATTTTCTTTCTGGAGAAGTCAGAGTTTCCTTTTTCCCTTGGCATTAAGTGGATGCTCTAAGCTGCATGCTTTTACACAATATCTGCAAGCAAGTCTCACTGAATGAGTACAGCTTATTTTTAAATACAGCCACCCGGGGCACAATTTTTAAAGATTTTCTGCAGCGGTGCTTTGTGGTTTTGATAGTTGCTTTTATTATTTATATTTATGCAGAAAGTATTTAGGCATTGCACACAATTGTTTCAAACATAACAACTGTACAGTAAAAATGCAAATACACAGTGATTCTTTTTTTTCCCCCAAAGCCACTCTGAGAATACATTTTTAAAAAAATTTAAACTGGGTTACTACTGCTGCAAAGAATCAAGCATGCAGGCATCCATCTACTTGCCTCAAAAAGCTTCACTCTACTCAGCCTGTAGTACAACTCTCAAGGACCTTTGGCCCCTTTTATAAGATGGCCACCCTACACCACTAGGTTGCCAGCTGACCAGAAGTAAAAATAAACAGGCAGTCTTGAACATTCACCTCGCACAACAGTGGAATGTGCAGAATTAAGCGAAATCCTCTGAGGAGGATTTGCAAAATCTAAATTCAACCTCTGCTAATAGCTGTCATTGTGGTTGTTCCAAACCCAGAACTTTTAAGAATTGTGAGTATTCCTCTTTTTTCCCAGCATCCTTTTGGATGGGGCAGTTACAAATTCATTCTTTTGTTTTTTTAAAAGCATTGTTTGCAGGATTCAACCCACGAAGCTCTGTTCACAGGGCCTGACTAGTTTTTTTTTCCCCTGCCCTGGCCTGTTGTCAACCTTCTTCCCTAACTTCATCTAATATATCTTCCTGGCTTTTCTTTTAAAACAAAGACTCCATACTTTCCCTTGGGAATGAATCCCATGCTGGACTGTACTCTCTGCTGAAAAGATTATTGTATGATGTCATCTCGAGCTCCTCTCTGGGTAGAAGAAAGCAATTTTCTGTTCTGCCACCTCCTCCCCACTCCCAAATTCCCTCTGATGATAATTTATCTCTCACTCTTTGCCAAATAAACTTGCTAAGGCTCTGCGTATCCCCTCAGCTTGTCCAAACATTTGGATGGTTAGCTAGACAGACTGAAGGCAGACATATATCCTGCATGTGGCGGAAACATTTTCAATACAGTCTCCAGCCTGGGAAAACAAACGTGACACACACAAACAAAATCTGGAAATACAATAAGCGGGTGTGTTAAAAACAATTCCAGCCTCCTTTACAATGTGGCACTTGCTTCTCTTCATGCTTAAAAAATGTCTTGATCTGCCTGGGCTAGCTGTGCCCCAAACAATGCTCTCTAGAGGTGTTGAACTATCACTGTGGTCCTCTTTGGGCTGGGGATGCTTGGAGTTGTAGTCCAGGTATCACTTTGAGGAAAGCTTCAGCTTCAAACTTGCTTCTCGAAAGAGTAAACCTTTGCAACTGATATCAGCTCCTTTCATGGACCGCATTGTACAGACTGGATTTCTCTTGTCCCGCAATAAATAGTCAGCTTTATTTGTTTGTTTATGAGTTTATCTTTCTTTTCCCGGTCTAAAGTGAAAAGCATAAAATCCTTCAGAACATCACACTCTATCTAGATCAGTGTTTTCTAACCTTGGCAACTTTAAGATGTGTGGACTTCAATTCCCAGAATTCCCCAGCCAGCAGGCTGGCTGGGGAATTCTGGAACTTAAAATCTACACATCTTAAAGTTGCCAAGGTTGAAAAACACTGATTTAGAAGGATTTCGGGCCTCATGATTTATGGAGTCAGCCAAGCTATCACTATGGCGATATAAAGCCAGCCTGCATTAGTGTTATATCACTCTAACGATGGCTGAAACGGTGCTATAAATCGCTAGTGTGGAACTCTTTTGGCAGTAAAAATATAAAGACAGTCGTAAAAGCCCTATGATTGATCTGTCTTCAAGCAGTTGGGAATAATAAGGAACCCAAATGCTCTCAAGAATGTATGTGTGGGAGGCGTGTTTGTGTCAAAAAAGTCAAGATAGCAGCCATGGCTGCCATCTTGACTTTTTTGACCCCCCTGGCAGAGGCCCCTGAATGCTCTCAGGGAAGAAGTCATCCCTTGGGTCAAAGGTGGCAAACCTCAGGCTTCTTTTCTCTCATAGAAGCTTCCAAGATCCACCAATCAGAGCCGCCCACCAACGACGGTATTGTTTCAAAAGAGTGCCTCTGAGCATATAAGCTGGGCTCACAGTCCATTTTACAAATAACTATTCTTGATGGCCCCGAGTTTTGTTTATTGTACCTGCCTAATTTAGGAATTTAAAGAACCTCCTCCTGTCAATGTTTCATGAGATGGGCAGCTTTATAAATATGATGAATATAAAGATAAACATAAATATGATGAAAAATAAATAAATAATAAAGAAACTGATTTACTCTTTCAGACCCTAGGAATTTGATTCTGCTCTCGTGACTGATAATGGTTAAGAGACAAAACACAGGAATAACTTGCTGTATAACTTGCAATCACTCATTCCATTTTCAGCATATTGACTCATTCCAGTCAAACCATTTTTCCATCTTATTCAGAACCTGCCATTCTCACCTCCTGCCATGTTTTTAGAGGGCAACTCTTCCCAATTCTACTGGACAGGCCAGGGGCAAACACAAAGGTCTCTTCTACCTTCAGCCTAATTCCAAGCCCATTTTCCAAGCTCCCAGTCTTACCAACCATTGAGGCTGGTTTTTCTCCTTCAACCCTCCTTATTCCCTTCTCATGGTAAAAATCTGTCCTCCTTTCTCATCAATCAATCAATCAATCAATCAATCAAGTCTTTATTACGGTCATAGACCAGCATACATCCTCCTTTCTGTTTTCCTCCCCAGATTTGCAACCATCATGGCCCTGCCGTCCACTTTGCCTTACGACCGCGTAACGGTGAACATGGAACGGGAAGAGGTTTCTCTGGAGCGCACCAAATCCCAGCTGGATCCCCGCCTTGTGAGCACGACCACCGGCGGCACAGAGGGCTCCTGTCACAACTGCCTCCTTCCTTTTGCGCTGCTGGCCAGCATCATCGGGCTAGTAACCACGAGCGTAGCTTGTGCCAACAGTCCCGTTGACTCTGTCCTGGCTGTCTTAGGTGGAGTCCTGCTGGCTACTGGGCTTCTCGGAGTGGCCACCAGCTGCATATGGCAGCAATACAGGAGGAGGAAGCGGTGCGGCAGCTGGACCATCCTGACGGGCGAAACGGAAGCAAAGAAACCAGTTATCTGAAGATCCAGAGCCAGATCTGGAACTAGACCCAGGATAGGTGAACCCAGGACGAAAGCTAGCCCTTGGGCAAAGCTCATTTCAAGCTAATTGACTAATTTCAGAATTTGTTCCCACCTTTCTTTTTGGATATTTTTAAAAAAATTAAACAAAAGCAACAACAAAATCAAGGGGGAAAAAAGAAGAAGGAATCAAAAGGCATATAAGAAAAAAATGGGAGTATAAATACATTCAAATGAATACCTATAAAATAAACATAAAAGCATTCTGGAATGTCTGCTTCTTTTTCTCTCTTAAAGAGACCACCAAGCTTCAAGTCTCCAAAGATTGAATGGACAGGAGGCCCTTCCACCCTGGAACCTACTTTATAAAATCCAATTTTTAGCACAGAATAAAATATAGGTAGTCCTCGTTTAGTGACTGCCTTGTTTAGCGACCATTTGCAGTTACGATGGTGATGAAAAAGTGACTTTGCCATCCTCTCATTTACGACCTTTGCAGGTCTGTAAAGCACAGTCACGGTTTCACTTAGCAACCGCTTCGATTAACGCCCAAGTTGCCGGTCCTAATTGTGGTCACTAAACGAGGACTACCTGTAAATATGAGGCAAAATGTACTGTCTTTCTTTTGCTTTTGTGTCAAAAAAAATTACATATTTGTGCATATTTTGTTGAGGTCCATTTGGTGTAGCTTCTGTTCCAAGGCACTGCAAATATATATGTATGTATACTCAGACCAGACATGTATGAATACCATTCTCTGTAACCTGTCCCTTGTTTCTGAGCATCTTCCCCATTTTCCACTGCAGTTGCTAGAAGATTATGGAGATCTTATTTCCCAGAAAAGGCAGATGAATGGATAAACTTCATGAATGTTTATGGATAAAGATATAAGGATTGTTTGTGATTATTAAAGATGTGCTGTTGGGGACGTGAATTTTCTACTTTTGCACACAGATGATGCCATGTTGTTGGTTGAGAACTCAAATGATTTGCAGCAAATGTTAAGTAGACTGTATAATGCAACAAATGCCAGAGTGTGATTCTGGCAATTAATGAATTAAAGACCAAGGTATTGTACTGTATTTGACAGGGAAAATGGAATGAGTGATTGCAAGTTATACAGAAATGGTGAAAAACTAGAGCAAGTAGATGTATTTGCACACCTTGGTGGAATGCTTACTAAAGATAGGAAAATGGAGAAATTGATAAGATATCCAAATGCCTTAAAATGCTGGTAGAAAGGTAACGGATTGTATGCAGTCTGCTGTAAGTTTAGCAAGTCATGAGAAATGTAAACATAAAAGTAAGTTGACTTCAGAGGGAATGGGGCACTTAAGAAGTGAGTGTGGTAAGAAAAAACAGGGTCAGGAATGAATGTGGATTAAATAGAAAAGTATATGACCTGTATGGGGCGTGGTGGCTCAGCGGGTAAGACGCCAGGCTTGTCGATCGGAAGATCGCAAGTTCAGAGGTTCAAATCCCTAGCCCTGCGTGCGGAGTAAGCTCCCGCACTAGCTCCAGCTCTTGCCAACCTAGCAATTCGAAAGCATGCAAATGCAAGTAGATGAATAGGTACCACTTTGGTGGGTAGGTAACAGCGTTCCGCGTGCGTCATGTGGCCACATGATCGTGGAAGCGTCTTCGGACAACGCTGGCTCTTTGGCTAACAAACGGAGATGAGCACCGGCCCCTAGAGTCGGACACGACTGCACAAATGTGCGGGGGGAACCTTTACCTTTACTATATGACCTGTAGGAAAGTCAGAGAGAGAGAATGACTGAATATATAAAAGAAGAGAGAGTAGGTGGAGAGAAAGGGAAAAACTAGAACATTGTGGTTGGCTGGAGTTGATAAGATCCTCCACAAAAGAAAAACGACAAGTTTAAAAAGAAAAGGCAACCTATGAAGAGGTGTACGGACATGATTTGCAGTGATAGAAAGGTATGGAAAAATATAGTGAAAGGGGTTGGTGTAAACTAGCTTTAACCTTCCTTCCTTTTCTCTTCTCTTCTTGCATGCCTTAAATTTCATGGCTTTACTCTTTGTATTGTTGAAGGCTTTACTCTTTCTTTCTTTCTGTCCTGCCCTCTGCGCAATGTTGCTGATCTCCAAAGGGGACAGTTTGCACACCCTCAAGCACCAGTGCATTTGTTCCCATGTATCTCTTTGGTTAGCCCGAAGTAGGCTACACCGTCCAGGCGTAGGCTGACCCCTGAGGCTGGTGCTTTTCAGAAGAGTCTTCTAAACTTTGTGCTAGGGATTTGGCCCGAACCTTGCAGCGAAGGCAAGATCCCAAGAGGAAAGGGAGATTCCCCCCTCCCAATCCTGGGCTACGCACACAGCCTTACGCAATCCCCTTTGGGGTTGGCGCAATCTCTGCCATCTTGGTGCCCTTTTATAAACAGTCGGAGCTTATCATTCCCCTTCACGGAGTCTCTCCCAGGTCAGCGCATTGTTCCGAGAGCGCGGCCCCGTTTCCTGGTGATGAATGACACACGCTCCAGGCATGGCGTGGCTCTGCCTAGAAGCTGCCCTGCTCTGAAGGGCAGAAGGAAAATCAGAAACACAAACATCCACCCACATTTTTTCCTTACTGCCCCTCCATCCTGACAGGCAGTCCCAGAGTTCATTCGGTCACTGCATTGTACTCATTGTACAGCTTTGTTCCCAGGCCATCTGCAGCTTTGATTCAAGTTTCCGCAGGTGCACCAATGTTTATGGATGCTGGATTAAACCATCCATAGCAGGACCAGAAAGACATTTGAATCCAGAGGCTCTTACTTCTGAGTAAACTCATGTAGGATTATGCTGTGTGGGCTACTTAACTGGTAGTTTGCCTGGGCCATAATAATTTCCTAGAATGGCACAATGGGTTATAACCAGTCTTCCTAGCTTGGGGCTCTTTAGTTAAGACTGGCCTGCACACCTCTTCTCCAAGCAGCATAATTTCTGTATGATATGTACATTACTGCTTTGCTTTTTTTTTTTGGCATAATCAGGAGATGGTAAAAAAAAATTTCAAAGGAATATTTTATTTTTAAGAAAGGACTCTAGGAGAAGAAAAGCAATGTTCCGTGAAAATAATTGTTGCAAAATTAAAGATTACAGAAATGCAGGGATCTCATTCTCAGCTTGCAGAATAGGAAATAATCAAACTAACTTTACAGGATTGTTGTGAAGAGCACAGCTGAATAATGCAGCGTGAAAAACGCTGCATTAAGATGAAGGTAAAGGTAAAGGTTCCCCCCGCACATTTGTGCAGTCGTGTCTGACTCTAGGGGCCGGTGCTCATCTCCGTTTGTTAGCTGAAGAGCCAGCGTTGTCCGAAGACACTTCCACGGTCATGTGGCCGCATGACGCGCGCGGAACGCTGTTACCATCCCACCGAAGTGGTACCTATTAATCTACTTGCATTTGCATGCTTTCGAATTGCTAGGTTGGCAAGAGCTGGGGCAAGTGCAGGAGCTCACTCCGCACACAGGGCTAGGGATTCGAACCTCCGAACTTGCGATCTTCTGATCGACAAGCCTGGCGTCTTACCTGCTGAGCCACCACGCCCCTCCATTAAGATGAAAGTCTCCCTCAAATCAAGCTCAGTTCCTGGTGGATGGACACATCTATGTAGTTTGTTTGGCAACAAAAGTTTATCAGTTGCCTTCTTCTAGAATTTTTTGCCACTTCATAGTCTTCCCTACAGTCTCTCATCCAAGTGAGAACCAGGCCTAACACTTTTTAGTTTTACTGACATTGCCCAAGATCAGTGTTTCTCAACCTTGGCAACTTGAAGATGTGTGGACTTCAACTCCCAGAATTCCCCAGCCAGCCTTGCCAGCAAGGCTGGCAGGGGAATTCTGGGAGTTGAAGTCCACACATCTTCAAGCTGCCAAGGTTGAGAAACACTGCCCAAGATTATCAGATACTAGCACTTGAGCTGGACAAAAGCTCCCTTGAGTTCAGCTTATAATTATTTCATATTATTTCATTAAACATCTCATATGAAAGTTGGTCACCCCAGACCACTAAGGACTATTATGTTTTTTTTTAACAGTATGACCTTTAAAAAAGTGCTTTGCAGTTTCTATGATCTTCATCTCCCTTATTTAAAACAGCAGCTGCATCTTTTGGCATTTGCAGCTTAATAAATTATTAAGGCAGAGAAAGCCTTTCTCAAAATATGAAAGAATAACCCTCAAGAAAAAGAAGTGAATTCAGTGTGCAGCAGGGCTTGAAAACTTGTGAATGAATTTTTATTACCAAGACAATAAATGGGTAAGTTTCCATTTTGATACAATTAGCTTACTGATGTGTTAATATTTTCTATCACTTGATCCTCCAAATCTAATCAAGACTCTTTGAGAATTTCCATTTTCACCTCCTCTCCTACCTGGGGTGAGGAGGGAAAATCTGCAAGTGGCTAGGGAGTTTTGTAAATGGAAAGCAATGAAGTCCACCTTCCCGTTCAAGGTATCAGTGTGTTCATCTTATCCCCAGCTGCAATCTCAGTGAATAAGCTTCCTACGATGATGTGAGAAAAACAGATGCTTCTGAGCTTCTGGGGAAAACAGCAGGATAAAAATGCTGTAAAATAAAAATAGGGATTGCACCATTAAAAAAAAAATTAAAGGCCTAAGTGAATCTTCTGCTACTGAAGATGTTCTATTTTATTTCCAATATTTATTGTGTTATCCGTTGCAAAATTTCACTTTTCCTTTTAAAGTTAGGGCAAGCGGAGTATCATTCAATCATCTTCACATATGGATTTGGCTCTCTTAAACACAGCACTCTAAATAGTACACAGCAGAGGGCCCAATTTGCAGAATATTATTCACTGCATGCACATTCAGCTGATGCTGGTGACCCAAGGTAGATCTGCACCACTAGGTTGCCCCAACATCAGTACGAGCCAGATGTGGTGGATTTCAGTCGTGCTGCTGGTTCTCAGGAAGGAGGGTTCTCACTGAATTTCCCAACAGGTATCCAGAGTCACATTGGCTTGGGACAACCAAATGCATAGAGCACCTATGGATACAGAGTAAAACGTCTAGTTTTGCTGTATCATCTGCCAAGTGTTCCCTTCAGGTTTCACTGTGTCCCCTGAAGATTCTTCTCATCAACCAAAACCAATTACTTGGTGGAGGCAATAGCGTGGACAATCTATGTAAAACCAACCTCTTGAAATCTAGGACAAAAGGATAACACTGAAAATAAACTCTCGCCTTCAGCTCTTAACTGCCACCTTATGGTTGCAAAGGCCATTAAACATCTCAAACGCCACTCTCCCCGTTAGAGATGACACAAAGATCTTAATCTATTTCATTTTTTGCCTTTTCTCCTAACCCACGCTATTTTTTTTACTGCTCAATTCCAGAGGAACAGCTATTTCTGTAGCAAGGAAGACATTTCAGCAGTAGAGGGAGTTAACTTCACCAGGGATTGTTTCCAGTAACCCCCGATTGCAAACAGTGAAGTCAAGAGATTACAATGGGCAAAAAGGTAGCGCACACATGTATTTAGCCACCAACATTGTGATCAGGATAAATTTACAGAGCTTTCCTGGTTCAGCTGCATCTGAACAACTGAGGAGACAAGTTGGCCTCCCTTTCCACAGCACATTTAAAGCTCCTTCCTGATGATTTGTTCAAGGCCTCACAAAGGGAAGTTTCCTATTGCACCCCACTTGATGCTTACCAAAAAGGCCTACATGGATAGGGTTAGATGGAGAGCACAAGAATGCTCTTGATGCAGACATACCAGAATCATGACGTCATCAAGAGCAGCTGCCAAGACACAGCCAAATGACTCCAAGAGATTTATTCCTCTATTATCACTACCACTAGGTTACAACCTAGTCCTGCATCCTGGGGAGGTGTGGCACCCCTCTCCCACACTCTATAGCCACTTCACCAAGGAACAAGAATATGAACTATTTTTTTTTAAAAAAACAACCCAATTCATTAAAATCAAACATGACTATGCAAAACTCAAGTTGCCAATCCATGCCATTTTACAAATCCCATCCCATTACAAAAATAGTAATTTTTGAGGACATTTATTCTGTTCTCAGGGTCAATGGAAACAGCAATGTTCATTTTCCTGGAGGAGAGAAGTAATCCCGTTACTAGAGATTTATGAATGACATTCAGATATTCTGCTCTCTGGTTTTATTCCTTTATTGGATAATCTGACAACTATTTTCACGCAGTCTTGGGAGCCCGAGTCCTCTTCTTCTTCACCACCACTGGCTTCTGGCTGCGCAGAATTGCACTGGCCCGACGCAAGGCAGCCTGGATGAGAGGGAGAAAAAGAAGTGAATGAAGCCACCTCCAGATATATCTCTTCTCTCCCCAAATCCAGATTTCCTAATGTTTAGATCAGTGTTTCTCAACCTTGGCAACTTTAAGAGCAAGCTGGCTGGGGAATTCTGGGAGTTGAAGTCCACACCTCTTAAAGTTGCCAAGGTTGAGAAACACTGGTTTAAATACATACCCTGTTTCTCATTCCTCAGTAGCAGCCCTGAGTCACACTTCTAACCTTTTTTCAGGATCTTTAGCAATTCTGCTTATACTCTCGTAACCTTACCTGAGATACAGGCAATCAAATGCCCATAACTGCTAGAGTGCCCACGTATTCTCAACACTTTAAAAAGGGCAAAAATCTTGCTGGGTTGCCAAAAATCATACAAGATTTGGAGCAAGTTTTTAAGGCATCTGGACTATTGAGCAATGGTGCCTAACCGGCTCAGATTGCTGAACCCTGGCCCAACTTACCAAAGTAAGTTTTTCGAGTTTGCTCCACAATCTGAACATGCAGTATTGTAACCTCCTTAGCCAACCTGCTCTTCACTCCAAAATGCCAGTGTTCGGGATTTAGGGTAGCATTTCACACTCCTTTCTAGCTGGACAGAGCAGTCTGGTTTATCATAAATGACCACTATGTGGTGATTGGATTAATGGAGGCTGTAACATCTGTCAAGTGCCACCTTGTGGAGTGAGAAACTAGAAGGCGGTCTTACCATGCGCAGATCCTTGCGGTAATTATTCTTGCGAATAATATGGCGGAGGCTGCTGAGAGTGGCCCGTGCATTCTTGTTGATGGTGATCTTTTCATAGGAGGTGGCTGGCTTTCTCTGGCCTGAGAAGTAGAGGGTAGATCATCAATGAGGCATCGTTTGCAGGTCCTGCCAGATACACTTGATATCTACAGTCAATGCTGCTTTTTAGATGGCACAGTGATGTTGTAGACTGAAGTATCATCTTATTACAGGACAGGAAGAGTTTCAAAATATAATTCTTTATCCAGGCCTTTTACCTATTTTAAACGCATTGTCTTGGAAACTTAAGATTTGTTTTAGTAGCATTTTTTATTTTTTAGCTGTATTTCTGAATGGCTCAGAATCATCGTGAGCTGTCAAAGAGTTTATTTATTTATTTGTCCAACTTCTATCACCGCCCATCTCCCCCCACAAAGGGAACTCTGGGCAGTTTACAACGAAGTTAGTAATTAAAAACATATAAAATACAATATACCATTCTGAGAATAAATTAGATATAAATATATAAAATCCAAGAGGCTATGATGTTATATTTAAAAGAACTCTACGGCGCAAGCCACCCCCAAGAAGAGCTGTTACCCTCCCCATCCCAAGCGATGGGAGTTCCTTCTGGATCCGCAAGACTGATCTGAACATAAATTCATCAGTGCTTTATAGGCAAACACAGGCATTTCATTGCCATTTCTGTTCTTCGGCCTGCTACCTCCGTCACTTTGCATTATCCATGGCTCAAAAAGCACCAAATTATTTCTACCCTTTCCCGAGTTACCTTCTCTGTTCAGTAGGGTTTTGCTTTAACCTGAGTACACCTACCTGCACGTTTCTTCAGGACTACAACAACACCCTTTCCATCAGCAGCTGGTTCCACCCCTACAGTCTTGCGATGTATCAGACCGTTGTAACGGAAGGAGTTACGGGCCTTAAGGTTGTTGGGCTCCTTTAGAGGAAGAAGAAAACTTTTATTAGAATTCCTTGCAACTTACAGTTTCAGAACAGTTTTGGGGAACTAAAGGCACGACTTTTATTTGAAAAAGGACTGTGGGGAAAAAAGAAGGCTCAAAGTCCAGGACAGCTTAATAACTTAGTAACACTTTAATAACTTTTAAATAAAGAATGATTAGCAAGGAGCACTGATGAGAAGGCTGCTGGTTTGGAGGTTAGTAGATGCGGCTCACCGTGCTGTAAGTTTGCTTGTTCCTTTTGATAAGGAAACTCGAGCAGTTGCGTACAACCATCCACTGCAGATGAGCAGACATGGTGCAGAATTCCTGGGCATGGGAAGACCAAGCAAATATTCACATATCTGTTCTATACAGTTCATTTGATTTCAAAACCCCAGAGCTAAGTGGTTTCTATTTAAAGTCAAACAGTAGCCTTATTCCTTTCAGTGCCAATTACATATGTTTAATGTCATTGCTGCTTTTATTCTAACTTTATGCCTGCTACCTGATATTATTCCGGTATATTTTAAATGTTTTCTAGGCCTTTCAAAGGAACGTAAAACAAAGTAGTAAAACAGCTTTCCCCAATCTCCAGATGTGCTAGATTCCTGATTCCCATATATTGTCCATGCTAGTCGAGAACTACAGCATTTGAATATCTGGGGAAGGTTATTTTTTAAAATGAAGAATCCAACCAAAACTTAGTGACTGACAAAGCGATTTGTCTAAAGGGCACCCTGTGCCAGCAAGTGCTAGTAGGAGAATGTTATTCCTTTAGCTTTTACTCCCCTGCAGATAGCAGCAAAGCTCACAACTAGTGGAGTATGGATCCACTGGGACTCAGTGAATCCGTTTTTAATAAGTTTAGATCTTGCTGTAAACACCCAGCATGTCCCATGACAGCCTGATATTCCGAGCTTGAATAAAATGTGATTAAGGGGGACACATACATTTTTCTTCCTGGGCATCTGAATTCACCACACACAGGGAGGGCGGATTATTTTCGACCATGTGGCGCCTCCTTTCTATCGATCCCCCAGAAGTCTCAGTCCCTTTCCCCCATTTCTACCCATCTCTTCTTCCCCCACCATAGCGTCTCCCCCTTGGAAAAGCACGCGGCCTAGAGCTCACCCTCTTGTCGCTACCGCGGCCGGAAACGGAAAAGGAGGGGTTGAGCCGGTGCGAGGGGATTTTATATGCCTTCCGCCTTCCAAACAAGGTCCTCCTCCTTCGAGCCCCAGCCTCTTCCGCTATGCAGTTACAAGAACTTCCGGCCCCCAATCGAAAGGCTTTTCCCCTCTGAGCCACCCGTGTAAAGCCATAAATCAGCTTCACCATAGAGATGTCAAGGGTAGAGTGGCAACATCTTAAGGCCCAGAGAATTGCCACGGCTATTGACTTTGTCTCCTTCGGAAACGATCGGATGTGGTTCGGAGACTTTCGGAAACTAATCGGGTTACCTCGGCGATAGGTTCGGAGGAGCTCGATACTGCGTCGAAAACGGCCCTCCATGATTACTCTAGTTCTCCGAGAGTCACGTGGGTAGGAAAAAGTTCGGGATTTATTTTCATTCATTAGATAGAACGTTGAGAAATACTGAGAGAAAAGGACCCGCGAGCCAAGAGTCGGGACCAATCAGAAGCCGCCGGGAATGTCTTCCGGACGTTCTCGAATCCGTTCGAGCCCCTCGTACGATGGGAGGCGCCCCTATTGTCTACCTCGCTTCTTTGTTTGCAATTGTTCCCTCTTGCGGGGGGCTATATTTAGTTTTGAGAATTGAAACAGCATATTCTGAATTGGACAAAAAAAATAGTTTAAAAAGTGTAGTTATCATTGGGATGAATACATTCTGGCTGGGAATTCTGGGAATTGTATTCCTAATAGATATGGAGAGTACCAAGTTGTACACCCTGAGGCTGGTTAGAGCAGGAAGGGGTACCTAAAAGATAATTTAGTCCAACCTGCCACAACATTGCCTTTATAAAAAATAATCGTTTAATTTTGTTGCCTCGACCGTGTTGAGTTTTTGGGACAGTCAGCAATTCCCTGAGTTTACTAATTTACCTATTAAATTTATACTCTGCCATTTATTCAAGAACTTTTGCATGTTTTTCCTCACCACTACAACAAGCCTGTGAGGTAGGCTGGGCTGAGAGGGAGTGACTTCCCCAGATCTGAAATCTGCAGACAGCAGCTAAACCCAGTACAATTCAAACTGCTGTTTTAAACCTTCAGAGCCCCATTGGGCTCTCAAGTATCTTCAGGAACTCCTCCAAGTAGGATCGACCCATCTTGGATGTGGATACTTAAAGTGGGGACTGCTTCTATCTCAGCCCCACTTATGGAAAAGCGGCTTTCCAGAGATTTGTTTGGCACCTACCCTGTCATCATTTCAGGAGGATGTGAACACAGAACATAAGGCCTCAGGATTAGTTGTTGCTCCTGTGGTCATTTATTGTTCGATTGCTTTGTATTTTCGTAATTTTCTTATTTGTGATTTTACCTGTAATGTAAACTACTGGGAGACAATTTATACACACACACACATACACATGTCAGATGCTTCCCAGCCCCATCTTCCATTTAGTAAACTCTGAAAAATACCTTTTTTTTAAAAAAAAGTTACAGTATTTTTTAGTTTTATAAAGAGTAGAAATAATAACAGAAAACAAAACTTAACTAAGTTCACTCTAGACTATTCAAAAGGAAGCTACATACAATACAAAATAAAACTGAAAGAAGACAAGAAGAATAAAATAAAAACAATAACAAACCCTTGGGTTTTGGCAGGACGTGTAAGGCAAAACAATTTTTCAGTGGTGGGCTGAGGCCAGAAAATTGATTTGATTATAGATTTGCAGCAGGTAAGACGCCAGACTTGTCGATTGGAAGATTTGCAAGTGTTTTTTTTCTGGTAGATCCTTCTGATTGTTCCAAAAGCTAGCACTTTTCTGCTCCTGTCAAATATTTTCCAGTGCAAGAGACTAAGCAGATGGAATGAGTGTTCAGCCCAGCCTTCCTTTCCTCCATGCAAATCCATATACATATCCCCAAAAGGGAATGAGTCTGCTAATCCCATGTGTTCCCCCAACAACCAGAGAAGGGCTAATCCAGAGCTTTCCAAACTGTGTGTCGGGACACGTTAGTGTGTCGGCTGCAGTGTCTGGGTGTGTCGCGGCTGCTGCTGCCTCCTGGCTTCCACGCAGGTCCTAGTGCCTGCCTTGTGCCTTGCTGCCTCCAAACCTGCCCTGCCAGGATTCCGCGCAGGTCCTAGTGCCTGCCTTGTGCCCTGCTGTAAGAGTGTGTCACGAAATGATGCCCTGCTGTAAGAGTGTGTCGCGAAATGATGCATGTCTAAAAAGTGTGTCACCAACATAAAAAGTTTGGAAAGCTCTGGGCTAATCCATCCAGGCTAGAAAAATGTGATTGACCACTAGATCGCAGCAAAGAGATACTGAACCTGTTACCCTTTGCTGCCATCTGGTGGATTCTGAAATTTTTGCAGACCAGATCTGGCAACTTTAAATTTGAAGCTGTTCCGTGATCTGGCCCCCAAGATCTGTGTGAGATACTGTGGGGAGGCTGGGAAATTAACAGAAGAAAATTTAAACATGAACAACTAAGAGGAGAGGAGTTTGTTAGTGGCTTATCTCCTAAATCGCAGCTCTCCAGGCTACAAAAAGCCCAGGAAGAAGAGATTCAAAATATTCAAATAAATTCAGCCTTAATGAACTTACTGATAAATGAGGGCTGGAACTTCCTATCATAGTTGCCAAGCTTCTGTACATTACCCCTAGTCCTTACAGTATTAAAGTCTGTGTAGTTCTTGCTTCATTGATTGTATCTTGCTGTGAAAGTCGTGACAAGCTGTGAGATCCTTTGGATCCATTCAATAGTGAAGAAAGTGCCCTGACCATAACGGGGGGGGGGGGGGGAAGATGGGAGATTTTACCTTAACTGAAACACCCAGTTAAGATTTATAATCAGATGTAGGGAAAATAAAGAATAGTATTAAAATATATAGCTTATTTCAATACTCCTCCCCCATTTTTTGAAAGAAATAGCCATAGGCAGAACTTTCCAAACTTTTCATGTTGGTGACACACTTTTTAGACATGCATCATTTCGTGACACACTCTTAACAGCAGGGCACAAGGCAGGCACTAGGACCTGCGCGGAATCACAGCAGGTTTGGAGGCAGCAGGGCACAAGGCAGGCACTAGGACCTGCGCGGAATCCTGGCAGGGCTTGGAGGCAGCAGCAGCCGCAACACACCCAGACACTTCAGCCGACACACTAACGTGTCCCGACACAGAGTTTGGAAAGCTCTGGCCATAGGTATTCCTCATAAGCCCCAAATTATTCTCTTGAAAAGTTTAACAAACTTGTTAAAATAGGGTTGGGGCTTCGATTGTGGGTTGCTCCATCATGACTTTTTTGATCTCGTATGTGCAAACATACTACCTACCCAATGCAATTTGAACAAGTTGTAGGACCAATCTGGGATATGACTTGAGCGTCACAGGAGGGGTTGGAGAGAAGGAGATTCAAGCTAGACTTCAGAAGTAACTGATCCTCTGTGATTGTATGAGCCAGTGGAACAGGCTGCCACATGATGAGTTCTCCACTAACAGTTTTCAGAGTTTGGATGGTCATCTGTCAGAGATGCTGTAGTGCAGGGGTACCCAACCTTTTTGGCACGAGGGACCAGTTTCGTGGAAGACAATTTTTCCACGGACCGGAGGGGTGGGGTTTGCAGGCGGGAGCCAATCGCACGGACTGGGGGTGGGGTTTGTAGGCGGGAGCCAATTGCGCGGGCAGGGGTGGGGTTTGCAGGCGGGAGCCAATCGCACGGACCGGGGAGCGGGATTTGCAGGCAGGAGCCAATTGCGCGGACCGGGAGGCAGGGTTCGGAGACCGGCATGGCGACCTGGTTCCTAACAGGCCACAGACCGGGGGTTGGGGACCCCTGCTGTAGTGGATCCTGCCCTGAATGGAGGGTTGGACTATATGACCTCCACGGTCCCAGCTTCATGATTCTTGCATGCAAAGCATAAGGAAACACATTTACACCACCTCACACCCAACCATCTTGCACCTGTGATGTTCTCTGCTCCTGTCAGTTAATTCACTGGGGTATTTTTATTCCCTGAGAACCGAGCGGCAACAGTCTATAATGGGATATTTCTCTCCCCCCCCCCCCCACATACTATGGAACTTCCTGAAAATGTTGAGGAACACTGGGTTAAATTGAAGGCTTCTATTATTTCAGCCTGTGAACAAACTATCGGATACCAAACTAAGAGACATCAGGACTGGTTTGATGAGAACGATAGTGAGATTGAACATATTATTGACAAGAAAAGGAAAGCCTTCCGGATATGGCAAAAAGATATTAACTGTGCCGTTAAGAAAAAAATCTACGCCAGTGCAAAGGCAGAAGTCCAAAGAAGAACTAGAGAACTTAAGAACATATGGTGGATAAAAAAAGCCCAAGAAACCCAACATTTTGCAGATGCTCATGATGCACGGGGCTTTTTTAATGCCATAAAGGCCATCTATGGACCAACAAACCATGGTACAAATCCCTTACGCTCAGTAGATGGTGCTAAACTTCTAAAGGACAAAGAGTCTATTGCACTGCGCTGGAAAGAGCATTACTACAATCTCCTTAATCGTCACTCTACTGTGGCTGATGAAGTCTTCTTGCAAATCCCGCAAAAACAAATAAGAGATGAGCTTGCAGTACCCCCTAGTTTGGAGGAAGTCAGTAAAGCCACTAAACAAATGAAAAATAACAAAGCTAGTAGACCTGATGGGATTCCTGCTGAAGTCTTTAAAGAAGGCGGGCCTGAACTTACACAAGAACTTCATAAGCTCATCGAAAAAATCTGGATGAGGGAGGAGATTCCAGCAGACTTTAGGGATGCCATAATTATCACTCTCTTTAAAAAGGGTGATAGAACAGACTGTGGAAACTATCGAGGCATCTCCCTTCTAGCCACAGCAGGCAAAATCCTGGCAAAGATCATCGCAAACCGTCTCCTATCTGTATCAGAAGACATCCTCCCTGAAACGCAAAATGGCTTCCGCCCTTCCAGGGGAACAGTGGATATGATCTTCACTGCACGACAGCTTCAAGAAAAATGCAAGGAGCAAAACCGCCCTCTGTACATGGCGTTTATTGATCTGACTAAAGCTTTTGATGCTGTAAATCGTACTGCTCTCTGGACCATCCTTCTGAAAATCGGATGCCCTGATAAATTTGTGAACATCTTGCGGCTACTCCATGACGACATGATGGCAACAATCCTGAATAACAATGGCTCTCAGAGCGATCCATTTAAAGTGGAATCCGGCGTTAAACAGGGATGTGTTATTGCTCCAACCTTATTTGCTATCTTCATCGCTATGATTATACACCTTGTTGAAGAGAAACTTCCTACTGGTGTAGAAATTATATATCGAACAGATGGAAAGCTTTTTAATCTTAGTAGGCTGAAAGCAAAAAATAAGGTAATTGCAACTTCTGTTATAGAACTTCAATATGCTGATGATAACGTAGTCTGTGCACACTCCGAGGAAGATCTTCAAACTATCCTAAACATCTTTACAGAAGCATATGAAAAGCTCGGCCTCTCGATTAACATTAAAAAAACCAAAGTGCTTTACCAGCAAGTTCGAACCAATCCCTCTGCAGCGCCATCAATCCAGCTTAAAGGTGTGTCACTAGAAAATGTCGACCACTTTTCTTATCTCGGCAGCCATCTATCTACAAAAGCCGACATCGACGCTGAAATTCAGCATCGCCTGAGCTCTGCGAGTGTAGCTTTCTCCCGAATGAAGCGTAGAGTGTTTGAGGATCGGGACATTCGCAGGGAGACCAAAATGCGTGTTTACAAAGCCATTGTACTACCAACCCTTCTGTACGCCTGTGAAACATGGACCCTCTACAAACGCCACCTCCAACTTCTTGAAAGATTCCATCAACGCTGCCTCCGACAAATTCTGCAAATTACTTGGGAAGATAGGCGGACTAATGTTAGCGTATTAGAAGAAGCGAAAACCACCAGCACTGAAACAATGATCATCCAACATCAACTTCGCTGGACCGGTCATGTTGTTCGAATGCCTGACCATTGTCTTCCAAAGTAGCTACTTTACTCCCAACTTAAGAATGGAAAACGGAATATTGGTGGACAGCAAAAGAGATTCAAATATACTCTCAAAGCTAATTTAAAAAAATGTAATATCAGCATTGAGAACTGGGAAGCCCTAACTCATGAGCGTTTCAATTGGAGGTCAGCCTTTATTAATGGCGCTATGGACTTTGAAGAAGCACGAGTACAGGGCGAAAGGGAGAAAAGAGCTAAAAGGAAGGCACGTCAGGCAAACCCTCATCATGACCGTCTTCCACCCGGAAACCTATGCCCTCACTGTGGGAGGTTGTGCGGATCCAGAATTGGCCTTTATAGCCACTTACGGATCCACCGTTAAAATTTTACCTTTGGAAGACAATCTTACTCGGCTACGATTGATCGCCAATGATTTCTCCCCCCCCCCCCCATACACACCCACTGAAGAAGTAACTGGGTCCCACCCCTACCAGATTTGCAACACCTCCCCACCCACAGCAATTTGCTTTCCAAACACTTCCCCTCTATCTATTCTCCAGAACACTATTTTTTCTGCTTTTGCACTTTTTGTTCTGCCCAGGATCTAGATGATATTTTTAATGCTACCTTGTGACTTGCTTTATCTCTCTCAGCGTGTAATCTTTCACACTACCCCATGATTTGTGTTGTATTTCCTTGCTGTCTCACACCTTCCCTTTTTCCATTTATTTTCTCCTTCCATGTAATCTTTCTTTGCCTCCCCCCCCCCACCTTTTTAGAATACATTCTATCCACTTCCTCCTCTTAACTCTTCAGATCTAATTTTACACTTTCTTCTGCAGTCCTTGCTCTGAAAATTGCTTTTAGCTGTTAGTCTGGATCTGGAAGAAACACCGAGAAGGCAGCTTGAATACCCCTTCTGCAACAGAAGTGTGGGGTGACTCATTGATACTGCCCCAAAGTGGATGGCTGAGTAACCAGTAGGCGTTCCTACCTCTGTAGTTCCCTACCTCTGTGGCATCACCATTTCAGAAGGGAAGAAGAGACTGCATACATAGGAATCAGTCCAAATCTTAACATACAGGGATATTCCTGGATTTTCACATTCCAGCCAACCTCTCCGTTTGGGACTAACAGCACTGAACATAGGTAGAAATGTGGGGTGTTTTTTTTCTTCCGTGCATCATATCGTCTCAGAGTCAGCTTTCCAAACATCTTTTGCACTGGCAGACAAGAAGTTCCCAGAGTTCTTGAGATTTGCTTAGATGTGAGTGGTGATGTGTCTGGGATGAAGTGAGGGAAGAGTGCTCCTTTACTGCAATGAACCATCTGTAAAGTAGCAAGTGAAGTACGAGTTAGTTCAACTGGAACCATTTTGAATCTATTTATCCCATGTTTAGTTTCCTTGTATTGCCAGCAACACTGAACAAACACAAAGACAGAAAAAGCCTAGTGTCGTGTAACAGTTAGAATATTGGACTGGATCGGGAGGACCCACTGGATCATGGAGCTTGCTGGATGGCCTTCAGACCATCACTTCCTCTGAGTTCAACGTGCTTCACTGAATTGGTGTCCCAAAGAGAAAATAAAGGCTGCATACAGTGAGATCTGCTAGGTGAGGCCCTGGGTCCATCCTGACCAGCCTTCTGTGTTCCACAGGGATGAACTAGGTCCAAACCTGAACTGGAGAGTGAGACCCACCCGACTTCATAGATCCCCAGCAACCAGGATTTAAAACCTCCTGCCTAGCATGCAGGAGTTATTGGCACATTAGTAGCCATTGATAGCCTGATCCTCCAATGAACTTCTCCAGTTCTTTTTCATACGACCAAATGGACTGCCATCACCTCAGCTGCTGGCAATGAATTCTCCATTTAATTAGACGCTGTGTGAGACAGTCTTTCCTCTCCTTGGTCCTAAATCTCCTTTCATTTAGTTTCCACAGACGACCTTGAGCTCTAACATAGTGAGAGAGGCTGGGAAACTCTTTCTTCACATTACGGATGCCAGGCAAGGCTCTATATCCCCCTGTCATGTCTTCCTTGTCCCTCCTTTGTTCAGAGCTAGCGACCCCCAAGTGGTGTGCTCTTTCCGCCTTCAACACCCCCCTAATTATTTTGGTTGCCCTGGTTTGCAATAAGTCTTGAGTTTTTTAAATGTGGGATCCGGAGCATCTATTATGGGGGGTGTCCCCAAAAGAGCCCTGACTTTTTCTTATATGCGTGCAATGCATGTCAAAAAGGGGTGCTGCTTCGATTGTGTGGTTGGGCCCAACATATTGATTTTTTTGACCCCTCCTGTAGACACCCCTAGGTGAGATATTAATATAAGAAACCAAGTAGTAATAAACAACCTAATTACTCCTGGCCTTTCGGAAGGTCCTTAAGACCTGGCTCTGCCGCCTGGCCTGGGACAACGGAGGTGGTAGTGCCTCCTGGGGTTGGCTGGCCCCGTAGCAATAAGACCTATGCTACGGTCTCCAATCCATCTTGGATTCTATTTTATTTTATTTTATATCTGGATTTATTTTTATATATCTTCTACTTTGTACGGTTTTAAATATTTTAAATTTTTAAGTCTTAATTATTGTAACCCGCCCAGAGTCCCTTGTATGGGAGATGGGCGGGGAATAAATTAAATAAATAAATAAATAAACAAACAAACAAACAAACAAACCTGTTTGGTGGCCATGGGACTTGTTGCTATTTTTGATAAGACCAATTAATGTGGCTACCCACTCATAATAGGTTTCAACAGGAAAGTCTCCCCCGCAATTTACTTCCCCTGTTTCCTTTTGTAAAATGAACCCACCAGTTGTATTTCTCTGGCCAAGTGGCCTTTCTAGATGCTATGGCAATGTTTGTGCAGGCTTTGCATGAAGAGTGGAAAGATCTCAGCCAGCTTTCCCCAACTTGATGCCTTCCAACTGTGTTAGATCTCAACTCTTTGAAGTCCCACCCAGCATGGCCAACAGAATGTTGGGAGTTGTAGTCCAGCAGATCTAGAGGATCTCAATAGGCCAGGTATTTGAGAGAGAGATTATTTGCCTGCAGAACACCCCAAATTTAATCCCTGGAACCACTAGCTACAATGTCTTGAATGGCAGCTGACTGGATAATTCACTCCAAGTAGAAAACTCCTCCTGAATAATGAGGGAGCTTGTTATGGGATGCCCTGGAGAGGAGGTTATTCCTCAGAGTAGTAGCATATTGGATAAAATAATACGTTTTGGTTTCCTCAGCAATCATTCAGTCTGGCAAGAGAATTTGCTTTCCATGAAAACAAAAGAAGATAATTTTGATTAATTTCTCACAGAAAGGGCAGCTTTCTTGCCTTCACTTGCTTGTGAGATGGCTCAGTTCTGTAGCTTCCCACATTTATTATTATTATTATTATTATTATTATTATTATTATTATTATTCCAATAACAACTCCCAGGGGAAGCCCTTATGTGGTCATTTCTCCCTTTGCATGTTTTGAAAGTGGGAAATGTGGATCGCTAGAAAGGCTTCAAAGGGATGAAAAGATGTGTAACCGAAATCACCACCAGCAGTGCCACCTCCAATAATAGTTCAAAAACCTCATTTGGAGAAATCCAAAGAAAATTCTCAAGCCTCCTGAAATCAAGTCGTAAAACAGAAGCCTTTTTCACAGAGGAAAGGAATGGTAAAGGAGAGTTTGGCCCAATATTTCTTTCGCTCAGGTTTCCATTAACCTTCAGATTTAGCTTAAAAATGTGCAATTTTTGAGAATTTGTGTCAGGAAGGACAGAGATAATTAATACGTAGTTGGTTGCTTTAGTGGGTTGATTGATTAGGAAGGAAAGTGATGTTATGTTGACTATCTCCTGCCACTCAGTGTGAGGTGGATTAAGTTTCCTAGTGCAGATGGCGTTTATACTCAGGCCATTGTTGGTCCTGCTCTGGGATGGGAGATACCCATTTTTGCTGCAAGAGGCAACTGAAGTGCTGAGGATGAGGTGAAGACCAGAAATAGGCACCATCAAGGCAAGGTCCAGGACCTCACAGAAGCCCCAAGTCAACTCAGGCTGTTCTTATGAAGCTACAGTAACTGCAGGGTGAAACTCATAATCTGGTTTGTAGTTCTCCTTTCTCAGCAGCACCAATAGTTCTTCGTTTTTCATATTTCTTCTTTTGTCTTCATTTGTTTAGACGACACTTGTAGGGACCTTCCATTAGCTCTGTACAAAGCAAATGTCCAGTCCTATGGGTGCAGGTATGAGTTTGAATTGAAAGGAGTCCTCTGGAACCTTAATGCCTAAGATTTTTATATTTACAAGCTTTCATGGACTACAGTTTATTTTACTGTACTGTAAGTTGGTGGAAAGATCTGAATCAGGAACGTGAGAAGCAGAGGAGGGTGGATATCTAGTGGATCGGGAGGCTAGACTTCTGGTATCAAATGCACTGTTTGTGACAAGCAAAAATATATTGTGCCCTATCAACCAAAATAATGCTTCTTCAAACAGAACAGTGTTTATTATGCAGAAAAAATATGCCTTCTTCAGATTCTGAAGAAGATAAAAAATAAATACTAAGATAAAAATAAATACTGAGGAAAATTGTATTTAAATCTGTTTGATTTATAGGCATATGCTTAGATATTTTTGTAGAATTTGGATGGCTTTGACACAGAACTAGTCAGTGAGAATTAGTATATCTACAGTATATACACTGATTTTGTTCAATAAGTAAGTAATTCACTACACACAAAGGCATACCTGCTATATATCTTAGATAATTGTGTATTGAATACACATTTCCACATTTTAATTGTTACATTCTTTTTGCAATTCACCTTGAAAGGTGGTATTAAAATACTGATTATATTTAGAATTAGACATTTTTCTTTTTAAGTTATTAGTAACCAAGAGGCTGTATATAGTTAGGATTCACGATACACTATAATAAAACATCAAGAAAATGGACATTTTGCTATTAAAGTAACCTGGCTACAATAAACCTTTTGTACTATAATTACATTTAGCTTGGTTACATCCCTTCATGACTCATCCCAAGCCAATTAAAATGTTCAAAAGTGCTCATAAGTCAGAATCATTATTGAAAAAATATAAAATCTATTTTTTCAAGGTCAGAGCATTTTCTTGAAATATTGGCAAAGTAGATTTTCCATTCCATGTTTGCATACAATTCTCTAATGAATTAAGCTATTTATATTTTTAGATCGTTGTTTGTTATACTTTCAAAAATGTTAAAAACAATAATACCAACAAAAGAAAACGTGGATCTGATTCTTAAGAAAGAAACAAAGCATACAGAGAATTAATATGAGTTGAAAGGGATTTACACTGGGTACAGTTTGTACCAAATGTGATTCATCATCAGGTCACAAGAAAGGTAACTCCATCCACAGAATTTGGATATGCAGAAAACAATGCCATGAGGATTATGCCAACTGTAACTACAGCCCTGACACTATTCCAAAGTCTCCATTTTGTTCCAGAGCCTCCATTCCAAAGCCTTCTTCTGCACATAATCCTCAAAGTAATCATAAGAGGAATGGGGAAGTGTCATGGAGTAGGAGATTCTATTGGCATTTCTACCCACAGGACGGTTCACTTTCAGAGGTATCTTTTTCTCGAGTTTCAATTCCACGGCTGATCATCTCCAAGAAGATGTGTCTTGCTCCTCCATTATCTATCAGTGAAATGCTAATGCTTCCTGCCATCTTCAGCCCTCCTCATGACTGCTTGGTGTCACATCCCTTATGGCTTTGCTGCCAAAAGTGATGAGTTAAAAAACTCTCTCTGCTTTGGACATGGGTGTGTATGTGCAATCATCTTTAGTTCCTGCAAAAGGAGCTTGGACATTTCCAAGTTCTGTCTCCAAATTTCTACCCTGCCCTCTAAACAACATCTTTACCCTGATAGTATTATGCATACCAATGTCTAGGATGCTCCTTTCTTCCAATTTAGGTACTCTTCCCTTCCACACAGCACACCCATGACTCATCAGCTGTTATACTCTTGACATAGAATTGTGGGTTCAAGTTTTTCTATGTTAATTTGCTTTCTGGTTTTGGATTGCTTTAGCCTAAAAGCAGATTTCTACTTTGGCCTGTTCCGGTACTGAGAAATCAGACAGCATGGTGTTAAACATCTAAGACAAAAATTAATTTCATCTTCTAATTTGTTTTAAACTGGATAAATTTCTGACTCTTTACTCTTCTTTTACTCTTATTTATACACTATAGATCAGTGTTTCTCAACCTCCTCAACTTTAAGATGTGTGGACTTCAGCTCCCAGAATTCCCCAGCCCATGCTGGCTGGGGAATTCTGGGAGTTGAAGTCCACACTTCTTAAAGTTGAGGAGGTTGAGAAACACTGCTATAGATAATGAGCAACTCTGTACCTAAAGTCCACTTTGCATTATTGCCCTGCCCAGGCTTTGCCCTTCCCCAATACACTGAGTGTGACTCCTGAGCTACCAAAATCCAATAGGAAGAGTCATGTTATCCCAGAGACAACTGCATCTCAGCAGCAAATACAGAAATTCTTCTGTACTTGATTTCTTGCTCCCCAGTGCAAACATGCTTGCGGACAGACAAATATGTGTGCAGGCTGCAATCTCCTTTGCCTTGTTCCAAGTGATCAATCTTAACTGTGCCATCCAAAAAATAATAAAAGAAGACGTGGGGGGAGGCTGCAGCAGATTCTGGCCATACTGGCATGTAGCAAATCTGGGTTATTCAATGTGGGTTCTTTTTCCATCCTGTTGTACAGCCATGTTCCAAAATAGTATGCCTTTGCACATCAGACAAAGGCTCCCAACACACTCAAATCCAGGGGTAGGTTGTCCTCCAGAGAGCCAGAGCAGAAGAGAAGGGATAGAGATAGAGATAGAGATAGAGATAGAGATAGAGATAGAGATAGAGATAGAGATAGAGATAGAGATAGAGATAGAGATAGATAGATAGATAGAAAGAGAGAGAGAGAGAGAGAGAGAGAGATAGAGAGAGAGATATACTGTAGATACAGACAGACAGACACAGGCAGAGGTATAGGTACAGGTAGTCAGATAATATGCACTGCAGTGTCTTTCCTCTCACTGTCTCCTTTTCTGCTTTGTTGTCCATCTTCTATGCTGCAGAGCCCTGGAGAAGATTTCCTGCATGCATCTTTGTAACTGTGAGTTTGCATAATATGGAGATGGAACCTGACAAACAACCAGAGGTGTGTGTGTGTGTGTGTGTGTGTGTGTGTGTGTGAGAAAAGTCATGAAGACAACCACAACCGCATGCCTGAAACCCTGCCCCTTTTTAATGTGCTTTGTGCACGCATTAACATGAAAAAAGGGGGCAGTCACACAGTTGTGGCACCACGTTGATCTTTTTGATCCCCGGCAATGGACATTCTTACAGGCCACATTTGTCTTTATTTGCTTTTGATATGAACTTGGGTATGTTCAGCCTATAGATGAGGCCTCATAAAAGCCATCTTCAAATATCGGAAGGGCTGTTGTGTAGATGATGGAACAAATTTGAGCTATACTGTTCCTGAGGGCAGGACCTGAACTACTGTAGCATTTAGATTACAGAAAAAGAGATTTGGGGCCCTGGCCCTGTTTGTGCCTGACTACAGCGTAGTCTAGTACCATCTCTTTTCTGCCATATCCCCATGATGTTGCCTTCATCTCATCCCCAGTCCCTTAAGATAGGCTCAAATCATCCTAAGCTGTACCAGTGTTAATGACAGCCTCAAGGTGTATAGAACCTATTACTGTTGTTGTTTATTCGTTCAGTCGCTTCCGACTCTTCGTGACTTCATGGACCAGCCCACGCCAGAGCTTCCTGTCGGCCGTCACCATCCCCAGCAACCCCACGGTCGAGTCCATCACCTCCAGAATACCATCCATCCATCTTGCCCTTGGTCGGCCCCTCTTCCTTTTGCCTTCCACTTTCCCTAGCATCAGCTTCTTCTCCAGGGTATCCTGTCTTCTCATTATGTGGCCAAAGTACTTCAGTTTTGCCTTTAATATCATTCCCTCAAGTGAGCAGTCTGGCTTTATTTCCTGGAGTATGGACTGGTTTGATCTTCTTGCAGTCCAAGGCACTCTCAGAATTTTCCTCCAACCCCACAGTTCAAAAGCATCTATCTTCCTTCGCTCAGCCTTCCTTATGGTCCAGCTCTCGCAGCCATAGGTTACTACGGGGAATACCATTGCTTTAACTATGCGGACCTTTGTTGTCAGTGTGATGTCTCTGCTCTTAACTATTTTATCAAGATTTGCCATTGCTCTCCTCCCAAGAAGTAGACGTCTTCTGATTTCCTGGCTGCAGTCAGCATCTGCAGTAATCTTTGCGCCTAGAAATACAAAGTCTGTCACTGCCTCCACTTTTTCTCCCTCTATTTGCCAGTTATCAATCAAGCTGGTTCAATCAATCAATCAATCAATCAATCAATCAATCAATCAACCTATTACTGTACCTGAAGGCAAAATGAGGCGACCAGTTATAGGTAGGAACATCAGAATGGCACCTACTGGCCATTTGAGACTGATGCGGTCTTGCCTCTTCTCTATCCCCTTGCAGGATCATCTGACATCATTCTGATCTTGTTCCCCAAAGAGTAATCGTTGGAGTTTTATTAATTATGCGCTTATGACGAAGCACAGTACTGACAGAATGAAACAACTGAAACAAGGTTATATGAAGGGATCTCTTGCTATTCTAATGCACCAGCGGTCTATCAGAATGGCACAATAGCATTGGATTGCTAAACCACAATCCTGTAACTGTTTATAGGCCTTACCACGAGGCTGAAATAGCAAAGGAGGAGAAATTACAGAACCAATTCCTCCTCCCTTCCCTTCTCCTAGGGGGAGTGGTGGCTCAGCGGGTAAGACGCCAGGCTTGTCGATCGGAAGATCGCAAGTTTGGAGGTTCGAATCCCTAGCCCTGCGTGCGGAGTGAGCTCCCGCACTAGCTCCAGCTCTTGCCAACCTAGCAATTCGAAAGCATGCAAATGCAAGTAGATTAATAGGTACCACTTCGGTGGGTAGGTAACAGTGTTCCACGCGCGTCATGCGGCCACATGACCGTGGAAGCGTCTTCGGACAACGCTGGCTCTTCGGCTAACAAACGGAGATGAGCACTGGCCCCTAGAGTCGGACACGACTGCACAACTGTGCAGGGGGAACCGTTACCTTTACCTTTCCCTTCTCCTAAATACGGAGCAGGTAATCTGGAAATCAGTATTTGTTGCAGTGTTGCCTACATTGGAGGGAAAAATTGATAGGATGTCTGACAGAAGTTCACATGCAAACTCCTTCGGATGTCTAAGGAAAGAAGAGGAAGGGGAGTGAAGTCCTAAATAAAAGTGCTGGTTTTAATTCAGCTCCTTTTGTGAGTCCAATCTGTTTTTTAATTATTACTTTATCCACCTCAGTTTGTGACAGAATGGATTGGACCTGCCCCATTCCTGCTACACAACATTCCTGTGATTGGAAGATTTTTGTCTTACTAGCAGGTGACACGCAGAACAGGAAGGGTAGCAAAGCTGGAGGAATCAGCCAATTGCTTTGCTTACTGTGCGTTGCACATACAAAATGAGGACAGTGTCATTCAGCAGTGAATCACTTTAGAGGCAGCAGGAGCAGAATATGGATCATCCATTAAGGCAACTATTTTCACTCTGGTAGTTTTCTGCCAGCCCAAGGATGATTAGAGACACTTTACATACCCAAGTTACATACCCAAGACACTGAACATACCCAGGTTCATATCAAAAGCAAATGAAGATAAATGTAAGACGCCAGGCTTGTCGATTGGAAGACCGCAAGTTTGGAGGTTCGAATCCCTAGCCCTGCGTGCGGAGTGAGCTCCCGCACTCGTCCCAGCTCCTGCCAACCTAGCAATTCGAAAGCATGCATATGCAAGTAGATGAATAGGTACCACTTCGGTCGGTGGGAAGGTAACAGCGTTCAGCGCGCGTCATGCCGGCCACATGACCGTGGAAGCGTCTTTGGACAGCGCTGGCTGTTCGGCTAACAAACGGAGATGAGCACCGGCCCCTAGAGTCGGACACGACTGCACAAATGTGCGGGGGGAACCTTTACCTTTTAAGAATGTCCGTTGCCGATGATCAAAAATGTTGAGGATCAACACAACAGCGGGGAAAGGTCCTTACATTAAATATTAGGAAGAGCTTCCTTACAGTAAGACTCTCCTTATAAGTTATGAGTTCTCCTTCATTAAAGGTTTTTAGCTAATTATCAGAGGATTAGGCTAGGTAAATCTCTTCCAGTATTGCAGCTTGAATCCGATTGGTTTCAGTGGGACTTAAAGGATGGGCAGGTTACATGTTACATGGAGCGCTTATATTTTGTTTTTTAATTAAAATACTGCGATCCATCAGCCTGCTCTCCCCCAGCTTTGGGTCAGGGTGGAATACTCTGAATTTTGAAAGTGTATTGTGGGCATTCTCCTCAAATGGCTGCCACAAGGGACAATTTGTCTAGGTACAAGATGGCCACCATGGTGGGCGTGGCCAGTTCCTAAACCCCCACTAGAAAGCAAATAGTTGAGACGCCTTTGATCACCCTACAGCCTGAACTTGGGGATGGGAAATATTTTGACGGTGGGTGTGGTGTATCCTTAACATTTTGTGGGGTGCTGAAAGCAAACTGAGTTCTGATTTTTCTGTACTTGGATTTTGGGAGGGGATTTTGGGAGGGGATTTTGGGGGTGGGTAGGTTCTCTTTGTTTAAACATTATGTTAAGTCTATTTTACAGCTTGTGTTATTTTTGTGTGTATGTTTCCTACCCCAAAATGGCAAGAATCTGTGCCACCAAGTGTTGGCAACTGTGTCAGAGGCAGTTCCTGGAGTTATAAAAATGTCCAGGAGCTGAATGCAGCCTTGGGGCTCTAAGATGGACCGTTTCTGTGATAAATATACCCTGCAATGCCTGTAAATTTCCCATTTCCCAACTGTAATCTAGTTACCCTGCATTATTGATTCCTCCTCCTCCTCCTCCTCCTCCTCCTCCTCCTCCTCCTCCTCCTCCTCCTCCTCCCCCTCCCCTCCCCCTCCCCCTCCCCCTCCTCCCCTCCCCCTCCTCCCCCTCCCCTCCCCCTCCCCTCCTCCTCCTCCTCTCCTCCTCCTCCTCCTCCTCCTCCTCCTCCGGAAGCCTAGCATTCTGGCTGCCAGCCCACCCGATTAGATCTTCTCTGCCCTAATTACTTTGCTGTGTTTAAGTCTGTTCCAGCTTTGGTAAAAGTGATTTGATTTCCTAACATGTTGGTCTTAATGAAAATGGGACACACAGAAACAATCTCTTTCTTGCCAGCCGGATGATAATCCTGAGACCCAGGACCAAAGATAAAGACTAAATATGATGCAGGAGAGGCCCAGAACTGGCTGGGCAGTCATGCCTACACATAGAGTAAAAAAAAAAGAGCGTACTGGGAAGAACCATAAATTAATATATCTGTTTTTAGATTGATATATCAGCCAAGCTATCCATTCTTGTTTATATACTGAACTATCTTCCCAACCCCGAGTTGTGGGACAAATATTCCCTTATCTATCTCAGTATCCATTCTTCATATTGACCTGCCTTCCTATGTATTCATGCTTGCCTCCGCTCTAAACAAGGGCTGATGTTTTAGATGTGGAAAAATGACCGTCAAAAAGAAAAATACAAAAGGCAATAATGCTTGTGTAAATTTGCAATATTCCTTGGCTCTCCGAACATCAGACCGTAATAATGTTTTCAACCCCCAAATGCTGTTTTGTGGAGATCTTTCGCTCCTGAAATAATAATCCCTCCGTGTCACTGATCAGCCCAGTATGTCAGCAGGTCTTCTGCTAATCCGTCCCCCATGACCTTGATCCTGGCTGCTGGTCTCCATTCTTTCCCTCCTTCCCTCTCCTTCCCTGCCATCTTCTTTCCCTCCTTCAGTCCGGTCCATCACCTTTGACCCAGCTGCTCCCCCATCTCGGCATCCAATTTCTCATCCTTTTCAGGGAGCCGGCTGATTGAAAAACGGAAGAAAAAAGCGGGCTCTGTGACGCTCCGTCTTCCCTTCCTCTTGCCTTTCTGAGATGCTAATCCCTCAGACTTGGCACCGGTACCCCCTTGGCACTAATGAAGGGTTGGTGTTTTTTTTTTAATCAGCTGCTGCTCCACTTCTCTGCCTGATTCCTATCCCCCAGGGACTGTGTCGCACTGGAGGGTGCCGCAGCTTTTCACTGCCTGCTCATTTATCACCCGGCTTATGCCACCTCTCCAGTCAGCCCAGCCGGTGTGGAGAGCTTCTTCCTACTGTGCAGCGACTGAGAAACGTTTTTTACAAGGTGCAGGGTGAACTCCTGGGAGTTGCTCTTTGTATCTCTCTCTCCGCTGAAGATCCTTGCATCTTGTGTAATAGCATCAGCTAAGTACCTTTTTGTGTCTTTAAAGGGGATAGACCTTCAGTCCACTGTTGGAGTGATGGTCCAGGAGGGATTTGGTCAAGAGTTCCAGGATTGGTCTCCATCCATCTCGAATAATACCCATGATACTTATGTTTACTTCCTTTTGGATCGGTAGGGAAGGGAATCAACATTTCCTGGATTTTGAGCATCCAATGTTTCCTTCTCGTGGGGATATTGGTGACTGATAGTGAAAGTGGCATTGTTAGCTGTTGTTAATGGATGATATTTTGGACTCTTTGCAATCCAGTCTTCCAGCTCCCCCAAGCGACAAAGGGCCTGATCCACTTGCTTCTTTTTGGGGGTTGTGAACTGCTGGATCATTCGACAGTGTACCACTCCTTCAGAGACAGATTTCCTCTATTCCTGCATTTGTTTTCCTTGTTCTTCAGCACGAACACTGGATTTTTGACATCCCTTTCTGGGAAACAGTTTGAACTGGCAGAGCTCCAATGATTTGACACAGCACGCTGCACGCTTATGGCTTGTAATCGTGATGAATAATTAAAAGAAGAAGAAGAAGAAGAAAAGTTTGCAACCTTGTGGGGGAGAATTGTCGTTCTTTTCTTAAAAGGGGAGCTGCCATGGATCTGAGAAAGACAATTTCTTCATTCTGGAGAGGAAGCGGACTGAGAAATAATTCTTAAAGTAGGATTAACAAGGCATCTTGTGAGGTGTTTCATCCCAGAGAGAGTGGGTGCAGGGGCCAAGTTCACTTGGTTCAGACCGGCTGCATCCAAAGATCCAAGTCTGAATAGAATTCGTAATCCTGATGGACGCAACAGAGTTGCTGGAAAGCAAACTGTGGGAGATTTTGGAAAGTGGGGGGAGGTTTTTGAAACGAGCAGAAGTTCCTAGTTTGGCTTCCCCACCATAAGGCACAATAAATGTGGGGTGCTTAGGAAGCTAAATTTTATGAGATGGATTTGTTTAGAGTCTTCGGTTCCTACCAAAATCTGGTGCCACCTTAGCGTTTTGCCTAGTTCACACACTGCTACTCTAGAAGCAAAAGAGGGATGTGGTGTGAGGTGCATTGACATGGCAAAGTTGCCAGTCATCCACTTGAAGAGTATTATTATCTGCTGACCAGGGCAATCCAGGGTAGAATTTTAGAGCCAGGTAAGGCCTCTGGAAGCTTCTAGGACCTTTTGTAATAGCAGAAGATAAATTTGGCAGTACTGTGGATGTAAGACAGTGCCACCATCCAGTAAGCTGATATCTGATGAGGTCTAAGGGGGAGATTTTTCACTCTTTGAAACTATTTCAACCGCTCACAACTGTATCGGTGGCAGATGGTGGTGGCGGCGGCAGGTTGGGAAAAGATGGCAATAATTGGGAGAGCTTCCTCAGCTCTTCAAAAGAGGCTTTGCTAGTTGCAGAAAAGAGATGAAAAGCATCCAAAATGGTGTGTCAGTTCTTTGACATGCTGAATGACGTTTAGCCTTGGCTTTAAATTCATTGACGGTCTTTCAACATTAGAAAGGGTTTAGGATTTTAATTAGGAAGACAGGCAAGTTGCCTCTGCTTTTGAACAAGATTGAAAGATTTTGTTCTTACTAGTAGAGGAGTAAATAGGAAGAAACGGAGGAAGATAAAAAGAAAATCTTTTAAAAATCTTTGTAAAGTATTCGACACAAATCATCTGTCTTGCTGATAATATCCACAAACCTTGAGTCATAACATAGAGAAGCTTATACGAGGCTTTTTTTTCTGCCAACCACAGAATTTTGTCACCTTCCATTTATAACCCATTTCCCCCCATTACCTTTCCCATCTTTTTCACCACACACACATACACACCCAGAAATCTATTAAGGAGTGAAGGATTAGCTGCATGATGTCTTTTGCACAGTGGCATTAGGAGCTGTCGTGGGGGGCTTCTAGGATTGATGGCATCTACCCCTTTATTTGCTCATTCAACCTCATTTACCCCCCATCCCCCCCACCCACCCCGAGAATGTAAGTGCAAACCTTGTTTTTCCCTCTGATCCTAAATCCCACTTGTTCACTGGAAAACTTTTGCTCCTGTTCCTTATACCCTCAAGTAACCAGATCTAACTCCAACTTTTGACATACTTCTTTTTCTTTAGGCTGATTGCTTTGTTGGACATAGCCCACTCTTTGCTAATAAAGATGAGAGAATCATGAAAATTGGAGAAGCGGTTTTCTTATCCTTTGCCACAGGACCCTTGTGCAGAATTACTCACTAAATCAAGAAGACGCCAGATTGATCCACTACTTAGGGCGACTTTCAACAGTTGGGTTTGATTTCAAGGAGCAACCCTGTCTGTTCCCTGCAGCTCTTGAGAAATTGTGGCGATGATTCAGTTAAGCCGAAGAGCTCGCTCAATGCTCTCCTTGGGCCTCAACTGCCTTGCCCTCTGCTTTTCTGTGTCGGCTTTCAGCACCAGCTATTGGTGTGAAGGGACCCACAAAGTGGTGAAATCACCCTGCCTTTCAGTGGTCAAGAAGGGGAACTGTGTGCCCACCAACAGCAATGAGACTATGGATGGGAATGTGACCGTGAACCCCCACACAGTCCAGTACATCTGGGAAACGGGCGAAGACAAGTATGCTTTTCAGTATTTCCACACGGGCTTCTGGCTGTCGTGTGAAGAACATCATGGAGGTATTAAAGAGGGCCACATCTCTGGGCAGTCAATTCCATGATTGTATTTGTAATTAGAGATTCATGTCTTCATGTGGTGAGCTTCTAAGAAGGAAATGGGGGAGGATAATTGGCTAGATAGCAATGGAGACAGTGTAGTGGGAGAACCTCAAGGGGCCATAAAGGACCTTAGCGAGCAGAGGTTTATAAGAAGGGACTAAAGCATACGGCCAACCAACAAGTAGAAGCACAAAGCTTTTCCCCACCCATACCTTCTTCCCTCTTCTTTCCTTTTTTTGTGATCCCCTTTGTAAATTACTGGTGACAGAGACCTCTCCTATCCTGTGTGATGCAGCACAGCCAACAATTGTAATAATGAATGGCAGAGTAGAAAGTGAAATCTTAGTTTTCCTATCCTCAGAAACCCCGGTGAGACCCTTGGGCCAACTTATGTCTCACAAGATTATTCTTTCTCAATCTGATAACCTTTGAGGATTATTGGAATATAAAATGGGAAGTGGGGCGGGAGAGACTTGTAACACAACCTGAGCTTTTGGGAGGAAGGATGGGATAAATGCAAGATATAATTATTAAACTCTATTTGGCTACATCCAGGATTTGTTCAGTGTATTGTTGGAATCAAGGTACTTTGGTTTCTTCTCTGAACAAGGCAGGGAAAGATGCCACCACGTATGTCAATCCTGTGTGTGAAAACTGGAGGTGATGTTTTCATCCCGAGCCTGCCCCCATCCAAGATTTTTTGTACTTTTGTAAATCTTGGCCCGTTCCCAAGCCATCTGATCTCTCCCTCCTGTGTCTCAGAGCCTAGGCAGACAGCTGTGTTAACGCGCTTTCCTCGAGTCTGTGAGCTGGGGAGAATAGGATGCCAGCATAAATTCTGTCCTCCTCATTGCCAGTCCCTCTTCTGCCTCACTAATGAGGCTGTCCTCACTGTTTTAATGTGGGGCAAGTTAAAGTCACTGATTAGTGGATGCATCCAGGCCACCAATACCGGGTAACGGTGGCGCAGGCTGATCCCACGTTCCAAGTGGAAAGAACCAGATGCTGCTCTTGTCCAACTGAGAAAAGCCTTGGAACTCAAGTGTCCAAGGACCGGGGGTGGTGGTGGTGGCATGTCTGTATCAGCTTAAGTGGCCAAGAGGCGCCGAGCTGATTCCAACCCTCAGGGGTCACCTGCCTGTACTCTGAACAGAATGGTTGGTGAAGCGTGTCAGGTTGCATCCACAGCAAAACCTATGTTATGATAAGGGGGGAAAAGAGTCCAAGGCCACCAGTCAGCCCTTCAAGGTAGACCAGACTTGAACACTGAAGTCATGAATACTAAAACTACTTTGTTATAGGGTTACAGTAACAGAATCTTGCAACTCTGAATGTGCCTCCCCACTCCCTGCCTTTATCCTAAAGAGAACTAGGGAGGGTCGCGTCTGAAATGCTTTCTCAAATTACATTCCTGCTTTGGACTCCGATTTCTCTTCTCTGACCATTGCTTTGGCTGCGGCTCTTCCTCCTGTTCCTCAAGGTTATTCTCACAGCCCATTGCACCATCTCACATGAGGACACAACAGAAAAAAGAGGTTGCCAGGGAGGTTTATGTTGCAGTTCGATGCACGACGTGAAAGGCTCTGTAATTGTCCTCTTTCACTCCCTCCATTCCCCACCCCCCAAATCTAGGGCTTTTCTTGTCTTGATCAAAATCATTCTGAAGTAGGAATGGGGAAATTGTGTTCCCATTTGGATATTGCTGAAGTACAATTTCTGGAAGCCTCAGTCAAGGCAGAAACGACTTCTAGAGTACCGCAGAATCTCTCTACCCTTTGTTTAATCTAGACAAAATAACTGCACAGTTTGGAAAAGAGAAGCTGTGTTTGCATAGCATGCTGAACCACAACTAGCCAATAAGATTTTAGCCTAGGGTATTGAATAAACCTGGCAGTTTGTTTGTTTGTTTGTTTGTTTATTTATTTATTTATTTATTTATTTATTTATTTATTTATATGTTAACTTGTATTACCGCTCCATCTCCCCCAAGGGGGACTCTGGGCGGTTTACAGTACAACAATTTAAAATCTTTAAAAGTAACTACAATTTAAAATACATTACAAAACTAATACATTAAATATAAAAATCCAATAGGCGATAGATGGTTCTCTGAAGCCATGAAACCTTTTAATGGTTCACCAAACTCAGAAAACTTGGTTAGTTGATTAAACTGTGGTTAAATTAGCTGTGAATAAGAAATACTGTTCAGAATCTCTCACAGTAGCCAGAGTCAAATCCAGTTTTAAGGGAGGAACTAGACCCCAACTATTCCCCAAATTATTGGGGAATTCCTTGGAAAGGAGGAGCATTCTTTGAGCTGTTCTTCTCAGCACAGTTCCCAATGTAGTTCCCTTCAGGGCATTGTGGAAAATGTACACAATGCCACAATCTCCCAATAACTATAAGAGGGGCCAGCAGCTGGACAAGGTTGCCAGACAGGGTAATGTGTGAATCAGAGTACACTCAGAATTTGGAGGGCAGTCAGAGAAATGGAGAGCGTTAAACTTTGAAACAACGTTAGAAGTCATGGTTTAACCCTTCCCCAACCCAGATGCCCTCCAGAACTTCAACTTCCAGAGTCTCCAGCTGGACTTTGCTGGCGAGGGATTCTGGGAGCTGCAGTCCAGTGTATTTGGAGGGCTTTTGATTGGGGAAGGCTATTGCAGATGAGGAAAAAGGGTGTTTGGACTATGGCACACATCCTTTCTTTGGTCACTTGCTGTGTTTCTTTGTCTTCTCAACTTGGTGCACTTTCTTGCTCAGCTCCACCTGCCCCTTCACATTTGACTAGTCAGCGGAAATGGAAACATCCCTTTTTCCTGGGGGCAGGGGAGGGCAGGCATAACAAATGTTGGCATGAAGTCATTCTCACGCTCAGCACCAGCTTGGGCTAAACTGTCGTTGTGTTCTTTCACTGTTCCCCCCACGCCAGAGGAGAAGTGTCGGAGTTTCATTGAGCTGCCTCCAGAGTCAGAAAAAGGTGAGAATTTGGATGGGAAAACAGGCCAGCTCCCGCAAGTGCAAAATGAGTGGGAAGCAACTTTGTAAGTACTGTAAAGCTATTTTTCCGAGACCAAGTTTCAGCTGGTCAAGGGTTGTCTTCTCAAAGGGAGAGAAGGGCCTCGTCATCACAAAAGTCTTCTTTCCCACCCTGCAGGGCCAGTCCGGATCGCTTGGTTTGGTCATTCCTCTTCCCCAGCCGGGCTTTTGAAACTTACGAGCAACGGCAGTGGGAAAGCTTCTGGCAGTCTCTTGGGGTAACAGAATAATTGAGTGCAGTTTCTCTCAACCTCAGCCTCTTTAAGATGTGTGGACTTCAACTCCCAGAATTCCCCAGCCAGCCATGCTGGCTGGGGAATTCTGGGAGTTGAAGTCCACACATCTTAAAGTGGCTGAGGTTGAGAAACACTGATTTACTGGGTGCAATCATCTCCTTTCCTGCTTAGTCTCTTCCTTCCTTCCTTCTTCTGCAGGGGTGCTGTGGCTCTCCGTTGCTTCAGAATTTCTCTATATCATCCTACTGAGCATTGGATTCTTGCTGATGTGTTTAGATGCTGTCTACTATGCCAACTTCATTGATGGTCTCAAGATCAATGCTTTTGCAGCCGTGATTACTGTTCTGTCAGGTACCTGCACTGGCCCTCTTTCCCATCCCTCGACTCTCTGTCAACAGAAATGTCTCAGAGCCCCTGCAAAACGGTAGCGTTGATGTAGAGCTGTGTTTCCCAACCGTGGCCATTTTCAGATGGGTAGATTTCAACTCCCAGCACTCTAAGCAAGGCAGCCATGCTGATTAGGGAATCCTGGGAATTGAAATCTGCATGTTTGGAAGGGGCCAAAGCTAGGAAATACTGATCTGGAGGTTCAAGCTTAACCACCCAAACAATTTAGACCAGCCTTTCTCTACCTTTTGACCCTAGAGCAGGGCTTTCCAAAGTTTTTCCCGCGGCGACGCACCAACCGGCGTTGGTGTGTCGCCGCGGGAAAACCCGGAAGTGCGGCAGCGCGCAAAAACCCGGAAGCGCTGCTGCTGCTTTCGGGTTTTGCGCGCTGCAGTTGGTGTGTCGCCGCGGGAAAACCCGGAAGCGCTGATGATGATCAGCGCTTCCGGGTTGTGTGGCGACACGCCAGACTGTGTGTGGCGACACACTTTTGTGTCGCGACACACAGTTTGGAAAGCTCTGCCCTAGAGGAACCCTTGAAATATTTTTCAGGCCTCAGGGAACCCCTGCACATTCAAGTTCAAATATAGGCCAGAAGTTACAAAATTATTCTATTCGTTTCATGGGTAGGCCTGTATATATGCGTGAACAGTGTTCTTAAACTAAAAATAAAGAATGAAACTTACCTCTTTAATGTAAAGTTGCCCGAATTTGAAATAATTTTTAAATAAATCGTGATCTCCCAGGAAACCCCTAGTGACCTCTTGTGGAACCCTAGGCTTCCACAGAACCCTGGTTGAGAAACCCTGGTTTATACTATCAAGTCTGAAGTCTGCCTGCCCTGATTTATCCTAGCCCAGGCTGTGGGGTGCAGGTGTTCTAAGCGTTGGATCCTCCTGCCAAAGCTTGCCACTGAATTTGTAGCGTTAATAGGATAGAAGAGGGAAATCATGAAAAATATGGCAACCCAGTGTATTTAATTACATTTGAAGTAACTGAAATCACGTCTGGATTTTGTCAAGCTTTTTTATCCTGACACAGCCAACATTTTGGAGCTTGAGGACCCCTGGCATGCCACTCCAACGCCAAGCTCAACCTCCTGGGCTGAATCCAGTTATGCCCCACTATCTTAGCTCCTTTAGGTACTGTTGGTCTCATTGCTCAACCCAGTCTTTCCAGAGGCTGATTGAGAACTCTGGAATTGGTAGTCCCGACACATCTGAAAAAGTAGCAGGCTGGAGAAGGTTGTCCTATCCCATCAACTGCTGAGGAAGACCTAGTTAGTTAGGTTTTATTTTCCAATTGGAAAGCAGCTGAGATGAGGAAAATTATGGGCAGGGAAACAATTTCCCTCCTGTCACTCCTTCACTCAGAGATAGATAGATAGATAGATAGATAGATAGATAGATAGATAGATAGATAGATAGATGATAGATCATAGCTTTCCAAACTGTGTGTCGCGACACTTTAGTTTAGTGTGTCGCAACACAACCCGGAAGCAGCGGCGGGGGCATGCATGGCGGCGGCGGCGGGGTGCGCACGGCGGCAGTGGTGTGTATGGTGGCGGCGGCGGCGGCAGCGACGACGGCAGCAGCGCACCATCAGCATTTCTGCGTTTTAGTGGAAAACACGAGGCTGCCGCCGCTGCCGCCGTGCACGCCACCGCCCCCCCCCACGCCGCCACCATGCATGGCCCCGCTGCCGCATGCCCCCCTGCGCCACCGCCGCTGCTGCTGTTGGTGTGTTGCCAACGGCGGCAGTTTGGAAAGCACGATGATAGATGATAGATGATAGATGATAGATGAATAAAAGTAAAGGTAAAGGTTTCCCCTGCACAGTTGTGTCCGACTCTAGGGGCCGGTGCTCATCTCCGTTTGTTAGCCGAAGAGTGAGCGTTGTCCGAAGACGCTTCTGCGGTCATGTGGCTGGCATGACACACGCGGAACACTGTTACCTACCCACCGAAGTGGTACCTATTAATCTACTTGCATTTGCATGCTTTCGAATTGCTAGGTTGGCAGGAGCTGGGGCTGGTGCGGGAGCTCACTCCATCACGCGGGGCTAGGGATTTATACTCATGCATTTATACTCATGAATTTATACTCAGGCAGATTTATACAGGATAACCCAGAGTAACCACTGCCATTCTGCAGTGTGAAAATTGGTGGTCTGTTTCATTGTCATAGGCAAAAATGTGAAATCTTGAAGCTACTAGGCAGATTGGGCTACCCATTTGACCCAATTTATACATGAGGTTGACCCAGTTCATACCTTCAGCCAGAAAAGGGGTGTCATATCAGATATTAATCTTTCATGAATGATAGCAAACCACTCCAAGAAAACTACATGGATGTGTCCATGGGGTCACCAGAAGTGGAAGCAAAATCTCTTGACTTTACCTTTTGATAATCCAACCAACCAAAGCAGAACACGGGAGCAATGTGTTAAAAGCAGCCGATATCTAAAAGAGCAACCTAATATCACGAGCAGGGGATTTTTAAAAAAGAAAGTTAAATAATGAAAAACCTTAATATATCCCCCTCTCTACACATACCCTTTTATGGAGTATGTGTTTTATGAGTTTTATGGGTCCAGGAGGCGTGCCTTCTCTGCGATAGCACCCGCCCTGTGGAATAACTTGCCCCCTGAGGTGAGACGGGCACCCTCGCTCCTGGCCTTCAGGAAGTCTTTAAAGACCTGGTTCTGCCGCCTTGCCTGGAACGAAGGAAATAATAGTTCCTCCTGGGGGTGGTTAGCTTAGTAATATCCTCCTTTTAAGAACACACCATCTTTTGGATTTTTTTATTTTTTTATTTTTTATAGTAGTTTTTAGATGTATAGGTTTTTAACTTTTTATATTGTGATTGTAAACCGCCCAGAGTCTACCATGGTGGAGATGGGCGGGGATAAATCCAAATAATGAATGAATGAATGAATGAATGAATGAATGAATGAATGAATGAATGAATGAATGAATGAATGTACTGGGGTGAGTCTTACTCTTAGATTTTGTTGAATCTACCCACAGCATGCATGTGCAGGTGTGTAGGTGTGTATGCTTGCCCACTTGGGCTGTTGACTGCTACAGAGAGCACTTCCAGGGTGTAGAATAATGGCGGAGCGGGCTTACTGACCTCCTCTTCTCCACAGGTCTCCTGGGCATGGTGGCCCACATGATGTACATGACGGTCTTTCAGGTGGCTGTAAATCTGGGGCCAAAAGATTGGAGGCCCCAGACGTGGTACTACGGGTGGTCCTTTGGGTGAGTAGCCAGCCTTGAGGGGAGGGGGACCAGGAGGATCTTTCCACTTTAGAGTTGGCCACCGTGACTTGTGATGCTTTGGACCAGGTCAGGGTGGAAGAAAAGAAGAGGACTTGATAAAAGTAGAAAGAAGGGGAAGGGAGAGATTCAGAGGTGGCCAAGAATGATTATATGATCAAAGAGGTGGCTGATACTGTAGTGAATTCCTGTGATAAAGAGGATCGGATTTTGATCTACCAAAATGTATAGTCAGTGGTTCTAAAACACCGAGCTGTGGGTGTCCACGGGGCGGAGGGTTCACAAATGTCAAAATGGTGGCCATGACAGAATGATTGAATCCCCACCCCTTTTACATGTGCCAGGCATGTGTTGCATATAACAAAGGGGTGGGGATTTAATTGCCCGGTCACGGCTGCTATCTTGACTGTCTCGGATACCCCTGCACTGAGCGTATAGAGCAGAGCTATCCAAACTTTTCATGTTGTTGACACACTTTTTAGACATGCATCATTTCGCAACACACTCTTACAGCAGGGCACAAGGCAGGCACTAGGACCTGCGCGGAACCACAGCAGGTTTGGAGGCAGCCAGGCACAAGGCAGGCACTAGGACCTGCGCGGAATCACAGCAGGTTTGGAGGCAGCAGGGCACAAGGCAGGCACTAGGACCTGCGCGAAATCACGGCAGGTTTGGAGGCAGCAGGGCACAAGGCAGGCACTAGGACCTGCGCGAAATCACGGCAGGTTTGGAGGCAGCAGGGCACAAGGCAGGCACTAGGACCTGCGCGGAATCACGGCTGGTTTGGAGGCAGCAGGGCACAAGGCAGGCACTAGGACCTGCGCGGAATCACAGCAGGTTTGGAGGCAGCAGGGCACAAGGCAGGCACTAGGACCTGCCCGAAATCACAGCAGGTTTGGAGGCAGCAGGGCACAAGGCAGGCACTAGGACCTGCACGAAATCACAGCAGGTTTCGAGGCAGCAAGGCACAAGGCAGGCACTAGGACCTGCACGGAATCATAGCAGGTTTGGAGGCAGCAGGGCACAAGGCAGGCACTAGGACCTGCGCGAAATCACGGCAGGTTTGGAGGCAGCAGGGCACAAGGCAGGCACTAGGACCTGCGCGGAATCACAGCAGGTTTGGAGGCAGCAGGGCACAAGGCAGGCACTAGGACCTGCGCGGAATCACAGCAGGTTTGGAGGCAGCAGGGCACAAGGCAGGCACTAGGACCTGCCCGAAATCACAGCAGGTTTGGAGGCAGCAGGGCACAAGGCAGGCACTAGGACCTGCACGAAATCACAGCAGGTTTGGAGGCAGCAAGGCACAAGGCAGGCACTAGGACCTGCACGGAATCATAGCAGGTTTGGAGGCAGCAGGGCACAAGGCAGGCACTAGGACCTGCACGAAATCACAGCAGGTTTGGAGGCAGCAGGGCACAAGGCAGGCACCAGGACCTGCGCAGAATCCTGGCAGGGCTCGGAGGCAGCAGCAGCCACGACACACCCAGACACTGCAGCCGACACACTAACGTGTCCTGACACACAGTTAGGAAAGCTATGGTATAGAAGATTCAGGGACTAACCCTGCTGTTTTGATTTATAATAGGGGAGACGTTGACCCTGGCCTTAATACTGAGATTCTGGAGATGAGGTAGCTTTATGGATGAATGAAGCAGTGCGTCTGAGTGGGTGGATAAATGTTTGGGACTGATGATGGACATCTGAGGAAGAGATCAGTGTACCAGTGGCAAAGAGGTTCAAGTCTTCTCCTCTCCTCCTTTGCTTAATTCTCCTGATGTTCTCCCCGCAGCTTGGCCTGGCTCTCTTTCACTCTCTGCATGTCAGCCTCTGTGCTGACCCTCAACACTTACACCAAGACTATTCTGGAGTTCAAGTACCGTCGACAGATTTTTGAGAAACACACGGCGTCAACGGGGAGCGTCCGAAGTTCCAGCTCACCAGCACTGGCCCCTGACCTGGAGCGTTTTCTGTGGGATAAATATATCTTCAGCGTCAGTGACTCCCTCAACTTCTCCCCAAGCCCGCCAGGCCCCTTAGCTCCCAGTGGGGGCCGAAAGGACTATACGGGAGGATGCGCTGGCCTCGCAGGGACTCACAGTGGAGATGCCAGAGATGAGGATGAGGGGGAACCCTGCTGAAGAGAGGACGTTGTGTAGAAAAAGAGAGCCTTCTCTACCACTTCTCTTCTGCCCCTCTCTCTCATTCACTCCCTCATGCACCTAGTTAGAATAATGTTCTCTTCCCTCTCATGTTGGAGCTCTGGATCACTTCCACAGCTCAGGGACAAGCTGATTGTTGATGACCGTAGGATAGTTCCTAGATTTAAAAGGACAAGATTGCCAGATCCAGGGGCTCAGTCTCCCTGCCAGACCGGTAGCAGACCATAAAAGAAGCTTTACTAACTTGGGATGTGATGGGTGCTGAATGCAAAGACCCCCTAACCCAGTGTTTCTCAACCTTAGCAACTTTAAGGTGTGTGGACTTCAACTCCCAGAATTCCCCAGCCAGCATTGCTAAGGTTGAGAAGCACTGCCCTAACCAATGGATTTTGGAGGCCGACCTTTCTGACTTGATCTTAGGCACTGAACTACAATAAGCTTGGCATAAATCGGGTGGGCAACGTCAGGCCCATGGGCCGTATAAGGCCCGCGGGGCTCCTGCCTAAGGGCCGTGGGGCTCCCGCCCGCAAACCCCGCCTCTTCCACGCAATTGGCTCCTGCCCACAAACCCCGCCCCCCAGTGCTTGTGATTGGCTCCCGCCCACAAACTCCGGCCCCCGGTCCGCAGAAATCCCAGAAACCCTGCCCCCCACCCCACCCGGTCCCCGGTTATAAATATCCAAATGGCCCTTGGCAGAAAAAAGGTTCCCCACCCCTGGCATAAATAAAAGCCTTACCAACCAGTTAGGTTTTGGCAGAGCTGTTGCCTGATTCCTGAAAGCTGACGGCTCATTTGGACAAATGCCATTCGACTTTTCTGCTCCAGGTATCAGAAGGTCTGAGTTTGTCCTTGTATCCTCTGCAATATTATCTCTTTGCCTGTGGGCCAAAAGATTTTCAACTCATCAAGAGATGACCGAACATAAACGAAGGAAACAGCTCATCATGCTGTAACCATTAATTAGGTCATTAACCTCACCAGCAACTACCTGTAAAAGGAAGTTCAAGACACCATCCAAGCATTGATTGGAATCAAAATGCCCGTGTTATTATCATTTCCACTCTCATTTCTAAACGTTCTCTTAGGAACCAGTCGTAATGAAGTCATACATATTTTCCTGGAGAGATCTTTCCAAAGGTATAGGGAGACCATTGAAAAAATATAAGCCCGGTTCTCTCCAGTCAGAAAGGATCATGCGGTATCTCTCCCCATACCCTGCCCCCCAGCTGTACAATGCAATTATCTGTTGGACCAGGGTTGCTGTGGACCCTTAGAGTAGTGTTTCTCAACCTCGGCAACTTTAAGATGTGTGGACTTCAACTCCCAGAATTCCCAAGCCAGCATGGCTGGCTTGGGAATTCTGGGAGTTGAAGTCCACACATCTTAAAGTTGCCAAGGTTGAGAAACACTACCTTAGAGTCTTCATTTTCCTTTTGGTTTCTGTGGGCCAATTTGGTCAAAGCCCCCTGGAAATCATCGCAGTGGCTTTCTTTCGATCTTCTTACTTAGATATTGAGGCATTCATTTACACAGATGGATAGAGTAGACCTCAGGGGAAGTAGACCCCGACAGACCTCCTTCCGTTTAGTGTATCTCAACCTCTTGTGGAAAGACCCCCATTTGTCCAAGATGAGTTGGCCTGTATGACAGCTCGTGTATTTTCATCTTTGAAGTTCCTCTCCAACAACGCAGGTGTGGTTCAAATGGGTGCTTAGTCCTTACCCTCTTCTATACCACAGCATCTCAGACCAAACCACCCCCCAGTTGGAGACTGGTGCAATTGCACAACAGGGGGGACTCCCACACCACTTAATTCCCTTTCACACCTTGCCTTGTCATCACTACTGGTTGGAGGAGTGTTTTGAGCCACAACAGTAATCAGGGCGCCTTGGAGAATGTGTGTGCCAAAATGTAGCTCTCAGTGTTGGAGAAATACTCTCATGAGATGTGAAACTCTCCTATCAAAAGGAGCTCAAGTATCTTTAGTTACATGGTGTGTGCACGGTATGGTTGTTTGAGTAGTTGAGTAGGTATAACTTACCCCAGTTATTCCAAGTAATGACTTAGCCATTTGAATCAGACATTCTGCCCTGCAATCTCTCCCCCCCCTTTTTTTTTTATGCAAGGCTGCTTCTGTTTGCTTGGCCCCAACAGCAAGGCTTCCTCCCTCCCCCTCCCCCTCCCCCTCCCCCCCCATATCCCTGCCCTCACCCCAAACCCATTTGTAGCTGTCTGGTTAATCTCATCTGCTTTAGCATCATGCAATTTTCCCATCTGCAGGGAATGCGGGAAGAGCAAGAGTCATTAATTTCTGGTTGATTAAAGAAATTAAGGAATTAATCAGTGTCAGTCTGCTTCATTTCATAAGGGGTGGAGGAAAGGGAGGAGGAATAGTCCAGCTGCTCCTCATTTCTCAGCCGAGAGAAAAAATAAAACTGGCGGGGGATGAGAAGTATGAAGCCCACCACAGCAGCTCAGCATCTCCTGAAAGATCCTTGTGTGATTCCTCCTAGGTGGGCAAGCGGGGTTGATTTCCAATTGTCTTAATAGGAACCATTTAAAAACTTCTGTCTTCCTCCTCATAAATTACACTGCTGAGAAAGAACACCTGAAGAGAGTCTAGGAATGGAACGTCTGTTCCTAGGAATAGGAGTGTAGAATAACTTGAGAACTTAGCTCTAGTTCTAATAAAAAATGTTCTCTCCTGAGGAAACCTGTCCTCAGAGGAGCCTCGTCCCTCAACTCTTGCTCAGTTGTAATTTTAATTGGTGTACCTAAGTGATCTAATACATCAAGGAAAGATGGTCATCTAAGGCCTTGTACAGCTATTTCTAGAGAAACATTGGGCTATGGCCAGCCCCTGAAATGGCTGCTCTGTTGAAGAGTAATGGCATAGTAAATTGCATCCCAACAGGTGCAGCTTATCTGAGATTGTGTCTTCTATCCAAATCAGTGGAGCACTCACCAGATTGGTTGGTCTTCTGTTCCTGTTATCTTCAGGTAGTTCAGCCTTCAAGTCAGTGTTGACTTCTTGACTAATCCATGCAGTTTTCTTGGCAAGATTTTTGGAAGTGTTTGCCCTTGCTGCCTTCTTCCTAGGGCCGAGCAAGAGTGACTAGCCCAAAGTCACCCAGCTGGATTTGTGTCTAAGGTGGGACTAGACCTCACAATCTCCCAGTTTCTACCCTTATCTGTCTGTCAGTATAGCCATTGGGAGGAATGAAATCTTAAAGGAAGAGGAAGCATCTTGGCCACACTCTGGCCCAGGCATCCATAGAAGTGAGTGTCTAAAGATAATGGACAGTTAATTTTAGCAGTGGTCCACCTGTAGGGCATCCAATTCTGGGATTCAAGGAAGAGCCACCTAACAAGCAGATGGACAAAAACAGGTGCTTTACCCATTACTGCAGATGCTGACTGCAGCCAGGAAATCAGAAGACGTCTACTTCTTGGGAGGAGAGCAATGGCAAATCTTGATAAAATAGTTAAGAGCAGAGACATCACACTTGACAACAAAGGTCCGCATATAGTTAAAGCAATGGTATTTCCTGTAGTAACCTATGGCTGCGAGAGCTGGACCATAAGGAAGGCTGAGCGAAGGAAGATAGATGCTTTTGAACTGTGGTGTTGGAGGAAAATTCTGAGAGTGCCTTGGACTGCAAGAAGATCAAACCAGTCCATACTCCAGGAAATCAAGCCAGACTGCTCACTTGAGGGAATGATATTAAAGGCAAAACTGAAGTACTTTGGCCACATAATGAGAAGACAGGATACCCTGGAGAAGAAGCTGATGCTAGGGAAAGTGGAAGGCAAAAGGAAGAGGGGCCGACCAAGGGCAAGATGGATGGATGGTATTCTGGAGGCGACGGACTCAACCATTGGGGAGCTGGGGATGGTGACGGCCGACAGAAAGCTCTGGCGTGGGATGGTCCATGAAGTCACGAAGAGTCGGAAACGACTGAACGAATAAACAACAACAAAGCAAATACAAATTATAAGGGCCTGATGCAAGACACCAGTAGAGGCTCCATGGGAGAGGTCAAAACAAAGTTGGGGGGGGGGGTTTCTATGCGAAGGGTCTCATAAGCAGTCCATCCCACAACCAGAAGGGTGCCCAGAGCAGCAGAAGCATGCTAGCAGCAGGCCCGCAACTAGCGTCTTTGTCACCCGAGGCAAACATGGATTCCGCACCCCCCCAAAATGAGATGTTCCGCCACGCGGGGGGTACTATGGCATGTGTACAAACCTGCGTAACATTTTCCCAAGCGCACACGAGAAAAGAGCGAGCGAGCCCCCGCCCTCCCGTTCTCGCGAGCGCTAGTTTGTCGGAGGAGCCGGGCGCACGAAAGCCGCTCCTGCCTGCTTGAGCGGTGGGCTCCACCCACAAGGAGCCTGCGCGAGCCTGAGATTAAGTCCCGATTCGCACCACAGGCCTAACACAAAGGACCTTTGGTGCCCCCCCCCCCAAGCGTGGCGCCCAGGGTAGATGCCCCGCTTGCCCCCACCTAGTTGCGGCCCTGGCTAGCAGGGATAGGGACTGGGTGAAAGAATTGTCTTGTTTTAAAATATACTTTTATTATTAGAATAATGAAATGCAAAGGAAAAAGAGGGTCTACATAACTATTATGGGAAAACTTTCTAGTTACACATTCTTCCCTTCTTGGCCATTTATTTCCCCAACTGCTGACCACAACCTAGATATTTAAATGTTACATTAAATATTAAAGATTATTGCTGGTATCTGTTGAAATCCTTTCATCTATTAGATTGGTCTTGTAACTTTCTCCCTGAAATGCATGTTCCAAATGTCTACATTTGCGCTGCTGTGTATTGTGTAGTATATACGGGAACCATTCTCACTTAAATTTGGTTAGACTTCTATTATGGATATGCTGCATACTGTCAATTTTGTCATCGCTGCATTTTCTCCAATTTTGGTCTCCCAATCTGATATCGTCAGCAAAGTTCTTTTCCAATGTTCTGCCAGATTTGTTCTTGCAGCTGTCAGCATGTATCTTAGTAAACTGTGATATTTTTCATTTATATTTCAGGAATTATACTTAATAAGAATATATGTGGCTTCAGTTCAAATTTTATTTTAGGATTTTCTGAATATTTTGATGTATTTCATTCTAGTACCTTCGCAGGTTTTTTTTACATAGCCATCACATATGATAATATGTTCCTTCTTTGTTATGGCATCTCCAACATTTATTATTATATGATTTGTCTATCTTGGTAATTATTGACAGAGTTATATACCATCTGTAAAAAAATGTAAACCAATTTTCCCTTAAATTATAACTTGGAGTAAATTGTATTGATTTTTTCCCATAGCTCTTCCCATTGTTGTACTATGATTATTTCTTTGATGTTTTGCATTCACTTTATCTTACAAGTTTTTATTTGTTCTATCTCCATGTCATATTTCAATAACAATTTATATGTGTGTCCTAATAGGTGATCTTGATTTTGTATAAGTCTTTCAAATTCTGTCATCCTTTTCAAAGCCCCTCCTTTCTTGAAATCACTTGTTCTCTTCTAGCAATTTGTAAATATATCAGCCATGGTAAATTCCTACGTTAATTAAGCAGTTCTTGATGTGTCTTTAGCCTATTTCCAGAATCTGGATGCACCATATTGGCATATGTGATTAAATCTTAAATTAAATCAAGTATTAAATTAAATACTTGTCCCTGAAGTAAAAGGCATTTGATAGTGAAGCTAAAACTGAAGTTGCCGGACTTATTCTTATTTTTAGAAGATTCCATATTTTTATCAAAACTTGTTTTATAATATGTCCTTTTAAATTATTTTCTTCTTCTGTTTCTTTATACCATGAAGATTTATGAACTCCATGGGCTAAGCTGGCTCCTTCTATGATTGATGTTCTACAATTTGGGGATTTAATCCATTCTTTTATCCATGATAGACATCCAGCACGCTAATATAATTTAAGGTTAGGAAATTCAAAACCACCCCTTTCTTTTGAATCTTGCAAAGTTTTAAGTCCTAGATGACCGAGTTTTAGATTTTTCCATCTTTCAAGATCTTTTTTTAAAAATGTCTTTCCACAATTTATTATAATAGTTTTGAAATATGTATTTTTTACATCCTGTCAGGTAAATCCCAAATATTCCACTGGATTTTTTTGTTATCTCACAACCAGACTCTTTTCTCACAAAGTCTTCTTCTTCTGGGGTTACCTATCTTCTTATTATCTTTGTTTTCTTTTCATTGATTTTAAATCCAGAGAATTCACCAAAGTCTTTGATTGTTCTCATCAGCTGTTGGCCCTTTGAAGTAGTCCAGACAAGAAACACCAACCATGAGTACTAACACTACCTTTATTGTAAGGTTACAGTAACAGAATCTTGCAAGTCTGAAAGTACCCATCCCTTCCTTCACTTTTACTCTCCTGAAAACTAGGGAGGGTCCCTTCTGAGGTGCTTTCTCCACCCCAGTCCCTCCTTTGGGCTGAGATTTCATTTATCAGACTGTTGTCTAGGCCGCGGCTCTTCCTCTTGTCTCCCAAGGTCATTCCCACATACCACTACATCAGCTGTCTGATAGTGCATAATGGTTAGTACTACATTATTTTGACTTGTATTCCTCTCCCTGAATTTTAATCCAAAATATTTGTTTGTTTCCCCAAATCTTATCCACCAAAACATCTAAAGCAGAGCTTTCCAAACTGTGTGTCGTGACACAAAAGTGTGTTGCCACACACAGCGTGGTGTGTCGCCACACCACCTGGAAGCAGCGGCGCGTGCGTGCACGGCGGCCGCAGCAGCGGCGCGGGATCAGTGGTTCCACGTTTTAGCGGAGGCTGCTGCTGCTGCGGCCGCCGTGCACGCGCGCGCCGCCGCCCCCCCCCACGCCACCGCCGTGCACGCGCGCGCCGCCGCACCCCCCCGTGCTGCCGCCGTGCACGCGCGCGCCGCCACCGCACTGCCACCGCCACCGCTGCTGGTGTGTCTCCAGCGGCGGCACTTTGGAAAGCCCTGATCTAAAGCAATTACAAATAAGGGAGAAAGAGGGCACCTTTGCCTGATGTTTTTGCTTATTGAAAAACTTGCAGAGAGTATTCCATTTACTGTAATCTTTGCTGTTTGCTGTTGATATGTGCTCTCCACCAAAGTTTAAAATCCTTCTCCTGGATGCATTTAGTTTCAAAATGCTAATAAGAAAGGTCACTCCAAGTTGTCAAAGGCTTTTTCTGCATCAAAAAATATTGCTGCCACCTTCTATTTTTTATTGTTGATATATTCTAGTGATTTATGATAAATCTACTGTTGCCCTTCATTTTCCTCTTAGGAATGTAACTAGTTTGGTCTGTATAAGGTAAAGGTTCCCCCCGCACATTTGTGCAGTCGTGTCCGACTCTAGGGGCCGGTGCTCATCTCCATTTGTTAGCCGAAGAGCCAGCGTTGTCCAAAGATGCTTCCGTGGTCATGTGGCCGGCATGATGCACGCGGAACACTGTTACTTACCCACCAAAGTGGTACCTATTAATCTACTTGCATTTGCATGCTTTCGAATTGCTAGGTTGGCAAGAGCTGGGGCTAGTGCGGCTAGGGATTTGAACCTTCGAACTTGCGATCTTCCAATCGACAAGCCTGGCGTCTTACCCGCTGAGCCACCATGCTTGGTCTGTATATATTATTTCAAAAATACACTTCCTGAAACGTTCAGCTAATATTGTAGTAAATAGTTTATAGTCGACGTTTGGTAAAGGAATTGGTCTATTTGACTGAGGTTTCTCTGGATCAAAAGAACAGTTTTTCATTGCATGGCAAATTGACTGCCCCATCTTGCCCTTGCAAACTGGAGTGTGCTTGCTTGCTGAGCTCTCTGCTTCCCCAACCATGGCTCCCAAGAATGTCCTAGGCCACCTAGCAGGAACCAAAACTCCAAGTGGAGATGTTTCTCTGCCATTCCATTCAGAAGAGCACAACTTAGCCCCACCAGTGTCCCAGCAATGCTCCTGCAATATACTTTCTCAAGTTTCCCACTCAAGCCCAGAGAATGGCCCATCTCAAGGCTGCTACAGTCAATGGTGGAAGGGGACAAGGACAGGGTGCATGGGGCAAGTGGGTGGCAAGGGATGCCAGAACTGAGCCTGATCTCTTACCTGACCATAACCAATTATGACCTGGTCAAACCAGTTGTTCTCCAATTTAGATAACACTAGATACCATCCCCCATATTCCAAGCCAGCAGGAGTGATGGGACTTTGGTTATAACTGGAGGATATCAGGCTGGTGAAGGCTGTGGTAGAGGCTTACAGCCTTTCCTCATTGCTAAGTTGAAGGGCTGTCTAGCCACTCTTGCGCTGGCAGAACTCTATACCTTACTATCAATGGAACTTGCTAACCATGGGGACCATCTCTCTCCTGCCTCTATGGCCTCTGTCACTGCCGTCTCAGCTTCTCTCCAAGGTAATGGGTGACAAAGCCTAACAGATGTTATCCACTTTCAGGTTTCCCTCAGGTAGTATCAAAACTTTTAACAATGTTATAGCTAAGGATGAATTAAGCCTGTTTCGCTGGGCTAGAGATGAGATGAAGGAACCTCATAGGGACATGGGCAAAAAACAGAGGTTGCAAGCCCATGTCTATGCCACCGTTAAGGGCAAGTGGAAAAAGGCCGGAAGAGTTTGAATGGAACCAGATGGTTGCTCTCTTGCGAGACAGCCCAATGACTTAAAGTGGTCATGAAGTGGCCGCTAATCTAGCCATTGGCTACATCCATTATTTTAAATCATGTATTTACATCCTTGCACTTGGATTTTATATTTATTTATTGATGTTCTGATCTGTATTGTGTTTTAACCTTGTTTTTATTGTGAACTGCCCAGGGTCCCCCGTTGGGGGAGATGGGCGGAAATCTAAATCTAAATCTAAATCTAAATCTAAATCTAAATCTAAATCTAAATCTAAATCTAAATCTAAATCTAAATCTAAATCTAAATCTAAATCTAAATCTAAATCTAAATCTAAATCTAAATCTAAATCTAAATCTAAATCTAAATCTAAATCTAAAAAGTCTCAGTTACAGCTCTAATCATTGAACCACACTCTCCCCTCCCACGTACAGTAAAGACAAGACTCTTTCGTTTAGACCCTTGAGAAGTTTTATTACAAATGTAATTTCTCCATCTTTTGAAAAAAAAACAACACCTTTTTATTACAAAAAGGAAAAGTTGGAGGGAAAAAAGAGAGAGAAGCAGGTCAATAAATACTTGGAAAATACTCAAAATAAAATAATATTATTAATAATAATATTAATATTAATAATAATAACCACAATGACAAGAACAATAATTAATAAAATGGTCCAGACGGGGAACAGATAAATAAAAAATAATAATAACTTACAAGGAAGAAATCTAATGGCTTTATAAATATCAGGGATTATGACATACAGGGTTACTGGAAAAAGAGAAGGGTTAATAACAATTTCATACAGTGCTAGGGAACCAAATGTTGGTGGAGAACAACTTCTATCGTCCCTGATCAGTGGCTATGCCGCCCAGGGGATGATGGGAGTTGGAATCCAGCAATATTTGGAGGCCACAGGTGCCTATTCTTGCATTAAAGAATATTAAATAAGGAAAACCTATTTTTTAAAAAATAGTATTATTCTGGAAGGAAAGGTTGGACTTCTGTTCTTGTTTCTGGGTTGCATTATCCTGTTTGAATTCAATATAGTGGGCTGTGCAATGTGGGATATTACTGCGATTTTGAAAATTCTTCTGAATTCGAAGTAAGTTTATTTGGTCCTTCTTGTGTGGATGGCCTGGTGGCTTTTTGAAACTTAAATGCTGGCTAGCCCAACAGAAATGCAATTCATCCAGCAGGGGGCGCTGCTGCTAAAGGAAAGCAGAAATTCACTTCCTATTTCTCAAGGTTTTCATTTCGGAAACTGGAACATAATTTTGTATAACCTCAACTTCACTTTCCTCCTTCTCAGGTAGATTCCTTTCAAGCAACCAAAGAAGAACTCATGTGTTTCCCCGTATTTATGCGTACAGGGTATTTTTTAGAAGTTGTTAAAATAAAAAGAGAAAACTCTTGAGATTAAATTCTACTTCTAAACGAATACCTCATTAGGAAAAAAGTGACCCAAATGCCTTAAAACTCCCTTACAAGTTTTTTTCTGACCTTTTAAACGCTCTTGACTTTAATTGCTTGTCCAGTTAATTGAATCTCCATAAATGTGCATATGAATAACATCATGGTTGCTTTTTTAAAGAAAAAAGAATCTTTTCTTTTAGCAAGTGCACATTTGAGCGAAAAAGAGCAATGCCTCTCCACCTTGTGCTTCTTCTTAATGAACTTATATTTATAAATTATTCCCCCCCCCCTTCCAAAAAAAAGCCAGTCTTGCCAACAACCTTGCAGTTGCTCTATTAATTTTGTGCGAGGAACATCCTTTTAAGGTCAGTATGATCAAAAAGCTAACAACAGGCTTCAATGCAGCACATCCTGTGTTGGGCATGTTGGAGATATTAATTCTCTGCTGGCTAGTGGCCACAAGTTTTGGCCTGCACTGGATGTCCTGTAATGGATGGACAGAAACCAGCGGGGGTCTATTTCTGAAATGAGGATGGCAAGTTGAGAAGGTCCAGCCTCTCCATAAAGGTTACCCTTCCTCTCTCCAAGGCATACCTTTCCTTCCTTTCTTCATATGCTCCAGAATCTCTAAACCGTTTGGGGTATTCGGGAACATGCCTTTATGCAGGTTTCCAGTTAGCAGTACAGCAGGGACTTTCCATGGAAAACTGTCCCCGACCTCATGCCCTCCAGATATGTTGAGATTAGAACTTCCAGAAATCCCAGCCGACAAGGGCCTGCACATCTGAAGGGCACCAGGGCCCAGAAGGTCAGCCTAGACTTGTTGGGCATGGCTTCTCCCCATACCACCATGGTACCCTCCAAGATGGCTTCCCCTCTACTAGACACAGATCAATGCACATGGTCCAAATGAGTTATATTCCATCAATGGAGAGCAGGGTTTAAAAATATCCTTGAAAGAAGGGGTAGCATGCTTTCCCCAATTATTTTTCCAAGTCTGCAGGGAGAAGATGAGATGATCATTCTGATGGTATCAAAGAAGCCATCTCTTGTTCCGCAACATCCCCACAATGTAGAAAAGTTGTGAGTGGGTAGGCAACATCTTATCTCTCCGCACCCCACAGCACCCCCTAGAAGAGGAGTCCAGTGCTGCCGTCTCATAGCCTTTCCTTCCTTCTTTGAGCCCTCCTCCAGAGGGAATTTGCAGCTAAGAGTTCCTGGTCCGTGAAGGAGGTCTCCAAAACATCCCGGACAGTTTTGTTTCTCCGCTCTTCACAACTTGTTCCGGATCAAGACCAACACTCGGGCTGCCCAGTCTAGATAAAGGTGAAATGAGTGGACAATGGCATGTCCAGCCTGGACAACAGACCAGTGGGTCCCGTGGGTCGGGAGAGTTGGCAAAGGGTCATTGAGACGTGAGAGATTGAGCTTCGTCATCTGGAGAGAAAGGGACAAGGGTGAGTTGAATTGTCTGCAGGAAGATTAGAGTTCTCAATTTCGGCCACTGTCCCCAGTGATCATAGAGTTGTAGAGCTGGAAGTGGCCATGCAAGTCTGCTGATTTAGAGCTACCATATCTGGGCTGCAAAGATGCAGAAAACCACTAGATGGCAGCAAAGAGATACAGAAAAAACAGAGTTCTTTCCTGCCATCCGGTGGCTGCCTCGATTTTTGCAGCACCCACTTCTGAGCCCACTCCTTTCAACCTTACCAGATGTTCCAGTCTTTTAAGGAGGCGTTCAAGCCGGGTGTGCACTGTGCCAATGTCATGTTCCATGGGCCGCAGCAATGTCGCTGCTTTCTTCAGCCACTCAAAATGCCGTTGGTAGCACTGCAAATCGGAGGTGAGCCGGGCTAGACCTGCAGAAACCTGAAGGACAGGAAGACAAGACAGAAATTATGAAGGAGAATGAAATGGCTGATGTCTCTGCCCCATCCTTGCCTCCCAACAAAGAAAACTGGAATGCTGGGGATGTGGGGCAGCACCTGAGGGAAATAAGGCCAGCTGGCTTGAGTCACCAGAGAAAAGGGGAAAGTGCCCCAAGGAAAAGCCTGTCAATATAGGAAGAATCTGAGGTGCCAAAATGGCAGAAACTCAAGCCACCAATAGGAAAACCAAAGTTGAACGATGATGAAGCAGTCTTCCCCAGCCGGGTTCAACTCCCAGAATTCTCAGGAATAGCTATGCTGGTTGGGGAATTCTGGGAGTTGAATATGACTATGAAGGTTCTCAGTCATCCAGGTGGAATTGTCTTTAGCTTGAATCATGTCAACTGGATTTCTATATTTCTGGGAGTTGAAGTTCACCTATCTGGAGAGTGTCCAGCTGGGGAAGGCTGCTGTGAAGCGTCTGAAACCACCACCAGCTGGACTTCCTACAAATGCTTTCCAGAACCTGACGGCCTCCAAATTGTGTTGGAATACAATTCCCACCAACCTGGAACATAGCCGGACCATTGTCGATCGGAACACATCTGGAGGGGACCATGGTGAGGAAGTCAGAATTCTCACTGAAATCCTTATATTCCGGTTAGGCAGAAGATGAACCTTCTCCAACCTGGTGCCCTCTAGATATTTTGGACTACACTACCCCAAAGTCCCATCCAGTGATCCATCACCCCCAGAGGGCATCAGACTGGGAAAGACCAGCTTCTGGAAACAAGCTGTGATGCAATGAAGAACCTGCAGGGGCACCAGAGAAAAAACGGAGGCTGTTTTTACCTGGATGTTGGCAAGATCTACAGCATTCATGGATAAAACTGGCAGCGTTTCCAGCTTGTGTTCACCTTCTGCTGGGAAGTGTTTTTTCTGCACAGGGAACACAAAGAGAGAGGATTGTGAAGGCAGTGAAGGCAAGAAAAGCAGATCCTACTTTTAAAAGGAGGACTAACATAGTATATTTAAAACAACAATCCAAACTTCCTCCAAGTTTAAGATAAGTGATTTTTATTAGAAGCTAAAGGGTGTTTCCTTTTTATTCTGCCTGTTCGTCCATCAGTAGGACAACTCTCTGGAAAATGAAGAGAATGGGACCAAATTTGGTGTGGTGGGGAAAACCAGCAAAAGAAAGATTGAGCTCGAAAATGGGCTGAATCAGGCTGCAGAGAAAAACAATCCAGAAAACATTTCTCCAACGCATCCTTACAGGAGAGGCAGCTGGAGAGTGGCTCAGAATGCGGCCACCGGCTCCATTCTAAGCCCGCCTTCTTCCTGGTCATGTGACCCAGGAGTCTATGCAGCCTGCCCTGGGTTGCCTTGTGCACACACAAGCACGCACAGAAACAGGGTGTTTGTTACACAGAAGAAAATATTGAAAGAATTCCAGACACATCCTCTGCAGGCTTTCCCTACCTCAGTGGTTTTCAACCTTAACCCTATCTTAAAGTTGCTAAGGTTGAGAAACACTATCCTACCTTAACAACAAGCTCTGTCAACCTTTCTATTGCTCCATGGATAAATGGTACCATCCCAGTCAGAAAAGACAGCAGAGCTGGGATAAAGGGACCCATCTCCTGTCTTTATAGAAGGGTGCTTCCTATGTTGTTGTTGTTGTTGTTGTTGTTGTTGTTATTATTATTATTATTATTATTCACAACTGAAATCACAGCTGCCAGTTCTTTAGCTGGTGTTGGCCATCATTCTCATTGAGTTCTTCCCAAGAACCTAAGATGTCGTAATGTATCGGCATAGTATATGTGCAGATCCAAGCAGTGTGGCCTTTTGACAGATGGATATTTTGTCAATGTGCAGGTTTTCTAAGTGCCGCCCAAGGTTTTTTGGTATGGCATCCAGTGTGCCGATAACCACTGGGACCACCACGGCCGGTTTATGCCATAAACTTTCAACTTCAATTTTCAGATCTTGATACTTTGTGATCTTCTCCAATTCTTTGTCTTCTATGCTACTATCTATTCTACTATCTACTATTCTTCTATTCTACTGCTGCTACTACTACTACTACTACTACTATTATTATTATTATTATTATTATTAGTAGTAGTAGTAGTAATCTACAACTAAATTCACACTCTAAGACTGGTGGGAGCCTAATAATTCAAGTCCTAACCAAGGATCTAGGAATTATTAAGGTAACGTCTGAGAATATAGGCAGTTCCTAGCAGGGTGTTTTTTTGTAAAATTAGGGTGTTCAGATCCAATAAATTCAAAATTTCCAAATACCAAGGGAATCCTTTTAAGTATCGCTCCAAGGGCTCCAATCACAATTGGTATAATAGCAGATTTCTTTTTCCATAAGTGTTCAACTTTGATCTGCAGATACCAGTGAATAATAATAATAATAATAATAATAATAATAATAATAAAAAATTTATTGGCCGCCCAAGTCCAACGGACTCTGACAGGGAAGGCTGCTGGACTTACAAAGTGGCTGAAGAGGGCCTTGGTGTCACTTAGCAGATTTCTGGCCAAGATGACAATGGAATCAAGCTCAGTCCGGGGGTCCGTAGGCTTCAGTCGGGGGTTGGGTGCAGCCCAGAGTCCTTCATACAGACTCAGTAGCATCACTACCATATGACACACGCCGTCTGCAAAAAGAGGACAAGGATAGCAGTTAAAAGGACAGTGGCCATAGACAAGCTTTTCCAAAACATCACCCGTACATATGGGACTACCATCTCTGTAAACCACAGAGATGCAGTCAGTGATAATGACTCAGATTGGGACTATTCATGAAACTATTGTTGGGTGTGACACAGACTTTCTTGTATTGGTGAGCTGATTAACTCTTGTAGAATGATGGGAAACCTCTATCTGTGAAATCTTGAGAAACTGTGAAATTTACTTGTAAATTCTTGCTCATCTCTTTCATAGGGAAATCTGTTTTCGTGATTCAGCAGGGAACAAGGGGGCAAGAATCCCCTGTCCCTGAGGAGTCAGACTTTGATGTGTGTGAGAAAGAAAATGAAAGAACATTTACATACATGAAGGAGATCCCTTCCTTTTAAATGTCGGGAAACATTTAAAAACTCTATCCTGATTTGCAGCCTGAAGGGATTCCATTCAGTCATCCATTTTACTATCTCTGGACCAGCGTTTCTCAACCTTGGCAACTCTAAGATGTGTGGACTTCAACTCCCAGAATTCCCAAGCCAGCCATGCATCTTAGAGTTGCCAAGGTTGAGAAACGCTTCTCTGGACTCTACTAACTCACTTTTGGCTGGTTCTCATGGCTTAACAAAGAGGGCATGGTGGCTCAGCGGGTAAGATGCCAGGCTTGTCGATTGGAAGATCGCAAGTTCGGAGGTTCGAATCCCTAGCCCCGCGTGACGGACTGAGCTCCCGCACTAGCCCCAGCTCTTGCCAACCTAGCAATTCGAAAGCATGCAAACGCAAGTAGATGAATAGGTGCCACTTCGGTGGGATGGTAACAGCATTCCGTGCTTGTCATGCCAGCCACATGACCGCGGAAGCGTCTTCGGACAACGCTGGCTCTTCGGCTAACAAATGGAGATGAGCACCGGCCCCTAGAGTCGGACACGACTGCACAAATGTGCAGGGGGAACCTTTACCTTTTACATGGCTTAACATGGACCCTTAAGGGCAGAGAATCCACAAGTAAGGAGCTATCCATTAGTATGGGGAGAGGTCTTAGGCTGGGGTCAGATCTCTGGGATTGCTGACATCCATCCTCAATGCCCCCTCCTCTGCATCCCTGACACGCTGGCTGGGTTTGCCCCAGATGCTAAATCTGAATGAACATGAGTGAATCCACTCTCTGAAATCAGACATTGACTGGTGGGTTTGCAAAACAGACCAAGACACAAATAACAAACTAAGGTTAGTATGTTGTCTGAATGCCACCCCTAGGCTTATAGTTGACCTGCAAAGTGTGTTTAATGCATAACTCTGTATGCACACTTCTCAATTCATCTAAAGCCCCTTTCATCCTCTGAGGCTAAGGGTTCAAGGCCCACCTCCCTGTGCTTTTGTCAAGTGAAACTGTTTTCAAGCCATATCCTTTTCTCTGTCACGTTGATGGATTAACGTAGTGCCTGCAGAATAAAATGTTAGTTCATACACATTTTTTCTTCTGGAATCTAGCCCCCGCCCCCGCCCCAACATTCCTTCTTCAAAAGACCTCTTTCTTCCACTGGGTGAGAAAGAAGTGTCAAGGAATATTTTAAAATATTTGTGTGTGTGTGTGTGTGTGTGTGTTTGTCTGGGGCCTTGGGGTGATCTAATCCCTGCAGCCAGTTCCTGGGTCAACATTCTTTAAGCTCCTAATTAAGTCTACTCAAAACAAATCCTGTGATACTGCTATATTCTATGGTTGTGTTTACCCAACACCCTTCACCAGGTCAAGTCAAGTCTTAGCAGATCCATTCACACAACACGTTAATAGAGTTAGCCTCACTACAGTTGTTCTGTGTGGCTTTGCACCCTGGGTGAACCCAGCTCATTTTGGTGAGTTTAGGATGCAAACCTAGACCGTGGCTTAATACAGTAGCCAAGTTAATGCTGACTATTAGTGCCATTTTACAGATGGGTCACATCTGAGGTTGGTTGATCGCGAATGATCCAAAGCAATGTGAAAAGACAACGCAAGGGAAGAACGAAGTCTCTCATATAGCGCCTTCAAAAGGTAATACTAATGAGAAACTGAAGCATTTGATAGCCTTTCATAGTACTCCAAACTCTGCTTTAGGTACTAAGCCAGAACCCCCACCGCCACCCCAAATCCTGCTTCTCTGTGAGGTGTATTTGTCTGGCAGTGTGAATGCAACTTGTACAGGACCGAGAGCAAACGTTTTAAGACTAAGTGTGTCTATGTTCATTTTATGGAGTGGGTGGGGGGCTGCAGGGGACTTTCGGAGGGCTGTGTTAGGTGTGAAAACACCGTCCTGGCTGTGGAGGGAAATTGGAGGGAACTAAGGGATGGCCTAGAGGTGCCCCTGTGAAACATCTGGCGGAGCTTCTAAACATATGTCTGCTTGGCAGGCGGGGCAGAGAGGGAAGGATTGTTGGGTTAGGGAATTCCTATCCTGCAACACAGTCATCCCGGCGCCTTTACCATGAGGTAAGGAAAAAAAGGTCTTTTGGTACTCGGAAATAGTGATGCTGGGTCAGGAGGGAGGGGTGAAGGAGGGGGTGAGTCAAGGTGTTTTCATGGAAAAGCCATCCGGTGTTGTCTTAGAGAGCAAACTGCATATTTTCCCCTTGCCAGGAGCAAAGGCATCAGCCTGGATTTCAAAGGTTGGGGTTTTTCGTGTCTTTTTCTCCGCCCACCCCTAGAGCTGAAACGCTTTGCCACAGAGGCCCGCTGGTGAGGTGTGTGGATGGATAACCACGGATCCTTCACTGGCCTTTCGCTGGAGCCAACCCTTGAGAAATGGGTACAGTAATGCCAATGTTTTGATTTTTCCCCCACTGCACCTTTAAGGGCAGCTGGGTCTGCAGCACCGGCCAGGAACCAAGCTGCCGGCAGAAAGAGAAGGAGCAGGGTTATCCTAACTTTTAAAAAAATTACTCTGAATCAACACACATCCCAATAAAAGGGCTCTAGAGGTCTGAAGACATACTTGTGGTCGATCATCTTTTGCCCACTTGTTTGCAAGTAAGACCTATTCCACTCTGGGATTTTCTGAATAAACCTCTGAGCTCGACGTTGTGACGATCAATGGTCACTGAGCAACACTTTCGGACATGTGAAGGAAGACAGGTGCTAAGAAACACACTGTCCTCATTCCTCATTCCCCATCAGCATGTAAAAACAACAGCGACTTCATGGCATCTGGGCCAAGCAGCTTAACCAAGACCGCAAGGCTGTCCAGCAGGGGTGTTTGCAGGGAAGGGGTCAAAAAAGTCAAGATGGGGAACAGGACAAACATTCATACAGCAAAAGCTTTTGTTTCCAAGCAGAGTTAAGGCTCCTTCCATTTTTTTAAATAAAGGAAACACTTCTCCTGGTCCTAAATGCCTTCTCAATCTTCCTTCTCATTTGTCCACTTCCTCCTAGTCTGTCCCCAGATCTGACGTCACAGCAGACCCATAGGACAGAAGTGATGAACACAGCAGATCCAGATCGATTGCAGACATCACTTCTCTTCACTTTGAAATTTCCTCCATGTGGAATTAGGCAGAGAATGCTGCAAGCGGCCTTTGGCCCAAGTTAGATTATTGGCTAAGAAATCCCAGGCAGAGATTTACTACATCACCTGCTACTGCATCTTCTGGTTTATAGGTGTTGGCCAAAGTGGAACGCAAGGTCTGCGGTACGCAAAAGCTGTGCTTTGGTCCTTCCTCAGTGCCGGCTGAATGGAGCAGTGGTTTGACCTGCTGTAGGACAGAGCGGCGTGTTCATTGGCTCCTCCTAAGCTGTAGCCCCATTGCGTAGCTTCAGCTTCTTCACCACGATGAAGCGCAAGAAGAAGACACCGAGGTAGCTAGTAGTTACGCTATGTGCTTGAGTGCAGAATGGACTTCCTTGCCGTTCTCATGTGCCTCAATATCCTTCCTCTTCACTCTCCCTCCTGTCACGCAACAGGAGGAACAGCGGCACCCTCCTTCCGCAATGAGTTTAGGTAGATATGAGTACCACTTTCAACCTGCCAATTAATAAAGGAAGGCAGGTGCCAAGCACTAGGTGAAGACAGCCCAGAGGGAAAGCTTGGAGAAGGGACAAGGGTTGGTACGGGTTGAAGGGGCGTCACAGAACATCATTTTTATTTTATTTATGCTTATATTTATACCCCGCCTATCCCCTCCCTAACGGAGGACTCTAGGCGGCATCATGTCCAGGTCCTTCAACGCAGCCAGCAGTACTGATTAAACTGGGATCCACAGCAGGTGGAATGAAAACACGATGGCTTGCAGGAATAGAAGCCTCAGTCCTTTTGAAGTTTTTTGAATCATCTGATCCTAGAGAAACTGGTTCAAAAGGGATTCTCTTTCCACACATGCCATGTAGATCTTCCCAACGCCTCCTCCACCTCCCACCCAACACTCTGTGGTAACAGTGGGCCTTGGGCTAATCCCACAAAGGCAGTTCCTCGTACGGAACCATGGTTTCTGACGTCACTGTCTTTACACCATGTGCGAGTGAGGGCTTTGCGTCCCGGTTTTACAGTTTTGCTGGCCATTGGATTGGAGGGAGACAGAACGGCTGAGCTTTGTTGTAATCTGCCTGGATAGAATCGTTAAGAAAGGCAAGGCGAAGACGCTTCAAAACAAATAGATCCTTGAGGGTAACAGAGTAAACCCACCCAAGGACCTGGCCAGTTTGTGTTTACCCTGCAAACTGAGGAATGAGCAGATCAGAAAAGGCCTGGATCCTCCTGCTCGCTGCAGGACTCAGTGAAATACCTTTCTTGACCACCATTAAACCCACTGACTCCTGAATAGCTGCTGGAGCCAAAAGTTTAATGGGTGTTAACAGGCTGCATTATGCTCCTTTGCCCACCATGGAGACCCACACCTAAACATGGTTGTTTTGCATTTAGAAATCAATAGGTAGGATGCACAAGATGAGACATCTAGGAAGAAGGCTGATTGGACTGACAGACAGAAATAAAATAGATTGAGCCAGAGAGATGAGTGGGTAGGCATGGCGAAAGAAGCAGTTCAAATGGTAGGGTGGAGAAGGATTAAAGCCAGATTAATCTCAGATAGTATAGGGTTGCATCTGACATGATGGCAAATGTAGGCTCTTCACCTGGTCTAATTTACAGAGGCAGCCAGTTGCAACTCCCTGGAGCAAAACACATAGAAACGCAGTTGCTAAGATATTCTTGTTTGGTGCAACATGGGCATGTGAAACTCCGTAGGTGTTCACCTAAAAACTCTTTAAATTTGGGTGGCTCTCTAAGCAACATAAGGTTGGAAACACAACAAAGAGTTGCTGGCACTGATGGATTAACACATTTAATTGATATGAGGAATCAGTCAATGAGCAGTCTGGGCCTGGACAAGCAGAGGTTGTGCAGATGTTCTGGACCTCACCTCTAGCCAGAGTTGGTCAATGGTCAAGAACAAGGTATTGGCTGAAGTGTAATCCAAAACAGCTAGAGGGCCCTGGTTGCTCAGCCTTCGGAAGAAATGGGCAAAAGGGTTCCTCCGATGCCAAGATAAACCCAAGATTTTGTTTCCAGTTCTCCTCAAGCTGGGAGACAAAGACTGAGCTGCAGGAGACAGAACAAGCTGGCATCATGTGGTGCAGCACCGAGACCTCAAGGAGGGAAGGGGGGTTATTTCCCAGCATTGGGATTTATAGGCCTGGCTTGGCGGGATGAAGTCTCGTAAAGAGGCTCAAAGGAGTGAGGGAAGGCGTCAGATGCCGTGAGCTGGTGCAGCAGATGGCTGTACGAGCATCTCCAGCTGGGTGGGCAAAGCAGCCCCTCCCCGCAAAAGCCAGCTATGTGTGCAAGGCTTCAAGCATGCATGCATTTCTTCATTCCTCTGTTTTCTTCAGTGGAGACCCACAGACGTGCACAGGTCCAGACGGAGCCACAGAGAAAGGCACACCTAAGATCACAGTCACATAGGAAAACACATGAGGGACCGTCTCACCCCCATTACATCGACCCGTCCCACCCGGTCGGGCAGAGAGGGCATGTTACGGACCCCGTCCATGAAAGACTGTTGACTGGAGGGGCCCAGGTAGAGAGCCTTCTCTGCCGTGGTCCCCACCCTATGGAACACTGTTCCCCCAGAGGTGAGGCAGGCCCCCTCTCTCCCGGCCTTCTGGAAAGGGTGAAGACCTGGCTGTCCATCTCGCGTGGGGCGTGAGGAGGGGTAACCAATCCTGGGGGTGGTTAGCACCCTGAAGATGCTCCTGTGAATTAAATTTAAGAGCCTTTAAACATCTCTATCTTGGATTGTATATTTTTATTTAAGAATATTGTTTTTATTGTATTTTAACCTCTATTTATTCTAGTTTTACTGTAAACCACCCAGAGTCGCTCTTTGAGTGTGATGTAAAGGTAAAGGTTCCCCCCGCACATTTGTGCAGTCGTGTCCGACTCTAGGGGCTGGTGCTCATCTCCGTTTGTTAGCTGAAGAGCCAGCGCTGTCCAAAGATGCTTCCGCGGTCATGTGGCTGGCATGACGTGCACGGAACGCTGTTACCTACCCACCGAAGTGGTACCTATTCATCTACTTGCATTTGCATGCTTTCGAATTGCTAGGTTGGCAAGAGCTGGGGCAAGTGCGGGAGCTCACTCCGTCATGCGGGGCTAGGGATTCGAACCTCCGAACTTGCGATCTTCCGATCGACAAGCCTGGCGTCTTACCCGCTGAGCCACCACGCCCCTTTCTTGAGTGAGATGAGCGGTGACTAAATTTGAAATATAAATAAATATAAATAAATATACTACCTAGAACCAGTTCCTAAGCTACATGTGCAAACTACAGCTGACTTTGTTTCTTTCCTTGCAAGTAGCACACTGCCTCTGTCATCACAAAATAGCACTCAGGGATGACATGCAGGGGGGAAACCAAAAATTCAAGATGGCAGCCATGACCTTGCCCTTCTTCAACATGTGCCAATGCACATTAAAAAGGGGGTGTGTGGGCTTTGATTGTAGGGTTGTGGCCACTATTTAAACCTTTGTTACCCCCCCTCCCCCAATATTTCCAAAAGGAGAAATAAAGCTGCCTCCCTGCTGCAGAGATACAGAAATTCAGTTTGAAAGAAAGTTTATTCTGTACATTTTTCAGCAACTCTGAAATCTTTGCCTCGCTGTAATTGAGCTGCCTGTTTTACCGTTATTGATCTGTTCTAGCTTTGGGAGAAATGGACCATCTATATATTTAAATCTAACGTGCACATACACACAGACACGCACCTAGCACACCCCCAGCCCCTCACCATAGCTCTTTTTTGGCAACAGTTGTGAGGCTATTTAAATGTCTGCAGGGATGGTATAGAAAAAAGTGAAGATGGTGGCTGTGCTGCTGCTCCTGAAGCTTCCCCTGTTTTTCATGTGTGTCATGCCACACAAAAAACAGACGGAGCTTCAATTGCAATGTCACCGCTGCCACCTTGAGGGTTTGGTGTTGTTTTTTTTACTTTTTTGACCAAACCCTGCAGAACCCCCTGAATTTTTTCCTCCAAGGTCTCCATCCAACAGGTTCATCGAGCACTGAACTCCTCACTACACAGAAGCAGTATGCAACACAATTTAGGTCAAGTCAACTCACGGGAACTTAGTTTAAAGGCTGTAGCAGTTGCCAACACTCAGATGGAAAGGGCAGATCCTATAGCTATCAGTCGGATGTGGGAAGGCAAGCGGGGAGAGAGGACTGAGCAAGAGAGAAGGACGACATTTTTTATCCATTTCCAGAGGGGATGGCTGTGCTAACAGGCTGCAGAAAAAGAAAGACAGTTAGGCCTCCTGGGTTTATCAGCCAACTAGATCCCTTCATGTTGCTGGATTCAAAGGCAGTTTTTGCATTTCTTTATGCGACTATGTACCAGAAAGGCAAACAGAAAAGGGTTTGGGAGGCAAGTGAAATTCAGGTTTTTTTTATCCCCTGGGTATTTTTGAAAAGAGAATAGAAGTTGTTGTCTTCTGCTTCTAATTTCCTGATTGAGGGTGGTGGGGGAAAACCTAGGACAGGATAAAGAGCTCCTACAGGATCTGCAGGTTTTGAAAAAATAAAAATTCTTGTGGGCAGCCCCATCTTGGACAGACGAGCCACCCTGTTGAGGGCACTACAGGAAACGTAGGTATTGTGTGAAGTAGCAACATAGGGCCCGTAGGTATCCGGGTACCCCCTTCCCCACAACCTCCTAAATACATATTAGACAAATAAATGGGAACCAATTTTGCAAAGCTATCTGAGGGATTATGGGAATCCAACACATCTAAAAGGCACCAGGAGAAGGAAGGCTGAAGAGATGATAGAATGGAGTGCAGATGGGGGATCCCACTTTTCTACTTTGATACTAAAATGCAGAGAGAGAGAGGGAGGGAGATAGATTTTATTCTGAAGTTTAGTTTTCTAGTCGCAAGGCTTTATAAGGAAGTGCACGTAAAAATGGTATCTTCTACCATCTCAGACATTTGACAGTTTCTCAACCTAATTCCCTCTCAATGACTGTGTTTGCACAATGTTAAAAAAGGTAAAGATTCCCCCTGCACATTTGTGCAGTCGTGTCCGACTCTAGGGGCCGGTGCTCATCTCCGTTTGTTAGCCAAAGAGCCAGCGTTGTCCGAAGACGCTTCCGCGGTCATGTGGCCAGCATGACGCACGCGGAACGCTGTTACCATCCCACCGAAGTGGTACCTATTCATCTACTTGCATTTGCATGCTTTCGAATTGCTAGGTTGGCAAGAGCTGGAGCTGGTGCGGGAGCTCACTCCATCACACGGGGCTAGGGATTCGAACCTCCGAACTTGCGATCTTCCGATCGACAAGCCTGACGTCATACCCGCTGAGCCACCACGCTCCCAAAAGATGATCCTACAAAACCCCAAACCAGCTACTGACTGGTTTACTGCACAGAGACTGAGAGATCAGTACAATCACCAAGGCAAGTTATAATACAATTCCATGTTTCAGAGACAGGAGGAGAAGTCATTTTGATGCTGTCCTTACTATTAAAACAAGAAATACAAGAAATTTCAGTGACTGAATTAAAGGAAATCAGGCACTAACTGCAGTGTGCAAACTTTGCACAATTGCTTTCTCTGGAAAACTCAGCAGCATGCCCCTGTGGTTGTGTGGGTGTGTGAAGGGGTGGGGGAGGAATACATTGGTGCAGTTTTTATTAGGCCGTTGGGAGACTCAAACAGATGTTTACCAGGGGCTAGATAACATTGACCTTCTCTGTAAGCCTCCCAGGGCCTACCTGGGTTTCTTATTGCAAAATGGAACACGGCATGATAGAACCCTGCATGTTGCCCTTTGATTGCAAAGGGTTGTCCACTAGGTAGCATTCCCTTTCTGGAGGGGAAATGTCAATTTTAACAGCAGCCATTGGGTGCACTCTTTGATGTCCTACCTAGAGGCATGGCTACCTTCCCCAGATTGGGAAGAATCCCCATTTGAGGGGGACTACAACTGCCTCCCATCCCTCTGAACCCAAAAGGGATGGGTTTTGCTTCGCCCAACACATCTGGAAGGCACCAGGAGGTGGACAGGGCTGGGATGTGGACAGTACTCACCACCCAACACATTGTTGATCTCCCAGCAACCGACCCCAACATTGATGGTGCGCACAAACCCAACTGATATAAATGACAAAGCACCCCACTAATTCAGCTTATTATCCTGAGGTCCCTCTGCAGGGTCTTCACACACCAAAAGTCATTTTTATATTCCTCAACCAGTTGACTGAAACTGATGTTTCATTCCATTCATGAAAGGAAGTAAAGATTCCCTTGAGTCAAACATGCAGAGATCCTTGTAGCTTTTTTTTTGGGGGGGGGGGCAGGGCAATAATTTCCCACTGTTTTGTACAGATAGGGTTTTTGTTTGTTTGTTGTTTGACTTAGTCTCCCCTACAGTCCCGGAATTTCGGGTGGTCTCCCATCTAAGTACTTACTAGCACCTTCTTTTCAGGGATAAAGGGGCATCTGAATCCTTAAATTTCCTCTCTGCTATTTTTTAAAAAGTATTATTTGTTATTTTCAGCTGTAGCTTAATTCTTGCTTTCCCTATATAAAGCAGAGGATGCACCTTCTAATCAAGGTTATCTTCATCTCAGAATATTACTTAGCATTGACCTGGCACTTTTAATGCACAAACTGCTCAATAATCCTCAGCTCATTCATTTAAACCCAATTGTCTGGTAGGTAGTCATCAGTCTACCTACCTCCCAGGGTTGTTGTATGCTAGTAAATGAGATAAGGATTGTAAAAATGCCAAGCCACTAAAAATGTCCATAAATACTCAATAAACATGGCTGGATTCAGACAGCTGGTGCCAGAAAAAAAAAGAGAGAGAAAAAAATAGATTAGGTAAGTTTTATCACATTTTTGGTCAGGATAGGGTTTTGTTTTCTTGTATGTGTGGGGGAGAGGGTGGTGGTGTATAGTTTGGTGTCAAAGCTTACAATTTTATATGCTTCTCCCTACATAGCATTCCATAACTTGATTAAGGGGACCCTAAAGAAGCAGAATAGAAAAGAGTATCGAGTATTGATGTTTTTGAACTTTGGTGTTGGAGAGGACTCCTGAAAATAGCATGGACAGCCAAGAAAACAAACAAATGGATTATAGAACAAATCAACCCAGTGTTCTCGCTCGAGGCACAAATGACCCGGCTCAAATTATCCTGCTTTGGACACATTATGCAAAGATCTAGCTCTCTGGGGAAGGCTCTGTTGCTGGGAAAGGTGGAAGGAAAGAGAAGAAGAGGACCATCAGCAGCAAGGTGGATAGGCTCAATTACATAAATGATGGGTGCACTGTTGGAAGACCTGAATGACCATGTTAGGGACAGATCCTCCTGGAGAAAATCACTAAGAGTCGACACTGACTTGATAGCATATTATCATTCAATCAAACTTGATCAAGACTTCTGCATAATCTGACAACTCACACATTTTGATGCTAAGTAGAGAAGAAGCTAAGGAAAAACAAGGAAAATGAGAATACAGTAGCTGGCTTCAGATGTCATGCACAACCTCACTGTGATTTATGTTTATGACTTTCTTAACACGTTGATGAACCCAGCTGCTAAAGCTGGTTAGCTGTGGCTTATAGGTTAGCATGTTGTGTGAACCAGCCAGTTGTGGTTTCTTCTACAAACCACAGTTAAGCAAAGCAACATTTACCTTCCTGAACCCAGTCAACATGTATCAAGGGTGCAGTCTCAGCTACTCCTTCGTAAGAGTAAGGCCCAGTTCAGTGTTTCTCAACCTTAGCAACTTTAAGATATGTAGACTTCAACTCCCAGAATTCCCCAGCCAGCCATGCTGGCTAGGGAATTCTGGGAGTTGAAGTCCACATATCTTAAAGTTGTTAAGGTTGAGAAACACTGGCCTAGTTTCTGTTGCAGAAGGAGACCAAATAAGCATGCATGGAATTGTGTTGTGGCGGTTCATGCAAAGTTTCTCCCTCTCTCAGTAGAGATATACAGATGATCACCAAGGGGAAAGGAACAAGAGGGAGGAAGGGAAAACATTTCTTTTGTCTGTTTGCTGAGAAAACAGCAAGAAGTTCTGGGTTAGCAAGAAGATGTTAGATATGTTGTTTTGGGGGGGGGGTGCCTTCAAATCAGTCTTGTCTCCTGGTGACTGCCTGGACTAGTCCCTGAAGTTTTCTTGGCCAGGTTTTTCAGAAGTGGTTTGCCCTTGCCTGCTTCCTAGGGCTGAGAGAGGGAGACTGGCCCAGGGTCACCCAGCTGGCTTCGTGCCTCAGGCAGGATTAGAACTCAGGGTCTCCTGGTTTCTAGCCTGGTGCCTTAACCACTACACCAAACTGGCTCTCTGATGTGTCATTAACACACATTTTTGTAACATTAACAGCACCTTGAGTCAAAGATGATAAGATATACCTCTCTCACAAACCTAAAAAGGAGATAGGGGAAGACCAGAAAAATCCTGGAAGAAAGTCAAGGGTTTATTTGCATATATTTTCTGAAACATCAGCAATTTTCTCCCTTGTTAATGTGAGAGGTAAACTGCTCTGCCCTTTCTTCTGCAGGGAAGAATTCCAGCTGCTGTTCCTCCCTTTATCCTTGGAAGAAAAGGTCGTTGCAGCTTTCCCATTCTCCCCTGCAGCAATTAAAAGAATTTGGGAGATTCAACCCAAATATTTTTGCCAGAGTGAAAAAAGTATCTACACTTTTTCATTGAACCAGCTTTCCCCAACCTGGCGCTATCTTCAGCTTCCAGAATTCTAGGCCATATGAGAGTTCAAGGCTGGGGAAAGGTATCCCACATTCTTTGCCACTTCAAAGATTTTCTCCGAAATAAACATGGTCAGTTAGGACTCTGTTGTAAATCTCCCCCACCAGCACTGATTGAGGTGAAAATGCTTACATTTTGGTGGGTTCGTTTCCATCCTTTTAGAAGCTTCTGTCAAAGTACTGAACTGTTCACCCAGAGACAAAATTTTCATACCACTGAAAGAATGCTTTTGATGATGCCAGTTCAGACTTTCAAGTAGCAAAGTTACAATAACCCAAGTAATGAATATGCATGTATGAATTGGTCTAATAAGTTTACGGAATTTAGAGTAACTAACTGTGGAGTCCTTGGTGCTCTCTGAGCTTCGTTCTTTGCTTGAGACGTTTCATTACCCAACTAGGTAACATTATCAAGGCGAGGGAGTGTGGGGTTTGCTCCCTGTTTACATACAGTAGCTTGCCCTGCCTGTGTTGGTGGGGGTGTGGTTTTCTCCTTGATAGTTCCTTGCTTAGGGTATTGTTTTCTGCTTGATTGCTTGCCTGGTGTTAATCCCTGCTGCTGGAGATACAATAAAAAAGCTAAGAAGGAAACAAAAAGACCAGAGCACATCTTCTCCAGCAGCCAACACCCAGAGAAGCAGGGATTGACACCAGGCAAACAATCAAGCAGAAAACAATACCCTAACCAAGGAACTACCAAGGAGAAAACCACACCCCACCAACACTGGCAAGGCAAGCTACTGTATGTAAACAGGGAGCAAACCCCACACTCCTCCACACCGATGATGTTACCTAGTTGGGTAATAAAACGTCTGCAAGCAAACAACAAACCTCAGAGAGCACCAAGGACTCCACAGTTCAACCTGAGCTACATATATTCTCTTCTGTTGGAGAGTAACTAACTATTCCAGATGTGTATAGATCTAAGCACAGTAGAAATATTCCAAAATAAGGCATTAACATTTGGTATATGCTCAGAGGGTAGCTTCTCCAATGGGAAGCAAAGGCATAAGAAATAACCATGTCATTCGAAAACACCCTTAGTTCCCCCCCCCCAAAGATGAACATTTTTACATTCCTTATCTGTAAAGCACTCTTCTTGAGTCTGGCGTTCTCCAGATGTGTTGGTCTATAATATCTACTTTTGGGGGGTGGTATGGGCACCAGGTTCATTCCCCGAACTCTGAAAGGCACTGGATTCAGGAGTTAGGCCTGCTGTTGTGTGACTTAGGCTGAAGGCAGATGTGAGCAAACTGGCTCTTGAGCAGGTGTGGAAATCTATAGCTAAGGGGTGATGCATTGACAAAACAGAGTTGTCAAGAGGGCAGAAGAATTACCTCTACCTTCTCACTATAGAAGGCATGCAGATAGGATAATTGTAAACCGCCCAGAGTCTACCATGGTAGAGATGGGCGGGGATAAATCCAAATAATAAATAAATAAATAAATAAATAAATAAATAAATAAATAAATAAATAAATAATAAAATAATCATTATGCCTATTTAGTCTTACAGTAAGTAAGGTTGCATGAGGCTGAGACAACAGCCCAAGCTTTCAACCTAAAAGTAAGGATTTGGACCCAGATGATAGAACTTGGTCTGAAATTAGCAAAATCTGAAATGAACACAACCATACACTTAACGGAAGTCTACGGAAATCTATATTTGTGCTTGAGGATCTGTGTGTGTGTGTGTGTGTGTGAGTAGAAAGAGTGTGATAGAGGAAGGAAGGAGGGAGGGAAGGAGGGAGGGATCACAGGGCAGCATTGAAGATTCTATCTCCCTGCTCACTTCATACAGAAACTGTAGCAACAGCATTAAGACTAGTGTGCAACAGAGTTCAACATTTTGCACTTCTTTTCCCCAGTGCATATTAAAATACAAGCTTTCCCCCAGCAGCTTGGTTGGTCACCTTCTCAATTTGCATTACAATCTAAAAGCAGTGAGTCATTTCCAGGCTAAATGCTTGGTTCAGGTAACCCTCTGATGCACACATACCTTGGCCTCGCTTGTGACTCCTGAGTGTACATCCATGGAATAAAGTATTGTGATGCACAACGTTGAGTCCTCCACGGAGAGGCAACCCCCTTGCTCAACCGTAAGAGCACATTTTGGAGTAAGGAGGGAGAAAGAACGGCAAAGTCCCAGTTCTCTCCCATCCGCCCTTTCCGTCAAACAGAACTACTCCAAAGAACCCAAAGAGCTTGTGGTAGTGCAGCCTTACCCAACCTGGTGTCCCCCAGATGTGTGGGGCTGCAGCTTCTGCCACCCCTAACCAGCAGCAAATGCTGGCCAAGAGTAACGGGAACTGCATTTCCACCCATTTGGAAGACTTCGGGTTGGAGCAGGCAAGGGTGGTGGGTAGAATCTAGGCACGAAGAAAAATTAGTGCAACACAATCAAAATTAAGGCTACTTAATCTTTAGCAGTAGGAGCATTTAACTCTCCTATCCCCCCACAGCCCTCCTGTCATACCCACACAAATGTGATTGGAAGAATGTCCTTTTGATCACACTAAGTCCAGGATGCTTAAGGAGCCACCCGTTCAATCAGAGCAGAATCCCTGAGCAACAGCAGAAGATTCTATTTTTTTCTTCTCGCCCACCCAGGCAGCTTAAGATATGCAAGTATTTAGTTCTGCAAAATATAGGTGAATTCATAGGCAAAGCCCCCTCCCCACCTCCGCCGCCTTTACTCGCAATCACATTCCTTGTCCCTCATCCAACCCACGAGTTCCAAAGACAGATTTCTTCTCATCCTAAGTAATAAAGATTCAGACAGTTCTGTCTATAAGCAAAGGATAAAGAAAACATCTGCCTATCTAAGACAAAAATCAAGCATCCCACCAAAGGCAATAAACCTGAATTTATGACACCGTAATTCATGCAAAGGGAATGAGATACAGCCATTATCTGTCAATATGTACCTTTTGAGATAGAACAGTGCTGCCAAGAAAGGAACTTTCAACATGTCAAATTAAGCAACATCTATCATACCAAAGTTTAAAAAAAAAAAGAGTAAACTTACTTTTCATGTTTTGGAGAAGATTTGAGGGTTACTTTTCCCTGAGTTTAAATCCCCTCTTCTTGAAAACAAAAAGCAAGCAAACAAAAAAAGTCTTCTTTGTTTATATTGTTTGTGGGGTATTTTTTTTTTGGGGGGGGGAATAGGAATTTAATATGACATTGGTTTGGTTGGGGAAGGGGTTGTTTTTCTCTTTAAAAAGTTTTCTTTGGGTTGTAAATGTCTTCCAAACCACACCTGTCCTTGGTTCCTCAGGAGGTTTGGTCTTTGAGGTAGATGAGTTCCTATATACATACACTCAGGAAAAAAAAATCCTCAGACAGCCCCCCCAACAAAGTGACAATATTCTCCAATTGATAAATAAATAAATAGCCAAACAAATAAATAAATAAATAACAAAAAGCAATAGGCGCAGCCAATTTTCTTTTTTTGTTGTTGTTTTTGTTTTTGTTTCTGTTTTTTTTTTAAAAAAATCTGCAATCTCTCAGATTTTCCTTTGTTCAGTTCAAAATTTTCTTTTTTCTCTCTCTCTTAAAAAAAAAAAGTAATGGAAGAGCCCAAAATTATTTTTTTTTAAAAAAAAGAATTAACTCAGAGCAGTCTTGAACTGTTCAGATTTGTATATGTGCAAGTGTGTGTTTTACATCACTTACAAATTGGTCTTTATATATACACAGGTCTTGTCTAGGCGAGTGTGTTTTACTTTTTTTTCAAATGGTGACACATCTTGACTCACACTTTTCCATTCAAAAAAAAAAAAAAGAAAAAGAAAGAAAGGATAGGTCATAAGAAAATGCTCCTCCTCATGGCCCTGGATGACACATATACTTTGTAATGTGGTACACTGTCCCTTTAAGATGGATTTTTAAGGTGTATATGTGTGTGTCCCTGTGTGTGTGAGAGAGAGAGAGAGAGAGAGAAAGAGAGAGAAGAAAGAAGGAAGAAACTGGACTAGAGGAGAAAGAAAGGGTTCGTGATGAGGTCATGTTGCAATCGCCATACTTCCAAAACTTCCTAGATTGTGCACTGTCTCTGAATCGGAGTTTTTAAAAAAGCACCCCCCCCAAACATAGACAAAAAATGAAGATGGAGAATTTAAGTAGGAAAAAAGTTAAGTGGAGGGCAGAAAAAGGAAAGAACTGGGGTTTAAAAGAGGAAAGGGGAAGATGTAGAAAGCATAAAATCAACCCTGGGGAAGCAAACACATGCACCGTCAGGGATGAATGGCTTTGAGCCCCCAGCTTTGGATGTACAAAATGCCCAATGGGTGGCACCAGATCACAATGCCTGCCCACCCAGTGCTCTGCCTCCAACAGTGTCCAATTGGTGCCACAGAACAACCCTCAAATATCTGAGATACCGAGAGGCTTGATCTCGCACCCACAGCCACTGGTGAGGGTGGATTTCTGATCTCCTTCAAAGCAGCTGATCCCACTTGCCACCTCCGGAGGCAGTAAGAGCCTTGGCTTAATCATGCGTCGCCCAAAGGAACATTTCATGCTGGATTTGCCCCCTATGTAATGTTTTTATGACCTGTGCTCATAACAATAGATGATGATAGATAGATAGATAGATAGATAGATAGATAGATAGATAGGCCAATCTGTTTCATATGATGACCCAGGCATCTTGCATTTTGACAGAGAGGCTATGAGCCCTAACTCATGAGCGTTTCAATTGGAGGTCAGCCTTTATTAAAGGCACTACGGCAGAGCTTTCCAAACTGTGTGTCGGGACACGTTAGTGTGTCGGCTGCAGTGTCTGGGTGTGTCGCGGCTGCTGCTGCCTCCTGGCTTCCATGCAGGTCCTAGTGCCTGCCTTGTGGCTTGCTGCCTCCAAACCTGCTGTGATTCCGCGCAGGTCCTAGTGCCTGCCTTGTGCCCTGCTGTAAGAGTGTGTCGCGAAATGATGCATGTCTAAAAAGTGTGTCACCAACATGAAAAGTTTGGAAAGCTCTGCACTACGGACTATGAAGAAGCAGGAGTCCAGGGTGAAAGGGAGAAACGAGCTAAGAGGAAGGCACGCCAAGCAAACCCTCATCGTGACCGTCTTCCACCCGGAAACCTGTGCCCTCATTGTGGGAAGTTGTGCGGATCCAGAACTGGTCTTTACAGCCACTTATGGATCCACTGTTAAGATTTTACCCCTGGAAGACAATCTTACTCGGCTAGGAGTGATCGCCAAGAAGAAGAAGAAGAAGTTTCAGCAAACGCTAAATGCTTTTTAAGTCAATTACTATGTTTACGTATTATGTGGTCATTATTTTTAATGTAATTATTTCCAAAACGATGCTCTTAACATTATACTATGTCCCATAGATTTTAATGGAAAAATTAATGATGATAATGATGGTGATATTTGTTAGATTTATATTCCAATTTTTCTAAGGAACTGAAGGTTAGGTTGTTGTATGAAAACCAACAAAGATTTCAGTTTATGATTGCAGACTCCTTTGCATTTCTTTTCCCCCAAAAGAACCACCTTTAAACTCATATTAAATTTAAAAACCTCGCTGGCAGAGGGTTTTTATTTGGGCTACAGGTAGTCCTCATTTTGCAACTGCCTCATGCAGCCACCGTTTGCTGTTATGACTGTGATGAAAAAGTAACTTTGCGACCAATCCTCACATTTACAATCTTCGCAGGTCTGTAAAGCAAAGGAAAGCTGAAGTAAGATCATAAGCACAGTTGTGGTTTCACTTAGCGACCACTTCGCTTAACAACCAAGTTGCCAGACCCAATTGTAGTCACTAAACGAGGACTACCTGTATGCCCACTTCTTGGATATTCCATGCCATGTCACATTGGGTATTCTGAAGTTTAACGCCACTACAGAACTTTCTTTTTTAAATGTTTCTGAAAATCTTCCCTGAGTCTATATAGATCACTTTCTCTGGTGCATGGATTGGGCTGCACCGGCTAAATACGAATCCATTTTAAGGAGATGAATTTTGCTGCACAGCACCACAAGCCATGATATGTACATGAGTTTTTCTCACTTGTGGCTGCCATGGCCCATGGTTAAGGGTGACAGGAGCTGGAATGTAGCATCTGCTACAGCACAGCTTTCCAAACTGTGTGTCGCGACACTTTAGTGTGTCGCAACACACAGTTTGGTGTGTCACCACACAACCCGGAAGCGGCAGTGGGGGCGTGTATGGTGGCAGCGGCAGCGGCGCGCCATCAGCACTTCTGAGTTTTAGCGGAGGCTGCCGCCACCATGCACACCACTGCCGCCGCGCGCCCCCCCCCACCGCCACCGTGCACGCCCCCGCCCCCGCGCCGCTGCCGCCGTTGGTGTGTCACCAACGGCGGCAGATTGGAAAGCACTGTGCTACAGGATTGCAGGTATATAACCAAACATAGACAGTATCCATTTTTTATCTCTTTTTTTTAAATGAGAAGTTTGCTGCAATCATGCCTATGTAGGCTAACTGCTATCCAGTCTAAAGCTTGTATATTGAAAGGAGTCAGAAGCAGGAACTTTGAAGGGGGAGAGCCATGTTAGTCCACAGGGGCAAAAAATCGAGAGTCTGGTAGCCCCTTTTCTGACTACAAATTTTATTAGAAGGCAGAAGCTTTCATGAGCTGGTGCCCATTCCTTCCTCTGGTCCTCAAATAAAGGAATTAGCCCTCCCTGCCAGAACTTGTGATATAAGCATACAGGTAGTCCTCGCTTAACAACCATTCATTTAGTGACAGTTCAAACTTATGATGGTGCTGAAAAAACTGACTTTTGACTGGTCCTCACACTTATGACCATTGCAGCGTCCCTGCAGTCATGTGATCACGATTTGGGCACTTGACAACCGGTTCACATTTATGACCTTTGCAGCGTCCAATGGTCACGAGATCGCCATTTTCAAACTTCCCGGCCGACTTCCGGCAAGCAAAATCAATGGGGAACCGCGTGATTCACTTAATGAGCACATGGTTCGCTTAATGCTTGCAGTGATTTGCTTAACGATTGCCGCAAAAAAGGTCGTAAAATTGGGTTGGATTTGCTTAATGACCGCTTTGCTTAGCAACCAAAATTCTGGTCTCAATTGTGGTCGTTAAGTGAGGACTACATGTATGCTTTTCCTAATGTGTGCGTATTACAACTTTCCCCATCCTGGCATCCTCCAGATGGTTGGGCTACCATTCCCATCATCACACATTGACTGTGAATGTCATGTCTGCATTATTAAATTTGTATACCGCTGAATCATTCCGACTCCGGGCAGCTTGCAGAAAATAATAAAAACATGCCGTGTAAGAAGAACGGAAACAAATGTAATTTATTGCGGAAGGTTGACGCCCTGGGTGTTCAGGTCCCGGTCCTCAGTAAACGAAGCGGTTTGTTTCACTGCACATCATGACCAGAGGTGGAGAAGGAAGAACGCAGTCAGGAAAAAGACCTTACCCAGCTGCAAGTCAAGGCAAAGTTTGGAGTCATGGAGGCCTCAGGCAAATCCCACGTCAGGGGTGCGAGCAAACGGTCTTCCTCCAAGTAGATCCCCGTGTGGTGATCCGATGCTCTGTGACCTGAGCGGCTCGGCTCCATTTCCTGCGCAAGGAATTTTGAAGGGGAAAGGCGCTTCCTTGTTTGCATCGCCTGGAGCGAGAGCTGAGCCCAGCCACACGCCTCCCACGTAAGGCCGAACCCGGCAGACAGGGTCCCACCGCCAGGGCAGGGCGTGTCACATCCGTCCCTCCGCTGATTTCCAAACCACATCAACCCACCTGCCCACCAGCGGGCGCATTCCTGAGGAGGATTCGTTTCCGGGGGAGAAGAGGGACCCCCTCTGGGGTGCAGCAACTGTTTACGCAACATCCCTTCCCTGAGCCTGGGCTGCAGCAGCTGACTTTGGGGTGGGGGCAGCTGTTTATACAGCAAGGCTTGTCCAAGCCTGAGCATCAGCAGCTGAGGGCCGGATGTAGGTGGGCAACGCCAGAAAGCAGCAATACTGCACTTCTACAAGAAGATGGCCCAGGCCTGCCTTTATTCCCCATGCAAGCCACGCAAAGGATAAAGGGTGAGTTGTTGCATGTGTACTTAACATATTTATAAACCGCTTTCTAGACTCTAGCCCTCCCAAAGCAGTGCATAGAACAAGAAAGATGTGCAATGTGCATGTCTGAGTGTATGAGGCACACTAGGCAGTCTTCAAGCCATTCCCATTCTTACGACAAGGTGGGAGCAAAGACAGAGATAAGCTCGAAAGGAGCTCCTGCCACCACCAAAAAGGCCCTTCTCCCCAATAGTCATTGACCAGGCTGATTTTATGGGTAAACCTACAGCAGGTCCTAACTGTAATGCTTGGCCTTGATAGGTCCTGGGTGAAGGGATGGCCATCTACTTCCAAACACCCAACTTGTCCATTGGGCTTGAAAATATACTGATAACTGACCTTCAAAAATGCAGGCTCACCTCTGCCAAACTTGATCTCCTCTAGATGTGTTGGACTATGACACCCATAATCCTTGGTCAGACAGAATGGAGAGGGCCAGGCAGCAGAAAGCTGAACAGTAAGGTGGTGACTTATTCTTCCAGGAAATAAAATTGCATGGATGCCTCTCCTCCTGTTTTGGCAGTATTCAGTCCTTACTAAGAGATTGGTACTTGGTACATGTTCAGAGGGATTAAACTTTATTATAGTTTCATGTAACCCTTCTATTATATTAAGTCAGTCCACTGGTTCTTTGCTGGTTCATTGCTGTGTATTCTGGCTGCATCTCACCAGGGTTGTAAATATTTCCCATTACTTGCTGCTGGATGCTTCTAGGTTACGCTCAGATATTTACTTCCCTTGAACCAAGACTCTGAGCAGACATGGGTCAGACCACTGTGAACTGCTGAGGGCAGGAATCAAACATGAGATTTATTTTATTTATTTTATTTTTATCCCGCCTTTATTATTTTTTTTATAAATAACACAAGGTGGCGAACATACCTAATACTCCTTCCTCCTCCTATTTTCCCCACAACAACAACCCTGTGAGGCGAGTTGGGCTGAGAGACAGGGACTGGCCCAAGGTCACCCAGCCAGCTTTCATGCCTAAGGCGGGACTAGAACTCACAGACTCCTGGTTTGCCATTGGCTCCTTCCTAGGGCTGAGAGAGAGTGACTGGCCCAAGGTCACCCAGCTGGCTTTCATGCCTAAGGAGGGACTAGAACTCACAGACTCCTGGTTTCTAGCCCGTTGCCTTAACCACTAGATCAAATAAGCACTAAGCTATGGTTCCTCATATGTTCTTGGACCCACCTAAAGGTTAAGCTTTACGACTAGAATAGCCTTCTCCAAATTGGGTGCCATGTACATGTGCAGACTCCCAGAATTCTTAGCAGTGGCCATACTGGCTCGGGAATTCTGGGAATGGCCCACACATATGAAGGGTAACAGATAGAGAAGGCTAGTGAGGGTAATTTTTTTAATCCATTCAATCGTGTCCAATTCTCAAAGACTGCCTGGACAAGTCCCTGCAATTTTCATGGCAAGGTTTTTCAGAAGTGGTTTGCCATTGCCTCCTTCCTAGGGCTGAGAGAAATGACTGGCCCAGGGTCACCCAGCTGGCTTTGTGCCTAAGGCAGGACTAGAACTCACAGTCTCCCGGTTTCTAGCCTGTATAGTAGTTGCCAAACTCAGCACTAACTCTCACAGGTCACATTTTAGTAACAGTTCACATTGCCAGAAGAAGATTAGCAGCAGATCTGGATCAGATTCCCACCAGACTCTTGTTTAATGGATCCGACCAACATTAGAACCAATATGGGACTGGCTGGAAATTGTGACGTCATATTTTGGGGGTCTATGTCTATATGCAACTTACTTCCAACCTGAAGTTGGGAAGCACCAGCGAAGACATACCCTGAATTCCCTGCTGAGTAGATATATTAAAGGGTCTTATTACTGTGCGAAGAGCAACATGATTCTTTAGGTATTGGTAACGGCCATCAAACGCATGCATTTTGTGCATATTTACTTGAAACTCCCATGGGATGGAGTGGGGCCTACTTTAAAGAAACATGTGTTGGACTGGGCTATCAGGAAACTGTATCTCAAGAGAAGAACCAGGATGCTAGATAGTTTGAACTGTATTTAAGAGGAGTCCCTGGGAATATTTTAAAATAAACAAGGGATTTATGAAGTCAGATTAACCATGCAAGCCTGGCATTATGGCAGCTGAAGTCCAACACACTTGGAGGTGACCAGAATTAAGAGGAGGAGACACATCCATGCTATTTTATTTAGATGCACCATATCTCAGGAGCTGTTCTATTATTTTTAAACAGTATTCAGCAGAGATGTCTGCGGGGTGGGGGGTCAGAAAAGATGAAGATGGTGGACACAGTCATACAACCAGAGGGTATCCTGGATGTATATAAGAGAGATAAGTAGATAAGGCTGAGTTGCAAGCAAGCAGCAGAAAACAGAAATATTTTCGGGAGGGGGAAATGATCCCTATGCTTGGTGGGATGGAGTTAGCAGCAGCAGCTGCTCTCTTGGCTTTGATTCCAGCATCATTTACTTGTCTTGCTGTTGACTCTTTGAATGCTTATGGAGAATAACCCCAAAGTCATTCCAAAGCCTTATGAGAGAATGTCTGTTTCCAAATCCAGACTCTTCCCAGATGAAATGGGGGAGAGGGGGGTATATTGAAGGATTGCTAACATCCTTGAATTGACCCTTGAAAAGAAGACTTGGGGAAAGGCACAAGGCCCAGTCCAGTGTGGCAGAGTTGTGTGACTCTGAGGGATCTGATCTGTTCTTCATTTATGTACCCATTCTTAAATCTGCCTGACCTGGGATCTCAACCCCTAAACCCAGGAGAATCTGCTGTGATTGACTTTGCTCCTGATGTGATGAATGTGCACTCTGTACATGCATGAGCGCCATTCCTTCAAATAAAGCCTCTGTTTCTGTGCAGTAAACATCCACACACAAAAAACAAGAACCACCACCACCACCACCAGATGGTTTTAAGAAGAAAGCTTCAGAAAATATAGATGGCTGCCAAAGTGCAAAGCCCTGGGTTTGGGAAGGAGGGGGGCAGGGGAATACTGCGCTGCTAATCGCGAGGGAAAGAAGTGGGGCAGAGAAAGGGGGAAGAGGAAGCCACAGAGCCAAAGCTTCTCCGGGTGCCATCCTGTCCCTGATTTACTCCACGGTAGTCCCTGAAACAAGACGAGGTAGCTCGCACAGTCACCTTTCCCTGGCCGTGTTGTGGTTTTGAGGCCAGCAAATGAAAGTTTGCGGAGACTTTGAATCTCCAGCTCTGACTCCTCAGGCCGGTTGCAGAAGAGGACAGAACGGCCTCCTCCCTCTCCGTATCCCGCTGAGTCAAGGCCGGGCACCCTTTCGCGCTCTCACGGAGCGGGCTGGCCAGCCACTCGTCCCGAGCCACTGACTCCCTTCCGCAGGCACGCGCGCGCACGCAAGTCAAAGACCGCCGGTCTTGCGAAGGGAGTCAAGGCAGCGTCAGAGCCAGGCCCGCTCTCCCCCCTCCCACCCCGTCCCGGACCACCTCAGGCTGCTGACACACAATTTGGAGGCTGAGGTCGAGGCGGCGTCCCCTTCGCTGGGAAGAGGGAGGGATCGCTTGCCCGAGGGAATGAAATGCCACGCTGCTTCCTGGGGGCTTCTGGGAATTTTTTCTGGGGCAAAGTAGGCAGAGTTGCAGGTGCCTCTTCACTTCCTGTGTGCCTGGCAGTGATGAGAGGTTGTGGGGAGGGAGCCTGGCTGGCTGGCTGGCTGGCAGGCAGGCAGGGGATGGGTGCGAGGGAGCGGGAAGAGAGGATGATATTTGGGAGTGACGGTGACACAAACTGCGCGCAAAAAGCGCGCGGTCATCGCACCGCGGGGAAAGTTTGCCTCTTCCCAAAATTGCTCTGCTCTATGCCAGGAGCTCGTATTCCCCTAAAAAAGCGCTTCGGGGCTCTTGCAGAATCCCCCTTAGAATCATTTCCGTCCCAGGAAGCCGAGGGTGGGGGGGAATAACTCCGCTTGCGAGCTGTTTCTGAGCCATCTCGAGGTTATTCGAGGAGCGGGAGCGGGGAAACCATTATCCGAAGCTTTCTTTCCAGCGACGACAGGACAGAGTCGTTTTGGAGGGCGGGAGATGAACGATGCCCTCGTGGAACCGTATTGGTTGTCATGGCCGCAACTGGGGGGGGGGGGGGGCAAGCGGGGCATGTTCCCCGGGCGCCGCGCCGGGGGGTGCGCCAAAATGACGCCCGGGGTGCGCCAAAATGACAAAATAACCCATGGGGGGGGGGCGGAATCCATGTTTGCCCCAGGTGACACAGACTCTAGTTCCATCCCTGTTGGTTGTAGACTCAGGTTCAAATTGGGGGACCCACTCCTGCCCATGAAACCCCCTGGAAAACCGCCCTTCATCCATTCGTTGCGTTTCAGCTTCACCTAATTTGCAAGTTTGTTGAGGGGGTAACCTGGGGAGGGGTATCATTTCTGCTGCCTTCAGATATCTGAAAGAAGGCTGGAATAAAAAGGTAATGAATGAATAAGATACGTGAATTTATATAAGATTGCTGGATGTTGCCTTTCAGCTTAGCAGAGATGTCTGCAAGGAGGGGGTCAAAAAAGTCAGGATGGTGGCCACAACCATGAGATCAAAGCCCTGGCACGTGGGGTTTGTGGTTGTGGGCCACCATCTTGACATTTTTGACCCCCTCCCTGTGGACACCCCTGGTCCATAGCTAGACTTCTAGGGGTCATCTGCAAGACCATAAGAGTCATGGGGAGGGGTTGGCGAGGAGGAGTTTGGTACCAATCGAAGATTGGCTTGTGTTAGCTTCCCATGGAGCGAGCCAGTCCAGAGGTACGGTGATCCCATGATAAGGATGGGAAGATTTCCATATCATCATCATCATCATCATCATCATCATCATCATCCTTTATAGCTTTCTTTGTTCTGAAATCCAATGCCAGATGCCAATTCTAGTAGGAACATGGCTGAAAATCAGTGGGTACTCAGAGTAATCTTCCAATGAGCTATAAAAAAAGTCCATAAAAGTGTGAAAATAGGGGAGTTCAATCTTTAGGCCAATGTTTCTCAACCTCAGCAACTTTAAGATGTGTGGACTTCAACTCCCAGAATTCCCCAGCCAGCATAGCCAGAATTCTGGGAGTTGAAGTCCACACATCTTAAAGTTGCTGAGGTTGAGAAATACTGCTTTAGACCATCGGGATAATCCAGACCATGGAGGCGCAAGGAAGCAGCATAAAAGTGTCAGTGTTTGCCAGACAGGTTACTCAAGATGGCTCAAGCAGGTCAGCCATGCCTTAAGCTGGTTTACATCCCAACGTCTCCAGCAATTTGATAGGGGAAAGAATGGTAATGCTAAATGCATGTTGGGGTTTGAATAAATACCCAGAATTTACAAGTAGATTAATTAGACAGGAGAGGTAAATAGGTTAAAGGTAATACTTTCTGCAAGTCGTTCAATTAGCAGCCATTATTGAGTAAGTGGTGACACATACTGCAGCTGATATAGTTTAAGTTGGGTGTGGCAGATAATTTGTTTGACCTATAATGTGATTGGTTGATATTTGTATAAAAGTAGAGAAGTTTAGGTGTTCATTTTTTTTCTCATTACTACTTCTCCTCTGTATCTGTGTTGGATGTTATTGGACTGTATTGTACTACTGTACGTAGGTATATAGAGTAAATAGATTATTTTATCTAATCTCTTGTGAGTGTCTGCTTACTCAATAGAATGTATTGCTCTGAGGTCTAGAAGGAACATTGGCAGCCCCAGCGCTGTGTACTCTGACAGGTTTCGGGCCCAGCAGTGGACCGTATGCAGTTTGGACTTTTAACAGGTCACTGGCATGGCTGTGAGGACGTTGAAGCCTATCCAGGAGTCGTGTGGATATCTGGGCCGAATTTGGAGCTTTTACCGGTTCCGTGCCTGGCTGTGTGTTTCCTAAGACGGACTTGGAGCTGTGGGACGTTCTGTGAAGTCTGTGCAGTTTATTCATCGTTATCTTGCCCAGGAGGGGCCATAAGAGATGAGCACAGCAAAGATGCAGTCAATTAGCGGAGGAGGCTTCCCTCTAACACGGCTGAATGAAACCAATTATCTTTTGTGGGCGTATAAGATGGAAATGTTTTTGCGACGTGAAGGTCTTTGGAAAGCCGTGAGTAATCCACCAGTTAATTTGGATGATGAGGAAGATATGTTAAGAGACAAGAAAGCATTGTCCAGCATAGTTTTATGTGTGGAGGACAGTCAATTGAATTATGTGCGTGGCAAAGAGTTAGCTAAGGAGTGCTGGGATTCTTTAAAGGATGTGTATCTCAGACCCACACCTCTATGTAAAGTCATGTTAACAAGACGACTGCATCGTGCAAAGTTGAGTGAAGGAGACAGCGTCTCAGCACATTTACAGCACATGACGGGGCTCTTCTTGGAATTGGAAAAGCGAGATATGAATTTTACAGAAGCACACAAAGTTTGTTATTCTTAGTTCACTTAATGAGACGTGGGATAACCTAGCGACCAGTTTCGGGTCATTATCTGAAAGAGATCTGACTGTTAATTATCTAACCGGTCGGCTTCTGGAAGAAGAGCAGAGAAGGAAGGAATCTAGCAGCAAAGTAGCTGTGCCACGGAGAAAAGAGTCTGTGGGGGAGTATTTTTCCTGTACAGATAGTGTTGGCTGTTAAAAAATGTTTTCGCTGTGGATCTACGTCACATCTTCAAAGAGACTGATAAGAAAAAGGGCAAGCCGAAGATTGCTAAGCAACGGAGTGGAGCACAGCTGTCAGTTATAAAAGCTGCTGGAAGGAATCTGAAACAGACATGGCTTTTAGACAGCAGAGCCAGCGAGAATATTGCCAACGACCAGAAGATGTTCACAGGTTTTAAGCAAGCTGAACGGGATCATGTTAGCTTGGCTAATGGGACCTTTGCATCGGTGACTGGGCAGGGGTCTGTATTTGTACCGTGTTTACATGTTAATTTAGATATGTTATGTGTACCAGACCTGGAATACAATATCCTTAGTGTTTCTCAATTGGATAGAAAAGGATATGAAGTAAGGTTTGTTAAGGGTGAATGTATTATTATGGAAAATGATCATGTCTGTGGCAAGGGTTTATTGCAGAACAATTTATATGAATTGGAACCCAAGACAGATGATGTAGCCCATGAAGCATTTATCAACAAGCCATACCATAATTCATGTGAACATTTGTGGCACAGAAGGTTGGGGCATCCAAGTTTCAAAGTGGTTGAAAAGATGTCAGATGCCAGTACTGGAATGGATTTGAAACCGTGCCAAGCTTATCTGGATTGCACGGCATGCAAGATGTCTAAGTCAAAGGTTTATCCAATAAGCAAACATAGTGATAGAGTGTCACATAAATGTTTTGAGCTTGTACATGCTGACCTAATTGGCCCATTGCCAGCCACATTAGGTGGTGCTAAATACGTGTTTGTAATTGTTGATTATACCCATTTTGGTTTCTGTTACTTGTTGAAAGCTAAGAGCCAGACATTTGAGAAGTTCAGGAATTGGGTGCAGTTTGTAGAACGTAGGTACAACACAAAGGTGTGTAGTTTGCAGACTGACCAGGGTACTGAATTTATGGCTAACAGTTTTCAGCAATGGCTCAGTAGGAGGGGCATTGCACACAGAAGAACCAATCCACATTATTCTGCCGAGAATGGAGTGGCGGAACGAAGGAATTTAGCATTACAAACAGTTAAGGATTCACTGTTAGCTGACTCAGGGTTATCTAGTGGGTACTGGGGAGAAGCTATACTGACTGCTAATTATTTAATTAACAGGTTGTGGAGTGTGTCAGTGAATCAAACACCATATTATATTTTGCATGGCAAGAAGCCATCATTAGCTCATTTGAAAGTTTTTGGTTGCTCAGCCTGGGTTCACGTAAACAAGGCAGTACGTAGAAACGGTCAGGCTAAGGCACAGAAAATGATTTTTGTGGGGTATGAGCCAGGAACCAGGGGATATAGGTTTACGGATGGCCAGAAAAGACTTGTTATTTCTAGATCAGTGAGTTTCAGTGAGCATAGTAATTGGCAGAAATTGCACGGAGGCAGTGAAGGTTTTATTCCCAATCAAGAACAGACTGAACTCTTGCAGCGGTGAGCTGCCAGAGAGGTGATTAAGGAAGAAGAAAAATTAACTCCGAGTGTGCCAGTGAAACAGGAGCCCACTGTATTGCGCAGATCTGAAAGAGGAAATAAGGGCATACCTCCGCAGCGTTACAAACCAGGTGATGTTAAACTATGTTATGTAAATTATGAACCATGTAGCTATTCAGAGGTATTAGCGTTGCCACCATGGGAGCAGAAAAAGTGGAAAGCTGCAATGGATGTAGAAATGAATGCCATTAATAACCATAAGGTTTTTACATCTACCAGGCTGCCTGAGGGACAGAGAGCAGTAGGTTGTAGGTGGGTTTATAAAAAGAAGACCTTAGTAAATGGTGATATGCAATACAAAGGTAGGCTTGTAGCACAGGGGTTTTCCCAGGTAAAGCATCAGACGTATGATGAAGTTTTTGCCCCAACGCTAAGAGGTGAGACATTGAGGTTTGCTTTAGCGCTGGCAGCAGCTGGGAATTGTATTGTTAATCATTATGATATCACCACAGCATATCTGCATGCTGATTTAAAGGAAGAAATTTATATGGCAGAAGCTCCGGGTTATGAATCTAAAGAGGCAGGAAGAGTGTACAAATTGCAGAAGGCTTTGTATGGACACAGACCATCAGCGCATTGCTGGAACCTGCGTTTAGATGCAGCATTGCAAATAATGGGTTTTAAGTGTAGTAAGGCTGACCCATGTCTATATATTAAGCAATGTAATGATGAACAGGTGTTGCTATTGATCTTTGTAGATGATTTATGTTTTTTAGCAAAGGATCAAAGGAGGGTAAATGAATTTACTGAACAACTCAAGCAACAGTTTGATTTAAAAGATTTGGGAGAGATTAGGAATTGCCTAGGTGTAGGTATTCAGAAGGTTGATGGGGGTTACGTTCTAGAGCAGCGAAAGAAAATTGAACAGCTGCTGAGAGACAATGATATGGAACATTGCAAGGAGGTTCCTACCCCGATGACAACTGATTTTCTTAAGGCAGAGGCTGGAGATGAAGACCAAACATCGTGTAACCAAGAACAATATCAGTCAATCATAGGAAGTTTGTTATACTTAGCACAATGGTCGTGTCCTGATATCGGGAATGCAGTGAATGTACTGAGTAGGTACGTTGTACAACCTACCCAGAGACATTGGATTGGTATTAAATGTGTGTTTAGATATCTTAAAGGGACAATTAATAAATGTTTATTAATTAAGCCTTGTAAACCATTGGAAATTAAGTGCTATGTAGATAGTGATTGGGGCAAGGATATGCATGATAGGAAATCAATATCAGGATTGATAATTATGTTTGGTGACACCTTGGTGGGGTGGAGGTCTCGGAAATAGAGTTCTGTCGCCATATCTACTGCAGAGGCAGAGTACGCTGCACTATTTGACCTATGTTCAGAACTCATATGGTATAGGCAATTGTTAAGGGATGTTAATGTAACAATTGTGAAACCTATAATTGTATATGAAGACAGTGAAGCGTGTATACAGATGGCAAAGAATGATAAAATCAGAGGGAGAAGCAAACATGTGGATATTAAGTATCAGAATGTTAGAAATACTGTGAAAGAATCTCTGATTGAATTAAAGTATTGTCCATCTGAAAATAACGTTGCAGATATAATGACCAAGCCTCTATGTATAGAGAGACATAGGATGTGTGTATCCAATATGTGTATGTCTTCTATAATGTTTAATTGAAATGTAATGTCTATTGTAAATTGGAGGGGTGTTGGGGTTTGAATAAATACCCAGAATTTACAAGTAGATTAATTAGACAGGAGAGGTAAATAGGTTAAAGGTAATACTTTCTGCAAGTCGTTCAATTAGCAGCCATTATTGAGTAAGTGGTGACACATACTGCAGCTGATATAGTTTAAGCTGGGTGTGGCAGATAATTTGTTTGACCTATAATGTGATTGGTTGATATATGTATAAAAGTAGAGAAGTTTGGGTGTTCATTTTTTTCCTCATTACTACTTCTCCTCTGTATCTGTGTTGGACGTTATTGGACTGTATTGTACTACGTAGGTATATAGAGTAAATAGATTATTTTATCTAATCTCTTGTGAGTGTCTGCTTACTCAATAGAACGTATTGCTCTGAGGTCTAGAAGGAACATTGGCAGCCCCAGCACTGTGTACTCTGACAACGCAGCAAATCAAATAATCTGCAGTAGGGAGTGCGGAAGGGAAATAGAATGATGCTCCATGCAGGCCATTTGTGGTGTGGTGGGTATCTGCAAACCATTGACCGGGCAAGATAGGGTGGAGGGTTTCCATAGAAAAAGGAAAACCAACCAGCAAAATTTTACTCCGGTAGGGTCTGCTGTGAAAGCAGAATGCCACCAATGATGAAAATCCCCATTACAGAATCCCGACAAGGAGACAATCTGCACCCAGTAAATGTCTGCCTATTGGTTTTTGAAATTGAACCCTGAAAGAAAAAAAAAGATGAAATGTGTGTGTGTGTTTCCATGTGTAAAACAACTCCAAGCAGTTTTTACATCTTCTCAACACCCCGCAAGAAGTGGGTCTGTCGTCAGCCTGAACATTTGGTGGGATGGCATGAAGTAAAAAGTAAAGAAAGCTTATCTGATCCCTTTTAATACCCTTTTTAAAGCCACAGCTGGGCAGGAGGAGATGCCGGATCCCGGCTGCACTGCCTCCTGTTGGAAGCAATCGCAAGCTCACCAGAAAAGAAAATTGCTCCCCAACGGCCTTCAAAGGAAAGAGATTAAAAGCGCCAGGTCCTTGGATGTAGCTCAGGGGCCATGAATAGGGCCTGTGTCAACCCAGGCTTCATAAACACTCCGTTCCCCATAACAACGCGGGAAAGCAATGGAAAATGTGGGTCAGATATATCCATGCCAAGGAGGTGGCGGGGAAGGGCAAGTGCGCAGCAGGATGAAAGAGGAAAGTCCCCCACAAGTGGGCCCCAGAGCAGTGGGGAGTAAAGGGACCAAGTGAGGTTAATGCTCAAGCCCCACACGGGCCAATTAAGTGGAATCCTATGCTCGACGGAGGAACTGGCTGGCCCTTTGTTGTTCTGCGCAGACATTTCTAACCTGTCCCCCTCCAAATGTGCTGCAGACTACAACTCCCAGAATTCCCCCACTGGCACAAATATCTAGGAATTCTGGAAGTTGCAGTCCCAACATACCTGGAAGGTGCCAGGTGGGGAAAGACCAGCAAAGGGGATATTTCCATATTGAAATGAAGTGGCATGTTTCTGTGCCACCCTGGCAGGATATGACGGACTTCTGTATACTTGTGCCCAGAGTAAATTATTGTTGTGAACCGCCCAGAGTCCCCAGGTATGGAGGAGATGGGCGGTGATACAAATTTAAAAAATAAATAAATAAATAAATAAATAAATAAATAAATAATAGCGGTTGTTTCCAACTCTAATGACACCTGCTGCTTTTAAAATCTACCTTCCACCCCCTATTTTCAAGAACAGTTTCCTGGATGGTTCAAAGCCATTTTTTCCTAGCCCCCCATCTACGTATATTGGCCTCTGCCCAAAGCATGTAATTCTATGAATAAAATGTACATTTGTTTAGATTCCACAGTATTGATAAAACACTGAGATTCATGGCATCATTCAAGATGGGGCTAATGCGGCATTAGCTTAAGTAAATGAATATCTTAACCACTAAGCCAGAATCCATATTGCAACATTAGTTCTGTCCAACGTCTGGACTGCTTTTCTTTTTTCTCTGAGTGTCATATTGTATGCAGATGTGAAACCAGAAGGACTTAAAAAATTAGAACTCCTGAACAGAAGAAGAAAAGAAGTTGCTGCATCAGCCTGTTCAGTCCAGCCTTCTGTCTCCCACAGGATCCATCTGAGATGCATACCTGGACTGAGGAGGGAGACCCTCCTACTACTGTGGAGTCCTTGGTGTTCTCTGAGCTGGGTTGTTTGCTTGCAGATGTTTCATTACCCAACTAGGTAACATCATCAGTGCACTGTTATCAAGTCAGTTACCTAGACAGTTAGCTAGTCAGGTAATGAAACGTCTGCAAGCAAGCAACCCAGCTCAGAGAGCACCAAGGACTCCACAGTTCAACCCTGAGCTACAAATATTCTCTTCTATTGGAACCTCCTTCTACCGTTGCTTCCCAGCAACCAGAATTTAAAGCCGAATGCCTATGATTCAGGAGGTAGTAAACAGCCATCGATACGAGGAGTCATTGATAGCCTGATCCTCCAGGAAGCTGTCCGGCGCCCTTTGAAACCCATCCAAATTGGCTGCCATCACCACAATTGCTGGCAGTGAATTTGTCAGTGTGTAAAAAAAAAAAAAGTATTTCGTTCTGTTGGTCCTGAATCTCTGTCAGTGGATGTCCTTGAGTTCTAACACTGTGAGAGAAAAGAAAAACTTCTCTCTCTCCCCATTATTGATGCCATGCATGATTTTTTATGCCTCTGTCGTGTTGATCTTTACTTTCCATCATTCAGACTAAAGAGCCCACATTTGCTTTGTAGTCTTTTCTTTCCAGGAGCCATTTCAGCCCCCTAACAATTCTGGTTGCCTTATCTAGCTCTATATCATCCTTCTTTAGGAGTGGGGAGTAGAAGCATACACAATTCCCCAAGTGCAGTGTCATCATAGCTCTGCATCAGACACTATTTTGTTATTGTATTTTCAGCCCTCCTATCAGTTCCAAACACAGGATTTGACCAGTTTTCCCAACAGCTGCAACTGGATTGACATTGTAATTGAGGCTGTCCCATGTCATTCCAAGATTCCTTTTCCAGGCAGTTACTGCCAGCTCAGATCCTATTAATACGTAAATAAATACGTAGAGGAAGTTTTGATGTTTGGGGGCCGAGATGTTTATACTGAATTGCATTTGCCATTTGAAAGTCAATTTGTCCATTTTGGAAATAGCCTTTTGGAATTTCAACAGAAGAGAACATCTGTAGCTCAGGTTTGAACTGTGGAGTCCTCGGTGCTCTCTGAGCTTGGTGGTTTGCTTGCAGATGTTTCATTACCCGACTAGGTAACATCATCAGTGGGCTCATTGGAAGGACAGATGCTGAAGCTGAAGCTCAAATACTTTGGCCACCTAATGCGAAGAGAGGACTCACTGGAAAAGACCCTGATGCTGGGAAAGACTGAGGGCAAAAGGAGAAGGGGACGGCAGAGGATGAGATGGTTAGATAACATCACCGATGTAATGAACATGAATCTGAGTAAACTCCGGGAGACAGTGGAGGACAGGAAGGCCTGGCGTGCTATGGTCCATGGGGTCACGAAGAGTCGGACACGACTAAACGACTGAACAACAAAAAATGAAACATCTGCCACCAAACTACCAAGCTCAGTGAGAACCAAGAACTCTTCTGGGATTCTTCATAGTTCCTTCCTTTCTGACTTTACCATCCTGAGTAGACATCTCCCCTTCCCTTACATATCATATCATAGCAGGGTCTCAGAAGCGCGCCTTCTCTGCAGTAGCTCCCGCCCTCTGGCACATCCTTCCCCCAGAGGTGAGACAGGCCCCCGCACTCCTGGACTTCAGAAAAAAAACTGAAAACCTGGTTTTCCCACCAAGCCTGGGACGGGAGGGGAAATAGTCACTCTTGGGGATGGCTAGCACCCTAGCACGGATGGAGAGCGGCCCTTACGCTCAGGATTTGAGAAGAACTGTAGCCATCTTGATTGTATTCCATATTATTCTATTTATAGTGTCTAAGAATGTTAATGATATTTTACATTTTGTGTATTTGTTTTAGGACCGGTTTTGTATTTTAACGTTGGTTTGGTTGTGAACCGCCCAGAGTTCTCCTTGTGGAGAAGATGGGCGGTAATATAAATCCAATAAATAAATAAATAAATAAATAAATAATAAACAAACAAACAAACAAACAATAAATAAATAAATAAATAAATAAATAACCCTAGACAGCTGCCTCTTAGATTTGCTAAAACACATCTAATCCTATAAATCATCCATGCACCTTGCAGAAACATTGGATCTGGCCCGGAATTGCCCCATTCTGCTCCACACCACAAAAAGCCTTGGGGGGGGGGAAGGTCTCATCTGTGCAAAAGGGAGAATCCTTTTTCCTAATGTTAATTATTGCATGGAAAAGAGGAGAAAGAGTTGGGGAACAAAAGAAAGGATGTTTGGCCCATGGCAGGGATGGATGGATGGATGGATGGATGGATGGATGGATGGATGGATGGGTGGATGGATGGCAGGGATGGATGGATGGATGGATGGATGGATGGATGGATGGATGGATGGATGGATGATGTGACATCAAGTTGGTGTTGACACTTAGCAACCACATAGGTCTTCTCCAGGATGATATTTCCCAAACCTGGTCCTTCAGGTCTTCCAACAGTGTACCCATTGCCACTATAACTGAGTCCACCTTGCTGATTACCCTATTCATTTTCTTCTATTTTTCACAGCAGTGTAAACTTATTTCCATAGAGAGCTAGGTCTTTGTGTAAATTGATAATGATAATTTGAGCTGGTCATTTGTGCCTCAGTAGAAAACTCTGGATTGATCTATTCTATGATCCATTTGTTGGTTTACTTAGCTGTCTATAGCATTCTCAGGAGTCTTCTCCAACACCAAAGTTCAAAAGCAATAATACTCTTTCTATCCTGTTTCTTCGAAGTCCAACTTTTGCTTCCATAGACTAGCCCATGGCAGTTCTGGCATAGATTTCCAAGAAAGGCATGCATGAACAAATGCAGCTATCAAGCTGAAACGAGTTTCTGATCCTGGCTCTCCACAGGGAATCATTATGCTGGATACAAATCTGACTGATTTCTCCAGGTCTGGAAGTGCCTCCATGGCTGGATCACAGAGCTTTGAGTCTAAATGCCTTTGAAGATACCGGCTGGCTTTTGAGGTTCAGATGTAATATTCTGGTAAAGGGTGGGGTAATGGGAGTCTGTACTGAATTGTGTTTTAATGCTCACCCCAAGCTTTGGAGCTGAAATTGGTCAGAAGTATAAATGAACACATGGGAACCACCACTGTAATCCTGGATTAGATCTGAAATCTCATGCATTTCACTAGCAGGATGGGGCGGAATAGGTACTGGTGAGCAGCAAGAAGATGAGATGTAGACTTCAGAGGATCTTGGGGAAAGACAGATTCTTCTGAGAAGTCTTCCCCAAATGATACAGTAATTATATGGTTTTCCTTGTTCCCTCCCTCTTCTCTTTATTGGTCTCTTACCCTTGCCTTGTTCCAATGCTATTGGCTCCTAGTTCCAATGCTATTGGCTGCTACTCCTTATTGATTGACAAGGTAGAAGAAGCTCTGGTAATCTGCTGTTAAATGTTACGCTTCCTTGGATATTTTTGGAATGGAGAGTTGGTACTGGAAAGGAAACTTTTGCCTCCTACTATTTAGGGCAGTGTTTTTCAACCTTAGCAACGTTAAGATCTGTGGACTTCAACTCCCAGAGTGCCTTGAGTGGTTTGCATGGTCATCATTTCAAATACTGAAACATACTTGGTATGCCTGGGGCGTCCAGAGGCAATTGCCCCCTCTCCAGCAAGGATCCAGACCTTCGTATAAAATTCTCAGCTTCCAGGGTAAAATCCTGCAGTGAACAGCACAGCCTCAGGAAAAAAAAAATCAGATACAGTAGAGGTGATCATGGAGCACCAATAGGGCTGGACTAGGAGATAGACACCTCTGTTTTTCGCCTCAGTTTTTCAGTTCAGCCTTTCCCAACCTGTTTACTTTCAGCTACGCTGGATCTGCCATTCCCAGAATGCCATAGCTAGTGTGGCTGGAGGCTGTACATTCTGGAAAACGCAGGCCCAGCATTTCTGCAAGAGTGCCAAGTTGAGGAAAACGGCAGCGCCAGAATGTCTTTGAACAGCAAACTTTGTCTCTTGCAGGAAAACCGAGGCAAGAAATTGATGCAATCTGGGTTTTTCTGGGGCTGCCCCCAAATTCAGCTCCTTGAAAATGTCAACCGAGTGACCAACCGCTCTGCTCCAGTTTACAAAACAAACAGTTTGGAAATCTGAATCTCGGCCAAGGAATTAAAATCACAGTTCACGTCAGCACTGTATTGTAAACGGAAGTACCGTCTGAGTCCACTGTAACCACAAGGCATGGGGCTCCCTTAAGTGCCTTCTGATGGGAATGGAACAAGAGCTCTGCCTTTGCCCACATTCCTACCCATGGCTACCTACCTCCAGGAGACCCTTCAGGGTCAGCTGACGATGCTTAATCAAACCGATTGACTTCTTTTGGGGACAAGATCAGCTGGGAAGTTTCTTTTAAGACTCATAGGGCAAATTCCACCTTTGACACCAAACATATGTGCAGAATTAGCACTGGGTATATCTGCAGCCAAGAAGCCGTGGAACTTAAAACATTCCCCTTTGTCACATTTTGGAGGCTGAGAAATTGGCACCGATATTAAACATTCTGGGCATGTGTATGTTTGAATCAAAGGACAGAAGCTACAGCTATTTGCTCACACAAACAGGCGAATAAACCCAAACACCTTGGCTCTGTCTTTCTCAAATCCTCCCAGCACCACCGATTTCTCAGGAAGACAGTGTCTGTCAATCCACTGGAAAGCTGTCAGTCCTTCAGCCAGGCGGGACCCAGACATGGAGTTTCCCCCACTGTGACTCAGGCGTAAACACAGCTCCAGGCCAAGGTGTGTGTACTGGGAGGTGGTGTGAGGGTATGTGTAAGCATGTACACATTTGGAACTTTACCATCAGCAGGCCGCCCACCTGAGCAAGTGCCACGCTTAGGGGCATTTGAGACAAAACTGATGTCTCATGGGCTTGCCTTCATCTTTTATATGAGAATGGGAGGAGAGAGTTATCATCTTCTTCAGCCTCTCTATCCCAGCATGCACTGTTACTTCTTCTTTTTTTAAACCCATACTTGGAGTGGGCTTTTCCATAATGTTGTAAATAAGCATTCATAAGGAATCCAAGGACTGCTCCTCTACAAGAAAAGCTATTTAATTTACACAGCTAAACCTAATTCAAGTGAGATCCCCAGCCATCATACAAAGATGTGGGCCAGATCTCCACAGCGGTTCTACCCCATCGATGTGTTGACTGCCTCACTCCTGGAACCCATGTTGCCGGCTCAGCCCATCTTCCTGACATTATTTTCCTTTGAAAATCTGTTTAACAACCCCTTTACTGTACTGCTTTTATGACTTTTTCTGGGCAATCTCAACTTCTGTGTGCTGGTGAATATAAAGGGTTTCAAAGCTGTGGCATTATCAATTTCACTTGTGGGATGCTGCCTAGGAAAGCAACACACTGTTTATACGAGCAGGGAAAAAATCGAGGCAGGCGGCTTTTTTATGGGCATTGTGAAAACGACTAGAAGGGATTGAGATTTGGTTTGCTGATAGGATCCGTCAAAGTCGGGGAGAGATAGGCAGCTCTCCTAGAGGAGGATGGGGGAGAGCGAGTGGATGGTGTCTGCTTCTTGGTTGGTCATTTGGTCTTTGGAAAAATAAAACTTGTATCAAGAGGGCAGGACCTAAGGAATTATGCTGTGAACCTCTCCACGTTCACAGAAAACTGGACTAAAAAAATGAACATACGAAACCACATTTGCAAGATGCAGCTGCAGTGTCCGTGGGTTGGCCAAAACATGGGCCTTTCTAGCACATACCACTTCTCTTTGACCCTACAGTGGTAGGATAGTATTTGTCCATGTATCTACTGAGGTAGTATTTCTCCATGTATCTACTGAGCAGCACCTGCATTATAGAAAACTTCCAGGGTAACGAAGATTTGACTTTCATGTTTTTCTTTGAGTGCCTCAACCACCAGCTCCCTTTAAACCAACCATCCCAATCTGGTGCTCCTCAGAAATGGAAAACTATAGTCCCCTTCATCCTCAGCTGCCTTAGAAGCACGAAAGTCTCCCCCAGCATATGCTGCTGTATACCAGGCTCGGTCCCAAATCAAGCTTCAGGACATCCTGGGGCCCACTGCATGTCCTTCGCCTTGAATAACATGGCTGACCACTGGATAATATTAAAAGAGACAACGTTCCTAGAAGGAGAAACTGCTGAAAAATCAATAAATTAGCACCCTTTGGTGTGTTATACTTGGGTGGACTTTTATCTGGATCAGTGTTTTTCAACCTTGGCTACTTGAAAATGTGTGGACTTCAACTCCCAGAATTCCCCAGCCAGCTGCTGGCTGGGGAATTCTGGGAGTTGAAGTCCACACATTTTCAAGTGGCTAAGGTTGAAAAACACTGCTGTACAATCTAGAATCCTGGTACCCAATTCTAGAATCTAGAGAATGGAAAACAATTGCTCATTTGTGCTGGCAAATAAAAGCTGGCAATATTTCTGTGGCCATGAGCCATCACTGGTGATAGCCAATGGCTACAGTGGCATGCTAAGGTACCAAAGGAAGTGGAGATGGGATTTTCAGTCCAATTCCCGCCCCAACATTCTGCAGGCTTCGGGAGTTCCCTTTTCACATACAGTATAGTTTTATTTTGTTTCCTGCAAACAATTGATGGAAAGTCCAACATAGCTGTTCTTGGTGGTCTGTCATGGAATTTCAATGGTATAATTTTAGAAAACTGGGGGGGGGGGAAAGAAGTGGGGAAGGGTTATCTGACTCAGGTTGTAAATTGCCTGCCTTGCTACGGGGTACTTTTTTGATGCTCAGAGGCCTTCTTATTAGTATTTTGCATCTTTCCAAAATTTGATGTGAATGTGTTATTTATATGTACCACTCCCTTCCCCCCCGTAATATTGTTGCTGAATTGAACCTCCATCTGGTCATTGACCATAATCAAGGATTTGATTTGATTATTTAAATGATTTCTAAAACATTTCCATTGCACTGTTCCAATCTACCCTCTGAACCGTCTCAGGACTCCTTTACATTCTTAAAAATGATTAAGGACCCCAAAGAGCTTTGGTTTATGTGGGTTATATCTATCGATATTTACTGTATTAGAAATTAAAACTCAGAAATTTAATTTTTTTTATTTATTTGACTTCACGGACCCCCCTGAAAGGGTCTCGGGGACCCCCAGGAGTCCCCAGGCCACACTTGGAGAACCGCTTTCTTGTGCCTTGGTCATCTTATGCCTTCTGAAGAGCACGCTAGTTTGAGAGCAGTTTATGAGTAAAAGATACATAATAGCAAAATCTGGGATGGAATATCAAGGAGCCAGTTGGGTGCCAAAAGCCACATAAGCCGGATAGGTAAATATTTGGCCATGAGGTGATGGGGGAAACCTTCTCTCTCTGCCTTTGGCTTACAGCCCATTGGGGCTTTTCCAACTATACACAACTCAAGGAGTGTCAAAATAGGATGCCCAGATTCAGAAGTTGGGAGCAGATCATTCCCCCCCAGCCAGGGAGGAGGGCCTGGCAGAGGTCATATGAATGGGCATCCTCCCCCCTCCCCCTTTGCGCCCAGAGATTTACCAAACTGAGTCTGGGAGGCTTTGCAAAGTGGCACACACAGCATTGGCTTGCAAAAACAGTGCTCTGCGTGTGGCAAAAATAATTGCTCCCTAACTGTGCAAATGGTACAAATCATGTGCCCCAGAAGGGACATTGGTGTTTTGTACATTCAGGTGTAGGATTTGTCATTAAGATGCCCAATAAGCTCACAATTTGGGAATTGAAGTGAAAAAAGACATGATTATTTTTTCCATTTGTGTTTTTAATCCCAGCGGGGGCACGGCGGCAGTGTGTGTGGGGGTGTGGCGGTGGCGGCAGCGGCGGCGGCCTCCGCTAAAACACAGAAACACTGATGGCGCACCGCTGCCGTCGTCGCTGCCACCGCCGCCATGCACACCTCCGCTGCCGCTTCCAGGTTGTGTTGCGACACACTAAACCAGTGCTTTCCAAACTGCCGCCGTTGGCGACACACCAACAGCGGCGGCGCAGGGGCACGTGCAGCAGTGGTGTGCATGGCGGCTGTGGCAGTGGCGGTGGCCTCCGCTAAAACGCAGAAGTGCTGATGGTGCGCCGCTGCCGTCGTCGCCGCTGCCGCCGTGCACACCACCACCGCCGCGCACACCCCCGCGCCGCCACCATGCACGCCCCCACCACCGCTTCCAGGTTGTGTTGCGACACACTAAACTGTGTGTTGCAACACACTAAAGTGTCACGACACACAGTTTGGAAAGCTATGCCTTATAGAGAGAATAGTAAAATAAAAATAATGACCTGGTACACAATGCAAGAAGGCCAAATCCTATGAAGAACAGAACCGGGTAAATTAGGCTAAAGAAGAGAAGGTGAAGGTGAGACATGATAGCAGTTTTCAAACACTCGAAGGGCTCTCACAGGGAAGAAGGTGTGGACAAGAACCAACAGGTGGAAACTTTAGAGAGGAAGTTCCAAATCTGAAATAAGGAGGAATTTCCTAACCATAAGAGATATTAAGCAGCAGAATAGCCTTCCTCCTGGCAGGGATGGCTTTAGGCTAAGGCTGAGTAGGCACTGGCCTAGGGTGCCAACACTTAGGGAGTCCCAATGCTGTCCTGAATCATTCTAAAAATGCAAATCTTTGCATTGGCAGGAGGTGGCATCATTAACTGATGACCTGTGGCCTGGGGGTGCCAAATACCCTTGAGCTGCTCCTGCCTCCCTGTGAAGATGCCATCCTTGGAGGTTTTCAAGCAAAGGTTGGACGGCCATTTGTCTGGGATGGTCTGAGCGCTCCTGTCCTGGGCAGGGAGTTGGACAAGAAGAGCTGCCAGCTCCCTCCCAACCCCATGCTTCTATAAGATGCAATAGCGAGTGAGAAAACCAAGGTACCAAGACTGGGGAAGTCACCCCCCCCCTGATATTTAGCATTTATATGAAATTATTACAAGAGGTTATCCATTGGTTTGAGGCAGCAGCATCTGCAGGGAAGATTTTAAAATGGGTGTCCCCAACCCCCGGGCCGCGGACTGGTCCCGGTCCGTGGCCTGTTAGGAACCGGGCCACCATGCCGGTCTCCAACCCCACCCCAGGTCCGCGCGATTGGCTCCTGCCTGCAAACCACACCCCCCGTCCGCACGATTGGCTCCCGCCTGCAAACCCCGCCCCCGGTCCGCGCGATTGGCTCCCACCTGCAAACCCTGCCCCCCCGGTCCGCACAATTGGCTCCCGCCTGCAAACCCCGCCCCCTTGGTCTGTGGAAAAATTGTCTTCCACGAAACTGGTCCCTCGTGCCAAAAAGGTTGGGTACCCCTGTTTTAAAAAATCAAGATGGTAGTTACAGCAGCATGATTAAAAACCCCACCCCCTTTTTGTATATCCATCACTCATACTGTACATACAAAGGGGCAGGGCTTTGATAAGGTGCCATAACTCCATCTTAACTTTTTGACCCCTCCCCCCAAGGATGTTGCTCATCTGAGGTGAGATGCTGGAAATACTATGAAATACTATCTTTGAGAGAGAGTAGGTGGATCGAAACAAGTTTAAACTAAACCCTGGCAAGATGGAGTTGTTATTTGTAGGAGTAGAAAGTAAAGAAGGTGAACCTTGATGGTCATATGCAGGAACCTTGGCAAAAGGAGCTGAAACATTTTTTAAGCCCAGAACTACATTCTGGTAACATTCAGAAGCAGGTCAGGCAATTAACTGAAGTATAGGAACGAGGAAGGGGTCCAGCACAATCAGACTTGCAAGATTCTCTTATTATAGTCAATCTCAATAAAAGTAGTTTTTGCCTTCCTGTGGAGTTGATTTCCTGGTCTGGTCTGGTCTGCCCTACTGGGGCTGCCAGTAGATTATTGACTTGGGCTGTTCCTGTCTCCAAGAGGAGCCCTGATCAGGGTCATGCTTCTCCTTGGAAGAGCAGGTCCAAGATTACATGTGGATTTACAGCTCCTGCTCAAACAGAAAGTGGAGGGTGTGGCCAGAAAGCCTTGACCAATCTTCAGCTGGCTTAAGGCAACGGGCTAGAAACCAGGAGTCTGTGAGTTCTAGTCCCGCCTCAGGCATGAAAGCCGGCTGGGTGACCTTGGACCAGTCCCTCTCTCTCAGCCCTAGGAAGGAGCCAATGGCAAACCAGGAGCCTGAGAGTTCCAGTCCCACCTTAGGCATGAAAGCCAGCTGGGTGACCTTGGACCAGTCCCTCTCTCTCAGCCCTAGGAAGGAGCCAGTGGCAAACCAGGAGACTGAGAATTCTAGTCCCGCCTTAGGCATGAAAGCCGGTTGGGTGACCTTGGGCCAGTCACTCTCTCTCAGCCCAACTCACCTCACAGGGTTGTTGTTGGGGGGAAAATAGGCAGTAGTATTAGGTATGTTTGCCGCCTTGAGTTATTTATAAAAATAATAAAGGTGGGATAGAAAATAAAATACATAAATATATTATTATTATTATTATTATTATTATTATTATTATTATTAATAGTAATAATACCAGTTGTGCGCCTTACTGGACTAAGAAGCCTCATCTTCCATGAGTTCAGTATTCCAGCTGCTTCACTGGATGCTGCTGGGCTTCAGACTGCTGGTTTTAACTTACCAAGCCGTACAGTACGTGGTTCAGCACTTGTGCAGTTATAGGACCGTCTCTCCCAGTGACTCAGCCCATCCTGTATGTTCATTGCAAGAGGGGTTTGTGCAATGAAAGAAGTGGGGGCCCAGAGAAACCCCTTCTTGGGGGCAGCCCCCTGATTATGAAGCAGCTTGCCCCTGGTATGGGCTACCACCATCTCACTTGCCATCTGCCAGGCAGTAAAAACTATTTTGTTCTGTTGAGCTCCTCATGGGATGGCAGTGCTGGGCTGTCCTTTTATAAACTGGTTTTGGGATGGTTTTGTTATTTCCCAGTTAGTCGTCTTTTACTTGTGCTGTAAAATAAGCTGCCCTGAATCTTTGGAAGTAGGCTCATATATAGATACTAGTACAAACAAAGGAATATACTTACAGGTAGTCCTTGACCTACGACCATAATTGGGACTGGAACTTCCATTGCTAAGCGAGGCAGTTGTTAAGTGAGTCACACCCAATTTTACAACCTTTTATGCCGCGGTCATTAAGCAAATCTGGCTTCCCCCATTGACTTTGCTTGTCGGAAGCTGGCTTGGAAGGTTGCAAATGGCGATCACGTGACCCTGGAATGCTGTAACCGTCGTCAGTGCGAGCCGGTTGCCAAGCACCTGAATTTTGATCACATGACCGAAGGGATGTTGTGATGGTCGTAAGTGTGAGGACTGGTCATAAGTCACTTTTTCAGCACCATTGTAACTTGGAACAGTCGCTAAGCAAATGGTTGTAAGTCAAGGACTACCTGTACTAGAGTTGTAGCAACAATAGATTCTCAGAATGGATCATTTGCAAACTGCAATCTTTCAAAATGTGAAGAAGGTAATACATAAATTATGTATTTATTTGTGAGTCCTTCCTTTCTTTCAGGAGCTCTGGGGAGGACATCTAATATACCTTCCTCTAATTTTTGCACACAACAGCAACCCAGTGAGGTAGGTTGGGCTGAGCAAGAGTGACTGGCCCCAATTCACACAGTGAGCTTTCCTGGTGGGGGGTGGATCAGAACCGGAGTTTTCCTGATCCTGCTTTACCACTTCAGTCACTACATCTCACTGGTTGTAAATAAATATCATGTGATTTATGGACATGCCATCATTTGAAAAATGTCAAGCATAGCAGAAAGGCAAGAGGCAACATGTCATGTATCGCACTATGAAATTAATAATGTTTTTTTTAAAATCAAATATTTCATATTAATATTGTTTTGATTTGTCAGCCGGTTTGCTGTCTGCCCCAGCGATTGGCGCTTGAGTCAAATTCTTCTGACTTTTTCTTCTTTGATGCAAAACTCGCAGGGCAAATGTTACTACTGATTTCAACATTTTATAAGTATGGTTAGCTAAAAAGAACTTTATATCGTGAGTAAAAGATAATAAGGCTTTTCCTATCAGCAGGGGCTCCACCTTCTGCCGTCTGAAAAGCTGGTAAGAAGGATAATAAAAAGGCACAAAGGAGAAATTAAATCACTTCTTGTTCCCAGAACTACATGCCAAATTAAAGATGAATTTTCACTGTGGTGGTATTGCTCTCCCTAGGAAATCCCACTTCAGACTGCAAGTAGGGAGCTTGTAAGACTGAACAAAGAGAAAACGCACAAAAAAGACAAATAATAGTTATTGCAATTTATTTAATTATTCATCGCCTTGTTTCTTTCATTCATCTCTCACCTTTCCATTGAACAAGGAGATCAAGGCGACAGGCAGCAGCAGCAGCAGCTGTGTCAACAAAATGGATTAAAATAAAACCAACAGTTCAAATGTGATTAAAAAGCACACGTAAATATATTAACATTCTAAAAATTAAATGTAAAACATCATGCATATCAATCAATCAATCAATCAATCAATCAATCAATCAATCAATCCAACCACTTCTTGGTGAGGCAAGATCTCCTTTTCTAAAGGGAGAGAACAAAATAGTGGGACCCACTGTTGAAAGAGGAAAGACACCCCAGTATTGTTTCCAATGGTCATTGAACCTGGATTCTTGGAAACACTGTGCAAATCTCACCCAGAGGAAGAAGGCATCTCCTGCTTTTGGCACCATAGCAAAAGGCAGGCTGTTGAAGTACAGCAGCTTTTGCTGATACTTCTTTGCAACGGGGAAAAGCCCATTCGCTCTAGCTGTAAGATCCCCCTGTTCTTTGAGGCTTGGCAAAACCAGTGCCTGAGCTTCTTTTGGAAATGATACAAAGATTTCCTATTTGGACAATTATTTAAATTTGGCAGTGCATTTTTTTTTTTAAAAAAACACGAGTGTTCTTAATATAAAAATTATCTTTAAAATATATTACTCTGTTGCAGACAAATGTGCTGCACATGTACTTTAAAGAAATACGTGGTCCTCTAGGCATTCAAAGAGGCTTGACGAATATAATTTCAATATGATCTCAATAGCAACCATGCAAAGCAGGTCAGGACATTATAAGTTTGTGTTGTACATCTATCTTGTACTAGTTTGGGTCCCACTTATGTTAGTTGCATTTGGTTCCCATTGAAATCAGTGAGACTCAAGGAATGACTGATTTGCACCATGGAACTGAAGGACAGCTATATCTAGTTAATAAGCTGAAGCCTTGACATGGGAGTGATCTTGCAGACGTAATTCTGTCTTCTGTTGGGTGGTGAAATGCAAAGGACAGCATTATGCTTCATGCAACTCTGAAAAATTGGGCTGGTTTGTGGATTTCAGTAATGTTGTGTATGCTTCCCTTCATGGGATTTGGTTGGCTGCACATCTCTTTTCAATGGTAGAATTTGGGGAGTGGGTAACCATGGGACTGGAATGTATGAATCTTCTCTTGCGCGGAGTACGATCTGTGTGGTCATTTGCTCTGCTGCTGCTCTGTGGCTGAGGTTTTTCCTCCTTGGGCAAAACTTTCACATGGTATGCATCATGGCGTAATCAGATCTGCACATATGTGTGTGGCGCTCTGGTACAGCCTTGGCGAGGGTGCCCGTGAGAGACGGACGGAAGGCTAGAAAAGGAAAGGAAGAGATAGCAGGTAAGTCAGTTGGCGGCTTCTCTTATAAATGACAACTCAACTGAGGTGGGGAGAAATCTGGGAAAAAACATCTCAGCAGGTTCAAAGAAACTCCACCTTCATGGACTCATTATGAATGAGAGTGGGAAATTCTCCAGACAGATTCCAAGATTCTGTATTCACCCCAGATGGGCATCAGAGACATCTTATGGAAATCTGAAGAGTTCTTGCTTTCTGGATCATCTTGCCCAGTTGCGTATGGGGTGATTAGAAGGGCTGGAAGGACCTGTGATCCCACATTTTATTTGGTCCATGAAAGTCCCCTCTCCACTCTGCATTAAGTACCCCTTGGCAGATGGAAGTGACACTGTCATTATCAAATGATATCTCAGTGAGTTCATTTCCTCCAAAGGCAACATGAGGACCCAATGCTGTGCAGTGCCGCATGTGAAGCACTGTAATTTCCCTGGCACATCATTACATATTTCTAAGCCAAGTTAATGTGTGTAATTCTTCTCTTCCTTCCCTCTGAGAGCACTGTACCTGTCTGTGAAACTCTGTGGAAGTTTATTGTGGGCGTCTTTGACGGGGGAGTCTGAGAGCTCTGGGAAATGTAATTCTGTGTAAGCACATTGCTAGATAAGCATGTGCATAACTCTGCGTGTGAGCTTCTGCTGCCTTTTAACACATCCCAGGAACCCCCCTCATCACGAAATGCCTCGTCCATTTCCCTTTGTATCATGCGCTCCGTTACAGCTGAATTTCACATTGCGAAAGCTTCATTTAGCGTAAGAAGGATGAGCCACAACAGGTCCTGGAGGTCGTGTGATCTTCTCCAAAAAACCATAGGCTGCTGCTTTTTATTAATCATGGCCAGAGCCCACCCCAAATATAAGGCAAGATCTGAAATCATCAATGCTGGAGGACTAATGGGTTAAAGTATGATCTTTGTTATTTCAATGTCTTAGAACGCTCCCCACCCACTTCTGATTCCTGGGTCACTGAGGACAAAAACGGAGGAAAAAAAATGATGTTGACACAGCAAGCTGTAAAAAGAACTGGAGCTCTGAAGCTTCTAGCCTGGACATCTCAGAATCTTAAAGACTCCAACCACAGTTGGAGGATGTAGGTAATTTTAACAATGATTTGTTGAGATAAGCCAGCTTCCAACGACATTTACTAGGCTGATGGTTGGAACAAGCCAACAAGAAAGGAGATGAAGGATTAGTGCAGGGATAGGCACCCCGAGGCACTCCAGATGTGCAAAACACCCCACACAGCCCCTATCGTGGGCCACGCTGGCAGAGGCTGCTGGGAATTGTAGTTTAGCATCTACCGTTTGTTATAAGCCAACTCTCCCTTTGGGCGCAATTATGAAAAGGCTCCGAGACTAATGGATGTGACTTTCCCTTTGCATAGATGTTTACCCATGTGTGGGTTTGTAGCGCTGTGGGCACGATAACACAACCGTTTCCCCAAGAGATCTCACCAGGTTATCCCTTAGATTGTGTACAGTACTTTGGATGATTATCTCCTCTAAGTTTGGAAGAGGCTGCCAAAGGGAAGCGGCCATCGAGAGCGGAAAGGGTGAGGGAGCTGTAAATCAGGATCAAATGGCAGTGGGGAGGGTGGGGGGTGTGATATTAAAAGGGGAAGGAGCACCCCCCAGTCTGGAATATCAAGGCAGGACAGCAAAGCCTGCCGGGCTGGCGGCACTGTGTGGTTGGCTTGCCAAAAGGTCGTTGTGGTCAGCATCTGGGTCGGCTTTGTTGTTTGCATTTTCCTCAGACAGTGCCACAGCAAAAGGCTAGGATGAGTCTCAGTCCTGGCGTCATTTGCACCCACCCTGGCTTTGACCCTCACTTGGGGGAAATGGACTCACTATGAAAATATCAAACCCTAGAAAAAGAAACAGACCCCAGAGAAGGGGGAAAAAAAGATTCACAAGGTTTTAAACAGAAGGAGATGCACGTTGTTCATTCTCTCTCCCCCCCCCCCCCCCGCCTTCCCATGTCTGGAGGCTTCCCGTCTCTAAAAATCTGCTGCAGGCACTTCCAGATCAAGGGAATGTTTTCGAAATTCATTGTTCCCTTTTTCGGGTGATATAATTTACTACGGGAACTTGGAAGGCATTTTATCTACTGGGTAGAGAGCCAGCCCTGGGTGTCCACATTCTGAAACTCATTTGAAAGTCAGGGGTTCAGACTCAAAACACATAATAGCTGTCCTTTTTCATTCAGAGGAGTCCTGAAACGGCTTTGGAGAAAGAATTCCATCGCCTTTTCAAAAAAAAAAAGTAATAACATTTATTTCCTCCTTTTCTTCATTAAAACAAATCCCAAACTGGTAGTGCATCAACAGAAGCCAAAATCAACCAACAATCAGTAAATGAAAAACGGAATTACAATCACACAATTGAATGTCTGAAAACAGAGGGAAACTTTTACTGGCACCTAAACTTAAGTGCCAGGCAGAGGTGCCCAGAAAGGACTTCCCCAGCTTGGGCACCTTCCAGATGGGTAGACTTCAACTCCCAGGATCCTCAGGCTAGCATGGTCAATGCTGAGGATTCTGGGAATTGAAGCCTATCCATCGGGAGGGGGAAGGGTAGGGGTGGCTCCAGGACAGCCCCTGCCATATCTGCCTGGAAGGCATGGAAGGCATGATTTTTCCCATCTCTGGGTTGCTTCTAAAGGTCCCTCTCCTCATAGACCGTTGTTCCTTCTTCAACAGCGGTAAGCAAAATATCTTTTGAGTCTCCCCAGTATCTGCCTTTCATCCATCATTCTTGATGTGAGTTGCGTCTTCTTGGGCAACAGAGCTCAATGTAGCTTACATGTTCACTGTGCTCTATGTAGTTTGCAACTGGGAGGGTTGCAAATGGAAGACATTCTTATATCAGATAGAGCCCATCTCAAGGGAGTCATTCTCCACTGCTGGCTCTAGCTGCATCCTCTAGCCCAGGGGTCCCCAACCTGTGGGCCACGGCCCACTAGTGGGCCTTGTCCTCTTAGGAAGTGGGCCGCACAACAGGTGAGCGGTGGTGGTCTGCGCGATTGGCTCCCGCCTGCAAACCCCACCCCCCGGTCCGTGCGATTGGCTCCCGCCTGCAAACCCCGCCCTCCCCGGTCCGTGGAAAAATTGTCTTCCACGACCAGTCCCCGGTGCCAAAAAGGTTGGGGACCCCTGCTCTAGCCCATTTGGGCAAGGCCTTGATATGTTTGTATAGGTCTGGGAGAAGGCATACTTGAATTTTAGGAGCATATGGTGGGCATACTCACAAAATGGTGGCCATGGGAGACTTGCCAGGTCAGCACATGATTTCCATGGTGATCGTGGCCAATCACAAAATCTCTATTTACTAGAAGACAAACTTTTCGCAGGATGGTCCTGAGCATACAGGGATCTTTATGGGGCCCAAAGGCATTCCTGCCAATAAATATGACGCTAGAGGCTGCTGGATTGCTTTGCACCCGGCTAACTTTCTATTTAATATTTTATTTAAAGGATTCTTTTAAAAGCCAAGCATGGTAGGATCTTGGGAGTTTTCTGAAGCTGCATTACTGCCAGCAAACTCCATGTCACTCCAGCATAAAGAAGGTGTTGAACAACTACTTCCATCCCGGAGAACCACAATCTCTAAATGGATCTTTTTCAGCAGCAGTTTTTCATTGTTCAACAGCTGAACTAGAACCCCTCAAAAGGTTCACTTCCATGATGATGCTTAGATCACAGCTTGGAAGTGGAGGCTGAGAAGCTTTCTGATGTGGAGAAACTCATCTCAAGAGTTTATGGCAGTGTTTCTCAACCGTGGGAATTTTAAGATGGGTGAACTTCAACTCCCAGAATTCCATAGCCAGCATGCTGGCCATGGAATTCTGGGAGTTGAAGTCCACCCATCTTAAAGTTCCCAAGGTTGAGAATTCTGGGAGTTGAAGTCCACCCATCTTAAAGTTCCCATGGTTGAGAATTCTGGGAGTTGAAGTCCACCCATCTTAAAGTTCCCATGGTTGAGAATTCTGGGAGTTGAAGTCCACCCATCTTAAAGTTCCCAAGGTTGAGAATTCTGGGAGTTGAAGTCCACCCATCTTAAAGTTCCAATGGTTGAGAATTCTGGGAGTTGAAGTCCACCCATCTTAAAGTTCCCATGGTTGAGAATTCTGGGAGTTGAAGTCCACCCATCTTAAAGTTCCCATGGTTGAGAATTCTGGGAGTTGAAGTCCACCCATCTTAAAGTTCCCAAGGTTGAGAATTCTGGGAGTTGAAGTCCACCCATCTTAAAGTTCCCATGGTTGAGAATTCTGGGAGTTGAAGTCCACCCATCTTAAAGTTCCCATGGTTGAGAATTCTGGGAGTTGAAGTCCACCCATCTTAAAGTTCCCATGGTTGAGAATTCTGGGAGTTGAAGTCCACCCATCTTAAAGTTCCCAAGGTTGAGAATTCTGGGAGTTGAAGTCCACCCATCTTAAAGTTCCCAAGGTTGAGAATTCTGGGAGTTGAAGTCTACCCATCTTAAAGTTCCCAAGGTTGAGAATTCTGGGAGTTGAAGTCCACCCATCTTAAAGTTCCCAAGGTTGAGAATTCTGGGAGTTGAAGTCCACCCATCTTAAAGTTCCCATGGTTGAGGCTGAGGAACCCTGGTCTATCCCATTAAAACTCAGAAATTGTTGGCAATTTCTGGAGAAGCTGTTGGGGGTGCAGTCAAAGCTTTCTTGAGCCGTATATGGCCTGGGCTATCAGGTGCCACCTGCCATGATTCAAAGGTCACCATAAATGGAGTGTGTGAACAACAGTCCACCGGTATGGGGAAGTACTCTTCAGCTCTGAGTCTTGATCTGTTTACGAATAAGAAAACAGCTAGAGGTTGGAGACAGGATGAAGGCTTGGAAGGAACAAGCAGGTTGGGTCAACTTTTCCTGTAAGCACGAAAATATATTCATTTGATGGTAATCCCTGAATCCCAAAACCTGGTGAACCTTTCACTGTGTCTGCACTTTGCTGGATTCAGTTAATCTCCCACTTTATCCTACATTTTGTGTGTGAAGAGACATGTTAGCCGAATGGCATTTCCTGGGCTTCAAGAGAGTGCTCTTTAAGATGCACCCCAAGATACAAAAAGAGAAAAGACAAAAAGCAACATCCTGACTGTAGAAGTGCCATTTGGAGGGAAAACATCTGGATCCACAACAACAAATGAGTAATGGTTGCGCATTTGTTTCATGACATAAGAGTTGTGTGGGATAGTTCTGGAAAGACACACATTAGTGTGCAAGAGCGTACGCATGCTTCTTTCCAGGCTTTGTGTTAAGTGTAAGCAAGCGTGTGTGCGTGGTTGTATTGGTGTATTTTTCTGTGCATTTATAGCACATTTCCTGTGTGGCGTTTGTGTTTGGATGTAGGTGTGAGTGTCTGGGAGTGGGTGGTTGTGTAGAACTATCTCTAGGAACACGTGTTTGGAGTGGGGTGTCCCCGTGTGTGTGTTTACATGTCTATTTTCCTGGAGATCCTTTCCCTGCGCTGGTGGGAACCCGCTTCTTTTCGCTGCCTTGATGACACAAGGTGCCCGGATTACCACATGCGCTGCTGACGGCAGACATTTGCTCCTATCTAAACATCCCCTAGATCTTCCTGCCACGTCAGGACTACTAGGAATAGAGGGAAGGGGGAGCTAGCATGTTCAACCACAAAGTTATGATTCCCTGGGGATTGGGCAAGATATCTGTAAACCACAAGCAGCAGTAGCCAACATCCATGACTGCCTATCCTAGGTGATCACTATCTAGACAGACAGATCAATTCTAGAGAGACAACAAAGAAGAAATGAGTATCTCAGAAGGTTTAGAAAAATGCAGGTGGAGTGGGGGAAGCCCAGTTCTAACATGTACAATATTATACATTCCAAAATGTGTTTAATAAGCATGGAAGGTCTTTCCCAGTGACTTATTGAAGCATTTTAACAGACTGATTATATCAAGTCATGCCAAAATACCTACAGTGAAAGGCCATTTTCCAAATCATAGGATACCCACCTATAATTAGCAGGTACAGAAATGGACATTCCACTTTCTAATTTGGACTTGGCAATCCCAAAGCTTTTCCAAATATACCCAAATCAGATTTTATTGTCTGCTATGATCTACCATTGTTTAAATCCCAGCCTTTCTTCATATAGTCACCAGGGATTAAGCCTAGCTAACAAACGTCTCCCAAGGAGCTCACGGTAATGGATTTCTTCCTCCCATTATATTGGCATAGCGAACCTCTGGGGTAGATTAGGCTGAGATGTGTGCACTTATGTCTCACACAATAAGGACTGCATCTGAATGGGGATCTGAAAGCAGGCTTATCAACTCATAGACCAATATCTTCTTTTCTCTACCTATAGATGCCACAGCAGCCCCAGATTTCTTCCTCATTTCCAGAGAATTCCCCACCCAAATAATTCCGTGGGTGGCTAGCTAGGCATGTTGCAAAGGGAAATGCTGGCCCATTGATGGCTCCCCTATCTTTATTTTTCCCCAGTAGCCAATGGCAGAGGGCAGCTGTAGCAATAGTGGAGAAGCAAAGATTATTCTTAAGTCATCCAACTGTCGTTGCACCAAAAGAACAGTAATGCGGACAGGCTTCATGTCACTTCAGCAATGGCTGGTGATGCTCTGAAGATGCTCTCAGTCATTAGTGCAGAAATGAGCAAAGACTAATGGGCTGGGGTTGAAGAATCAGGGAATGGAAGAAGCAAGGGCACTTGATGGATAGATGGGTAGGCTACTCTTAGTGACTCATGCCCTGGTCACCTCCTGCATGGATTGCTGTAATACACTCTACATGGGACTGCCCTTGAAGAACATCTGGAAGCTTCAACTAGTGCAAAATGCGGTGGCACGGGCAGTTACATGCACACCTAATTAGTGCATGTTACACCTCCACTCCGTGAGCTGCATTGGTTGCCAGTTTGTTCCAGGTTTAGTTCAAGGTGCTGGTAATGACCTAGAAAGCCCTACATGGCATGGGGCCAGGTTATATGAGGGACCGCCTCTCCCCGGTTACATCTACCCATCCCATCAGGTCTGGCAGAAGGGGCATGCTATGGGTCCCGTCTGATGGAGTCTTGAAGGTTAATAAAATAACTCCAAGCAGCTAACAACAATCTTGCAGAGTAGAAGCGTGAACCAGCAGGGAACTTGCACTTTAAGTTTAATTGCGTTCAGAAATAAATTCAGTCTTCACACATTAGTTAGATGAAGAAAAATAGAGATAGCTTACATTTATTCAGTAGATCTGGATACAAGAAGATTCATAGTAGATCTGCGTGCAAGCGAGATGGAATGGACGAGAGCTGCATGGTGCAGCCTTCCTGCTTGCAGGTGTGCCCAAGGAGTAATGGAGGTTGTTAATTCCCCAAACTCAAGGAGGAGGAGGAAAAGGAAATCAGGTGACTCAGGTAACACCCCACAAGCACAGTAGAGATGCATTTACTAGAAAGACCCCCTATTATGCTTATGAGACAATACTGAGTTGACTCCTGATAATCCCAACACCGTCCACTGAGGAAGGTCATCTGATCTGACCCAGGAAGAGAGCCTTTTCTGCTGCAGCGTCCACCCTTCGGAATATCATCCCCCCTGAGGTTAGATTGCCCCAACCTTTATTGGCCTTTCAGAAAGGCCCGAAGACATGACTTTGCCACTGTGCCTGGGGATCTGGTGGTGGTGTGGAGCCTGGAAAAGGGTCATGTTATTAGTAAGATGGATGGCACTCTCCCGCAGATTATGTTTTTATGGTTTTTAATGTGTTTTAATGGTTTTGGTTGTTCTTGTTTCGGTTATTTCTTTGTATTATTTTTTTTTTGTGTGTGTGTGCTTTTTAACTGTGTGAGCTGCCCAGAGTCGTTTGTGTGAGATGGGAGGCTATAAAAATTGAACAAACACATAAATAAACAAACAAATAAATGTGTGGAGAGGTTGAGATTGGGAGCCTTTTGGCAGGCAGATAGAATGTATTGAATAGGAATTGACCTGAGGAATGAATCTGAGAAAAATCGATTTGGATGTGATCTCCCTATTTATTTCTAGCAGCAAAATTAATTGTGGAGGAATTTATTTAAAAGTGATTTCAGCATATTCACTGCTTTGCCACCTATGAAATAGGGAGCTAATTGAAGCAGAAATGTTAGGTTTAAAGGAGTTTGTTTTGTGGAGGCTCAGATGACATCCCTGTCTTGTATTTGGGTTCTTGGGCAAATTACTTGCCTTTGAGCCTTCCCAGCAAAGCCTTTATGAAATGCTTTGGGGGAAAGGCAGTAGAACAGTGTGTGGTTGGCCAGCTTCTCGTGGCAGACAGTTCGCAACTGGTTTTGTCACTCTGAATTCCAGCTGTGCCCAAAGAAAAGGATCCCTCCGCACTACAGATGGGGATCCAGAAGAAATGTGTGTATAATATGCTTACCCAATCACCAGGATAAAATTGGAATGGCTTGCACAATGTAACTTTTTTTTTTATCAACATAAAGGCAATTTTCAGAATTCTCTTCCAGTTTATGGCTTTTTTTTCCCCCAATAACCAATCCACATTCCTTTGAGAAAGATTCAGATGCTGGAGGTAGAAAAAAGCTTTGTTACTTTTAAAACAAAGAGGAGAATCTGTGAAGCAAGGCTGGGAAGAAGTAGGTTTCGATAGAAGAGGATATCTGTAGCTCAGGGTTGAACTGTGGAGTCCTTGGTGCTCTCTGAGCTTGGTTGTTTGCTTGCAGATGTTTCATTACCCGACTAGGTAACATCATCAGTGCTACTGGGTCCTCCTCCTCCTCCTCCTCCTCCTCCTCCTCCTCCTCCTCCTCCTCCTCCTCTCCCTTCTGGCTTCAGCCTTGAGCACCGTCCAAACACACACAACAGAGAAACACTGTTCTTAACCAGAGTGAATTCCTGAGTCGTGGAAAATTTGCTGAATCAGCAGCGGAGGAGCTGAGGATTAAAGAAATGTGCAGACATCGAACAGTTTCTCTTTTTAACCCCATTTCCCTCCTTGATCTAGGCTATCAGCACTAGGGAGGCAGCCCAATCCTCACTCACACCCTTAGAACCAAATGTCGGCTTCCCCCACTAACCGAGGCCTAGGCCCAGCCTTTCTGTGACGCAAACGGGAGGGAATTATAAGGGGGGGGGGCATATTTTAGTGTGGTTTGGCTATGGAGCTGTTTGGGGGATTTGGGTGGCTTCATGGGGGAGGCCTGTGGGGTCAGAGAGGAAGGCAGGAGAAGGAGAGCGTTTTGTACCCCGTGGAGGGAAGGGTGCACACGTACGAGCTTGCTGCCTCACATGTGGGACGCACTCCATCTTAGGACAGAAAATTTCAAGCACATCTAGGCACAAACACACCCAGCTGAAGCATCTCCACCCCCACCCCCCAGTCCATTCCCCCCACCCACCCAGATTCTCAGCTATGGCTGGCTTCTCTGGAAACTGAGCTTGGGCACTGTATTTAGGGACCCCGGTTAGAGCAGTGCAACAGGTGAAGCTGTCCATAGTACAGATATCTGTCTGGAACTATGTCCAGAAGAAGGGGCGAGGAAGACAAGCTGTTGTAGTTGGACTGAGGGTTAGCCAAATTGCACAGATTTTGCTTCCATCAAGTCTTCCTCAATTTAGAGCTCTCCAGATGTGCCAAACTACAACTCCAGGAACTGGCTGGGAATTATGGGTTTTGCTGTCCAATACAGTCTGTGAAAGGCTGGTGTTGATCAAAAGTTGCTTGCCTTGGACAATCCTAGTATTTCAAATAATATGGGGGTGCAAAGTGCCTTATGCTTATGGGGTGAAGTTGTCTGGAATTGCCACTGTCATTCTTTGCTGGAAGACCGAGGCAGGATGTGGGTGTTCACAGGTATTTAAGGCTATGTACTTACAGAAATGTATATACTGTATGTCATCCAACCCTTCTTGTTCACATTTTGGTGATTTAAAATCACCCAGCCTCCATGGGAAGCTAGTAAAGGTAAAGTTTTTCCCCTGCACAGTCGTGTCCGACTCTAGGGGGCGTTGCTCATCTCCGTTTGTTAGCCGAAGAGCTAGCATTGTCCGAAGACGCTTCCGCGGTCATGTGGCTGGCATGACAAGCACGGAATGCTGTTACCATCCCACCGAAGTGGCACCTATTCATCTACTTGCGTTTGCATGCTTTCAAATTGCTAGGTTGACAAGAGCTGGGGCGAGTGCGGGAGCTCACTCCGTCACGTGGGGCTAGGGATTCGAACCTCCGAACTTGCAATCTTCCGATGATCGACAAGCCTGGCGTCTTACCCGCTGAGCCACCACGCCCCTTATGAAGTAGCATGGGAAGCTACTTCACACAAATACCTTGTCTTGTATTGTTGCCTGTTTGTGTCTCTGGGCAGGCACAACCACAGCTATCATTTAAGCTGCTCTGGTCATATCTTCTCGATTCTTTCAAGACAGTTTAAGGAAATCCTGTCTCTGCGAAGGAGCCCGTGTAGTGCTGTGGTTAGCCTGCAACAAACTGAGGCATGTTACCCAAAACGGAACAGAACGTTTAAGGCAACACACACGAGAAAGTATCCTTTGGAAGTACAACAGAAAAATACCCCCTGAGGTCTCTTTCACAGTGTGTGGGGAATTAATAAAAGACAACGTCTTCCATTTCTGCCCTTCAGATACAATTGCTTGCCCATTCTGGTGACAGGGCGAATAAGACCTGTGCTTCACCAGGCACTACAAGTGGTTTTATGAATGCCTGATGTAGGTTTACTCTCTAAAATGAAAGGCATCAGGGTTCAGACTGGCCAGGAAGCTTAGTTTCCCAATCTCATGTTTGTTCATATGTGCATTTTGTTCTTTGGCCTGTAATTCTGTAGTGCCGAAAAAGAAAAAAAAGCTCTTTCTGTGTCATCCTCAGTTCATACTTATTCATTTACAACTTTCCTGGCCTATAGCACTGGAAATAGAAGCTGGGACAGAGTCCTGAATCTCACATCACTTTCTTTGGCACAGGATCCTATTTCCTGTGTCCCGCGGTGACCAAACCTGTAATTGATCTTAAGCAACTGTAAATGTCATAATTGACTACATTTCCCCTATTTCTCCCCGTTTCCACTTCTCTCCCTATTTCTGCCATTTTCCCTGGGTTGCACTTGATTGCCAGCTCTTCAGGGCAGAGGCCTATTCTTGTGTACTCACTGCCTCTCTGTTATTATTAATGGCACAATGGCATCAGTTTCTGTTGTGTGCAGGAAAGCCGCAGCCCAGAAATGCTGCAGGATGCATGACCTCTGAGCCAATTGCAAAGGATATGAGTTCATTCCTTTGATTCAATAATAGTCTTAAGGACTCTTCCAGCACCGAGGCAAAACAAAATAAAATGAATGCTGACATCCCTCCTGCCATCTTCCAAGGCCCCGGTGCCAGCCTGGTTTGGCTCCAGGGAATCCCGTGCAAAGGAACGCTGGCTTCTTGTCCGGACTGGCGTCTAGACATTCCAGGAGAATCCGGGATGCACTGCCAGGGTGGGGTCACCGTTTGGGCATGGCGGTTAGACTCTTGAGGTTGCTGTGTCCATGGGGCAGATGAGCTGTTCCAGCAAATCTGGGTCATTTTTTTTTTTTTTTTTTGCATGGAGAGATGGAAAAATGTTTGCTAGCAGGTGGTGGAGCTGAACCAGCCACGGCGGGAAGCTGATCTGCTTGTGTGCGTGCGTGCGTGTGTGTACACATGTACGTGTGGCAATTCCTTCTCCCCCCCCCCCCCCGCTTCAGCAAGATGAGGCATTCAGCATAGAGCCCTTTCAGTCTGACAGATGAAAAAAAAAGCACTTTATTGCACAGAGCAAATAACAGGCCAACGATTTTTAAAACATAGCTCCCCTCCCCAAAGAGTGGGAACTGTGTCTTGCAGCGGGGGGTCGAGGGCACAGCCTTGCCAACTGCACCCCAGGAATATCCAGACTGTTGGCATCTCGTGTTTGCTGACATTCTGCAGAGCTGAATGCAACTTGTTCACATTTGGATGCCACAACTATTCAGCCAGCTTAGGATTTCAAAACAGAAGGCTGTACAGGAATTAATTTCTGTCTGCAAACAGGGGAGGGAAGGGGGTTATTTGTACCCACAAGCTTGTCCCCTGAAACAGGCCCAAGCCCACATGCCGATCTCCTCTCACAAGGTCACGTAATCATACCTCCCGCTCGCTAGTCTTTTCTGCCCGAAATCTGAACTGCTTCTCTCCTTTGCCTCCTTTTGAAGGAGGGAGGTTCAGTTGCAGTCAGCATCGATTCTAGGTTTTGTGGGTCTGCAGTTCCCATCCTGACTGTTCCACGCTGGACGCTGGGGCTGGGCAGCTGTCCTCCAGCTTGCAGGCACTGCTGTCCCGTGGTCAGACTGGGCCCAGAGAGACAGAGTGGGAGTGGGAACAGCTGCCGTTCTCCTATCTTGCTGCTAAATCCACTTTGGAGGCTCCAGTTGGCGACAGGCCCAGCCAATGCTTGACCAAGGCCAACCTTGGAGACTGAGGCTGCTGTCGCTCACGATCACTTCTCCCTTTCTCTCATTCAGACGTACCCTTGCATGGATCTGTGTGTGGTGGGGCTGAAAGTGCCACGGTCGCACAAAACGATTGTAGCTCTGTGAACTTCACAATCCTGGTTCTGTAATGGGAAGAAGGAATGGCCTTGAGGGACAGGAGGAAGAACCGCAACCAAGACAACGGTCAGAGAAAAGAAACCTGAGTCCAGGCCAGAAATGTAACCTGAGAAAACGTCTCAGACAAGACCCTCCCTAGTTCTCGTGAAGATAGAGGGAGTGAGGGGGGAAGCACATTCAGATTTGCAACATTCTGTGACTATAACTTTATAATAAAAGTAGTATTAGCATTCATATTCAATGATCCCCTCTGTATGGGTATGCGCCTCAAACCCGTCGATTAAAATCTAGGAAGAGTTTTATGGTAAGAACAAACACCCTTGAGGGTACGCAAGAACAAAACCGAATTGGCAGATGGAGGAGAGCAATCACTGACCAAGGAATAGTTCCAGAGGAGATTCCATCAACGCTGCCTCCGAAAAATTCTGCAAATTACTTGGGAAGATAGGCGGACTAATATTAGCGTATTAGAAGAAGCGAAAACCACCAGCATTGAAACAATGATCATCCAACATCAACTTCGCTGGACCGGTCATGTTGTTCGAATGCCTGACCATCGTCTTCCAAAGCAGCTACTTTACTCCCAACTTAAGAATGGAAAATGGAATATTGGTGGACAGCAAAAGAGATTCAAAGATACTCTCAAAGCTAATTTTAAAAAATGTAATATCAGCATTGAGAACTGGGAAGCCCTAACTCATGAGCGTTTCAATTGGAGGACAGCCTTTATTAATGGCGCTATGGACTATGGAGAAGCACGAGTACAGGGCGAAAGGGAGAAAAGAGCTAAAAGGAAGGCACATCAGGCAAACCCTCATCATGACCGTCTCCCACCCGGAAACCTATGCCCTCACTGTGGGAGGTTGTGCGGATCCAGAATTGGCCTTTATAGCCACTTACGGATCCACTGTTAAAATTTTACCTTTGGAAGACAATCTTACTCGGCTATGAGTGATCGCCAATGAATGAATGAATGAGTGACAACACAACCAAAGCCTTAAGACTTACATACTTGCATCCAATAAAAGTATGAAAGTGTAGGGTTTGCATCATTATATTGTGACCCATTTCAATTACTGTTGTTGTTGTTAATCTTGGTTTGTAACAGACTCCTATTAAAAATGTTTTTACCTTTGGAAGACAATCTTACTCGGCTACGAGTGATCGCCAGTGAGTTCCAGAGGAGAATATGGTTGAGGGATCCGATCTCCCTTATGTCATTTGGAGGACTTTGAATAGGTTGAGGGTTGGAGTGCCTAAGTGCAGAACTAATATGCTCAAATGGGGATTGTTGACGGATAATAATACGCAGTGTGAGTGTGGAGAGATACAGAATTCGGCCCACCTGCTGACCTGCCGATTATTACCAATAGCATGCACTGAAAATGATTTGTTTCTGGCCAATGATGAAGCTAAGAAGGTGGCATCATATTGGCAGCGTAAAGTTTGATCTGGATACGAAAGAAGAAGAAGAAGAAGAAGCATTCATAACTTTGTTTCCTAGTCTGGTCTACCTTGAAGGGCTGACAGGTTCAAATCACCTCACAACGCCCAGCATGGAACTGGCATCTGCGCATATGTCTATGAAGGTTCTCAGTCATCCAGGTGGAATTGTCTGTAGCTTGAATCATGAGAAAATAGAAATCCAGTTGACATGATTCAAGCTACAGACATCTGCGCCTAGTTCGTAACGTAGCAAGCACCAGTCTCACACACAGTTTGCGCCTCATGGTTTGGGAAACTGGTTCAACGGGTGCAAAATGCAGCGGCACAGGCAGTCATCTGTGCTTCTAGAACAGCACGTGTTACTCCAATCCGCGAGCTGCATTGGTTGCCAGTCTGCTTCTGGGTCCAATTCAAGGTGCTGGTTTTGACCTTCAGAGCCCTTCATGGCCTGGGGCCGGGTTATTTGGAGGACCGCCTCTCCGCGATTCCATCTGCTCGTCCCATCAGATCTGGCCAGAGAGGCATGCTGTAGGTCCCGTCTCTCAGGGAACTACACTTGGCGGGCCTGAGGAGGCGGCCTTCGTTGCCGTGGCGCCCGCCCTATGGAGCATTGTCCACACAGACACACACACCCCTGAAGTGAGGTAAACTCCATCCCTCCTTATTTTCCAGAAGTTCCTCGAGACCTGGCTATGTCATCAGGCCTGCGGATCTCAGGGGACCGGTGAGATCTTGAGGTGGCTCCCTTGCTGTTCGAATCTCTTGGGTGTGCTTTAAAAAAAAAATAAACTTTTAAAATATGACTGTGTCTGACATGTTTATTGTTTTATACTTTTTTGCTGTATGCCGCCCAGAGTCACTTCTTGTGAGATGGGCGGCCATATTAATTTGATAAACAAAAAGAAAGAAAGAAAGAAAGAAAGAAAGAAAGAAAGAAAGAAAGAAAGAAAGAAAGAAAGAAAGAAAGAAAGAAAGAAAGAAAACTGGCTCTGCCGATGGCTTCACTTTGCATATTCATATTGCATGTTCCCTTTGTATATTCCAAGAGAGAAAGAAAACTGCTCAGAGAGTGGAATGGGCCCAGCTTTCTCATGTGTCGAACCAGCATCATAGCACCCCTTTTGCTGGACCTGCAGAACAGAGGACAGGCAACATTAAAACTGCAGTGCCGGCTACGCCTTCAAGATCCCGATTGAATAACTCACTGCAGATGCAGCAGCAAAAGTTATATTTTGAAAGCAACAAATGAAACTGAAATCTGTTGCTCCATTATTCATTCCTGCTGGCCTTTCCTTTACTTCAACACCCTTCACCCGCCTGCGGCGGTGGAATTTTTGGACTGCCGGGAATTGAAAATGATCGAGCCCAAGAACTGAAAGTTTCCTCTCTTGTTCTGTCTCTTACGTTGCATTTCTCAGCACCTTCGCCCCGTTCTTGTTCTTTGCTGCACCAATGTCCCAGAACCAATGCTGCAAGCGAGGTTCCCAAAAACTGTTGCGGTACATCTAGATTCCACCATTTACTGTAGCTGCAAAATGCAGAGGACCTTTTCTTGCAACCTGGACAGAAAGGACTGGAAGAGGTGGAAATTAAAAAAAGAAGAAGAAGTGGGGGGCAACTCCTGTCTGGTTTGCTTCACGTAGCCTTCTCTTGTCCCCTCCAGGTTCCTGAGGGAGAGAATCGGGGACCGAGTCAGCACATACCACCTCTGAACCTGCTGTCCTCATGGGATCCTCTCCATCAAGGGCTCCCGGCTTCCCCCTCTCTGGGAATCGGCCAGCCAGATTCCTGCACTAGCAGACAAGCTAAGCTCCGCTCGCTCTGAACTTGTGCCCAGTCTGAGGTTTGGGAGTTGGCCTACAGGCGGTGAAATTAATGGAGCCAACTGCTGGCCGACTCCCTACCGGCCTTTCCTCCCTCAGACATTGCTCTGATCTGACTCCCTCCGGGGGCTTCCGAACCACAATCACCACCACTCAAGCTCTCCAGAGAGGCTTGGATGCTGGTTGCAGGCCCCATAACTTCTGGCCAAGCCAACTAGCATTGCTTTTGCTCTTCTGCCCACCACATTGTGAGATCGTGTGCATATTTTTCTTTTTTCAAAGGTCAGCCTCAATACTAGAATCAGAGAAGCATGAAGGCAGACTTTGGAGGGAACTTCTAGATGCTTGCTGGGGAATTCTGGGAGTTGAAGTCCACATATCTTAAAGTTGCCAAGGTTGAGAAACACGGCTCTAGATTATCCAGTCCTTGCTCACTGCAGGAATCCACTCAATCTTCATCCATGACAGGTGGCCATCTAGCCCACATCTGAAAACCTCCAGCCAGGGGGGTCCACCCCTGTTCTAGGGAGATTGCTCCACTGCTTAACAGCTGCCACCCTTAGGAAATTCTTCCTAATAACACCGGGTAAGTGCCTTATATTTTAATTTCAACTTTGGGATCATGCTGGCTGGGGAATTCTGGAGTTTGAAGTCCACACAACTTAAAGTTGCTGAGGTTGAGAAGCATTGATCTAGCCCACATTTATCCATTGTGTCTACGAAGTTCTTATGAGAGACCTTGCCAAATGATTTACTGAGATCAAGGTACACAGCATTCTCTTGGTCTACCAAACGAACCCCTGCCATAAGGTTAGTCTGATACCACATGTTCATGACCAAACCATGCTGGCTTCTGGTAATGGTAGCCTCCTTCATGAAGTGCTTGCTGTATTGCTTGCAACCTGTTGTGGTATCTTGCTCAGGACAGACAATAAACAAATGGGCTGTAGTTTTCCAGGACTTTCTTCTTCCTTTTTAGAATATCAGGACTCTGTTTTCCCTTCTTCAGTTGCGTGGCACCTTACCAGTTTCCCAGGAACATTCAGAATTTACCATCAGTGATTCTGAGATTTCTTCTGCCAGCAGCTTTAACATCCTGGAATATAATTTGCATCTCTTCATTGACGTCTCTTAAAGGAGCATGGTGGATTCTTACCATAACTTTCTCCAACCTGAGCTCCATTCCCACACTCTCCCCACTTCCCTCAAGCACTGTAGGAAGGACTCTTTCCCTCTTCTGATAGGAGCAGAAACGAAAGCAATCTCACCGTCTCCCCATTCTCCTTTATTAGTCCTTCGCCTTCCCTGTGCACCAGACCAATATTCTCCTTGACTATTTTATTTCAGACATCCTTCCCAAAAACCTCATTATATTTCACATCCCTCCTCATTCTGAGATTTAACCTTTTAGATTCCATCCCCACAGACTCAAGCTACCAGTTTATACATCTCCTTAATTGTCAGCCCTTGCTTTCATTTCCTTTATATCTCCTTTGGCTTCTCATCTTAACAGTGGTCTTTTATTCAGCCATACAGTCCTCTTAAAGCTTTCCTCTGTTTTGTTTCTCACATGAATGGCCCAGGCCTGTGCTTTCACTGTCTCGTTTTTTCAGGATCTCTCATCCATCTTCAACTTATTTACCTCTTGGGAATTCAAGCTATGGGATGCTGCCCATCTTTTGCCTGAGTTCATTAAAATCTGCCTTCCTTAAACCCAAGTAGGTGATAGACCTCTTTCAAATTATCTCTCCCCCCCCCCCCTTATCTTGAACCCTTAACACAACATGGTTGCATTCCTCCAAGGTACTTGATATCTTTGGTCTATTGACCAATTCCTCTCTGCTGGTCAATATTCAGTCCAGGATGAACAAGTTTCTTGCTCCTTCTTCTATATTCTGAAAAATGAAATTTGCCAGCCAGAGAAACTGGACATGTGTTGGACCTTCCATTCCAAGCTGAATTAGTTTTCCAGGAATAAACCTATTGGAGAACCTGGTGAGATGATTTAGGAAGGCATTGTCCGCATCCTTTGCCCGGGTACATGGCCTACAGTAAACTCACATTTTTATTTTTCCTGTTCTTTTAATTTGTCCAGATGCTGTCAACAGAACTACCATATTCAGAGACATGAATTTCTTCAAAGACATAACACTTCTTTACAGGCAAAGCTCCCCCTCTTTTTCTTGGGTTCTATTTCTTTTGAATAAGTAATATCTTTCTAGTTGTACATTCTAATTGCAATTCTCATTGCATTAAGTTTCTGTGCTTCCTATCTAGTTGATTTCCCTTGTTAAGATTTCCAGTACCCTGTTTGTTGCCCATATACACTGGTGTACAGACAGTGGAGACAGGGAAGGTTCACTTGTCTCCCTACCGCCATAAGTTGAAGATTTCCAAGGACCTTCCTGTAAGTCCTCCAATATCGTGTATAGGTAAAAGGTAAAAGTTCCCCCCGCACATTTGTGCAGTCGTGTCCGACTCTAGGGGCCGGTGCTCATCTCCGTTTGTTAGCCGAAGAGCCAGCGTTGTCCGAAGACGCTTCCACGGTCATGTGGCTGGCATGACGCACGCGGAACGCTGTTACCTACCCACTGAAGTGGTACCTACTGTATTAATCTACTTGCATTTGCATGCTTTCGAATTGCTAGGTTGGCAAGAGCTGGGGCTAGTGCGGGAGCTCACTCCATCACGCGGGAGTAGGGATTCGAACCTCCGAACTTGTGATCTTCCAATCGACAAGCCTGGCGTCTTACCTGCTGAGCCACCACGCCCATATATATATATATATATATATATATATATATATATATATATGTATATCATGTATAGACATGTTCCTAAACCCAGCATTCCTCTGCCTGTTTCCCCCTTCTGGTTTTATTTAAAGACCTCTTGATGAAGCTTGCAAGGCTCATTTTCTCCTGTGCTTGTTAGATGCAGCTCGTTCTTCCAAGAATCTGCTATGCTGGGGAGGTGGACCATGGTCTAGGGATCCAGAACTTTCTTGATAACACCATCTTCTTAGTCCACTGTTTATTTCAAGGATCTTGCTTTCCCTTCTTTTCTTTTGACCATCAACAAGAAGCATGGATAAAAACATGACTTGTGCCCTCAGCCCCTCCACCTTACTATCAAGGCTTTGTAGCCACTCCTCATCTTCTGAAGTGCTTATCCTCTTCTGGTCGTGTCATTTGTCCGGTGTAAATAATCAGGAACGGATAGTGATCAGTTGGTTTGATGAGTCTTGCTGGAAACCTTTCCATCGGGTCCTGGAGACAGCACTGTTCTTGCAGTAGCTCTTCTAGTTCATATATAGATGCTTCTATTCCATGCAACAGTTTGTCGCCCATGGTGACAGAAGTTAAATCTGCCTTCATGTTAGCTAACATGTGCCAAAGCTGAACCACAGCCCTGTCCCACTCCCTACGTTCGACAAGTAGCTCCCAGTCTGCTTTGCTCCCTTCCATTAGAACTGCATCTGTAACCACCAACTCCATAATGGTTTTGTTTGCATTCTTCTCACATTCCTGGGCCAGTGCCTGATGTCTAGGGAGTTCCCTGCTTGCTGTCCCTCTAGTTCGAGGGCCCCAGCTGGTTTTGTGGTTGATTCCGGCAGAACAACTGTGGCTGCAACCACCTGTTTTCAGCAGAGCTCCCTGATTTCTGTCCCAGCCAGAGGGTGTGAGGCCATGACAGCAAAGACAAAAAAGCCAAGCTGTACCACAAGGGATGTTCAGACAAGACCTTGACTCTTCAAAAGATGACCCCTCTTGGGTCCCTGAGATGGCTGGTATCAACAGTGGGTTTCCCAGCACCAATTTCCCTTACAAAAGCATGGATTATAAACTTTGCCGAAAACAAGAGACAGACTGGAGACCAACGGCTTTGGTGCTTTCAAAGTTGACATGAAGAACCATTTTCTTTGCCTCTGATGGAACATCTGCCATTAATCAATGTATTCAGTCTACAGTCACCATCTTAAGACTGGCACCTCACTGTTGAAACGGGCAACCTAATTTGGGGGCTTTTCCCTTTCCTGCTTTTTGTAACAACTCTCTTGACAACTTTCAGACATTTGTTCTGGAGAATTCAAATCTTGCATGCTCTTTTATGTCATTTTGGTCAGTCCTGATAAAGATATGATCCAAATGTGGATTTGGGATCTTTTTTTCATCATGAAAAAAGGTTCCCCTTTCATGCCCAAGCTTTGGAGTCTTGCGCATGTGTTAGGATGACAACCCCCCAGACTATTCTGTTGTGGCCCCCAAACATCTATAGATCTACAGAAGTTGATCCCCCATGTTAAAAACATCTTGCCAAAAAGAAGTAGTGAGTTCTGTAGTGAACTCATTTTCTATTAGTTTTGCATTTTCAATGAAGGTGTACTCTGATAAGGAATTTGGCACCCATAATCCGAAGTTGGCATTCCACATAGGAATAGCAATCCAGAAGCCCTAGGAATTGAATGTAAATTAATTGCATATTCTTATACATGCTCACTCAGAAGTAAGTCCCATTGAATTCAACTGGATTTAGTTACTGGCCATTGGAGATAGGATTGCAACCTTCATCACACATCAAGGAATGACTAGCTTAATTTATGTTTGAGTAACCCTGATTAACTTAATGGAACTTATTTAAGAGTAGGTATGTATAGGACTGCACTGTATGTCAGGATCCAACGTTTAATGCTATGTAATGCAAATAAGGAAACTCAAAAATTGCAGGGGACCATATTTCTGCTGGGTATTTCCTGGTGGGAATAGGTAACACCTGTTGTGGCCAAGCTACTCTGGTTTCCTGTAGATTTCCAGATTAAATTCAAGGTGCATGTGCTGACATATAAATATTTAAACGGCTTGGGCAGTACTATGAAGGAAAGACTTCCTCTTGAAGTATTGAACAATTTTTGCAGGAATGGACCTGAAGGAAGACTCTCTTGGAAATATCCAAAACAAGAGCTTTCTCGCTGGTAGCGCCAGGATCTATGGAACTTCCCCTCCCTTAGAAATTTGGATCGCTCCCTCCCTGATTTATGAAGACTTGAAAAACGTATTTCTGCACTTGCCATACCCAATAAGGATGTTGTCCAGGATTTTATCATTGTGGCTAGGAATTTTCTATTGCTTGTTTATTGTTATTATTTATAGGTGACATAATGTATTATGACGGTCTAACACATTTTAGTGCTTGTTAGCTTTGATTTATGATGTTGGAGTGATATTATTAGCGGTCATGGGCTGGTTGGCAGCCAGAGCACGGAGGAAATAAATAAATAAATAAATCAGCAGGGAGAAAGCCAACCACCCAAAACACTTTCCCGAATCTCCATCTCCCATACTAAATCATGGGATTTTTTTTAAAAAAAATTTTTTTTTATGTTTTTCTCGACAAAACAATAGACGAGCGAGAACAAGAATTTTATGAGACCGATATCGATATCCTCACCTGGAAAATAGAGGGGAACTTTGCTGCCTGTAGAAATAGCCAGGATAGAAGTCCTTGGAAGTTTCAAGGTCAAGTTTGAAAACGTTTGAGCAAACAGGTTTTCAGGGCAATCCAACACTCTGTATTAAGACTTTAGAAATAATTCATCGTGTGGTTGATGCGTACCGTGGGAGACCATTTGTTTTTAGCTCATTGCAGCTCACAGGGCAAGTGCCTGCAGATGTCCTTAGGATATGCAGCTGAGTTTTATTTGCTGCTGCCACTTTGAAGTAATTCAGCCCGATGGCTTGTTCCAAAACAGAGGGGGGCGCTCTGTGTGTGTGTGTGTGTGTGTGTGTTTGTGTACCATCTGTCTGCAGCGCTAAGGAAAATGCAACAGATCCAAGTTGCTCCTTTTTGGCTTGGGTAGGATAAGCAGATCTGGATTGCAAGACCAGATCCAGTCAACCACTAGATGGCAACAAAGCGATACAGAAAACCTACACTTTGCTGTCATCTAGTGGTCATTTGTATTTTTGCAGGTCAGATGTGATACAGGAGTCTTAGCTGGGATTTCCTGCAGAGTCTTTCTTCCGTACAAGTACAGCCAGTTTGGTCTAGTGGTTAAGGCAGTTTTCCTCAACCTTGACAACTTTAAGAGGTCTGGATTTCAACTCCCAGAATTCCCCAGCCAGCCATGCTGGCTGGGGAATTCTGGGAGTTGAAATCCAGACTTCTTAAAGTTGCTAAGGTTGAGAAACACTGGGTTAAGGCACCGGGCTAGAAACCAGGAGTCTGTGAGTTCTAGTCCCGCCTTAGGCATGAAAGCCGGCTGGGAGACTTTAAGCCAGTCCCTCTCTCTCAGCCCAACTCACCTCACAGGGTTGTTGTTGTGGGGAAAATAGGAGGAGGAAGGAGTATTAGGTATGTTCGCCGCCTTGAGTTATTTATAAAAATAATAAAGGTGGGATAAAAATAAAATAAATAAATAAAATAAAAATAAGTATACCATCTTGAACTCCTGAAGGGAAGGCAGAATATAAATCTAACAAGTTGGTTAGGTTTGTGCAACACACGAATCCATGGAAAACTAACCAGGATTAACAGTAAGCACAATGAGTAGGTTGTGTGAATGCATCTTCTAGCATTTTAACTGACCTGCTTAAGAGCGTTCTGTGGACACAGCCACGATATCAGTTGTCAATTCAAACAAAGCAGTCTGTCTGTAGAAAGCAATAACGTTTGAGAATGGCTGGGAAATCTGGAGGTTTCGAGTCCTAATCAAGCAATATGTCCAGATTACCACAAAAAAAGAAAAGAAAATGCAAATAACCAGAATATGAATGGCACCTCTCTTCCATCTTTCATAGGTGTGGAAAGGGACATTGTGGCTTCTCCCTCACCAATGGGAGAAAATGCAGTTGTTAGCAATGTTTATCCTTTCTATGCTTTTGCTTATAATCTGGGACGAGGCGCAGATGCCATATTTAATACAGCCAAGCTTGGTCCATTGCCCCTCCAAAGGGAGTGGGCGACTCCTAGTGGCTAAGACCGGTAAGTGCGCAGAAGAGAACAGCAATGGCCTGGTTAGAAAACACATATTTCGAACAGCCCTATAAAAATGAATTCAGGCACCTGAGTCCCAGTTCCTCTTCCTTTGTTCTCCAGTTCGACTCTCCTGGGGGTTGGGGTCACAGTGTCACTACTGGCTATGTTGGATGATGGGAGCACCACCCAAGAAGTCATCAGGTTAGGAAAGACTTAAGGCTGGTCAATGAGTTGTCGTGGCTAAGGTGGTGGACTTGGACCAAAGGCAGATACATCTGGCTCAAACTGGGATGATGAAGTATGATGAAACCTGTGACCCCACACAAAGACTTTCTGCTTGTGTCCTGAGGGGGGATGCAAGGATGAAAGTCACAGGGTTTGTGTTGTGACCTCCCAATGCATGTTTCATCAGTTGCCCCTTTTTCGACCTAGCAATTCGAAAGCATGCAAATGCAAGTAGATGAATAGGTACCACTTCGATGGGTAGGTAACAGCATTCCGCGTGCGTCGTGCCGGCCACATGACCGTGGAAGAGTCTTCGGACAGCGCTGGCAATTTGGCTAACAAACGGAGATGAGCACCGCCCCCTAGAGTCAGACATGACTGTGCAGGGGAAAACCTTTATCTTTACCTTTATCGATGCCCTGCAGATGCCTATGAGCCAAGGTCAAGTCACCCCTCAAGCATGGAAACTCTCTGGGTGACTTTGGACCACTTCAAGCCCAGCTTTCAGTCCAGCCTTCCCTGCAGGGTTCTGGTTGGGCAGATAAAATAAAGTGTGCTGGCTTGCCTCAGTATCAAATTACAAAGAGTCTTGGCAGTCAGCCAGAGGCAAGAGATGCAGCCCAAAGTCACATTGCAAGAATAGCCAAGAGAGAGACAAACCAGAATTCCGTGTGCCAATGGTCAAGGAGTGGAGCCAGGAGGTAGTCAATAATCCAAAACCGGGTCAAGGAGTCCAGAAGGCAGAGTAACGATAGTCCAAGCAGGGTCAGGAACACAGGAAACAAGACAGGATACCAGAGTGGTGGCAAAGCCAATATGGTACACTGCTCCCACAACTCCCTCATCGCTCTGCTGGTAATTTATCAGGAGCTCAGGAGCTGTCCTCTGGGTCCTGCAAAGACTCTCCCTGCCCTCTGCGTAACTCCCTAGCAGCCAGCCGAGCACTTTTCCTTCTGTCCTTTAAGGCGAGGCGCACCCGCCTCTGCCTCTGCCCTTTGGGAGATTCAGGTGAGCTGGGAGGCTGATGGGCTCCAGCTGGCTGCTGGCTAGAGGGTGGGGACAAACCACAATCCCCAGCTTGCACCCCTGTAGCCTCGGGTATTGCCAACTCCCCACTGCCCTGCAGTGCTGGCTCTCCGTCTGGGGCCGTGCCTGTGTCTGGGGCCTCGCCTGGCTCAGTCCCCTGGAGGTTTGCCAGGGGCAGCTCGTCCTCTGACTCCCCACTGGAGCCTTGAGGCAGAGGCTGAACCAGGACATAAAGAGAGATTCCTAGGGAATGCACTTAGGCTATTGGAGGGTAGAAACCCAACAACTAAATAACTGAAGCAGATCTATATGTGATCTACTTATATAAGAAATGTTTCAGGAGCATTAATTCTGCTTCGGGATGGCTTTCATATTGCTGTGGCTTATTTGAAGTTAAATGCAATTAACTTACAAGACATAATATTGTATTTACTTACTCACTCAGGTTTCTATGCTGCTCCAATCCAAAGATTCCACACAGCTCACAATTCCTGCTCCAGTAAATACAATTAAAACAATAAAAAAAGTCAAAATAAACAACCCGTCCCAATTGCACCACAATGGTCAACAGTACCAACCTTTTTTTGGGGGGGGGTTTCGATCGTCCTCCCAGCCCAGGAATGTCTGCAATGGGGTGTCAAAAAAAGTCAAGAGGGTGGCTTTGATTTTGCAGTCGTGCCCATCCTCTTGATTTTTTTTTTAGCCTCTTCCCTATGGATGCCCTTGCCAACCCCAAAAGCCCCCCCAAAAAAGCCAGGTGTAGACTGCTGTACAGAAATGTAGCAAGGAGAAGGTTGGCTTTGCATCTGGAGGGAAGTTGTCTGGGGATGGGGGGAGGCATTGCTGAAAAGGCTTATGCCTGGCATGTTTCTCTGTGTGCATTTATATATCTTGGGGGATCTAAGGAGTCCCCCAATTCTACTGCCAAAAAAGGAAAAGCAACGTACAGGTAGTTCTTGCTTAATGATCACAATTGGGACTGGAATTTTGGTTGCTAAGCAAAGCAGTCATTAAGTGAATCTGACCCAATTTTACAACCTTTTTTGCAGCAGCCGTTAAGCAAATCACTGTGGGCATTAAGTGAACCACGTGGTCATTAAGCGAATCATGCGGTTCCCCATTGATTTTGCTTGCCAAAAGCTGGCTGGGAAGGTCAAAAATGCAATCACGTGACCACGGGACGCTGCAACGGTCATAAATGCAAACTGGTTGCCAAACGCCTAAATCATTTTCACGTGACTGCGGGGAACACTGTGACGGTCGTAACTGTGAGGACCAATCGTAAGTCAGTTTTTCCAGCACCGTCGTAAGTCCGAATTGACACTAAACGAATGGTCGTTAAGCAAGGACTACCTGTACACAACTGTTTACACACTGTCCTGAACTGTAAACTAGACAGCTACATATTAGCCTAATGTGCCTTGTGAACCAAATCCTTGTAGCTAATATATGGGTCAATCTGTTGTACAAATGTTGAAAATTGGGTTAATGGAATAAACCATGCTTGAGTTCACCTTGGGTAATTGTGGCAAAGAGGATTTGAATCTGAATGTCCTTTGTGACTAAATATTTCCCCTTCTGCCAGTGGAACTAATATGACTGCTGAGAAGCAATCAGAAAACTATTGTCTGCAGGAGCTTGAACAAGATGTAGAAACCAGCTCTCTCCAGAGTCCATTTTGGTTTCTATGCCACATTTGTTAAGAGGAAGATATTGGTGGGGGCTACAGGGGGTTCAGTAGTTATTGGAGGAGGCGGATCTGCTGTCCCTTCAGAGTAAGACATGGCAGGCACGGCTAGGAAGACATTGTTGGATCCCTTCATTTCCCCAGGGGCTCTGCAGCCATGACCTCAGATTCCAATAAACTAGAACCTCCATGTTTTATGAGTCTGAGATGAAGAGAAGGGAATAATTCTTGATTAGGTTTCCTTCCATGCTGCAGGGCGCCAAGAACAGCGGAGCCACACGTTGCTAGGAATCTGAAAGTTGGCTTCCTGCTTGAGAACAGAGCATGAATGTCCATCTTTGATCCTAGGCTGTTTTTGGTAAAATCATGAGTAGGGGAACAGAAAGAGGGAGGAGGGCTGAGAGCAGCAGGTCAAAGTAAAACAGCCCACTTGAAGGAAAAGTTTTGTGGGGAGAGGAAGTTATTAAAAACATGTTAATTTAGGGGAATCAAATGTTCCATTTCCAGGCGACTTATACACGCAGCTTGACTGGCCTTTCTGTGAGTGCAAATCAACTCAGGGTCCGTAATATAAACCCAAGTGTTTCTTTTAATCCCTTCCTCTCCCTTTTTTGCATCATCTGTCAAGGTGCTTTAATGCAGAGGAGATCCCACCCACCCTTTCCAGAACACACGAATGGGGATTTTACTCCAGGCTGCTAGGTGCCTGAATTAATCCCTGGGACCCAAAGTTGCATCAGTTGAATCAATCCAGAATTACGGAGAGACAAATCTTTAATTTTAAAGATAATAATCTTTGAATCATAAAACCCAGATAACCAGAATGCAGATAGAAGGAGGGGTCATCTTTCTAAAGCTGAACAATGATGCTCCTCAATGGCTTTTAATGATTAAACGATGTCTCTGCAATGGGCCTTGATGGCTGGTCACTGCTGAGCATTGGCATTTTCCATGCTTAGAGTAGAACACAGAGTTGAATAATTTCAGCTGGCCCATGAAGGAAATAGAACTGCAGGTTTTGCAAATGCCTGGGAGAAGAGCCCACAAAGTGTTCAAATCTGAGCAGATCATGCAGTGGTCCAATGCTATTTTATACTCCATGGGATTGAAGGCTTGGCAGCTAAAGCACCAGCTCTCCCCATACGAACCGCCTCCTCTCCTAGCCCCCCAGTGCCTGTCAGATGCAGCTTTACCATGCAGCTCCCGAAAGCTGTGCTTAAAAAGTAGCCCCGGTAGGAGATAACGGGCAGGAGGCGTGCATGATGCAGTAGCAAAACCTCTTTCCACTTCACTACAACTTGGCCTTTCTCCCCCAAAGATTTCACGCTGGACAGCGTTTGCTCACCCCAGAGTCCTTGCCTCTCGCCCTTCCTGCTCTTCCCCCGTCTTTTTTCACTTTGCAAGTTCCCTGTGAGCAGAGACCTGTCTCTTTGCCCTGCTATAAAGCTTTGCATGGGGCCACCCATCCACTCTGCATGGGAACGGGCTGCCACAAATAGGAAGGCTCCAGAACATCGCCCCCAGTCCCAGGTCGGGGAGCTAGCGTTGGACTCCAGGCTGAAACTCTCATCGATACGGCCCATGATCTGCAGTCAGGAGCGCTGCAGTAGCCCAATCAACTGCCTTTCTTATTGCCCACAGGGCGGAAGTGGCAAGTTCTGTGTGCACAGAGGGGTTTTCATCAGACACCCCCCCCCCTGCCCTATCCTGCCCACCTCTCTGCCCAGGGTTGCTAGTGCAGCCCACCTCCCTCTCTCACAATGGCTCTGCCCTGCTCCACGTCCTGAATCCCTGAGCCCAGGCGCTGGGTTGCTAAGGCGCGTGACCATTCTAGAACTCCCAGGTTCTATGACAGTTCTCTTCGATTCTGACACAATTCATGCCACAGCACAGCCTCCTTCCCAGGCCCACCCGGACTGCACGATTGGAAGATCGGCTCTACCAGTCTTTCCCCAGTTCCTCTGAGGAGCCTGCTGCGGGCACCCGCCCCACATGGAACTGACATCCCCAAAGGGAGAGAGATATGAGCCAGCCAAGGCTGGCTTTACTTCTTTGTCTAGTGCTGGTCCTGGAAGGTAGGTGAAGAAGGAAGCAGCTCCAAGAAGCATTGCAGTGGGTGGGGGGGGGGGGGGGGCACCAGCAAGGGGCTGCTTCTCTCATCATCATCACCATCCTTTCTGATTTTGTGCCCTTTCCTCCTACCAGGTACTAGCGGAAGTTTCTTGAAGCCTCTCAGTGAGTAAAGCCCAGCTTTCCATTATTTCGTTTTCCAGTCCTTTCTCATTTTCTTCTCCTCCTACCCTTCTTAACCCAAAGACCTGCTCTCAAAAAGGAAGGTCAAGGTGCTCCCTCTGGAGGCCACAGGAGGAAGCACTGTCCCACATGATTGAACAGTGCTGTCTTTTGGGGTCTCTGCCGTGAGTCGCAAACGACTCGACCGCAACTAACAACGACAATGCTGATGTTGACCACAGAACTTAGCCTACTGCCCAGACTTTCCTGTGCCTTTATTCACAGTGCTCAAGACGAAAAACTATCAATTCTTGGTGGTGTTGCAAAGAAAGAGAATCGTTTTAGGAAACTCAGCTTTGTACCTTAGCTCGAGTTGTTCTTGAATGCTGAAGGGTCTCCAACTTGGTGTCTTCCAGATAGACGTGTCAGATTGCAACTCAGAGAAGGGAAATAGAGATAAATCAAGTAGTCCTTGCCTTAATAGTGCTAATGTAGACCTTTCCATGGTGGAATGTGAAGAGAAGCAACATTCTGACTGGGATGGCCGATCTAGGAAAGTCCTACTTTGCTGCTAAAAATCATAAGGGAAAAGGTAAAGGTTCCCCCTGCACAGTTGTGCAGTCGTGTCCGACTCTAGGGGCCGGTGCTCAGCTCCGTTTGTTAGCCGAAGAGCCAGCGTTGTCCGAAGACGCTTCCGCTGTCATGTGGCCGGCATGACGCACGCGGAACACTGTTACCATCCCACCGAAGTGGTACCTATTCATCTACTTGCATTTGCATGCTTTCGAATTGCTAGGTTGGCAAGAGCTGGGGCTAGTGCGGGAGTTCACTCCGTCACGCGGGGCTAGGGATTCGAACCTCCGAACTTGCGATCTTCCGATCGACAAGCCTGGCGTCCTACCCACTGAGCCACCACGCCCCCTATCGTAAAATCGTAAAATCGTGAAAATCATAAGGGCCATTGCTAATTTCAAATGTTCAGCATATCCTCAGCTGTGATTCACAATTCTTCTAGGAAGCAAATCTTTTCACTTATAAAACACAGAACTGTATCCCAGCCTTCCCCAACCGGCTGCTCTCAAATATCTTGAAGCTATGATGGGTCATGGAATCACTCCAGCACATCTGGGACTACCACAACTTAGAGGAGGCAGGCGTAGATTGCGGGGATCCAACGGTTGTTTTTCCCTGTGTTTCCAGCCACTGAAACCCAGAGGGATAGGACACAATTTGCCCTTCAGGTTCACCCTTAGGAATCTCTGATAAAAGAGCAGGAAATATCTCTACCTGAAACTCAGGAGAATACTAGTGGTCACCATAGAACTTTCCCCAACCCAGAATTACTATTCCCACCATTCTCACCATTCCCAGCTAACATGTGGATGTTGTAAGATGATGGGAGTTATAGTTCAAAGCATCTGGAGGGCACCTAGTTGGAAAAGGCTGTTGAGTGGACTACTGTATGCTGAACTGACTACCCAATGTTCTGACAGCATAAAGTAGCTTCATGTGTTTTGTACACGGTCTGTCCATATGGTCGTCAGGCTCCTACATCTAAAGAAACCAAGCTGAAATCTTCACTTGGCTGGAAACTGGAACCTACGCCACACCGTTTAAGCATAAAAGGAGAGGAGAAAATACAAGCGAGCTCTTTCGAAGAAACAGACTATATACATGTGTAATGGAGCAGAAAATTGTTATCCTATCCCTCCACCAAGGACCTCAGGATAAGACAGTTTTGGTCTGCCCTACCCTTACAACTCTATCAATTAAATGAAATGGAAGCAGAATGACTTCCCCAGGGTCATACTGTGAATGTTGTGCTGAGGACCCAACTACAGAAGCTCTGAGGCCCACAACTGTACCCATAAAGCAAAGGTTGGGGGGTATTCTTTATAATTCCTTTCTCCATCTAATGCCCTCTAAATCTGTTGGACTTCAACTCCCATAATTCCAATAGCGAGGAATGCTTGCAGTTATAGTTCAACAATATCTATGGAAAGGCGGCCCACAGGTTCTTCATTCCTTCCTACAGGCCTTGTTGTCACCTTCCGTTAGGCACCTAGTCTTGGGTACGCAGTGGCCACCTATGCATCACCCCAAAATAAACAGAGTGAAAGAGGACAGAGATCTATAGAAAAATTACATGTGTGTATGTGTATGTCTTTCTCTGTGTGTGTATGCAAATTTTGAATAATAATTGAGCTGTTAAGTGGGGAAGAATGACACCCACTAAGCTGTACGTTTGTGCAGTTTATTGGCTTGGTGTTCATTGCTGATGGTCAACTTTCATGTTCTTGTTCCTCCTTCTTCTTATGGTTCTTTGTCTTAGATTTCAACTAGACAGCCTATAAAGAGGGGACTGTCTACTGCATAGCTTTCCAAACTGTGTGTCACAACACTTTAGTGTGTCGCGACACACTGAAGCGGCGGTGCGGGGGCGCACACGGGTTTAGCGAGGCTGCCGCCGCACGCTGCTGTGCCGCCGCCGTGCACGCGCCCCCCCGTGCCGCCGCCGCTGCCGCCGCCACCATTGGTGTCTCGCCAATGGCAGCAGTTTGGAAAGCACTGGTCTACTGCAAGGAGGACATGATATGACCACTAAAGTAATACAAAGGAGTACAGGAAAGTAAGGCAGGTGAAGATGTATGGGGTTTGGGGCTCTTACCTGCATGGTCCTTTGAATGTAGAAAGCTGCCATCCCACCCATCTCACATCCTGCTTTATCAATGACTCAGGCCTCCTTATAGTTCAGTGTGGCTGCCTGTCACCTTCAGCTCCAACCAAGCTTTTCTTATGGTCCGCAGCCACATTCAGCTCCACTCTACCAGCTTTTGGGTTGTCTGCATCCATAAGTAGGTACAGAAGTTCATTTTTAAAACTTCATTTCCATGTTCGATTGATTTATATAACGAGCTGGTCGGTTTTCAAGAACATCTGGTTAAATGCCTCTGGAAAATTCACAGCAAGACATAAAGGCATTGTGAGTCTTCCCTCACAATCTTTAGGTCAACACAACATGTGAAGCCATAATGTTGGACCCCACAACATTATGTGTTGTGTTATGTCTTTGTGTTAGTGTTGGCAAGAGGGAAGAACAAAATGAGGCAGATACTGAGGTGAGATGGTCTCCATTTCTTCTAGCCTGCCGACTGGACAACTCAGAGAAGAAAATCTGTGGTGGCGAAGCAGAGATTTTCTACCCCCACCAGTGTCTACTGAAAGGATGCTGTTACAAGAATAACTCCTGCTACTACCACGTTATTGATGGTAAAACCAAGAGCAATCCGATGCTAATGAGAAATTGCTGCTCCTGTTAATGCATGTATCTAGTTATCTTCCTTCTGAGGAAGCCAATCTGTTCCAGGAATGCCACTTTCTCCCATGTCACCATGCAAATATTTTCACTATCAACCTCTGTTAATTGTATATCCAGATGTCTTCCAGCAAAGCATTCTGGTGGTTGTAGTTTGAAGAGATGACCAACCGTTCTTGGGAAGCTTTCCTCAAAGGATGCTTTCCAGGTGTGTTTGGAGTATAACTCTTAGCCGGGGCGGGGGGGGGGGGGTTGAGAAAGAACATATTAGTAGTTTGTTCAATGTTAGCCTTCCCCAGTTATCTGCCCTAGTGATGTGTTGAGGCTTCTCAGACAACCTGCCTGAGAGGGTAGGAGTTGTAATTCGGAAACATCTGGTGACTGTCAGCTGGAGGGGTCTCCTTAGCCCTCCCCTTCCCCAGAAGTGCAATTCTCTTGGGAGACAGCACAACTGCCAAACCAGTTTGCATCTGTCTGTAAATATAAATGGCACATTGTTGTTGGAGAAAACATTTTCTTTCCTTCTTGATAAGCGGCAGCATTGTGATCTGGAGAGGCATTTAGAACGTGGCTGTTTAAGTGCCACAGGCCCCAGTTGGCCAACGCCTGTGACATCATCGACAATAAGGGACACAAACGCCTCCCTGACTCGTCCGTGCCATGTTCTGCCAAAAATGAGTAGTCAGTCTGCAATGACTAAGATACACACGAGAGCTCAGAGGTGGATTTCCTAGTCAGTGTGGAAAAGATTGCTCCGTTAAGCTCCTTAGACTTTGGTGGGAGAAAAAGAGGCTTCTTCCCCCATCCCTGGGGGTTCATTAGAAGCCATCCTGTCTCCAGCTTTGCATGTCCATACCTAGAGGGGTCCCCAGAGGCATTCCAAACAATGTACAGTGTGCATGAGTGTGGTCCCTATCGTAACAATGTGTCAGCCGTCCATGGTAGACCAGACTAGGAAACCAAAATTATGCGTGCGAATACTACTTTTATTATAAGGTCATAGTAACAGAACCTTGCCAGAGTCAACGCACTTCCCCCTCCCTCCCTTTATCTTCACGTGGGTGGATGGGTCTCGCTTGAGACGCTTCCTTAGGTTACAGATCTGCTCCGGACTCCGATTTCTTTTATCTGACTGCTGTCTTGGTTGCGGCTCTTCCTCCTGTTCCTCAAGGTTATTCCTTCTGCCCATTTTATTTATTTATTTATTATTTGGATTTATCCCCGCCCATCTCTACCATGGTAGACTCTACAATGCCCTTACAATGCCCTTGCGTAGAAAGCTCCCCTGGGCCTACTTAAAATATCTCAGAAGGGCTGTAGAATTAAGGGGCTCGTGTCTCTTCCATTTTAACTTCCTCTGTTTGTTTCGGAAGGGCTCTAAACAGATTACTAGAAGCATTTTGATAACCACAGGACTGGGTGATGTTTTGATTTGGGGTAGAGGAATCCTACCAGGGTCTCTCCTTGTGGGGGAGATGGGCGGTGATATAAATGTGATGAATGAATAAATAAAATAAATCCTCAGTTGTCAAGCTTTCCTACGTGAACAGTGCCTTCTTCACGTAGGAAACAAATACGCTCTTGAGCAGAGCTTTCCAAACTTTTCATGTTGGTGACACACTTTTTAGACATGCATCATTTCGCGACACGCTCTTACAGCAGGGCACAAGGCAGGCACTAGGACCTGCGCGGAATCACAGCTAGTTTGGAGGCAGCAAGGCACAAGGCAGGCACTAGGACCTGCGTGGAATTCTGGCAGGGCAGGTTTAGAGGCAGCAAGGCACAAGGCAGGCACTAGGACCTGAGTGGAAGCCAAGAGGCAGCAGCAGCCGCGACACACCCAGACACTGCAGCCGACACACTAACGTGTCCCGACACACAGTTTGGAAAGCTCTGCTCTAGAGAAAGCTAGGCTAGAACCCCTCTCTCTAATGATCCATGATACATTTTAATGATGAAAAGGCAGGAAATAAATAAAACTAAACAAGCTGCCATCTCAAATCAAAGGTTTTTTTTATACAGAAGACCATCAAATGAGAGGCATTTTTATTTGCAGTCTGAAGTGGCACAGCCCAGCAAATGATATACTGTGTTGTTGTTGTTTTAACTAACATTGCTCAGGTTTAACTTTTCTAGATGTTATTCTTGATGGAGTCTTTGAAGGTTAATAAAAGAACTCCAAGCAGCTAACAACAATCTTGCAGAGTAGAAGCGTGAACCAGCAAGGAACTTGCACTTGAAGCTTAATTACATTGAGAAATAAATTCAGTCTTCACACATTAGTTAGATGAAGAAAAATAGAGATAGCTTACATTTATTCAGTAGATCTGGATATGAGTAGTTTCATAGTAGATCTGCGTGCAAACGAGATGGAAAGGACGAGAACTGCATCTTGCAGCACCTCCTGCTTGCAGGTGTGCCCAAGGAGTAATGGAGGTTGTTAATCCCCCAAACTCAAGGAGGAGGAGGAAGTGGAAATCAGGTGACCCATGACATCCCACAAGCACAATAGAGATGCGTTTACTAGAAAGACCCCCTATTATGCTTATGAGACAATGCTGAGTTGACCCCTGATAATTCCAACAATTCTGAGATAACTGGAATCAAAATTACACTGGCGGCCCTTAAGACTAGAAGAGTTTCATTTTCCACTGACCTGGTAGAGTGGTATTCTTCTTGCCAAGTAAAAAGCAGGGTGGGGTTTGATGATGGCTGTACCCTCTTTGACCAGATTGCCTCATTCCTCTGCTATTCATTATATGTGGGTTGGATAGCGTAGGATAATGCATTTCAGTTGGCTTATATAAAAGTCCATCTATACTGTCAACGAGAGCCAGCTTGGTGTAGTGGTTAAGGCACCAGGCTAGAAACCGGGAGACCGTGCCTTCTAGTCCTGCCTTAGGCACAAAGCCAGCTGGGTGACCTTAGGCCAGTCACTCTCTCTCAGCCCTACGAAGAAGGCAATGGCAAGCCACTTCTGAAATGTTGCCAGGAAAAATGCAGGGACTTGTCCAGGCAGTCCCCAGGAGTCAACACTGACTTGAAGGCACACCTGCCCCCCCCCAAAAAATACTGTCAATAGCATCTGAAGCCATTTTGTGGCTTCACACTTCAGATAGCAATAAACTGCATGATCGAATATTATCTGGGGATGGGGGGATCATATAGATTAGGCTAGAGTCATCCTCCTCACATACTGATTTTCTACATACAGGATATTTTGGGGGGATAGACAAAAGGTTCATATATGCAATCCCATCAGCCTGATTCCAGAAAATAATTCTTTTTTCCCACTAGATTCTGCTGCACGTGTTTCACTGGTGTTGCGTTCTTTTTCTAAATATTGTGCATGTTAAATTACTCTTATATTTTCAAATTATAAACCACGTTATCGTTGAAAGGCATTACATATTAAAGTAAGTAAAATTAGTCCAGAGATTGGCCAGAAAAAGAAAAAAAGAAGCAGCAGCAGCAGGATAGGCACCATCAGTATCATCTGTTGAACTGGACGGGAATCCTGGAGCTGAGAAAATAATTTCCAAGTACTGTATAATCTTCCCCTCTATGAATGAATTTCTTCCATAGCTTACAGTCCTCGGACAAGAGCTCACTGTGAAGGATCGGGTAGGGCCTGCTGGTGACAGCTGCCCTCTCTCTCCTTTCCATGGTATTTTCTCCCAGGCATTACAGACAGTGCTGCATGAGGCAGCCCACAAACCAGTGTTTGTTTATTTATTTATTTAGATTTGGAAGGCCGCCTGACTCCCAAATAACGCTGGACAATTTACACAGTTAAAAGGAAAAAAAAACAATTGAAAAAGAAAAGGACATTTATGCCTGGACAAAATCCTCCGATTACAAAAGAAAAACACTAGGGAGCAAAGCCACATTTTCAAAGACTTATGGAACCCTTGTAGGGTGGAAGCCACACGAATCTTGAGGGGGATGCTTTTTCAGAGGACAGGTGCCATGACAGAGAAGGCACACTTCTGGGATCCCACTAGACAAAACTGCTTAATTGAGGGGACCCAGAGTTCCCCCCCGTCCCATCTTACTGGTGATCCCTCAAATAACCAGGCCCCATGCCATAAAGAACTTAATAGGTGAAAACCAGCACCTTGAATTGCACCCAGAAGCCAACTGGCGACCAGTGCAGTGATGGAGCAGTGATGACACATGGGCATATCGAGATGCACCCATTACTGCTTATGCCACTGCATTTTTTGACTAGCTGTAGCTTCCGGGTAGTCTTCAAGGATAGCCCCAGTAGAGCACATTGCAAAACTCCAATTGTGAGGTGACTCGGGTATGACTGACTGTCTGACAGGCCTCCTGTTCTAGGAATGGGCGGAACTGGTGCACAAGATGGACCCATGCAAAGATTCTTCTGGCCATGGTTTCCACCTGCTGTCTAAGCAGAAATTGTAAGTCCAGGAGGACCCCCAAGTTCACCCAATATCCATCCCACAAAGTCCCTGACAAGGGTTCATTCAAGGCCACTGTAGGCAATTAAAATTGTAGCTTGGGGAGGGGTGTCAAAAAAGTCAAGAGGGCAGATGTGACCGCCATCTTGAATTGTTTGACCCAGCAGATGCCTCAGTGCTGCATACAACTGCTTATTGCTGATCACACTGCCACAACCGTTATCAAGGGATAGTGCAGCGGGAGCTTTGCAAAAAGTTCCCACAACTTGACCTCTCCTGACCTTGCATCTCGGCATCTGGGTGAAATGTTCCCTGAGCAACAGCTGTTTTTTCCTTGCAGGTGACAAACAACGCCGAAATGCGGGCATCCTTGGAGGAATCCTTGTAACTATCATCCTCCTCATGTGTCTCTTTTTCAGCTGGTAAGTTTTTGGTCCTTATACCTGCAGAACCTGGATACCATATTGGGCTGTAGGACATTATGTAGAGGCAGTTATCAGTTTTCAGCATAGACTGACATAATCCTTTGATTAATTCTTTGGGATTTTAGTCATCAAAAAAGCAGGACCCTGAGGCAGTTACATATCGAAGAGAATATTTGTAGCTCAGGATTGAACTGTGGAGTCCTTGGTGCTCTCTGAGCCTTGTTGTTTTCTTGCAGACGTTTCATTGCCAGACTAGGCAACATCTTCAGTGCCACTGAAGATGTTGCCTAGTCTGGCAATGAAACGTCTGCAAGAAAACAACAAGGCTCAGAGAGCACCAAGGACTCTGCAGATACATATGTCACTCTTTCCATCACAAAGGAACTCTTTTGCTCAAATCTTCAAGCTTTATGGGACTTGAGCATCCAGCAGCTGGCAATTAATACCTGCTGCACCTGCTTTAGATTCTGGTGGCTCCCATATTTTTGTTGAGAGAGAGAAGAGGAAGTGGGAGGGGCAACAAGCAGCTTCCTCCAAGCACAGAGTTTGCCTCCTAGAGCAATCACCCATATGCTAATGAGGCATGCTTGATTTGCCGGATTCCAACTATTTACAGGTCAGATCTAGAAAATTGCCTATTGGAAGATCACCATGGCTTTTGAACAGAAGGTGTTCATTGAGATGCCGGGTTGTGGTGGCATATAGGTGGGTTGGGTGGAGGGGGAGAACTAGGACATTGAAGATCAGCTTTCATAGTCAAGGATTCTCATTTTGGGAGGTTAATGTGAATGCCACAATCTAACCTTTGGCTCCCGCACCTTCTGTTCAAAAGCCACGGTGATCTTCCGACAGATAAAGCTGTACTATAGACAATTTTCCATGCAGGAGCCAAAGGCTAGATTGTGGAATTCAAATGTGAATCCTTGACTATGAGGGCTGATCTTCAATAAGGGTGCATTAATAAGTAGTGTTGAGCATTTGAAGGACGGAGCCTATCTTGCTGCATGGGCCAGTCCCTCTCTCTCAGCCCTAGAAAGGAGCCAATGGGAAACCAGGAGACCGAGAGTTCTAGTCCCACCTCAGGCATGAAAGCCGGCTGGGTGACCTTGGGCCAGTCCCTGTCTCTCAGCCCTAGGAAGGAGCCAATGGGAAACCAGGAGTCTGTGACTTCTAGTCCCGCCTCAGGCATGAAAGCCGGCTGGGTGACCTTGGGCCAGTCCCTCTCTCTCAGCCCAACTCACCTCACAGGTTTGTTGTTGTGGGGAAAATAGGAGGAGGAAGGAGTATTAAGTATGTTTGCCGCCTTGAGTCATTTGTAAAAATAATAAAGGCGGGATAAAAATTAATTAAATAAATAAATAATCCAGAGTCCTATCCTAGTTCTCCCCTTCCACCCAACCCATCTATGTGCCACCACAAACCCTGCATCTCAGTTCACTCTGTTGTGACAGGTCCTATTTCTATCCAAAGTAAAATCCACTCCATTCGCAGATAACTAAGGAATCCTGTTGTTTCTCAGACCATGTAACCAACAGGAACTCAGTTACCTTTAAAAGAAAAAGAGAAATCAGTTGCCTTGGATCCAATTCTACCTCTGTTCCAACCTTCCTTTCTTGGGAACCATGTTTAATATTGATCTGTAGCATGGGGCCCAGCTTAATTTTTTTTAAATGTATATTTTATTAAACTTGAGTTGTAAAAACTAAGGGTGGGATATAACTAGGCTGAAGGGGCATGGTGGCTCAGCGGGTAAGACACCAGGCTTGTCGATCGGAAGATCGCAAGTTCGGAGGTTCGAATCCCTAGCCCTGCGTGCGGAGTGAGCTCCCGCACTAGCTCCAGCTCTTGCCAACCTAGCAATTCGAAAGCATGCAAATGCAAGTAGATTAATAGGTACCACTTCGGTGGGAAGGTAACAGCATTCCACGCGTGTCATGCGGCCACATGACCGTGGAAGCATCTTCGGACAACGCTGGCTCTTTGGCTAACAAACGGAGATGAGCACCGGCCCCTAGAGTCGGACACGACTGCACAAATGTGCGGGGGGAACCTTTACCTTTTTAAAATAACTAGGCTGACCATATGTACCGTTTTAAATGGGACAGTGCCATTTTTTTCACATTTCCCAGCCATCAATTTTGTCCTGTTTTTTTAAAAAAAACAGTGAAATGTCAGGCATGGCAAGATTAATTCAGCCAAGATGCAATTATCATTTAAAAAGTGCTTGATTGAGGTGCCTGATGTTGGGTGAGACTAGAGAGGGGCAAGGAAGGCGGAATGAGAGAGAGAGAGGGAGACGAGAGAGACGGGAAGAGAGATCTTTGCCACAACCTTTGCTCTGCTCTTAGCTGGTCGCTCTCTGCTCTCTATTTGTTTTATTAAAATGCGTTTGGGATGTGATCCCGCCCCCTTTTTTCAAGAGTGAAACTGATTATTTCTCCAGCTTGGCAAGAGAGAGGCTTTCGTTTAGGATTGTGGGAAAGAGAGAAAGAGGGAGAAAAAAGGAGAAGGAGGAGGGAAGGCAGAAGGAAGAGAAGCCTCGCTGGGCGTGGAGTTTTTGAATCCTCCCTTCCCTGCCTCTCTTCTCTTCCCCCTCCCCTCCTTCCTGCAATCTGTGATGTTATAAATCCCGTGAGCTGTGCTTTCCTCATTCGCCTCCTGTCACAAATACAGTCCCCCTCTACATCTACTTAAATTTTTGTATGAGTTCTGTCACTGAAGAATAATTGTTAGCTCAATATGTTCATGTAATAAAACTTTTTCATTTTAATGAAAACAATAATATTTTTATATATACAGTAATCTGTTTAAGGGCCAGCAAATGGATCTTAAAAATTCCTTCAAACTTTTTTTATCGTCTTACTTTTTCATGAGTACGGAATATTACATAAGTTTAACCCCGTCCCATTTTTGCCATCCCAATGTCCCGTTTTTGTCTCAGGGAAATATGGTCAGCCTAGATACGTATAACTCAAGGTGGTTTACATAATGTGCTCTCCTCTTATTTTCCCCACAACAACCACCCTGTGAGGTGGGTTGGGCTGAGGGAGAGCGACTGGCCCAAGGTCACCCAGCCGGCTTTCGTGCCTAAGGCGGGACTAGAACTCTGTGTCTCCTGGTTTGCTATTGGCTCCTTCCTAGGACTGAGAGACAGGGATTGGCCCAAGGTCACCCAGCCGGCTTTCATGCCTAAGGCGGGACTAGAACTCTCAGTCTCCTGCTTTGCCATTGGCTCCTTCCTAGGCCTGAGAGACAGGGACGGGCCCAAGGTCACCAGCCGGCTTTCGTGCCTAAGGCGGGACTAGAACTCTCAGTCTCCTGGTTTCCCATTGGCTCCTTCCTAGGCCTGAGAGACAGGGACTGGCCCAAGGTCACCCAGCCGGCTTTCGTGCCTAAGGCGGGACTAGAACTCTCAGTCTCCTGCTTTGCCATTGGCTCCTTCCTAGGCCTGAGAGACAGGGACTGGCCCAAGGTCACCCAGCCGGCTTCCATGCCTAAGTTCACAGTCTCTCAGCTTCTAGTCCAGCACCTTAACCACTACGCCGGACTTGTTCTCCACTGAAGCCCTGCCTTTCCATAACAGAGCTGGAAGTAATTCTATGCTGAAACGTAATATTGTTCTATATTATATAGCAATTCCGTTGTGCCTATAGTATATCCTAGTACAACAGCAGAGCACAAGGTTCTATTTCTTGATATCTCCAGGTGGGGCCAGAAAAATTCTTCCCTGAAATCAATGAGAACCCCTGCCAGTCCAATGGACCACGATCTCATTGTGTCTAAGACAGCATCCTATATTCCCCTGGCTGTCAGTATGTCGATATAACCAATGAAAAGAAAGAAAATTATTTAGAGCACTTCTTGGCTGTGCCTCTTCAATGAAATGACAATTCATCATTTATTTACCACAACCAGCAGGAAGCAATAAAAAAAGCAGGGCCAGGAAATGTTTAATTCAGGGTGCAAAATCCTGGCTTAAGCTGGTACTGTAACTTAACTGTAGATTGGTGGTGGTTGTTTTTTAAAGATGCTATAAAATAGGTGTTTTAGAAAACAGGCGGCTAACACAGAAAATACTGGAATGCAATAGGCAACAACATTATTTGGAGATGGTGTAATCTGTTCCTTCATCATCTTTCTCAAGCACATCTACATCACAGATACTGGTTTAACAGTCACTCTTCCTTCCTAGGCAATCCTGGGGTTCATGGCTCTTGGGGAGAGGATGAAAATCTATAGAAAATGCTAAACACTTGAACTATACTAGAATTCCAAAGATTTGGAGCTGGAAAACAGCACAGTTCAAATAGTATAGAACCTCCAAAGATTTGTAATGTAGATATACCTTTCTCCTTTTGCACCCTCCACATCTTGGGATAGCTATGTTTTTTCTTCTCACCAGCTTTTCCATGACCGGATGAGACATTTTGGTTGGGGATGATGACAAGCAGTCATACCTCCAGTCACCTTATTTGTTAACCAACGTTCTTATAAAGGCTAAATTTAATTGGGAAGAGAGAGAAAAAAGACCTGGATCCAGGTCTTGGTTAACAAATAAGGTGACTGGAGGTATGACGCCTTGTCATCATCTCCAACCAAAATGTCTCATCCGGTCATTCGTTCATTCATTCTAGTTTATTACGGTCACTGACCAGTACAAGATCCGGTCATGGAAAAGCTGGTGAGAAGAAAAATAATATTTGTATATTATTTCATATTTGTATATTATTTCAGGGATGAAACCACCCACTATGGAGAAACATTCACCGTATTTATGGTACATGCACCAACCACTTGCTCAGATTTGGCTTGGGATGAAAACTATTTTCAGAACACTCACTGGATAGCTCATATGTCAATCATGAAGCAACACTTCCCAGACCTCCCCTTTGCAGGGTATGGCTGTGCATCAAGCTGATTGGCTGCCCCTTGTGTCGGTCAGACAGCCACCCTTCCTCCCCCCCTCCCCCCAGCCCTTTGGAACAGTTTTCAAGGTGAAAATATGCAGTGACAAAAATCTAAGCACATACTAACCTAAATGAATGGGAACATATAAGCAGATGAAAATTGAGGTATTTGTAGCAATCAAAGTATACAGCCACACACCGGTGTAATGCATTGGGTACTGCCGGAACTGTCCACAAAGGAATGGGTGGCGATGTCAAGATGGTGTTTGTGTCCATCTGATGCATGTACACAGATGCCATATTGACTTTTTGACACACACCCCTCCCAGTTACTGGTAGCAGTGCAGTTCTGAACAGGATATGGGTGATGTCTGTAGAAGAGCAATGATCCAGTGTGGAAAGGGTTGAGCTTCTGCATTCTAATCCTACATTCATACAGTTTGGTTCAATGCACCTTAACCCCAGACACCTGGAGGGCACTGGAGGACATCTCTCATCCTGCTCCGAGTTCCTCACTGCAACTGCATCTAAGAAAATTAAAAAATTTTTATTTTTATTTATTGTGGTATTTATACCCCGCCTATCCCCTCCCTAATGGAGGACTCTAGGCGGCTTACAAGCATATATACATTAATTATACAATTGACAAATCACCATTTTCACCGCGCGTGAGGGGAGGGGGTAAGGGAACCGACTCTTCCAGGCTCTGGACTACAATTCCCAGGATGCCTTGAGCCGGCTGCTGACGTCCTGTAGCTGTTGCATCCGGGTCCGTCGTCACCGCCGCCATTCGATCTTCCTCCGATCCTTTCCTCCGGTGGTGCCGACTTCCCGACAGGACGCCAGCAAATTAGCCCACTTAAGGTGGTACCCATTTATCTACTTGCAAAGCTTTCGAACTGTTGGGTTGACAAATGCACGCAGGCACACACTTTACTTCCTGTCCCACATTCTGAGCTGCTTCTTTCCCACACAGGAGATTTAGGGAGTTGCAGAGGAAGGAAAAAGTATCGGAGCCATCACGAAGTGGGGGTGAAATGGCCGATTACTTAGTCAAACTCTTGGATGACGAAAGTGAGGCTGACGACTACAAGGGACACGAGATACTCGATTCCTGGGCCCAAGGAAATTATTCACCAGAGCCAGGAGGAGGAGGAGGAGCAGGACAACAGTGGAGCCCAGAACTAAGTCCTGAAGTAAGTCCTGAACCAATTCAACTAGCGGAACCACCCACGCCAGAACCAGCGCCAGCAGAAGCACCACCACCACCTCCAGAGCCACCACCGCCATCACCACCACCAGAACCAGCACCAGCAGAAGCACCAGCTCCACCGCCGCCGCCGCCAGAACCGGCACCGGCGCCAGGACCACCTGGAGAACCAGCACCAGCAGGAGCACCACCACCACCACCGCCACCTGGAGAACCAGGACCTCCACCGGCTGCACCAGCAGCACCTCCGCCAGGAGAACCTCCACCAGCTCCACCAGCAGAACCTCCCTCGGCACCTTCCACGGCACCCTCGGCACCCTCCACGGCACCCTCGGCACCCTCCACTGCCTAACGTGATATTGCAATCTCCTGATGCATTTATAGTTACCAATAAAAGAGTATAGTTTTTTTCCCCCATTTATTGATTGAGTCAGGGTATCTGCATCTACTAACGCCCCAGAAGAATCTGTGCCCTTCCACAGAACCCAGGAGCCCTCCTTCCCGCTCAGCTCTTCCTATCTGGAACCTGTCCCAGCTATTCCTCTCAGTTCCACCTTACTGATTGTCTGGTTTCAAAGCTTAAAGATAAAAGGTAATTCACCCAATGCAGCTTTCTCAAGCGTGCGCTGCCATTTGTGAAAAACGGCTCTCGCAAATCTCAGGGGTATTATGCATACGTTAGACCCAGATGGACCAAGAAAGGGTTAGGAGAATGGAAGTTAGCTGGATTTAGAATAGTAATAATAATAGTAGTAGTAAAAGTAACAATAATACCACGCTTGGTTCTGGAAAAAAATCATAATATATATTTTTTAAAACATAAGGAAAGCAAAATTCGCATGATACTGTACGACACTACTATCATCAGATACTAGATGGATATGGGCAGGAGTTCCAGGGCAATGAATGGAGAGTCACATCCTTTTCTCAGGCAGGTCCAGTTTTAGAAGAACACTGTCCAGCTTAATCCATCCTGCAGGTAGAGCAGAAAAAAAAATAGAGTTAATCACAAGCTCGTTACAAATATTCATTTACCATACAAAAGGGAAAGATCAGTAGGTTGGGGTAAGAGAAGGAAGAGTCAATAATTCTCAAGCCCTGCAGTTTAGGGCGGAGGAGGAGGAAAGAGATGATCTGCTTAAGGGGCTCAGAAGATGCCAAAATTGGTTTCTCATGGAAAGAATGGAAAAGGCAGAGAGTTCATGTTATACAGTAGAACATATTGACATGTCTAGACAATCGATTTTTTTCTAGGAGATGCTGGAAATGTTAGGAATAGGAAAACAGTGGGAACTAAAAGAACTAAAAAGGTGTGAAAACACAAGATAATTTTTTTTTCAAAATTACAGAAAGATGTGACTTCCGACTTTTAACAGCAAGGATATACAAAAATTTCCATAATCAATCTCTTACTCTATATTAAACCAAAACCACATTATTTCTACAAGTCATTTCACTTTAGCGCATTATAAAAATCACTAAGTACCGTTAAAGCAAAGGTAAAGGTTCCCCCCGCACAGTTGTGCAGTCGTGTCCGACTCTAGGGGCCGGTGCTCATCTCCTTTTGTTAGCCGAAGAGCCAGCGTTGTCTGAAGACGCTTCCACGGTCATGTGGCCGGCATGTACAGTTACTCCCCCCCCTTATATTAAAATAAAGAAAAAAATTCATATACACCCCCTAAACAACTCCCCCCAAAAAATAACACTTATGTAATTATTCCCTTCCTACTACTATTCCATACATTTCTGTCTACTATAATAAAAATCAAACTAAAAAGCACATAAATTGTCTGCCATTATACTTAATAGTACAACAGTTTTAATAATCTTAATCTTAATAAACCCAAGAAACAAAAACAATTCAAAACAGTGGCCTTAAATCAAATCCTTAAAACCATTCAAATAAACATTTTTATACCCTAATAATCTTAATCCAAATCCTTAAAAGCAAATAACATCAGTCAAACCCTTAAAGCAGTGCTTTCCAAACTGCCGTCGTTGGCGACACACCAACAGCGGCAGCAGCAGCGGTGCAGGGGCGCGCGGGGGAACGTGCATGCACGGCGGTGGCGCGCGGCAGCGGTGTGCATGGCGGTGGCAGCAGCAGCAGCCTCGCTAAAACGCAGAAGCGCTGATGGCGCGCTGCTGCCGCCACCGCACACACCACTGTCGCGCGCGCCACCGCGCTGCCGCTTCGCGACACACTAAACTGTGTGTTGGGACACACTAAAGCAGAGCTTTCCAAACTCTGTGTTGCGACACAAAAGTGTGTTGCCACACACAGTCTGGTGTGTCGCCACACAACCCGGAAGCGCTGATCATCATCAGCGCTTCCGGGTTTTCCCGCGGCGACACACCAACTGCAGCGCGCAAAACCCGAAAGCAACAGCAGCAGCGCTTCCGGGTTTTTGCGCACTGCCGCACTTCCGGGTTTTCCCGCAGCGACACACCAACGCTGGTTGGTGTGACGCCGCGGGAAAAACTTTGGAAAGCCCTGCACTAAAGTGTCGCAACATAGAGTTTGGAAAGCTATGCCTTAAAGCAATCCAGATAAACATTCTTTAACCCTTATCCCACTTTAAAATAAACCAGAGCCTTTACATATCCCCACAATGTGCACAAAGCTTTTCTCTTGAAAAAAATCAAACAGCCCAACTGCCCCCCTCAAAAATTCCAGCTTCTCCTCAAAAAACCTCCCATACATAATGACCCCTTCTTTTTCATGGCATTCCACCAGAAAGTCAATTTCACTTATTGCTTGCAGATCTCTCTCTCCATTAAATTTCTCAAACTCCATTATCTGATCTTCATCCAGCATCTCAATAGAAATCCTGATCTCACTCTTAGAAGAAACATTTCTATCACTGATGAATTCCTCAATTTCATCCACCACATCCCCAACCTGATGGCACATTTTAGACTTCATATTTTCCGAGATGTCCTGAATAGTTTGCATAAAAGCTTGGTAGAAGTCAGAAAAAATCTGTTTAAAATCTTCCATGTCTTACAAAATTAAAATCCACAGTATAAAAAAAAACAATCGACCCCCACCCCCACCCCCCACAGCGGCTACAAACACAATCAAATCAGCCACTTGATCGGCTCCGTCTCAACTTGGGGTCCCCAGGCCTGCTGACAGAACCACGTCTTCAGGGCCTTTCAGAAAAGCATCAAGATGGGGGCCAATCTTATCTCCGGGGGAATGATGTTCCATAGGGAGGGAGCCTCCATGGAGAAGGCCCTTTTTCGTGGTCCCATTAGATGTACTTCCCTCATAGATGGGACCCACAACATACCCTGCCTCCCCGCTCTGGTGGGCCGGGTAGATGTAACTGGGGAAAGGGGGTCCTTCAAATAACCAGGCCCCAAGCCATGTAGGGCTTTAAAGGTAATAACCAGCACCTTGAATTGGACCCGGAAGCAAACTGGCAACAAATGCAGGTCCCACAAAAGAGGTGTAGATCCTGTGACTTGGGGGCAAAAAGTCACAAGATTGGGCTCCACCATCATCAGCAACGAGCAGAGATATCCTCAGGGGTCTTCACAAAAAGTGAAGATCCCGGCCACAACCGCACGATCAAAGCCTGCCCCCCTTTTTAGATGTGTTGCATGATGCACAAAGAAAGGACACAGGACTTTGTTCGTGCAGTTGCGCCACCATCTTCATTTTTTTTTTGAGTCCCTCTGAGGATGCTTCTGGCCCCCGTGTGGATCCGTGAGCTCCTCAGTGGAGAGTAAACAAGACTGAGTTAAGGCCAGATTCAGTACAAGGCTGTTTTCTACGGGCCCGTAGTAACCTCAGGCAAAGGTTAGGACTCAAACTTGCAAGAAGAGTAAAGAATCTAGGCAGGCAGAAAAAACCCTTAAGGTTGGACTTGGCCAAGCTTTTCGAGTAAACTGTAGTTGGCTAGTTGATGGTTATGTTGAACTCAACTAGCTTAGCACATGAGGACAACCTCAGCAGTTGTGTTAATTTGTAAATCATAGGGTAGTTAATCATAAGTTAGGATGCTGCCTTGTGGAACTTACACAATTGAGATCAGAACTATTCCACAATTTTTCTAGTCGAGGCTAGGATACTTGGGATGACAATTTGAGCTGTTTTTGGCCATGAAGCCAGCCATGGCTGTGGGGACCAGTCACAAGCACAGCTTACCCAACACACTAGAGTTTTGTCTGGACATGGTTTGCTGTTGTGTGGACTCAACCATTGTGATTGGGAAATCATGACTTACAGGTTACATTGTCATGTAAACCCAACTGTGTTTTAGTTAATAAACCATGGCTTAGCGCATGACTTGAATGCAATAATTAGTCAATTCCACATGACAGTCTTAAGCTGCTTCTTGCCTGTGCAATACTGGCTGGAAATTAAGCTGGCTTAAGAAATCACCATATTGTAATTGTTAGAGATCGGGTTTCAACCAAGCACGTCTCACACAAGCTTGAAGGAGGCGGCAGCCTCTGCTGTAACCTAATCTTACTTGCTTTGTGTGGGAGGGGCTGAATCCCGGTTTCCTGTTTCCTTCTCTTTCTTTTTCTGCTTGAATCTCCTACCAAGGAGGATGGCAGCTATGGCTGCCCAAGTTTGTTCATGCTTCCATCCAGGTGGGCCACATTAGAAGCATGTGGTTCATGTCAGAACCTTCTTGCTCGCACGCATGGACCGTTTCTACTAAGGAACTGTGAGTTACAATAAAATTGTAAACTCTTTTTTATGTAACTTTACATTAACGTGTGAAGTGTGTTTGTTTTGTGTTTTGAACTGATTAAGCCTTGTGCAAGTTTATGGGAACGCTTCTACTCTGCTACATACTAATAAGAAGCTGCGTGGAGTTCTGGTACGACCATCCCAGAATTCCTACAGTAATGAGGGATGAACACATAACAACCTTAAAGTTAGAAGGAGAATTCTTGGTTCTTTCAAAAATCTGTTTCATTCTAAGTGGAAAAGCATCTAAATGTCAACCATGTACTGTGTCTGCTCATTCTCTCTTTCTTGTCTTTTTTTGTAGTATTCCATCTTCAATCTAACCCCTCTAAATTCTTTAAAAAAATTATCTTCTGTTCAACAAGAAATTATTTTAAAAATTAGGACTCCATGCAAAGAACACTACAAGCTGGCTATTCACACTAATTAGTCTAAAAAAAAACTTGTCTTAAGATGTCAACTTTTTCTAGAATAACCTCCTGTGTACTAATTCTGTCAAGTTCCCCATTCTTAGGGTTTTCCCAGTCTACAGTTTTACATGAATGAATTCAACTCTGGGCAGCAAAATATGCATGAATGTATAAGGAAAATGCACAGGTGTGTTGTAGTAACACACACAATGCATAGGATTTAGAATCACATTCATTCTGGAATCACATTCATTCTGGAATTAAATATTTTCAGGAGGAGGCGGAAGAGAACAAAAGAGATGATGATGATGATGATGATGGGTTGTATAAGCAGATGTAAGTCCCTTGAAAGAATGGGATAGATGTGATTTAAAGGTATGCGTAATTTTATAGACATTGTTCTCTATTGGGGCTCTGAAACCTTAAGGGCGTCCTCCCCCCAATGCAGCCCATCAAGCACACTTCTATCCATTCCAATCAGACAGAAAAAGCAATATTACACGGAGCGGTCATGTAGAAATAGCGAAGGAGACAGTGTGTGCAAGTAGGGCGTCCAAGGCAGAGCAAGAGGAGTAAGTCTCTCGTTCCGTCCAGATATAAAAATGACATCTGTGGTCTGTCTCTGAATACGTGGTATTAAAAGTTTAATGAAGATGCTGAAAGACAAACAAAAACAATAAGGGAAGTAATGAAACAGAAGAGAGGACTCAGCTCCAAAATCATGCTTGTAGGCCATTGTAGGAAATAGACCAGAGCTTTCCAAACTCTGTGTGGCGACACAAAAGTGTGTCGCCACACAGAGTCTGGTGTGTCGCCACACAACCCGGAAGCGCTGATCATCATCAGCGCTTCCGGGTTTTCCCGCGGCGACACACCAACTGCAGCACGCAAAACCCGAAAGCAGCAGCAGCAGCGCTTCCGGGTTTTTGCGCGCTGCCGCACTTCCGGGTTTTCCCGCAGCGACACACCAATGCCGGTTGGTGTGTCGCCGCGGGAAAAACTTTGGAAAGCCCTGAAATAGACTATGGAATCCGATAGGTCCTTGGTCTGATCCAGTAGGACTCCTGGAAAAGAAGAATCCCTGCAGCTGAGAAGAGTCTCTCCAGATCAGTCCTTTGTTTGAAGGGCTAGCAAAGAAGAGACTTCAGTTTAAAGCAGCAGAAGCCATGAAGAAGTTCATCCACAATTAGCATTGTTCCCCGCCTTCTCTATTATGTGACTTGAACTGCATTTCTAAAGGGGCCTCTCTTGGCAAGGAAGGAAGATATCAGCCTTCCTTCTAGCTTAAAACCAGGTCCCATTCAAGTTGCCCAGAGACATAAAAAATGGAAACGTGTGGATTGTTCACTGCAGCTGTCGCCAGCTGAACCACTAACAGTAGGAACTATAGAACAAGAAGTCCCCAGTTTCATTCTCACTTCCGCCATGAGAGCAGCTTTTACTTTCTACCCCTTCATCCCCTCCCCATCTGCCTTGTACAGTGGATTGACTATAAAAAGATTGAGGACACGTACATACATCCCACAGCGTTTATGTTCTGGGTATGGGGTCAGAGAGAAATAGGACCCCACCTGCTGACCATGGGCCCCTATGCGCCATGCATCAGTTGTCCACACTTCACTCTTCCCACTGTACTTTTCCTGGGAATGAGAAAGACCCAGTGCATGTAGTGCAGAGCTTTCCAAACTGTGTGTCGCAACACGTTAGTGTGTCGGCTGCAGTGTCTGGGTGTGTCGCGGCTGCTACTGCCTCCGAGCCCTGCCAGGATTCCACACAGGTCCTAGTGCCTGCCTTGTGCCTGGCTGCCTCCAAACCTGCTGTGATTCCGCGCAGGTCCTAGTGCCTGCCTTGTGCCCTGCTGCAAGAGTGTGTCATGAAATGATGCCTTGCTGTAAGAGTGTGTCGTGAAATGATGCATGTCTAAAAAGTGTGTCACCAACATGAAAAGTTTGGAAAGCTCTGCATTAAATGAATGGATTCAAATAGAGTAGAGCTTTCCAAACTGTGTGTCGCGACACGTTAGTGTGTCGGCTGCAGTGTCTGGGTGTGTCGTGGCTGCTACTGCCTCCGAGCCCCGCCAGGATTCCGCGCAGGTCCTGGTGCCTGCCTTGTGCCTGGCTGCCTCCAAACCTGCTGTGATTCCGCGCAGGTCCTAGTGCCTGCCTTGTGCCATGCTGTAAGAGTGTGTCGCGAAATGATGCATGTCTAAAAAGTGTGTCACCAACATGAAAAGTTTGGAAAGCTCTGATGTAGAGTCATAACTGGGAAACCTGACTGGCAATCAGAATCCCAGGGCTGGAAGGATATAGTCAGAAGTAAGGCCAAAGCTATTGAGACTCTCTGTAAACACGTGAAGTGGTGGTGGGGTTATACTCTTTTTTTTTTTTTTAATTTTATTGGATTTTAAATATACAAAGCTAAAAGTTAAGAATGAAATGAAAATAGAACTACAAATTAAGAGGAAAAGAATAGAAAAGTGCAGTAAAGGAAAAAAATAAAATAAAAACACAGACAAAGAAATTGGATGACCTCCGATCCAACTATGGTCATAAGAATAAAATAGATAGTTTGTTTTTACATGCTGGTTATTCATATAACATTCATATACTTTTCTTGTCTATTATACTATATACTATTTATATATAATCTAATCATCAAATCCCCATGTTAGCTTTACTCCTCCTGCTTTTTGCAAATAGTCCATCAATGGTTTCCACTCTTTAAGAAAGTAACAATTTGAATTATCTTTTAATAAGCAAGTCAATTTATCATTTTCTGCCAGGTGGGGTTATACTCTTATGTGTATATGTGAAATGCTTAAATCAGGGCTTTCCAAAGTTTTCCCGCGGCGACACACCAACCGCCGTTGGTGTGTTACCGCGGGAAAACCTGGAAGTGCCGCCGTTGCGGCAGCGCACAAAAACCCTGAAGCGCTGCTGCCGCTTTCAGGTTTTTGCGCGCCGCCGTTGGTGTGTCGCCGCGGGAAAAACCGGAAGCGCTGATGATGATCAGCGCTTCCGGGTTGTGTGACGACACACCAGACTGTGTGTGGTGACACACTTTTGTGTCGCGACACACAGTTTGGAAAGCTCTGGCTTAAATGTTATTTAAAAATATGCTAATGTTTATGAATCTTCATCTGTATAAAACCCAGAGTTCTATTCCAATGACAGAGTCTCAGAGGTTGGCCAAAAAATACATAGTGTTAGGATCCTTGTTGATACGTGACTCATGCTATTCAGTCAGTTGGTAGCCATTGCCAGTTGGTTAGGATTTTATTTCATTGTATATTTTGGGTATTTTATTAGTTTAGTTTAGTTTAGTTTAGTTTAGTTTAGTTTAGTTTAGTTTAGTTTAGTTTAGTTTAGTTTAGTTTAGTTTAGTTTAGTTTAGTTTTATAGTTATAAGACTACAGGTAGCCCTCATGTAGTGACTGCCTCGTTTAGCTACCGTTGGCAGTTACGATGGTGATGAAAAAGTAACTTTATGACCAATCCTCGCATTTACGTCCTTCACAAGTCTGTAAAGCAAGGGAAAGCTGTAGTAAGGTAATTAAGCACAGTCACGGTATCATTTAGCGACCACTTTGCTTAACAACCAACTTGCCAATCCTAATTGTGGTTTCTAAACAAGGACTACCTGTACCATATCTGGGCTATAAAAATTCCAGATGACCAATAGATTGCAGCAGAGAAATAGAGAAAATTGTTTCTCTTTGCTGCCACCTAGAGGTCATCTGAGTTATTGCAGCCCAGCTATGGCTGCAATATAGCCCTTACTATTGTGCAGCAGTCCCCAACCTTTTTGGCACCAGGGACCGGTTTCGTGGAAGACAATTTTTCCATGGACCGGGGGGGGGGGGGGAGGCAGAGCTCAGGCGGTACTGCGAGCGATGGGGAGCGACTGTAAATACAGATGAAGCTTTGCTCGCTCGCCCACCGCTCACCTCCTGCTGTGCGGCCCGGTTCCTAACAGGCCACGGACCAGTACCGGTCCATGGACCGGGGGTTGGGGACCCCTGATGTAATGGCTGTAAAAAGCTGGCCATGGTTTTCTTTGCAGAGCATAATCTTCTGTTGGCTAGATATATACCAGTCTAAGACTAGTTTAATATAAATAACCATTAAAAAGATGGGAGAGAAGCTACCTCCCAACAACTTAAGTCAGCCAGTTATATGATACAGTACATTCTATTAGAGGCTACATTTATATCATACTACATCAAAGCCAACCAAACCACATAATTTAATAACCTATGGTTAAGCAAACCAGCTTCACGTGTTGTGTGAACTCAGCTATATAGATATTATTTTTAAGTATACTTCTTGACATATATCATGGCTCGTGCAAACATTTGCCTTTTTAGTCCATTATTCTAACGATGCACTTCCGTTTTTCCAGCGTTGTATTGCACCAGTGGCCACCACCCAGCTCTTAACAGCTGCAGGTCGGCCAAAAGTCAAAAAGATACTGCTCCTAGCATAGAATCATTGGCAGAGATTGCTTTGCTAGCCAAAGTGTTCATTGAAAAACTACCTTTGCATGAATAAAGGAGGCCAATCTTAATTAGTATGTTGAGCACCTAGACAGAATTGCATCGGTTGAATGCTGGGCAGATTCCTTCCAATTGTCCTCAACTGTATGCTTATTGTCTATAATATATACTTGCTTATTGGGAATATCTAGTTGATCCTGGCTGATCTTGCAAAGATAAGCTGGGTCAGATCTGGCTAGCATTTGGATGGGAAGCCACCAGTACATACCAAGGCTATATACCTCTGCTCCGTGAGCTGCATTGGGTGCCAGTTTGCTTCCAGGTCCAATTCAAGGTGTTGGTTATTACCTTTAAAGCCCTACATGGCATGGGCCCAGGTTATCTGAGGGACCGCCTCATCCCCATTACATCATCCTGTCCCACCCAATCTTGCAGAGAGGGCATGCTGCGGACCCCCTCTATGAAAGAATTCCATCTAGCGGGGTCTCGGAGGCGAGCCTTCTCTGCAGCGGCACCTGCCCTATGGAACATCCTTCCCCCAGAGATAAAACAGCCCCCTTCACTCCTGAACTTCAGGAAAAAATTAAAAACTTGGCTCTGTGATCTCGCCTGGGGCAAGAAGGAAAGTGGTCAACCTTGGGGATGGCTGATTTCTTAGAGCCGCCTCAAATATTTTAAATACGTTTAGCTTCACTGTAAGAACCACCTGCCACTTGGATTTTATTGTATTTATTGTATTTATATTTTTACTGTTGTTTTTATTGTATTTTAATGGTGTTATTGTGGCTGTGAACCGTCCAGAGTCCCTCCTTGAGGGGGAGATGGGCGGTCATAGAAAATAACTAACTAACTAACTAACTAACTAAATAACTAAATAACTAAATAACTAAATAACTAAATAACTAAATAACTAAATAACTAAATAACTAAATAACTAAATAACTAAATAACTAAATAACTAAATAAATAATCCAAGCTGCAAAATCAACACTCAACCCAGAAGAAAGCAATGACAATAGCCGTATCCTTGAAGTCAACCGGAATCAAGCTCAACATTTTTTTATTGACCTTTCATGCAAGGTAGTGGTTGCAGGCACAGGTCTTCCCCAGACCCCTTAGACCCAGCCTTTCCCAGCATGATGCTTTCTAGATGTGCTGGGCTGTTACCCCTAGCTCTGCTGGGGAGGGACGATGACAGTTTCTTCCAACAGGGAAACATGTGAATGAGAAACTAGGATAATACAATGGTAGGGTGGAAGGATGATGGAACGTTACAAAACGCAGGGGAAGGTAAAGAAGCAAATTTCATACAGTCAGATCCACAATCCAGTTTCACTTACACTAACAGGAAGTAGCTCCTTTAAAGCAAAATGCTGGCATGAATTGGAAGTCTGTGTCAGTAGAAGTTGTGAAGATGGTGGATTTATGACAGAAACAGCAAATCATGCACGGAAAGAAAAATGGTAGCTGGTCACCCTACTCATCCAATCCCATTCCTGTGCATGAATCCCTACTAATTTCATATTTACAATCCCTAAGGCAAATTATAATCCCCATTTGTGCACTGACCACAAAACCAGCTGGGCTAATCCTCTTTAATGCTGGTTACACATACAACAAAATAGATAAAAATAATGCCAAGGAGGGAACTAATCCAGATTACAGGATGCACCTGTTTATATTACAGGAATGGGAGCTGGGCTAACCATGACCTCCAAAAGTCCCAATTACTCTTAGGATTCCTAATGAACTATAAACAAACCCATGGCGCCTTGCTGTAAGACAGTTTGATATGGAAGTTGGTGTACAGAAACCAGCACACACTTTTTGATAAAAGGAATAAAGCAAGGTATTCAGATGCACATGAAGCATAGTTTAGAGAACTTGGTTACTGTCCTATGGAAGCCCTGATGTGATTTGTAAAGAAAAGGGGAATGTATATTACCTCTAGGCTGCTTCTCGGCTGCTTGAAACGGGCCTCATGGCCAGCCCGCCACCTTGGCGTCGCGACCAGGTCCGTGAGATCTTCCTGGCAAGCCGTGCTAGCGTGCCTCCCTTGGCGCGATAATCCCTCGTCAGTTCTTCAGGGGCTATCTCAATATTGCCCGTGTACCACATAATCCAACCCAACAGGCTCAGGAACACCAGCACCGCGCCCGAGTAGATTAAGAGGTCCCCAAAGTCTCGACCTCGCAGCCTCAGTCTAGCAAAGATGCCTGTCAGCAGTGCCCCGGTGCCCGCAGCGTCCATGAACACCGCAAACGCCAGGGCCAGCCGGCAACGGCTCAGTCCCGAGGAGACCATGGGATTGGGGCTGCTGAATGGGTGCCCTTACTTGAGAGCAGTTGGGGAACCGTTCCAAACTGAGGAAAGAAGGATCTCGAAGCGCAGGTTGCAACGGCAATGCCCCAAAAAAAGGGGGGTCCCTTCATATGCCAGATGCGGATTTACAGACAAACCCAGCTGAAAGGAAGGAGGAAGAGGAAAAAGAGCGGCAGGGAGGCTATCCAGGTTGTGAGTGGAAAGAAGGAGTGCCCCAGCTAAGAGCTCCAGGAAAGCCGTCCAACCAGTTCCAGAAAGGGAGGGACCAGCACTCTGATTAACTCTGCCATACCCTCAGAGCTACGAAACCTGGTTAAGCTCCCACTTGCTCACTAACCTCCTTCAAACCTCTCCCAAGGAACTCAGGAGGCCGGTTCCTAGATCCTGACCCCCATCCCCCCCACCCCCAAATCCGCCTTCTTACACAGCTGGGAATGTCCTGGGTATTCTGGCCCAAATAACTTCCTTGCAGATTGCAGGAAGTTTCTGGCTGTGCGTTTTCTAGAATCCCCCCCACCCTCCACCTTCCCTGTGCTCTGTTCTCTTCCCTTCACAGTATACCAAGCTGTTCACAAAAGGAACCTCACCCTTCAAAGTTTTTCAGGTGTTCTGCGTGGGGATCAATATACACACAGTTACAAGTGTGTAACTGGCCAATCCTACTGGCATTAAAAAAAAAAACCGTGCTCACCTGTGTGGCCAGCCAACCAAACACAAGGGAAGAAGGTGAAAGGAATGTGATAGGGTTCAGAGCAAGTGAAGAGCAGGTGGTGTGCAGGAGTTCAACAGGAGTGCCTTTTGAAGTTGACTTTTGCAAAGCTCTCATGGTTACATTCCAAATGGATTGACTGAGAACTAAATTCCACACAGCTTTTAAAAAGATTAACTTCTAAATAAACATGATTCAAGCTGTACTGCCTATTTCTTTGGCCTCTCCCTCCCTCAGTCAATGCATTTCAAAACTTGCTATTGTGGGAATTGGCCATTTCCATGGACTACATTTTCTGAATCATGAGCCAGATTGTACCCTTTACTCTGCTAGTAACCTGGAAATGTCTTTACTTCCCATTCTATTCCTGGCAGTAGGAATAGGAAGGTAGGAAGGAGAATCACCATTCCAACCTGGAAATTATACTGTATTGCTTTCTCCAGATGCCTAAAATGATTTATTGTAAAATCCTAAATGCATTTACTCAGAAGTATATTCAAGCTCAACAGGAGTTACCAATAAGTAACTACGCCAAGCAATTTGAACTCCATTGTAAAAATATCAATGGCATGGACTATGATCCATGAAAACTTATGCGATAATAAACTGGTTAGTCATTGATAGACCATAAACGTCTACCCACAACAGAGGAATGGCTGGTGAAGGTGATGGAACATGCGGAGATGGCTAAGTTAACTTCTTTGATTAGAGAAAAAACAATATCTACATTTATGGCTGACTGGAAACCCCTTATAGACTTTTAGCATGTAACGGAAAAAAAATGCGCTCATGATTTGTGGTTTTGATGATTAGAGAAGAACTGGATAATAGAAAAAAGTGAGCTTTTTTTTTGTAACCGTCGAATAAGAATTAATTTTGTAATTGTACTTATATTTGCTGCAAGGAAATTGGAAGCTTCTTTCTATTTCTTTTTGTTCTTTTCTGCTCTTTCTCCTTCCTCCCTCCCTCCCTCATTATTATTTTGTATTAGTTTTTATGTTCTTTGTAACTTTTAATGGTCTTTTTAAAAAATAGACCATAAATCTCTTTTACTAATGATCCTGTTGTATTCAAAATCAAAGACAGAAAAAAGCAACTTGGACATGGGAATCTCTGGTTTTGCTTCTATCTGTGCTCCTGCCCTCTGAAGATGCTGGCCACAGATGCTGGCGAAACGTTAGGAACCACAACTTCCAGAACACGGCCACACAGCCCGGAAGACCCACAACAGCCACCAAAATCCACAGTTGATATTTTTATTACACAATCAAAATAACAACAGAGGATATGCAAGCTTTAAAGTGCCCAAAGATCTTCATCAGGCAAGAGGATGACAAAAACAAGGACAGTGAAAAGGAAGGTGCCATACCTTTCTCTGAACAATACAGCAACGATAGAGAGGCATGGTGCTAGAAGCAAGGCATTGTCCCATAAATACTCATCATACATTGCCTCTAAATCAGAGTTTCTCAACCTTGGCAATTTTAAGATGTGTGGACTTCAACTCTCAGAATTCAAAGCTGGCTGGGGAATTCTGGGAGTTGAAGTCCATACATCTTAAAGTTGCCAAGGTTGAGAAACACTGCTCTAAATCAATAGGAGATAATCTGGTATTTTAGACTTCAGTTCCCACAATCCCTTGCCACTGGGCTTTCTTGAATGAAGCTGATGGGAGTTGAAGTTCAAAACATCTGGAGGGGACTGGATTTCTTATTCCTGCTCTAAATAGTGGCCAACTTTGCTGAAGTAGTTGAACCGCCCCTCATTTTCTGTTTCCAACTGTTTGGAAATTGAATGAAATGGAGCTGTGCAAGGTGTAAGCATAAAGTTAAATGTTTGTTCCCCATATGCCAAGACAGCTGCCTCCCTGTGGCAGGACCACAGATCATGCTATTAGTTTGAATAACAGAATCACCTAAGATCAAAGGATCTTCTGAAGAACCTGCACAATGCTGTCGGTGCAAAGATCCATTTGACGTTTGAATTCATGCCACGATCTGGCCATCACAACTGATTCTTTATTCCAAATTTACCAAGGGTATTTGGGAGTTGCACCCAGGATAATAGCAATAATACGATTTTGGGAATCTACGAAATCCACCTTTATAGTCAGCCACTGATGAAAGAACTGAGACTCAAGAGGTCCCCTAAAATGAGTATCAGGCAACTTAGTCCAAAATGACACGCTTTGATCTTTACAGCTTTGTGAAGCAGAAAAAGCTCTCTGGTTATCCCCCCACAGGAAACAAAATTATTTGCATTTTGAACAAACATTGTTCCTCCTTTTTTTTTTAATAATCTTGAGCTAGAATTAGCTTTTTTTCCATTCTGCCTAATGAAATAACCACCTTATTCTAGTGTTTTATTTTTATTTTTCCTCCTAAGAGATTTCAGTTTGTTTTTCAATTGATGAATTGTACAGCTTGTATGTTATATTAAAGGTGGAAAAAATTCTGAAGTGATTTATCTTGGTCTGATTTTTTTACATCTCAAAAACCTGGCATTTTAACAGGGGTGCGTAGACTTTTTATATCCACTGTACTTACTGAGAATTTACATAAATCCAGTGGACTTGTTGGGTAATGTATATAAAACTGCAGCCTAAAGGACTGTCCATTTCTTTCTTTCTTTTATTTTTATCCCACCTTTATTATTTTTATAAATAACTCAAGGTGGCGAACATACCTAATACTCCTTCCTCCTCCTATTTTCCCCAGAACAACAACCCTGTGAGGTGGGTTGCGCTGAGAGAGAGGGACTGGCCCAAAGTCACCCAGCTGGCTTTCATGCCTAAGGCGGGACTAGAACTCACAGACTCCTCGTTTCTAGCCCAGCAGCTTAACCACTAGACCAAACTGGCTCTGTCCATTCCTCAAATAATGGAACAATGGCTCAAAATGAAATAAAGCAGATTTATATGCTGTTGTATATGGGAAAAAAATCTTATTCTCTGCAGTCAACCCAAGAAAACCTCTAGAGCAGTGTTTCCCAACCTGGGCAACTTTAAGCAGGGTGGACTTCAACTCCCAGAATTCAACTGGACTTCAACTCCCAGAATTCCCAGCTGGGAATTCTGGGAGTTGAAGTCCACCCACTTAAAGTTACCCAGGTTCGGAAACACTGCTCTAGAGACTCACGCACATGGTAGGGAGAGGAGTGGGCGGCTCAGAGTAACACGGCTAAATCTTTAAATGGAAGACAGACCTACTTGTAAAGCAACAGGGAGTTGTGAACGAAGCTCGCATTATTAACCACGGGGAAAAACCAAAATTAATATTATCCAAAACGGAGCCACACACCTGAACCCCCAAAGCCAAGACAGGGACTCACAAGAAAAATCTCCCAACCCCTCTCCACCCACCCAGCTTTTCCAGGTCACATGACCGAGAATCATATGATGAAAGAACCTTTATACTATCTCTTCTTCCCCTTTTGCCGGCCCTTTGACGGAGCCCGCCCACCTCCGCGCGCCATTGGCTGCCAAACCGCTCGCGGGCGCACCATTGGCCAGTCTTAGGGCTTTCCTCACGCGCTACTGGTGGACTTGTGGGCTTCTGGCCCCGCCTTCCTTTCTTCTTGGAAAGTGACTTGAAGTTGGGATCGCAGCTGCGGCCGCCGGAGGGAGGCGATCTGAAGTTCAGGCCAGGGACCGGGGGGCGGGGGGAGAGGCAGAAGGGCGATCGGAGGGGAGGAGGGAAAGACAGGACCCCTGGATCCTCAGAGGCAGTTTTTCCTAGTGGTTAGAGCTCAGAAACTAGAAGGCAGAGTGCAAGGGAATGGATCTATGGGGCAGAATATAGAGTGGGGACTGTATATCGGAGCATCCACTTGGATCTCGAAGGAAGTTGGGAGATCAGTCCTAGGTACGACCTCCTGGCTTCTCGGGGGCGTATCGCCTTTCAAGAGAAAGGGGGAGCAATCGTGTTAGTAGAGCGCAGCCTGCTTTGGTGGGCGGGGGCGGTGAACGGGGACAGAGAGTTTTGCTTAATTTAGGAAAATCCGGTAAATCAGAGCAGGAGAGTTAAGGCGCCCAGGAACCGTGAGTGTCCCCAGTGCCAGGCTGGAGAGTGCAGGGGTTAGAGCACGTTGCCATGGATGACCCCGAGGAGACCTTTGGGGGAGATGGGGATACCAGCCCGGCGCCCTACGAGGAGCTGGTGTCTGTGATGGCCGGGGGCTTGTACGGGGAACTGGAGCGGCTTGTGGGCGCCCACGGCCCGGCAGCGGTCTCGGGGCTGCTGCCGCAGGTGGTCTCTGTCCTGGAGGCCCTGCAAGAGGCTTGCGGGCAGGTGCGGGACCGGGACCAGGCTCTGGAGCGGCTGCGCGATGACCGGCTGCGACTCCTGGAGCAGTATGAGCGCGAGCGGGCAGGGCGCAAGCGGGCAGATGAGGTGCGTATCGCCTTCCGCTCCACCAGCGGCGTCGGCGGCGTCTAACTTTTATGTGCTTCAGACCTTGGTTTAGTCTCAGCTGGGGACAGAGGAGAGAAAGGGACGGTCCAGCAGTTCCCGATCAGAGAGCTTATATGCCAGCCGGAGCTGTCGGGCAGGATGGTTGCGTCCTCCGCCGCCTCCTCAACAGCTGGGAGGGGCGCTCATCCTGCCGGACCAGCCGCCAGCGAGAAGAACTTTCTTTCCCCACCTCCTTGTTTCCTCTATGATCATTTCTCAGGAAGGCTTGTGTAACAATAGCAAACGAAGACCTAGGTGTCTGTAAATTCCCAGCATCTTTTGACAAAACACCCCCAGAAAAGGCTCCTGAACTAAGTAATCAGTCATGGGATAAGAGGTCAGTCAGTAAATGGGTAAAGAAGAGAAAATAGGCATAAACTTCACCAAAGAAGGCAAACCCAAGGTTTTATACTGGCACCAGGGCTTTTTGCCAGAGGGGTGAAGTGCCACGTTTGCTGACCTTACCAAATAATTTATCATAGTTCAGGTCAAAGAGCAGTTTGCTCTATAGATGCCACTGAGTCAAGTTCAACTGCTGGATAAAGTCTCACCTCCAATAAGACTCCCTCTTCCAAGGACATTCCAGTATCACTTTGATCCTCTCCATACATCTTATTCATAATTTTCCTGATCTTTTCATTCTCCCAATTTGCCAAGCGTCGGCATTTATTCTAGTCACATGCCATTGTCATTTCAACCCTTATTTGATCCAGAACCAATTGACTCCTTCTTGCAATCCATAGTAACTGTCTCCAAATTCATGGTTTGAAATGTGTATCTTCTGTCTTTCGCTGTTTCTTGATTAATTAATTAATTAATTAATTATTAAAATGAATGAATGAATGAATGAAATTTATTTTGAAATTAATTAAAAATTAAAAATTGATCGATCGATTGATTAAATTTATTTTGAAATTAATTAAAATTAAAATTGATTAATTAAATTTATTTTGAAATTAATTAAAATTAAAAATTAATGGATTAATTAAAATTAATATTTCTTGGTTAATTGATTGATTGATTGAGATGCTACAGGGGGTTCAATATGAACAAATGAACTGTGGTATATATTGGAGCAAAAATCCTTAACTTCACATATATGCAGATGGGATCTTAGCTGAGCGGGAATGGCTCCACTTTAGGAAAGGATGTATAGTTGGATGACGATGTCAATTTGTATATGTGACTGCTGTGAAAAAGCCAGTGCTGTTGTGGAGGACATTAAGAAATAAACTGAGCTTGAGACAGCCAATATCATGATACCTTTTGTATAAATGGGCATGGTGACTACATCTCAAATATCAAATACAATTCTGGTCACTGCATCTCAAAGAAGAGCATTATCAGGCTGGACAAAGAGTTTTAATCAAAAAAATCAAAATGCAGAGGCTGTTTCAGCTTAGGATAAAAGGCAAAATGGGGAACATGACCAGAAGTATATAAAATAATGCTCAGTGTAGAAAAAGTAGATAAGGACTTTTCTCAACTCTCATATTAGTAGAACCAGGGTGATCCAATGAAACTCAACGGTAAAAGGATAGGAAAAAGTGTGTAGATAAACAAGATGTGATGGCAGATTGGGTGGCTTCAAAAGAGAACAGATTCATGAAGGATAAAGTTATCAATAACTAATATTCAGGCTAGATTGGGAAGCCAAAAAGCTACTTCCATATCATGCCAAGAAAACTGCATGTATGCATCCATGTAAGTCACACACTCAACCTCTCTCTCTCTCTCTGTGTAATGACTATTTTATTTTATATCCAGTACCAGAGGCAGTACAGTTACTAGGAACACAAAGAGGATGTTGCTGTTGTTGGGTTTTGTAATCAGTGGGGAAAACAAACAGGACTAATTTGTTCATTCTCTTTATACTACTCACAATTTTAAAGGAATGTTTGACCCTTACTTTGCGAAGTCCATGGCTTCTCAAGCCTTTCGTGATTGGGAAAAGGATGCCCCAGACTCATGAAAATTATGTGTGCCACCTTGAGGTGATGGATGAATCTTAATGTATAGATGATAATAATTTCACGCTGGGTGTGATGGATGACCATCTGCCCCACTGACGTGAATTTGAACTGGATGGAGGTACGTGGCAGAGGACCCGTAGGCCTGAAGAAGGTGCAGACTGCTTTAGGATGGTGGCGGCCTGGAGATGTAGTGAAAGAGACCTACAGTACCTAGATCTGAAACAAGGGGAGAGATTGATTCTTGGAATCTCTTTCTGCAGAGGTTCATGGAACTGGAAGATGTGATGGAACAGGAACGTAAGGCACATTCAATGGCTGTCAGCCAGTTAGGGGGCCAGAGCCGAGCCCTCGAGGGGAAAGCACGAAGCTATGCAGATCAGGGTAAGAATAGTTCTTTTGCCAAGTATCTGTATGTGGTGCCAATGTACCACCATCCCATGTTCCTTTGCAACCTGTGGCAAGACCCTCCCCTGTCTCTCTGGATGCAGATTGGCCATAATATGGACAGAATAAATTCAAGTAACAGGCCTCCAATTAGTATCTTCTTCCCCACCTTCGCTTGTAGGAACATCTGGTCTCTCCTGTGCCCATCCCATAGTAGACATGCCCGATCCTGTGCCCTTGTACTATCTCTGCTTTTGAGAGCTCTAGCTAGACTGGTCTATCTAGTTAGCCAAGCTTGGGGGGTAAGACAACAGGCACAGTACAAGCTGCATAAACATTTTTTTCAAGATACATCAAAATCAGTAGGAAATACAGATTAAACTGCTGTGCGGTACATATTTTCTGTGGGAGTTGAAGGCCATTGAACTGAACAGGACTTAACATCTGGATCAGTGAAGAGGATTTGATTGCCCACCACAATTTAAGTCTCATCTGAGTTGCAATCTTGCTGGATTTTGCCCTCTGTTTAGCAGATACGCCTGATAATTTGTTCAATCTACATCTAATAAAGTATTCTATTCCAGAAACAGGGTTTAATAGTGCTATTGGTGTTTGGCAAAATGTTAACTCACTGCTTTACTGCATCCCTTTTTGTGAAGGTTTTGTTTAACTTGATTATATATGGTTCCTAACTATATCCATATATTCCTCTGGTACATGCAGACTACGTACTATTTTTTAAAAAATAATGTTAATTTTAATTAATGTTAATTTTATTTTTTGCAATTCCCAATTTTATTTTTCACATTTCTATCCCACTGCAATCAAAAGATTCTTGGTAGCTTACACAGAATATAGAACAGGTCAAACATCCACAGTTTTGGAAGAATCTTTTCTCCTTTCCTCCAAGTACTGTATACTTAGCATAAGGCATTGCTAGCAAAAGTCTCTGTTGCTTTACAAAATGAGAAAATTTGTACACATGTAGTCCTTGCTTAACAACCATTTGTTTAGTGACGGTTCTGACTTAAAACGGTGCTGAAAAAACTGGCTTGTGACCAGTCCTCACACGACCGTCGCAGTGTCCCCATAGGCGCATGATCATGATTTGGGCGCTTGGCAACCAGTTCACATTTATGACCATCACAGCGTCCCGTGTTCATGTGATCGCCATTTTTGACCTTCTCGGTCAGCTTCTGGCAAGCAAAATCAATGGGGAACTGCGTGATTCGCTTAATGACCATGTGGTTTGCTTAATGCCTGTGGTGATTCGCTTAATTACCACCGCAAAAAAGGTCGTACAATCGGGTCAGATTTGCTTAATGACCGCTTTGCTTAGCAACCAAAATTCCAGTCCCAATTGTGGTTGTTAAGTGAGGACTACTTGTAAGTCCACCCTATAAATTTCTTCTTTGAAATAGACCCTTTTGCATTCAGATGGGATTTATTCCCAAATGGGTGTAGGATTACAGCCTCGGTGTTCTTTGCATGAATCTACAACATTAGGGTGTTCTCACACATGAGGCTTCTGAATATTAGAACTGGATCATCACTGTTAATCTTCCAGGGAATGGATCATTCTTGCTCCCCTTCCCACTTAAACTGTGTAGATAAAATATGAGGGAAATACTTCAGCATTATGTTTGAAAACAGCCACGTTAAGGCCGGCTTAAGGTTTTGGTACTGATAAAACACCACTCTCTTGCCTTCACAGTGGCTAGCCTTGAAGAACAAAAATCTTCCCTGCTCAAGGAGCTTTCGATTCTCAGTCAGAGCCACACAAAGGTACTTTTAAACAGCGGAGGTGTTTTAATGGCCCTTCCCACCCCTCCTTCCCTTGTCTTCCAAGCCAGGCCACTCTTCTACTTCCTCTTCCGTTCCTTTCAGATGGTAAAAAAATACAAGGAGCTGAGATCACAAAGGGTGGCATCCACTGGTCCAGGACAAACTGGCTCATCAGCAGCAGAAGAGAAAAGGTTTGGAGAGGGTGGGTGGGCAATACTTCAGGACCAAAGCAGAAAAGGTGATTGGAGGAACTGTGGATTAAGGTCAGCACCCCTTTAAAGAAGGGGCATCTTTTCCTGAGCTGTGCAGTCCCAGGAAAATACATGTTTGAGGTCTGGAAGCATTGACAGCACCTCCAGGCTCACTTCAAAACATCTTGTTGGACCCTGTCAGTGACTTGACTCAAACATGTGTTTTCCTGAGATAAGTGGAGCTCAGGAAAAGATACCTAAGGAAGTACCAACAAGGGCAGTGTCTGCGTCCACCCCTCCTCCAAAGCCACCTTTTTGTTTCCTTGTTTTGTTTTAGATCCCTCCCTTGCTTGGAGGCAAATTTGGGACCCACTAGGGAGTCCTCTGCTCTCTGTATACCACTAGAGCCCCCCCTACTGCCAAAGAAGAAACTTTCTGTCCATGATCCTGGCTTGATTCAACATGTGTGACTTCACCATGTGTTACTGAAGAATGGCTTCCTATACCCGATTAAGATATAAACCATGATTTGAAATCCACAATGGCTGGGTGAATTCTGAGATGGCGGGGAGTTGCAGGGTGCCCCAGTTTCTTTTATCCATACCACAGGAGCCGACCCACCACTGTTGTGGGCCATTTGCTGTGGAAGGAAAGACCTCTGTGGTTGCCTGGCATCAGCATATTGAAATAAAGGCAGATCTGGACTCTGCCCTGTAGTGCATAGCTGACCGCCAAGATCTGCATATGTGAGCATAGTTAGGTGTGTGTGTGTGTGTGTGTGTGTGTGTGCTGACATTTACTTGCCCACCTCCACAGCTGTGAAAACCAGCTGTTCCCAAAAGACGGTGGAGATAGGTTGCGACTGATTTCTTCCCCAACTGCCTTCAAAAGTCAGAGTAATGCAGAGTGTTACAAAGAAAGCCTGTTTGGCGACAAGTTTACCCTGTTTCCTTCAAATCTGGCTAGTAGTTGCCTTCCCTTTGCCTTTTAAAAAGATAACAATAAAGTCTCCCGGGCAGTTAACAATAGCAATTAACTTTTATTCAGTGTATGATATTGGTGCCCCTTATTTTTTAATATTTGGGGGGAGTGGGGTATAGTGTGTGTCTATTTTAACCACATTGGTGGTTTTAGATTATTTTAGCTAGCTGCTTTAACGTAGAGTGGAAGGGGTAAGAAATGGCATTGGCTGACATAGCTTTTCTGAGGCATTTAAACAGCCTGATGCAGTCATGAGAAAATCAAGATCTTTTTCTTTTTTGTCTCTCAATGAACAGGCTGAAGCCCCCACCAGTTCGTGTACCTCAACAGTTTCTGTCAAGCACCTCAGACTTCAGGCCTCCCGAGTCCCCAGTGGTACGGGGATTGGGGTTGTGGGCTACGCTCCGCAAAATTGTAAGCAGATGGCAGCAGTGATAGCTAAGAAGAGTGGTGAGAAACGGGGGTATTAAGGGAAGCCACAAGACCAATTCTGTTTCTCTCTCAATCTGCTGGATCTTTTTAGGAACATGGAGAAAGGAATGAGCTTTCTCATTCAGAGAAAACACCCCAGAAAATTGCAGAAAGAAATGCTTTCCCCTTGGCACAGGAAATGGACACCCAGCCAGAAAAGGATGGTATGGAGGAGATTTTATCTGTCTCCCTTTGGTAGGATCAGTTTTTATCCCAAAATGGAGTGTTGTTCCAAGTAGACTAAGACAAGTCCCTGATGTTTTCTTGGCAAGGTTTTTCAGAAGTGGTTGGCCACTGCCGCCTTCTTCCTGGGGCTGAGAGAAAGTAATTGGCCCAAAGTCACTCAGCTGGCTTTATTAGGGTCAGCCTTTTTTTCCTGCTGAGGATTACTTTTGCTCAGGGATAATCTGTTGGGGTGTCAGAAGGTGAAGAGGGCTGAAGCAAGCCGGTTATTGCTTGTGCCTCAGTCGGCAACACTGTGCTCTTATCTGCTTTGCTGTATCTCCCAAAGGCCCCTGGGAGAGATCCTTCCCCACCTGTGCTCCCACAACAGCCAAAAAAATGAAGTCGGGACCTTCTCTATACCCAAAGTATGCTCCGCTGATTTTGATTGGAAGCCACATATGCCAGCTTTGTATTAGTTGCAGGATGCATGTATGGATAGTAGAGTTCTAAAAAGCTGTGTAAGTTTGGGTTAGGAGCCACTGTGGGACCCCTGTCGAATCTCCCTTTAGGGGTAAAGGCTCGTGCAAATGAAAGCAAGAGGGTTGGGCCGGAACTTTTTTTCTCTCTACTGGTGTTTTACACATCCTTAATTAAATCTAGGGAGTTCCATCAAGCTTGCTTGCAAGGAAGTATCCAAGTTCCTAAAGATTAGGGAGATAATTAGGGATAATATTCAATAAGAATAATAACATCTGTTGTGGTCTTCCTTTTCTTCTCTCATCAGCTTCTCCTACTCAGCATTGCTTTGACTTGGATGACCTTTTAAGTTCTGCTCCAGAACTCAGATCTGACCCCCAAATGCAAAGCAGGTAAGGGAATGTATTTACTACCTCTGAGCAGAAAGCACAAGTTGGGAAACTATAATTAGTATACACCTGACTAGAGATACTTCTCCAATGGAATAAGAAAACACCTAGGCCTTTCTTTCCTGCCATCTTAAACTCAGCATGATCTTACCATCCTCAATCTTCTGCCATTTCCGGTCTCCTCTTCACCCTACTGATGCTGTCATTTGAAGGAGAGTTAGCTCTTCTAGGCATCCTAATTTCTGCTTTGGAGGATCATGTACCACTGAGTTTGATAGCCAGACAGGCAGCTTCTCTCCCTTCACATGTCTCTTCTGCAGCTGCTGTTTTGAAAACATTGCAGTCTTGGGATGTAATGGGAGGAAGGAATAACCCTGAAGAGCAGGAGGAAAGGCTGCACCAAGATGACAGTCAGATAAAGGAAATCTGAGTCCAGGACAGAAATGTAATTTGAGAAAGCGTCTCAGACATGACCCTTGCTAGTTTTCACGAAGATTAGGGAGTGGGGGAGCGCATTGAGACTTGCAAGATTCTGTTACTGTAACCTTATAATAAAAGTAATACTGTATTAGCTTGTGTGTTTTTGGTTTCCAAGTTTGGTCTTTTTTGGAGGGCTGACAACAGTTTTGCCAGTCTCAATGTGCTTGGGTCTTGTCTAAGATGCTTTCTCAGGTTACAGCTTTGGCCCTGGACTCAGATTTCTTTTTATCTCACTGTTGTCTTGGTTGTGGCTCTTCCTCCTGTTCCTCAAGGTTATTCCTTCTGCCCACTTCATGGGATAGACCAGGGCTTTCCAAAGTTTTCCCGCGGCGACACACCAACCGCCGTTGGTGTGTCGCCGCGGGAAAACCCGGAAGTGCTGCTGTTGCGGCAGCGCGCAAAAACCCGGAAGCGCTGCTGCCGCTTTCGGTTTTTGCGCGCCGCCGTGGCTGCGGCGCTTTCAGATTTTCGTGTGTCGCCGCGGGAAAACCGGGAAGCGCCGCCGTGACTGCGGCACTTTCGGATTTTTGCGCGCCGCCGTTGGTGTGTCGCCGCGGGAAAACCCGGAAGCACTGATGGCCCGGTGGCGCGCCATCAGCGCTTCCGGGTTTTGACGCGACACATCTGGGCCCCGCAGGCGACGCACTTTTGTGTCGCGACACACCGTTTGGAAAGCTCTGGGGTAGACAAAGAGGTGCCATACTGAGGGCAACCGAGTTCACATTCTCCTCCAGTGACCCTCCCTCAGCACAGACATTATCCCTCACCCATTCACTGATTTCTGTTTAGTGTGGTGTCAGACATGACTGCGTCTTATTGGCAGGATGGAGGCGGGTGGGGACTCTTGTCTGTCTATCTGTCTGTCTGTCTGTCTGTCTCTCAGCCCCTTGAATACCACCCTCGAGCGCAACATGGTCTCCCTTTTCGCCGAGGTTTCAGGCCTCAGCCCCGAACTCCTCACCGATATGGATGACGGTGCTGATTTGCAGGGTAAATATAATGTTTCTTTCTGCATTTTTTCCCTGCTGGGACTTATTCCCTTCCCCAAGAATCCTAGCTTGGTTGTCACTCCCCGAAACCCCTGTAACTTCCAATTTATGGGGAATTCAGATTTGGATGCCTAAAGAGCAGATGTCACCGATGTCCTTGTTGACTGTCTTTGCAGGGGATGCCTTAGAAACCTTGATAGCAGAAAACACTCGGCTTCAAGAGGCACGGTAAGTCCGAGCACCTATTTTGCCCTGCTAAATTAACGAGAGCCAGAACCCTTGTTAAACACAGATTCAGACCTGCTGCGCCTAAGACCGCTGGTGTTTTAGTTGGGCTCAGACTCAGCACTTCCTTCTGGGCCTTGCAGCCCTCGCTGGCCTTAAAATCTTTATGTCCTTGGCCATCCCGTCCACAGAATCGCTCTGGATGCAGCCCGCCGCCATCTTATCAACCGCGTGGAGGAGCTCAGTGGAGAGCGTGAATCCTTACGGATGGAGCATGAGAGATCCCTGGCTGACCTGAGTTGCTGCCAAGCGCAGCTGAAAGAGGCAGAGTTGGAACTTCTTCGGTAAATCTTGGCAACTCTACTGTATTTATTCCACCTCTTTGTCTACCAGCCAACCCTGGATTTGATAAAACAAAGTACAGGTAGACCTCCCTTACCGACTGCCTCGTGCAGCAACCATTTGAAATTACGATGGTGCTGAAAAAAATAACTTTACAACCAAGGCGCGCATTTACGATCTTCGCAGCATCGCTGAGTCACGTGATCACCATTACAGTCACTACGCATTGTCCTGTGCCTGATCCAGTTTTTTTCTCCCCCCCCCCCCACTCGCAGAGTGGAGAGATTGGAGAGGAAGGGATTACAAGAGAGTAAGCGGGCACACAATGGGGAATACACATCGAAAGGAATGCACTAGCGCCAGCTGTTTGCCTAGTGTGCTTGGGGCTCAGATCCACATTAGCACCGGCTCTAGCACATTCCTTTCGATGTGTATTCCCCATTGTGTGCCTGTTTACTCTCTTGTAATCCCTTCCTCTCCAATGAATGTAAACATTAATTCCCTTCTTGCTAATTATCCCAGCTCGGGGTGAGCATTCCAAAGGGTGGGGGAGTGGGGAAAAAGGAAAGCTGAAGTAAAATTGTAAGCACAGTTGCAGTCACGTGATTTTCCACTTAGCGACTGAATTGCCAGTCCCAATTGTTGTTAAACGAGGATTACCTGTAGAGCGGCATCTCAAAGTGTTAATATGGAATGACTATCCATCCAGAGGCACCCAGGAACTTATGGAGTAATGTGTTTTTAAGTAACCACATTTCTGGGATGGGGCATAATTTCATTTTATTTTGTCACAGATTTCTTCCAAATGATCCAATGTTTGTGGTTCTTCTCCCTTTATCCCCATAACACCCCTGTGAGGGAGATAAGGTTAAAAAGGACTAGCTGAAGATTTCGCAGTCAGTTTTTCATCTGAGCAAAGATTTGACCCCAGAACTTTCCAAAGCTCAGTGTGACTGTCGCTGAATGGCACAACATGCCAACAGCATCATTTAGAGAGCTTATTGCAGAAAGACATTCATTTTTATTCACGCTGGTTACATTTAATACAACTTGTAGTTTTGGAATTTTACGATATCTTATTTCTGTGTTGGCAGCTATTGCTCCCACCGTAAAAATCACAGCAATCACCCTCATCATCCACATAATCTATGGGCATACATCTGTTCAAACCCTGACTCATGTTTTTCAGTGCTAATGTGTTCTAGAAAAGTAACAGCTTTAAAGGGTGCTGTGGCTTCACCTGGATGTTTGAATAGACCAGTGTTTTCCTTTTTTAAAAAAAATAATTTTATTAAAAGTTTTTAAAAAGAAGATAAAAACCAATACAAAGTAATACAAAGTAAGAAAGAAAAAAGAAAAAGAAAGAAATCAAGGAGAAAGCTAAAAGTGCTAAAAGTGCAAGAAAGGAAAAAAAGTAAAAGAAAAATAGAAAAGAAAGAAAAAAGATTCAAAGAAGTGGTTTCCGATCTTCTTTACAGCATTACAATGATAAATTTACCTCTTTCTCTAAAGTTACAATGGCTCTCTTCTTTCTATAATCTATCCTGTCTAATCATCAAAACCATAAATTATAAGTTCATTTTTTTCTGTTTTCTGCAAAAAGTTCATAAGGGGTTTCCAGTCAGCAATAAACATACAGTAGATACGGTTTTTCCTCTAATCAAAGAAGTCAATTTAGCCATCTCAGCAAGTTCCATCACCTTCACCAACCATTCCTCCATTATCGGTATTGCCAAATCTCTCCATCTTTGTGCATAAAATAATCTCACTGCAGTTATCATATACAAAAGCAAAGTTCCATGGTCGATGAAGGTTCTCAGTCATCCAGGTGGAATTGTCTGTAGCTTGAATCATGTCAACTGGATTTCTATTTTCTCAGTGGAAACGTTTCGCTCCTTATCCAAGAAGCTTCTTCAAAGTTCCATGGATTTTTTCCAACTGTTTGTCCATCAGTCCCCAAAGAAAGACCTCTGGTCTCAGTTGTATATTAATTTTAAAAATCCTCTGAATCAGTGTATGTATTTGAATTCAAATTTTTCTAGCTTTTTCACACGTCCACCAAGCATGATAAAATGTCCCTTGTTGTTGTTCACATTCCCAACATGTATTTGAAGTGCCTTTATACATTCTAGACAATTTCTCTGGTGACATATACCAACGGTACGTCATTTTGTAAAAATTCTCTTTAAGATTATAACATAGTGTAAATTTCAATCCTTTCAACCATATATTTTCCCATTGTTCCATCTATATATTATAAACAAAAATTCTAGCCCACTTTATAATACATTCTCTTACTTGTTCTTTTTCTATTTCAAATTTCAATAGAAGTTTATACATTTTAGCAATTACACGTTCATCATTTGTACATAATTCCATTTCAAACTCAGTCTTAAAATGTTCAGAATGATAAACTCTTTTGTCTTCTTTAAATCTTTCTAATAACTGTAAATATTGACAACTATTGGCAACTATGCCCCTCTGCCATCAGTTCTTCTCTTGATTTTATTTTGTATTCCCTTTGACAAAACTCTAGTATCTCACTATAAGTTAGCCATTTGTATTTGCCTATTATTTCTCGTCTATAACATGCTTCTTGTGCTGAGAGCAACAAAGGTGTTTTCGGCCACAGCCTGGATTTGTATCTATTCCATATTCTCAATATGGCACGTCTAACATAATGATTTTTAAAATCCACATTAACCTTGACTTTGTCATACCACAAATACCCATGCCATCCAAATCTCAGGTCATGTCCTTCTAACTCCAAAAGCCTTCTATTTCTCAGCAGCACCCATTCTTTCATCCAAACCAAACAGCAAGCTGCAAAATACAATTTCAAATCAGGTAAACCCAATCCTCCTCTTTCCTTTGCATCCTGTTAACACCTTATATTTAACTCGTGTTTTTTTCCCCTGCCACACAAATTTAGATACATCCTTTTGCCACTGTTTAAATGGTGCATCAGTTGTCAAAACAGGTATTGTCTGGAACAAAAACATCATTCTAGGCAGGATACTCATTTTTATCACAGAACTGATGAATAAAACAGGTTTTAAGATTGAGAAGAAAGTAAAATATCTGGGTATCACTATGACAGATATGAATTGTATGTTATTTCAAAATAACTATGTTAAGACATGGAATGAAGTCTTATTTTGTATTCCCTTTGACAAAACTCTAGTATCTCACTATAAGTTAGCCATTTGTATTTGCCTATTATTTCTCGTCTATAAAATGCTTCTTGTGCTGAGAGCAACAAAGGTGTTTTCGGCCACAGCCTGGATTTGTATCTATTCCATATTCTCAATATGGCATCTCTAGCATAATGATTTTTAAAACCTACATTAACCTTAGCTTTGTCATACCACAAATATCCATGCCATCCAAATCTCAGGTCATGTCCTCCTAACTCCAAAAGCCTTCTATTTCTCAGCAGCAAAAGATACATTAAGATGGGAGAAACTACAATTGTCATTGCTGGGGAGAATTTCTGTGATAAAAATAAATGTCCTGCCTAGAATAAATAGACCAGTGTTTTTCAAACGTGACAACCTTAAGATGTGTGGACTTCAACTCCCAGAATTCTCAGAGTTGAAGTCCACACATCTTAAAGTTGCCACGTTTGAAAAACTGGAATAGACTGTTGTGTATTTGAATATTATGGCTGCTGCCTTTTAATCCTTTTTTTTAAACCCTGGGATATCTTAATTAAAATTAATATATGTGCATGAGTACACTGAACTGGTTATGTGATTTCTGATCCAGTTCTAGGATATTGAAACTATTATGGATTTTCAAAACAAAACAAAACACGTGTTCATATTTAAGTCTTTCATCCTTTGAATTTCAGGATCCGGCAGGAATTTAAGGAATCCAGGCGTTCCAGTGAGGACGGAGAGGTAACTACCACAGACCCCCCTCCTGCTGGGGTTCATCCGTACCTGGCAGAGGTGTTGAGGTCTCTGGGATGCAGATGGGAGAGGCAAGAGTGTAGACCAGCCTGATGCCCTCCAGATGTGTTGGATGTTTCCATCCAAAGGCATCAGGCTGGAACATTCCAGGAACCACTGCCCCAATACATCTGGAGGATACCTCGCTGGGAAGACTGGGCTTTGGGTAAAAGAGGGATTCAGAGCTTTGGATGGAGAAAAACACATCTGGGCTATTGAGGGAAGGCTGTCCATTTCCTCAACAGGCTCAGGGAGGGCTGTCCCGAACCCAGCGGTTCACCCGGGCTGAGATGGCCCGTGTCGTGATGGAGCGTAATCTGTATAAAGAGAGGCTGATGGAGCTGCAGGAAGCGGTTCGGCGCACTGAGCTTTTGAGGTGAGCCGTATTCAGGATTGCAGAGAGACAGTGTCTATCCTCCTGTCCTTCTGTATGGCCTTTGCCGCCAACCCTTCCCGCTGAATCAGAGAGCGGGGCCGCCATTTGGTTTAGAACTTGTCTTGGCTAACTGAGCCATTGCTCTTTCTAAAAAGTTTGGGTTGCTTCCTAGCCAAACTCTTTGGGGTGACCTGGAATTGAGTGGGGATTTTTCCATCCCTTGCTTCTGGTCCAAGGATTTCTTTTTCTCCTTCCCTGAGGTAACAGCATCCCAGGGACCAAGATAGGAGAAGAGAGAATGTCTCTTTTCCGAGGCTGACTAAGCAGCTGCAGCTAAGGAAATGAGTTATTCTGGGAGTGGGAATTACAGGTTGGTGAGGCTTGTATTCCAGTCTTAGCAACCTCCCTGGTCACATTTAGTGCTCTCTCCAGAAGTCACACACCACGAGGGGCGTGGTGGCTCAGCGGGTAAGGCGCCAGGGTTGTTGATCAGAAGATCGCAAGTTCGGAGGTTCGAATCCCTAGTCCCGTGTGACGGAGTGAGCTCCCGCACTCGCCCCAGCTCTTGCCAACCTAGCAATTCGAAAGCATGCAAATGCAAGTAGATGAATAGGTACCACTTTGGTAGGTAGGTAACAGCGTTCCACGTGCGTCATGCCGGCCACATGACCGTGGAAACGTCTTCGGACAACGCTGGCTCTTCGGCTAACAAACGGAGATGAGCACCGGCCCCTAGAGTCGGACACGACTGCACAAATGGGGGGGAGGGGGGTACCTTTACCTTTTGCCTTACCACAAGTCCTGTTACTAACTAGAACAACACCGGCTGGATCCTTTCCTTCTCTGCCTTTTTTCTTTAAAACTGAAATACGTGCAGTTTTATTTTTATAGCACACTTTCCCACTCTAAGTTCACTTTGCCACTTAAAGGACATAAGATGTGTTAAGGTTTATTTTAAGAGTATATTTTAGTCGTAAAATTCTCAGGGTATTTATGAAATATAAAAAATGCAGTTTAGGTAGATAGTCTTTATATCCGCTAACCCAACTGACTTAAAAAGCTTTGTTTTTCACTCAGTTACAACTGTAACAAATTAATTCATTATTTTTGTCAGTTTGACAAGTTGGCTGAAAGTAAAGCTGAAGACAGATGACAGAATTACAAGTCTGGCCTTTAGACACCTCAATTTGTTCACAGGTTTTGAAAAAGAGCTGAGGAAAACAGGAAAAAAAACAGTAACAGTCATTGCATAGAAATTTTGCCTCTAGACAAAATTCAGTCTTCAGTCTCATTTTCTGAACTGATACGACCATCAGCAATTTCTGTTTGTGCTGAGCCTGAAACTTTGTTTTTATTCTTTTGATAGACTTCTGATTTTGGCAAGTAAAAATCTGTTCAGGCTCAGACGAGCTTCTCTGTTCTTTCACACGTTTAAACACTAAAGTTTCTATATACAAAGAGCTGGAATAGTGAATGGTCTTCCCATGACAAGTTATTCTAATAGAACAGATTTAAGTGTCACCTTTCTACTCTTTCCAATTTTTCCTGATTTATTTTTTTAAGCCAACAAACAAGGTGGGTGGGTGGGTGGGACTGCTTTTTACCAAATCTTCATATCTCTAGTCCAGTGTTTCTGAACCTTGGGAACTTTAAGATGTGTGGACTTCAACTCCCAGAATTCCCCAGCCAGCATGGCTGGCTGGGGAATTCTAGGAGTTGAAGTCCACACATCTTAAAGTTCCCAAGGTTCAGAAACACTGCTCTAGTCCCTAACTGTTGTAGCTTTCAAGTGCCAATCTGTGTTTAAGCAGTGATTAGAATAGAATCGAGAACCAGTTCGGTGTAGTGGTTAAGGCGTCAGGCTAGAAACCGGGAGGCCGTGAGTTCTAGTCCCACCTTAGGCACAAAGCCAGCTGGGTGACCTTGGGCCAGTCACTCTCAGCCCTAGGAAGGAGGCAATGGCAAACCCCTTCTGAAAAACCTTGCCAAGAAAACTGCAGGGACTTGTCCAGGCAGTCTCCGAGAATCAGACACGATTGAACGGATTAAAAAAAAAAGAATAGAATCAGGAATAGGCATGGATTGGATACGTTCTTCTTTTTCCTAGTGGCTCTTCAGAGTGAGAGAATGAATACCGTCAATGCGCGGGGGCCGACGCCTCTAAATAATTGTTTATTTCTTCTTAGGGCTTCACGCGAGGAACAAGCAATTCAAATGAAGAAATCATCCTTTTGGAAAATGTAGGTGCTGCCTAAGAACTACTTCAGTAGTGAAAGCTGAGCTGTGTCGTGATTCTGCCATGGAGTGTTCAGCCGCGGGGACCCAACTCCGCATCCTGAGCATCATCTTTTCTTTTGCTTTTGGGACAAAGAACATTTCTAGGTCTCCTGGGTGCAAGCATTGACTTGAAAGCATGTGGGAGGACAATGCCTAGGGATATTTATTTATTTATGTATTAATCAAATTTATCACCACCCATCTCTACAGCAGTAGACTCTTGGCAGTTTACAATAAAATATTAAAACTAAAAACCTATAAATCTTAAAATACAATCCAATAATAAATAGTAAAAATCCAAATGATGGTAAGATCTTAAAAGGAGGACACCACTAAGCCAACCACCCCCAGGAGGAACTATTACCTCCTTCGTCCCAAGCAAGGCGGCAGAACCAGGTCTTTAAAGACCTCCGGAAGGCCTGGAGCGAGGGCGCCTGCCTCACCTCCGGCGGCAAGATATTCCACAGGGCAGGTGCTATCGCAGAGAAGGCACGCCTCCTGGACCCCGCTAGATGAAATTCTTTTATTGACGGGGTCCATAGCATGCCCTCCCTGCATGACCGGGTGGGGCAGGTAGATGTGATCGGGATGAGACGGTCCCTCAGATACCCTGGTCCCATGCCATGTAGGGAAGCATATTTCAGAAGCTGTAGCTTAAGATTTCTAGCTAGGCAGCCTCAGCTGCTATTTATTGCTAGATCCCTGGAACAGAAAGGGAATAAAACTTCGCAGGCAACAATTTCCATGCTTCTGTTTGTTTGTTCAGGTCACCAAGGTCTCCTGCCCTTAGTGCAGAAACCTACTGCTAACTTGCTTTCAGATTTTTTGCTTCTTTTTTAGAATGGACTCCTGGCCCTTCTCTTTCCTCTAACCATATTGGTTTCCTTCTACCCCCACCCCGGCAGTTTTGATCATCTATTCAGCCCATCAGATTCTCCTGAGAGCACAACTGCCTCCCCTCTGCCCCCGGGGAGGGCCCAGCCCAGCCCCAGCAGCCGCAGAGATTCCGGACGGAACACCCTGAGATTCATCCCACGGGCAACCTCGCCCACTGAGTAAGTTTACAAGAGAGTAGACCCAACTTCTCAATTCCTCTCACCAGGAATCCTTGGGAACTCAATGCAAGCTTGTTTGGCTGCGTTTTTACCAGTAATCTGCCCTGCTCAATTTGGCTTGCACTGTTTGCTCACAGCTCTTGCAGGGTCTCAGTGGATTGTTTCTCCCCCCCCCCTCCGCCTTTGGGGTAGAAATCTTTCTTCTCCCGTTAACCTAAAAATCTTTTTCCCCTTCCTACTTGGAATGATGCTGTGAGTCCTTGATGCAGGCGTGTACCTTCCACCAGTATATACAAGCTTGTCTGCTTTGTAATGGATTGGATTGTCCGTCCGTTTAACACAGGGCTGACGGCTCCCCACAGCAGAAGCGGCGAGAACTGTACTGTGAGATCCGCTCACACATCTGGCAGGAGCATGGCCGGGCACAGATCCATGGGTGGAGCCAGCCACCTTCACATCAGGTGAGCGTTTTTGGCACGCACGCTGGGATTCCAGGCTTTGCGGTTACCCTACCTACATAAATCCCATGTTGAGACACTAGTCCTCATGAATTAATGCTTTTAATGTGATCTTATCTGGATGGAGAAAAACACAAGTTGTTGTTGTTGTTGTTGAAATGTACATGCTGCCCAACTCCCAGCAACTCTGGGCAGTTTATGCATTGTTTTAAAAAAAGAAAACAACAAAAGACAAAAATGAAGAGTAAAGACAGCAAGAATGACAAAACGGGATGGGAGCAAAGGAAAACAGCCCACCCAAATTAAAGGGGGCTTCAGTCACCCTCATCAAAGGCCTGGGAGAAGAGGACTATTACATGTGCGTTTTATCACTCCCGAAATGGGCAACTGACTGGCATCCACCTGGAAAACAAATCCACGGCATTTGATCCTCTGAATTAATGAGGGAGGGCATGGTGTCTTAACTTTTTAACTTTTTCTTACCCAGTAAAAAAAGGTTCTATCCCCAGCTGGGACCTATTAACATTTCAGACTGAGTTTCTGCCCATTAATATGGGGTAACATTTTGCTGCAGGACCATGACTCACCGTCAGCAACTACTGATGTACCTGTTCTTGCGCAGCTGCGTTTGCTGGACCAGAAGGACCCCAGTACCAAGGTGATGAAGCACACTGTCTCCAAATCCTGAACAGTTGACGGCTGCTTTTCTTTTTCCCAAATTAAAAGGGAAGGCCACCTTGAGTAAATCCTAATAAAATTAGTATGATTCCACTGCGGTAGCCTGCAAATAAGAGGTTTGTGGTAAAGGCTGTAGGAGTAAAACTGGGGAAGCCAGAGCAGAGACCAATACAGAGAAATTGGGGGCAGGCCAATCTGTGGTGGGACTGGTTTGGATGAATCAGTCACTTCTGATTCCGAAGGATTACAACCCCAGTCAAGATTGAGTGGAAAGGAGGCAATGTGGACCAGAGAAATCTCAGATCAGAGATTCCAGGCAGCCGCCTATAGCAGAGCTTTCCAAACTGTGTGTCGGGACACGTTAGTGTCTCGGCTGCAGTGTCTGGGTGTGTCGCGGCTGCTGCTGCCTCCGAGCCCTGCCAGGATTCTGCGCAGGTCCTAGTGCCTGCCTTGTGCCTTGCTGCCTCCAAACCTGCTGTGATTCCGTGCAGGTCCTAGTGCCTGCCTTGTGCCTTGCTGCCTCCAAACCTGCCCTGCCAGGATTCCACACAGGTCCTAGTGCCTGCCGTGTGCCTTGCTGCCTCCAAACCTGCTGTGATTCTGTGCAGGTCCTAGTGCCTGCCTTGTGCCTTGCTGCCTCCAAACCTGCCCTGCCAGGATTCCACGCAGGTCCTAGTGCCTGCCTTGTGCCTGGCTGCCTCCAAACCTGCTGTGATTCCATGCAGGTCCTAGTGCCTGCCTTGTGCCCTGCTGTAAGAGTGTGTCGTGAAATGATGCATGTCTAAAAAGTGTGTCATCAACATGAAAAGTTTGGAAAGCTCTGGCCTATAGGCTCAGAGGAAACTTTTAATTTCTCTGGTGCCTCTCTTGGATGATCTGATTTGGGAATTCCTGCAGCAAACACTTCTGAGTGCAGGTCAGATGAATATTCTGCATCAACCCTAGCAAAAGAATGGATGGATATCAAGATCAAGTTTGCTTCTCTCTCATTGCAGCTCTGGTGCGCTGCAGCATCTGTTGGGCTGGAGCCTCGAGAAACACCACAGATTGTAAGCACTGACTGATTTCTGTCCTTGCTCCCTTGTAGATTTGCACAACACAGCCCCTGTCACACTTGGGAATTCTTTATGCTGACCTTCTGTTTGGGAGTCACTTGTACCCTTAAATCTAGCCTTTCCTGAATCTTCTGGGTGTGTTGGAACCCCAACTCCCAGAATTCCCTAGCCAGCAAGGTAGCTGAAAATTATGGGAATGATGGGAGATGTCCTCCTAATATATCTGGAATGGCGCCAAGATGGAGAACGACTGTCCTTCCCTTTCCCATCCTCAACTCTATTATTGGATGGTATAAATTCTTGTTATTGGACAATTCAGGCCTTGGAAAGTTGCATTTTCAAGTGATAGTTATTTATTGTGTTTACCTGAGCAAGTGTGTGTTGTGGCACAGAAGAACCCAAATGAGGGCTGAACAGTTAGAAAAAATACTTTTCCAGTTTGTGTAAGGTTTCTTGCCAGCCTGCCTAAGATTTCAGATTGAGAGCTGCGGGTGGTTGGCGGCTCAAAGATGGGAATGGTGCTTTATGAATGCCTGGCTTTTCCTGACCCTTCTCTTCATTTCCTTTCAGGGTAACCCCCATTGTTGCCCCACCGGCAGCTCTCAGCTGTGGGTGGCTGCTGGGACCCACTCGGCTAGCGAAGTTACACTCTTCAATGCCCCCAGCACTAATCAGCTCCTAGAACATTTTGTGCTGCCCGGAATTCACGTCCTCTCTATTGCTTGTGTTCCTGGTCAGTGAGAGGAAGGACGGGGGCGGGGGGGGGGCATTTGGGAGGTGGGATCTGACAAACTGTCCTAAGGAGCAGGGAGAACAATCCAGGATTCTGTTGCCCAAATACCCAGGAGTGAGAGACTTTCTGTGAAGGGTGAGGTTATGAAGCCCTGGGTAAAGGTAAAGGTAAAGGTAAAGGTTCCCCCCGCACATTTGTGAGCCGTGTCCGACTCTAGGGGCCGGTGCTCATCTCCGTTTCTTAGCTGAAGAGCCAGCGTTGTCCGAAGGCGCTTCCACGGTTATGTGGCCAGCATGACGCATGCGGAACGCTGTTACCTACCCAGCGAAGTGGTACCTATTCATCTACTTGCATTTGCATGCTTTCGAATTGCTAGGTTGGCAAGAGCTGGGGCGAGTGTGGGAGCTCACTCCATCACACGGGGCTAGGGATTCGAACCTCCGAACTTGCGATCTTCCGATCAACAAGCCTGGCATCTTACCCGCTGAGCCACCACACCCCTGGTAGATAGGGCCAAGTAGGGCCTGGTAGATAGGACCAAGCCCTGGGTAAATAGGGCCAAAGCTTTCAGCCATTTTTTTGATGAAGAGTTTTGGGAATGGGATTTAATGGAAAAATCAACCTGATTTGGGGAAGGTTTGTGGGGAATTTGAGGGGTGTAATGGGTATCAGTACACTAAGGCATCCTTTTCACTCCCACTCCCACTCAAATTTTGATTCTACCCACACGGGGGGGGGTATTCTAGGGGCTACAAAAGTTTGGTGTTTTGTTGCAGACATCCTTTGAGTGGTGGGGGGGTCTATCCTCATAGGAAGAATCTCTCCAGGTTTGCACAGTATGCTTAACTCGTTTTCTGGATTTTCACTAACTAACCAAAGGGGATGGGTTTGCAAAACATGCTAAGCCATGGCCAAGGTAAAATAAACTAAACTTAGTGTATTGTACAAATGAGTCAGTTGGTCTTTAGGTGACCTGGTCGAGCCTTTCGTACAAACTCAGCCAAAGGCTCCAGTCTACATGCAACTGTAGTTCTTTTACATCGCACAATAATTGGACAGACATGTGTGTTTTGAATACCTTGGTTGTTTGGCTTAGAGGTCTGAGTTTAGAGTACAAGAGGTCCTGCTTTCAAATCTCAGTCTAACCTACATTTGAAGGAAACTGTAGCTCAGCCACGGAGCCTGAAAACCTGGAGAACTGTTGTTAATCCATGTTGATAGTACTTGGCCACGTGGACTTGGTCTAAGACAGGTTCCTATACAAAAGGAGTTTAAGGCAGGGCTTTCCAAACTTTTCCCGTGGCGACACACCAACTGCGGCGCGCAAAAACCCGGAAGCACCGCCACCGTGGCGCTTTCGGGGTTTTGCGCGCTGCCGCCGCTGTGGCACTTTCAGATTTTTGCATGCCGCAGCGGCGGCAGCAGCGGTGGCCTTGTGTGCAGTGCGAAAACCCGGAAGCGTTGATGGCCCGCGGCGGCGCGCCATCAGCGTTTCCGGGTTTTGACGCGACACACCTGGGCCCCGCAGGCGACGCAGTATTGTGTCGCGACACACAGTTTGGAAAGCTGTGGTCTAAGGCTTTCTTCCAAAGAGACTTTTCTAGATTGATTCTTTCATTGTTCAGTGCTTTGTGGATTTTTGATATTTATTCCCAAACTCAGGAATGTCTACATGTCCCTGATAAAGAGAATGGCCTAGGAGTTGAAGTCCGCACATCTTAAAGTTGCTGAGGTTGGGAAACACTGGTCTAGTAGCTTTGAAGGAGTCTCAAACTGGCCGTGAGATTTCAAAGCTAGGTCCCAATTTGTTGTGGGTTCCTGATAGATATGCTTCGCCTTCCCCAATGTCTTCTTCTATAGGCCTGACAGCACCTGTTGGTGAAAACCCAGTGGTAGAGCCGGAAATCCTTGAAGACCCCTTGGCACCCAGATCCGACAGCCATGAAGAAGCAAGGGAAATGGAGGCAATTGGCACAGAACCCACTGTCTGGATTGGGACGCAGGAGGGCTGGTAATTGAGACCAGAGTGGGGAAGAAATGAATGTGTCTGATGTAAGACGCCATTCCTGCGTGGTCTGCCCATGCTGAGCTGCTTCAGACAGTCTCTGTCCTCCTCCTCTCCTCCTACCAATCTCTTCTGGTTGCTACTGTTAGAGAGTAATGGTCCAGCTGCCATCTTGGGGAAAAGATGAAACTCACCTTGCTTTTACACTGGATATGCCCAACAGTGTAAAGGCAAGGCGATAGCAGAGACTTTAATGCTGTCTGCCGCATGCGAACAGCTGGTGAGTGGGGAGCTAGGAGTCCCAGCTGAAACTGGCACTGCGCCAGTGGCAGAGTTGGGAGGAGGGTTCTGGTGGATATTTCTCTCCTCTTCCTTCTGCTGTTTCTTTCTGCTTTGCAGTATCTATATTCATCGCGCTGTGACTGACTGGCGACGCTGCCAAGGCAAGGCATGTTTGAAGGAGGCTGTCCATTGCATTGTGTGAGTATGCAACCCTTGCCACATGGCTGGAAGTTGAGGAAGCCCCACTGAGCATCCCTGGTGGAAGGTGCCCGCCTTCCCATTCTAGTGCTGTTGAAACATTCCTTCGTCTTATTCTGCCCTGTCTGTTCCAGGCATACACAAGGCCGTGTTGTAGCTGCTCTTGCTGATGGATCTGTGGCCATATTCCATCGGAATGCAGGTATGGAATGTACCTCCTGCTTGGATGCCTTCCCTCCCCATTTCCCCCATGGTTGAGACCCTCTCATTACTTTCTTGATGAGAGAGATCGTATGGAAGCTAGGAAAGTAACAGAAGGGTAAATGGTCATAAATAATCAAGAGACAGAAGATGAGTCCATTGGCAGCCTGTCTTATGAACAGCAGCTAAGCCCAGGTAGCAAGAAATCTGGGAAGAAGCATTTCAAAGAGATTCTGCCTTAACAAACTCATTGTAAATGAGGGTTGGAAATTCTTCTTGCAGTTTCCAAGATTCTGTAGTTACCCAAAGACTAGCATTAAAGATACTTTACTGAAGTCTGTGTAGATCTTGCTTCCTTGATCTTCCTCGATCAAGGCTTGACGCTTGTCTTCTCTTAGATCGAAACTGGGATCTGCGCGCCCCACGCCTGGTTGAATTGGGAAGGCCACGGCGCTCCATTCGTTGCACCATCCCTGTGCTTAATTGGCTCTGGTGCGGTTACGGAAATCGAATCTACGTGCTGGATCCTCGTACTGCTCGCGTTCAGGTGAGCCTGTTGGGACGCGCGAGAATTATTGGAAGCTGTGGAAGCCAAGAAGCTGTACAGTGAAAGACTCAGATGGGGCTGGGTCAGGCTCAAGTTGGCTGGAATCCATTGCATCTAAATTCTTAGCAGATTCCATGCTCCTCTTGGATTTTCAGACATTTTTAGTTTTTTAACTTACTTTTTACAAAATTTGGGACTTGGTGGGTACTATCTAGCACAGGGCTTTCCAAAGTTTTCCCGCGGCGACACACCAACCGCCGTTGGTGTGTCGCCGCGGGAAAACCCAGAAGTGCCGCCGTTGCGGCAGCACGCAAAACCCCGGAAGCGCTGCTGCCGCTTTTGGGTTTTTGCGCGCCGCCGTTGGTGTGTTGCCGTGGGAAAACCTGGAAGCGTTGATGATGATCAGCGCTTCCGGGTTGTGTGGCGACATACCAGACTCTGTGTGGCGACACACTTTTGTGTCGCCACACACAGTTTGGAAAGCTCTGATCTAGCAGCTTCCAAATCGCCAGCTCCTGGTGCAAACGAAGGATGAATTCCTGAGATCAGTTTTGCAATAATGTAGCTCACATATGAAGTCCAAGACCTTGGAGAAAGAAGGATCACAACAGCCTTCTAGAACCTGGTGTCCTCCAGATATGTTACCAGTAGACTGACCATATTTCCTTGAGACAAAAACGGGACAAGAGGAACGGGCGGGGGCGGAGTGGCTGGTGGGGAGGGTGGAGGGGTCGCCTCCGCCTGTCGGCGCACGGGGGGGCGGGCGGCGCAGTGGGCGGGGGCAGAGCGGCTGGTTGGGGGGGCCCAGGGGGGTTCGCCTCCACCTATCAGCGTGTGGGAGGGGCGGGCCAGGCAGCACGATGGGCGGGGGCGGAGCACCTGATTGGAGGGAACCCGGAAGGGGAATTGCCTCTGCCTGTTGGCGCGCGCGGTGGGTGGGGGCAGGGGCAGAGCGGCTGGTTGGGGGGGGTGGGGGGGTTCGCCTCTGCCTATCAGCATGCGGGAGGGTCGGGCTGGTCAGCGCGATGGGCGGGGGCGGAGCAGCTGATTGGAGGGAACCCGGAAGGTGAATCGCCTCCGCCTGTCGCGGTGCTGGGACCACCTCTCCCACCTCCTTTGCCGTGCGCTGGTGGGCAGGGGCGATTCCTCCTCTGGGTTCCCTCCGGTCAGCTGCTCCGCCTCCGCCTCTTCCTGAAAAACGGGACAAAACCGGCATTTATGTTAAAACGACAGGACGGTTGAGAAAAGGGGGAAAAAAACGGGACTGTCCCGTTCAAAATGGGACGTATGGTCAGCCCAGTTACCAGTGACTGGGTATGATGGGAGTTGTCCCAACACTGGGAGAATATCAGTTTGGGAAAGGCTGGCCAACCTTTTGAAAGGGCTTTAAGCCAGTGGCAGGGCAGGTAAGGAAAATGCCATACTGGGTATTATGCCTGATACCATGGACAACCAAAAGCCATCAACGTAGACCAGATTTGGGCAACCTTTTTGAGCTAAGGATTTTTTAAAAAGCTAAACTAATTAAATGAAGAGAAGTATAGATGTGTACAACAGTATTAACAAAATAATTTAACTTCAAAATTAATGCAGGAAAAAAAATGATTGCCATACCGATGATAATTGGAATTCTAGGTGTAATGCCAAATAATTCCCCAAATATTTAGAAATTTTAAACTTAATGGACTTGGCACCACTAATTTTGCAAAAAAAATAATAATAAAAGTACCCTAACTGGAACAGCATACATTTTACAGCAATACCACCATGATTCTTAGATCCTTGGCTAAGAACTGAATTATTGGAGGTGCCATCAAGTCAGTGTCAACTCTTAGTGACCACATAGGTAGACTTTCTCCAGGATGATCTATCCTCAACCTGATCTTTTAGGTCTCTCTTTAATAATGCCCTAGAAAATTATGTTATAACTAAATCGACCATATTGCTTGAAAGTCTTCCTTTTGCTTCGTCAGAAAAAAAAATCTAGTTCAGAAGTTGACAAATATTGACAAACAACCCATCCCCAACTCATATACAGGTAGTCCTTGACTTACGACCATTCGTTTAGTGACCGTTCGAAGTTACGACGGCACTGAAAAAAGTGACTTACGACCGGTCTTCGCACTTAACAACCATTGCAGCATCCCTACAGTCACGTGATCAAAATTCAGGCAACCGGCATGTATTTACGATGGTTGCAGCATCCTGGGGTCATATAATCACCATTTGTGACCTTCCCAGCCGGCTTCTGACAAGCAAAGTAAATGGGGGAAGCCGGATTCGTTTAACAACCACATGATTCACTGAACAACCACAATGATTCACTTAATGACCACAGCAAAAAAGGTCGTAAAATTGGGTGTGACTCACTTAACAACTGCCTCGCTTAGCAGTGGAAGTTCCGGTCCCAGTTGTGGTCGTAAGTCGAGGACTACCTGTAAACATTGCTGCAAAATACATGTAGATTTGTCTTTCCAATGTTGTGATTGTTCTTTTAGCCAGCTGTGAGCCAGATAGAATCCTGGAGTTGAAAAGGATCATTTAGGTCAGTGTTTCTCAACCTTGGCAACTTTAAGATGTGTGGACAGGGGAATTCTGGGAGATGCATGACATCAGGCCGGTCACTCTCAGCCCCAAAACAGCATCCAGTGCTGCAACAGGCTGGCTGAAGGAACTCCCCTCGTTGCATTGTGCATTGATGTCGCCGCTGTGTGATCCAGACAAGCAAAACACAGACAAGCAGAGCCTGCAGTCCAGTGGGACAAACGCTAGGAAGACGTTTTGCTGTAAAATTGTACCTCAGAAATTTGGCATTTTCCCCTGAATTCCAAGAGTGATACCAAAGGGCCCACACCCAGCCGGCAGGCCATGGGTTCCCTGCACCCGTGCCAGAGAAAATTGGCGTGCCTGTCACTGGAACCTCGTTCCCTGCCACCAACTTCTTTTCCTTCCCCTCAGCGGTACTTTGAAGTGACTTCGCACCCCGAAAGCCATGTCCGGCACATGGCGGCAGCCGGTGGCGGCATCTGGGTTTCGGTCCGTCTGGAGACCACACTGCGTCTTCTCCACGCGGAGACAGGACAGCCGCTGCAGGAAGTGGAGCTGGGCCCCTTCATCAGCCGCATGCTTGGTGAGCGGCAGGTGCCAGCGGGCACCAAGAGGCCGGGTAGTGGCTACTGCAGAGGGCGGGAAGGAGTGGGCACGGCAGGACGTGGTCTGCAAGCTGCCCTGGTGACTGGGAGAATATGCAGGACTGGAGGGTTCTTGAAGGGTTAGAAGTTTTTATAGAAAGCTCCGGGGCTATTGTGGACTGCCGTTCCTCAGATCGTGCATTGTAGGCAGAACTCCCAGAGCAGGATTAGGTCCTTCGGATATCGCAGGAGGACAGCTCCCAGCATCTCTTCCCATGGCCCAAATTGTCTGGGGCTGCTGGAAATTGTAATCCAGCAATGCTTGGAGAGACACAGGTTGCCTAGTCTCATTCTTTTCATAAATCATGTGTGGACCTAGACAGGAGTTCTGGTATGAGATGCCCAGAGTCAGGTGGCATATAAATTTAGACGATGATGGTGGTGGTGGCGGCTCTTGTTACGACGTTGGTGCACAACTTCCAGAATTCCCAGTCATGACGGCTTTTGGGGAAGATGTGCCTCAACTCATCCGCAAAGCCCAGGTTGGGGAAAGCATATCTACCAGCTCACCCTTGCTTCCTCTTCCCCATCCTCCAGGGCCCAACAGCATTAGCTTAGCCTTGAACGTCTCAGCACTTGGTGCTTTTGGAAAGCGGCTGTGGGTTGGCACATCCGGTGGCACCATTATATCTGTGCCTTTTGTCTCTGGTAAGCAAATACGTGTTCCTCTGGTTGTGAGAAAGTTCATAGCTGTGCCACTTAGTTCTGTGATGGTTTTTCCTGTTTCTCTACAGAATTTTCTGAAAGCTCGAAGACTTCTGCCTCTGCTGGTATCCCCTATTGTGCTATGGAGCAAGCCCAGATCAGCTACCACGGGCACCGCGATGCTGTCCGTTTCTTTGTCTCTGTCCCAGGTAGTCCGCAAGAAACACTGGAAATCCATTTCTTGATTTTTTTTGGAGGATGAATTCTGGGCCAGGAAGGGCTAGCCATGCGCGTGGCACTTTAGCAGAGTATGACAGGTTTCTTCCCTGAGATGTTTCCAGATTTTCCTGGCATGGGAGAAACAACAGAGAAGGAGGAAGAAAGTGGGGGCTGTGAAAAACAAGGCATTCATTTGAGCATCTTGGCTGGGAATTTTTAGAGTTTGGGACCAACTATAGGCAGAAAATGCCAGATTGGGTGAGATTGGATTACAGGCAGTCCTCGCTTAACAACCACAATTGGGACCAGAATTTCGGTTGCTAACCAAAGTAGTCATTAAGCGAATCCAACCCGATTTTACGAACTTTTTTGCGGCAGTCGTTAAGCGAATCACCATGGGCATTAAGCGAACCAAGTGGTTATTAAGCGAATCATACAGTTCCCCATTGGTTTTGCTTGCCAGAAGCTGGCTGGGAAGGTTGAAAATGGTGATCTCATGACCACAGGACGCTGCAACGGTCATAAATGCGAACCAGTTGCCAAGCGCCCAAATTGTGATCACGTGACGGTGGGGACGCTGAAATGGTTGTAAGTGTGAGGACCAGTCGTAAGTTGGTTTTTCAGCACTGTCGTAAGTCCAAATCATCACTAAATGAATGGTTGTTAAGTGAGAACTACCTGTAATGTATTTTTAAAGTTTAAATCAACTATTTATTTATTTATTTATTTATTTATTTATTTCTCACATTTCTGTACCGCCCATTTCGCAAGCAACTATATATACAGTGTATACACACACACACACACACACACACACACACATATACACAAACACACACACACACATAAATACACACACACACATAGTATATCCCCCCAAAATTGGGCAGAGCCTTTAAAATAGTAGCTATGTTTTAAATGAACTGCATGAAACTTCAGTGGTCGGCTAATATAATGTCTTGCATTGCATGACAGCAGACTGTGTCTTTAATCAGCATTAGCAAAGGGTGAAGATTCTGGGCCAAGAGAAACTGGCTTTTGTACCATTGTATAAGGGTTGCATCCTGATTTTCTATAATTCTGATTCATGGGTGGGGCAGCAGGAAATAGGATCCTGAACTGCAGCTTTTCTAAATTTGCTTTTTTGTGTGTGTGGACTGTTTACTTTGTTTGTTTATTTTGGGCACATCTGGGGCCACATATATAACAAATTCCCAGACTGGCAGAGGCAACCAGAAAGTCCATATAGGTTAATTAGTGGGCAGTTTATCCTTTCTTTGCCATCCTGTTTGGAAGAAGTTTAACCTGCCTCATGGTGAATAGCCTGCATTTCCATCTTGGTTGCAGAGAAGGTCACCCTCCCCTGTGGCCTTGTGAAAATGCAAGCTAATAATATATATTTTTCTGGCTAATAATGTTTAATGGCCTTATTTACAAAACAGTTTTGATATACTGCCTTCATTAGCTTTTATTCCAGGGTTATTCAGAATACAAGTTTAAAAAAAAAGCAATAAAAGAGCTAAAATCAATAAAACACCTAACCTAAATAACAATTAGAATGGGTAGGTGAAACAATTCATTTCCAGTTTAAGTTTTACCTCCCCTCATTCCCTAAAATGCAACTCATTAAAACACATAGGAGAATAAAATACGTTAGCCAGAGCTCTTAAAATACAAGGCAAGTAGGTGCCTTATTTATTTGGTTGGTTGGTTGGTTGGTTGGTTGGTTGGTTGGTTGGTTGGTTGGTTGGTTGTAGACCAAAAGACAATCTATCCCATCATAGAGCAAGAAGACAATTTTTTTAAAAAAGAAAGAAATAGCTACTCTAGATCATATAAAGAGAGAAAACAACAGATAAAGAAATAGTAAAAATGGCTGGAAGAGAAAGGAGAATGGGAAAGGGAGGGTCTATCCGGGCGAGTCTAATCAAACAGGAATGCCTAGAGTTGGATCAGAAGCCATTCTTGTCAAATCCACCCTCTTCTATTTGCAACTGCAATGGGGCAGAATTTTGTGACTTTCGGGGTGATCACACTGGACTGACCTCTCGAAGAAAAAAGACGAGGCCAGTCCAAATATCTGCTGATGGGAGAGGAGATTTGTTCTAAGCACCAGGTGTGATACTGAGGGAAGGAAGGAAGATGGGTGTCATTTTCTATTCCTATCCAGAACAGGCCTGGAAATCATCATCACTATCATCATCATCATAATCTCAGTCCTGGTGCTTTTGGGATACATATAGCTCTGATTGCATTTCATTATTCTAGGATATGTGGATACATCAGCTTCAGAAAACCTCAAGGATCCACACAGCCGAGAGAAACCGAGCCAGCCACGCAGCTTGGTGCTAAGTGGCGGGGAAGGGTATATCAATCTCCGGATAGGTAAGCAGGGATGGAGAAGTTCCAGTGATCCAGGGGTGGCTCAGTTTCAACCCCAGCCACCCTGGCCAATGGCAGGAGATCCTGGGGAATTGTAATCCAGCCGTTGACTCGTCTGGGGAGGAAACAGGATTGGGATTTCTTTACAAAGAAGCGTCCTTCTTGGTTATGCTTGGGGTAGACCTGATCTCTTCTCACCTGGCCATTGTTCTCCTCCACGTCCAGGAGACAACACAGATCAGCACTATGGTGACCTGCTGCACCCGAACCCACGCCTCCGTCGAGCGGAGCGGAGCCACCTCATTGTCTGGCAGGTGCAGGCCTGAGCTGATGACAATGGGCGCAGCACTTGGGACGTCGCCTGGGAGGGAATGGCAGAGCTGCCAGATGTTGGCATTGCCTTCCCGTCATGGTTTCCTGTTCTCTTCCCTCGCTCAGGTTACCCCTCTCTAGGGTTTGCAGGGATTTTACATTTTGAGACCGGTGATGGGAAAAAGCCAGTGGAGGACTGGGATCTGTTTGGTGAACCCGACTGCATCGGGTGCCTCCTCTGATCCCCCCTTTGCTTTATATCATCGTTTCCATGCTTCCACACTGGAATGATGTGTTGGGCTATATAGACGTTTGAATGTAGACTGAGCCCCTTCAAATCCTGCTATTTTTGCTCATGCCACCCTCTGTAAAGAATAACAACATACCTCTTGCTGGACAGATGCTTGGGAGCTGAGAGCCATGAATTGTCTAGTACCAATGGGAATTGAAGGCAGGGCCGCAACTGGGGGGAGCAACCAGGGGGCTGCGCTGGGGGGGGCACCAAAATGACAACACCTCCCTCACCAACCCATGGGGGAGGGGTGCGGAATCCATGTTTGCCCTGAGTGACACAGACCCCAGTTGCGGTTCTGATTGAAGGCAGGGCATCAAAATGATTGGAGCCCCAAATGCCAAAAACCAGGAAGCTGGAAAATGATCTGGAAGAGAAGCAGCACCCCCATTGGTTGAAGCAAAGGCCTGTCCTTCATTTCTGGCTCCCCCACTTGACTGTGATTGCCAGATGCTTTTCTTGTTCTAGTGAGTTTGAACCTTCAGGAGCAGAACTGATGCATTACTCAAAGAGACCTCAAGGGGGAGCTTCCTTGTCTTTGCTCTGCAATCACAACAGGGATTGGTCAGTTCTTCTCTTGGAGTTAACCAAATCCTGCCTGGAACTCTGGAATGATGCATTTGCTTCAGGACACCACCGTGGTTTAATTTCTCAGGGTTGCTGTATGATGTTTATTTAACTTGCCAGGGATTGAGTCCTTGGAAGGAACTCAGCATCTATCTTTGTGGGATGGTTTCTCAATAAAGCTATTGTTATTTTTATTCCTGCTGTTGCTGGTACTACTACTGCTATTACTATTCTGATCTTGATCATCCTCTTGTTTGCTCAGGAACTGCATTTGGAGGCTTTATCCAAGGCAGCAGAAAAAATTTCTCACAAAAGAGAGCAAGAGACCTCTTTGTCTAAAGCAGTGTTTCTCAACCTGGGCAACTTTAAGACGTGGGGACTTCAACTCCCTGAATTCCCCAGGCTGGCTGGGGAATTCAGGGACTTGAAGTCTACACGTCTTAAAGTTGCCAAGGTTGAGAAACTCAGGTCTACAGCATTCCTGGTAGACAAAACCATACCTGCATTTTTAAAGCAGCTTAGATTATCTTAATGTAATGCTGCAGTAACTTGCTACAGTATTTATCCAAGGAAAAATAAGCATATGATAAAGCCCAACTGTTAATGTCCATTTGCATTCAGCAGGACAGTTTTTATTCCATTAGGAAAAAATGAGTTGTAAAATAGCTTTCCATTTGGCTAGACTATGAATGCTCTGCTGCATAATACTTGGGCCTTTTGATGCTAGCAGCTGGAGGATTCCTGATGCCATTTGTTGTATTATTTCTATGGCTACTACTGTTTTTTACTATTTAATGTTTCAACATCTAAAGCAGCCTTTCTCAACCTTTTGACCCTGGAGGAACCCTTGAAATATTTTTCAGGCCTCGGGGAACCCCTGCACATGCAGGCTCAAATATAGGCCAGAAGTTACAAACTTATTATATTTGTTTCATGTGCAGGCCTGTATATATGCATTAACAGTGTTCTTAAACTAAAAATAAAGAATGAAACTTACCACTTTAATGTGAAGTTGCCCGAATTTGAAATAATTTTTTAAATAAATCGTGATCTCCCAAGGAACCCCTAGTGACCTCTCGCGGAACCCTAGGACTCCACGGAACCCTGGTTGAGAAACCCTAATCTGAAGAGTTTTAAATGCTATACACTGATTTTAAAAAAGGAGACCCCTTCACGCTTGCGATCTAAAAATATAACATCAAAGAGAGAGGAGGAGGGGAGGAAAGGGAAACGCAAGTGAACTGAAAACCCCGCTGTCCCATCTCTTCTGCTGCCAGACGGTGAAATGACAGAGGAGATAAATGGTTCCAAGTTTCTCAAGTGAGTTGTTAGAATAGTATCATGCTGAACACAATTATGGGAAATTGAGGGCTCATATGGCAGGGAGATCTTATAGTCTTATACTTCATCTAACATCCTTCAGACAAGTTGAATCAACTTCTAGGATTCCACATTGGCTAGAAATTCTGGGAACTGGAGTTCAGACATCTGGAGGACATCAGGAAAATGCTACTATACTACACTTATCCCATAGGACAGGGGTCCCCAACCCACAGGCCACGGACCAGTACCAGTCCGTGGCCTGTTAGGAACCGGGCCACACAGCAGGAGGTGAGCGGTGGGCGAGCGAGCGAAGCTTCATCTGTATTTACAGCCGCTCGCATTACCGCCTGAGCTCCGCCTCCTGTCAGATCAGCGGCGGCATTAGATTCTCAAAGAAGCACGAACCCTACTGTAAACTGCGCATGCGAGGGATCTAGGTTGCGCGCTCCTTATGAGAAGTCAGAATCCGACACTTATTTTAGTCTGAGCGTGGCCCGCCCGTTATTTTATTTACCACTTCTGTCCGCGCCTCTTTCCCGCACTGCGCACTTGTCTCATAAAGTGCACAATAAATGTAATGCGCTTGAATCATCCCGAAACCATCCCCCACCCCTGGTCCGTGGAAAAATTGTCTTCCACGAAACCGGTCCCTGGTGCCAAAAAGGTTGGGGACCGCTGCCATAGGAGATGCCTAAAGAATAACCATTGGGGCCAAATAAGATGCCACACCACCCCAATCCAAAAGTGTGACACAGTGACACAGGCAGTGACGCCTACTGTTGCTGCTGCCACCATGACACCCCTATAGGCATGGACCCATGCTCATCACAACTATCATTGTAGAGCATAGCACATAAAGATTAAGAAAAATTAGAGTCCATGGACAGAGCAGCTGCATCACTCCCTGGGGAGGAAGCCCATGGAAAGGGCTCAAGATCTACCTCTGAGACTTCTCTATGGCACCAGTCCTGCTGGAGTGCACTCGCCTATTGCCTAATTGTCCTATCATAGCTCAGGAAAGGTGCTGGAGCCATCTGCAACAAGCAGGTCACTCGCCTAATGAATGAAGGCACTGGTGATCCTCCCTCCCTCGTGGTTAACATGGCTGGGGAATTCTGGGAGTCGAAGTCCACACATCTTAAAAGTTGCGGAGGTTGAGAAACACTGTGCTAGATCTTAGCCTCGCCTTTTGATTGGTATATCTAGACACAGGGTTTAAATCTGTTTAAACCTGTGAGGGCTGAAGCCCGCGAAGCTGGAAGCAAAAGAGTTTGAGGCCAGGCATGACCAAGGCCAGCTTTAGACTGGCTAAGCAGGCACTGGTCTAGGTGTCGAAGCTCGGGGCGCCAACACCACCCTTCCTTCCAAATCCTTCTAAAGATGCAAATCTTTGCAGCAATGGGAGGTGGCGCCATCAGTCAATGTAGCCTGGGGGCACCATATCCCCTTGAGCTGGCACTGGACAGAACCATTATCCAAACCCCATCCAAGGCCAAGAAACAAGCAATGGAAAGTCTGTTACCATGTAAGGGCAGAAGAAAGAAGCACGAAGATTTCAGCTACAGGCCTGTTATAAATAGAGCGCTTGATTTTGTAGCAGCTGATCTTTTTTGTTATTAGGGCATCTAGTATCTGCAATAAAAGCCTTGATTCTTCTGCTGTGAGCTCCTGAGCACTGTTTGCGTTGGTAGAGCAGGGGTCAGCAACCTTCTTCTGCAAAGGAGCCAATGGCCATGCCTGCATTACTCTCTCTTGGGCTAATACACTGGCTCTTGGGACGAACCATAAAGATGTGTTTCTTTCTTTAGGGGAAAAAAGGGGGGTGCGGCCAAAGGGAAAAGGAGGGCATGCTCCGCAGAGTCTTGGGGTGCCCCTTGTGGTTGGGGAAAGAAATGCTTATGGAGGGAGGAAGAAAAGACCTCAGTAACCAAAGGTGCACTATAAACACATATGTATAGCTATATCAGGGCTTTCCAAAGTTTTCCCGTTGGTGTGTCGCTGCGGGAAAACCCGGAAGTGCCGCCGTTGCGGCAGCGCGCAAAAACCCGGAAGCGCTGCTGCCGCTTTTGGATTTTTGCGCGCCACGGTTGGTGTGTCGCCGCGGGAAAACCCGGAAGTGCCGCCATTGCGGCAGCGCGCAAAAACCCGGAAGCGCTGCTGCTGCTTTCGGGTTTTTGCGTGCTGCGGTTGGTGTGTCGCCGCGGGAAAACCCAGAAGCGCTGATGTTGATCAGCGCTTCCGGGTTGTGTGGCGACACACCAGACTGTGTGTGGCGACACACTTTTGTGTCGCGACACACAGTTTGGAAAGCTCTGAGCTATATAAAGGCTCATTACATCATCCAAATCATTACATTTTATTAAAACAGTGCAGTTCTACATCAGGTCTAAGAATTACAAACTTGAATTATTTTTTAGAATCGCTGCAAGCCAAGTGGATATGATATTTCTTTTTGGGACTATGGGCCGGATGATTTCAGGTGGTGGGCCAGATCCAGCCCATGGGCTGTAGGTTGCCAACCTGTGTTCTAGAGGGATTTGAAGCTCCGACAAAAATATCTCCTTAAATATGCATTCCCAAATACGATGCAAAGAAAACTATAGATTGCCTCTTTGTTTATTTGGCTAGAATAATTTACCTATCTACTTTTATGACAAAAGAGTGTTGTTGTTGTTTTGGCATTTTGCACAATGTACATTTTGAGATAATAAGGCACATAAATCTATTTTAGCTTTCTATTTTCTTTTTTTATATATAGTAAATTTTATTAGGTTTCAAGAGAAGAACAAAAACTACAAAACAACAAAAAACTACAAAGAAAGAAAAAAACTAAAAGTGCGGAAACACAAGAGAATTTTTGTTCAAATTTACAAAAAGATGTGGCTTCCAACTTTTAACAGCAAGGATATACTAAAATTTCCACAATCAATCTCTTACTCTATATTAAACCAAAACACCACATTATTTCTATAGGTCATTCCACTAACACATAATAAAAATCACTAAGTATAGTTACACCTCCCCCTTATATTAAAATAAAGGAAAAAAAGTTCATATAAACCTCCTAAACATCTTTCTACCCTCCAAAAGATAAAACATATTTAATTATTCCCTTCCTACCACTATTCTATACATTCCTGTCTACTATAATAAGAATCAAATTAAAAAGCACAGAACTTGTCTGCTATTATACTTAATAGTACAACAATTTTAATAATCCCAATCTTAATACACCCAAAAAACAAAGACAATTCAAAACAGTAATTCCATATCTTTAAAAGGGAATAACATCAATCAAATCCTTAAAGCAAACCAGATAAACATTCTAGTGGTAAAGGTCCTGGGCTAGAAACCAGGAGACTGTGAGTTCTAGTCTTGCCTTAGGCATGAAAACTGGCTGGGTGACCTTGGGCCAGTCACTCTCTCTCAGCCCAACTCACCTCAGAGGGTTGTTGTTGTGGGGAAAATAGGAGGAGGAAGGAGTATTAGGTATGGTTGTTGTGGGTTTTCCGGGCTGTGTGGCCGTGTTCTGGCAGTTTTTGTTCCTAACGTTTCGCCAGTAGCTGTGGCTGGCATCTTCAGAGGAGAAGAGCATAGTATTAAGTATGTTTGCCGCCTTGAGTTATTTATAAAAATAATAAAGGCAGGATAGAAAATAAATAAATAAATAAATTACAACAGTTTTAATAATTTTAATCTTAATAAACCCAAAAAACAAAGCCAATTCAAAACAGTAAATCCAAATCTTTAAAGGCAAATAGCATCAATCAAATCCTTAAAGCAAACCAGATGAATATTCTTCAACCTTTATCCCACTTCAAAATAAACCAAAGCAGTTACATATCCCAACAATATGCACAGAGCTTTCCTCTTGAAAGAATCAAACAGCCCAACTGCCCCCCTCAAAGATTCCAGATTCTTTTCATGGCATTCCACCAGGAGATCGATTTTACTTATGGCTTGCAGATCACTCTCTCCCTTAGATTTCTCCAACTCCATTATCCAATCTTCATCCAGCATCTCGATAGATTCCAGATTCTTTTCATGGCATTCCACCAGGAGCTAGATTTTACTTATGGCTTGCAGATCACTCTCTCCCTTAGATTTCTCCAACTCCATTATCCAATCTTCATCCAGCATCTCGATAAAAATCCCAATCTCAGTCTTAAAAAAGACCTTTCTATCACTCTTAAATTCCTCAATTTCATCCACCACATCCCCAACCTGATTGCACATTTTAGATCTCATATTTCCCACAATGTCCTGGATATCTTGCATAAAAGCTTGATAGAAGTCAGAAGAAATCTGTTTAAAATCCTGGTGAAAGTCAGAAAGAATCTGTTTGAAATCCTCCATGTCCCACAATAGATTATGGCGCCCCCTAGGAGCTTAACCAGCAAAAGTCGAAGATATGGAAGGATTCCAGAATGTGTTTACATAAGTAAAAGTGAGATATGCAGACAGTTCTCAAGCGTAAGTGAAAACAGAAAACTGAAGGTTCAAATCAGCCAATTCAACGTGTAGGAAAATGCTAATACCTTCAAATTGAATACAAAAATAATAACAGGTAGACAATTGTTTACTCTCAATCTTTGGAATTTCCTTTGGAAGGAAAACGAAATCCAAAACTTAAAATATTTTTTTTAAAGGAAAGTAATCCCAAAAATAACGTTAAGCACCAAGAGAACCAGCTTCTCCTCGCTGTAGAAAGCCTCTCTTGGGGTACATATACTTTTGGTGATTTAGAAATGGGGTGGCCGGTCTTAGTGTCCCTTTAAGGCTTGGAAAGTGATGAAATCCCCACCTCCCAGCTGGCTCTTAGCAGTCGAAAGCAGAATGCTGTTTGTGATCTTCTGGCTGCAAGCAGCCGTCCTGAGGACAGATGGGATGATTCCAGGTATTCTCCTTGATTCGGAGAATGTTTCTGGGCTTTAGGAAAACCTGCCTAAGCCCGAAAAAAGTTACCGCGTTGTCAGCTTTGCCCACTGAACCATCAGGCACAGCCGTTCAGTCCACCATTCCCACCGGAAGCCCTATTTTAGCTTTATATTTTCCAGTGACAATATTGCCTGAATTGTCTGGCAGCTCTATTAGGAAATTTACCTTAAGGGATCATTTGCGTTTTTCCAACGGGCAGAAGAGCTACTTTGCTTGCAATACTGCCGTCCGTTTAGATCTGAGACAAATGCTTATAGTTTCCAGATTGTGAGCTCCAGCACCTAAAAATATGTGAGTTGTGGCATCAAAGAATGGCCCTCCTAGCTGGAGAGCGGCATTCATCCAGCCCCCATCTGTTTTGTACCCCCTTTTGACCCTTTGCTGATTCCCTTTCCTCTCCAACAATCCAGGAGCCCAGCCTCTGCTTTCTTGGCTGATGTCACAATGCACAAATAATTGGCAGACAGACATTCCACTAGGGCCGGGATGCCTTTCAGCTAGGAAATGGGGAAACTGGAAAGGAGGCCTCAATGGGCACAGAGACTGGGACCCCCAAAGCGCATGGGGGGCCCAGCCCCGCCCAGAATTATGAGCCAGAATTTTGTGGCCCCCAGGATGCTGTTGTTCCAGTATCATGATAAACAAGCAGGGATTATAACTTCTCCATGACCTCCACTCAGTCCTAGCTATGTTCTCATATCCTCCAGGTAGGAAAAATGTACATGCTTGGGTTCTTGAGCTGGGTTGCGGGGAGGGACCAGATGCTTGGGGACGGAAGGGGAGTTGAGTTTCTTGGGATTAAAGGGAAAGGCTTGGGACGCTGCGGTTTTGCTTGTGGGCAGAAGCTAACGCTATGGGTCAGCCACCTTCTCAAATGATGGTCCTCGCTGGGTCACTTTGCATATTTTGGAGGTAACCCTCCGAAAAAAGCCTCATTTGAAATTTAAGTAAAATGTAATGTTGTTTAATTATATACCCGGAGCCTCAACGGCTCTTGTGCAATTTTTCCTGACACTTCAGAAGATGTCATATGATTACACAAAGATCTGATGACATTTGGGGCGTTTTAGTTTTGTTTATTTAAATCTTAAGCAAAATTTAAAAGGGGGGGGTTCTGTGAGGGTCACTTAGGGGATTTGGAGGTACTGTGAGGCTGGTCTCAGCAGGCAGCCACGTTTGGAGACTGGAAAGATATTTTCATCAGATTAAATTGACTCCTACGTCTGAGCAACTAGACATGTGTCAGTCCTTCGAGGTAGTCCAGACAAGAAGCACAAACCCTGGGTACTAACACTACCTTTATTGTAAGGTTATAGTAACAGAATCTTGCAGGTCTGAAAGCACTTCTCCCCTCCTTTATTTTTACTTTTCCCCAAAATAGGGAGAGTCCTTTCTGAAATGCTTCACATATCCCTTTTCCTTCTGTGGGCTGAGATGCCTTTTGCATTACAATTGTCTAGGCCAGTGGTCCCCAACCTTTTTGGCACCAGGGAACGGTTGTGGAAGAAAATTTTTCCACGAACCGGGGTGGGGTGGGGTTTGCAGGCGAGAGCCAATCGCGCGCACCAGGGGGTGGGGTTTGCAGGCGGGAGCCAATCACGTGCACCGGGGGCGGGGTTTGCAGGTGGGAGCCAATCACGTGCACACCGGGGGGCGGGGTTTGCAGGTGGGAGCCAATCACGTGCACACCGGGGGGCGGGGTTTGCAGGCAGGAGCCAATCGCGCACACTGGGGGCCGGGTAATTGCACGCACCGGGGGGCGGGGTTTGCAGGCAGGAGCAACGCGGCCCACTTCCTAAGCCCACAGGTTGGGGACCCCTGGTCTAGGCTGAGGCTCTTCCTCCTGTCTCCCAAGGTCATTCCCACATACCATTACAACATGGAAATGTATGACGCGGCTCTTTGACTTGCGGTGTTCAAGAACAAGAGTACAGGCCCATGCCTCAAGAGGTTTACAATCTGTAGTTTGAGACAAATAACTGGATGAGGACAGTGTTGAGGGCCTACAAGCGACATGCCCAGTCCTGCAGACTAATTGAAAATGGTGTGAACCTGCAGGCCCTGATTCTTCTAGCAGTTTCCACAACTGTTCTCTTTACTTATTATTTTGCTGCCTCCCAGGAAGGGAACGAACAAGGAGACGGTGGGCCCCTCCAGAAGACATCCACGAACAGGCTCTCCGGGGCTGGTCACCATCGCCTGGCAAACTGCAGAAATTGCTGCAGATGCCAGAGTACGATCTGTTTGGAGGTGCACAGATCTTTGAGAGCAACTTTTTGCAGGTGATGGTGTGCTGTTTTTGTCTAGGAATGACCAGGGCTTTTCAGCAGGGAGAAACCACTGCTGTGTTTCCTGTTACAGGCGGCCCTCAGATATGCGTAGGGACCTGTTCCATAGCTTGAATTGTGCTGGCTGGCAAAGCATTTCACCAGCAGTCACACCTGACCCAGCTGCTCGAGGGCCAAGCAAACAGACGGCTGATAGGGCCAGGGGCAAACAGATCTCACATCCTACTTGGATCAGGGTTTCTCAACCTTAGCAACTTTAAGAGGTGTGGAGGCTGGGCTGGCTGGGGAATTCTGGGAGTTGAAGTCCACACATCTTAAAGTTGCTAAGGTTGAGAAACCCTGACTTGGATTGATTCCTTCCTTCCTTCCCTCAAACAGCATTTTATTGCTCGGGAGTGAGTGGTTGGGAGGGAGCACAGTTACAAATGTTCATTTTATTCATTCATTCATTTAGTAACAAAATGATGCCTATTCCTAAGTAATATCGTAAGACCATTAAAATCCAGCTTCTAAAAGTACCGAGTGGCATCTCAGGGCACCCTCTTCTCTTCTCCCCATACAGGTGACCAAAAACGGCCAATTCGTTAACATCCACAAACACCCCAATGTAGTCACCATCGGTATTTTAGCCAGCAGTCCCAGGATGCTCCTTCCTGATCTGATGATTATTGCCCGGGAAAAACAAGCAACAGCGAATAAAAAGCAGAGGTCTCGAGCATTAGAAATCACTCGGTGAGACTGGTACAGCCCCCCCCCCCCCCCCAACCTTCCCCTGCCTCCCTCCAAAGTTTGAGTTTCCCATGTTGAGTTTTTCCTTGCCTACAGGTTGATCCCTCTGGACCTGGTGGAGATTTTTGTTTGTGATCTGAAGAAATGGCAGCTGAAAGTGCAGCTGGCGACCGGGCAGAGATATTACCTGCAACTCTCTGCCAGTGAAGGGGAGGTGGATTTGTTGTTTGAGCGCTGGGTGCGCCTCATTTACCTGGTGCACGTGGCCACTGGAAAGATCAAGACTCCAGAAAACGTCCCTTCAAAGAAAACGGAGCTTTGCACGGTATGGAAGGGTAATGCTCTGCAACCTAAGCTCACGAAGGTGAGATAAAGTTGAAAAATGCAAGAAAGAAGTTCTGGATAGGAATGCTCAGAAGTTTGCTGGATACAGGTAGTCCTTGCTTAACAACCATTCATTTAGCGATGGTTCGGACCTATGACGGTGCTGGAAAAACCGACTCGCGACTAGTCCTCACACTTATGACCGCCACAGCATCCCTGCAGTCACACAAACACAATTTGGGCACTTGGGAACCGGTTCTCATTTACAACCATCGCAGTGTCCCGTGGTCACGGGATTGCCATTTTCAACCTTCCCGGCCAGCTTCCAGCAAGCAAAATCAATGGGGAACCGTGTGATTCACTTAACGGACACATGGTTTGCTTAACGGTTGTGGTGATCTGCTTAACGACCACTGCAAAAAAGGTCGTAAAATCAGGTCAGATTCGCTTAATGACCACTTCGCTTAGCAACCAAAATTCCGGTCCCAGTTGTGGTTGTTAAGCAAGGACTACCTGTACTCTTGACCCAAGGAACATATCTAGGTCCTTCCCTGTGTGCCAGTCCATTTTTCTACCTTCTTATCTGGTCTTCCTCTTACCCCCTCTCAGTGTCAGACATTGCCACATTCTCGCCTTCACTGTGCCATGTACACATCAGCGCTATCTCATTCATTCCTCCTCACAGAAATATCTTCTTTCTTGCTTCTGCTCTCCATCTGTATTGTTCCATTTAACCAGATATGGATAATCTGTTTTGGGCCAATGGTCTCCAATTCCATCATGGATGGCATGACAGAGTTTGTATTCTAAAAGTAGGTAGCCTTAGGAGAAAGAGATGGGGCTGAATGGAGAAAGAGTGGCCATAGCAAAAGTTAAGATAATATTTAATAAATATTTAAGGTCGCTCAAACCATCCTTTCTTGTTAACAGGTTAGAATGGGTTGCTTTGCTCAAAGGATCGCTGAAGTTTTATACCCCTTCAAAGTTTTACACAGCCCTAATTGATTAAAATACATACACCTTCAACCCTTTTGTCATCAAGTGATACATTTGAAAAAATGAGGGGAAAAATGCAATTGAACAGGTAGACTGATCAATTCCAAAATATTTCTAAAGTTTAAAATTTAGTAGGACTTTGGAAGCTTGAGTTACATTGTGGTGGGGAAATTCACTGGCAAACCAGGCTGGAATAAAGGGCCTGGCAGTGAGATATACTGTAAGTTATCGTCCTCTGAGACGTCTTGCTGCAGAGAGATCAAATCCTTTGGCCATTCCCGATTGCAGTTCTGGTTCCTGAATCTGCAGCTGAAGCTTTGTAAAGCATTTTCACATCATTCAGTATGACAATGGTGTCACCTTCTTTTCAGCTGTAGAGATTCCAACCTACTAATTGAAACATACTTTCTATTGATCCAGTCAGCACACAAATTAGGGCAACCAATAATCTTAGTTGCATAATTCATTTGTGTAGAGAGTCAAGCAGATACCAAAGAATAAACAATTTGGGATGGATGATATTCTGGAGGTGACAGACTCAACCATGGGGGAGCTGGGGATGGTGACGGCCGACGGGAAGCTCTGGCGTGGGCTGGTCCATGAAGTCACGAAGAGTCGGAAACGACTGAACGAATAAACAACAAAGCCTCATAGCTTAGCAATGGCTGGCTGCTGCCCTCCAGATGTTGTTGAACAACTCTCAGGATTCCTTATCATTGGCTATGCTCCTAGGCTGTTGGGTGTTTAATAACATCTGGAGTGTCACAGTCCTGGCCTGGCCTCTCCAAGGTCCCAGCTATCCCAATATCATTTTGATGAATCATTGTTTTATTTATTTTATTACCGTTCCCTAAATAGCTTTCTTGCTATCTCTTTAATTATGTGTGTGCGTGTGCGCGCACACGTGCGTGCGCCTTCGAGTCAATTTTGACTCTGGACAAGTCCCTGCAGTTTTCTTGGCAAGAAAACTTTTCAGAAGTGGTTTGCCCTTGCCTCCTTCCTAGGGCTAAGAGAGAGTGGCTGGCCGAAGGTCACCCAGTTGGCTTTGTGCCTAAAGTGGGACTAGAACTCATGGTCTCCTGGTTTCTAGCCTGATGCCTTAACCACTACACCAAACTGGCTCCTTAATCATATGTATCCCTTTAGTTTATATGAAAAACAGATTACATATATGCCCACACCTGGATTTTGTTGGACTGCAGTGCCCATTACTTTCACCAATAGCTATGCTTGCAAAGGCTATGGAGAGCTGGAATCCTGCAACCTCTGGGGGGGCCATACATCGTCCAACTTGAGGCCTTTTGTGTGTAATTAAATCACTGATTTAATAGTCAACACTTTTCCTCATGGAGTGATGGCTCTGGGCGAAGAGGGTGGCTGGGGGGGTAAGCAGAATTTGCTGATGAGTCCTTATAATTCCAGCATTTTTCTTCATTATGTTGTATATTGCAGACTGTTGAGAGATCAATTTTAGGTTTACTATAGCAAAAAATACTGCCTAGATTCTGTGTCACAATAGATAAAATAATTGATACATTATCATTATTGTGATTATTTTTGCCTTTTCTCTGAAAGTTCTAGATGATTTACCTTGGGAAATAGGTTTGGCTGAGTAAGAGTGACTAGTCAAAATTGCCAAGGGATCTCCTGGTTAAGTGAAGACTTGATCTCTCAGTCCAATTTTGGCTGCTTAACTATTATACTGGACTCTAGCTGTTGGAACGCCAGCTCTCAAAAGCCCTAGCCAATATGAAAAATAGTAGGGGATTATGAGAATTGCAGGCCAAGGCATCTGGAGAGCCACCATTGCCTCCCTTGCTATAGGAAGAACTGTCACGTGGAGTTCCCTGTACCTGGTGCTTCGAAATGGATTGGAATATGAGCCAGAGCCAGTTTGGTCTAGTGGTTAAGCAACGGGCTAGAAACCAGGAGACTGTGAGTTCTAGTCCCGCCTTAGGCATGAAAGCCGGCTGGGTGACCTTGGGCCAGTCACTCTCTCTCAGCCCAAGGAAGGAGCCAATGGCAAACCAGGAGACTGAGAGTTCTAGTCCCGCCTTAGGCATGAAAGCCGGCTGGGAGACCTTGGGCCAGTCACTCTCTCTCAGCCCAAGGAAGGAGCCAATGGCAAACCAGGAGACTGAGAGTTCTAGTCCCGCCTCAGGCATGAAAGCCGGCAGGGTGACCTTGGGCCAGTCCCTGTCTGTCAGCCCTAGGAAGGAGCCAATGGCAAACCAGGAGACTGAATCAATGGCAAACCAATAAGAATTCCAAAAGGAGTTGTCTTCGTTCACTTAAAAGTGGGCATGTCAAGAAAACTTTAGAAGCAGCAGTATGGACATGGCATCTGACATCTGCTGTGTCCTGGGAATCAGTCCTCATTATCCCATATGCCATGACACTAGACCTTTCTTCCATTACAGGGACCCCCTTCTAGAGAGCAGGTTCCTCATTCAGCTCCTCAACTGAAGAAGCCGTCTGAAGCTAAGCAGTCAGCAAAGGCTCAGGCTAAGCCATTGAAGCGGTCCCCGTTGAAATGGACTTCTCCTCGCTCTTCTCCTGCATGGTCCCCTGGTGAACTCAAGCATCCTGGGGCCTTCATATCCCAACCAACTGAGCTTACTGCAGCAGCAGGTCAGCTGAAGAATGTCAGGCATCCCAATCTTGAAAAAGAGAAGTGCCCTTCATCGGAAATATCATCTGACTCTAATCCCATTCCAGTCACACTTCAAAAAAGTAAAAAAGAAATATGTTTGTTACAAAGAACCACCATGACACCCTCATCAAAACAGAGTCCCAAGGCAATCTGGAAAAAGGAGTCTACATCAAGGGACAGCAGTCCCGGCCCATCAAAGTCACCTGGACCTCCATCCCAAAGAAAAGAAGGACCAGCCATCCAGAGCCAGTCACCAAAACACAATCAACCTGCAGCCAGAGCTGAACTAAAGGCAAGTCCTATGTTGGTGGCAGATGATCCATCTAAGGAAGTCCAAAGGAAACCAAAAGTGGGATCTGAAAGCATTGCAGTGGCTCCTTTTCATCTAGCTAATCAGAACCAGAGCAGGAGAAATGATGCATATTCTGGGAAGCCAAGCAAGGTGGTGAGGAACAAGCCAGAGTCTTTTTCAAACTTTTCCCCAGAAAGGGGACATCCCACTTCTCAGGAGAAGGAAAGTGGGCAGCAAGTTCGCAGAGTCACCATGTCAACAGCAGTGGGGACTTCTCAAGTCACTTGGAAGACAGTGGCCGTGGGGCCCTCTGCGGCAGTTGACCCAGGTTTGAGCAATCCCCCAAACAAACTATCCAGTGCAAATAAATCCCACAAAGAGCCAAGTAAGGCCGGAGGGAAAAAGGAAATGCCCAGGTATGTTGATTCAAAGTGAGATGTACACAGTCTTGGCATAGGACTTGGTTATTTGAGGGACCTTCTATCTCCTGTGGTGTCTGCCCATCTTATATGTTTGGACAGTCAGAATGCTTCAGGTCCCATTGGTTAAACACTGCCACCAGAAAGTGGTCCTTCTCTGTCATCACGCCTGCCCTCTGGAACAGCGTCCCCCCAGAGAGTCAAAAAGGTCCTATCCTGACCTTGTTCAAGGGAGCCTTGAAGACCTGGATCTTCCCCCAGGGCTTCCCCCAGGGTTTGGGTTAGAGAGTGTGCTCATATTCCCCTTTTGGGAATATGAGGTTGAAGGTTATGTTTTTATTGCTCTCTCTGGACCTCTTTTTTTTTAATTTGGTGGTGATAGTGGTGGTGATGTCAAGGGATCGAGGACAAGAACCACACTGAGAAGGGTTTCCAGCTCTAGTTTCTTTATTGTTCTTACCCTATGGACAGAATCTTGCCAGACTGAGGCTACCTACACTAAGCTAAGGGAAATAACTCCAAAGGGCTCTAGGGAGGGGTTGCCTTGAACTTCTTAACCTTCCCAGCAACAGAGTCTGGGCTGTGAAGTCTCTTATCAGTCTGGAATGCTCTCTCCCCCTGGGAAACAGTATCTGTGCTGGAATGCACCACATCACCCCCTCCTTCAGGAACACATTCCATCACAGGTTATAATTTTTCTGTTCTTTTTAATATTGTATACCATACACAGTCATTATGGAATCAGATGCAGTCATTATGGAATCGGATGCTTTAGACATTAGAAATGGATGGATGGATGGATGGATGGATGGATGGATGGATGGATAGATAGATAGATAGATAGATAGATAGATAGATGATAGAGGAAGGTTGGGCAAGGTAAAAGAACTGTTCCCCAAATTGTCCACTCTATGCTTCTCGCACATGTCCTCATCAGGTACATTAGTCTTGCTCTGAAAAAGAAAGCTTTGAAGAAGCCAAGAATTTCTATGTTGCAGGTAGATGACAGGGACAGGGACAGCCCCCCGGATTAAATAAATCATAGTTGATTAATTCTGTGTATGCTTGAACTAATTAATTGGTTATATCTGTATCTATATGAAGGAGAAATAATAATTTATTTGGGTTTAGGTACTCTCTACATCAGCCTTTCTCAACCTTCTGACCCTGGAGGAACCCTTGAAATATTTTCAGGCCTCGGGGAACTCCAGCACATTCAGGCTCAAATATAGGCCGGAAGTCACAAAATTATTATATTCGTTTCATGTGTAGGCCTGAGTATATGCATTAACAGTGTTCTTAAACTAAAAATAAAGAATGAAACTTACCTCTTTAATGTGAAGTTGCCCGAAATTGAAATATTTTTTTAAATAAATCGTGATCTCCCAGGGAACCCCTAGTGACCTCTCGTGGAACCCTAGGCTTCCACAGAAACTGGTTGAGAAAACCTGCTCTACATGCTTCATAATTCTGCTGGTCCCATCTTAGAAAAGTATTTCCCCTGTGTTCAGAAAAAAAGGATGTTTCTTCCATAATAGTGCCCGTATCTGCTATTTTTAAAGAACCTATATTAATTTTTTAAAGGGGCATATCTGATTAAACATTGCAACTATACCAACCCCCAAAACACAATGCAACCGTACAATGCAAAATTCTATCAGGTGTTCCTACTGAAGTTTCCGCCCTTGACCTTCCTCTGTGTTGTCTGAAAATGGAAAACCCAGTTTGTAGAGACCCTTGTTCCTTCCAACTGTTTATTTTATTTCAGTCTTTGCTTATCATTGCCTCTACCATCCAAATGTTAACATATCTGAAATATGAGCAGTTGTAAGTTAAGCATTCTAGACAAGATGAGGCATTCTGGCTGCAAATTAAACCCTTTTGAAACCGCCAGGTATGGATGAGAGTTGGCAAGTTTGTGATTCTTACTTCTACCATAGATTTATTTTTAAAACATATTGCCCCCAGGATTCTAATATTAAAGACAGATTAAGCATTTTTGAATGATTTTATTTATTTATTTCTCTATCAAATTTATATGGCTGCCCATCTCACACAAGGTGACTCTGGGCGGCATACAATAAAGCCAACCATGAAAACAGAATATAAAAACCTGTAAAAACAATTAAATTATTAACATAAATAAAACAAGATTGCAAGAATTAAGATGTGATACGTGGTGCAACCAACGCGTGGGCTCCCTGCTGCCAGGGGATCCCCAGGTCTGATGAAAAAAACCACGTTTTGAGGGCTTTTGATGGATGCATTTTGACTTTTAAAATTTGCTTGCTTAGCTTAAGAATTATGCAGGCAAAACCAATAAGAATTGAGATCTAGAGGGCTCTTTCAACACATGATTATTTTGAGTTCCTTAAATTTGTCTAATTTAACCTCTGTCTTACCAGAAGCCAGGTACCTGAGCCCAAGAACAGACGGAAAACTATAATAAACACAGGTAGGAGGAAATTTCAGTAAAATTACCAATATCAGTATGAGTTATCCATGATCCTGCAGAGCATCCCTTTCTGGAGTTAATGAAGTCATTGAACTAAGGCGCAGGACTTGGCTATGATTCCAAATTTGCACTCCTCCAAATTTAGCAAAGCAGTTTGCAATTTTTTTCAAAGGTATATTAGAGAAAAGTCTGCATGCAATTGAGAAACACAGTGAATCGAGACTAATATGACCAGTTTGTAAAAATGAAAAACGGAGAGAAAATGACATTGACAGATTTGCCCATCCTAGCTTGTGCCATTTCAGCTGGGAGCCTTAGATTTGACATTTGTTTCATTTGTTTTGCAGCTAAACGAAAAAGCAGCCTTAAATTTATAACCCTCTATAGTGTCCTGTCCTCATCGGTGGAGAGACTGAAGAAATCAAAAAGCAAGGCGGGTACTAAGGTACTGGTCTAAAGGCGGGGCTAGTCTAAAGGATGGAGAAGGATGCTGGGCATTGGGCCATTATCCCCTAATTCATTGACTACTTTTCATAATTTGAAGCCTACATCATTCTGGGTTCCTTTGATTTTTGTGTTGCTCCCTCACCATCCTGTTTTCTTCATTTCCCCCAATGTGAATCATCACATCTTTCTCTTCCTCTGTTTGATCTCTCACAGCACACGTCTCCCCAAACTTCCAAACGTGTCACAATCTCAGGTGTGGTTGCTCAATCAAGAAAAAGTGTTGCGTTGCAGGAGGAGGAGATGGTCAGCACGCCCGGCATGCCAAGGCTACATGGAAACTCCAAGGAAGCAGCTACTGTGGTGGTAAAGAAAGAAGACTTTCCTCCATCCTCACAGCCCCAAAAATCAATGAACAAGCCACAGACTCCTTCAGCCAGAGCGGGCTTTTTGGAAACAGCTGAACCCATAAGATCAGGCAATCCAATTGCTGCCAAGGAGCCTGGTGTGACCAGCATCACTTCCCAAGCACCATGGAAGAAAACAAGGGTGGAACAATGCAGTGTCCCAGGCTTGGAGACTCAAGAGGCTACTAAAAAGACTTTGACTGCATCCAGACTAGCTGAGAAACCTAGGACTGTTGCCACCGCCCTTTTGAAACCATGGAGAAAACCCCCACCAGTGAAATTCCCCCATCCAAAACCCGCCCCCAAATCTCCACAATCCAGAAAAGCACCAAGGAAAACCTAAGGGCCTGGCCTTCTTCCAAGTCTGCCAAAATCTGTAAGCATGGGATGCTCAGCCATAGGCAAATCACGGTGGTATTTGGTCCATCCATCTGAGACAACCAGAGCAAATGAGAGCCTGGTGTGCGGTCCCAGCACTGGGGAGAATGGCTGGTGGCCAGAGGTCAAGTATCTCACCCTCTGCAGCATCTGGCTCTCCCACCAAATCCTGGGTATCGAAGGGTATGGGTCACTCTGTAAAAAAAACCCAAAATGCTGGGTGTGGGGCACTTACGATGGACTATTTGCTGAAGCAACTGGCCCTTTTGAGCCAGTTAGCAGCATAAGCTCAAAGGTCTGACATCTGACACCCACAGCAGACTTGAACAGGAGGCTGTAAGGTCCCTGGCTTACACTGTTTTACCCAAGTTACTGAGGTTGCCAAAAACAGTCTTGAGTCGAGGCTTGGAGATTTAAAATAACAGCATTTATTTGGCCAAGCAAAGCTGGGTGGAACCTCTGCAGACATCATGGCAGTGAAATGTCTGGGAAGAGATCCACACCCCATAGTGCAGCTCCAACCATTATATAGGTTTCCCAGGCACAGTAAGAAAGCATAGTGAACTCTCTCCTAGAGAGAGACAGCATACAAGGTTTCTGAATCTGCATTGCTAGCAGTAAGGTAGCATAAACAAACTCTCTCCTAGAGACAGAGCGTCTCCTGGTATAGTGAACATCCTTGCCCTGCGTTATCTAATCTCTAGTCCCCTTTCACCTAATTCCCTTTCACAAGCAGTTTCCAAAAGCAGAATGAAGTTGGTTAAGCTAACCCTTACAAGGCTGTCAAAGATCATGCCCTCTTCCTAAATCCCTGTTGCAGTGGTTGTGGGTCATGTAGAAATCAAAACCGTGGTGGTGGGTGCGCTGCGGTAGACATACTTTTCATTCTTTTCTGCTGGCCCTCCAAGGCTAGGCTGAGATCTCGGGTGAAAAGTGCCCTCGAACCTCAGTGGTTTAAATTTGTGGAAGTGGAAGACAAATCTGTAGAGGACATGATGGTATTTCTGAAATCTAAAATTGCTACTCCCCCAACCCTGCTCAAGGAGCTGGCAGCCATCCATCAGACAGGTCTGGATTAAAGTAGAGGGCAAGGGAAGGGAAGGCTAAATCTTTTAATTTCATTTTTTAAACCAATGTTTCTCAACCTTGGCAACTTTAAGATGTGTAGACTTCAACTCCCAGAATTCCCCAGCCAGCCTTGCTCCCAGAATTCTGGGAGTTGAAGTCCACACATCTTAAAGTTGCCAAGGTTGAAAAATACTGTTTTAAACTAACAAGGTTGGGGAGGAAATGTAATAGAGAATTTTCTAATATTATGAGTGGAGTGTTGGATGCACAAAGAGAATGTTTTCTTTCATGATATTAAAACTCAAGGTGGCACAGAGAAATTCAGGGCAAGCCAAATAAGAACCTCTTGGAATAATATACAGAAAATTCAGAGAACCTGTGGCCACAGGTTAGTGTAGCCATTGCCAATGGTTTAGAAAACGTTAAAGGAATGTTTGGCCAATCCCATGGAAGTGGAAGGGTCTGTCCATGTCTATTAGCCATGATGGCTACAAAACCTCCATGAAGCAGTATCACACCCTACCTTTATGGCTTTGCTGTCCTGCTATGAGTTTTCCAAAATCCTTCTGTCTGGAAATCAGAACAGTGGACCAGGTAGGCCTTTTGCCTGTTCCAAAAAGGCTGCTCTTCCTTCTTATATTCATCAAGATTGGAATGGAACTGTATTTGAATTGTGAAATTGAGATTTCCAAAACTTAAACGCCAGTCTTCCTTTCTGAAATTCAGTTTCAGAGATTTCAAACAAACATAACTTTGAGCCCTCTTGGTGAATTTTCAGCAAAATTCACATGACACGTGCCAAATAGAATATCTTCATCCCCTTATATGACCAAATGGAGGAATAAAGAAGAATTCACTTTCACTTAGTAAATTTCTAATTTCTTATTACATGTGAACCGGAAACTGTGTTTTAAAGCAAACTCTAGCAGACTGTTAAACAAGTCAGCCACAAACTTTGCATTGTTTTGGTTGTGTGTTTAACAACTAGCCACAGTTCCTTGTTTGCACACAAGAAATCAGGAGCTTGCTAAAAGGAAAATCAATTCAGAATGCTGCTTTATCCCTTCTCCAGATAGTTCAGGAAGAGGAGAAGGGCACGCTTAAGCCAAGCACTTTACAGTGGGGGGGTTTCTGTGTAAATCTGGCAGCAAAAGGGAAGACAGCATACAGTATATAATTTTTGCAAGCAAATTTATTCACTTGTGATTCCATTCCTTAATGTTTAATATTTGGTTTAGGCTTAAGCAAAAGCTTACACCCCCATCAGAGACGTCTGTTTCTAGCCACAGTGATGCCAAAATAACAAAAGGTTTGCTGTGATTCCACGATGCCAGCTCCACCCTTTTGTATTTGCTTTGCGTCATTGCACAAAAAAACATGGGGCTGAGTTTGCCTTGCAATGTATGTTTCGTCCCTTGCCCCCTTGCATCCCCCATGGATGCCTATGTGCTTTATTATTGTTACTTTATTCTACTTGGCAGCAGCCTTCTAAATAGATTAAATTTGTCCCTGAATTAGCAAAGCTATTCTTTCTGGCAGGGAGACACGAGTCGCTCATTTTCTCCCCTTTTTCCTGCTTGACTGCCTTTTTAAACTGTATGTGAGATGCTGTATTCCAATTCATGGGATACAATTGCAGAGCAGGGCTGGGGGGGCGGGGGGGGCGGGAGAAAGACAGTGATCCACAATGGAACATGGGGACCATTTCCAGCAATATGGAATTGGTTAGCCATAGACTTCTTCTGGAATACTTTCTTAAAGTTTCCAATGTAGCTGTAATCTCTCATCTAAGTACTAACTAGCGCTGGTCCTGCATCAATTTTTTCAAGATCATCTGAGGCCAGGTCAGTGGCGCTGCCTCCTGTGGCATCCCTTGTCTACAGCAGGGCTTTCCAAAGTTTTCCCGCGGTGACACACCAACCGCCGTTGGTGTGTCGCCGCGGGAAAACCCGGAAGTGCCGCCGTTGCGGCAGCGCGCAAAACCACGGAAGCGCTGCTGCCGCTTTCGGGTTTTTGCGCACCGCCGTTGGTGTGTCGCCGCGGGAAAACCCGGAAGCGCTGATGATGATCAGCGCTTCCGGGTTGTGTGGCAACACACCAGACTGTGTGTGGCGACACACTTTTGTGTCGCGACACACAGTTTGGAAAGCTCTGGTCTACAAGTTAACAAAAGTATCTTCACAAACATGTGATTCTTTAAAACAAATGGAAGGGCTGAGGTTCTCAGGACTCAGTAGCACATCCTGTGGTTGTGCAGAATGCAGGTAGTCCTCGTTTAGTGACCACAATTGGGACCAACAGCTTGGTCATTAACTGAAGTGGTTGCTAAGTGAAACTGACTGTGCTTATGATCTTACTTCAGCTTTTCTTTGCTTTACAGACCTGCAAAGGTCGTAAATGCGAGGATTAGTTGTAAAGTTACATTTTCATAAGTCGTAACTGCAAATGGTCGCTAAATGAGGCAATCGCTAAATGAGAACTCCCTGTAATAAATTTGAACAGAAGTTGAAAGGTGTTTAGGGAAAAACAACACTGGGACAAGCAGTTTGGACTGGAATGGAGAGAAAATTAGGGATCTAGCACTGAATTGTGGGGAAAAGCAGGATCTAGAGCAGTGTTTCTCAACCTTGGCAACTTTAAGACGTGTGGACTTCAACTCCCAGAATTCCCCAGCCAGCGGGAATTCTGGGAGTTGAAGTCCACACGTCTTAAAGTTGCCAAGGTTGAGAAACACTGATCTAGAAGAATTCATGTCTAACCCAAATTCCTGATCGTTTCAAGATTTATCCTGCAGTTGTGTAACCAGCCATCTATGGGCATCCCTTAGAAGGCAGGATCCAGAAAGGAGGCAAAGTGGATGAGATCCTAACTGGATTCTCTCTCGTTTTCTCTAGGACTGCTAGCAGTGAAGCCTGGCCTGTATAGAGATGATCTCACTCCTCTTACCCCCCGTCCTAAAACTCAAAGGATTGTAATCTCAGGTTTCGGGCAAAAACTTCTGAAAGGCAGATTTTATTGGATTAGAACAAGAATGTGGGGATCTTTGCAAATAATTTTTTTTTAGTGGTTCGAACAAAAATTTGATTAGGGAAGAGAATTACTGTGGCCAGTCTGCCGACAGATTAAAAAAGTAGTATTGATTTTGTGTGTTTGTCTGCATGTGTGTGTCTGTGTGTTTGTCTAGTGTCTGTTTTTATAACCATAACCTTTATTAAGTCTTTGGTGAAGATCTTAAAAAAGAGACCAATCAAGCAGAAAGTGAGAACAATTGTGCTTTTTTGCAGCTCCTGCTTATTTTGATCCTAGATGATGTCTGGGGTCAACATAAATAAAAGTATTTAAAACTTCTTTTTTAAAAAAAATCAAAGAACATGAGGTCACTTCTCACAAAAGTTCATGCAAGAATGTGTGAGATCTTGGGGGAGAGATGGTTGGAATCTCTAGAATGATGATCATGCAAGAAATTGGCCTTTTTTTAAATGTTATTTGTACAAAATGCCTGAAAATACTGTTAATATTTGTTTTATAAATGTAATTGTATTTGCTTTGCATGCTGTCTTGAGGGCTTTTAAAAAGAAGAAAGCAGAAATATTGTAAACATAAAATGTCCTCTAATGTGTTTTACTTCCCTGCTGTTGTCAGACCTTGCACATGAACCAGTTTGAAAATACCGCGTCTTGATGGTGTCCACAGCACATATGCTCATAGTCTCAACCTGTGTTGCATAACAAATCAAGTTTTGAAGTAATCAAGAGCAACTGGTTGCTATAGATATGCCAATGATCAAAACATATTTTAATAAACATTTTTAAATAATAAGCAATGTTTTGCCTAATGTAATTTAGTAGACTGTAGGGATGCTGTGGACATAATATATCTTGATTCAGCAGAGCCCCAAAGAACCCCATGACATTCTGAGTACAAGTTTAATAGCAGAATCAGTTACTCTGAAGCTGAAAAAGCTGAAGATGCTTTAATTTGGATTCCTTCCCTAAGTAGGGCATTGGACTCCGTGCCCTAAATGGCCTTCCAATTCAGGATTCTATGCATCTTTTCTTCCTTGCTGGGATAAAACCTAATCAGAATTCAGTGGTAGAAATGTGACATGCAGAATCCAGAAATTGATCCACAGATGCCGTCAAGCCAGATGCAAGAGGAAAAAAGTGAATTTGACCTGCAAAGTGAGGCAGTGACAGTGGTGCTAGATGGCTTTGAGACCCCCTTTTGCTGGATTGCTCGAAAGACAACTGTGGGAAATTTCCCAGAGTTTTGAAATTAATTACAGATAGCCCTCGGATTACAACGGTAATTGGGACTGGGATCGCCATTGCTAAGCAATGCGGTTGTAAAGCATGACGTCACATGACCACATATCTTAGCAACGACAATCCCACCAGTCCCAGTGGCCATTGTAACCCCAAGACGCATGGGTCATTAAGCAGGAAGAGGCGGGAGTCCCAGGTAAGGAGCATGGGGGTGCCACGGGGGTGGGGTGGGAGAGGACAGGCACACAAGTTGGGGGAGGCCAGGGGAGGGGGATGCTACAGCACCGCGCAAGCACAGGAAGGCTGGGGAGACTTACTGGAGCGACTTGCGACCTTCCCTGCCAGCTTCCCCATTGACATTGCTTGTGGGAAGCCGGCAGGGAAGATTGCAAATGGTGATCACGAGACCGTGGCTCCCTGCGACGTCATAATTGCAAGCTGGGCACCTGAGTACCTGGATCATGATCACGTGACCGCAGGGGTGCTGCAATGGCCGAAACTTTGAGGATCAGTCATACACCCATTTTTTTCATCGTCGCCATAACTTTGAACAGTCGCTGAACAAATGGACGTAAACCGAGGACTACCTGTACTTTCAAGTTTTAAAAACTATGTGCCGTCACTTCTTTGAGGATAGCTACTGCTAAAATCCATATGGCTATGGTGTTAAAAAAACAACAACCAAATTCTACACTTGACTATCTTTTGTAGGGAGTGATTGATCCAAAATATGCTTTCATTGGGGAAAAAAATGAATCAGGAAAATTTACACACCGACTTCAAATCTGCATTAGCTCTAATCTGTGCATTAGCTTTCGTCGCTGGTGCTTTGCATGGACATATATTAGCCGTACACATTTAATCACATATACCACTTCTGAAAAACCTTGCCAAGAAAACTGCAGGGACTTGTCCAGGAAGTCTCCGAGAATCAGACATGATTGAACGGATTAAATATGTATATAATATGTAAAAAGTAAAGTCTCCAAGTCAAGCTCGAATCCTTGTGACTACATAGACACATCCATGAAGCTGTCTTGGCCACAGTTTGGAAGTGGTTGGCCGCTGTCTTCATCCAGATACTTTTTCAACTTTCTAATCCTGGGTGTTCCTGGTGGTTCCCTTCCAAATACTAACCAGATCTGATCAGGGCTGGCTCAGCTTTTTGAGATCAGCCAAGCTTGGGGGCTGCCAATCTGTGTGCTGCAGTGTATATACATACACTAGAGCCAACCAGAATGGAGTTTTCCAGACTGAAATTTTCTATCAAAAGTGAGAATAAACGGTGTTTCTCAGTTAGTGCTGCCTGAGTGGCTTGTTTCCACCGTCCCGTGAAAAGGAGCCGCTTTGTTGCCTCACTTCACTGGAGAATCCCACATTGTCCTCCCTCTTTGCCACTTCCAGAAGATTCTATGCCTCCAGCCAATCATTGGGCTGCAGAGCAGTAGCCGCACACCTGATTGGCCCATTTTTAAAAAAATATTCTCCCATTCCCGGAAATTGTGTCAGTTATTCCTAATCTAACTGGGGTGGGAGAAGGCAGCATAAACCCTAGTCCATTCTCTAGAAAAAGGTGGCTAGTTTGCTGTTGCCCCGTGGTATCCCCAGTGGTCTTATCCCAGGGTTGGCTCCAGAAGGGTTTCTCCTCAACCGCCCCCTCAAGGGTCTGGATGGGACAGGGCATTCATTCAGTGCACTGAGAGAGATTCCCTCTCCTGTTTGTGGTTCCCCCCAAAATAACAATCCTGTCTTGTACAGGACTGTTCAGCCTCTCTTTTGACAAGGGGTTGCCTTTGGTCAGGGATAATGTTTCAGGAATAGGAATAGGCGAGGTTGGAGGGGGCAGAGGGAACCTGTGGAAGGACCCCCATCCAACCTGCGGTTAAATATTTGACATGGTTCTTTTCATTCAAGGCTGCAAAGCAATGAGTTAAAGTCAGGGGGCTTTTAAAATGGGGTTGAGGCTACAGGTGAGCTGAGGCCTGCCAGTTTCCAGCTCCTGAGACAGACCAAGGAAATGCCCCCCTCGTTTTTCCACTCTAGGGGCTAGAAGTCACCGCAGCTGTTTGATATGATAAATTAATAAGTTTGGGCGGGGGGAGGTAAAGACAGAGGTTTCTTCCTGATATTTTTAGCTGAAGGGGGAAGAACAATCCGGAAGCAGAGAGGGATTGATAGATAAGAATGAGGTTGGGTATAAGGCTGAGGTACAACCTTTAAAAGTAAATGCAGGGAGGTATGTTTGCCTCTACTAAAGGGGGATGACCGTTTGGACAATCAGCTATGGTGGATTTAAATTATCTTCTGATTACTTTCTTTTCCTTAAAAAAAATCCCACCGAGAGTGATAATCAGATGCATATTAATCAATTTATCTCCAGTAGGGGGAGCTCACAGTTCGGTACAGTACAAAAAAAAAAAGTAAAGCCGCCTTCAAGTCTTGCTCTTGGCAAACAAAATGGACGTGATTTGTCATTCCCGTCTTCTGGAATTTGGGGGGGGGAGGAGGAGGGGGTCTTCCTAGTCTAGAGCTATAAGCTTTCATGGTGGTCTCTTTTCCAAGTAATAATCAGCTTTGAGTCCAAGGCTAGTCACCTATTTCTGAGAGCAGCCACGATTGGCTAGGAGTTCAACCTGACTTGGGCTCTACAGTGAAAGATTAAAATGATGTGTGACAAAGCAGCAGAGCATCTGTGGCCAAAACACCCTGGAATTCCTTGTTTACATAAGTTTGCATCTCAAATTTTTGATCACGAATTCTTGACAATACAGGAAGCTGTATGTTTCTTCCCACGAGGAGGGAAATTGAGATGGAGACAAGGGTTAAGGCCTCCTTCTAGTGCTTTGGCCCCCAACTGATTCCATCCTCTTCATTTGCTCTTACATTTAATTTGCCATAAATTAATCTGAAAGGAAAGTAAAAGTCAGACTGAAGAATTTACCCCGGATGAATGAACCATTAGGCAACTCTGCCAGTGTCAAAGTGTATGTTGAGGAGAGATGTTATGAACAGCAGGAAAGTGAGAAGTGAGGATTGGACTGGAGTTCAAAGAAGTCAGCTTGCAGTAGTTGGGAGGAGCTGCCATGAGCTGGGATGAGAGTTAATGACTAGGCGAAGGCCATGTCAAGTGAGAAATAAACAGGAGGGGATATATATATGCGCGGCCACATGACCGTGGAAGCGTCTTCGGACAATGCTGGCTCTTCGGCTAACAAACGGAGATGAGCACCGGCCCCTAGAGTCGGACACGACTGCACAAATGTGCGGGGGGAACCTTTACCTTTTTTAGGCGTTATTAACTTTGTGGGACCTGAAAGAAGATAAATCAATAAGGAGAAGCTATTTCTGAGCCAGAAATCCTCAGCTCCCTAGAAAGGGACTAAGAATCATTGGAATGGTTACTTGTTCTCGGTGGCAGTGATTAATTGGACAGGGTAGTTTCCTGAATCTCTGGAATGAGGACTTCTTTGGGAAGATGATTTGTTCTGAGAAAGAACAAGCAGCATATCAATTTGAATCCTCCATGTCTGTAGCTTGAATCATGTCAACTGGATTTCTATTTTCTCAGTGGAAACGTTTCGCTCCTTATCCAAGGAGCTTCTTCAGTTCATAGACATATTGAATCCTCCATGTTTTGCCAATACACCTTCTCTCTCCCTCTCTTTCTCTCCTTTCCACTTTCTCAGAAATGCAGAGTGTTTCAGCTGCTACACTAGACACCAGCAAGAAAAAACAGTCTGGCCGTTTCACAGCTCCTTTTGATCCTCGCTTTCCATTCGTCAACCAGACCCATAACTGCTACCAGAATTACGTGGGTAGGTAAAAGAGATGTGGCCATAAGGCTTAGGATAATTCTGCTGAACAGTTTCTGAGCCATGAAGGCTTATAAAGTAAGCTTGAATGTCTTTCCTGGCCTGTCCAGTTTGTGATTTCAGTAGCATAGTACTGTATACTAAATACAGATAAAGAAACCCAAGTGCTGGGGGAAATTGCTATATGCACCTGGCAAAAAAGAGACTACTAACTTGAACAGTTTGCCATTGTACTTAGTGGAACTTACTTCTCGGGACTGCATTGTTCATGGCCAAGGAACCAAAGAAGAAGTTATGCTTTGCTTCAGGTGCATACCACTGGTATTCAGGTTGGAATATTTGATCTGAATGTGTTTCTTCAGAGCTCAACCATTTAGAGTAATAGTATTTGCAAAGAACCCAATTCCAGATGTTGCACGATTCACCTGCTACAACTTCCCTGAATACTAAACTGTAAATAAGCACAATGGATGATGCTAATTATTTCTTGCATTTATATATGGTTATCCACACTACCATCACCTTATCCTCACAGGAAATGTGTAGTTAGCCCGAGAGATACTGGCCCTAAGTCACCCAATAAACAACATAATGAAGAAAGGATCCAGACGTGAATTTCCCATTCCTAGTTCAAGAGTGGAACAATTATTATCAGAAGACATTAGCCTCTCCTCTCTCCTTGCAGATTATTACCGCTGTCTGAAGATCATGAAAGCCAAAGGCAAGGATGTGCAGAAGTGTGAATGGTACCATAAGGTTTTCACATCCTTGTGTCCCAGCTCCTGGGTAAGTAGAAGCATCAGATGTGGAGGTTCACCTAACCTGTTCACCCCTTTCAAAAGAATGTTACAACTGCATTCATCCCATACCATTTTGCCATATCCATGAACATGGCCTCGTTTTGAAAAGGCTTGGTTATTTATTATAGGTGTTTTACCACTTAAACATGTGCATAACATCCATGAAACCTCTAGTAGTAGACTGGTCCTCAGTCTGATAAATATTTTCAAAGAGGTACCCAATATCCAGTAGTGCTTCAGACCAACCTGCCTGTCTTTATTAGTTAATTATAGTATAACAGGACAGCCTATGATGTGGCCTTGTCTTAGCCATGATTGTAAAGGACTTATCCTTTTTTTTCCTGAACCACAAAACACCAGCTAGCAGCAAAACACACAGGGCAGCAATGTATCAGTATGTCAGCAGCTCTCTCTATCATCACAGCAAGGGCTGGATTCTACCAAGGTTCACTTCGCTACTGTGAAAATGCTGTAAATCTGGATCAACTCCATTTGCTATAATGCAAGGATGTGATCCCTGATAACAGTATTTCTTCAAACATTGTCTGTATCAATCTTTCCTTGGTGAAGGCACATGAGACAGAAGATGTTAGATTATCATTAACGGACAGAAAATGGTAAATTGCTTCAATCAGCGTTCCCCAGTCCAGTAAAGGTAAAGGTTCCCCCCGCACATTTGTGCAGTCGTGTCCGACTCTAGGGGCTGGTGCTCATCTCCGTTTGTTAGCCGAAGAGCCAGCGTTGTCCGAAGACGCTTCCACGGTCATGTGGCCGGCATGACGCGCACGGAACGCTGTCACCATCCCACCGAAGTGGTACCTATTCATCTACTTGCATTTGCATGCTTTCGAATTGCTAGGTTGGCAAGAGCTGGGGCGAGTGGTAGTAGGCCAGTCCAGTAACCCCCGGATAATTTAGCCTACATAAACTTCTGGGTTTGTTGTCTACATATTTGAGAGTTGCAGGCAAACATACCTGCAAGACATAAGGTAGGAAAGGTGGCGTAAGTGATTTTGAGATTTTCAATATCATAGGGAGGAATGTTGTTGTTGTTGTTGTTCCTGTTCCAAGAACCATAATATCTTTTGCCTGAGCTTAAGCTTCCTTAAGGTTCTTATTTGCTCTTCAGGTAAATCAGTGGGATGAACAGCGTAAACAGGGAAATTTTCCTGGCAAGATATGAAGATCTATCTCCCATTGCCCTTATGAAGATAGCCTGGGAGGTGCAACAGCAAGTATACTTTCACCCTGTTCCAATTCAACTATTAGTTACCTCAGCAGATTTGTGAATCTTCGCCCCACCGAAACAGAACAAAATGCAAATAGAAGTATTGTTAAAAAATCAAAGAGAAGAATCATTCCCAATAAATATGTTTCTAACAACGGAAATGTTTAGGTATTTTTAAATGCTCTTCTCCCCAGATTCTTTTATGTGAAACTTTGATTTCCCCCCAGAATCTTCAAATTTATTTATGTTTTAGTTTAGACCTTGTTCCATTTGTTCGTGCTACCTCTGAAGAAGTCTTTTCTTCTCCAACCTCTTTAAATTAACATATGCAAGTTGTCTGTGGAAACCTATATTAGTACATTTTCTCAATAGTTCATCCAAGACAGATTTTCCTTCTTGTGCTGTTTAGATGTGTAGCAATCTTCCTATTATATTGACCAATTCGAGCTATAGTCCAATATATATATATATATATATATATATATATATATATATATATGTGTGTGTGTGTGTGTGTGTGTGTATGTGTGTGTGTGTGTGTGTGTGTGTGTGTGTGTGTGTGTGAAGTACCTAGTTATGGACAGCTGCTTCAGGACAAGTTGGTGGATTTAATTGGAAAAACAGTACAAGAAAGGATTGAATCCTCCTCTCATATCCTGGTTTTGATCCAGATCTTCACAGGTGATTTATGCACAGAGACAAGAAGGATCCCAGATTATTTTACCATATAAGGAATCACAAAATCTGAGCCTTTAAACTTAAACCCAAGATTGCCTTGCCAACTTTTTGCCTTCTAAAACAAAATCCTGTATACACACCTCAAAACACACGAGAGATAATGAACGGGAAAGGTGTGAAGCCAGGACATAAACACCACTCCTTTCCCCACACCCAGGCATATTGGCTAAGGAAAATAGTTGGAAGGGAAATGCACGCTCACATACTGAGCAAGCACACACCCAAAATCGAAATTGGGGTCGAGAAAGTGACTACACGCCCTACCAGGACAGCCCCATCTTCTGCCTACAAAGTGGAGTGTGGCAAAGGGAAAAACAAGTCTCCTCTGGAATAATAACTCAGGAAACAGGTGCGGGAAATCTCTTGATGCAAATGCGAGCTTGAACGGACGGGCAGCACTGCTGAGGCTGCTATTCCATGGCCCCGGACAGACATGCTCACCCACCCTCTGTCATTTCTGTGCCAAGGATATTTCCCCAATAGTCACACACTTTCTGCTTTGGGCTGTAGAAGGCCTGTTGCTTTTCCTTACCTTGCAATTACTTTCGCTGAATAGGGGCAATCTAATGGAACCTTGGCCCTGGTTTCCCACCCTTTATGGAGAGAGGAGGAATGATGGGCTGAATGACACGTTGAACATTGAGTTGATCAAGGAAGTCTTCGCTACAAATCACTGCTGAACCCCCAAGATGGCCTGAGGCTAGCTGGCGTCTCTTTCCCTCAGCCGTGCTATCCCCTCTGTGTGCCATATAGGAATAATAATAATAATAATATAGCCTTCCTACATGGTTGTTGTAAGAATTATTCGGAATGAATGAATGAATGAATGAATGAATGAATGAATGAATGAATATATATATATATATATATATATACCCGCCCCGCCCCACCCGGTCATCCAGAGAGGCCCTGCTACGTACCCCATCAATTAGAGAATGTCATCTGATGGGGTCTAGGAGGCGGGCCTTCTCTGTGACAGCGCCCATGCTATGGAACAGCTTGCCCCCAGAGTTAAGGCAGATCTCCTCCCTCCCAACCTTTAGGAAAGAGCTGAAGACCTGGTTCTGCTGCCTGGCATGGGATGGAGGAAGGGATAGTTCATCATGGAGATGGCTAATCCCTTGATGTTATTGTCCTTCTTTAATGAATATTTTACACATCTGGATTCATAATTTATAATTATTTTATATGGTCTGTAATTTTTATGTATAGTTTTTTAACCATTTTATCCTGTAAACCGCCCAGAGTCCCTTATTCCGGGAGATGGGCGGGGATAAATTTAAATGATAAATAAATAAATAAATAAATATATACACATACATACATACACACACACACACACACACATATTTTAAACATGCAAGCAGATGTCCTGTTCTTCTGTAATGTTTTCAAAGTTAGTCAGTTACTTCCATTAAGGCAGTGTTTCTCAACCTTGGCAATTTTAAGATGTGTGGACTTCAACTCCCAGAATTCCCCAGCCAACCATGGTTTTGGATTGCTTTAGCTTAAAAGCAGATTTCTACTTTGGCCTGTTCCAATACTAAGAAATCAGACAGCATGGTGTTAAACATCCAAGACAAAAATTAATTTCATCTTCTAATTTGTTTTAAACTGGATAAATTTCTGACTCTTTACTCTTCTTTTATTTATACACTATAGATCAGTATGTCTATGAAGGTTCTCAGTCATCCAGGTGGAATTGTCTGTAGCTTGAATCATGTCAACTGGATTTCTATTTTCTCAGTGGAAACGTTTCGCTCCTTATCCAAGGAGCTTCTTCAGTCTGAGCCTGAGACTGAAGAAGCTCCTTGGATAAGGAGCGAAACGTTTCCACTGAGAAAATAGAAATCCAGTTGACATGATTCAAGCTACAGACACTATAGATCAGTGTTTCTCAACCTCCTCAACTTTAAGATGTGTGGACTTCAGCTCCCAAAATTCCCCAGCAATCCAAAACCATGGTTGGCTGGGGAATTCTGGGAGTTGAAGTCCACACACCTTAAAATTGCCAAGGTTGAGAAACCCTGCATTACGGTAATGGAAACAGACACTGGGATAAGAAGGTGACCTTTTCTCAGCATGCTGTTTTACTGATGAAAATCTAGCCCTCCATAACTATGTATACCCTGCAGCAGAACAAGAATCAGCCTTTCCCCCATATTCCATGATGCTCTTGATGGATTCAACACTGCCTCAAACTCAACTGCACTTCAGCTTTTTAAAATCACCCCGTGGTGTGTCTTAATTACTTCCTCTGCCTTTCTACCCATCTGCTAAACTTGTTTCCTTTTGGAGGGGTGGAATGTGTGCAATTTCTTTGTCTTGCGCTCTGTGCTGGGCTTTGCCAAAGTATCCAGTTGGCTTCTAGGGGAAACAGTCTACAGAACTGGATGGACTTTTGGCTGAGTTCAGTAGGTTCCTGTTTCTGTCCTTTTATCTAATTCTAGTTTATTTTTAGTTTGTGACCGTGCCTTTCCAAAACTATCATCAAACCAATGTTCAAAAGCTTTGTGGTTGGCACAGAAAATAATTATCCAGAGGCACAGAAATCCATAGTGAGCTCTTTTACTCTATGAACTCGTTGGCTACCAATGATAGTAGTGTAGTAATAATGCTGTATTTATATGTTGCCTTTAATATATAACACCAACTCAAATATATCATTTTTTAAATATTTGGACTCAACTGAAGTTACGAGGCTATCAAAATGTATGTTTATATCACCAGTTACAATAAAATACATTTGCATAGAATAAGTATGACAGTGAAGACTGTAAGCTTGAGTCAGTTATTCAGCTAAATGCTTAATATAGGAAATCTAAAGCTTAGGGGAGACTGAGGCTCTAGCTCTGGATTCCTTCCAGCAAGCCTGATTGGTTTATATGGCCTACCTAGGACTCTTTTCAAGTTTCTGATTCCATGGGAAACAGTTCATTTGGAGTATACAGGTAGTCCTACCTTAACAACCATTTGTTTAGTGACAGTTCGGACTTACAACGGTGTTGAAAAAAACAACTTACAACCAGTTCTCACTCTTATGACCGTCACAGTGTCCCTGAAGTCACATGATCACGATTTGGGCACTTGGCAACCAGTTTGCATTTATGATCGTCGCAGCATCCTGTGGTCACGTGATCGCCATTTTTTACCTTCCCGGCTGGCTTCTGGCAAGCAAAATCAATGGGGAACCGTGTGATTTGCTTAATGTCTTCAGTGGTTTGCTTAATGCCTGCGGTGATTCGCTTAGCAACCACCACAAAAAAGGTGGTAAAGTCGGGTCAGATTTGCTTAATAACCGCTTTGCTTAGCAACTGAAATTCCAGTCCCAATTATGGTCATTAAGCAAGGACTACCTGTAAGCTATTGCACAAGACTTCCTGAGAAACCAACTTTTTGAATGGAACTTATATAAAATAATGCATGTGTGACCTGCATCCTAAACTTCTAGTAAAGCTAGGAATCAGTTTGTAGGATTTATATCAACCATTTAAAGAACCCACCTCAAAGATGCATAGACCTCTTCTCCCATGTTTTAGATATATATGTACATGATGAAATATGGTCACTGCCATACTTGCTGTTAGTAGAGTGCTTGTGTCACCAAACTCTTGGACTACTAGTGTAATTATTTGATGTGCAGAGGCCACAGGACAATATCTGCACCTATACACGGGGGCCAGCCAGCCAGCCAGCCATGTGAGTCTGCTCTCACCTTAGACATGCCAATTCAAGCATCACTTTTTTTTAAAAATGGAAGCATCAACTGACCACGAAAAGGGACACAGCCCAATGGTTCCCAGCCTGTGATCCACAGTGATCCTGCAGGTGGTCCCTTGTGAGAATGCCAAAATGAGAGATGTGTATGTGTGTGCTTGTGTGTACACACACTCTTGGGAGGTTGCAAAATCTGACAAGATTTTGACTTTCTCATCCAATATCTTGTGGGACTTGACAATATTACATGATTTCCAACATTTTAATTTATTTTTATTGAATCTTGGGACCTTGCCGATGCCACCTGGGGGAAATCACACATGCTGTTGTTCCTGTAGGTGTTAGACTGCTAACCCCAAAGAAAATGCTAGTTTAACTTGCTCCTGTGCCTTCTTCAGCAGGTTGATATATAAGCTTCTCACAATGTGTTGATTAGGAATGATCACCTGCTCATTTCTCTTGGTTACCAATAGTTGCAGTTAGAATAGTAGGTAGGTTTTCCCCTGCACAGACGTGTCCGACTCTAGGGGCCGGTGCTCATCTCCATTTCTTAGCCGAAGAGCCAGCGTTGTCTGAAGACGCTTCCACAGTCATGTGGCCGGCATGACGCGCGCGGAACGCTGTTACCTACCCACCGAAGTGGTACCTATTCATCTACGTGCATTTGCATGCTTTCGAATTGCTGGGTTGGCAAGAGCTGGGGCGAGTGCGGGAGCTCACTCCCTCACGCGGCGCTCGGGTCTCGAACCGCTGACCTTCCAATCGACAAGCCTGGCGTCTTAACCACTGAGCCATCGCACCCCTGCAGTTAGAATAGCCAGGAAAAATGTTGGTACATATAATGATATGCCAAAACCCTGAAGCTTACAACTGGGGAACAAACAGCTTTGGGGAAACAGTCCAGGCAAGCTTTCCTCCCAGCTCCCTTCTGTCCAAATTGTCAAATCAGTAGGCCTCACTATCCGATGACTGCAACAGAGAGTGTCAACTCACCCTTTCTAAGTGTCCGAATTTATCTCCTCCCCACCTCAGTTTTATTGCAAGGGGGTTCCTGGCCCTGGCCCTGGCCCTGGTAGTTCACGTTTTGGCTCCCTATCCCCTTCCCTGATCCCCTGCCCTCCCCAGTTCTTGGGAGAGGCCTTGCTTCAAGCCAGTTTCCTGCCCACCCACCCCCATCTCCTTTTCCTGCCCCACCTCCTGTGTGTGAATGACCAGAGGCACGGGAAATCCGTGCGCAGTCATTCTGGATTTAAGTCACAGCATATACAGGAACACCATCGCAGAAACCGTAGGGAGCAGAAGATGGAGCCCGGCCCATGGGATGCCTGAAGGGGAGTGATGTGCAGAGGCCACAGCATCTGGGACATCCTCTGTAGCCGGTAATCTTGTCAGTCTGTGGCTGGGTGTGCATGTGTGCGTGTGTGTGTGCAAAATTTCATCTCTACCTCTATCATCTCCATCTCTATATCTATCTCTAACTCTAACTCTACACATATCATAGTTTCAAAACCAGGTCTGGACAGTAAACAGGTGGAAAAATGGGGGAGACTGGTGTGGGTGTGGATGAATCCTGATTTGCCCCACCGCATCTCAAAGGAACTTAATAAGGTCGGGCACTGGCATTTCTTTGCCTCTAGCTCTGTCTCTTCCCACCACTGCCTTCTTCTCACCAAACCCAGGAATTGGGAGGTTTGCTTCCCCTTGCACTAAAGCAGTGCTTCCCAAACCTGGGTAAATTCCCCAAAATTGGGTAAAAGTGGTTTTTCTTTGGGTAACGACAGACGAACACTTTATCCAATCACAACAGGGACATTTAAATTGACTTAAAGTGTTTTACCTATATTGGGTAAAAAGGACTTTCTGATAAGCGGTTTTGAGTAATGAAGGAGAAGGTCTGGAAAGCACTGCACTAAACCATTACTTTGATCCCACATTAGAAAATCCAGTCTCCCTGCGCCATTCTTTACTGTCTCTCAAAAATGTGTTCTCTATCAAGTCAATATTTGCAGAAAGTTGATAATGTGGAAGTTGACTCTGGGAGAAAAAGTAACAGACTGTGGACAGCCATCCTATTCTGAGTGGCAAATTTAAGAATACCATTACAAAACACTGCACCCTGCATTATTTGTTTTCTTTTTTTTTCCAGGGGGTGGGAAAAGGGGGAAGGAACACATGTTTGAAACATCACTTGATTTTTGGTCTCAGAGACTGAGAAAGTTTGGCGAGTGCAGAGCCAAAACTCCTGGGCTCTGGGCTAAAGTAGCCCAGCTTTACGGAGAAAGGAAAAGTGCTGGGCATCAGTTGATTAAAGAAGGAGGGATCATATTTTGGAGCTGCACTTTACGGCTCTGATTGACGCATTGGATAGGGTGGGGCTCGGGGCCTGGATTGCTTCACCTCATAGGGTCTCCCCATCGTGTCCAGTCTCCCAAGAATTAAGCAGCTCTTGTGAGGTGAGGCCCAGCTATCCTGACCCCAAAGCTGGTTATCTCATCTTTTCCTGTTGACGTAACCGTTTGATTCAGGGCCTATGACTCACGGCCACGGTGGAAGTTCTGGATTTGTTCTCGCTGCCTCTGGATCTGAATTTCGCAGCCCATGAAAAATCAGCTAATGGGAGACGGGAAGGTTTAGGCAAGGAGAAGATCTGGGGCAGCTGTCCTTTACTTGGTGCTCTCAAGATTTATTGGGCTACAATGCCCAGGGGTATATGGGCAGGCGGCATGGCCAACGGCAAGCTGCCTGGGAATTCTGGGAATAGTCCAACATTTCTGAAATACCCCAAGCTGGAGAAGGGCAAGCTAGTAGGAAACGAGAGGGTAAGGAGAAACCAAAGTGAGACCGGGAACGGAGAGCGAAGTCTTTCCAGTTCCGTTTCAGGGCTGCGTGACGTTTGTGCAAATGGGCACATATACACGTAAAATCTTTTTCACTATTTCTATATCCTGCTTTTCTAAATGAAATGTTTAAAATGGTTTACAGCATCGTTAAAACAGGCCAGAGGGTGTAGTTCAAAGTTTCAAATATTTTTGTTATTTTTTTTCCTTTTGCTTTTGCACGGATTGTGGGATACAGGAAGGAGAAGCAGCACTTGGAGACACTTCAAACATTTTTCTACTCAGCCCTCCTGTCCGTCAGGCCCACACAGTGGGATTATTAGTCCTCCTTGCCTTTTTTAGCTGCCATTAAAAATGCAAAACTTGTGGAGGTTAGAAGAGGTATAGGGGTCGTTTGGCCAATTTGCTCACATGTCCGATGTTGGGGCCAATGCTTTCCGGGTGTTAAGCATTGATGAGCAATGCTAAGACACATCCATCCCCAGTCTCGCTTCCTTCTTTTGGTTCTTTACCTAAAACGGACCTGGCATTAGATTAAAATAAAAGACTGCCACCTGACAGCCCCTTAAACAAAGGAGTGCCCTTTGTAGAGTAAAAGGCATGGCTACTCTCTCAGGGAGCCAGTCAAGCAAGGCTGCAAGTGGCAAAGTAAGGGAAAGACAGAAGCAGAGGAGACTCAACCATAGGGCTAGCAGAATTGGCTGCAAAAATGTGGGCAACCATTAAGTGGCAGCAAAGAGTCAAGAGTTCCTGTAACTCTTTGCTGCCAAGTAATGGTCCGCTGCGGTTTTGCAGCCCAGATCAGATATCCCTAATAGGAGAGCAGCAACTCACCAACCTTGTTGCTCAAACTGGAGGCCATCTGAGAAGAAGTTGGGGCTTGTCACATAGCCAGATCAGCTCCAACTCTGTGAAATTCAAGATGTGATAAGTCTGGCTGGCTATGTCATAGTAGCTGTTCCCCTTTTAACACAGAATATCCACACCTCTGCCCTGCCACATATCTTCCCTTGTTCATGGCCTCCCCGAATTAAAGCACGAAGAACCCATACTGTTTTAAGAAAGAAATTAAAACCGTTAATACTGTGCTCTACGTGACCAATGCTCTTAATATCCAACAGCTCAGTTCTATACTAAGTCACACTCAGAAAGCCAAGGTTTAAACGTAGGGAAAGTAAGAAGCTCTCTCTAAGGGGTGAGAGCTATAATCCGACATACCTAGAAAGGATCAAGTTGGGGAAGTTGCGTCCAAATGCTGCAGAAGCCGCTCTGCTCAGGTCAAAGGACATCAACCAGGGGAGGGCCACAATCACCAAGAATTGGCCTTACAGATTGTATTTCTCTGTCTCTGTCTCTCTCTCCCCCTTCCTCCTCCCTACCCTTGTGTCTTTCAGTAGTTCCAGGTCCCCGTGATCATGTTCTCAGATGAGCGAAAAGACGGGAGCCCCCGCTTTGGGAAACTTCACTTTCCCGTGGGCCTTTGGATCAACTCGCCAAAGAAGCATTTTGCAAAGTTGGGACGAAGGTGGCCAAGCGTGGGGTCCGTCAAGTAAGTGTTCAATGAGGACTATTGCAGAGCTTCCTCCTTCAGCTGTCTTGGTATCTAAAATTCATAGCATTCCCTCACCTCTTCTCTGGACAGATGTGTTCATATGACAACACCAGGCTTGATTATCATTAGTAAGCCCAGGTGACACTGAAATGTGGGAGTGGGCTGTTTCTTAGAGGGAGGATGAGATAGACGTGCTGTTGGCTATTCATCAACCAGTCAGCACCTCAAAATACTCACCGCCCACCCATCAGATGCAAAATACTGTATACGGGATAATGCTAGGAGTCAGGACAATATAGCATTATGCTGGCAAAAGATTTTATTGCCAGAGCAAAGCCAGCTGAGGTGTACTACTGCGAAAAGGACTGTAGTCAAATTCAAGAATTACAACACTGGAAGAGATCCTATCAGGTCGTCTGAACTAACGTCAAACGCACAGCATTATACATGAGCTTCAGTGCTTGTCTTCTTAAGATATTTCACCAGTTCAGGCAAAAATTGCATTACAGCCCAGGGTTAGTTCTGAGAAACCAACTCTTGGGATTTACAGAAAAGGGAAAAAAATTGCACAATGACCTGGGCATATACGTTTTGGTGTGTATGTTTCAGTGTTGAACCACGGCAAGCCCGTTTTTTCACAATTATTTGCATAATTATTTGCACAATTATTTGCATAATCCCCAGCACCAACCGGTGCGTTCCATGCTGTCAGTATGTGGAATAATATTCTACAACTGATTGGTCCTCACCTCACTCTCGCCTGCATTCCCTCCTTCATTCAGTTCTGAAGAATTAGAGAACCATTATGGACACTGAGCCCACTGATTTTGAACAGAATCATCAAGTACTACAAGAAATGCACATTTAAAACAGCTAAATCACCCAGAAAGTCACAGAACACTGAACAGACAAAGCAAACCCCAAGCATCAAAGTGAGACTCTTATTCAGGAATCTAGGATGACAGCTGAACAGATGGATAGAAATTGTATCACATATTTCCCAGTGATTTGGTAAAGCAGTACAAGGCAAATAAAAAACTTATTATTGTGAGGAACCTACCCATCTCTACATCTCCTTTCAGATATACAGTATTCTACCCCACCCCCATCCTTGCTTGTCTGTTTGGGGCATCTTGTTAGTTCATTTATAATTAGAACTTAGCCCAAAATTATCACAAATTTTCCAAGATGGGGGAAATAGTTTAACCAAACTATCTTCCTTACATTATTGGTAATCAGCTGTTTTGTGGTCCTGGGAGTACCAATACTGGCTGTTCCAGTTGTTGCTTGATGCTATCTTTTTTCTGCTCATCAGTCCATCACTCAGATTTGGCTTTAATGGAGAATTCCCTATAGATCAGTGTTTCTCAACCTTGGCAACTGTAAGATGTGCGGACTTCAACTCCCAGAATTCCCCAGCCAGCATGATGACAACTTGAAGCAATTGGTGCAAAAACAGCGCTTTCTCTTCAATTGGTACAGCGCTTTCTGCAGGGCCGCAACTGGGGGGGCCAAGCGGGGCATGTGGCCCGGGTGCCACGCTGGGGAGTGAGCCAAAATGACGCCCGGGGGGCGCCAAAATGACAAAATAACCCGGGGGGGGGCGGGCGGGCACGGAATCCATGTTTGCCCCAGGTGACACAGACCTTAGTTCCATCCCTGGCTTTCTGTCCTGAACCTGGAATCCGAAAGGTTTAAAAATGTGGTGTCTGCTGAAGACTATGTGTTGAGATGACTATCGCTGGCAAAATTAAGTGGGAGGGATATTTTGACTCAACACTCTGTATCAACCTGTTTGGACAAGTGGCAATACACTTTTTCCCCTTTAGCCTTATAAAAGTGCCCTTCCCCATAAGCTTCTACTTCTCTTTATAGACTGAGCTAAAAGATGTCCATTTCCCCAAGGCCACTCATGGCTTCAGAATTTGTCAGTCATTTTCCCCTGTCTGAATCTCAATCCAGCTGTATTGGTTTGGATCTACCCCTTCCAGTCTGTCTGTCCTCCCCTCAGGTCTACATCCTCGGACACAGCCAGTCGTGGCAGCGAACCTGTGGAGATGCGCCCAGCCAAGAATAAGGCTGCACGACACAAGAGGCTTTCAACGCTGTTCCAGCGAAGTGGAGTGGGAGGGCCCACTGGTGGGGGTGGAGGCCGCTGGGCCAGTGAAAAGAAACTAGCTGATCTCATTGACCCTCTGCCTGAAGACCGAGTCAAGCCCCCGTCTCAAGGAGAAGTGCCAGGGGTCCTGAAAATCTACGGAGGAGACATCTCCATGGGCGCCAACTACAAGAGCGTGCTGGCAACCGTGCGCTCCACTGCCCGCCAGCTGGTGCGGGAGGCCCTGGAGCGCTACGGGGTAACACAACCCAACGCTGAGGATGCCTACGTGTTGTGTGATGTGGTCGGCAGCGTTCACGGCATGGATAGCTCCTGGCAGGCCCAGTATCTCCGGGCAGTTGGTGACGCTGAACGGCCACTTGTGCTGCAGGACGTGTGGAAGCCCAAGACTGGCTGTACTCGCCGCTTTGAGATCCGCCGCCGATGTGACGTAGAAAGGATGGTAGAGGGGGAGGATGAAGATGGAGGCGGTGAGTGTTCTTCTTGATGCTGGTCGGGTTTTCTACTCCACAGACCCATGCGCTTTACAAATTGTTCAGACATTTGCCTTTGTTTTTTGAAGGAATTCACATTTCTGGGCCTCATGCCTGTGTGGAATTTATTTATATACTTGATTTATATCCCACCTTCTACCCACGGCAGCAACCAAACTTTAAAACCAAAACAGAATATATAAAACTAGGAACGTAAACTAAAATTAATCCTACATTTTTATAGCTACTTAAAAAAAAAGTCTTTCTCTGCCCAGTACATCATTAATTTGTGGAATTCATGGCCACGGGATGTGGTACAATAGACTTGACTTTAGAAGGCTTTCACAAAAGATTTGGTATATGGTTGGAAATCCACGCCTACTAACAGCCATTAATTAGCCGAGAATGCTGAAAACGGAACTTCGCTCAGTATATTTCTGAGTCCCAGATGCTGGGGGTGGAATGGTAGGGTGTATCTGCCCTATCCTGCTCTGCTGAAGGCCTCTTCAGGACCATCTGGCTGGCTATCATTAGCTCTTTGGTCTGTTCTAAAGCTGCCGTTCTCGTAAAGAAGAAAAGAGTCTCCCGCAGCTGTTCTTCACAACCCCATAGGATGTAATGTTTTTCAATGGCCCTTGGCATCACTCACGCTCTGCCCCTGCAGTCTCCTTTCTTCTAAAACATTGGCACAGCAACTTTTCCGACTTCTCGGTGTAGCCACAGCTGATAAACCTAAATTGTAGCTCTCCGAGATGTCCAAAATACAGAGCCCAAGGCTAACACGTTCTCTCTTTTCCCTCGTTCCTCACATGCGAATGGAGGAAAACTCCCTTCTGTTGCTTCATTTACCTACACCAGTGTTTCTCAACCTTAGCAACTTTACGCTGTGTGGACTTCAACTCCCAGAATTCTGGGAGTTGAAGTCCACACAGCGTAAAGTTGCTAAGGTTGAGAAACACTGATCTACATAAAAAAGGGTGGGAGGATAGCAGTAAAGAAACTCCTAGAGTGGAAAACAGGTTCCCTCTTCTCTATATACTGGTGCAAAGGGAACAGGTGCCTAAAGCAGCGACACTTTCCTTTTATTCCTTTCCTTGCTTGGCTTCAGCCACACCAATGTATTTCTAGCTATCAGAAAAGACCGTTACGTCTGTACAGTAGCAGCTTTTCCGAATTTTGCATGACTGGGCAAAACCTGGATTTTATCATCACAGGTGAACGGGGAGGTTTTAGCACAAACCCCCTGCACTTCTTCTCCTGGTTTCCATGCTTCCCCGTCTCTGCCTCTCGTAGGTCTTAACTCTCCGTCCCGCCGGCAACAGTCCCGCCGCTCTCGGGCTGCCTCGGGGGGCCACGTGGGCCCCAAAGAGCGAGCAGACAACCTCTCGCTCCGGCGCAGCATCAGCGAGATGAATCTCAGCACTAAGCGCCGCAGGGACCGCAAAGGGGTGCTCAGCATGGCAGTCGGCGAACCCACGGAAGGGGGTCCAGCCGACGAGCCGCGGCTCAAGGCAGCGGAAGGGGCGGAGGGCACCTCGGCTCCTCCGGCCTCTGAAGAGGAGGCCGCGTCCGTGGCCAGCCTTGAGCAGCTTACGCAATGCCTCATCCAGCCCCCGACCGAACATCCCTACTTCCTGCAGTTACTGGGCTATAACGAAAAGCAGGTAAGTTCACCTTCTGCCAGCGGAGCTCATTCAGCTTCTCATGGAACCCCCGAGAGAGAAAAGGCTCGGGCAGCTGTCCTCAAACGGATGTCCTCTGGAAAGGCTGGACTTCAGCTCTCATCCTCTTCAGATGTGCTGATTGGGGATTAGGAGATCTGAAGTCTAACACATCCAGAGGACATCTAGGGAAAAGATGGACTGGAAATTCCTACCTAGCAATTGCATCTGACGTCTTTGTTGACACACACCCTTACACGTATCAGCATTAAAGGGGCTGAGAAGCACCTGGTCCCATACTACGAAAAAAGAAAATTCATACAAACACACACACACACACACACACACACACACAAGCAGAGCTTTCTGGCCAAGCTTCCATCTGGTCTAGTCATGCTAAGAGATGGTTCGGGTCTTGAGATAGCAGAAAGGAAAGAACAAAGTTTAGACTCCCAGTAAGAATTCATCTTTTTAATTTTTTCCCCATTATCTAAAAAGCTTTCTGTATATAACAGCCTAGTCAGCACATCACAGAATAATTTTTCATGTGGCGCATTCCTGAATCCCGAAGCGCTCATGTTTCCATCTACTTTCTGTTGTTTTTAATATCAGGAAACATTCTAAAGTGGTATCCATTCCCTTGACACTTGAAAGTTCAGAATTTAATCATTCCACACTGCCATGTATAGATGTTACGCAGCCCAGGTTCAGGGTGGCAAGATCATTTAAGGGGAATGGAGAGCCAACCCACAGCTGAAGAGCAGGGGAGCGAGCCTTCCTCATCTCATTGGCGCCAGCCTTCTTATTAAACAGACTGAGGAAGTCAACCTTAGAGAACTGATTTTAGTACCATGAAAACATAGTCAATTGTCAATTACCTAATTTTTTACTGAGCTTTTCCCAGAGAGAAAACCTGTGGAGTTTTCTAACTCAGCAGTATAAAAATTTTGGAATTCACACAACACACCAAGACAACATGCTAAACCACAAACCATTACTCAGCCGAGAACAGTCTAGCCTAGAGGCCATGCAAACTCAACTAATGTTGTATAATGCAGGGGTCCCCAACCTGTGGGCCATGGCCCACTAGTGGGCCATGGCCTGTTAGGAACTGGGCTGCAGAGCTCCCGCCCGCAAACCCCACCCCCTTCCGTGTGATTGGCTCCTACCCGCAAACCCCGCCCCCTGGTGCTTGTGATTGGCTCCCGCCCGCAAACCCCGCCCCCGGTGTGCACGATTGGCTCCCGCCCGCAAACCCTGCCCCCCAGTCCGCAGAAATCCTGGAAACCCCGCCCCCCGGTCCGCAGAAAAATCGTCTTTTGAAACCGCTCCCTGGTGTCAAAAAGGTTGGGGACCCCTGGATAATGTATAGCTGATAGTGCTCAAATTGAGTGCCCCAATTACTGAGCATTTACACACTCAGAGCACCTCATTGTCACCAGCAAAAATCTTGAGTCTTCTTTTGTGCTTGTCTAGCTCCACAGGCTGGCAAACCAAAGAAGCGAAAATCGCACAGATTTCCAAAAGGCATCTTTAATGCGAGTCTGGAATACAACCTAACCTTGAAAACCATGAGAGTACATTTCCATCCAGACTTGCAGTGAGTTGATTTACTTGAACCGTTTCCTTCCCATAGCTTTCCCATCTAAACCGTGTGGCCTCTCCTCCCCTAAACTGCACCCTTCCCAGTTTCTCACACTGCTCTGCTCCATTCCTCACTTTCTGCAGGAGTTTGTGATCCACGTGATGACCCGTCGCCGCCACATCTTTGGACGCCCCGAACGCCGCCCAGCTCCAGACCAACCCAGCTTTGTGGACACCTTCCTGAACGCCCCCGACATCTTGCCACGGCACTGCTGTGTGGTATCCTCAGTGCCCCCCGCCGATCCCAGCCAGCCCCGGAGTTCAGCCATGGTGCGGCCTTTCCGGGGAGCGTCCATAACCCACAACGGTGCCCCGCTCCATCGCCAGGTGGAGTTGGCTCCTGGAGACTTGCTGGGGATGGGGCAGCACTTCCTCTTCATGTACAAAGATCCACGGGCTGCCACTGCACCTCCGGCTTGGCTGCCCAAGGCTTGGGTGTCTCCGGGGCTGGTGGGGGCCTTGGCTTGCCAGGCCTGTGGTCGGTCCCTGCAGGAGCGACAAGAAGCCTTCCGGGCCTATCTCAAGAGTCGAGAACCTCAGCTCCGCTACCGCCCGCAGGAACAGGAGGCCCTTTTGGCTGAAATTGTGAGGCTGCAGGAAACTTCCACTTGCAGGCTGGGACCCGCCTTCCTCTTTGGGCTCTGCCTGGAGCACGCTGCCCGGGAGCTGGAGCCCGGCCATCTGCCCAGGCTGATAGCCAGGATCGCTCAGCTGGTCAAGGAAGCCGTTTGGGTAAAGGATTTCCTACTTCTCTGCTTATGCCACATTGTGACTACAGGGACCCTACGGCCTCTATTACGAAGGACAGTCCTTTATTTCAGAAAGCTGCCCTTCGGGTTTATTTGATTTAATTATTTATTTTCTTGGTTTTGCCCTTGAATTTTCCTTTGTAAAGCAAAGTTATAAACATAAACAATTACATTTTGTTATCCTTATGAACCTCTTTCAGATTTGCCCCTTTATTTTTTCCAAGAAAATATGGTCGCTGTACCTAGAACCCATTTAGCATCAGTCCTCATTTTTGTTGGAAAACCTATGGCATAGCTGCAGGTGTTCCCCCCAAACCCCCTCCAAAGATGCTGTTGGGGTGCAACATTTAATATATCGGAAGGAAAAGGTTATTAAATGCATAAGGAGGTTTGCGCTAACTGTATGTAATTACATTTAGGACTCTACAATTACATTTATATTTAATCAAATTTAGGTTTTGCTCTGGGCCGACCCACTTTTTGGAATGCTGCTGTGGTATGTCCTCAAACATCAGGGGTGGCATTGGTCCTGAAAAAGTTGCATTCCGCTGTCTTAGAGCAACAACCCCCGTCTCCTTCCTCTATTCTGAGGCTTCTTAATTCAAGTCTGTGTCATATTATATTCATTGTTATATGGCTATGACATTCTGCCATGGAATGGAAGACAGCATGATTGGTTTCCTTAAAGGAGGAAATACTAGAAAGGGGTATTTGCAAGATGCTGATTCTCATGGCTCTACACAAAGAGTAAAAATTTCTCCATGCTCTTCTTCCTTTCTTGCCTTCTACTATTTTCTAAACATAATCAGAAGAGAAAACAGAATAGTATAAATGTAAAAGAAAACCTTTACATCAATAGCTAAGCAGAATTATACAGGTCTAGAACCTATAGAGACCTAGAGTCCCCCTAGGGGGAGATGGAGCGGTGAATATAAATTGAAATGTGTGTGTGTGTGTGTGTGTGTGTGTATGTATGTATGTATGTATGTATGTGTATATATATATATATATATATATATATAAATAAAAATATGGAGGTGTATATATATATATACACACACACACATACATACATACACAATATATATATATATATATATATATATATATATATATATATATATATAGAGAGAGAGAGAGAGAGAGAGAGAGAGAGAGAGAGAGAGAAGCTCCATATCTGACCTCCATATTTGATCTATTTTGAGGAAGTAAATGTAATAAAAACCTTCCCCCCCGCCATCTGGTCCTCTGCTAGCTGTAGACTTTTTTTCTGGCTATCAGGTATGGAAAGGGTTTGAGACTAACCATCTAGTCCTCCCTAATTAATTTCATTTTTTTCATATTCTTCTTCCTAGGGTAAGATCAAAGAAATCAGAGATCGGCAACCAGAAAAGTAAGTAAAGTAATATTCTCTAGAAGACTGTGTTTTCCAACACGTCCTAATATAAGGCTTAGTCAGGTAGTTGTTTTGAACGACAGATGTTGAGTGGTGTGGAAGGTACAACAGAGAAGTCTCTAGTCATCTCCTTTTATTGGGGAGCAGAGCTTTGGGTTCCTGGCAGCTTCAACTTGTTTGTACCCCTTGGGATCAGTGAAAAATGCTGCCCCATCATCAGCGGTGAGTAAGGTTCAGCTGCTAGTCCAGTCAAGGTCTATTTGTGGAATGTTAAGGAGATCTTACCCTTTGTTTTAGATGGCCAAAATGGCTTGGGCATAGCACCAGGCTATTGGGAAAAGCTCTAGTTTCAAAATATGACCTTAAACACCTCCACAAGTTTGCCCCGGAGGATATTTCTGTGGCCAAAGAGCTTAATAACCACTTTCAGTTCACTATTGTCAGCCTAGAACAGTCTTCCCTCCAGGTGTGTTGAGACAGTATCTCCCACAATTTCCAGCCTTGTGGAGGATACAGGATGGCAAAGGCTGATTTAATTGATGTGTTGATCTAGACTTTTTCCTGTCTCTGTTGAAATGGCAGACTTTCTAAACTTGAGCAATCTTGGCAAGCAAGTTCAGTTTGCTTGCTCAGCTTTCTTGGCTGCTGGGATGCAGTTTATCCTTCTCCGGCTTGAGATATCTAGATAGGTTGAGGTAACTCCTACCCATCCCCGCCAGCAGTAACATTTTGGCATGCTGACTGGAGATTATGGGAACTGACCATCAGGTTGGGGGAGGTTGGATACCGTTCTTTGTATTAGAAAATATCTGTTGGGTTAACAGTAAAGGCAAAAGTGAGATAAACAACCAATTGTTTTCCAGGTAAAGAGGACATCTTTCCATGGATTAGTTTTTCCCATTTTTACATAATTTACTTCCTCCCATCCTTCTGTTTAGGAGTGTGGTGGCTCAGCGGGTAAGACGCCAGGCTTGTCGATCGGAAGATTGCAAGTTCGGAGGTTTGAGACCCCTAGCCCCGCGTGACGGAGTGAGCTCCCGCACTCGCCCCAGCTCTTGCCAACCTAGCAATTCGAAAGCATGCAAATGCAAGTAGATGAATAGGTACCACTTCAGTGGGATGGTGACAGCATTCCGCGTGCGTCATGCCAGCCACATGACCGTGGAAGCGTCTTCAGACAGCGCTGGTTCTTCGGCTAACAAACGGAGATGAGCACCGGCCCCCAGAGTCGGACACGACTGCACAAATGTGCGGGGGGAACCTTTACCTTTACTATCCTTCTGTTTAGCTCCTCCAATACCTATAAAGAGTAAAAAGGTAAAGGTTCCCGCCCCCCTCCGCACATTTGTGCAGTCGTGTCCGACTCTGGAGGCCGGTGCTCATCTCCGTTTGTTAGCCAAAGAGCCAGCGCTGTCCGAAGACGCTTCCGCAGTCATGTGGCCGGCATGACGCGCACGGAACGCTGTTACCTACCCACCGAAGTGGTACCTATTCATCTACCTGCATTTGCATGCTTTCGAATTGCTAGGTTGGCAAGAGCTGGGACGAGTGCGGGAGCTCACTCAGTCATACGGGGCTAGGGATTTGAACCTCCGAACTTGCGATCGACAAGCCTGGCGTCTTACCCGCTGAGCTACCATGCCGCTACTTAAAGGGTAGTTCCTCCCATTTAGTCTAGGCAACTTTCACATAGTCTTTGCTAAAACCACAGTCCATTTTCAAATCAACAGCATATCCAGATCATACATAACAAATAGCAAGAGACAGCAAGCTTTGCGGAGATCAGTAGTTATGTGTGATTTTCCCCTTAAGAAAACAAAACAGCATATCTATCTGTTCCAGCACTGGAGGGGGGAAAGTACAGGAATTAGAGAAGAATGGCACTTTTTTGATACACAATATTACTCAACAAAGCTATAAAATCACAGCACCCCTAAGGTCAATCTTGTGACAAAAAATAGCTGAACAGAAGAACAACTGTAGGTTGGCTGTGCGGAATATGTGCTGTACAAAATATCCAGAAATGCTTAACTTCTCAAAGAATGCAACAAAAAGGCCTTATCATGTGGTAGCAATATTAACAGCGTGAAAGGCAAATTGCAAACACACAAGTGGAAACCACGCACGTCTGTCCTTTGGAAGCAAAGTTCACAATCATCAAGAAATGCTGAACTTGGTGTGAACTCTGAAAACGTGCAGAATGGCTTGAATTCAAAATATCCAGTCCAGCTGTTGTTTTAATATCCCAGCCAAGAGTCAGCTGCCTCTTGATGGCAGGTGAGAACTTCTTCAACCTCCCCCATCACTTGACACTAATCTCTGTCGCTCTGCTGTTGCTTGCAGCCAGCAAGACAAAGGAGAACCAGGAAATCTCAGCATTGAGGAAGTGGCAGCTGACCTGCGCCCCCTCATGTTTTGGATGGCTAACTCAATGGAGCTACTCAACTTGGTGCAAAAAAGAGTCCTAGACATCGAGAAAGATCTGGACTTGGAAGGTGAGCCAAGAATCTTCTTTTTTGTAGCAGTCGGGGAGGATAGAAAGACAGGGACAGGCCAACCTGGTTTTTCAAAGATTCATCCCAGAACAAAGGGGTCAAGAAAATAGGACTTTCTTATTTTTCCGAGACTCATATTAGAGACTCATGATAATTGTGAGGTCACAGAATGGGGGCTGAGTACCACCATTTCCTCTAGAAAAGGCAAGGTTAGATCAGCAAAGGGAATCGTAGCTCCTGCATAAGTAGCCCAGAACTCTAAGGACATTCTACCAAACTGATACAGCTTGATATTAGTTGAACGAGCATAGCTTTTCCCAAAGAATCTATTAAACCTTGTAGAGCAATCTGAAAATGCTCCACGAATCCCTAATTTCCATTTCAGAGCAACTGTCTGTAGAACTACTGCCTGTCTGTAATGTAGGTACGCTATGTCCTCAAACCCACTCTTTTATGACTGCAGGAGTTTCACATAATGCACTGCTCTCCAGTGACCTGGAGACATGTGATGAAGCAATGGCTGTCTTAGATGAAGTCATCATGTCTACATTCCAGCAGTCTGTGTACTACCTCACTAAGGTGAGCAAGCAATCCCCAACGATCAAGCCAGACCCTTCTACCCTTCCCTTTTCCCAGTAGCCTCTGTGTCTAATTCTTTCCTCAATCGGCAGACTCTGTACTCGGCCCTTCCTGCCTTGCTAGATAGTAACCCATTCACAGCCACCACCGACCTGTCGCACGTGCCCGAGCTGAGCAGCATGCCGGAGGGAATCCGAGGGACCCTTGCCATCTACCAGGCAACACTTGAACTGACCCGTGACTGTGACTTGCACCCTGACCTTGTTTCGCAGACCTTTGGATACCTCTTCTTCTTCTCCAATGCCTCACTCTTCAACACCCTCATGGAAAGAGGTGGGCCGAGAACAGTGTCCAGACATTTTCGGGGGGCGGGGGGGGGGGGGGACAAATTGGAAAGAATTGGAGGTGGATGGGCAGAAAAAAAGACTCTTCAGTAGTTTGTGGAAGAAAACCAGATAAGTTCAGTTCCATTATATATAAATCAGGGCTACGTGGTACTTCAGATTTGAAGACAAAAAGGTGCACCTATCTGCAGCTCCTTAAATAAAATGCGGTTTTTTGCAGTGCATAAGAGGAAGGACTGTGCCCCAAGTAAATTGTAATTTAACTTTCTGCATGGGAGAAACCATACTGGGAGAGAGACAGTAGCAAAGATAGAGGGAGAAGATTGGTTTATTCAGTAACATAAAAGCTTTCAATATTATTGAGTATAGAAGCCAAAACTATCCTAAGGCTTCGTGTAAAAAGTGTAATTTTGAACTCTAAAATGGTTCACATTTTTTGTGCTTGCAAAGAGTTTAAGACGTACAGGATAGCAAAGATGATACCACTTGAATCATCAGGAAATATTTCTGAGCAAGAGGAAGAAAAGAATGATGGAAACCAGAAGTTCTTTGGTTAGGACAGAGCTTTCCAAACTGTGTGTCGGGACACGTTAGTGTGTCGGCTGCAGTGTCTGAGTGTGTCATGGCTGCTGCCACCTCCGAGCCCTGCCAGGATTCCGCGCAGGTCCTGGTGCCTGCCTTGTGCCTTGCTGCCTCCAAACCCGCCTTGCCAGGATTCCGCGCAGGTCCTAGTGCCTGCCTTGTGCCTTGCTGCCTCCAAACCTGCCCTGCCAGGATTCCGCGCAGGTCCTAGTGCCTGCCTTGTGCCCTGCTGTAAGAGTGTGTTGCAAAATGATGCATGTCTAAAAAGTGTGTCACCAACATGAAAAGTTTGGAAAGCTCTGGGTTAGGACAATGATATGGAGGAACAGACAGGGAATTTGCAGAAAGCGATCGCCTGGCTTTTGTGCATTGGAGGAAAAAGAATCAAGTAAGAGTGTAAGAAAGTGGAAAGTTGTAAGAATTAGGAGCTTGAGGGTTCTGTGAAGGAAATGGACCATGATATGCCTTAAAGCTAAGGGTATTTTCGTAGTAGCTGCATTCACACAACACACACTACTATATTAACCCATTTTCCAAGTTCCCACAGCATTATAAACTAACCAGACAGGCTGTGTGTGCCATTCATGCTAAGCCCCCCAGCCCCGAAATTTACATTAGTCAAACTTACTATGTTCTGCAGCTACCAGGCCTTTAACTGATCTGTTAAGTATGTCATATGACTTCAGGAACTTAGACTAAAATTGCTTTTGAGATGCTTTTTTAAAATTGTTAATGCCGCATAACAAAAGAAGAAGGGGGGAGGGGGGGAAGGAAGGAAGGAAGGAAGGAAGGAAGGAAGGAAGGAAGGAAGGAAGGAAGGAAGGGAAAGACAGACAGACTTCGGATTTTGAATGAATATTCTAGCCAGTGGAGGATTTTTGCTTCTATTAACAAGAGCAAGTGAAGCAAGAACACGTTTCGGTCTGACCCTCACCAAGGCCCAGGGAGATGTGAGAAAAACCAGAACTCTCCCAGTTCTGTTTTTTGCTCCTGAGCAGTGAAAAGAAATAATCCCATTCCGCCTCTCCCCGCTACCCAGCTCCCCCCACCCCAGCAGCTGCTGTTTCCTCCTATTTTTTCTTCTGGTCTCTGGTGGAAGCCGGCTATTTCCTGCCTGTCCCAAAGTTCAGGGCTGCCCTCGGACGCAGCAGGAAACAAGCGTGGCTGCCAGGGGCGGCTCCCTCCTCCAGACGCGGTGGGGGTGGGGTATGCTGGGGCTAAGCTACTAGCCAGGAGAGCCGGGGTCCGGGGACGTCAGCCAGGCTTACCCTCTCTTCCTCCCTGCCCCCCCCCCCGACCCATTTCCAGGTGGTTCCCAGTCTCTCTTCCAGTGGGCCAAGGCGGTGCAGATCCGAACCAACCTGGACCTCGTGCTGGACTGGCTGCAGGGAGTAGGCCTCGGGGACATCGCCACGGAATTCTTCCGCAAGCTCAGCAACACAGCCAACCTGTTGTGCGTGCCCAAAAGCAGCTTGCTTCAGGTGAAGGAGCAGGCTCACATCCCCCGCCCCTCCAAATGGGGCAGCAGCTCAGCTCCAGGCATTCGTTCACATTCAGGGCCAGCTTTGATGTGGGGCCAGCTCACTAAAGGCACTACTTTCTACCCAGGTCCTGGTAGTCTTCTCGGGAGGATCTGTTGCTTCTGAAGAAAATACGCCGGAGAATATTAAATTAGTAAAGTTTTTACCCCACTTTATATGCAAATGCAGCAGCCAGAGACTTAAGCAACATGGCTGTGTTTTTCTGCGGTTCTGCCCAAGTGCATCCTGAGAATCTCTGTTTTCCTTAACACCTATTTCTAGATCAGAGCTTTCCAAACTGTGTCGGACAGTTAGTGTGTCGGCTGCAGTGTCTGGGTGTGTCGTGGCTGCTGCTGCCACCTCTGAGTCCTGCCAGGATTCCGCACAAGTCCTAGTGCCTGCCTTGTGCCTTGCTGCCTCCAAACCTGCTGTGATTCCGCGCAGGTCCTAGTGCCTGCCTTGTGCCCTGCTGTAAGAGTGTGTTGCGAAATTATGCATGTCTAAAAAGTGTGTCACCAACATGAAAAGTTTGGAAAGCTCTGTTCTAGATATTGAAGACAGATAACTTTTCAGAAATGAGGTGTGTGTGGGTTTGTTGGCTCCCTGTGTCTGGCAGGGTACGGTGTCCTGATTAATAAGCAATAAGTCCTAAAATATTACTTATATTTATGAATCCATTCCTTTAGTAACACTATCCCTCTCGGTGTATGGCTTACATTATGGGGCCAAGTAAATCGATCACTTTGTTTTTAATGTACGTAATCGCTAACTTCAGTTGGTTAAAAACTATTTGATCAACCATCAAAAAAGATGTTTTAAAAAATGGTGCTCCTGCAACATTTAGGGTCACTTTTAAAGGAAGGGTGCCTTCCTCCGCAGCTCTTTTTATTCATGAAGAAATTTAATTCATGAATCAATCAAATCAAACTATTGACCTGCTAGGTTTTCTAAAAAAAATGGGGTGATAATTGTGCCTTCTTCCTTCAAGAAGATGAAGCTGCATCAGGGGAGTTAGATACAACTAAAAATTCCACTGAGAATGAGTCGTGTGTGGAGGACCTTCTTAAGGGCCATTGCATTTTTTTTAATATGTTGTGTTCTATCCATATCCAGGCATCCTGGTCCCGCCTAAGAAACGATTACCCGGCACTGACACCAGCTCAGCTCCAGCATGTGCTCAGAAATTACCAGCTGGGACCAGGCCGTGTGTCTCCCGAATGCTGGAACCCGCCTGAGAAGGAAAGGGACGAGATGGCCCACAGTACGTGAGCATTTTATTGTCAAATCTATAAATTGCTTGCCACTTTTTTGAGACCCAGCAGGGGGTTTCTCTGGCTCTACCCCCCCTTGCACTTAACCATGACACAATCACGCCCCGATGATACCAATTTTGCCTCTTGATCTCATGGTGTTTCCTTATTCTCACCCCCAGCTCATGAGTGAAGCAGCCTAAATCATTAGGTGTACCGGTATAAAAATTACCTTTTCCTCCTTAAGCCCATGCTACCTCCCCACAGCCTCAAAGTCTGTCCGTACAATCTGTGATGCGTTGTGACCCATTCTCTTAGAGGCCGATTCTAAGTAGAATCAAAGGTGTGTTTTGGGAGTGCTGGGAGGTGGGGGCACATTTTTCCCCTCTGGTCGCCAGCCAGCCTTCACACAGTCATTCCTCTCCCAGCCTTTGCCTTCCCCATTAGCCTTTTATTTTCTAAGTTCCTGTCAGTCCTGTCACATCTCCCTTTCCCTGTTTTTGACATCATCTTTTTTTCAAGCTTCCACCAAGGCAGAGAAAAGTGGAGTGGAGCTCCACTATTTTATCTTGGGGAAAAAGACAGGGCATTTTTCCTTACTCATCTGCAACAGTACGTTGAAATGCATCTTTCCCTTCAGATGTAGCGCCCCCATTTTTTCATTGCTGTAACTGGAAAATAAGGAGGGAACAGGTGAACTGCCTATTCACCAGCTTCCAAATCATTTCAAGCACTTCCGGGCCCTTGTGGCTGAAGGAGGAAACCTCTTTCCTCAGCATCTACGGTAGTCAATTTCAGGTCTCTGGCTCTGTAGAACTTATCCAGTTGTGTCATCATGGTCTGCCCTGCCTCACTTCCCTCCTGCCCCATATATTTCTATATTTCCCATTATTTTAACTCGGAGATGCCTAGATAGGGTGTTGGAAGAGGGGCAAACCAACCCATCTAGGGATGCTCAAGCTGAATCCTAAACCCTTCCTTGATGGTAGATGTTTTCTCTGCTGGTGAAATAAGTAATCAGCAATGCCAGAGGGGGACAAAATCTTGCCTATGAGAAGCACACTCTCTAATCGGGGCAGCACCATTCATCAGTGACGAGGAACAGGACAGGAACTGGCAACGGAGCTAAGAAATGTTATGCTGGCACTGATTCACGCGAACCCAAGGATGACTGGATAGCACAGGCCAAGTAGCAATTTATCAAGTGAAGCTCTTCTCCTACATCCATCTCCCTCTTTTCATTCTCTTCTAAGCTGGGTCTCCCCTTTCTCTTTCTCTGGTATGCCTTTACCTCCAAAAGCCATACACTGGGATGGGGATTTTTAAATCAACCCAGGACAGAGAAATGACAAACGTGAAGAAAAGAAGTAGAGCAATTCCATTGCCTCTATGGAGAGATCAGTACTCTCCAACTATCGTCTTGCCAACAGCTATTCAGTCAGGGTGCTTCAGCTGTTTTGACAAAACGTGCAACGTTGGTGCTTGATTTAATGTTTTTCCTCTTCCTTTCTCATCGCCTGCTCCTTATGTGTAAAACTGAGGTGGGTGGTGGTGGTGGGGGATACAAATTCTCCTGCTAACAATATTTGAAAGTTGCTTTGGGATACTTTGGGGGTAAAGAGTGGGATAATAGTAATGATGAATGTCCTTTAGGGAAACTTGACTATCAACATCTGTCTTTTTCCAATGTTTATTCTCCCAGGTGATATCTTTGAGAGTTTCACAGACCACCCACCCCTTATTCTTCCATGTGATGGTTTCCGCTTGCGTCTGTCGGAGCCCGTGCTAGACGATACCCTCCATCGCCAACTTGTGCGCCTACGCCGTTTTCTCTGGGAGCTGGAGCGTGAATCCCTCCCGGCCAATCAAAGAGCAGCGTATGGGCTGGATTCCAGCCAATGAAAAGAGGGGGTGATGCCAGCATTCAAGATGGTGCTTTGACCTCAAGAAGCTCTTTTTGCAATAGACTCTGGTGGGTCAGGCTGGGTAGAAACCCTGCATCTGATTCTGGAACACGCAGAATCACCTGAAATAGCTCTTGCTTCTTTCCATGCAGAATGGTCCGGGAAGGTCAGCGGTTGCCCTGGTATCCAAGGTCACAAAGAATACATTCTTTGGCCGCTCATCCAACTTTGCAGCCATGCCATCTGGCGGCAGGCGCTGACTTCAAGGAGCAATCTGGAAATGTCTTTGAAAGAGGACCAACCTCGAGACTTGGTTATTATTTCTGGCCGCAGATCATACTGTTTGTAGCAAACTATGTATTCCTTTTTTTCCCCCTTGCAATAAAATGATTCTCTGAAACAAATATAACAAATATTTTAGGGTGACAGGGAACTCCCCTGTCATCCAGAGGGCAGAAGTGTAGCAAGCAGGATATTGGAAAGGCAGGAGTGTGTTCTGGCTACTTCAGTCTCCCTGGGGCATCTGGATTTGGGTTTGGTGAGGCTGTGTGTACCTACAGTATGTGAAATGTTCTGTGGGTAAAGATTCGGTGTGCTGTTCTTTGGTGTCTTTGGTAGCGGTTTACCGTCTCTGAGACGTGCCTCTTTTCCATTGTCCCAGACCACAAGTGTGCTATCTTTGTCAATAGCGTCAGCTTCACGGCTGCTCCTGGAATTAATCTCTGAAATCTGAGCCTGGGGAAGACCTATGAGCTCATCCCCTCCCCTCCCTGGATGTCCTACGAAGCTCCCAGCAAAGCAGGAAACCCAGAACTGTTCACCACAGACATTATAGAGACCAAGGCGAAAGGAAAGCGCTGGGCCCGTTCGCCATACGTAAGTCAGGAGTTTTAGCTCTGAATCATGAAGCCCCATTCCCAGTCAAGCAACACCACAGGTCCTGCTGCCCGTTCAGCTCCATTCCCCGGGGAGGGGGACTGTGCCAGGTAACACAGCTTGCACAAATGCATAGATCAGGGTTTCTCAACCAGGGCTCCGTGGAACCCTAGAGCTCTGTGAGAGGTCGCTAGACGTTCCCTGGGAGATCACGATTTATTTAAAACATTTCAAATTTGGGCAACTTCACATTAAAGAGGTAAGTCTTCTTTATTTTTAGTGTAAGAACACAATGCGTATATACAGGCCTACCCATGAAACAAATATAATAATTGTGGAACTTGTGGCCTATATTTGAGCCTGAATGTGCAGGGGTTCCGTGAGGCCTGAAAAATATTTCAGGGGTTCCTCCAGGGTCAAAAGGTTGAGAAAGGCTGGCATAGATCATGCCTGTTGGAGGGCAGAAGAAAAATTGTACAATATGCATTAGCATGCGTGTGTCAGCCAACCACCTTCCTCTTTAAAATACAGAAAGACAGTAAGTAGGGAAAGACTGGGCTCCTGGCTATGTGAATCTTAAGGGGAAAAGCAGATTCGTATATGGGTATACCCTACACACTTGTCTGTATTTTTACCTGGGAATGCGTATGTATTTGAGCCCCAAATTGATGGCAAGATGAGAGCCACAGAAAGCAGCATTGGAAAGACAAAAGAACCCTTGCTTTGCCTTCGCTCTCACTACCTACACATGCAAGTGTGTTCTTAAAAACACACACACACACACTTCCCCAGTTCCTCACACAAATCTCTGCTGCACCAAGTGGGGAGAGATGTCTTTCAAACACAGCCAGGAGGGGACAGTGTTGTTCATCCATACATCACAGGCATACAAATGTACAGAGGTTTTGGCACACATCCTGTCAGGTTCTCATTGCGAGGGACACACACACACACACACACACACACACACTGCAACTGCAGCTCCAGGGGAAGGTGGGGCAAAGGTGGTGCCAAGGGGCAGGGCCCAAGCGGGGACACAGGGCAACAAGCCTGTCTGACTTTAAATACCCTGATCAGAACCTGATCCGCCACGTCAGTGAAATCCAGCGCGGGCCTCAGACAGCTGGCAACAGGTGACACCTGTTGTGTGAAGAAACACTGCCTGTGGCCTGACAGTAGCCGATGGGAAAGGGCAAAGGCAACCCAGCGAGACCCCCACATTCGCTCTGGGCCGGCTCTGAAGAGGAAGGATCTCCTGGTGTGACGGGCGGCCTCTCTAGTGACAAGGGGGCTGCTCCATCTGCACGCAGGGCGACCTAAAATCATTGCCCTCAGGTCTGCCTTTATGCCAGGAGAAAGAACCTTGCTGTATAAATATAACATGGTGACTCCATAAAGTACATTTTTTTCAGTGCCAAGGGGTGGACCTGGAGCCCACAGGGAAACTAACAAGTCTTGTGGGACCGACCTGAAGCACAACGCTCCCAGTCCCCGGCAATAAAGCTCCAGGGGTCCAGCTTGGCCATTACTACCTGTTTTAGGATCCCGAGGAAGAGCTTCTCTTCTGCCCTTCCTCCCTGCTTTGTTTCCAGGTTTGCTGTTCAGCTGACACTCCTCCTTTCAAGGGGCTACAGTCCCGAGGCTGTTTGGGTCAGGGAGACTCCTTTGGGGCTGTTATAACAGAGCTCCTGCCCCCCATGGGGGAGCAGATGCCTCCCTCCCTTCCGCTGGCCCGGTGGCCGTGAGTTCACAATCCCAGGCAGCCCCTCCCTGCAATTATAGACAGTGCTCATGTCACACCCTGAGGACAGCTGCTGCAGCCCTCCTGCTAAATGGCATTGCCTCAGCAAGAACTCTTGCCATCGGGCAATCGCGGCACACGGAGCTCAGGTTGCCTGCGAACGAGGCGTTTTGCTCCTGCAGGCATAAACGTTCCACATGTTTTATGCCACCAATGTGCTAGTGCCCCTCACCAACCGGTTTCTCTCCCTTCCGCCTATGGATTTTCACTGGACATACTAAATCTACTTATTTCTTCCTATTTCCTTACACCAGGGGTGGGCAACGTCAGGCCCGCAGGCCGTATAAGGCCCGCGGGGCTCCCGCCTAAGGCCCGCAGGGCTCCCGCCTGCAAACCCCGCCCCTTCCACACGATTGGCTCCCACCCGTAAACCCCGCCCCCCAGTGCTTGTGATTGGATCCCGCCCACAAACTCCGGCCCCCGGTCCGCGGAAATCCCAGAAACCCCGCCCCCCACCCCCCACTCCGGTCCCCAGTTATAAATATCCAAATGGCCCTTGGCAGAAAAAAGGTTCCCCACCCCTGCCTTACACCATCACCACCACCACCACCACCTTCTGAGAGACTGCCTCTGTCCCAGCATTTGAACACACGGGCAAGTCAGAAGCCGAGTCCGACCCGGCCACACTTCAGCAAATCTGCCCCCACCCCTGTCCACCACGCTGGGATGCAGGATCAGTGGGTGGCACCAGAAAGCTGTGGACCTGTCTTTTATGCAACGGATGAGGAATCCAGAGGAGGGCAGGGTGATGGAGGAAGGAAGGGAGAACAAGGGAAAATGATACTAAAAGAGCAAGGGAACTGCAAAGGTCTGGGAGCCATCAGTTCAGATGTCCAGAAGTGCCATTTGACATATTTTTGGAAAAGATGGGGGAAAGACAAGGGAGAATAGAGGGCACCTGCTAAGGCTAGCCCACAGCATCATCTGGGGCTTCAGAGCTGCCTCCAACGTCTCCCCGCAAACAAGATTTCAGGTGTCAAAAGAAGGAAACAATTAAATGCACAACTAGGAACTAACCTTATTAATAATGGTCTGATCAAGATTAACTACCCTTGTAAATGGAATTAAATCAAAGTCACTTTTCTTCTTTATGATAGACTTACCTACTGCTTTCGCAGTGCAGCCACTGGCGCGCAATTCAAAGGCCAAACATGGTTCTCCTCTGCCCAGAAAAGGCTGCGCATCGCTCACTTAGATTGAGGCAGCCGCTTTGGTGAGGCACATGGCCTGGGGCACCGTGAAAAGCTTAATGATTTAATGGAGGTCTTTTTTTAATCCATTCAATCATATCCGATTCTTGGAGACTGCCTAGACGAGTCCCTGCAGCTTTCTTGGCAAGGTTTTTTGGAAGTGGTTTGCCATTGCCTGCTTCCTAGGGCTGAGAGAAAGTGACTAGCCCAAGGTCACCCAGCTGGCTTTGTGCCCAAGGCAGAACTCTCAGTCTCCTGGTTTGCCATTGGCTCCTTCCTAGGCCTGAGAGACAGGGACTGGCCCAAGGTCACCCAGCTGGCTTTGTGCCCAAGGCAGGACTAGAACTCTCAGTCTCCTGGTTTGCCATTGGCTCCTTCCTAGGCCTGAGAGACAGGGACTGGCCCAAGGTCACTCAGCTGGCTTTGTGCCCAAGGCGGGACTAGAACTCTCAGTCTCCTGGTTTGCCATTGGCTCCTTCCTAGGCCTGAGAGACAGGGACTGGCCCAAGGTCACCCAGCTGGCTTTGTGCCCAAGGCAGGACTAGAACTCTCAGTCTCCTGGTTTGCCATTGGCTCCTTCCTAGGCCTGAGAGACAGGGACTGGCCCAAGGTCACTCAGCTGGCTTTGTGCCCAAGGCGGGACTAGAACTCTCAGTCTCCTGGTTTGCCATTGGCTCCTTCCTAGGCCTGAGAGACAGGGACTGGCCCAAGGTCACCCAGCTGGCTTTGTGCCCAAGGCAGGACTAGAACTCTCAGTCTCCTGGTTTGCCATTGGCTCCTTCCTAGGCCTGAGAGACAGGGACTGGCCCAAGGTCACCCAGCTGGCTTTGTGCCCAAGGCAGGACTAGAACTCTCAGTCTCCTGGTTTGCCATTGGCTCCTTCCTAGGCCTGAGAGACAGGGACTGGCCCAAGGTCACCCAGCTGGCTTTGTGCCCAAGGCAGGACTAGAACTCTCAGTCTCCTGGTTTGCCATTGGCTCCTTCCTAGGCCTGAGAGACAGGGACTGGCCCAAGGTCACTCAGCTGGCTTTGTGCCCAAGGCGGGACTAGAACTCACGGTCTCCCATGAGTTTCTCTTTCTAATTTGCCTTAACCACTACACTAAACTGGCTCTCAATGGAGAATTTATTCAGTGTTAATGGCAGGGAAAGAGGTATATGGACTTTTCTGGCGCAGTTAAGCAAAAAGGGGAAATGGCTGTTGTGGGTCTTCCGGGCTGTGGCCGTGTTCTGGAAGCTGTGGTTCCTAACGTTTCGCCAGCATCTGTGGCCGGCATCTTCAGAGGGCAGGAGCACAGACAGAAGCGATCTCTCTATGCCCAGGAGAAAAGGGGAAAATTGGACCCCGTGCTGTCAGGATGTGGGCTCTGATAGATGACAGGGTACAACCATTGTAAAAAGAAAAAAAAAATCTCTGAAAATGTCTTAAAGAAAAGCCTTTGCTTTCCTAAGAAAGAATCCTGGCCTTTGAATATTCAATACAGACCCAAACTTCCCCAAGGGCAGGCAGGATCTTTTAAACTCGGAGATGAAATATCCCAAGTTCCTGCATTCTAAAATTGGTTCTTCTAAGTAATTATTAGCAAATCCTCCAAAACTCTTAAGTCAGATGAGAAATTATGCAATTAAACATCACCAGGATGGCACCATACACTTCTTTGCTTATTTGTAAGTTCCTCCACAGGAAAGCCTTTCACCTCTGAAGAATTTTGTAAAGAACGCAGCAGGCTTTACATGTCTAAGGATGTAAATCCAAGCCCTTTCTGGCTGCCTGTGATCTCCGAGACTTACGAGAAGAATTTTAAGAAAGGGCTGTGGAAGAAGAAGGCATTGCTGGGTACCTGACTGCTTTGGAAAGGGGTTTTGGGGAAAATGGGGTTTGTGCCTTCTTCCAAGGTCCCCTGAGAGGTTAGAATCTTTTTTCTAAAAAAATTAAAAAGGTCCACCTTTTTCTGGGAGAGAAGAGCTAAACATGGATTTGAATGCGGGAAGCCAAGGTTCATGGCTCTCTGGGAAGGGACCAGAAGCATTAATGAGGAAGATGAGTACTGGAAGTTCTGGGTCCCATAAGAAAGGGGAAAGGGTTGGTCAAGACAACATCAAGTGCTAAGGCAGTTCAGACATCGGTACTCCCGGGATAAATGTGGGGGGTAAATGTCCATGAGGGTGACACTGTCATTCTTAGAAAGACCAGGAAGTATTGCCCTACTATGCACACTGGAGACAAACTTTTCTGGGAAAGCAGTAGCTGAAGAGAACATAGGAAGGCACCTTCTCCCATCTTGTGCTCTGCCAACGTATTGGCATCCATCTCCCATCATTCCCAGCCAGGGGCTAAAGGCCCAGGCCTCTGCAGGTCCCCAGGCCAGGGAAGGTTGCATGAAGCAATCGGGAATGGTGGGCTCTTTGGAAGAGACCATCCAACTCCTCCTTGGGCCAACTCTGCCCGGAGCCCAGGCGAGCGGGCAGGGAGCGGGCAGGGCAGCCGAGGGAGGCGGGGCGCGGCGGGGATCCTCTGGCGAAGCGAAGGGCGAGGGCGACTCGGAGGAGGAAAGGGGGCCTGTCCCGCTGAGCCAGCAGCGCGTTCCGGGTGTCGGGTGTCGCGGCAGGTGGCACCAGCAGGGAGGGGCGGAGGAGCATGGCGGAGGCGCAGGGCCATCTCAGCTGCCCGGGGCCGGGGAGGGGGGCTCGGTGGCGTCCGTCCGACCCGCGCGCGGGGTGGGGTGGGGGCAGAGCGCTCGGGCCAGCCTCTCTCCGCGCCGCCGGGCTCGCCGGGCGCTGCCAGCCTCACCTGGGCAGCGAGGAAAGGCAGGAGCGCGCTCGCCCCCTCCTCCCCGCAGCGGCCGCAGCCAGACCCGACCGACCCTCCCCGAGAAGCCGTCGGGGCGCCCCGAGCCAAGCGGCAGCCAGAGGAGAAGGAGGGCCGCGCTCTCTCGTCGACCATTCCGGTGAGCCGGGGCGCTTTCTCGGGGCAGGGGCTGCTCGCGGGAGCGCCCGGCAGGCAGTCTTCGGGGCTGCGCGGCAGGCGGCGTCCGGGCGCCTGGGCTCTCCCGAAAGCCAGCCGAGAGGCTGCCGAGGGGCGCCAGGCGGAGAAACCTGGTCGAGTCGCCGCTTCCCACTAAGCTTCCACCAGGGCAGGCGGAGACTCACCCGGTGGAGCCCACTTCTTCATTTGCTAAGGCCGCCGCCGTTCCTTCCACCTTTCAGCTGAACCCCTGGTCTTGCCACTGCCAGGCGTGCGCGTCTTCCCTTGTTTTGCCCATTGAAGCCAATAGACCAGTCAAGGGAAGTGTGCGGGGCGCGGGGAGGGAACCAAAGCTGCCAAAATAAATTGGGATTCGGTTTTACTGCGGCTTTGAGTGAAAAGAGTTGATTTATCTGATGGGGCAAATCCTGAACCATTCTTTCGATGGAGCTCCTTCCTTGGGGGGGGGGAGGTGCCAGGCCCCTGCCCCCATTGCCACCTCCTAAAAGAGGCCGTGCACCACCTGCGATGGCAGAGCAGCTCAGTTATGATTTTGTCCTTACCCTCCGCTGCGCCTTACCCTTACAGCAACCCTTCCTTCTTTATGATTGCATTTTGAGTTCTGGATGCATTGGCGATTCTTTCCCCTTTCATTGTTTGATCTGCACAACAATCCCATGAGGTAGGCAACCAACGGAAAATATTTCTATGCTAGGTCTCAGTTCAACATTTCTAGGGCAGTTGAGAATGGAAGACCAATAATAATAATAATAATAATAATAATAATAATAATAATAATAATAATAATAATAAAATAAAAATTCCAGTCTCCCAGCTTGGACTTCCCAGCTTTGTGGAGATTTAAATGCCCATCTCCCAATCTAAATCCAAATATCTGTCCCAACAATACAGTAAAAACTCTAAAGGTACATTACCTCTGCTAAAAAGGATCCTACTGGGATTTCTGAGAGGAGATCAGGAACCTGTTGTTGTTTAAATAATTATCCTCCTCCTTCTCTTCCCTTAGCTCTTCTTCTTCCTCCTCCTCCTTCTCACCTTTTTCTTTTCCCCTGCCAGTGTTGCTAAATATCATTGGGGCCTACTTCACATTGGGATCTGTAGCTCCAAAGGAAGCCGAAGATGACGCTTCTGGCATCTGAACAATCAATGCTGATTCGAAGAAGGTTTCGCTCTGGTAGGTCTGACATGCTTTGGTGTGTAATTTCAAAAGGCAGGAAGCATTTTGTACTTTTCAATTGGAGGCCCAGTTGCCCCCAAATGCCTGGGCCTTTTTTGCAGCTTCGTGTCACCTGATAATGAAAGTTTGCTTTTGTTTGATTTTTGGAGGTTTGCTTGTCTGTGTCTCAACTTCTGAGGATTTGGGGAGCCAGTGTCCTACCATTTAACCCCTGGTTTTATTTTACCCCTCACAAAAGTACCCTCCCCCAGGCATCTCCTGCTCTGTAAGAGAACAATATAGCCCAGCTTCCTCAACCTGATACTGTGGGTGTCTGCAGGAAGAGGAAGTGACATCATGAACATCCTGATGTCATCACATTAATGATGCAAATTATATATTCTCCAAGTAGGCTAGGGTCACAATTCTCAGAATGCCCAACCAGCAGGCAATGGCAACTATTGATGGCTGGTTAGTTGAAACCAGTGTTTCTCAACCTTGGCAACTTTAAGATGTGTAGACTTCAGCTCCCAGAATTCCCAAGGCCAGCATGCTGGCTGGGGAATTCTGGGAGCTGAAGTCCACACATCTTAAAGTTGCCAAGGTTGAGAAACACCGGTTTAAACCCTTGTACCAATGCAAGATGCACGAAAACCAGTATAAGTCAGACCCCTTTATTAGCTCTTTTGCCTGCTGTTTTCTTGGTTGTTGCCTGCTGCTTTTATGTTGCAATATTTATGTTATAAATATACTTTATATTTTATTACACTGGGAACTGCCCCGCAAACAACATTATAGCTCAGTGGCAGAAGGTCGGAGGACCAATCCGTGGCATCTCCAGGTAGGGGTGGTCAAAATTCTGCCCCAAATTCTGCAGAGTTGCAGGTCCAGTCTAGGTTTTAAAAAAGTGATCTAGAGAGGTCAGTGGTTTCATCTGATCTAAAGCAGCTTCTTAATGATTTAAAATCTCCATCCTCCAGCACTTAATTAGAGCCACCTTTTGCCTTACAGCATGTTTAAAGAAGAGTATCTCTTCTAATAAGTGTGGAGTAATTTTCATTTATTATTTGTTTATTTATTTATTTATTTATTTATTTATTTCTATCCCGCCTTTATTATTTTTATAAATAACTCAAGGTGGCAAACATACCAAATACTCCTTCCTCCTCCTATTTTCCCCACAACAACAACCCTGTGAGGTGGGTTGGGCTGAGAGAGAGCGACTGGCCCAAGGTCACCCAGCCGGCTTATTTAACCATTCCACAAATGACAAGATTAAGATCAGAGTTTTCTTCCCAACAGAATCCCGGTACTGGACATCAAAATGCCCCGTGTTGTAATGTTGCTATAGGAACACTGCAGAAAAATCAGTAGTTGTAAGAGAGAAGCCAAGAGCCAGCACTTTCAGGTCAGAGACGTCAGTTATGTCAATAACCAATAACAACTGAGCTTCTTCAAAACCATGAAATGCAGGGAAAATAATCCATTGAAACACAGGAAAGGCAGGAAGAAGAAGCAGTAGGTTTAAACTGCTTTAGTTTAATAAATAAGTATAATAGGAAACCAAATGCCAGCGAAGTGCAGTCAAGTGTTTAATATGGTTTCAGCTAGTTTACAATAAAGATTCTTATCCGGCTGCACCATGCTAAATGTCTGAGAGATTTTTGCTGAGTTTGATTCTAGCAGCCATGCAAAGTTGGGGATTGGAGATTTGCAGTCAAATCCAGGTCTGGGGATCCTCGATAGCAGTGATGGTTATGTTTCTGATCCAAGTGTACCCCAACCCACTCACACACCACCATACACATACATATACATAAGGCTTACATAATGATGGCTTTATGCATGTTCATGTTTCAATTACAAAGTCAGAATGACAGAGAACCCAGAAATCAAGACTCCACGTGTCCTTCCCTGGTTGATTACTTGTAATATGGCACAGAGCAAAGGTACTAAGAAAATAATGGCTCACTTCTGTCAGTCTGCTGCCCACTTAAAACATAGGCTGGCCTTGAATTTGACTATAAAAAGGTAAAGGTTCCCCCCGCACATTTGCGCAGTCGTGTCCGACTCTAGGGGCCGGTGATCATCTCTGTTTGTTAGCCAAAGAGCCAGCGTTGTCCGAAGACGCTTCCGCGGTCATGTGGCCGGCATGATGCACGCCGAACGTTGTTACCTACCCACCAAACTGGTACCTATTAATCTAGTTGCATTTGCATGCTTTCAAATTGCTAGGTTGGCAAGAGCTGGGACGAATGTGGCAGCTCACTCCGTCACGCGGGGCTAGGGATTCGAACCTCCGAACTTGCGATCGCCAAGCCTGGCATCTTACCCGCTGAGCCACCACGCCCCCTGAATTTGACTATACTGATGGTACAAATACACCTCTGTTTACTCCCTGCTTTAGGATCCTCTCCCATCAGGAGTTGAACCAAGGTCATTCAGTTTTGCATTTAGTGGAAATGAGGGTGGAGAAAGAAATGGGCAATCCAAGTATTTATGAAAAGACTTTTGAACATAAGGCCACGTGGCCGGGGGGGGGGGGGGAGGGTTGGGAAAGGGGAAACACCTGCCATCTTTCATTTTCAAAGATCTCACCTCTAATCATTGGTTTAGAGTTTAACTTGGCAGTCAGCTCCCGGTATGTCTCAAGCAGAATAGGGGTCTGCCTTGGTTCTCAAATCTGAGCATTTTCTTCAGATCTCAAAAGATTTTAAGAAATGTATTCACAATTACCTTTCAATCCCCCTTTACTAGCCCAGCCTAGCAAATTATGACTTTCCAGTTGGGTTGGCTAACCTGTGCTGATAAGACATAGGGTATCTTCAAGAGCAGTGTTTCTACATGAACATCCGGATGACGCCCACTCTGCTGTTGTTTAGAAGAGCCGTGAGGAAGGAGTAGTATGTATGTTTGCCGCTTTGAGTTATTTATTAAAAAAAATGAAGGTGGGATAAAAAATCTAAAAAAAAAAAAAAAGGCCTGGCTCTTCACCCAGGCCTTCGGCGAGGGAGACTGGGACCCCTCAACTTTGTTACGCTTGCTACCTTTTATCATTAAGTTTTATGTTTTATTGATTTGATTGTAATTTCTTTGATTGTTGTGAGCCGCCCAGAGGCATTGAGAGTCGGGCAGCATACAAGTTTAATAAATTATTATGATTAACATCAATTTTTTTGTTGGGTGCCTTCGAGTCAGTGTTGACTCCTGGTGACTGGATGGACTAATCTCTGCAGTTTTCTTGGCAAGGTTTTTCAGAAGGGGTTTGCCATTGCCTCCTTCCTAGGGCTGAGAGAGTGACCAGCCCAGGGTCACCCAGCTGGCTTCGTGCCTAAGGCAGGACTAGAACTCTCAGTCTCCTGGTTTGCCATTGGCTCCTTCCTAGGGCTGAGGGGGACTGGCCCAAGGTCACCCAGCCAGCTTTGATGCCTAAGGCGGGACTAGAACTCTCAGTCTCCTGGTTTGCCATTGGCTCCTTCCTAGGGCTGACAGACAGGGACTGGCCCAAGGTCACCCAGCCGGCTTTCATGCCTAAGGTGGGACTAGAACTCTCAGTCTCCTGGTTTGCCATTGGCTCCTTCCTAGGGCTGAGAGAGAGTGACTGGTCCAAGGTCACCCAGCCGGCTTCCGTGCCTAAGGTGGGACTAGAACTCTCAGTCTCCTGGTTTGCCATTGGCTCCTTCCTAGGGCTGAGAGAGAGGGACTGGCCCAAGGTCACCCAGCCGGTTTTCGTGCCTAAGGCGGGACTAGAAATCTCAGTCTCCTGGTTTGCTATTGGCTCCTTCCTAGGGCTGAGAGAGAGGGACTGGTCCAAGGTCACCCAGCCGGTTTTCGTGCCTAAGGCGGGACTAGAACTCTCAGTCTCCTGGTTTGCCATTGGCTCCTTCCTAGGGCTGACAGACAGGGACTGGCCCAAGGTCACCCAGCCGGCTTTCATGCCTAAGGTGGGACTAGAACTCTCAGGCTCCTGGTTTGCCATTGGCTCCTTCCTAGGGCTGAGTGAGAGAGACTGGCCCAAGGTCACCGAGCTGGCTATGTGCCTAAGGTGGGATTAGAACTCACCGTCTCTTGGTTTTCAGCCTGGCACCTTAACCACTACAATTTAAATGGCCTGTTATAGAATTACACTGTCCTTCTCTGATGAGAAACAGCAGTATTAGTGACAGGAAGATGGACAAGGTGGATGTGGCAACAGCAGTAAGTCAGGTAGGAATAGCAGAAAGAGGAAGTAGAGGATATAAGCAGCAGATCATCCAGTATATGATATATATGATATATATATATGATATATATATATGTATATGATATATATATATGATATAAGTAAAATAATCAGGCAAGTGTTCCTTCCAGGTACATAACAAAGCCAAAATAGCAGGGCATGCACATTTAGATCAATATAATTCTAGTTGTAAGGACCACTTTTCCACAGGAACCCTTAGTTTTCTGGCCCAGCGCTGCGTATGAATGAAATCTGGCCTCTTGCAGTCATTTTCTCTAGGCCCAATCTCCTAAAAACCCAACCTGCCTCTGGGTATTTCTTAATGGTTACTGTGGTGCTGTATTGAATCTTGCATGCCTCCCTATTTATGGCAAAACATTCTTCAGAATTATTCCACACATTTTATTTTTAAGGTATTGTCAGAGTTTCTGAAATGTCTCCATGAAAATAAGTGTTGTCTAAATGTAAGGCCATGTAACCTGCCAGCCTTCAGGCACTTTGGATTACAAAACTTGATGGCAGTATAGTATCGTTCCAATAGAAGATAACATCTGTAGCTCAGGGTTGAACTGTGGCATTCTTGGTGCTCTCTGAGCTTGGTTGTTTGCTTGCAGACGTTTCATTACCCAACTAGGTAACTTCATCAGTGCAAGGGAGTGTGGGGTTTGCTGTTCAAAAGAGACAATAAAAAAAACTTGGAAGGAAAGAGACTAGAACACATCCCCTCCAGCAGCACACATTCAGATAAGCAGGGATCAGCACTAGACAAGCAATCAGGCAGAAAACAATACTCTGATCAAGGAACCACCAAGGAGGAAACACCCTCACCAACCCTAGCAGTTTTTTAATTGTACAGGATTATACTTCTTCCAGAATCTCAGAAACACCCTTGCAGTGAGTTTTGATGCAAACATTTGTTCATGCTGATCAGTTGATTGATTGGCAAGAAGCTAGATGATTGCTCCTCTAAATTTTTTTCCAGGGCTTGACCAACGTAGTGAAAGTGGGAATGCAAGGTGCAATCGAAAGCTTCTTTGGTCAGCTACCTGGAATGGCCTGCAATAAATCCCCACTTTGGTGCCCCTGTGTCCCATATGAAGGAGCTCTTATGCTGCATATTCTGTGGGTATCACCCACCACCCCAGTCCTTGCAGCCTCTGGCCTGGGAGCCAGGGGCATCTTGTGTTTCCATCCTTTTAAATAAATAGCTAGTGGCGTCACCCCAGCTGTTGCTGACAACAGGACAAATGCCAGGCAAGCAGGGGGCACAGGAATAGAAACGCTTGGAGCAATCCCACCCTCCAGAGGTATGACGTGCCTGCTCTTGGAGGGTGGGTAATGGGGGCTCACCTATCCCATCCTACCCATGTGGTGCTCTTCCTTGGGCAAGGACCGCCCTCCCCAAGGCAGGGAGCCATTGTCCCCGAAGGAGGGTACAGTACTGGGACTTCAATGCACAGAGAGACTTTTCAAAAAAGAGTTCTCAAATGCCTTTGGATTTCATACCTAGCAAGTTGAGTTCGGGTTTCCATGCCAGGCCAGTCATCAAATTTCTGAAAGGTTGCCAACCAGAATGTGGAGCAGCAGCATTCTGTTGCACCAGAGAGTAAGACTAGCCTCAATGGGTAGAGTGAGACATGCAGGGAAGCAGATGTTGGCTAACCTTTAGGAAAAACTCTCTAAAGGTGAAAGCTGTTCAGTAATAGAACAGACTTTCTTGGGAGGTAGAAGCCTTCCTACTCTGGAGCTAGTTCAGCAGAAACTGGAGGCCATCTGTCCATAATGCCTTAGCAACCGCTTTCCAGCAGCGAGCAAGAGTTAGTTTAGATCAGTGTTTCTCAAACTTGGCAACTTTAAGCTGTATGGACTTCAACTCCCAGAATTCCCCAGCCGGCTGGGGAATTCTGGGAGTTGAAGTCCATGCAGCTTAAAGTTGCCAAGGTTGAGAAACACTGGTTTAGATGTTCTTCAAGATCCCTTCCATCTGAGTTTGCCTTCCAACAATCTTTCTGTGCTGGTGATATGATAAACAAAAGAGGCCAGATCCATCTTTTTTCCTTTCTGGGTTTAGAACAACCAATGCACTTTTCGTTCCAGGGTCAGTGTTCAGATCAGCTCTCCAAGAAACTGAAGGCAGCTGGGGAGATATCTGGGTTAGAAATGACCGCAACAGTCATGATTCTGTCCTTCATAGATGATTATAGGAATTGTAATTCTGTACCTGTATTAAGAAGTCTGGCTGAAATTCCAACTTCCTAACTTCTTCAGAGACTGAAAACTCAAAGCATTTGGAGTAGAGAAACCCCATTGCTTAATGTCATCTTGATCCATCAGTGGTGTTGTGTTGTGAGGAACAGAACATGGTGTTTGAGCTAGAGTTAATTCCCATCCCTTCTGTAGAAGATGCCAAGAACTCTTACAAGTGTCCCATCTCCTGTGATGTATTTCAGCTCTCTTTCCTGAATTAACAGCATTTGCATATACTGTTATACAATCCTCATCTAGCATTATGCTTCCAAACAATTGCCTTTTTAGAATCTTGGCTTTTGAAAAATAAGTACTATTGTATGTATTTGTGGAACTGGGGGGATTTGTGGATTTTTCCTGATTTTTCATTGAATCGCTATTTGCGTATGGACATTTGGGTCAAATGGAAAACCCACACATAAAGAAGCATGTACTTCTGTGTGTTGAGAAACACAGGTCCTCTCTTAATGGTAGAGGGTGAAAGAGATAAATGCAGAAAGAACAAGAAAATCCAAAATTTGCTTTAATTGCTTCCATAATCTAAGCCTCCTATATCAACTATACTCAACACTTCCATGCCCATTCCAGCGTGAATGCAAACCAACAATATACCATTCCATTCTATCTTAAGCAAGCTGATTTTCAGCAGAGACTAAAAAGTTGTGTCATTGGATCAGCTCCACACATTTTAAGTATGCCAAGGAGATGCACTTGATCCCTAGGAATTTAATCTGTAAGACGGGAAGTCCATCTGTTGTCTTTGAGGTGGACCATATGGCCGGTCCATCTAATGTAGGTGTCTTAGATGACCTAGCCATCATTCATCAGCTCTTTTATATGAACCAAGCTTACGTTGTTAGCTAACCCAATTGTTCATCCAATCCCCTATTTCTTGTTCAGTTATAAAACTCTCCTCTGTTTTTCATTAGGAGGTTAATTGTCAAGTGATAACATTCATGCATTTATATTGTTAAAACTGTGAGGTTTTTTGCTTCTGCAGATTCAACTCCATAAGGTTCAATTGTACTAATTTATTAGCCAAAGTACACAGAATTCTCATTTTCTTCAACACTGATTTTAATCTAACCTTCTGGTAGCACTTGAGACATTAATTGACATAAATTACTTGAGATGTTCCTTCATTCCTTCATTCATTTATTAGCAAGTTTATAAATGGGACTTCCTTTCCAGTCCCATTCTCTGGGTGTGTATGAAAGAGAGTGTGTGGAGGTGTGGAGGTGTGGGTGTGTGCATGCACCTGTGTCTATGTTTTGCTTAAGCTGTTGCATTTTTCCTTTCCAGCTGTATCATTAGCAAATATTATATAATCCTTGACGGCATTTCCAGGTATTCCAACTGGTCCCATTTTGTTTAATGACAGCAATCCTAGAACCTAAAGAAATTGTTTCAGAGAAACTAAGTTGCTTTATCATCCAGATTTTATTTATTTATTTAAAACAGTTGTCTACCCATTTCCATGCTTTTAAAAAAGGAAGCAATTTGCAGTAAAATTCAACCAATTGGTAGAGCAGGTCTTAAGCATAGCCAACGTGGATGTAGCTTGCAGTGCCCAATAGCGTGCTTTCTGTATTAAAGTTTTTCTTGATTTCTTAGAGCAAGTTAAGAGGTATTGAGTCCATCTCATGGAGATCTAATCCAACGGCCTGCAGATAGCACTGAATTCAGTGGACTCATTTGTGGTGTCAGTTCTTGCCCATCCTCAAACAGCAGCTTTGCCTTTCCTCCTTTTCCAAGTCCACATTCTGCATTGTTCATATTCACCCCCCCTCCTGTTCTCTCCCTTTCTGTCTTTTGGAAGGGTCAGCCAGACACGTCAAAAAAGTCAAGATGGCGACCTGGACTTCCTGAACTTCTGATGCACACAAAAAGGGTGGGCCCTTGATCACATAGTCTTGATCTCCATCTTGACTTTTACTATGGCACAATAGGTATAAATAAAACATTACAAAGAAAAAGCAGAGCAGTATCCCATATTCCAATTTAAGATGTGTTTTGTTCTTTGCTAGTTTGCAGTTTGAGAACAGGAGGTACAGAAGTGTCAGGCCTTCAAGGCTGACTAGACTAGAAAACCAAAGTTAGGAATGCTAACGCACTACTTTTATTATAAGGTTACGTAACAGAATCTTGCAAGTCTGGATACGCTTCCCCCCCTCCCTGCCTTTGTATCCGTGAGAACTAGGGAGGGTCATGTCTGAGACGCTTTCTCAAATTACATCTCTGCCTTGGATTCAAATTTCTTTTATCTGACCGTTGTCTTAGTTGTGGCTCTTCCTCCTGTTCCTCAAGGTTATTCCTACTGCCCATTAAAGCAGGGGACTGTTGTTATATTTGTTATTAAACTTGGTCATTCTGTTGATGTATTTGGGGGTGTGATGACTGGGTGGTGGAACGGCCAATCAAAGCAGAACATTATAGAAGAAAGAGGGAATTTGGAGGAGAGGAACTTTTGAGGTGTAAGTGGAAGGACAGGTCTGAAAAAGGCTCACAGTCTAATCCAGTGTTTCTCAACCTTGGCAGTTTAAGATGTGTGGACTTCAACTCCCAGAATTCCCCAGCCAGCCATGCTGGCTGGGGAATTCTGGGAGTTGAAGTCCACACATCTTAAAGCTGCCAAGGTTGAGAAACACTGGTCTAGTCTAATATTTTAATTAGGTATATGCTTATGTCTAAGCATATTTAAGTAGATAAGATCTACTTATATCCACAACAATCCTATGAGATAGGCTGAATTGAGAGAGAGTGCCTGACCTAAAGTCACCCAGGGAGCTTCTGTGACTGAGGGAGGACTAAAACCTCCATCTCCCCGCTCCTGGTCCTGCATCTTGACCACCACACCACACTGGCCTCTCCCTTCTAGCCTAGAAAATACTTCCCATCTGTCCAGCAGGCAGAGTTAGGAATATATTTAGTGCAAGGCTAGGCCCATATTGACTCTTGATAAGCCATTTTAAGTTATTTAACAAGAGTCAGTTTGTGTCTTTGTTTAAATGTTAACCAAGGGACTGGGCTTTCCTGTGTCTCCCCCATGTTCCCTGGACATAAAGAAACAAACAAACAAAAAAGAATTTCTTAACCAGAAGAGGGCTTAAGGTGGCAGCAAGGCAAATACTGTAGTTCCTGTAGAGATCTCCCAGACATATCTGAATTTGTTCAATTTTAAAGGCCAAAAGAGAATAAGGAAAGGACACCCACAAGCAGAAGGGTATGTGACCTGTGATGGAGAATCCGTGGAAACCAGAGCAACGAAGACTTGTGCGGTTATGGGACCCAGTTTGACCTCTGTGTTAAAGGGAAGGGCCTTGGATCTGCAGATCTCGATTGTCCTTGTCCCCAAATGCCCTGTTTTAATGCTTACCACCAGCAGAAGCATTGCCAGTGGAAGATTTATGCCAGAGGAACATGGTGCAAGCAAAACGGGGCCTCTAGAGTATTGCTTCCCACCCACCCCTGCCCCACCATGGTAGAAGTCTCTCTGCTGGCTGGCAGATGGATGCCTCAATTACATCCTCACCCCACTTGGACAGCTGTCGAAGGAGATTCATACTGCTCTCATCGTTAACTTGTTTTCGCTCGCTTCTTTTGATTTGTCTGTTTAATTTTTGCTTTTAAAATATTAAATAGTGCTGAGTAACCTCGCTTCAGTTCCATTTAGAATGGGATTATTACAAGCCTTCCATGTGAGCCTTCAGGAGGGGGGGGGGAAGCCTCCCACCTTGCAAGTTTGATGCATGCATCCTGAAGGTGCTGTGCCAAAGCACCTTTTCATAACATCCCCAGCTTTTGCCCGGGTGGGGAGCCGCAATGAGTCGCAGCTGCCCGATTGAGTCAAATTCAGCACAATGTATTTAAAAGAATCTTCTCTGCCAGCCAGACTCTACCAGGCAGCAGGTGTGGAGGGAAAGCCGAATACATGTACAGATAGTCCTCGACTTACGACCACAATTGGGACCAGAACTTCCGTCGCTAAGCAAGGCGGTCATTAAGTGAATCACACCTGATTTTATTATCTTTTTTGCTGCAGTCGTTAAGCGAATCACATGGTTGTTAAGCGAATCCGGCTTCCCCCATTGACTTTGCTTGTCATAAGCCAGCTGGGAAGATCACAAATGGCAATCACATTTTATTTATTTATTTATTTTTCAATTTCTATTACCGCCCCATCTCCCCCGAAGGGGACTCTGGGCGGTTTACAAAAATTACATGACCCCGGGACGCTGCGACTGTCATAAATACATGCCGGTTGCCAAGCACCCAAATTTTGATCACATGACTGTGGGGACGCTGCAATGGTCTTAAGTGCGAGGTCCAATCATAATGCTTTTTCAGCGCTGTCATAACTTCAAACAGTCGCTAAATGAATGGTTATAAGTTGAGGACTACCTGTATGCGCAATAGCAGAAAAATATCTGTTTTACATCCTGAGCTGAACTTTGGGGGAAAATAATCCTCAGTTTGGTGCAGTATTGCAACTGAGTATTTACCAGTAGGACCAGCTTGTAGTTTTAAACACTGTCAACATCATTTATAACTATCATTTACACCTTGTGTCAACATCACTAATCTCAAATCATAGACCCAAGCAAGATGATTGTCCTTTAGCCCTGTTTTTGGGGTGAGTTTTCGGAGAGTCTGGTTTTAGAATGTACATTTCACATTTGGTTTCCATACGCCCCTTGGCTGACACAACCCTCCATGCCCATAATGCACTTCTGGTTGCCTCTCTGCAGTGCTCCAGATGCGAATGCAGCATCGGCGGTCTCAAGAACAGCTCTCCGAACGACACTTAATTCCAGGTGAGTCTCCAACAAGCCAAGAGAATCACACGGCGAACGAGATTCCACCACAGGTGCGGGAGGAGGGTGGTGGGTGCCTGGGGAAAGAGTTGGCATCAGCATCAGAATATTAATGGGGAATGCTTTTCCTGCCCTGAAGGGAAAGCTGCACCCGTTGAATTTCTGCACACTACACTACACTAACGGATTTCAGCAGGGAAAAAAATCAGTAATAGCGCTGCTTGAATAGCTTGATTTCGGTGGGATACCCAACAGAGGACTTCAGCTAATATAATAAGGAGAATGTTCAGTCAATGCATGTTTTAAAAAGTTATGACTCAACGCTTGCCTTGATTTCTGTAACGGAAAGGACAGAGTGTGTGGGTGCCTCTTAACAACAGAAGAGCTTGATCCAAAATGGCTACTAGCATAATGCTAAATGGGTGGAAGGGCCTCCTTTTTGCCAGGCATAACGGGGCATATTTTTTTACAAATGACATTTTAAAAGAACCCCCAAAGCAATCAGTTCTGGGCCAGGTACCAGATTTTGCAAACAAGTGCAATAAAATGCTAAGCCTAAAGGACATTGCTGGCCTCGAATAACTTCGTAGTTGAGAATACTAAAGTTGATTGGTTGGAAATATGTCAAAAGGCGCTCAGCTGGGGGTTGAGTCCAGGTCTCTCCATTTTCGGGAAGGATTGGGCTACCCTACATATGCTCCTAAAATAAGGGGAAGTGTAGTGATGAAAGATGGAAAACTTCCTCTAGGGATCATCGAATATTTTTCCCCTTTACCCCTCCAGCACTCAACAAACCCCTTCCAACTTTCTCGCAGCCCAGTGGAACACAGGGGCAGACCAGGGTGAGTATAAATGGGATTTGAGCATTCTAGCAGCATGGACAATCACAGGGGTTGTCTTGCTATTGGACACTCTGGTTTCAAGGGTTGGGCTGGCTGGCAATAAGAGAGGCATCTAAGCCGAGATCCACCTTCTGCATCAGCCACCCTCTTTAGCTGCTGGCTTACAGAAAAGTGTAGATAAGCCTCTCAAGCTGTGTCCCCTTTCCCACCATCCCATCATAGTGAACTGGGTAGGACAGACAGACAGAAGATGATACATGCTGATTTAGGCCATTGGTCCATCTTGCCAAATATGCTTATTTCTGCCTTCTCCAAATGCAATGCACCATCCCCACTTGACATGGACCAAAGTGAACTCTTCCAAGGGAAGATGATTGTCATCTTCTACTACTCTGAATTGCTACTCTGACCAACAGTGCATTTCCAAAGTCTAGGACAGAGGGAGATGGTTTATGCTACCTATGGTGTGGAAATGCATGGAATCCCGTTAAGTTCCCAGGCATGTTTCTGCTAGCTGTGATATTAGATCTGATCACCAATGGTAATCCAAATCTTCTTTTCAAGGACATGCAGAGTTGGAGTGGCATCATCCAAACTCGAAACCCTACACAGAATCCCATCAATTCTATCTCTAAAATAGATAGTTATAGAAATAAATTAAGTGACTCGTTGAGTTGCATGTCAGAGCAGCATGCCTGGCATGCAAGTTTCACTCATAACTTGGTTTACTGGAATGGGATATGCTTGGCTAAACGTGGTCACTGCTCTGCTGAGGAGGCCTTACACTGGACTTTCTAATCCTCTTCTCTTGATTGCCCCAGTGCAGTGTTTCCAAGGCTTGGCAACTTCCAAATGTGTAGGCTTCTATTCTCCCAATTCTCCAGCTAGCGTTGCCATTGAAGAGAATTCTGGGAGCTGATATCTATAGATATGGATGTTTCAACCCGTCCCACCCGGTCCTGCAGAGAGGGCATGCTACGAGCCCCCGTCTGTAAGAGAGTTCCATCTGACGGGGTCCAGGAGGCGTGCCTTCTCTGCAGTAGCCCCCGCCCTTTGGAATATTCTTCCCCCTGAAATAAGATCGGCCCCCGCTCTCCTGGACTTTAGAAAAAATCTAAAGACCTGGTTTTGCCATCATGCTTGGGGAGGGGAGGGGAATAGCCAGTCTTGGGGTCGGCTGATCGCTTAGATCTACTTTGACCAACCTTCAGACCATGGGATAGTAAGAACTACCATTATTAGGATCAAATTGTATTAGATATTTTATTGAATTTTTGTAGTATTTATGTTTTTATTGATTTTAAATTTATGCTGTGAACCGCCCAGGGTCCCTCCTTGCGGGGGAGATGAGCGGGATATAAATATGATGATAAATAAATAAATAAATAAAATAAAAATGTTTCCAAGGTTGGGAAACACTACTGTAGGGTGTTAACCACATGCACGATATACCCTTCAGGCTAAACAGTTATTTCAGCTCAAAACTCCATGATTGAGATATATTAGTGGTGGGGGGGGACAGCATTACAGAGAGAGGAAGAAGCCGTTCTAGTGATGACTGGCTGGGCACAATGGCCGTGTCAATGTTTTTCCTTTGCTTCTCTCAGGCCACTGAGACTGCCAAGCTCAAGGTTTCACCCCGGCCGCACAAGACCAGCTCTGCTAAGGGCCAGCTGGCTGAAGGTAGGGAGAAAGAAAGAACAGTTTCTGTCCAGCTTGCATACATCTCTGCCAGTCCTAAACTGAAAATCAAGATGGTGGGTTTGTATAACATACTAGGCAAGGCTCAACGTGGGTTGAATGGTTTGTGGGTCAGTGTGTTGTGGGAACACAACCATTGTCTTAGCATGTTGTGTGATGCAGACCAGCACGTTAAGTCATAATATTGGTTGTTTGGGCATAGTATATTTTGTGAGTAAAGCACCTGTGTTTTGTTAATGCAGAGTAAGGATCTACTACAGCATTTCTCAACCTTGGCAACTTTAAGACGCGTGGACTTCAACTCCCAGAATTCTGGGAGTTGAAGTCCACGCGTCTTAAAGTTGCCAAGGTTGAGAAACACTGATCTAGTATGTTGTGCAAACCCAGGCAAATCATCTTAAAAACTCTGATACAGAATCCAGATCCTTTGGGAGTTCCCATTTTTCATCTACTTATCATCTTCAGAATCTTGCCAGATCCCTCTTTTCCTTTGTTTTTTAATCCCTTTCCAGGAGGGAATCATCTCTTCCGACCTCTCAAGTTGCCCCAGAGTTCTAGATGGAACATGTGTATTTGATTAGCAAGTATGGGGATAAAAAGTAGGGGGCTGGGAGATGGGCATTGTAGTGCCAAATTTTTAGATGCCCTGGCAACATTTGTAAAACCCAGAGGCTGTGCAACCTACTTTCATAAACGTTCTCTCCTACTTTATTTCTGCTTTCAAACTCTTGTTGCTCCTGCGATTAGTAATTTGGTGGTCATATTGCCCCAGTTCCCTTTGCTTCCAAGAAAGAATTTTTCACCGTGCCCCAGCTTTCCACTTGCTGTACTGTTGGATATCATAATTCTGGGAAGCGCTTAGGCAGCGAGACCAATTCTCAGCACGGCCCTGACTAAATAAATATGTACACAGTTATAAATAAATAACGGGGGGAGAGATTTGGAAAAGAATGAGTTTTGCTCTTAATTTTTGTGGGGGGGGGGGGGGAGAAAAAGGCTCCCCTACCTCTAGAGCCCCCCAAAGAGTGCAGGTGTTCTCTCTCCAAAGAATGAGGTTGAGAAGATGAGAAGACACTTTGGGCTCAGAATTACAGTATCTGCATGTTTTCCACACCCGCCTCCCTAAGGGTGAAACTGAAAAGAACTCCCATTCTCCAAGCTCAGTGATGAATACTGATGCCAGAAATCCCTCCCCCCAAGAGAAAAAGCTGCTTCAGAGGGTGCAGGGGGAGCTAACCCGGCCTCTGCTGGCAACTCTACCTTAAGGAGTGGATGACAGCTGCTCTGGGAACCCTCCCGTCCTCTTCAGTGCCCTTTTCCCCCTTCCGATCTGAAGCACTGCACATCCTCTCTCCTCCTTCGCTTTCTAATTCAAACTGGCTCAGAAATATGGCATTAGCTCAGGGGGAAATGAACTCGTTTTTCTGGAAAACAGGTTATTTTTTTTTCCTTAGGCTCCTAATTCAAACTAGAATCCAGGTTTATGCTGCGGAGGCTCACTTTGAGCCAGTCTTTTTTGCAGCCCAACCTGTCTCACAAGGTGGTTGTGGTGTGGAAAAATTGGAGAAGAGATCACTATGTGCACCATCTTGAGTTCCTAAATGAGAGGCAGGATGGAACATACATACACAGGACTGTAGTTTCATCTACAGGACGTCAGCAGCCGGCTCCGACGCAAGGCATTGTGGGGCTTGTAGTCCAAGCCACGGAAGAGTCGGTTCCCTTACCCCTTTCCTTAGCGCGCGGTTTAAATGAAATGTATGAAATGTTAAATGAAATATATATGTATGTAAGCCGCCTAGAGTCCTCCGTTAGGGAGGGGATAGGCGGGGTATAAATACGATAAATAAATAAAATACACGCATGAACAAACCCATCAGTATTTCTAGCTACGTCATCAGGAGCACAGTCCGGTCCTGAAGTCTTCCTCAATCCACAGGCCTCTTCGTTCCCTCCTTACATAGTGATGGTACCATCTCTGGCGAAATCTCACTAAAAACCTTTGAGTCCTCCAATCTTATCTCCCTGGCATTTTAAATGGAGGAATGAATGAAGGAGGGGTCCAGTCCCTGACATGAAATCTTACTCAGAGACAGCCAATCAGATACTCAGAATAATCCCCAGGGGATGATTAAATCCTTTGTACCTATTGGTGAACAACTTGTTTTGGAGCCAGACTTCTAAATGAGGCAAAACTCCAGTCTGATCTAGCCAGGTGGTTCTTATCTCATTTATCTGCTTTCCATGAACACGGAGTTCCCTCTGGTTCTCCATTTCAGTGTCTCAAGGGGACTGTTCCGAGTTGCAGGAAAAGAAGGCTCGCTTGGCCGAAGACTTGAGCGAGAAGATCTTGCACCGCCCTGGGCCACTTGAGTTGGTGAAGAAAAATATTCTCCCCCTGGATCCTAGTATCAAGGATGTTGTGGCAGGTAATGACATTGTTAATAGTGCTCCAGAAGGGGGAATCCAGCCTCGTACAAGCTTCATTCTTTAGAAGCTGCTCTGGAGATGAGAAAGGCTGGGTGTAGAGGGACAAAAGTCCCCAAACATTTGGATTCTGGGGTTCTCCAGCAAGAAGTATCATAGTAGGACAGGCCTTCAAAATGGAGAAGTGGGCACCAAAATCATCTCTGCCATGCTATGTAGCCTTCTCCTTCATCCTCATTTCCCATCTACAAAATGGAAATATCAGCAACATGGGTTTGTAAGGGAGAAAGCATGCTTAAAATAGTGGAAGCATTGCGTGTAATGGCTTGGGATGGTTAGAGCTAAGGTCTTGTGCTTCAAGAAGGCTCCAGATGTAGCAAGGATTCCCAATTACTATGGCTCTGTGAGATCTTCAAGAACAGAGGCTGATTAGACATTTTTGAGCTAGATGAATCAATGGTCAAGCTTGATATAAAGTAGTTTTACATTGAATGAGATAAAAAAAAGGAACAGGACAGTATTGTCCTTTCACTCTACTGTGAATCCCAAGCAACGTGTGGTGTCTTTCTACCTCTTTTTTCCCCAACACCATCTCCAGACGCAGCCCATGGTGGAGCCCCTGATTCCTTCAACCTTGAGGAAGATCTTAGTAGTTCCTCTTCCTCCTCCTCCCCATGTTTCGCATTGTCCCCAGGAAGTGGCCAAGGAAATCCTTCCACTTCAGAGGCAGTCTTTCAAGTAAGCAACTTCTACATAGGGGTGTGTGTGTGTGTGGGTGGGTGGGTGGGTGGGTGGGTGTGTTGTTGAAGGACTATTAGTTGAAAGTAGAAAAGAACACTCCTATCTCCAGGATATAGTGGGAGGCTCCTTGCTGCTTGGAGGAACTGGCTAAAGTATACCAGCATGAAACTACAAGCCAGGATGATGACTTGATGGGACCCCAACTTCTGTCTTCCTTGGCCACTCACCACGCTGTCCGGGGCTAATAGGAATTAGAATCCAGTGACCTCTGGGGACCACAAGTTCCCCATTCCTGCTTCAACCTGTTGGAGACCAGCAAGTCAGTAGAGCCATAGGCCCTAATATGTTTGTTTATTCAGTTTATGATCATATACCAAATAATACAAGATAAAAGAAAAATGTGTCTTATAGGTAGACGCATACTGTGTCTTACAGAATAAAACCCAGGCAGGGGAAAAAAACCAACCCTAAAATTATTGTTCAGGAAATGTTGCTGGGTCAGAATTGGACTTTGGATCTTGAATGCAGTGTAACAGAATTTGGCCACTGCTAAGGATGTAGAGTCATACTGACTAGCCAGCAATAAAAGGTAAAGGTTCCGCCCGCACATTTGTGCAGTCGTGTCTGACTCTAGGGGCCGGTGCTCATATCCGTTTGTTAGCCAAAGAGCCAGCGTTGTCCGAAGACGCTTCCACGGTTATGTGGCCGCATGACGCGCGCGGAACGCTGTTACCTACCCACCGAAGTGGTACCTATCCATCTACTTGCATTTGCATGCTTTCCAATTGCTAGGTTGGTAAGAGCTGGAGCTAGTGCGGGAGCTCACTCCGTCACGCGGGACTAGGGATTCGAACCTCCGAACTTGCGATCTTACCCGCTGAGCCACCACGCCACAATAGTTGAAGATAAAAATAACCAGCATATTCTGGGATGTCCATTAAAAGAGGTGCACTATACCTATTTCTAATATCTCTATAAAAGAGGCAGTGTAATAATTATGACACACACACAGAGTACATACACATATATATGCTGCCTGGTGCTCAAAATTCTTGATGGTTTATGCTAATAGAATTCAACACATTTCCAATCAAATAACCAAAATTTAATAATAAAAACCATATGCAGCAGCAACTTCTAACAAAAATAAAGCTACAGGCTGGTCACTGTAAAAATCCCATCGTAACATTCAGAATCGAGAATCCAAACTCCAAGTGAAACTACACCATCTTAACAGCTTTGCAGAATAACAATAGGGAAGTGCCAGGTACAAATGGTAGGATGTTCACAGAGTAGAAGCTGTTGTAGAATAACAGTTCCGTGCCCAATGAATAGAGGAGGTCAACACCTAAATAGAAAAGTTTATCCAGCAATAATTGTTGAATCTGTCCCATGGGAACAGTTACCAACATTTTGATGGTTACAGATCTTATAACTCTGCATAGCAGAATGTGTCCATTTCTCATTGGTTTAATGCAGTGTTTCTCAATCTCACCACCTTTAAGATGTGTGGACTTCAACTCCCAGAATTCCCCAGCCAGCATGCTGGCTGGGGAATTCTGGAAGTTGAAGTCCACACATCTTAAAGGCTCTGAGATTGAGAAACACTGGTTTAATGTATGCATTTGCCTTATATGGTTAAACTTTACATTTTTTTCCATAAACAAAGGCACTTTGTTCCCTCTGTGGTTTTTCAAAACACTGACTGCTCACTAGAATATCCTGACATGTATGGCTTCCTTGTATGTGACCTGTTCATTTAGAGATCACAGAGAAGGGCCTTTATTGGTGCCTACAGAATCCTCACAGAGAGAATTATTGCTCCATGTCCCCTTGCATATATGCCCATCATTCACTCTCCTAGCTTCCTCCTTTCCTCCCCTCTTCTTTTTCTTTCTTTCTATTATTAAAAACAAACGAACCCAAAATAGTGATAGTGTAGCTAATGCAGCCCACTTAGCACGTATGATTCATTGATGGGCTTTTCTGACCTTCACCTTTATTAAACAGCCAAATTGTGGGGAAGAAGATAAATGCAATGTGATATGGGGAGAAGACAATCTGAGCGATAGCCCTTGTGGCCTCTGACATTAACACAAATGATTGAAATCCAGACGGAGCAGCGCAGGTGGGTCTCCACAGCAAAATGTTGCCGTATGTAGTGCTTCCTATTCTGGCTGTGACATTCTATTATTCGTCCTTAATTTTCTGGAAGTTCCCCATCACCATTTCAGAGACAGCATCCTATGAATTGGAATAATCTTGCTGTTCACTGTGTTGTTTTTAGAGGTTTTCCATTTTCTTCACTGTTAAAGAAAAAAATGTAAATCTTGCATTCTCCCCAGACTAGCCTGACGTTCTTTATGTACTGTGCTGCTGTTGCTTTTAATGCCTATAAGCAAAGACCTTGACAGTCTGAAGATTGGAAATAGAATAGTGTCACATCCTGGTGAAATTGTTCTGTTCAGCTGCAATTTCTCAGGAAGTTTTATTGAATAAGCCACATTGAAATATTGCTGTGTTTCTCTGTAGTTGAGAGTTGTAGAATTTTCAGCTCAATAATAGTTCCAGTGGTATTAGCGGGAGGTCAAAAAAGTCAAGATGGTGATTGCCACAATACAATCATGCCACACGTGAACCAAAGGGGTGGGGCTTTGATTGCGTTGCTGCAACCACCATCTTGACTTTTTTGACCCCTCCTGCAGACCCCACCGAGTCCTGTTCACCACAGACCAGAGACAAAAATTATATGTTAGGATGGGGCCTTATATGGAAAGGGAATGGATCAATATCCAGCAACCAGAACCAAATTATAGATGGCTCGTGTATTTCAAGTGATGTGATTTAATTAAATATGAATAAAAGAAAATAGAGTACTATAAAATGTTAAAGTGCCTAGTGTCAGTTAGTTATGCTACTGCTTTCCATACATCATCAAGAAATGACTCCTAAGGTTCATGGTTTACTTCCAAGCACTTGGATATTAATTCCTCTACATTTCTCATTTCTTTATTTCTTTATTTTTACTCTTGTGGCTGTGGCTCTAATAGAAATGCAGTGGCTGGGATCAGTTGTCAGAAAAGCCGTATGGTTTTGCTAAAGTCAAAGTTTTGCTTTTTTTTTTTCCCCTTCAAATTTATAAGGCTCCCTGACTTCATAAAGACTCTGGGCAGCATCCAACATTAAAAACAACAAAGACCAGTATAACAAAGAAAAGGAGAGAGGAAACAAAAATCACACTGACATGTAGAATGAAATAAGAGCCTAAACCCAACCTGGGGGGGAAAGCCAGGTTTTTAAAGACCTTTTAAACACCGCCAGAGTCGGGGCCAGAAGGATCTCTGGAAGGATGCTGGTCCAGAGGGCAGGTGGTGCGCCAGAGAAGACCCATTTCCTGGGTCCCATCAGATGACATTGTTTAATTGGTGGGACCCAGAGCATGCCAACTCCGTCCAATCGTAGAGGTCAGGCAGAAACTATTGGACAGAGGGAGGCCCTCAGATAGGTCAATTTATTCATGTCCTCAAGTTCAACTGTGGAGCATAATACAAAACTTGATTTTGTATTATGTAATACTTGATTTTCCATTATTTATGTATGCAAAGTATTTTTAAAAGCGGGGAAAGGGCCCTAGCATTGAAAGATACATCAGGTTTGTGTGTGTGTGTGTGTGCGCTCGGTACTGCTGCCCTCTGCAGGACACTTTGGAATATTATTGGACTCAGAGCTGAGGTCCCCCATGTGACAGATACCTCCTTGATATTCACTACGTTCCCTGCCCTCATCTATAATCTTCATTTTTAAACATATTTTAATTTTAAACCAAGTCAAAAAGGAAGTTGGCATGCTGCAAAAGGAAGTATTGGTGCTGAAAATCAACTTAATTCCCAGGGACATTTTTGGATTCCATGTGGCCAGTACCAATGATTTAGAAAATGAAAATGGCAGGTGCTGGCCAGTATGAATGGCCATGCCCATTGGGACAGCCGTTCTGTGAGTGTGCATCCACCCCCATGGCAGCCATTTTCTTTGAGCATCCATGATGTCCACCATCTTAAACTATATAACTATATGCCCACTGGCCCAAAAGGTTGAGGATCCTTAACATGAAATAATAGCAACTAGTGAATTTAGGAATCCCAGGATGTTAGGGTTCCAATATGGGGTCTGTTGGGTTCTTACATTATGTGAACACCCTACTGTGGCTTAGGCACCAAGCCATAGTTTAAAGAACAAGGTTTATGTCAATATGCAAAACCTGGTGCTATATACATAAGAGCCGGCACTCTTGAATTTTATCTTTCTTCCTACAGCTGGAACTGCCCCCAGTCCTGGCTGATCAACAGCCTGCTGTCACTTTGTCTACCTCTGAGGCCGAGTTCTCTCTCCAAGGGGGAAACCTGCTTCTCGAGCCCTCAATTTCGCTCCCCAAGGTAGGGATGGATCATTGGCAGAGTGGGAAAAGAGCTGGACAAAGTCGGCTCCACCATTTTTCACAGAGAAAGAGATAAACCATGGGTTGCAGGCATAATTTTGCAAGGCTCTGCGATTTAGGAGTTCTAAGGGTCTTGCCAACAGAAATGGGGCTGTTGCAACCAGGAACATCTTCCAGGAGGGGTCAAAAAAGTCACAGTGATGGCTGCGACTGCACCATCAAAGCTGCTCCATCTTGATTTTTTTTACTCTCCCCGTGGAGTGAAGGCTGTGAGTTCTCCATCCCCGTGTGTTCACTGCCTCATTTGCAGGCAGAGAAAAATTGGGCAAATGTTCAGTGGGTAAAATTTAACTAATTCTAGTTAATGGTGGCAACGCTGCCTGATTTTTAGCTGGTGCAATGTTTTTTCATCCTCTCTGCATGGATTATTGTTGAGAAGGCGTTTCTGTAAAAGAAGAAACAGCAGCTGCTGGCTAGGAGTAGCTACGGGGAGGAATACCACTAATTCTGACAGCCTCTGCAAATCAATCAAAAGCCAGGAAAGGAAGGGGAAGGGAAGGGAAGGGAAGGGAAGGGAAGGGAGAGGAGAGGAGAGGAGAGGAGAGGAGAGGAGAGGAGAGGAGAGGAGAGGAAAGGAAAGGAAAGGAAAGGAAAGGAAAGGAAAGGAAAGGAAAGGAAAGGAAAGGAAAGGAAAGGAAAGGAAAGGAAAGGAAAGGAAAGGATAATTATTTTGTGCTGATTTTGCCCTAACTTCCCTCTCTTGTCGGCTGAAAGTTGTCCGAAAAATAAAAGGTAATCCACTGCTCATTCCAAATGGCAAAACACTGCATTAACTAGGATTTCTCCACCCTTGTCCTGAATCCTCCCTTCCATTTTTTAAAAATTGTGGTTTGCTGAATAAGCCATGGATACTGCTGGGCTGCACTTTCTGGCAATCCCAGGCAGCATGATCAATTTTCAGGGATGATGAAAACATCTGGGGTGCCACAGGATTTGCACTCCTGCTAGGAAGTTGTTATCTATCGGCCCCCTCCTTCCTCTCGGTCCTGCTGCACAAGAGTCAGGCATTCAGCATCTGAAGCTCTCTCCAGCGTGCAAGGGCAGCCAAGGAGAGGAGCTACGGCTTCGCTTGCTGAAGGTTTGCCTGTTTGGATCAGGCACATGTACTGTTTATTTCAAAGTACAGGTAGTCCTTGCTTAACAACCGTTCGTTTAGCAACAGTTTGGACTTACGACGGTGCTGAAAAAACCAACTTACGACCGGTCCTCGCACTTACAACTGTCGCAATGTCCCTGCAGTCACATGGTCACAATTTAGGTGCTTGGCAACTGGTTCGCATTTACGACCGTCGCAGCGTCCCACGGTCACATGATTGCCATTTTTGACCTTCCCAGCCAGCTTCTGGAAAGCAAAATCAATGGGGAACCGCACGGTTCGCTTAACGAGTGCGGTGATCTGCTTGATGACTGCCGCAAAAAAGGTCATAAAATCGGGTCAGATTCGCTTAATGAGCACTTTGCTTAGCAACCGAAATTCCGGTCTCAATTGTGGTCGTTAAGCGAGGACTACCTGTATACCCAGGCTTTCTACACTCAAGTCAGCGAATGGAAAAGTCCAAACATTAAAAAACAGAGACTTATCAAAATGTGCAGTTACAGTATTGTAAATTCCCTAAGAACCATGCCCTGGCATTCATCTTAATGTAAACCCACACTCATCAACTAATATTTCCCAAAATTTCTTTTCCGGGTATCTCCAGTTTCACTAAGTAGTAGGTGTGTATCAGCGAGGGTTACTTCTTGATGATGTGAGGAGAGCCTAATTAGGGAGCTTGGACCTCAAGAAAGGTGTGCCTGCTGTTATCTTCACTACAATTTACTGTAGTTGCCAAGTTAAATCTGTCTTATGAGCAAATAATGATAGGTCAATTCACTGCCTGGAATCATTATCTTGGTCCTTATTCTGCTGGCTTTGCGTTTCTTGTGAAATCTGTGGCGGATTGTTGTAATTTCTCTCTTATTTTGTAAACTTTGTTAGCTGCAGGGCCATCTGCAGGAGGGTGCCAAAATCTGCAGGATGGCAAGTGTGGTGTCACAATTGAAATTTCCCTCCTTTGGTGATCTGTACAAAAGGGGCGGGGTTTTGATCATGATGCTGCACCTGTGTTCTTGCAGATTTTTATGCAGGTACACCCCATGGAGAGAGCCAGTTTGGTGTAGTGGTTAAGGCACCAGGCTAGAAACCAGGAGACTATGAATTCTAGTCCCACCTGAGGCACAAACCCAACTGGGTGACCTGGGGCCAGTCACTTCCTCTCAGCCCTAGGAAGGAGGCAATGGCAAACCACTCCTGAAAAACCTTGCCAAGAAAACTGCAGGGACTTGTCCAGGCAGTCTCCGAGAATCGGACACGATTGAATGGATAAAAAACCCAACAACACCCCATGGAATCCCTGGCTGCCTTTGAGGCTAGGGTTAGAATAGAACGACTAATAAATAAATGATGAAATAATGCAGAAAAAGGGGGAATGCCTGCTTTGTCCACCCTCCTGCTACTGAATGGTGGCAGAAGTGGTCATTCTTAGTTGTTCGTAGATGTGACAACTGGTGGCCCTTCCCTCTTTTGCTGATCAGAACACAAGTCCTTCCAAGAAACAGAAATGCGACCCCTCTTCCTATTTCTTGCCCCTCCCCAGAATCCACTACAGGTAGCCCTCACTTAATGACCCATTTGTTTAGTGACGGTTCAGACCTATGACAGTACTGGAAAAAACGACTTGCGAACAGTCCTCACAATTACAACCGTCACAGTGTCCCCGCGGTCATGTGATCGCATTTTGGGCACTTGGCAACCGGTTCACATTTATGACCATCGCAGCATCCCGTGGTCATGTGATCACCATTTTCGACCTTCCCGGCCAGCTTCTGGCAAGCAAAAGCAGTGGGGAACCGCATGATTTGCTTAACAGCCACGTGGTTCCCTTAACGACCGCTGCAAAAAAGGTCATAAAATGTCAGATTCGCTTAATGACCGCTTTGCTTAGCAACCGAAATTCCGGTCCCAACTGTGGTAGTTAAGCAAGGACTACCTATATCTTCTCCCTAGATTCTCCGATTGTTCCTGCTTTTATCCACAGACAGCACCTCGCAGCTTTTCTTCCCTTCCTTTTTCATTTCTGCTCCCTAGGTCCTGCACAAAGTTCCGGAGGCCAGAAAAGCCCCCCGGCCCAAAAAGGCCAAGGAGCCACGCCCCAAAGTGAAGAAGCTCAAATACCACCAGTACATGCCCCCCGATCAGAAGGGGGAGCAGGCTCCCTTACCCATGGACGCCGCCTACGCTCATCTCCTGCAGCAACAGCAGGTCTTCCTGCAGCTCCAGATCCTGAATCAGCAGCAACAGCCCGTGCCAACGTCCCCAGCAACCTTCTGCGTTCAGGCTCTTCACGCAGTCCCTGCCAGGTAACTCTTTGCTTTGCGGCGAGAAATTCCACAGGTACGGTTTGCAGGCAGGGGCATCCGCAGGGAATCAAAGAAGTCAAGAGGGTGGCCACAACCATGAGGCCCTGGCCCCGTTCTGTGTGCATTGTACATATGCATCATGCAGTCGTAGCCTGCCGCCGTCTTGACTTTTTTGACTACACCTGCCATCTTGTGGATGGCGCCTTGTTTGCAGCGGCTTCACCCTTGACTCATGGCACAGCTTGCTCTTGGGTGCTGCTAAAACTTTTATATTTCTTTCGCTAACATCCCCAGAGACTCGCCACTTATTCCGTACTTCAAGGAATTGCTCTCTATTTAAGATTAAAGTGTACGTTGCTTTCCAATTTCTCTGGCTGCTTGGCCTTGGGGAAGATGCCCCAGAAGTGCAAAAAGCGATGTTAAATTAACTTGCCATTTTTATTAAGTACCGGAATTAGTTAGTGACTCAAGAGAAGCATCTACTGGAACCAGTCATGGTGACTCACACAAGTCCCATTAATTTCAAAGGGACTTAGCTGTGATTAGCATAGACTGAAAACCTATCCACGAATTCTAGAAACAGCTTGCTTAGAATGGCAATATATAAATATATTAAATAAGTACACTGAATGCATTATACATATTCTAATAAAATACTGTTCACATTCGATGTAATACAGTATGTCATTTTGTTAAGGCAGAGCTTTCCAAACTTTTCATGTTGGTGACACTCTTTTTAGACATGCATCATTTCACGACACACTCTTACAGCAGGGCACAAGGCAGGCACTAGGATCTGTGCGGAATCACAGCAGGTTTGGAGGCAGCAAGGCACAAGGCAGGCACTAGGACCTGCGTGGAATCCTGGCAGGGCAGGTTTGGAGGCAGCAAGGCACAAGGCAGGCACTAGGACCTGCACGGAATCCTGGCAGGGCAGGTTTGGAGGCAGCAAGGCACAAGGCAGGCACTAGGACCTGCGCGGAATCACAGCAGGTTTGGAGGCAGCAAGGCACAAGGCAGGCACTAGGACCTGCGTGGAATCACAGCAGGTTTGGAGGCAGCAAGGCACAAGGCAGGCACTAGGACCTGCGTGGAATCACAGCAGGTTTGGAGGCAGCAAGGCACAAGGCAGGCACTAGGACCTGCGTGGAATCACAGCAGGTTTGGAGGCAGCAAGGCACAAGGCAGGCACTAGGACCTGCACAGAATCCTGGCAGGGCAGGTTTGGAGGCAGCAAGGCACAAGGCAGGCACTAGGACCTGCACAGAATCCTGGCAGGGCAGGTTTGGAGGCAGCAAGGCACAAGGCAGGCACTAGGACCTGCACGGAATCCTGGCAGGGCAGGTTTGGAGGCAGCAAGGCACAAGGCAGGCACTAGGACCTGCACGGAATCCTGGCAGGGCAGGTTTGGAGGCAGCAAGGCACAAGGCAGGCACTAGGACCTGCGCGGAATCACAGCAGGTTTGGAGGCAGCAAGGCATAAGGCAGGCACTAGGACCTGCGTGGAATCACAGCAGGTTTGGAGGCAGCCAGGCACAAGGCAGGCACTAGGACCTGCGCGGAATCCTGGCAGGGCAGGTTTGGAGGCAGCAAGGCACAAGGCAGGCACTAGGACCTGCACGGAATCCTGGCAGGGCAGGTTTGGAGGCAGCAAGGCACAAGGCAGGCACTAGGACCTGCACGGAATCACAGCAGGTTTGGAGGCAGCAAGGCACAAGACAGGCACTAGGACCTGCATGGAATCACAGCAGGTTTGGAGGCAGCAAGGCACAAGGCAGGCACTAGGACCTGCACGGAATCCTGGCAGGGCAGGTTTGGAGGCAGCAAGGCACAAGGCAGGCACTAGGACCTGCGTGGAATCACAGCAGGTTTGGAGGCAGCAAGGCACAAGGCAGGCACTAGGACCTGTGTGGAATCACAGCAGGTTTGGAGGCAGCAAGGCACAAGGCAGGCACTAGGACCTGTGTGGAATCACAGCAGGTTTGGAGGCAGCAAGGCACAAGGCAGGCACTAGGACCTGCGCGGAATCACAGCAGGTTTGGAGGCAGCAAGGCACAAGGCAGGCACTAGGACCTGCGTGGAATCACAGCAGGTTTGGAGGCAGCAAGGCACAAGACAGGCACTAGGACCTGCATGGAATCACAGCAGGTTTGGAGGCAGCAAGGCACAAGGCAGGCACTAGGACCTGCACGGAATCCTGGCAGGGCAGGTTTGGAGGCAGCAAGGCACAAGGCAGGCACTAGGACCTGTGTGGAATCACAGCAGGTTTGGAGGCAGCAAGGCACAAGGCAGGCACTAGGACCTGCACGGAATCCTGGCAGGGCAGGTTTGGAGGCAGCAAGGCACAAGGCAGGCACTAGGACCTGCGTGGAATCACAGCAGGTTTGGAGGCAGCAAGGCACAAGGCAGGCACTAGGACCTGTGTGGAATCACAGCAGGTTTGGAGGCAGCAAGGCACAAGGCAGGCACTAGGACCTGTGTGGAATCACAGCAGGTTTGGAGGCAGCAAGGCACAAGGCAGGCACTAGGACCTGCGCGGAATCACAGCAGGTTTGGAGGCAGCAAGGCACAAGGCAGGCACTAGGACCTGCGTGGAATCACAGCAGGTTTGGAGGCAGCAAGGCACAAGGCAGGCACTAGGACCTGCACGGAATCACAGCAGGTTTGGAGGCAGCAAGGCACAAGACAGGCACTAGGACCTGCATGGAATCACAGCAGGTTTGGAGGCAGCAAGGCACAAGGCAGGCACTAGGACCTGCACGGAATCCTGGCAGGGCAGGTTTGGAGGCAGCAAGGCACAAGGCAGGCACTAGGACCTGCGTGGAATCACAGCAGGTTTGGAGGCAGCAAGGCACAAGGCAGGCACTAGGACCTGTGTGGAATCACAGCAGGTTTGGAGGCAGCAAGGCACAAGGCAGGCACTAGGACCTGTGTGGAATCACAGCAGGTTTGGAGGCAGCAAGGCACAAGGCAGGCACTAGGACCTGCGTGGAATCACAGCAGGTTTGGAGGCAGCAAGGCACAAGACAGGCACTAGGACCTGCATGGAATCACAGCAGGTTTGGAGGCAGCAAGGCACAAGGCAGGCACTAGGACCTGCACGGAATCCTGGCAGGGCAGGTTTGGAGGCAGCAAGGCACAAGGCAGGCACTAGGACCTGTGTGGAATCACAGCAGGTTTGGAGGCAGCAAGGCACAAGGCAGGCACTAGGACCTGCACGGAATCCTGGCAGGGCAGGTTTGGAGGCAGCAAGGCACAAGGCAGGCACTAGGACCTGCGTGGAATCACAGCAGGTTTGGAGGCAGCAAGGCACAAGGCAGGCACTAGGACCTGTGTGGAATCACAGCAGGTTTGGAGGCAGCAAGGCACAAGGCAGGCACTAGGACCTGCACGGAATCCTGGCAGGGCAGGTTTGAAGGCAGCAAGGCACAAGCAGGCACTAGGACCTGCGTGGAATCACAGCAGGTTTGGAGGCAGCCAGGCACAAGGCAGGCACTAGGACCTGCGCGGAATCACAGCAGGTTTGGAGGCAGCCAGGCACAAGGCAGGCACTAGGACCTGCACAGAATCCTGGCAGGGCTCGGAGGCAGCAGCAGCCGCGACACACCCAGACACTGCAGCAGACACACTAACGTCTCCCGACACACAGTTTGGAAAGCTCTGTGTTAAGGTCTTATCCGCCACTCCTTATTCTGCAGCTGGCATGCCTGATCTAGCATTAATGTCAGAAACTTGCTTTTCTGTCATAAGAAGTGCTGAGGTTAGCTTAAGAGTTGGTTTGGTGTATTGTATCATTTGCCTTTACTGCCTTTTCTCCTGCCCCTCAGGAAAGTATGCATGGCCCTCCTTCTCTGCATTTGATCTTCTCCATAAACCTGTGAATGAGTTTGGTGGAAAGCTACTGATTGGTTTAAAAGCAGCCCCTCAGTTTCTTGACCAGTGTTTCTCAACCTTGACGACTGAATTCTGGGAGTTGAAGTCCACACATCTTCTAGTCGCCAAGCTTGAGAAACACCGTTCTTGACTAAGTGGAAATTTAAACCTATGGCTCCCAGTTTATGCTACCCCACATAATAATTAGTAATTTATTAAACTTGTATGCCGCCCGACTCTCAGCAACTCTGGGCATGTGTCACGTGGACGAATATCATCTTGTCCTTATTGTCTTGAGGCAAAACTATCCAGGAGCAATAGCCCATTATTCATTTTCTCTCTCTATTTCTCTCTCTCTCCTTCACCCAGCAATGCTCCAGAGCAGCTTTTGAATTTCCCTGGGACGCCAGTTCCCACAAGTGGGCCTCCAACGCTCCCTCTTCCTTCTCCAACCACCCCAATCTCCCCTTTGCCCCCGAAACCAGAACTGTTACCTGCCAACTTAGAAGAGCTCACGGTAGGTTTAGACCGTAGAACGGTAAGGGGGTTTATCAACTCAAATCTCCTAACATGATGTTAGGCAAGTTACTGGCCAAGTATTGGTTAAAGGCCCAGGAGCTATCAACGTGGGAGAACCCCACCCCACCCACAAATGCATATTCCCAGCTAAGGGAAAGGAACTGGTAGAGGTGTAAGCAGGCACAAGTAAGTGGGTCCTGTGGGGAGAGGGGGTTAGAGGGTAATAGGGAACCAAAGAGTAAGTTTGGTGTCAAAGAAATTGGCGAAGAAACAACGCTGAGTCGAAGTTCAACTCTGGTCTCTTTATTGTTTCTACCATACACAGAATCTTGCCAGACTGAAGGTTCCTAAACTGAGCTAAGGGGAAAAATACCCTTGGGAAGGGGCGTGGTGGCTCAGCGGGTAAGACACCAGGCTTGTCGATCGGAAGATCGCAAGTTCGGAGGTTCAGAGGTTCGAATCCCTAGCCCTGCGTGCGGAGTGAGCTCCCGCACTAGCCCCAGCTCCTGCCAACCTAGCAATTCGAAAGCAGGCAAATGCAAGTAGATGAAGAGGTACCACTTCGGTCGGTGGGAAGGTAACAGCGTTCAGCGCGCGTCATGCTGGCCACATGACCGTGGAAGCGTCTTTGGACAACGCTGGCTCTTCGGCTAACAAACGGAGATGAGCACCGGCCCCTAGAGTCGGACACGACTGCACAAATGTGCGGGGGGAACCTTTACCTTTACTAATCTAGGGCGGTGCTAGTCTAACTTTCTTCCTCGCCCCCCCCCCCCCACTCTCTAAGCTGTGCAAGCTGTGGGAACGCTTATCAGGCTGGAATGCGCGCTCTGCCACCTCAGCTCAGGGGGCCACAGCTAGATTGCAGGCAGCAGTGTGCAAGTGCTGGTGGGTCTGTCCTGCGGTAGAAATCTCCAGCATATACTGGGCCATCAATGGCTTGAGACAGTTCCATGGTTACCATGGAGGCCCCAGACGCCTGAGCCGCCCCAGACTCAATACCACCGGGTGGCAAATTGAAATCCTCAAGCACAATAGCCTAGGGGAGTCTGTTACCAACCCAGCAACAAAATCCAGCAGCTCAGGCAGAGTTGCCGCTGGGCAGCAGGGAGGCTGGTACACCAGCAGCAATCCCAACTGTTCCCTTAAGCCCAACTTCAGCCAGAGTGCCTCACATCTGGTTAACTGCAGAGCGGAACCCCCGAAAGCCTGCAGTGATTCGTGGATGACAACAGCCACCACTCCTCCCCTCCCCTGGGCTCTCACCCCTTCCAGAACCTCCTCCAAGATAAGTTTCTGAATAGTGGCGGCTTTGTTATATGCCAACCTGGCATTCTATAGCAACAGCTGAAGTCCGGGGCCACTGAGGATCTGATAGCCAGGCACTGAGGGTAGAAACCAAGGGTGGGATAGCGGGACCACTTTCAAACATCGGGCCTGGTGTCCCTGAGTGTGGCCCGCCCTCAGATTCCCACCATCTCTCCCTCTGCCTATCGCTGTCAAGATGGTCCTGCCTTAGGCTGACCATATTTCCTTGAGACAAAAATGGGACATTGGGATGGCAAAATGGGATGGGGTCTTATGTAATATTCCGTATTCATGAAAAAGACAGGGGTCCCTGCCCCCCGGCCTGTGCAATTGGCTCCCGCCTGCAAACCCCACCCCTGGTCCGTGCGATTGGCTCTTCCTTGCAAACCCCGCCTACCGGTCCGCACAATTGGCTCCCACCTGCAAACCCCGCCCACGTGATTGGCTCCCGCCTGGCCAATCACCCTCCTCTCCGCCTCTTTGCCCTCCTTTGCCATGCGCTGATAGGCGGGTGGGCTTCCTCTTCCGGGATGCCTCCAATCGGCAGCTCTGGCTCGGATCCTCCTCCTGCGCCATTCCCGCCAGGTTTAAAAAACGGGACAAAATTGAGATTTTTATCAAAACGACGGGACGGTTGAAAAATGCTAAAAAAACGGGATTGTCCCGTTCAAAACGGGACATATGGTCAGCCTATCCTGCCTGCCCACTGTTGCCCTGCCTGCATTGCAGAGGTCCCATAATCGTAGAACTGTGGAGCGGGAAATTGCCACAAGGGTCCTGTAGTCCAACCCTCAACCACGTGCAGGGAAATCAGTTCAGCCAGTCCCGTCTCTTCTTAGAAACCTCCAGAGATGGAGTACGTTCTCCTCCAAAAGAAGGCAAATCTGGGATTTTCTCACAACTCATGGAAATAGGGAGCCCATGAAAACATTAATAGGCCATCCAGCACCAGTGCTTCTTTTGGCTTCCCTTCTCTAATCCCTTTTCTTTCTATGCCAGTTTTGCTCTGCAGAAGGTTTTTCACTGAAAGTGGGATGAAAATGCATGAAACAAATCATAAATAACCACTGCTCTGTGCATATGAGTTCAATCATCGACCACACCTTTCTCCCCTTTAATGACCTCGGGCCGTTATTTTGCTTCTCAGGTCTCCGAACTCCGCCAGCAGCTCCGTAAGCGGGGCCTCCCTGTTTCGGGCACCAAGCCAGCCCTGCTGGAGCGTCTCAAGCCTTACCAGGTGGCCCGGGTGAAGCCCCCACCTGCTCCGCTCCCCAGCACCCGCTTAGCACCCTCGGAGTTGGAAGAAGAGCCCCAGGCCCTGCAGGAGAAGCAGCGCGTTGTGGAGAATCTGGCGTTAAAGCTTCATCGAGAGCTGAAGCACCACGACGGCGACCTGCATGAGGAGCTGGAGGTGCACAAGCAGGTCAAGAATCGCCGCAAGGGAGCGCTGCAGTCCCCTGGCCGGCAGGAGGCCCCGCCCCCTCCTCACCTCCCCAAGAGAGAGTGCGCCAAGGAGGGCGGGCCCCCGGAAGATGGGTTCATGGTGAGCAAGCCAGCTTTCCTTGACTAGCCTGAACGTGACAGGAAATGGGGGTTGCCTGTAGAAGGGGTGGCAATCTAATGGATTTATTTATTATTTTATTTATTTGTTTAATTTATATGACCGCCCACCTCCCCCCATGGGGAACTCTGGGCGGTTCACAATAAATAAGTTAAAATAAAATCTAAAAATATATAAAGCCACAATATGTACAATACAATAAATAATTATAAAATCCAGATGGACGAGGTATTCATTAAAAGAAGGACATTAAAATTAGGGGATTAGCCACCCCCATGAGGAACTATCCCTTCCTCCTTCCCATGCCAGGCGGCAGAACCAGGTCTTCAGCTCTTTCCTAAAGGTCGGGAGGGAGGAAATCTGTCTCAACTCTGGGGGCAAGGTGTTCCATAATGTAGGTGCCACCACAGAGAAGGTCCGTCTCCTAGACACCATCAGATGACACTCTCTAATTGATGGGGCTCGTAGCAGGCCCTCTCTGGATGATCGGGTGGGTGGGTCGATAACATGGGGATAAGACGGTCCCTCAGGTATTCTGGTCCCATGCCATGTAGGGCTTTAAAGGTGATAACCAACACCTTGAATTGTACCCGGAAGCAAACCGGCACCCAATGCAGTTCGCGGAGCAACGGTGTTACATGTGCAGATCTTGGTGCACCCAAAACTGCCCGCGCGGCCGCATCCTGCACCAGCTGAAGCTTCTGGATAGTCTTCAAGGGTAGCCCCATGTAGAGCGCATTGCAATAATCTACATGGGAGATGACGAGAGCATGAGTGACTGTACGGATTAGAGCAGTGTTTCTCAACCTTGGCAACTTTAAGATGCGTGGACTTCAACTCCCAGAATTCCCCAGCCAGCATAGCTGGCTGAGGAATTCTGGGAGTTGAAGTCCACGCATCTTAAAGTTGCCAAGCTTGAGAAACACTGGATTAGAGAAAGCCTTGGAAAACGATACCTGTAGAATGAAGGGTCGTATAGGTCTAAGAATGTCAATGGGAGTCTATTGAATCAAAACAAAGTCCCACCTGGACAAGCAGCCTGCTTCTTATGAGAGTCCACCAAAAGCTTCCTGATATCCCCAAATCAGGGTATGACAGTCACCACCACCACCTTCCCCACCCCGTGCACAATACTCTTATTTAACATGGACATTTGATGTAGTCATGGGGTGAAAAGATCATCAGTTTATCTTTGTTTTTTTATCTATTCAATCGTGTCCGATTCTTGGAGACTGCCTGGACAAGCCATTGCAGTTTTCTTGGCCAGGTTTTTCAGAAGTGGTTTGCCCTTGCCTGCTTCCGAGGGCTGAGAGGGAGGGAGTGGCCCAAGGTCACCCAGCTGGCTTCGTGCCTAAGGCGGGTCTAGAACTCACGGTCTCCCGGTTTCTAGCCTGGTGCCTTAACCGCTACTCCAGACTGGCTCTCAATTTATCTAATCCCCTTCAAAACCAAACAGAGGCCCAATGTTCTGTTCATTGGGTGTTAAAATCCATTCATCTGATTTAATCTGCTCATTTATTCATGCCAGGGTGCTTCAGAGAGAGGAACCCAGAGGCAACTGCAGGGCCCCCCAAAAAAGTCAAGATGAATTTGTTTTTCATTGTTCTCCTTTCTTTTAATTAGGTAAGCTCCCCAGAGTCATTTGGGAGTCGGGCAGCCTTCTACATCTAATAAGATAAATAAATAATAAGTAAGACGGCAGCCACGACCATGTACCTGAAGCCTTGACCCTTTTTTATGTGCACATGGGATGCATGTAAAAAGGGGCTGGGGACAGGGCATCATGCGGTCACGACCACTGTGTTGACTTTTTTTATTCCCCCGTGGGTACCCCTGGAGGAATGCACTGGCATTCATCTTCTCTCTGAGCTGAAAAGTGGCAGATGCTTTACGCTTTCCCGCTATGATAGTCCTTTGACTGATTCATCTGCTTCTCTCCCACGCCCGGAAATACTTTCTCTTATAACAGCTTTCCCTAGTTTGATGTCCCCCAAATGTGTTGGACTTTGGCCCCTAGCCGGCACATCCAGGGAATTAGAGTGTTGATTGAACACTTCTGGAGGGACTATTAATGTTTGCTATTTCATAAGAAACATAAGAAAATTAAATAACATAAGCAGATGTAACACAAAATACTGTAGACGCCTAAGTCAGCAGATGAGTGGATTTGAATTTTCAGGTGCTGCCATTTATATCTTACTCCAGAGCTTTCCAAACTGTGTGTCGCGACACAAAAGTGTGTCGCCACACACAGTCTGGTGTGTCGCCACACAACCCGGAAGCGCTGATCATCATCAGCGCTTCCGGGTTTTCCCCCAGCGACACACCAACGGCAGCGCGCAAAAACCGAAAGCGGCAGCAGCGCTTCCGGGTTTTTCCGCGCTGCCGCAACGGCGACACTTCCGGGTTTTCCCGCGGCGACACACCAACGGCGGTTGGTGTGTCCCAGCGGGAAAACTTTGGAAAGCCCTGATCTACTCAAATAAAACCATTTTCTCACAAGTAAACCTTACTTCCAAGTAGGTCAATAGACTCTGAAGGGGTCCCTAACTGGAGATGGCTATTTCATTTTTACTTTTTCTCAGCTTGTGATAAATAAATTATCCTTAACTGATTCAAGTTGTGAAAATCTGTGTTCATCTGCTGCTCATAGGTGTCCATAAGAAGCTATGCTGATGCCTTGTGTGCCTGGACATCATTGTGCAAATGATGCAAACCACATGATTCACATCACTTGTGTGATGACATTATGATGCATGTCACTTGCCCCATCCCCTATGGATGCCATGTGGCTTCCCCCATGGTATCTGATGCCCAGGTGGAGCAAATTACACCTCTGGCTATTTCTCTCTTCCAGCAAGAAGGGAACAAACCTAGTGTACCCCTATTTATCTTCGGAACCTTCTAGCTGTACAGGAATAGAACTCAGCAGTCGGTGACCTCACCTTTGCAGCAAAACGTTCATGGCCACAGAACCACTGCTTGCACAACTTCTGTCGTTTGGCAGGGGACAAAATGCAAGTAGATGAATAGGTACCGCTTCGGTGGGAAGGTAACAGCGTTCCACGTGCGTCATGCCGGCCACATGACTGTGGAAGCGTCTTCGGACAACGCTGGCTCTTCGGCTAACAAACGGAGATGAGCACCGGCCCCTAGAGTCGGACACGACTGCACAACTGTGCGGGGGGAACCTTTACCTTTTTACATCCGCATTATTTATTTATTTATATTTTATTTCTCGTGTGGCGCAGAGTGGTAGGCGGCACTATTGCAACCGAAACTCTCCCCACGACCTGAGTTCAATCCCAGCGGAAGCTGGTTCTCAGGTTGCCGACTCAGGTCGACTCATCCTTCCGAGGTCGGTAAAATGAGTACCCAGCTTGCTGGGGGAAAAGTAATTATGACTGGGGGAAGGCAATGGCAAACCACCCCGCTCTATAGTCTGCCAGGAAAACGTCGCGAAAGCGGCATCTCCCCAGGGGTCACATGACTCAGTGCTTGCACAGGGGAACCTTTCCTTTCCTTATGTATCTAATTTATATGGCCACCTGTTGTGGGCAATGCCCATCGCGGGTGAGATCCTGAAGAAATTATGAACGAGAGAATGACAGTAAAATACAAAGTTTATTAAGCAGAGTGATATTAATGAAAGCAATATATAGGTAGTCCTCGTTTAGCAACTGCCTCATTTAGTGACCATTCACAGTTACGACAGTGATGAAAAAGTAACTTTGCAACCAATCTTCGCATTTATGACCTTCGCCGGTCTGTAAAGCAAAGGAAAGCGGAAGTAAGATCATAAGCACAGTTGCAGTTTCACTTAGTGACTGCTTCGCTTAATGACCGGGCCATTGTGGTCGCTAAACGAGGACTACCTGTACTTACATAGGGGAATTCTCGTCCCATTCAGTCACGATATTGGCGGGAGAGGCCATTCGTCATGACTTGAGTCTGTACTTAGCGGTCCTTTAGTGCCCATGTTTATAGTCCCAAGTTCCCCCTCTCATCCAATGACAGGAAACAGTGCTAGATCGATTGATCATGGAATTAACATTTGTGTATTCATATCAGTAAAAGCATGTGTGTGGGAATGAGGGGAGCTTCCTGCTCCCCAAGATGCATGTGAGAAGTCAATCGATGGAACGGGAAACTAGCTATGTGGCTAGCGAGAGCAAATTAACTATTTAATTCTCTAAAGCAGGGCTTTCCAAAGTTTTTCCCGCGGCGACACACCAACCGGTGTTGTACTCGGCGACACACCAACTCGTGCACCGTAACCATCTCTGGGGATTCAGGCTGATCTTTCTCCCACTCCCACTCTAACCAGTTAATTGAACTGACCTCGTTCCTGCTAATGAAGTAATTGACCTCCTTGCTTTAGAGCAGAGCTTTCCAAACTGTGTGTCGCGACACAAAAGTGTGTCTCCACACACAGTCTGGTGTGTCGCCACACAACCCGGAAGCGCTGATCATCATCAGAGCTTCCGGGTTTTCCCCCAGCGACACACCAACGGCAGCGTGCAAAACCCGAAAGCGCAGCAGCAGTTGGTGTGTTGCCGCGGGAAAACCCGGAAGCTCTGATGATGATCAGCGCTTCCGGGTTGTGTGGCGACACACCAGACTGTGTGTGGAGACACACTTTTGTGTCGCGACACACAGTTTGGAAAGCTCTGCTCTAAAGCAAGGAGGTCAATTACTTCATTAGCAGGAACGAGGTCAGTTCAATTAACTGGTTAGAGTGGGAGTGGGAGAAAGATCAGCCTGAATCCCCAGAGATGGTTACGGTGCACGAGTTGGTTGGCCCCTCCCGGTGCCAGTGGGGAGGGAATCATTGCTTTGGGGTGGCACAAGGTGAGGCAGCCCGTGGAGAATTTGCGTCCTGGCACTCCTGATGTTGCAGCAAAGGTCTAACAAATGAAAAGCAGTCTTTAGAAACGATTGGGGGGGGGATATTCCTCTTCCAGTAGCGTGTGCAAAGTGGGGCTCAGCAGTTCTCCAGCCTCCATCTGTCCTGTCCCCCCTTTCTTGCTCTAGTGGAGCCAAAACCTTGCTGCCCTCGTTCGGTAGCGTGTCTAAGTGGTGCACTTTTCACTGCTCGGGGTGGGACGATCTTGTGGAGGATCAGCTGGGCAATCCTCTCTCCCACCCCCAGGTGTAGTTTGGGCTTTTCAGGGTCCAAGAGCACTTTCACTTCGCCTTGATAATCAGGGTCTATTACTCCACCCCTTACAGTTATGCCCTGCAGAATTAAACCAGCCTGCAGGTGGATCTGCCCCTAAATCCCCAAGGCGTCTGCACTCCCAGTTTCAGCAGTACAGGTGTCACCTGCCCAGGCACCCGAGTTGACTTCCAAGGGTGTTCGTAGTGGTAATGGTATGTGGGAATGACCTTGGGAGACTGGGCCCAGAGACACTGCCTAGGGCACGGTCAGATAAGAGGCAGCATAGCCCAGAGCTGGATAGTGGAAAAGGCAAGAGGCTCAGAAGAGACCCTCCCTAATTTCTTGGATTGTAAAGGAGACAGGGGGAGAATTGTACTTTCAGACTTGCAAGATTCTGTTAACGGAGCCTTGCAATAGAGTAGAATTAGCTCACCTGGTCGTGTTTCCTGTCCGATCCACCTGGTAAAGCTGACGGTAGTTCCGCCCCTGCCGTGCCGTCTGTAGCCGCCATAGGCAAGAAAGCACCAGGTTCCAGATACGGAGCATGGAAACCTATTCAGCGGGGGGAGGTTTTGATGCTGGACATAGATGGAATGTGGTCCCAGAAACCCCTAGCTCAGTGTTAAGATGGCCTCATTCAAGAGTGGTCTCCACCCCTTTAAGGACTTAGGTCCCAAGAGGAGGCAGATCTGCTGTTTGAGAGATCCGTACCCATCGATATAAGAGACGTTCCCTGGGAAATCTCTCTGGGTTGCCATACGTTGAAGTGCATTCTGCTCCCGTATCTACTAGGGCCAAAACATGTCTATTCTTTGGTAACCAATGAAGGGTGATAGTGATACGTGGTCTGTGGTTACCATACTGGGACCCAGCCTTGTATGGGCTTCTGACTCCCCCAGTCAAGCTGGTAAACTGCTGTCCTTCCACATCTGGAGGAGGCCGCTTGTCTGTCTGCTCTTTGGGGGTGCCAGCCTTAATGAGCTCAGCCCACACCTGCCTTCTGCTGACTTTGACAGCCCTTCTGGACCCATGCTTGGCTCGCTTTACCCGTCATGCCTCTTTTCCCTCCTCCTGTACCTGGCTAAGTGTGATTCCCACATCTCAGATCTACTGCCCCATTGCGGAGCAGGAGGGCTAGAAAAGGGAAAGCGGCAAGCTTGTTTTTCAGAGCTTCACCGTAAATGCGTAACTTCCTTGAGGGAAGCCACAAGGAGAGGCTAGCTTGGCCAGTTAGAAGTTCATGCGCTGGTGAGCCTTTCAGAATAATTTTTTATCACCACCCAACTCGCCAAAGAGACCCTGGTCAGCTGACATAAAATTAAAACAATAAAGGACACTAATTAATAATAGCACAGATAAGGTAGAACCTACTTACCGGGCCATCAAATCCACCATGCTCCATCTAGGACAGAGATGGCTAACAGCCCAACCCAAATGTCCAGAGGAAAAATTGGCTAGCAGGGTCAGGGCCAATCGAATTTCAGGAGGGATAACATTCCAAATCCACAGATAAGGCACGCTTCCTAGGACCCACCAAATAACATTGTCATAGGGAAGTGACCAGAGCATATCCAGTCTGGAAGAACAGGAAATGGGCCAACATAACCAGAGATAGATGGTCCCACAAATAGTCTGCTCCTGGGCCATGCAGGGCTTTATAATCAGCACCTTGGATTGCATCTGGAAGCCCATTAGGAGCTTGTTGAGTAGGGGTGTTACATGGATGTAATGTGATATGCCCATCACTGCCTGTGCTGCTGCATGTTAGACCAATTTCAGGTTCTGGATGGTCCTTAAGGGCAGTCCCCAACCAGGAGTTGACTAACACACGGGTGACCAGGACCAGGACCTCTCAATCCAAGAATGGGAGCAGCTTTAGCACAAGTAGGGAGACTGCTACACAACGGGGATGCTGGTGCAGTAGCAACAATCCCATCTGATCCCAAGTGCCCAACTTCACAGAAAGGGTCTCATACCCAGCTATGTACAGGGCAGTGCCCCTGAACTCAGGGTCTCTTGTATAACAATGGTCATTCCCTGTCCGTACCCTGAAGCCATGGCACAATTGAAACCCGGGTGGGCAGATTTCTGCAAGGGGAACCGCCACCACCCACTCCTAGCCAGGCCTCAGGTATACATGTCAGGTTGATCCTCTCATCCATTATTGACTCATGGATGAGATCGGCTTTATTACAGATGGACCTAGTCTTGAGTAACAACAGCTGAAGCCCAGGGCTTCCTAAGGCTCAATGACCAGATATTGGGGCAGAGTACAGGCAGCTGGAATGCAGGATTGGTAGAAGACATGCTCCACAAGAACGGTCTGCCCCCTGACTCCTGCCATATCTCCCCCTACCCACCCCCACCACAGTGTTCTCACCTGCCCCTCATCCCCCCAGCTTGCTAACCCTCCCTGATCCCTGCCATCTCTCTCTCCAGCCCAAGGGTCCTCTCCATACACATGATCCCAGGACCTTCCTACTAGGCCACTCTCTCAATGTCAGGCCCTTCTACCTAGCACTTATCAGAGTCATTATGAAACCATCATCTTGAAACCAAGTTTCATTTCTTTCATGAGTGGTATAAAATCAGTGGGGCTTTTTGTCAGACCCAGAAGAAATCAGGTTGAACTCTTCGCATTTCTTCCACTTTCCCAATAGGTTTTATGCCCTCTATCGTGTGAGCCAATCCATTCTGATATGGAGCTGCCCCTTGAGATTACAGCCAGCCCTCCTGACCCAGCCCCAGCAACCCGCTCCCTTGAGGAAGAACTCCAAGAGGCCATTCAAAAGGCTCAGGTACTATGGGGCATCTCTTTCGGCCTTTACTCTTTTGCAGGTTATCTGGTTTTGCTTTGCACACAGTCTGTCTTAAAGGAAATGGCTACTTTGGCTTGGCAAAGTTCTCTGTGCCCTTTAATTGCTGGTTCTCATTGAAAGAATAGCAACATACATACATACATACATACATACATACATACATACATTTAACAAATTTATATGGCCGCCCAACTCACACACTGTGACTCCAGGCAGCTTACAGAATTAAAATCCACAATACAAAAACCCATCAACCCCCCGCAGCGGCCACAAACACAATCAAATCAGCCACTTGATTGGTTCCGTATCAACCTGGAGTCCCCAGGCCCACTCACAGAACCACGTCTTCAGGGCCTTCTGAAAAAGTATCAAGGTGGGGGCCAATCTTATCTCTGGGGGAATGATATTCCATAGGGAGGGAGCCTCCATGGAGAAGGCCCTTTTTCGTGGTCCCATTAGATGTACTTCCCTCATAGATGGGACCCACAACATACCCTGCCTCCCCGCTCTGGTGGGCTGGGTAGATGTAACTGGGGAAAGGCGGTCCTTCAAATAAACAGGCCCCAAGCCATGTAGGGCTTTAAAGGTGATAACCAGCACCTTGAATTCGACCCGGAAGCAAACTGGCAGCCAATGCAGATCCCACAAAAGAGGTGACACATGCGCAAAGCTAACTTGTGCAAAATTATGCGGGCTGCTGCATTTTGAACCGAAGAAATTTTGAATTTTGAAATTTTGAACCAATTTTGAATTTTGAAATTTTGAACCAACATGGAACAAATGTGTGGGCAGCTCTGGAAGTATGAGTCCTTCTGGAGTCCTCCAATCCTTTCAGAGTTCCTCCATCTTTCATAGAGAGAAGGAACAGACTTCACCTGCTGGATGTCCTCTGCTCTGCTGTTTGGATCAAAGCCTGCGTTGGCTTGAAAATCAGCTTGGAAGCTCAGCACAGACACTTGGGCCAGAATCAGTTCTGGCTTTGTTTGTTGAAAGAGACGCTGTTCTAGTCACTCTCTCTTTTCTTCCCTCCCTATAGCTGGTACCAAGCCAATCCATTGAAGAGATTTTAGAGGAACCACTGATGTGTACAGGTAAGACAATGGCTCTATTTTCTGTGTTATCATTAGGCTGCAGCCTGCAATCAGGACTAGCTGATGGAGGAACTTAATAACAGAAAAAGCTGTCAAGAACTAAGATGAGGCAATATGGGTTTTGAGCAAACAGGAGCCATAAGTTTGGGGATGGTTGGGTTAAAGAAACAGGTGCTCCTCACGTGGCCATGTGTTCACAACCACATGATCCAGTGCAAAATCCTGGTGGGGAAACATGTTCTGTGGCTTTGCTATTTAGCTTAGAGTTAGGAAGATTGGGGTGGGGGTGGGGTGCGCTATTATGTCAAAGTGTGTATCTGTTTTTCGGCATCTAGGTGACCTTCTTCAAGCACCTGCCTTGACCCCAGAAGTCCCTGATCAAGTTGCCTTGTCCCCATTGGTCCACCAAGGAGCATCACCACCAAAGAAATCCTGCTCCAACAGTGAGCCACCTTTGGTGTCTTCTGCCATCTTTGATTTTCCTGGACCCTACGATTTCCTTTCGACTGCCTCCTCTTCATCTGCATCACTGGATTCGGTGTCCTCTGTTTTCTCCCCTGACTCTCTGGAGATGCCGCCATCTCCTCCAGATGCCTGGCAAGGGAGTGGGACCCGTGCTGGATTTGATCCTGTTGATTGGCTAGAAGCCTTGACCTCAGGTTCAGCATCAGGTCTCGGCTCTGCCAGTCCTGTTGGTAACAGTATCTTCTGCACAGACCTTTTTGATTCTTCTGACCTGGGTGTCAACCACATGATAGACCTAATGGTGGAGCAGTGGTAGTAAGGGCACTAATAGCAATCTGGTCCCCAACGCTTGATGGAAAAGGGGAAGAATCCTCTTTTAATCCTAAAAGGTCATCATGGCACTGGAATCCAGCTTGATTGGGCAAGAATGTCTTTCTTTGAGTTGCTAACATCAAGCTTCATCGTGTATGGTCTTGTTTCTGTTAATGACATGTCCAATTGCTCCCTTGGAAGAATGAAGTCACTGTTGTCTGGATTGTGTCAATGTATGCATCATCTTGGATGGTCAGACATGCCAGAAACTCTGGTGTTCACCTTGAACAGATAAAACCAATGCTTGGAAGATCAACCAGTCAACCACTTCAGATTCATAAAATTATGGCTTAAGATATTACGACTTCACCTTACTGTGAAGTAAAACAAGTGTTGGTTTTCTATAATGTCAACTTCTAACATCACAAAGTAATTAAACAAGTTTTAGACACTAGTTTCACTGAAACAGTTGATACTCAGGTTCTTAACAACTTTCTATGCCACTTTTGGATTTAAAATATTGTGTACCAATCTTGTTGGTTGTTATCTGCTACAATGAACCTTGGTTATTGGCCTGATGCCAACTTTAGAAACCATTAATAGATTGGGAAATTCTGGGGTCCCGAAATCATGACATCTCCAAGAGGCCATTTTGGACCGGTTGAAGCATGAGGATAATATTTCTACACACATCTGGACAGTCACGTTGATTTAGATGCTATGTACCTGGGGATGAGAAGCACAGATTCTAGCTTGATTGGGCATACCGTCTTGTTTTGTTCAGTGCCAACTCAAAAAAAAAAAATGGGATTGTTCCGTCTTGATTTCCCATGGTGATGGAGAAGCTTTAATTTCCAGGGGCCACCCTGAAGAGGCTGCACCATGAGCCTCGTGTTTCTTGGAAGCATGGCATGGGGGGAGGGGGAGGGCATCTTCCCTGCTAGGAACGATATCTTATTTTTATAGCTGGTCGTAAAGAGATGCAACTGGAAGAGGAGGTGCCATCTTTAGTGGATTATGCCTTTCTAACTCTTAAATTCTTTTCATTTTTACTTGGTGTTATGAAACAGAAGGAACAGATACATGCAGATACATATATACACAGACTCAAAACCATTCTTTGGACCGTGGTGGTGGAACAGCACCCTAAGGGTGTTACATATGGAGAGGTCTACTTTTTCAGGGAGATGGGTGGTGTTGGTGTCTTATGTCCCAGTAGCCAAAGGTGGTTGGGAAATTTAGACCAATGTTGTTATCCAAGCATTAGCACCGAGGTGTGGCAACTGCTCATGCTGTGTGAAAATGTCGGGGACAATGTTTAATCTGGTTGAATTATCTCTGCCAGAATGTGAATTGCAGTTCTGTGAGAAAGGTCTTGGGCACGCGGTCATAAAATTCACATGAACCTCCCCAAATTACATTTCTCAAGCTTATTTGGCAGGAACACTATGGAAGTTAAACAAATGAAAAGTCACTAAAAGGTTTTTTTTAAAATGGTGTTCTCTTCAGATATATTTGCAACTGTATTCTCAAATGTTAAAGGACAGTTTGGATGTCCTCCAGATCTTGTTGGGACTACAACTCCCAGAATTGTCAGCTACCATTCATTTGGCTACTCTGGTTGGAGGTTATGAACTGTAATCTCAACTGCCTGAGGGAGCACCAGGCTTGGGAATGAGATCTGTAACAGAAATTGTTGTAGTCTGCTTAGAACAGTGTTTCTCAACCTCAGCAACCTTAAGATGTATGGACTCCAACTCCCAGAATTCCCCAGCCAGCATGCTGGCTGGGGAATTCTGGGAGTTGAAGTCCATACATCTTAAGGTTGCTGAGGTTTTGAAACACTGCTCTAGAAGATACACTCTTGACCATTCTTGTGGTCGTGCAAATACAATAATATGGGATTGTATTTTCCAATTTGTGGTAGAAAGGGAGATGAACACCTATCAAATGAGCACGTTGACATTGTGAATTATCTCCTCTTTCTTCAGAGCAGTTGTGCCTTATTTTTTTAAGATATTAAGTAGATGCTATCTAATGCGTGAATGCAAAATTACCCAAATTAATCAGAGAAAGAAAACAGCCCCGGGGAAGAAAAGGTCTCAAGCTAGCAAGAAAATCTGTGTTGCCTTTGTTGGTAGCATGTTTGTCATTGGGAAGAATAATCCAGGGAGAAGCCAGATCCATTTCAGAGCAAGAAAACTGCTGCATCCGGTTTTCTGGACATCCATAGCAATCCTTAGACTCGTTCAATGTAGCTCTCAATTCAGTTATAACATCCTTCATTTCATCCACAGCTTGTACACCATTGGCTTCTCCAGCTGGGTAGTACAGAAGCAAAATGTTTTATTCATGTAGCTTGATAGTGATGGGTCCAAGCAGCCTTTCCCTTGGCACCACCGGATGGGTTGGGACTGCAACTCCTAACTTTGGCCACGTTGGCTGGCAATTCTGAAAGCTGCAGCTCCGGCACATCTGGAGGACACCAAGTTGGAGAAGCTTGGGGCAAACATAGCCCTCCCAGATCATAGCTTGTTACCCAGCTAGCTGCCTGTGACTTTCCCCCCCTTTTCATGATGACCCCCCCGATTTTGGTCAGTTCGAGGTTGGGGAAGAGGGGTAGCACTCAGCCGGCAGAACTGCAAAGGGTTGCTCGGTTAAGACAGCCCCGTGCAGCTTTCCTGCTGGGAAATGGATCAGAGAAGCAGGTTGTCTCTTGTGCTTCCAATATGCAGAGGTTCAGAATTCGACCCTCCCTCTCCTGTTTCCCAGTTACTCTCCGAATAAACACCGTTTCTCGCTGCCGAAGTGACATGTGGATATTTGGGGGGGGGGGGGTTTACTATATCTTTGTTTTATTATTCAATGAAGTTGTCTTATTGAAGAGCTCACGTAGAGAAGTCAGTGAAGAAGCTGGCAAAACAGGTGAAGCCCAGGGGGCTGCTGGTCAAGAGGGGAGGTTATTATCTGAGCAAGTCCAAAAGATCTTTCCAGCCTGTGGCAGAAGGCACCTGTCCCTTCAGGTGCCATATTGAAGTGGGGGGAGGGGCTGAATCTCTTCTGCTGCTCACTGTGGCTCTCGCTGGCACATCCTCTCCCCATTGGCTGTCTTATGGTTTTCGTTGCCTTTCCCTTCCCTCTCTGCATTCTTTTTCCTCTGCTCCCTGTGCTATACCCAGGCCTGACTGCCGGTAGGCTGTGTTTTCTGTGTAAAACGGGTGTCCGCAGGGGGTGGTCGAAAACTCAAGATGGTGGCTGTGAAGGTGCAATCTAACTCCACCTGTTTTTTGTGTATTTTGCGGACCCTCCCCCAAAGAAGGATCGGGTGGCGAAGGATCCATTTGGAGCAGCAGATCAAGAATGGCTGCTTAACCCTGTTTGCTCTTCTGTGACAAATTATCTTTTTAAGATGTGCCAATTTGTCCCTACCAAACAAGGTTTCCCAACCAGGGTTCCGTGGAGCCCTAGGGTTCCGTGAGAGGTCACTAGGGGTTCCCTGAGAGATCGCAATTTATTTCAAATTCGGGCAACTTCCCATTAAAGAGGTAAGTTTCAATCTTTAGTTTTAGTTTAAGAACACTGTTAATGCACATATACAAGCCTACCCATGAAACGAATATAATAATTTTGTAACTTCTGGCCTACATTTGAGCCTGAATGTGCAGGGATTCCCCGAGGCCTGAAAAAATATTTCAAGGTTTCCTCCAGGGTCAAAAAGTTGAGAAAGGCTGCTACCAACTGTCCTTTTTTCCCTCTCCTGTAACGTGTGTGGAAGCCATTTCCAATTACTATTTAAACTGGCTCCAAGAAATTTGGGATTTTTGTTTCTGGTAGGGATGTGTAGATCCATACCAATCAAACCCATTTTACCATCCACACAGTAGGACTGGATACGCATTGAAATTGGTTTTAAAAAATCAAAAACTCTGCAATCATTACTGTCCTTATCCAATGGAGCTTTTGGAAAGAGAGTCCACTTGAGGTGGGGGGGGTCCAAAAAGTGAGGAGAGCATCCATGACCTTGCAATCAAAGCCCAACCCCTTATTTACATGTGACACATGTAAAAGGGGGCAGGATTTCAGTTGCACAATTGTACTTTCTTGACACACACACACACCCATGGATGCACCTAAGCAACAGGATGGCAGAAAAGGGGGAGCTCCCCAAGTGGGGGAGCAAGATTGGAAAATCTTTATTCTATACAGATTTTTAAAATATGATTTTCCCAGAAAATGTTAATTTCTTATCTCTCTTTAACTGTTTAAACTAGTGTTTTCAAACTTCTCTACTTTAAGTTGCGTGAACTTCAACTCCCAGAATTCCCCAGCCAGCACACTGAGTTGAAGTCCACACATCTTAAAGTTGCCAAGTTTGAAAAACACTGGTTTGAACCATTTTTGCATTCATGAAAACACATAAGAAGGGCCCGGATTGGGGACAGATCATCTTGGAGAAGGTTTATCTATGAGGTCGCTAAGAGTCAACATTGATTTGTCACTAAGAGTCAACACATAATCACCAGTCAATCAGAAACATACATTTTCTCAGAACTTTATTTTTACAAACACATGAGAAGATTTGACTCTGTTCAGTCCTGGAATAGAAGGAAATCAAGTCGGATGAAAATTGCAAATCCTCTCCACTAGAATCTGTGGAAGATTACATCCTAAACTTTAGTAAAGTAAATCTACTGTCCTTTATGAAATCCAGATTAAATAAGACTAAAAATACAAGATAAGAAGGGGGATGTTGGCTACAAGTAATTTAAGACAGGGAGGGGACATTTCACATTTCCACCAACTCTGATGAGTCACTGTCACTGTCACTGTCACTCTCATCTTCATCCTCTTCATCATCATCATCATCTTCCTCCTCCTCTTTCTTAGCCATGTGACGATAATAACACAAACTGTAAGGAAAAAAAGGTATAACACAGCTGGGAATGAAGCAGAACTTAGAAGCATAGTTCACAGTTTCTAGCTTTGTCAAATTCCACTAGCAATCTCCTGTTTGCTGATGAGGCCCTACCCACCAGCCTTGGAGGATTCTAGGAAGAATTCTAGGATATGCCCTTGATTCATCTACAACACTGGCTGGGCCTGCTGGGCCATATTATTACTTTGCTAGGCTGGACATATTTCCTTGAGACAAAAACGGGACATTGGGATGGCAAAATGGGACGGGGTCTTATGTAATATTCCGTATTCATGAAAAAGACAGGGGTCCCCACCCCCTGGTCCGCACAATTGGCTCCCGCCTGCAAACCCCGCCCCCGGTCCACGCGATTGGCTCCCGCCTGCAAACCCCGCCCTCCTTTGCCATGCGCTGATAGGTGGGAGGGCTTCCTCTTCCAGGCTGCCTCCAATCGGCAGCTCTGGCTCGGATCCTCCTTCTGCGCCATTCCCGCCGGGTTTAAAAAACGGGACAAAATTGAGATATTTATCAAAACAATGGGATGGTTGAAAAATGCTAAAAAAAACGGGACTGTCCCGTTCAAAATGGGACGTATGGTCAGCCTATACTTTGCCCAAATTACTTTGTGCATCTTCCAATAGTGGGATGGGGGGAACTCAGTCTCCTGCCTAAGATGGATTGCATATCCTGGATATAAGCACAAATGTTTGTTATCTTTAAGAATGCTACTCTATTAAAGTCTGTCTGCCATTACTGATATTTCACAGTGGTCTCACCAGAAATTGGCACCTCATCCCTTGTTTCATCCTTCCTCACACTGATGTCCTCCAGAAGGTTAAAAATACATCTCTAGGAATACAGATACACCTGAAGGATGCCACTTTATGAGAAAATTGGTCTTAGGGTCTCAGCTATAATGACACTATTTTAAGGATGCCAAGAGTTACATAGGTGTGACTCTGTGATTAAAGAAACCTTCCCCAACTTGCCACTGGGGAAATTGAACTACAATTTCCTTAATCTGCAGTTGGCAGGTCAGTGTAGGCTCAGGATGATATGGTCCATCCTATCTGGAAGCCCAATTCTGCTTTGAAAACTACCATACACATTTTTAAAACTAACAAATAACTAAGTAAGGTTTGTTTTAGGACATCATACTGATTTCCATGGACATTTCAGAGATGAGGCTCTGGAGACAAGGCTGGCCCTGGCATCTCCTCATGCAGCTTTTTCCCACCAGGTGCTGTCCAGATGTGTTAGCCTTTGAGATTGATAGTTCCAATGTTATATGAATAGCCAGCATGTAAGAACAAACTATTTTTCTTTATTCTTATGATCGGAAGTTATCCAATTTCTATGTTTGTCTTTCTTTTCTTTTCTTTCTTTTACTTTACTACACTTTTCTTTTCTTTCCTTTTTAATTTGTATTTCTATCTCTGTTTCATTTTCAACTTTTAACTTTGTATATTTAAAATCTTAACAAAATTTATAAAAAAAGGAGAGAGATTGATAGCTCCAAAGTATCTGGAGGGTGCTACATGTCCTAATGTGATCTACTTCCAGTTATCCCCAGAAAAGGCAAATGAGGCTACTCAGTAGTAAAGTGGGTGGATGGTGAGACTCACAAAACAGCAACAATGAAGAACAGCACTCCTCCTGTAATCCCGCTCACTTTCCAAGCTGTCCAATCAGCTTTAGGGGGTGGAGCCCTGGAAGAAATCCCTAGGGTGAGGGGGTTTTCCACTGTCATAGGCAGCGATGAGGACAGTAATGATGGTGGTGGTGACAGTAGTGGTGGTGGTGGAACCAGCGGTGGTGGGCGGGTAAACCAGGTGGTGTTCTCACTTGAAGGTAGCACTGATAGAAGAAGAGGGCAAGATGGGAAATAGAGACATCAGGGTAGGGATTCTTTTTCCAGAGTGGAAGAGAAGTAATTCTATCTCTTTAATTTTCAACCTCTAGTCCAGTGTTCCTCAACCTTGGCAACGTTAAGATGTGTGGACCAACTCCCAGAATTCCCCAGCCAGCATGTCATTCTCACATTCCATTACAGTTTTAGACTATATTACTTGCCCACCTGGTGTCTTCCAGAAGTATTGGGCTGCAATTCCAGTCTTGGAGAGCATCTAGTTGGGAAAGCCTTCCAACTCTTTCTGCCAGCTCGGTCCAGGCAATTTATATAGCTTTGCAAGGGCATTTTGATGCCAATAAAAACAGGATTTGGGGCATGGGTAACCCCAATATGACTCATGACCCTATCACGAATTCTTTGAATATGTCGGGGAAGACGTTCTCTGAACCCCAACTGATACGAAGCTTCTTGGGAAATTTTCTAGCCCTGATTCACTTCACTCACCCACAACGTGAAATTCAAGCTGGCTGGCAGGATATTTCTCTGCATCCATCATTTTACATCGGTATCTGCCTGCATCTTTCATGTTTGCTTCCTTCTTGACCAGAAAGGAATCTGTACCACTGGCCATCAGCTCCTCTTTAGAATTCACAATCTGAGAAGAATAAAACCTGAAAAGAGCTGTGTTCACATCATGTCTGGGTCAGCCTAACAGTATTGTTGCCACCCAGGATGAAAGAATGGATGGCAATACAAGCTCTCCACTGAAGAGCAGGATAATTCAATACATTGGAAAGTCAAAATTAAAGAGCTGAGGAGACAAAGGAGACAGGGAAGTAGGCTTGTGTCAGAGAAACTGCTTGTTGGGGACAGTGCCTACCCGGTAGAACTTATATATCTTCACTCCATAGCTTGCCTTATGCCATTTCAGAGCACAGTCCAAAATCAGATCACCATCTGTTTCCACTCGAATGTTCCGTTCTGCAAAATCCAGCATTTATATTCTACTGTCAGGCCGTGCCAACTGCTGCTACCTTAAACTGAATCTATACATCGATTAGGCTTTCTTGACCAGTTACCCTGCCTGAAAGTTCCATGGGCCCACAATTTGGACTGGATGCTAGACCTCTCAGTCCAACCAGGCCCCGTTATCTACTAACCCAGCTCAAAACGGCATGAGCCAATTTTGGGTCCGCCCTACCAGTGCTCACCTCCACAATAGTAGCTCTTGGTACACGAGTATTGATTTGTCTCACACGAGAAGCAACTGATTAAAACATACACCATGCGACCTGTAGAATAGGAGTTGAATCAGAGGAGGACCAGAAGAGAGAAGTGAACTTGCTGGGTGCAAAGCAGAAGAAAACCAGAACAGTCGATACAAGGCAACAGGCAGAGAGCATAGACATTTACAACTGATGCAGGGTTTTCCAGATGTCCTGGGATTACATCAATTATCCCTAACGAGAATGGTTGCAGTGATGGGATCTGTAGTCATACACAACTAGGGAGCACCAGTTTCAACAAGGCTGGCCACCTGGACATCAACAAAAGGAGGTGGCAGCCTGAAATGAGCAATGGTGTGTGTGTAGAGCTGCTCTTTCATTTCAAGAGATAAGGACCCAGAAGTCTTCAAACAGAGGTTGGATGTGGTGGATTCCAGCTCTGCTGCTGGTTCCCAGGGAGGGAACGCATTCCAGGCAGATAAGCGCCTTCGCAGCCCAGACTCTGTTGCTGGGAAAGTTAAGAGGTTCAGGGTAGCTCCACCCTAGGGCCTCTCCTAGGCTATTTACCCTTAGGTTAGTTAGGTAGCTTTAGTCTGGCAAGAGTCTGTCTATTTGGTGAGAACAATAAAGAACTAGAGTTGGAAAACATCGGCTCAGCGTGGTTCTTGGCCTGACCCTGACATTGAATAATCATCAGAGATGCTCTGTTTCTCAACCTTGGCAACTTTAAGACACGTGGACTTCAACTCCTAGAATTCCCCAGCCAGCATGGGGAGTTGAAGTCCACACCTCTTAAAGTTGCCAAGGGTTGAGGAACCCTGCTCTAGTGGATCATACAAGGAGCAGAGGATTGGACTAGAAGACCTCTAAGGTCCGGTCCCTTCCAATTCTATCATTCTATATGCAATGGATACAGTACTCTCTTTCCCAAGCTGTGCCTCATGCTTGTGCCTCGAAAAGCAAATGGCTATGCTGAAAGCAGCATTTAAAATGTCTGATGGCACAAACACATCACTTGTTCCAAGCGTTGGTGCATCATCCTGCTGTTAAAGGCAGAGCCGCAGGGCTCAGATGAGCAGTTAGCAGACCTAGTGGTATCATTGCAGAAAAGCCTTGGTCACACTGCTCAGTTTTGGATTACAGACGATCCTGGGCTCAGTTCCTCCTACTTTTTGCTAAAAGGCCATTTGCAACTCAAAAACTGTGTGCAAAAACACATATAATGACAAAGTATGCACAGAAATGCATTACATTATGGGGAAAATTGCTTGCCAAAATGTACAAGAAAATAATGAGGAGAATCACATACAAAATGGGCACCATTTTTCATTCAGAACACTTTTTAAAAAATCTGATATGTACACTGGGGGAAACAAAGTACAGGTAGTCCTCGACTTACGACCACAATTGGGACCAGAACTTCTGTTGCTAAGTGAGGTGGTTGTTAAGTGAGTCATGCCTGATTTTACGACTTTTTACCATGGTCGTTAAGTGAATCACAGTGGTTATTAAGTGAATCACATGGTCATTAAGCAAATCCGGCTTCCCCCATTGACTTTGCTTGCCGGAAGCCGGCTGGGAAGGTCGCAAATGGTGATCATGTGACCCCGGGACGCTGCAACTGTTGTAAATACATGCTCGTTGCCAAGCGCCTGAATTTTGATCACATAACTGCAGGGATGCTGCGACGGTCGTAAGTGTGAGGACTGGTTGCAAGTCACTTTTTCCAGCGCTGTCATAACTGTGAATGGTCGCTAAACGAATGATCATAAGTCAAGGACTACCTGTAAGTTCCAGAAAAATTATTTATTTATTTATTATTTGGATTTATCCCCGCCCATCTCTACCATGGTAGACTCTGGGCGGTTTACAATCACAATATAAAAGTTAAAAACTTATACATTTAAAACTACCATAAAAATAAAAAATAGAAATCCAAAAAGATGGTATGTTTTTAAAAGGAGGATATTATTACGCTAACCACCCCCAGGAGGAACTGTTATGTCCTTCGTTCCAGGCAAGGCGGCAGAACCAGGTCTTTAACGACTTCCTGAAGGTCAGGAGCGAGGATGCCCGTCTCGCCTCAGGGGGCAAGATATTCCATAGGGCGGGTGCTATCGCAGAGAAGGCACGCCTCCTGGACCCCGCTAGATGGAATTCTTTTAGTGATGGGATCCGGAGCATGCCCTCTCTGCATGATCGGGTGGGGCGGGTCGATATAATCGATATAATGAAAAATGTGACAGCAAAATTTAGTGTGATAGATTTGCCTTCTCCGTTGGAGACTCTGAAAGAACAATGCCATTTGTAGTGGGTGCCCCTGAATAAGATGCACCAGTATTCTGACTTATAATTAAAATAAACTGGAGATGAAACTAATCTATCTGTCTATCCTTCCTCCCTTCTTTGCTGCTGCTTGGAACAGTTCTGATTATGTTCAGGACTGAATATAGAATAAGACTTGGGGCGGTGGGGGGGGGGAATGACAAGAAAATATGACTCCCAGCCCTGATCAGATGGGGAAAACCATACTCCCAAAAGACCCACCAATAGCATGCCTTTTACCCAGTCTGATACTCACCACAGTCATTGCTGCAATGGACTACAAGTCGAAAGGAGAAACAAAGAAGGTCATTAGCCGCATATGGTTTATCTCCTCCAGCCCCAATTCCCTAGCTAGTGCTGATAAAGCCAGCTTTTGAACCGGTCCTGGAAGTGGACATTTTAACATCAGTTTGAGCAAGGGATGATCAAGCAAGTAAAGAGAGCACCAAGAACTCCACAGTTTCAGTTTACAGTATTAAAATGTCTGGTCATAGATCAAACAGAGGGCAAGAGAAAAGCAGCTGAGCATGGCTTCTTTCTTGCTAGACCCCCGTGGGTCTTCTGCTGCCAGTAACTGCCACTAAAAGAAGCATTTGCCATCAGTCTGCTCTCCGCCCCCCCACGCCCCCCCAGAAGCTCTCATTTTGGACAGAACCCCAGTTCTGCTTCATTGCAGAGGCAAAAGAGGGGGTCAAAGTATATTATATTTTGTGCCCACCCCTGCCCTGGACCACTTTAGCACTATGGTGCAGGAGAACCCTTAGTACAATTAGGTACAAAAGTTTCACGATTTAAGGAATTTCATTTCTCCTTTGGAATGAGCCAATTCAGCCATTCTGTGGTGGTGGGAACCTCATAAATTCTTGGAAATAAGTTTTGGAAAGTTTACTTTCCGAAATGTCTATGAAGGTTCTCAGTCATCCAGGTGGAATTGTCTGTAGCTTGAATCATGTCAACTGGATTTCTATTTTCTCAGTGGAAACATTTCGCTCCTTATCTTTTTACTTTTCCGAAAGTTATAAACCATCTCCAGAATGGGCAGGTTGGCAGCCACCAGCTGTAAACAGAATGTTGTGCGGAACCCCGGATGATGTTGCATGCAAAACACAGATTTGCACACAGTTGTTTAAACCTAGAACCATTTCCTCCTTTTTTTTTTCTTTTTAGAATTAAATGCAGCTTACCTTTTGTAATTTGTGGTATGATCTCTTGAAAATAAGTTACCAGTTTCTGGAGGCTCCACATCATTTCATTAAAAAGCTGCTGATCTGCCAGAAAGAAGGAAGATGCTGAGAGGGTGTGGTGGAAGAGTTGTGACATGGGCAATGGGACTGGGCCTGTTGGTGACAAGGCTGGAGCACCCCATGAAATAAATTTAAAACCAGGGACAACTCAAGAAAAGACCTATTGCCTGACGTGAGGAAGAACCCAGGGCTTCTACCCTCTTGTTGAGACTCGACAAAGCAGTGGGACAAATTTGCGTTGTCTTATACACTGCATTTTTACCTTCAGGGATATTGACCGTCTCCCATGGCCAGTCAGCTACACTGCAAGCATCCTCCAAGGGGTTACTCAGAATGACTCAATGTGAAATGGCTTGGGGTATCCCTGAGGTCAAGAAACTCAAGGTGGTGGCCATGATCACATGATCAAAGTCCCACCCACCCCCTTTAGCATGCATTGCATGTGAAAAAGGGGTGAGGATTTAATTGCACAGTCCTGGCAGCCATATTAACTTTTTTTTTTTACAAATGGATGCTGTTGGAATGGCTCCATCTACAGTATGGCTGTACAGATAGTCACCATAGGTACCTCACAGTTTGCCAGTTCTTCAGAAGCCTTCCCCCACTGTCACCCCCAGAAGAAACATATAGAACTAGGAAGCTAACAAAAATCGTAGACCCAGTGAAATAGCTTCTCTGGGGGCACAGACTGGAAGGCAGCAGCGGCAGGGTGACCCGTCTTCAATTTTCATCTTGCGCTAGTCCGCTGCCCGAGGGGACTGCTTCATGCTGCCGAATGGTAGCCTCGGCCCTGTCTAGAGTGGAACGCAGATTCAATCTTGTCCTTGTGAATTCTAGGACTAAATTCTCTTATTCAAATAATGGCTCCATCTTGAGAGAAATTTGGGACAGTTATCCAGGGTCCACTCAATAGAATGAGCAGGAGGGCTTCACACAACAGAGACCTCAAATTATTTAACGCCCCACTGCCTGATTCTCAGCTCTAAAACGGATGCATGAGCTATCCTGGAGGGGGCTAAGGAAGCAACAATGAAAGTACTGTTATCAGTGAGTAGCCATGCTCTTAATTGGGGGGGTTATGTGCATTTTTAAAAGGAGATTTTTCATTGAGATTTAAAGAGGGAGGAAAAGGAAGGAAGGAAGGAAGGAAGGAAGGAAGGAAGGAAGGAAGGAAGGAAGGAAGGAAGGAAGGAAGGAAGGAAGGAAGGAAGGAAGGCTGCAGGAATTTACATCCAGGTATAGGAACGGGGAAAATTGTTTCTTCCCTTGGGTAATGGAAATTCCCCAAACCACCAGATGGTGCTGCTTTGTTAATTCCAAGAGAAAAATATTATATTGGAGTACATTATGGTGATGACTTTAGACAAAAGCAGGGAACATGCCACAGGTGGATGAATAGGGCAGCCAAAGCAAAGATTGCTTGAGGTTTATGGAGGACCTTGCACAGATTCACCCCGTTCTTAATGGATTGCAGTATGTCTAAACTCAAAATATTTCTAAGTGCTCTTCAAGAGGAACCAGTCTTCTCTATTCCTTTTATGTCCGTACAGAATCATTCCTTTTATCAGGTCTTTCTACCTTCAAAGTTATTTTCCTTGATCTGGTTCAGGGAGCGTTTGAAGTAGACAGTGAGTTTTTTTAGCGTTAATTCATCTGAAAATAATGGAAGAGAGGAACAATTGTAGGAAAAAGAAAGAAACCAGCTTCCTTCCTCCCTGCTCATGCATTCGTCTTAAGAAGCCTTGTTTAAATCGTTTCTCCGTATCTAACCCTCATCCACGGCTTCCAATCAATATGTGCCTTTGTGAATTTTGTGGTCTGCAAACATAAAAGCTGTCTCCAAAACAGTTTTCTGGTTCACACAAACATGAAACCAAACATTGCTGGATTCTTTTTAAGATAGTGTGATAGTGGATACCCATTATAGTTTATGCACAGTGTGCAGAAAAGGCCAAATCAAGGTTAAAAATCACAGCTTTGCAATATGTGTAGATCTCTCCAAATATTTCCTTAAAGAGTTTCATGCAAAGCCTGAATCCATTAAGGAGTTGATTATTATCCTTACTAGATCAGTGTTTAGTACGTTTTGAAGCACAGAGGTTTTATCTCGCACAGGCACACAAACACATGGATGTACTGCCATACAGTATATGCGTACGTTACTTTTCCATTATTTATAACCTCAAAGAAATCGTCACCTTGGTTAAAATGCTCTCATAGAACAGAGAGATATACAATAAACCATCAATTCTGTTTACTGGGTTTGATTGCAACCCTACGGCTGCGCACAGCCAGATACGGAACCCAAGCTGGCTTGGATCCAGATCTTGTCATGCTTAAGGCCCATTCAGTTAGGATGACCAACTTCAGTTCCATATCAATGGACACAGGTGCAAAAGGGTGAGGCAACACACCCACCATCTTGCAGATTTTGACACCTCCCTCATGGGGGGCCCCTGGTTACATTTATTTCAGTGGGCATTCTAAGCATGCCTAGATCTCAGTTGGATCCGGGGCTTCAACAACAGCACACCTGCAGTTAACTGAAGCAGGCCTTTCAGGGTTCGAAATGCAACGCCCACCATGATGCAAAATTACATTATTTAAACTGCTTGCATGAAATAGGAATATGGTCAAAGAAAATGAAAGGAGAGTCCAGCCGGCTGATTGAGGTACTGAATTTGGTCTCAGAGAATAGTCCATTTTAAAAGCTTTTTTTTTTTTTTAATCACCTCATTCACCGGGCAGAGCAAGAAAAGTCCATCAATATGATATCTTCAGCTTGTATTCGCCCTTCACTGCACCAGGCTCAAAGCAAGTGTCATCAAGGTTTATGTTTTTGAGGCTTTTATTTTCAGCCCATCAAGGCAGCTTGCCCCCCCCCCACTTGCCCATTCTATTCGATGCCGGCTCAAGGCATCCTGGGAATTGTAGTCCAGAGCCTTAGAAGAGCCGGTTCCCTTACCCCCTCTCCTGGTGCGCGGGTTAATTACACTCTATAGTTGGTGACATTAAAGTAAAAAGGTAAAGGTACCCCCCGCACATTTGTGCAGTCGTGTCCGACTCTATAGTTGGTGACATTGTATAATGGTAAAAATGTATATATATATATATGTATGTAAGCCGCCTAGAGTCCTCCGATAGGCGGGGTATAAATAGCACTATAAATAAATAAAAATAATAAATCTTAAATACATAACTCTGGGCAGCTAACAACCGGCTCACAAAAAAGCAATATAAAATCCTCTCCCACAGAACAGTTAACAATAATCCAATACCAAAAGAAACCAAGGCACCATTTAGCAAACTCATACTACATACACACGTGTACAGCGCTCCTCTAACGTCCTGGTCCATCCGTGAAGACCCAGGGGAAAGGCCAGGTTTTGTGGTCTTCTTGAAAGCCAAGAGGGCCAGGGGCCTCTGAATCTCAGTGGGGAGGCTGATCTATGGGGCAGGTGCCATGACAGAAGACACGTTGGCTCGGTCCCACAAGATGGCAGAGTTTAATAGAGGGGACCTGGAGCGTGCCAACCTTGTCGGGTCTGGTGGGACAAGCAGAGGTAAGTGGTCCCGCAAACAACCTGGCCCCATTTATAATAAAGGTAAAGGTTCCCCCCGCACATTTGTGCAGTCGTGTCTGACTCTAGGGGCCGGTGCTCATCTCCGTTTGTTAGCCGAAGAGCCAGCGTTGTCCGAAGACGCTTCCAGGGTCATGTGGCTGGCATGACGCACGCGGAACGCTGTTACCATCCCACCGAAGTGGTACCTATTCATCTACTTGCATTTGCATGCTTTCGAATTGCTAGGTTGGCAAGAGCTGGGGCTAGTGCGGGAGCTCACTCCGTCACACGGGACTAGGGATTCGAACCTCTGAACTTGCGATCTTCCGATCGACAAGCCTGGCGACTTACCCGCTGAGCCACGACGCCCCATTTATAATATATGCCTGTAAAACTTGGATTTTTGTCCCCATGAATTTCTCTAACTTGGTCCTGCCAATGTTTGGGGATATAGTTGCCCTAGCACGACAAAGGCAAAGGACAGCCTTCAGTTCACAAAAAGATTATGCCTCCTGCTCTAAAATATTAATCTTAAAAATCAGTATAATTTGGTGACATGGCCTCTTTGTTCCATATACAGGTTGCTGTGTAAAAAAAACAAATCCTGCCCTTAAAAAACGCACACAGAGCCTATCATTGGAATTGGATGTCAGGATGTGGACTTAGTCCTTCAAGAATGGCTCAGATCCACTCCAGAAAAAATTGGACCTTCTTGGAGGGCTACTGGAAGGAGTGCATTCGTACCAATAACACCCATATATTTTTTATCTTCTGTGGCTTGATTCGATAGCTGCTCTATGACATTGTCCAGGAGCTGCTGCAGTTTTTCTTTCAGCTGAGGGTCCTTTTGGAGTTTCTGCTCCAGGTAGCTATTTCTGAACTGTGTCCGAAGTGCCATGGCTTCTTTGCTACATTTTAAGCAGCCGTGACATCCCATGATGACCACAGTCAGGAGCCCAAACTCGAACCAAGACATGACAGTATGCTACAGCTGTTGGAGGGGGCCTTGAGCAGCAAAGCAGTGACATCATAACCACGACCTCACAAAGCTGCAAGCTCTTCAACAATTAGAAGACTATGGGACTCTTCCGTTGAAAAGTCCCTGTCGCACTAAGCTGGGGTTTGTTTAACCATAATTGGCTGAATAAATCGCAGTGGGCTGGCTTCACTCATGTGTAATGGAAACAGAATAAACCACATTATAGCTTAGCACAATGTGTGAACATCGCTGCAGCAGAAGAGAGCATGAGAGCCAGTTTGGTCTAGTGCAGTGCTTTCCAAACTGCCATCGTTGGTGATACACCAACGGCGGCGGCGTGGGGGCGCACACGGTGGTGGGGGCGTGCACGGTGGTGGTGTGGGGGGGTGCGGTGGCAGCGGCATGCACGGCAGCAGCGGCCTCGTGTTTTCCGCTAAAACGCAGAAGTGCTGATGGCGCTCCGCTGCCGTTGCCGCTGCTGCCGCCGCCATACACACCACCACCGCCGCCGTGCGCGCCCCCACGCCGCCGCCGTGCACATCCACTTCCGGGTTGTGTCGCGACACACTAAACTGTGTGTTGCGACACACTAAAGTGTCGTGACACACAGTTTGGAAAGCTATGGTCTAGTGGTTAAGGTGCTGGGCTAGAAACCAGGAGGCTGAGAGTTCTAGTCCCGCCTCAGGCATGAAAGCCGGCTGGGTGGCCTTGGGCCAGTCACTCTCTCTCAGCCCTAGGAAAGAGCCAATGGCAAACCAGGAGACTGAGAGTTCTAGTCCCACCTTAGGCATGAAAGCCAGCTGGGTGACCTTGGGCCAGTCCCTGTCTCTCAGCCCTAGGAAGGAGCCAATGGCAAACCAGGAGACTGAGAGTTCTAGTCCCGCCTCAGGCATGAAAGCCGGCTGGGTGACCTTGGGCCAGTCACTCTCTCTCAGCCCAACTCACCTCACAGGGTTGTTGCTGTGGGGAAAATAGGAGGAGGAAGGCATATTAGGTATGTTCGCCGCCTTGAGTTATTTATAAAAATAATAAAGGCGGGATAGAAAATAAAATATAAATAAATAAATAAGTAAATGTTGCAATGGCCAGAGAAATGCAATTTGCAACTTAACTTCCCATTAGCATCCTCAAATGTTTTTTAGTCAGAAGATGGAGGCAGTTCAGCTTCTGTCCTCTCTGATATACTTCCAGTGTATTTAATGTCACATTTGCCTGTTCCTTATTATTCTTTCATTTCTCAGCTTGTGTTGGATGGACCATAGCTCACTAATAAAACCCTAATGCGTAACCCCTGTAGACCTGCATTGGACTACAATTCCCATTTTCCCCAGCCAGCATGTAGACCACACGGAAGAAGAGGAATCTATGAGTCTAACTTGGAAGCAGGTTTCTTCTTGTGACTATAGAAAGGGGTTTTTTTAGTGTTGGTTCATCTGAAAATAATGGAAGCAAGGAACAATTGTAGGAATATGAAAGTAGTCAGCCTCCTATCTGCAGCCAGCCATTGGTCAGCCAAATGAGTATGGATTATTCATAGCCTGCTCTCAGTGCGTTGAAGTTGACAGCAGTGAAGACAATTCTGGAACTTTAAAGCAGCTGTTGGGAGCTTGGAAAGTGAGAAGAGTCTCAGTGTGGAAATGGTCCAAGGTACTAATTTGGGGGTAGGAGACTGTGTTTGCAATAGCTTTGTAACAGGAGATGAAAAGATATATTTCAAGTGTGCAGAATCAAATAATATTAAGTTTACAATATTAGCGACCTTATAAGAAAGCCAGAAATCATAGGATCGCCAGATTTTCCCTCCAAAACTCTTCTTCTCTTTCTGATACTGGTGTTATCATTGTTACTACATTCTGCCTTTGTTCCCCAAAATTTAAGGCTATAGAGCAGAGCTTTCCAAACTGTGTGTCGCGAAACGTTAGTGTGTCGGCTGCAGTGTGTAGGTGTGTCGCGCGAACCTAACGAGAAACCTCTGAGTCAGATGCTCAGAGCCTCAACCACCTCGCTGCTGCTGCCTCCGAGCCCTGCCAGGATTCCGCGCAGGTCCTAGTGCCTGCCTTGTGCCTTGCTGCCTCGAAACTTGCTGTGATTCCGCGCAGGTCCTAGTGCCTGCCTTGTGCCCTGCTGTAAGAGGGGAGCTCTGACCAAGCCTTGCCCTGCTGTAAAGGGGAACTCTGTTTTCATGAGATATGTTGTGTCCCCATACATTTCGCTATTACAATTTATGTATGTGTCCATATCTCTTATAAGTTAGTTAGTTTAACCTCCGGTTTGCTAGTAAAACTGAATTACTGTGTCGCGAAATGATTTATGTCTCAAAAGTGTGTCACCAACATGAAAGGTTTGGAAAGCTCTGCTATAGAGCAGTGTTTCTCAACCTTGGCAACTTGAAGATGGGTGGACTTCAACTCAACATGCTGGCTGGGGAATTCTGGGAGTTGAAGTCCACCCATCTTTAAGTTGCCAAGGTTGGGAAACACTGCTAGAGAGGTATACAGTTCTATTCTGCCCAGTTTATCTTGAAAACAACCCTGCAAGGTAGGTAGCCTTAGAAAATTGAGCAGAGATTTGAATAAGTCACATCCTAGACCAACATGCCAACTACCCGGTCAGCACACAGGCTCCCTCACTTTCTGATCTGGCCTCTTCAAAGGGCAAAACTTAGGATCACTCTTACTCTGCAAACAGGAAATGCACATCAGGGTTTGAGCCTGGTTCATTTGCCTGCCAAGTGACCCTGGAGTTGACAATAACAGAAGAGATTTGCCGCACATAGGGATGGAATGTAGGGCGAGAGAAAAATTGCCACAAGGGTCACATCCATCGAGTCCAACGATGGTTTGACTTTTAATGTAGCTTGCTTCTGAAGTAAATTCAACGTTCCCTTAGACTTCTCCCCCCAGCTGACCCTGAGAAGGTCAGCTCCCCACAGACTCCTCTTTCTCCACTTTTGTCCCCTCACCCGCCACGCCTCATAATCTTGTAAATTCCTGGGCTGTGTCCCCCTTTCATCACATCTTGTATATCAGGACTTTGGGACCACCTGGCCATATGGGGTCAGAATAACTGTGGTCACGGTCTGCTCTGCATTAATTAACCTTTGATCCTTGACGGGCACCCCAGGGGAGAAGAGGTGGGGGAGCCTCGTGAAAACAACAGGGAGATTAATAGCAAGCGAGCTGGCAATTTCATTTTCAGAGCTTGGGACAGCTGGGGGGGGGGGAGCTCGCCAGACGGGTGAGGGGGGGGGACGAAGCGGCAGCAATTTGGGAACTAGGCAGGGGGGCATCCTAGGCTGAAATGGCAAAGCAACTGCAAAGAGGGGTGCCAACTGTTTAAGGGGAAAACCCGCCAGTGTTTAGCAGTTGAATTTGCAGGAATTGTCAGACGAAGCTTTTCTCAAAATAGAAATAAACTTCGCCATCTGCTTAAGATCTGTGTTTAAGGCTCAGAAACAGAGTGAGTGAAAAAGTAGCAAATTTAGCTGTGAGTCCAAATTACAGGTTTTCAGTCTGTGGCACAATTTAAAAGTTGATCTTAAATTGTGTGAAAATTGCAAGCTTCAGAACATTAGACAAGTGTCTTATGTTTGGGATTCAGATCGACTGAATATATCAAAATATGAATTATTATTAGATGGATATGTGTAATTGCTAAACTACTCTTTTTGGATGCTGATAGGGATTATAAATAGTTGCCAAAGGCTTTTGGTCATCACTCGATTAACATTAAGGTAAGTCCATAATGCATCACCCAATAAGATGCATGCCACCAAAAGGGGAAGAGGGCAAAATTGACACAGATTTGCATAATATTTGCATACATACTAATCTACATACTCTCACAGAAATAATTTATATAATTTAAATATATATTAACTTGAGAGCCAGTATGGTCTAGTGGTTAAGGCAACGGGCTAGAAACCAGGAGACTGAGAGTTCTAGTCCCGCCTCAGGCATGAAAGCCGGCTGGGTGACCTTGGGCCAGTCCCTGTCTCTCAGCCCTAGGAAGGAGCCAATGGCAAACCAGGAGACTGAGAGTTCTAGTCCTGCCTTAGGCATGAAAGCCGGCTGGGTGACCTTGGGCCAGTCCCTGTCTCTCAGCCCTAAGAAGGAGCCAATGGCAAACCAGGAGACTGAGAGTTGTAGTCCCGCCTTAAGCATGAAAGCCAGCTAGGTGACCTCACCTCACAGGGTTGTTGTTGGGGGGGAAATAGGAGGAGGAAGGAGTATTTGGTATGTTCACCGCCTTGAGTTATTTATAAAAATAATAAAGGCGGGATAGAAAATAAACAAACAAACAAACAAACTTCATGGGGAAGGCTGTTAATAATGAGATTACAACCTTTCTCTCCATATACCAAGGCTTCAACGCTCCTTTATACTAGTTATATTAAAACCTGACATGGTCTGGACAAGTATTCATCTTCAAAATGTGGAAGACTGTCCTCTAAAGTAGGACATCCGGCTATCCTAAAAGGCTTTCGCTGCAGCACAAAAGCCAACTCTCTTCGTTCAGAAATAACTCCCAATAATGTCAGAGATATATTGGCTGCATTCATACACCTACCTTTTCACCATAATTTGTCAGATAACTCACAAATGGGTGAATACTCACATAGTGTTAAACCTTAAGCCATGTTCAGAAACAATAGCTGGGTTTACCCAACACGCAAAGCCTAAACCAAATCACCCACTTTATGACTTAGTAAGATGTACGGACACCCCACTCTCTTCTATACATGTCTAGCTAAGTGCAAGGACTATTGAATACAGTGAGACTTACTTCTAGAACAGTGTTTCTCAACCTTGGCAACTTTAAGCTGTGTGGACTTCAACTCCCAGAATTCCCCAGCCAGCTGGGGAATTCTGGGAGTTGAAGTCCACACAGCTTAAAGTTGCCAAGGTTGAGAAACACTGTTCTGGAAGTATTAATAGGGTTGAAGCTTTAATCTTAACTGCAGGAAGGGGCAATCTTTTCTGGCTCTGGATGCCATCATGCCGGCACACACATGTACAATATCAAAATCTCACAATATTTCAGTCAATCTTACAGAAGTTCACAGTATTCCATGGGATGTTGTGAACTCATATTCTGAGGATAATATGGATTGATTAATATTAACTAATAATATTATAATGTCAGGAAGTTCCAAGACTGTATCTTGGAAATCCAGTAGGTGCTTTGGCAAGAAAGACTTTGCCAATCTATCTTTTATTGCTGCTTTATGTATTTGGACTCTCGCTTTTCATTCTGATTGCCTATTAACTTTCTTTAATATGAAGAAAGTTCAGTGTCTTGTTCTATTAACTGCCTAGAAAGTTTCACTTGATTATTTAAATTTATTGAAATGTAATCAATTTATTGAATATATCCAGATGATTAAATTAATGTAATAACAAAACTGTAATAGTCTCCTTTTTGAGCATATTAAAAGACACTTTAATAAGCTAATTTAACGATCAGTTTAATAAGCAAATGGTACCCTCAGTGGAAGGAAATTTCAACCAGCGCTTTTTATTCTTTCAACACAACCAAATGTTAGGGGGGGGGAAATATTTTTGTATAAAGGAAGTAGGCATTCTGCGTCTGTCAGCAGAATAAGTCTCTGAAAACAGAACAGAATTGGACCACATTTGGTGCAGCGGGATGTAGATGCTGGGAAAAGAAAAATCAAGTTTAAAAATGGGCTGTATCTGGTTGGTGGAGCAAAACAAATTGAGAAGAAATGTTCTCAGTGCCCCCCTATGGAAAAGACAATTGGGCTGCTCTCCATTCTAAGCCCCCTTCCTCTTCCTTTCTGGTCACATGACCCAGAGTGTGAAGATACCCAGCCCTCCCTAGGCCCCAGAGCACACATACATACATACATACAGATGCAACGGATTACTTCATTTCCCAGAGGAAAATACAGATGCCTCCTATGGACACTGTTGGTAAAGGGGCTGGAAAGAATTCCAGAATCCCTGCTTTGCTATTCTATAATATTTCCTACCACAGGAGCTGTGAACTTCCTCTCTACCATAAGCATTTTCACATCAGTTGCTTCAAGAAGTAGCTTGCTATGCAAAGAAGCTATATGCACTGGTCCCTAGAACCAGCCTCTGTCTTCTAATATAAAGATGGGTTTATACCAGTATGTCTATGAAGGTTCTCAGTCATCCAGGTGGAATTGTCTGTAGCTTGAATCATGTCAACTGGATTTCTATTTTCTCAGTGGAAACGTTTCGCTCCTTATCCAAGGAGCTTCTTCAGTCTGAGCAAAGTTTCCCTTACCAACTTTGCTCAGGTTTATACCAGTGTTTCTCAACCTTAGTACCTTTAAGATGTATGACTTCAACTCCCAGAATGTATGCTGGTTAGGGAATTCTGGGAGTTGAAGTCCACACATCTTAAAGTTGCCAAGGTTGAGAAACACTGGTTTATACTGTTGTGCGAAAAGAATCATATAATATAGACTAGGCATTTTTTAGAGGAAATATTACTTTGGATTAGCGGTACAGTATGCAGTATTGGGAACTGAAGTTGTGCCTTTTCCTCAGCTCCTCAACAGCTGTGCAAGTTCGGGCATTTGAATTAAGGTGGCAACACGTCAGTGCAGCCATTTGTCCTTAATTCAAATGCCTATTTTCCTGAGCCTGCATGGCTACGGGATTGGTTCAGGAAAAGGCACAGCTCCGTTAACAAGCAGCCGAGAGAGGGCACCCACACCAGATCAAAGCACCCTTGCCCACTTCAGAGCCAAATACGACACGCCTGTACTTCTGAGAACAAACAACATTGTACATAGCCCTTAAACAAAAGTGTATTTGCCTTAGGCCTCTGCCAGAGATCCAGAGCAAGGTTGACCAGCTAAATCTAGAGAAGTAGGCATTACGGGCTTTTCAGTCCCTCTAGGACTGGATCTTCTGTTGGGCGGAAAGAGGAGACTGCCCCAATGGCGGCTACTACAAGGTTACCATTGTTCTCAAAGCTATTCCGCCTGAGCTGCTCATTTTTGGTGTATAGAGCTACAGAGGCCAAAGGTAGGTTTAAAACTATGAAGAGATTTCATCTCCACAAACTGGTCCACTGCCCTCAGAGATGGCAGAGTCCATGTCCCATTACAAGTGGTGAGAAAAGATTCAGCTGCAAGGCCACCCCACCCCCATCACACAACCTTGTCGTTTGCACTGTTCCAAGGAGGCCATAACATTTGCTGGCCTGGGCTAAAATAATTATAGTTTCTGAGAGTAAATAACTAGGAATTTTCCTCTCAGTGACGTTGTGAGTGACGTTGTGGTAAAATTCTCTCTCTCTTTCTCCCTCTCTCTCTCCCTCTCTCTCCCTCTCTCTCTCTCTCTCTCTCTCTGTTTACTGTCATCTTGGATACATAAGCATACAGTATATGTGTATAACACATAACTAATATCTATCTATCATCTATCATCTTGGTTATATAAGCATATATGTGATTAATACATAACTAATATTTATTTATTTATTTATTTTATTTATTTATATTTCAAATTTCGTCACCACCCATCTCCCTGTCTGCCTGCCTGCCTGCCTGTCCATCTACAGGTAGTCCTTGACTTATGACCACAATTGGGACTGGAACTTCTGTTGCTAAGCGAGGCAGTCGTTAAGTGAGTCACACCCAATTTTACAATTTTTTGCCACGGTTGTTAGCCGAATCACATGGTCATTAAGCGAATCTGGCTTCCCTCATTGACTGCTTGTTGGAAGCTGGCTGGGAAGGTTGCAAATGGCGATCACGGTACCCCAGAATGCTGCAACCATCGTAGGTGCGAGCCAGTCGCCAAGCGCCTGAATTTTGATCATGTGACTGCAGGGACACTGTGACAGTTGTAAATGCAAGGACTAGTCATTAAGTAACTTTTTTTCAGCACCACTGTAACTTTGAACAGTCACTAAACGAATGGTTGTAAGTCGAGGACTACCTGTATCCATATCATCTTGGATACGCAAGGATAAGCATATACATTTATGTTACATGACTAAGATGCATCTATCTAATTATCTATCTATCCTAATACAAGCTTAAAGCTGTTTACAGTATGTCCTATTCCTATAGCCATCGTGATTTCTGTCAAAGTACCCAAGAAGGCAAAACTGGAGGAATTCCGCAATCAAATGTTGGAGTTGATCAACTATTTTATTATACACCAACCTGGGATTAAATTGCAACATCCAAAAACCTGAAGGAAGAACCATTCCCATTATGTTAGAATGGGAAATGGAGCCTTTTTTTAAAGGTCACGTTTTTTCAATATCGAACTCTCTGGAAGGCCATCTCTGCCATCTCTCCCTCTGAGCAATATGGGGTTTTGTGAGCACAAGAATATATTGTAATAAACACATGACCCAGTCCCCACGCCTTTATTCTTCTCCTTTATGATCCCCTCATACCCTCTGGATATGTGGTGTGTGTGAGATAGGAACTGACTCCACTGCTCTCTTGTTTTTCCTTGTTCCTGGGTATAATTCTGTTGGTCTATAATCTGGATGTTTTTCCTGATGGACACATTGGCCCATTTTTTATTTTGCCCCTTTCTCTTTGTATTTCCCTCCTCTGTATCCTGCATTAATAGCCCACCTGTCTGCGTGTGTTTGGCATCTGTCCTGTCAGTGGGTTTTACCCCCTTACTTTGACTCTCATGATGATCGCTGCTGGAAGCCCACTCGCGTAGGACAAGGCCATCAGGAAATGTAGCAACCACAGATCAAAGCCTCCGAGATCTGGAAAAGTCTTTTACTAACAGTACCCCCTGGTTCCAGGACTGGGTGAGAAACCTGACTATCAAAACTTGCATAACTCACAAACACTTTAACAGATCCCCAGAGGCACTGTTTCCTCTCTCCCCCCACCCCTCCACCGCACAATCCATGCATCCAACAGGAGGACCGTCTAGTCTTTACCCAACGGCTTGTAAAACTTGCTAAACTTCCTCATAAACTCTCAACAAAGAGGGTTTCATTTTTAAGAAACTCCAGACTGGCTGATATCAGATTCCAGAAACCTCGGTGGATAGTGTAGTGGACGCAGGCTCCAGACACAACAATTGGGGAAGAAAAGGTGCGTTTGCTCTCATCATTCTATTGTGTCACTGTGTTCATTGTTTTTCTGCATTCACTTATTTAATGCATGAGAAATTGTAGCTCTGCCTATGTTTGCAGCCAACCCCCCTCCCCCCAAATTTGATCAGAGAAATATTTAAAATGGCAAAGCCTGTTGTTTCATACCTGCATTATGTTGGCTTTTTTTGCAAGATAGATAGATGATAGATATAGACCCCGACTAACAATTGCAACATAATGTGGACCCAGTTATTGAAGAGCAAGATCTGTGACACTGGGACGGAAAACCCGCACTGTTTATACTGCAGTATTATCTGAACGAAGCTGTAATATCTCAGATGATGCAGGCAAAGGAAATCTTGTAGAGAGTATCCAAGCAGTTGAGACAGCCAACGTGCCGGTGCTTATATTGCTAAATATATCCATATTTACCGCAGGCCTTTGGTAATAAAATGTGTAATAGATGCAGGGAAATGTGAGTGGTTTTGTAGCTAATGGCTCATTTGTTGTTCATATTTTGGGGCTTAGTGACAATTTTGTGGAGAACCGGAACAGCTTTTCAAGGTTTCTTAAAATGTATGGAGAGACGAAAGTTCCCCCAAGCATTTGCAAGATTAGACCTCACTAATCTTCCATTGCCTGTTCCTCTGTATGCCTGAAATCAGAAGAAATGCTTGAGATTTCCCCAGTGACATGTTAAAATTATTACAATTTGCTGTATAATACTTCTTAGATTACCGCAGGTCAGAAAATAAACAAGAGCCGATGGTGAGGCTGAGCTTGACTGTTATTCTGCAACCTTGAATGAGCTTTATGTTGATGTCAACTATTTGATTTTGATGTATGTGATAGAACCTCTGCTACTTCAACAGACCTCCCAAATATTTATTTATTTATTTTATTTATTTTATTTATTATTAAATTTCTATGACCGCCCATCTCCCCCTCAAGGAGGGACTCTGGGCGGTTCACAGCCACAACAACATCATTAAAATACAATAAAAACACAATAAAAATATAAATACAATAAATATAATAAAAACCAAGTGGCAGGTGGTTCATACAGTGAAGCTGAACGTATTTAAAATATATGAGGTGGCTCTAAGAAATCAGCCATCCCCAAGCTTGACCACTTTCCCTCTTGCCCCAGGCAAGATCACAGAGCCAAGTTTTTAATTTTTTCCTGAAGTCCAGGATTTGCTGTTTTGAGTTACGCAAGGTTATTGCTTCAGTAACAAATAGCCTTTACTTCTATGTAAGTGAATGTTCTCCAAGCTATTGTTTAAATACACTGTTTTTAAAAAGACTCATTCCTTCTACATCTATAGAACCTAGAGATTCATGTACCTCTGAACTCTTGTGTGAAAATTCATTAAAAGACACAATTTCTTTAATTTTGGAGAAGACAGGTCATTGGTTTTGTAGCATTTTTTATTTTTGTAACAAAATAATTCTCCGTGCCCTCATTTGCAACATAAATTAGCTTCTCTTTATGTATAAGCATACATGTTTAAGATACATGACTGATATGCATATTTTAATGGCACAGAGGGCAAATGAATTAATAGCACAATTTACTACACACGGTTACTAAATCTCACTTACCTCAGTGTTAAATGTTCCAAGTAAATGGCAAAGGATTGTTACAATGCTACAATTCCTTGCGGCAAACGAAAGCTAGAAATAAACTTTCCACTCCATTCAAAAAAATGCACTGAAGCACAAATTAATAAAATTTGAGGATCCTTGGTGATGAGTGTCAAACCTTAGCTCATATTAAGTTTATTTTGTTTGGGAAAGGGTTTGTTCTATTTAATAAGTCTGAAAATGGGAAACAAAATAATACTATGAGCTCTGAAGGTTGGCATACCCTGCTAAACATTCGGGAAATCTTCAGATTTCTACATTTTCTTATAGCTTGGAAACAAACAACTCTGTACATTTAAGAACTATTCTTTTTTTTTCTGCATAGGTCCCAAACTTATTTTGCTAATATTTTAAGCACTTTTCTACAGATATTTACAGTCTTGGTAAATATCTGCGAACATTGGAAAAAGCTCTTAAAACTGGTAGGAAAACTATTATTGAGGAACATACTTAAGCATTAAACCTTTATTTGGTGTATTCTTTCGAACTAGCAAATACTTAACAAAATCACTATTTATACCTGTTAAAATGCACCAGCAGAAGAGAATGTATAAGTACAGGAATTGATTACAAAAGGAAATTGCATGTTCACAGCATGTTCTCAATGAACAGCCTGCTATTCTTTTTTAATAGGTGACACTACCTAAAATTATGGTAGGCTGCTTTGCAAACTTTAACAAAGAGGAAATAGTGTTCCAAAGCCAATGAGATATGGACCTGAGATCCATTGGTATCTGCACTATGCAAGACGGCTATTTACTGCACATTATGTATTATTAATTCACTGCAAGACAATCCCAGATTTAATAAGAATGTGTTTCTATTGCCATTTTAATCATAATCAGGACTGAAACTAAAAGAAGACTGACCAGCAACATCAGATGAACCATGTCCGTATGCCCCTTGGTTTCAAAACTGTATTCTGTGGGATTCATAAACCCTTTGTTCCTCTACACATAGATTAATTACCAAAGGCAAAATATTGTTTTCCTTTTCTCTGTAATTTATAGCTCCAGGAAAGCATTAACCCATGCACTAGATTTGGAGGACACATTTATTTCTCGTGTGTCTAATTGGAATGAGATAGAAATTTCACATGTTTAAACAACTATGCCTGACTTACTTGAAATTCAGACTTCTCTAAATGTGGTAAACTACCGTTAAGAAAGATTGTTTGCAAAAATTGTATAAATTGGACAAAACAAAACAAAAAAAGGGTATGTGTAGACAAATATGCATATATCCACATTTTAGACCACTTTAAAAAATTCAAACCAGTTCAGGCATGGGAGAAACAAAATTTCTAAGAGATAAATTGAAACTGGCATATTTGTATAAATGGGAAACTGGGAAGCTCTTCTCTAATGTGCATCAAAATGAGTCTCAGTTAACAAAGGCTCATGGTGAGGCCCAACCTGGTCTGATTAATGTAAAAATCAGGGTGCAGGGTGCAGGAAGCCCCAAAATTTGAAAACTGCTGCTAGCCTGTTTTCATCCTTGTTATCTGTAATGCAATCAATGTTGGGTGTTTATAGACCAGGGTTTCTCAACCTTGGCAACTTTAAGATGTGTGGACTTCAACTCCCAGAATTCCCCAGCCAGACATGCTGGCTGGCGAATTCTGGGAGTTGAAGTCCACATATCTTGAAGTTGCCATGGTTGAGAAACACTGTTATAGACAGTTCCTAGTGTGATAAGAAAAAAGATGAGTGAGGTGTCCAGACAGTTGTAAGAAGAAGAGGTACCCCGTAAAATTACATGAATAAAGCAAGACATATGACACAGTGAAATTATCGTCTGGAAGCACTACTAGCTAAAAACTGAAAATTACGTTCTTGCCCCCAAAGACATTTACATTAGCATTAAAAGGTAAAGGTAAAGTTTCCCCCGCACATTTGTGCAGTCGTGTCTGACTCTAGGGGCCGGTGCTCATCTCCGTTTGTTAGCCGAAGGGCCAGCGTTGTCTGAAGACGCTTCCACGGTCATGTGGCCGCATGATGCACACGGAATGCTGTTACCTACCCACCGAAGTGGTACCTATTCATCTACTTGCATTTGCATGCTTTTGAATTGCTAGGTTGGCAAGAGCTGGGGCTAGTGCGGGAGCTCACTCCGTCACGCGGGGCTAGGGATTCGAACATCCGAACTTGCGATCTTCCGATCGACAAGCCTGGCGTCTTACCCGCTGAGCCACCACGCCCCTTACATTAGCATTAGGATACTTTAATTACAAAAGTTGGGATTCAGATCCTAATGGCAAAATTCTATACAGAATTACAAAGTCCCATTGAATTCAAGGGTTACTCCTATTCCAAGACTGCAATTCTATACATGCCTTAACTTAGGACATATGTGTAATTAATATTCATTGTACACTAGTTGTATTTAGGCCCTATTAAAGTCCATGGGCAGTTTGGTTACAGTCTGAGTCCCATGGAATTCAGTGGGAATGAAATGCAGCTAAGAATCTGGATCCATGCTAAAGAGTTTTCTTTGGCAAATGCCATGACTTCATAACTTGCAGTGTTTCACAGATGAAAACTTGGACATATTTATCACATCCCTGTTCTTTTTCAACTCTCTCCACCCCATTCCTCACAAATACATATACTGCTAAAAATTCAGTTCATTGTCTTCGCTCAATGCCAGCCCTTCCTTTGCTGTATATACGACATGCATCAGAATCTTACCCATCCTTTTAAATACAACCCACTGAGATCAATGTACTTTTGTACTTTTGTACAAATACAATGTACTTCCCACTCAGTGCAAACAGGATTTTGCAGCCTTCAAAGCTCAGATAGTATCCAGTTGTCAGCTGGATTATTAATACTTCAAAATCTAATTTGCAACAGCAGTGCTAGCTGGGGATTCCTTGTATGGCTCCTTAAGGCTCAGGCCCATGATTGTAGGTATATGAGTTCTATCTGTTCCCAGTTCAGAAAGTAAATTTCTGGAAATTTAGAACAGTAATTGAAGAATAACAATTGTAAGAATATAACTAACACAAGTTGCCCCGAAGAGAAAAATAGGGCAAATAGGGAACCAGTTTATATAGGAGGGGATGTCCCTGGGATTTACATGTAGGTAGACATGTACTGTATAGGATTGCAAGTCTATTATCCTCAGCACACTTAGAATAGAATGGCTTGTTCAAACATCTAGGTCATAAAGTGGGTGGGTTGATCTAGGGTTTTGTGTTGTGTAAACCCAGCCCTTGAGGTTTCTGAGTATGGTTTGCAGTATAGCACTATGTGACTGTCCACCCAACTGTGAATTATATGACAAACTATGGTTAAAATGTGGCTTAGAGTGATGAATGAACCTAGCAGGGATAGAAAGAGGAAATGGGTTATCTGAACCACAGTGATGCACTGAAATTCTGTAAAACAGGAGCAAGGGAATCATGGTTTGCCCCCTTTAATAGCATACTCATACCATCCAGCAAAAACAGCCTCCTTGTGTACATTAATGTCCCATTTATACTTGGGATATGGAAGTTGTAATGCATTTTTAGTATTTATTTGCACTTTACCTTTATCATAGAAATGTCAGCCCTTCACAAAAACAGTAAGTGGTCCCACTTGGACCACAATCCTGTTCCAACTACAGAGAAGCTATTCTGAGTATTCATATTCATGTTATGCTTGTTTTTCTAAGCATAAACAGGATAATCAGCTTTTCAGACATCTCACCCGGCTGTCTGGATTCTTATTTACATATATATCCAATAAGTTGGTATTTCCAGTTCTAAATATATTTTACTCAGAAAAGACTCATATAGTTCTGTAAGCTTTATCTCCTTGTAATGTATACTTCAAATTGCCAATTTCAGCAATTTTTCCTATGTTTTCCCTAGCCATAATAAAATGAAAAGGACTTTTAATGTTTTCCCCTTTTATCAGCAATCTATAGCTGTGGCCTATAGTGGATTTGAACACTGCCTGGAGCATACAATTGAATAGAAAGGAGGGATATGAACTGAATACAGTACGATAAATTAGTTGTGTATATTTTTCTTTTAACATCCCATTTTAAAAAGACTTCTAAAATTTTGAGAGGATTAACAGTGACTACATAATTTGTCACGGAGTTAAAATCTTGAAAGATACCAACCTCTGGATTTAAGGTAGATTAGAAAGTTGCTTCTGGACATAATTTTAAAAAAGCAGATTTCTTTTTGTAAGTACGTTTCTTCAGAAGGTTTTTAAATCATATTTTGTACTTTTTACAGTTTGCTCGCCATTCTGAATTTTAGAATATGGGTGAAAAAAATCAACCCAAAGTATGCCTATATTTATTTATTTTCTTTCTTTCTTTCTTTCTTTCTTATTTATTTATTTATTTATTTATTTATTTCCTATTCTGCCTTTATTGTTTTTATAAATAACTCAAGGCGGCGAACATACCTAATACTCCTTCCTCCTCCTATTTTCCCCACAACAACAACCCTGTGAGGTGAGTTGGGCTGAGAGAGAGTGACTGGCCCAAGGTCACCCAGCTGGCTTTCATGCCTAACGCGGGACTAGAACTCACAGTCTCCTGGTTTCTAGCCCGTTGCCTTAACCACTAGACCAAACTGGCTCTAAATATAATTATATTTAGAAGATTTTCAAAAGTAGACTTCTCAAGAAACTTAAACATGCTTGGCATAATCCAGACACAGTGAAGTATTTTTGAGATAAATAGGAAAGATGCAAGCTGTAGTACCCACTTATATGGAAGATGGAAAACCCATTGCACTCAATGTGACTTACTTCTACATAGTAATAAGTCACGTAGACAGTTCCCTGTAAATCACAGGGTGTCTTGCTTTGGCTGGATTGGGACTCTTTGGAGCAAAACTTCAACTGGGCATCTCCAGAGAGTTTCAGCACCACAAAGAAAATAAAGAAAATACTTACTGTCGCAGCTCATTATTATCAAAGTACTAATAACATTAATATAAATCACTTGCTAATAAAAATCAGCCTTTCATTAGTGTATTTTTTGTGGCACATTTGAAGCTAGCCAGTTTATTACAGCATGTGGTTTTGTAGGTTAGGGTCCATTTTATTGCACACATTACGTGTAACTCCAATGGGTCCACAAAATATATGTCAGTCTTTAAATTGTCATAATATTCTGCTCTGTTGTTGCAATATTAACACAGCCTACCTATTCAATCATTACAGCAAAAAAATGCTACTGCTTGAGGTACAATTAGGAATATATAACAAAATGACACTCTTGGACCGTTTCTTAAATTTGCCCACAGGTGAAAGGCTTCATGGGAATAAATTATTCAGAGAAACAGTAAGTGTGCAATATTGAAAAAGAAACTGAAGCAACATCAGCAGAGGCTGAAATATCTGAAACGTGGAAACTTAGCTGGCAGGTTGAAAATAGGAAAACCAGCAGAAATCATTTTGATGGCTGTCTCAACTACAGGAATCTTTCTGTGATCAACTAGACCTATTTATTATGTATTGTCATGGCAATGTGATCCTGTAAATAACAGCATCATAACAAGCAGACAGAAATCCCTGCATTGAACAGAGCTGTTCATTATCCTGATTATTTTCTCTCCAATTTTCTATTGTTACGAGGCAGAGGCCAAGAATTGGTGGTTGCGTGACTAAATGCATAGTTAGACGAGCTTGCGATGGGTGAAGGGCTTTGAACCATTAAAATGGAAATGATTGTGAAGGAAAGATGGCAGTGAAGCAGGAAACGGTTATTTGGGTAAATGGGAATGTTGTATTTATGACAGTCAAAAAGATCAGCGACAATAATTGTTCTTTTACTGTAATAACATTGCAGAAAGCAAAACAAAGCAAATTCTACTGACAGCAATAGAGAAGGAGAGGAAAAAACGGGTAGCAAGTTCCTAGAAGCATCGTTGAGTTCATTATATTGGTGTTCACCCTGCAAGGTTGTGAAACGATGTAAAACCTTGGATTGAATTCTACCAACAGAGGATGCGTTATTCTGTTTAAATCTTTCAAGGAATGTAAAGAATGAGCTGGACTGATTCAGACCAAAGACTAATGTAGTCCAACTTTCTACTCCTGCAGTTGTCAAGGGCAAATGTGATTTTGAAAACTGGCTTTGAAGCTTTTCGAGGACTGATTTTAACTTAGGGAGAGTGAAAAAAAATCCTTCAAGCAAGTAGCCAAGGTTAGCCTTATCTTCCATGCAGATTTTTTTAAACATGCAATTTTGTTTCTATTCATTAAGGCTGCATTGTTTTATCAATTGCCACTGTTAAGGCATTCCAGTGTAAACATTTGGTAAGAGAAGAAGTGGAGAAGGGGTTAATAGCCATAGGTATGTTTAGGGCTGCAATCCTGGTTGACTAAAAAAATATGCCTTCTGATTAATCAGCAGGTTTGTTTACATCCATTGTGCTAAAGATGGTTGTAAATACTAGAGCTTGTACAAAGAGACAAATTGGGTGGGGGGGGGGGGAACAGTTTCACTGGATTTCTCCAGGGAGTCCTTGGGAGGAGAACATTCAGCATTTCAAGTCACAGCCTCATTTTTCTGAATTTCTTCTTCTTCTCCTTCGTGGGCCATTGCAAACAGCAGCGGAAGCCATTTCAATACCAAGCCAGCTACCCTTTGAATCCTTCATATGCCCCTACCCCTCCACCCCCCACTCCTCAGACTTAGTGTTGCTCCAGAGCATTGTGTGAGAAAAATGGCAGGTGAAAATTTTTTTTGGGGAAAAAATGAATTAAAAATGCATTCGAAGTTGTGAAGAAAACATCTACAAGGCCGTCTTGTCTTCCCAAGAAAAGGAAGGAGAAACAGAAAAATCTCAGATATTTTATCAGAGGAAAAAAGTCTTCAGAAGAACTTTAAAAAACACTGCAGATAGCATGCATACTCTTTCACAAAGGAGTGCTCCCTGTTCCCAGGATGGTAACAGTTAAAACATTTATTTGTTTGTTTGTTTGTTTGTTTGTTAGTTAGTTAGTTAGTTAAATTTATATGACCGCCCAACTCCCCCAACGGGGAGTATATCATGTAAAAACAAGTCAAACGTGTTCTCACTTCTGTTCTACCATTTCCCAGAAAATGTATGCAAATATTTGTGGGGGGGGGGTTGTTTATAGTAACTAAAACCTAATGATGAGTAGTAGTACAAAGTATCTTTGTTCAGGCGAAATCTCCGCACTAAATTAAAACATAGGTGGAACATGTGGCAGTTTTAGATTCCACAGAAATCTGAGGGCTTGTGTAACCCTTTGCCGGTGCTAAATAGTAGCCACTAGGTATTAAAAAGTCCATATAATTTGTTTCTCAGAAGAGTTGCCAGAATCCATACTTCCTGGTATTTTCAAAAAATGAAATAAGAATATTTCCCTTGAGTTTTAAGAAAATTCAGCCTACCTTTCTGCATGTTTACCGAGAAATAAATCACACTTATTCACAGGAACTTACTTTTCAGTACATGCCACATATCATTCCAGTTCTGGGATCGAATTATATGTGATACTTAAGTCACATATTTCCGCCCCCCCCCCTCCGGATTTTTATATTTTGTAAAATGTAGACGTGGAAGTTGGTACAGATAAGGGGCTGTTTTTATGATTCTCCCACCAAATCTGGGCTCCCCCACTTCTACCAGATAGCTATTTTTCACCCCAGAGAAGAACTGAATCCCCAGCAGTGCAAAAACACAGCAGATTTGGGGATAACAGTCTCCCACACATGCACCAGACTTCTGGAGCAGATTTGCAAACCTCCATCGCTGCATTTTCTAAAAGGATTATGCGCCTATGCGTGTGCGTGAGTGTGCATCCCATGTGTTTTGACTCCTGCTTTTGCAAATGTTATTCCTATCACCCTTCCCATCCTTCTCCGCTGCCTTATCTTTCTCTCTATTAGACCCAACAGAAACTGTATTTCTTTTCTCAGTAATAGGCCTGGATAGCACTGAGTTATCTGATTAAAAATAGCTAGAAACCTTAAAATTGCCCCAGAATATGTTATTATCAACAGTTCAGAGTTATTTGGAGGTTGGCGGCTACAATACATAGCGGAATACATTTTACATCTTTTCTTGCTTTCTATAGAGATATATACTGTAGATATATAGATATATATGAGGCGTATTCTGAACTAGACACAGAACCCTGTTGAACAAACAGTTCATCAATTTATAGCAACAATTGTAACATGATCTGAATGTAATATAAACCCAAGTCTTTTTTGTGACATAGGATGCAGGAACTGGCATGCTTTGTGAATGAGCAAGGAATATTATTTTGTAATTCAGGGAAATCTGCAAATGGTTCCAAAACATGTTGCAATTCAGAAAATGTTTGTGGAATAACCACAGCTTCTTGTTACTCTCTGGTGCAGCTTGAAGAATGAGAAGAACTGGGAACAAGTTCTCATAGGTTGTTGATCGTTTCACCCGTTTTTGCAGAATGAATAAAAAGGCTTGCGGCACATTGAAGAATACCAATTTATTGAGCATCAGCATCTTGAATAATTATTTTTAGCAACAGATATGTTAGCCTCTTGCAGCAAAACAACATGGCTCTCTGTTGCAAGAAATAATTATTCCTGCTAATGGGTGGAATGGATGAATCTGACAATTTCAGCCACACTCTATTCCTCATTTTTTGAATTTCAGCACGTCCAATCGCACATCAATCTGAGAATTTTTTTTAAGTTTGCACAAAACATGCATATAATACTGATGCGCGTCATGCCGGCCACATGACCGTGGAAGCGTCTTTGGACAACGCTGGCTCTTCGGCTAACAAACGGAGATGAGCACTGGCCCCTAGAGTCGGACACGACTGTGCGGGGGAACCTTTACCTTTACCTTACAGATTTTAATACGTATATACTTTTTCCTGATCTTCATAATTGTCCCTAATATGGTGCGTTTTTGTACATTGTTCCTAAAGCCGGCTGGGTGACCTTGGGCCAGTCCCTCTCTCTCAGCCCAACTCACCTCACAGGGTTGCTGTTGTGAGGAAAATAGGAGGAGGAAGGAGTATTCGGTATGTTCGCCGCCTTGAGTTATTTATAAAAATAATAAAGGAGGGATAGAAAATAAATAAATAAATAACCTGCATATTTGTTTAAACATTTTCACTAGATATATACATTTTTAGAGAGTTTGTTAATTAGAAAACTACTTGACAAAATTCAGAGTGAATTTCAGTGATATTTCAACTCATATATTGGTTCAAAGCACATAATTGAAAAAGTGTGCACAAGTGGATATCTTTTTCACCACAATGATGCTGCATTGATCATGATGCATGCCCCCTTCTTTTATACTTTTGTTGTTGCATTGGAAGGCCAGATTTGTGTCACAACATCAGAGTGCGTGTCTTATGAGTCCCCCATCTCCAGACACTTAAGTATACAGGTAGTTTATTTTATTTATTTATTATTTAAATTTGTATCACCGCCCATCTCCCTCAACTAGTTCTCGCTTAATGACCAAAATTGGGACCAGAATTTTGGTTGCTAAGCAATGCAGTCACTAAACGAATCTGACCAGATTTTATGACCTTTTTTGAGGTGGTCGTTAAGCGAATCATGCAGTTCCCCATTGAATTTGCTTGCCAGAAGCCGGCCGGGAAGGTTGAAAATGGCAATCACATGACCACAGGATGCTGCGACAGTCATAAATGCGAACTGGTTGCCAAGCGCCTAAATTGTGATCACTTGACCGGGGGGATGCTACAACAGTCAAAAGTGTGAGAACCGGTTGTAAGTTGTTCTTTTCAACACCATTGTAAGTCCAAACCGTCACTAAATGAATGGTTGTTAAGTGAGGACTACCTGTATATATTGGGGGTTCTTTTACATTATAATATTATGATTCTAGGAAAGAAGGACCGAACAAAACAGGGCAACTTTTAGACAATTGTCAATTCTTTAAATAACTATGAAGGACTGTTTCAGTGTTTTGCTTTTGGGATGCTCTATAATCCTGTAAGTCACCTTGGGAACAGGGAGCATCCAGAGGACAGGTCAAAAAAGTCAAGACCATGGCCAGAACTGCATCATCCAAGCCTCACCCCTCTTTTACGTGCATAGAAAAGGTGTGAGGCACTGATCACACAGTTGTGGCCGCCATCTTGGCTTTCAACCCCCACCCCACAGACCCCCCTGCTTTGTTTGCAAGAGGGCGGGTTTATGCTAGCATGGTGTCTAGGAAAGGAAGACCCTCAGCAAGAAGGCAAAAGCAGAATTAGGGCCCTTGCCTGTGGCTGTTTCTTCCAAGTTAGAAGTTGGCTATCCAATGGCTGTAAAGGTGCCATTCTCTTTCTTTACTGAGGTATTATTTGACTCTGACAAGAGTGAGGCTTGTTTCTGGCAATGCTCAGCCCCTCCTGCGTTTAATCAGGCGCAGCAGCAAAAGGAGATGAAATGGAGATACGCTGCTGGAAGCCAAGAGCTATGTATCCTTCAACGAGAGGCATTAACACCAGAAAAACTGACATCATGGAAAGGATGCCATGAAAACCAACAGCCTGCGTGAGATGGAGAAATAGAGATGGCCCTTTAGCCAGCAGGAATCCCTGCTGCTTGCAGTTTGCTTAAGTAAAGACACATGACAGAATAATGTATCCTTCTAATCCTGAAACCACTAAGCCTTTGTTTTTGCTCCGGGGAGGAAGTCGGATGGATTGGTAGCATGGAAACATTAAGGGAAAGGGGGGAACCCAAACACAAGAGTATTTTCAGTTGATAAAAAAGATAAATGGCCCTTCTTAATATTTAGCGAGATGTTTTCTTCATTCCAGGAATTTTGTAGTCACTGTAATTAAACACATCTATCTATAGGTAATGCTTTCCTTCCATAGGATCACAGAAAGATTCATCCCTAACAGATTCATCCCCAGCCACCCCCAAGTTCACTTTCTGTCCTCCACACACTGTCTTTACCCACAGAGAAGGAATTTAACTGAAATGCTGTCTCCCAGAGGGATAGTGGGGAGGAAAACATTCAATCAACCCTTCAGGTATCAATTCCAGTCGGAAAGCACCTTGAATCTATATACTACTAAAACTCTTGTGTCTGTTTGATATTTTGTAACCTTTAACTGGGCGAACCGGTGCATCGTAGTGCAACCATTTTTGAACCAAGGTACCTCAAATGGGCTAACTTACAAAATGCATCCAAAATCTGGGACCCATGACTCCCAGACATAACATGACATAAAAGTTATCATAAAACATTTTATGACATAATACAAAATGTCATAAAACATTTCCTGTGGTCAACTCCTAATGTTTGACTGGGCTATACAGTTTAATATGAATGACATGGGCTATTTTCAAGGCAGATACTGATACCACTTTGATGGCTGAAAGCGAGGAGGAGTTGAGGAGCCTTATGATGAAGGTGAAAGAAGAAAGTGCAAAAGCTGGGTTGCAGTTAAACCTCAAAAAAACCAAGATTATGGCAACGAGCTTGATTGATGACTGGCAAATAGAGGGAGAAAAAGTGGAGGCAGTGACAGACTTTGTATTTCTAGGCGCAAAGATTACTGCAGACGCTGACTGCAGCCAGGAAATCAGAAGACATCTACTTCTTGGGAGGAGAGCAATGGCAAATCTTGATAAAATAGTTAAGAGCAGAGACATTACACTGACAACAAAGGTCCGCATAGTTAAAGCAATGGTATTCCCTGTAGTAACCTATGGCTGCAAGAGCTGGACCATAAGGAAGGCTGAGCGAAGGAAGATAGATGCTTTTGAACTGTGGTGTTGGAGGAAAATTCTGAGAGTGCCTTGGACTGCAAGAAGATCAAACCAGTCCATACTCCAGGAAATAAAGCTGGACTGCTCACTTGAGGGAATGATATTAAAGGCAAAACTGAAGTACTTTGGCCACATAATGAGAAGACAGGATACCCTGGAGAAGAAGCTGATGCTAGGGAAAGTGGAAGGCAAAAGGAAGAGGGGCCGACCAAGGGCAAGATGGATGGATGGTATTCTGGAGGTGACGGACTCAACCATTGGGGAGCTGGGGATGGTGACGGCCGACAGAGGGCTCTGGCGTGGACTGGTCCATGAAGTCACGAAGAGTCGGAAACGACTGAACGAATAAACAACAACCCCTCTGAATATCCCCCTGAACTTTTCCAGTGAAGGCAGTACATTAGAAGCTCTGCCATTGTTGAAGGCATTGAGGAATCTGGTAAGGAAATGTCTCTGAAACGATGACCCGGATTGTCTAAGGTAAAGGTAAAGGTTCCCCCCGCACATTTGTGCAGTTGTGTCCAACTCTAGGGGCCGGTGTTCATCTCCGTTTGTTAGCCGAAGAGCCAGCGTTGTCCGAAGACGCTTCCACGGTCATGTGGCTGCATGATGCGCGCGGAACGCTGTTACCTTCCCACCGAAGTGGTACCTATTCATCTACTTGCATTTGCATGCTTTCGAATTGCTAGGTTGGCAAGAGCTGGAGCTGGTGCGGGAGCTCACTCCGCACGCAGGGCTAGGGATTCGAACCTCCGAACTTGCGATCTTCCGATCAACAAGCCTGGCGCCTTACCCGCTGAGCCACCACGCCCCTTCCCGGGTTGTCTAGTCCCCTGTAATTCTACATCAGTGATTGAAAGGGACGCAAGCAAAGCACCTCCCCCTCCCCCTCATATAGGAAAAGTAATCCTCACCAATAGAATTGTTGACAAAAATCAGAATTGACACTGCATGGATATAAAGTCAGATCAAACTTTTACTCTTCTAACTTGGGTTAGAATTAGAAGCCCAGTTGTCCAAAGAAAGGATGATAGGGAACTACTTTCTAAGATACAGTTTCTTGAACTCAACACTCATTGGCATCAGCATTCTGTGTTTTCTGTATCAGTTTCTTGAAGCTCTTCATGACAATGGCAGGGACTGAAAGGCCCTGTTGCTAAACTGGAGTCCTTTCTCCTTGTTCTGTGCTCCAGAGAAAGAATCCTAAACATCCAGGGAAGAACTTGAATTTTCCTCCCCTGCACTCCCCCATGCCAAAAGCCTTTCTAAAATGGTGCCCCAGTTCCTTTCAATCTTTTCCCGAGTCATTCACACCCAGCATGCTTGGAGAAGGTGACACGACATATGTGGAACGAATTAGTTCAGACCTCAACTTCTGCACAAAAATTGATGGCAGAGGAGACAGGAGGGAAGCCGTGTGGATAGTTGATGGGAAGAAGGCAATCACTTTTACCCATGATTTATGCTTTGCATACCCCTTCCTGGAGCGGCAGAGGCCCTAACCACCTGCCCTCCGGAGATGCCAAAGAGGTGTCAGATGGTCAAATCTAGCCAACATGCGAGGGACAAATCCACAGCCCTAGTTCTTGCTGACTTTTGCTTTATAGAGCAGGGGGGAAAATGGTAACTTCTCTGATTAATAGCTAGATAGATAGGGCAAGTTATCTCCTGGTTCTACACTGGTTTATTTTAAGTCCTCTGAGTCTTGATGGCTTCTGCCCCCCAGGATGAGGCAGGATGAAATCCCAACAGATTCCTGCTGGAGCTCTTTTTCACGAAGAAGAATGGTCAGAACTCGAGAGAGAGGGGAGGAAGGCTGGAATTCTATACTGTATAAAACATTTGTTGTTGTTCAGTCGTGTCCGACTCTTCGTGACCTCATGGACCATAGCACGCCAGGCCTTCCTGTCCTCCACTGTCACCCGGAGTTTACTCAAACATAGTTGGACTTTAAATTCCAGGCATGAAACCCCTGCACTGACAGCATGGCCCAAGAGGTGTAGATGTAAACTGGGGGGGGGGCTCCCCAGACTCTTCATTCAGCACTAACAGTGACTGAAACTCCATTTCTACTGTTGATTTTCGCCTGCCATGTGAAGGTCTTTTCGGATACTGATTATATGAATCCAGCCTGCCCCTGTGTCCCCCACCCAAGAAACCTACAACTTTACCCCATGCCAAGAAATTCAGGAAACAGCCAGCGCTGCACAAAAATCAGGGGCTGGTGAAATACAGTATATAAGTGTTACAGGCAGAATCATTGAAATGTGGTGTTTTTAGCTCAATAGCTTCTCAGTAGAACAACCTATTGACCTTCAGATTAGTGAAGGTCTTTTCGGATACTGATTGTATTAATCCAGCCTGCCCCTGTGTCCCCCACCCAAGAAACCTACAACTTTACCCCATGCCAAGAAATTCAGGAAACAGCCAGCGCTGCACAAAAATCATGGGCTGGTGAAATACAGTATATAAGTGTTACAGGCAGAATCATTGAAATGTGGTGTTTTTAGCTCAATAGCTTCTCAGTAGAACAACCTATTGACCTTCAGGTTAGTTTGGACTGCAAGGAGTTGCAAGCTGAGTGGGTGGCTATATAAATTGAACAAATCAATGTAAACCAATTAATAAATAAATTCCCATGGATTTGTAGGAAGCACAACGATAGGACACGGATAGGTATGGAGATAATAGCACCAGCGTTCAGATTTCCCCCACTGCTAGCACTGGAAAACCCAGCTGGTACAAGCTTGCCAACTGACTCCTTTTGCAGCAGCATCCACAGGCGGTGTCAAAAAAGTCAAGATGGTAGCCGCCGCACAATTGAAGTCCTACCCCTTTTTTACGTGTGTTGCAGATGCCCACATTTTGGGGTGCTGTATGGGTCGAAACTTGGGGGGGGAGGGCTTTCTTTCAGCTATTTTGAGCTACGTCTACCACCATGTGGCCATCCATATTTTTTAGGTCAGATTTAGTAGCTGTGTTTGGAAAGCCTCTGGTGGATATTTTTGATGGGGCAAATGCTTGTAGCTGGGAGGTGTGCATGTGAGTAGGGCCAGGATTTTGTATTTTGTCCCAAGGGACTTCGGGCTTTCATGAAATTCACACCTAAAGGAATGTTGGAAATAAATTATGCAAAGGGACTTAGAAGTCTGTCTGTCTGTCTGTGCAAGAATATCTGAACAGAACAGGAGTGGTGAGATTTGGTGCGGTGAGAGAAGCCAGCAAAAGAAAGACCGAGTTTCAAAAAGGGTCAGATCTGGCCAGGGTGCAGAGAGAAAAAAATCCCCCAATACTTCTCTGCACAAGAAGCAGGAAAAGGAGGGGAGGGGGGGAGAGGCAGCCATTCGTGCCCAAAGGGGCACAACTAACTTCCCACTGTTGCCTCTTCTCCGGTGGACAGATGGGGCCACTGCCGTAATGGTCTTCCTGGGATGCGGAGGTAGCAGCTTCCCCGTGATCCTTGCTCCCAGAATGTGCTGATGTGCTGTTTTTGTTATGACAAATTGTATGTTCTAATTGGACATGACTGTATCTTTGAAATGACCTCTGCTCTGAAGCTCTGCCTTTTCAAGCAATGAAATTCTCTCCACTGATCCCAGCAAACATCCCAAGCAGGGCAGAGCAACAGACCTCAGCCAGAATCGATTAGATTTTTAGCAGCTCAGTCAATCTACACAAACTCAGAGCAATTCTAGTTCTGTCCCCTTTCCAAACACTTCTCTAGCACTGCCTGAACTCAGCTTCATTCCACTTCAATCTTCCTCCAGATATGTTGGACTGCAACTCCCATAATGCTCATCTTACACAGGTTGAGACTTATTGGCTTATGAGCTTCAATACATCAGGAAGGTGCTGAGTTGGGTATGTTACAGGTAGTCCTCGTTTAGCAACCACAATTGGGACCAACAACTCAGTCATTAAGCGAAGCAGTCACTAAGTGAAACCACAACTGTGCTTATGATCTTACTTCAGCTTTCCTTTGCTGTACAGTCCAGCAAAGGTCGTAAATGCGAGGATTGGTTGTAAAGTTACTTTTTCATCACAGTCGTAACTGCAAATGGTCGCTAAACAAGGCAGTCGCTAAACAAGGACTACCTGTATTTTGAAGCTTCTAAACAGAGGAGCCATAAGTTTATTTCTTGCTAAATATTGAGAAGGTCCATGTTAATTACTGCAACTGCTGCTTTAATAATAAACAATATATTACAAATACATAATTTGCATCAATGTTCAATCAAATACAGCAGAAGCATATGATAACATAACTCAAACAATTGAGATTTAAACTCAGAGGAAATCAACCCATTTACAATGAGAAAGTTTACCAGCTGCAATAATTATCCCATCTGAAAATAATGAAAATAAAAATCCGAAGTAATTGACATTCTCACCAAATATGCAGCAAGTCTATTGCCTACAACATTTCCTCCCTATAACAACCATGGTATTCAAACACATTTTTTCCTGAAATCTCTACAGTGTTAAATTTCACCAGACTGAGAACTTCAACAATTTTGTTAAATTAATACTAATATAAATTATTCTCCCCATAATCTCTCTCCCAAAGGCCCATCCCTACGCTATCTGTTTTGGATGACAGACACAATATTGAGGTTAAAGTATTAAGCAAAATGCAATTTCCTCCCAATCTATGGGAAGGATCCCTTGGTGCTTCTAGCAAAATGAGACCAACACATACTTCCAAGACAGTTCTTTCAAAATTACTTTTCCTGTGGGGTGAAGTAACAGGATGTGACCATGTCTACCTCAAGAAGCATAATTTAAATCAAGAGTGGGGAAAATTCATTCTAGGCAAAGGTCCGAAAGTGCTGCAAGCTGCACTAAATGATGTGAGGTCATGGCAAAAAGTGGACACTTTAAAAACAAAAACAAAAAGCCTTTCTGAAATCAGCAATGTCACTTCCCATTTTTTAAAGCATTTATTGTAAACCTCCCAGAGTCGCTCTTTGAGTGAGATGGGCAGTGACGAAATTTGAAATATAAATAAAATAAATTAATAAGGTTGAATAAAATACTTTGCTGCCTCTTGGCAGTGAACACTGCTACTGAATTTCCACACTAACTTGGGGGCCTATGCAGCCATCTTGAAAGAGCGGTGTGTGAATTGCAAGCAACCGTCGAATTAATATCTTCTGCTTTGGCATCCTATGATGACCCATCTCTCTCTCTCCCTCTTTCTCTTTCTTTCATCTCCAACAATCAAGTGCTTTAATATATATATATTATCCTTTGGACTATATATATCCTTTGGACTATATATATATAGTCCAAAGGACTATTCTTTTGGCAGTTGGAATAAATGACATATTCATCTAACTAATGAAGATAACTTTTTCTCTCTTTTGCTCACCAAATCTACTCACTGGAGGAGTTTTATGGAAGTACCATAAATACAGCTTCTGTGCTGGTGCCTTCTATGGTACGGTTCACATGGTCTTTGCTGTTTTATTGTATAAACTGGATGTGTGAATTACAGTAGTCCTAGAGAAATGCAGGTCTTACCTGATTTTCCACATTGATCTTCCTGTTCCCTCTATGCCATCCCAACACTGGGCTTGATTTGCAGAAACGTAGTGAAGGTAGCAGTGCAAAATCTTAAAGCCTTATTCCATACCTTCCTTTTTTAAAAAAAAAAAAAAAAAGACTTTTGTTCTTTGTTTGACAAATGATCTATTGAAATTCCAGATGGTTTCGAAACTCTTCTGCATTATGTCAAGATGGTGTACTAGAAAGGGGGGGGGAGGTGTTTGTTTTGGCAGCTTAAAAAATAAATTTGTTCCCCCCACCCATACCTCTTTTCTAAAGTGATGGGGTCAATTTTCCAACAGTAACAAGAGAACAGCCGATGCCAGATCCTCTTCATGGTTCTCCCTCTGCAGAGCAGGTGCTGAGACAGAAGGTCTGTCAAAGAGGATGTTAAGAATTTCACAGAGTGGCATAAAATGAAATTTGGGATGTTCCACATGTTACAGTGGAAAGGAATAGAGTATTTCCTTGACAATTAGAATAAGTAACATTAAGGCAGTCATGTTGGTTGACTTTACAGGGAAAATCCAGCCTTTGACTACACCTCATTTCTTTTTAAAAAAAGAGAAAGACCAGCTGCCCCTCCCAGCTACCTCGAAAATTTAGGCCCTCCAGGGGTAAAAGCAGCAGGCTTGTGACTTGAAGCATTGTGAAGGGCATTGTACTCTGCATATGTTCAGAAACATCTCCCCTTCCTTCCCTCTCAAGATGATGGCCCTATGCCCTCATTGTGGGAGGTTGTGCAGATCCAGAATTGGCCTTTACAGCCACTTACGGATCCACTGTTAAGATTTTACCCCTGGAAGACAATCTTACTTGGCTACGAGTGATCGCCAATGATGATGATGATGATGTTTCACTCTTCTCTTATCTCCCCAATATCCAAATGTAGACTATTTGGGGACTGAAACTTATTTTTCTTGTGGTACCTTGATGGCTTATCATTTTTTGTTGTTGTTGTTCAGTCGTTTAGTTGTGTCCAGCTCTTCGTGACCTCATGGACCATAGCACGCCAGGCCTTCCTGTCCTCTTCTGTATGATAGTATGGCTTATCATACTATTTATTATATATTATATCATTTATTTATTACATTTATATCCTGCTTTTTTATGGGGATTCAAACATGAGAGGTTCCCCTAATTTTATCCCCAGAACAACCGTCCTATGAGAGACTCCATATCAAGTGAGGATTTGAATGTACGAGCTGGCTTATGGAATCGCCAAGGGTCGGATACGACTGGATGGATACCAATCGAAGAGAATATTTGTAGCTCAGGGTTGAACTGGGGAGTCTTTGGTGCTCTCTGAGCCTTGTTGTTTTCATGCAGACGTTTCATTGCCAGGCAAAACAGACAGCAAGTCCCACTCCCTTTTCGCACTGAAGATGTTGCCTTGCCTGGCAATGAAACGTCTGCATGAAAACAACAAGGCTCAGAGAGCACCAAAGACTCCCCAACTGAATGGATAATTCAAATTCAAAATTCCCAATCAAAGTGTAACAACTAAACAAATATTGGAGGCTCAGCAAGAACAAAATCATATTTTCCTTTTTAAAATATATATTTATTTATTCCATTTATATAACCGCCCTACCCAACCCACAACTCGTAACAATAATTTTATAACAATGTCTCTCTGATTATCAAATTAATTGATTCTTCTTATTCCCCTGAGCAGTTTCATGTTGGAATAATGGGGTGGGGTCAAAATTCACAATTACAGCTTAACATGCAATAGAATAAAATTGAAGTTTTATAAACTCTCTGTGTGTTTCTCTGTGTGAAAGGGAAGGATTGGTGTGTGGAGTTGGGAACCAATCAATGTTATAATAGGATACCTTATTTCACAGGTAATTAATTTTAATCCGTAAGTATTGATATAAATATTTCTCCTGGCCCTACCCTTTTTGGCAATGGGGCTTCCGGCAAGTAGAAATATGTGTGCATACATTTATTGGGGAAGGGAACATTTCCAGAATTGATTTGCCTTGCTATATACAGACCTAGTCTTGAGTTCCCACTGGAAGAAAAGGAGGATATGAACAACATAAATAATAAAGTGTTTGGTGAGAAGATGCTTGCTCCTTGGGAGGAAAGCTATGGGAAACCTAGACAGCATATTAAGAAGCAGAGACATCACCTTGCTGACAAAGGTCCGTATAATCAAAGCTATGGTTTTCCCAGTAGTAATATTTGGCTGTGAGAGTTGGACCATAAGGAAGGCTGAGCGCCAAAGAATTGATGCATTCGAACTGTGGTGCTGGAGAAGACTCTTGAGAGTCCCTTGGACTGCAAGGTGGTCAAATCAGTCAATCCTAAAGGAAATCAACCCTGACTGCTCATTGGAAGGACAGATACTGAAGCTGAAGCTCAAATATTTTGGCCACCTAATGCGAAGAGAGGACTCACTGGAAAAGACCCTGATGCTGGGAAAGACTGAAGGCAAAAGGAGAAGGGGACGGCAGAGGATGAGATGGTTAGATAGCATCACCGATGCAATGAACATGAACTTGAGCAAACTCCGGGAGACAGTGGAGGACAGGAAGGCCTGGCGTGCTATGGTCCATGAGGTCACAAAGAGTCGGACACGACTAAACGACTGAACAACAACAACAACCCATCTTATACTTTGCATTGTTAGGCCATTAAGTGCAATAGAATAACTCTTGAACCTCTACAAATAATGAAATAGTATCAAATTAAATGGGCTTATATGAATATTCATTGCCATTAAGAAAACTTCTGACACATTCAATTTGTTGAACTCCTGGCTTTCTGCATGGATCTTACACACACATGGGCAGAGTTCCATTTTAGGCCCCATAATATTTCGTTACAGACCAGTTCAGGAAGAAAAAATAACACAATGATTGGAGGATGGAAGAAATTCTGGGTTGTAGCCTGTCTGAGAACATTGGGTTGCATCATGCATGACAATCAGAAGAAACCACACACACTGCAGGAGAAGACACCTCCCTGGTGGCTGAGGAATGTTCCACCAGCAAACCCCCCCCCCCCCAAGGCAATTAGCAATCAGAGGGGGAGAAGTTATGGACAAGCTGGAGGCCCCACGTTCCTCTCTTGCAAAGATGATCCCCTATCAAGGGAGGAGAAACCAGAGATCAGACTTCCAGGTTTGCTAGACCCCCCAGAGTGCCTCAGCCCATCCCTTAATTAACTGCCTTGCTAAAGCCCAAGCTTTATTCAGAGCTATCATTAAAAGGCAGATGCACAGAGATTACATGGTTTGTGGTTTTATGGCCCTTCCTCTGCTTCTCACACCGTGGGTATTTTTGGAAAGTGACACTAAAAGTGCCTTTGAATGTCTCTCTGGGTTATGCATAAGACAGGTGTTTAAGTGTAAACTATCTAAGGGTGTGAAAAGGCAGTAAAAGAAAATTTGCTAGGCATTGCCCATCAAATATCTGAGTGATCTGTGACTTGTTAAATTTTCCCCTAATTTAAGATTGAAATTTTGCCCTTAAACTCTCCACTTAAACTCTTCATAGGCTAATCTCCAGACCATGTTTCTCAACCTTGGCGACTTCAAGATGTGTGGACTTCAACTCCCAGAATTCCCCAGCCAGCCAGCATACCCATTCCAGACTATGTTGTTCCCCCAGACCAAGATTCTTCCTGTCATGTTTTGCTCTCCCCACTTCTCTAACCTTCCAGCCATGATTCTTCTACTGGTTCTCTTCCCAAACTATATCTGGTTGGCCTTGGTGGTATCTGTTCCCCTTGTGTATACTGTAGGAGCCCTATTTTTCTTTTTAAATTAAAGGTACCCCTTACTTATTGCCTTTTGCCATTATTAAGGGCAGCATGGTATTAACACGAGGACATCTCATTTTGAAATAGTTGAAAATATATTTTATTCACTTCTGCTTTTAAGTGGCTCTCCTTTCTGTGAGTTTGTCTGTACATCATAGAAATGCCAGCAGGGTTCCTGTCATCTCCATCTAAGGAAATGAAATCCATGAATAACCAAGTCATTAGTCCATGTGAAAGGTACATAATTTAGTTACAGGTAGTCCTCGACTTATGGGGCGTGGTGGCTCAGTGGGTAAGACGCCAGGCTTGTCGATCGGAAGATCGCAAGTTCGGAGGTTCGAATCCCTAGCCCTGCGTGCGGAGTGAGCTCCCGCACTAGCTCCAGCTCTTGCCAACCTAGCAATTCGAAAGCATGCAAATGCAAGTAGATTAATAGGTACCACTTCGGTGGGATGGTAACAGCGTTCCGCGTGTGTCATGCCAGCCACATGACCGCGGAAGCGTCTTCGGACAACGCTGGCTCTTTGGCTAACAAACGGAGATGAGCACCGGCCCCTAGAGTCGGACACGACTGCACAAATGTGCGGGGGTACCTTTACCTTTACCTTTAGTCCTCGACTTAAGATCACAATTGGAACTGGAACTTCCATCGCTAAGTGAGGTGGTCATTAAGTGAGTCACACCTGACTTTATGACTTTTTTGCCATGGTCATAAAGCAAATCACCGTGGTCATTAAGCGATTCTGACTTCCCTCATTGACTTTGCTTGTCGGAAGCCAGCTGGGAAGGTTGCAAATGGTGATCACGTGACCCCGGGATGCTGCAACCGTCGTAAATACATGCCGGTTGCCAAGCGCCTGAATTTTGATCATGTGACCGCAGGGATGCCGCGATGGTTGTAAGTGTGAGGACTGGTCATAAGTCACTTTTCTCAGCGTCATTGTAATTTCAAAAGGTCACTAAATGAATGGTTGTAAGTTGAGGATTACCTGTATAAGGTCACTAGATGGTAAGGAGAATTAGTCTATACCAGGGCTTTCCAAAGTGCCGCCGCTGGCGACACACCAGTGGCGGTGGTGGCAGCGGCAGTGCGGTGGCGGTGCGGGGGGGCGTGCGCCGGCGCGCGCGCGCACGGCGGCAACGCGGGGGGCGTGCGGCGGCGCGTGCATGCACGGTGGCGGCAGCCTCCGCTAAAACATGGAAGCACTGATCCCGCGCCGCTGCTGCTGCCGCCGTGCATGTGCGCGCCACCGCTTCCGGGTGGTGTGGCGACACACCACGCTGTGTGTGGCAACACACTTTTGTGTCGCGACACACAGTTTGGAAAGCTCTGGTCTATACAGTTATATCTTTGACATATTCAATCTCATCAATGCAGCTATTTTTACCTTAGCAAAACAAACTGCATGTATTCTTAATGTGCTACTCTAAGTAGAGTACCTTTTTGTGTTGCTCCTTATCAGGGCAATGGTAAATGTAGTGAGTTTTGCAAGCACTGAAATAAGCCAGGATTCCTGGGGTTTGGTGGGGAAGAGTTCTAAATGATTTTGTCCTAGCTTGCCACCTTATTCCACTGTTTATTAAAAGTTATAAACAGTTGGGGACAGCGGGATAGACCTTTCACACACACATGTTCCTGTTATAGGAGCCCTGAGCTTTTCTGCATCTGGTAGCTTGACAAGAGGCAATGTTATACAACCCAGATATTTGTATAATATGGCTTTATTTAAAAACAAATATAGAGACTGGGTCATAGAGCACACTAAGGCATTATGTTGGGGGGTTTTTTCCCTAATTTTGGCTTAAGCTATTGCTTTGACCAGACAATTGTGGTTTATTTAACAAATCATAATTAAGCAAAGAGTGTTGCACGTGAACACAGCCAGAACATGGAAGCTGCAGTACTAGGTAAGAAAACTTGCAGAATCCATGACCTTTCTTCTTTGAGGGACACATCTCCCCAAACATAGGCATTGCTACAAACATATTTCTCAGACCAGTGGATGCTCAGTTGACAAGAGATTCTCTTCCTCTAAATTGCTCACTCTCTCAAGTTTTCTGTCCAGAATTGCAATGGTCGTGATCCTCTTGGGAAACCAACATGTTTACTCAACCCTGGAAGCATGCTGGAACACAGACAAAATTGAGAATTCGACTTATTATAATCCACAAATTATTACTCCTTGATCCAAAGTTCCTTTTCAAATGTGTACTTCTTCTTGAATGATCAAGGCATCCTTTCCAACACACACACACACACACACACACACACAGGACCAAATGCAACTTCTCCTTGTTTATCCCCTTTCTCGTCTCTCCTGACTTCTCCACCCCACCCCCCAGGCCCTTGTGACCAAGTTAATTCCCATCCGTGCCTCAGCTGTGAAAAGGGAGTTTAAAGCTATTTTCTCATGCTCATTAAATTCTCATCTACTTGGGCTTGCTTTCTCTATTAGAGGAGGTTGTTGAGATCAGAGGCAAGAGGGTAGGGGAGACGTCCATGTGTGTGAATTAGTGTTGTACGAATGATCAGAGAGCCAAGAACAGGTGCTATAACAACTTTCGAGGTGAGAAAACCATGTGCATTGATCTCCATACTGGTGGTGGCCACCCACAGAATGTTTTAAATGTCAGAGATGGGAGATGAATGCCATGTTGGCTGGGAATTACGGCAGCTGAACTCCTCAACGGGCGCAAATTTGTGGAGCTTTATTATAACCAAACATCTTCAGTACTATAGTCCCATATCTCTATCATATGAGTCTTAGCCTGTTGTCCCCCACTCTTTTTGGGAGGGGTGCCTTCGAGTCTATGTTGACTCCTGCCTGGACTAGTCCCTGCAGTTTTCTTGGCAGCATTTTTGCAAGTGGTTTGCTCTTGCCTTCTTGCTAGGGCTGAGAGAGAGTGACTGGCCCAAGGTCACCCAGCCGGCTTTCATGCCTGAGGCGGGACTAGAACTCTCAGGCTCCTGGTTTGCTATTGGCTCCTTCCTAGGGCTGAGAGAGAGTGACTGGCCCAAAGTCTCCCAGCCGGCTTTCATGCCTAAGGCAGAACTAGAACTCTCAGTCTCCTGGTTTGCTATTGGCTCCTTCCTAGGGCTGAGAGAGAGTGACTGGCCCAAGGTCACCCAGCCGGCTTTCATGCCTAAGGCGGGACTAGAACTCTCAGGCTCCTGGTTTGCTATTGGCTCCTTCCTAGGGCTGAGAGAGAGTGACTGGCCCAAAGTCTCCCAGCCGGCTTTCATGCCTAAGGCAGAACTAGAACTCTCAGTCTCCTGGTTTGCCATTGGCTCCTTCCTAGGGCTGAGGGAGAGTGACTGGCCCAAGGTCACCCAGCCGGCTTTCATGCCTAAGGCGGGACTAGAACTCTCAGGCTCCTGGTTTGCTATTGGCTCCTTCCTAGGGCTGAGAGAGAGTGACTGGCCGAAGGTCACCCAGCCGGCTTTCATGCCTAAGGCGGGACTAGAACTCTCAGGCTCCTGGTTTGCTATTGGCTCCTTCCTAGGGCTGAGAGAGAGTGACTGGCCAAAGGTCACCCAGCCGGCTTTCACGTCTAAGGCGGAACTAGAACTCATCGACTCCTGGTTTCTAGCCCAGCACCTTAACCACTAGACCAAACTGGCTCTTGCCTCTCAAATAGCTGCCATCAATTTGATAACATTGATCCCTAGCCCAATTGCACTGGGGTTATATTGGGATGTTAGAACAATGGCATCCTTTATTAGGAGTCCTATGACACTCTGTGGGTGCTGCGTTCAGGGAGAGGCTGCCAAGCAAACAAGATGCTTGTGGAGAAACAAGGTAGCTTCAACCATTTGGGAAGGAACCTGGACTTAAGTTGGTGTACTGTAATTACCTATTTTCTGCTCTCCCCAGAGAAATAGATTATGGGGAAAGAAGAATCGCATCTCCCAGAGGCAAAGGGAAGACTGGTGTCACGTGTCAAAAGTGTTTGGCATCTGCTAATGCTCAATAGGAATCCTGTTGCTGATCTCTGGGGTCCCTTGGTCCAGGTCCTTTCCTCATAATTGCTTCCTGTTCTCCTGTCCCTCCAAGTCAGGGTTTCTCAAACTTGGCAACTTTAAGATGTGTGGACTTCAACTCCCAGAATTCCCCAGCCATCCATGGGCAAAAGGACAGTAGAGGTGAGGAAGAACTGTGGTACTGAGGGATGGTGGACCTGCGACAGAAGCATCCATGGGACACTTAAAAAAGTCAAGGTAGCATCCACGGCTGAGCAATCAAAGCTCTGCCCCTTTTAATGAGCATTATAAAAAGGGTTATAGAGAGGCATGGCTATCTGTTTTTCCCCCTATGTTTACATTTAAGTCTTTTAAAAATATGTAAAGGTAAAGGTTCCTTCCGCACATTTGTGCAGTCGTGTCCGACTCTAGGGGCCGGTGCTCATCTCCGTTTGTTAGCCGAAGAGCCAGCGTTGTCCGAAGACGCTTCCACGGTCATGTGGCCGCATGATGCACGCGGAACGCTGTTACCATCCCACCGAAGTGGTACCTATTCATCTACTTGCATTTGCATGCTTTCAAATTGCTAGGTTGGCAAGAGCTGGGGCGAGTGTGGGAGCTCACTCCACCATGTGGGACTAAGGATTCGAACCTCTGAACTTGCAATCTTCCGATCAACAAGCCTGGCGTCTTACCCGCTGAGCCACCACGTCTCCTTACAAATATTAAATATTAAATATAAATATTAAATATTAAATAAAATATTAAATATTAAAAATATGTATAATATACTTTTTAATTAAGTATTTGTTGGAAGAATATCAGTAAAAAGAATACAAGTAAAAAGAAATACAAAATGTGTAAGAAGTTAAGGAGTAAGGCACAGATCATAAAGTATGGGTGAATTGTGAGATATCATAAAGACTAGATATGTGGACTTCAACTCACAGAATTCCCCAGCCAGCATGGCTGGCTGGGGAATTCTGGGAGTTGAAATCCACTTATCTTAAAGCTGCCAAGGTTGAGAAACACTGCATTAAGGACTTGTGGTATTGTTAAATATTCTAAATCTCTAAAGAAAACCCAGATAGCATGGCCACCCATCTTGATTTTTTGACACACACACCCGCAGACACCCCCCAACACAAGCAGTGGATCTTGATCAAGGACCCCCCAAACATGAAAGCAATATTGAACAAAATATTGTGTTGTGCATGTTGAGAAAATATGGTATTCTGTAACTGAAGTGTTGAGAAATCACTCACAGGGGAAGGCGTTGTCATGTGGCAGAAGAGCAAACTCCTGCTTCTGGTGGTCAGTAATAATGTGCTTCTTAACAGGACCAAAAAAAGAAGGGGAAATTTTGGAAACAGTAGGCAGAAGATAGGAAGCAGGGGCAGGGGACCACCTGTGACCCTTTGTCCATCACCCTTTTTTCATATCAGTTATTATAGCAGGTCACCAGTTTAAGAATGAGTTCTGTTCCTAAGTTTGTCCTTATGTCGAATTTGTATGTGAGTCAGAATAGTTACTTAGCATCAGTTAGTCAAATGTTTGTTTTAATATATAATATATATTTTACCTTTCTATGCCTGTAAGAAACACTTCCAAATACACTAAAACATAGCTTTCCAAACTGTGTGTCGGGACACGTTAGTGTGTCGGCTGCAGTGTCTGGGTGTGTCGCGGCTGCTGCTGCCTCCAAGCCCTGCCAGGATTCCACGCATGTCCTAGTGCCTGCCTTGTGCCTTGCTGCCTCCAAACCTGCTGTGATTCCGCACAGGTCCTAGTGCCTGCCTTGTGCCTTGCTGCCTCCAAACCTGCTGTGATTCCACGCAGGTCCTAGTGCCTGCCTTGTGCCTTGCTGCCTCCAAACCTGCTGTGATTCCGCACAGGTCCTAGTGCCTGCCTCGTGCCCTGCTGCAAGAGTGTGTAATGAAATGATGCCTTGCTGTAAGAGTGTGTCGTGAAATGATGCATGTCTAAAAAGTGTGTCACCAACATGAAAAGTTTGGAAAGCTCTGCACTAAAACATCTTAAACATAATAATACACAAAGTAGTATTGTGCATTTAACTCAAAACACTGTACTTAACTCAAATTTTTAATATAATAGGCTTTACGGCAGTCCGTTCTGAACTAGGAATCATCCGTAAACCAGGACGTTCTTAAACCAGGGACCTGCTGTACCTTCTAATCTTCCAGGTGATGCGTTGAGCTGTTGACTTCTGGCGCCTTTCCCCAGAGATGCTTCACTTCCCATGGGGTGTGGCGATTTTCCTTCCGTTCCTTCTGGGCCAAGCTCTTGACCCTCCTGACTCTTGCTACGATGCTAACCAGCGCCCGCGCTACTGCCTGCCTGAGCTGTCCGAACTGGCATCAGGCCGCCTGGTGGAAGCCTCCAGTACGTGCAGCGGTCCTCCTGGGCGATTCTGTGCCTTTCGGGATTCGACCGACCCAGCCTCCAAAGTCTGCCAGCGTTGCCAAGAAAACACCCACCAGTCAGAGCGTCTCACCGACAGCGACGGCGATACGACGTGTTGGTGGTCTCAGCCGGCAGGCAACGCCACGCTTACTTTGGCTTTGGGGCGGCGAATGGAAATCCTTTACGTGGCTCTCCGGTTCTGCTCCCCACGGCCAGAATCTCTGGCCATTTACAAGTCCATGGACTACGGACGCAGCTGGATGCCTTTTCAGTTCTTTTCCACCCACTGCTGGCGGCGTTACCATCTGCCGCCAACCACCACCATTGTGAAAAGCATGGAACATGAGGCAGTTTGTATCGAGGCTCAAACTGTGCCCAAGCCTCTCGCAGGGGGGCTGGTGGCCTTCATGCCCCTCGCAGGCCGCCCTTCGGCCCAGAGGTTCGAGTACAGTCCTGTGCTCCAGGACTGGGTGACAGCTACTGACCTTCGCATGTCCCTTGACCGCATGCACTCAGCCCGGACACTGGGGTTGCGCAGGAAAGAGGCATCCTATGGAGTAGCCGAGCTGCAGGTTGGAGGCAGATGCAAATGCAGCGGACATGCCTCACGGTGCACAGCTGGGAAAGATGGAGGGGTACCCCAGTGTGATTGTCGGCACAACACAGCCGGCCCTGAATGTGACACCTGCAAAGCTTTCTACTGGGATAGGCCCTGGCAACGGGCAACCCCCAAAGATGTTCATGAGTGTGTGGGTGAGACTGTGGGGGAGATGGAGCACACCTGTCTGAGGATTTTGTGTGTGCTTACAGCAGAGCTGGGATGAGCTACAGGTAGTCCTCACTTAACGATCGTTCATTTAACAACGGTCTGAAGTTACGACGGGCTCGGAAAAAGTGCTTTATGGTCTGTACTTGCACTTACGACCGTCGCAAACCGTCGCACCACCCCCAAGGTCACGTGATCGCAATTCAGGCACTTGGCAGCCGGCTCCTATTTACGACCAGTTGCAGCATCCTGAGGTCACATGATCGCAATTTGTGACCTTTTTTGCCGGATTCCAGCAAAAAATGTCCATTGGGGAAGCTGGATTCGCTTAACGACTGTCATTAAAATGGTCGTAAAATTGGGTCCAGTCACGTGGTGACTCACTTAACAACCACACCGCTTAACAACCAATTTTTCAGTTGTGATCGTTAAGTGAGGACTACCTGTATTTGGAATTCTGCAGAAATTCAGCCCCATTTGCACATGGTCCTTCCCAGCCTGAAGCACCACCAGATAGATTTTGCTATGGGCACTTTTCCAAAGCTTATTCATTCCACCCTGAGAAAAACCATCCATCTTGCTGCTTGTTTGTTTAGAATAGGGGTCAGCAGTCTTTTCAGGCCCCAAGAAATAGTTTTTTAAAGAATGCCCAAAATCTCATGAATTCTCTACATTTTAAGAGATCACTGGAAAAAAAGAATGGCCGAGCTGTGGTGCCGTTCCACCAAAACTATGTGAGAATGTGGCACCCACCTAAATCTCATGAGATCCTGTTTTAGAGCCCGAGTCAGCAATCTTTTCACGCATTTTAAGATCGTTGCTGGACTCTCCCCAATTGTTTTTTTTTTAAAGTCCAAAATCTCATGAGGTCAGCAATTTCACCACAACCTCATGAAAACCTGGCATCTTTATCTGAAATCTCATGGGATCTCATGCAAGAACACTGAAATCTCATGATGTGGATGATTTTGGCCGTTTTTTAAAAACACTGTAGTTGATTTTTTAATTTACGTATTTTGGCATTCCCTTGATGCCACCTAGGGGCACCAAGGGTTTTTTGGTACCCATGAGCAGTGAATTGCTAATTGTTTAAAGCAGTGTTTCTCAACCTTGGGAACTTTAAGATGTGTGGATTCAATTCCCATGCTGGCTGGGGAATTCTGGGAATTGAATCCACACATCTTAAAGTTCCCAAGGTTGAGAAACACTGCTTTAAAGCATTTGGTCCTTTTTTTATGGGGGCAGGCAATTCCTAACATTGGAGGGTTTTTTCACAGGGGAAAGTAAAAATAAAAAAAAGTCCAGATGGTGGCCATGATATGATTGAAGCTTGGCCCCTTTTATTTATTTACTTATTTATTAAATTTATAGGGCCGCCCATCTCACACAAGATGACTCTGGGCGGCATACAATAAAACCAACAATTAAAACATATTACAGACCACTTAAAACAATTCAATTAATTAAACATAAATAAAAACAAGATTGTGAGAGTGTTAGAATTGGAATGTTATACATGATGCAACCAGCATGCAGGATTCCTGTTGCCAGGGGTTCCCCAGGCCTGTTGAAAAAAACACGTTTTAAGGGATTTCTGGAAAGTCACAAGGGTCACAAGGGGTGGGGTGGGGTGAGGTTAACCCCGTGTTTCTCAACCTTGGCAACTTTAAGATATGTGGGCTTCAACTCCCAGAATTCCCCAGCCAGCCAGCCATGCTGGTTGGGGAATTCTGGGAGTTGAAGTCCACGTATCCTAAAGTTGCCAAGGTTGAGAAACACGGGGTTAACCTATGTAGCTGCACAATGAACGTAAAAAAGGAGCAGAGTTTGATCACTCTGTTGCAACCACCATCTGGACTTTTTTGACACGTCTCTCCCCCAAAGACCCCCCTGGCTTGGAGGGCTGGGAATACTGGTGGAGGTCCAGGGGTGGGGTGGAAAGAGGTTTTGGGCAGAGTTGGAGGAAGCTGCCTGAACTGATGAGCCCCCTTCCTGTATCCTCAGCCTGCAACTGCCACCGCCATTCCCATCGCTGCCGCTTCAGCATGGAACTCTTCAAACTCTCGGGGCGCCAAAGTGGGGGCATCTGCTTGAACTGTCGCCACCACACGGCCGGGCGCCATTGCCAATATTGCTCGCCGGGCTTTAAACGTGACCTCAGCCACCCTGTGACCAGCAGCAGAGCCTGCAAAGGTGGGTCACGCCCGGATACCCAGAGCATCCTTGCCAGGAGGGACTGCAGAAGGGGGTCAAAAAAGCCAAGATGGCGGCCAGGCCTGTGCGATCAAAGCCTGCTCCTTTTTTATGTGCTTTGAGTATGTGTCATACACAGAAAGGGGCAGGGCTTCAATCACACAGTTACAGTCATCTTGACTTTTTTGACCCCACCCTGCAGATGCACCTGTTGTCCACAAATTGAACTTTTGGATTCGTTACGCGGCGCAAAGGACCAAAAATCACACCGAGTCGGAGGACTGAGTTCACACGTTTATTGTAGATCTACACTAAAGGTGGTCTCCCACAAAAAAGGGGTGAGAGCCCAGAACAAAGGCAGTCAACATCTTTTATGTATTCTGGAAGTCATTATCACAAATGCCATCTAAGAATTAAGGCTTCTAACTGGTCAATTTCTCAGCATCTGCGCAAAAGCCTTTACAAGTATCCATTTCTAATACTGCGGGGCTGTCCAGGTGCTGATCGTCCCACTCCGCTCCTCGGGCTACAAGCCCACCTCCGCCCTTGACTCATTTCCATTCTAATGAAGGCGATTCACTCGTGAGCAGAGCAACACGGGTGTCTAACAAGTTTGGTATGTCTGGCATATCTCTAAGGTAAAATATTTCTCAGCTAACATACAATTAAGCTAATGCTCCCGCACTAGCTCCAGCTCTTGCCAACCTAGCAATTCGAAAGCATGCAAATGCAAGTAGATGAATAGGTACCACTTCGGTGGGTAGGTAACAGCGTTCCATGTGTGTCATGCGGCCACATGACCATGGAAGCGTCTTCGGACAACGCTGGCTCTTCGGCTAACAAACGGAGATGAGCACCGGCCCCTAGAGTCGGACACGACTGCACAACTGTGCGGGGGGAACCTTTTTAACATACAATTAAACGCCTGTGTTCTCTCCTTATCTTTGGGGCAGCAGCAGCTGACTGAAGCGTTATTTTATTCTCTATCTTGTCCTTCCTTCCTTCCTTCCTTCCTTCCTTCCTTCCTTCCTTATTTATTTATTTATTTATTTTCTATCCCACCTTTATTATTTTTATAAATAACTCAAGGCGGCGAACATACCTAATACTCCTTCCTCCTCCTACTTTCCCCACAACAACCCTGTGAGGTGAGTTGGGCTGAGAGAGAGTGACTGGCCCAAGGTCACCCAGCCGGCTTTCATGCCTGAGGCGGGACTAGAACTCTCAGTCTCCTGGTTTGCCATTGGCTCCTTCCTAGGGCTGAGAGACAGGGACTGGCCCAAGGTCACCCAGCCGGCTTTCATGCCTGAGGCGGGACTAGAACTCTCAGTCTCCTGGTTTCTAGCCCGTTGCCTTAACCACTAGACCAAACTGGCTCTGCATTCTCTCCTTATCTTTGGAGCAGCAGCAGCTGACTGAAGCGTTCTTTTATTCTCTATCTTGTCCTTCCTTGCAACATTCACAGCTGCATTCAGACTCCCTCTCCCCCTCTGACGTTTCTCAAAGGTACTCACATCTATATAGATCAACATTCTGATCCCTAATTGAGCCCAACACACCTTTTTTCATTCTGGAGTTTTCAGCTCTTTATCAATAAGCAAGATAATTGTGCATCAGGTGAGGTTTTGTCTCTAACATGCTTAGGAAATGGCTTCCAATGGGTATTATAAGAGGGGCGCCACTGCAAACACAACATTGGTTTATCAGCCTCCCCTTACCTTCCCTGGGACCTGAAATCTGGGATATTTGAATGCTCAGCCAAATGTTTTGGGTCAGGAAGTTTTGAGAAATTCTCACAAGGAGAGGGTCCAAAAAGTCAAAAGGTTGGCTACAACCATACGATCAAAGCCCCACCCTTTTTTATGGGGTTACGACCCCTGTAAAAAAGGGGTGGGGCTTTTATTGCATGGTTGTGGCCACCATCTTGACTTTTTTGACACCCCTGTGGACACCCCTGGAGTGTATACAGAGAGTCAAAGTCATTTGAATGATGTCTGCAATGGTTAGGATGCACGAAAGCCGCCCTCTACTAAATTCGTATTTCTTATCAAGACCTGCTGAGTTGCCTTCTAAACACCACAAGCTTATTCCCTTCCCTCGAAACTTGCCTCCAAGGCTGAAGTAATGACCATGCCTTCCTTCGGTGTGAAACCATGGGAAATGTAGTGTGCTGGGGGGGATGAGGACTGTCATGGTAGCTCCTCCCTGATTCCCTTGAGTAAAAAAAGCCAGAATGCGTTTCGTAGGCGGGCTTGCCTCCTTTTAATTTTGCTGCTGCTGCCACGGTGCTTTGTTTATGAGTTAGCAGGATGAAGGAATCCAGACATTTGGGATCCTGTTTTATGGCTTAGGGCAGCCTTTCTCAACTTTTTGACCCTGGACATTGCCCTAATATTTTTCAGGCCTTGGAGAACCCCTGCACATTCAGGCTTAAATATAGGCCAGAAGTTACAAAATTATTGTATCTGTTTCACGGGTAGGCCTGTATATATGCATTAACAGTGTTCTTAAACTAAAAATAAAGAATGAGAGTTACCTCTTTAATGTGAAGTTGCCCGAATTTGAAATAATTTTTTAAATAAATCGTGATCTCCCAGGGAGCCCCTAGTGACCTCTTGCAGAACCCTGGTTGAGAAACCCTGGCTTAGGGCAATGTCTGAATCTAGGCAACTGTAGCTTGTCAGAAATCCATGGTTAAAAAAACAAACCCATGGCTTACCCTGATGTGTGAACCCAGTCACTATGGACAGGAGAGGGAGTTCTGGAACTTTCTCTCTTAAAGCCACAGCACTGGGAATGTTTGCAGTCCTGTACAGCAACAGCACACGCCTTTTAACCGAAAAGGGAGGAGGGATAGACTGTTGTGGAGAGGCACACGGTATTCTCATTCTGTACGTAACTCCTCCAACTTTTTCCTTTCCAGCTTGCCAGTGTCACCCTATTGGGGCCATCGGGGCCATTTGCAACCAGACCACCGGGCAGTGCCAATGCAAGAACGGAGTCACCGGCCTGACCTGCAATCGATGTGCCCAGGGTTTCCAGCAAAGCCGCAGCGCTCATGCACCCTGCATTCGTAAGCTTTGCTTCTTCCTTAAACTTACTTCCACGTCAGCCTTTCGGGATGGCCCAGCCCACATCTGGGCAGCACTTCATTTCTTGGGGTCAGTTTGAGAATGAGACATCTTGGTACCACCTCCCCCAACCTGGCACCTTCCAAGTGGCACACTGTGCCTGGTTAAGCATGAGATTAGCAGCCCCAATACACCTGCAGGGCACCAAGTGGTGGAAAGGGACCTTAACACCTCCTCTGCCCCTTGGGTCAATGGGGAAGAAGAGCTGTGATGAATGAAGCCAAGGACCTATTAAACCTAGTTTCCTTTTTGTTACATTTGCTAACCAGAGGCTTCAGGGAAACTCCATTAAAACCATTGTGTAGCATTGCTTGGGATGGGAAGGGTAATAGCTCCTCTTGGGGTTGGCTTGTGCCATAGAGTTCTTTTAAATATAACCTCGTAGCCTCTTGGATTTTATATATTTATATCTAATTTATTTTTTAGTGTTGTTATATTGTATTTTATATGTTTTTAATTACTACATTTGTTGTAAACCGCCCAGAGTCCCCCTTGTGGGGGGAGATGGGCGGTGATAGAAGTTGGATGGATGGATAAATAAATAAATAAATTGCAGCGTTGTTAGCAGGGCCACGCAACACACCTAAAAAAGAGCCAGAGGGTCAATCGCACAGTCAAGGCTGCCATCTTGACTTTTTTGACCCCTGTCCCCATGGAGGCCCTTGGTGTTTGGACCAGCAGTCTGGGAAGAGACACCACTGGGAACCTCTCTCCTCTCCCGCATAAAACCCAGTTGGGCTACTAACTAAGTGCCTGGGAGGAATGGCAGAGAGTTATATTATATATTTTTAATTAAAATTAGAAAGCTGCAGTTCACAGGTAGGCTGCCTCTGAAGATGGAAGTTCCATCATGGATAATAACCATTCATCATTCCACGTGCCTTGAATTTGTCTCATGCTCTCCTTGTCTATATTTGCTCTCTGATGCAAAATTACATTTTTCTTAACAAAAAAATCAGTAGAGAAGCCACCATTCCTTTGATTCTATTCACTTCCACAAAGTAATATCCATACATATTTTGTTCCGTACACACACAAACACAAACCATAAAATTGTTAGAGATCGGGTTTCAACCAAGCACATCTCACACACAGACATCCTCTGCTGTAACCTGATCTCACTTGCTGTGTGTGGGAGGGGCTGAATCCCGGTTTCCTGTTTCCTGTTCCCTTCTCTTTCCTCTTTCTGCTCGAATCTCCTACCAAGGAGCATGGCAGCCATGGCTGCTGCCTCATGTTGATCATACTTCCATCCAGGTGGGCCGCATTGGAAGCATGTGGTTCACGTCAGAACTAATTGCTTGCACGCATGGACAGTTTCTACTAAGGAACTGTGAGTTACAATAAAATTGTAAACTCTTTTTTTTAATGTAACTTTACATTAACGTGTGAAGTGTGTTTATTTTGTGTTTTGAACTGATTAAGCCTTGTGCAAGTTTATGGGAATGCTTCTACTCTGCTACATACTAATAAGAAGCTGCATGGAGTTCTGGTACTACCATCCCAGAATTCCTACAAAAATAACCATATTTTTTTTCAGCGTGGACATAGAATCATGATGAATGGGAAATTCATCCCACTCATCCTTCCAGCATAGCCATAGGACTGGAAAGTATTGTTTCCCAATTTTAAATCAGGAAGTGAGGTCATGTCTTCCAGTAAACCCTTGATCTTTCTTACAAGGGATACTGAAGGAGGCAATCAGAGGGCATAGCAATCTCTAGTGCACTGATGTAATGGAAGCTGGGCAGGCCCGCTCTGAGCTTCTGGCGATATCATTTTCAAAAGCACCAGTCTGGGGTGGGAATTTGCTGCAAAAATTTCTGGAAGATGAGAGAAGGCTCAAGTCTACTGTAACCATTTGGACTGGTATTATGCCTTTTCCTGTGGGCTGACTACTACGAAGATCAGCTTGGGAAGGTGGTGAACAATCCTTAGTGAAATCATGGAAACTCCAACAGAATTGGGGGAAAGAGTGGCAGTGATTAGGGTGTGGCCCTCCTCAATCTGTATAACATCTTGTACTTTTCTTTTTTCAAGCCGAGGCAGAGACACCGATGCCCAAACACATTTATCCAAATATGCAGATAGAACTCATTTATTCAGGCCTGAAAATGTCTCTTTTCTTGGGGAAGATACCAAATCCATTACTCTACATCTTACATCCCTTAGGAATTCAGGAAGAGATGACAACTACAGTAATCCCACCGCAGGAATGGAATGCAGGTGAGAAGAGAGGGTGTAAATATTATTTAATTTTTTCCAAGGAAATCAATTTTCCCTTTAAAAAGATTGGAAAGCCACATCTTTGGAAATGGAGCCCTTTTCATCTCCCATAACAAATTTTGCAACCCGACTTTGCTTAGGGAGAGGAGAAAAGCATTCTTCTTAGAGGCACTGTATAATTGTCAGGTATCTTGAAGAGTTTTACTTTGGCTCTGAAAAAAAGCTCCTGACTTAAATGAAACTTGGCTTTTGATCCATCCACACAGGATCTTTGCACATTTCTAGACTCATTTCCAGACTGTTCTGTTCTCACTCAGTTGCCTGTGTTCACCAGGTGAAGTGATTTATCTCTGGCTCAGCTGTGGTATATCCGGAATTGGGGGAAAATATCATTCTATTTGCAAGAATGAAACTGCACAGAGTTTGTGGGCAACCTGGTTTACAACTGATAGGAATTTCTGTTTCAGACAGCCTTCCAGTTCTTGGGCTTCAACTGATGCAGCATGATCTTCATCGGTCTGGAAAAGGGAAAGGGGGTTGACAGCTTCACAGCTCCCCCTTTGTAACAACTGCTCAGATTTTATTTTACTTATTTTTGCACGTAACCAGAAAAAAGGCATACTGGCCAGTTGGCTCCACATTAAAACTCAATGGGGCTTGATCTGTGCAGATGTATTTATTTATTTTTACTTATTTATTAGTTTTATATGGTCACCCAGTTCTCAAGAGCAACCATGGGTGACTTACAATTCAAAGAAACTTGAGTACAAGGAATTAAAAGCAAAGTAAAATATAAAATAATATATCATAAACCACCAGAATATAAAAAACAACAGGATACAGAAATAACAATAATAGCAGAAGCAACCAAGGCTAACTAACACATATCTCATTCAAAGGCCTGGCCCAATGCTTGGGGGAAGAGCCAATCCCATAGAGCCTTGTGGAAGGACAAAAGGGATGGGGCCATCCGAACCTCTGTGAGAAAGATGGCCCATAGGTGCTGCAACAGAGAAGCCATGTCCCCTGGGTCCCACCTGGTGACATTAAGTCATGGAAGGGACCTCAAGCATATCCACCCTGCCAGATCTCATGGGATAAGCACAGACAACTGTAGGTGATTCCTCATGTACCATGAACAATTTTGTGATAACCAGCACCTTGATTGTACCAGGAAGCTTTGAGAGAGCCAGCAGACAAAGCAATGTTGTACCAAGGTGCATCCACAACTACATATGTCACTGAATTGTAGACCAATTGCAGCTTCTGTGTGGTTTTCAGGAGCAGCCCCATGTACAGTGCATTACAGTAGTCTAGACAGGAGGTAACTAGGGCAGGAAGTGCATAGGGCCTTCCAGTCCAGGAATAGTGCAATTGACATACAAGGCAAATTTGTGCAAAGGCCCTTCCAGCCACGGCTGCCACCTGCTCTTCCAACAGGGACCAAGGGACCAAGACGACCTCCAAACTGCACACCAGTTCTGTCTGGGGGAGTGTAAACCCATCTAGGGCCAAAGGTGGAGAGTCCTCAGAGTCGGGGAACCCAAAATCCACAGCCATTCAATCTTGCTGGGGTTGAGTTGAAGCCTGTTCTTCCCTAACCAGACCCTCACAGCCTCCAAACACTGGGAAAGGACCTTAACAGTATCACTGCTGGCCTAGGGTGGAGACATACAATGGGATATCGCTGGTGTATTGATAATACTTGGCTCCATAGTTGACTGATGATCTTACCCAGTGGTTTCATGTAGATAGTAAAGGAGAACATTGATTGGCCCATGATGTTCTTTGCTGCTTCTTTGCGATGATGTTCACAGAGGTATGCCGGCTCTGTTGCCAAACAAAAGAGGCTAAAGCATTCTTTAAGTCCAGAACGTCCCTATAACATTCAGAAGCAGCTCAAACAAACACCTCCCTAATTCACGGGAGTATAAGAAGTGGGAGGAGGTACAGCACAATCAGACTCGCAAGATTCTGTTATAGCCAATCTCAATAAAATAGTTTTAGCCATCCAGCGGAGTTGATTTCCTGGTCTGGTCTACCTAGTGGGGCTGACAGTCAACCTGAGAACTGGTGAGAGGAACTGTGGAAGGGAAACGGTGCTGTGTCTTGCTGCAAGGCGACACACTTGGAAGCTAATTCAGGGATAGGTGCTTTCAAAATTTTGGGGACAACTCCCATAAGCTCCAGACAGCACTTGATTCTACCTGAGATACTAGGAGAGCGACAGGTTGCCCAATCCGTTCTGGTGAAAATAATATGTGAGACAAATAATAGGTCTTAACCGCTGTCAGATATTGCCCAGGAGAATGATTTACCTCTCTTATCTACCCTGTTTGTTCACCAGGTACTGAATGTCAGAGTCATTGTACACCACCACAAAGACGTGTCCACATGAACTTGAGGAACTATTGCAAGAAGGATTACGGTAATGTTTATTATTTGTTTGATATTCTACCTTTTCCCGCAGGAGCTCAAGGCACATATTCTCTTCTGCAGTTTTTTCCCATGAAAACAACCCATGGGGTAAACTCTGCTGAGACATAGTATTGGCCCAAAGTCATCCAGTCAGCTTCCACAGCTGAGGCTAGATTTGAACCTGGGGCTCCCCAATCCAACCACCTTAAGCACTACAGGCACTCCTCGCTTAATGACTGCCCTGTTTAGCAACCATTCAAAGTTACGACAGCGCTGGAAAAGTAACTTTATGACCAGTCCTCGCATTTACAACCGTCATAGCGTCCCCGCAATCACGTGATCGAGATTTGGGTGCTTCACAACCAGCAGGTGTTTATGACTGTTGCAGCATTCTGTGGTCATATGATCACCATTTGCATGCTTCACAGCCGGATTCCGACAAGCAGAGTCAACGGAGAAGCCAGCAGTAAAATTGCAAGTCACAGTCACGTGATGTCTCGCTTAACGACTGTGGGTGATTCGCTTAACAACCGTGGCAGAATTGAGGTCATAAATCCATCACGGTCGAGTGATGTCTTGCTTAATGACCACATCACTTAGCGACGGAGTTGCCAGTCCCAATTGTGGTCGTTAAGCAAGGACTACTTGTACACCCAACTGATGCACCATATCTCATTTCCCTGCCCACTATTTCATTGCTTATGAACCTGTGATAAAAAAAAGCAACTGGAGTGGTAAACCAGGAAGTGGTGTTATAACATGCCCCTCCCACACAATCAATCCAGGGAATATAGTTTCAAAAAAGGGAACATATGAAATCAGTAGTCTTCTTGCAAAAAGTGAGGCTGTGGCCCCCTGATACATCCTCTGTTAAAGCACCAGCTTTCTGGGAAATGCTGCTCTTCCAGGGGATGACGCGCCTGGTGATGACAGCATGGGGTTGGAAACTGGAACAGTAGATGGTAATGCTGAAGGGGTGGGAAGGAAAGAGACCTTGTGAAAGGAGTGATATCATAACTCCAGACATAGGGCAGGATCATATAACAGTTCACTTCCTGATAGGTTTCTTCCTCTCTTTTGGTAACCTTCACAATGCTGATGGCAGTTCTCCGTGCCCAGCTGTCGGCCATAGAGAAGTCTGGGACATGGTGGCAATTTACAGCCTCAGTCCTCACTGTCTACCGCCAGCGTCATGTGCCCATCCGTCGGGGAGAGCAGCCGCTGTGGGTCCCGGAACAAGATTTGGCGTGCCGGTGCCTACACCTCCAAGTGGGCAAATCGTACCTTATCATTGGCAACGATGACGAGTCACCTGACCCTGCCCGGCTAATCCTTGACAAAAACAGCCTGGCCCTGCCCTGGAGGGATGCTTGGGCACACAAGTTGCGGAGTTTTCAGCAGCAAAGCAGACGCGGAAAATGCTGGGGCATCTGAACCAGAGAGGTAGTGGAAAGCCGGGCTGAAGAAACAGGTAGGAAGTGGACTGAATGCGTAGAAAATCCCTAGTTTTACGCACCGTCCAACCCTTGGGTATAAAAAGCTGAGCCTAAACTGGAACGGATCCCGTTTTGATTTTAAAGTTTTAGTTCTGCATAGTGATGACCCTTCGTTCATCCTTCTGACAGACCTGGGGGATGAGAGCGTTATCCCCCCTTCGCAAGACGGAGGAACTCAGCTGAACTAGAAACTTGATTTTGGAGGGATTAATGGAAAATATTTGGGCATGAGAAGCTGCCTAAACTGGAACAAAGACGGAGGGTTCTTCCTTGCGACTAGGTTAAAGCACCATCCACCAGCTTCTGAGCCAGCAGGAGATTATCCCAGCAGAACATTTCAACTTCCCAAGCAGGCCCTATCCTGCCACGGGGACAATGCCAGCAAATAATGCTATCTTTATATACCACATAGGGGGATAGAGATTGGAAGAGTCCCCTGGGAGGGGCTTCTCTCCCCTCCCACCAGCCAGTGGGAAGACATTCACCAATCATTCTCCTTAAGGTATGATTGGGCTGGGGCAGAGGTGAAGTTCAGTTTTGACAGACAGCTAAAGCATCAGTCTTTGTCAGCTGTCAAAACCCAGTATTTTGGGGCAAGTCTTTTTCACCGCTACATTCAGAGGGGACCCCACTATCAACTGATATCAGCTGATAGTCCGATTTCTTTTGGTCATGAGTTTGGCACTCTTCAAGGGTGATGTCTAAATTAGTCAACAACCAGTCCTGACAGTAACTCTTCCTGTGAGCCCCTGAAAACAAAAAATATCAAAGTAGTTAATGGTTTAAATGTACTGTGCCTTTAAAAAAGCTGTATTGTGTCAAAAGATATTTTAAACATGGCAAGTTACTACATGCCCATAAAAGAGAAGTTCTCAGACACTGTGGTGTCAAGAACCACTAAAATTTCAAATAGGTTTGACCTTTCCCATCACCTTGATATCATACATTCTGCTCTAAATAATACAATTGAACTAAAGCTAAATTGAAACCCTTGAGAAATGCAGTGGTTTTGGAATGTAAGACTGACAGAAAAATGTTCCATATAAAGAATTCCCTTTGAGCTGGATGGCATTTCTTGATAATAAAAGGTTAGAAAATTTGTCCTGGTTGCTTGATTCAAAGAACTGAAGTCATAACAAGAAACAACTTGATATCCCTCCTGAGTGTGGCTGGTGAAGGTGGGAGTGCTTAGAATTTTTTCTGATTTAACTCGCTTCCTTTTTAGTATTGCTGATACAGTGCACAGATCATTAAAACAATTTTAAAGGTTTTACAGTTAAGCAACATCCACCGCAATCCCAACTCATTGGGTCGCTTTCCTACTTAGAATTGAGTTGATGGAATAAAATTTCCTGCCCCGAATCCTACTGAGCTAAATAGGCATATGGACACATAAACATTTGGGAGAAATCCTTATCCATAAATAACGATTATGAACATCAAGTTCTATTCAAATGGATTCAATAGACATTAAATGCTTCATTGGGTGCTTACTGGAGGTCCCAACGTTTCCAGTACAGTTAAGCTAAGCAAAAACCTCACATTTTTCCTACTCTGCCTGGACAACCTGGCTGTCCAGAAAGCCTACAGCAGTGTTTCTCAACCTTGGGGACTTCAAGATGGGTGGACTTCAACTCCCAGAATTCCCCAGCCAGCCTTGCAGCCACTGGCCTAGAGGGTGATTTTGTCAAGAATGGGGTTTTGCCTGTGCATGCAAACCTATCAGATGCACTCTTGCATGGAGAACAGCAGGAAAACACTTTGGGGCTATTCCAGAAAAGCTCTAAACCTATATTTAAAATGTATAGTTGAAGGCAGCTATAAACACCAGCAGGAACACACACCCTTCACTTGGGCACAGAGAGAATCTTCTAGCTGTGCTCCTGTCCTCTGAAGACGCCAGCCACAGCTACTGGCGAAACGTTAGGAACAAAAACTGCCAGAACGCGGCCACACAGCCCGGAAAACCCACAACAACCAACTATATTTAAAAGCTTCCCGAACAGGAAACAAAATTGGGGAGAGATGCACACTGAAGAAGCAGAGATCCCCCTCTCTCTCTCCCATTTCACCATGCAGCATTCTCTTCCCCCATACCACCACCACCACTGTGGTTGTTCAGGCTGACCTAGTTCTCCAAGTCAGGGAACAGTTTCAAACATCTGATGGATGCAAGGAGAGGACCAGGGTGTCCTGGGAGGCTCTGCTCAGCAAGGACCAGAGGGGGCCCTCCTAAAGTGGCCAATGGGTGCCAGGCTGATCCCATCCCTAGGGGTTCATTGTGTTGTCCCTGTTAAATGTGAAGGACGCAAAGGAAGAAAGAAAAGTATGAACATAATGTGGACCATCAGTAAACATTCAGAGAAAATGTATGTGTTAACAGGGAGGCGAGGATGGGCCTGGAGTACATTGCTCTATAATTAGTTGCTTCAGGAGACAACTGCCTTTAGATCCTAGAGTTGCATAGAAAACATTAGGGACAGAAGGATTTATTGACTTTGCATTTTAATTTAATTTACCTAATCTGCACTTTCAAATTAATGCGCCAGCACAGTCACTCACACCTTTTTGTAAATTTTGTAATAGAGTTCTCCTGTCTGAAAGCAGCATTCAAAAATGTGCACATTTGTAAACAAACATATACACACACACACAGGCATATTTGGGGAAATATTATGCAAACCGCATTTTTACAAGGGAAAACTGTTTGCAAAAATGTATCCAAAAATGTGCATTGAGAAAAGAAATCAGAAAGATGCAGAAACCGAGAAGAATAAACATACGACTGAAAAAAAGGAGAATCAGAGTGAAACCAGAACTGACAAATTTATCCAAAAGATACAAGGCTATGGTTAGGACTGTGGAGCCTTAGAATAGGGAATGAGCAAGATATTCCTAAATTCCCAGTGCAATTTTTATCTCAGGATGCAATCTTATACCCAATTACCAGGAGCAAATCCCCATTAAACTCATTATGACATACAGCAGGTATAGGAATAAGGCATGGAAAAGGTTGTCCTCTTTATTTAGACCAAGAATTATTTTGTGTTAAACTGTCTAACTTCCAGAGTTATTTCTGTTATAAAAAAAGGGCTTGTGATTTCTGTCTGAGAGGTTCAACTTCCACACAGTGATCCAGTGCAATAATTTTAATGTTAGGACTCAGCAGCCTGATTGAGACAAAGGGGGCTTTAAGGCTCTTCTTCACAGCCTCATTAGCGTGTATTCCTCCAGTGTGCAGAAAAATATGCCGGCGTAATTTGCATTACCCTGATGGCCACACTCTAAATTGCCCTCAGTAATGAGGCTTGCAAGTGATCTATCCATATAGCTTTACTGCAGGACAATTTAAGGGCAACCATTGGTAGATTCCCTGGCTTTTTTTCCCCTTCCACCCTGCATCAGTTGCCGGGGAAAAGCACTATCAACACTCTTCAGACGAGGGGGCAGGCCTAGGTGAGAGTGAGTGGGCGCCTGGGGTGGAAGCTCTAGGCCAGGGGTGGGCAACGTCAGGCCCACAGGCCGTATAAGGCCCGCGGGGCTCCCACCTAAGGCCCGCGGGGCTCCTGCCCGCAAACCCCACCCCTTCCATGCAATTGGCTCCCGCCCGCAAGCCCCACCCCCCAGTGCTTGTGATTGGCCCCCGGTCCGCGGAAATCCCAGAAACCCCACCCCCACCCCCCCCGGTCCCCAGTTATAAATATCCAAATGGCCCTTGGCAGAAAAAAGGTTCCCCACCCCTGCTCTAGGCCACCCTTCAAGTGGTCCAAGTGACAGAAGCTGCACTATGTCAGTTACCTGTCACTCAGGTTATTGCTGTTTCTGAATACAGGTCTATCGGTTTTCTGGAAACCCAAATGACATGAGGACTGGGAAACCGGTCTACGTGTCTTCTGGAAGATTAGTAAACTTCTGTCCAAAAACAGTCCAGGAAGGGTGTGGGGTGAAGCTCCTGGCCATCTCCCAGCCCACCAACCTGGAAAAACTGGGGAATTCTGGGAGCTGAAGTCCACACAGCTTAAAGTTGCCAAGGTTGAGAAATACTGGTCTAGCAGGTATTGGGTTCCTGCTAAGACAAAGTAAGGAAATAATTAACTAATCTGGGGTTAGGGCTGGAAGTTTGTTATCTCACAGCTCATGAGAGTAAATAGGAAAGACGCCAGGTTTGTGATCAGGCTTGTCAGTGGTTCGAGACCCAAGCGCCAAGTGACAGTAGTGAGCTCCTGCACTCGCCCCAGCTCTTGCCAACCTAGCAATTCGAAAGCATGCAAATGCAAGTAGATGAATAGGTACCACTTCGGTGGGTAGGTAACAGCGTTCCGCGACGGTCATGCCGGCCACATGACCGTGGAAGCGTCTTTGGACAGCGCTGGCTCTTCAGCTAACAAACAGAGATGAGCATCGGCCCCTAGAGTCGGACATGACTCTGTGGGGGAACCTTTACCTAGCTTGTCTGAGCAGATTCTTTTCCAGGTGTTAATTTTAAAAAAATGCCATGTTGTAATTTCAATTAGGAAGTACCTCATTACACTGAGAATAAGCATTATTTGTCATAGGAGATAACATATTTGTAGAGAAAAAACTCGATGTATAACCAGGTATGTTCCCAGCAGCCAACTCCTGATCAAAAATATTTTTAAAGTAAGAACATTGACCTGGGAGGCCCCAATTCAAATGCTATGACTCACCTGTTGCCATTGGGCCCCCAAATTATTGGGCCCTACACCCTCACTTTGAATTCCTGGTGGTTAAACGCCCATGGAAACCAATCCAAATTTATTTTGTATTTGTACAAATAGGCTCAGACTCTCATTGTTCCCATCTGATGTTTAAATCAGCATCACCATCTAGTGGACAGTTAGGAAAGCTATTACTATTTCACTTGCAACTGCTTTTTTTTAAACACCCACAATACAGGCGGATAACACTGTAAAAAATATAATTAATGTCTTGTAGAAAAAAAGAGTCATGGAAAAACAAAACAGAACTTTTGGTTTTTATTTATTCCATGATTTTAAAACAAAATCCCTGCATGAAGAAAAGTAGCATGTGAAGGAAAAACTAAACAGAACTCTTTTTCCAAATTATTATTTTTTTCTTGCTGCTTGTGAAGCAACACTCAAATATGGAATGCTACCACCTGGGATTGCATAGTTCAGGAAAAATTCTAACTTTTCTGTTTTCTACTGTCTTCACACACTGGCCCTCTGGTTATGGTAGAGACTTAAGGGCACAAAGCACGAACCTGCCCAGAAATCCAAAATATTGCAAGGACTTGGGATTCCTATACTGTAATTAACAAGAGTAGGGCCTATTGAATCAAAGATAATATTCTAGTTCATAAAGATTGGCATTTTTGGACTGCAACATTCTCCCCACCCAAAACTTCAAGTTTCCTGGTGGCTTCCACACTGGAATTCATCCCAAGGAAATTTGATCTCTAGGCCATTCATATTTTCCTGGTAGAGGTGGTAGAAACCAGCACTCTGTTCTGCAGTAAAATGAGTTTTCCAGTCCCCAGAAATCCCTACAAAGGAAGGGAAGGAAAAAGGTGAGATCCTATGTTTTATACTATACCAACTTCTGGAAGTTCACTGAACTACAGATTTTCTCAAAGCTTTCTGGTTTTTACCTTTCCTGAGGAAGGTGCTGATCTTTTGATCCATCACATCTTCAGGAACCAGGCTGTAATTCACCATCTTGTTGTTCTTCATCACCCCAAAGGAAGCGTTTTCCACCACTGACTCAACTGCAGCAGGATCCAAATTCTTGCCTAGGAATTCACAGATGCGAAGAATGCTGCCATGTAGATCCTAAAGACAGAAAATCATGAGGAAGAGCTAGACCTCTTGGAGTGGGGCAACAAGGAAGGAAGGAAGGAAGGAAGGAAGGAAGGAAGGAAGATAATAAGATAGATATAGATATTTAAATAGTCATCTACCTGCAGCAATTCATCATAGACCAGGAGGAGAAACTTTGTCTCATTCTTGTAGGCCAACCAGCTTTTGACATGATCAAACCAGGAGCCAAAGAGAACTGGGGTAAGCAAATAGAGAGGACAACATTTTTATTTGCTTGTAACTGCATAGAGGGGGTGTGTGGCTCAGCGGGTAAGACGCCAGGCTTGTTGATCGGAAGATAGCAAGTTCAGAGGTTCGAATCCCTAGCCCCACGTGATGGAGTGAGCTCCTGCACTAGCCCGAGCTCTTGCCAACCTAGCAATTTGAAAGCATGCAAATGCAAGTAGATTAACACTTCGGTGGGTGGGTAACAGCGTTCCGTGCGCATCATGACGGCCACATGGCCGCGGAAGCGTCTTCAGACAACGCTGGCTCTTTGGCTAACAAACGGAAATGAGCACCGGCCCCTAGAGTCGGACACAACTGCACAAATGTGCGGGGGGAACCTTTACCTTTACTTAACTGCATAGATGATTTTAAGATGGTAGGCAAAATAACTCTGGAATTGGAAACCTATATGCACTTACTTAACAGTGAATCCCACTGACCCCAGCAAATCTGGCTTCTACGTAAATGTTTGTAGCAAAAGGAGGGAGGTACTACCCTCCAGATGTTCTGGATTACAATTCCCACAATCCCTTGCCATAGGCTGTGGTGGCTAAGGCAACGGGGAACCAAAATCCAAGACATCTGGGGGAAGGACCGTGTTGCCTACTCTTGTCTGACAACTGACAAATTAACTTTATCACTAAAAACCACCATTTCAGCCAAAGGGAAGAATGCGAAGGAGACAGCCAGGAGCTAAAAGTTCATCTGACGGAATCCATTTGTTATCATCTAACAGACAAAGCAGATTGTTAGTGCAGACTTGACATCAACAGACACTTAGCACACAGGAGGACTCTACAAAGGACTGGCATTTTGCTTCATCAGAGGGCATAATTTAATTGGTTCCAGGTCAGGTAAAACATGACCCAACAGAACTGAGAGAGGAACAATCAGATTTACCAACTGTATCTTATACATGCCAGAGGTCAATGCTGTGAGTTATGAGGAAGTTAAAAGCAGGTCAATTTTATGTCAAAAAATAGCATGTCTCATTATATAAAGAATGAAAACAGTAAAGGAGTTATAATGAAGAGGCTAAGATGGATGGGCGAGCAAGATTTTGGTGGGTGAGGAAGGACCTTCTGAGGATTTCAGAGGGCACGATGATGATACAAAGTGGGCAGGGCCCTGATGGCCACAGCCAAAATGGCCTGTTTCTCTCTGGACCTGGGGTTGATTTCTTATCATTTTTAAACCAGGTTGAATTATTTTTAGGACTTAGTCTACATTTCTCATCTATTTCCCACCTCAAAATGCAGGGAAATGGCACCACTAATTTGGGGCAATTGTGTTTGTTGGTGACGTCGGGGGTTCCAGATCAACATGGGACCTTGGTTGTCCATCCAAGACAGACTTGCTCAGATGGTATGTGTGAAGGGGAAAGATGGATCCTCAAGTACAATAAAAGAAGCGGGGAGATTATAGTCAATGAGCAACTACTGACGCTGACACTTTCTACTAGGGATTCCACTGCCTTCTGTGAACAAACCATGAGTCTAAATTTCCAGCCTTTGCCCACATACTTTTCCCTGCTGAAAACAGCTCAATGAATTCTCCAAAATCCTCCCTATACTCCAGAAATGAAGACATCTTGGCATAATGGTAGAGCGATACACAGACATCCTTGGGGTCACGGACAGTGTAAATAGCCTGGAAGAGAAAGTTTCCAAGTGTTGGAAGGTCTTTACCTCAATGGTTCTTCCCATACTTCCTTCCCAAGGTGCAATTTGCTGGGGCCAGGAGGAAATGTCAATCTCTCTTACCAGTTATTGGAATGCTCCCCATTTGGTCGCTGGCTTATTTCTTAGCAGTGACAATGGGAGCATGCTTTCTGACACACAGGGTAAGATTCATCCACCACACTAACCCATCATGTGTCTCCGTTGATTTTGACTTAGTGTGTTAGCCATCATAGTTGCAAACTACAGTTTAGCATGTTGGCTGAAGACAGCCAATTGTGCCTTATTCAAGACACAATTGAATTCACCGTTAAACAATCCATGGCTTAACATGATGAGGAACCAATATTTTCTCTCTCTGTACACCCGCAAGAGATATGCACAAATGGAATCACCTTAGCTTGCGAAGAGAAGAACGTTTCTGGAAAGATTGTTGCGGGCAAATGAGAGCTTATGAGCCGAGGGCAGGGCCGGTTCTCCAAGTACTGGGCTGCTAACTTCTGCTCAAGCCAGGGCACCCGTTCCCAAGAAGGGACTGACTGTGAGAATGTGGGATCTCCATTGCTATAGATCAGGGTAAGAATTTCTTGCATCCAGGTTGTTCCTGGAAAAGGGACAAGAAGAACATATACTTCAACCTTACCCTGAGTCTGCAGGGAGTCTTTGAAGGTATCTACCAAAGCTTTTTGTAGGAGCAGTGGAGAAAATTGCCCCAGGTCTAGGATTTGAAATGATCCAGTGGATCCATACTTACAAGGAGTAGCACTAATCAGTTAAATAAAATCCCATGTATTATTTCAGTATTTTGGGTTTTCCTACATGTAGGCACTCCCATTAATTGAGCCACTAGTTTCGATGGACAGAAAACATGGAGGATGGATCTGTAGCTTGAATCATGTCAACTGGATTTCTATTTTCTCAGTGGAAACGTTTCGCTCCTTATCCAAGGAGCTTCTTCAGTCTGAGCAAAGTTGGTAAGGGAATCCTAAATATGTTTCTAGGTAGCTGTGTGACCTTACACCTGGGGCTAGGTCATGGTTATATTGAGATGTTATTTTAAGTCCTTTTATCAACTAAAGGAGGATCGTTAAGATCACCATGCTGCTGTTGAGCTTGTGAAATGGTCTTAATCTTCCTAGGCACAGAAGACAATGCAGGGAGGAATATGGGCGAAAGATTGTGCCTGAGGCCCCCACCTCTATTCAAGGAAGGATTTTCCAAGTTGGCATAAATGGATTCCTTGACCCCTCTATAGGTGGTTTGAGAGAGGGGTCAAGGAATCCATTTATGCCAACTTGGAAAATCCTTCCTTGAATAGAGGTGGGGGCCTCAGGCACAATCTTTCGCCCATATTCCTCCCTGCATTGTCTTCTGTGCCTAGGAAGATTAAGACCATTTCACAAGCTCAACAGCAGCATGGTGATCTTAACGATCCTCCTTTAGTTGATAAAAGGACTTAAAATAACATCTCAATATAACCATGACCTAGCCCCAGGTGTAAGGTCACACAGCTACCTAGAAACATATTTAGGATTCCCTTACCAACTTTGCTCAGACTGAAGAAGCTCCTTGGATAAGGAGCGAAACGTTTCCACTGAGAAAATAGAAATCCAGTTGACATGATTCAAGCTACAGACAATTCCACCTGGATGACTGAGAACCTTCATAGACATATGGAGGATGGATGGACAGACAGAGGATGCAATGTGCTGCAGAGGGTTCAAGTAGATATTCTGATCCTGGGTGTCTCATAGTTTTAAGACCACCCTGTCACCAATGGAAAGAACTGCAAATAGTTCAGACATACAGTATATCCAGGATCATTTTTTATTTTCCAACAAGGCATCTGTGTTTGCAAGGTTCTGACTCCGTGCACTGCAAGAACTGCTGGCTTATGTAATTTTTCTGGAAAAGTTCCACCTGTTACAGTTTTACTGTATCTGTCAACACGGCTGTTAAACTTTAAAATGTGCCTTGGCATATACCCTAGAGAAAAGAATGAGCTAAAGCAAAACATGAAGATATAAATTCATATATTTTCTTAGCCCCCACCCCACCCCACCTCTAGGAAAGCAGGGGATGGGCATTTGTGTGGCTCACCAGATTTGGGGTACGTGAGGTTGAAGACATCACTATCACGCACTTGGAAACCCTGGTGAGCATAGCGAACGCTCTCATCGCTGTGGATAATGCTGGGAAGAGTTATTCCTCCATACTGAATGGCCTCGGTGACCCGTTTGGCCATTGTTATTCTTCCGTGGAGGGAGGAAAGAGACACAAAGGAGATAAAAACAGGAGCATGAATGTGCTTCCAGTTCTCCAGCGCTGGGAAGGAGGGAACTCTCAGATGGAATTAAGAGGAAAGGAGAAGAACGCGATTCTATACTTTACCTTCCTTGCTCCTTCAAAACCTACTTTGGCCTCCTGGCTTCCACCACCCCACCAGACTGGTTTTTCTCTTCTCCCTGTCTTCCAGCCTCTTTTTCTGTCACTTCTCTCCTGACGCTTTGTGGCACAGACTGTGCCCAGAGAAAACCCTGGCTTTTATTTACAGAAATCTACAAAAGGAGACTTTGTTCTTTGAAGAGGGAAGACACCCAGCACAGTGTAATTAAGGTCACATGTATATAAGTTCACAAGTCTCCCTGCCGCCGCCCCCCCCCCCCCCCCACAGAAGCAAAAAAAAATCCTAATAATACTAAGAAGTAAAATCCAGACTCAGAAGAAATCTGCCACTGCTACCACCCATCTGTAACATTCCTTGCACATTTTGTTTTCCCACCAATGCAGTTACTGGAAAAGAATGCGGCTTTTTCCCCCCTCAGAATTATTATTATTATTATTTTGTTTCCCAATCCTGGAATGGAAAACAATGCTTTCATCAGTCTTGGCTTGTTGAGAAAAGGCCTTGGCTCCATGCTAGCCAAGCTCTGCTTTTCAAGGAATCCAAGCATCTGACTCTCTCCCTGCGCTGTCCTGTTTTAATTCTCTGGTAACTACTACAGACCCAGGACTCCTCACTGCAGCTCAGACTCCAGATCAGTGTTTCTCAACCTTGGCAACTTGAAGACGTGTGGACTTCAACAAGTTGCCAAAGTTGAGAAACAGTGCTCCAGAGGGACAGCTTCCCTCCATTCAAGGGTCCTCTGCTGTTCATTTACAGCAGAAGTGGGCCACCTGCAGCCCTCCAGATGCTGTTGGACAAGTCCCATAATCTCCCCCTGATGGCTAAGGCTGATGGAAACTGGAATTCAGCATCATCCAGAAAGCTGTGTGCGGTCCATCTCCAATTTAAAGGAATACCATCTTTTCTCCTGAAAAGAGGGCCATTAACAGATACAACATGCAGAAATTCAACAGATGAAGCTTTGAGGCTCTTGGGGCATAGATAAGCTACACAGGGATCCATGTCTCATCCGACAATCCAGATTGCTGCAATCTAAATTATCGATCCATCCACATCCTTAGGGCCCATCTTTTAACTCATAGAAATGATCTCTAACAAGAAAAGCCATGTGTTCAGCTCCCACCCACCCCACCCCCATCAAGGCTGTCAAACAAACCGAACAATTGATTGCAAAAGTGCTTTTGTGTCTTTTTAGTAACAGAAAAAACGGAGATATCCAAGAGCAGGCCCTCATCTCTTGAGAAGATGTTAAAGATCTGGGACAAGGGAACAAGTTGGCAAGCTAAATCTAACCTGCTGGAAACTTCCTTCCTTCCAGAAAAATCCAGATCTCCTGTTTCTGTCTTCTTCACACTGTAACCTGTAAAGTGCCAACAAATCATTGCAGATTAAATCAGAACTGGAAGACATTGTTCGTCCTCAGGTGAAGCATCTCATCATAGCCGAGCCTGCCACCACCCAAGGGGGTAGATTCCACAGCCAAACCATTTTTATGGCGAGAAACGTCTTCTTCCTGTTTCACTAACATCTGCTTCCCTGCATTTTACCCAGAGTTCTTGTCCTGCCCTCTAGAACAGGGAGCAACAGTTCCATCTTGGTCATCACTGGGCTATCTTTACCCTCCTTTCTGGCTCCTAAAAGCCCCAGGGATGTGGTGCTAAGGCAGTGAAGGTCAGGATGGGGTCCAAAAAAGTCAGCCCCTTTAGGGGAGTACTGGTTGTCTGCTGAGTCTGAAGGCGGCCTGTGAGCCAAAGGCTACCCACTTCTGTCCCGTTGACTAACCTTGAAGTTATCTGAAGATTAGTTATGTATCTAACCTTCTGCTTCTCTGTCTTCTCTTCTCTAGCATAAGCATACCTGTTAGATCTTCTTTTGAGGTCATTTTTCCTTACCACCACCCACTCTCTTCTGGTCGTTGTCCAGTTTATCAAAACCCTTCTTACAATGGGACACTTGAGCACCACAGGACCAAGTAGAACAATTACTGGACTCGGTGCTTTTGCTGATGAAGCCCCATCGCAAGAACTTTATTAGCAGCTGCACGGCATTCGTGGTTGGCTCCTGTTTAGCTTGCAATCTACGAAGATGCCCACATCCTTTCCACTTGTACAGCAGCCAAGCCAGTTTTCCCTCTTCAGTACTTCTGCCTTTTAAAAAAAAAAAAACCTAAATACAAGATTTTTCATTTTCCTACAAATATCCTTGATTTATACATGCAGTAAAATGCAGCTGGGAGTGAGCTGGTAGACTAATGAGAGAGTAAAAAAAACAACAACAACAACACTCCCCTTCACTCTGCAGGGGTTTTATGTTTGTTTGGTTTGGTTCCTTGTTAATGCCTCTCAAGTAAAGTTTCCTTCCAGTAAAACTCTAGCAGGCCCATCTAGAACCATTATCTGGATCAGCTGATATGATTCCATGCAGGGAATGAATTTCGTTTGGGAATAGGGTAGAATAGCCTGTCTGCTAACCACCGAATCCTCCCAGAGACTCCTTTGTGCAACGTTTCAGAGATGTTACCCAGGATCAGTAATAACTAACCCATTTTAGAAGGAACATGTGAAAATCTGAACTAATGGCACGCACCTATAAAGAACAGGATGATATATAGCTACCTAAAAATATAAGGAATGTTAAGCTTTGAAGATTTATTGGAGGGGATATTCCTGGACTTCACAGCATGGTGAGGCCTGTACAGGTAGTCCTCGCTTAATGACCACAATTGGGACCAGAATTTCGGTTGCTAAGTGAAGCAGTCATTAAGCAAATCCAACCCAATTTTATGACCTTTTTTGCAGCAGCCATTAAGCAAATCACCACGGGCATTAAGCGAACCACGTGGTTGTTAAGCGAATCACGCAGTTCCCTATTGATTTTGCTTGCCAGAAGCTGGCTAGGAAGGTCAAAAATGGTGATCACGTGACCACAGGATGCTGTGATGATCATACATGCCCGCAGGGACGCTGTGACAGCCGTAAGTGTGATGACCGGTCATAAGTCGGTTTTTTCAGCACCGTCGTAAGTCCAAACTGTCACTAAACAAATGGTTGTTAAGCAAGGACTACCTGTATGTTTCCTAGCTACTTGCTGGTATGATCAGGGGTCTTCCATGTGATTTCTGCACTGTCTGGCCAGCTTGGGGTGAGTCCTTCTTACTAATCTTCCCCAACCTATCATCTTCCAGATATGTAAGGAATGTAAGAATTCCATATGACTGTACTTTTGGTACAGAGAATATTCAGAAATGGCCCCACCATATTTACACTGGACATACAGACCACTGCACAGCAGAGCAGATTTCACACATTCAGCTGTGTGCCATCAAGTGTCAACTAAGAGGCACTCAAACACTAAAAGTTACTCACATGTGAACCAGATGTGACTAGGGCAGGTAGCGCTACACCAATCCAATCAGCTAGCTTCTCTTTGCCTTGAATTAGGCAACACGCTAGGCCAGAGCTTTCCAAACTGTGTGTCGGGACGTTAGTGTGTCGGCTGCAGTGTCTGGGTGTGTGAGGGCAGCTGCTCCTGCCTCCAAGCCCTGCCAGGATTCCGCGCAGGTCCTAGTGCCTGCCTTGTGCCCTGCTGTCTCCAAACATGCTGTGATCCTGCGCAGGTCCTAGTGCCTGCCTTGTGCCCTGCTGTAAGAGTGTGTCGTGAAATGATGCCCTACTGTAAGAGTGTGTCACGAAATGATGCATGTCTAAAAAGTGTGTCACCAACATGAAAAGTTTGGAAAGCTCTGCCCTAGGCCATTATATAATTTGTTTGGGTTGACTTAGTGTGTTGTGTGCGCTCAGAAATTATAGTTTATACATCATGGTTTACAAACTCAATAGTGGTTTAAGCAATCAATTCTGATTCAAAATCATTCTGTCTCTCCTGCTTTATCCACCTCTGCTGGAGAAAGTAAGAATTCTGTCGCATTTGCCCAGAGACTTAACTCCACCAGCACAAAGCTGCAATATGTAGAAATTCAACAGGTACATTTGCTTCTTTCTCATCTTTCCCCCTTTCTGGACAGGAAAACTTGAACTGCCTGAAATTCTCCTTATCGGACAGCTCTAAAATTGCAGTAACTCTGCTGGGAAAAGCCTTATTTTCACTTCATCCTTACTTATGCACAATTCCCAATAAAACTGACTTTTGTCTTCTATACAGACGGCTCCTGCTGTCTTAAATGCCTGGCGGGTCTCCCCCCCCCCCCATCCACCCCATTTTAGCTTCAGACACACTTCTTTTCTCAAAAGAAAACCCGATTTTTCTGGCATGGCTTCTTCTCCACCCGCCTTTGCAGTCTCTCACTAATATACCCCGATCCCTCCCCCAGGCCGGCGCGAAGCCGAAATCGGTGGCTCTCCGCCCTTCCTTTTTCATAACCTACTAAATTTCACTTCATTCCCACCGGACTCTGGCGTCCTGATTTTGCGATAACCAATCCAAGGAGGCCAGCTCTGGGCGGGACTTCCCTTCGCATACGTTTCTCAAGCTTTGCCCCCTAAGCGGGGGACCTTTTTTTTAAGGTGGCGAGATCCTCCCGGAGACGTCCGGCTCTCTGGCTGGCCGGCGGCAGCTCTCCCGTGCCCCTACCCAGCAGCCCCTGCGGCCAGGTGGTCCGAAAGCCAGAAGGGAGGGAGTCGGGCGCTCCATCGGGAGATGAAGATGTCGTGAAGCCTGGAAAGGCGATCTCAGAAGTAAAACTTTTTTGCAAGACGTGAAATTCAACCCCCTGCAGTAGTCCATCGTTCTGAGTCCTACAGATGCCACCTGACCTGTAAGACTCTTAACATGGAACCGGATGCCCACCACAACGGGTGTAGCCACCTCAAAAGGCTAAATCATGGCTTCTTGGACCAGTCATAGTAGCCTGATTCACATATTGCGCTGAGTCAACGTTTATAGCAACAAACCAAAGCTGGCTTCACCCATTGTGCTAAGCAATAAAACTTAACCACAATCTCTGGATTTGTACAGTAGGCTAACCATAAACTGGAACGTATAAATTCATTGGCTGGATTCTTGCAACACAGCCCAAATGCAATCAAATGACTATGGTTTGACATATGTGATGGAATGTGAGGGTGACCTTGGAAGGTGGGTGGGGGGAAGAGATGCTGCCTAGGGAAGATCAGATAAAAGAGAAAGGAGACCACAACAGAGTAAAGGCCACAGAAAGGCCCGCCCTAATTACTCAGGCGGTAAAAAGAGACGGTGGGAGATTTGTACTTTCAGACTTGCAAGATTCTGTTAATGTAGCCTTGCAATAAAGTAGAATGAGCTCATCTCGTCGTGTTTCCTGTCTGGTTTACCTGGGAGGGCTGACACATCAGAGAAACCTACCGAAATTATTACCATAAGCCTTATAGATTTGATGGGTCTACTATAAGTATGACTATATCTAGATCCAACTCTAGAAGAGATGTGATTCAATGTTTAATCTATTCCTCTGATCTCTTCCATTTTCCTTTCCTTGAAACCTCAATTCATTGCCTACTCCATTCTCTTTCTGCCTTACCAATGGTTTCTCTGAACCTCAGCTTCCTACTAAGGTGGGGTTTCAAATTTTTCTTTACCTCATCAGAACAAACCTCATCCATTCTACTGCTAAAACCAAGATTCTATCAGCTGCTTTTCAGCCAATCTGTGTCAATGGTGTCATTGCCAGCAGGACAACGTGGCATAGATAATTAATCTCTGAGGCTAATGAGGGAATATCCTGTGCAAGTCCAAATGTGAAAAACCACAAATGGAGACGCTTCTTGGGCCCTGACAAGCCTACCAACTTACTTTGGGCAACTTGATAGAGGCACTGCTGTTTGATCTGCTCTCAGTCCCCCTTCAAAATCCTATAATGGACAAAGGAGGAGCTGCACAAATATGTACAGGCCATCTGTTCAAAGGTTTTCGTATGGAAAGTTGTAAGGGGTATATCAGCAATTGCCTGCCCAAAATGAAATCATACCTCTCCTGCAGAAAGCATTAAAAGGTAAAGGTAAAGGTTTTCCCCTGCACAGTCGTGTCCGACTCTAGGGGGCGCTGCTCATCTCCGTTTGTTAGCCAAAGAGTGAGCGTTGTCCGAAGATGCTTCCGCAGTCATGTGACCGGGATGACGTGCACAGGTACCTATTAATCTACTTGCATTTGCATGCTTTCGAATCGCTAGGTTGGCAAGAGCTGGGGTGAGTGCAGGAGCTCACTCGGTCACGTGGCGCTCGGGTCTCGAACTGCCAACCTTCTGATCGACAAGCCTGGCGTCTTACCTGCTGAGCCATCGCGCCCCTTGCAGAAAACATTAAAAAAAAAGGTAAAGGTTCCCCCCGCACATTGGTGCAGTCGTGTCCGACTCTAAGGGCCGGTGCTCATCTCCGTTTGTTAGCCGAAGAGCCAGCGCTGTCCGAAGACGCTTCCACGGTCATGTGGCCGCATGACGCATGCAGAACACTGTTACCTACCCACCGAAGTGGTACCTATTGATCTACTTGCATTTGCATGCTTTCGAATTGCTAGGTTGGCAAGAGCTGGAGCTAGTGCGGGAGCTCACTCCGCACGCAGGGCTAGGGATTCGAACCTCCGAACTTGCAATCTTCCGTTCGACAAGCCTGGCGTCTTACCTGCTGAGCCACCACACCACACCCCACACACAGAAAACATTACATTTTGTTAAATTAAATTCCACGGCTCGGAAGGGAAAACTAATATGTAATGGTGGTGTCATTAGAGCAGCTGTAGGCAAAAACAAGGAATCAACACAGAATCTTTCAGGAAATAAACACATCTTAGGTTTTCTTGGCTCATCAACAGGAATATTTTTTTTATAAAAGAACTTTATTATTTTTCAAAGTATAGTTAAAATACAAAATAGAAAGTATAGAAAAGATAGAAAATGCAACTAAAGAAAAAAGAAAAAACTATAAAAGTGCAAATAGGCAGAAAACAGAAACGGAAAGTGACTTCCGACTTTCTCCAATACAGATATAAATTTACAATTATAATATCTTACCATTAGTTAAACCATAGTAACATTATTTGCGCGAGCAGTTATTGGGGCCAGGAGATCGGCCCATGTAACACCTCTGCTTCGCGAGCTGCATTGGGTGCCAGTTTGCTTCCGGGTCCAATTCAAGTTGTTGGTGATCACCTTTAAAGCCCTACATGGCATAGGACCAGGGTACCTGAGGGACCGTCTCGTCCCGATAACGTCGGCCCACCCCACACGTGCATGCAGAGAGGGCATGCTTCGGACCCCCTCAACAAGAGAATTCCATCTAGCGGGGTCCAGGAGGCGTGCCTTCTCTGCGATAGCGCCCGCCCTATGGAATATCTTGCCCCCGGAGGTGAGACTGGCCCCCTCCCTCCTGACCTTTTGGAAGGCCCTCAAGACCTGGCTCTGCCACCTGGCCTGGGACAACAGAGGTGGTAGTGCCTCCTGGGGTTGGCTAGCCCCGTAGCAACACTATCTACGCTACGTTCCCTACGTCCCCCATCTTGTATTTTATCTATTTATATTGCATTTTTTAGACTTTTTATTGTATCGTTTTTAACCTTGATTATTGTAACCCGCCCAGAGTCCCTTGTATGGGAGATGGGCGGGGAATAAATTGAATAAATAAAATAAAATAATTAAAATTATTTCTATTAAACCAAACCATTTAATCACTAAAACCCAAAATCAAAACTTCATTTTTTTTCTCATCAACAGGAATATCAATCTTCCGGAAGACCTGCAGTTGCTCTTCCATGAAGATGATATTCCCGTATCCAAGTCTCCCACTCCCCAAAAGAAGACATAGACTGCAAGTGATTTTGTTGGCTTGTTCATTGAATTTCTAGGCTGCTTGACTCCAGAAAGATGCTGGGAGAGATTCTACAGGAGCCTCTCCCACAGATACTGTACAGCCAAAATGGCTATGGAGGAGCAGAGCCCAATGCTTAATTATTGTAACCCGCCCAGAGTCCCTTGTATGGGAGATGGGCGGGGAATAAATTAAATGAATGAATGAATGAATGAATGAATGAATGAATGAATGAATGAAAGGAGGTTGGCTAGTTGGAGTCAAGAAGATCATGGCTTCCAAAAGCTCTTCCTCCAGATGCCCCAGAGCAGAGCTTCCCAAACTTTTCATGTTGGCGACACACTTTTTAGACATGCATCATTTTGCGACACACTCTTACAGCAGGGCACAAGGCAGGCACTAGGACCTGCGCGGAATCACAGCAGGTTTGGAGGCAGCAAGGCACAAGGCAGGCACTAGGACCTGCGTGGAATCCTGGCAGGGCTCAGAGGCAGCAGCAGCCGCGACACACCCAGACACTGCAGCCAACACACTAACGTGTTGCGACACACAGTTTGGAAAGCTCTTCCCTAGAAAGACCACATGGGAGATCTTCCTTCAGGGTATGTTGGGGTAAGCCCAAATTTTATTTCAGGACAACTTGGATCAGTTTCAGCCTGCCTCAGCAGGAGGCTTGCAATGAGATGGAATCTACACCATGAGGAAGGACCTCAGCAAGAGCAAGCCGGACACCTGGATGAGCTAAGTCAGACTGACAAACAAATTGCAGATAACTGAACCATGTTTTCCTGAATTAACACAATTGTGTGGATTCACACAACACACTGAACTGTAAATTAACCACTAACCATAAAGGCACAACGAATATTGAGCCACAAACTAACCAACTACCTTTTAGCCTAGCATGCTGTGTGCATGCAGCCATACACTTTTTTGAATTCCATGGAGGAAAGGAAAGAGAGGATACTAGATAGATAGATAGATAGATAGATAGATAGATAGATAGATAGATAGATAGATAGATAGATAGATAGATAGGACGTAGACTGATCTAGGATCCATAATTTTAAAGCCTGATTTCTCATACTGTTAATTCAAAGCACCCTTTGCTGTTGCTTAGCTGTATTTTGAGGATGACAAAATAACATTTCTTTTGCACTCACACTATAGCTACATTAGGTATGGCAACTATAAAACTACATAAAAGAAGATTTATCTGGTTGAATTAGGACAGAACACATCCCTAAGCAAATGTCCATTTCAGGGCATAACAACCCATGGCTGGCTTTGTATTGTTCATGCCACGGTATGCGCATCTGAATGTTTATCTAGGGCAGAGCCAAAGAGATGGGTTGTCACTTCCCCCATCAGGTCTTCCTTGTGGGCTCCTCAAAAACACCTGAACTCTAGAAAGGAGATGCTAGTTTGGGACCTGATGCAGTGGGAGCGGAGGTTTCATTCATTCATTCATTCATTCATTCATTCATTCATTCATTCATTCATTCATTCATTCAATTTGTATAGCCACCCATCTCAAACCAGTGACTCTGGGCGGCGAACCATCATAAAAACAATTAAAACGGTTAAACACAATACAAAAAGAAATTAAATACAAATAGCAGCCAAGAGATATTATAATCCGTCGGTGTCAGCACAACCAGGAAACAGGGTCGGGGTCGTCATTCACACACTCGGGGTCCCAGGCCAGGGCACAAAGCCAGGTCTTCAAGGCCTTCCGAAAAGCCAAAAGGGTCTGGGCCATCCTAGTCTCAGGAGGGAGGATGTTCCAAAGGGCAGGCGCCACAGCAGAAAAGGCACGTCTCCTGGTCCCCACCAGCCGACACTCCTTGGCTGACGGGACCCGGAGCACGCCCATCCTGCCGGACCAGATTGGACAGGTAGAAACAACTGGGAGAAGACGGTCCCTCAGGTAACCCGGTCCCAAGCCATGAAGGGCTTTAAAGGTGACAACCAGCACCTTGAATTGCACCCGGAAACACACTGGCAACCAATGCAGGCCCCAAAGCAGTGGCGTTACATGTGCCGAGTAGCCGACACCATTTACAACCCGTGCAGCTGCATTCTGTAACAGCTGCAGCTGCAGCTGCACTCTGTACTGGCTAAAGCTTTTAGGCACAAGGAGAATCCAAACATGGAGAAGTTTATCTCTTTCTGAAACCTGTCCTGCTCATTCCCACTTTTGTGTGCCTCTGCTCCCAACCTAGATCTTCCTAATACAGTCTATTTCCTCGGAAGTTGTTTTGCCCTCTCCACACAGTTGTGACATTAAAAAAACAAAACGAAACAGGGATCTGATCACATGGTTGCGACCGCCATCTTGACTTCCACCCTGCCCCAACCCCAGGACACCCCTGGCCCATCCAAATAGAAAACGTATTCTCTCCAAATTGGTCCGTGCCTTCAAGCTCACATTGCAGGTGTTTTGAGAAGCTGTGGACAAGCATGCTGGAGGTGCCAACTTGTCCTTTGCTAGATTCCATTTTTACCCCAGGCCTTCCATTGCTCCCAAATTGTCAAAAGGGGCTGAGAGTGCTGGCAAAACTGCTCAGGGACCAAATTTGGTCCAGAGTTCTCCAGTTGGTTCCTGTGAATCGGCTGCACACCACCTTCAGGGACGCGCAGCCTGCTTCTCACCCACCTTTCTGCAAGAGTGGAGTAAGGTGACATTTCGTTGGGCGAACTGCTCAGCCTGCCCCTGGAATGACACAATGGGCAAGAGAGACGTTATCTCACTGCACCAAGGTAAGTTGAGAGCACCGGGTTTCGGGAATCCACCCGTCTTCCAATCCACCTTAAAAGATCTCCCTCCCCCTCCCTCTCTCCCTCTCTCAATTGCATCTCTCCGGTCCCCAGGGCGAGAGGAAGGGAAAGAGAGGAGAGAAGATCCGTGCATTTTAGAAGTGGGGGGGGGGGAGAAGGAGGGGGGAGGCGGCTTTGGCTGGGAGATGCAGAGGAGAAGGAAGAGAGAAAAAAACAGGCGAGGGAGGAGTAAGGGAAGGGGAGCCCGGGAGGAAAAGAGGGGGGGAGAGAGGGAAGGGGGGAGAGATCTGAGATAAGACAGGGAGGGTCCCCCCCAAAATAAGGAGAAGTGGGGAGAAAGAAGAGGAACTGAGGAGGACGGCGGAGAAGAGGCAGGAGAGATTGCTGAGAAAGGGAAAGTGGAAGGAGAGGTGAAAGAGTGAGAAAGGGGGAAGAAAGCAGGAAAGGGGGGGGGGCAGAAAGACAGGTGGAGAAAGAAAAGCCAGAAGAGCAGAGGGAGGGAAAGCAGAAGGTAAGCCGGGGAAAGAAGGGGGCAGCTCGGAAGAGGCTAGTCCGCGGGGAGGGAGGGAGGGAGGGAGGGAGGGAGGGAGAGGCGGTGGGAAAGAAAGAAGGAAAGAAAAGAAAAGAAAGCGCGAAAGAAGTTAAGTTAAGGACGCCTCGGGGCAGCGGCGTCTCCTTCCCCCGCCGCCGTCCAGACCCAGCGCCAGCGCCCCCAGCCGCGTAGCGGGCAGTCCCGCCGCTCAGGCGCCGGGGGAAGGGCGAGGCGGCGGAGGGGGGCGAGATCTTCCACCCCCAACCCCCGCGCGCGCGCAAACTCTTCACGGCCGGAGCTCATTCCCCTCCCCGGACGCCACCCGAGCATCTTCCGCATCTAATTGACGTGGGCGGGGGGGGGGGGGTGAGGTGGTATCCCCAGGAGAAGGGGCGGGAGGAGGAGGAGGAAGATGGAGGCGTCGAGGAAAGAGACCTAGGGAGCGGGAGAGCGAGAGGGCATGGAAAGGGCAGGGGGCTCCCGAGGATGAGGGCTCTCTCTCGGGGGGCGTAAGGGCCGGCGGCGAGGAGGCTCCACTTCCATCTCCGGAGGCTGCGAACGGGGGTCTTTCCCGCGGGATGCGGAGGAGGGGGCAGCTCCAGGTTTAAGACCCCCTCCTGCCCCACCAGGATGTGGACCGGACCAGGCAGGGCGCTCTGCCTTCTGGGACCGCTGCTGCTGCTGAGAGCAACTTGTATGGCTGGTAAGAGAGAAAGAAGAGAGGGAGGGGGGCGGGGAGAAAAGATTAGCCTGGAATGGGTTTTTTTGGGGTTTTTTGGTGGTGGTGGTGGGGAGATTGAATTGCTTGAGGTAAACGGAAAGGGATTTCTCTGGAGGAAAAGGAAGAAGCAAACCCCGAGGGAGCGACAGTCAGGGGTAACCCTTCTCTTTCACCTCCGCCCCGATCTATATACAGGCACGATTTTTTCATTCGTGTTTGTGAGCATGTGTGTGCGTCTGCACCCTCACACCTAAAAGACCCCCCTATTTATGGACACTAGTTAATACAGATAAAACCAACCAATTGTTTGGAGGGGGAAATTTCCCTCTCACGTTCCCCCCTTTCATCCGTCTATGCACCTTTTCCGATACCCGGTTAGCCACAGCTTGAATTGTTCCCCAGGCTCAGATCCCGCCTGTTCTTTTCGGTCTCAGCCTCAGAACATGGCACATAGGGGCCCCAGTTTAGAGGCAAAAGTGTCTCTGAGCATGTGGAGTATCTTTCTCCGTGTGCCATGCTGTTGAGGAGCAGCTTTGATTTGTTCTCATCTCGGATGTTCCGGTGGCTGGGGATGTAACCTGCCCGTGTGAGTATCTCTTGTCTTAACATTTCAGCACTCTCAGTTTGGGTTCTGGAAAGGGAGGAAAGAGGAAAGGAGAGGAGAGGAGAGGAGAGGAGAGGAAAGGAAAGGAAAGGAAAGGAAAGGAAAGGAAAGAAGGAAAGGAAAGGAAAGGAAAGGAAAGGAAAGGAAAGGAAAGGAAAGGAAAGGAAAGGAAAGGAAAGGAAAGGAAAGTTTAGATTGTCTCTACGACAACGGGTGGCAAACAGAGATATATATGCCATTTCTTTGCTCCTGTCCTCTCACAACTGCCTCTGCTAATTTACCATTTTTCCTTCCATCTTCCTCTCCTCCCTCCTTTTCTAGTGCAATTTGTTCCTGCCAAGACCTACGAGGACTGGTGGGCATACAAGGAAACACTTCATGGAAGCTTTGTGCCAGGTACAAAATTCTCCATGCCTGGATGGTGGTGGTGGAGGACAAATAGTGGCTTGTCTTCTCCTTCTCTAGGTGTCTTTTTGATGGTCTCACCCAAGATGTTCCTCCCAGGTCCGTGACCTCTTCACGAGGAAGACATTTGCCATGATTTGACTTTCCTTGTGATCAAAGCGTGCATTGGGGCCAGTGAATTGCCTTCGTGTTTAATACATGCCTTTATTTTGGTCACAACATCCTATTGACCAATGCTCTATGGTTTACAGCCACAGGATATTGTAAAGATCAATAGCTGAGCCTGAGTTAGTGTTTCTCCTCATGGCTGATGATTTTAGAAGGGGGTATAGTTCGGCAGAAAACACTCGCTTTGAATGCAGAAATCCAGCTAAAAGGTACAGGCAGTGATTGGTGGGAAAACTTATGCTGGAAACTCTACTGTTACTCAGCCTTTCCCAACATGGTACCATCCAGATGTGCTGGACAATCCTTTCCAAGATTCTATGACGGCATGGGAATTCTGGGAAATGTAGACCAACACACTTGGACGTTGCTTGGTTTGGGGACAAATGACCCAATCTGATTTAAAGGAGCTTCTTCCATTCTTAACGCTTAGCTAGGGGGCAGCACCAAGCCGAACCTGACTGACTTCAAAAAGTTTAGCTGAGTTAGACCTGGTTAGTATTTGGATAGGAGGCCATGAGGAAATTCTGAGAATGTTGGCTAGACTGGAAAGTCAAAAAATGCTTCCAGGAAAGGGCAATGGCTAACCACCTCCATATCATTGCCAAGACATTGATATGGAGGTTCCCATGAAGTCACTAGGAGTCAACCTTGACTCAAAGGAAACTTTAGCTTTGCTTGACATTCCGGAAGGTGAGAAGGACCAAGAAGACAGATTGTGTAGCAGTTGTTTAAATGTTTATTTTGACTTCAGCAGTTTATGGGAAATGGTTCTATTTGTGCCCAAACTGGGTGATGCCTCCGTGATGATCAGAGGCATTCATCTGATTGCTGATGCTGTGGGCCACAACAAGGCCTATCACACTGGCCTGCAAGCCCTGCCAGAAGTGGCCCCTGACCCTGATCCAGCTGAGCATACCTCAAAAAAAGTGGATGGGGAATTGCCATGAAGGAGGCTGTATGGAAAGATGGAAATCATCTGGCCTGACAGGCAGTTCGGTATTTGCAGACAGTTCAAAGTTGAAGTATATAGAAAAGGACCAAATGAATGGCGGGAGAGTGAAACAGACAAGTAGGCAGATAGAAGAACTGGATTGCTGGACCATATTTTTGGTTAAGCAGAGCATTGTTCGTTCCCGTGGTGACATTCTTAAGCCTGATTTTCAGAGCTTGCTGTTTTCCATACCTCAGTCAGAACTAACACAGACTTGCACATTGGTCTTTTATAAAAGTCAAAACACACATCTTTTGTTTAAAGGGAAGGCATGCCTACCTCTCATCAGGCGACATAAAACAGTGTGTCCAAGGATGGGTAGTATCTGATAGTAGTTGGGGAAAAGGAGTGGGTATGGGGTCCTGGCAGGGGTGTCAAGATGGTGGCCATGATCATGCGCTCAAGGCTTCTATCCCTTTTATATTATGCTGCATTTGCCACACACATAAAAAAGGAGCGAAACGCTGATCACATGGTGGTGGCCACAAGATTGACTTTTTGGACCCCCTCCCCACAGAGGCCCCTGGGCGTGAGTGAAGATTTCCTTTGATCAGGGATGGAATATTGGCTTGCTCCCTCACCCTTCTGTTTGGAGACATCGATGGGTTTCTCCCTCTCATCCCGTTTCCCCACCATATACTCTTTATGTCTCCTTCCATCTCCCTTCTCAGCCAGGATCAGACCTCCCTCCCTTTCTCCTTCCCTTCCCAGGCTCCTGGCTTCTTCCAAACTTCCAAACATGGTGGTGGGGGAAACCAACTCCCCGTTTCAGCTTAGGCAGGTCTAGCAGATGCATGCAAATGGGAGTCAATCTGCATAATTTATTCTGAGCTCAGGAGTGGGGTCTCCTCAGCGCAGAATTTTGGCACCCCTTCTGGGCAGCCCATGAGAGTGGAAGGCCAGATGAGAACAGATGTCTTGCGGGTGACCCCGCTCCACGTCAAAGGCTGGGGACGCCTCGCAGAGTCCCAAGGGTGGTGGTGCCGAGGACAGGGGAAGAGAAATGTTGCCGTGGTCTTCCTGCGAGGGAGGGGACGCTGCTGGGGGAGAACGCTACTGCGCCGCAGCTGTACACAGTGCAGAGCTAAGGTGGGGGCTGGGCTCAGCTTGGCAACTGCAAGAGGCTGCATTAATATTTAATATCTCCCTTGCTTGCTCCAGCAATGCAGCGAACAGGAGGTGAAGAGAAACACAGTCATAGCGGATGGGTGGGTGGGTGGGTGGCTGGGCTGATGGGGTGGGCTTGTGACTGCGGGGTAGAAAGCCACGGGGTTCTCTTCTTCCACCTCCCCACCCGTTTAGCCTGCCTGGGGAAGGTGGCCAAAGGAAGAACAAGCAAAGCCCTGATTGGAAAGGAAAAAAAAAAAAGAACAATTAAGTGTACACATATAGATGAGGATACAAAAATATGCCAGAGCCATTGAGGGACTGGGGGATGAATCAAGCCTGCAAGAGCGCATACAAAAAAGAGATACGCCCAGGAAAGACGGCCTAGAAATATTGTTTGACTAAATGGCATGCATACACATTTTCTCTCCCTATTATTAAAAATGCATCGAGAGAGAGGGAGGATACTAAAAACCTCTATATTTGTGCACGCACGCACTTCCTTATGTGTGTACAGTATGTGTGTATTGATTCTAATGCACCACCTGATGACAATTTGCATTCTACCAAAACAACACAATCTTGCCCATCCTGGTGGATTATGACTCCTGTGGTCCCTGGCCTGGGGATGATGAGCGTTGTAGTCAGCACATCTGGAGGGCATCCAATTCGGACTGACCGAGGCAACCCAAGAACACATACCCTATCATGCCTATTCAGTAATATCCCATAAGGTAACTCAGGAATGGCCCTGGGAATTAGAGACACGTGTTTGCCCTGCTGATTTTATGCTTGCAAACACAGGGGGTGCCTCATGGAAAGCTGTGGCCAGCGTCACTGTCCCTCTGCTCTCCCCCAATGCCTCAGATTTAATCCTACATTGATTTGCAGTTCCATCCACCTTCTCCTCTCTACTACGCTTCTTTATATTAGCTTTGTGCACAGATACAACCCGATGAGAAAGAAACACATTGAAGTGCTTGTAATCTTCCTTTACCCGCCCACACACACTGGAGGCTGTTTTCAAACAAATGCACACACGCACGCACACACACTGAGGTACATTTGCTGAATGGCTCCCCTGATGCTGACACTCTCCCTTGTCTGTAATTGCACCCTGGAGAGCCAGGGATAAAAATATTTCCTTGGCTGGGGGAATATGTTTGTTTTTTATTGCTCTCTTTTAGGTCCTCCATTCTGGGGTCTGGTGAATTCAGCGTGGAGCCTCTGTGCCATTGGGAAACGCCAGTCTCCAGTGGATGTCAACACCAGCCAAATGGTATTTGACCCCTTCCTCCCTCCACTTCGACTCAGCATTGGTGGAAAGAAGGTACGTCTGGGTGCGCCCGCTGGCCTCAGTTCAGCCTCCCTCAGCTGAGGCTCTCTGCTGGAGGTGGAATTTGGGCACTGCCTCTCCAGCCCATCTGGAGGGCACCAGGTTGGGGAAGGCTATCCTAGCAAGCATCTGTGATCAGGAGTGCCGCCATTATCATATAAAACAAAATGAGTTGCACTAATGGCCAATTTCAGTAGCACCTAAGTGCAAGTAACTTCACCCAGCATTTGAAACATTTGGATTCATTCCAGATTTTGTCATGTTACTTGATGACAGAATCTGAGATCAACCCTTTTGTTTCACCCTCATCGGCCAAATCCCCAAGGCCGTGAGCAAAGGTGAATGTACTAAGGTTCTGGGAATGACCATTCCTCCTTAGTCCTCCATGTGGCTCAGAATTCCTAAAGATGTTTTGATTGACCCAATGTCCTGACTTCGAGTGAAGGAACACGCTGAGACTTGGTGTACAGGCTCTAGTGTTTTATTGTTCTACTCTGCTAGACAGAGTCCAGCTAAACTAAAATGAATTAGTGATGTTCAGAGAAAAGGCCCAAAGAACTAGGGCGGGGCCTTCTTTAGCCTCTTGGGAGGAAAGCAAAGCGATTCAGTACTGCACATGCGTTTATCCCACTGGAGGGAGCCCCCTCCTTCTTCACCAGTTATCTCCCTGACACCCAAGGTTCGTTTCTTTGGAAGTCGGGCATGGGAAGATGATGGCATTCCTGCAATAAAGGGGAAATGTATACGTATATAATATACAGGTTGAAGCATACTAAAAGAAAGGTACACAGCAATCATACTCTGATCCAGGGGCCATCTTGACCTTTTTGACACCCATGATCCCATGGGCTGTCAGCAATCTCCCAGAACAATTTCGGGTAGCATGATTCCTCCTTTTTTCACAAAAATAAAATTCAGAACTCTCAAGAACAGGCAGCCGCTCACATCCTTGCCTGCAAGCCTTGGAGCCTGAATGTTTATGAAAGGACGGACCTTCTCTGCCATAGCATTTGCAGTCAAGATCAAAGTCATATCTCAAACCAGTTCCTGTACAGCCTCATTTTTAATTATGCAGTGGCTGGCTTCAACAACATGCTAAACTAGGTGAAATGGGATTGGGTAATCATGGTTCTGTGGGTTGTGGGAAACCTAGCCATTGTCTTTAGTAGATTAAGTGAATCGGGCCATCCCTGTAAGTCATAATATAGTTGATTTATTGACTTGATTGATTAATTGATTAGATTTATATCCTGCCATTCATTCAGGAGCTGAAGGCGGTATATGTCACACTCCCTCCTATTTTTCCCCACAACTACAACCCTGTAAGGCAGGTTAGGCTGAGAGATCGGGACTGGTCCAAAGTCTCCTAGGGGCCCTGTATGGCTGAGGGGGAACTAGAACCTCAGTTTCCCCTCTCCTAGTCCAACACCTTTGGTATACAGGTAGTCCTTGCTTAACAACCACAATTGGGACCAGAATTTTGATTGCTAAGTGAAGCTGTCATTAAGCACACTCCTTTTTTGTGGTGGTCGTTAAATGGATCACCACGGTTGTTAAGCGACCACGTGGTCATTAAGCAAATCTTGCAGTTCCCCATGGATTTTGCTTGCCAGAAGCTGGCTGGGAAGGTTGAAAATGGTGATCATGTGACCATGAGACGCTGCAACGGTCGTAAATATGAACTGGTTGCCAAGTGCCTGAATTGTGATCATGTGACTGCAGGAACACTGTGACAGTCATAAGTGCGAGGACAGGTTGTAAGATGGTTTCTTCAGCACCATTGTAAGTCCAAACCATCACTAAACGAATGGTTGTTAAGCGAGGACTACCTGTAGTGTATTATGTAATACAGCAACTGTGTTTTGTTAAACCAACTTTAAGGTTTAGAGAGTTTCATAAGTCCAGTTATCCAGGTTTTCTTTGCTGTCAATTTGGGGGGGGGGGGGTCACATCTCAAGAGGCATTGGGTCTGTTCAGAGGTCATGGTAAACCATAAACTGGGCTTTTTTTGTTGTTCACTCGTTTAGTCGTGTCCGACTCTTTGTGACCTCATGGACCATAGCACGCCAGGCCTTCCTGTCCTCCACTGTCTCCCGGAGTTTACTCAAATTCATTACATCGGTGATGCTATCTAACCATCTCATCCTCTGCCGTCCCCTTCTCCTTTTGCCTTCAGTCTTTCCCAGCATCAGGGTCTTTTCCAGTGAGTCCCCTCTTGGCTTATTTAGCAGCAAAATAATAATAGATACCCAGTTTGTGATCTGTAACCAGCCAAATTTCATCCATCAAGACACAAACATTATAGGAGGAAGTTGATCTGTAGAGAAAGGGCTACGGTGCCCTGCTGGCCGTAGAGCATGAAACAGATTGCAAACAGGGTGCAGGAAGCGCTAGCCTTTGGTCAGGTGGAAGGAAATGATTTTTAATAGATGACATCATCATCATCAGTCTTAGTAATTATTATTATTATGGATCCACTTCGTTTCCAGCAGGCACTTGATTCCCCCTTCCCCTGCCACCCGCACTATGTGGAGCAGTTCCATCATATCCCTCATTAATCTCTGGAATATGGAGGAGATGAGGGTGTGGATCAGATTATACCTAAGTGGCCTCTTTCAATCCACAGCCTGGCAGGGCTCCATGGTTAGTTAGTTAGTTAGTTAGTTAGTTATTTATTTATTTATTTATTTATTTATTTATTTTTCCAACTTATATCACCGCCCATCTCCCCCCACAAGGGGACTCTGGGCGGTTATCAAGGAGCTCTGGGAGATGAAGCGGCAGAAATGATGGCTGGAGCGCAGGTGGCAGAGGACAAGGGGCAAGTGGAATCAAGCATGGCTACAAGCTTATGTTCAGGGCTGCATGTTGCGATAGGAGTGGCAAAGTGGAATGGCTTAGACTGGCCCTCTTTAAGGTGACCTGTACGCTTCGGGGGCAGAAGGAGACTGAAGAAGTTCTTTGGGAGTGCTATGACAACTTTGCTAAACATTTCACTGGCAAAATCAGCTCCTATTCATTCCACATTGATAAAAGGCAGTAGGACATGGTGTTCAAGTTGATCTGGAACTCTTTTCAGCTTTGTAGACTGATGCTGGAGTCTGGCCACCTGCAGATTGGATCGTTGCCCCACCTAGCTTCTTCGGACCGTTAGAGGTGGGGTAAACAGTTGGGTTTGGGAGGTGATGAATTCCCCTGAGGAAGGGAGTGATACCTGCCTCCTTGAAGTGGGTGGTGATGCTCCACCCCTTTTATCCAGCCCTAACTTCTCTCCAATCATCGAACGTCCCTTTTTAGGAAACGTTTTGGAGAAGGTGCTTGGATTGCAGCTGCAGAGGATCCTGGAAGGAGCAGGTTATCTGGATACCATGCAGCCAGAGATCAGACCTGGGTGTGGTATGGAAACAGCCACTACTGTCACTATTGTCTCCTCCTGCAGATTAGTGGAACCATGTACAACACAGGCCGGCACGTCTCGTTTCGTCCAGATCCACTACAACTGGTTAATGTTTCAGGAGGGCCTCTGCCATACAGTCACCGGCTCCAAGAGATACGGCTGCATTTTGGCAGCGAGGACGGGTTTGGCTCAGAGCACCGGATAGATGGTGACAGCTTTTCTGCTGAGGTGAATACAACTCCTGTTCAATCAGGACTAATACCAGTGAAGGCAATGAAGGCATCCTCTGCAGATTTACTTAAGGTTTCAACAGGGATGTTGATGGGGAGGGGGAGGGTGGTCAAAATCTGCAAGATGGCAACTATGGCATATTGAGTGAAGTCAGAGAGAGGGGGGGGGGAGGAGAGAGAATCCTAGAAAAGTCCCATTTTTTTTACACGGCCACTCTAGGACTTTGCCTCTCTGTTGGGAGCAAGAAAAGAGGATAGCTAACCCTCTGTTAGCCCTCTCTTTTCAGTTTGCATGACTCAGCTGACGAGGAACAGTTAGTTTAGTCTAAAACAATCTCAGGGCTTTGTGGGGCTAAAACTAATCTCCCATAGCTCCACAGTTGACTGCATTGTAGTGTTCAGCTCCCCATTAGCCTCAGTCATTTAAATGGGTTATGCAAATAGGGCCAGTGTGGGTATACTGGGGATGAGGTGAAAATTAGTTTAGCTTGCATTGGAATGCAAACTTTTCTAATTTCACTCTTTTTTGTCAGCAGTACCACAAATCAATTCAGCATCATTATTGGGCCCTAGCTACACATGGCCTGCTTCCTCCTAGTCCTTGTCTTCATCCAATGAGGGCTTTTAAGACCAGGCCATGATAGTACAAAAATGCACTATATTAGGAAGAATTGTTTGCAATAACTGTATTAGGCAAAACTGTAAACAAAAATGCACGTTTTGAGAAATGTGCACTAAAAAGACATACAAATTTTGGGGTGAGTTTTTAATAATTCTGAAGCTTAATGAATTTTATTTAATGAATTTTATTTTTATTTTTTTTATTGTGAACCGCCCAGGGTCCCCTGATTGCAGGAGATGGGCGGAAATATACGTTTGAATAATAAATAAATAAATGAAAAATTGAACTTGGCAGATCTGCAGAAATGAGAAACTAAGTAAAACTGAACTGGAAAGAACCACTTGTTCCTCTTTCCTTGCCCTTAGGTGCAGCTGATCCACTACAACCAAGAACTCTACCCCAATATTTCAGAAGCTTCACGCAATCCCAATGGTTTGGCTGTCATTTCAATCTTTGCCAATGTAAGTGCCCTGCTGTGGCTGCTAGGGGGCATCAGTTGGGCCTTGACTGGGCAGGATGAGATGGGAAGTTAGGCAGCAAGCCACAATACCTTGGATGGGTTTCCATTTGCAGATTGGACCAAATCCTAACCCTTTCCTGACCAGGCTGTTAAACAGAGAAACTATTACCCGGATCTCATATAAGAGTAAGTGGAGCAAGTCTGAAAGATGTGGATCACGTGAGGAAGCTGTTTGCGAAGGTGGCTGAGAGTTGAAAACTTAATTTTTAAGATTGGAGGGGACTGAGTGGTATGATGGGAATTAATACAACATAAGGGTTCCTCTTGTTACATTGACGTTAGAATCATTGCAAGACTTGACGGTGTCCAGTCGCTTGTTTAGCTTCAGCAAAAGATTTATGGAGGATACGACTGTTGAATACGACAGCATGAAATCTTCGAATGCATGATTCTGTGGCCAAATGGTAGAGAAGGCTTGCTACTTTTGATGTGTTATTGATTAGTTTCTTGGAAGTATCAGGAAGATCGCAACTGGTAACTAAATGGATTTAACCATTGGGGTTCTTCCCACATTCTTAAGGCAGGCATGCATGTGTGTACCTATACAGATGATGCGTATCTTCTACATGATCTGAGCCTTGAAGATCTTTATCCGGAGACATTTGGTTTTATCACTTACCAAGGATCCATGTCGACCCCTCCATGCTACGAAACAGCCACCTGGGTCCTCATTGACCGCCCCGTCAATATTACCTCCGTCCAGGTAGGTCCCTGGGGCCCCTCAAGGCTGGACAAATTCTCTTTAACCTCCTTTTTGTCACTCCCCAAAGCTTGCCCACCCCTGACCCTCTGACCCCATGGCCGTCCTGGAGTCCTGTACCATTCCTGAGCGCTTGTTTCCCATCCCTCTGTTCTCCAGATTCACTCCCTTCGTCTTCTCAGTCAGAACCTCCCTTCTCAGATTTTCCGGAGCATGAGTGACAACTCGAGACCTCTCCAGCCCCTTTTACACCGAAGCCTTCGGGGCAACCGAGACCCACGGCGCCCCACTAAACGTTGCAAAGGAGCCTCCTACAGGCTACATGGTATGCGACCCAGGAATCCCACCTTATGAGCTCTTCTGTTACACTCCCATTCCACTTATTTAGTTTCAGTCCTCCTTCTTTTTTTTAGCTTTCCTAAAGTTGCTCAAACTGGAAGATCTTTTCCTTTTTACCTTCTCAAATCCCCTATGAGTTGGGTTTGGTTGAGTGGTAGGGACTAATGCAAGATAGGCCAGTGAGTTTCATGGCTGAATGAGACCTAAACCTGAGTTCCCTCCAGCTTTCATACAGATACGGCTACCGGACTTGGGCTGCCAATATCCAGATGTTAGAAGAGAGACGCAGAAACTCTTGACACTTTAGTACCACCTAGTGGTCATCCACATGTTTGCAGTCCAGATCTTGTAGCTCTAAGTCAGGGGTGGGGAACCTTTTTTCTGCCAAGGGCCATTTGGATATTTATAACCGGAGGGCGGGGTTTCTGGGATTTCCGCGGACCGGGAGCTGGAGTTTGCAGGCGGGAGCCAATCACAAGCACTGGGGGGCGGGGTTTGCGGGCAGGAGCCAACTGCGTGGAAGGGGTGGGGTTTGTGGGCAGGAGCCCCGCGGGCCTTATACGGCCCGCGGGCCTGACGTTGCCCACTCCTGCTCTAAGTCCAGGGCTATAACACTATGGGGTGTGTAGCACAGCCTGCCCTGAACCCCATAAGATGGACTGCTGCTCTCAGATGTCACAGTGTCACCATCAACATTGTCACTTTCAACAGACAATCCAATTGGTTTATAAATGCAACTGAGAAGGGGAATGCCTGTTTTGTCCTTTAACTGGGGGAGTAAAATGGTTTATCCCAGCCTGAATGTGAGAACAATTGGGAAATAAATTGTGGGCCCTGTAGTGTAGAATGCTTTGATTCACTCTGCCCCACCAAAAGCTAAACCTTCCAGATTTCAAAAGCCTTTGTGAGTCCAGTGGCAACCAGACACCGGACTTATTTTTATTTTATTTATTTAATTTTTATCCCACCTTTATTATTTTTATAAATAACTCAAGGTGGCGAACATACCTAATACTCCTTCCTCCTCCTATTTTCCCCACAACAACCACCCTGTGAGGTGAGTTGGGCTGAGAGAGAGTGACTGGCCCAAGGTCACCCAGCCGGCTTTCAGGCCTAAGGCGGGACTAGAACTCTCAGGCTCCTGGTTTGCCATTGGCTCTTTCCTAGGGCTGAGAGAGAGGGACTGGCCCAAGGTCACCCATCCGGCTTTCGTGCCTAAGGTGGGACTAGAACTCTCAGGCTCCTGGTTTGCCATTGGCTCCTTCCTAGGGCTGAGAGACAGGGACTGGCCCAAGGTTACCCATCCGGCTTTCATGCCTAAGGCGGGACTAGAACTCTCAGGCTCCTGGTTTCTAGCCCAGCACCTTAACCACTAGGCCAAACTGGCTCTACATGTCCTGCTTGCCTAGGTGCAAGGAAGGACCACTGTAGCATGATATCATCCTCTGTCCACCCTGAGCCCACCAGGAAGGCCACCCCACCCATCGCACGCAGTGTTCTCCAACCTCTGTTGGCACAAATGGTCATCTCCCTTCTGCACTTCATTTCATTGTAGGCAAATGCATGGCTAGTGTGTGCTGTGGCAGGCAGATCTCCACTCCTCCAGTCATTGATCATTACCCTCAGGCTGCTGAACAGGGGAAATTATGAACCGTTCGGGGATTTTTGTGTATTTCCTTGAACTTACCCACTTTTTTGTTTTCTTTTTAAACCAGCCTCATGAAAGTGTCCAAAAGCAGGGAAATGGCAGAGGGAGAGGAGGCTGGGAGTGGCGTGAAAGGAGAGGCTGCAAGAAGGCTGTGTGTGTGTGCATATGTGGACGCCCTCATGGGGTCAAGCACAGCCAGGAAGCACACAAACCCTAAACTTCTTGACAACTGGAAAGCCAAGGAAGAAAACCCAATCCCCCCTTCCTTCTCCCAGGATGGATGGACCTCCCATTTTTCCTGGAGTAGAAACCGGGGATGTTTTGGGCTTGCTAAAGCTTTCCTACCAGGCTTGCAGGAGCTAGGAGAGGGCATCTCTTTGGACGGAGTGCAAGAGCTGGGGTGAAACTGCCCCAAGTTAGTCAGTTTTCCTTTCTTGCTCAAGCCAGAGCCAGGATAGCGAAAGGGCTGAACTGTTGTCAGGAAGCTACTCCTGCTTTGTGCAGGAGGCTCGAGTAGGTGACCCCTTGGATTCCTTCCAGTTCTCTTACTCCATGACTGCTGGATGTTGTGAGCTCGTGCAAAGGTGAAACTCGTGCCCTCAAAGACACACACCGCCCTGGCCCCTTTTCTGAGCAAGACACAAATCAGTCATTCTTCCTACTTCTTCGGAGGTCATAACAATTGGCTTGAGGGGTTTTTTTTTGGGGGGGGCTGCCCACAGAGAAGTACAGCTGGGCTGTTTTGTGGTCACTGAAATAAATAAAAGACCCTCCCCCTAGCATCATCTGAAAAATCTTCTCAAAATCTGCCTGATACCGAACGTCACCGTTGCACATACGCACGTTCACACTTTTGCAATGGATAAAAAACCCGTGAAATGGGAGAGGGGGACACGGCAGAGGGGTGGAAGCCCAAATGCATTTGGGTCCTCTTTCTGCTGGAAATTATACACCTATAAAATTAAAAGGAGCAACTTCGGCCGCTGAGTCCACCCTCCTGCTTTGTGGGGGAATCCAGATTAAAGCAACCCTGCCAGATGAGTGAGAACATTATTTTCAAAGGTTGGGCAGGCAGCAGGAAAGATAAACCCTGGAAAATACAGCTGGAACAAATGAGAGAGTGGTTGCCAGTTCCTTCCTTAATCTGCCTTCTTCTCCTCCTTCTCCTTTTTCGCAGTTGATGGAACACAGGCTCCCAAAACAGCCGTGTAGTTCTGTGGCAACCTGTTTTGTCCTCCTGGATGTCTGAGTGTGACCATCGCTCAAAATTCAGTGTCCGACTGAGGAAGCTACGACCTCCCATCGCTGAATGATTGCTATGGCTTCCATTGTGGGAAAGGCAACTGTGGGGTACCAGGGAACCAGGCTGGAATACTTGCCTTGGGGTGTTTGGAAAACAATGATCACAATATGGTTGGGTTGCCAAAGGCTTAAGCAATGAAATGAGGGCTATTAATTTGCAGAATATGGCATGGCTCCCCTGACGGTATAGCGTAACGCTAAAAGAAGGTGGGGGCATCCAGAAATGTGAGGACTAGAACCTTCACATTGCCTCCCTGCGTCTCCTAAAGCAACGCTGTCTGTTCTGGAGATCGAATATATTCAAAACCGTAAATGTTAGGCGGAGGAAATTTACCCCAAATGAGAGGCAGAGCAGCTAAGCTGTATCAGGCAGACAGCTGTGTTCCAAATGCTGTATGCACCTTAGAATGTTTGGTTGGAAATAGAAATGCAGAGGAATATCCTCTTCATACCCTCGTGAGCCCCCAATATGTTTATGGGGCATTCCTGAGACCCTCGGGAGCCATGGGACTTACAGTGGGATAGTTTTCTCAAAGACTTAAAATGCCATGAATCTCAGGAAGTTTAAGAGGGGGGAACAGCATTACATGGGCATAACCCCACAAACTCTAAGCTTCATTTGTTATTTTTAAGAAGAGTTAATACACTTGGAACTTTAATCTGGGTAAAACTTGAGAGAATCTGGGGTGGAAAAATAGAAATATGATCTCCCTTCCAAATCTCTCTATCCTGGGGGTTTGGGAGAACAGATAAAATAAGGGATCTGTGCTTATCATTTCATTCTGAATGGCCTTCAACAGCCCTAACTGTGAAACAGGAGAGGGAGTATTTTTATTGCCAAAAGAACCCACCTTTTGAATATTGATGAGTATTATTAATTTAAGAAAAACACTGGTTTTCCAAACAAGCTTTGTTTCCTTTGGAGTGAAATTATTTCAATGAGACAAGGGCCTAATCGGTCACTTTAAGTGGCAGGACCCAATTCATACCGTGTTGGAAGTGCCACACAGGTATTCAAGAGGGGTCAAAAAAGTCAAGATGGTGGCCACAACTGCATGATTGAAGTCCTGCCCTGTTTTTATGTGTGTGGCATGCACCACCGTGTAAACAGGCGGGCTCCAGGCTCAAAGTCATGGCCTTCATCTTGACTTTTTTGACAGCATCACCCCCTGGTGCCCTGATTCGTCATATAAATAGTGGTGGCAAAGGGAATTGGAAGAACATATTGGAAAGAAGGAAAGGGATCTAGCCCTTTCTGCTCTCTTCATCTGCCTTTTCTTCTCCAAAGCAGTGGAGATTCCCAGTAATCTCTCTTCTTGTGTGGAGAGACAATAAGCCACCTGCAAACAGCAGACTCACATTTGTGGCCCCTGATGCCACAAGAAGGCTACAAACATGATCATGAATGCTTAGAGATACAATTTCTCCTTTTTTCAAATGAAATAAATTCAGCCCTCAGTCAGTGAAATAAGCCTATGTTAGGTTTAGCAGAATTATTGCGAACAAAATAGAAAATATGGATTGGTGCCCCCCAGATGGGCTTCTGCAGCAAGGAATTTGAGGACATCCTCCTCCTCCATCTGTAGAACATAAAGGCCTCCAGACATTGTGAAAGTCTCCTTCTACAGCAGTGACAAGAAAATTGGTCTAGTGGTTAAGGCAACGGGCTAGAAACCAGGAGACAGTGAGTTCTAGTCCCGCCTTAGGCATGAAAGCCGGCTGGCTGACCTTGGGCCAGTCACTCTCTCTCAGCCCTAGGAAGGAGCCAATGGCAAACCAGGAGACTGAGAGTTCTAGTCCCGCCTTAGGCATGAAAGCCGGCTGGGTGACCTTGGGCCAGTCCCTCTCTCTCAGCCCTAGGAAGGAGCCAATGGCAAACCAGGAGACTGAGAGTTCTAGTCCCGCCTTAGGCATGAAAGCCGGCTGGGTGACCTTGGGCCAGTCCCTGTCTCTCAGCCCTAGGAAGGAGCCAATGGCAAACCAGGAGACTGAGAGTTCTAGTCCTGCCTTAGGCATGAAAGCCGGCTGGGTGACCTTGGGCCAGTCACTCTCTCTCAGCCCAACTAACTTCACAGGGTTGTTGTTGTGGGGAAAATAGGAGGAAGAAGGAGTATTAGGTATGTTCCCCGCCTTGAGTTATTTATAAAAATAATAAAGGCGGGATAATAAATAAATAAATAAATAAATAAATATCCAGTGACAACGCCGTATGGAGGCCTCCCTAAGGTTGGAGAGAAAGTGCAAAATAAGTCACATGAAGCTTTCATCCCCCAGGGTCAAAAATTCACTACCACTCCAATGATGTCACTGCCATGTTCCTTACTTAGTGGAATGTGTATATTTGCACACACACCCATATACATACATACACATACATGCATACATAGGGAACTCTGCAACACTCACATATGCGCTCTCTCTCCCTCTCTCTCTCTCACACACACACACACATGTATATATATATCAGGGGTGGGGAACCTTTTTTCTGCCAAGGGCCATTTGGATATTTATAACCGGGGACCTGGGGGGGTGGGGGCGGGGTTTCTGGGATTTCCGCGGACCGGGGGCCAGAGTTTGCGGGCGGGAGCCAATCACAAGCACTGGGGGGCGGGGTTTGCAGGCAGGAGCCAATTGTGTGGAAGGGGTGGGGTTTGCGGGCGGGAGCCCCGCAGGCCTTATATGGCCCGCGGGCCTGACGTTGCCCACCCCTGATATATATATACACACACACACACTATATACTATATACCATAGCTTTCCAAACTCTGTGTCGCAACACTTTAGTGCAGAGTTTTCCAAACTTTGTGTGGCGACACAAAAGTGTGTCGCCACACACAGTCTGGTGTGTCGCCACACAACCCGGAAGCGCTGATCATCATCAGCGCTTCCGGGTTTTCCCGCAGCGACACACCAACGGCGGCGCGCAAAAACCGAAAGCGGCAGCAGCGCTTCCGGGTTTTCCCGCGGCGACACACCAACAGCGGTTGGTGTGTCGCCGCAGGAAAACTTTGGAAAGCCCTGCTTTAGTGTGTCGTGAGACACAGTTTAGTGTGTCGCCACACAACCCGGAAGTGGACGTGCACGGCGGTGGCGCAGGGGCGTGCGCAGTGGTGGCGGTGTGCACGGCGGCGGCGGCGGCAGCGACGACAGCAGCGGTGCACCATCAGCGCTTCCGCGTTTTAGCGGAAAACACGAGGGTGCCGCCGTGCACGCCCCTGCCGTGCACGCCCCCATCCCCGCGCACACCCCACCACCACCCCCGCTGCCGCCGTTGGTGTGTCATTGGATCTGGTGTTTGGAAAGCACTGCTATATACTATATACTGTATGTATAACCAAAAGTGTGCCTTCCCCCACCCCTTGCAGAGAAAGCCTGCTCATCCTTCTTCCAAGACAGAAGTCTTTGCAGATTTGCAGACACACACAGTTTTTCAACGACAGTCATGTCCCCTACTCAGTTCAGAATGAAGACTCCTTATAGCAGCTCCGTGGAGAGTCATGGCTATGCATAAACTCTGCTGGGTGTTTGGAGATCCCGCAAAAAAAAAATACACCAAAACTCAGGGGGACCATTGCAAGTACAAAATTAATATACCAGCTCTATGGCTGTAGGCTTTTTGCTTTAAAAAATTTATATACTGCCCTTCTACTAGTCTCCCAGAACAACTGATAAAATATTATTTTAAACTCACCTGCTCCCCAATGTTGTATAATGAATGAAAGAAAGTTAAAATGATAATATAAATCTTTCTCTCTAGCACCAAAAAGATAGGAATGATCCCAGATCTGGCCCTCTGGGTGTTCGGCTACTTGAGGCAACACATCTGGAATCTGATTGAACTGGCAGATCAACCAAACTTCAAAACAACCGTAGGGCAGCCTTTTTCCCTAGCTGTGGGGGTGCTAGACAGACCATGTGGTACCCAGGCCATATTCTCCATCCCTTTCTCACTGCTTCCCAGCAGCTGCATTTGAGGCAGCTGCCTCTTCTTCCCTTAAGGGTAGGGCTGGTCCTGATGTTGGCAAACATCTGCGTGAGAATTCATATCTTCTGTTCACTCCACCACAACCCTCTCTGTTAAATACTCATCCACTTTACACATCTGGATTTAGCACTGCAAGTAAAAATAGGGCTTCCTGAAGTAGTATTTGATGCAGCTCATAGATCCATAACTAAATAAGAATTTTAAATGCCAAAGCCCAGAGGTAGAACTCTTGCTTTGGAAGCAAGCCAATTCCAAACGTTCACCTCTGTTTTAAATCTAGGATGAACTGAAGGCAGATCTGGATTAGTTAACCAATCTCTGGGTAATAAGCAGATGATCAACAAGGATTTCTGACTCCTGGTTTTCTAGCCATAACTCCTTTTCGTCAAAGAATTGCAGAAAACAGTTTTGGGAATCCAGAAAGCATTTCTGCATGGAAGGATCTTGAGTTCTGCTACTTGAAATACATTACTGGGAAGATAAATCTTTGAACACATCCTAGATAATGATTTTATATCAGGCTCTTGCTGGTGGTACTTAGCATTTGAAAATCTGACCCCAAAGTCCATCCACCGTGACTGCATTAAAAGGAGCTGGGGTGACTTCTCAGTGACCTTTTGGAAGGCCACAGCTGTTGAAGAAGTTCTTCCTTTGGAGTTAATCTGACCTCCATCAAAACCAGCTACTATCGGTATTCCATCCAGGGATTGTTCATTTTTAATTGCGCAAGTTTCTCTCCATCAGCTTCCTAGTCTGGGGAAGCACAGGACAGAGAAAACGAATTCCATAACTCAGGACTGATCATCAAATGACCAATGGTTGAAAGTCACCAAAGTTCAGAAGTTTCATTGCATTTGAATCCAAAGGGAGATTTTTCCACTCCGGCCTCAGAATTAGGAATAGGATTGGACGGGGATCAGGACGATCCAAGTTTGAATTCCCATCCCGTCACAAGGTTCACTGGGTAACTTCAGACCAGTCACATTTCTCAACCTAACCTACCTCAAAACAAGAAGGGTAAATCACGTTGAATTCAGTAGAAGAATGACCACATGGAAATGTAACAAACAAAGAAGGCATTTTTTAATGCAGGGGTGGGGAACGTCCGGGCCCGCAAAATAATTTGGTCTGGCCCTGCCAAGGCAACCATAGGCGGGACTCGAAATTCAATAAATCTAGGAGCTCCCGCCCGCAAACCCCGCCCCATTCCGTGCGATTGGCTCCCGCCCACAACCCCCCCAGTGCTTGTGATTGGCTCCCGCCCGCAAACCCCGCCCCCTTCCGCACGATTGGCTCCTGCCTGCAAACCCTGCCCCCGGTCCACAAATGATGTTAAAAATATCCAAATGGCCCTTGGCAGAAAAAAGGTTCCCCACCCCTGTTTTAATGGAAGGTTGTACAATTGTATTGTAAAACAGCCATTTTCAGCTACTAAGACAAGGACTTTCCTGAAGGCAAGCAAACAACTTCTGAGGGTGTCTAGGTTTAACTGAGCAAGCCTGTTGAGTAAACTGGGCCCAAATGTAAGGCTGAGATTAGAAATGGTGATCTGATTGCTCCTTATTACTGCTTCTTCTGCCCATCTATAGAGTACACTCCAGCCTTGCAGCACAGTGGGATTCACAGCAATTTAATTGCCTCGTGAAGATCTGGCAGTAGTTGCTTTTCCAACATTATAAAAAGGGAGCACCCGGCCGACTTCATGATTTACATTCTCCAGAACAGAAATAAATGGTTGGAGTGACCTTATTAACTACAGCTCCTATGGGGGTAGTGATTTCCTGGTGCAAAAAGCAAGAACTGAGAAATTGGGGCATCAGAAATAATTATGTGCAAAGTTGTTACCCCATAGACAGAATTACCTGAGGAAAAAAGAAGAATTAAGCAGGAATCACCCTAAGATTTAGCCAGCGGGATAATCCATAAAGATGGATTCTACTGCCCTCTTGTGAAATTTCTTCCTGATGAGAGCTCTTGACTCTGGAAAGTGAGGATGTTCAGTGCTGTTGTCTAAGATGAAGAAACTCTCAAACACAACTGCACCTTAGACAGATGCACACAGTGATAGGAGAAAAGAGGGGAGGCGTCAAAAGTTGGTCTGTTGTATGATATAATGATCTGGGAGCTGGCACCTACTTCTCCAAGCTTCAGTGCTGAGACAAGTCAGTATATTCAGTTTCCCTGCTCCTTACTCTATACTCCAACCCAGTGTTTCTCAACCTTGGCAACTTTCAGATGTGTGGACTTCAACTCCCAGAATTCCCCAGCCAGCCATGCTGGCTGGGGAATTCTGGGAGTTGAAGTCCACACATCTGAAAGTTGCCAAGGTTGAGAAACACTGCTCCAACCTCTTGACACCCCAGGAACCACACAGGAATCTTGCTCAGCATTGTCTGTCTACCTCTAAGTGAGGGGTACAACACTGTCAGCCCCAGGGTGACAGGTGCCCCCAAAGGCTTGGGGTGGCCCCCAGAATCCTTCCAAAAGTCACCCCTGAACTGTAAGGTCTATATGGCTCAAATGCACATTCTTGAATATATAAGGAGTAAGGAGTTAATTGCATTTCACTAGTTTTTAATATTATTTAAATTCATTGAGGGTTCCCCCCCCCCTGAATTAGCCCAATTCTTTTATCTGACCTCACCCCCTTTTCTGGAGTGTAACCCCAGCATGTTGATCTAAAGCCAAGTATTACCCTTGACTTAACGAAAGTGGTGCACCCCTGCTTTAAATATTTGGTCTGCCCCTTGGTCTCCTGTTGGGGCAGAGTCAAGATGTAGTGGCCTATTACCATGACAAAGGAGCAGAACTGTCATGGCAACAAGAAATGTTCTGCTTGTTCCCTGAAGTTCTACCCCAGGTGGCTACAGCTTCAGATATTGGAGTCAGTTTTGTCTTCCCAGGAGAACTGGAATCAGAAATCAATGATGAGACGAGGAGCACACTTGTTCATTTGTGCTTCTTTCTCTAAAAGAAACACCCATTGGTTACCTTATTTTATTTATTATATTTACATTGCAGCTTCCACCATGGACAAGGGGGTTTATCAGATAGTCTTCCATCCAGGCACTGACCAGATTCAGATGTGCTTAGCTTGAGCAAGATGGATGCACCATTTATCTTCAAAACCATATCTTGAGACCTATGATATCAGCACTATGGTTTGGTCACTCTGGAATCTAATCCACCACATCCCACTTACTTCCTGAGCTCTGACTTCTTGGCCTTAATGACTATCCTCCCTTACTCCCCTTCTTCTCTCATGAAATCCAGGAGAACCCTCTGAATATCTGCCTGTCCCTCCCCTAGATGTTCTCACTAATCTACAGCATCTTGCACTAGACAATTAATATCCTGATAAGTCATTAATCAGTCCAGTAATTGAGGGAATCAACTGGGAAAGGCAAATTTATTCCTTGTCCCATGGAAAAGTGACACTTAAATCTTGTAGACGCTCATGGTAGATTTGGTCAAAACATTTGCTCTGTGCCTTAGTCAGGTGATTCTTCCAATCTCCAGAAATCCCTAGAAACCAAAACGTAAAATAATAACTCGTTAGAGTCAGACATAGTGGGGGAAGTACTACTATTGACCCAAAAGAAATAGGAGGTTTTCCCCAAATAATTTGCCCTGAAATATATGAGAGTCATCTTAAATTGGCTAAGAATACAAGAATGGAGACAGATAATGTTTTTCTGTCTAATCTTACTTTTGGGGGAGATTATTACCTTAAAATCAGGGTTGTTCCCCTTTGAGATAAATACAGATCTCTTCCTGTGGCTCTTAAGAGACAGAAATGTTGAGCAACAAGTAAGAATGTGCCTGAAATTTTAATTTTATGGTTTGAATTTCTGAATTATTGTTTCTTCTTCCACATGGAGGAAATGCATTCTGAAATCCCAGTTTTACAGAGTCACTTGCCCCTTGACGTAGAATTCTAAAGAATGATTTCATCAAGATTGCTTTGTTGCTGTGTTTTATCAATACAAATATAAGGGGGGAAGATTGCTTTGTTGCTGTGTTTTATCAATACAAATATAAGGGGGGGGGGGAAAGAGGCCAGATGCTCTGACCAGCAAAGGAAAGGGCTCATGTGTCAATTTTCCTAACTATTCAAGTTAAGCAGGGCACCCCAGAGTACAACAAACCTTGACCTGTAAAGCTAAGGATGGGTATCTCCAGTCTTCTACCACTGACCAGGAACTGAGATACCTTTGAGAGTTGAATCCCTGCTTTCCAAGAAGAACATTGTACCACAAGGTAGATCCATTGGATCCAAATGATTGGCCAAAACAACAGCTGAAAAAGCTGTGACTACAGACCTGAAGACAATATCCCCGAGACTCATTGGTTGGCCAGAGAATGGCAGAAGGCTTGATTGTGTGATGTTATATGTGTGTGTTCCATTACAAATAATTCACTATATTTTAAGTCATTTTCACCAACCTGGTGCCCTGCAGATGTACCAAACCACAACCCCCAGAATTCAGATTGGCGCTGTGAATCCTAGGAGATGTAATCCAAAGCAACTGAACCAGGCCGAGGAAAGCTACTCTTGAGGATCATTTGATTTCAACATAGGATATAAATAATCTGAACAAAGTGGCACAAATGCTTCCAAAGCAACGCTAAGGAGAGTGAAATGAAAATCTCAGAAAGGAGCTGAGGGAACTGGAAGGACAGAAGAGGATCCTGCCAGGACTTACAACTCACAAACCCTGCGGCTGGCAAGGAGAGCAAAGAGGTTGGGGTTCAGTGGGATCCCCCTAAAAGATCCCCCTGGTTGAGGCCAACCCAGATGGCAAGTTGTTCCCCTCTCTGTCCCTTCATCACCTTTGCGGAAGAAAGCACTTTTCTTCTGGTTCATGATGAACTGCGGCGTGAGTGAGAAGTTGGACATCTTATTGCTCTTCATGGATTCAAAGGAGGCATTAGCAACCACGGAGTCGATGGCTGCATCGTCTAAGTCTTTGCCTAAGAACTGGCTGATGCGAACCACGCTTCCCCGCAGATCCTGGAGGGCAACCAGACAAAACAGACTGAAAACCACCCTGGAGGGCATACACCTGGCATTCTTAGTCCTGCTCAAAACAGAAACCATTTCAAACTCAGGTTTAACCAGTGTGTCTCTTCCAAAACCATTGAGTTGGAGGGACTCTAGTTCGGGGGAAGGGACCAAAATGATTATGCCCCAAGTCTTCGCAGCACGATTGTTTTCAGGGCTGTTTTTTCAGGAGGGAATCCAAACTCACTGTCTAGGTTTATACATAGCGCTGAGCGATGTTGAACTGGGTGCCTTTTAATCAGCCCTGATTGGCTGGGTTGCCAGAACAAGCCAAACCAGAACCAGACAAATGGAGGGTTTAGTACTAAGTTAGAATTCAGCCATTCTCTTTTTTCAAAGTTGGTTTGATTTGTATTGCCTGAATCTGAGAGACCCTAGACATAAAGACTCAGGAACCCTATCTTGAAATCATAAACGTATTAAACCCCCTCCCTACCCTAGAGGACCTAGCCAATCGTATTCAGCTCCTCTTCTCTCCTGGCCTGGATCGTAAAGTGCTTACAATAATGGCCACTGTTGAACACAATTGTACACAGACAGGCATGTGGACCTAACAAATAATCACTCCCTCATAAACTCAGCCAGTGCTCTAGCAGAGAGCAAGCTATGTCTTCTTGTCACAAACAGGGGGGAAGGTCTCCTCCACACACATTTTGCACCTTGGAGAGCATAAAGCACTGAGCTAGCCAAGGATTTGTGAAAGCAGGACAGTCACGAATGCTGAATGCCACCGAAAGGATAGTGTGAGAATTCCCACACTTTTTAATAACCTTCGGAGTCTGGCTATCTCAGGCAAATCCAGGGACAGCTTACTCCTAGTGGTTGTATCTCTGCTCATAAAACCCAAAGCTGAATTTACTAGCAAAAATAACATAATAACAACCTCTTGCAACTCCTCATACGTAATGAAGAAGAAGTTCTCTTTGTCCTTCAAGTTCATCCAACCTTTAACGTGGTCAAACCAGGATCCAAAAGGCACTGTAATTAGATGGGAACATTGAGGCACAGGGAAAGATGGAGGTATGGGGAGGGGAAAAAAGGTAAAGGTTCCCCCCGCACATCTGTGCAGTCGTGTCCGACTCTAGGGGCCGGTGCTCATCTCTGTTTGTTAGCCGAAGAGCCAGCATTGTCCAAAGACGCTTCCCTGGTCATGTGGCCAGCATGATGCACGTGGAACGTTGTTACCTACCCACCGAAGTGGTACCTATTGATCTACTTGCATTTGCATGCTTTCGAATTGCTAGGTTGGCAAGAGCTGGGGCGAGTGCAGGAGCTCACTCCATCACGCAGGGCTAGGGATTCGAACCTCCGAATTTGCGATCTTCCGATCGACAAGCCTGGCATCTTACCCGCTGAGCCACCACACCCCCTTATGGGGAGGAAAGAAGACCATAATTTCTTCTACACCCACTCCTTCATTCTACTCACCATCTCCCTTTAGAAAGCCCTCAAGAAATTGATCCAAGGTGCCAGGATCTTTAAAGGGGCGAAACATTGAAGCAAAATGATAGAGGGACACCAAGACGTCTTTGGGGTTCCTGACTGTGTAGATTATCTATTTACAGAAAAAAGAAAAAAGAAGATGTCAAAAATGAGATGCAACATCAGAAAATAGCAGAGCCCATCTGGACAAACATACCGTCATAAAAATAGATTCTATTCCTCTCCCTGGTCTGCAAGTCGGCTATTAATAGGCAGGGCGAAATAATAATTATTATTTTTATTTTTATTTTGCCATTCAATCATGTCCGATCCTCGGCGACTGCCTGGACTAATCCCTGCAGTTTTCTTGGCAAGATTTCAGAAGTGGTTTGCCCTTGCCTGCTTCCTAGGGCTGCGAGAGAGTAACTGGCCCAAGGTCACCCAGCTGGCTTTGTGCTTAAGGCAGGACTAGAACTCACAGTCTCCTGGTGTCTAGCCCGTTGCCTTAATCACTAAACCAAACTGGTTCTCAATTATAATTATAGACCTATTGTTTTACAATCTCTAATGTCCAAAGCAGTGTTTCTCAACCTTGGCAACTTGAAGATGCTGTCTGGGGAATTCTGGGGGTTGAAGTCCACATCTTCAAGTTGCCGAGGTTGAGAAACACTGGCCTAAAGGGAGACCGCTGGAAATGGAATGCGAGCCAGACAAGAAGCTTTTTCCTGAGTCTGCTCAGGACATCACACTTAAATGGGGCCACCAAATAAACTGGTTTGCTTTAGTGCAGTAGACCAACTTTTAAAACTACAATTTGCTTTAGAGGCAGTATTTATTAGTGTTTTCCTGTCTTGTTCCTGATTTGTTTTTGTACCCCACCCAAGCCTCTAATCGATTCACAGGGGTACCAACAAAGCAACTAAAATGAGAGAAAACAAATCTGAAATTGGCTAAGCAAGTCTTGATAACTCTGCTCAATCTGTAAGATTGACTCTGGCTGTTTTCTGGCTCACTCTACAAATCACAGTTAAAACCATGACTTAGTACACCATGCTGGGCCTCAATCCTGACTGTGCTTAGTCCACTGAGCTAGCTTAATGGAAGAGTTACATTAAGATGGAAGTCTGTCGTGATCATAATTCCCCTCTTACCTTAGCTTTGGATTTGAAGAATGATTTTGCAAAAAGTTGTGAAGGCAGGTGGGAGCTAATAATGCGTGGCGACTTGTTGGCCAGAGCCGTTCTGTATCCCACCACTGTCTCCAACCAAGGACCTCGATCCCAATTGGGGGTGGTTTGGCACCAGGTAGGATCTCCATTGCTACGGATGAGACTTAAAATCTCCAGCATCCACACTGTTCCTGAGAAAGAATCCCCAACCATTCCAAGAAAGCAGTGTTTAATCCACCTGAATCCTGGTTACTTTATGCCCTTCCTTGTGTATATACCCCATCTTTCTTGAAGAAAAGTCAGGATGATATACCCAGAGGATCTCAGTTGTAGTTCTCCAGACATGGAGTGACCTGAGCAAGGCCTGCTGAGTTTCAGCAATAAAAGTTGCATCATCTGTCTTCATGCTACTGAATTGGCCTATATCCCTTAACTCAGGGGTAGGGAACCCTGCTTAGCTACTTAGATAGCTACCTGTTCTCTTAATATTTAGCAAAACCATGTCAAACTATGCCCAGGCCTACTCAAGTCAAGATTAAATCAGCCTTCCCCAACCTCTCCAGATGTGTGACAGCAATAGCCACACTGGCTAAGGAATTCTGGGATCTGAAAGTCACACATCTGGGGAAGACAGTGGTGAACTAAGGCTACTAGGTCATTTTCAATATTTTCCTTCTGTTGTTCCCTCACTTCATCAGGTACAATCCAAATAAGGCGACCCGGAAAACTCCAGAAGCCCGACTGTACAGTTGTTCAGTTTAGTTCTGAACAGAAAAATGCTTCTGTATGTAATTGCTGGGACAAAAATGAAATGTTCAAACAACTCATCTCCTCCTTCCATAAGAAGACACCATAAGAAGACCCCCTCCATTAGAAGATTCCTGTCTGTGAAATAGATTCAACTTGCTTTCACCCACTAATCTAAAGCACTTTCTCTTCCCATAAGCAGAAGCTGTAGCCAAAAAACTCTACCTGATTTCTGATAAGTGACATTGAAAATATCATCATCTCGAACTTGGAAATCCTTTTCTACCATCTGCAACACAGGTTCTGCATAGATGATTTGAGGAAAGTTGATCCCTTTATACTGGAAATAGTCTTTGAACATCCTGGGGCCCAGCAGATAACAGGAAGGGTTTGAAAATAGGTGTGAAACTTGGCTGCAAAACTGAATGCAAAGGATTCTTCCTCGTGGCCAGGAGAATTAGTTGTGTCCTCTGAAAATTAGAAGAGATTTATGAATGTTTGGCACGAGGAGGAGAAAAAGCAGCAGCATAGAATGGCAGACAGAAAATTGGAACTCAGATCTTCTTGGTTCACATTCTATTTGCTACTTTAAAAAAAAAAAAAAAGAACCAGACCTTCCAGATATGTCCAATTACAGCTACAACAGCCAGAGATGAAGAGAGTTGTAATCTGCTACATCTGGAGCTTGTGGGAAGCTGATGTTTTGTAACAGAGTATCTCTTCTCTCTCATTAGCTCTTTATTTGCTCTGTCTTCAATAATAATTTGTTTGAGCACTTAAATCTCTCTCTCTCTCTCTCTCTCTCTCTCTGGAGGACTCCCAAAAAGTTTCTCACCAAGTTTAGACGCTGTGTGTAATTCTCAAGCTTCATTAAAAATAGCAGAAACTCCCTACTGGAACAAATTAAAATCTTATCTTGTTAAGTGACTCCGGTTGACTCCCATTTTCAGAGCAAAGTATCTTATAGGACAGAGCTTTCCAAACTGTGTGTCGTGACACAAAAGTGTGTCGCCTGCGGGCCCCAGATGTGTCGCGTCAAAACCCGGAAGTGCTGATGGCGCGCCATCAGCGCTTCCGGGTTTTCCCGTGGCGACACACCAACGGTGGCGCGCAAAAACCGAAAGCGGCAGCAGCACTTCCGGGTTTTCCTGCAGCGACACACCAACGGCGGTTGGTGTGTCGCCGCGGGAACACTTTGGAAAGCCCTGTTATAGGACAAGGTGTTAGGGCAAACGAGAAACAAGTTGTGGCATCATCATCATCATCATCATCATGTGGGTTGTTGTTTTAATAAATTTCAGAATTGGCAACTTCTTTCAAACATGAGGCAGAAACCCTAGCTTCTTTTTCTTTTTCTGAGAGGCATCTGGTCACGTTATGAAGTTGTTAGGTAAACCACACTCCTCTTCTCTCTGTGCTAGAAATACATATATCTATTGCATTTGGCCACTGCAGATTAGTGAGAATTTTGCTAAGTTTGTTTTTTAAGATAAGTAAGTGCTTGAAAAAATTGTGTTTATTTGTAAACAATATCAAAAATACTGTTTCTATGTATATTTCATTGCAATGTAAGATTGAAAATACTTGAGTTTTTTTAAAAATGCAGGAGAAAGCAAAATTAATCAATTTTTAGGGGGGGTTGTATTTATTATCTTTACTTCCTTCCTGTCCTGAGAGGAACTAAGGGTAGGGATTCCCTCTTCCCTGTTTTATCTCACAACAACCCTATGAGGTAAGTTAGGCTGAGAAATAGCAATTAGGCCAAAGTCACTCAGTGAGTTTCATCACTGGGTAGAAATTTGAATTGGGTCCCCCATCCTGATCCAACATTATGATCAGTAAACCACACTAGTGCACTAGTTACGTCTTGTCCCCAGGTCTTCTGTTGCTAGAGCAGATAGTTCTGCACAATCAGACAAGCAGAAATAGTTTATTTATTTATTTATTTAATTTCTATAGTTGCCTTGATTGGGTGCTCAATAGCATTAGAATATAGATGATGATGATGATGATGATGATGATGATGATGATGATGATACAACTTGTTCCTCGTTTGCCCTACCGCCTTGTCCTATAAGATACTTTGCTCTGAAAATGGGAGTCAACAGGAATCACTTAACAACCACATTTTTTTGCTTCATTCTCTTTCTTTAGAGCAGTGTTTCTCAACCTTAGAAACTTTAAGATGTCTGGACTTCAACTCCCAGAATTCTGGGAGTTGAAGTCCAGACATCTTAAAGTTGCCAAGGTTGAGAAACACTGCTTTAGAGTCACCTGAAGTAACAAATTCCACATGCTGGTTATATGTAACATGAAGAAGCACTTACTTTTTCTGTTTTGGACCCAAGCATCAACCAGTTTCATTGAGTGACCCTGTCTTCTAGTGTTAAGGTGTTAAGAGAGGGAGAGGGAGAGAGAAGATCTTTGGCATCAGCTTCACTGAGCACTAAGGACAGGATGTGGGATGAACATATGTTCATCTCACCTCATCACTAAGGACAGGATGTGGGATGAACATTTGTTACTCCCCTCAGTATTGGAGAGGTTTTGGCCTTCTACCCCCTGTAATCAACAAGGTTCCTTGGAGGGATGACCCCATCCTTCACAACTAGAGCAAGTGCTCAAGTGACATGGGAAAAATCAGGCATCAATTTTGCCAGGCTTAGGAGAAACCTGCCCTGCCTGTTGGACCTGACCTGGTGATGTCTCCTCCTACACACTGTCATAAACAATACCAAGGTGCATCTGGGCTTCCCACCTGGATGTTAAGGCAGCTGTTAACACACCAGGAAGCAACTGCTGTGATGATGCCATTAATATGGCTAGACATCCACCGGATAGAGCGAGGAAGGCTACAGGTCACAGGGGGACCTTCTGATGTATCCCAAGATTCAGCTGTTCAGCAGAACTGTCTTCTGTTTTATTCCCACCCACCCATCCATCCCCTCAAGAAAAGTTCAGAATGCCAATACACAAGCTTGTGAGGGATATTAGGTGGACCTTAGATGGAGAGATGCAAGAACTTGCTTAAGGCCAATTAGAGAATGCAGGTGTCAGAAAGAGGGAGGCTCAACGCTTACGACTATCCAACAGATATTAATTACCCTTTGATAAGTTTGTATTAATAACCAGAATCATTTAAGCATAGTAATTAGACCTTTCTTCCCTCAAATTAATCTTCATGGAGAAACCCATGTAATTTTTTCAACAATAAGATGAAAGTGGCTTCCCACGGTCTTCTTCTAAGCTATTTTTCCAACTTCCCAAACTAGATTACAGTGCTGGGATTTCTTCCTTCCAAGTACTACATTAAATCAGGCCCTGATCATCTTGTTCTTTAAGATCAGCCAAATGTAGATGGAATCATAGCATTGTTGACTGGTTCACCATTTGTGGTTTGATTATTTATGCTTTATTCCATTAATTAAATTAAATATAATTAAATATTTAATTAAATATTTAATTAAATAATTAAATTAAATAATTAAATTAAATAATTAAATTAAATTAAATGCTTGGGATGGGAATGCCAACAGTTCCTCCTGGGGGTGGCTGGTGCCATGAAGCCCCCCTATTATTAACATCTATTGCACTTGGATTTTATACTTATTTGTTGATATTGTAATTTTATATTTATATTTTTAACTTTGCTTTTATTGTGAACCGCCCAGAGTCCCCCGGTTGGGGGAGATGGGCGGTGATACAAATTTAAATAATAAATAAATAAATCACAATTGGCTGGATTCACAGAACAAGCCCAGTTGGCTGACTCCATGCAACATTCAAGTATGCTGATGATACTCAACTGTATATCTCCATCCCAGGTGAAGTAAGTGATGCAGTGACCACCCTGTCCCAGTGCCTGGGGGCTGTGAGGGCCTGGATGGGGAACAACAGGCTTCAGTTGAACCCTGGCAAGACCGAGTGGCTGTGAATTGATGGCCTAGCGTCTTCTGGGAAATTATCATCTTTGGTTCTTGATGGGGTAGCACTGCCCCATTCGGAACCAGTGCGGAACTTGGGGGTCCTTCTAGACTCATGACTCCTGCTCGAAGAGCAGGTGGCAGTCGTGGCTGTGAGGGCTTTTGCACAGCTTCGGCTGGTGCGCCAGTTACGCCCATTCCTGGATCGCGACGCCCTCCGAACAGTCACTCACGCTCTCGTCATCTCCTATGTAGATTATTGCAATGCGCTCTACATGGGGCTACCCTTGAAGACTATCCAGAAGCTACAGCTGGTGCAGAATGCGGCCGCGCAAGCAATTTTGGGTGCGCCAAGATCTGCACATATAACACCTTTGCTCCACGAGCTGCATTGGATGCCAGTTTGCTTCCGGGTACAATTCAAGGTGTTGGTTATCACCTTTAAAGCCCTACATGGCATTGGACCAGAATACCTGAGGGATCGTCTTATCCCCATGTTATTGACCCGCCCCACCCGGTCATCCAGAGCGGGCCTGCTACGAGCCCCATCAATTAGAGAGTGTCATCTGATGGGGTCTAGGAGACGGGCCTTCTCTGTGGTGGCACCTACATTATGGAACACCTTGCCCCCAGAGTTGAGACGGATCCCCTCCCTCCCGACCTTTAGGAAAGAACTGAAGACCTGGTTCTGCCGCCTGGCATGGGAAGGAGGAAATTATAGTTCCTCGTGGGGGTGGTTAATCCCTTAATTCTATAATGTCCTTCCTGTTACTAATGTTACCTCCCATCTGGATTTTATAACTATTTATTTATTATATTGACTGTATAAATTGTTGTTTTATATTTTATATTTTATTTTAATCTATTTTATTGTGAACCGCCCAGAGTTCCCCGTTGGGGGAGATGGGCGGTCATATAAATTAAATAAATAAATAAATAAATAAATAAACATATTCAACTGAAACCAAATCAAACTTGTTTTAGCTTAATGTGAAGTGGAAACCCAGCTCCACTGTTGGGCAGGATCTGAAAGGTCGCTCCCTCCATACCTCAGCCACTGCAGGAAATCAACTACTGTACCCCAATTGTGGTTTTGGATGTTCATCCAGTTTGGTTTCAGACAGTGGGGCAGCTATTCTTCCAAATTCATTGGAATAATTTGCTCCAAACGGCTTGCTCTTGGAAGTGAAATTCAGCTAGAATATATAATGCTGTGGGCTTTATATGCATTCAAGCAGAGTTATCAACTGATGGGAAATGTAACAACCAGATGAGCCTCTTCTAGTGGCTGCAACTGTGGCTTAATGTGCAAATTTCAGCAACTAAAGCTTATCCTGGTAGGAAGAGGATCATGATCACCTGCCAACCATCAGTGACAGGAGATTAAATAAATATAGCCTGAAATAAAGGCTGCTGTTGAAATAAGGCTGCTGTTAGAAGCAGAGCTAAGAGATTGGTTGAAAAGTGGGCAATCTTACTAAACGGCACATTTTCATTCTGAGTCCCAGGCATACCAATGAGTTATTGACTGGATTAACTCACTGCATCAAGCTAAGGCTTTTTAAAATCATGGTTTACTGAATCAACTGCAATTGGCCAGGCTCAACCAACACTTAAACCAATCCTAGACCAATCACATCACGGCTTAGTGCAGAGCGTATGAGGCGGACCATTGTACAAAATAACTTGAATAACTCACTGAATCAGACATAACTCCCTTCGAAACCCTCATCCCCAAATGCAGAGGATGAAACCCTGGAAAGGCAGATAATTCATACTTCTTTCCATCTCAGGAAGTACGCCTCAAATTACCTTGTGGACTTTTTGTGGAAAACAGAAAAAAGTGAACTTATGATTTATGGTTTTGAGGATTAGGCAGGATAGATTATAGAAAGAAGAAAGTCATGTTGTAACCATAGAGTAAGACAGAGCTTTCCAAACTGTGTGTCGCGACACAAAAGTGTGTCGCCACACACAGTCTGGTGTGTTGCCACACAACCCGGAAGCGCTGATCATCATCAGCGCTTCCAGGTTTTCCCGCGGCGACACACCAACGGCGGCACTCAAAAACCGAAAGCGGCAACAGCGCTTCCGGGTTTTTGCGTGCTGCCGCAACGGCGGCACTTCCGGGTTTTCCCGCGGCGACACACCAACGGCGGTTGGTGTGTCGCTGCGGGAAAACTTTGGAAAGCCCTGGAGTAAGAGGTAAACTTATAATGGTACTCATAACTGCTGTAAAGAAGATCGGAAGCCACTTCTTTGTATCTTTTTTCTTTCTTTTCTATTTTTCTTTTACATTTTTTCCTCTCTTACACTTTTAGCCTTCTCTTTGATTGCTTTATCATTTCTTTTTCTTACTTTCTATTCATTTTTATCTTCCTTTTTTAAAAGTTTTAATAAAATTATATAAAGGAGGAAGTACCCCTCAAATTATCAAACAAAAGACAACTTTAAAAATATTAATGCAAGTAACCTGTTTCATTCTTGTAACGGCTTAAAAGAACGGCTGCCCCTGCAACTTCCCCAAACTTTGTGATTTTTATTATGCAGTCGTCTGGTCTCTTCCATATAATTTTACCAACTACATTGTCCACCATAAAAGTCTTATCTGAAAGCCCTCTTACACTAATGCACAGCAGATCGGTTTCTAAACTCCTGAGTTTTCTCACCACACCTTCCATCTCTTTTCTTAGCAGAGAAAAGCTGAGAAAGAGGGAAAGACAAAATAGCTGTGTGATAGCTTTTGATGACTAGTGCCATTAGGAAGCATCTTCAATCTGAATCCAACCCAACATATTTCATTGGTAACACTGGTATGAGGGGGCGCGATGGCTCAGTGGTTAAGACACCAGGCTTGTCGATCGGAAGGTTGGCGGTTCGAGAACCGAGCGCCGCGTCACGGAGTGAGCTCCCGCACTCGCCCCAGCTCTTGCCAACCTAGCAATTTGAAAGCATGCAAATGCAAGTAGATAAATAGGTACCACTTGGGTGGGAAGGTAACAGCGTTCCGCGTACGTCATGCCGGCCGCATGACCGTGGAAGTGTCTTCGGACAACGCTGGCTCTTCGGCTAACAAACGGAGATGAGCACCGGCCCCTAGAGTCAGACACGACTGTGCAGGGGAAAACCTTTACCTACCTTTACCAACACTGGTATAAACAAATGAATTGGTACCTCAACATGATCATTACTGGTGCTGTTCTTCCTGGCCAATTCATCTCTCTAGCACATAGCTTTCCAAACTGTGTGTCGCGACACTTTAGTGTGTCGCGACACACAGTTTAGTGTGTCGTGAAACAACCCGGAAGCGGCAGCAGGGGTGTGCACGGCAGCAGCGCTGGGGCACGTGGCAGTGGCGGTGTGCACAGCGGCGGCGGCAACAATGGCAGCGGCGCGCCATCAGCGCTTCCGCGTTTTAGCGGAAAACACGAGGCCGCTGCCACTGCCGCCGTGCACACCGCCGCCGCCGTGCATGCCCCCGCGCCGCTGCCGCTGCTGCCGTTGGTGTGTTGCCAACGGCAGCAGTTTGAAAAGCACTGCTCTAGCACAGCCTTTCTCAACCTTTTGACCCTGGAGGAACCCTTGAAATATTTTTCAGGCCTTGGGGAAGCCCTGCCCATTCAGGCTCAAATATAGGCCAGAAGTTACAAAATTATTATATTTGTTTCATGGGTAGGCCTGTATAGATGCATTCACAGTGTTCTTAAACTGAAAATAAAGAATGAAACTTACCTCTTTAAGTGAAGCTGCTCCAATTTGAAATAATGTTTTAAATAAATTGCCATCTCCCAGGGAACCCCTAGCAACCTCTTGCGGAACCCTAGGGCTCCACTGAACCCTGGTTGACAAACCCTGGTCTCTGGAGGAAAAGACTAGGTTTCTCGAGACAAAAGCCATCAACCCCCCCTCCTCCCCGCCTTAGAAGAGGCTGCACATCTCAAACAACCTGGCAACCTTTTCTCCCACAGCCTGTTCTCTGGAGAAATTAAGACCTACAGTAGTCAAAATAAACACAACGGCTCTATTTCTGTCCTTGCCGCTCCAACAGCTTTGCTGCTCCAAATGTACAGCATTCAGTACATTTCCCAAAGTTGCTTGCCTGAGGAAAGAGATTGTTGCATTTGGCAAGTTGGCTAGATGTCTTGGCAACCTAAATCTCTGTAGCCCCAGGGGATGGACATTTCCAACCAGCTTGGCCTCCCCTTGAAAGTCAAATGCTTCAAAGTCCAAACACTTTGGACTTTGGACACTTCCTGTTGTCCTCATACTTTCAGAGCTCCAGATCGTTCTGAAAGGTGCATTCAAGATTCCAAGATTTAATTCCTAGCCGTGCCAGGAAAGACATGCAGCTGACAAAGAAAGTCGCAAGGTCAGAGTATAAGTGCATGTGCTGAAATAGATGAAATGAAGTCCCTTCTCCTTGTCACAAGAGGAGGCTGAGGCCGCTAAAACAACATACCAAACAGATTGCACAGATGTTTGGGAAATGGTGTATTAAACCTCCACCCCATATGATTATAGGGTCAGAGAAGCCACCTTCATTCCTTAGGGACAGCCACAATGTGTAGCGATCTTAATCAGGGAGGGGTGCTGTCTTTGGAGCCCCCCAGAAGCACACTGTGGGCATTCAGAGATGCCCTCTCCTCCCCACCCAACCAAGATACAGCAGTTCAAATTAAAGCTCCAATAGGCATAATACCAACTTTCAGGGCTGAAAACTCCAACCGTGTCCTTTCTGATGAGGTCAGTATATCACGGCCAGTACTCAGTCTTTATATACCAAAAACAAATATGGAAATTGCCCAAAGTTGCCCCCCCCCCAAGGCTATCCTGTCTCAGCTGCAAAATCTAGGCAACAGGTAGATTGTGCAAAGAGTTAGAATGCCCTGTCCCTGTCCTGCTTTACACTTCCTGCGTGCTCTCTGGCTCTCTCTCTCTCCCCTCTCCCTCCAACCTTGCCTTTTGTCTTGTTTTTATTCTGGATTTTTCCCTTTCCATCTTCCTCTCCTTCGTTTTTCATTGTTTCTCCATTTTTCTTATTCCTCCCTCCTTTCCTCTTGCTTTTTCTCAGCTTCTTTTTTACATTTTGTTCTTCCCTTCTGCTTCCTTCTTCCCTTCCTTCTCAAAGAAACAGAACCTGCAGCTTCCTTACTTATCCCTCTACCAACCTGCAAGAAGATGTAGATCCTTTGGGCAGTCTTTCCAAGTGAATTTACACACACCTACCTCTTGCACATACCCTAGCTTTTTCACTGAGTCTTGGATGCTGCACACCCACGTACAGTCAACCCACCACCACCACCACCTGACACGCACCAAAACCTGATCCGGCTTTCTCCTGCTTCCTACATGTACTCACCTGTCTGAGCCACAAACAGCTCCACCGAAGACAGACTGTTTTCCCTTTATACTCCTGGTTTCAAGCACTGGCACGGTTGCCTATCTCACCTGCAAGCTCTCTTTCCTGCTCACCTGGATTGTGCACAACTGTTTGCCCAATTGATTCCTAGGCAATTTCAGTTTGAAGATTTTCCCCAAGGTTTTACAGTTGATTGACTCACTCTAAAGAGGGCTGAGCCAAGAGACTAATTCAGTGCTGGGCGTGTTGACTTCTTGGAAAGAGACTAGATAGTATCCCATTCCATACAGGCAGGTGAACATGTAGATGGAAGAATCACCAGCACCGTAGTTGCAGGATCTAACCACGAGGAAGGAAGATAGTGTGTTTTTATGCACAGAAACATCCTGAATTAAACAAAATGAACCTGCTGTCTATGAAGGTTCTCAGTCATCCAGGTGGAATTGTCTGTAGCTTGAATCATGTCAACTGGATTTCTATTTTCTCAGTGGAAACGTTTCGCTCCTTATCCAAGGAGCTTCTTCAGTCTGAGCAAAGTTGGTAAGGGAATCCTAAATATGTTCCTAGGTAGCTGTGTGACCTTACACCTGGGGCTAGGTCATGGTTATATTGAGATGTTATTTTGAAGTCCTTTTATCATCTAAAGGAGGATCGTTAAGCTCAACAGCAGCATGGTGATCTTAACGATCCTCCTTTAGATGATAAAAGGACCTAAAAATAACATCTCAATATAACCATGACCTAGCCCCAGGTGTAAGGTCACACAGCTACCTAGAAACATATTTAGGATTCCCTTACCAACTTTGCTCAGACTGAAGAAGCTCCTTGGATAAGGAGCGAAACGTTTCCACTGAGAAAATAGAAATCCAGTTGACATGATTCAAGCTACAGAAAATGAACCTGCTGCAATTCTTCGTGACATTAAAAGGAGATTGAATTCTTAGAGTAAGTGAGAGACAAAATCTGTAATGCTTTTTATTATTCTGGGCCTGAGTTAAATTCCTCCTCTTTCTTTGATGTTTTGGAGAAGGGAATGTGAGGAGGGGTTCGCATCCAAAGGGAAGTGTAATAGTGCCTAGTGGAAATGCCCTTCTTTAATTCCAAAGCCCTATTTGGTATGAACCTAATCACTTCTGATTCCTATGAGACCAGAATGGTGCATTTAGCACTGCAGCATCTTTCTGAACATCAGATAGTTACTAGACAGTCTTTGCTCTTCCATCTCTCTCCATGACTTTCAAAGAAGTACTCAGAGCTAGCACAGATGGTTAAATTTAGACTTGTCATCAAGTTAAGGTGAGCATTTCTAAAACGTCTCATTTACAAAGATATACTGCTAGTTATGTAGCGCAACATCATGCACACTTCCTGTTGTCCTCATACTTTCAGAGCTCCAGATCGTTCTGAAAGGTGCATTCAAGATTCCAAGATTTAATTCCTAGCTGTGCCAGGAAAGACATGCAGCTGACAAAGAAAGTCGCAAGGTCAGAGTATAAGTGCATGTGCTGAAAGATGTCCTGAAATTCCTAGTCCACTCACAAATGAGATTTCTCACCCCGCCTGCCCTCTTCATGGCAAATTTCTATGAATAATAGAGAATAATACATGGACACTAAACCAACATCAGAAATGGCAACATTCAAGAACCAGTGCGAGAAGATTTCAGACTTCTGCAGATGTCAAAGTAACTCTTCTTCAACAAAGGAACTTCAAAGGGAGAGGCTGGCATGAAATTGCTGAATATATTGGAAGTCATAAGGTCACAAAACTAGTTTAGTCCTCCAAAGCAATTATTTGGGCTGGATGTTCTGCAAAAAACTGGGGGTGGGGGGAGGTAAGCGAGATGATAAACACTTTTGCCCCAGTAGGGATAAAAAAAGGAAAACATGCCTAGGGCAGTCTTCTCCAATCTTAGAATCCTTCAGAAGTTTGGACTTTAGTTAATTAATTAATTTATTTAATTTATATGACTGCCCATCTCCCCCAACGGGGAACTCTGGGCGGTTTACAATAAAATCAAGTTTAAAATAAAAATATAAAATTACAATTTAATTAATACAATCTAAATAAATATATTAAATAAATATAATTCCCCAAATTCTCAGGAATGGCCATGGTGGCTGGGGAATTCTAGGAACTTAAGTCCTTCCAGGGTTGAGCACACAGTCTCATCCAAATATGGTTTCATGTTTGAAACTGACCATACAGATCCATACTTCCCATTCAAAGCAGATCAACTAATCAACTGAAATACAGTACCAAGAATTATTTCAATGCTTGGGGGTTCCCCAGGCATTCCCATTTACTGGGTCATTGACTTCAATGGAGCAAAAGAATTCATGAGAAGGGGAGGAGGTGCTCAAATGGACTGACTGCCTTCCACCCACCCACCCACCCCGGGGCCTCTCCCAGTCCCTCAAAGGCCTGGAAATACATCCCTAAAAAAGAGGAGACCCATTTGTATGAAGTGAGCACCTGTGCATTTAGAACAGAGCTTTCCAAACTTTTCATGTTGGTGACACACTTTTTAGACATGCATCATTTCGCGACACTCTTACAGCAGGGCACAAGGCAGGCACTAGGACCTGCGCGGAATCACAGCAGGTTTGGAGGCAGCCAGGCACAAGGCAGGCACTAGGACCTGTGCGGAATCCTGGCAGGGCAGGTTTGGAGGCAGCAGGGCACAAGGCAGGCACTAGGACCTGCGCGGAATCACAGCAGGTTTGGAGGCAGCAAGGCACAAGGCAGGCACTAGGACCTGCGCAGAATCCTGGCAGGGCAGGTTTGGAGGCAGCAGGGCACAAGGCAGGCACTAGGACCTGCGCGGAATCACAGCAGGTTTGGAGGCAGCAGGGCACAAGGCAGGCACTAGGACCTGTGCGGAATCCTGGCAGGGCAGGTTTGGAGGCAGCCAGGCACAAGGCAGGCACCAGGACCTGCGCGGAATCCTGGCAGGGCTCGGAGGCAGCAGCAGCCACGACACACCCAGACACTGCAGCCAACACACTGATGTGTCCCGACACACAGTTTGGAAAGCTCTGATTTAGAAAGAATGACTTTCATTTAAAAAGAAATGCAATGGACGACACTGTAAACATTGAAACCCTAAGTCTTCTCCACAGGGTTTGACTTTGGATGGTCAAGATCAAGGCAGTTTTCTTCTTATATTTTCCTCTTTAAACCAGGTTTGCCTGGATGGACCCTACAGGATTGTCTTCAAACAGAGAAAGATCCTCTGTAAAGCAGAACACGGGAGCCGGACAGGAACAGGGGAGTGGTCTGGAACAAGACTCAGAATGTGGCAGTTTGCAAATGTCTTAAGGATCAGGTTAATTAAGTAAGTGTAAAGCAGAATTTGAGCTAGTTTGGAGTAGTGGTTCAGGCATCAAGCTAGAAACCGGGAGGCCATGAGTTCTAGTTCCGCCTTAGGTACGAAGCCAGCTGGGTGACCTTGGGCCAGTCACTTTCTCTCAGCCCTAGGAAGGAGGCAATGGCAAACCTTGCCAAGAAAACTGCAGGGACTATCCAAGCAGTCTCTGAGAATCGGACACAATTGAAGAGATTAAAAAAAAAGCAGAATTTAAGTTGTACCAAAGGTACTGGAAGAGAGATGCTATAGTGGGTGCAACATCCCAAGAGGCTGTCACATTTTCTTTTATTCTGCTCTTTCCCTCACCAAGAGACAGGTCTGAGTAACTCCTAGCTCCTATATATTTTTAACCTCCTTCTCCCCAACAAGACAGTGTTACTTCTTGACTCAATACTTCCTGACATCACTTTGCAATGAGCAGAAGCTAACCTGCCCAATGCTTTCTTCATCACACTTTAAGCAAGAGTAAGGCCCTGGTATACAAAATGGCATTTGGTTCCCAGACCAAGTTTTTGCAGTACCTTGAACCGTAGGGCAACTAGGTCTGGGCTGCAAAAATCCAGATTACCACTAGATGGCGGCTCACAAACACACACCTCTTTGGGATTTTACAGCACAGAGCTGGTAGCCTTACAGCGGGGGTGGGCAACGTCAGGCCCGGGGGCCATATAAGGCCCGCGAAAGCAATTGGTCTGGCCCACGGCAGCAGGGGCGGGTGTGGCAGGCGTGGCGGCGGCAGGCACAGCGGCGGATGTGGAGGGGGCAGGAGTGGCAGCGGGCATGGTGGGCGTGGCGGCGGGCGTGGTGGCGGCGAGCATGGCGGGCAGGGCAGCAGCGGGCACAGCGGCAGGCACGGCAAAAGCAGGCGCGGCAGCGGGCGTGGCGGCGGTGGGGGCAGCGCCGGACATGGTGGGGGCAGACGTGGCGGTGGGCATGGTGGGCGTGGTGGTGGCGGGCACAGCGGCGGGCATGGTGGCGGCGGGCGCTGCAGCAGGCGTAGCGGTGGCGGGCGCTGTGGCGGCAGGCACGGCAGGCATGGTGGCCCCCCAGTCCGCGCGATTGGCTCCCACCCGCAAACCCCACCCCCTTCTGCGCGATTGGCTCCCACCCGCAAACCCCACCCCCTTCCGCGCGATTGACTCCCACCCACAAACACTGCCCCCTTCCATGTGATTGGCTCCTGCCCGCAAACCCCGCCCCCCGGCCCTTGAGTGATGTTATAAATATCAAAATGGCCCTTGGCATAAAAAAGGTTCCCCACCCCTGCCTTACAGGATCCATTCAAACATAAGTACTGAACTTTGGCACCATTCTGAGGCTGGATCACCATCACCATCACCATCATCAAAATTAAATTCTTTTTCCTCCCCAGAAGGAAAAGATTCAAAACTTCCTAGTCCCGCTTACATATACAACCTTGCACTACCAACATCACTCCGCCCACTGGGGCCCTCATTCCTCCCAAAAGATTAGGTGTGGCCCCCAGCTTCCAAATGTTTGTCCGATCCTGTTCTTTTTAATTTCTTCCAGAATCACACCCAGCATTTTTTCCCGAGTGTCATAGAAAATCTCTTTGAAATCAGAACGAAGCTCTGCAAAGATTTCCTTAAGGTCGCCCATAATTCAGGCAGTAGATTATGGCTCCCCCGGATACTTGACTAAGGCAGGTAGGAGCTAATGAGTTAATGAAAGGCTTGCAAAGTTATTACATGAAATTGACAAAGAAAAAATGTGCTAACCAGCAGCTACAGAGAGTGAACAGAAAAATGAAAAGTCAAAACAGCAAGTTCAACGTGTAGGAAAAAGTTAAGTCCTTCAAATTAAATACAAAAATAGTAATGGGGAGATGATTAATTATTCTCAGTCCAATTTAAAATTAGACAGGAAGTAAGCCAAAGACTAAAAAAAAAGTTTTTTTAAAGTTAATCCAGAAATCCGCTTTTCCTTGTTGCAGAAAGCCTCTCTTAGGGTAAGAAAACTTAAAAATATAATTGAGTGATTTAGAAATGGGTGGGGAGGCTCGACCTAATGTCCTTTAATGCTACAAACGCGGACTGGAAATGCCAGCTTCCCCAGCCTCCTCTCTCTTACCAGGTCTTCGCTATTTGTGATTCTCAGGCTGCAAGGCAACATTTTGGAGGATGAAATGGGATAATTCCAAGCTTTTTCTTGACTCATGAAAAAGCTCTGGGCTTCAGGTAAAAGCCTGCCCCCCCCCCCAAAAAAAAAAAAAACACGTCAGTTCTGTCCACATGGAGCTCGTGGACAAGGCTGTTCAGTCGGCCATATTCCCCACCGGAAGAGATTTTCTATGACACTCGCCAAGCCATTATGCAAGATATTCGGGATATTGCAGAAAATATCAGTGCTAAAATGTGTCAACTGGCTGGAGACGTTCTGTGGAGGGAGGAGGAAGTTTATCAAGAGGGGGATTTTTTTCCTGACAGGGAGAATGGTCTCTTTGAAGAAATGTCAGACAACGAACATACTTTGGTGAAGGAGGAGTTTTACGAAAAACGCCTTATGCGTAATATGGAGACAAGTAAATGTCCTGGTATATTTCGATGTAAGGTAAGAGATTAAGAATATATTTGGATTGATATTAAGGCTTGTATGATTCCATTTTTCTTTAATGACTTAAAGTTTGTTTGATTTTTTAAGATTTATAAGATATAAGAATAAGTGTTTGATTTTAGGTTTAATAGGGTTAAGATTGTTATAGCACTATTAAGTATGATTTAGAGGTTTATATATTTATTTTTCTTTATATATAAGGGGAGGGAGCAATTGCCTTTGATGATTTTTATAATGTGTCTATGGAATGATTTATAGAAATAATATGATCTTGGTTAGATTTAGAGTAAGGGATTAATTGTGGAAATTGCTGTACATTCTTGTTGTTGAAAGTCGGAAGTCATCTTGTAATTTCTTAAAAATTCTTTTTTCATTTTGTTTTTTCATTTTTTTCTTTTTTGTAGTTTTTATCTTTGCTTTAAACTTAATAAAATTCTTATTAAAAAAACAGAATCACACACATTTTTTTCCCCCTCCTTTGAATAACCAGATAGAAAGTAAGATAGAAGTTGTAAACTGTACAGCTTGGAGGCTTGTTTACTACTGAGCATGACTTCACTTACTTCCAACAAAGGAATTGCTTTCCTGTAGCTTTTGAAATTGGTATTTCCAATGGGCTTCAATCCATTGACAACTTAGTTGAGACCAAGGTTTTCTCTCCCATCAGATTTAAAATTATCAGGGAACTAGTTACTGTTCTTGGAGTGGTTGATTCAGCCTCATTTATAGTCGCTGAAGTTTTCCATAGAAATGCTTCCTGCCAAGCCATCTCATGTGCATCGTATGATTTTAGAGAAATGCAGATAAATGGAGAAAGAAGAAGTAGGATTCCAAGAAAATTAGGGGCAGATTAGAAGGGGCATTTACTCACGCAATGCCCCTCCCTTCCCCCACATTCTACTGCTAGATTCAGGTCTGAAATATGTTCCCATCTTGGTTTCCACCTTGCCCAACACTGTTATATCCCCCTTAATATCCATGCTATCCATCAGTTTCAGCTGTGGATGGCTGAAGCTGGAATTATCATAAAGTCTGTACTGTATCTGAATGCCTTTTTTAAAGAAAGATCTTATTCTAAAAAAAACCTCACCTTTAATTTGGATCAAAAGTCATAATGGACACTCCTGTTTCACATCATACTTCCATGGTGTCTCTGTTCTTGATACGGGATGCTGTCCAGCGCCCAAATAAATTAGAGGGTCAGCGTATATGTGTATACATTCAAACCAGGCCCCCAAGTCTTTTGCTCTCTCACAGAATGAAATTTCTTATCCCTTCAGCCCTCTGCATAGGATAAGACAGTCCTAGGGTCAGTCTCCAGGCAAATGAAAAATAAATGGACACAAATCCAACACTCAAAACAGCAACATTCAGAAATCAGCAGGGAACGTTTCAATCTCCAAGGTCACTCCGTTGCAGAAATGAAAGTTGCCATTCTTTAACAAAGAAAGTAAAAGGAGATGCCAAGGTAAAATTGGAGAACCAGAATTTATCATTCTGTTTGATTCGGTTCATTTAGAGCTGAACCCAGCTCAGGTACTGAGTACTGAAGTACTCAGTACTCAGGTCATGACTCCTTTGTCATCACCCCTCTCAAGATGGTGAGAGAACATGATCTTGCTAGTAATAATTTGGAGAGGGGTTGGGGAAGGGTTTGTGAGGTAAAAGTCCTACTTTCTCCTAATCCCACCGATTTCCTCCATGACAGCTAGCATTCAAAACCTCTTTCTGTACAATTTTTGAGGAAATTTGGGTTTTGTAGTACTTTTTCCCCCCCTGGATCAGAACATGTAGCAGCTAAGTCTCAACCGTGTCCTATCTTGCAGAGTTCACCTTTTTAATTGTCACAGAATAGACTTTGGTTTGACAGAACCAACGCTGACCACTGAATTATCCTAAGGAAGGTATTATCTGAACGTGGATTTGATGGCCGATGCGGCTTTGCACACTGGGACTTGACTTTTCTTTTTTCCAATACAGTACATTGCCTTGTCCTCTTTTTGCACCAATGCCTTTTGGAGAAATGCATGCATGTGGAAGACACGATCACATAACAACCTGCTGGTGCATATATTGGACTGCTTCATCAGGCTCTTTCAAAGGTTTTGCTGAACATACCAAGGGACAAGAGCAAACATGGGGCATCACCTCTTTCTTTTTTCATCCTCACACTTCAGTGTCCAGCTTGGTGCCCTCCAGATGTGTTGGACATCAACCCCCATAACCCTCAGCAATTTAAAAACCAGTCTTTCTGATGCTGGAAAAGGTAATTTCATATACATGTAGGCCTAAGTACATTTTTTGCAGTTTTGCAGTTTCTGCTGTAATTTTTGTTGCAGATGCCAAAAAAAACAGTGTGTCCTCCTTTCCCCCCATTTGTCCTCCTTTCCAATTGTCCGTCTCCTCCTTTGCCTGTTCAAGATATCTGGTAACTCTAGGGAAGTTAGTACAACTTTTGAGCATCTTTTAAAGAATAGTAAGTAACTTTGGACATGTTGGGGGTGTAATTTAGACCCCCGGAGTTAGGTTCGGGACTTGGTGCAACTCCAATAAAACACCAAGACAGAGATCAGATTTTCTATCTACTTTATTATAGAGCTCTAAAATAACACGTTGGACTCTGAGCACCAAGCAAAGCTGTCCTTTTTATACCATTTCTACACAAAGCACACTACATCACTGTCATTTATATACTTTATCATTATCTAAGTTTAATAAACTCTAAACCAATTACTTTAGTTTCTAAAAGCAATTGCCCGCCCATTGACCCATTTCTGCAGTCAATCTTTGCAACAGCAAACAATCATGTTTGACAGAGAAGATTACAGGACATTCCGTTATGCTTCTGTACTTCATGACTTCCTATTACACAATTAACCATTTTTGATTGCAATTACAATATGGACATCCATCAGGGCATTCACAAGCATGATACAGGTCGCCCTGACTCTCAGACAGATAATTTTATTTGAGACATGTGTAAGAATTGTAATGTTGGATTAGATCAAAATTCTTCTCTCCCCCCACCCCAAATATTCTTTGCAAAAAAAAAAAATCTTAACCATAAAGATGCCGGCCCTTTACAGTATTGGAAGAAAAGAAAAATTGCTGGCTCCAAAACGCCTCTTTATCCACAATAACTCTCTTCCAAAACCTTATCGAACGAAATGTGTTATACGCAGCAACTAGGACCCAACTCCTGGCGGAACTCCTACCACTTTCCTCCGGTTTCCTCGCTTTCGAGCGTAATCCTGCCATCTTGGTTGTGGGTACCTCGGCTGCAGTCCGCCCCAACTTTAACCGTGCCACCAAAAGAGATAGGGCAGTTTCACGTCTGTCGCCATTTTGGATCGGAAACGAGGCTGCGGGGGCCAATGGAGAACAGCAGCAGCAGCGTTTTCTCGCAGGTATTCAATTGCAAGAGCGTGTGGCATCCTAGCATGCCCCAGGCATACGATTTCATATTTACAACCCTAATCCTTTTTTCCTTCCTTTGCGTGTAGTTCAAGAAACTCTAAACGCATTCGTCTCCCCTATCCGGGGGCACTCCCGATGTATTAACTATAATCCCCATAACTCCCAGCCAGTTACCGGAGCTGTAGTCCAGCCACAGATTGGGAAAGGCTGGTTGACACATGTGGATCTTTCGAAGTTTCTGCCGTTTGTATTCGGTTTATAAGCCGCTTGATCCCAAAACCAACTCCAGGGAACGTTAGTTAGATTAAGCAATTGCAAAAAAACCAAAACAAAAGAGTCTTGAGACACTTTAAAAAGTCACCAATGCATTTATTATCATACAAGTCCCCTTCATCCGAGGCATGATGTCTTGGGCTGAGAGAGAAGTATATATTAAACACCTTGGTCTGGGCTGGGAGGTGGGGAATGGGAATAGGAAATGAAACGGAGCACATGCAGACTGTGATAATTGGCAGTAGCCATTCACAAAAATCAAAGTCGTCATGAGCGTTAGGGCAATTTTGTCACCTGGTAGATTAGTGCTTTTTTTATTTTTTAAATCTGTTCAATTGTGTCCGATTCTCAGAGACTGCCTGGACAAGTCCCTGCAGTTTCCTTGGCAAGGTTTTTCCAGAAGTGGTTTGCCATTGCCTTCTTCCTAGGGCTGAGAGGGAGTGACTGGCCCAAGGTCACCCAGCTGGCTTTGTGCCCAAGGCGGGGCTAGAACTCAGGGTCTCCCGGTTTCTAGCGTGGTGCCTTAACCGCTACTCCAAACTGGCTCCGTAAATTAGTGCTACCTAACTCCAATTCCTATCCGAATCCCCCAGGCTCCCTTGGACATGCCATGCAATTGTGGTGCGCACTCTGGGCCAGAGATGCAGGTGTCTGCCGGATCCTCTCCCCCGAGGAGGAAGAAGAGAAAGCTCAGCGGCTTGCAGCTCACCCAGGATGGCTTTGGTATCTCCTCTGATCTCTTTCCACAAGTACAGTATGGGAGGAATATTAGGCAAGACGCTTGGCCAGTATAGCTAACCCTGAGCTACTTTGATCTGCCAGAGGGAAAAGATCTCTGGGAACCACACACTCTGTTCCTTCCGTCCTCATTAATTTTATTTTTCATTTAAAACATTTAAAGTCTACCCACTATCCAGAGGATCTTGTGGCAGCTTGCAGCTCGTAAAAAGGGAAAAGAAAATAGTACAAGGAAAACAAATTATAACTTAATTTAAACACAGAGTAATAACCACAGGAATCCTGACAGAAAGGCGCAAGGGAGAAAAGGCGCTCTCAGGCCCTGGGCGCTTGAGTCTCAAATGCAAGACTGAAAAGCCAGATCTTTGCCTGGCACTGAAAGGCAGGTCGTGGCAGTGCCAACCTGGCATCCAGGGAAAGAGCATTCCAAAACTAGAGTGCCACAGCAAGTACCCACATACCTCTTCTAACCATCGGACACTGAGATCTTTCCCTGCAGATCTTAAGGTTTGGCCATTGTGGGAGTCTCGGGCATTATTACTATTCCCACGCTTATTTTGTACAACTCAAGGTAGCGTGCATAATACTCCCACCTCCTCCCTTCTCCACACCCACCCTATGAGGTGGTTGGCCTGAGAGGGAGGGATTGGCCCAAAGTCACCCGGTCTGCTTTGATGCCTAAGGGAGGGCAAGAACTCAGCGTTCCCCAGTTTCTAGTTCAGCACCTTATGTATATGTGTGTCAAGTATTAAGGCCTTTGAACATCATTACTACCAAAAAGGCCAACCAGAAATGCATAAGCAACTACCGCAGTTTTTATAGGACAAATGTGAGGTAGCCTCTGAAGGATGTTGAGCATCACAGATTTGCCGCCACATTCTGCACATTCAGCAGCTTCCAAGTCATCTCTGTGATCAGAACATGGGTGGGTGGGTGGGTTGGATGGATGGATTGACTGATTGATTGATTGATTGATTGATTGATTGATGGAGTTGTGGCTCCATCTTGACTTTGTTGATCCACCAGATATTAGAAAAAAGGAAAGCAATCGGGTTCCAATTCTATCCAAAGAAGAAAAATTAGGCCGGCCCAAAGAACTCGCCATTTTCTGGCACTCCCATCCCTCATCTTCTGTTTCGACCCACCCCATCTTGGTACCCTGCAGATCTAGCAGACTTCAAGTTTTTAAAATCAGCCAGCGTGGTCGCTGAGTGCGAGAGGTTGGGAACTGAAGCCCAAGGCTTCTGAAGACAACAGACTGGGGAAGGTTGCTCTGCTCTTCCCCCTTCCACTCACTTCCTTAAGCATTGAGCAAGGACGATGCGCATCTCGAAATTTCATTTCTCTGCACATCTGCTGCCAAACCAGCTGCTGAAGATTTGATTGGTTATGAGCCAATAAATAAAACCAGTCACTCCCACTGCAGAATGCAGCAGAATTACCTGCTCCAGAAAAAGACAACTCATTAATCAAACTTCCTGCTTTGCTGGTATCAAAGAGAAACTTGCGGAGAGTAACAGCGTAAAAAAAAAAAGCCAGTTTGGTCCAGTGGTTAAGGTGCTGGGCTAGAAACCAGGAGACCGAGAGTTCTAGTTCCGCCTTAGGCATGAAAGCTGGCTGGGTGACCTTGGGCCAGTCCCTGTCTGTCAGTCCAACCCACCTCACAGGGTGGTGGTTGTGGGGAAAATAGGAGGAGGAAGGAGTATTAGGTATGTTCACCGCCTTGAGTTATTTATAAAAATAATAAAGGCAGGATAGAAAATAAATAAATAAAAACTGATAAAATTTATTTTGCTTTTTTAAAAAACCATATAAGTATAAAGCAAATACAAGAGCACAATAAGAAAAAACAGCTCAGATGCAAACCCGGATAATTGTTAACATAAATGATAAAATCCTAGTGGCCTAAGCAAATAAAAAAAAAACCCCTCAACCTGGTAAGATTTCTTAAACAATTCTAGAAGTGGGGCATTAGTTACCTTTCTACACTAAGAAATCATATTGGAAAGGGAGCTATCCTGAAAGTGGGTTAAGTCTGAATCATTGGTGGGGAGGCAGGATGGAAGAACAGCTTTATAGGTAAAGAACAGTCTTTAGTTAATTAAAAAAACAGACCATAAGTAGGAGTTATTTGAGAAATGCTACACTAAGACCTCAATAACTTACAATGTGTGCATTTGGACAGGATTTCAAATGGGTTTATGCTTGTTCTTCCTTCCTTCAAGCAATTTAGCATCCATCCAACAGAGAAATGTCACAACAACCTGGCTCATTTATTATTATTTATTAATGGTTGCATTTAAATTCTTCTTCTCTGAGAGCTTAGGGCGGCACATATATCGAAGGAGGGACACTTCCTTCATCTTATCTTCACATTTCTGAGGACTGAGTTGAGAGAGTGGGTTGGTTTCATCACACGCTTACTCATTTTAATCCAATTTTCTGCCTTTGCATGACAGTAAATCAACAGCCTGGTTCACACACGACACTAGGCTTAAATGTGCTTGGGTAGTCGTGGTAAGGTGTGTTGGGTGAACACCATCATAGTAACTGGGCTGTTATTTAGTCAGGCCTCTGTGAAAGTAGATTTTGAGACTGACTTTGGTTGTTAAGCGAACCACATGGTTGTTAAGCAAACCATGCGGTTCCCCATTGATTTTGCCTGCTGGAAGCTGACTGGGAAGGTCGAAAATGGCAATCATGTGACCACGGGTTGCTGTGACGATCATACATGCAAACTGGTTGCCAAGTGCCCGAATCGCGATCAGGTGACCGCGGGGAAGCTGTGACAGTCGTAAGTGCAAGGACCGGTTGCAAGTTGGATTTTAGCACCGTCTAAGTCCAAACCAATCGAAAAGAATATTTCTAGCTCAGGGTTGAACTGAGTGGTTCAACTACTGATGAGGATGTCCAAGAAGGGTAGTGTGTTGTTGTTTTCTTCTTCCCTTGTGAATTTTATTCCTTTGAAGATGTTGTTGATGGTTTCATGTGTCTCCTCCAATTGTTCCTTTTTTATTATGACGAAGGTGTCATCTACATACCAGATCCATACTTTGGGTTGTATGCATGGGAGTGCTAGTCTAAACTGTCGCTAAACAAATGGTTGTTAGGTGAGGACTATCTGTAATGATAATTGAGATGGATGTCGGTGGGCTCACAGATGGCAGATCCCGAGAGATCCTCAGGTCCTGGGCCATCAGTATGACAGTTAAAGCACTTGGAGCCCCATCTCTCCACAGCAGAAGCTGCCCCATGTCTTGGTGACCTGGCTGAGGGGACAAACAGGGGCAGCCAGCCTCTCCACCACCCCAGCCAGTTGGAGCAGACAGCTCTCCATGATCATGCCCTGTACTGCATCCCTAAGCAGCAGTTCTGAAGAACCTGGTGCGGGAACTGAAGGACACCGTGTTCCACCAGAGCGAGCTCCTCCTCAGCCTGCAGAAGACTGTAGAGGACCAGGAAAACCAGTATCGGGAACTTCAGGTAAGGGCCAACCATACATAGCCTGGTGCATGTAATACACCAGCAACGGAGAGGTGAGGAGGAGAGAAAGAGCCCTACAATGTTGGCTTTTGCCCTTGCTTCCAGGAAAAAGCAGAAGCCGAGAAACGGCATGTTCTCTCCGATCTTGAAGCAGATGTTTCTCAACTCAAGGCCAAGAACCAAAACCTGTGCTGCCGGCGGGACCAGCTGGAGTCCTGGGGGCGCTGCTTGCAGGAGCGGGATGCCCACGGCGCCACCGTCCTCTCACTGGGCAAGCAACTGAGGGGGCAGCTTGAGGCCCGAGCGCAACATGGGGTCTTCTCCCTTGAGTGTGTCAAGACTCACAGCAAGTGGTTGAGGTTCTACACAGGCTTTGATGGGTACCCTCGCCTCAAGGCCTTCTTGGACTTCCTCCAGGAGGGGGAGTGTCTGGAGAATGGTCCTCCCTGTGCCCTCAGCCCCGAGAACCAGCTCTTCTTGGTGCTTGTCCGGTTGCGCTTGGGGCTCCTTCTTCAAGACCTGGCTTTTCGTTTCCGTATCTCTGAATCCACGGCCTCCCGCTACTGGCTGAGCTGGATGGAGCTCATGGAGAGGAGACTGCGACAGGTGAGTGGCTACTGCCAGCCCTCCCTCCCTCCCTTCCTTCCTCACCCCAGTCCAGATGTGCTACCCTAAACGTCCCTCATCTTGAGCTAATGGCTACTAGTTGAGAATGATGGGAACTGTGCCAGATATTGAAGCAGCATAGAAAAAACCTGGCTGAAGGATGGGCAGGGATGTATGTACCTCTCTCTCTAATGATTTCAGTCTTCCTCAGTGGCTGCTTATTGTATTTACCGGAAAGAATTTCTCCCAAGCCCCAAACCGTCTACCCTTAAAATGGGAAAACCATCATTTCAACTGCGCTGAAATTTAACAATGGTCTTATCTTCCTTTTCTGGAGGAATTGTCTTAAACTGAGAGTTATCTGCCTTTCAGGTACATAAAGTCGTTTGTTCATCGTTTAAACCGTTATACTTTCAAGAAAAAGTCTATCACGTGGAGATGGCTTGAAAGGTTGAATTTTGTGCTAACCTTTGAAAAAATTGCATCAGTGGCCTCTGAGGAAGAATGCTTAGGTGTTAAATACGCTTGGCTGATCATTTATTCTATGTGCACCTTCAAAAACTTTTTTTTCTAAATGTGATGCCCTTTAATCTTTCCTTCGCCAGTCTCTGAAGTACACTATCAGATTTACAAGTTGCCAGCATAGGCTCTGCTGCCTCCCATTTAAAAAAAAACTTGCTCAAGGAACAAATGTAGGAAAGAAACCTACGTAATGGGAGCTGAGGTTAAGGAGAATTGTATGTTTGCTTGAGTGCAGCTGTTAGAGCAGGGATGAGTGCCTTCAAGTAGAGCCCTGCAGCGACCCCTAGTGGATCAAGCTTTAAAGCTCATAGCATCCTGCTTATCCAACCCCATGTATGAATCGATTGTGTATTTTTCTTGTAAGATTGAATCTTAGGCTGCAGCATGCCCCCACCCCTGGAGTTATGAGTAAAAAATTTGTTTCTTGCTTGATATGTGTGTGTGTGCCTTCGAGTCAGTTTTTGACTCCTGGCAACTCCCTGGATAGTCCCTGCAGTTTTCTTGGCAAGGTTTTTCAGAAATAGTTTGCCATTGCCTCCTTCTTAGTGCTGAGATAAAGTGACTGGCCCAAGGTCACCCAGCTGGCTTTGTGCCTCAGGCAGGACTCATGCCTGAACCACTACACCAAACTGGCCCTTCTGTTTGATCTGTACGGTACCACAAATCTAAGTTACATTCAAGTACCGGTCAAATTAATGAAATATATTAAATTGCCACAAACTTTTTCTGTTGATTTCAATGAGCGTTAAACCCCACTTTCTCTGGACTCATATATGCATTTATGTCTCAGTTTTCCAAGTCATCCTTGATCAGTCAAAATATAACCAAGGCCTTTACCAAGACAAATACTCCTTTGCAGAAAGTCAACTTACAACTCTCTGAATGTCATTGAGTAACAGTTCCCTGGACTGCATACATTTTACCCTGGATTAGGGCCCCCATCATAGTATTTATCCAGAAACATTAGACTGGGGAAGGTTTAGACAATGAGATTCTCATTCTGAACCAGCAATCAGAGCATTGAGTGAAGACCAAATCCTATTCCAATTGTGAACACTTCCTAGTCACAAATTATACTAGTGATCCACTATAGCTTAGGCTGTGAAACTTGCTATTTGGTTGTAACAGGAATCTGATCAAAGCTAAACTAAACCTTGGCTTAACCAAGGACTACGTTCCAAAAAGCAAGCAGAGCCAAGACAAAACTAAATTTGCTTTTAATTAAATGTAAATATTACTCCCATATATTTATTTTCCCCTTGTCATATTAGACCAGTGTTTTTCAAACTTAAGGTCTTATAGAGCAGTGTTTCTCAATGGAGCCTCGTGTCGCGCAGAGTGGTAGGTGGCAGTATTGCAACCAAAACTCTCCCCACGACCGGAGTTCGATCCCAGCGGAAGCTGGTTCTCAGGTAACCGGCTCAGGTCAACTCGGTCGACTCGGCCTTCCAGCCTTCCGAGGTCGGTAAAATGAGTACCCAGCTTGCTGGGGGAAAGGTAATGACGACTGGGGAAGCCAATGGCAAACCACCCCGCTCTATAGTCTGCCAGGAAAATGTCATGAAAGTGGCGTCTCCCCAGGGGTCACATGACTCAGTGCTTGCACAGGCGAACCTTTCCTTTCCTTCCCTTCTCAACCGTGGGAACTTTAAGATGTTCCAGAATTTGGAATTCTGGGAGTTGAAGTCCACTCAACAAGTTGCCAAGTTTGAAAAACATTGGATTAGACTTTAGGGTGCAGCAGCAATGAAGGGAGGGGTTACATGGCCCTCTCAACACCCATTCTGGAGGGTGGTTGGAAGAGGAAGGTACTGCTTATGGGCTTCCCCAAAGCATCTTTCTTACCACTGTGGGAACAGAATGCTGAACCTTTAATTTAGTGTTTCTCAACCTTGACAACTTTAAGAAGTGTGGACTTCAACTCTCAGAATTCCAAATTCTGGGAGTTGAAGTCCACCCCTTAAAGTTGCCAAGGTTGAGAAACACTGCTTTAATTCAATAAGTAAGTTGCTCTTACTTTGTTAATCACCCAGCCTAGATTATACGCCTTCTCTCCACTCTCTTTTTGCCTATAGATGTCTATTTATCTGTTGGTCTACAGCAAACGAGTATTTTCTCACCCCTGGCAGGTTCCAGTTGCCTGCAGCCAGCGCTACATAGATGCCTTCAAGCCACAACACCAGCTTCGACATCGTGACACGGTGCTGGTGGCTCTGGACTGCGCAGAGCTCTTTTTCGAAGCCCAAGGAAGGACACGAAGCAAAGGAGATGGCGGCTCCCGGAGTCCTCGGACCCACTATTCCACACGTGGGCGTGCTCTGGCCGCACCCAGCGGCTTCCTCACGTTCAGCGCAGGAACCGGCCGTGAGTTGCCCACACTGCCTCCTTTCCTGCAGGCAGGACACGTGGAGCTGACGGCTCAGCAAGAGGCTGCCAAGAGGCAAGTGCTGAGCTTACGCAGCCTGACCGACAAGGCTTTCGGCTTCCGCTTCCTGCGTCTGGTTCACCCTCAGAACATGGAAGACCAAGTGGGCCGGGCCTGGGTCGTTTCCTGCTACCTGGCCTGTCTGCTGCACGAGCCTATGGGCCTAACCTAGAGCAAGGACTCCTGCGTCCTCAGGACCGTGTGTTAAAACCCATGCTGCTTTCAGCACTGCCTTTGGGTCGCAGGGACTGCTCGGGCAAGATGGAATTCCTGCTTGGAGCCAATACTTTTCTGCTTCCCTTGATCACAGGTAGCAAAACAAGCAAGGCAGAATGCACGGACTACCCACACTGTCCAGCGTTTAACAATACTTTTATTTCAGAAGCTTCCCCAAACTGCTTTCCTGATTCTACAATTAAGTGTTAGCGTTGTCGTGCTTTCCAGTTTCCTTCCTAGAAATTTTTGGAGACCTGGTTTGTTTTTTGTCTTTTCTTTCTTTGGTCCCTTTGAGTCAGCGTTGACCGATGGTAATTGCCCGGACAAATCCCTAAAGTTCTCTTTGCAACATTTTCAGTAGTTTGCCACTGCATTCTTCTTCCTAGGGCTGAGAGGAGGAGGACTGGGCCCAGGTCACCTAGCTTCCTACCCAGGGCAGGACGAGAGCTCAGTCTCTCGGTTTCTAGCCTGGTGCCTTCACCTTTACACCAAATTGGTTTTCAGGATCTTTTTATCATCCTGTCCTTCCTAAAGCAAACAGTTCTAGCCCCCAGGTTCAAGCTTGGCAAATTTCATTCCTTTTTCCTCAGCCTGTTCGCTCACTGAATTTCAGGTACTCCCTCTGTGCAATTCTGGGTCACCAATGGTTACCCAGTTAGTGTTTAAAAACTAGGCTGACATTCTAAACTTCTTAAAAAAGATATTCCAAGGCAGTCTCTACGCTCTGAAATTTACTGCAATTTCAGAACATTTTTCAAACCACCCAAGTGCCACTTTAATCATGTTTCCATCTGGTCCTTAACCGTGCAACTTAACTAGCCAACATTTCTACTAAACTTTTTACAAAGTTATGTTAGGTACTAGGTGCAGGAGGTAAAACTTTCTTGGGAGAAGAATGAATTTTAGATCAAAGTCTCAGACTCTGTTGTGACTCAACCAAGCGTTGCACACTGGGCTCCGAGCAAACAAGCAGACACCGTCAGAGTACTAATTTGAGGGATAAAAGCTTTAATCCTTATATGTTGGCCTTCACATTTTCCATTAAACTATCTAGTTTTTGTAGCCTCGACTGGCACGGCGACCTCGAGCTCGTTCAAATTTACGTCCCTTGGATCGGACATATGGCCTGGAAAAGGGGAAATGGGAAAAAAGTAAGACAAATGGTCTATTGTTACATCCCACTTTTATGCAGAGGACAGAAAACACAGAACTGTCCTGAAATTCAGAAAGCCACAAAATGTGGCTCTTTAGCTTCCAGCCACTTTTCTTCAGCTCCCTGATCCAACAGGATTCCCTCTTAAGTGGAGAAACAAGTAACTATAGCTTCTTGCTTTCAAATTGTTTCATTTTTAGCCTTTAAAATCTCATCTAGTCCCAGGAATAAGTCTTATTCCTAGACACTCACCAGTACATAACAGAAAATTATTTAAGAATTGCAGCCTGGATCAATGTCCAGCCCAAACCTGGAGGCACAGGTGGAGATGGCTCAATGGCTGCAGATATTACAAAGCACAGTCCATTTTTTTTTCACATGGCAAGCTTGGAAAAAATTCCCTTCACGTATTACATGAACCAAGTAATTTCAACTCATAACTCTTCAATTTGTGTTAAGTACCTCTTTTTAAAGTTACTGCAAAATACACAAATGCAGAAACAGTGATGTATGTAAACATGCCATAAAGTTCCCATCCTATTTTCTGGCAAAGCTGGAAGAACACTGTTTTCTGAGGAGGTCTAAAAATATAGTGAGATTGAAAGACAAAGAGAAAACTTAGTTCTGGGCATGCCTATTCAGGTATTAGTGCCATTGAGCTCAAACGTTTTCACCAAAGAAAAAAGCGAGCAGAGAATTATAGTTTTAGTTAATCTGGCAATTCGGTGTTGCAAATTACAGAACCTGATGGGTTTCCCAGGAATTTAAAGCGGACGTCTCCACTCTGGTGCCCACTATTTTTTCTATCGACATGGCAAAAACCCTCTAGTTCCCTAGTTCCCTTTCTAAGAGCAAATCTCTCGCTGTTAACACTGTAAAAACAAAAAGTCATGAAGATGAATACAGCTGTTATATATCCAAGACCTAAGAAATAACTTGTGATGCCATTCCAGTCCTTTGGGGTCAATTTGTGCACTTGCACAAATCTTCCCAGTATATTTGATCGTTCAGGGAACCTTTGAAAAGGCCTCCCAATTACAAAGCATCCTCCTGGAGCATTAAGTTAACAGACCTTTCCAGGACAACTATCGGACTCGGATGTTACGGGAGTCACATTTCCTTGAAAACCTGAAAATAGCGCTTTGCAAAGCATCAGCCCTTCAGAATGCTCAACCCAGTGGCTTTCCCTGGAGGTGGTGCATGCACGGCTGTGTTACTGACAGTTCCAGAAGTACCATGAAGCCTGCACCTACGCTGGCAACAGGGAAAGCCTTTGAAATAGCCCAGCCTTACAGAAGGCACTGACTGCTACTTCATGGCTTAGAAGACACTTTTGCCTATGCACTTTGCACTGTCCCCCCCCCCTCAATGCTTTCAAAAGGAGGTGCACACAAGAAGTCAGAAAGTGAGCGAGCCAGATCTGGAGAGATCAGATACGGTACGTGTAAAAGCCAAAGCTGCTATTGAAGAAGAGTAAGTAATGAGTAAATTCAGCTCAAATGAAGTCCTTTTAAAAGTAGTCATGATTTTGAACCACCGTATGACTTTGGAAATCAAAGATAAATAGGGTAAAAGCAAAATGCCCAGAAGAAAACCTAATGGTCTGGAATACTCACTTAGTGTGGCTGTGCGGGGTGCCAGGAGCCTTGCCAAAATGCCGATAAACTTGGCGAGCCTTTCTGGGTCCTGCGGAAGGCAAGTCCAGAAAGATCTTTCAGTCAGGTTGAGATATCAGCAGCACGCTAAGACCAATAAAAGCTTCACAACTCTCAAAAGTATAATATTCTCTCCTGACTCACCAGAAAGCAAAACAGTTCCCTGGCCCTTAGGGGCAGCCATGGCTAACTGGTCAAAAGTCATGATCTGGCCTCCAGCTTTCAGGATGCGTCGACGGGCTCCCTGTGTGACTCTGAGGGCACAAATCTGGGGAGGAAAAAATAACCAGTTTGCAATGTGAGAATCCCCAAAGCCAGCAATTAAAAAAGTAAGTACAGGCAGCCCTCATTACCCATGGGGTTATTATCCACATTTGGAAAATATAAATCAGACCTTGTTACCCACAGGAAAGGGTTTTTTGTATCCATCATTTTGCAGTATTTTACATATGCATAATATGGCAGACAAGCTTGTGCACATGCGTAAGGAACATTTTTTGATTGTCTCCATTATAGTAACTGGTTGGAACTGAACCCCTGCAAATGGTAAGGGACATCTCTATTTACAATCTCATCTACATCTCAATTATTGTAATTGGGAATCAATTGACGGAGTTGAAGTCCACACAGCTTAAAGTTGCCATGGTTGAGAAACAGTGCTCTACACATGCATTGTTGTCAAGCGTAGGTTCCCCCACCCTATACCCATGCCTTGACACTTCTTCGTCAGTCCCCTTGCTCTACGTCTCCTCCCATCTGAGGAGCTGTTCTGCCACCAGTCGAGATACCTTCAGTTTGGGAATTTCCTGGATGCGAACATCATCCGTCACTGTACCCACCACAACAGCAGTTTTGTTTTCCCGGCCTTGGAGCTTCATTTTACGGATCTAGAGAATAAGGGGGTGATCAAGTTAGCATGCCTGTACTGACCAATTTGCTGTTACAAGCAGAAGCTTCACTGGTCCTCAACCAGCACAAACATCCACTTGCTTTTAGTTACAGTCCACCCTCTGCTCCCAAGGAGGGGAATATTACTACTGCCATTCTTCCTTTCTCTCTTAACTCTTTGGTCAAAGCCACAATAGAGGTGGCACTGCTTCCTCCTTTAACAGGGAAGGAACGACAGGAACAACAGAGCATACTTAAAGCAAAGAGACAACTAAAACCGTAGGGTAGCTGAAGAACCAAGAAGAAATTAAAAAAAGCAATAGAGAGGTGAAGAGTCTGCACCTACCAAGCGGGACACAGACAACGGAGGCCGGTTGGTGCGGCTCATGAAGAGCCGTTTGAGTATCACCTTGTTGAATTTGGCATTGGTCCGGCGAGCAAGGAATCTGTAGAGCTGAGAGGATGGAAATTAAATCCAATTCCCAGATAAAGCTCACAAACCAACATCTGGTTACCCAAGTAAATCTCCAAATATAACCCAACATTATTCTCCCACCCTGCCCCAAGGTACCTGGAAACTAGCCTCAAATTCTTTAAAATCAGAGCATTTTAGAGCTCACCTTATTCAATACAAGACCTTTGCAAATGAAGCAGACGTCCGGCCTTTCCTCAAATATCACCACGAAGACCAGCCCGCTATCTCCTAATATAGCCTGGTCCATTATGAAAGAGCTCGTTGCCAGTCTACCCAACGGAGCCAGATGCAAAATGCTGGCTTGAGAGGACACAAAGCTAATTACTTGTTGAATTTCGTAAGCCATATCCTGGGTTGTCCCGTACACACCAAAAACAATTCAAGTCTATGTTCGGACGGAATGCTAACAGTCTAAAAATAATCCTAAATATTACTAATGAATTCCCAGGAACGGAGAATCGTATCATGCAAATGGATCACATTCAGCTAGTGATCAATGACGACACCCAGAACCGCTACACCAGTCTTTCTCAACCTTGGCAACTTGAAGATGTGTGGAGTCCAACTCCCAGAATTCCCCAGCCAGCCACATCTTCAAGTTGCCACGGTTGAGAAACACTGCTCTACACATACATTGTTGTCAAGTGTAGGTTCCCCCACCCTTGACACTTCTTCATATAAATGCAAGACTTGGCTCTTACCTTGACTAAGAGGCGAAGATAAATATCCTGACTCTTGGGCTCCTTACGCCGAACCTTACGGTCCTTGTTGTGGCGAATATCAATTCCCTGGTGACAAAGAAGAGAAATATTCAGGTTAGTGGAAATATCTCACATATGCCCTTTGCCTGACAAATACAGAAATGCCTTGTTTCTTTATATCTGGGCATCATATTTATTACACAGATATAAACCCATAGATGTTTTTTTTATATTGTGGATTTTAATTTTGTAAGCCGCCCAGAGTCAGTGTGTGTGTGAGTTGGGCGGCCATATAAATGTATTAAATAAATAAACTCCTCCTGTCAAATTGGAGTTTAACTTGGGGAAAATCAAAGTGCTCCAATTAGATTCTAAGCAGGATCTGCAAATAATCAGGGAGAGCTGTCACCCTGCCACAGCAGACACCCCAATGCCCCAAAACTTATGGTACGTTTGTATCATAACCTACCCTCCAGGACAATAATATCTATTGGATAATCTCAAGATTATGAGGCTATTAGATTGCTTCCCTATAGTTACAAGATCTTCTGTGTAAGCATTTGCAAAATTGCACTGTTAATCTTAATGACAATTTCCCTCTCAGATATAGTTTTTCATCTATAGACAAAATTCATATTCCCTCTGTGGGAGAATCTACAAAGACAAGGTACAACCTGTATCAGATATGTATATAAAAACCAAGTGAACAATATGTAAAATAACTACAATGATATGTGGCAATACATTCAGTTATGGCTGTTGTGGGTCTTCCGGGCTGTGTGGCCGTGTTCTGGAACACGGCCACACAGCCCGGAAGACCCACAACAGCCATCGAACTCCGGCCGTGAAAGCCTTCGACAATACATTCAGTTATGTTGCACCATACTATCCCTATTAATGCTGTTTCACATCAGGAGCTGTTATCCTCATTTTTAGACAAATACCATAGTCATTCAGATTCCTTTTATCTATACCCATTACTATCTGACCAATCTGCTCTGTCTCACTGGACACAGCCAAATACTCTTTTGCGGTCTATAGAACTCACCGTAACTTATCAATAAGCAGAGGACTTTTTTTGCACAAACTGGTTACTTATTTTTAGTTTTATTTCATTTTCTTTTAATTAGTTACATTTAGGTTTCACAGTTCTATTTACTATTGTTCAGTTTTACTATTTGAGAATTGCATGTTTTATTTTTTGTAATTTACTTTGAATTTGGTGTAGTGGTTCAGGCATCAGGCTAGAAACTGGGAGACCGAGAGTTCTAGTCCTGCCTTAGGTACAAGGCCAGCTGGGTGACCTTGGGCCAGTCACTCTCTCTCAGCCCTAGGAAGGAGACAATGGCAAACCACTTCTGAAAACCATGCCAAGAAAACTGCAGGGACTAGTCCAGGCAGTCACCAGGAGTCAAAAACTGACTTGAAGGCACACAATAGATGACTACAATAGACTAAACTGAACTACACTAGAATTATACTACTACTGATCCTATAAGTAAAAGGTAAAGGTTCCCCCCGCACATTTGCGCAATCGTGTCCGACTCTAGGGGCCGGTGCTCATCTCCGTTTGTTAGCCGAAGAACCAGCGTTGTCCGAAGACACTTCCACGGTCATGTGGCTGCAGGACGCGCGCGGAGCGCTGTTACCTACCCACCGAAGTGGTACCTATTAATCTACTTGCATTTGCATGCTTTCGAATTGCTAGGTTGGCAAGAGCTGGAGCTAGTGCGGGAACTCACTCCGTCACGCAGGGCTAGGGATTCGAACCTCCGAACTTGCGATCGATCGACAAGCCTGGCGTCTTACCCACTGAGCCACCACGCCCCTATACTGCTCCTATAGCTTTGCATAAACTAATTCACAAGTCACTGAACACAGAAAAATGGGAAAATGTGCTGATGATTAAAACAGTGTTTGAGGCATCCTGTAAGTTATTGTCTGAGTACATTTCTTCCCAAACCAATGTAGTCCATTTCAGAGTACAAGTTCATCTTCCAATCTCTCCAAACCATTCAACTGAGAATTATCTTTTAACTTTAGCTGTGTTCCTCTCTAATTATATGCTGAATCCTCAAAGTATTCTCCTTGTGCATCACCACCCTTCACATTTATCTAAGTTTCATGACCAAAAGGCCTATTACAGTACTGTATGTCTTCTTTTCCCACCTTTGTTTTTTCTTCAATACCAACACCAGGTCCGGTCACCAACTCATTATTAAGAGTTTCCTCTTCTCCTATGCTGCTGTTTTTAATTCATTCCCATATCCAGAAAAGTCTCTTTACCTACTTCTACTATATAACAGATCTCATTGGAGGATATCTACAGATCCTACACCTCTCATTCAAAGTGTGCCCTAGCAGCAATTAAGGAGAGACAGATAACATAAAAAATAGAAGTGCTTTATTCTAAGATCACCGGTTTTATCATAATAGTCACATGGCACCAAAATTACACTTTTCATAAAGAACGTTACGTTTCAAGAGGATATCTGAAGCAAACTTTTGTAACACAAGACTCGCAGCTTTCCATCTAACGTTACCTTATTACAACCAAAGTAATTAGGTGGAACTTAAGCAGGCATCCCTGGCTTGTCGCGCGCACACGTATTCGGGCCTCTTTCTCTGCCCGAGCTTTAGGAGATCCCTCAAACAGGGAACTTTCTTAGGCCCGAGTTCCATCCTGCAAGAACAACCGCCCTCTGAGGGCACGTCTCCCTAGAGTCGGGGTACAATCCTGGCCCCCCGGGACTTGTAAGTTTCGCTCATTACCAGCACAAATCAACATGCTCCCCAGGCCGCCTCCCCGGAGAAGATTACAACCGATTCAACACTACCACTTCCCTTCCCTCTCAACACTCACCATGGTGGCGTCCGCAGCGCCGGAAAAAAAAAGAGACCGGAAGAGGCCGCAAACGCGCGAAGAACTATGGGAACGAAAGGATGAGACCGGGAAAGGGAAACGGGTAACTTTGCCTCTCTATAGTGATTGTAAGACTGAAAGTGCACGTAGACGTAAAGCAGATTAGAGTGACATTCCTTTGTCGGGAAAGTAAACTTCCGGGTTAGTTTTGTAATTAATTTTTGAAAGTATAATGTATTTATTAGAGAGATAAGTAACAGTTGAACATCGGATGCAACTTGATTATGCAGGGTTTTGCTGAAACTGTGACCGATCAACATTATATTGTTGCCTCCACTCAAACCTTGTGGGATGAACATACATGCATATCGCGCTATTCCCTTTTGGGAAAGTAACTTAATGCAAAAAAGCAGAAGAGATAAGATATAGTAAACAACCCCCACACACACACCCCAAATTAAGGCATGTAGTAAGAAAAGGAAAGGGAAATAGTTAAATCTAGTTATTTCTGTCTTCTGTATTTTCATTGTAAGAGGACACTTGTGTTAGTCTACTGTAACCAAAAATCAGAATGCATTTTCAGATGAATAAATTAAAATTAAATTTTGTCAGTCTAAAAAGATGTTACCAGACTCCTGCATTTTTCAGAATATCATAAATTCCAATTCCACCACGATGGCGTTGGTCTTCTCTTCCCTCTTCTTCAAAAATTTATTTTTCCAATTTGATCCTCATTCCTGCTCTTTTTTATCACCACCAAACCACTTCAGTATACTCCTTTTGTATTTAGTCCACATTCATTCATTCTGGCTCCCATCTCTTCTTGTCACATACTCTTATGGACCTCATTCACCTTGCATTCAACTTACTTTTATATTTCTACTGATATACCCACATATCACTTCCATATAAGAAACTGGGCAGAAGCATGTTCATTAGACACAGCCATTTGCCCTTCTTTCAACATTGATTCTTTGCAACAGGGCCCGTGATACCCACAACCTTTCAACCAGCATTTGCTTTAATCAATACTGGTTTAAGTATTAGTGGTGGTATATGGGTATTACACCTTTAAGAAGTGTCGTTAGTCAGCAGATGCCTGTTCAACAGCTGACCTTAATAAGCCTATTAATATATTATTGATATATTGACAACATACCTTTCTGTAGGTGCTCAGTGTTGTTTTATGTGCATTAGTTGCTGTGTGCATGCATGGTGGACTTCTGTGAATAAAAGATTTATTTACTACCTAGAATAACTTGACTGTGAATTCAGGCTTAAGGTAGCACCACAGGGTGGTGCCAGGTTACCAAATGCTACTTTACTTTTATGCTGATACATTAGGTCAGTGTTTCTCAACCTTGGCAACTTTAAGATGTGTGGACTTCAACTCCAAGAATTGCCCAGCCAGCATACTGGCTAAGGAATTCTGGGAGTAGAAGTCCACACTTCTTAAAGCTGCTGAGGTTGAGAAACACTGCATTAGGTAATAGGTTTTAATGATCGTTATAATTGTTGTGGGCCCTCCAGATTTCTAAGTCTATATATTTTAGTTGTGATCTTATACTGTAATTATTGTACAAATTTTGGATGTTTTACTAGTGATGTAACGTATCAATATTATTGAGTAGGCTGACCATATTCCCTTGAGGCAAAAACATTGCTGGACAAAGTGGGCGTGTGGGCGTGTGGGGGGGTGCAACCCTTGTGCACATAGTTATAGGAGCATGCAAAATAAAATTACCATCTTATATGGTATACCATCTTTCTCGTAGCAAGCAGAAACAAGGAACTGGAGAAACCGCTGGGAGGAACAACAACAACAGGACCACAGAGGACAAAAAGAACATGTGGGTGAAAAATCTCTCAGACAGAGAACTCACCCAACCAGAGAGAGATGTCCTAGCCAAAGGTCTTAATTTTGCCATCACTCCCAAGCAAGTTCCGGTGGTGGAGCTCATTACAGCCACAGAATCGGCCATCCACAACAACCACCTACCTTTTGAGGAAGCGGAACAACTCCGGCTTAAAGTATCTGCAGCTCTGTCCAGTGCTCAGCCTCCTCCCCCCAACCTTACCGTCCAAGAGAGGAGAGCCCTGACAACCCTCAGCAAAGATGAAACCATCACCATTTTACCTGCTGACAAAGGAAGATGTACAGTGGTTCTAAACACTGCAGACTACCACAATAAAATTACCTCACTTTTGGAGGATCACCATACATATGAAAAACTGAAAAGAGACCCCACCAGCAATTACAAGAAAAAGGTAATAGACAGTTTGAAACAATTGGAACATGATGGCTTCATCGATAGGATTACCTACCACCGTCTGTATCCTGGAGAAGCCATCCCTTGCATCTACAGACTTCCTAAGATCCACAAGGAAGGAACACCCCTCCGACCCATAGTCAGCAGCATTAATTCGGTAACATACAACATTGCCAAACACCTCTCTACCATACTAGCACCTCTAGTTGGACACTCTGAACACCACATCCAAAATTCGGAAGAATTTGTTTCCAAAGCAAAGATCCTGAAACTGGATACAGATGAAACTATGGTCTCCTTCGATGTGTCCTCCCTTTTCACCAGCATCCCCACCACTCATGCTCTATCCGCTGTCAGGAAGAGACTAGAAGAGGACAGCACCCTTGAAAGGAGAAACCATCTCAACCCAAACCAGATCTGCCATCTTCTGGACCTGTGTCTTAACACCACTTATTTCTCATACAGAGGTGACTTTTACAGACAAAAACACGGCTGTGCCATGGGTTCTCCTGTGTCACCCATTGTGGCCAATTTATACATGGAAGAAGTGGAGAAGAAAGCACTCAACACTTTCCAGGGAACGGTGCCCACCCACTGGTTTAGGTATGTGGATGACACATGGGTCAAAATCAAGGCCCAGGAAGTACAAGCCTTCACGGACCATATAAACACTATAGATGCCAACATTAGGTTCACCAGAGAAGACACCAAGGACAACAGACTGGCATTCCTAGACTGTGAAGTCCTCATTGGGACCGGTGGCAAGCTAGAAATAGGGATCTACAGGAAACCCACACACACAGATCAATACCTGATGTTTGACTCCCACCATCCACTGCAGCACAAACTAGGAGTCATCAGGACATTATCACACAGAGCAGAAACCATCCCCACCTCCATGGATTCCAAAAAGAATGAAAAACAGCACCTGAGAACAGCTCTGAAGGCCTGTGGATATCCAAATTGGGCCTTCACTAAATCTAAGTCTACCAGACCTAAAACAGCGACAGATAGGGCTGAGACTCAGAGTAAACGGAAGAACCTGGTCATTCCTTACATGGCTGGCGTGTCTGAAAAGATAAAACGGATATTTGGCAAACACCACATACCTGTATATTTCAAACCCACCAACACACTGAGACAGAGGCTTGTACACCCCAAAGATCAAACTCCAAAACACAAGGAAAGCAATGTAGTGTATGCAATCCAGTGCAGCGAGGAGTGCTCTGAACTCTACATTGGAGAAACCAAACAACCTTTGTACAGGAGGATGGCCCAACACAGGAGAAGTAACACCACAGGACCAGAGTCAGCAGTTTATCTTCATCTGAAGGAAAAAGGACACTCATTTGAGGACATTAATGTTCACATTTTAGACAGAGAAGATAGGTGGTTTGAGAGAGGGGTCAAGGAATCCATTTATGCCAACTTGGAAAATCCTTCCTTGAATAGAGGTGGGGGCCTCAGGCACAACCTTTCCCCTATCTTCCTTCCTGCTTTGTCTTCTGTGCCCAGGAAGATTAAGACCATTTCGCAAGCTCAACAGCAGCAGGGTAATCTTAACGATCCTCCTTTAGATGATAAAGGGACTTAGAAATAAACATCTCAAAATAACCATGACCTAGCCCCAGGTGCAAGGTCACACAGCCACCCTAGAAACATATTTAAGGATTCCCTTACTAACTTTACTCAGACTGAAGAAGGTCCTTGGATAAGGAGTGAAACGTTTCTACTGAGAAAAATAGAAATCCAGTTGACATGATTCAAGCCACAGACTGTTCCACCTGGATGACTGAGAACCTTCATCGACATCTTATATGATGAGGCTGTTAGTAATAACACTCCAGCAAAGGAGATCGTTACCTTGTCGTGGTGCTGGAGCTTGAGCACCTCAATGACGCCATGAGCTAAACCGTGAAGGGACACCCAAGACGGGAAGGTCATGGCAGAGAGGTCAGACTAAATACGATCCCTGGAGAAGGGATCGGCAACCCACCCCAGTATTCTTGCCGTAAAAACTAAATGGATCAGTACAACCAGAGATATGTCGGTATACCATCCGAGGATGGGACTCCCAGGTCGGAAGATGGTCAAAATGCTACTGGGGAGGAACAGAGGATACGTTCAACTAGCCCCAGATGTGATGGCACAGCTAGCTCAAAGCCAAAAGGACATCTAGCGGCCAACGGTGCTGGTGGTGAACGACAAATCCGATGTTGTAAAGATCAACATACCATAGGAACCTGGAATGTAAGATCTATGAGCCAGGGCAAATTGGATGTGGTTATTGGGAAGATGACAAGATTAAATATAGACAATTTGGGTGTCAGTGAACTGAAATGGACTGGAATGGGCCACTTCACATCAGATGACCACCAGATCTACTACTGTGGACAAGAGGACCACAGAAGAAATGGAGTAGCCTTCATAATTAATAATAAAGTGGCTAAAGCAGTGCTTGGATACAATCCAAAAAATGATAGAATGATCTCAATTCGAGTTCAGGGTAAGCCATTTAACATCACAGTGATCCAAATATACGCTCCAACCACAGATGCTAAAGAAGCAGAAGTAGATCAGTTCTATGAGGATCTGCAGCACCTACTGGATAATACGCCAAAAAGAGATGTTATTTTCATTACAGGAGACTGGAATGCTAAGGTGGGTAGTCAAACGACACCTGGAATTACAGGCAAGCATGGTCTGGGAGAACAAAATGAAGCGGGGCATAGGCTGATAGAATTTTGCCAAGACAATTCACTGTGCATAACAAACACTCTCTTCCAGCAACCTAAAAGACGACTTTATACATGGACTTCACCAGATGGTCGACACCGAAATCAGATTGACTACATCCTTTGTAGCCAAATGTGGCGGACATTTATACAGTCAGTAAAAACAAGACCTGGAGCTGACTGTAGTTCAGATCATGAACTTCTTATTGCACAATTTAGAATCAGACTAAAGAGAATAGGGAAGACCCACAGATCAGTTAGATATGAGCTCACTAACATTCCTGATGAATATGCAGTGGAGGTGAAGAATAGATTTAAGGGACTAGATTTAGTAGATAGGGTCCCAGAAGAACTATGGACAGAAGTTTGCAACATTGTTCAGGAGGCGGCAACAAAAAACATCCCAAAGAAAAAGAAAACCAAGAAGGCAAGATGGCTGTCTGCTGAGACACTGGAAGTAGCCCAAGAAAGAAGGAAAGCAAAAGGCAACAGTGATAGGGGGAGATATGCCCAATTAAATGCAAATTTCCAGAGGTTCGCCAGAAGATATAAGGAATTACTTTTAAACAAGCAATGCATGGAAGTGGAAGAAGATAATAGAATAGGAAGGACAAGAGACCTCTTCCAGAAAATTAGAAACATCGGAGGTAAATTCCAGGCAAAAATGAGTATGATCAAAAACAAAGATGGCAAGGACCTAACAGAAGCAGAAGAGATCAAGAAAAGGTGGCAAGAATATACAGATCATCTGTATAGGAAGGATAATAATATCGGGGATAGATTTGATGGTGTGGTCAGTGAGTTAGAGCCAGACATCCTGAAGCGTGAGGTTGAATGGGCCTTAAGAAGCATTGCTAATAACAAGGCAGCAGGAGACGACAGTATCCCAGCTGAACTGTTTAAAATATTGCAAGGTGAAGTTGTCAAGGTGATGCATGCCATATGCCAGCAAATTTGGAAAACACAAGAATGGCCATCAGATTGGAAAAAATCAACTTATATCCCCATACCAAAAAAGGGAAGCACTAAAGAATGTTCAAACTATCGAACAGTGGCACTTATTTCACATGCCAGTAAGGTAATGCTCAAGATCTTGCAAGGTAGACTCCAGCAATTCATGGAGCGAGAATTGCCAGATGTACAAGCTGGGTTTAGAAAAGGCAGAGGAACTAGAGACCAAATTGCCAATATCCGCTGGATAATGGAGAAAGCCAGGGAATTTCAGAAAAACATCTATTTCTGTTTTATTGACTATTCTAAAGCCTTTGACTGTGTGGATCATAACAAATTGTGGCAAGTTCTTGGTGGTATGGGGATACCAAGTCATCTTGTCTGCCTCCTGAGGAATCTGTATAATGACCAAGTAGCAACGGTAAGAACAGAGCACGGAACAACGGACTGGTTTAAGATTGGGAAAGGAGTACGGCAGGGTTGTATACTCTCACCCTACCTATTCAACCTGTACGCAGAACACATCATGCGACATGCTGGGCTTGAGGAATCCAAGGCTGGAGTTAAAATCGCTGGAAGAAACATTAACAATCTCAGATACGCAGATGATACCACTTTGATGGCTGAAAGCGAGGAGGAGTTGAGGAGCCTTATGACAAAGGTGAAAGAAGAAAGTGCAAAAGCTGGGTTGCAGTTAAACCTCAAAAAAACCAAGATTATGGCAACGAGCTTGATTGATGACTGGCAAATAGAGGGAGAAAAAGTGGAGGCAGTGACAGACTTTGTATTTCTAGGCGCAAAGATTACTGCAGATGCTGACTGCAGCCAGGAAATCAGAAGACGTCTACTTCTTGGGAGGAGAGCAATGGCAAATCTTGATAAAATAGTTAAGAGCAGAGACCTCACACTGACAACAAAGGTCCGCATAGTTAAAGCAATGGTATTCCCTGTAGTAACCTATGGCTGCGAGAGCTGGACCATAAGGAAGGCTGAGCGAAGGAAGATAGATGCTTTTGAACTGTGGTGTTGGAGGAAAATTCTGAGAGTGCCTTGGACTGCAAGAAGATCAAACCAGTCCATACTCCAGGAAATCAAGCCAGACTGCTCACTTGAGGGAATGATATTAAAGGCAAAACTGAAGTACTTTGGCCACATAATGAGAAGACAGGATACCCTGGAGAAGAAGCTGATGCTAGGGAAAGTGGAAGGCAAAAGGAAGAGGGGCCGACCAAGGGCAAGATGGATGGATGGTATTCTGGAGGTGACGGACTCAACCATTGGGGAGCTGGGGATGGTGACGGCCGACAGAAAGCTCTGGCGTGGACTGGTCCATGAAGTCACGAAGAGTCGGAAACGACTGAACGAATAAACAACAAAAGCCTTTGACCAGAATATCATCCACCCATCTTGCCCTTGCTCTTCCTTTTGCCTTCCACTTTCCCTAGCATCAGCATCTTCTCCAGGGTATCCTGTCTTCTCATTATGCGGCACAAGGGCAAGATGGATGGATGATATTCTGGAGGTGACGGACTCGACCGTGGGGGAGCTGGGGATGGTGATGGCTGACAGGAAGCTCTGGCGTGGGCTGGTCCATGAAGTCACGAAGAGCCGGAAGCGACTGAATTAATAAACAACAACAAAGTAATAACACACAAGAAGAATCTATCAAAGTGCCCTTTTACTCATAGAGGCCTGTTAATCAGGTATAAAAGAAAACTTTTATATTGCTCCTAAAGTGTGGAATATGTTTTCCTTTGAAGTGATGAATGGCTCAGTGTTTCTAGAAAAGCTACAAAGTCTTTTAAATTGCTTTCACCAGATCTATTTTTGGTTTTACTGCTTTTATATGTATACAGGTAGCCCTCATTTAGTGACCATTTACAGTTTCAATGGTGATGAAAAAGTAACTTTGCAACCAGTCCCATTTACAACCTTTGCAGATCTGTAAAGCAAAGGAAAGCTGAAGTAAGATCATAAGCACAGTCACGGTTTCACTTAGCAACTGCTTTGCTTAATGACTAAGTTGCCAGTCCCAATTGTGGTTGCTAAAAAAGAACTACCTCTACAGGGTATATGTATATAAATAAGTTTACTGCACACCACCTTTCTAGCTTCTGTTGAAAGAAGGTGTAACAATATGAACAAATAGAAAATAAGGTATGATTTGGAGTGTACATTGTATATTTATTACAATTAATTATATGCCACTTTCGGAATGAAAATCTTCCAAAAGTGCCCTATAAGGGGCTCTCTTTAGTGTCCAAGCTGAAAAGCAGCCAATCAAGGCCTGCGTTCCCAAAAGAAAAGTGGGAGGTGAAGGTGCCACGTTTTGCCCACATCCAAAATGGATGACGATACGCGACGCACGCTGAAGTTTCCCTAACTTTCAATGGCGCCTGACGTTCTATCGAATGTGCTGTGAAGGCTAAAACTGCCCTGATCCAAAATGGCCGCCACCGCATCCCTCTTCTCGGGACAGATTCTGCGTTCTTTTCACTTATTAAATATGGCCGTCCTGGAGGGAGCAGGAAACCCCTCTCTCCCTTGACGTTGCCCACAGCTCAAATTGTCTTCCCCCCCCCCAGCAAAACCTATCATCGCTGAAAGAAACAACCATCTTCCATTAGAACCTTCACGGACCCAATACTCTTCAGTAACTTAAACCGCTCAGTTGACACCATCCCTAAATTAAGATGGCTGCTTTGCTACTTTATACCCGCGCCGTCCTCAAAGATGGCAAAACCTCCCACCAATGCCCGAGGAGGGTGTCGCTGAGGGGCGGGGCTGGCACGGTTTGCTGATCTCTGATAGGGCAGGAGAAAACTTTCCCCGCCCTATTGCTGTCCCGCACATCCTTCCCCAGGTAGAAAAGAGCACTTCCCGGTTTAGCATGCGGGGGAGTTTGGAGTTTAGCAGCTCAGCGGAGGGGCGAGAACTGGGCTTGGGAACGGGGGAGCGCAGCCGGGGCTGAGCAGGAAGCGGGCTGGCTTGGAAAGAAGTGTGGGAGAGGTCCTGAAGATTGGAGGCTGTCAAGGGTGGGGAGACGTGAGAAGTGCCCGGGAGCTGCTGCTGCTCCTTTCCCCCCTCTCCTCCCCAAGCGGGCTTGCCGCTCCTTCGTAAGGTCATCTGGCTATTTGAGAAAAGGTGCCCGGTGAGAGGGGAATAGGGGCCTTCTTCGGGGGGGGGGGTATCTGAAACTTCTGCCCCCTCCCAGGATAAATTTGTGTGTGTGTGTTGTATAACAATGGTCAACTCTGTTGGTTCCTCCACCTTTTTTTTTTAGTAGATAGCTTTGTAAAGTGGTTTCCTTGCTGCCCCTTTATGATGACTCTAGAACCTATTGCAAAATTTGTGAGAAACCAATTTTTTTTAAACCTCGGAAGTGAAAACAGTTGGGCTAATTTGGCAAATGGTGCGCCTTAATAAAAGCACTTTATTTCCGCTTGCTGCTAGTTGAAGGGTAGGATGTGTGTACCCTGTGTTCTCTTTTCAAACAGACTTTACCCTTTTTTGTATTTTTCCTTCTCTTTCATTCCAGAGTGCTCCCAAATAGATCAATACTTTTAACATCCTTTCTTTAATTTTTAACTGAGGTTCTTTCCTTCTCCCTCCCCTCAAGTTTTGGGAAAGCAGACTTCTAAAAAAAAATCTTAAAGGGAGTGGAAAGGGATTACTAAAAACAATGTGTTTTTAAGCAGTCAGCTGGTTTGATCAGATTCTTACAAACTGGACAGCTTCCTAGGTTTAAACTCCTTGTCTGAAGGTGAAGTTATCATGCTGAAAACAAGATTTTCCACATATGTATCTGAAGAAGCACCTGTTTTGCTAAGAAGAGTCTCTTTTTAAACTTATTAATCCTATTGTACTAAACCTGTAATAAGTCAGACAGGTTTGAATTCTCTGGAATTTGGATGGGACCACATCAGAGACTTTATTATTTCCCTGAAGAAGTAGGGGAGGCATGTGAATGCCTGTATTTTTCCTCTTGAAGCCTGTTTGGTTTCCTTGACACAAAGGTTCTTGCTCAATAAAAAAGCAATAAACTCTGGAAAATGCTTAAGAAGCTGTAGCGATGAAGCAGGTTTCTTGATAAAAGTAAGGTGCACTGGCCACTCAGTTGAGTTAAGGAAAATCTGTGCTAATGGAAAGGTTTTAAATCCTGCTTTTCAAATCTGCGGTTCTGGGAGGAGAGATTACAAAGGTGGGGTTAAGTAGTGGTGGGTTGGAACCAGCTGTTTGACAGGTACAAAGCACAACTGCAAAGCTGGGGTTCTGTGACAAGATGAACTTGGTTCTGAAGCCGTGTCAGGAAGGTTCCGAGGCCATTCTCCATGGGGAGTTTGGAGCCTATCCCCCTAAGGGGATCCGCTATGCCCTTAGCCTCACACGGACCGAACTGCATATCCAGCGCCTAGTGCCCAAGCCAGACAGTGATCAACGGACTGTGATGCGGCTGATAGACATGGTGGGTTGCCACACGCTGCGCAGTCATACAGTAGCAAACCAGTCGGCATTCTTCTGCATCTATGCCTATCCAGTGAAGAAAAGAAAGGTAGCAGTGGGCTCGGGACGGGCCCGGCAGCGGATTGCGAGGACCTTTCAAGTGGACGGTGCAGAACGCTACAAGGACAACCAGGCTGCGGCAGAAAAATGGGCAGCCGCCATCAAGTGCCTAGTGCTGGGGATTCCGATTTCAAGTGAAACAGGTAAAGGATCCCCTGTATTTGGGAGTCTTGCTTCTCACCTGGAGAAATGACAAAGGCTATCTGCTTCTAAGCGGTGGCATTCCTTAAACTGTATTGCTGTGGACTGCAAGTAGTATGGGTGCATGGGTGTTTTATCAGCCGGTAAACCCCCCCCCCCCGAAACTAGCACATTGGGACAGAGTTCCTATCAAGTCCTTATCCTGATAGGCTGGTTTTCTGGGTGATAAGGAAAGATGTTTTGTTTTAAATGCAGGGGAGCATACTGTATCGTTGGACAAGCCTGCCACATACAGTAGTTTTATGAGATACCTGAAAAACCAAACACACTCTAGTATGCCTCCAAGCTGATGTATCCATCTTTACTTAAAGAAGTCAAAATCTTATTAATACAAGCTCTCATGACTTGGAGAATGCAAATCTCCTGTCTCTGCTGTCTGTCTTAGAACAGCACATTTTGCTAAACTTTCCCTTAAATTCCTTTCTAAATTATCCATCTTTGCATCTTGCTTGATGAAAGATTATAGTAATCTTATTATAATCTTGCTTTCAAATTGCTGAGATTTAATTCCCTGACTTGCAAATCCCTAGTGTTGGGTTGCCCTGGAAAGATGCAAACTTGCACTCCAGGGAGGTGTTACTTTTGAAGTCTTGGGTAATTGAGAGGGAAACCAAGTTCTGGCTAAGTACAGAAGATTTGAATAAATGGTTGCTGTATTGGCCTGCCTTTATATAATGGAAGGCAACTCCCATCGTAATGCAAAGATAAGGAAGCTGAGCTTCCCCACATGCTGTTGTATTGGACCTGTCTTCCTCCTGAGCAGTTTTGAGAGCTGGGATTTTCATGTTTCTCTGTGAAACTGGGTTTTTTACCTTCCTCCATGCTTATTGCCGTCTGCTAATGCCACTGGAAGTTGTTATGATGGACTGATAGAAGTAAGAGAATATATTCCTCTCTGTTTTTCCTTTAACCATGTAAAATTTCTAAAGGCGTGTTTCACCCAACTTAATTAAGTTTCGGTTTAAAATGTGAGCATAAATATACTGTGGAGTATGGAGTCAAATGTTGCAATGACACAGGTCCCACCCTCAAATGTGTTTAACTCAACTCACAATTCATGTTAATGCAAACTGAAAAGAAAAGATCCATTTATGTTGAACAGGTTTCTTACAACCTGTGCAATGCCAGATGCAAAATGAGAACAGAATGCTATATCTGAATGTTCTTATTAAGGGGGGAAAAAAGACACCCACTAGTTTTAGCTAGAGCTATAATCAGGCACTGTTAGGGTAAAAAGTATGTTGTGAACCCTCTACAACAGGCTTCTAGTTAGAGATTAGAACAGTGTTTCTCAACCTTGGCAACTTTAAGATGTGTGGACTTCAACTCAAGCATGGTGGCCGGGGGAATTCAGCCGGGGAGGTAAAAAATGGTGATCACGTGACCACGGGATGCTGCAACGGTCATAAATGCGAACCGTTTGCCAAGTGCCCAAATCACGATCACGTGACCGTGGGGACGCTGCAGCGGTCATAAGTGTGAGGACCGGTCATAAGCCGTTTTTTTCAGCACCGTCGTAAGTCTGAACCATCACTAAACAAATGGTTGTTAAGCGAGGACTACCTGTACTTACAAAGTGCCAAATAGCTCAGCCTTATACTGACATGATGATGATGGAAACTCTGTTATGCTGGCAGAATATTGTGTGTAACATTCTGCCAGTGAAGATCCAGAATATAGGAGAGATGTCATATGAGAACTTTTTCTACCCTGATACTCTCCATTAAATAATCCCCTCTCACCTCTATGAGTGGTAAGTGTCTTCCTCAACCTCGGGTCCTCTACCAGAGACCTGGGAGTTTGAGGGTTCTGTGCAGTATCTTAGCTGTTCCTAGCACTGCATCTTCTGGACAGAGAGCTCTGATGTTGCTCCTGGGATCTGTTGGAGCCACTCTCCCAGCTTAGGAGTCACAGCCCCGAGTGCTCCTACCACCACTGGGACCACTTTGGCCTTCACTTTCCACATCCTCTCTAGTTCCTCCTTCAGGCCCTGGTACTTCTCCAGCTTCTCCTTCCTGATGTTGCTCTCACTTGGCATCGCTACATCTATCACCACCGCTGTCTTCTGGTCCTTGTCTGCTACCGCGGATGTCTGGTTGATTGGCGAGTACCTGCCTGTCCGTCTGGATCTGGAAGTCCCACAGTATCTTGGCCCTGTTATTCTCCACAACCTTCTGTGGAAACTCCCATCTGGACTTGGGAGGGTCTAGCCCATATACTGTGCAGATGTTCCTGTACACAATGCCAGCTACTTGGTTGTGCCGTTCAGTGTATGCTGTCCCTGCCTGCGTCTTACACCTGCCACTATGTGTTGGGCTGTCTCTGAGGCCCTTCTGCACAGTCTGCACCTTGAGTCCTGTCTAGTGTGGTAGACCCCTGCTTCTGTGGATCTGGTGCTTAGTGCCTGTTCTTGTGCTGCTATGATCAGTGCCTCAGTGCTGTCTTTTAGTCCAGCCCTTTCCAGCCACTGGTAGGATTTCCCAATGTCAGCCACCTCAGCTATCTGTCAGTGGTACATCCCATGCAGGGTCTTGTCTTGCCATGGCACTTCCTCTGCTCGAACTTCCTCCCATGTCTGCTGTGGCCTCAGGTATTCTCTCAGCAGCTCATCTTTGGGTGCCATCTTACTGATGCTCTGGGTTTCGTCCAGGACAGGGGCTTTGACACTCACCAGGCCCCGCCTGCCCTCTTTCCAGCTGGTGTACAATCCCTGGGTGTTGGACTTGGGGTAGAAACCTTTTTGTGGTTGGGGTTTTGGACTTGGGGTGGAGAACCTTTTCTACCCTGATTGGGTATGGTGTAAGTCCTCAACACTCAATTGCAGGACACCACAACTGGTCTCTAAACCCGATACTGGAGACTGGTACCCAAATGATTAGAACACAGGGTTATTGTCTCTGATCTCATACTATAGGTAGTCCTTGGTTAACGATGGTAACTGGGACCAGAATTTCCATCGCTAAGCAATGCAGTCATAAAACGCAATGTCACGTGACCACATCACTTAGTGATAGCAATCCTGGCACTCCCTGTTGCCATTGTTAAGCAAGGATCACGGGTCATTAAGCAAGTTGAGAGCCACTTTGGTCTAGTGGTTAAGGTGCTGGGCTAGAAACCAGGAGCCTGAGAGTTCTAGTCCCGCCTTAGGCATGAAAGCCGGCTGGGTGACCTTGGGCCAGTCTCTGTCTCTCAGCCCTAGGAAGGAGCCAATAGCAAACCAGGAGCCTGAGAGTTCTAGTCCCGCCTTAGGCATGAAAGCCGGCTGGGTGACTTTGGGCCAGTCCCTGTCTCTCAGCCCTAGGAAGGAGCCAATGGCAAACCAGGAGCCTGAGAGTTCTAGTCCCGCCTTAGGCATGAAAGCCAGCTGGGTGACCTTGGGCCAGTCCCTGTCCCTCAGACCTAGGAAGGAGCCAATAGCAAACCAGGAGCTTGAGAGTTCTAGTCCCGCCTTAGGCATGAAACCGGCTGGGTGACCTTGGGCCAGTCCCTCCCTCTCAGCCCAACTCACCTCACAGGGTGGTTGTTGTGGGGAAAATAGGAGGAAGGAGCATTAGGTATGTTCGCCGCCTTGAGTTGTTTATAAAAATAATAAAGGCGGGATAAAAATTAAATAATTAATTAAATAAGTCCCAGGTGGCTTGCAAGCAGGCTGGCAGGCAGGTAAGTGACTGCTGCTGGGCAGGGGAGGGTGTGTGGGTGGCCAGCGGGGTGCAGCAGGGCCGGGAGTAGCTGCTGCCGAGTGGGGGAAAGGGCAAGCGACTTACCGGAGTGGCTTGCAACTTTCTCTGCTGGCTTCCCCATTGACTTTGCTTGTGGGAAGCTGACAAGGAAGGTCGCAAATGGCGATCACGTGACCGCGGGACGCAACTGTTGTAAGTGTGAGCTGGTTGCCTAGTGCCCAGATCGCACTCATGTGATCACAGGGACGCTGGGATGGCTGGAACTTTGAGGACTGTTCGTAAGTACCACTCATTCAGCGTTGTCATAACTTTGAACGGTCGCTGAACGAGTGGTCATTAAATGAAGACTACCTGTACTTATAAAGGAGAACTTTGGTGAAAATAATTTTGAAAGAAGGGCAGTTTGTACCCGAAGAGTCTAGTCACCCAACACACAACACAAGGACCATTCTTGATCTTTGCGTGGCATGCAGAGAAATAGCAGAGGTCAGGAGAAAGGATGTAGGCAATGCCAGCATAAAAATGAAATAGCATTTAAATTCAACTGTATTTAATCGTATTGCCTATGGGGATCATATATAATTTAACAGTCTCTATATAATACATGGGGGTAGTTCAATAATTATTACTTTTAGGGCGATCAAATTAATTGCACTGAATTCTATGCATTATTGATCGAATTATCCTCATAGTCTCCAGGAGAGTTTCCATTTCTGTCACTTTAAGAGTTACTAGTTGCTGCCAACTTTTGAAGGGGTTGCATGCGTTGTGTTTTCCTTGGAAGAATCACTGCACCCCTGCATACTGATCAATAAAACTCTTTGCCCTTGCTTTGTACAGGTAGTCCTTGCTTAACGACCACAATTGAGACCAGAATTTCAGTTGCTAAGCGAAGTGGTCATTAAGTGAATCTGACCCGATTTTACGACCCTTTTGTGGTGGTCATTAAGTGAATCACTGTGGTCGTTAAGCGAATCACATGGTTCCCCATTGATTTTGCTTGCCGGAAGCCAGCTGGGAAGGTCAAAAATGGTGATCGCGTGACCACAGGATGCTGCAACACTCATAAATGTGAACCGGTTGCCAAGCGCCCAAATCATGATCACCTGACTGTGGGGACGTTGCGACGGTCGTAAGTGTGAGCACTGGTTGTAAGTCGTTTTTTTCCAGCACCGTCTTAAGTCTGAACTGTCACTAAATGAATGGTCATTAAGTGAGGACTACCTGTATATTGTGACCTGGGAGAGGAAGAGTTCCTGGTGGGTTCCGAGGCAGGGGCTTTTGGGCTGCAACTTCATCCAGACCCATTGGCAGCCTAGGCAAGAGATGGTGATGCCATTGCTGCTGCCAATTTATATGGAGCAAGCATTTGGGGAAAGGAATCAGACGTGGAAGTGCTGTTTTGTTTTGTGCTTCATACTAAGCAGGGAGACAAGTTTTTCTGACTGGGAGCTGTACTTCATTAAAAAAAAATTACTGGCCTATTGAGGAGGGTATAAAGGTGTAAATTATTGGAATTAAGCACCTTGAAGTCTTAATCCATCTCTTTGACATTGTGGAAGGGGGAGCAAGAAAAAGGTGCGTTGCGTGAAAATTTGTAGATCTGCCACGGAGTGTTGATGGCATTCTTTGGGAGTGCTTTGTAGGTTGCAAAATGGGGCCTGGGAAGCTGTCTATCCTGGCATTATACCACTGATTGTTTAATAAGGTTGAATGGTAAGCTGTAAATAAAGCTATACGTCACAGTGCGTGTGGGTTCACACATCACTCTGTATTATGGTTTAGTATTTAGTATGATTTGTGAGTTCATCTCACAAATGATGAAATTGGTGGGAGCCAATCACAACATTCTGCAGGTCTATTATTCATCCAGGTTCCCTGTTCAGCAAGTTAGAAGGTACAGTGATAAGGGATGGTCCAAGGAACAAGTAAAATTCATGCAGGAGACAGCCACTTGGTCTGTCCTCCTGATTAGTTCAGATGTACTTGGGTGTGTGAATCCTCTCATCCTTGCTCCTACTGTGGGATTTTACCCTGATTTGATCCATGTATTTCTGCCCCCTCCCCCCCCCTCCAAATATAAACATTTGTTTCTGGTGGCTTGTGATGAAGCATGTTCAGTCAGAATTGGGCTTTCTGGAGCATCCCTCCACCCCGACACACAATACCACTGATGAAATTTCCTCCAAGTATCCAGAAGATGAGATAGCAATGACTGAGAAGAAGTCACTGAACCCTTGTGTCTTTTCATGCTCCTTGACTTTGGGGTCCCTGTAGCTCCTCTGCTTTTGAACATCTGCATGAATTGGCTGGGGAACATCATCTGGAAGTTTGAGTTAAGTTGTCTTCAGTGCTTTTCTATGAACTTTGTATTTCATGATATTGTCCTATGACTTAATTCTAGTAATATTGTGTCAACCACCTTGTGAGGCTGTGCAGCCTTTAAAGGCACTACAAATATGTAAGATAAATCTCGAATCAAATAATACCAGGAGGTGTATTGCTCAAGGAAGCTGCAAATGTAGTTAGGAGTACATTGTTCCCTGTTAGTGATCCCTCAGGCCTCCCCATCTCCTTCAAGGCAATGCTCAGAATCCTTTGCCAGGGATGGTCCCAAGAGAGGGAGATTGTTGACCCCTTTTTGCAACTGGACTGTCCCTCCTGCTCCATAGGACTGTCTTCTATTGGCTTCTCTCTGGGAGGGAGGCTAACGGATGTCATTTGCTACTTACTTTGCCATCTACTGCAGAAAGTTAGGGCAGAGCTTTCCAAACTTTTCGCGTTGGCGACACACACCAACGGCGGTGGCGCAGCCTGCGGTGTCTTGGTGTGTCGCACTGAAACCCGGAAGCGCTGATGGGGGGAAGCGGCACCCCCGCCAATTAGCACCACGGTGGCAGCGCTGATTGGCAGGGGTGCTGCTTCTTCCGGTTCCCCCCATCAGCGCTTCCGTGTTTCAGTGCGACACACCAAGACACCGCAGGCGACACAGTAGTGTGCCGCGACACACACTTTGGAAAGCTATGAGTTAGGGTCTTGAAAGGGGGGGACAGGAGTACCAATAAGAGTAATAACAAGCAAACACATGAACAGTCTGTTCTTTCTAACTGTTGTACTTTGCTCCCCAACTGCTGCCCAACGGAGTAAATGATGGCCTTGGAGACATGAAAAGGCGCATGTGCATTGGGGCATGACGTAGGCTGAGTGTGACTTTCCTCCATACAACCCCAGTCCCTGGCGTGTTAAGTTTTGTCTGTCCTCAGCTGTGTCCCAGACAGAACTGCTGGCGTTGCAGTTTAATGCTGAGAGTCTCAACAGGAGCCCTTGAGATTGGAGCCAGACTCCTATTTGCATAGTCTCCAGGCCTCCAATGCAGAGAGCTGCTTTCCGGGCTGTGCCTCTTTCCCACAGCTGTAAGGGGCAAATCCAACAGGCAACCGCCTGTGCTGTATGGTGACCTGGCCCCAGGGGCCTTGCCTGCGCACGAGTTTCCCTCTTCATCCAACCAAGCGTGCCAAGAAGGGGGAGGAAGATATCCCCCACCCATATTACACCTCTGCGTTTAGCTTTGCTTTAAGCAAGTTTCTCCCTGCTTGGCTTTCTGGCATTGGAACCAGAAGAGGATGAGGGTTGAAGCCCAACATACAGGTAGTCCCTGGGTGGAGAACGCCCCGGGGTTAAGGACGACGCATAGTTAAGAACGGAGCCTATTGTAGCAAAATTCAAGTTAAATGCACGTTGATTCGAGTTAAATGCACCATGGTTCGAGTTTATTACGCAATACTACTTGTACAGTATTATATAATAATACTGCTCTGGCTTACATACAAATTCGACTTAAGGACAGACCGTGGGAGTGGAACCCGTTCTTAACCCAGGGACTACCTGGTCTCTGGGAGGTCAGGAGTTGGGTAAGGTCACCTTAAAGCAGGGGTGGGGAACCTTTTTTCTGCCAAGGGCCATTTGGATATTTATAACTGGGGTGGGGGGGGTTTCTGGGATTTCCGCGGACGGCGGGCCGGAGTTTGCGGGTGGGAGCCAATCACAAGCACTGGGGGGCGGGGTTTGCGGGCAGGAGCCAATCGCGTGGAAGGGGCGGGGTTTGTGGGCAGGAGCCCCGCGGGCCTTAGGCAGGAACCCGGCAGGCCTGACGTTGCCCACCCCTGCCTTAAAGAAACAGCAGCAGAGGCAACGTGGAAAGGAGAAGGTGGATCTCGCCTGGATAAAAGCCAGAGCCCTCCGCTTAGGAAGGGGATAGGCGGGGTATAAATACAATAATAAAAAAGGAAGGAAGGAAGGAAGGAAGGAAGGAAGGAAGGAAGGAAGGAAGGAAGGAAGGAAGGAAGGAAGGAAGGGTTTCTCCCACCTCTACTCTGATCTTAACTATGCAACTTATATTTCTGATGTTCTTTTGTGACTTTATCTTTGGACATATCTTTTATTTGATCAGTTGTACTTGAGACGTTTTATTACAGATTATACCCCACTAAGTCTCAACTGATGGCAGTGGGTAAAGTAGATTATCTCCGAGATCCCTTCCAACCCTTACGTTCTATGATTATATAAAATATTGGCAAATAGCAGTAGGTGATTGCATAGTGTGTTGTGCACCTTTGAAGTTTCATATCTCTGTAAGATCTGATTATATAGCTTATGGTTATTATCTGGAGCCAGTCCACCGTTAGCCAGTCCAATATGCCACACACAAATGTGTAGCTTTGGATCATTTTCCTCAATAAATAAATGAGCAAATATAATGTTTTTGACTCATCTGTTTAATTGGGTTCTCTTTACCTAGTTTTAGGACTTGTGTGGAGAACAGATCACGTTTTAGGTCATATTTGTGCACAAATATTGAAAATCCAAAAGGGTTTGCAAACCTTTAAGCACCACTGTAGATGCCTTCAAATTCTGGATCTGGGGACAGTAAGAATGCCAAGGATAGGAAAAAGAATTAGTCAATCCTGGACCAAATAGAGATTGGCGGTTCCTTTGTGAGAGCCAGTTCACACTATGATAAAAATACTAGCAGCCATTTTAAGAGTAATCTCCGGATGCAGGCTATCCCTTCTTCTCAAATAAAAAAACCCGAAAAACGGAGCTGCTTCTCCCTTACATCCAAAGAACTTGACAGTAAAATATTCGCCAGAATTCTTGTGTTGTTACCTTAATCTTCTTCCTACTAAATCAGGAAATACGGTTAAATTTCATGAAAACTCTGAGATACTTGTTTTTGGGATTAACTGCTTCCAGTCCAGGCTGCTATCAGAAGCCTGCTATGTGCTTGTAGAGCTGTAAAAGCTGAATCTTCAGGAGAACTTTGGGGAATGATTGAAGACTGCACTACCTCCAAAGTGTGGCCCTTTGGATTGCTTTTAATTGCCCTCTTTTTTTCACCCTGTATAGGCTTGTTGTTAACCTCTCAGAATTGTTATGATTGGCGCAGCTTACAATTTGGAGCAAATAAATATAATTTTACAAACCCTTTGAAATGATCGACAAGCACAAACTTACATACTTGAGAGATGTGATGTGAGTCAATGAGAGTGAAAAAAATGTACTGGGCAAGGTTGAAGGAAGTAGAAGGTGATGACAGTATGGTAGGTGGATGGGACCAAGGAGTTTCAGGAATGTCCTTGGAAGCATTATGAGATGGCTAGAGACAGGTTGAGAGGATGGTGTCTATGCAGTGGCCAGAATTCAAGCCTGATGGGATCCAACTAGCTAACTAATATCTTGGCTTCTACTTTGATAGTACTTTGCCTGGGTCGGGTGGACCTCTTTCAAAGTGGCTTCTGGTTAAAGGAAACCATTTTTGTTTGCAAGCCAAGGGCTGCATTTGAGCTTTGAATGGAGTACTGGAAACCATAGACCTAAAATAATAGGTAGGGTCAGTATAAAGAAATAAGTGAGTCCTGGACAAACCCTGAAATTGACTTTAAATTGAATCATAGCTAGTGATTGTATACCATATATTTAATAATTTTTCTACTAGAGTCACATTAAAAATCGTAATCCATTGGTAATATTTGGTCAAGTGTGGTAAGTGGGCCTGGGAGTCTCCAACGCACACTGGACCAATGTGGTAGATTATGGTCCATAACTCTCAGTGCAGCTGCCTTCATCTTGCACTGGATTGAGGCTGATTTTTTAATAGATATGGATACAGATACATAAATACATAGATATTTGGATCCATGTGCGTAAATATAATACAATACAATACAGTGCACACAGCCAGCCTTGGAGCATCCTCAGAGATCAAGCTAACTGCATCAAAGGTCATTATTTAGGGCAAAGTATTGAAAATACTATTCAGACAGCTTTCAAATGCTGTGAAATTTAAGTAAAGCTGAGCATCTGTGAACTAAAATTAGCAGATTAGCTGTTGATCCTGAGACGACCAATCAGTTATTTGGACCAGCAGGCTTCATCCTTCAACATTAATCTGTCTTTCCTTCTTGCCTGTGGTTTGGAAAAGCTGCTTTTATCTCATGGGTAGAATTCAAGCAGGACTTGCACTGTGGGGAAGGATTATATGTTGTGCTGGCATTTCATGAGAAACCACAGGCAGTACCTGTGCAAATGCTGAAGTGACGTGACGCTTTTCCTTGTCTTCTAGCAAGACATCCCATCGTGTGTGTAACACTGTCGTTATTCATGGTGTTCTGCCTCAATTTTTTTTTGTCTCAATGGCTTTGGTGGTTATTTGAAATTTCATGAAGACCTGAAAGACTAGTTTGACCAAAAAAACAAACCACAGCAGGAAAGAAGTAACATACATTATATGAAACAATATTTCATTGTGTCCTCTTCAGCGTCCTCAGGAAATTGCAGAGTTCTCTTACTGGATTGTTAGCTTCTTGGTATAGTGTTTAAGGTGTTGGACTAGAATTACGGAAACTCAGGTTCAGGAACTAGGAGTTCACTGACCAGTCACTGCCTCTAAATCTCACTGGGTGGTTGTTGTGGGGAAGAATTAGAGGACAGATGCTCTGTATGGCACTTTGAGCTACTAAAGCAGAGCTTTCCAAACTGTGTGTCGGGACACGTTAGTGTGTCGGCTGCAGTGTCTGGGTGTGTCGCGGCTGCTGCTGCCTCCGAGCCCTGCCAGGATTCCACGCAGGTCCTAGTGCCTGCCTTGTGCCCTGCTGTAAGAGTGTGTCGCGAAATGATGCATGTCTAAAAAGAGTGTCACCAACATGAAAAGTTTGGAAAGCTCTACTAGAGGAAAGGCAGCAGAGTATAAATCTAACAAAAAAGAAGCCTCTGTAGAAACGGACCATCTTAAGCCATCTCAAACATGTGCTATGTTCACCTGCCACTATCATGGGTGGGAATAACTAAACTTACCAGAATCTGAAACATGCCAGGTCCGTTCAGAGAAATCTGTTGTCCAAGGCAGATGTGAAAACCCATGGTGTTTTTTTTTTTAATTAGTTTTGGTTTCCGATTATTGATTGGTTTGGGGGATACGAAGCCAAGAAAAATAACAAAATATAGTAAATCTTCAGATTATGAGTGATTTAGTAGGTTCCATAGCAGAAATAGCCAAGCAGAGTAAAAGGGGGAAGTTCAGTGTACAACAAGTACAAAATTCATGGGAATTTTGGTGTATTGAGTGTGAGTGTAACCACTTCATGGTAGCAATAGTTCTAAGCAAATTATTTACGAGATACGATAGGAAGACATCCGTTCATGTAAAGACAAAGGAAATTTATTTATTTATTTATTTATTTGTCATATTTCTCTACTGCCCATCTCGCATACAACGACTTTTAATCAAGATTATTATTTTTTGTATACAGGTTTTAATCAATTCAGCCTCATAATTGACTAAATTTCTTTCCCAAGCTTCCACTTTAGCTTGCAGACATTCCCAGACTGCACCTAGGATTGATTTCACACAAACCTAAATGTTGATTGTGACCAAATGTTAAATATTTACTCCTCTTTTCTCATTGCAGTCAGTTCCCTCTGCCCTTTGCACCCTGTTTTGCCAAGTGTCAAGGCAGTGATCAGGTGCCCAAACAATTGGTTCTTTTAGATCCAGAGGCAATGATCACGCCAGTAAGTAAGGAGACTTTAAGCCTTATTGTTTAACTGTGGCAGGCAGATTAAACAGAAACACAAGAAAGCATACCAAGCCAGATGATAACCACTCTCACTTCAGCGGTCGGGAGCCCCAGTAAATGACAGGAGAGAGACCCCAAGCCAATTTTGCCCAGCACCCAGCGCCAGGTCTGTGGCCAGGCTCCAAGCTCAAGAGGCAATCCTAAGGTTCTTATCAAAGTCTGGCACTAAAACCTCATGCCCCTGTTTCCATGGTACTGAGGTGGCAAGACCCAACCTTGGCCAGATGGTGCACCTGCTCATCATGTGAACTGACAGACCTCGGGGATGTAAACCAAGAGTCTGGGAACTATACAGATAAGCCGGTGCTACTCTAAACAATCTTGAGGTCTTCCCACAACTATGTGAAGATTCCTCCCCCCTTTTCAAGCAAGAGTGAAAAACAAGCAGGTTAAACATAACTCAGAATGAACTCTAAACTTCTTAATACAAAGGAGAAATCAAAACATGTCACTTAAACTCCTCGAAATACAATGGTCTTCTGTGTTGCCACTACACACCCTTGCGTAAGAACTCACGTGACTTACCTTTGGTGTGTGCCCAGATTAGAATGTGCTGATATTTCCGTAATACGTGCAATATGGGAAACTGACCTTAGCACAGTACTGGAGCTTGTACTTCATAGTTTAGTTTTGCATTAGGTTGAAGATAAATCCATAATTTGCTCCATGCTCCTTAGAAATTGCAACGCTTAATCTTCTTCTTGTCTTTTCCTCCCATCAGAGATTAGCTGTAATCTCCTGCCACGTTCCCGTCGCCTGCTCCTCTTGCTCAACCCTTTTGGAGGCAAGGGTAACGCATTGCAGTGGTGTCAGAGTCACATCCTTCCCATGATTACAGAGGCTGATATCAGCTTCAACTTGATCCAAACAGGTAAGGCTCCAGTGGAAAAAAATGACCTTAAGAATACTAGATGAATTTATATCTTGGCAGCCTTCTCCATGCTGGTGCCCTCCAGATACGTTAGGGTTGCGGCTCTCAGAATCCCATTGGCCCTGCTAGTTGGGATTCTGGGAGTCACAGTCCATATTCATCAGAAGGCCAGCAGTTTGGGGAAAGTTGGCCTAGGAAACAAACCCTAAACCAGAGCTTTCCAAACTCTGTGTCGGGACATGTTAGTGTGTTGGCTGCAGAGTCTGGGTGTGTCGCGGCTGCTGCTGCCTCCTAGCCTTGCCAGGATTCCGCACAGGTCCTAGTGCCTGCCTTGTGCCTTGCTGTAAGAGTGTGTCGCAAAATGATGCATGTCTAAAAAGTGTGTCACCAACATGAAAAGTTTGGAAAGCTCTGAGTTAGATGATGCAAAGGCTGTGGCCATGCAGTCCTCAGGAGTTGAGGCTGATTCAAAGGAATTAACCCAGAGCTTTCCAAACTGTGTGTCGGGACACGTTAGTGTGTCGGCTGCAGTGTCTGGGTGTGTCGCGGCTGCTGCTGCCTCCGAGCCCTGCCAGGATTCCGCGCAGGTCCTAGTGCCTGCCTTGTGCCCTGCTGCCTCCAAACCTGCTGTGATTCCGCGCGGGTCCTAGTGCCTGCCTTGTGCCCTGCTGTAAGAGTGCGTCACAAAATGATGCCCTGCTGTAAGAGTGTGTCGCGAAATGATGCATGTCTAAAAAGTGTGTCACCAACATGAAAAGTTTGGAAAGCTCTGCCCTAAACTAATAAAATTCCTTTTTAAAGAGTTAATGTTTTGGAGCCATAGTGGGTGGGACAAGAATGCAAAATTGATTTGGGGATGCACACAATGACTGTGATTTTCCAGGGTGCTGGAGGTGGTGGTGGTGATGATATTATTTGCTCTTTTTTAACTAGAGTAATCCTACCTTGAGCTAGTTTGGTGTAGTGGTTCAAGCAGCAGGCTCGGCTCAACTTGTTTCGTGTCAGAAATGCAGGAAATAAAAAAGGGAAAAATATTAATTAAAATTTAAAAAGTTAAAACATTTAATAAAAATAGAAAATTTATATAACTCTAGCCCAATGCCGGGCCACATTGATGGCAGAGGTGTTTCCGGCCAATAAGTCACGCTGTGTGCATGTCGGTCCCAAAGGGCACTGTAAACGATGGGTAGTTGTTTGAATATTGCCGCATTCGCGGCAAGTATCCTTGCCCTCAGGGAGAAACCCCCATTTTTCCATATTATCTTTAGTTCTGGGCAAACCAGTGCGCAATCTGTTTAAGCATCTCCAAACCGTCCACTCCTCCTCCGAACCTCCGGGCAGCTCCTCAAGTGGTTCTATCCAATTATGAAGATGTATTGTGTTCTATCCAATTATGAAGATCTAGCAGCAGGCTAGAAAATGGGAGACCGTGAGTTCTAGTCCCACCCAATCCAGTTGGGTGACCTTGGGCCAGTCATTCTCTCTCAGCCCTAGGAAGCAGGCAGTGGCAAACCCCTTCTGAAATCTTGCCAAGAAGACTGCAGAGACTTGTCCAGGCAGTTACCAGGAGTCAAGACTGACTCGAAGGCACCAAAAAAAATTCCTACTTTAAGGCTTACATTATGTCTTTTGTTTCTTTTACATATCAAAATAGTGAGAAACAATATTTTTTGGCCACTGTAATCACAGAGACCTCCAGCAGCTGAAGAAAGGAGTTGAGAGGTGATAAATCCTTGGAGCCACGGATTTGCCTCCCCTCACTCTGTGCCACATGTGGAATAGATTGATAGATCTCTGATTTGTCTGGGTGATGTTAAGTCAGGTAGTAGGGATTTCTTACCTCCAGTTTTTTAACTATGAGAACAGCAAAATTGCTCCCACCTTGATCCTCAAATTACACTAGTAAAATGAGAAGGCTAGAAGTAGGGAGAACTTAGAGTGGGTTGTTGAAAATAAAATGTGAGCTCGGTTAATTTTTAACATCCCATGATGATGACCATGAGGGGGGGGGGAACCCAACGTGTGTTGAAATAAAATCTATTATTCTGTTTTGTGGGTTAAGGTTAGTGCATTTACTTTACTGGTAAACTGAACCGAGATGCTTCAAAATCCATCAGAACCTAAGGGTAGGTGTGTGTCTAGTATTCAAACCATGTTTTCACCAGGTTAATCTTGGAAAGATAGTGGAATTAATCTCCAAACAAAAAATAGATCTTGTTGTGTGTAGAGGTGGCTGCAACCAAGAACTCTCCAAAGAAATAAAGCCACTAAGTTTTGGTGTCCCATTTTTGAAAATATGAAATCCAGCTGCTAAAGTCAACACTGTTTCCATCCATTGCCAGATATACTGATCTATGGGGAGTGAAAACAAGAATAGTCTGCTAGGCAGCCTGTATATTTAAAAACGATATAGAGAAAACTAAGAACCAAAATCCATTGGATTCAGTTAAATTCTGGTAAAGAGATCATATTTTTTTTCTAATCTCTTTTTTTTTCACAGTATGCCCTGCTTGGTGGATCTCAGGTTCTTGCAGAAAACAATGACACTATCAATTTACCTCCTTTCTTAGATACTTAAGAGGGATTTAGACAGATCTGTGGAGCATAGTTCCATAAACATCTGTGAATTATGTTAACTAAATGAAACCTCAAAATTCAGGATTAGTTATTAGAATTTGCTATATTTGCCTTTGGTTCAGGGCTTTCCAGAGGCCAAGATTGGCTACATATTGATGGATGGAGTGGGTGGATCTCCAGAATGATCCAAATATACTAGGTTTTACCAACTGAACATGAAGATCTTGCAACCTTTGAGAACAGGAGTGTTCAGAAATATTTCTCCAACCAAGCCCTCCCTAGGAAACGTTTAGACAAACACAATTTTCCCTCCACCTCTGTCCTTCTCCCCAGCGCTCTGCACCACTGGGAATAATTATGCTTCCTGCTGCTGAAATTGCATGTAAAGTAATAAACACCAAGTGCTTCACCCAAAGCTTTGCATAACCACTAAAATATGATTAGAATTAATTGTTCAGAGAAATGTGGAAATTATAACTATTTACTTATAGCCTCAGAATTTCATCCACAGCAACAATACTCTTTGTGCAGTAACTTCATCAGTGGATGCATTCAGCAATTAATACAACAGTGTCTTCATTCCAAATGCTTATAAATAGCCACTTTCTAGTCGCAGAAGACAAGTCGCAGTTGTCGCCAGGAGACCAGACACGAAGCAGTTTGTCAGGTCAGAGAATAGCCTTGGAGCTCAGCTGGTTTACCTTATGCATGTGCTTGTCTTCCCCAGAGAGACAGAACCACGCCCGGGAGCTGGTGCAGAGCATTTCCTTAGATGAATGGGATGGTATTGTGGCCATTTCAGGAGATGGACTTCTTCATGAGGTATTGTTCAAAAGACAAAAGCCACTCCACAGACCTCTCACCCGCTCAGACCCGCTTTGGGTTACCTGTAGAGCTGCCTTTGTTGCTTCCCTTAAAACTGGAAAAAAATAAACTTCTCAAATCTATTTTGGTGGGAAATGGAGAAAAGGAGGCCTCCTTAGTTCCCTGAAGAGGCTGTCCTTCCTTCCCTCTTAAGTCTTCATCTCAGACTAACATTTCATGGCCCATGATAAAAATTTAAAGATGGCTACCAAAAGATAGAAGTGGAAGTGGAAAAAAGAGGCTAACTGAGAAAAATGGAATTTCCTGGAGTTTGTTCTTTTGGCTAAAATCTGGCTTTTGTTTTTCATCGGTGTAGTACATGTGCAGACAAATCAGCCACAGATCATATGTAGATAGTGACTTATTCCCGAGACAGGCCTTTGCTGTGTTAGCTCACCCTTTCCTCACCTGGTGCCCTCAAGATATGTTGCATCAGTGTTTCTCAACCTGGCTGGGGAATTCTGGGAGTTGAAGTCCACCCATCTTCAAGTTGCCAAGGTTGAGACACACTGTGTTGGACTATAATTCCCATATGATGGAAGGGGACCAGATCAGGGAAGGGTGCACTGAATTCTTCCAGATCCGCAATAGAGAACAAAGTTGCTCTTTGGAATCTTGTTGGTTGATCAGGTTTTTTTGACAAGAAACTCCGGGGTTCCTTGGAAGAACGTTTAAAATAGCTGTGCTAGATGTCCTACTTGCCCGTATGGGCTCCTCTAGGTTTTGCATGAAGAGCTGCAGATTATAAGCATTCACCCTTCTCTACGTTCCTTCCAGGTTATTAACGGTTTGATGGAACGTCCCGACTGGGAAGAAGCAGTTAAAATGCCTCTTGGGATTCTTCCCTGCGGATCTGGGAACGCAGTGGCAGCGGCTATTAATTGTAGTGCTGGGTAAGTGGGAAACCCTCACTAGAATCCTGGGACGGGGCGTATGTTGCCCACCATGATCCTGGCCTTGCGATTTAGCCCAAAGGCCCAAGCCAGAAGTTGGCAGCATTGAATCCTGTGTTCTCCAAGGCTCATTTCTTGGATACGTGAAGCTATTATACCATGCAAGAGTATCAGGGAGCATGCCCAGAGAGTCTTCCTTCTTCCCTAGCAAATACAGGTAGTCCTCGGCTTACGACCACAATTTGGACTGGAACTTCGGTTGCTAAGCAAGGCGGTTGTTAAAGTGAGTCACACCTGATTTTACGACCTTTTTGTCACGGTCATTAAGCGAATCCGGCTTTCCCCATTGACTTTGCTTGTCGGAAGCCAGCTGGAAAGGTTGCAAATGGTGATCATGGTACCCTGGAATGCTGCAACCATCGTAAGTGCAAGCCGGTTGCTAAGCGCCTGAATTTTGATCATGTGACTTCAGGGACGCTGCGACAGCCATAAGTGCGAGGACCGGTCGTAAGTCACTTTTTCAGCACCATTGTAACTTCGAACGGTCACTAAAGGAATGGTCGTAAGTCAAGGACTACCTGTAATGACTTTCAGTTCCTGTGTGCCTGGGATTTACAAGTGAAGCTTGCAGGACACTGGTCCATGGCTTCCAAACTAGTCCTGTAATTAATTATATAAAAATACCATGTTTGAGAAGATACATTTGAGGGCAGTGCATTTGAAAATACAATTTGAGGGCGTTACAAGGGCAGAGAGAGCCCTTACGTCAATTGGTCCATTTTGTGGTGTAAGATAATGAACTTCATAACCATTTACTAGTTTCTGTCCTCCCTGCACTTCCTCCCCTGCCCCACCTGTTTCACCCTCATAATAACCTGCGAGGGCCTTGAGAGTGAGTAATACCTGGCTGACCATGTCTCGGATCCTTAGCTAAGCAGGGTCCGGCCTGGCTCCTGCCTGGATGGGCGATTGCCAAGAAATACCAGGGCTGGAGGTTAGACTGTCCAGGATGAAGGCAATAACAACCCGCTTCTGAAACACAACCAAGAAAACTGGGTGGATGCAGTTACCAGACATTGAGCTTGATTCAGGGAGTTTCCCTTTTATTGTGTACTTGGGATTTGGATGAGAAAGTGTGATTTTTCACATTTTTAGGCTTTAAAGAAAAGGACAAAATAGGTGGGTTAAGTCCCTATAGCATTGTTTCTCAACCTTGGGAACTTGAAGATGGGTGGACTTCAACTCCCAGAATTTCCCAGCCTGGCTGGGGAATCCTGGGAGTTGAAGTCCACCCATCTTCAAGTTCCCAAGTTTAAGAAACAATGCTCTATGAGAACTTAACATTTTCATGTTGTCCTTGTAACTACTCAATTCTCCCCCCAACCCAAAAAGGATGAAAATATTGGTCCTATTCTCCCATGATGTCTGTCAGTGATCACTGCCATGTCTGCAAGCAGGTAAAGGTAAAGTTCCCCCCACACATTTGTGCAGTCGTGTCCGACTCTAGGGGCCGGTGCTCATCTCCGTTTGTTAGCTGAAGAGCCAGCGTTGTCCGAAGACGCTTCTGCGGTCATGTGGCCAGCATGACGCACGCGGAATGCTGTTACCATCCCACTGAAGTGGTACCTATTCATCTACTTGCATTTGCATGCTTTCGAATTGCTAGGTTGGCAAGAGCTGGAGCTAGTGCGGGAGCTCACTCCGCACGCAGGGCTAGGGATTCGAACCTCCGAACTTGCAATCTTCCGATCGACAAGCCTGGCGTCTTACCCAATGAGCCACCACGCCCCATACGTCTGCAAGCAGCCCTCCAAACTAAAAGTTAAAAACCCAGAGTGCATCCTCCAGCTGTAAAAAAATTGTCCACCTCGTTTATTTCCTAAAAAGTAGATTTCCTATATATTGTTTCTGAATGCTTTTTCACTGACACTGTCCTTTTTGCCCTTCAGAAGAGATAGAGATTGATTGATTGATTGATTGATTGATTGATTGATTGATTGATTGATTTGATTGATTCCCACTTGGCAAGTGACTCTGGGCGGTTTTCATTGTTCTGTCTCTGTTTTTTGCCCCATTGGGCAGGTTTGAGCAGGTCTTGGGCCAGGAGCTGCTGACCAACTGCACCCTTCTGCTCTGCCATGGGGCCGTTTCCCCCTTGGACCTGGTCTCCATCACGACCGCATCAGGCACCCGTGTCTTCTCCTTCCTGAGTGTGGCTTGGGGCTTCATTTCAGATGTGGACATTGAAAGTGAGAAGTACCGGCACATGGGCCCAGCCCGGTTCACCTTGGGAACCATGGTTCGCCTGGCTTCCCTCAACACTTACCGGGGGCGGCTCTCCTACCTGCCTGCTCCTGATTGTGCAGCTCACCGGCCCATTCTGCGCAGTATCACTGTAGCAGCTAACGGGAGCCTCCCCTTCAAACACCTGCCCCTCCACCGCACCGTCTCTGACATGGGCCTTTGCGAGGAGCGCCAGGCCTTCTGCTTTCGTGAGATGGAGTCCGCCGAAGAGCCCACCCCCTCGCCCAGCTCCCCACCTTCCTCCTCCAGCTTCCAGGCATCCAGCTTCAGTTTTGAAACCCTGTCGGAAGTGGTGGTAGACAAGAGGCCCCAGCACACAGATCTGCCCAGAGTTCTACCGAACCGGTTGCCGTCTGCCCGGCAAATGCACGGCCCTCTGGATGACTTCCTGGCCCCACTTGAACAACCAGTGCCCAAGTCCTGGGTGACCGTGGAGGACGATTTTGTGCTGGTGCTGGCCATTTACCAGACTCACTTGGGGGCAGACCTCTTCACCATGCCCACCGCTTGCTTTAACGATGGCCTCATCCACCTTTGCTTTGTCAAGGCAGGCATCTCCCGGGCCGCCATGCTTCGCCTCTTCTTAGCCATGGAGAAAGGCACTCATTTTGAGCACGAGAGTCCTTATTTTACGCACCTCCCTGTCCGAGCTTTCCGCATAGAGCCTCTCACTCACAAGGGAATCATCACCATTGATGGGGAACGGGTAGAATATGGACCCATCCAGGGACAGATCCACCACGGGATTGCCAACTTGGTTACTGGGTTCAACCGGACTAAGTTGACCACATTCTGACAGGGGTTGTGTTAATTCTCTTGCAGAGACTAACGGTTCTAATTTGACTTGTATTTCCTTCTGTCTGTTCTTCAGCCACTAGAGGGCAAGCTACTTAAAATGACTCATTGCCCTTCTAGGCATTTGAGTGCACACATCGTATATCCTATTAATGCATCTAGAGTGTTTTAGCCATTGCTTTCCAAGAGATGCAGTAATCTGAAGGATGACTTCCTCCCTTCAACTGACCACCTGGACAGGCCTCGTCAAGATTTCCCATCAATCAGAAGCCACCTGGCTACAAGTCTCTGGGTGCGAGTGAGGTGGAACACAAATGTAGCGCCCTTATATGCATTTTTCATACCTGGATTGTTTGCCTGGGGCTCCCATCTTTCCACCCAGCATTTCTTTCTTGTCATACTTTCCCAACCATAAGTTAGCTCTTTCTCTAAGGCTTACAGGCACCTTGGCAATAGCCTTTCTCACTCTTGGGGGTGGGAGACAGTAGCAAAGTGAGCAGCCATCGATCCACACTATATTTTTGCCAGGCCCTTAAAAATCCTGGTTTATTTAAAGCTGTAGGGACAGGATGGTGGTGTAGCTCAAGAAGTCCAGGAGGAATTGAATACTAATACTACAACTGTCCTTCAAGCCTGGGGACTGAAATTAGTCACTGCTTTAACACCCTGGGCTTTGCACTTAAGCAAAACTCTATGTTCCACGGGTGAAAAGGGACTCCTCTGTCCCCTTTCTCCAAGGGCCCAGTCTCCCATTCCAAGTTCTTACCCACCTTTTCCTTGCCTTTCTTAAGAGCTAAGGGATGGGGACTGAGCAAGACAGCCTCATTTACAGGCCCCTACGGTTCCACTCTTGATAGGTCACCTGTCCATATAAAGTGGAGTTGGGAAACACAGGTCCCTCCAAATATTGCTGGACTACAAAACCCATCCCTGATTGCTGGTCACATGGGCTGGGGCAAATGAGAGTTGAACAATATTTGAAGACCACGGGTTTCCCCCTGGGTCCCCAGTCTCAATACAGGCAGGGTGAATGCCTCTGAAACTGGACATTGAATGTACCAGATTACTCGCGAAACACTGCTTATTGGAGTGTTTTGTCTCTGTTTTGTTAAGATGCGTAATTAAGGCCAATTGTTTTATCTTCCTTCCTGGCTTACAGGGAGTTGCGTTTGGGTGGTTCTGCCATTCTTCCTCTCCATGGATGATCAAGGCCATATAAGGGAAGGAAGGGGACCATGTTTTCTGCAACCTACAGTTGTTCATTTCTAACCGGGTTATGGTATGCTAGAGGAAGCTGGAAATACCATCTCCCCTTCATATAATGACGTTGAACGTGGCTTAATTTTAGGAATACACTGGATGAATGTAACTGGATTTTTCTTGTGGGAAGAATTGTGTTAAGGTAGTTATTCTTTTTCCCCTCCCCACCATGTGGGGGCTAACAAGCAATGAAGTGATCAAAAACTGTAATAGATACGCATCTGTATATGAAACAAAGCTTATAATACATGTTCTCCATCTCTCTCTTTCTCTCTCTGTCATAACTAATTTCGAACCAGGAGACCAAGTTGGTTAACAACTCCCTTGTCAAACTTTTCCCAAGTTCATAAAGTGATAATCCATACAGCAAGTAATCGCTCAGACTGGATCTCGACTTGCTGCAAGTTCTATGCCAACTTTAGCAGAACTTGGCTGATCTCGAGAGGCTGAGCAGGAGTTCCTGATTAATACTTCAGTGAGAGACCACTTTGGAATGCCAAAGCTGTAGGCTAGACTGGAAAGCTGGAAAAACATCCTGAACCTGGGAGAAAGCAGCGCACGCCACGTCTGTAGCACTGCCAAGAAAACGGCATGGACATAAACACCAGGAGTCAACCTTGACTTTACTCTGGCCTCCACTGACTGGAGTGTGGGTTACACTGTTAACATTGGAAAAGATAGATGTGAAGGTGTGGGACTTTCTCCTTCATGTGGATGTTTTGGGACATGTATCATGCACATTTGGACGTGTCCTAGTGCTCTATCCTTTCTCGGCTCTATAATCAAACTCAAGCTGGAAGCAAGCGTGTGAGTCGAGAAGCAATCTGTAAGGATAGCTTTTCCTTGTGGTCTGTCTGCTGGGAGAGTTACAAGAGGAGGACTGAACAGAGAGAGAAGGTGACAGAGTAAAAAGGGGGGGGCAGTTATGAAAGCACAGAATCCGGCCCTTAGAAGCAAGGTGGCAAGGCAGAAGCTGATACCTTGGGATGTATTTTTGTTAACTAGATCATAGAAGCCCAGATATTTAGGCCCTTGAATCCAGTCCCTGCATAGCACAAATAGTCCAAATTAAAGCATCCCAGGCTGAACATATCCAGCAAAGGGGAGCTCGTTGCTCGTTGCCTTCCTCAATCGTGGGCTCCATTACTGAATAGCTGTTACTGTTAAGAATCCTTTTTCTTGTGTTCAGTTGAAATCTGCCCCCTTTGTAACTTAAATCTGTTACCCCATGTCCTGCACACTGGAATGAGAGCGAGCTGGTCTCGACTTTCTACTGGGTGATACACTCGGGCATTTGAAGAGAGTTGCCAGATCCCTGTTTGATCTTGTCTTCTCAAGGCGCAGTGTTCCCGGTTCAATCTTTATTCTTAGGAGTTAATTTCTAGCCCCGGCCCCCTCCGACTGTGGTGTGACTTTGTACTCCGCTCAGTTGCAAGCGTCCTAGTCCTGCTGGATCTATAGCAAGGCTGAGCAGCAAATAGATTAGGGTCCACTGATCAAATGTAGATGGGGGGGGAAGTCCTTGTTGAATGTTGGCAGCAGTAGCAGTAACTAAATAGCAGCCTCCCTAAATTTTAGGAAGTGCTTGTTGGAAGTGAAGCAAACGTAGCATAACAAGGAGTTTTTGGGTGGAGAGTGACCCATAGACCCTATTTCTGCATGCCACAACAAATTCCTGCTTTCCAAATTACATCCTAATTGATGCTTTGGTTTTCTGCCATCAGATCTGCTTGGTGGAGGGGGGAAGAAAGGATTAATGCAAGTCTGAATTCCTCTCTTCTGAACTGGAGGGGCCCTCAAAGCGTGCCCTGCCTAGGATGGCAAAAAAAAATGGCACTGAGAACACGATGGCAGACGTCACTGCTGGTGGACTGCAGGTGACAAGTTGGAGCTTGTACTTCCCATGGCTGAAATCCCCCCCCTTTTTTTAAAACTAGTTGCTTACCACAGGGGCAGCATATTAAGAATGACAGCCATTCTTGTTGCTCTTTAGCAGATGAAGTGATATTTACAAATAATAGTGCTCAGTCTAACTTCTGTTGCTTAGATTCAGTGTGGCTGTGAAAAATAGGGGTCAAATAGTTACCATCAAGTAGTTGTAAAAACTGCTTTGGGGATAATGGGGTGGTGGTGTCTGGCCCCTTCGTCCCCATCCTTCCTTGTTGAAAAGTCTGAACCGGGTGTGCAACTGCCAGCTGAACTGAGTTACGCTTCTCCATGAGACTGGATTCATGGGACTCTTGATCTCAAAGAGGGTTGTAACTCTGTTCTCCTGCATGTGGTTGCACCATCACTAGAAATCTTCCCCATCAACGTGCATGCATCCTGCTGCCCTAAGCTACCCCTTGGAGATAGCTCATCCCATTTGAATGTCCAATGCAGTGTTTCTCAACCTTGGCAACTTGAAGTTGTGTGGACTTCAACTCCCAGAATTCCCCAGCCAGCACAGCTGGCTGGGGAATTCTGGGAGTTGAAGTCCACACATCTTCAAGTTGCCAAGGTTGAGAAACACTGGTCCAATGAATCCTGCTCAGGATTGCAGTCCTGATTCAGGGCAGTGGAAAACAGGGACCAGTGTCCTCTCTCCCCCACTTTCCCAGCAAGAAGGGGAGGGGCAGCTGGTAGCAAAAACATCAAGTTTTTCTGGGGGGGGGTGTTGGAGAAAAGGAGTTTGGGGCACTGTGTCTTGATTGGGCTACCCCTCTTCTCAACGTGTATCCATTGTCCTGAAGGATAGAGCACTTCCTGTGCTTGTCTTGCTTGCCCACATGGCAAAGGATTGTAACCGGGGCCAAGAAGCTTTGGAAGTTGGTGATAGGCCCCTCTGTGGTTACGGGCCTTGATGGCTACCTAACAAATCCAACTCTGCTTTATCAAAAACGCTGCATTAACATATCAAGCATGAGTAGTTCTGCTGCCGCTTCTTCAGGAATATTTTTGGCCCTGGTGGCATGGGAGATCATTAAGGGATCTCTTTTTTTCTGGATCCATCTCGTGCAAGGAGCGATATTATTGTCCTCGTTCTCTTAGAGACAGTTAACTACCTTGAGAAGAATACTAGACGTGCTTTCTCAAAGCAGCAGTATTAACAGCTTGTTATTTATATACATACATAGGAGCAATTCTTGGGCTGTTTAATTTTGAAGTAAGTGGAATTGCTGTTTTCGTCTCCCCCCCCCCTTGTCCCTCTTTATATGAATATATCTGTGCTTGGGTGCTGGTGCCCTGACCTACTGAAGAATTCTGTGGAAGTCTGGAAGGTGGGAAAATGCCTTTCTCTTTGCTGCTAGCCTTATAACCCGCTCCCACCTTAGTCTCTCGGAGCTGGGCAAGACAACTCAGCTGAAAATAAAGGCAATAGGCAAGGCTGTGTGTCTTCATCTGGGACTTGCTGTAGATTTTAGCATCCCAAGAAAGCCATTTTTAAACAAGGCTTTTCAGTGAAACCCCTCTTCCCTTTCCCTTTCCCTTCTCTTCCCTTTCCTTCCCCCTCCTTTCCTTTCCTTTCCTTTCCTTTCCTTTCCTTTCCTTTTCCTTTTCCTTTTCCTTTTCCTTTTCCTTTTCCTTTTCCTTTTCCCCTTCCCTTCCCTTCCCTTTCCTTGTCCTGTCCTGTCCTGTCTCTCATTCTCTCCAATACCCCTTTCTTTCCTTTTATATGCTCTTTTTCTTTTTGAGCCCTCTCTCTCCTACCTTCCTTCGTTTTTTCCCTGCCAAATTCTCTTCCCAGAGACTGATCCCTCGTAGTCAACTTGAAATCAGTACAAAGGCAACATGGAGCTTATTCTTCGTTCCTGCCCCTTAACAATTTCAGACGTTTTTGGAAATGGCAAGAATGTGAATCATATTTAAAAAATACCCTGCAACGCTTGCAATTGGTAAATGGGGTAGGGCAACGTCTGAAGGCTTATTTTTAATTTTTAATTTATTATTCAATTTAAATTCCGCCTTCATTTTGTACAACTCAAGGCTTGTCTCTATTGCACATTTAAGCCAGTTTATCTCTAGTTGAGCTGTCAGGACCCTGATCAGAAGACTCAGATAAATATTTTATAAATTTTTATATGTTTTAATTGCTGGCTTGGTGTAAACCGCCCAGAGTCCCCTCCGGAATGGGGGGAGATGGGCGGTGATATAAGTTAGAAATATAAATAAATAAATAACTAATTCTGTAAAGGAACTGCCAGCATTCTCAGCAAGTCTGCCAATGAATAGTTTGTTTTCATCCTGGTTGCTTGGGGGAAACTTTAATTTGTTAAGAAAAAGGTAGTTATAATTGGGTCTTGAGTGATCAGTTTCTCAAGAACATAGAATTTCTTAGCAGCCATGATAGGACAGTTTTGTAGAAAGAATGATGTTGGCTCATCATCAAAGAACCAGAGTGTAAATGGCATGTGGGAAAGGCCTTGGGAGACGAGGCGAAGAGATGCTGCCTAGGGAACGGTCAGATAAGAGACAGCAGAGCCTGCAGCTGGACAGTGGGCGGGGCAAGAGGCTCCGAAGGGACCCTCCCTAGTTTCTTGAGCTGTAAAAGGAGATGATGGGAGAATTGTACTTTCAGACTTGCAAGATTCTGTTAATGGAGCTTTAAAATAAAGTAGAATTAGCTCATCTGGTCGTGTTTCCTGTCTGGTCTCCCTGGGAAGGCTGACCCAGCATGATGTAATATTAGATAGTGTGGGATTTTTATTGGAGAGACTAAGGTTTAAATCCCGATTCGCTATTTGACTCTCACTCTTTTTCAACCTCATCTCACTCTTTTTCAACCTCACCTATTTTGTAAGATTGTTGTTAGAATTTTTTAAAAATGGGAGGGCCTTATTTTTCTCACGCCATCATATAGGCCTGCCTTAGGCATGGAAGCCGGCTGGGTGACTTTGAGCCAGTCACACTCTCAGACCAACACACACACACACACTCGTAATAATTAGTGCCATGAGACCATTGAAATATTTTTTAATTATTTAATTAAATTAATTATTGAATGGTTTATGATTTAATGGTTTAATTATGTTTTGAAGTTTTATTTGTCTCCTTCCCCAAAGTGGCCCAGACTTGCTGTCCCACTATTTGGGCAGTGTCCATGTTTATCATATACACTATCAGCTTTGGTGTGACCCACAATGTGATTTGTGTTCCAATGCCACTGAAACTAAGCAAAGTTGAAAAATAGGGGGGATAGGAGACTACCTGAAAATAACTCTCACGTACAGGGTTTTCATTCCCCATGGAAGAAAGAGGAGATGTAGGTTAAAAGGGTGACCAAATACTTGGCTGGTTATATTATGCTTTGCAATCTGAATAGAAAACATTGAAAAAGGGATAGAATAGCTGAAACCCAAGCTGTGCTGACAGCTGCTAGAATTTTGCTTATTACTATGATTGCAGAGTATGCTGGGAAATGTAGTTTTTGTGGCAGGAAATGGGCTTCGTTCCTTTCAGCTGTGTCATTGCATGAGATGACATTGGAAATTGTCCTTTCTTTTCTTCCCACCTTCATCCCCCCGAAACATTTCCACACTAACAGTTTCATTTCCATTTTGGCTGGCCTATTAAGCCTGTGTAAATTAAAACTTGGCTTGTACCTTTATCTGTTTGCAAATGGCAGGAGGTTTTATAAAGGACGCAACTGAACACAGGCAAGAATCTCATGATCTTACCTTTTTGGCAGTAGAAAAAGCTTTCTTTTCTGATGCAGTTCTGTCTTGTTAGTGTAGTCCAAAGATGGGGGAGTCTTTGGGGGGGGGGACCCCAAAGTTGGGGAAAGGGCTCTTTGCTTAGGCTCTGGAATGTAATGTTCCCTACTGAGATGAGATTACTATTTTTCTTGTTTCTGAGGCTGCCTTTAGAGACAATCTGGAACCTTCAGCTAATACAAAACATCTATATTGTGGCTGTTTAGTTTGGAGCTCAGTTAAAGTGCTAGTTTTGGCTTACAAAATTTTACACCGCCTTCAGACCCCATCGGTTTAAAAGGACGTCCCTGGATCAGTCTGCCTGCAATATCAGCTCGGGATGGAGGCCCTTTCCATTCATTCAGCAGTCCGAAGGGTCAGGTTGAAAAAGCAGTTTTCCGATCACTGTCTCGCTGCCCCAGAATGAACTTCCAACTGGGGTTTGGCAGGTCCCACTTACTGCCTGCTTTTAATGGAGTGTTTGCTTATTTGTTTTATTGGTTGTGATGTTTTTCTAGGTCAAACGTTTGCATTAATGCTTTGTTGTTTGCATTATCTGGAAAACCACCGGTTTTTCCGGCTCCCAGGTGGCCTGACCAACTTTTGACCATGCCAAGAATTGTGTACCAAGCTGCTGTAGAAACGGGTGGGCAAAGAGAAGGAGGGGGTGCCATCGATAACCCCCCCTCCATTAGCAAATGATGCTTTTTGCATTTCTTGGCCTCCACTGTAAATCCAGACGGTGCTGTGCAGGTAGGCACATTTTAATCACAGGCATCGCGCGCTCTCTCGGCAGCATCCGTTTATTTTTGTCCCTGAATACATTCAGCCATGCCTGTCCATCCTTCCTTCCCAAGTCTCCTTCCTAGACTTTCACCAACTCTGTACCTGAGACTGTTCCAGCCTTGGCCCATCTTCCTCTCTAGCCGAGCCCCAGCCTCTGTTCGTCCGGCTACGACGGGGGTGGGGAACCTTTTTTCTGCCAAGGGCCATTTGGATATTTATAACTGGGGGGCGGGGTTTATGGGATTTCCGCGGACCGGGGGCCGGAGTCTGCAGGCGGGAGCCAATCACAAGCACTGGGGGCGGGGTTTGTGGGCGGGAGCCAATCACAAGCACTGGGGGCGGGGTTTGTGGGCGGGAGCCAATCGCGTGGAAGGGGCGGGGTTTGTGGGCAGGAGCCCTGCGGGCCTTATACAGCCCGCGGGCCTGATGTTGCCCACCCCTGGGCTACAGGAACCTTGTCCTCAGCACATAACAGCTGGAGAAAAATGGGGTTTACTTAGGATGTTTATCAGTCTGAAAGTGCTGTAGAGTTTAAACATTTTGTCTCCGATTGCCTCTGCTGTGTTGCCTGTCAGCTAAATAATGTTTAAAGTGAATATTCTAATACTCAGCAAAACAACAGCAAAGCAAAAACATCCTATGCAATAAAAGCAATAGCATGAAGTTCTGGTCCTTCTCTTGCTTGTCCTGACTTGGAGGTTAGCGGAATAGAGATATGCTTGTTTGGGGTCGGATGAAGAAACATCTCTTGGGTTGCTTAGCTAGGAAATAATATTAGAATAATTGAGTTTAGGGGGGTCTGCAGGGGGGTCAAAAAAGGCAAGGTGGCAGACGCAACCATGTGATTGAAGCCATGTGATTTTTACATGTGTCACAATCATGCAGTTGTAGCCATCTTGCCCCTCCCTCCTCCCTTTTCCTTCGGAAGGTATCTCAAGATCAGCTTTACAAGTGGGTAGCTGGGGGCTTGTTTTCCCCATGAACCCCCCTCCCATTCTTCATGCCAATGAAAAGAAGCAATTAACTGGCAAAAAAGTGGCACAGTTTTCCATTAATGGGGAGTGCAGATGAAGAAGAATAAGCTTAATATTTCATATATTTCAATTGTTTTTTTTTTAAGGAAGAGAAACTGACACACACCCCAAAAACGGAAAAAGGACCAAAAAGTTTGGGCATGTCCTTGTGTCACCAGTGTATTTCCTCCATGTGACTCTCAAGATTGAAAAAAAAAATTGCCTCCCCCCGAAGCTAGATCCATCATCAACAGTGCAGGAAATCCTACATATGTACAGCCTCTGCTTAATACACCTCCACACACATGATACATGGCTACATATGCTTGTGATACGTATACACAGACACACACACACACTAGTGAAAAGAGCCCTGTGCTTCCAAGGTCTTTATTGCCCTCTCACACTCCTTAGACCATCTGGGAGTTCTTCCTAATGTTTACCCTGAATCCACTTCCTTGTAATCTGAACTTGCTAGTTGGGTCTCATGCTCTAGGTCCGGCATCAGCAAACCTTTGTAGCACAATTTTTAATTCTGAGCCCGTTTCTTCTTGCCACGTTCCCATGAACTACTTTCATCTCCTCCCCAGCCCATGAGTGATTCAAGCCTTGGATGCCCTCAGCTGTTCCAGCTTTATACAGTAGCAGCCTGCTCCTCCTGATTCCAGCACCATCCAGAGGCAGCCTCCAGTTGAGTGAACTACATCGGGCATGGTCACCCATGACCTTGGAAGGTTTCCAGATGGCTGCGGTGACTGGGAACAGAGGCAGTAGAGACAGGATAGGGGTTGGCAATGTGGAGAGTCAGTTCATGCTGGTAGAGTTTTCTGCCAAATCAAGAGTGGGTGGGGAACACTTCAATGCAACAGTGGGGAAGACAACAACTGGCTGTCATGGTGGGATTGACCAATCATCCAGCCCCTATTTATCAGCAAGATGCTCTTGATCACTCATTGCAAGGTACGCTTTCCCATCCAACTGACCTTTACCAGCTCTGGGGAAAATTGAGCTCACTTTCACACTTAGCACAGTCTGACTCCATTTTTAATTTCTACAAATGCCAGTGGGACCGATCCAATGGCATTCTTGTAAATAAATGGGATGCTAAAGGTTGATGCTTCGCTTTGCAGCAGACCATTTTCTCCTTTAGATATTTTTAAATATGCCATCGTTTTTGGCACGTGCTAAGGAAGTTACCATGATTTCCATATTACCCATTCTTGTTTTGGAGAAAAAGGTGGGGCTTTATCAGCATTTTCAACCCAAATATATCTTTTTGAAATTGCGGTGCCCCAAATAAGTCACAATACTTCAGGTGAGATCTCACCAAAACAGAATGTATTATGCTGTACTGTCTTGAGGCAGCCTAGAATTGCATTTAATCTTTTTTAGCAACCACATCACACTGTTGATTCAGCTTAACATGTGGTCCATTGAAGTCCCTAAATTATTTTCACACCTATTTCTACTGTCTCCTACCTGTGCATCTCATTTCCTCCTACCTCAATGCAGAGTTTTATATTTACATTGTTTCCTTTTACTTACTTTGGGCTCACTTCACCCTCCCTGTTGAGATTATTTTGAATATTCCTCCAGTCCTTGAGATTTTTTGGAGTGCAAATTTGATGACCAGCACTTACCAGCTTCATCCAAGTCTGTAAAGATGTTGAAAGCAACAGGGTACCCCAGACTCATTTTTTACTTCTCCCCAAGTGACAAACTATTAGGAATAGCCACATCTACCATTTATTAATCCTTTTTTTAATCAGCTTTGATTATTAGAAGGCTGATGACTTTAAAGATGAGCTTTAATGGTCCACCATGACAAGTGAGTAACAGGTCCTATGCTTGCAATCAAGTCCAGTCTAGCTTCATAATTCTTTGTGTGTGCTTCATGTTTTGTCTTTTGGGGACAGACGCATCACATAGGAAGACAGTCCCCTACAACTTTACTTTGAAGGGGATAGATTTTTTTTTTGTTGACAAGCAGCAGCTCACTTTTGGGGCAAAACATTTTAGCATACATGACTTCAAGAACAGAAAGAAAGAAAAAAGAAAGGACCACCTTTCAGGAGTCAGGAGGTAGATGGACTTAACATTTGGGGGGAACACAGGAGCTCTAAAGGGACTTTAGGACTTTAATTTTAAAAAGGTGGACCCCTGGTGAAGCTGGGTTTTGTTTTTCCTGAGGTTTGGAAGAGTTGGAAATAATAATAATTGTTTTTCCTGAGGTTTGGAAGAGTTGGAAATAATAATAAATAATAATAATAATAATAATAATACCAACTTTGCTCAGACTGAAGAAGCCCCTTGGATAAGGAGCGAAACGTTTCCATTAAGAAAATAGAAATCCAGTTGACATGATTCAAGCTACAAATAATAATAATAATATTATTATTATTATAATGGGGTTGCACTACAGCTTTTGCATGTCCCATGTCTCAAAATAATGGGAAAGCTTTTGTTTGGAGGGGGCTACCAAGAGGGGTTGGAGAGGCACAGGGTGTTGGTCCCCCCCCTCCTTTATAAAGCATGTACCCTAAATAGGAGCCCTAGAACTGTAACTTGTGACTTTGGTCACAAGGTGGCAGCCATGCTGTGGTGATTAGACATCTTTTTTTTTTTTTGCAGAAAATGGTAAGAGAGTTTTTGTAAAGAAAAGCGGAGGGAGGGGTGCAGAGATGGAGCATGAACGCGGGCTTACAAATAAAATGAGCTGCAAAAACTTCTCTACGGTGATGTGGAGAAAAGCTCAGCGGCCATTCTCCTGTCCTTTGGCCTGTTCCAACAGAGGGTCGTAAATCAGAGCTATTGAAGGCTCTACTTTAAACCACTTTGTACAAATCCATGCACAACCCCTTCCCTTTCCAAACTCGGCTTGACCGTGAAGATGATTGATCATTTAATATAGCGGAATGTTAGCCATATTGTGCTTGAAGATGGTTTGGGCTTGGATTCAGCTGACATTCATTCCATAGATCTAATTTCATTTTTTTTTTACTTTGTTGACAGTGGTTGAGTCTACACCTTGCACTAAATAACAGTGAAGCTTGGTTGATTTGGCTCCATAGTGGGCCCAACGACTGTCTCACCTCTCTCACACACACACACATGCGCACATGCGCACATGCACACATGCACACACACACACACACACACTTAAGAAGCCCTGGCTTATTTTGAACATGGCTTGTTAAAGATTCAAAACAAGCAGAATCAATTTTACAGATGAACCAAGTTTCCATGCTTTGTGGTTTCCTGGTCAATTCCTGCTTGGCTTCCCCTCCCTTTTTTCAAAAGTCAATTTGTATCACCCTTCGGAAGATTATTTATGATCTGGGTCAGAATTTTTTGTTCAAAAAAGGGAATACACCAAAGGAAGCATAAGCCACAAACTCTATAGCTCCATTTGCCCAACCTGCTAAGCCATAGTTATAATCCAAATGCCAACAACAAACCCTGGTTTAGTCCCTGGCCCAATTAGTCATGCATAATGCTGTGCCAAAAAAACAAACCAACCATGCTGTTTATGGCTTAGCACAGTTTACAAACCAGTGGTTTTAAAAAAAGTACATACTATGTGAATGTTTTCATTTCTTTTTAATATAACTGGGTTTTCACAATATATTCTAACTCTTGACAAGGTCCCATCACAAAGGCTATTTGGAGGGCATTTCTTTTTTTTTTGGTTGGTTGGTTGGGAAAGTGTGCTTACTCTTTCAGATGCTGAATTAATCATTATTATTACTATTACTCTTATTACTATTTTTTGCATAGCTACCTTGCTTGACTTTCTTTCACAATCACCTGGTTCATGTGGACGAGCCGCACACCTTTCCCACTCCAACAGTGACCCTGAGAGGTAGCAAACAATTCACTTTTAGTACAAAGTGATGCTGTTGCTCTGAGTAATGGCAGCTATTGTTTTATCACTTCCAGGCTTCTTGTGTGTGTTTATATTCGTTAAGGGACCACCCTCTCCACATCAATGAAGCAGGCTATGTTCTAAATACGTGCATGGACTAGCTGTTAGAATGGGAGGCCTTGGCCCAAGTCTGACACATCGCGCCTCTCCAACCATGGGGCAAGGAGTGCTGTTGCTTCTCATTGGCCTCCTTACACATCTGGAGCCCAGCTGGTAGCTTGAGTTGAACCAGGTTAGTTACATGGGTGGGTAACCAGCAGGGAATGGGCACCGAAGGATAGATTATGAGGTTGAGGAGGTGGGATCAGGCCACTTCCCTATGGTTGCCAAGAGAACTCCAGGGAAGGGGCTTTGAAGTCACCAGGAGTGAAGACTATTTCAGAGGAGACTGTAGTTTTCTTTATTAATTTCTTTATTTAGGACTATGTGAGACACACCTGTAAAGTTTCCAAAGGCCACGCTGGATGGAGGGCTGTGTATGTTGAACACATCTGGAGGGATCAGGTGGGCAGTGTTTCTCAACCTTGGGAACTTTAAGATGTGTGGACTTCAACTCCCAGAATTCCCCAGCCAGAATTCTGGGAGTTGAAGTCCACACATCTTAAAGTTCCCAAGGTTGAGAAACATTGAGGTAGGGGAATGACAAGTCAGACATTGACTAGCTGTGTCTGACAGCAGCAGTTAAAGACTAGAGTTAGTTTTGGAGTTGTACTCAAGTCTCAGTGCCTAATATTTTATCTAGAAGCATAGAACCTGGAATTGGGGAAAGCATTCTCTGCCCTCAAGCTGTGGAACTTCCCAACAGAGGGGGGCTTGCAATGGCCTTCTATTCAAGGCTTGATCTGATCGCCCCTGCTGTCTTTACCTATGCTGCTGCTACACAACTACATCTCAGACCATGCCCTACCGCTTGCCTAACAAAATTCCAGGAACTGGGAGAGGCTGGATTTCTCCAGAGGTCGGGACATCTCAGTCCAGACTCCAAGTGATTGGAAAGGGGATATTAAAGTAGGGAACTTAACATATAAGTTGGTTAAGGAACTTTTGGCTGTCCAGATAATGCTGGATCTCTTTCATAAGCACTAGCCAGCATTGCTAAGGATTAGGACAATGGGAAGCTCAACATTCGGGAGGCTACAGGTTTAAACAGTAGAACTTACATGTCTTACGGGACACCCTGAATTTGCCTTTACTCCATGCATCTAATGAAGTGGACTATTATGAGGCAACATACCTACAAAGATCAGAATCATGCAAACCATGGTGGTGTTCCCTGACACTCTATGGAAGTGAAAGTTGGACTTTGAAGAAGCAAGACGGGAAGACTGTTGAGGGTTTTGAACTTTGTTGTTGGAGAAGACTCCTGAAAATATCATGGACAGCCAAGAAAACAAAGCAATGGATCATCAAACAAATCAACCCAGTGTTCTCGCTCGAGGCACAAAGTAGCAGGCTCAAATTATCCTACTTTGGACACATTATGCGAAGACCTTGCTCTCTGGAGAAGGCTCTGATGCTGGGAAAGGTGGAAGGAAAAAGAAGAAGAGGACAAACAGCAGCAAGGGGGATAGATCCAGTTACAGTAGCAACGAGTGCATTGTTAGAAGACCTGAAGCCCAGGTTCGGGACAGATCACCATGGAGAAAATCTACATGGTCGCTAAACACCGACTTGATGGCATGTAATCATTATGTTGTGTAACATCATAATCATTATGTGGCAATATATATGTTAGTCTTTCTGGCGTCACAAAATTCTCTTATTACAGCAACGAAAGTTGATTTCCTTATTCACTTTCTCCTGCATATATATATAAACAGTCTCCCCCAACCTTTATAACAAGGGAATTGTAAAACAAACAAACAAACAAACAAACAGGAAAATGGCTGTTTGGTCCGAAGCCAAATGTGACCCAGCGTGTAAAAATAGAAGCTGATACAGCACAAAGGGACTATCATGTGTGAATGTCTGCATTACATCTACAGACAGCTATGTGAACAGAGACAGAAAAGTTATTTGGCGATTGTTTTTTAAATCCCATCTTCCTTTATTCCTCATTGCTTGTAGCATATAATTGTAAACATCTTTTGGGAGGGGAGGGGTGGGGGGGGCTGCCATCAAGCCCTCTCCGAAAGTTCTTTACAACACTGTTACATGGAAAATTAAAAAGATTAGGAATCTCTCCAAAGGAGATTTAAAAAAATATTTGCCCAGCATTCCCTTTCTGTACGAAAGAACCATCCTTCCCTTAATAGAAGAACATAGTTTGATCTCTTAAGTCTTGCCTGGAGTGAATGTGGCTGTGTGTATAGACATATAGACATATATAAATACACACACATACAAACCACACATTTCGTCTGTTTTACAAAAAGAGATGAAACAAAACTTTATATATATATACATATACATATATGTATGTATTTATATAGATTTCATATTTAGGAGGGTCACAAATGAGGTCTCGTGTTTTAACATTTCTGTACACATGATGGTACGCTGGGCAGTGCTAGGAGGAAACAGACTTAATCACTTGCCTTAACTAAAAACAGATAGGATAATATAATTGTAATAATTCAACTAAGAACCCCTAGCCTTGCCATCAGATGTAAAGCCCCCTTCGGCCAAGGGTGGAAATAAAATGAGCGTGCAACCCGTCAGATTTAATTTGGCGTCCCGTAGGCAGAAGAGTCCTGATGTTTACTGATCTCAAAAGGAAAGATCTTTCACTCAGGGTATCCAAGACTCTTAGGCTTCCTTGAGAGGGGCATTTAGAGCCATAGTGGTTTCATGGGGGTGGGTGGGTTGTGAGCCCAGAAAATCTGGATTATCACATCCACTTTTGTAGCTGGCTTGCATTGGCTTGCATGTCCCTTAACCGTAACTCCAGAGTCGATGGATGAAATGAGAAAGGGTTAAAATGTGTGCAATCATCTGCTGAAAAATGTGTGTGTGACCAAGCCCAGATGGGCCTGAAGGGCTCCTGGGTCATCCATATCCAAGGCCCGTCCAAATGCCATACAAGACAGAGGTACGCAGACGTGACGGTCTGTGATTGAATTCTGCCCTTTGGATAGAAAAGTTCACCAACAAGCCAAACTCTAGGATAGAGGTGTAGAGAGAATGTGCGTGTACATGTATGTGTTTGTGTGTGCAATACATCTTCCAACGTGCTACAGAGCCCTTGTGTGTCCCAGGTATCTACGATGCCCAGTTCAACATCTTGGCTGCTGTCCTTTTCTGGGTGGGGGGCAGGCCATGCCAACCCAGGAACTCTCCTTTGTGCACTCAGAACCACGGTTAGTCCCTGCAGGTGGAAAGTGCTCACCGCAGACCTTTCCCTCGTTCCAAACATCTGTTGTTGGATTATTTGTTTGCCCGGTTCGGGAAGACGGGGGTCTGGGTTGAAAAACCAGGGTGGCCCTACCACCTTGGTGGCGGGATATTGGAGAAGAGCACAGCACCCCGCTGTGGGTTTTACAAGGTGCCGTGCTGCGATTCATATTTAGAGAGGATGCTGCGGTAGCGGGTTAGTTCCTGGCGGATATTGGCCACTTCTTGGCGAAGGACCGCGTTCTCCTTCTCCAAGAAGGCTGCCCGAACAGTGATCTGATTCTCTTTCAGGCGGCGAGCATCTCTCGAGCGTTTTGCTGCCTCATTGTTCTTGTACCGCCTATTCCAATATTTTTCATCCTGGCCCAACATAAAAAAAAAAAAAGGGGGGGGGGGAGATGGAAAAAAAGTGGCATGTCAAAAGAAGTATCAGAGAAGCATTGCACACCAGACAATTCTGCCATTTTCCGGCAAGGCTTTGGACAACCTAAATGTTCCTATGCAGTTCCAACGCAGACTTGAGAACAGTTGACCCTTTCTGATTTAGGGTAATTTTTGTGCCCCAAGAAGCAATGCATTGTAGCAGGGGTCCCCAACCTGTGGGCTGCGGCCTGTTAGGAAGTGGGCCACGGGGCTCCCGCCTGCAAACCCTGCCCCCCGGTGTGCGCGATTGGCTCCCGCCTGCAAACCCCGCCCCCCGGTGCGCGCGATTGGCTCCCGCCTGCAAACCCCGCCCACCGGTCCGTGGAAAAGTTTTCTTCCATGACCGGTCCCTGGTGCCAAAAAGGTTGGGGACTGCTGCATTGTAGATAAATGCCGATGGCCGTATCCCTGGATGGTTTCCCCATCCAGGCTGATGGGGAAACTCATGGTCAAATCCCCAGTCAGCCACAGAACGTCACTGTGAACCAGTGACTTGAAATCTAAGCTATAAAAGGGTTTGGCTTGCCCAGCTAGGAGGCAGCCCTCAGTTGACCTAGAAAGAAGAAATTCTGCCAAGTAGTCTTTGGATAGGGAATTAGCTGGCAAGACCAGGCTGTAAACTCAACAATACCCAGAAGGCAAGGCTTTTAGTTGGCTCCAGAGATTTAACTCTTAAAATGCTAAACACACCATGTCTTGTATCCTGGTGGTTGAACTTTCATAGCCTCACCTTCCAACACTTAATATTTTTTATTTATTTATCAAATTTATCACCGCCCAACTCCCCCAAGGGGGACTCTGGGCGGTTTACAACAAAATTAAAATCATTAATATACAGCTATAAATAGAGTAAAATACATAATAAGTAACAATTTAAAATAGAATGAATAAAATAGAATCCAATGGCAGAATCTTCTTAAGTTCGTAAAAAAGGGCACCTCAGAACGAATCTAAGGTGGTAGCCATCTCCAGGTATATCTGTGTGAATGCACTCTACTCTTCTTTGCAGAGGAACACAGTGCGATACACCCACAAGCTCAGATTCATATGAAGGCCACAGAAGATTGCCATCTTCCAGTAGGCCCACAAAAATTGTTTAGCAATAGGCATACATCCACTGAAGTGGATTCAGACTCAATCCCATTTAGAGTCAGTGAAATCCATCGGCCTTCCCTCACTTAAATCCTGTTGATTTCAGAGTCTAGGTACAGTTAAGTCAGCTCCAACCCAATTACCTGTGCTACAGACAGACAGATACAATTGGGGAAAAAATGCATGAAATCTGGTTTTCTTCTCTCTTTAAAAAGCAGAGGAGGGGTGAGGTTGGACTGACACCACGGTGCCGGTGGAAGGAAGATTAAATGTTATTCTCTCTGCTGTTCTTATAAAACATTTTCCTCTTCTCAATTTTTTGTTTGCCATATTTATTTTTTATTTGTTTTATTTTCTATCCTGCCTTTATTATTTTTATAAATAACTCAAGGCTGCGAACATACCAAATACTCCTTCCTCCTCCTATTTTCCCCACAACAACCACCCTGTGAGGTGAGTTCGGCTGAGAGAGTGTGACTGGCCCAAGGTCACCCAGCCGGCTTTCGTGCCTAAGGCGGGACTAGAACTCACAGACTCCTGGTTTGCCATTGGCTCCTTCCTAGGGCTGAGAGACAGGGACTGGCCCAAGGTCACCCAGCTGGCTTTCATGCCTAAGGCGGGACTAGAACTCTCAGTCTCCTGGTTTGCCATTGGCTCCTTCCTAGGGCTGAGAGACAGGGACTGGCCCAAGGTCACCCAGCCGGCTTTCATGCCTAAGGCGGGACTAGAACTCACAGTCTCCTGGTTTGCCATTGGCTCCTTCCTAGGGCTGAGAGAGAGGGACTGGCCCAAGGTCACCCATCCGGCTTTCGTGCCTAAGGTGGGACTAGAACTCTCAGGCTCCTGGTTTGCCATTGGCTCCTTCCTAGGGCTGAGAAAGAGGGACTGGCCCAAGGCCACCCAGCCGGCTTTCATGCCTAAGGCGGGACTAGAACTCTCAGTCTCCTGGCTTCCCATTGGCTCCTTCCTAGGGCTGAGGGAGAGCGACTGGCTCAGGGTCACCCAGCTGGCTTTCATGCCTAAGGCGGGACTAGAACTCTCAGTCTCCTGGTTTGCCATTGGCTCCTTCCTAGGGCTGAGAGAGAGGGACTGGCCCAAGGTCACCCAGCCGGCTTTCATGCCTAAGGCGGGACTAGAACTCTCAGTCTCCTGGCTTCCCATTGGCTCCTTCCTAGGGCTGAGGGAGAGCGACTGGCTCAGTGTCACCCAGCCGGCTTTCATGCCTAAGGTGGGACTAGAACTCTGTCTCCTGGTTTGCCATTGGCTCCTTCCTAGGGCTGAGAGACAGGGACTGGCCCAAGGTCACCCAGCTGGTATCATAGGAGACATGGCCAATTTTATCGACTTGGTTTTGGCAGGTTTTTTTGGCTTTCTGTGCATTTTCCTACTCTTTAGGTAAAAAGGGTGGCCTTCTAGAGACCCGCTGCTTCAGACCCAATCCTTAAAATCACCCCCCAAATTATGCTGCTGAAATGTGGCCGAATTCCAGCATCTCACAGGGCAGGAGATGACAAAGGAAGTGGCGGGTGGCCCCATGCAGCTTATGGCTGCCCAGCCAAAAATAAGTATCATATGCGAATCAGGCCACTGTGGCTTGTTTTAACAAACTGTGTTTAAAAAAGGCTGGGTTAGCTTTATATGTCAATGCAGCTAGTATTTCTTTCATGCATAACCAAGAAAGAATCCATGAAGTAGTGGGCATTATTCAAAAGAGGCACCTATCACTCTAAAACAGAATTCTATTCACTCTACAGTCTTTTGCAGTTTCCCACAGTCCAGTCTGAGATCCTGCCTTTCTACTCATGATCTCAGTTTGTATTCCACAGCAATCCTGGGGGGCCCACTGGCAAAGGAAAAGAGCAGGAAAGCTTCCCCCAAGAACTTGCTGAGTAGCTGGCATCATACAGCACACTACCTAAAACTAAATGGTGGGCAGTTCGTGGTTCAGTGTGTTGTGGGAAATAACTGTGGCCTTGTCAAGTTGTGTGAATAAAGCCATCATATGAAACCATCATGGGGTTTTAGCTCTTTGAACACAGTATGTTACATGAACACAGGATTGATGTCATATTAACCAGGGATGATCACTAAGCATAGGATTGGCGCAAGCATTTTACCTAAGCCAGTGTTTCTCAACCTGGGCCCCTTTAAGATGGGTGGACTTCAACTCCCAGAATTCCCCAGCCAGCTTGGAGTTGAAGTCCACCCATCTTAAAGGGGCCCAGGTTGAGAAACACTGACCTAAGCAAAAATTCAAAATGGGACTGCTCTTATCTAAGCTTTACTTTATCCCAGAGTATTACAAATGATGGCCTCGCGGCCTTTCTTAAAGTTGCTACCAAATTGTATTTTTAATGGAAAAATTATTAAGCACATGGGAATTATTAACTGTACATAATTAAAGCAAATCTCCATTTTCATCCTGGCCCTGCCTACTGTTAGAAGTGCACCCTCAGCTTACCATCTAAACATGGTCCTTGACCTGCCAGAAGCAATGGGCTCTTGCTTTAGACCAGTGTTTTTCAAACTGGATGGGGAATTCTGGGAGTTGGAAGTCCACATGCCTTAAAGTTGCCAAGTTTGAAAAACACTGCTTTGCACCAATCCTCCCTAACCTGATGGCCATGCAAACTATTGGACTACACTGGCTAGGAATTGAGAGGTGGAGTCTAACACATCTGGAGGGTTTCAGCTGGGGAAGAACCTGCATTCAATGTCATTTAAGTGGTGCCAGACAAAAAAGTAGCCCATCCATGCCAAGGAAAGCACCACAGAGAGAGAGAACCATCCCATACTTTCTACATCAACCAGACAAGAATTGCAGTCCAACTCATCCAAAAGACGTTGGAGAAGGCTGGTTTAAAACCACGTACAGTACATGCTTTTATTCATATTTATGTAAGCTGAGAAGTGTCAATATTTTAATAAACACCAAATAAATACTGTTGGTGGTGTCTACCACTGTATGCCCAATTAAGGCGGAGATGTGGATGATGCCTTCCAAAATGAGCTGCAGATCTTGCCAAGAAGCATAAAGTTGTACTGATGGGGAGTTTAGTTACTCCAGTATCTGCTGGAAACTCTGCAAAGCTTGGGACTCCAAAAATTCCTAACCTGTCTTCCTGGCAACATCCTCCTTCAGAGAGTAGGAGAAAAGCTTAGTGACTATCTGAAAACAAAAAAGGAGAAACAGGAGAGGGAAAGAAGGGTAGGGGACAAAGAAACCGTACAGGCAGGTAGCCCAGCATGGTAGAGAAGGTGCCAGGAAGATAGAACTAAGAGAATGAGCTGAGTGGATGAAGGATGCTAGGAATGACAAATAAGGATCTCTTTAGATAAATACAGAATAAAAAAGAAGACGATCAGGTCAGCAAAAATGGTAAAATGCTAACAGGTAACAAAGAACAAGCAGACCTACTCTACTTCTATTTTGGCTCCGTTTGACTCTACTTCTATTTTCTCCAACTTGAGAACTCGAAATGAAGGAACAGGACTGAGATACAGCCAGGGATTAGTCTGCAGTATCTGGATCCAAAGCAGGAAAAGTGCTTCGGAGCCAGTGTTGGTATACTTGCTCTAACTGTGGGCACCTCGATTCCTTTTCCTGGACTCTCTGCCACCGTCTTCCTAACTCAAACACATCTCCCAGCCCAGGAAACGTGAATACACCTACATTGGATCCGAAGCACCTTTTCCACTTTGGATCCAGATATTGCACATGTCTAGACAAGAATGCCTCTTTACTTCGAATGAGTTTAAATCTCCAGGGCCAGATGAATTGCATCCTGGGGTACTGAAGAAACTTGTTGATGGTCTGGTTGAACCTTTACACATTCTGAAGAAGCCTGGAGAGCTGATTTAGTGTCAGATGACTGGAGAAGGGCAAATGTTATCCCTGCCTCCAAAACGGGGGAAAGGAGGATCTAAGAAGGCATCAATAGCATCAATACCTGGGAAGATTCTAGGGATCATCATGAGACTGATCTATAAGCACCCTGAAAACAATGCAATAATTACCAAAAGTCAAGTTGGCTATTTCAAGAACAAGCCTTTCTGAACTAACCTTACTGTATTTGATTCTAAATCCCTTAGTAGATTATGGGAATGCCAAGGAGTATATTTTTCAGATTACACAAGTAATAGTTTTATTATATCCTCCACTGGTCAGATTCCCATGTCAAATATTGCACTCAGTTCTGGGCATTTGTAATGGAATGTGAGAATGACCTTGGAAGACGGGAGTAAGGGGGGAGATGCTGCTTACGGAATGATTTGATAAAAGAGGGAGGAGCCCGCAGCTGCATAACGGGCAGAGAAAGAAACTTAGAAAGGACCCACCCTAACTGGTTAGGCCATAGCTTTCCAAACTGTGTGTCGCGACACAGTACTGTGTCGCCTGCGGGGCCCAGGTGTGTCGCGTGAAAACCCGGAAGCGCTGATGGTGTGCCGTCGCTGCCGCGCAGCAGTGGGCCATCAGCGCTTCCGGGTTTTTGCGCGGCACACCAGGACACTGCTGCTGCCGCCGCTGCGGCACACAAAAACCCGGAAGCGCCGCCACCGCCACGCAAAAATCTGAAAGCGCTGCGGTGGCGGCGTGCGAAAACCCTGAAGCACCGCCGCTGCATGAAAACTCGGAAGCACCGCGGCGGCGGCGCTTCCGGGTTTTCGCACGCCACCGCCACGCTTCTGGGTTTTCGTGCGCCACCGCAGCAGCGACACTTCCGGGTTTTCGTGCGCCACCGTTTGTGTGTCACCAATGTGAAAAGTTTGGAAAGTCCTGGGTTAGGCAGTAAACAAGGACAGCGGGAGATTCGTACTTTCAGACTTGCAAGATTCTGTTAATGTAGCATAACAATAAAGTAGAAGTAGCTCATCTGGTCCTGTTTCCTGTCTGGTTTACCTGGGAGGGCTGACAGCATTGCACTTGAAGAAGAATTGAAACAAATTATTACAGGTTTGGAGAAGAGGAATGAAGGTGATCAGGGGACCAGAAACCCTGAGTCCTACAAAGACAGACTGAAGGAACAGGGTGCAGTGGGGATAGAACAGCACTCTCCAAATACTTTCCAGGATGTCACGCAGAAGGAGGTTGACCTGTTCAGAGTTGCAGAACATGGAGTAATGGATTTACATTACAAGAAGGCATTGTACATTAGAAAAAAAACCATGTAAGAGCACTTTGGCAGAAGAACATTACACATGGAGATTGTGTTCTCCTTCACAGATGCGTTCAAGCAATGGCTAGGGACCCCTCTGCTGAGGATACCTTCATCTGGTTTCCTGCACTGAACAAGGAATTGGACTCAATGGCACTAAATATCAAATGCAGCCGCCTTCAACAAGCCCTCCAGATGTGCGAGATTCAACAGAATTCTCAGCAATAGACCAGTGTTTCTCGACCTTGGCCACTTTAAGACGTGTGGACTTCAACTCCCAGGCTGGCTGGGGAATTCTGGGAGTTGAAGTCCACACGTCTTAAAGTGGCCAAGGTCGAGAAACACTGCAATAGACAATAAGATCTTCTGAATGAGGGTGGGGTATAGACCATATAATAAATAAACAAATGCTAGCAAAGGCATTCTGAGAGTCGAAGGATGTGCACCTGTAGAGACCCCAGCTTGGGAAAAGCAACCAAACGAATAACAAGTAAAATCCCTCAAGCTGTTTGACCGCTTGTAAGAATTCTCATTCTTTCTGTATCATTCTCCCCCCTGTGGTAAAGCCCTTACATTGGAGTGACAGAACTAGGAAGACCGGAATTAAAATCTCCACTCCACTATGAAGCTTCCCTGAGATCCATTCCTATTTTTTAGCTTCACTGCTATGGAGAGGAAGACCTGGGGGAACGCCAGGCATTCCACTTCCATCTCCCTGTGTTTCTTAGGGCCGTGGGTGTTTGGAAAATACTCCGACCAGCACCTCTCTGCTATTCATTAAACCATGCCTTTTTTTTTTAGCCTGAAAAGTGTCGTAAGTAGTTTAATGAACAACAGAGAGGTGCTGGGCTGGCGCTAGATCTAAAACACTCCTTCTGAATCATTTTCAGTGAATGCACAGCCCAAGCATTTATTATAGATGCAGTGAACAAATAAAACAGTTTATGACACTGTTTTTATGTCTTGGTTTGTGAGTAACTTTGTTCTCTCTTTATGTGGATACAAATATTCCCTCCCTTAAAGGAACGTCCAAGCTGTTTCAACTATGTAAGGGGGGATGGGAAGATTCCAGGAAATCCTTGCTAACAATCCAAAAAGTCTTTGAACCACAGGCAGTGACCCACACTTGTTCCCAGCTCACCTTCTGATCGTCAGGAACCTGTATTTTCCGTGCCTTTTTCATGATGGGCTGGGGCTTCAGTTCCTCTTCTGAGAACCGATGCTTGCGAGGGTCAAAGGTCTCGTGGCCTGGAATGCTGGACAGTGCCAAATCAGCAGGGTCAGGGTCAAAGTTCATGAGGACCTCCACAGCCTCAGGGTCTACTGGGCTGGGTGTGCTTCGGGATACAGGCGTGACGGGACCTGAGGCAGGTAAGGAGGAAGGCAAGTGAAGTGTGCAAAAACAGAGAAGGCACCAACAAGACACCTGCACTGGAAGGCCGCTGGTACCATTCTTCTTCCTGATGAGCATCCACACATGCATCCTTTACACCCACCCACCTTTTCCCCTTCCCTGTGCACAACAACTCTTCAAGAAAGGGGCTAACGGATATTGCAGGGAGGAACAGGGCCACAGGGCTGTCTGTCCTGACAACTGGAAATGCGAAGAGAGACCACCACGTTTCAGTGCTCCTCAGCCAACTGCACAAACCAGGAGGATTAAAGGCACGCAGAGAGGCTGGGGAATTCCTGCAGATTCAACAGCACCCCGACCCCATTTGAGGATGGGTTTTCTGACAGGGCCTAAGGCACAGCCACGGAAGGGGCAGAGGGGCAGACACGTTCTGACAACCGCAAATCAAGGGGTGGTTGCTTTAAAAGCTTATTGTTTACCCTGCCTGGGAAAATCAGGGACTGTGCAAGGGAAGGAGAAGGTCCTTTTGTGGCTAGCAGAGCCAGAGATGGCTCGGAGTTGTGTGATGATGTCAAAATGTGCCCGTGTGATGAATTATGAGAGCACGCATCAGAAAACGGGGACTCAGTACATCTGACAGTCCTCCTAAGATTTTGCTTCTATCTGTGCTCCTGCCCTCTGAAGATGCTGGCCACAGATGCTGGCGAAACGTTAGGAACCACAACTTCCAGAACACGGCCACACAGCCCGGAAAACCCACAACAGCCATTGAACTCCGGCCGTGAAAGCCTTCGACAATACAGTCCTCCTAAGCTTTAACTCTCCCCCAAATCCTCAACCTGGAAGCCCCCCTTATAACCCCGATTCCCTGGTTCCTCGTCCCTCTTCCTCAAGATTTAGGACCTAGAGAATGACCTCCAAATGCATGTCTATCCCCCTCTGCACAAAGCAACCTAATCTTCATAAATTATAAAGTGCAGTTTTAATGCCCCCCCCAACATGCCACTAAATCACCTGTTAAGACCCATCCTGGATCCAAAAGTCCCTTTTTCACTTAACCTCCATTTCCCTTTCTGACCCACATTTCTCACTACCAGCATTAAACCTTTCTCTTCAAGGACAGCAAACAAGCAAAACATCTCCATCTCTTCCTCATCCTCCGTAAACAGCCCATTTCTGCCCCTTTGCATACTAATAGACCCATCTTCTGTTGAGGAACCCAGGAGCCCCTGCCTCTGGGGAGCCCAGGTACTCTGGATTCCCCCCTCTCCTCTCCCCCCCAGAACCCAGGCATCGGCCAGTCACCCCTTCTAATCTCCTCCCCCTTGGAGACCCCCAATATCCCGCCTTGCTGGGTTGATCTACCCCCTCCCTTTCGAGGAGGGCCCCGAAGGCTATGCCACCCCCTTGGCAACCCCCTGCTGCTGGTCCCTCCTGGGAACCTGCCCAGCTGGGAGAGCCACACACGCACCCCTGGGGAGACCCTGCCCGCCTGCCTGCCTCACCCCGCAGCCCCACGTGCCCGCTCGCCCCGCCCTGTGCAGAGGAAGGGGCAGGCTGCCAGCTGGCAGGAGCAGATGAGCGCAGAGCCCAGCCGAGCGACATGTGTTCGCAGAGGCAGGGTGAGAAACGTGAGCGCGTGCGGGAGGCTCCGTGCAGAGACACGAGACTGGGCCTTTCCAAGCGGGTGTGGCCGACACAGGGCTCTGGCACACCAGGAACACGGGATTCCCCGCAGCCTCCTGGCACGCTAGGGCCAGCTCTCTACTCCGGGACACATGCACACGCATTCAAACATGCATAGGGAGGCGGGCTGCAGGCCTCCTCGAGGCGGGGGAAGCCCTACACCTGATGCTCCGAAAAGGGGCCGCTCCTGAGGCAGCTTTGCCCAGGAGCTGCTCTTCAGCTGTGTTGACTAGCACTCCCATCGTCCCCAGGAGAAGGTGTTCTGCATTTTATGGGTGGAGGGGAGGAAAGGCATTGCATTCAGGATCCCCAGGTTGTGGGGGAGGGTTTGTTTAAAGGGGAGGCTTCTCTGTTTTTAAATGGAGGCTGTTGATATCCAGAAAGGCTGAGAGGGTTGATGGAGAAAAAAAAAAGGGGGGGGGAATACAGGGAAAAATATCAGGCTGCCTATGTTCTCTGGGAGGCAAAAGAGTGTTTTCAGGAAAAGGGGTGGGCAGAGTTCCTGGGTTAAAAGTAAGAAAATATTGAGAGAGGGAAGCAATTTGTATTCAATGTTGTTGTTTTTCGGACATAAGGGCTCCAGTTATTTTATTAGATTTAAAGAAAAGAGAAAAGTGTTGGCAGTGGCCTTAGAGTCTCTGACTATACAGATCTGGATTAATAAAACAATTTGTGTGTTCATTTAACACACTATGCTCAAACAATTAAAACATTATGGCATAATGTGATGTCCTGGTGCATACAACAGGCTAAGATGATGGCTGGATTCTCATTCCAAGCTGGACCACCAAACTCCATGGAGTTTTAGTGTGTGGTGAGAATCCAGCTTATGTCTTATAAGGAAGAGATGGAGCGTTCAGGAATGCTGGGGGTTCCAGCTAACATTGATCTGAGCAAGTTAGAGAAAGTGAAGAATTGCAGTTGGGGAGAAACTTTATGGGATGAAGGGGGAGGTAGGAAAAGCTGATATACCATCAAGTCTTACAGTTTGAAAGGGACCATCTACATTTATCAAATATGTATCTGCAGGAATTAGAAATTCACTTTAAAAAACTTGCATCATCTTGGACATCAGCTTAATTACATCACCTCCTCACAGTACAGGTTACACTGTCCGCTGTGACCAAGTCACTACTGAAGTGGGAGCAATGTGGAGCACCACTGGTCTAAGAATGACTCCAAAGCAGTGTTTCTCAACCTTAGCAACTTTACGACGGGTGGACATGGTGGCTGGGGAATTCTGGGAGTTGAAGTCCATACAGCTTGAAGTTGCTAAGGTTGAGAAACACTGCTCTAGAGCGCAATCATGGTGTTGCGCATCCTCCAAGGAGATCGTGTAATTCACCGTGAATGGAATCACTAACCACTAACTTGCTCTCCGGATATTTTTCGCCATAAACTGTAAAAGCCAGATTCCCATCCAAAATAGCTCCCTAAACATCCTCCGTTACTATCTATCTATCTATCTATCTATCTATCTATCTATCTATCTATCTATCATCTATCCCATTTTCTGATGTTGTTGAACCATAAACTATTCAAACAGGCTGGATGTGTACAACATGCTAATCCCTCAGCCAAAGCCCTAACCAAGGTTAAAACTAACCAAGCTTAGCATGTTGTACAAATCCAGGCAAACAAATGGAAGTTTAGAAATAAGTGTCTTCAGCATGGGGGCATCTCAAGGTGAACACAATACTCAACCCAAACTTCTCAGAAGCCCCCAGAACCTATGAGACTATTAAAGTAACAATCATGTTGAGTATATGCATTCATTTGCAATTTTTTTTTACTATTATAAATTGTCTAAATCACCATCCCTTTCTATGCACTCTTTAATACACCAATTCTATTATAACATGGGATTTTCATCCATTGGATCAATCCCCAACAGGCATACCTCTAGCTGTATGGACTTCATCTCCCAGAATTCCTAGCAATACCTGTAATTAAAATTCCCTGACTGGGGATTCTGGGAGCTGAAGTCCACACATCCAGAGAATGCCCAGTCTGAAGAAGACTGCAGTGAACTGATCAAGTCAGCATATGCTTACTTTAGAAGATTGCATCCTTAGTTGCATCCAGACCATGCCCTAAAATCCCTTCTCTGGTCATCTCCGCAATAAAAATACCTTGGAACGTTTCTGAAATCCTAAAACTTCAAACAGGCAGGGAAAAGAATTCCTCAACAAATCAGGATGGGATTAAAAATAATGTTCCTTCCTCGTCTGTGCAATGGTGCGTGGTGCGTGCTAGCAGTACCCAATTCTTTGTGTACCTTTGTGTACCTTTCCTTGGGTATGTGTATGTGGCAAGTGAAAACCAGGGTAGGAATGAGAGGATGAACACCCCAGCAGCCAGGAGAAGGCTGTCATTACCACCCTAACCAGAAGGTGGGACTGAAAACTATTTGCAATTAGGAGGAGCTGAAACTGCCAGTTCTTGCCACAGCCAGGGAGGAACTCGAAACTGCCTTCCCCTCTCGAATCCAGTGCGGGTGCTAAAATAATTTTTTTTCATCAGCTCCACGGCACTGCTTAAGCCCCCATATCCCAAACAAATGCACTGTATTTCAAATAATAAGTCTTTTTGCAGAAGTTATTCCAAGAATAAATATATTTGTAATAAATTTAGAGTTCTTTTTAAAGTAAGGACAGGTCCAATAGGAAACACAAGAATACACTTAGGACAGGGGTCGACATAGGGGGTTAAAATTGAGATTTGGGCATCGGGAAGAAAAAATGCACTTTTCCCTGCTCAGAGCATTCAGTGCTTCTCCTTTCATACAGATTTAACCACAGGAGAAAAGTAGCTGGGAAGGAATGATTCAGAACAGAAAAATTGTCTAACAGGGGAAAAAGCTATACTCCATTGCAAATCATGGCTTCCACGATCTGTTTTTGATTTTCATTTTTAAAAAATGCTTTGTTATATGCATCCATGTGTAACATGTGGCACGTCCCCAACTGAAGAGAATATTTGTAGCTCAGGGTTGAACTGTGCAGTCCTTGGTGCTCTCTGAGCCTTGTTGTTTTCTTGCAGACGTTTCATTGCCAGGCTAGGCAACATCTTCAGTGTGAAAAGGGAGTGGGACTTGCTCTTTGTTTATATACCCTGGCTTGTCCTGCCTGTGTTGATGGGGGTGTTGTACTCTCCTTGGTAGTACCTTGATTGGGTTGTTGTTGTCAACCAAGCGGCAAACAACAGCCCAACCAAAGAACTAGCAAGGAGAGTACAACACCCCCACCAACACAGGCAGGACAAGCCAGGGTATATAAACAGAGAGCAAGTCCCACTCCCTTTTCGCACTGAAGATGTTGCCTAGCCTGGCAATGAAACGTCTGCAAGAAAACAACAAGGCTCAGAGAGCACCAAGGACTCCACATCCCCAACTCTTTGTGCCTTTCAACAAAAGGTACATTACAATATGACCTTGCCCCCCTACAACTTCAAAGGGCATTTTTAAATTATGCTTTCCTCTTATACCATAGAGTCATTGCACGTTACAGAAAGAAAACATAACGAAGCATACAACAAGGCAAGGTGGAAACTGCACTACAGCTTTATAAGGGTGTTCTTCATAATGCCGTCACCAAGTATTTGCGTGGGCCTCTATAGTTTCAGGCCTACAATCAGTGTGTGATAGATGTGCCATCTAAGATGTTTGGAAGCCGGGGGAAAACAGACTTTTGGAAACAGTTAAAAGGAAGGGAAAGGAGATTCTCACAGTTCTTTCACAAGTCTCTTCCCAAAAGCAGGAGAACCAGAGGAGCCGATCACTATGCCTTCACCTTTTTTTCACACCACCCTCTTGCCCAACGTACAGCCCAATTTACCTGTCTTGCTGCAGTTCTGGTCATAATCGCTACCCACTGGACCTTCACCAGATGAAGAACAGATCGAAGACGATGACGCACAAGACGCCGGGCGACTAAGATCCACCACAACCCCACTGGACGGCGAGGCGGTGGGCTGGCTGCCTGGGGAGTAGGAGTGATGGGCTGGACTTGCGGGCAAACCATTTTCCAGCAAAAACTCATCCAAGTCAACATATTCAATCTCATTGTAGGGCAAGGTGCGCTCCCACAGGAGGGACCCCAGATACGCACAGTGCCCAGGCCTTGAAACACTCAGGTCATCCTCCATCTTACGTTCCTTGTCTTTGATAACACCTGCAGTGGGGGAAGGGCAGAAGGGAGAAACTCAGATTAAAGAACAAGATTGGTGGGATGTGTATGATCGAAGAATAGGAATCTACTGAGATGCAATTAAAAAAAGGCAGGCAATTAAGTGGAAAGTCAGAATCTGGAGAATTAGACCAGAATTTCTTCATGCTGGGAGGAGAGGGTTGAATGTGGTAAATCAGAGATGGATGCTTAAGGAATAGCAAAACACTTGCAAAGCTTATATCAAAGTCACACATAAAAGTCTTTTAGCAACCAAGAGGGCTTGGTCAAGAAGAGTTAATTAATTAATTAATTAATGATAGCTTCCCCAACATACACAGTGCTTAGAACGTCTGACAATTTTGTGAGTGAACAAGGGCCGTATCTGCCCAAAGCAGCTTATAATCAAAAGGGAAGGAGATAATGTGAAGAAGAAAGGGAAAAACAATGGATGACTATAAATTACAGCTGCACATATTTAAGCAGTACAGTCAAAGGTGTTGTTCTTTTAAAGAAATATACAATTTAAAGGGAATACAAAATGCCTTTAGCATTTATATGGGCCTTTCCTACACCAAAAGTTACTTCTTGAAAAGCAGAAAGTATTAAACTTCATTATTTGCCAACTCCAGAAGGTTAAAATTGTCTAGCTCCAACTCTCATTTATAGTTTTGTAACCTGAGTTTTTGGAAATGGCAAAATACAACTGGAGGTTTCAGAGTGCCAGATTTTCATAACAAAAGTCATGCCTAGCCTATTTAGAGCAAGATTATTAATTAAGCAGACCGAGTCAAGGTGAACTTGTTGTCTGGAAGGGATATGGAATGCTTTGTAAAACTAAAAACTAATTAGCACTAAATCATTGTAATTTGCAAGTATGTATATTACACTTAGCACAGCTCTGTTTGAATCAAAGGGATGGCTGTATCACCAAGTTACTTAAACAGATTAAAGTGTGCTGTGGACAGACATGTAAAGTGTCAAGTAAAATAATCATTCCAAGTTGATAATCACCATAACTGAGTAGCAAAGATTTTACAAGTGCCTCAGCGAATCCAACATTTCAGAGGAAGAAAAAGTTGGCTTGATGTTAGAATCTAAGAATCAGAAGGATTAATTTAGGCCATCCATCTGCCTGTTCAGTGCAGAGATCCAGACTAAAGGCTCCTGAACAGATGGCCTTGCAGCTTCGGCTTCAGTACCCCAAAGGGGAACCCACCACCTCCCTCAGCTATTGCCTTCCTTGTCCAACTAATTTGGCTGTTCAGAAGTTTCTCCTAACATTCAGCTGCATTCTGTCAGGTAGATCATGGATAGATAATCAAGAACGTTTCCAGATCAACAGTTCTGGGCAATTTTAGTCAAAATACCATGTTCATATTCCATCTTTGCTGCCTGGATTGAACCCACATACCCACCACATTCTATAATTGAGGCTCTATTGCAGAGCTTTCCAAACTGTGTGTCGGGACATGTTAGTGTGTTGGCTGCAGTGTCTGAGTGTGTCAAGGCTCCTGCTGCCTCCAAGCCCTGCCAGGATTCCATGCAGGTCCTAGTGCCTGCCTTGTGCCTTGCTGCCTCCAAACCTGCTGTGATTCAGCGCAGGTCTTAGTGCCTGCCTTGTGCCCTGCTGTAAGAGCGTGTGGCGAAATGATGCATGTCTAAAACGTGTGTCACCAAGATGAAAAGTTTGGAAAGCTCTGCTCTATTGGAAAGCATCCTAACTTTACAGTAGTGTTTCCCAACCTCAGCAACTTTAAGATAGGTGGACTTCAACTCCCAGAATTCCCCAGCCAGCATGCTGGTTGGGGAATTCTGGGAGTTGAAGTCCACACATCTTAAAAGTTGCTGAGGTTGAGAAACACTGCTTTACAGGGACCTATAAAATCAGAGGCATGCTATGTAACCCCAGATAGCCCTGATTCCAGGCTTTTAGAAGTTTTAATGTGGTTATGCAAACTAAGAATCCCATATGTATGGGTCTGCAGGAGGGGGAAGGGGACAAATGAAGGAGAGCCAGTTTGGTCTAGTGCAGAACTTTCCAAACTTTTCATGTTGGTGACACACTTTTTAGACATGCATCATTTTGTGACACACTCTTACAGCAGGGCACAAGGCAGGCACTAGGACCTGCACAGAATCACAGCAGGTTTGGAGGCAGCAAGGCACAAGGCAGGCACTAGGACCTGCGCGGAATCACAGCAGGTTTGGAGGCAGCAAGGCACACGGCAGGCACTAGGACCTGTGTGGAATCCTGGCAGGGCAGGTTTGGAGGCAGCAAGGCACAAGGCAGGCACTAGGACCTGCATGGAATCACAGCAGATTTGGAGGCAGCAAGGCACAAGGCAGGCACTAGGACCTGCATGGAATCACAGCAGGTTTGGAGGCAGCAAGGCACAAGGCAGGCACTAGGACCTGCATGGAATCACAGCAGGTTTGGAGGCAGCAAGGCACACGGCAGGCACTAGGACCTGCGTGGAATCACAGCAGGTTTGGAGGCAGCAAGGCACAAGGCAGGCACTAGGACCTGCGCGGAATCACAGCAGGTTTGGAGGCAGCAAGGCACAAGGCAGGCACTAGGACCTGCATGGAATCACAGCAGGTTTGGAGGCAGCAAGGCACAAGGCAGGCACTAGGACCTGCATGGAATCACAGCAGGTTTGGAGGCAGCAAGGCACAAGGCAGGCACTAGGACCTGCATGGAATCACAGCAGGTTTGGAGGCAGCAAGGCACAAGGCAAGCACTAGGACCTGCACGGAATCACAGCAGGTTTGGAGGCAGCAAGGCACAAGGCAGGCACTAGGGCCTGCGCGGAATCACAGCAGGTTTGGAGGCAGCAAGTCACAAGGCAGGCACTAGGACCTGCACAGAATCACAGCAGGTTTGGAGGCAGCAAGGCACACGGCAGGCACTAGGACCTGCGTGGAATCACAGCAGGTTTGGAGGCAGCAAGGCACAAGGCAGGCACTAGGACTTGCACAGAATCACAGCAGGTTTGGAGGCAGCAAGGCACATGACAGGTACTAGGACCTGCGCGGAATCCTGGCAGGTTTGGAGGCAGCAAGGCACAAGGCAGGCACTAGGACCTGCATGGAATCACAGCAGGTTTGGAGGCAGCAAGGCACAAGGCAGGCACTAGGACCTGCATGGAATCACAGCAGGTTTGGAGGCAGCAAGGCACAAGGCAGGCACTAGGACCTGCACGGAATCACAGCAGGTTTGGAGGCAGCAAGGCACAAGGCAAGCACTAGGACCTGCACGGAATCACAGCAGGTTTGGAGGCAGCAACGCACAAGGCAGGCCCTAGGACCTGCGCGGAATCCTGGCAGGTTTGGAGGCAGCAAGGCACATGACAGGCACTAGGACCTGCGCAGAATCACAGCAGGTTTGGAGGCAGCAAGGCACATGACAGGCACTAGGACCTGCGCGGAATCCTGGCAGGGTTTGGAGGCAGCAGCAGCAGCAGCCTCGACACACCCAGACACTGCAGCCAACACACTAATGTGTCGCAACACAGTTTGGAAAGCTCTGGGTTAAGGCAATGGGCTAGAAACCAGGAGGCTGTGAGTTCTAGTCTCGCCTTAGGCACGAAAGCTGGCTGGGTGACCTTGGGCCAGTCACTCTCTCTCAGCCCAAATCACCTCACAGGGTTGTTGTTGTGGGGAAAGGAGGAGGAGGAAGGAGTGTTAGGTATGTTCGCCGCCTTGAGTGATTTATAAAAAAATAATAATGGTGGGATTAAATAAGAAAGGAAGGAAGGAAGGAAGGAAGGAAGGAAGGAAGGAAGGAAGGAAGGAAGGAAGGCAGGCAGGCAGGCAGGCAGGCAGGCAGGCAGGCAGGCAGAGGAAGTCATCACACAGAACCCTTGCATCGCATGTCAGGATGCAAACACATAAATGGTGGCAGTTGTGAGATGGTGTCACCAGGCACATGTTGTTATTTTGGCATCTCTACCGTTTGCTGTACATAACGCTGTCCCACGCTCTGCCTCTGATCTGCTTGCTGGCTTGCTGCAAACTCAAAATGAAGTTTCCACGGGGTTAGTCAGCAGCTGCTACCTTCAGAATTCTACCTGTGTGTGAAAACCTGTTTCGCATCCAAAGCCACCTGCTTCTATCAGGTTTCCGTCAGTTGTGTTCGCCTCCCAAATGATCAGAACAGCCCTCGAAGCAACTGTTTCAAAACGGGGCCGCTCGTTATCGGAAACGGTTCAAATCTGAGAGATTTTGTGCGCCCCTAGTGGCAAATTACCCTAGGGGAGAAGATGCCAGGTCTTCCTACCTATCTCCTTCTTCAAGCATGCCAATCGGCACCCAGGGTCCTCGTGATTGCTCTGAGCTTTCTTTGCACTGCAGACTTGGACAGGTATCTGACTGCGCTGGATCCCAGAGTGCCTTTACTTAGCTATTTCTTATACTCTGGCAGTGAGAAAGCTCCAGTCTGGTAACACAGTTGAATTAAAATGGTTCTGATCTATGACCATGGTTAAATTAAGGTCTGGTAAGCAGAGGGAGGCCACACTGTGGTTGTGAACTGCAATCACTGACATCTGTAGTGTGGAACTGCTGAAAGTTGCCCAGGCCCCCGACTTCACTTTCTCCGGCCCCGGAGGGCTGCCTGTTGTTCACCAGCAAAATACAAGCGCGGCTTTACCCCAGCTGACCCCTGCTGCACTCAGCCATATCTGATTGGCTTCTTCTGCGCTCCTGTTCTTTTCTGGCCCAGCCTGAAGCCCAGGCAAGGCAGCAGTGAGAAGTGACTCTGTTGTACGAGGAAAGCATTTCATGCTTTTCAGAGAAACAGCTAACTGGCATTTCAAGGGTACTACTTCCCCACCCGCCCTAACACAGAGACACATTAAACGGGGGACAGGATGGCGCAAACAGGATTTTCTGCCTGTGTGAACATTCTACCCCCTGAATTTACTGGCCCAGGTTCCCATGTTATTTGCTCTGCTCCAGCCAGGTGGCTAAAACTGGGGCAAATGGGGTCCATTGCCCCCCCCACACACACACACGACCCTTTGGCTGCCCCCAGGTTGTTTACAGAAGACTGCAGAGATAATCATTCATGGGTGGGCTAAAAGGAGGTGAGTGGGAGAGGATTTCAACATGTATTCAAGCCTCCCCCTTGACTTGTCTACTACCTACCTACACACACACACACACACCCCTGCACCCTCTCTCCACTGCACCTGGGCTGCCTGTTCCCACCGCTACCCTCCCCATGCACCCACAGAATCCTCAGGCCTCTCAAAGCCTAGATGTCTGTCTACTTTACAGTTGCCCAACCCACACAATGAGGTTCAGACAGGCCTGGGAGTGGTGCTCCATACCTGAACTCTGACGCTATCTGGACACGTGGAAGAGAGGCCCAGGCCCAGCTGACGGGCTGTGGCAACACCAACCTGGCGCCCCGAAACTGGGCGAGTCGCTCCCAACGCCCCATGACTAGATTAAACTCACATACAGCTCCCAATTTTGAAGAGATGCCCCACACAGATTGATCCCTGGATATTTTCTCTCCTGCCTCCCTCTCTTCTCTTCTTCCAATGCCTGGCTCCACCCCCGCAACTGCCTGAAACTGGAAGTGATCAACTGCTGGATCAAATCTGGACCCCGTCACGGGACTCACCAGAGCAGCCTGTGGCCATTTCTTTTTAGCCTCAGTTTTCCCCATCTGTAAAATGGGAATAATGAACTACCTCAGCAAGGATACCACAAGGATAAAATGCATATTGAGGATAAATAATTGCAAAGAACATGGGATAGAAAGAATACGGTTGAAATTACTTAAAATATGTGGAATGATATACTGGAAAATAAAAAGGATAAGCATTCTGTCGCCATTCCTCCTTTGCCTTTAGTCCTGACTCTTAAGGACAATGATTCTTCCTGAGTGACACTAAAAAAGCCCTCCAAAACTGCTCCCCCAAATTTTATTTATTTATTTAATTTTTATCCTGCCTTTATTATTTTTATAAATAACTCAAGGCGGTGAACATACCTAATACTCCTTCCTCCTCCTATTTTCCCCACAACAACCACCCTGTGAGGTGAGTTGGGCTGAGAGAGAGGGACTGGCCCAAGGTCACCCAGCCGGCTTTCATGCCTAAGGCGGAACTAGAACTCACAGCCTCCTGGTTTCTAGCCCAGCACCTTAACCACTAGACCAATTTCACCTAATGCATAAAGCTGGACTTGAACATGTGAGCCTTGTTTTCTAATTCTGGCTCCACCAGCTATTGCAGGGGTGAAAACTTCCAGAATACAAAGTGCTTCAATGCTGGGTTCACACAATACACTTAACCTGCATTATTCTTATGCATGTATTATGTATGTACTGTGCACCGAACCATCAGGTAACCAAAGCCCGGCTCCACATAATACTCTCACCTACAAGCCACATAACCAAGCTTAGCCACTAGGTTTGTAACTAATATGGTTCAGTGTGTTTGGTGATCACTTGCTAAAAGGAATATAATGAAATAGCGCTGGGAACCGCGAGCACCCAACATTCAGACTGTAGCTCCAGGCAGACTTACCCAAGAGTGAGCACCACTAGATTTTTTTTGGACTTTACTTCCAAGCAAACAAGCATAGGCTCAGGCTGCCCGCTGCGGTCATAACCCAAGCAAAATGAAAACAATCCAACCCCCAAACACAGAAGCCAGCACTAAGCGGGCTTCCCAGTGGCTGAAGTCATCACGCTCTCCAAAGCAAAATAAAATAATGCACGTGGCAGAGAGAAAAAAACAACCCTTGAACGCTGATATGGATGGTCAAGGTTAGCATCAGCTCGAGAAATCCTGGGGAGGGAGGAGGTGCATGTGAAAGAAGATGTCTCCCAGTGCAGGCACCGCACTTGCTGGGGGAAGGGGGCTTAAACTGCACAAGCCTCGATCCCGTCTTAATGAAGGTCACGCAGCTAGCAAGAAAGTAAATATTAAATTAGGACTAAAGTGGGGGTGAGCCTGTAGCTGATTCTGCCCAGGCAGGCTAAGGGGTCCAACTGGCATGCCGGTGCCCCTCCTCCAACCCTGATCTGGCTTACCAGCTGCCTGTCCCCACATCACGAGATACCCATGCCAAGATACCCACCGAGATACCCATGCCAAGATACCCATGTCTGTATCCTTGCGTCCACCTCTCATCCTGTCTGCCAGCTAGAATCCAAATGCCAGCTTGTGGGGAGCAGGACTCCCCCCTTCCTTTCCTTCCCCCTTCTTTCTCTCTACGGGGTGCTGGCCCTAGGAGGTGCCCTGATTGCCCCCACGATGTACCAGCTGCCGCCACCACCTCCTCCCTCCTTGCCCTCTGTTGTCCGATGGGATCGCTCGCTGGTGTGAAAAGTCTTGGAGATTGTTTCCTGGGGTGAAGCTCCACAGCTCCGGCTGCTCCAGCACGTTTCATTCCCTCCTGCTGTGTCCCGTGGCTGAGCTGTGTGCAGCTTTGAGGGATTTACTGCTGCCAGCCAGCAGATGTGTGTGTATGTGTGTATGCACGCGCATGTACAGAAACACCCCTTGATGGATCACCCTGGAAAACCCTGACGGGTTGGCATCTCTCCAGCAGCAAAAACCCAGGAGCCCTAGCTCACAAACCTTCCTCTCCGGGGCTTATAAGGACCCCCACACACACACTTCCCTTCTTCCCTCCCAACTCAGAAATCCAGGACATCACTGCTCATCCTCTCACAGCCCCCCCACCTGCAGAGAGACTAGGTCAGCCATTTCCCCACCAGAAAAACTGACACACACACACCCGCCTTCCATAATAAACCCACTCTTTCCAACCCATCAATGTTGCTGCTGCTGCACCTCGAGGAGGTATTAAGGCGTCCCCATTTAAAGGAACTGAATTACAAAACACCACATCAGAATTCAAAAAATCCATTTAAAAAGGAAGATCTGTAGACACCGCACCGCACCGGCAGACCTGGGCACCAGGTGCTTCTTAAAGATCTTGGGGAAAAGGATAAGTTTCAGTCTTGGAAATTCCTCTCCCCCCCTTCCCCCTCCCCCTCCCCTCCCCTCCTGATCTTTGGAAACCCTGGCTCCCATCTCTATCTGGGCCAAAGCCTTCCAGAATCCAGCATCCTTCCTATCAGTCAGACTACGACTCCCACCCTCCCCCTCCGACCACTGCTGCAGTCCCATCCAGCGGAAGGGTGCAAGGTTTGAGAAGGACTTGCCTGCCCTCTTTCTCAGACAACCCAGAAATGCTGGGTCTAACTCCACCTACTATGTCGTATCCTATTAGAGCGCCTTACTCTCCTGTGGAATTCTCGGATCTAAGCCCCTCCCAGCCAAAACACATGAGAGAGCCCCCTCCGCTTCCGAATCCTCATTAGAACGAACACCCCGATGATGATCCCGTCAAAAATAAAACCGGGCTCTTTCTTCTATGCACATGGAAGGGACAGGAGCTCTTATAAGCAATTTCTAGAAAAAGAACCCTTAAAGGCTCCAACACAAACCCTGTTCGTGAAATCCACAGTACAGGAAACAGAACAAAAAGGGGAAGTGGCAGTGGCAGGTTGAAATGAGGACACCGCATTAATGGCAACACTCCCTCTGCTCCTCTCCCCCCTCCTCTTCCCAAATCCAGATGGCAAAAAAGGTGGAAGTGAAAGCAAGCAGAAAACCACAGCATCCCAACAAGGCGGCCTTTTATCATTCAAAGATACTGTGTGCCTTCCTTGGCCAGGTTTGGGTGGAAGACGCAATCCAGCGTTGCAAAGAATCCCAAAGGAGCAGACAGGTAGATATAGATTGAGAAACAACTATAGTCAGGAAGAAAAATGAACAAGATGGAGTGACAGCTAAAAGAATATTTATTATGGGGTGTGTGTGTGTGTGTGGGTGTGTGTACGCACACACATACACAGCCCAAAAAAGACACCATTTGTCTTTCATATGACATAAGACTCCTAATTCTTTTACACTGCATCCAGGTTATGAATTGGCATGCCTCAGGCAAGAGAGGCAGAAAACACGTGGACTATTAAAAGGAAATACTTGGGAAAGGTTTTTAAAGGGTCAAGTGATGGATGAAAAAAGATACCTGGTCCAGAGGAGACCCTCACTTTAATTCTGACTGTGTTCCCACAGGCACACTGAATCACGAACTAGCCAACCATAGGTCACCTAATGTGTGGTGCAAACTAGCCAGGCCATGTCAAGTTCATGGTTCAGTAAGTGGGGCAAGTCCATAAAACTGTGTTCAGTAAACCATGGTTTGGTTCACAACAGGAAAACATGCTCTGCAAATATGACCAATCTCTCTCTCTCTCTCTCGTTCCATCCTCTGCTTCCCAAACTGTAAAATGGAACCAGCAGCAAAATACTATATATAGTTGATTGATTATGTGGCAGCAAGTCGTTTTCGACTCCTAGTGACCACAGATGGTAGGTAGGTAGGTAGGTAGGTAGGTAGGTAGGTAGATAGATAATATATCCACACAGAGACACAAAATACTGCTTTAGCAATTTCTAAACAAAGAAAAGAAAACAAACAAATAAATCAAATCCCTCCACTGTGAACTGGTGAAGGAACAGCTGGAAAGCAGCAAACGTTCTGCCTGCAAAGGATTGGCAGCACGGGGGGGGGGGGGGGGGGGGGGGGGCACTCAGATCTGAGCCTGGCTGCCTGCACAAGAGCTGGCTAGACCTGGCATGTTGCAGGGGGTAAGGGGGGGGGGGGAATCACTCACATGAGCCCAGGTCCTTGGCCCCCCGTCGTTCAGGACTCTTGACGGGTCCCTGCAGGAGGCTCTTGAGACTGACCATGGTGGAACTGGGGCTGCTGATCGCCAGAGGAGGAGACATGAGACTTGGTGTCGGACTGCCCTGGGCCATGACGAAGGTTGCGGCAGCAGCGAACTCCAGGAGGTGCCCACCACCTAAGGTGTTTTTATTTCTCTCCCTTCGACGATCTCCAGCAAAGTGTCCCGACTTTAGGAATAAAGATATAAAAACCAGCAAAAGCATCAAGCTTCGAACCAGAGCCGACGAAAATCCACCGACGATGCTCAGGAGGGGAAAGAGATTTCAGGACCTGGATGATTTTTTCTTAAAGGATTTCTCCCCCTCCCTCCCCCGTTCTCCTTCCCCTACCAGCCTCGAAATAAGCCTCCAGGGCGCAGGCGACGGCCCCCGCTTTGCCCCGCTCCAAATTTAGCAACCAGTCGGCACCAAGAAGGATCTTCGCAGAAGATCTGTTAGAAATATTCCCTTGCGGGGGATGAGGGGGCTGAGGGGGGGGGAAGGAGAGAGATTTAATTTTTTTTAAAAAGCAGGCGGAATTAGGTTAAAAATGATCTGGAAGCGGGAGAAATATATTCCCAAACTCAAGAATTTTTAAAAATGGAATTGTTTTTCGGAAAATTGATGAAAACGAGATTTTTCTCCAAAGCTCTAGCCTCCCCCCTCGACTCGGCGGTGTGATCCCGTCTCTAAAAGATCCTGCTCCCTCAAAACGGCGGCGGTTGAGGAACTCGCCTTTCTCTCCTCCTGCTAAATCCTAGAAGCGCTGGAAAAAGCAAATGCGCGATCTCCAACGACGGAAGAGCGTCTTCTCGGGCTGGCACTGAGGGAATCCGAGATTTTGGCACCTGCCTCGCTCCCTGGCCCCCGTTATTATAAGGGGGAGAAACCGAAAGCGGATCCCGATCCGTTCCTGAGTAATATGCAGCCTTCCCCCAGAAGGGAACCAATGCATTGGAGCTAGACGTGTGCGACAGATAGAGAGATGCAGATATAAAATTGCAAAAATTGCTCCGATTACTTTCCTCAACAAGCACTTCGCAACTATTTCCGAATTCGCCCCTCCTCTTGCAACCAAGTAGGAGGGCCAGGCAGCGAAACTAGGCGGGGCTTCGCCTGCCCTTCTCCACCAACCAGCCGCCCGAGAGCGTGAGATTTGCAAACACGGCTCCCCCCCCCCGCTTCTTCTTCTGTCATGTGCGTCTGCCATGGGGCAGGTGGGGCTCTGACCTAGATTTGACCAATGGGAGGAGAGAAGCTGGGAGGAGCCTGACCCAGTTTTGGCCAATGGGGAGGCGGCAGGAGGGGGAAAAGGCGACAGTTCAGCACTGGAAGCACGCGGGGAGGCACGTGTCGCTGGTGTTGTGAAGGGGAGCAGAAAGGGAAGCCTGGGTCTTAAAGGGACAGCGAGACATTCACTGGAAAGTCATGGGGGGACGTGTTTCCTCTAAAGGAGGATGAAGTGGATGCACAGATCAAATCTGGAGTCCTATGTGGATATGACTAAAAAAAAAGCTGAGGACTGATTATCCTTCAAATTTCACCAAACTGCTCACCCAAGCCTGAAGGGTAGCTTGCTCCATATCAAGAAAGCCCACTTTCCTGCATCTTCTCCACATGCATAGAGGTCTGCTATGAAAAACAGTCCACAGCTGTAAGTTGAAGCAGGCTTTTTCGGTATTCAACATCAGGGACAGAAGCAAACATCTTGACTTTTCTTTCCTGCCCACCGTGGAACAATGGACACACAGATTTCTTGGAAGCGCTTCCTCTCAAAATAATATATTTCCCTAAGGTGCTGCTTGGCTCAGAGACTGACAGTGTATGTAAATCAAATGTGCCTTTAAAGTCTCAAAATGTGGGCCTGGCCAGGGAAACATTCCCCATTTTATTTCACAACTGAAAATGGCCACTAGTGTTACACTTTTGGTGTTCAGAAATTAGCACCTGAAATTTCTCACAGCAGAAGGGAACCTTTGTAACAGATTAGTTTCTGCATGTGAAGCTGGTGGGGTTTAAAAAAAACACAGCTGGAGCTGATTGAAAATTTGGCAACTGTTAAGGCCTCGAAATACATGTCACTGTGTTGTATAGGACGTCATATAAAAACAGGGCCAACATGGGATTGTGAGGATCTGTTCTTAAATAAACCCACATTTCTAGCTTTCATGATTGTGAGCAGAGCTAGAAGTTATGTAAGTAGCAAAAGGGTGTGTGGGGACTTCTTCAGATTGTATGACAACTATGCAATTTCTTGCTTTCCCGAGCACAGCTACTTGTCTTTCTGTCAACAGAAGACTAGTTTCACACATCAGACTTTGAGTCATAATGTGTGTATGTGTGTGTGTGTGTGTGTGTGTGTGTGTGTATATATATATATATATATATATATATATATATATATATAATATATATATTACATGTTGTAATATTACATGTTGTGCGAACTCAGCTAACTAGTTAACTAAAAAAGACTCCAAAACTGTAATTTACTCAAAAACGCAACAAGCATCATGTATGAACCCAGCATCTGCTTATTCTCCCACTCTTTTCCTAAATCTGTACCAAAGTGTAAAACAATTCCAAATACTATTTGTACACCCTGATGAGAGAACCATCAGAATGAAACGTGCAAATTAAATACATATTTGTACACATTGCCAAGATTCATGTACGATACTTGTGGGAAGACAAAAGGTGAGGAGGCAGAATTGATGTTTCTTAATAGAAGAAGACTAGGTCAAAAGTGTCTTCTTTCAACCATCTACAGAAAGACCACCGGTCTGATGTAGCTTCTCAGCTAGGTTTATAATTCATCATCTTCCTCTTTAAAGTCAACTTGAAGAATCTTGATTCTGTTCCTTCCCATCCAGAAGGACAGGGACATCAGATGAAATGGCTGAAAGTTTATTCAAGAGAGGATTATTGTCCTTAGAGCTAACTGAAAAGGAGACTTGGCTCTTTCAGGAGAGGCAGAAGGCCACTGTCGGGGGCAGGATCCATAATCAACTTCTGGATCTGAAAGAGAGAGGACAACAGCTGGGAAATCATCCAGAAGCTACCTGACCTGCTTGCTTTCAAGACAGTAGAAATTCACAAGGTAAGACCCAGGAACACAGATTCCCCCGGAGCCCTGCCAGAAGTTGTCACCAAACTGTAACTTTCATTGTGACTGAAGGATATACATAACATTTAAAATACAGTCAGTCAGTTTCAGTCCTGGTACCATCCAGTTTCTGGAGGGTGGCCCCTAATAGTTTGCGGAAATATGAGTATCACTCTCAATCCCTCCAAAAATGTGCTCCCAGGCAAAGGCAGTAAATGGTTTATTTCTGCCAGATCACATTCCCTTGGGCAGAGACATAGAACTGGTTTGTTCAGATTGAGGTTTGCTTTGACCAGCTGGCCTCCTTTGGTCAACCATATTGTCTTACAGCTAGATAGAGATGAGGGCCTAGAGTGACCCCACAACAGGGCTTCTCTAGGAATTCTGGTGGTTTCTTCTCCTCTCTGCCCGTGAGCACATGAGGATATAAGACACAGCAGAAAGAAGTGCAAGAAGGATATGTTTTCCCCCCATCACCTGCCCATGATGATGCTGATCCTGACCAGATGGATTTTTAAATTTTATTATACTGTCAAAAAAGAAACGCAGCCAGCCTGCCTGCTTCTGCAAAGGCAGCTGGGATATCACCAAAGATGGCTGCTCCTGATATCACTGGGGCAGCTTCACACTGAGCTGATTAAATGCCACTGCTTCCCAGGCGGCCATTTATAGAGAGGTGCTGGCCAATGGAAACAGGTGAATGAAGCTGGCAGCTTGGATGTGTGCAAAGAGGGCTAGAGAATTACCTCTCGGAAACAGGGGTGGGCCGCATCCCTGACAAGCTGCAGGATAAGTCCCTCACTGGTGGTAAGGAAAGCCCCGCTCTGACGCAATCTGGACAGAGCTACGATCCTGTCCACCTGGCTGAAAAAGGAAGGCAGAAAGAAAAGAACCCAATAAAGGATACGAGGAAAGGGTGCTGCTGGACCCTTTCTCTCCATCAGTCCCACTGATCACCTGCGAGAAGAGCAAGCATCCACCACGATGTGAACGTCCAGGCCTCGCTCCATGACGTCCAAGGCAGTGCTCTAGATCCAAAGATGTAAAGCCTTCAGTTTCTACGAGAGAGCAATCGTTCCTGGGGTGGCACCCTCCAAACCTCAGCCACTCCCAGGGTTTTGCAACTCTCTCAGTTCCTCAACCATCTCCCAGAACTCCCCAGTCAGCAGGCCCTCTTGGCTAGGAAATGCTGAGGAGTTCAGTACCAACACATGTCGTGGAGATGACTGGGCTGGGTCATTCCCACCATGAATACACCCACTGGCGGCAAGCTGGCTACCTGCATGTAAGGCAGCCTTGCTGCTTCCCCTTTAATTCCCAGGAGCAAATTAGATTCATGCCCATTTCTAGGTTCTACATTATTTGGCCTCCCTTTCTTAGCTTGAAAAAAAAATGGAAGTACTTTGTTTTCCCCCAGGCTCCTCAGAATTTGAAACTATTCACCAGGCCAGCTGCACTGATGGAAGATTCAAAGGCAGGAGGAAACAGAGGTCTTCCCAGTTTTACTCTGGCACTTAATCACTGGTTTCAAACAACACACGTGATCATAGTTTACTTAGCCATGGTGTACTGAATAAATTACGAGTGGCTAGATCAGAGCTTTCCAAACGGTGTGTTGCGACACAAAAGTGTGGTGTGTCGCCACACCACCCGGAAGTGGCGGCGTGCGCGTGCGCAGCGGCAGCGGCGCGGTATCAGTGTTTCCGTGTTTTAGCGGAGGCTGCCGCCGCCGCCGCCATGAACGCGTGCGCCGCCCCCCCCGCGCCGCCCCCGTGCATGCGCGCGCCGCCGCACGCCACCCCGCGCCGCCGCCATGCGCACCCCCCCCGCCGCCGGTGTGTCGCCAGCGGCGGCACTTTGGAAAGCTCTGGGCTAGATTCACACAACATGCTGAGTATACTCAACACATTAACTCAAAATACAGTTTGCTTTTGATATGAATGAAACCTTTGCAAAGAAACAACCAAGCTCAGAGAACCCCAAGAACCTAACAGTTCAACCCTGAGCTACATCTACTTTCCTCTGTTGCTTTTAATACATTGTATGAACCCAGACCGGATGGCTTATAAACATGGTTTACAGTTTAATGCTTTGGTGAATCCAGCCAAAGGTGATTAATTCAGTAAAATGTGGTTTAGCATGTTCTATGAAAACAGCTACTGGCTTAGTGCTATTTGAACAAGGCTGATAATCCTGGTCTCTATTGATCTTCTGTTTATTTGTCTGTTAAGTTTATAACCCACTTTTTCTCCAGGATGCAAGGTGATTTAGATAGGAACCTCCCTTCATTTTAACTCCACAACACCCCTTTGCAGAACGATTAAGCCATGTCACACTGTAAGCCCCACCCCAGGGGCAGAGTTTGCAGCATGACGTTTTTTATTTGTTATTTTGACAAAAGGAGCAAGTTCCTTTAAATTCCCATGCCCTTGTAAAGAACGAGGGCTTAAGGCAGGGGTGGGCAACGTCAGGCCCGCGGAGCTCCTGCCTAAGGCCCGCGGGGCTCCCACCCGCAAACCCTGCCCCTTCCATGCGATTGGCTCCCGCCCGCAACCTCCGCCCCCCAGTGCTTGTGATTGGCTCCCACCCGCAAACTCCGGCCCCCGGTCCGCGGAAATCCCAGAAACCCCGCTCCCCACCCACCCCGGTCCCCGGTTATAAATATCCAAATGGCCCTTGGCAGAAAAAAGGTTCCCCACCCCTGGCTTAGGGAGACTAGCTCAAAGTCTTGATGGCTGAGGGTAATTTTAAACTTGGATCTCCCAAGTCTTAGTCCAAGACCTTAAGTATACCACAATGACTTGAACGAAGAGGGGTGGATACATACCCCGTTGGGATTCCTGCAGCACAAGTGGGAGGGCTTACTAGCCTTGGGCATTACTAGCTGAGCATTCATGAAAGCTGCACAGGTAACCCATCTACCCTGGCGCCAGCTCTTGTGCCCTACCCCCACAGCCCAGGCTCCTGGTCTCCTACCATGATGCAAGCCTGTGTCTCGATCCCACACAGAAGCACGGATTTCAAGTTGGGAACAGATTCCATCTCCTTTTCCACCCCTGGAATAAGCATGCTGAAGCATGTTTTGGTGTATTTGGGGAATTCCTCAGCCCCCAGCTCTGGTACTGTCGGACCCAGACCCTTGGGGTATTGCTCGGTCACCACTGTGCGGATTTCCAGAGCCTTGGCAACCTGTTGGGAGACAGAATAGGGCCTTGGGGATGGGTGAGGTGAAAGCAAGCTGGACTCCTGGATTGTTTGGATAAAGAGACTAGGGGAGATGGGCGGTCATATAAATTGAAATAATAAATAAATAAATAGAGGTGTGCTTTTCAGAAGCTGATTTTATGCTGACCCCTGGTGGCCATCTAAGAAATTACACAAGACACCTCAGCCTTGCTTTGATGGCTGTTTCCTGCAGGTGTTTCATGGAGGCCCTGTGTTAGAGGGAGCACCCCCCAGAGGAACATGCTGTGATGCCTGGTTTTGCCAGCGTTTACAGCAAATGCTAAACATTCTTGCTAAACAGCCCCCAAGAGAGTAACTAAAATCTGGGCAATACCTACCTAAAGATTATGGACTGGACACAGTCTTGGGAGGCATCCATAACAAGTGGAACACTACCTCCTTGTAACACCTGGATGAATTCTGGAACCCCTATTTAGAATCCTGAGCTTCTCTTCTTTTGGTTTCTAATAACCAATCAAAACCAATTGGTGAAATAACTGGTTTCCCCCCTACCCCTTCATCTCTCTCTCTCTCCTGTCTCTTAGACCGTGCCAAACCTCTCCGTCCTTACCCTCCAGGGTTTACCTTCAGCATCCGAGCTGCCACAGACACAATCTGGGGGAAGTAGCTGATGTTGGGGCGGAATTTCTCTTGCATGTCGCACAGGAACAAGATGCTTGTTTTGGGAACCACTTTTCCAAGCCGTGCCAGGGACATTTCCAAGCTGAGGCCAGATTGAGATATTAGAAGATCCTGAAAGTTTTCTTTTGGTGTTTTATTCAATACATTTTGCTTGTTTTAAAGCCCTATAGTTTATTTTGGTAGCTTCAGCAAAGTCTATAGGTATATGTAAAGAGTTATATACATAATGGGTTAGATCCAAATATAGTTGAACAAAATTAATTGAACTGCGATATTTAAATATTATTGTAAGTATTGTATTATTCTATCTATCTATCTATCTATCTATCTATCTATCTATCTATCTATCATCTTATCATCCATCCATCCATCCATCCATCCATCCATCCATCCATCCATCCAATCTATTATCCTTCCTGCCTGTCTGTCTGTGTCTGTGTCTGTCTATCTATCATCTTATCATCCATCCATCCAATCTATTAGTCTGTCTGTCTGTCTGTCTGTCTGTCTGTCTGTCTGTCTGTCTGCCTCTGTCTGTCTGTCTGTCTGTCTGTCTGTCTGTCTGCCTGCCTGCCTGCCTGCCTGCCTGCCTGCCTGCCTGCCTATCTATCTATCTATCTATCTATCTATCTATCTATCTATCTATCTATCTATCAATCATCTTACCATCCATCCATCCATCCATCCATCCATCCATCCATCCATCCAATCTATTATCCTTCCTGCCTGTCTGTGTCTGTGTCTATCTATCTATCATCTTATCATCCATCCATCCATCCATCCATCCATCCATCCATCCATCCAATCTATTATCCTTCCTGCCTGTCTGTGTCTGTGTCTGTCTATCATCTTATCATCCATCCATCCATCCATCCATCCATCCATCCATCCATCCATCCATCCATCCAATCTATTATCCTTCCTGCCTGTCTGTCTGTGTCTGTGTGTCTATCTATCATCTTATCATCCATCCATCCAATCTATTAGTCTGCCTGCCTGCCTGCCTGCCTGCCTGCCTGCCTGCCTGCCTGCCTGCCTGCCTGCCTATCTATCTATCTATCTATCTATCTATCTATCTATCTATCTATCTATCTATCATCCACCCACCCACCCACCCACCCACCCATCCAATGTCTAGGCTGCTCAACTCCAAACCAATTCTGGGCAACTTCACAATCATTATTAGCCCAAATCAATCCACTGTAGGATGGAAGAGCTCCTCACTGGTAGCTGTGGACCATAAGCTGCCATACTGGTCCAGTGTGAGCTGGTAAATCGGCATTTTTTCATTTCCCGGTCTAGGGCTGAGAGAGAGAATAACTGACCCAGAGTCACTGGCCAGCCTCTGTGCTTAAGGGAAGACTAGAACCTGGGTCTCCCGACTCCCAGTTCAGCACCACCACACTGATTCTCGTATACAGTGTTTCTCAACCTTGGCCACTTTAAGCTGTGTGGACTTCAACTCCCAGAATTCCCCAGCCAGCATGCCGAGGTTGAGAAACACTGCTCATTAAATATCTCATTATTTGGACTTCAAGTCCCACAATTGCTCCATTTCAGATTTTCTGAAGTTTTCCATATTTTTGCCAGTGCATGTTAACCCAGCTTCACGTTGGTCCTACTGATACATAAAGGGAGTCAGACTGAACAAATATGACCAAAGTGTTTCATTTATTTTACGAACAGTCATCCAACATGCAACCCCCCACCCACCCCCCTTTAGAATGTTTATACTAAGAACTTTTCCTCAAGAATATCTTGAGTGCCATCCGACCTGAGGGGCCCACCATCCGGCATTATATCGTCAATCATTTTATATTTTCTACCGGTGTGGTTTTCTTGGTAAAAAGACAGGAGTGGTTTGCCACTGCCTTCTCCCATGCAGTATGAATGGATGGCTTTGCCATTGTCCCTAAAGTGATCACCTGTTTCCAGCATCTTCCTATATATCGCTGCTGCCCAATATACAGTAGCTGCCTGCTTGCTTTAGTTGGGCAGCTGGGATGACCTTCTCCCTTTGGGTAACCCTGCTGGGAATATATACCCACGTTCTTTGCTCATCCCTCCCAGGAACACCCCTTCTTCCCCAATCCACAGTGAGGCAGCACAGCAGGGCTTGAGGGGGGTTGGAAGACCTGAAAGCCCAGGTTAGGGATAGATCATGATGGAGAAAATCTATCTATGTGGTCGCTAAGAGTCGACACCAAGGTGATGGCATATAATCATCAAAAATCAGCTAAGAACTAATGCCCAAGCTTGCTTGCTGCTTCTTCTGGGAGCTGAAAACCTGACTACAATTTCTTTATTTAACTACTTAAATAGGATTTCTCCCCCACTAAATACGCTTAACAGGGCTGTCATAGAAAAACCAAGAACCGTGAAAGCTAACAATTCTATCCGCAATCAGTTCAGGCTTCAACACACCACACCATTCACACGAATGTTACCAATGCAAAACGGCAGTCCCAAAGGGCCTGAGCCTTCCAGATTCTCAGGTCGGTTAGATCCCACGAAACCACCTCACTTTGCTCAGGCCCTCGTACACATTTCATCCGCGACTTCGCCAACACTCACCTCTTTTCGCTCTCCAGGGCCACTGCGAGTTGTTAGCCAATCAGAAGCGGAATCTCCAACCCCCTCCGGCCACGCCTTCAGCACAGCTACTGGCCGGTGATCTGACTCTTAGGCGACGTTTTGTGTAATCGAACCCTTCCTTTCCGTTCAGCCAATGGCGTCGCTCCTTCGGGGTTCCATGCGCAGCCGAAAGGCGACGTCACGTCCCAAAGTCCTGCTATCAGGAAGTCAGGAAAAAAATGTAGGTTTTGGACCGGGCTTATTGTGGGAGGGGGGGCGCGCCTGGAGGAATATACAGTACCGTACACGGATATGTGTTCGTAAATATATTATAGAATGCCCCAGGTTGGCTCTGGTTAATTTTAGACGTTCTCCACGTACTGTCTTTGAGATGCGGGGAACTGTGGATTGTGCCCTAGATTCTAGAAAGATCTAGTTAAAACTTCGCTTGAGGTGAATTATTGAAGTTGGCATTTTTTTTCTGGCACCGTTTGCCTGGGAGTAAGCCGTATTGAACTCAGCTTCTGAGTGGAAACCGACTCCCGGTGAGGGTATATCCAGAGATGATGTGGAATCACATAACAGGTAGTATTTTCGATCATCCAAATTGCTGCCTTCCTTTCACGTGCTCTGGGCAAACAGTCAGTGCCAAAGCAATCATCTTCATCTACCTTACGGATTGGACCCAGGAGAGGAAAGCAAGAAGGTAGTTTTAGTGAGGGCACGGTTGGTATACTAAAGAAGAGAAGTGATAGGGAGCACCTTGCCCAAACTTTCTCCTCCCAGACTTTGGACTAGAATACAAGCAAGTCCGTGTGGCTTCGGTCTTCCCCAGCCTGGTGCCCTCCAGGTGCACTTCCAACATTCCCTCCAGGAACCTTGGGTCATGCTTGTGGGAGATTTGTACACCCCTTTAAGGTCCTGAACTAAATCCAGGATATAAATAAATAAGTTTAGTCCAATATATCTGAAGATTGCCCTCAAATGAAGCTGGTTATGAGTTTCCTATCCCTGTCTGTAGCTATCCCTTTCCTTTCCTATCCTTTCCTATCCCTGATTTGTCCATGACTTTGAAAGAGCGCTCAATCAGTGCAATGAAAAGAGACTAAATATAAACATAGCAGTAACACATGGTGAGTCAAGTCTAAATGACAAAAATCATACTGGCTGGAAATGGTAGGAGTACTTAAGAACATTAGCACAGCCTTGCTGGATCAGGCTAAGGCCCATTTAGTCCAGTATTTTGTTTCTTACAAAGGGCAACCAGGTGCCTCATTCAAGCATCCCTCTCAAGCTCTTCTGCAGCTGGCATTTGATACTATGCAGTCCCCTTTTATGAGTCAAGCCAGTTGACTTACACATTGATTATGTGCTGTGTGGTTTCTTTCTTGTGCTCTAAACCTCCCAGTTAGCTTCACTGGGTTAAACATTCCCCCTGTCAACTTTCTCTGTGCCAGGCATGATTTTGTATACTTTGTGTCCTTCAGTTGCCTTTTTTCTAAGCTAAGGAGTGAGTCCCAGATGTTATGATGATGATTATGTGCCATCAAGTCAGTGTCGACTCTTAGAGGCCGCGTAGATAGGTTTTCTCCAAGAGGATCTGTCCCCAACCTTGTCTTCCAATGGTGCACACATTGCCACTGTAATTAAGTCCATCCACCTTGCTGCTGGTTGTCCTCTTCCCTTTCCAGATGTTCTAGCCCTCTGGAGAAGATAGGTGTACTCTACTCCATTTTTTCCCCCTGCTGTATATCCCTTTTCAGATGTGGAGGTCAGAACAGTAATCCAGATACAGACGTATAATAGATTTGCAAGAAGGGCGTTACAGTTTTTGCATTTTTATTTTCAAGCTCTTTTCTAATGGTTTCTAGCATGGAATTTGCATTTTTTCACAGCTGCTATACACTGAGCTGACATCTTCATTGAGTTATTCATTATGACCCCAATATCTTTTTTTCTGGATAGTTGCAGACCATCCCCATCATTGTGAACGTGCAGGTAGGGGAGGTTGCTCCAACAACATGCCTCGCTTTACACTTACTTAAACTGAACTGCATTTGATCATTCCCCCAGTTTAAGGAGAACTTTCTGGAGCTGTTCACAATCACTTTTAATTTTTACCACCCTGAATAATTTAGTATCATCCACAAACTTGGCCAGCTCACTGCCTACCCTTGTCAACATAATGTATGTCTGTTAAAAAGCATCAGGCCCTCCACGGAGAAAAGGGTCCATTTAGTTCTCCTGTTCGCTGGTCCTGTGTCATAAAAGGGCAGATCCTTTTATTCCATAACCAGTATGTTTATTTAAGAGTCTTTCTAAAAGAAATTGATGAAAGTGGTTTTTTTTTTTAAATCCAGGAATAGAGTGTTGTTGGGGTCACCTGCATCACTTCTCTTCAGTGCATCTGCATAGAATAACCTTGTTACTGACAGTTGACTTTGTATGCATTAATTGTTCTAAGGCAGTGCTTTCCAAAGTGCCGCCGTTGGCGACACACCAACGGCGGCGGTGGGGCGGTGGCGGTGCGAGGGGGCACACGGCGGTGGCGGCGTGCACGGCTGCGGTGGTAGCGGCAGCCTCCGCTAAAACGTGGAAGTGCTGATGGTGCGTCGCTGCCGCCGCCGCACCCCCCCCCCACCATACACGCCCCCGCCGCTTCCAGGTTGTGTTGTGACACACCAAACTGTGTGTCGCGACACACTGAAGTGTCGCGACACACAGTTTGGAAAGCTATGTTCTAAGGTATCCTGCAGTATCTAAGCTAAGACAATACCTTAGAATGCAGGCTGTGTGTTTGTATTTGATTTCAGTTGAGCTTTTTATCTAATAGTATGCCTTCTCTAGAGAGCCAGTTTGGTGTAGTGCTTAAGGTATCAGGCTAGAAACCGGGAGGCTGTGAGTTCTATTCCCGCCTCGGGCACAAAGCCAGCTGGGTGACCTTGGACCAGTCACTCTCTCTCAGCCCTGGGAAGCAGGCAATGGCAAACCACTCCTGAAAAACCTTGCCAAGAAAACTGCAGGGACTTGTCCAGGCAGTCTCTGAGAATCGGACATGATTGAACGGATTAAAAAAAAAACCTTCTAGCATAAACCAAACAATAGTGCAAAGCATAAAAAGGTAAAGGTTCTCCCCGCACATTTGTGCAGTCGTGTCCGACTCTAGGGTCCGGTGCTCATCTCCGTTTGTTAGCCAAAGATCCAGCATTGTCCAAAGATGCTTCCACAGTCATGTGGCCGGCATGACGCATGCAGAACGCTGTTACCTACCCACCGAAGTGGTACCTATTCATCTACTTGCATTTGCATGCTTTCGAATTGCTAGGTTGGCAAGAGCTGGGGCGAGTGCGGGAGCTCAGTCCGTCACGCGGGGCTAGGGATTCGAACCTCTGAACTTGCGATCTTCCGATCGACAAGCCTGGCATCTTACCCGCTGAGCCACCGCGCCCCCTCAGTGCAAAGCATACCTGCAATAAATCAAGCAGTTTTCAAAGATTAGGAATGTGCATTGGCACACCACTCCAGAATGGGTCTAACGGGCTGGTGGATTAAGAACAGATTCTTACCTTGGTTTTGTAACCTCTTAGTCAAATGTCCTAAGTATCCATTGTCCTCTGAGCAGTTTCAGAAATAGGGTGGAGGCAGCAAGGGATGGTAGCAAAGATACTTTAACAAAGTGCTAAGAATCACGGAACTTTTTGTGAATACGGTAATCTTGTGAATGTGAATTAGTAAGATCTTTACTAACGTACACGGTATTCTAAGTAAGAAATGCAGTGATGCTAAATATAGTTGCATCACAGGCCCTTTGGTACCAATCTATTTTTGCCTTATCCAGAATGGGAAGGCCACAAATATAGCTGCTGGGAACAGCATTGAAAGCTTTATTGCAGCTTCTGGTGGGAATGGCGGACTGAACGGCGTGCCCATGGGTTCAGCGGGCGGAGCTGACAATGCGGTAACTTTTTTCGGGCTCAGGCAGGTTTTCCTGAATCCCAGAAATGTTCTCCGGATCAAGGAGAATACCTGGAATCATCCCATCTGTCCTCCAGACAGCTGCTTGCAGCCAGAAGATCGCAAACAGCGTTTTGCGTTCGACTGGTAAGAGCCAGCTGGGAGGCGGGGATTTCATCACTTTCCAAGCCGTGCTGTAGCCTTAAAGGGACACTAAGACTGGCCACCCCATTTCTAAATCACCAATTTGTATTTTTTTTAAGTATATGTACCCCAAGAGATGCTTTCTACAGTGAGGAGAAGCTGGTTCTCTTGGTGCTTAACGTTATTTTTGGGATTACTTTTTTTTTTTTTAATTCTTTTAAGTTTTGGGTTTCGTTTTCCTTCCAAATATAAAGGAGGATTGAGAGTAAAGAATTGTCTTCCTGTTATTATTTTTGTATTAAATTTGAAGATATTAGCATTTTCCTACACGTTGAATTGGCTGATTTGAACCTTCAGCTTTCTGTTTTCACTTTCCCTTGAGAACTGTCTGCTATCTCACTCTCACTTTATGTAAACACACTTCGGAACTCTTCCATACCTTCGACTTTCGCTGGTTAAGCTCCTAGGGGGCGCCATAATCTACTGCGTGGGACATGGAGGATTTCAAACAGATTCTTTCTTTCACCAGGATTTTAAACAGATTTCTTCTGACTTCTATCAACCTTTTATGCAAGATATCCAGGACATTGTGGAAAATATGAGATCTAAAATGTGCCATCAGGTTGGGGATATGCTGGATGAAATTGAGGAATTTAAGAGCGATAGAAAGGTCTTTTTAAAGACAGATTGAGATTGTTATCAAGATGATGGAGTTAGAGAAATCTAAGGGAGAGAGTGACCTGCAAGCCATAAGTAAAATTAATCTCCTAGTGGAATGCCATGAAAAGAACCTGGAATCTTTGAGGGGGCAGTTGGGCTGTTTGATTCTTTCAAGAGAAAAGCTCTGTGAACATTGTGGGGATATGTAACTGCTCTGGTTTATTTTGAAGTGGGATAAGGGTTGAATAATGTTCATCTGGTTTGCTTTAAGGATTTGATTGATGCTATTTGCCTTTAAAGATTTGGATTTACTGTTTTGAATTGGCTTTGTTTTTTGGGTTTATTAAGATGAAAATTATTAAAACTGTTGTATTAGGGTTAAAGAATGTTTATCTGGTTTGCTTTAAGGGTTTGATTGATGTTATTCCCTTTTAAAGATATGGAATTACTGCTTTGAATTGTCTTTGTTTTTTGGGTTTATTAAGATTGGGTTTATTAAAATTGTTGAACTATTAAGTATAAAAGGGGCATGGTGGCTCAGCAGGTAAGACGCCATGCTTGTTATCAGAAAATCGCAAGTTCGGAGGTTCAAATCCCTAGCCCCACGTGACGGAGTGAGCTCTCGCACTTGCCCCAGCTCCTGCCAACCTAGCAATTCGAAAGCATGCAAATGCAAGTAGATTAATAGGTACCACTTTGGTGGGTAGGTAACAGCGTTCCACGTGTGTCATGCCGGCCACATGACCGCGGAAGCGTCTTCGGACAACGCTGGCTCTTCGGCTAACAAACGGAGATGAGCACCGGCCCCTAGAGTCGGACACGACTGCACAACTGTGTGGGGGAAACCTTTACCTTAATCTACTATTAAGTATAGCAGCAGACAACGTATGTGCTTTTTAATTTGATTCTTATTATAGTAGACAGAAATGTATAGAATAGTGTTAGGAATGGAATAATTAAATATGTTTTATCTTTTGGATGAGGGAAAGGTGTTTAGAAGGTTTATATGAACCTTCTTTTCTTTATTTTAATATAAGGGGGAGGGGTAACTGTACTTAGTGATTTTTATTATGTGTTACAGTGGAATGACTTATAGAAATAATGTGGTGTTTTGGTTTAATATAGAGTAAGAAATTATGGAAATGTTTGTATATCCTTGCTGTTAAAAGTCAGAAGCCACATCTTTTTGTAAATTTGAAAATAAATTCTCTTGTGTTTCTGCACTTTTTTAGTTTTTTTCCTTTCTTTGTAGTTTTTTGTAGTTTTTATTCTTCTCTTGAAACCTAATAAAATTTACTATAAAAAAATAAAAAAAGAGAAAGCTCTATTGCCTTCATCTTCTACCATTGTCCTTGAGCTGTACAAAAATCAGGTTGTAAATCTAATTAAATACAAACTTAATCCTTTTCTCTGAGCTGGCAAGGCTGGTCTGTTCATAGTTTGCCAAATTCAGAAGACAGCAATTCCAATATAAGGGGAAAGACCAGCCATAGCACCTAATGATCCCCCATCATTAGGCACTATGGCTGATCTTTCCCCCTCGTAGATGAGGGCACAGAAGCATGCCAGAGTCTGCACTCCCCAAAACAGGGCAATCCAGCATAAAATCAAAATTTGATTGAATTAGCATTTAATTATGGTTACAATGAATACTCCCCGCATATTTAATATTTCCCTTTTCTGCCACATTAAAACGTTTCTATGGAGTTGTGCGGCCTTGATAATAAAAAAAAATAGAGTTGGGAAATAACTCTCAGAGGAGCTTTGATGGCTGCAGCATCATCGCTTGGGATGGGGAGGGCAGTAGCTCCTCTTGGGGTTGGCTGGTCGTAGAGCTCTTTTAAATATAACCTCATAGCCTCTTGGATTTTATATTTATATCTAATTTATTTTTTAGAGTTGTTATATTGTATTTCATATGTTTTAATTACTGACTTTGTTGTAAACCGCCCAGAGTCCCCCTTGTGGGGGGAGATGGGCGGTGATAGAAGTTAGTTGGATGGATGGATGGATGGATGGATGGATGGATGGATGGATGGATGGGCATCTTTGCACTTGGCCTTCCATGGACTATAATGCCAATTGTTTCCTGGCTAAGGAAAAGCTTACAGTACAGCCTCTTGCCAATTTGGGTCCTCCAGATCTGCTGGCACTGAATTCCCAGACCATATTGGGGGTCCTCTTGTTTAGTAGAACTTTGGGACCTAGCCCCAATCCTGTCCCAGCAGTTTCTAACGAACAAAGAGCAGATCCCTCCATGAAGGTGATGTACAGTATTTATCAAAAAGCAGAATCTCAGGTTCAGTTCTTGGCTCCTCTTGTGTAAAGGATCATGTGGAAAGCAGTGTGAAGGGTTCTCTCAATCTAAGATTATGGAGCAGTGTTTCCCAAGCTTGGCAACTTTCAGATGTGTGGACTTCAACTCCCAGAATTCTGGGAGTTGAAGTCCACACATCTGAAAGTTGCCAAGCTTAAGAAACACTGCTATGGAGGGTTGCAGCTGGTTGGTGGAGGCAGGACTGGGTTACATGAATTATTGGTAGGATATACACATCGTGCTTATTGTCCACTGAACAAAGGACCACCAAGAAGATTCAGATAAGCCACTACACCAAGTTCACACACGCCAAGACCAAGCAACCACATAATGGCTTGGCACGAACCCAGCCTATGTCTGATCATTCAGCCTTTGGGTCTGACCCCCATCTAAGTGCAAGAATCCAAAGAGAGAATCTGTGATTTGGGGACTAGCCAGCTTCTGCTTGAACACTTCCAGCAAAAGGGAGTTCATCTCCTCTTCTGGTTTCTAGTCCTCTGATCATTCTTGTTGCCTTTTTACCTGTACCAATCTATCTGAATAATTTCTAAAATGTTGTGCCCAGAACGGGACAGTCTCAATGCTTGAAAGTGAGGCCTAAATAAATGCAGACCAGTGATCTGGTAAGAAGAAACTTTTATATATTCCAAAAGAACAGAAACAAAGAAAGAGTATAGGTAGTCCTCGACTTACGATCTTAATTAGGACTGGAACTTCCATTGCTAAGCAAGGCAGTTGTTAAGTGAGTCATGCCCGATTTTACAACCTTTTTTGCTGCAGTCGTTAAGTGAATCACCACGGTCAATAAACAAATCACCGTGATTATTAATCAAATCTGGCTTCCCACATTGACTTTGCTTGTCAGAAGCCAGCTGGGAAGGTTGCAAATGGCGATCACATGATCACGGAACACTACAACTGTTGTAAGTGCGAGCCGGTTGCCAAGCGCCTGAATTTTGATCATGTGACCGCAGGGACGCTGCAACCATCGTAGGTGCAAGGACTGGTCATAAGTCACTTTTTCCAGTGCCGCCATAACTTTGAACGGTTACTAAACAAATAGTCGTAAGTCAAGGATTACCTGTAGTTCAAATAATTAACACTGCCTCCCCACTTGGAATATTCCAAGCCAGGCGAGTTAGAAATTTTGGGAGCTCTAATCCCAGTATCGGATTATACCAGGGGTCCCCAATCTTTTTGGCGCCAGGGACCGGTTTCAAAAGACAATTTTTCCACGGACCAGGGGGCGGGGTTTCCGGGATTTCCGGGGGGCAGGTTCTGCGGGCAGGAGCCAATCACAAGCACCGGGGGTGGGGTTTGCAGGCGAGAGCCAATTATGCGGAGGGGGGCGGGGTTTGTGGATGGGAGCCCCACAGCCCAGTTCTTAACAGGCTGCGGCCCACAGGTTGGGGACCCCTGGATTATACCCAATATGGTGCCCCCATATGGAGGGCACCATATTGGCTAAACTGAAATAGGGACACAGTCATTTCTATCCCAGGTCATTGGATAGCCCTGGTTCCAGAGGAATAGCTAGCAGATTTTTCAACAGAAATCTCTAATTCCATCACCGTGTATGAAATCTTCAATAAACCAAACATTGTAACAACATTAAAAATAAAATTGGAACCCAAATAAATGTACATACAGAAGCCTGGTTATCTGAGATGAGCTTTTAATAGAAGTCATACTTTTTCTTAGAAAGTACTTTTTTTTTCTTTTTTAACAAAACAAACAAAAAGGAGCAGGGTATTTGCTATGGCCCTTTACATCAGGATAAGAAAATTCCAAACAGAATCCAAACAGCAAAGAAAAGAGAGAAGGGGAGACAAAAATATTTTAAAAAATGCAAACCCACTGGGTTTGAAGTAAAACAATGTTGTTCAGAAGGGGGGGGGACTTTTGCTAAAAACAAATAAAATAATAAGACAATTAAAACAAATTAAGACAAGAAACTACCATGCCATATACCATATATATAAGGCAGGCCCACCTCCAGAGCCAATTCCTAGTCCCAGAGAAGCACATACCTCTGGATGTGTTACTATGAGTCCAAGCTAAGATTTGCAAACCCTTAGTAGTGAACTCTTAAGTGCAGAATTAGGCTGGGTTTGTATTTACCTTTTGCCTTGCTACCCATTTGCTGCTACTTTATAAAAGGTGCACATAATCGGTTCAATCCAACCTTTATACCAAGTTGTACATGTGAAATACTTTGAACACACTAAAGTGCTATGTAAGTGCTAGATATTATTAGGTTTGCGATTGGTATTTTATACAATTACCTTGGAGTAAGCCCCCTCTAACACCGAGTGTCTTGCTTCTGAGTAAACATGCATAGGATTGGACTGCAATGTCTCAAACTTGGGGCACACCAAGTAACAAGTCAACTGTAGTCTTGTCCAATAAATAAAGGGGTGTGCAATGAGCGTGGCATGGAATGTGCACCACTGCCAAGGAATTAAAATCAGAAGCTGCAGTGAGCAAAAACAGAGGGCTCTCAGTCTGTCTTCCTTACACATCTTATGACAAGGGCTGCGTCATACAATAGGCACTGTTTTCCTACATGGCTGCTTCCAAAGGTGGATTGCAAGAGAGGCTAATCATGCAGTTTTCACAAATAACGTGTTTCCCCCCACATGCTGGCTATCTATGTGTTGGAGACAACTCAAGGTGCGAAACAGCACTACATCTCCATAGAGAGGCGAAGAAACGTGTTATTTCTAAAATAAGTGAATGCAAGTATTGATCAGACTTTATTGCCAGCGTGAAGCAAAGAATCCGTTTGGGTAAATCCGCTCCTAATCTCGGCTCTATTATGCAGGAACGCCCAGTTGGGTTAGAATTATACAATGTTGAACTCCATCTCTCTTACTCTAAGCCTAATGTTTGAATTTGGGTCGGGTGGTGGTGGTGAATTTGGATTTTTATTTTGGTAAGGAGCTGTGTAGGTAGCAGAAATAGCTTCAGGTGTGCAAGCAGATGATTGTAACACAAGGGACAAGTAGCTACAAAGGACAGAGGCAACAGCATCTGAAGATTAGAGGAAAGAAATGGAGGCACAACATGGATTCTTTTTAAGGTATATCCCTACTTGGTTAGATGCTTGTTATCTTTCTTTTTGAGGGGGAAAGCAATTAATGCAAGGACAGACCCTTCAGAACCATGGATGTCCACAAGGAAGGGCAAGTGATGTTATGTGTGTCATTTTGATTTCGCTGCAGCTTCTACTGGATGCTTATGTTCAGAACCCACATTCAACATTGGTTGCATATAAAATTCTACACATGTGCAATTAAACAAGATGAAGTAAGAAGAGCCTTCTCCAACCTGATTCCCCCACCCCACCTCAAATGCACTGTCATCCCAAAACAAGAGGCACTCTTCAGGTTGAGGAAGGGTAGGCTAGGATACAATTTTGGGCTTGTCCTGGTTATTGAACCTAACAGGGTTTGCAAATCCTAACTTTCTTGTCATAGTGTTTTTTTTTTTAATCACCCACCACCACTAAAGCCGTTTCAGCAGTACTGGGGGTAAGGGATGAGGAGGTGAGAGATCAAAGTGCTCTTTGGCTGCTGGCCGTGATATGCAGAGAAGATGGCATCCAAGTCCCCAATCAGAACAGAGAAGGCAAGCTGAGATGAATGGTTTCCAGTTCATTTACTCCTGTTAGCCCAGACTTGCTAAGTGGGTTCTAGCAGCAAATGGAGATTCAGAATCACTCCAGCAAGCCAAGTCTGCTGGAAGAAGCAGAGATGATCAATTCCGGACATCCTCCGTGTGAAGGAACCTGAGAAGCCTCTGCGGCTCACCCTCTCCCCAGGAGCAGGGAGCACAAAACTAGGACTGCGATGAAGCAGAGGGGTTTGGGGTCAGGGGGAGCAGAAGGCAACCCAGGCACAGCTGCCTCTCGGTGGTGCGTAGGGAAAAGCTGGATGCATCTCAGCGCCAGCCACGTTACCCAAGAAGCCACAGCACAGTGGGAGAGGGCCATTCATCTCCACCCTACGTTGTGTCCGTGAACCACTTGGCTGCCCAATTTCCTTTCTAGGCATCTTTTGCATGTTCAGACTAGAGTTGGGGAAAGAGGAAGAAAATGGTTGGGGAATAAAGGTGCAAGAGAAAACAATGGCTATTTGAGTTGGGACGTTTCAATTAAGAAGAACAGAGTGAAAATCCAGACCCCGCGTTTTCCTTCTCCCCCAATTTTCCACCCCTCAGGGGCGACTGATATTAAAGTGCAGCTGGATACAAAGAGATTGCTGGGAGATCCAAAATTGCAAGTGGGAAGAAGGGAGGGGGGAGCGTTTTTGTTTTTTTTTCCTTTACAGATGTCGGACATTGTGCAAGGCTAGGGTTCCTACCCCCTCCCACCCCATCCAAATTGGAGTCTGACTCTTCCCATTTATTGAGTTTGGGCTGGCTCTTCGGCAGCAGCAGGTACTGGTGACTGGCCTTGGGAGGGCACCAGGGGCTGGGAAGGCTGGTGGTTTGTAGATGGGGAGTCGCTCTCCGGGTCCTCCGTCTCCTCATCCGAGACACCATCAAGACGGAAAACCTGCCGCACAGTGCGGGTGGTGAAGCTCAGAGGCGTGCGCCTGCGAAGGGGATAGCAGAGAAGAGAGATGCTGTCGTTACGTCACAGCACTCCACCCGAGCTAGCATCCTGCATATAAGCTGGACTTGCCCTTCGTATAACACACAGACACACACCCCCCCAATATAGGATTCACTCCATTAGCTGAGCTAGGACTAGAGAAGGTGAAGAGTGACTCGTAAGTGAATACCCAACGTTTTTTTTTTGGGGGGGGGTTCCATGTTTTTGTGTTACTTCTTTGCTCTTGCCAAGTTGGAAGAAGCTAGAAGCGTTTCACCTACAGGGTTTGCCCAAATCTGTACAAACTCTTAGCCCAGCTCTAGCTCTTCAGCTTAAAGCCACGGCCCGTCAAGCTGCTAATGCCAAGCAAAGCAGGGCACACACCGGAGAGATGCAGTGCAACGCCGCTGCCATCTGCACTGAGAGAGCACCATGGCCAAATCAGTCTCATTCGGTCCTGAACGTTCACGGCAATGCCTGCTTGTCCCACTAACGTTACTCTCCCATCCAGCTTCTTGGTGGGATCCAGGGATGCTCGGGCTTCTGTTTCTGATAGCTACAGCACTGTTTGCATGGCGCAATCTAACATTATAACACCCGGCTGTCTCCATAGGCAAGATTCTTGTATATTTCCTCAGAGGTCCAGCCTGTTCAGCACAGGCTTAAATCTCTTTCTTTAAGAACTCTCTGCAGCTTTTGCCTCTGACTGCTTTCTGTTCAACGCAATAATACACTGGTAAGTTTTTCATCAGTTCATAGTGTGTGTGTGTGCGTATGTGTGTGTCTATGTAATAACTGGTTTCATTTTTTCTTTTTTTATGTGGAATTGGGCTATTTCATAAGAAGAAAAGAGGAAGCCGGTAATTAAGGCATCACTTTATCTTCTGTAAGAGAGATGATTAATGCTGAGGGGCAATTAATTACTAATGTTGTGCCAGGTTGAATGTTAAGCAATTAAGAGGTTTCAAGAAAGCAGCTTCTAATGAAAGGCTTAGTAGCCCCCCCAAATATGTAACCACACCTTGTCACTCTGTGCTAAATGGGCTAGTACTGTTATTACATTTAGGGACATACCCCCCCCCCAAAAAAAATCAGATGTGAAACAAAAAAGAATATATGAATACCTCAGAATATAACAGAGGAAAACATGTTAGGTGTATTTTTAAAACTTGGGGGGCAAAGGAAAGCAACTCCACCTGAATGTAGACACAACATTTTTCTCTGGCCTTTTTTTTTTACTAAGTTACAGTATCTCAACTTAGAGACTTAACCCTGTCCTTGATTTATTTGGAAACACACTAATAAGGATCTGGCTTTTGTTTTCCATAATAGGCATTTTAGGATAATGCCAGTATTGAAGAAAAATGCTATTAAGGCATATGTTATGTACATGCACTGATCTGTAAACCCCGCCCCAATCCAAACAGTTTTCAAGCAATGCATACAAGTTTAAATATGTTATTTTAAGTTATTAGTATGATAGTTACCAACTATATGGTGCCAAGAATATCACTGCCACTGGCACCCCACAGCCTCACTCTTTCCCACCCATCTCCATGCATTTTGACCCCGAACCCTCAAACTGCTAATGCTTTCTGTTGTTTTTCAGTTGGGAAAAGAGTGTGAGGATATGGCTATTGGTAGGTAGCCGCAAAGCCAAAAGAGAAGCATTATTCTTTGGGAAGGGGGAAAAATGTCTTTGCCTGTAGAATACCTTTCCGCTGCTAGCATCCTTGGATGGTCTGAAATCACCAGAAGCTCTTCAAGGAAAAGCAGCACTTACCACAATCACAAGCCCGGGCCCTTGCTACTTACTTGAGCAGTGTTTCTCAACCTCAGCGACTTTAAGCTGTGTGGACTTCAACTCCCAGAATTCCCCAGCCAGCCATGCTGGCTGGGGAATTCTGGAAGTTGAAGTCCACACAACTTAAAGTCGCTGAGGTTGGGAAACACTGTACTAGAGAGAAGCCACAAAGAATAGCTAGCACAAGCCTACTCAGCGTTTTTGTATCCCCCTCTTTGCTGGGATAGCTAGACACAGCTAGAAGCTCACACGGATAGCAAGCTCTCTGCCCACTCCTGCTACGGTACAAGCATTCCCTTGGCCTGGGAATCAAAGTTGCCAGACGCATCAAGCAAGCACTCCAGCTCCTTTTGCTGCGGGCCAAAACAGACATTGACGATTGGCGCTCCGGGCCTGGCAAAAAGTGAAAGAGCCCACAAATCGAATTGATCTGTACAGCAGGGCTGAAGGAGGAAGTGCTTAAATCTTACTCCCTGTGCCATTGCCCACTCCCAAATTGTCTCCCAGCTGCTGTTAGCATTGGGGAAACCAGAGGGGCCTAGTTACAGCTTGTCAGAGGAGAACACCAAAGACCTGGGTTCAAATCTCCACTCAGCCGTGAAGACTGCCCACTTAGCCCTTTTCACAGGGTGCGTGAGACAAATTCAAGGACCAAGCATGCCCTCCTCAACTCCTTGAAAAGTGGGCAAGAAAGCAACTAAGTAGAAGATTGGGAAATACTGGAAATGTCATAGAGCAGCCACTTGATCTTCCAGCGTTGCAGTATAGTAATGTTTGTGAATCTTTGTGTGCGTGCATGTGTGTATGCAAACATGGACTGCAGCTCAGCGGTACAGCACAGACTTCATACAAATTCAAGTCCCAAATTCAATTCCTGACATCTTCAATTGAAAAAGGATCTTTTCTCTCCTCAGGTTGTCCACTCACAGCCTGAGAAAACTGGATTTAGTGTAGCTGGACAAATAACCTCTCTTACATGAGATGTTTTCCTTACACAAGGGAAAGAATTAAGCACCCCTTCCTCCAGGCATAAATTGGGTGTACCCTACAGCTACATTTTGTGCTAAAAAATAAGAACACGAGGCCACCAAATCATGGATCTCTGCTGTCAAGTCTGTTTTAACTCTGACTGAGAACTGTGAAGCTGAGAGTTTCTGTGCTGCAAGTGCACACCCACGCATATACAATCCCACCTCAAAACCGCACAACACACACATGCAGAACCGGGGGGGGGGCGGGAGGAGAGAGAGTGAGAACATACTTTCGTTGGCGTCGTTCTAACTTGCTGTTGGATCGAGAAAAAGATGAAATGGAAGAGAGAGAGGAAAAAAGGAAAGACGCAAACATGAACACATGATCTGGAAAGAACACCTTACTGAAAGAGGAACAGAAGTATCAAAAAGTAAACGAGATGGGAGTGATGTAGGTAATTCAGGTTCTTGGGCAGAAGAATCATTGCTTTAGATCAGGGTTTCTCAACCAGGGTTCTATGAAAAGTCACCGGGGGTTCCCTGGGAGATCACGATTTATTTAAAAAATTATTTCAAATTCAGTCAATTTCACATTAAACAGGTAAGTTTCATTCTTTATTTTTAGTTTAAGAATACTGTTAATGCATATATTCAGGCCTACACATGAAACAAATATAGTAATTTTGTAACTTGTGGCCTATATTTGAGCCTGAATGTGCAGGGGTTCCCCGAGGCCTGAAAAATATTTCAAGGGATCCTCCAGGGTCAGAAGGTTGAGAAAAGCTGCTTTAGATAAAGAATTGTCTGGAAACAGAGTGATTAAGTTGGGGTGGGGTGAGGACTGAAGTGGTTACAGAATTAGCCTCTCAGTTAAGGGAAAGTATTAGAAGGTGTGCAGAATCACCACAGCACCAGATTTTAAAAATGGCCGCAGTCAGGGGAATTATACCATCTCATCTTTCATGAAGGGACACTCTTCTCTGCTTAACACATGCAGCACTCCCAGCATAATGTTGCCAAGAAAGAGTGCTGAATTTGAACCAGAGAGGTCTAAGTTCAAATCAAGCATGGTTGAGTGTAAATCTCAGTGACTGACCTTAATCCAGTCACCATCTTTCAGTTTGGCCAAACTCACGGGGTTTTATGAACTCCTTGGAGAAACAGCAGCATACCAATGTTCCTTATAAAGCTACTGTCACATCAAAATATATTTCAGGCTCCCTAAGAATGAGAATATGACTGCTGATGCCCCTTCCGTGGGATAAGAATAAAACAGAAAACCTTTTAGATCTTACATTCTCAGTAAAAATCTTAGAGAAAACTTAAGATTCTAGACTGGAAGGATTTATGGGAGCGCCAGCATTTCTGGAGAGCAACAGGTTGAGGAAAGCTGTTGTGAATGTTCTACATATCCCACATGGTTTGTGGAACGCTTCCAGATAGCCAGACCAAGCAAAAATATAATAAACAACGATCAGCTCCTGTTGTAGACATAGAAACAGAAAATAAGAACTGCACCCAAACTGTTCTATTATCTGGCAGCACTGCTGCTCTCAAACTGTTCTGTTCTTGCTTTTTCTCCTATTAAAATGCCACACGGCATCTGCAGAGAATAATGACTGGTTGCAGCTTTTCATTTTTTACCAGATGTTCTGAGGCTATGTACTGAACCAGTGTTTGCCTAGGTGGGCAACTTCCAGATGTGAACTTCAGCTCCCAGGATTTCCTAGTCATTCTCTCTCTCCTTCTGGCACTGAATTAATATTCTGTAGTCCAGGTGTAGGTGCCCTCCAGATGGTCTGGACTTGCCTAATGGTGTGGGATCTTGTAATCCAAAACATCTGGAGGGACCAAGTTGTCTATCCTTGCTGTAGCATATTTACAAGTAGACTTCAATTCCCTCTAGGGATGACAGAAATATGAACACAGCAAAAAAAGGAAGGACAGGGACAAAAATGTACGGTGTCCACGGGCATGTCGGGATAAGAAGACACATGGAGAGAGATTAGCAGGATAATCTTTCCTAGACTGGTTTGGAAAATTATAGAGAAGCGTACTGTTTTTTACTCAACTAGAGGTGGTCCTCACCTAACGACCACTCATTCAGCAACCATTCGAACTTACAACAGTGCTGAACGAGTAGTGGTTACGACCGGTCCCCATACTTAACATCAGTCATGGCGTCCCTGTGGTCACGTGATTGCCATTTGCGACCTTCTTTGCCAGCTTCCAACAAGCAAAGTCAATGGGGAAGCCAGCAGGAGGTTGCAAATGGCGACCATGTGATGTCCTCACTTAACAACCCGCAATGATTCACTTAAGGATGGCAACCAGAAATACTGGAATTTCCATTGCTATGCAGCAGTGTCACATGACAACAGGCTTAGCAACAGAAATTCCAGTCCCAATTGCCGTTGTTAAGGGAGGCCTACCTGTACTACTGAGCCCTGACCACACGATGCTACTCACCTGAGGCGATTCCGCAGGTTGAGGACCTCGCGATTCATGGATTCTGCTGATTCAGTGACATCCTCAAGTTCACGCTGCATGCGGCGGCGGCTGGCATTGGCCCGCGAGGCCTCCTCTTCTGCCTCCTCCAGCTGACGCTTCAGCTGCTTCAGCCGCATGTGACCTTTTTCAACCTGTCCAAAACAGCCAGAGAAGCAAAGCCTAAATCTTTGCTCCTGAGATGAAGAAACTTCCAGCATAACTCTCTGCAAGTTCAACCTGTTTCCTGAGGCCTCACCATTTTTGTAGAAAAATGAAAAAGATTCCCAAAAAAGAATCTGGCGAGTCGCTTTAAATAGTTCTTAGCAAGACTTGTTCTACATGTACAGTTTTAGCTTTCTTTATGGCATAGCTTGGGTTATCTTTTTTTGCTTAACACATGCAAAACAAAGGAAAAATAGACAATATATCTAAAAATAAGCCATCAGGAAAAAAGGTAGGAAAACAGACATTTGTATGCCACTCTTCAAAAGCAAGTTTTCCCTTTTTACACTTCCATGGTTTCCAACAGCTGAACCCTGAACCCACTGTCCAGGATGAAAAAATAAGGATAGGTTAGCCTAGTGTTTTTCAAACTTGGCACCTTTAAGATGTGTGGACTTCAACTCCCAGAATTCCCCAGCCAGCAATTCTGGGAGTTGAAGTTCACACATCTTAAAGGTGCCAAGTTTGAAAAATATTGGGTTAGCACATCTACAATGTACCTGATCTTTAAACTGGTCAGCATTTCTCCTCTCTTCATCAACCTGCAGGATCACTTCCTTGAGTTTCTTCTCTGCCCTCCTCACAAGTTTTCCTGACAGCATCCTCTCTCTATGAAATAGAAAATTTAAGAGGAAACAGATGAATCCACACTGAGTCATTCATATCTAGAGCAGAACTATTGAAATCTATTAGTACACTATTGACTAGTTAACTGTTCCACTGAATTCAATGGGCTTACTCCACAGTATGAGTACAACCAATGAACTCTTAATCCTCCTGTTCCTCCCAGCCCCCACTCGGAAGAGTATTTCTACAGTTCCTTGCTCCACCTTATCCCCTACAACATCACAATGTGCCATTCTTTACCATGCAATGAAAACATACAGCATGGGTGGATAGCTTGTGGCCTCTGGACTTTTCCTTCTAAGATCTTCCTGATTGCTATCAGGAGGCAGAAACGCTTGATAATGGTAGTGTAAGCTCCAAAATAGGCTTAACAATAGTTTAAAAAATTAACACTCCCTCCCACTAACTGAGGAAGAAAATAGAAAGCCGCAGTCCTGGCCATTTGCAAAACATGGCTCCACCTCCTCTGAATCAACAGCTCATCCACAGTAGCCCTGGATTCCCCCCGCACTACAATACTCAGGGTGGCACCTGGCCATCAAAAGGTCTGAGCCCTGAGAGGTAGGATTTTATTCTCGTTGCATTCTAGCCATTCTGCCAAGCCGTCTTCAGAGCCCAGAATTCACATGCAGGCAGCCTTGGCGTCCTGGCATCACCTGGATTCCTGTTCCAGCTGTTCCTCCAGCTGGGCCACCTTGGACTCCAGAGTTGCAATTGCCATCTTGTACTTGGACTTCACAGATGAGTCCATCTCACCCAACTTGGCCCTCAGGTCTTTGTTCTGGCGCTCCAGCTGTTGCCGAGCGTTCTCAGCCTTCTGAGAGAAGCTGCGCTCCCCTGCCAATTCGGTGGTGATCGTCTCCACCTGCCGAGGACAGAACGAGAGAGAAACCAGGAGGAGGTTCCAGCACAGCCTGGATTCAGCTGGGGGCCAGGGGAGACTGCTGCTGAGGAACAGCCATCTTACCTGCATGCTGAGCTTACGGTAGCGGTCATTCATGAGTTCCATGTTGCTTTGCTCTTCATCCAGTTCCTCCTCCAGCTGTGCAATTCTTGCCTCCAAGTGGCGTTTTTCATCTAGAAGAGCTGACCTGAAGTGGAGATTACAAGAGGGATGGGGAAAGACAGTGGTTAATTAGGGCTTTGTGCCTGGCAGGAAACTAAGAGGATATCCTCAAGAAGAGCATTGAGGCTGTTTCTACGCCATTATTGATTAGCGCCACTGAGTCACTGGTTTTCTGCAATCCAATGGACGCAGCCTTAAAAGAGAGGTTCCACACCACGGTCCTGTGTCAGACAAAATGGCCATCTAATGGCTAAAACCCTCCTGCCATATTCATTTCATATGACCTCGTTTAGCAAAGATCCCTTTCAATATTGGCTTCACCCTCTAATTGCCTCCTGTTCGGTATGGCAGCACCATAACAAGCTCTTAATCGTTGTTCCACCAGCATATTTCTTTTTGGAAATGGGTGATTGTCTTATTTATAATATAATCAGTAATTATGCCCTTTCTCAAGCAGCAGCTTCAGATTAAAGGGATGCAAAACTCAAGTAGCATTTGGCTAGCCTGCCCAACAAAGACTGACCCTGGTACTAACAATTCCATTTTACCATGTTTAAAAGCAGTCGCAAAAATGGATGAGAACACAACAGGGTGAAGGGCTGTCAGTACTCATACATGGATTCTCTGTAAAAAATCAGTAACCAATTGTGGCTGTTGTAGAATCAATCACTAGTCTAGAGGCTGTTCATCCATCCAGGGCCAGATGGATTATGAACAATCCATCCCAAGCAAATGGCAAAAGGGCGAAAACTGGGCCCAGGAGGTGGGAATAAGGGAGGAAGGTGCCCGTACACTCACTTGCCACTGTTCCCATTGGCCAGCTCATCTGCCAGGTCATCCCGCTCCTGCTGGGCCTGCCTCTTGGCTCGCTCTGACGCGGCCAGTTCCTACGAGCGATGGAAAACAGGCAGCAACAGATGGATTGACAAGGACGCGAATGGGATATACCCTCTTGGAAGAATCCATGATCAGTCAGTACATTTCCCACGATCTCCTGACTCAGAACCCTTCCGCCCACAAAGCAGGGATTCCCACCTTACACTTAACAGAAGCTAAGAGATCCTACAGTACTTTGTTAAGGGATGTCTTTTGGAGGCTCAGACAGAATTAGTATATACTTTGTTCATATCTGCGCACACTCTTTCCCCAGCCCCATCTCCCCTAGACTCGTATTCCGGAACAACACCCCGCTCTGCAGAGCCTCCTGCTCACCTCCTGAAGCTGCAGGAGCTCTGCCTCCAGATTTTTCAGCTTCTTCTCATTCTCACGAGACTGAATAAAAATCTCCTCGCGAGCTGCCCGGGCTTCCTCGACTTCTCGCCAGAGTTCCTTCATCTGGGCCTGGAATTAAGAGAGCAAAAGGAAAGTAGCACAAGGTTATGCCATCAGTTTGGGGGCTACATCTTAAGCCAAAAGCTAAGTACAAGATTGATGGATACCCTGTTGAATCTAAGCTTAGGTATATATAACTAAAACAATGGTACAGGTAGTCCTCTTTTAGCAACTGCCTCATACAGCCACCGTTTGCAGTTATGACGGTGATGAGAAAGTAACTTTATGACCAATCCTTGCATTTACGACTTTCACAGGTCTGTAACGCAAAGGAAAGCTGAAGTAAGATCATAAGCACAGTTGCAGTTTCACTTAGCGACCGCTTCACTTAACAACCAAGTTGCCAATCCCAATTGTGGTCGCTAAACAAGGACTACCTGGTATGTTCTTCCCCTTTTTATATCACCTATTTAAAGCTCCCCCATGCCAACTTTTACATGGAAGCTCTTTGGAACAGAAATGCAACTTCTTATACTGTACAATGAAAGTTAAAACACAATATAAAATAGCCATTTAAAAAACCCTAGGATCTCTCTCCCTGGTTGCCTACATTGACACCGAAAGATACCTGCAACTTGCGCAGCTGCTTCAAGGCTTCGTCCCTCCCCTTGCTAGTAGCATCCAGCTGTGCCTGGGCTTCCTGAAGATCCAGCTCCAACTTCTTCCGGGCGGCAAGCGCTTGGGCTCTCTGCTTCCTCTCGGCATCCAGTTCCGCCTCCAACTCTCGCACCTGGAGATGCGCAGCCACAGGGAGAAAGCATCAGCAGGAAGCTGCAGCTTTGATCTGCAGTCAACGCTATGCCATGCCCTGAAACCCCACTATCCGGCTGCATCTTGGAAACTGAATAGAAGACACAGAGGTCAAGATTCTTCTCGGAAGGAACAGGATACACTTTGGCAGAGCAGCAAGATCTCTGTAGCACAGCAGGGAAAACAGACCTAAAAGGGGCATCAGAAACCAGGGATTCTGCTCCCCAGAAAATACACTGGAGGCTTTTCCCTCTTCCTCTGTTCTTCTCAGGAGTGATTATGTCTCTCAGAAATTGTCCAATCAAGGAGTTGAGTGGGTGGCAGGGCTAAATTACCAGTTATGACTGCCATAAGTGCAAAACAGCAGCTAAAGGATGCAATTTGTTCAAACAGAACGGAACCAAAAGGAAGGAACTGCCATTCATTCATTCATTCATTCATTCATTCATTCATTCATTCATTCATTCATTCATTCATTCATTCATTCATTCAATATCCATTCCTGCTGAGAAGTCCAAATAAATGAACTTGGGAATCTTGTTGAAAGAATCTGCATTAAAATGTGTGGCGATGCAAATAAAAGTAATACTGTAGTTGGTGTCACTATTGCTTGCTCAACTAAGGAAAATACATGGATTGTAACTTCCAAAAATCCTTCAGAATTGAGGTGGGCTAGAAATACTGTCAAATGAACTGACAGATCTTTCGAAGAGCCATGAAGGGAGATCTTAATTGTTGCTACATCTATTGAGAGACAAACTTCGTAAAACACAGTCCTTCCAAGAAATTCCTGGCTTATCTTGCTGGCAACTTTCTTTTTCAAAAGGTAAAGAAAGGCACAAGAAGATCAGCAATCCTTAATTGATACTAATCAATAGGGAAGACTTAGTTAAGGATGCGGTATGAGTAAGTACTTGGGGAGTAACCATGTAATGCTGGAGTTTGTGTGTTTGTTTATTTATGCAATTTATATAGCCATCCATCTCACAAACAAGCGACTCTGGGTGGCGTACAACAGGGCTAAAACAGTGAATAAATACATTAAAAGATATATCTGTAGCTTGAATCATGTCAACTGGATTTCTATTTTCTTAGTGGAAACGTTTCACTCCTTATCCAAGGAGCTTCTTCAGTCTGAGTAAAGTTAGTAAGGGAATCCTTAAATATGTTTCTAGGCTGGCTGTGTGACCTTGCACCTGGGGCTAGGTCATGGTTATTTTGAGATGTTTGTTTCTAAGTCCCTTTATCATCTAAAGGAGGATCGTTAAGATTACCCTGCTGCTGTTGAGCTTGTGAAATGGTCTTAATCTTCCTAGGCACAGAAGACAAAGCAGGAAGGAAGATAGGGGAAAGGTTATGCCTGAGGCCCCCACCTCTATTCAAGGAAGGATTTTCCAAGTTGGCATGAATGGATTCCTTGACCCCTCTCTCAAACCACCTATCTTCTCTGTCTAAAATGTGAACATTAATGTCCTCAAATGAGTGTCCTTTTTCCTTTAGATGAAGATAAACTGCTGACTCTGGTCCTGTGGTGTTACTTCTCCTGTGTTGGGCCATCCTCCTGTACAAAGGTTGCTTGGTTTCTCCAATGTAGAGTTCAGAGCACTCCTCACTGCACTGGATTGCATACACTACATTGCTTTCCTTGTGTTTTGGAGTTTGATCTTTGGGGTGTACAAGCCTCTGTCTCAGTGTGTTGGTGGGTTTGAAATATACAGGTATGTGGTGTTTGCCAAATATCCGTTTTATCTTTTCAGACACGCCAGCCATGTAAGGAATGACCAGGTTCTTCCGTTTACTCTGAGTCTCAGCCCTATCTGTCGCTGTTTTAGGTCTGGTAGACTTAGATTTAGTGAAGGCCCAATTTGGATATCCACAGGCCTGCAGAGCTGTTCTCAGATGCTGCTTTTCATTCTTTTTGGAATCCATGGAGGTGGGGATGGTTTCTGCTCTGTGTGACAATGTCCTGATGACTCCTAGTTTGTGCTGCAGTGGATGGTGGGAGTCAAACATCAGGTATTGATCTGTGTGTGTGGGTTTCCTGTAGATCCCTATTTCTAGCTTGCCACCGGTCCCAATGAGGACTTCACAGTCTAGGAATGCCAGTCTGTTGTCCTTGGTGTCTTCTCTGGTGAAGCTAATGTTGGCATCTATAGTGTTTATATGGTCCGTGAAGGCCTGTACTTCCTGGGCCTTGATTTTGACCCAGGTGTCATCCACATACCTAAACCAGTGGGTGGGCACCGTTCCCTGGAATGTGTTGAGTGCTTTCTTCTCCACTTCTTCCATGTATAAATTGGCCACAATGGGTGACACAGGAGAACCCATGGCACAGCCGTGTTTTTGTCTGTAAAAGTCACCTCTGTATGTGAAATAAGTGGTGTTAAGACACAGGTCCAGAAGATGGCAGATCTGGTTTGGGTTGAGATGGCTTCTCCTTTCCAGGGTGCTGTCCTCTTCTAGTCTCTTCCTGACAGCGGATAGAGCATGAGTGGTGGGGATGCTGGTGAAAAGGGAGGACACATCAAAGGAGACCATAGTTTCATCTGTAAATAGTTAGTTCTGTACAGATAGTTCTGTACAGATAGTTCTGTACAAATAGTTCTGTACAGATGAAACTATGGTCTCCTTTGATGTGTCCTCCCTTTTCACCAGCATCCCCACCACTCATGCTCTATCCGCTGTCAGGAAGAGACTAGAAGAGGACAGCACCCTGGAAAGGAGAAGCCATCTCAACCCAAACCAGATCTGCCATCTTCTGGACCTGTGTCTTAACACCACTTATTTCACATACAGAGGTGACTTTTACAGACAAAAACACGGCTGTGCCATGGGTTCTCCTGTGTCACCCATTGTGGCCAATTTATACATGGAAGAAGTGGAGAAGAAAGCACTCAACACATTCCAGGGAACGGTGCCCACCCACTGGTTTAGGTATGTGGATGACACCTGGGTCAAAATCAAGGCCCAGGAAGTACAGGCCTTCACGGACCATATAAACACTATAGATGCCAACATTAGCTTCACCAGAGAAGACACCAAGGACAACAGACTGGCATTCCTAGACTGTGAAGTCCTCATTGGGACCGGTGGCAAGCTAGAAATAGGGATCTACAGGAAACCCACACACACAGATCAATACCTGATGTTTGACTCCCACCATCCACTGCAGCACAAACTAGGAGTCATCAGGACATTGTCACACAGAGCAGAAACCATCCCCACCTCCATGGATTCCAAAAAGAATGAAAAGCAGCATCTGAGAACAGCTCTGCAGGCCTGTGGATATCCAAATTGGGCCTTCACTAAATCTAAGTCTACCAGACCTAAAACAGCGACAGATAGGGCTGAGACTCAGAGTAAACGGAAGAACCTGGTCATTCCTTACATGGCTGGCGTGTCTGAAAAGATAAAACGGATATTTGGCAAACACCACATACCTGTATATTTCAAACCCACCAACACACTGAGACAGAGGCTTGTACACCCCAAAGATCAAACTCCAAAACACAAGGAAAGCAATGTAGTGTATGCAATCCAGTGCAGTGAGGAGTGCTCTGAACTCTACATTGGAGAAACCAAGCAACCTTTGTACAGGAGGATGGCCCAACACAGGAGAAGTAACACCACAGGACCAGAGTCAGCAGTTTATCTTCATCTAAAGGAAAAAGGACACTCATTTGAGGACATTAATGTTCACATTTTAGACAGAGAAGATAGGTGGTTTGAGAGAGGGGTCAAGGAATCCATTCATGCCAACTTGGAAAATCCTTCCTTGAATAGAGGTGGGGGCCTCAGGCATAACCTTTCCCCTATCTTCCTTCCTGCTTTGTCTTCTGTGCCTAGGAAGATTAAGACCATTTCACAAGCTCAACAGCAGCAGGGTAATCTTAACGATCCTCCTTTAGATGATAAAGGGACTTAGAAACAAACATCTCAAAATAACCATGACCTAGCCCCAGGTGCAAGGTCACACAGCCAGCCTAGAAACATATTTAAGGATTCCCTTACTAACTTTACTCAGACTGAAGAAGCTCCTTGGATAAGGAGTGAAACGTTTCCACTAAGAAAATAGAAATCCAGTTGACATGATTCAAGCTACAGACAATTCCACCTGGATGACTGAGAACCTTCATAGACATATTAAAAGATATAAAAAACCAAACTAAAACAAAGAATGATAGACAAAGGGATGTTAAAAATTCTTGATTTTAAGGGAATTAGAAACGAGTATAAAGTAAAGGTAAAGGTTTCCCCCGCACATTTGTGCAGTCGTGTCTGACTCTAGGGGCCGGTGCTCATCTCCGTTTGTTAGCCGAAGAGCCAGCGTTGTCCGAAGACGCTTCCGAGGTCACGTGGCCGTTATGACGGACACGGAATGCTGTTACCATCCCACGGAAGTGGTACCTATTAATCTACTTGCATTTGCATGCTTTCGAATTGCTAGGTTGGCAGGAGCTGGGGCGAGTGTGGGAGCTCACTCCGTCACATGGGGCTAGGGATTTGAACCTCCGAACTTGCAATCTTCCGATCAACAAGCCTGGCATCTTACCCGCTGAGCCACCACGCCTCTAGAAATGAGTATGGTCAAGTATTAATCCACATTTTTAAAAAAAACAGATATTAATAACCCCAGAATAATTATAAATAGGATCCAGTAGCAGGAGAAGCTTATGGGGAAAAAAACAGGTGGGAGATCCTAAAAAAGAAGATCCTAAAAGTACAAAGGTAAACGGAGGATCACAGAAGATGCCAATGCGGCTACACAAAAGGCTTAGGGAAGATCTAAAAAGAAAAAAATAATACAAAGAAGAAATAGGAAAAGGGCCAGGTCATGATGGCAGCACACTGGAACTGTAGACCTGTTATGAAGCTAAAAGTTCAGGATGAGCTAAAGTTAGCAAAGGATGCTAACAAAAAGGTGTCCTCTAAATATCTTCAAAATAAAAGGGAAAGGAAAAAATATAGCAGATCAGTTGCTCAATGAAGATGTCAAAATGTTAACAGGCAACACAGGAAAATCAGACGTATTTTGGTTCAGCCTTCCCTAGGAAATTGTAAAAAGCAAGATGAATGGGTAGGATTGAAGTTTGAGATTGACAGAATTGTGGTCAGGGAACACTTCTTTACTGTGAATGAATTTCATTTTCCAGCACCAGATGAATTGCATCCCAGGGCAATGAAAGAAGCAGCTGATGGACTGGAGAAATCATTATTTATTATTTCTGAAAAATTTTGGAGTATATATGAAGGAGGGAAATGTTCCTATCTTCAAAAGAGAGAAAAGGAGGATCCAGCCAGCCTCACATTGATCCCTGGGAAGATTCTAGAGCAGTGTTTCTCAACCTTGGCAACTTTAAGATGCGTGGACTTCAACTCCCAGAATTCCCCAGTGGCTGGGGAATTCTGAGAGTTGAAGTCCATGCATCTTAAAGTTGCCAAGGTTGAGAAACACTGCTCTAGAGCAAATCAGCAAGAGATTGACTTTGAAAACAATGCAATACTTATCAAGCAATTCCCAACCCCACCTTTTGATCTAAGGACACCTCTAGCTCAGCAAAGACTGACAGGAGCTTGGGCCATATGCTTCGCCTCTCCTCCCTACCTGCTTGCAGAGCAGTTTCTTCTTGTCATCATTGGCATCATCACGGTTCTGCAACTCCCTCTCATGTTGCGCCTTCAAGGCCTGCATGTTGACCTCCAAGCGCAGCTTCCCGTCCTCTGCAGCCTGCAGCTCATCTTCCAACTCCTCCAGTTGCGTTCGCATCTCTTGCACCTGCTGTTCCAAGGCCCGCTTGGAGCGCTCCAGCTCGTGCACCTGATTCCAAGCAGAAGGGAGAGAGAGAAGAACAAAATGTATTTCTATAGAAAAGGGGAATGGGGATGGGGTTGGGTAGGGAGAGTAACAGAATCTTGAAAAATTGTGCCATCCCTATGCCATCAGCCCCAGATCCTGATGCTCTGGAAACTTCAACATTCAACACTGAACATTCAACATCGAATTAGTAAATATAAAGATTTCTAAAAGGAAAAGAATCCCTTGATAAGAGAGGAATCACCTCAAAAGTGTACGTGAGGAATCAAGATAAAATAAGCACTAACTAGGTTTTTAAAGCTGAACTGCAACAACAGAATTTTAAATGTCCACTTGTGGAATTTCAGTTTTTCGGTATTATTGGGGCAGTAACATTAAAAGGGAATTTCTGCACATATTTACTGAAAAGTAAACCCTGATGAATTCCATAGAACTTCCTTTTGAGTATGCAAGTGTAGGACAGATTAAATTTTACCGGTGTGGCATGTTGCTTGCCATACAAAAGATTTGAGCATCTCCTGGTAGAGCTGGGAAAGGCTCTTCCTGAGCTAGATCTCTCAATCATCTGATTCAATGGAAGGCAATGTTTTAAAGATGAAACTATTGTAAAACTTTTCATAAAGTGAAAAAAAAAGGATTAGTCAGAAAGCAGATTTTTAAAAAGGAAATGTAATGCAATAAAAATTGAGGCAGCATCTTAAAAGAAGCATTTGTAATGGTGTGTAGGAATGACCTTGGAAGAGAAGGTAAAGCATAGCTTTCCAAACTGTGTGTCGCGACAGATTAGTGTGTCGCGACAAAACCCGGAAGTGCTGATGGTGCATCGCCACCACCCCTGTGGCGGCACGCACGGTGGCGGCAGGCCATCAGCGCTTCCGGGTTTTAGTGCGACACATGAGGCCGCCGCCACCACTGTTGGTGTGTCGCCAATGGCGGGACTTTGGAAAGCACTGGGGTAAAGAGATGCAGCCAAGGAAATGGTTAGATAAAAGGCAGCTGAGCCCACAGCAGGAATGTGGATGGGGCAAGAGGCTCAGAAGAGACCCTCCCTAGTTTCTTGGGCTGTAAAGGAGACTGGGGGAGAGATGTACTTTCAAACTTGCAAGATTCTGTTAATGTAGCATTACAGTAAAGTAGAATTAGCTCATCTGGTAATGTTTCCTGTCTGGTCTACCTCATAAGGCTAACAGCATTCTCCTTCTGTGACATACAGTACCAAGAGAATCCCTCTTCCATGTCTCTTATGCTACATCTGCATGGCCCATCCATCAACTACAGAAACTTGTCTCTTTCTCAGAAACTCCAATTATACCAACGTTAAAGTAAATAACATCAAGCATTTATTTTATATTTTATATTTATAATTGGATTACGGCTCTAGAATTTCCTCTGCTTTACCCCGCCCTCTCGGAACCGTATTCGGAGAGCATTTGTCCCATTTCAGCAAGGCCTTGCTGTTTTAATTCTAAGCCACCTAGAACTGCTTCTCCCTGATGAAGGCAGCAGACGGCCGGTTAAATAAATAAATAAATAAATAAACAAACAAACAAACAAACAAACAAACAAACTTACATTTTTGCCAACATCATCCTTGGAGCTGACCAGGTCATCCATTTCTGCTCGCAGCTGCTTGTTCTGCCTCTCCAGCTCCTCCCTTATTTCTAGTGCCTCTTCCAGGGCACGGCTCAGCGACAACACCTTGGTCTCCTTCTCACGGGCATCAGCTTCGGCGCGGTCCCTTTCCTCAGCATGGCGGGCTGAGATCAGCTTCTCCTCGGCCAACATCTGCCAGGAGCCCAAACATGGCTTAGTATTTCTTCACAATTTTCTTCACTAACCATCTCTGCGTGTACAACCATATCTCCCAATACTGTACATCAACTGTTGCTACACAAGAAATTCATGCTGTTTTTCTGCTCGGTGCCAGCTTAACTGCTGCAAAACCCGAGAACACCAAATTACAACTTCCTCTGGATCAATGTTATCCTGAAATTAATTATTTCATTCAAATTTGGTATCACTTTTTCTAGTTCTGTTAATAAAGTAATTATTACCTTAGTCTGTACAAATGGTTTGGGGGGACAGAAACATTTTCATTGTTCTTGCATTTGCTTTTGGGTTACTGTTTTTCCCCCCCTTGTAACTATGTTCAATATTTTTTGAAGTGCTGTTTGTACTAATAGGTAAAGGTAAAGGTTCCCCCCGCACATTTGTGCAGTCGTGTCTGACTCTAGGGGCCAGTGCTCATCTCCGTTTGTTAGCCGAAGAGCCAGCGTTGTCCGAAGACGCTTCCACGCTCATGTGGCCGGCATGACACACACGGAACGCTGTTACCCACCCACCGAAGTGGTACCTATTCATCTACTTGCATTTGCATGCTTTCGAATTGCTAGTTTTATTTTGTACTAATAAAAAGGCAAAATAAAGGGGGAAAAAACAAACTCAAAGTAAACCAACCTTGGTGCTTGTATTTGAAGGAAGTGTGTGTGTGTGTGTGTGTGTGTGTGTGTGTGTGTGTATGGGTGAAGGGGTGGGGTGGGGTGGGGTGGGGACAGGAAGAGAGAATCCAAATTTCCAGATCAAGTCTTTTTCAGGGCCTAATTTTCCAAGTTTAACAACTTCATCAAATAGGCAGGGAGGTAGCAAAGCAACCTGACCTGAAGAGGCAATTTGGGAATGAGGATGGTAGTGATGGAGGTTTCTGAGAGGATAAGGAGGACATCTGTTACCAGGGAGTTAAGTGTTCAGTTTATGGGGATACAGGTTTGAGAAGACATTTTTTTTATTTTAGGGGGACCAAACCATTTAGCATCAGAATTCAAGGCAAGTTCCCACCGTTGTGGGACACTGCTGTAAAATGGACAAAGCGAAGACACGTAATTCTGGGGAGAGACCGGATGGATGAAACAAAGGCCTCACCTGGTCAAATTTCTTCTGCTTCTTCTCAAGGGCAGAGACCACCTGGCGCTGCTGGTCCAGGGCAACAGTGACGTCATCCAGCTCCTGCTGCAGACGGGTTCGCCCTTTCTCCAGCTTGTCACAGGCCTGGGCACGCTCCTCATAGCGCAAGGTCAGCGCCTCTAGTTCCTTGGTTGTCCGGCGCCGAGCTTCCTCAATTGATTCTGCTACTCCAGCATCTTCCTCCAGTTTCTTCTTGGTCTCCATCACCTGGCAAAGCAGCCAAGAAAAACCACAGATAGTCTATACATCTACACGACTAAAGTTGCCGAGGGAATGGAAGCTTCTTGCAGAACACAAAAGCCCAGCTCCTCTCCTCCGCGACCTTCATGATGCTCCTCCATATGCTGTCTTCACAGAACTTTTTAAAAATATAACTTTAGCATGTGTTTATCAAGAGATAAGGAAAAGAGATCTGGCAGAACTGGGTCTGGAACCACATTTTCCTAATCAAACCCCTGAGAAGAGTACGTCCTGATCTCTCTCTTCTCATTAAATTAATCAACTTTTCTTTTCTTTGATGGGGTTTTGCTTGGGGTCTGTTTCCTTCTGTGGCCCTTTCTTTTTAATCCTATCCCACCTGCTGCTGCAGACTCTGGATCTGGCGAGCGACGTTGGCCTTGGCAGCTTCCTCCTCCTCCAGCTGCTCTAGCAGAGCACCTTTCTCCTCTTCCAGTTGCCGGACTCGAGAACTCAGATTCAGCTTCTGCCTCGTCTCTTCTTGGAGTAATTCCTGGGGTAGAAGATGGAAGAGAAGGATAAAAGGTGTGGGTTGGAGACTGAACCCGTCCTCTTCCCCTTGGATATAAGACTCCCAGTTCTTCCTCACAGAGATCAGATGTTCTTTTGCCCAAGAACAGTCATTTCTAGCCTAATGGAGGTTCTCAGAGAAGCAGAAGACCCTCCTCCAGTTTGACCCACAATCAAATCTGCCTCCCTCGGACCTTTCAACAGATCAATCTTGCACAGAGTCTTCTCTCTGACAAAGAATTTGCAGAGAATGGAACTGGGCTTTCCTGCCATGACTCCCCCCCCCCAACTTATATTATATCCTACTCATTGGTGCCTATCCCCACTAACATTTATAAAATTCCAAAGTAACTCCTCTTTAGCAAGCTTTTAATAATGTTTTCATGTTAAACCTAGGGCTATACGGTAACCTGGCCTGGAAGGGCAAAATGTGTGAACATACATGCAGTACCTCTTGGGAACTCCTTGAAGCAGCTGTGGACTTGCACACCTGATGCATCATCCCAGGAAAAGACACAGTTGCTTTTAAGGGGTTCCCAACAAGTAGTGCATGGAGGCTCCAAATCACATTTTGCCCTTTAAATCCAGAACTCTGCACAGCTCTTTCAGAGACCAAGTAGAAACTACTATTATTGAGTGTACTGGCACAATCACGTTTCCTTCCTTCCTTCCTTCCTTCCTTCCTTCCTTCCTTCCTTCCTTCCTTCCTTCCTTCCCTATGCCACTAAAATCCCACAGGCTATAAGGGGCTTAAAGACCACCACAAGGGATAATAAAATAATTCCAACACATAAATGCCCCCAAACCATCTTGTGGAAACAGATTAAACCTCAACATACCCAAAATGGCCTCCTAAACAGCCAGACCTTTATGGCCCTTCAGAAGCCAAATAAGTAGGAGAAGGACTGGATTTCCAGGGCAGGCTCACCCCCAAGGTCCTTGTAGAGAGAGAGTGTTGCCCCAAAGAAGGGACCCTAGTCAATCCCTCTCTTTCCAATCTCTCTGGGTGGGCAGATTCAGTCCAAGGAGGTGGTCTTGTAGGTCTCCAGACCCTGGGGCATGAATGGCTGTACAGGTGACAACCAGCAGCTTGAATTACATCTGGAAGCTAAATGACAGTCAATGCAGCTCCTCAAGTAGCTGTGTCACATGGGCAAATTTCAAAGTGCTCGTAACTACACAGATAGCTACCTGCTGTTTTACAGGCCCAAGCTATACGTTCTACTCCCTGTTGCTGTTTTTCTCCTCCACTCTCTCTTAGCTTCCAGGAGTCTGCTATGAAAATTCACCAAGAGTCAGAATACATAGACATTACATCCCCGATTCCCAAACAAAACACAGTTCTCCTCCAGCTGCTGAGCTTCTCTCATTCCCACCTTTCCTATGTACCTGAGTATCCTGCAGATGGGATTCAACACTGGCCAGATCCTTGGCAAGCTTTATTGTCTTGGATTCTGCACTTCCCAAGGTACCAGAGACTCCATCAAGCTCATTCTGTTTCCAGGAGATGGAAACCACAGGAAGACAGAGAAACAAACCAATGGAAAAGTGAGAATGCATCAAAGGACATCAAATCATCAAACTCTCACAAACAAAAAGCTAGGGATAAAGGCAGAGTTTCATATAACATTCATTCCACCATACAAACAAGGACATGGTATCTGGCTCAGAATATGACATCTTGAGAAACTCAGCTTTGAAACATGAACGTGTATAGTTCCCATGGGTCTGCAGAAAAGCCTGAAAGCCAAAATTACCATGATTGCTGAAGGCTCAGAAAGCAGATAATGGGCATTGCTTCATAGCTTTCAGCCAGGGCCATCTCAGGGACGTATGTCCTTGGGGTACCCTTTCTTTTCCCATTGTCTGCCATTCTCCTGCACCCTAGTCGGCCGGCCTGCTCCCATCAATTCTGGTGCCCGTCCTCTAATTTCTGCCATTAAACGTCAGTCAGAACCAGCATTTCCCCCATCATCTCACAGCCTCCATCTCTGCAGCAAAATTATGCAAATAAAAAGTCCTTGCATAATGAAACCTAAACATAGAATTCTGTGGGCTGCATGGCAGAAAATCAGCAAGGCACAGAAGAACATTTAGAGACATATAGCAGCCTTATATAAAACTGGGAAGATGATTCCCATGGCAACCTTCTGCAACCTGGTGCCCTCCGTGCAGTGGTTCGGCTCCCATAATTGTCAGTTAGCATGGTCAGGCTGGAGAAGGCTGATCCAAGGATACAGGGACCTAGGAAATGCTTTGTGGATACAAGTACTTCGGAGCCGAACCCAGCAATCCAAAATGCAGCTCTCTTTTTAGTGCAGACTCCCTCACGTGTGGGCTCACACACCTGCAGCTTCACCAGCCGGTCGGTGAGCTCAGACTTGACTCTTTCGCTCTCCGCTGCCCGGAGCTGCAGCTCCTGGACGTGACTCTCCAGCTTCTTGCGTCGCTGCTCAGATTCCAGCTTGGCCCCTTGCAGGATCTTCACTTCCTTCTGCATCTCTGAGTTTTCCCCTTCCAAGGCTTGCTTTGTCTTCTCCAGAGTGGTTTTGAACTAGGGAGGATAGAGATAACCAAAGTCATGCCCTCTGGCACCGCAATTTATATTTCTTGGGGTAAACCCCATCCTGTTCAACGGGCCTGACTTTCAAAAGGACACACTTTGGATTCTGCGTAAGCCTCAAACTCCGTCTCCTCACTTTGCAAAAGGACCAGAGCTCTACATTTAGGCAGACTCTTCTTTGTTCCGTACTATCAGATCTACCGAAGCGAAACCCATCGCGTCAAGGGTCTCAGACCTCCCTTTCTCACTCCAGTCTAATAAACCCAGCAGGCTCCACTCCCGGCAGCCTACCCGTCTTGACTGCTCCAGCTGTTCTGACAGCTCCTCCAGGACACTGGTGTGGCGCTGGCGCATGTCTAGCACCTGCGCTTCATGTGCCTTGACCTCATCCTCAATGGTCTTCTTGAGCTCCGTCACCTCTAGCTCTCGTTTTGACCTGGAAGAGGAAGAGATAGGAAGGATAGATTAGTAAGAGGGGATGGCCTGCTTCCATTGCATTTGTGGGTTCTTGGTGGCTACGTTCTGCACCCAGATGTCTCACCCAAGACGCAGCAACCTGCAGGTGAGGAAGGCCCCTCTGGCACGCCCATCTTTTACCGTAGCTCTTGCTGTGCGGCCGTGGAATCCAGGGTGTCCTCCAGTTCTGTCTTCAGAGCTTCCAGCTCCTCCCCCAGGTCACGCCGCTGTTTCTCAGCTTTGGCGCGGGCCATCTTCTCCGACTCCAGGTCCTCCTGCAGTTCTGACAGCTGTGCTTGCAGCTCACGCAGGGACTTGAGCACAGCGTTCTTCTGGGATGATTCCTCCTCCACTCTGCATGGTGAGGAGGAAAGGTCAGAGGAACAAGCCAAAGGGACCAAGGGACCTGGGAAGTAGGGAGCTAGTAGCACCAATATCCAGGGAGGAGGAGAGCGGAGCTCAGAGACAACCCCCACAGTCAAGCAGCCCGAAGTTCCCAAGATTCTCAGGGAGAAGCCGTGACCATCACATAAGGATTGCAGGGTAGACCTCCTACAAGCATTCAGTCCTAGAGTTCAGACAATACATTTTTACAGCTGGTAATCAACAGCCTTCACCTCTTTTGCTCCAGAGAATTCCAATCTCTGGCAACATTGAGTCCTCCCTCTAAACCAGTGTTCCTCAACCTTGGCAATGTGTGGACTTCAACTCCCAGAATTCCCCAGCCAGCATGCGGGGAGTTGAAATCCACACATCTTAAAGTTGCCAAGTTTGAAAAACACTGGCTTAGACGGACATCTGAGAGAAAGCTCAGCTTGGAATTTTTCCTGTTTTCTCCTCTCCCTGAACTTCCTATGTTGAAATCTCTTTCATCAGACTGTTGGTTTAATTAATTCACTTTCATAATCTTGATATCATGCTGCCCCCTTCTCCACTTGTCTGGAATGCCAGGAACTGCCAATAAGGAGAATGCAGGAGGCTAGAAACCAGGAGACCGAGAGTTCTAGTCCCGCCTCAGGCATGAAAGCCGGCTGGGTGACCTTGGGCCAGTCACACACTCTCAGCCCAACCCACCTCACAGGGTTGTTGTTGTGGGGAAAACAGGCAGTAGTATTAGGTATGTTTGCCGCCTTGAGTTATATATAAAAAGGCAGGATAAAAATATAATAATAATAATAATAATAATAATAATAATAACAACAACAACAGTAATAGTAATTTATAACAGCTGCTACTTGTTACTCCTCAGATAAATGCCTGCTGCTCTAAAAAGAAATTAAGGCTTAAGTTATGTAGTTAATTACCATAAACACACCCTATTTTCTGTGTTACCAGGCTGTATGGTAAATCTTTTTAATAACTATATTAATGCTATCCCCCCTGAAAGGTTTGTTGATGGTTACTCTGAAAACCCACATAATCATATCGTACCATCTCTTCTGGCAGCACAGAAAAAAAATTGTTTCTAATATATTTAATACAGTTGCTTGACTGAGTTTCTCTTTAGGGAGCACACAGATTCATCGGCAAATCTGGACGGGGTTCCCCTCCCCTCCCTTTCTCCCCTCCATCTCCCCTGCAAATTGCTTTTTCAAAAGCCATTCACGTATATTTCAAATGACTTGAACGCCGCTGCATCTATTTTGGTCCTTAGGCTTGAGGTGAGCCGGATGCGCTGGGCTCTGGATATTTGTACCCGAGGTTGAACAAAGCACTGCATTGATCTCACCTCAACAGAAGCTACACAAAGCGTATTAAATTGCTACCAGCTTGTCGCACGTTTCAAATAGAAAGAAGAGCTCCTTGTAGGGAATCTCTGCGCTGCTTCGCCAGGTCTTCTCCCGCAGGGGAGGGGTGGGAATCACCTCTCCCTGCAGGCCACACGTGCTTACCTGGCCAAGGCTGCCTGCAGCTCAGCCTCCTTCTTTGCCAGGGCTTGGCGGAGCTCTTCCAGCTGCTGTTGCAGCTCCACCACCTGCTCCTGCAGGTCACCTGCCTCCCCATCCAGCTTCCGCTTCAGCTTCTCCAGCTCCTGGCGCCCCTTTTCTTCCTTCTTGAGCCGATCTGGAAGGATGTGAGGAACATCAGGCAAAAGAAAGGACCCATCGTATTTTGGAGAGGGGCTAAGAACTACATGGCTCAGACCATTAGATGGATCGAAGCAGGGTTTCTCAACCTTGGCAACTTTAAGATGGGTGGACTTCAACTCCCAGAGTTCCCCAGCCAGCCATGGCTGCCAGGGTTGAGAAACACTGGATCAAAGCATTTGTCTACCTGAGCCCAGAATTGCTCTACTTCTATGGGAAATGGCTCTCTAGGACCCCTTTCTCTATCTTCCTACCAGAGATGCTCTAGAACTAAAATAGGAACATTTTACATGCACGTTGTGTGGATACTGGCTGAGATGCCAAGGGATGAGGAGTGGGTGATGCCTACTTTGCCAGAGCACAGGTCCATACTAAATATAATCTGGGCAGCCCATCACTGCAGATTGCTTTGTTCTCTGCCATACCTTCCATGTCGGCTATGACAGCTTCATATTTGTTGCGCAGTTTGGACAAGCTCTTCACCTTCTCTTCCTCTTCTGCCATATGAGAGGTGAACTCCGACAGGCGTTCATCCATCAGCTTCCTTTCCTAGTGGAGGCAATAACCAGAAAGGGAAAAGAATATATGAGGTTGGGCAACTGGAAAACAAAATTTGGCTAATCTCTCATGCATCCTATTGGTCAATGTCCAGGCTCTTTATTGGTGTCCCCCCAAGGCCCTTGAATGGAGCTTTCATCTCCCTGTAGGGCTTTCAATAACTCTACAGCAGATTTCCCCACTGACCATGATAGCTAGCAGTTTTGAGAGTTGTAGTCTATCAGGTTGGGAGGTCACCACACTGTGGAAGGCTGCACAAGATTTAAGGAATTTGTTGTCTCCAAGGGCATACCGCTCTGCACTAGCAGTAATGGCTTGAGATCCAGGCACCTTAAAGACTGCTTCCCCCAAAACCACCCTGCTCATGATTTCAGGTCAGCTGGGAAACCATGTTTGTTGTCCCACCGGTGGCCTGGCTCATAGTGCAGTGGTCAGGAGTAGGACCTTCTCAGGGACAGTGCTCCAGGTATGGAGTCCTCTCCCAAGGAGATGTTCACTTGGCTTCCACGCTCTCTTCCCTCATAGAGCAACTGAAGATAGTCCTGATTGTTCAAGTGACCAGCTAGGTAGCAGTAACTAACCAACCCTTTCTGATCTTGGAAAGCTAAACAGGGATAGTCCGTGTTAGTACTTGGAATGGTAGGCCATCAGGAAATCCCAAAGATATAGGCCATCTTGGGATTAAAAAAAAATCCCAGAAGGTGGTAACAGCAAACCATCTCTGCATGGGTTGCCAAGGAAACTATGCAGGTGTCTCCATGAGGTCATCAGGAGCTGAGCTCAACTCAAAGGAGAGCTTCCTTTACTTATGGTTCAGATATTTAGAGGTTAACAATTCCTCCAGGAATTGTTTAATTCTTTAATTCTGTCACTGGTTTATTTTGTTTTTCTTATTTTGTAAAAATAATGAACTTGTTTTTTAATGTTTGTGTATACTCTTTTTAAGCCCTGTTGGTTTTCTTTAAGATTTCCCCCCCTTCTCTTGTAAACTGCTCTGGGCTCTTCTAGGAGGAAAAACAGCACCAAAATAGAAATGATAGATGGATGGATGGATGGATGGATGGATGGATGGATGGATGGATGGAAGGAAGGAAGGAAGGAAGGAAGGAAGGAAGGAAGGAAGGAAGGAAGGAAGGAAGGAAGAATACTAGTAGGCTTTAAATCACCTCCAGCACATACTTGTTTTACTTCATGGCAAGACAGAATGTCACACTCACTTTATGCAACTTGGAGTTTTGGTCTTCGAGCACCAGCAGATCTTCCTCCATTTTTTTCAGCTTGGCTTCTGTGCTGACTTTCTCCAGTTGCAGCTTTTGTCGAGCAGCCTCCTCTTCCTCCAGTTGCTCTTCAATGTCCTACAACCAGAAGAATCATGAAATGCCCAAAGTGTCATATGGTGATGCTTGTGAATCAAGTACTGGGTTTTTCTAGATAAATAGCAAGATTATTTATCTATTTATTTACTTATTTACTTATTTATTAAACACATTTATATGGCCGCCCAAATTACACACAGTGACTCCGGGCGGCTTACAAAATTAAAACCCACAATATAAAAACCCGTCAACACCCCACCCCCGCAGCAGCTACAACACAACCCAATCAACCACTTGATCAGCTCCGTCTCAATCTGGGGTCCCCAGGCCCGCTGACAGAACCATGTCTTTAGGGCCTTTTGGAAAAGCATCAAGGTGGGGGTTGAAGATTGGTCAAACTTTCTAAATTTGTGGTGGTATTTATTCCATTGGAGAGTTAGGATTGTGTTACGTTACAGGTAGTCCTCGACTTTTGATGACAATTGGGACCGGAATTTCTGTTGCTAAGCGACAGAACAAATGGTCATAAGTCGAGGACTACTTGTATTGCCTCTTCCCAACTGGTGATCTCCAAATGTGTCAGACTACCATTTTTTAATCCTCCAGCCAACATAGTTATTGGCCATATTAGCTGAGGACTGCTGGAGTTTAGTCCAACACACGTTTGGAAGGCACCAAGCTGGGGAAGGCTAGATTAGTGTGTGGGACAAGACCTGATTCAAAGTCCCGCTTAGTCATCAATTCAATGGGCAACTATGAAACAGTATTTCTGCCTAACCTCACATCATTTGTGAAGATATAGCAGATGAGCTATGAACTTTACCATGTGGTTTGGAAAAATAAAAAAAAATGTCATTAATATCCCACAAAGCTTATCTGAACTTTTTGTCACCTTCTCAGAAAGGGCCTGAACCAAACAAACCTTTCTAGGAAGAAAGTCTCAAATACCCAATGCCAGCATGAAAAAAAAATCCCTGTACTTTGCAACGAAAGATCTAGGTAAGACTATGGCTCTATATGCTGAATGTCTTGCCGCTGGAAGACTGACTTCGGCATCAAACTTACAAAATCACGCGGGCTTAGCATCTTCTATTTTTGCACCTCTTTTCAGCCACCCTGGTGCTCGCACCTGAACATGCTGTTGCATCTTCTTCTTGTCCCCCTGCAGCTGCTGGCATCGCTCCTCCTCCTCTTCGACCCGCGACTCCAGCTCATGCAGGATGTCCTCCAGCTCTTGCTTCCGAGCTGCCAGCCGTGCCCGCATCTCCTCGGCTTCAGCAAACAGCTCCGTCTCAGCCTGCAGCTGCTCAGCCAGGATGGTCTTCTCCTCTGAGAGCTGCCGCGAAAGTGGGATCAAGAGGACCAGGCATGAGGTTCATGAAAGCAATAGTTCAGACCACCACGAGGTACGGAGCTGCTCTGCCATTTAAGCATCTTGGGGGAAGGCCTTCTTCTACCTTGCTTCCTGAGGTCCTTTTAAGCCGGAAATGCTGCATGAAAAGCCAACCCTGTGTTCTGCTACCAGCCTACCGACCCCTCACAGAAGACACTGGAAAGAGAGTCTTTGGACAACAGGGACTGGGATAGAGATAGGCTGAGGAAATGGAGCATACAGTAGCTGGGAATATTTACTATTCTTATCTTTGATTTTGACTACAGAAGAACAAAAAGTCCTACTGGCTTTTATCTTAGGTGTTTGAAACACTGTGGATTTTTATATATAAGGGATTATAAATGAACTAAGAGGAAAAATTTTAAAGGAGCTTTTTTTAATTTTTTTTTATAACTTTTTGGATATTTGCTTTTTTCCTTTTTCCTTTTATTACCTGTTTAATTTTTTTTTTCAAAAAAATTTTTTTTTTAATTCCCCCCCCCTTTTTTAAATAATTATTGTTGTATGGTGTTTTCTTCCCCTTTTCTCCCTTTTCTCTTTTTTTTGCAGGGCTATGGCATCTTTCGGAATGAAATTGAGGGAGAAAGAGAAGAAGAAGGAGACTGGAGGATTACCTATTGATTCTGCTACACCTGCTACATCTGCCTCAGAAACTTAAAGACTGCTTATGAAAAACAATGGAGCATAGCTCTCAGATAATGAGGGCTGATGCAGGAGAAAGGGAAGTGAGCAATTAAGGCCAGGGATAATTAAAGTAATTAGTAGAATTAACTTCTACTACTGGAGTACTGTAGACGTTTGAGGCAGAATGCTACTGGAACCTAGAGAAACGTAGAATTGCTCAGCGTACCTAGCATGGCGTGATCTGAGAGATAGCAAGAGAGGAGGCCCTAAGAAGAACAATGTCGTAGATCAAGAAGAAAAGTGACAAGGGAATGGGTAAGAGCTCCAACTGTAGGTAGAAAAAAATCGTCTGCTGGAGGGGAGTATGTAAAGGTAAAGGTTTCCCCCGCACATTTGTGCAGTCGTGTCCGACTCTAGGGGCCGGTGCTCATCTCCGTTTGTTAGCCGAAGAGCCAGCGTTGTCCGAAGACGCGTCCACGGTCATGTGGACACGCGCGGAACGCTGTTACCTACCCACCGAAGTGGTACCTATTAATCTACTTGCATTTGCATGCTTTCGAATTGCTAGGTTGGCAAGAGCTGGGGCGAGTGCGGGAGCTCACTCCGTCACGCGGGGCTAGGGATTCGAACCTCTGAACTTGCGATCTTCCGATCGACAAGCCTGGCGTCTTACCCGCTGAGCCACCACGCCCCTTGGAGGGGAGTATGGCTGGTTCTCAATTATTCCTATTTACCTGTTGGTATTTGTTTTCCAGTTCCTTAAGGTCCAGTTGGGTTTTTGTGTGTTTCTCTTGAACTTTCTGTAGCTCTAGGGCCTTCGCTTGCATCACCTCATCCTGGCGCGTCACCTGCAACAGGGGCTTCACCTGGGGAAACAACACAGGTGTTGAGGAAACGAAACTGGGGGAGGTGGCGCAAAACTACAATCTAGTATGCTACCCCAAGCTTATTTCCCTTCTGACTGCATTTCATGACCGGAAACGGGCAGGGAAGTGTGCAAAACTGTCCTTTTATACCATGGCTTTTCCAAGGATGTCACTAGCTCTCTCAGACACATGCAGATTAGGTTTCCATTGCCTCCTTCTGAGATTTTTTCTAACTTCCCAGTCTAGCAGAGTTAGTAAAAATGTTCCCTTCTACGCAATCTGTGAAAGGATAAAGTAGTCCTGCCCAAGGAACCTTATATTTGGAGCAATGACTTGTGGCTGTAGGAATCTGTGAGATGTTTGATCTGTTCCAATTTGGTAGAAGTGAAATGGCTAGCCCAACTTCTGATCGGTCGGTCTGTCTGTCTGTCTGTCTACCTTGTCAGGGTATACTCAGAAAATGTATAGATAATTTTACTGTGTGAATAAGGGAATGACAAGGCAAAAGTACACAGCTGAGAATAATGAGTAATTAGCTCAGAAGGACGATGGGGGCTAATTGCTAGCACATGTACTGTTACTAGGATGTTTCTGTAAATGACTCAGCACATATCAATGTATATAAGCAGTGGGAGATGAACGTATTCTTGCTGGGTGTTGTTGAGTGTCGTTAAGTATTTCTAGAGAGTATTATTGCGTATTGTTGGTTATGTATGGTAAAGGATTTGCTTGTATATAGATCTGTATAGTAAAGTCTGTAAATATTGAAGCCACAGACTCCAAGCAGATTTCTTTCGAGACCACTCAGTGGATGGCACAACGTGCGCTACTCTGACCTACCTTATTGTTTAGAAGCCACTCAATGTGCTTTTTCAGAAATCCATCCACTCCTGTCTGCTTTCCCACTTTTCACTGCCCAATCTTGCAGCGGTATGATCTCCCATCCATTAACAGATGGCTTTTTCCAGATCTAACCATTTTGACCCACCTTGGTAAACAGACGCCACCACTGCCAGTGGCGCAGTTTGAGGTAGGCTGCACAGTTGCGTTGCATGACTTTGAGGGCGCTCATCTGCTGCTGCTTTTTCATGAAAGCTCTAGGAGATGGGGGAAAAAAAGACCATCCATGAGTCTCATGATCGCCACACTGACAGACACATTTAGGGAACTAAGTGTGCATGTTCTGTGACGGCAACATTTCCTGCCTTTCTCTCTATACCAAAAGAAAAAGTTCATATAACTTCTATTTTATACAGGCTGCAGATTTTAAAAAGAAAAGGGGACAGGAAAGCCAATGGGGATGGGTTGGGGGAGAATTTAATCTACTAGCCAAACCCGTTAAGTTATCAATTATGGACTACTACAAAAGAGAAACAATTTTATCTTTTAGGGGACAGTCCTCTTGTGACTCCTTTAGGGAATCAGGAAACAGTGGCTCTTCAAGAATCTTCAATTCTTGGCTGCTTAGCAAGTTTCGGTTGGGGGAGTGAACCTGGGCTAACGCCGTGCTGTTTCCTTCTTTTTCCCATTACTCAATTCCCTTCAAAGTCCTTTAATTGAGTATTTATCTTTACTATCGTCTTATCCAGGCAAATTTAGTTGAAATAAAATTACTTAAGATAAAATAAGTCCTTAAAATCTGCTATTAAGCAGGAGCTCAGCATAGAAGCTGCTGCTCTTGTCCGAGTCCCCAGACTTCAAATATAGAGGCCTAACTGGTATGCCCAATGGTCAGAGCTTCTCCCACCCCCTCCCTCAGCTTTATGCGTATGATGCTCCTAGTTCAGTCTCCTGTATATAAGATCATCAGATAGCAGGACAGGGAGAAGTCATGATCCGGAAGTTCAGGAAGTTGGATTCCATTAGGGCGGGGAAGTGTGCCTTAGATTCTTCTGTCCATGCTTTTAGACATACAGTAGGTCATAATTCAACCCAGGCCCTACTCAGTGCTCACTTGCGGGCCAGGTATCCCCTGGCGGCTGCCTGGAAAGACACAATTATATCTGTAATCTTCAGGTCTCGTTCCTCCTCCAGGTGAGCCAAAACACCAGCCCGAAAGAAGATCTTACTTTGGCCAATGCGGTAGAGGTTAGGGTCCAACTCCAAAGCCTTGATCTGGAATGAAAAAAGCAGAGGAACAGAAGAGGATGAGGAACCCACTCAAACCACTCTGGGAATGAACTACTGTAGTTTTAGCCCATGTTGCCTTGGTTGTTGTAGCAAGCAAACCTCACACATACCATACGTTCACAGGCCTGTTTTCCATCCATGAACCCTTTGGGAATGGCATTTGGTGTCAGGATCTCGTATCTGTTGAGGAACATGGAGAAACCAAGAGTTGGAAAGTGACATTTAGCCACACTGCACACAATTTATCTTTATTTCTTTGATTTTTATTCCATCTTTCCTACTGTCAGGCGCTTCTCAGTTGCAGACGTTTCTCCACAGAAATGACTTTACCTCAGCTCTTTCAGTAAGTAAACGGTTTATTGATTAACATGAGTAAGCCCAATAAAGGCATGAATGGTCCCCTGGTTCCCTGCTCGGGTTTATATACCCTTCTGCCAGAGCACTGGCCCCTCCCAGCTGCGGGCTTCCATCTGGTCCGCTTTCAGTCTTCCCTCTGGTTCTCCTGGTGTCAAGGTTAAAAGTTCATCATCCATGAGGCGTAGCTGGCAGTTGCTAATGCTGGCTGTGGTATAGGGGATGGCAGGACCCTTGGGCATGCCAGGGTTCTGACACCTACACAAACTCAACTGAGCATTCCCTCCTCCATTTTAATACGCACAACAGCTACCATCATTGGGCTGAGAGACAGCAACTGGCCCAAAATTCTCACTGAGGCTGGACTTCAATCTGGCTCTCCCTGGTCCAAATCCAACATCTTAACCACCACACAGCAAAACATGAGCTACGCAAGCCTGAGAATCCACTGGAAGTCACAAGTAACATCTCCAAATTCTAGGGGCATTAAGGCTGAAGATCAAATCCTAAACGACTGAGAATTGTTTGGGTCTTCCTGCATATACACCACCGTCCCCTTTTGCTGAGGGCCCATCGCCAAAACGGTGTACCTTTGGCGGAATTCCTGAAAGATAATGCGATTGGGGAATCCCTGGCGGCAGATGCGAATTCCCTCCAGGACTCCATTGCAGCGCAGCTGGTCCAGTACAAGATGCGGCTCCAGTTTTCCAGCCTGTTACAGGTGTCAAGAGAAGGGCGTGTGAGAAAATGATACAGGAGCCACAATCGGGCCTGTTCTGAAGAATTTGGATGGGAATTTATCAACATTCTAAAGCCAACCACTAACAATATCGCTTCTTATTTTTCTCATTTATTTTTCATATTTATTGTCAACTTTTGTGAGATAAATGAGGCTGAAGATACACGGCTGATCAATTCTGCAAAACTGCATAGCTGAGTGAGAATTCAACTCTAGGCTTCCTTTGACTGAAGTTCAATATTCTCATATTATATCACCTTCATTCTTTTATACTCAAAGGCCTCACACAATAGTCTTCAATACAAACACACTTATCTTCCTCATATTCTTCTTCATACTGTACAATCAAGCTGTCCAATGATTTCTCTCACCTTCAAGATTTTTTTCTCATGAGGAAGAGTACTACCAAGAGGTAGTAGCTAACAACACTGTATCTTAACCAAGAATAAGCTTTCACATGTCTGTGTAACAGGAGAGATCTTAGGGTCTTCAGATACGTCTGAGCAGAAGGTATGGTCAACTTCTTTCATGGCTTCCTATTCCTGTACAGACACGTAGTCCCAGGCCCCAAAGCCCCCAACTCACTCTTTTCTCATGGTTGGGTATGATGCAGCGCACAAAGTTGGGGTTGGTGTTGCGCAAGGTTGACATAAGTTTGGAGAGAGACTCCTTATACAGCTGCCCTACAGTCCGGAACATTCCTTTCTTTGTCTTGTATGAGGAGCCAAAGGTGAGGTCTCCCATCCCGCTTACTTGGTCCAGACCCACAATCCGATCCACTAGGGAGAAGGAGAAAAGGCTTTTGATCTCACCACCACCACCATCTCCATCCTACTCCCCATATCAACCTTCCAATAAGCTGTGAATTCCCTGAGTTTCCAATCTCCCTCCCAAGTAAACTTGAGTTATCCTGCTGGGAGCAGACGTTACCTCATTATCCAACCATATTGCATTTAGAACTGCAGGTCTAGTCCAGATAGGAGATCCAGATAGTTTGGATGGGGGCGGGCAACATGGCCACATCAAACCCTCCCAGTACTCCTTTGCAGCTCCCCGAATGGGTGGAGAGATTGGAGAGCTCACAGCATCGAAACACCCCATAAGCACTACAGAGATCTAATCTTTTGGCCAGAAATATTGGTGCCACCCACTTTGGTGATATCATAACATTCCCAGTCGCAACCTCTGCCCTTTGGGGACTTTTCTGTAAAAAAAAAAAAAAGCATGGCCCTAAGATAGTCCAGTCCTGTAAGGCTTCAAAGCAAGGTCCTTAAAGATTTTGGACAGACACCTATTCATCCCTCTCCATTTCTGACGCCACACAATTTAGATTGCAAGCAGCATGGAAACTAGTAAGTTGTAAGTGTTATCCAGCAGCAAGGAACTGATTTCTCTCATCTGTCACAGGGATCTTACAGTACTTTCCTAGTTCTTAGTAACCGGTTCCTAGTACTAATAAATCATTAGCCTTCCACTATAAGCTACATGTGGAATTGCCATTTTCATTCCACACTAGACTAGGAGATATTGTGTATTTTTTGTGTTTATGACCTACTAAAATAGCAGTGAACAGAAAGCCTTTCCCCTCATCATTTAAGAAACTGTACATTTTGCATTACATGATCAGATTTTCTCCAGTAGGAAAAACAAGGAACCATCATTGGGAAACATGACAAGATTACAAATCAATGATAAAAAGTGTCTGAGCGATCCATGGGAATTCCACAAAATATCCTCATCTAAAAGCAGCGTTAAAAAGTGCAGGAAACAGACTTTTGACTAAAGAGAGGCAAGCAGCTCAGTCCAAAAGAGGAGAGAGTGGAGAAAGATTTTGAATTTTAATTCTCAATTCATAAACCGTTTTTAAATTGCCTTTCTAAAACGCCTTTACTCATCCCTATTTACGTTAATGGGATTTAGCTCTGTATTGCCAGCAAATTAAATCCCTAATTGAGATGAACAGATGGATGTCTCACTATTTCCTAGGGTAGACCTCTAACCTTTCCTGACTACATGCAGGCATGTCTTGCATGTCGAAGGGAGAGAAACGTACTTTCTGCTGGAACCTGAGATGCCGCAGCATAGCTGTCAAAGAAATAAACCTTCTGTATATTCTGGATCTCTGGCGACAGGACAAGACAGAAGAGGCAAGTGAAGGGAAGGGAAGGATGAGGTTTCACAAGATCATCCATTATGGGACAGAAGAAGTGGGCCAAGGAAAGAAGAAAAGAAAAACAGCAAATAGCAGGGTGGTTAGTATCAGCAGTGACAGAGGTTTCAAGCACGAGAAGTCATCTTAACATACATTACGATCAGCATAATATCCTGTTAACAGGCCACAAATATTATGAAGGCGAACAGACTCAGATTAAAGCAGGATTTCAACCATCTTACCATCTTTCCACAGTTCAGCAGTAAACTTGTCTGCACTCTGATGAAGAAGAGTAGCCACGTTGTCATTCAAGGGGTCCATATTTTTCATGAGCCACTCATCCGCTTTGTAGTCAACCTTCCAAGGAAAAGGGGCAGAAGGAAGACATGAAGGATCAAAATGTTAAACAACTTCATCAGGACCGTTTACACCAAATCCATCTAGTCTTGTTCTGTCTATTCCAGCCTTCCACATATCCAGATGTGTTGAGACTCCAACTCCTGAAATCCCAAAGGCTCCAGAAATTCAGGATTACAGTCCAGTGTGGTGTAAGGGGCTGGACTAAGGACAGGAGACCCAGTTTTATTTATTTATTTATTTATACTTATATTTATACCCCGCCCATTTCCTCCCTAACGGAGGACTCTGAGCGGCTTACATACATTGTTATACATTTTCCATTATACAATTTTTACTTAATCCGCGCGGAAGGGGAGGGGATAAGGGAACCGACTCTTCCTGGCTTTTCTGGACTACATGTCCCAAGATGCCTTGCGTCGGAGCTGGCTGCTGACGTCCTGCAGGTGCTGTTGCTTTCCGGGATCTGCCACCATTCGAAAGATCTTCCATCCAATGGAAACCTGACCCCCGACAGGACAGGACGCCAGCATATTTTCCCACTTAAGGTGGTACCCAATTTATCTACTTGCAAGCTTTCGAACTGTTGGGTCGACAGGAGCTGGGACTAGCAACGAGAGCTCACCTCGTTGCGCGGGGATTCAAACTGCCGACCTTCTGACCGGCAGCCCTACAGCTTCAGCGGTTTAACCCGCTGAGCCACCGCGTCCCTAATTTCTAGCCCTCTCTTAAGCATGGAAGCCAGCGGATGACCCTGAGCCAGTCACTCCCTCTCAGCCCTAGTCAGCATCAGGCTGGCTGAAAAATAAAACGTCTCATCACATCAGCACTGATAACTTTGCTGTGTCAACTAGGCAAGCACAATACATATCAAGGGGACCCTGCAACCAAGTGGGACCAACACTAAGAAGAAGAAAAACAACCGTGTAAATAAATGGAAGAAAAACTGATAGAACATCATCTGTTCTCCAAAGCAGCTGGTCTCTGGGTTCTTTAGTCCTGCTATCTCAGATTCTTTGAGTGGAAATTTAATCTGAAAGCCTCAGCTGTCATAGTAATTTTATCAGCATTTTCCTTAGCTGCTAAGACTAGTGAATCCCAACTTTGGGTCCCCAGCTGTAGTGGACTACCACTGTCCATGGCTGCTGGTCAGGCTGCCTCAAGATAATAACGAGTCCTAGTCCAATACATCTGAAAGGTCCCAGCTTGGAGAAGGTGGGTAAAACCAGTCAACATGGGTGGGCCAGTAAAAAGGGAGGGAAGTTGCAACTTACCCTGCCGGCATAATGGATGATGCAGAAGTCAGCTTTATCGCGCAGCTGCCGGGGTTTCTGGAATTTGGGATGGGAACCTTGCTCCTGGATAACTTTTTCCACAAAGCTCTTATCGGTGGCTTTAGGGAACCAGCACTCTTCATCTAGCAGAGCCAGCAGCCCTGGAGGGTTTGCCTGGGACAAAGCGAGTTAGATCCAAACCATTAGCAAGGTTCCAAGGACAGCAGGTAATTTGGTCTGGGCATGGGGGGGGGGGGGGGAGGCAGTAAAAAAGGAACATCAATTGCATCATGCCTAGGACGTCAGGCAAACAACTGTCTTCCACTGTGGTCCTGTCTCAAGATTATTTAGAGATAAGATAGAAGTTGACCATGCAAGTTAAGGACTTGATCTTGACCCCGACCCCAAAGAACCACCGTCACATTCCAGGCCACACCACCAGCAGGGAACAAATGCAATAAAGAGGAGCAACTGCCCTCAGAGAGGGGAAAGGAGTGCTCTGAAGACCTGGAGGTCATCTTTCCTTTGACCTCCACATAACAATTACGCGGCATCCCAGGTCACTCACTGGTCTCTCAATGAGATCAATGCAGGGTTGAAGGTCCAAGCCAAAGTCAATAAAATTCCACTCAATGCCTTCTCGTTGGTATTCCTCCTGCTCTAGCACAAACATGGTGTGGTTGAAGAGCTGCTGGAGCTTTTCATTGGTGTAGTTGATGCAGAGTTGTTCAAAGGAGTTCAGCTGAAGACGGGAGAGAGTGGGAGAAAGGAGAACATTCAGATGGGGTTCAACATATGGTGGGAAGGTCATGCACTTTACTGTGTTTTCTCCTTATGAATCTACTGATAGGTCAAGATAAGCCCCTTTGTCATTCACCTTGCCAGCTAAAGTTTACTGGGTGACAATGCCCAGAATAAGGATATCAATGGAGCTGCTGAACAGTAGAACATTCCTTGATTAACTATTACTGTTGCTATTGAATTATTACAGTTGTTTTTAAATCTATGTATTTCTTGCTTTTTACAACACTGACATTAATCCTTTCCTTCCTAAGACACTGATTATTTGATTGTTGTGAGCCACCCAAAGTCGCTGAGAGTCAGGCAGCATACAAGTTTAAATTATCATCCTCATCCTCATCATCTCTACCTGAAGCTTCTGATGTTCCCAGTTGAGACCATTCACTGAGGACCTTCTGCCTGATGAATTTACTGTTTATATCTTCTTTCCACAACCTAATGCCCTCTAGTTATGTCTTATGGGAACTCAAGTCCAAATTACTTGGGAGCAGGGCTTTCCAAACTGTGTGTCAAGACACAATACTGTGTCGCCTGGGGCCCCCAAGTGTGTCGCGTGACAACCCGGAAGTGCTAATGAAAATGCCCTCGGTTTCGGCAGGGAGGCGAAAATCGCGCGCGCACGTTGCTGGGCTGCCCGGGGTGGAAATTCTCCGTGCTGATCAGCTGTGTGCTGGGAAGCCCGGCAGCGCGCACGTGCGATTTTCGCCTCCCTGCCGGAACCAAGGGCATTTTCGGGGTCCCCGGAGCCTGCCCTTTTGAAGGGGTAGTTGCTGCCACCGCAGCAGCTACCCGGAAGCACCACCACCAGCGCTTCCGGGTTTTTGCGCGCCGCACCGGCAGTGACGCTTCCGGGTTTTTGTGGGCTGGCCGTTGGTGTGTCGCCAACGGCAAAAGTTTGGAAAGCCCTGCTTGGGAGGGTATCGGGTTGGAGAAAGCTGATTTATATTTATTAAGACTAGAAATGTATTTGAGCATCCTTCTAGATAGAAAAATACAGTTCAGACTTGTGAACTGTTACAGAAGGGAGGATGCTGGTATAGAATCGTTTTTTGTAGGAATAGACTTAGTGCTTATGTTAGTAAAAAACGAGAAAACTGTGGCCCTTCAGAGGTTGGTGAACCACTGCTTCCAGCACGTGTTGGTCACGTTGGCTGGGTTGTTGGGAGCTGTAACATGCCACTCTAAATCCAACATCCCATTTCCAGGAACATTCAACAAAATACTTCTCCAAATGTCACTTGCAGAACATGAAGACAATGGTGAAATTGGCCTAAATCCTCTATTGGGAAGAACTACAGCTCTGAAAGAGGAAACATTGTTCTGCTGAGACCTCTGTGTTTAGTTAAAGAGAAGATCAAAAACAACAATAACATTTCAAGGAAAGGATTGAAAGCAGGCTCTGCAGATTTACAGTATTCGTATAAATCAAAACGAGCAGTGAAAGAGGAGGAAGGAAACAACATTGGAGGTCTTGGCTAGCAGATCCCCCCTCACCTGAAATATTTCAAAACCTGCAATGTCCAGAATGCCAATGAAAGATGCCCCCTGGCGCTTGGTACGATCCAGGGCACGGTTGATTCGATGCACAAGCCAGCGGAAGAGCCGCTCGTAGGTGGCTTTGGCCAATGCCTCAACAGCAAAGTCAGCCTGGGAAGGGAAGGAGAGGGTGAGATCCAACCAGACTCATCTTGGCCCGGGTATTCCATACATACGTATCATCTTGGCAAACCCTCCTTCTAGTGTTCCTCATGCCCACCAACCAACACGCCAGGCACAATCATCAGCACCACTGACCTGTTCTTTCGTCTGTGCCTTCTGCACATAGTCTCGGCCAACCTTGATGCGTGGGGTAAGGATAGCACGGGTGAACTCTGTGACATTCATGCCCAGTAGGTGGCAGAGTTTTTGAGCAGCTGCAAAGGCACAGAAGAGACCAGTGTCGGCCCTTTGTCAGGCATCTCCCCATCAGCTTCCATTTCAATTCCACACCTACTCCCTTCTCCCTTTCAAAAAGCAGTTCCTAGCCCACAGGAATGTTAGACAGAAACCTGAATTTTAATACGGCAATCATTGTGAAAGTTAAATACTCTTTCTCGGAGCCAAAATGGAAGCTAATATTTTATAACAATAAAACAAAAAAAAAATGTTCCCCATGCCCATGTACTTATACTGTATTAACAAGATCGCATTATATCTTCTAGAGCTGACTCTTAAGTAAGAAGGTAGGATGAGTTCTGACCACAACCAAGTCCTTACTTGCTAGGATTTCTGAGAAGTCAGCGGTTTCTCAATTAAAGCTAGTAACTGGAAATACCTGTGTTATCGGGCATGGAGGCCTGATCTGTATTCCTCTCTTTACGGAAGACAATATTCCCAAACTGCAGCACGGCTGAGACCATCCGCAGCATACCTGGGTGGAAGGATGACTCTTAGCAAAACCATGCTTCCACTTTTTGCAAACAGCCATATTCAAACTCATCCATTGCAAGAGGTTCAGCAGAAAGTGCAACTCAAGACATAAGAATGTGTTTCATCATACAGTACATTACAACAGGCCTCTCTGCCCAAGCTTGGTAGAAGCCGGTTTGGTCTAGTGGTTAAGGCAACGGGCTAGAAACCAGGAGACTGAGTTCTAGTCCCGCCTTAGGCACGAAAGCCGGCTGGGTGACCTTGGGCCAGTCACTCTCTCTCAGCCCAACCCACCTCACCGGGTTGTTGTTGTGGGGAAAATAGGAGGAGGAAGGAGTATTAGGTATGTTCCTTGCCTTGAGTTATTTATAAAAAATAATAAAGGCGGCATAGAAAATAAATTAAATAAATAAACAAATAAACAAAGTTACAAGAGATTTAAAAGATGCATGCTATGTTGCCTTTCTCCATTGTCCTCATAATCCAAAATAAATTTTGCTTTATTTTTTGGATTGATTAAACATTTAAGGCTTGACATTCATTGCAACAGGCTGGGACTGCAACAACTGGCTTTAATAACAAGCAGCATTCAAAACATCTCAAACCTAAAGATCATTATAAGAGCCACACATTGTTGTATTAAACAGTAAGAGAATTCACAATGTTGTAAAATTTCAGTGCAGCAAAGAAGTTGGGGTACATACTCTTCGTCTCAGATGTTCCTTCAAGTCTCTCTCTCTCTCTTTTATACACCTACACCCACCCACCCACCCTGACATTTTCTCCTTCACTGGGTTAATGAGCATTGCTGGAGTACAATGGAGAAAAATCAGAACATTAACTACAGTGTAAAACTATTGCTTTATTTCTTCTTGGAGCTTAAAATGGAATTGTGGACCTTCAAGCAATACTAAAACCCCTTACTGCAGAAGTGGCCTTGTTTACAGCAGCTTCTACATTACTTTAAGAATACCGATTAGATGAAAACATAGGAGAATTGGGGACTAAGATTTAACAGTGGATGGATATTACTTTTATATCCTGCTTGAGAATATCCAAAGGGATTTGGGATCAGTGTAGTCCAACCATAAGTGAGACTTTTTCCAACTTGCCCTCATTTATTGCAGCAGGCAACACAATGCTAATAACAACTTTTAATATCTACTCAAGAGAAGTCACCCAAACAGTTACTTGCTACTTTTAAAGCTTTTTTATATCTACCTGTCATTTCAAACATATAGAGGTTAAAATCATTCTATGTCATGGACCTCTTAGATTAGCACCCCCGTTATTTCATATATTTTGTCCATGTGTGTGCCTTAGTGTTGTCTCCTGACGACGGCCTGGACAAGTCCCTGCAGTTTTCTTGGCAAGATTTTGGAAGTGCTTTCCCACTGCCTCCTTCCTAGGGCTGAGAGGGAGTGACTGGCCCAAGGTCACCCAGCTGGCTTCATGCCTAAGGCAGGACTAGAACTCTCAGTCTCCTGGTTTGCCATTGGCTCCTTCCTAGGGCTGAGAGACAGGGACTGGCCCAAAGTCACCCAGCCGGCTTTCATGCCTAAGGCAGGACTAGAACTCTCAGTCTCCTGGTTTGCCATTGGCTCCTTCCTAGGGCTGAGAGACAGGGACTGGCCCAAAGTCACCCAGCCGGCTTTCATGCCTAAGGCGGGACTAGAACTCTCAGTCTCCCGGTTTCTAGCCTGCTGCCTTAACCACTACCCCAAACTGGCTATTTCATATTAGGACCTTATAATTGATGGTAATATATTTTTGTATCCAGTATTTCATTCTACGTTTGCACTGTGCTTAGTTGTAAGCACATAATAAATAAAACTACCACCACGACCATAAATGGAATGTTAAGCCAGATACTTCATTAATCTTGTCCAGGATGCTGCAGACATTTGCACATTCATAAGCGTGACTCACAATGTATCTCCTCATGCGAAAAGCCCATGATGCGCATGGACTCCATGGTCTCGTGGAAGATCTCTTTATCCTGCTGCCCAGGGATGGGCAGGTACCCATTGGACAGGAAGCGATACTGGTTGAATGGCTCCAGCAGCAGTTCTCCTGCAGGGCATGAAACAAAGCATGCTGCACTGACCACCGGGTGGAGATACGTGACCAGTTACATCCTTCTTAGGAATCGTCAGATGTGGGGTTCAAACCCTCTAATGGGAATTGAACTCATGACTATAGATGGTGCATTAATTTTAGCAATGATCCAGATTCTAGATCTATGTTATATTATGTTAAAACCTCGTATATGAGATTTTATAACTCTTGGGAGTCGGGGAGTTATACCCACCTTTCTAGTTTTACACAGTGTATATCCTGTACATTGTTTCGTTTCTGATTCTATTCTATTCTGTTCTGTTCTGTTCTGTTCACAGGACTTATATAGCTGCCTATCTTATACAATGACTCTAGGCGGCTCACAACAATCCATAAAACATAGTTAAAAACAAAGGTGCCCTTCCCGCCAGGCGCCAGACCAAACATCCTCACAACTCAACCCCCATCCTAGCCCAATGCTTGGGGGAAGAGCCAGGTCTTCACAGCCCTCCGGAAGGCTAAAAGGGTAGGGGTCCCTAGGTGGGAGGCTGTTCCAAAGGGCTGGGGTGACCACCGAGAAGGCACACCTCCGAGGTCCCATCAGATGGCAACATTTCAGGAAGGGGACCTAGAGTGCACCCACCCCTTCTAACCTAGTAGGACGGGCAGATGCCCTCAGAGAGAGGTGGTCCCACAAGTAACCTGGCCCTGTGACATGTAGGGCTTTGAAGGTGATAACCAGCACCTTGAATTTCACCCAGAAAGCAACTGGAAGCCAGTGCAGCTCACGCAGCCGTGGTGTTACTTGGGTGAACTGCGGAGCACCCAAAACTGCACATGCCGCTGCATTCTCTACCAACTGCAGTTTCTGGATGGTCTTCGAGAGCAGCTCCATGTAGAGCGCATGGCAGTAATCCAAACAGGTGGTGACTAAGGCATGGGTGACATGTTTTCAGTTACGCTGACCTCCAGGGGCAGTACATGACTGGTTTCATCCTTATTAGGAGCCATCAGATACGTACAGCATTCCAAAATTTGAGATGGGCCAGGGTCTGCTTTGGAGGAGCAAGGTTCAGGAGTTTTAAGGCTCAGCATCGGTGCTTTAGATTTCTGAAAGTCTTAAGGCTCCCTTTTTACTCCTTAAACCACCATCACCCCATGCAAAAAAAGAACAAAATGTTTGGTTCCATCCAAAGGTACAGTGGTGGGCCACTCCACTTTTTGCACTTCTGACATACAACTTGGTACCATCACTTGTTTTCATTGATTAGGACAGAGCTTTCCAAACTTTTGATGTTGGTGACACACTTTTTAGACATGCATCATTTCGCGACACACTCTTACAGCAGGACACAAGGCAGGCACTAGGACCTGTGCGGAATCCTGGCAGGGCTTGGAGGCAGCAGCAGCCGCGACACACCCAGACACTGCACCCGACACACTAACGTGTCCCGACACACAGTTTGGAAAGCTCTGGGTTAGGACTATCTTTCTGGTCGGTTATTTCCAATCCGATTAAGCAAAGAGTTCAGGGTACTGTTATTTCTGTCTTTAGCACCAATCAATTCCTCATTCTTTAGCTTTATTGCTACCCTGTAAGTGCAGGAAACTAAGCCACAGGATGAAGGTAAGGATTTCCACGATGCTTGGGGAAGGAAAGGGACAAACTCACCTCTCGTGTGTTCACCAGCACCTACTAAGAGTTGATAAAAAACGTGGAAGGTTCGCTCATCCTTGGCCTGGCGAATGGCACGGGATTTCTCCAAAAGATCTGGGACACTCTGAGTTAAGGATGGCACATACGGACTATTTCTCTTTAGGCACCCAGGCCCACCAAGGCTTGTCCATTGCCCCAGCTGGATCCTTCTGACCCTCTGGGTCTAGAGCAGGGTTTCTCAACCTCCGCAACTTTAAGATGTATGGACTTCAACCCCTTGCTGGCTGGGGAATTCTGGGAGTTGAAGTCCACGCATCTTAAAGTTGTGGAGGTTGAGAAACACTGGTCTAGAGACCTCAGGCCTGCGTTCTCCCATGGTCCAACTTACAAATTCTATTCGCTCACAAGGATACATGTCTCTATATTGGCTCCAACAATGTAGCCAGCTACATCAAAATTAATCCGAATAAATTTACCCTAGGGGTGGAAAAAGAGGTGGGAAAATGAGATAGCAATCATGAGAATGGTGTGGCTTATATAGAAAATTTGTTCGGTATTTTAAATATTTTTTTTTAGATGCCAGTGAACTGCAGAAGCTGGAAACAGATTCCCCATGTCAGGTCAATTAGTAATAGAGTTAGGATCGGTCAATCTTTCCTAAATAGGAAGAGTCGAAACCGGTCACCACAAAAACAAGAAAAACTAACAGAAGGTAATCAAGCAGTGGAATGTGAATCTCACTATTCTGCTTTTCATCGAGGAGGAAGAGAAATCCTTTGTATTTTCCTTTCTTCTCAAAGGAGTGGCTAAAAACCAAAGTTTCTCAAAAAATACAAAAGGAAGCTGAAAAAAGACTTTCAGCAGCAAAACTGGTTTTTCTTCCTAAGGAAATACGGAGTTTGTTGGCATAGCTCAACAAACAGAAGGGTTTCAAAAAGGCATTTATATATTTTGCCCTTTCTAAAGAATGGAATCAAAGAAATGGCAGGTGAAATTGAAGACTATATTTAAAAGGGTTTGCAAGCATAACCTTTTAAGGCTCTTTTGTGCTTTGGAGTATTTAAAGGAGCAAAGTGGGCATCCTCAGCTGAAGCTACCCGCTGCACCATTAAATTCTATCATGCCAAAATATCAGGGCAATTTTTCCAGCTGGAGGGTGAAGGGCAAAAATGGGTGCAATACAGGTAGTCCTCGTTTAACGTCCAGTCGTTCAGCGACTGTTCAAAGTTACAACGGCGCTGGACAAGGAGTACTTACGACCAGTCCTCGTAGTTGCGGCCACTGCAGGGTCCCTGCGGTCACGTGATTCGGGCGCTTGGCAACCAGCTCACAATTACGATGTTGCAGTGTCCCGTGGTCACGAGACTGCCATTTGTGACCTTCACTGCTGGTTTCCAACAAGCAAAGTCAGCGGGGAAGCTGGCAGGAGGTTGCAAATGGCGACCGCATGACTGTGGGACGCTGCAACCACGGGGGATTCGCCTAACGACAGCAACTGGGACTGCCAGAACTGCCATCGTAAATTGGCGCAGTCACATGATGTTGTGCCTTACGACCGCGTTGCTTAGCGACGGAGTTCCCGGTCCCAATTACCATCGGTAAGCGAGGACTACCTGTACTAAAGCCCCCATTTTGCTCCTTTAAACCAATGATGATGCAAAAAAAAAAAAAAGCTGAATCTTACTCCATCCTCTTGAATGATATCATTGTATCATGGTCACATCCTTTGCAGTCATGGACAAGACACCAAGTGCAGCCCTTAGGCCAGAGGTTTGTCCAGCACTATAACAGGACAACACATTTTTATTTTATGTTTGAGGCGGAGTTGCTGGAAGCTAACAGCCAAGCCAAACAAAAGAACAGTGTCCTGGCCCACTTCCTGTCCTTCAAGGATCCTCATCAGCTATAGCTGGACATAACACTGCCTCTGTCAATTAAATGGCTGCACGGTTTAACTTTTTTTTTCTTCAGGAAGAGAAAGATGCATTTTTTAAAAAAATCCAGATTGTCTACCAACATGAGATGTTCTACTTTCAAACTTAAAAACACTTTGGCATTTTCTGTAACTATTTTTGGTTTGGTGGGAGGAAGGGCCTTTTAATTAATAACACCCTAACTGGATCTCTTATATCACAGCTCCAATCTCTGCAGTGTATTCAGGTTGGTGTAAGGGGAGAGGATTCTTCCCTCTGATTGCTGTAAACCAGTGTTTCTCAACCTTGGCAACTTGAAGATGTGTGGACTTCAACTCCCAGAATTCCCCAGCCAGCATGCTGGCTGGGGAATTCTGGGAGTTGAAGTCCACACATCTTAAAGTTGCCGAGGTTGAAAAACAGTGGGTTAGAACGACTGGGGTTTAATGTCCCAGATTTGAAAATATTTTCTATTGCTAAAGATGCTATCTTCTATCTTTATGAAGGTTCTCAGTCATCCAGGTGGAATTGTCTGTAGCTTGAATCATGTCAACTGGATTTCTATTTTCTCAGTGGAGCGAAACGTTTCCACTGAGAAAATAGAAATCCAGTTGACATGATTCAAGCTACAGTATCTTCTATCTTCTGTCTCAAATTCAGGGTTCAATTGGTCTGAAATGGAACGTGCTAAACAGGATTCTCATTCTATAGATTTCTGAGATAGAGGACTAGGGGGGGACTTCTCTATCCACGCTGACTTACGAATCGCGAGGAATTGTCGTTTTTAACCGTTTTTGCATTGCCAAAGGCCTCCAAGATAGGGTTGGCTTGCAGCAGCTGACGCTCCAGTTCACCCTAGATGAAGGAAAAGGGGGGAGGGAGGAGGGAAAAGGGGTTAGCGGCAACCTATGCAGGCCTCTGGCCTAGCAAAGCTTTGGGGCCGAGGAAGTGCTCCGAGGAATTCCAGGGCCGGCCAGGGGGAAGCTGTTCCCCAAAATTACTCACGTAGGAAGCAGGGCTGGAAGTCTATGGGGGATGGGATGGGGGGGAACATGACAAAAGATACAATGGGAAGGCAGAGCAGGGAGCAAGACAGGGAAACAAAAAAGTCAAAGGATTAAATTAGACGATGAACAACGCAACAAGAGCCAAACCACAATAATGTAGGGACGTAAACGGGGGACCAGCACAACAGGAAAGGGGAGGGCAGGAGACCCAGAAGACCTGGCTTCCTTTCCCAGCCCCCGCCCCCTTGAACCACGCTTCTTCCCCAGCGAATGCCGCAGCATAACTCTGGCGAGGAAAGAGGTTCAAGGAAATGACTCTCACAACAGACAGTGTGTGCAGCTGATGATAAAAGCGTTTGACTCAGAAGTGCAACTCTAACAGTAGGTGGGACCGGGAACAGCAGCCAGTAACAGGGACCAGCAATCGGCACTGGAGGAGGGGGGTGAGCAGGGGGGGAAGCTGGCATCTCAGCGGCATGCATCCTACTTTCTTGCCTGTTTGGCGTCATTGAGGTACTCCAGCTGAGGCAGCAAGACAACAGAGGGGGTGTTAATGTCATCTTCCATATGGGAACCACGGCACACACACAAACAACATCCACCGAGAGTGCAGAATTAGGGGTGGACAAGGGGAAAAGATGGCTTTCCATGCAATCAGAGAAGTGGAGCACCCAAGAGGAAAGCTTCGGTAGGAGTTTCTCAACGCATCACGCACCGGAAGTCCCAGGGCTGATGCCAGACGGTTTTAAGGCCCGATACGGGCGGGGAGGGGGGGCTCAGGGGGGCCAATGGTAGATTTGTAGCAACCTCTTTGTGAAAAGGGAGGGAGCAAAAAAGACTCTTCAGGATTCCGGTTGGCCACAGATTATAATCTCGGAAAGGAGATTGCTAGAACAAATGGACTCTCGGCTCCTCCCCCAGCGTTATGTCCACAAGAGGCCAGAACCCTCAAGAAGGAGTGGGTAGCAGGTGCGCAGCTGAACTCTTGAGACTGGGAGGGAGGCAACCACAAGGGCCCCGAGACTATACACGGGAAGAGAAGTGTGATCAGTGGCTGCCATATTGGTGGAGAGGAACGACAAGGAAAGGCCGAGCAAGGACTCGCTTCTTTTAACAAAGGAGACGACAACATTAATTCAAGCCCAACACCGTCTCTCAGTCCTGCCTGGGTGGGTGCCACAGGCATGGCAGCCAAATTCCAAATGGGCAGACGGTGGGTGCGATGAGTGACAGAGGAGGGAAAAGAACTTTTGCACGTTTTTAAAAGGCGCTTCAGGGAATCACCTTTTCACACATTCCAGGGCCGCACGCTGGTGTTTGGAAGAGCTTCCAGGCTGGCCCTGGTTCAAAATTAAAGGTTGGGCTACTTCCTGGGCATCAGGTGGGGGAGCCCATTGGCTCCGCTTCTGGAATGCAAAGCCAGAGCTGGCGAAGGGGTTGCACCCGTCTGCTTTTGAAAGAAACGGTGCCCTTTCCAGGTCTGCAACACAAGGGAGAGCAGGCGACGGCTGCTGTCGCTGAAACTGGATGGGGCTCCGAGGCCACAGGCCACTCACCGGCACATTATGGTCCTTCCGGGCTTTATGAGATGAAGCCACGTGTGCTAAGTACTGGATCACTTTCTTCGTGTTCTCTGTTTTGCCAGCCCCCGACTCACCCCTGCAGAGAACAGACGTCAGATGAGGAAACAAATGGATCCCACCCACACCTCTCCTTCCCAGGGCCAGGCTTAGAGCTGCGGTTTCCACAAAGAGGGAATCAAATTCAGCATTTTACTTTCTGAATTCAGTATTTTTTGCTTTCTGAACCTGTCCCATCAGCAGCATCCTGTCAAAAAGTATGGGCTGGGAACCAGAAGGCCCTGGGCTGCGATTCCACCATGGTCACAAACTCACTAGGAATATTACGGTAATAATACTAAAAACTATCATGGTTACTGGTGCCAAGTAGTAGTTAGACTTGGAATACGGATACCCTTTGGTATAACCTTCGGGTAACCTTTGTCTAGTCACTGTGGTTGAACAGCCTAATTTACAGAGGGGTAAGAAAAAAATGGATATATCTTTGTCCATCAGACAGATGGAATAAAAAAGCAATTTTTAACATTTACCCTCCATCTTAAAGGTTTATTCACAGGGATTGCTGAGTAAAATATGAGAAAGGATTTGGACACTCTAAGGCAGTCTTTCCTAATTATGTAAACTGGGAATTTTTTAATCCCAACACGTTTGGAGGGCACTCAGTTGGTGAAAGTTGAAGGCAGCTATACATGGTCTTCGCTTCTTTATTGATTTGTTTACAATGGGGTCAACTTCACAGCTTCTATCCCAGATTAGAACAACATTTGTAACAAGGGGAGGAAGGAAAATAAATCACTTCTTTCCAATCTGAAGGGAACAAGAAGACTGTAGATGCTGATATGTGGGAAAGACCTTGGGAGACGGGGCAAAGAGATGCAGCCAAGGGAACGGTCAGATAAGAGACAGCCAAGCCCACAGCTGGATAGTGGGTGGGGCAAGGGGCTCAGAAGAGACCCTCCCTAGTTTACAGGCTGTAAAGGAGATTGGGGGGGGGGGAGAACTGTACTTTCAGACTTGCAAGATTCTGTTAATGTAGCTTTACAAAAAAGTAGAATTAGCTTATCTGGTTGTGTTTCCTGTCTGGTCTGGTAAGGCTGACAGTAGGGAATGAAGCTGGCATTTGGGAAACAACATTCTTAAGGCTGCAGGACTGTTTGGACCAGCTTCTGTACAGCATTTCTTACAGGACTAAAACAACAGACTGGTCTCAGAATTGCAGAGTGCTTCTGATCCAGCTGTAATTGCACTTTGGGCCACCAAGGTTTCTAGAGCCTCTGATAACACCCCTGCAGAACAATGGGCACAGAACAATTTCTGCCCTCCCTCCTCTGACCACCTCCTTCTACAGCCCCTCCCCACTTCAAGCAATACTCACGTGCATAAGATCGACTGATCCTCTCGATCTGGAGAGTGGGGGCAAGAAAGAGAAAACACTCAGACCAAAATTGTTCCCATTTCCTGAAGACAACTTCCCTCCGCAAGAGGGCATCAGAAACACGCATGCAGTCGTCCACCCTTTGTTCACCAACCACAAAACGCTAGACCTCATCACACCACTCTCTCTCTATCCATCATACACCCTAAAATTACACATTCTTCTCCTTTCTGGTTCCGTCTGGAATGGGGAATTCTTTAAACTTTTCCATTCACAGCCCCCCACCCCACCCCCTTTGCCTCCCACAGCACAGAGCAAGGCTGGGTAACCTAGTTTTAATCAAGTGGATGTACTTCCTAGAGAGCAAGGAGGTCCAATTGAGAGAGAGAGAGAGCAGGGCCTGAGTCAAAATTGGAAAGGGCCATCTAGGTTTTCTTTTTCAGGCCAACTCAATTTCTCTCTCTTATTCTCTTCTTCCTCTTGGTTTCCCCCACAGCATGTTTCTAGAGCTGGGAGCGAAGCTTCTCAGCAAAGGCTCACAGAAGACTTTTGAAATTAGGCTGAGGGTCACATGGAATCAGGGCCAGCCCCCTAGGTTGTACTTTGCCCATAGCTGACATACAGCAAAGCCCCCCATGGTTCTTCCAGTGTGTACCTTGTAGCATGCTTCGGTAGGCAGTCTCAGAGATGGCATAAATGTGGGGAGGCATCTCATGCCGTTTCTTGCCCCGATACATCTCCACAATCTGTTCTGTGTAGATGGGCAAATTCTTGTAAGGGTTGATGACCACACAGAAGAGCCCTGAGTATGTCTGCCATTGGGAGGGAAGACAGAAAGGCACATCAGAACAGTTCCCCAATGTGACCAGAGCATCGTTTTGTATGCGCACCTTCCTGGGTTTTATAGCTTGCAATCGATCACTCTCCCTTCTTAGGCTGCTGCTTCCAAAAAAAAAAAAAAAAAAAAAAGCATTTGAAAAACAGAGTTTCTTTTTGCTTCAGGAAAAAGTGAAAAAAAGTCGGAAACAAGAGAGAAGCTAAGCCCACTGCCTGCGGTTTTTAATGATGAAGCATGACAGTGACCTAATTCACACATCGCATTGAGCCAGACAGGCCATTTGTTTGGGTTCATCTTTATGCAAACCCAGACTTTTTGGTTATTAATCCATGGCTTATAGCTAAGCATTATGCATGGATTAGGGCACTAGAACTTTTCACAAGCAAAAGCTTAACGTGATGTGTGATCTCAACCAGACAGGGAGTTGGATGCTGTACATAGCACCTAGCGCCCAGTTCCCGTAAATTGCAGCCAAGAGAGGGAATGTCTGCTTGGAGGGCAACAGCGGTTCCAGCCCTGAGCGGTTTTCCCTACTGCTGAAGTGAAAAATCAATGGGACACTTCCTGGCCAGCCTTTCCAACCCTGGATACCCGCTGGAGGTACTGCGCTGGCTGGGGAATCTTGGAACGTGATCCACAGATCTCAAGGATGCTTCAGCGAAGACATCTGGTGCAGGACGAGAGCAGTCTCTCTCTCTTTGAATCCCAAGAAAAGACGGAGGCCAAAAAGTAGCACCTCCTCTAGAATTCACCCCCCAAAACAAAACCTACTGAGGCTTCTTGGTAAGGCCCTCAGGATGTATTTACCTTTGAAAAAATTGCGGGCATAAGAAGACTGTTTACCAACGTCCCAAGAATGAAGGAACGTGCAACCTCCTGGTGGCCAGAGAGGAGCAAAAGTCATCTGGGCAGGGGGAAGATGCAAAATGAGTGGGGGGCATGTCATTAAAGGTTTTCAAGGGGAGGGAATACGTTGTTTCTTGGTTCTTTTTAACTGTATCCCGCTGTTATAAGCATCATGCACGTAAAGCTGTACTATAATTTTCATAAACTTCCTACCTCAGGGTAGTAGAAAAGCAACATTGGGCATTAGGGAATGGGGGGTTACAGGAGCCACAAAAAGGGATTGGGGGTCACTGTTCACCCCTGTAGTAAAGGCTGGTTCCAACAAGCTTTCATGCACCAATGCCCGTGGATTTCCATAACCTGAATCCAGCCGTGCAGTTTCGCTTTTGGCATACTACTGCAAGCCTACCTACTTTCCAAGCGGGCTTTTAGCACCATGCCAACAGACAGATTTTGTCCATTTGACCTCGGTCACCTGACTCCATCACCATTGGCGGACAATAAGGGAAGCATGTAGAACTGACCTTCCCCAGCCTGGAGTCTTTCAGGTGCCCTGGAATGTAACCTCCCATTATTCTGTTAATCGTACTGCCTGAGGATCATAGGAATTGAATGTAACAGGAGCTCAAAAAGTAGGGGAAAGATTGCTGCCGTCTGAGGCTGACTGAAAAGGCCACTTGCTATGGGCTGAAATATCTGGGAAGGGTCAGCCTGGACAGCAAACTGTAAAGAACTGTCTGGAATGACAGGAGGGCAGGTGCAAATTGCACTGCAGGAAAAACACCAAAATTGGTGGTCAAAGAAACTGCCAGGGGAGGCTGAGGAATCCCCTTCTCAGTAAACATTTTATTTTCTTTCATCTTAAAGATAACTTCCTTCCGTGAGGCTGAATCACGTAGAAGTATGCTGCCTCTTAGCAGAAGGCAGAGTACGGGATCTGCGGTGGAGTCTACGAAGGAGTGCGTTGTTGCTGCGGCTGACGGTGCCCTTGGGAGAATTCATTTCACACCCTGCCTACAACTCCTGTTCTGGCTGAACAGGTCTAGTCCGTTCCCCACCCCGATACCCAGCGACGGGGTGGAGAAGAGAGGCAACAGGGGGAGAGCAGGCACTGAGCTGTCTGCGAGTCAGAGATGACGTACTGTTGAGGGAATGCTTTGGCACAGTGCCTCCCAGGGTAGCCTATTGTGCCCACTTGGGTGCCAGGGAAACCAGCAGGACAGAAGAAACGCATGTCCCCTTCTCCTTCCCTTTGAAAGGAGCTCTGCATGACGGGGTGAAGGAGATTCAACTCACCCTTTCTAGCGTCATTGCACAGAAACACACACACACTTTACAAGCTGGGACAAAAACCCAACTTTCTGTCCCAAATCATCTCTTCTCCCTCAGTCCTGACGTCTGCTCAGAATGAATAGCTTGCATCGAAACAAAGCTGCATCCCACTCAAGTGGGCAACAGTCCTTTGGGACAAGCCAACACACTCATAGGGGTTTTTCAGAGTAGTGGGCACTCTGGCTCCAGTCTTGTTTGTTTCAGCAGGTAGAGCCTAGTTGTCACCACTGGAATGGAAAAAGGTATAGAACCACAGCAACATGGTTTTATCTATCAGCACTTCAGAGTTTAAAATCTGGAAGTTTCCTGTTTAAGGTATCTTGATGGATACCAAGAGTTTTGGACAACATAATTCCTACCATGACATGCAACTGGCCATGTTGGCTAAGAATTGAAGTCCAAACCATCTGGATAATTGGCTGGTGTATTCCTGAGCTAGGACATCTGAGAGAGAATTCAAAAAATAATGATATTTTATATTTTGTGTATTTGTTTTAGGACCGGTTTTGTATTTTAATGTTGGTTTGGTTGTGAACTGCCCAGAGTTCTCCTTGTGGAGAAGATGGGCGGTAATATAAATTCAATAAATAAAATAAATAAATAAATAAATAATAAATAATAAATTCCTGGATTACATGTGATGGAATGTGCCCCTGAAGAGGAGGGTGATGTGATGGAGCTGGGAGCTGAGGGGGGAGAGAGTGCATTCCAGGCTGATAAGTGTTCGCACGGCTTGCACAGCTTAGGGAGTGTGGGGGGGGGGGCGAGGAAGAAAATTAGACTAGCACCATCCTAGATTCCCAAGGGTATTTTTCCCCTTAGCTCGGTTTAGGAACCTTTAGTCTGGCAAGATTCTGTGTATGGTAGGAACAATAAAGAGACTAGAGTTGAACTTCAGCTCAGCGTTGTTTCTTCGCCAATTTCCCTGACAACACACTTGGAATTAAACAGGGAGATGAACGGTGTTAAGTCGCTCTTAGTTAGAAGTACTAGGAGGCTGGACCACAGAACCCTGGGTTTATGTTCTGAGGAAGACGCAAGTGGTTAAAAAAAGTGTGTGAGAGACAGGAGGGGAGAGAGGGATGCATAGAACTAGACCACCCCATAAGCCAACTCACATAGATAAGACCCGAGTAGTAGCGGTCCTTGAGATTATGCAACACCGAGGCTTCATTGAGGCAGGTCAGCTCCGCCATGTCTTCCACCTTGGTAAATTTGGGTGGGTTCATCTTCTGGATGTCGTCTTTGGCAACCAGCACCTGACGCCCATTCTCAGCAAGTTCCACCAACACCTCATCTCCCCGCTCTTCGCGCAGCCCAGCCGCCTCAAAGCCATGACGTTCGGATGGGACCCACACCAGGCGCTTGGCGGTCCAGTCAGCTTGCGATGCTGGATTGCCCACATGGTTCCGGTCCACAAACAGGTATCTCTCGGCGGTGGCGTCGCCCCGTTGTACAGGGGTCCGGACAGCCATGGCTGGGAAAGAGAAGGGAAAACCAAGGAAAATTTAGGCAACTGAATGGTGCTACAATCTTTAGTCTCAGTCCCTGTGTACCACAATGCTAAATTCTCCATGTCCAGGAAATCTCACAGTTCTCTACAGACTAGCCCTTACCTCTTTTGATTTATCCTTATCATATCAGAATATCCCCAGAAAACAGTCATCTATACTATAACTTTTTTTGACAGGCTTCAGTGATTTTTATGCTTTCGGTTGCTTTCCCCAAACTCAGGAATGCGATGCACAGAAAAATTTGATTGGCCCAAGCAAGAAGCAGCATGAAATTCCTCCTCCTCTTGAGGTGGGAGTGGAAATATTTGCAGCTTTTACTTGACTTCAAAATGTAAACTTGACCCAAGCCTTAGGACTTAGAAATTTCTTGAATAAACATTATCATGCCAACAGAATGTATTTACAAAATAATCACTACGAAATAAATCCTGGGGGTTGGGTGAAGGTGGAGCTCTCTGAAAGCAGTAAAAGGTGTCTGGAGCCAAGAGTAGTCTAGCTGGTAACAGTAGAAAAACTGATCTCCCGGCACATTCTGAATTCAGATATATGGAACAGATTATTTTCCACTTCTTCCATCCCCCGCCCCATGTTTTTAGTTCTTTTCTTAGGCTGGGAGACAATCCTAAATAACAGATTTTCCTGTAATCCTTTTTCATCATCACTTGCCCTTCCCTTTCCATAAAACACAAGCATGGCAAAGTAAGGATTACGTGAAGAAAATTGAGCTAGGCCACTTACATATTTTGTTTATTTGTTTATTTATTTGTTTGTTTATTTATTTATTTAATTTTTATCCCGCCTTTATTATTTTTATAAATGTAACTCAAGGCGGCGAACATACCTAATGCTCTTTCCTCCTCCTATTTTTCCCACAACCAACACCCTGTGAGGTGAGTTGGGCTGAGAGAGAGGGACTGGCCCAAGGTCACCCAGCCGGCTTTCATGCCTAAGGCGGGACTAGAACTCTCAGTCTCCTGGTTTGCCATTGGCTCCTTCCTAGGGCTGAGGGGGACTGGCCCAAGGTCACCCAGCCGGCTTTGATGCCTAAGGCGGGACTAGAACTCTCAGTCTCCTGGTTTGCCATTGGCTCCTTCCTAGGGCTGACAGACAGGGACTGGCCCAAGGTCACCCAGCCGGCTTTGATGCCTAAGGCGGGACTAGAACTCTCAGTCTCCTGGTTTGCCATTGGCTCCTTCCTAGGGCTGACAGACAGGGACTGGCCCAAGGTCACCCAGCCGGCTTTCATGCCTAAGGTGGGACTAGAACTCTCAGTCTCCTGGTTTGCCATTGGCTCCTTCCTAGGGCTGAGAGACAGGGACTGGCCCAAGGTCACCCAGCCATCTTTCATGCCTAAGGCAGGACTAGAACTCACAGCCTCCTGGTTTCTACCCCGTTGCCTTAACCACTAGACCAAGGGTCGGCAAACTTTTTGAGCCGAGAGCCATTTTGGTATGCTCGTGCACATTTTGAAGTGCTCGAGAGCCAGGGGGCGGGGTTTGCGGGCGGGAGCCAATTGCGTGGAAGGGGGCGCTTTGGCGCGCGCTGATTGGTGGAGGCTCAGAAGGAAGGGCGCTGCCACCAATCAGCATCTCCGTTTCTTCTCCAGGGTTCTTCTCCTGTAGAAGAAACAGGGACGCTGATTGGTGGAGGCTCAGAAGGAAGGGCGCTGCCACCAATCAGCGTTTCCGTTTCTTCTCCAGGGTTCTTCTCCTGGAGAAGAAACAGGGACGCTGATTGGTGGGGGCGCCCTTCCTTCTGAGCCTCCACCAATCAGCGTCTCTGTCTCAGCGTCTTCTCCAGGGTTCGCGCCGCTTCCGGAGACCGGCTTTCTGATGTCGGTCGGCAAAGATGGAAAAAGAGCCAGCGTCAGGAGGCCAAAGAGCCAGATCTGGCTCGCGAGCCGCCAATTCCGACCCTTGCACTAGACCAAACTGGCTCACTGGCTATTTTGGAAGATAGATTTTCTATGGATCCTCATTTTGTATGCCATGCTAGAATGGGATCTGGATTTGTGAAAGCAAGAGAATGCTGATGGTGGTAAGGACCATCATGACCATTTAGATATGTACACAAAATATGCAAAATCCAGAAAACATTCTGCATGCACATTCAAACCCATATGACAATCAACGATTTGCTTCCTGGTTGGTTGTGAGAGCATGGCGTAGATCATTATTGTTCCATTCAAAATAAACTGCAGTTAATAGCAGCAAGTGACACAGCAAACGCAGGAAGAAAATATTTAATCTTTTCAATACTTAAGAGCAGCCTTTCTCAACCTTTGGACCCTGGAGGAACCTTTGAAATATTTTTCAGGCCTCGGGAAACCCCTGCACATTCAGGCTCAAGTACAGGCCAGAGGTTACAAAATTATTATATTCGTTTCATGTGCAGGCCTATATAGATGCACTAACGGTGTTCTTAAACTAAAAATAAAGAATGAAGCTTACCTCTTTAACGTGAAGTTGCCCAAATTTGAAATCATTTTTTAAATAAATCATGATCTCCCAGGGAACCCCTAGTGACCTCTCGCGGAACCCGAGGGCTCCACGGAACCCTGGTTGAGAAACCCTGCTTAAGTGTGTTCCAAAGTTTCGTACAGTAAGCAACATCTCCATCGTTATCCCACTTCCCCCCGACCCCCATCCAACTTTTTCATTCCTACAAGTGGAAGAAGCTAAATCTCTTTCCAGCGTTGTGCTCTGGCCACAATTAGCCAAACTCCTCTCAGGAGACTTAACCAGGAAAATGGAAATAGAGTTAAGCATGAACACCAGAAAAACACAGGCTCCAAATGTGGCTAAGGAATTCAACTTGGCCAAGGAAACAAGGAGAGACCTCCAGAAGCCCCCTCGCTGCCTTTTTAGGCACCTAGGAGCCTACTTTCTCCTCCCTAAAAATCCACACCGCTCTCCTTCTCGGCCTGGCAACCAATCTCAGTCCACAGTCTGGATGATGAGCAAGATTTTCCAGCACTCTCCCACCCACCCCCTTTCCAGAACCCTGCTGAGCTCTGTGGCTAAGCAGCAATCTTGCCTGCTTAGCCAGACACTCTTGTTCTCCTTTGGCAGACCACGGGGGTTCCTTCTAGGAGAAGACCCTTGGTTTCTCTTTTGCAGAAACCGAACAGTGGGGAGGACTCTTTGATCATCTCTGCCCGTTCAAAGCAGCCTTACAACTCAACACCTTCAACACCTATTGCAACTCTTTTAAATCTGCTGATTGTCGTCTGCCCAGGATCCAAAGCAGGCGTGCTGACACTCAGAAAAGACACCCGGAGCTCCAACACCAGACGTGTGGGATAACAGATACTCTGCAGGAATGGAAAAGCACTCTGTGTAGGCTCAAAGACACTCACTCCTTAATGCCTTCTCTTACGCTGTAGAGATAACTACAGGGACTAATTAAAAAGTGACTAAAAAGCATAAGCAAAAAGCTTATGCCTAGTCAGAAAAACTGCTACCAAACTCTTCCTGGTTTCCAAACTTTTCATGTTGGTGACACACTTTTTAGACACTCTCTTACAGCAGGGCACAAGGCAGGCACTAGGACCTGCGCAGAATCACAGGAGGTTTGGAGGCAGCCGGGCACAAGGCAGGCACTAGGACCTGTGCGGAATCACAGCAGGTTTAGAGGCAGCCGGACACAAGGCAGGCACTAGGACCTGTGCGGAATCACAGCAGGTTTGGAGGCAGCCGGGCACAAGGCAGGCACTAGGACCTGTGCGGAATCACAGGTGGTTTGGAGGCAGCAAGGCACAAGGCAGGCACTAGGACCTGCGCGGAATCAAAGCAGGTTTGGAGGCAGCAAGGCACAAGGCAGGCACTAGGACCTGCGCGGAATCCTGGCAGGGCTTGGAGGCGGCAGCAGCCGCGACACACCCAGACACTGCAGCCGACACACTAACGTGTCCCGACACACAGTTTGGAAAGCTCTGCTGTAGCAAATCTAAACATGTAGGTTACAGAAGCAAAACCTCCAGGGGTCAGTCCTAAAAAGTTCCAGAACAAATTAAAGAAATTCTTCCCTAGGCAAGTTCTGAGCTGGGTCAGTGCCTTAAAAGGAGAAATCTCTCCGTATATACCCCTGAGGCGGCTTTGGTGCACAGCATCCTTGAGCAACTATCAGCATGCTTGAGCAACTGTTACCATCTCTGTTTCCCACAATGCCCCAACATTATATTATGGCAAATTAAAGTGGTCGTTCCCAACCTCCAGTGCGAGTCATTTCAAGTGGATCTCGGCAGGAGGAGGAAGAGGAGGAGGTTTTGATATAGGGAGGAAAGTCTTCAGAAAGCACATCACTACGTTCTCCTGAAATCTGGCGCAGGTCCCATCCTTTGAATTCCACGCTCGAAGATAACGTGGACTTCAAAAAATATAACAGAGATACTCTTTGATCTGCCTTCCTTCTGATCTCTTGATACCCAGTTTTTCCGGAAGAGACTGCAAGTAACAGGAAAGGTGTGTGCGTGTGTGTGTGTTTGTGTGCACGCACATGCATGGAGTGGAAGTTAAGAGTCTTAGGATAGGAAGGGGGGAGGGAATCGGGGAAGGGCTAAACTGGCTCGAGTTATGGAAAATAACTCGAGATGGGCGGTGATAGAAATTTAATAAATAATAATAATAATAATAAAATGGCTCCAGTTATTCCCAGAAAGACCAAAGGGCGGTAGGCGACACCCTTTGGCTTCCAACCAAGACAGGTGTAGCGCTGAATGTTCCTGCACCTGGCAACCACCTGCTGAAGCTGCCACACCTCTGCCCAGAACCCAAGAACTCCTACCTGCTTTCTGGCTAACACTGGGCTCTTAACCAGAGAAGCCATACCTGCCAGTTGACACAGCCGTTGATTCTTTCTTACCCACAAACGTCCTCCCACAGCTCTGCCAGGGAGCCCTGAAATCACTGTACCTTATTCCCCAACCAGAATATCTTCTCCTCCGCAGAAAGGCTCACTCGTGTTTACCTGGGATTAATTGCTTTCCATATTCCCAAACGCTCACCCAAAAGTCAAGTCCCTTTCTAAATATGTCTATGAAGGTTCTCAGTCATCCAGGTGGAATTGTCTGTAGCTTGAATCATGTCAACTGGATTTCTATTTTCTCAGTGGAAACGTTTCGCTCCTTATCCAAGGAGCTTCTTCAGTCTGAGCAAAGTTGGTAAGGGAATCCTAAATATGTTTCTAGGTCCCTTTCTAAACCTACTAGAATTTTGACCCACACATGGCATTCTGTAATAGCCCTGTCCCTACATCCATTAGGTCCTCCTCCTCCACCCACATGGCTTCTATGCACACTCTGCTTTCCCCCCAGACACCCCACTTTCTTTACGCACCAGCTCTTCCCAGGCTGGTGCCTCTGGATCAAGTAGGGGCAACAACTGACTCTTGGGAGAGTCAGCGTTGGATAGTAGTTTAGGGGTTGGACCAGGAACAGGAAGATCCAGGTTCAAGTCCACCCTCAGCCACAGAAGCTCACTGGGTGGCTTCGGGCTGGTCACTCTCTCTCAGCCCAAACCACTCACAGGGTTGTGGTTATGGGGAAAAACAGGAGGAGCGAAAGTTGTGTACACTGCCTTGAGCTCCTGTATTAAAAGAATGTAAGTCTAACAAGCAGGTCATTCAAGCAGGGGAGTTGAAGTCCCAACATTTCTGGAAGACGGCTACATTTCCACTGTCTTTCCTGGCCTTCTATTATTCCAGTGGAACTCCAACGTTTCCTTTGAAAATCCTAGAGTTTGGATTATTTGATAAACTTGTTTACCAATAAAGTGTGCAAAAATGATGGGTAGGAATGCATTGCCCTTGCACCACTATTACCAGCTCATGAAGGAAGTCACCCCTGCATTCGGGCCCCACCTTTGTGCTCAGAGCAGTCCTGAATCCAAGGCTGCCGATCCCTTCCAAAAGAAACCCCGAGTCCTGAGACCAGCCTCCTTTATGAGCACATTCACACGCCAACTTCCTTCTCCTCCGGGCTCCCAGCACATTCCATGCTGCCTCCCACTCGGTCACACTCCCACCCCACCTCTAGGGATTGGACGAGTCCCAGCCAAACGAGTCGGAGGCGAGACAGGCGCCAAGCTACTCCGAGTCCTGCCCAACAGTGCCCAACCGTGTGGCACTAACAAGCCAGCGGTGCCCTCCTTGGCTCATTAATTTGATGGGCATTCTCAGGGTGAGGCCATTAAGGTGGTGGCAAATAATTGCCTCAATCCTCTTGGGGCCTTAATGGGGGAGTCCCTGGCTTGAAAATGCCCCTCCCCAGTAATCATATATCCTAAAAAAGGAAAGAAGATCCCACTGGGGGGCAGGGAGAGAAAGGGAAGGATGTTTCAGTCCTTTAGGCGTCCTCCTCCAACATGGCTTTCCAGATGCTGCAGAACTACAGTACATTTCCCAGCATTTCACATTATTGGTTATTCATTTATGTATTTATTTATTTATATTTTTATCCCTTTATTATTTTTATAAATAACTCAAGGCGGCGAACATACCTAATACACCTTCCTCCTCCTATTTTCCCCACAACAACAACCCTGTGAGGTGAGTTGGGCTGAGAGAGAGTGACTGGCCCAAGGTCACCCAGCCGGCTTTCATGCCTAAGGCGGGACTAGAACTCTCACTCTCCTGGTTTGCCATTGGGTCCTTCCTAGGGCTGAGAGACAGGGACTGGCCCAAGGTCACCCAGCCGGCTTTGATGCCTAAGGTGGGACTAGAACTCTCACTCTCCTGGTTTATAGCCCATTGCCTTAACCACTAGACCAAATTGGCTCTCAGTTATGCTGGGAATTGTGGTTCATCAGCATCTGGACAGTTGTGTGTTAGGTACAAGCAGCCTAGAGCTCTCACCTCTACTGAATACTGAGATTGGAATCGAAAGATTTCTTGGGAAAGAAGTAGGCCCCAGTAGATAAGAAATTGGAGCTAATTCAGTGCTTAGCTTGATATGAAGCTGATGTTAATTATGGTCACAATTTTTTTAAAGATAATCTAGTGCCGTTTGAATGTTTTTGACTACAGCTCCTACAACCCCTTGCCACTGGCCATGTTGGCTGAGGCTGATAGGAAGTGAAGTCCAAACTGTTGCTGCATACATGCTTTATGGCTCATGACAGACACAGGATTTATACCCATGCAAATGAAACTATGTGCAAATGTGCTGATCAACACATTTGCAGGAACAGGACACCGATTATCTCTGCCCATTGATCCCTGCAAAGACTGATCAAAACAAGCACCCATTTTCCAGCCTGCCCCATGCAAGCTGCTTGTCAATGCCCCACTACAGTCAATGGTGTCCTGGCAGCGCCCGCAATGGAATCACAAGAATGCCCTTGAAAACCCACAACCCAGCTGGCATTGGCAAACATGGCAACCTGATCAGCAAGGATAACTTCAAGACCTCGCCTTCCGGGCACCAAACGGACAAAGTGAAAAACGCAGATGGGCGGTTTTGGACGAAGGAGAAGGAAGAGAGAGAGAGAGAGAGAGAGAGAGAGAGGGAGGGAGAGAGGGAAGGGGATATAATAAATCTTTGGGACATTTGCATTATACTGAAAAATACTGAGCTTTTAGGCCCATGGAGCTGATCTAGCCTGAATCTTCCAAAAGGAAGCCACAAGGTATGGCACCGTGCCCAGGGGTAATCGGTTCCAAATGCGTCTCCTTCTGGGGTGTGGTGTGGGTAAAAAGGCAGAAAACGCAGATCTGGGCAGAGGTGCCAGTTGAAATATCACATCTTCAAAGCTGGTTGAAGATGAGGAGTCAGAAGGGAGTGGTGCCCAGTATTCAAACAGAGAGAGGGGTTGGGTGTCAGGACTCCCGAGTTCTCTTGGGCAGGAGAAGATCCGTGTGAGATCAGAACAAGTTGAGAGGACGGACTTGAGTGGGTTAAGAACAGGAACCAGCATCTTGGGGGCTGAAATTTTGCTATAATTGTTAGTTAAGATAACCACAGGAGTTTGTTTTGCTTGGGATGACTGGAATATTTCTGGCGGGGGCTGCCTCCCCTATTGCCTCAACCTCCAGAAGGCGGTGGCTTGAATTGCACACTCGGCTGGATTCTCATCCACTCACTTAGAGCTCATTTGGGTTAAGAACGATCCTTCTCTGTTTTTCATCTGTCCGAAGTTCTTGTTCCAACAATCGCCCCCACCCCCAAGGAGAGGATGCAACAAATCTCAAAACAATCTACCTGACACCAAACATACCCCATTCCCAAGTGAACTTAGGAGCAACATCTCAGGAGCCTCTTCTTGAACCCAGCACAGTAGCTTCACTCACTCGCCCTGCAGGAGCTCAAGGACTTCCATAGTTATCTTATCTCTGTCTACTCCAGAGATATCCTAAAGGACTCCAGCCATTTCCATTGACCAAGGAATGTAAAACAAGCCTTACCTTTGGTGAGCAAGGCTGGCCAAGTGTGTCATTAAGAGAAATAAGTGAGTATTCCCCTTCCACAAGGTGGGGTGTCACACTCCATCAATGACACTGTGAATGCCAGAGACCAAATGGTAGCTCAACACTTCCCTGCCCTATGGCAGGAAGCAACTGCCACGGGGCAAGCATAAACCGATGGCATCCCACTGCCCCCCCCCATTTGAGTGGCACAAACAACTGTTTCAGCACCCTTGACTTGCTCCCCATTTGGACTACAACCCAACACACACACACATTCACAGACACACCTTTTATGGCTCAAGAAAGATAACCAGGACAGCCATGATCATCATGGCAACTCTCACCCTCCCAGGTCCAAAGGTAGCACTGACAACAAAACATGTTTGCATTTGATGTACGACTAGCATAGATGCCTGGGAAAGAGATAGAGAGCTTAGTGCTTCCTCAGGTTTTGCTCCAGCACATCAAGTTATCTGTCACTGCGCATAAGGCCACAATCCTGATTTTCTTGAACTTTATAGCCTGTTCTTGTTTTCTTTATCTTTTAGATTAAGGCAAAAAAGAGAGATGGAAGAAAAACACTATAAGCACAGCTCTGTATTTTCATACTGTCAAACAATTATTTCACTTTCAAGTTATCTGTTTTCAGACAAAGAATACATGCCCAAGAATAACTAAGTTATTCCAGTGTTCTGTTCCTATAGTACAACACTATGTCAGTTGCCACAGTAGGAAGTAGCCAGTCTGGTCTAGTGGTTAAGGCAACGGGCTAGAAACCAGGAGGCTGTGAGTTCTAGTCCCGCCTTAGGCATGAAAGCCGGCTGGGTGACCTTGGGCCAGTCACTCTCTCTCGGCCCAGCTCACCTCACAGGGTTGTTGTTGTGTGAAAATAGGAGGAGGGAGTATTAGGTATGTTCGCCGTCTTGAGTTATTTATAAAAATAATAAAGGTGGGATAAAAATAAATAAATAAATAAAATAAAGTACAGACTCTCCACTCAATAATTAAATGGCAAACTAGCATTCCCATTTCAAAAATACATATTTAGCCAGACTCAGAGGGCTTATCTTCCATCCTTATGGCCACAAACAGGTACATGACACCTGGCTCCCCAAGGGTGACCATTTCAACACCCCAAGATCCGATTAAAGCAGTGGGAGTCAATTAGATACTCAAGTCAAGCTGATGGTTCTGCCATAAAGTCAATGAACCCTTTTTAGGAACCCTTTGAAGGTACGGCCAGGCCTATAAAATGTGGACTAATTGGATCCTCCATGCCAGTCCACATCCAGATAGGCCTCACAATATATTCTCTGTAGAGCAGGGGTCCCCAACCTTTTTGGTGCCAGGGACCGGTTTCAAAAGACGATTTTTCCGTGGACCGGGGGGCGGGGTTTCCAGGATTTCCGCAGACCGGGGGCAGGGTTTGTGGGAGGGAGCCAATCACACGCACCAGGGGGTGGGGTTTGCGGGCGGGAGCCAATTGCGCGGAAGGGGGCAGGGTTTGCTGGCGGGAGCCCTGCGGCCCAGTTACTAACAGGCCACGGCCCACAGGTTGGGGACCCCTGCTGTAGAGGTCTCACATATTCAGTTTCCTTAAAGCTACATGTACATATGTGTCCCTACAGAGACCAGCTCTTTTCCTTCCTCCCTCCCTCCAAAGTAATCAAGAATCTGAAGTCAGAAAGGCTGCCTTACTCAAGGAAAGGGTGGTGTGATCAACAGCAGCATTTTTTACCATCCCTGTGCTGGCTGAGGATGATGGGAACCGTACGTCAGCACATCTGGGGGCACTCATTGAAGAAGACTGAGGGGATTATAGCAAGAGATGATCCTTACAGATGGGGCCTTAGGACTCCTTAAAAAGGAAGCAAAGAGGGGAAAGGGATAAGAAGTTTTAAGTTTTGAGCTTGAGGTTGTACAGTGTACGATGAAGGACGCACTGAATGCATTAAGGCGGGGGGGTTCAAACTTCTTCAGGCTGTGGACCCTGTTAGTTAAAAAGGAGTGATTCCTGAGAACCCCCATTCAAGAGGTAAAGTTCTAGTGATAGAAAACTGGCTGTGTTTCATTGATTTTTTTCCCCCCTTAGAATCTCATGGAACTTCATGGAGTTCTGGGGTTCCATAGAACGTTTGAAAAACTCTGCATTAGAGCAAGGGGACCCACCCACAGAATGGACTTTTGGAAACGAAGTGGCCGGGAGCCAGGCCTTCTGAATACTCAAGGGCTCTTAGGCTGACAGTCACTATCTTTATAGCTATCACAGTCACAGGCTGAAATAACAAACCCAACTTGAATGTGTGTCACTGGCTGCGAGGACGTGTGTGTCAAGTTTATGTCTGAGAGTGTACAACTTCTGGGCCTGCCCACATGGCTCCTACGCCTTTCCCCCCAGGGGTTACCACAAGCCTGCTAATTGTTTTCCCAGGCAGCCTATTTGACTCCCAAGGGCCCTAAACCTTTCTGTCAAGATCCCTGTTCCATCCAGCAGGGTTGGGGAGGGGGGGAGAGGGCAGAGAGCAAGTTGCTTCCATGGCACTTGCATGCCCGTTGCTGCTGCTGCTGCTATAAATATCAATTGCCTACAACGTAACCGTTTGGTGCTCAAGTCCAGCATAAACAGGGCCTATGGGAAAACCCTTGAGAGACGAAGAAAATCAGCTACTGCAGCTCTCTTCTCAAGTGCCACGTTCAACCAGATTATTTAGGACCCCCTTTAGAAAAAGAAAAATCACTCAGACAAAAAAAAAACCACCCTAAATCAGCATATATCTTCTTAAAGTGACTGGTTCTATCACCTTTCCCACAAAAAGTCTGCCAGCATCTCCAGCCACAGAAATATCAAAAGCACACATCTTATACACTCCCAATCAAAATTTTCACTAGAATATTCGGTTCTTCAAATGTATGGAATCAAACAGCCAGCAAATGTCTCTTAAATAGCACATAAACCTGTTTTGAATAACAAATGTAAAGGAAAATGAAGCTTTAGATAAAAAATAGTCTACTGTTTGAACAAATTTCCACTTTACCATTTCTATGATTAATGAACGTACACTTTTAGAGGGGGTTGCTTAAGGATCACAAACTTCAAAAATCCAATCACGGTCAAAGGTAATCCTTTGCATATTGTTCTCATCCCTTTTCCTTTCAGACACAGCACAGAATGCAAGAGTTTCCACTCTTTTGTCCTTCCATTTGTAGAAACCACCTCTAGTTCATAACAGAACTCTATGCCACATAAAGTATTTCTCTTTAAGGGCCACTGAATTCTTTGTTGCTTTCTCTGTAACAGACCAACACTGCTACCCACCTCCGGAATTCACCATTCTGTTGACATAGCAAGTTCCAAATGCTAAACATTCCAGGATCTGATCTGATCTGTTCTGATTTTGGTGGACATTCAAATAAAATACCTAATTGGCTTAATTAAATTCAGATTTTTTTTCCCCCAGCTGCTTTAAATTAGAGGTTAGACACATGCAGAAAACCTCCAAACCTCAAACCTCAATTTAAGAATGTTCCCCTTTCTCATTCTGGAAAAATACAACTACATTCCTGGAATAGCTGATATTATTTTGAGCACAACACAGTGAAATTCCAACTGCTTTGTTGTGAAACCCAAAGAATGTGTACACCCATCACACTTTGCTACCATGGGGTGACTGGTCCATGGGTAGTCTCCTTATTACATGCCTGAACATGGCAGATATATAAATGTAGACAGTGCATGCAATGTCATATGGTTTTCGGGGTTTTTGCAAAGAACAGCAGCACAAAGTCTTTAAACCAGGAAGCCTGTCCTGGGCTACTTGGGAGTCCACAGCCAGGCCAAACCTCCTCTTGCCAGTAAGTCCTGCAATATGGATACTGTAACATAACAGCAGCTGTAATACCGTTCTCCTTTGTCATTTCCAAATACCTCCAAATGAAGTCCCCTTCCGAGATGCCAATTCACTTTATGCCAACATCTCTTCTCATTAATCAAGCTTCATAATTAGACACAGTGACCCACTCAGGAGGCAAAAAAAAAAAAAAACTTTATAAAGAAGAAAGGCTTGCCCTCATAAAGGTATGTTCTCCCTGGCAAGCACAATTACTCCCACCCCTTCACAGCAGTGGCATTTTTTATGCTACCAGTCACCAACTGAACGAAGAGAAAGGAATGTCTATCCGAAAACCAGCAAAGCTCAGAAGGAAATCCAGGCAGGGATGGAAGAAGGAGAAAGCTTTCTCAAAAAGGACTCTGCAGAAACACTCTTGAATTCTTCCCTAATCTTCAGCTAACATGGAAGCTGCAGTCTGAAACGTCTGGAGAGTGCCAGGCTTGGAGAGGAAGATGAGATGCACAATATCTAGAGGCTATCTGGTTGGGGGAAGCGGACTGAGATGGCTAGTGAAACAGACACAATCAAGTAGCAGAGCTAGGAACAACTAGAGGGAAGGGAATGAAAGGCACAGATTGATGAACAAAAGCTAGGCATCTACCTAGACAAACGAGGGCAAAGGAAAGCAGGTGCCCAGTTTCCCTAAGGGGGCATCATGGGTCATAAAACTGTGACTGAATACAAGCTGACTGGTATTTTCTAGCTCATCACATTTTCAGGTGAGGTGGATGGGAAAATCTTAAGCAATGTGGATTTTTAATTATGGGAAGGAACAGAAAATCATCTGGGCTGATTTCTCTACCAAGTGCAATGCTAGATGCCACCTTTTCTGCCCTCTGAGGGATTTAATTAAGCTCACCCCAATTAACTGAAAAAGACACACCTTTGCACAATCCATCAGCAATTTAATCTTTCATGCTGTAAAGACAGATTTTGCGGACGCAGAGGCTCCCCCCTCGCCGCTTCTCCAGACGCTCCAGATTCAAGAAAAAAAACCCAAACAAAAAATCCATACAGAAAATTTAAACAAAAAAAAGGAAGGGGGGGATAACGAATAAGCTTTACGGTACCTTAGCAGATCGCCGAGTGATATCCCGACGCCTCCAAGGCCCAGCCGCAACTGAGCTGCCACTGGCTAGGGGGAGGAGTCCGGCCGATGTAGCCCCGCCCGCCCCGCCCAATCGGAGAGGAGAGGGTGTGGCCGCAATGCTGCTCTGAGGGGGAATCTTGACTGCAAGGAGAGAAGCTTGAAAGGGCAGACCCGCACACCCCTTTGGGGGGGGGGGAATTGACTGACAGGAGAATCCGCCAACCACAGGAAGCAGAGCGGAGGGGCCCTTTGAGAAGCTGAATGGGCTTCTTTATGTGGGAACTGATCGGTGAGAGGACGGGAGGGGGAAGGATGAATGAAGCCCATTGTCTGCTGGGGGGGGGGCTAGGATTACGTCAGAGGCCAGACCCTCAGGGGAAGAGGGGGAAAAAAGGAAACCAGGAGTCCTGCATTCTCTCCTTTCCAGTCTTAGCCCTCCATCAGGACCCTCCCCCAGATCAGCCGCTTCTTCAGTCGCAGGATCAGAGATTCCCAAACTCCGTACTTCGGGGGTGAAAAAAAACTAGCTGCGCAAGAATGACATCACCAAAGGCTACCTCCTAATTGCAGGGGAGTCTGCTTGTTGCATCTCTGAATGAGTGCTGCTGGATTGCTGATTGGCTTCTTTCACCAGGCAGGCTGTAGTACCACATCTTGATGCTTCTGACTCCCTTAGCCTCTCTCCGAAACTCAAGCTAGCAGGAAAATTGGGTTCAGGTGAATCTCCCTGTTACAGCTCCCAGGTTGGGTTCATGCAACAATCTCACTGGGCTGGCATGAGGTTGGATATGTGTGGTCCAGAGTGCTGTGGGAAACCCAGGTGTTGTCTTAGCGTATTGGGTGAATCAAGCTATCATGACTCTGTTTTGGTTCTGGGATGTAACATGTTATGTGAAGGTAGTATTTTCACTTACTGTCTTAAGCTTAACATGTTGGGTGAATGCAGTCACCGTCTATCATAGTCCCAGGACTCCTCCTGATCAGGAATCATGTGCCAGTTTGATAATTTGCTCAAGAACAAGGCCTGTTACACTCTAAAAGTAAGCCCACACATATACAAACCAGGTCGAGTTTTGACGGCGCTGTTGAGGCCACCACCCTGCAGACGTCCTTGTGCTGAATGTGCGTTGGCAGGTGAGAGTCCCTTCAGCAGTCTCACAGCTACACTGTGGGTGCTGAACTGGCAGGAAATAGATTTCTGAATACAATTCAGGTGCTGGTTCAACCTATTAGTCTTAAACTGCTTGGGTCCAGGCTACCTGCAGGATCACCTCTTCTGAACAGAATCTGCCTATCCTGTTCAGTCAGCTCAAGAAGACCTGCTTTGGGGTCCTCTTCTGGAAAAGTTAAGGGAGCAGGTCCTCCTAAGTAGGACTTCTTATAAGGGTGACACATCCCTCTGGAACATGCTACTCTCCAAAATTCAGATGGCTCCCACAATTTTAATATTCTGGAAAGCCTAAAGATCTGGCTTTTCTGTAGAGCATTTGGATCCAGAGATCTTTGTGGTGTGGAGCCATCAAATCTTACTTTAATTCTACTTTTAATGTTCATGGATAATGTTAATTTAAATAATATTTAATTTGGGCTATTATCCGTTCACTGTTTTCTGATGTACTTGCCAAAGTCACTGGAAAGGGGGGATGCCATCATGGAAACAAACAAACAAACAAAATAAGTAGGATTTCTGTCAAGAGCCCAGTTCCGATGGAAAAACCTCTTGTACTTGATCTTCCAAAAAGCTTTTGGCAAAGTCCTTCATCAAAGGCTCTTAAGCAAACATCACCACCACAGGATGGCTTTTCTTATGAACTGGACAGAAAGCAGAGGGAAGGAATCAACTGACATTTCCCAGAAGGCAGAGATGTAAGAAGTGGAGTTTCCCCACCACTATCACATTGTTTACATCTATAAGTGAATTGCAGGCAAGAGTGAAGCTGTGAAATGCAGCCGTGTCTGCAGCACATCAAGATGATAGCAAAATGATGACACAGTAGTGTTGATGTCATCACACAAATGCCAATCTTACGTACATGTGTCTCCGTGTCTGATGCAAGTACAGTATGTAAGTTGTGGCATTTATATGATGATCTACTCACACATGTGTTACTATTTGCTCCTCCCTGCATACAACTCTGGTGAAAGGCTGGGTTTATAGGTTGCATCACTACCCTTGGTCCTTGTTCAAATAATCATGTGGATGTGCAGGAAATAGTAAATGCTGTCAAAGATTTGGCTTTGGCACAGTAAACCACACATCAGTTTTAGAGAGATTAGTTGAGGCATGCATGTATGCATGCAAAAAACAAGGTGATGTGAATAAGCCTTCACACCCACTCCTACACACACACACACACTATCAGATATATCTTAAGTAGAGTGTGATGCATAAAAGCTTATGCTGCAATAAATCTGAGAGTCTTTAAAATGAGACAGACCGGATTTTTTCTTCTTCCTTTCACTGACCCTTTTGCCAGCGCTATTCTGCCCTCTTGTGGTAGATGAATGTCCAACTCCATCATGCCAAGGTCACGCTGGCAGTGATGTAGCAAAAGTCCACCGGAGATGACCAAACAGAACCACCGTAAATGAAATTAGCTGGAGCGAGGCCGAGAGGAAAGGCTCCCCGAGCTACTTTTAGAGATTGAAGTGACTCGACAAATCGGCCTGTGATCGCTTTCCCATCCAGAGCGATGAGGCACGCTGGAAGACCTTTGCTATATTTGTATGTGTTGATGCTGCATTCAAAGTTCATGAGCAAAAAAAGGAAAAGTGGAAACTTTCTCAAGTCTCAAAGAGGAGGATGCAGTCAACATGTCAAAGGAAAGATGATGAGGTACACCTTATAAAATTTACAACATGAACTGTTCTAGGAGTAAACAAGCTTTTAAGTTACAGGAAGAGAAATTTCATCCCATAAAAGTTCATTTGTTAAGTCTTCTCTAAGAAAAACAGCTCTAATTTATCCGATTCTTTTTTCTTTGCTCTCTCCCTCCTTAACTCCTGAAACCTCATTCATAGCTAAATCAAGCCTGGAAACTCATGGCCCTCACGGAGAGTTGAGATAGTATTGACTAAAATAATTATTGTATCAGAGAATTCAAAAAACAAACATGATGTACAGTACTACTGAGAAAAATACATTTTGGTCAACACACACACACACACACACACACACTTCCCAAAACATTGTAAGTGTTTCTCTGGAACAGAAGGAAGTGAGAAATCCATGTAACTTGTAGTCTTGTGAAGTGTTTCTCAACCTTGACAGCTTGAAGATGTGTGGACTTCAACACTCAGAATTCCCCAGCCAGCGTGCTGGCTGGGGAATTCTGGGAGTTGAAGTCCACACATCTTCAAGTTGCCAAGGTTGAGAAACACTGGTCTGGTGTGTCAGACAGTATTAATGATAGTACTATACTTGATCTCAACTAAAAGGCCAAAAACCTTATGGCTGTAATAAAGGTTTGAGTTGATGTGCTTAATGGTAGTACAATAACTTATTAAAATGTATTCCATAGCATTAATGTTAATTGTATTTGTTTTTCCTATTTAAGAGGAGAAATAATTGCCCTGAGTAAGATAATTGCTAGTTCCAATCTTCTAATCCTATTTATTTATTTATTCAATTTTGGCACCACCCAACTACAAACTGATTCTGGGCAGCTTACAACATAAAGAAAACAAGACAGAAATACAATAAGGTAAATAAATTACAATAAAATGAATAAACAAGATGGAAAATCCAGACAACCAACCTAAACATATACAACATATGTCAAACGTATGTCAAACAAGAGGTTCCATCCACCTTACCCCAAGGCCTGGGAGAAAGCCAGGTCTTTAAAGCTTGCTGGAATGCCGTCAGAGTGGAAGCCATCTGGATTTCAGGAGGGACCTCATTCCAGAAGACGGAAAGATGACACTATTTAATCAAGGGGACCTGGAATGCGCCCACTCTGATGGCTCATAGTGGCCAGGCAGAAACCACGGGAGATCGGTGGTCCCTCAAATAACTGGACCGTATTCCATGTAGGGCTTTCTAGCTGATAACCAGCACCTTGAATCACACCCAGAAATATGTATTAGCAACCAGTGCAGTTCGTGAAGCAGGGGTGTCATGCGGGCATGCCGAGGCAAGTCCACCATTGCCCACGCCGCTGTGTTCTGGACCAGTTGAAGTTTCTGAGTGGTCTTCAAGGGCAGCCCATTGTAGAGCGCATTGCAGTAGTTGAGCCATGAGGTGACAAAGGTGTGAGCGACTGTCTGGAGGGCTGCCCAATCCAGGAAGGGGCACAACTGGCGCAACAGATGGAGCTGTGCAAAGGCCCGCTTGGCCACAGCTGCCACCTGCTCTCTCAGCAGGAGCTGTGAGTGCAAAAGGACCCCCAGATTATAGACAACTCCTGAATGGGGAAGTACAACCCCACCCAGGAGTAAAGATGGAAGACCCCCAGAGGCAGGAGGTTCCAACAACCACTGCCACTCCATCTTGGTAGGATTGAGTTGGAATTGGTTTTCCCCATCCAGGCCCACACAGCTTCCTGGCATTGGGATAGGGCTTGGCTGCCCTGGGGTCAAAAGATATAATTGGGTATCATCAGCGTATTGATGATAACAGGCCCTCACCTAGAGATATCATATAGATGTTGAACAAGAGGAGAGAGATTGTCAAGCTCTGTGGAACACCACAAACGAGGAGCCTAGGGAGCAACCTCTTCTCCCTAACCAACACTGACCAGAATTGACCCCAAAGGAAGGAGGAGAACCACTGTAAAACAGTGCTTGCAATTCACAAACCCTGGAGCATGTCCAGAAGAATACCATGGTCGATGGTATCGAAAGCCACTGAGACACCAAGGAGCACAAGGGTGGACACACCACCTCCATCCCAGCTCTGCCACAGGTCATCTACAAGCGCAACCAAGTCTGTCTCCATACTGAAGTCTGGCCTGAAACCTGGCTGAAATGGGTCTAGATAATCCGCTTCCTCCAGGGTTCTCTGCAACTGCAGTCCAACCACCTTCTCAACTGTTGTTGTTTATTCGTTCAGTCGCTTCCGACTCTTCGTGACTTCATGGACCAGCCCACGCCAGAGCTTCCTGTCGGCTGTCGCCATCCCCAGCTCTCACACGGTCGAGTCCATCACCTCCAGAATATCACCCATCCATCTTGCCCTTGGTCGGCCCTTCTCAATAACCTTCTCAATAACCTTCCTAAAAAAGGAAGGTTGGAGACAGGACAATTGTTATCTAAGATAGTTGGGTCTAGGGACATGCCACAAATAGGGAGGCCTTTATACAATTTTTACACATGAGTCACAATTTCTGGTACAGAGCGTAAGGGTGTACTAATTACATAAGGGTTAAGCCGAATGTTAAAATAGGGACATGCAAAGCAAATACTTGGTGTTTAGCTAAGGGTAAATAACGGTGAGTGTTTATCCTAAAGGTGTGTAATGAGGTGATCGATACGACTTGTGGTTTCCATAGCAAACGTCAGCTTCTGTGTTGTTTTTGAGTGTGGGAAGGGTCAATTAATCCAGTGCAATAGCAAAAGAAGACATCAATACATTCTAGCAAATATTTCTACCATATTTGGGATTAAAATACCTTTTAGAAGAATATCATTTCTCTGATTGTGTGAATTGTGATGAGGTGCTGTTCTATTCCAGCGATCCCCATCTTTCCTCACAAAATATGTTAGGCTCAGCTGCCTACATCTTTCTACTTCTGCCTACTGAGGAATTTAGGCCTTGTTGTAAGAACAAATTTGGAGCATGTGAAGCAGAAAAGGCTTGTCCTACACACATATGCTTCTAGCTTTCTCTCCTCAGACCTTTCTCTGAACTTGGGAGGGTATACTGAGATTTTTATTTATTTATTTATTTATTTATTTATTTATCAAATTTATTCCCCGCCCATCTCCCATGCAAGGGACTCTGGGCGGGTTACAACAAATTATGTGAGATTATGTGTGTTGGAGAAAACCAATGTGTGAGAACCAACCAACCCGCAGCACCGTTCTTCCTTCTCTGTTTGGGTCCATTCCTCTACTCAGTCAGGACACAGATTAAAAGTCTCCAAAACTTTATTACGAGTCTGCAGAGTCTTCGCGAGACACGCAAGGACTTGTTAAGTGACGTTCCCAGGTGAAAGACTCTAAATCAGTGTTTCTCAACCTTGGCAACTTTAAAACATGTGGACTTCAACTTCCAGAATTCCCCAGCCAGCATGGCTGGCTGGGGAATTCTGGGAGTTGAAATCCACATGTCTTAAAGTTGCCAAGGTTGAGAAACACTGCTCTAAATACACATACAAGCAAGGTTATATAGTCAATTTCACACACGCCATTTCAAACGGTGCAATCACACTGGCTAATCCACATTTGGTCATTTACACATTGCTAAGCAAGTGGAAAATCCCCCCAAATTCTACCTTTGCGCATGTGTACAATAGTGACATTTCCATAGCCCTCACATTTCTAAATGTGGACCCCAGCCCCAAATGGTTGCCTTCCTATTACAAATGATAAATCTGAGGGCAAGGATTAGCCATACTATTAATCTCTGTAAAGTGTTTTAAGAGCCTTTATATATTTTTTAGCTTAGCAGTGGAGGAAGAATAATACAAGGGCTTGATAGATATTAAAAATGAATGACTTCTTTGTTTATAGAACATGATCACGGAAAACATATGGCTGTTTCCCATTCGATACCTTCCAGTCATGTTGGGACCACAACATCCAAGGTTCTTCAGCCAGGCCAGGCTGCTGGGGAATTCTGGGAGTTGCAATCCCAGCACATCTGGAGAGCATCAGTGTAGGAAGCTGATGTACAGCTGGAAGAAGCTGATGTATAGCTGGGAGCTGATGTACAGCTGCTAGGCTCTTCCTTTGAAAAGGAACGTATTGGCCCATTGCACAAGCAGAATCTGATGATTCGGATGAGAAAGCTCTGCATATGCCATTCTGATGTCATCCCCAGCAGAACCTTGAAATCCTCTGATTCCTACTGCTCACATTTAGCCATGCTGCTCCTAGGAGTTTCTTTGCTGCTGTTTCTGGTCTGGTTTCCCACAAGAATCTGGGCTTGCTTACAGTGTGACCCGCAGTTTAAGAGCAGTGTGGCTAAGCTCCGGACCGACGTTGTTCCAAAGAAGATACGGGACACTCGCCTGAAGACACGCGCTGAAGTCCTCCTCAGCGGTCTCGAAGGGGATTTTTTTCTGCATTACGCCACCAGCCAGTTTTCAGGATTGGCAGGTACGACTCTGTGTTGCTTTGCCTACAGGTCAGCCCTGCACTCTGGGCCTTGGCTCATTTGGCTAGAAGATGAACGCAGAGCCCTCTTGCTTCAGCAGCATAAAGGATTGAAATGTCTTTCTGTTAACTGATACGATGTGCTGCTGAGAAAATGACATTCCGCCTGCCCACCCTCCTCCAGCAGGTTGTGAATTGCAGTATGAAATGTAGTACATATTGCTACTACAGTGTCTTCTTCTGCCTAGCGTTTTCCCGCAGGGTCTGCTTTTCGGATCTTGAAACACCACTTTGTCTGATCATCTGCATCCTCAGGGCATAGCCCATCAATTTGCATGTCTATTATTATCTAAAATAATAATAATAATAATAATAATAATAATAATAATAATAATATATTATCTAATATTGCTACTACAGTGTAGCACAGGGGAATCACAGGTGGCTATTGGCTAGTGCATGTGGCACCACTGGTGATGTTCAAGGTCTTCCCACCTACACCGTTTAATGATCGAGATCTTAAAAACAGTAACCCTGCCAGGACTGAACCCCCTTGCACAAATTTCCATTTCTATGATCACCCCTTCATCTTTATTTTCTGTTCCTTGATTTTCCCCATCCCACCCCTTCTAAGAATAAGGTCAGGCGTGGCGGGGGGTGGTGGTGGTAGAAAACAAGATTTCATGTGATGCTGAATTTGGGAGTCTCCTGGCTGTGGGGCCATGAGTCTGCATCCAGTGATTCATCCCTGGAAACACAACTAGTTAGAAGAATTGACTGAAGAAGCTCCTTGGATAAGGAGCGAAACGTTTCCACTGAGAAAATAGAAATCCAGTTGACATGATTCAAGCTACAGACAATTCCACCTGGATGACTGAGAACCTTCATAGACATAGTTAGAAGAATTGTTTCAAGGTATTTTTTTTCTTCCTGGACAGGCTGATCTATCCTAGACCACATCACTGCAAGAGTCCTTCCCCCCATTTTTAAAGAAAAGAAACCCCCCACAATGTCAGCATTTCAGGAGTCAACTCTCTTACAGTGTTTTTTTTTTAAGTTGCTGTAGCATATTGAATGAATCTTTATTACAGCCAAAGGCCAGAGATAGACGGTATAACTTGAAACAGCTAAAAAATAATTAAATAAAAGCAAAATAATACAGGCAATTGTAATTGTTGATATAAAAAGTATGTTACAACTGTGGGAGACCTTTCACCAGTTGGTGCCTAATTTTCACGGCTGCTGCACAGTATTTTGCTAGGACCTGAGCTATAAACGATTCACAGTCTAAAAAAAGGATGAACATATAAGCGTTGTCAGATCTTCCAGGGTACTGATATAAAAGAAGCAGGATATAGGCATTACAAATATCTCTATAGATCAGGGTTTCTCAACCAGGGTTCTGTGGCACCATCGGGTTCCATGAGAGGTCACTAGGGGTTCCCTGGGAGATCACAATTTATTTAAACAATTATTTCAAATTTGGGCAACTTCACATTAAAGAGGTAAGTTTCATTCTTTATTTTTAGTTTAAGAACACCGTTAGTGCATCTACAGTATACAGGCCTGCACATGAAACAAACATAATAATTTTGTAACTTCTGGCCTGTATTTGAGCCTGAATGTGCAGGGTTTCCCCGAGGCCTGAAAAATATTTCAAGGGTTCCTCCAGGGTCAAAAGGTTGAGAAAGGGTGCTATAGATGGTACAATAAAATAATACATGTTGGATTGTTCAAGCTCTAGCTTGCTTATTGTTTTATTTTATTTTATTTTATTTTATTATTTTATTTTATTATTTTATTTTATTTTATTTTATTTTATTTTATTTTATTTTATTTTATTATTTTAATTTTATTTTATTTTATTTTATTTTATTTTATTTTATTTTATTTTATTATTTTATTTTATTTTATTTATTTTATTATTTTATTTATTTTATTTTATTTTATTTTATTTTATTTTATTTTATTTTATTTTATTTTATTTTATTTTATTTTATTATTTTATTTTATTTATTTTATTTTATTATTTTATTTTTTATTATTTCTGCCCACCATACTTGATACACTCTTGGCAGCTTACACTCATCAAAGTCCAATAAAACATCCATGGTGGTACAAAACCCCTGAGAGCAACCAGAAAATGGAGTCAAGCAAACAAACACTACATGGCAGCATTCCTCATTCAAAGGATTTATTTGAAGGGAGCATCAGCCACAGCCAGTTCCTTGGTCTCCAACATGGGTGCGTCTGTGCAGTACAACTATTTTTTCCCCGACCGTGTGTATAATTATTACTGGATTGGATCTCAGCTTAGTCAGTCGTGCTGAAATCAGTGGGACCAGTAAGTGAATCATGATCATGTTCCCAGGGACTTCAGCAGGCCTTTCCTCCCTTAATGGAACCCAGCCCTTGCTGTGATGACAGACAAATTGTCCTCCCCTGTTCTGTGGCTGCTGATTATTCTGTGGGATGGAAAACAGGCAGGTGAGGCTAGGCAGATCATGGCTCTGGGACAAGCCAAGGCCAGTGGCATGGGGGCAGGAGGTAAAGGTGGGGCTGGGGGACATTCTGGTGATGCTATAAATAACTCACAAAGAAGATGTCGCTCTCCCTATTTGAAGACATCAGTCATGAACATTATTCCTGTGCCACCAACATGTGTGGTAATTCTTTAAGAACGAGCCCAGACTGTTTTGCTCAGGATTCAAAATTTGACTCAAGGAGTTAATAGAAAAAGGGGAGAGACATGGAAACTTGAATAGATGAGGAGAGGGAAGGAAAAAAAGAGAAGTGGCACTCCACGTACATTGATAGAGCGGGGAATTAAGTGGGCAGAAGCTCATGCCAAAAGCTTCATTGAACAGGTGAGTTTTTAAAGGGCAGTTAATTGGAAGCAGTGTTCTGCAAGATATTGGATGGTCTGGAAGCTGGATAAAATAGGGTAAGGTAATTGTATCCTGTCACAGGATAAAATCAGCTTTAAGCTGTACAGGGGAGATGGGGAAAATGCTTTTTTTGCACCTCACTCAAGAGCCCTTCTAAATGGACCACCAAACTTGAAATGGCGATTGGGAAGGCATCTGAGATGTCGTGTCATTTTCCACTGTTCTGAGGAGAGAAACGCAAAGACTGTGAAGGGTGCACAGTCCGAGACTCCAAAGACTTCCTGCACCCGAAATGCTTTGAGTGAGACCTCCCGAATGGCTCCAACAACACAAAGACTAAAAGAATAAAATGCAGATGAATAATTCAGGAATTTACAACACTTTCCACAGATGTTGATAGAGGGGAGAAATTATTAATTTAATAAGCTTAAATATACTGTATTTAATTACATTTGTTTTAATTAAATGCATAGTTCAGTTAAATTAAATTTAGACTTTGTCCTGACTTTGTCTTGCACAGCACTTAGAGACGGTGTGTGGCAAACTTGTGTATCTCTGCCATGATGTAAGGTACAAATTAGTCTTATAAACAAAACAACATACCCCAGAAAACTGAAAATCCTAGCTACTTTCATGCACTTTGCATTTACTCCACCCAAGCCTTACTCTTCCCCCCCCCCAGGGAAACTCCACCACTGAAGCCCACCTCTGAGTTACAGTGTACCATACATTAAAAAAAATAATTAAATCTAGAAGTTATTTTTTCAATCTGTTGCCACTGTTTCTCATTCCCTTCTTCCCAGTTAAATCCATGATTGATGCCTTGATCCAAGAGGTGAGGCGCACAACAGAAAAACTGCTTCAAACCCAGCTTACAGGTGAGGATCCCAACACCTATTTGTTATCACTCTATCTCTCTATCTCTATCATCTATCTTTCCATCCATCCCAATCCCCATCTCCATCTATCACAGTGTTTCTCAACCTTAACAACTTTAAGATGTGTGGACTTCAACTCAACATGCTTGCTGGGGAATTCTGGGAGGTGAAGTCCACACATCTTAAAGTGGCCAAGGTTGAGAAACACTGATCTATCATCTCCAGTCTTTCCCCTCTAAAGAAAAAAATTCTTGGTGTTTCTGCAGATGAGGCTCTGCTGGAAAAATTGGTGGACTTCCGCAGAGAAATAACCATGAAACTCAAGAGGGCCTTAAAGGAGTACCAAATACAAGGTATTGGGTCATTCCTAATTTCTGCTGGTCTGATTTAGGAGTCCTTATTCTGATCTGGAAATCTTGCCTGTCCTTTCCTTCGTTCCATAATTATTCTATAATATAAGTTATGGATGTGCATTTATATAAAGCAATAAAATGATCCACAGCCTGCAGGACCTTCCTTCAGAGGAACAGCTAAAAAAGAAATAATCAGGTTTTAGAAACTAAAATACTTGCTGATTGTTCTAGAATTTGATTGATTCTTGTTTTTGGCTAAAGACAATTTAAAAAAATGAAAATAGGATATAGTCAAAAATATAAAATTAACACTAATTGTTGTTGTTGTTCAGTGGTTTAGTCGTGTCCGACTCTTCGTGACCTCATGGACCATAGCACGCCAGGCCTTCCTGTCCTCCACTGTTTCCCGGAGTTTACTCAAATTCATGTTCATTACATTGGTGATGCTATCTAGCCATCTCATCCTCTGCCGTCCCCTTCTCCTTTCGCCTTCAGTCTTTCCCAGCATCAGGGTCTTTTCCAGTGAGTCCTCTCTTCGCATTAGGTGGCCAAAGTATTTGAGCTTCAGCTTCAGTATCTGTCCCTCTAATGAGCAGTCAGGGTTGATTTCCTTTAGGATTGACTGATTTGACCTCCTTGCAATCCAAGGGACTCTCAAGAGTCTTCTCCAGCACCACAGCTCCAAATGAATTGAATCATTAAAATTATTGCTTATGTGCAGAAATTAATAAATGGAGCTACTTTTGTTGATAGTATTTTAATTTGTAAACCGCCCAAAGTTGCTGGGAGCTGGGTGGCATACAAATTTAAACTATAACATAAACTATTCTTATTATTATGTTGTTATTCAAGCAGAAGAAATATTTCACACAATATAACATTAACATATGGAACAGACTGTCCCTAGACATTGCAGTGAAGGTAATTCCTAATTAAATTTTAAAAAATCAGTTGGTAAAGTTTATCCTGAACTATGCCTTTCAGAGCTTATGTGAGGGCTGTTGTCCATCTAAATATTCTCACCCAAAAGAACTTCCTGGGAATCTTTCTGGCACATAGGAATGTTTTTTATGGAAGTTTTCAAACATACAAGCTATCTCTCATAGATACACAGATTGAAAAGTTATAAAAGCTTCATAATTTGGTTCTGTAGACCTGGAATATTTGATGCTGGAATGGAAGGGGAATCTGGGAACAATTTGGATGTGAAGAAAAATCTACAGATAATATTTCATTTGAGGCATGGGCATTCATTTTTGTAATCTCTTTCCTTATAGGTTGTGATGAAAAAATATGTGGTAAGTTGCTGGGTCTTAAGTGGGTGGGTGGGACAGGAGTCGGCCGGATAAAAGCTAGTGTGATTGAATAATGAGAGCACAGGATGTGGTTTTGGAGCAGCTCAGGGTTGGCCCCCGGGGGACCAAGGGAACGAACAGAAGTGAGTACAAAATTATCTTGCACACATGTGGATCAAACAGCGTCAAACCACAACAGAGCAGCAAAAGGAAGGAAGGGTTCCTGTGGGGCCATGGCAGGGGGCAGCTGATCCATATGAGTTAGATTAGCTTTCTCCAACTTGGTGTCCTTCAGATGTGGAACTGCTAGAAATCCCAGACTGCATGGTTAACATTTTTTGTTGTAGTCACAAAACATCTGGGGAGCACCAGGTTGGGGAAGGCTGAATGGGGTGGAGAAATGACTGAAGGCAATATTTATGTGTCAGCCCCACTGGATGGATCAGACCAGGAAAGCAACTCCACAGGAAGACTAGAACTACTGAGATTGGCTACAGTAATAGAATCTTGCAAGTCTGATTGTGCTAGACCTCCTCCTCCTCCTTATACTTCAGTGAATTAGGGAGGTGTCTGCCTGAGCCACTTCTGAATGTTAACGCGTTTCTCCGGATTTAAAAAAAAAATTCAGCCCCTTTTGCCTAGGTCAGTGTTTCTCAACCTTGGCAGCTGGCTGGGGAATTCTGGGAGTTGAAGTCCACACATCTTCAAGCTGCCAAGGTTGAGAAACGCTGGCCTAGGTAATAGTTCCTGCATATCTCTGTCTAGGTCATCTTCCTTACTTCTACATTATGTGTAGCCAAGGGTTGAATCTGGGGATTTAAGTTGCAGAGAGAGGCAATTCAGGCCAAGGTCTAGGATACCACATTTGGGAGAGGATGCTGAATTCTGGAGGTATCTACCATAATCTAATGACCCAACTGTCTGCTCCATGATAGAAACCATTTGTGTTCATTGCCCTGTGAACCTCTGTGTTAACTTCTTCATTCTGTTTGATTCATTGGAATGTTACTGCATAGAACATTCTACAGGATAGAACATATGGATATGGGGAATTATTTAATTACAAGTTTTTAAAAAAAGCCCAAAATACCGCCACCAACAAAAAGACCCAACTAACTACAAAACCAAACCATACACAAAAATAAAAAATAGAAGAATGTAATAATAACAGACAATAACAAGCAAAACACGAAAAAAGGGGAAATTGTTAACAAACTTGGCATATTGCCTATATGTCAAGTATTACATCATAGATGAAAATTTCAAATTAGAAAGGAAGAAAAAAACTTTCTTGTTCAGGGGTGGCCACACGTAAAAAACAGGCGAGCTTCAATCCCACTATTGCAGCTGCCATCCTGACTGTTGGACCCCATCCTGTGGACACCCCTGCTATTTTTATAAAATAAATGCAGCACAGCCCCCTCTCAAACAGATGACAGGGTACTTGGCTGGATTTATTTTATTTCCTTGGTGCCTGGCAGGGGCCATCTAGGGTCTTGAGCTGCCCCCCTCTGCTGCAGGAATTGGGGTTGGACCAGACAGGTCATCTTGAACTAGTCATTCCTTGCTTGGCAATTTTACAAGTGAATTTCTCACATTTTCTTTCTCTACCCTCCCATACCCTTGCTCATCCTCCCCCCGTTGCAGTTGCACTGAGATATACAGTATTTAATTGCAGAAGATGCCTACCAACAGCGGCCTATTGCTTGTCACTAAGCCAGTGCTTTGGTAAGTAGAGTTGGGATTTAAGGTGGGAAATGGACTATACAGGTAGTCCTCACTTACCAACCGCAATTGGGACCGGCAAGTCCGTTGCTAAGCGACACAGTCGTAAAGTGAAATGTCACGGGACTGTGCTCTTAGGTCGTCAGTTCCAGCCACGGTCGTTAACCAAATCACCCACAGACGTTAAGCGCAACGTCACATGACCGCAACTTGTGACTTCCTGCCAGCTTCCCCATTTGACTTTGCTTGTCGGAAGCCGGCTGTGAAAGTCACAAAGGGCGATCATGTGACCGTTGCCAAGCGCCTGAATCGCGCTCGCTGGCTGGGGAATTCTGGGAGTTGAAGTCCACACAACTTAAAGTTGCCAAGGTTGAGAAACGCTGGTCTAACCAGTCAAAGGCTTGTGACATAGAGACATGCAAAGTAGCTCTTTTAAACAAGGATTGCAGTTCCTCTGCTCACTAATTCTGCATCTCTTGCCAACAGCTACAAGTGAGTAGATACAAAAAGCTGCTGGTGCAGGCAAAGTTGACGTTCAATGTTAGTAACGTGCAAGTTTCATATAGTCCCCACCACCCCCAGTAAAATCACACCCATACACACAACACAGCATGCACTCAGATAGCCTTTTCTGGGTTAGCCAACTTACATTGAACGTCTTTTGACTCTTAAAGATCGGGATGTTTCAGCCCACTTTCCACCAATTTTCATTTTATATTTTCTATCAATGTTTTCGACTCACCGTAACATTTTAAATGTTATCTTCCTGCCACTATTTTAGGTGTGCATATGTTGCTATGTTATGCTACTATTGCGTGTGTGTGTGTTTGTACACACGTGTGTGTTGTATTATGCTTTGTAATACTGTAAGGTGCCTAGAGGTGGCTTTGGTTTAAAGGCTCTATAGAAATATTTTAGAGAATGATTGAAAAATAGGGTTTAGATTTCAAGTGAATAAATTCAAAGCCTGTCTGTGTGTTGCTTTGATCAGCAGAGGGCAGCACTTACAATGGTTTTGGGACATAGCCAGACTGCCATCTTAAAGGGCTTTCCTTGGCTCCATGAGATAGCGGAAAAGTATGCCAGCAGAAATTGCTCTGCCCTGACTGCCAGCCCTCTTCTGCTTCAGTAATTAAGCTGTTGAGTTGTGCTTACTGTTTTAAGGTGGAAACAAGTTAAAGAAAGTAGTTGGCGGTTTTCCTGTTCTTTGTTTCCCCTTGCACCAAGTGTCACCTCTGATAGCAAAAATAACCAGCAATTGCTCTCCTTAATGAATAGTGGAGCCGGGCTGGGCTAGTGCAGAGGGGTGCTTAAAGTAGCTGGTGTAGCCACCTCTCAAGTTGTCTGCAGAAGTGCTCTGTGCCTGTAACCCAGAGCTTTCCAAACTGTGTGTCGCGACACAAAAGTGTGTCGCCACACACAGTCTGGTGTGTCGCCACACAACCCGGAAGCGCTGATCATCATCAGCGCTTCCGGGTTTTCCCGCGGCGACACACCAACTGCAGTGTGCAAAACCTGAAAGCGGCAGCAGCGCTTCCGGGTTTTTGCGCGCTGCCGGGTTTTCCCGCGGCAACACACCAACGCTGGTTGGTGTGTCGCCACGGGAAAAACTTTGGAAAGCCCTGCTGTAACCTGTCAGTGGGGCTGTTTCTGAACAGGGGTCTAGCACTCTTCTGAAAGAGCACTAAACCCATGTCCGAAAACAGCTTGGCAGGTCACAGGTGCCAAGGAGAGGTGCGGGGGCAAAGTGGGAGGGAACAATCAATAAAGAGCAAGCCCTCTCCTCTAGTGCTACAAAGGAGTGGCAATGAGTGGAGTGACAGAATGCAGGTGTAGTTGGGGAGTAAGCAAAATGGCACGTACAAAATGGTGTTCTCCTCCATCAGAGTAATAAAAACAATATAAAGTATGGCTATTAAAAAGCCCTTGATGACAGAAGCAGCAAAAAACCTGTAATTACTAATTATTGACAGAATCAGCAACATATAGCTGGCTCTCATTCCTGATTGAAATTGACTTTCTGAGCCGCACAAGGAACTCAAAAGGAACTCTAGTCTTGTTTTTTAAACACAGGTCTAGTGCTCTTTCAAAAGAGCACTAAAGCCACATATATAAAAAGCCCACGTAAGATCCAACAAGAGCTTCAGAAAGTGCCAGTCAGCATAATGAGGGCAAATACCTCTGTGGAAGCCAGGTGCTGCTATTGCCAACAGCCCAAGGCAAAGTGGTCATTTCGGGAGGGTGGTACAGTTGTCTAAAGTGACTAACAGGAGCTGAGGTTCTTTTTTCTGGCGCTAAACTTGAACCATACATACGCCTTTGCAGAAATCTCTGTCTTCCATTTTGGAAGCATGACTGGTAAGGAGCACTGAAGGGGAGAGGACAGAACAAATAGACGGTGGTTGCTTGGAGCAGTGGGAAGGAGAAGCGACTGCGTTTTGCTGGTTTTGAGTCCGAATCTGGGTTCTCTTTCTCTAGTTGATAACCAAGAGCGCCTGGCCCTTCGCTTCGGGGAACCGTTGGTAGACCCAGATATTGCTCGAAATGGAGTTGCCATTGTCCTGTGTATGGGCGGGGTGCTGTTCCTGGTGATCATGGGCGTGTAAGTATCGCAAACAGCCTGCAGTCCCCCTAGAAAGCCATTTCTGGTTTAAAGTTTAAAAGAAAAAAGCTTTCTTCCATATCAAAGGTGAGTACAAATCACTATGCCCTGGGTACCATGCATGAAGGTTTTTGAGAGTCACTAACTCTGCCTTTCTCCTAGGATTATCGTGTACTGGAAAAGTCAGCTCTATAGGTATGTTTAGCTGAGATCTGCCCCTTTCTCACTCCTAAGTGACATCTGCTGGCTGAGATCCACTTAAAACCTTCAGACTGTGAAGCGTAACCGGTAACAACCTTCAACACAGCTCTGCTCACAGATTGGCATTCCTTCTTTTGACCCACATATTTTGCTTTCCAACCTTCTTCTCTTCCCTGTGATTCCCATAATAAACACAAATCTCCGTGGTTGCAAACTTACTCCATAGTTTAAAAAGAGGGATTCTAGTCTGCTCAAAAGGTGACAGATGTTCTTCTCTGTATAAATGGATTCATTTTATTTAGTCTTGACAACTGAAGATCAAGAATACATTGAACGATGAAAGGTCACTTAAATGGCCTTCTGGCCTGTTTACGCAGTTAATAGCCCAAAGATTTTAGCAGCATACGCTTCTTGTACTTGAAACACACCTTGTACCTAGAAGTGAGGAAGTGTGGTTAGGAGAGAGAGAGGACTTCTGGATCTGGTGGAACTGGACTGTTCTAGTCTACATATAACAACAGAGAGAGAAGGTGGTAAATTATACTGTGCCGCTTTATAAAAAAATAAATAACAAATAAACCAGATATAAATTCCTGACCAATCAAAAACAAAGGGAGAAGGGTTCAGTCCAGACCTTTCAGTCTTCTGTTCGTGTTTTTTTCTACCATATCGTCCTATTGCTCACATACACCATGGGAGGATCCTGCCCATCAGTGTTGTATCCCAAAAGCATAAAACAAGTATACAAATCAGGGGAAGTGACAGATTCAGTCATACTTATGAAGGTGTTCCTAAATTTTCTCTAGAACAGTGTATCTCAACTTTGGCAACTGTGTGGACTTCAACTCCCAGAATTCATGCTGGCTAGAGAATTCTGGGAGTTGAAGTCCACACATCTTAAAGCTGCCAAGATTGAGAAACTGTACTTTGAAACTAAGAAGACTAGACTCTTGCTTTCTACTTTTGTTTTAAAGATCAAGCTGTTCGTTTTCTAAATTTTAATTCTGTGCTTGTACAGAAACTCTTCCAGAGATGCATGGAATAGTGAGAGTGTCCATGTCCTTTAGGAGGTAAGCATAATCACCAGTTTTACAAGAAAATCCATTTCACTAATACCCTGTGGTTTCTTTAGGAACAAAGGTAAGTAAGGAGAATTAATCTAACAATGTATATTCCTGATTATTTGGGAAAATTCATAGGACTTGGCAGAGGTGTTTACTCACACAAGTACGATTGAGGTTATTATCACAGACTCGCAAACAAGGAACACGTAAAGAACAATTTCATTGTATTCTGCCAGACGCCTGTCTTCCACTAGAGAAGAGAAAGCCTTTCTTAGCCTTTTTAAGCTTCTTGTTAATGAGAAGGTCAGCATGGAAGCAAGGAATTTTCACACTAGGCTAATATATGGGTTGCTTAACCAAGATTTCCTGATTAAACCACAATTTGATGGGCTCGCTTGTCATGTTAAGTTGTAAGCAGCTACCATCACAGAAATTGCATTTGTGTTGTATGAACCCACATATAATTTAATGCTGGGATGGAGCATCTGCCTGCCCCATCTATATACTGGTGCAGTTGCTTAAATGGGCACCTTTAAGTGGGAGCAACAAGGGAGGACTATGTTTTGGAGAAGCCAATTCTATTTTTGGAGAGTTAGGTACATTCAAGGCATTTTGGGAATGAATCTTCTCTCCTACGCAATTTTTGTTCAAGTTGGAGCCGCGATAGAGAATAATACTGGAATTAAAATAAAAAATTGCATTTATTTCTACATTTAGCAAAGATTGAATCATCTTTCATTCCTGAGAAATCATGGAACTGCATGAATTTGAAATGTTTCAGAAATGAATACATAGGCATTGTTCTTATTTTATGAGTAGTGAAAACTGCATCTTTTATACAGAAATAGCTATTATTTCTTCTATTCTGCTACCCAAACTGATACCAAAAAGCAGGAAAGCAACCAGGCTGGGATGATGATAAATAAAATAGAAATATTTCATTTCAAAATAAAAGTTTATTCAAGCTTATCGATTTTGAAACTGCTGATTTACAGTTATTTCATTTTTTTTCACACTGACATGCAAATTTACAGTATGAGGGGAAAGCAGAATTTCAAAAAGTCAAAACAATTAACCTGTTCCAGATATTAATGGCATTAACTTAACACTATTCAAGAATATTGTCCCCTTCATCAAGGGATTCAGTTAGTACTCAGTTAAAAACTGTATTTTAAATTCACATCTGATCTAGAGCAGGGTTGTTCTGAAGCAAACCTTTTTATAGATTCGGATAGATTTACAGATTAGGCTACAACTCTGATCATCCTCAGCCAATACAAGCCAGTGTCTATGCTGGGTGGGAATGATGGCCTATCCTAACATACAGTAGTTGGAGACCAGGAAGGCTATTTTGGCTCCCCCTGAAAGCAATGAGTTCAGACACGGAGTAAGGCAGAAATCACCCTTCCCCTTCTCCGTCCATACCTCCACAAACTTCTCCATCAAAACACTGTGTGGTGATACGCAGACATGTCCAGCAGTCCAGAACAGGTCCTTCTATCACTGCTGCAAGAGAGGAATGTCAGGGTTGGACTTCAAAGAGGAAATACTGAAATCTGCATGGTTTGACCAGAAAATAACTGAAGGGGTGGGGGTCAAAAACATGTCCAATACTTACTACAGTCCTCTGAACAAGCTGGAAGGTGCAAAGAAAAAGAGGAGAGGATTGTTTTAGAGACTGAAAACTCTAAGAGACTATTGACATCTTCTAAATAAAATTAATATATTTTGAAAGGATGGGTTAAAGCAAATCACCCAGGCTGGAATACTAAGGAAGGGCACTGAATGGCGTATTGGATATTTTTGATTGTTCCATCTGAGGACAGAAAAAGAGGGAGCTGCCTTGGAGGAGATGAACTCCAACCCTCCCCCCCCCCACCAAGGGCACTGGGGAACCCAGCACAAATCTTGCTTCACTGACAAAGTTCCACAGTTGCTCAAGGAAAAGGCAGCATTTCTTCTTGGTGCCACAAAATCCACCACCACCCCCTTCCCTCAGTAGGCACTGAAAATCAGCAATAGGTTTATACCAGTCTGGTTCTAGCTTTGATTCCCTTAAAGGGCATCCATGTGGGGGGAAGAGTGTCAAAATTCAAGATGGCAGTCTTAGTTGCAGACACCATCTCAACTTCTTTGACCCCCCCCCCCCCTGCAGATACCCCCAATTTCCTTCTATGACAATAACGGGGGACTCTGAAGAGGGGAGACCGGTTCAAAAGGACACGCAACCTGGAGAAACACCTTTTCCAGCCTGCCTTCAGAGGCAAATCAGGGTTTGGATGGAGCTGTCTTCTGCTTTGGTTTCCCCCATCTCCTGTTGCACAATGCTCTGATACTAGATTATCATTATACTACATCCCTTCATTACCTAACTACAGTTCTGGGGACACTTTTTTCACAACCCAACCTGGCTAAGATGACTTATTTTTCATGTTCTCCTACCTGCACACCACCTCACTTAACCCAGAACACTTTCTATAAAAATAGATTGTCACAGAGCAGTGTTTTCCAATCTTGGCAACTTTAAGATGTGTGGACTCCAACTCCCAGAATTCCCAGCCAGCATGCTGGCTGGGGAATTCTGGGAATTGAAGTCCACACATCTTAAGGTTGCCAGGGTTGAAAAACACTATCATAGAGTTATAAAATTTGCAAAGAAATGTGTATATGTGTGTTTGTGTGTACACATATACAGTATGTGGTGGAGGTAAGCTCAGCTGGATGTTTTGCCTCCTCGTTTTTCACCCTTCAGGATTGGTACCAAGATCAGCAAATTTCTCCAGAATCTGGTGAATCTTCTTTCTCAGGGCTAAGCGTAGCTGGTACATAGAGAGCTGCCACAGAAAAACTCCTAAGGGAGGGAAGAAGAGGAGCAGGATGGAAGAGAAGAGAATTCTGGGTAGGACTGAGTGTGGTCTGAAAATGATTCAGCAGTGTTCCAAACCTTATGTGAGCACAGCATCTCTGTGTTTCATTAAAGCAGCCTGGCTTTGAACCGCGGGGCCGGGAGTGCTTCTGCTTTTGTGGCCACTGACCATAAATCAATGAAGCAAGCAGATGGTGCTGCTTCAAGGAATCCAATCACTGAACTTAACACACCACTTAAAGCAATGGCACCTTTTTCCAGGTTTGTGTAGAAGCCTGAAAAAACCAGGCTGCTTTAATAAGAAAGAGGTGCCGCGTTCATGACAGCTCTGAAGCACTTCTGAATAACTTTTGACTCATGCATAGCCTTTATTCCTTGTAGGCAGAGTACTAATTTCAGTATGACAGCTTTGAGCTAAGTGCTGGAGGAAAAATGGCTTTTTCTCCTCTCCAGCAAGACATTTGTCCCTTTAACACGGGTGTGCCACTGAGGACCCATGAGCTAAATTCAGTTTCAGTAGAATAGTTTTTGCCAGTTGGTGGTGGTGAGGAGGGGTGAAATTAAGAGCAATGACAGGAGCATTAAACATCTACTTGGCTTCATAGTGTGGTATAGTGGTTAAGGTTTGGGTCTAAGACCTTTTTCAAAAAAGGAACAGGTGGGCAAAAAATATGGTGGGGATCAATGGAGGCATCTGATTTGAGACTGATGTCTGCAGAAAGTAAGTTGTCAATCCCTCTCTTACTGTGTTGTGGGAACAGAACCAATTGTGTTTTATTCAGTGAACTGTGTTTAAAAATACCATGGGTTGATGCTCTATTTCAGAGCTTTCCAAACTTTTCATGTTGGTGACGCACTTTTTAGACATGCATCATTTCGCGACACACTCTTACAGCAGGGCACAAGGCAGGCACTTGGACCTGCGTGGAATCACAGCAGGTTTGGAGGCAGCAAGGCCCAAGGCAGGCACTAGGACCTGTGCGGAATCACAGCAGATTTGGAGGCAGCAAGGCACAAGGCAGGCACTAGGACCTGCGCGGAATCCTGGCAGGGCTCGGAGGCAGCAGCAGCCGCGACACACCCAGACACTGCAGCCGACACACTAACGTGTCCCGACACACAGTTTGGAAAGCTCTGCTCTATTTGAATCCATTCATTTAATGCAGAGCTTTCCAAACTTTTCATGTTGGTGACACACTTTTTAGACATGCATCAGTTCGCAACACACTCTTACAGCAGGGCACAAGGCAGGCGCTAGGACCTGTGCAGAATCACAGCAGGTTTGGAGGCAGCTAGGCACAAGGCAGGCACTAGGACCTGCATGGAAGCCAGGAGGCAGCAGCAGCCGCGACACACCCAGACACTGCAGCCGACACACTAACGTGTCCCGACACACAGTTTGGAAAGCTCTGATTTAATGGATGCAGTGGACTGAGGCCACAAGATTTAATACGAGATTAAGAGTGGAGTCTTCCAAGGGACTTCAGCTTCCAGCATCCCTCATTAGTGACCAAGTTGATTGCAGCTGCCAGAAGACGTAATGCAGTAACATAAGGAGCACCACAAGTTTCCTACCTCTGGTTTTGGAGAACAGCCCACTTTAGTGATTGCATTTCTAGGGATAATCAATGGGGGATTAATGCCTGAAGGAAGGTTGTACCCACAGTCCAAACTCAGTTGCAACCCCCACCCAAGTTTCTTCTTGCTCACCTTTCCACGGCTTACTCTTGATGGTTCTCAACTGGCTAATAATGTCTGATTTGATCGCCATCGCTCCTCGCACATCTGCAAAGAGACATTCACAGATGTCACCCTGTAATCTTGACCTTATCTGAATCCTTCCCAGCCGGGATGATGGTTCTCCTTCTGGTCACACCTAGCACTCGCTCGTAATTCCTCTGAAGGAAGGTGCCATGCAGATCTGCCAAGGCCTGGATGTGCCGCGCCATCAGGGAATCACGGTTTGGAAGGTCTTCTGGCAGCGTCTCCTTCAGCAGAGTTGCCACTGATTTCAAGAAACGGGGGTCACACTGAAGGCAGCTGGCCACTCCCTGGAGGAATAAGAGCCAAAGGAGGAAAGCCAGCAGGAACTGGAGCACCATGACACAGCAAACAGTTTACAGGACTGCAAACTAACCAAGGCCACCTCGGCCCTGAAGCCCGGAATCACAGGACAATGGCTACCTCCATGACGCAAGGAAATGTTGCCAAGGAGAGAGAACAAATCACTAAGCCGTGGGTGTGAGCATTTGTGATGCTAGGAATAGAACAGGAAGTGATGTTAGGAGCTGCTGAGGTAAAGGCATTGCTGATGTCGGCCTTGCACAGGAAGTGCTGCTTTTTCTTTCTGGTTCTCATGGCTACAGCATCTCTGCTCGGATTACTTCTCTGGGCTGTCCCGGTACAACTGTCTGGTACCTGCCTCCGTTGCTGGCCAGATGCTGCTGCATATTTTACTTACGATGCATACTTGCTGCTGGGACGGGATTCAGCAGCCTCTCATCAGCTGAGGAAAATTTTCCTGGGAGATGTCAAGGAGCTTCCTTCGTATGGCAAAGGATTTTTGGGTATATACAGTAGACTTAAGGGAAGAGAATTGAGCAGAGTCCCCTCTGATAGGAACTTCTTATGAGCATGAAATGCCCATTTCTGAATCACAGACTGCACCCAAATGAGACACAAACTCTGTTTCTGATGTTTGTTTTGTGCTAGAGACGCTGAGAAAAAACCTGGAGGCTGAAAAATGTACTCTTAAAGAAACCTGAGCTTCTAATGATATGAATGAATGAATGAATGAATGAATGAATGAATGAATGAATGAATGAATGAATGAATGAATGAATGAATGATCCATCTTTATTACAGGTCACATACCCACAAAACTACCCAAGAAGTTTAAACATTTTAATGATTTTATTGGGTGGTTGTGATATAGAAATTGAGGTTGAAGAAAAACTGGTACAGCTAAAAATGTGTTTTGGAAAATTATGCCATCTAAAACATCAATGGTAGAAGATATGAAAATAATAACATATTAATGCATCAGAAAGCACTTCTGCATTTTTTTTTCATACTCAACTTATTGGATTATTGTCGTTCAGGAGAAATGAATCAAAACATTGGCTGTTCACAGTAGTTATCTAAGCTTGGGATAGGAAAATTTATGTTGCCATTAAATGTTCATAATGGGTTGATTACAGATTTCATTGGAGTAGACAAATTGGTATCAGGCCTTAGTTGTGACTTACTAAACCTGAACTGAATGTATTAACGGAACACATTACGTGGACGAGAGTCAATATCAGCAATCATCTACAGAACACAATAGAGAAAGAATCAGGATTACATAGGACAGCACAAATACTAAAAATGTCAACGAGGTCATCCAGCAGAATCAGCCACATCATAGCAAGCTAGTTTATATAAGACTTCCAGCCAATCGGGAATTCTAGACAGAGGCCAGCCTGAATTTGAGGAAGCTGTTGGTGATTTCATTAAAAATGTGCATGACTGAGAAAAAAAGGTAAAGGTAAAGGTAAAGGTTCCCCCCGCACATTTGTGCAGTCGTGTCCGACTCTAGGGGCCGGTGCTCATCTCCGTTTGTTACCTGAAGAGCCAGCGTTGTCCGAAGACGCTTCCACGGTCATGTGGCTGCATGACGCGCGCGGAACGCTGTTACCTACCCACTGAAGTGGTACCTATTAATCTACTTGCATTTGCATGCTTTCGAATTGCTAGGTTGGCAAGAGCTGGAGCTAGTGCGGGAGCTCACTCCGCACACAGGGCTAGGGATTCGAACCTCCGAACTTGTGATCTTCCGATCAACAAGCCTGGTGTCTTACCCGCTGAGCCACCACGCCCCTTAGAAAAAAAAACCCCAAATATTCCAGTTTTTAAAAGCATAACAACACAAAATCTGTTTGTTAATTCACTCCAATAAAGGATGCAGACAGGGAATGTTTCATGAGAAACATTACTGTATGCATATTCCAGATGTTCCAAAATGCATTCTTTGAATTTGGAAAAAAAAAGAAAAACAAATACCCAACAGCTTCTCATGTGCCCCAGTTGATCTGGGTGTGTTACAGAAAATATCAAAAAACTTTCAGCAATGCTCAAGAATACAGGGACGCTTTGCAGACAAATCAACCAGAAAAGGATCCCCCTGTTAAAGATATAGTCCTACATGGATGCAAATTGTCTTTGTGCTCTTTTAGTTCTAGGCTTAGCATGAGTGAATAATACACAAGCTAAATGACCGTCACCAACTTGACATCCTCTGAATGTGTTTGGCCACCTTGGCTGGGAATTCTAGGCATTGCAATCCTAGAAATGTTTACGAGCGCTAAGTTGGGAAAGGCTCCATTACGTAGCAGGATAAGTTCTAAATTGGTCCTGGTAAATTTTGACAGAGCAGAAGAGTACCCTTAGAAGAACTGATAAAACAAGGTTCCACAAACATCATCTTATGTGTCTGTCTGTCCACAGAACGGGAACATATGGAGCGCGAGGCTGGGAATCTCTTTCATCAACTTGAACAAATTTTACAGAAAAGTAAAAAAAGTAGGAACTGAATGACCCCTTTCCTTCTACAGATTTGCTTGTGATCTAATTTTATTATAGTACCTCCTAACATGTTCTGTCAAAAAAAATTGTCTCTGTTTTCAGGAACATTAATTTGGTATTTCATAACGTTCCTGTTGAATCAGAAGTGTATGAAGCTCAGCCTGCATGCCGCTGTCCCCAGAACCCTCAGATCATGTAACTAAAATAGAGTGGCAAAATGGCTGAATTGGCCCTGCCATTTTGGCCTGGTTTTCAAGGTTTGAGGTGCTTTTAAGGGAATGGGAATAGGTTGCCACTGGGAGGTCTCCTACTGCCACCCCCCCCCTCTTAAATCCTACCCTAAAACAGGTCTACATATTTTGGTCACATCCATTTTGGTAAATGTCCCCCTTTGGTCTTTCAAAAAGTCAAGGTGCCTGGTTGTGGCTTCCAACCCTTAAATATTATCCACCCCTTAATTAAACCCATACATACCCTTATTTTTTTGGTGGGCAAGATTTTAGCTATACGAACCAATGCAATTAAGAATTCCAGGTGAGAATTTTAGATGTTTTAGATCATCATGAAATCCAGGATCTAATTCCATAGCTACTCTTGGCTAATCTAAGCCAAACCTCCATTAATTATCTCCTATTAAAGGTAATTTACTTGTGAAAAATCAAATGGTCCTTTCAAGAAGCTGTAATAAACCCTTGTGGAATACTTGAAAGATTTAATCAACAGTTATTTGCACTACATTCCCGCAGCCTGAAATTGCCCCAACTCATCAGCACTTGAAAGTGTGACCAATCTTTTCAGTCTAGATGATTCCTCCTCTGTATTTCAAAAGTCTTGGCCTCTGTTGTCTCCCTTCTCTTTACCAAAAGATCATGAAGTAATGATGAAGGAGGCAGAGTTGGAAAAACAGGAATTTATCAGGCGTTTGGAAGATGCATCTGATCTTTTTGTAAAGGAGGGTAGGTGCCTCTTCTCTCTCCCAAATTCTTCCATTTCTGTTCATTCAGAAAGCGGTCTCATGCTGAGTCAGATCATGGATCCTTCTAGTACAAAACTGTCTCTGCTTGTTGGCAGCAGATCGTTTTAAACATTAAGTCAAGCTACAAGATCTGGCCTTCAAAAATCCAGATGACTGCAAGATGGGTAAAGCAGATCCCTTATGATATCAGTTCTTTGCATCAACTCAGCTCTGAGGAAATTGTTCTTTAAGCTTTCGCAGAATTAAAACACGAGTGTGTGCTTCTTGGTTAGGATACCTAACTGAAGCACTCATTACTCAGTTGTTGGTCCAGATGCAACTGCTGCTTTTGAAGTTCCAGGATAGTTTGCAGTTCTGGAGGAATTATCTGTAGCACCCCTTCTCAGTAGGATCAATAAACAGAATTGCTTTTAATTTTGCGGTTGTGTCAGACTTCTACTGTCATTATATGTACTTGTGTTTTTTACTCGTTTGAATACTAAATTTTTAAAAAAATGTAACAATAGATGGCAGCAATGTTTTCAGTGCGTTTCTGCTGCCATCTAGTGGCCATTTGGAATGTGGCAGCTCAGATCTGGTAGCCTTAGAGACAGTCCCCCCACCCCGCTTCAGCCTGGGATCTCAGAGCTTTTCCCAACAATACAAAACATTTGCCTGAGCTTAAAGGTAGCTGCTTGGAAATAGAAAGTCTCTTTTGTGGCCAGTTCTGGCTAACTTCATGGACACTTGAAGCAGAATTTTTGAGTCCTCCAGTTCTTTGGGGTTTTTTTTAATGTTTAAATTGGACTTGAGCTGATCGACCCTTCAAAAATTGGATTGTCCTTTATAAACCTGGACATGTATCCACTGCACAGAAGGAACAGAAAAAAAAAATTGTTTTAATGATCCTGATACAATGCAGCTAATTTAAAAAGGTCTCCATTCCTGAAAGGATCAAATGAGAAGTTATAACCAGAGAAATGCAACCTTACCTCACCAATCTTTTCAGAACAGAAACAGCTTCTTCTGGAAGAATGAACAGGGTTCAAAAAATAATACTTGCCCTTAAGGGTGTTGATTTAACTTTTTTATTGACAACTCCCTGATCTGAATCAAGAAGCCACATATACTGTACATGACCTCTGAAGCAGCCTTTTTCCATGTTTCCAGAGTCTGTCCAGAACTATAAATACAAATCCAGTTGTTCAGGGAAATTAAAACAGAAGCTACATGTGTGAATGCGTGTATGAGATGGTACCCAGTTAGAAGAGTTGGCAGCAGACTGTTTAGAGCAGTGTTTCTCAACCTTGGCAACTTTAAGATAAGTGGACTTCAACTCCCAGAATTCCCCAGCCAGCCGTGCTGGCTGGGGAATTCTGGGAGTTGAAGTCCACTCATCTTAAAGTTGCCAAGGTTGAGAAACACTGATTTAGAGTAACAGCACATGCCAACAGAGACAACTTAGTCCACTAGAGGTGGGGTGGGGAGGAGAATAACCTTTTGGATGGGATAAGGATGAGGAACTGAATTTGTGACCAGGAGACAAACAAATTTGCTGGAGTTCATTCTCTGATGCTCACCCCCTTCTCTCTGTTTTATCTCTTCACAGTCTGCAGTTTTTCCTGTGGTGAGTCCATCTGCCTAAACACGCATCTGCCTGGCCCAAGGGACCCTGTTTCAGAAAAAGTTCTCTCCATGTTCCCAATCTATGCCTGTTAGAAATGGAGGGGTGCATCTGCTCCTCCTAAAGACAAAATGGACTCTCTCCCTATTCTCTGGAGCAGGGCTGGGCAATCTCTCCAGCAGCCACCCCAATGGCTTCCGGCATCTCCCTCAATTGCTCATGCTGAAGGGCTGAAATGCCACCATAGGTGGAGATTCACAGGTTATTCTCCCTTCCTTGCTCTGGGGCTTGGACGAGAAAGCGGAGTCTGGGAAAACACACACATTTGAAATAAGCGTAAGAGTGTTCCTCCCAATTCACATAAGCCCTGGTAGGCGAAGGCTAGCTGGGAATTAAGGGAGCCAATATCCAAGGCATATGGAGAAATGCTAGAAATGTAGGGATGTCTGTACAGGATCACAGGGCTGAGCACTTAGCCAGGTAGGTCAACACCTGTTCCCCACCCCTTTATTTGCAGTCTCTAGTGTTGAAATTTGTCAGCAAATCTGCAAAAAACAGCAGCACAATTTTCTGTGCCCCCCCCCCCCCCCCGCCCTTAAAACTTGGCAAAATAGATGCCTGAATCCTCCAAGAAACTGAACGCACCTAATTCAATTTCTGGAACACTCAAGCTTCATAAAAGGAGGGCAAAGGGCCAAAAATTCCTGCCCCACCTATTTCAGGGAGGTTGCCATGTTACGGCTACCGTCCGCTTGGCCTTCTAGCCTCTGAAACGACAGAGAAAAGGAAGTGTACTCCTTGGACACAAAAATATTGCCCGTTTTTAAATTAATGGGATAGGGATTCAAAGAGGGGACAGGACAGCAATTCCAGGTTGACCAGATCAAGTTAATTTTATCTGGACATGTAAAGGCAACATGGACAAGGTGTCGATTAAATTCACTGGATGGGTGCAGACTTGGAGCCAGTCCACTGCAATCAGCAAAGCTTCAGTTATTGAAACCCATAGATTTCAGCTTTCAACACGATTTGGGTTAATTCAGATAGAATACCAGACTAGGTTTTTTCCCTAACCAACCACATTTAGGCTGGTTTCGGTTTCAGTCATGCCAACATCTCACCTGTGTTAATTTCCTCTGTGCTCACTAACCCCCCCCCCCCCCCCCCGTCGTGTGTCACCCCAACTAGCTTCTTCAAAGGCCGGAAGAATGCCGTCTGTGGTTTGAACCTGATCATTCATCCAGGATCAGTCACATGCTGGGATCCAGAAATTACAATAACTGTTTCCCTTTGCAAAGCGTGGGTGCGCATTTCATGTGCACTAAAGCATGACTCATGTTATTGTCTAACTCAACCTTCTCCCCACTTGGAGCCCTGCAAATAGGGCAAGTCTGGCTGAGAACTTGGGGGGTTTCCTTTCCACAGGACGAGGAAGGCTGGTCTAACAGCATCTCCCCCATCACTTCCACAGGCCAATCGCGGTTCCGACCTTATGAAGTGGTGCAGTGCAGTAACTGCCAAATTCTCAAAGCCTCCTGCTACGACCTCAGAATATGTGCAGGTGATTGCCTTTTGCCATCTCTCTCCCCCATTCCCTAACATTTCCATCTCCATCTCTCTCTGCATCTGTTAAAACAAACTAAGAGCCAGAGTATTTAATTTCTGGAACTAAAATTCACTGGGTGCAATTTCTTGAGCCAATGTCTTTTACTCTCATTCTGATCTGCCACAGGGTTGTGGTGCACACATAAAATACTCCAAGATCCAATAATTGTGGGCTGGACATCTAAAACAACATGAACCTCAGAATCTCTTTGCTGTGAAGAGGGAAATAGCAGCAACTAGAAGATATACCCACCTGACCTACTTGCGACTCATAAAAAAGCCGTTTTAAAATGCACAGCTTTTAGCCTCTATGATTATATGGTAAAATCTGAGATGTTGCACTGTTTTTAAAATTTTGTACCCCACCTTTATTTTTTTTATAAATAACTCAGGGCAGCGAACATAGCTAATACTCCTTCCTCCTCCTATTTTCCCCACAACCACCACCCTGTGAGATGAGTTGGGCTGAGCGAGAGTGACTGCCCAAGGTCACCCAGCCAGCTTTCATGCCAAAGGCGGGACTAGAACTCTCAGGCTCCTGGTTTGCCATTGGCTCCTTCCTAGGGCTGAGAGACAGGGATTGGCCCAAGGTCACCCAGCCGGCTTTCATGCCTGAGGCGGGATCAGAACTCACCATCTCCTGGTTTCTAGCCTAGTGCCTTAACCGCAGAGAATGAAATATGCCTGGATTCAAAAATCATGCTATTAAAACTAGTTAGGCAGCCTTGGACAGGTCACTCTTCAGCTTAAGTCTGTTTCGCAGGACTGCTGTAGAACTAACCCAGATGCGTAGAGGAAAGCTATACATGCTCCTTAACGCTCCTTGGTGGAATAGGATAAAAATTAAAACAAAACTTCTCGTCCATCCCTCACCAATACATAGAATTATTTCACTCTAGCCCCTTATCAAATGAGGCTTAACTTAGCTCTTCGACTTTTTCTTGCTCATTCCTAAGAAAAGAATGAAAATTGGATCAGGAACGCATCCACCCTTTACTTATTTTTGGCGATGTGTGGAAAGTTCCCCTCCTGCTTTCAGAATCAGTCCTTGACCGAATCTGGCAGAAACACACCTCTGAACACCCCACCTGGCTGCTCTTCTGCCAGAAACTCATCCCTGCGGGGTCACAAATTGCCTGTAAAGAAATCTGCCATGTCCCAATGCATGGGAAAGACCTACCGATTGGCATCATGTTAATGCTTTAGCCGTGCTACAGCGAGCTTCCTTACTGGAAAAGTTTCTAAAAACCAAGTCCCAGAGACAGATTTATTTCACAAAGGCAACTGACTGATGCCAGGTTTCTGTTTTGGTCTTTCCCTTTTCTGCAGGACCCAACGTTGCTGCGGCAGTGTTGGGAACACTTGCGACCTTGCTGGTGGCTATAGGAGCTGCAGTGTGGTGAGTTCCTCAGGACTTACAGCAGGGCTTTCCAAACTTTTCCTGTTGGCGACACACCAACGGCGGCGCGCAAAAACCCGGAAGTGCCACAGCGGCGGCGTGTAAAAACCCAGAAGCGCGGCGGCAGCACTTCCAGGTTTTCGCACGCCGCCGCAATGGCGTTTTCGGGTTTTCATGCAGCGCGGCGGCACGCCATCAGCGCTTCTGGGTTTTTTCAAGACACATCTGGGCCCCGCAGGCGACACAGTACTGTGTCGCGACAGAGCTTGGAAAGCTGTGACTTACAGAATCAGAGAATGAGAGAGTTGGAAGGGCCATTTAGGCTACTGAATCCAACCTTCTGCCCAGCGCAGGCACCCAAATCAGGGCATCCTGAACAGAAGTTTGGTTTGGACCCATCCAGCAAAGGGGAGCCATTGGTCCCGTTGTTTAACAGCTCTTGCCATTTCCCCCGACATTCAGGCCTTTGCTTTCCTGTAGCTTCGGTATTCAATTTTCCTTCTCCTTTATTAGATTTCAGGTATTTGAAGAGCCCTATCTTATCTCGTCCCCGCCCCCCACGTCTCCTCAAGGATAAACATACCCGGTTCCCTCTATTTTTCTCCTCAAGGATAAACATACCCGGTTCCCTCTATTTTTCCATGTAGGACTGAGGTTTTCAGTTGTCTTCTCTGAACCCAGAGGTTCGAACCCTTCTTAACGTGCAGTGCCCAGATCTGGACTCCATTCTCCTGGGGGGGCCTGACCAACCCTTATCGCTGTGTGCACTGTGTACGTGGGTAAATCAGTTTACCACAACTTGACGTCCTCCAGATGTTGGGAATGTTACACTTAAGTGCCAAGTTGAAAGCAGCTCACGTACAATATGGATTACTCTGAGGCTGGGGAAATGAGACACTGGAATACCCTAGTTGAGTGAGTTATGGGTTCAATAAACGTCTGATGAAATCTGAACACTTCCACAACTTGATAAAGCACTCTTAGCTTATTCACCTTATTGCTGGCCCACTTCATACAGTAGCGCCGTTGGGGATGTGACAGGACCACACGCATGAAACTCTGACAGTACGGTCACTTTCCTGTTCAATTTCACTTGCGGCCTAGAATGAAGCAGCTTAAGATTGCACTCCTCTGTACTACAGGTACTACAGATACTACCATCGTAAAAACACAGCAGAAACTGAATCGCAAGATGATGAAGATAACGATGATGATGATGATAAAGATAGTTCAGAAACTTCTGAAAGCTCAGAAAAATCAGAAGAGGCTGACCCAGTTTCTCCAGTAGCAAACTATCCAAGCCCCCCCGAAATCAACATCCCCAGTCCTCCAGAATTCGACAACCCCAGCCCCCCAGAATTCAACATCCCAAGCCCCCCCAGCTTCTAATGATGCCAAAAATTAAACTGTTTATAGTAGGAAAGTATTTGGAATTATTTCTCCTCACTTCTGCAACATCTCTCCTGCTGCAGTTTCACAGCACGCTGTAGATAAGCCAGGGCCACCTCAAGAGAACCCACACATTTTGAGGTGGAAAACTCAGTCATGAATCAGGAAGTAACCAAGGGCTGATTGAGCCAAGAATACAGAGTGACCTGGCCCTTCAATCATGTACGCACATGCTTGGCTCAGAAGAATCTTAGGGCTACCACGATACCTCCCTACATCAGACACCCCAAAACAAAGAGTAAGATCGGTGCTGTGTGGGCAAAATGCCCCGTGTGGTATCTATAGGTAGTTAGAAAATATTTCAACCTAAAAATACAGCTCTTGTCATCCCTAGCCCGCACCACCAACCACGCTGGCATTGGGTAATGAGGTTTCAGTCCGGGCCACTCTGGTTGGCCCTTGGTCGAGTACAAAGAACTTCAAGGCTTCTCCACACCAAGGCAACCATCCCTTATGCCAAGGCACATTTCAAGCCATTATTCTATGTTTTCCCCACCTGAGCTCAACTCATAAAACTTAATCCCAAATGTCAACCCCACACTTTCTTTCCAGGGGGCAAATTGCAGAGCCACAGAATTCAGGATTGTTTGCAGTAATTCACTATTGAACCGATAGTCACAGTAGCATTCAGAGCAACCTCAAGCCACGTTATGGCTTAGTGCAATCTGCGAACTTAGCCTTGGGGATTTATAAATAATAGCTTATAGTTTAGCATGCTGTACAAACCCTATCAACTTATTATTCAACAAACACTGTCGTTCTAAGTGTATTTTGGGTCTCGCAATAGGAGCACTTCTGCAATGCTCTTTATCCTCAGGGAGGAAATTGCAAGCTTTTGCAAAAGGAAAAAAAAATCAGGAGCAGCAACAAAAAATGTTGCCAGAATTCTTCTGGTTGTGTGCATATCTGGAAGCATGTTTTGCTTTGATGAGACCTTTGACACCGGTCTTCCTAGACCAAGGTAGATCTTTTTGGAAGGAGGCTCTGCTTCTGCTTTGTTTGCATGGAGAGGACTACTTCAGACCAGCCAGCTCTAACCTCACCGACCTCATTCCTCATGCAGCAACACAACCTTGGCTTAACCAATCTCCTCCCCGGTTTCCACACCCCCTCCAAAACCAAGGATTTCGCAAGGAACACAAAGGAAAGTGGGGGGGAATCATTCAGGAGGGGCTCACAGTTTGTCAAACACACCGCATGCTTAGTTGGGCTGTTCTCTAGATCAGGGTTCCTCAACCTCAGCCATTTTAAGATGTGTGGACTTCAACTCCCAGAATACTCCAGCCAGCAATGCTGGCTGGAGTATTCTGGGAGTTGAAGTCCACACATCTTAAAATGGCTGAGGTTGAGGAACCCTGATCTAGATATCCTGGACTACCAACTGCCATCCGGCAAAGCCGTACGATGGAAAGGGCCGGTCTAAACCAGGGAGATGCAGCCCACCTCTTCCTAAAGCAGCCATTTTCCATAAAAAGCAAACCTCGAGGGGGCCAAAGCCTTTGGGTGCCATAGAAGAATTTCCATTTATTTCATTTCATTAATAGCTTTTGTTTTTTCTGAAGCATACCAGAGCAGGTTAGGAACTGGGGAGAGGGAAAATGGGAGGCAGGGAGGTAGAGCCAAGGGGGAGGGTCACACACAGCTAAGATCACTCCCCACCCCCAACAAATGACACAATGATTCAAATATACTGATAATGGGGGGGGATTCAACCCAAGCGTGATGGGGGGGGGAGCAGGGAGGCATAGGAAACACAATTCCAAGAATTTATTTGGAGGAGGGAAGAGGGAGAGAGGAGAAAGACTGAACAGATTGTCCTGGGTGCCAATGAGTGCCCCTCCCCACCAGCATCAAATAGGATTTTATAACAGCAGCAACACATACACATACGCACACACTCACAAACACACACAGCCATGACTCCCTTCCCCCACAAGCTGCTGTTGTAGAAGGGGTGAAAGTGACCACCCAGCATCCCCCGTCCCTCCCTCTGTTCCCCCCCACCAGTCTAAAGAATACTTGAGGCTCTTTCGGAGTTGCGCTGGTTGAAGAACAGGGTCTCTGTTTGTCTGTGCGTCTGAGAAAGGGCGCCTTCCTCGCGGGCCCCACAGCGTTTCCAGCACAGAGAGACACGGAAGGATGCTGCAGTGCAGGCTGTGTCGGGAAGGTCACTGGGCCAGCTGCCCCAAGAGCAGTGCGGGGCGGATCCCCGTTCCCAACTCTTCTGAGCATTGAGCCCCGCGGCCTTCGGCAGGTTCCTCGGGCTCCTCGCTTCGGTTGGCCTTGGCCCGCAGAATGGGACAGAGGATTTCAGGTGCTGCTGTTCCAAAGCCCAGCAGGGACTCCAGCTCTTTCTGGGCTTCCAAGACACGGGCCAAGAAAGCCTTCCAGGCCCAGTCATGGCCCAGCGTGGGACGTTCTGCCTTCAGAGGCTTTCTAGCGTCTCGGAACGCCCGGCCTTCACTGGCTTCCAGGTTCCCCTTCACAGTAGGTTGCAATGAGCGTTCCAAGGCTCTCCCTGCCACGGACAACTCGATGCATTGGCAAAGTCCTGCATTGCTTGCCAAAGGATATTCTTTCTGGGTCCAAAGTTTGCAGCAAGCAGGTATACAAGGGGTAGAGGCCTGGTAGCATGGCCCCGTTCTGGTCTCTGACGTTAAGTTAGTGGCATCTCTCTTGACCCCAGGAACAGAGAGGAATATTCCGAGGTGTCAACTGTTCCTAATGTAGTAAAGCTTCACTGATTTCGCCCCCACCCTACCTCCCCATGAGGAAAAAAAATCCCAAGAGACAAAAAAACTGGTCCCAGCTAAGTGGGGGGGGGGGGGAGGCTGAAGAGGATGCAACAAACGTTCAGAAGGGAAGGAAGGGAAATATCTAGGGGGGGAAATCATTAATTTAAAAGGTAGTGTCTTCCCTTCCCCAAAGAATTTCATTTGGAACATCACAGAGGTAGGGGGTTGGCAATTTCCCTTTCTTCAATCCTTCCACAAAGGGGAAGACAGAGATGGATGAACCCCCCCCAAAAAATACACAGGGATATAAATATTCTAAATCCACCATTACCTCCCAAATCTGGATAGGTACTCCAAAAAAAAAAGTGGGAGAGGGTTCAAAAAATCACTTTTAGGGAAGCCCCCCCCCTCCCCCAGTTCCGCTGCTGCGACTATATTCCTCCCCACGAAACTAGTCACTGTGTGTGGCCACCGCGGTTGACTGACTTTGGTAGTAGAAAGGGATCCTTCCAGGCCCCTGAAGAGCAGGCCTGGGGAGAAGGGGGCTTGCCCACCCCAAAACCAATTGGCAGAAACTCTCGCCTGGCCCCCAACGTGGGGGTGGAGGGCCTGCAAGGACGTGGGTCCCTCCCGTCCCTTCCCCCTCCCCCACCCCAATCCAGCTGCCCCTGCTCATTGGGAGCCGTCGGAGGGGCCCCGCTGCAAATGGGGGACACAGGGCGAAAGGGGATGTTGGGGTGGTCAACACCGGGCCAAAGGTCCCCCCGTTATAGCAAGAAGGGGTTGGTGCTCCCCAGGGCGGAGGCCGAAGTGCTGCTGGGAACAACGCCGGCAGGGGGCAGGCTCTGAGGGGGCAGCCCCATGGCAGGAAGCCCCAGCGGCGGAACAGCCCCCAAGGGCTGCACCGCCACCATGGGGGAAACGGAGGCTAAGGGCATCCCAGGGGCCAGGGGGGAAACGGAGACCATGGGGGCGGTGGCAGGAAACGCTGGTGGCGCTGGCTGGGACAAAGGAAGCACCGGACTGACGCGGAGCTGATTGAGCGAAAGTGGGGTGGCGGCGGCTGCCTGGAAGGGGTTGGTGGCCGAGGCAGATGGGGCAGGAGCCGAACCTGCAGCAGACAAGGAGAGAGACAGGAAATGGCTGTTACAGGGAAGCTCAGGAGGCCTCCGCCTGGCCCGCAGGCCCCCGAGGTCCGGCTGTTTGGGAGCCCTTGCCGGACGCCGCGTCCCTCAGCCTGGGCAGAATGCTGGGAGGCTGACGTCCACGCCTCTGAGAGCTGCCAGGGCTGAGGAACTCGGGCTGCCGAATGCGTCCCGAAGATTCCCACCAGTCAGTCTGGCCCTGCTTCACGCCAGCCAGCCCCGTTCTGTGGAAAAGCCTCCACGCAGCTTTCCCCAGACTGGCACCCGTCCAGACAAATAAAGAAATCTCTACCTCTCTTTCTACTCTTACGACGTTCATCTCCCACCTTTCCTTTAGAAGCCCAAGAGGACATGCATGGAGTCACTCGTTTTATAACCACAACGATCCTACGAGGTAGGCTGGACCGAGAGACCATGACTGACTAGCCATCCGGTTAGCCCTAAGGTCAAGTGGGAATTTGAATCTTGGTCTCCCCAGCCAAAACCTGAACCACGACTCTCAAGTATTTTTGATGATCACATCTCATAATTCCCACACTGGCATTTTTGGCAGGCGGTCAAATTGGGGGAAAGCTGCTTAAAACAAGGATGACTCCTTTCCATTTCTATCTCTGCGAAATCACTGCACTGGAACTGATTTCCTACACCCCGAACCCGACTTGGCTCTTCCTGAGCACAGCGACCAGAGGAACGTCTTCGTTCACTCCAGCCCGCTGAGGCCCCCAGGCATGCAAACCCTTACCAGGGGGAAGGAAGGGGTTCGAAGCCTTGGTGCTGCTGGGAGGCGCCGCAGGTTTGCTAACCAGCGAGTCCAGGTCAACGAGGGCTGCGTTGGGGCCCAGGAACGACTCGGGAGTCTTGCGTGTCGCCTTGCAGGTCTCTGGCAGCGACCCGACCACGGCAGCCATATCAAAGGCGTTGGGGCTGTCCGTGCCACTGCCGGCCTGACAAACAGGGACCTCCCCTGCTAAGAGGGACAGTTCCCCTGTGATACAAGGAGAGAGAGAGAGAGAGAGAGAGAGGGAGGAGTAAGAAAACCCGGAAGCACAGAGGACACGGACAGAAAACACAGACCCCACTGTAGACAGGGCAGTTGAGAGGGCATGCAAGGAATTGTGCTAGGTTTGTTGCTCTCCACAATCATTTTGCCCCCATTCCCAATGCAGGTCTTGCAAAACCACAACCCCCCCCCCCGCTTCCCCTGATTTTAATTTTTTTTAAAAGGGCGTCCTCTCAAAGTACACGTGAGGACATGTACCGGGGTGCCAATTTCCAAAGAGGATTAGAGGAGACCGGGAGGGAGAGGATCCAAGGGAGGAGCCTGCAAAATCTCTCCGCTGCTGGGGGAGCTAGAAATCACCCAGTCCCCAAACCACAGGTCTGGACGGACTGGAAGGAACGGAGGTCAGAGCAGAGTTTCTCGACCATGGCCGCTTGAAGGTGTGTGGATCTCACCTCCCAGAATTCCACACACCTTCAAGCTGCCGAGGTTGAAAGACATGGGGTTAGAGCAGCGGTCCCCAACCTTTTTGGCACCAGGGACCGGTTTTGTGGAAGACAATTTTTCCACAGACCGGGGGTGGGGGATGGTTTCGGGATGGCGCAGATGGAAGCGGTAAGCGGACGGGATGGCGCAGGCGGAAGTGTGTGGCCCGGTTCCTAATAGGCCACGGACCGGGACCGGTCCGTGGCCCGGGGGTTGGGGACCCCTGGGTTAGAGCATTAGGAACCACGCCTAGGAAAGGGAGGGGCAGAAGCAAGAAGAAAGCAAGGCTGACCTGTGCTGCTTCCAGATTTGGGCAGTGCTGGGCGCAGGCTGTCAAAATCAGAGAATTCGTCTCTGTCCCCGTCATCAAACTGCTCAAAGCCTCTAGCAGCTGGGAGGGGACAGGGCGGAAGAGGAAGGATGGGGCAGAAGGGTTAGTTGGGGGCAGCAGGAGGAGCAGAACCCCCGATTCTGGATTAGGAGTCCTTCCCCCTCATTTGACCCAGTGAGCAATACTGGCCCCTCCCCTCCTCCCTCCCCTTGGTCCCCCAACCCAAGAACCCCAACGCCCATTTTGCCTTTACCTGCCATGCCATTGGTGCTAGGCTTAGAAGGGGAGCCCCCCCAGGGGTCTGAAAAAGTGGATGCTGGAGCCCAAGGATCAGGAGCGGGCTTTCCCTGGGATGTGGGAGCAGTGCTGGATGACCAGGGGTCTGTGGGTGGTGCTGTTGTAGCCCCCACAGAACTCCCACCTGGGAAGAAAATGAACCATGTCACAGATGGAATCCAAGAACAGCCCGTTGGCTGGGAAAAGGCTGAGAGGCAGTGGTGCCATGTTTAGGCCCAAGTGGACAAGGAAAACCCAACAGAGTTTTGGGGGGGGGGGTTGGTGGCCAAAATAATGACAGTAAGGGAGCAAGCTTTCCACTGGTGAAGGACCATCAGGCTGTAAAGAGGTTTAATGGAAGCAAAGCAAACTGCCTTCCCCGTTAGATTATTGGTGCATCTATCCCATGATTGTCCCTGACCAGAAGTGTCTCTCTAAGATCCCAAGAGAATACAGAGAAGGAAAAAACTAACTGAAACTAAGCCAACATGGCTTCCAAAAGGCAAGTGGTCTCACTAACCTTCTGGAGTTTTTTTGAAGGTGGGAACAAGCATGTGGACAAAGGTACCCAACAGATACTGTATACTTGGATTTTCAAAAAGCCCCACCAAGGGTCTGGAGCAAACTCAGCTGCCATAGGTTAAGAGTGCAGGTGCATTCAGGGACTGGCAGCTGGTTAAAAAGGAAAATGGAAACAGGTGGTGAAAATAAATGGGCAATTCTCAATTGTGCAAAGGTGTGCAAAGCATATGTCCTCCAGGGACTGGTGCTGGGACCAATGCTTTTTAATTGCTATTTCAATGATCTGGACACCAAACTGTCCAGAGCTTGCTGTTAAATCATGAGTTTTCAAAGAATTTCCAGTTTGGAGACAAATGGGCTTCAGAACAGCAAATGCAGTTAAATGTAATTAAATTAAAGTGATGCGTGTTGGCACAAAAGATGTATGTTAAAGGGGTCTGAGCTGGCAGTGACTGACCAGGAAAGGGATCTAGGGGTCACAGTGGACAGCTTGATAAAAATATTAATCCAGCACGCACCTGCTCTAAAAAAAGCAAACCCCATTCTTGGAATCATTAGGAAAAACCAGAACTGCCAATTTAATAATGCCTTTACACAAATCTATGGTGAGACCACATGGTCTATAGCACTGGTTCTCACCTTAAAAAGGGTATTTCAGGTGCAAAAGGACAAACATCAATTATCAGTCGAGGGCCTTTCTGCAGAAAAGCCGAGAACAGAACCTGGATCTTCTGTAAGTAGGGTCTGCTCTGCTACTGAAAGGGCACATAAAAGGTCCCTCTTTCCAATGGGTAAAGAGAGGGGGAAATTGCCTGGCTTTTAGGACAAACCACAGAGAACCTCTTCATTGAAAAGGAGAGGCCGAGAGACACCGTGGTTGTAGAGCCCAAGAGGAATTCTGGGGATTACTACCTAGGACTCGAGGCAGCATAAAGTAAGGACTCGTCCAGCCTGGCGCTGACCAGACCTGGTTGAAACATTCTTTCACGCTCTTCGTGACGGGGAAGGGACGGGAACCTTTCTGAGTCTGCCAAGGGCCAATTCACATGAAGGTAATCTGTGGGAAGCCGCATGCTGGGAAGGGCCGAAGCAAGCAGGGGGTGGCGACAGAACCAGAAATGGATGGGAACACCCTAACACACACCCCTTTCTTTTTTATCACAGCCTCTCTACACCCCACCAAGCCGCTTGCAGCAGAGGAGAGAGCTATCACAAACAGCCTCCTCCACAGGTGTTGTGAAATGCAACAGGACCCCCGATTGCCCACCCTGCTCTTAAAAGATCTTCTCAGAAGAGGAATCCCACATGAGTACATAATTTAAAAAGTAACGGTAATCAGGTATGAAGGAGGATTAAAACATCAGATTCTGCCCAGAGTCAGATCTTACCTTCAGGCTTCCAGGGGTCAGCACTGGCAGCTGGGGGGGCTCCCCAGGGGTCCGAGGGAGGTGCCGGGGGTGCGGCGGAAGTTCCCCATGGATCTCCTGCAGAGGCTGCTCCAGCAGCAGGAGGTCCCCAAGGGTCAGTGCGAGCTGCAGGTACAACTGGGGCAGGGCCACCCCAAGGGTCAGCAGGAGCAGGATGAGCACCCCAAGGGTCAGCAGGAGGTGGAGCAGTAAAGACATCAGCAAGATCCATCAAGGATGACTGCCGTGGGCGATGGAGAATGCAGCAAAGATTGTAGTGGAAAAGAGAAAAATTGTATCACACCTTCACTGTTCCGCTTAGCGTCCAGTGGCTTCTTCCATGTCCCTGTTCTAGCGCATCCCGCTGGGATGTAGGGTTAGAAAGGTGGACTAGGGCTAGTAGGCCAAGGTACAGATCCACACTCAGCCCTAGATGTAGACCTAACAATCCCACAAGGGGCTATTATGAGGAGCAAAGGGGAGACAGAGGAAAGGTCAACTAATGAAGATCCTCTTCTGTTTTCCTGGGCTTTGATCTGGAAGATAGGTCCGACCCAGACCCTGCCTGCAGCCTGAGTGGAGACCTTCCCTTGAAGCCTGCAGTTTCATTACCACATAGGAGGACTGAAGCCCCCAGGCCATTCTGAGGAGGAGAAGAAGAGCGCAGAACCACCTGTGGGGTGGGGTGGGGTGGAGAGAGCACACAACGTGGGCCGGAAAAGTCAGAATTCAAATGCTTGCTTATTTGTCCATTGAGCATTCTTGTTCCAACTTAGAGGTGGGCAGAATCCGTTCATTTACGTGAACGTTTACTATGAACCAGAGCCAACTACAAAAGCTTGGCACCCTGTTCTCAGTAACTGGACTCGCAGGCCTGTTACACTAAGGTCTACTTCTGCTTCTCCTTAAGTGTTATTGTATTTTAGAAGTGCCATTTAAGTTGTAAAAGTCCTTTCACTGCTGATGTTATTACATAAAGGGGAGACAGAACACCCATGCTGATCAACTGCCAATCACCCAGAAGTCTATAGAGAGAGTGTGATTTATATTCACTTTTGGCTTAATGTACCTCACAAGAGTTTTGCAAAGGGAAAAGTGACAACTTCTATGTACAGAGTTCTTTGGAAGAAGATACAAAGTGATATTAGCTGTCTTGAGGGCCCGCCTGGGCAGAAAGGTGGGATACGAGTCAAGTCCATAATAATAACCATTTCACAAGACTGCTAAGAAGTGTGTTGCTAGAGGTAAAGCATGGGCCTTCTATTTGAGCACTCTCTTCTTCTAGCAGCTGCCAGCCAGATGCCTCTGAGAGATGACACCACGGGGCACAAAGAGAATCATCTGCTCCTTGAGGCTGCCCTCCTCCCACCCACATCTGGCCTTCAGAGACATCAGCCCTTTGCATGGGAGATCCTATTTAATTATCATGGTAGACAGACGCCGGCCTGTTTCCTCCATCTCACCTCCTCCTTAGCAGGCACAGTCTCTTTCTTGCTCTCTTCAATGGCCATCTGGAGGCGTAGGTCATCCCCACGCCGGATCCGCTCTTCCTGTAAGGGAGTTGTGGAAAGGACAGAGGCATCAACAGAGGCAGTAGAAAGTGACAGGTGGTTACTCACCTTTGGCAGGGATAGAGCGAGAGCCAGAATATAGACGGAGCAGCAGCTTGGCCAGGGACCAGGTCAAGTCTGAAGCATCGGCTACGGTTGTTTCCTGTTCTGCTCATGCATGAAAAGTTACCTTCAGAAAGACATCTGAGAGACAGGAGTGAGCCAGATGCTATTCTAACCCTCCAACAAACCAGTTTCTGCCAAATAATGGGAGAACCCTTGGAATCCTGACTTTTGGCTGCTTTTGCCAATACCACATAAAAATGGAGCCCAAGTGGAAAGCATCTTCTTTCCCTTCATTGCAACTCCCTCACCCCCAAAACTAAGTATATGACCCTGAAGGTGCCCAGCAATCTCAGCGTTCACTTCGCATTCTAGGATTTCTACTGGCTGAAACCTGGCTGAATTTCTAGTATTTTATCTTCCATCTACTGGCTGAATCCAGTAAAATCCAAAGGGATAACACACTGAAGTCTTCCTTTTCAAACTCTAGTCTGCTAGCCTTCATCCACCTCACCTTCAGCTAAGTCATATCCCGCCTGAAGAGACATCAAGAATTCCAACTCTTTGTTCCAAATGGTGGCCTTCCCTTCCAGTTGAGGACCTGATCCCTTCTTTTCCCCATCAACAACTCTTAAGTTCATTTTCCTCCAGGATATTGTCTCCAAGCTTCTGAAGACATCCATAGAATACCTTAGTAGGCACCAGTTAATGTCATAGCTCAGTCAAGCTTAGGACACCTGGGTTGACCGGTTTTACTTCCCAGCCTCTCACTGGGAGAAACTTGGAAACTGGCCAACTGGACAATGGACAATTAACCAGGGAGTGGACAGTTAACGAGGCCTAAAGCTGAAAATGGAGAGATTGTGCCACCGCTCTGCTTTGGATGGGGACTTGGAGAGACAGAGAATGCCACGTTAGTTAGGAAAGTGTGAGAGGTAGAGACTGGCTCAGAGAAAGCAGTTTAGTTGATTATTTCAGGAAGAACTGAGTGTGGGTGCCGTGATAGGAGTCTAACCTTGTCGTGCTCCTCTTTGCTCAAGCTAAGGGCTAGCTGGAGCTGTAGGTCTTCGTCGGCCACTGCAGGGGGCTGGGAGGGAAGAAACACAACATAAGAGGCATGGAATGGAGTTTGACACATGGAGAGGGAGGAGGAGAAGACAGACAGACTGAAGATATCTTCAATTCTCGAAGCCATTTCCATGCTGGGTTGCAAAAGCCCATTCAAATCAACTGGCCCCTCACCTCCCAGATTCTGAGCTGCCCAATATATTCTGTTCCCCTCAAAATTGGCCAAACCAGTTCTAGCTATGTTTGCAAAGTCTAACTTCTCTTCCTGGGTACACTTAAGCAGCTCAAGCAGTGTTCTAGTAAACAGCAGCAAACTGCATTGGAACTGTATTATAATATATGTAGAGGAATGTGTCTGCACAGGTCCCAGAATCAGTGAGATATCCTCACCGCCCAAGCCTTAGCAATCAATCTCAGTAGGGTAGCCTTTCCCAACCAGGCGTGTTCCCATGTGCTGGGCTTCAACTTCCATAAGCAATGGGGACTGAAGTCCGACTCTTCTAGAGAGCCACGAGTCAGAGAAGACTGGAGTGGGACAGTCAAATGAACAAAGCAGTATGTGAAGAAACCAGGTTCAGAGCCCTGTCCTGCCATGATGCTCATTGGTAAACTCTGACAGTCCCTACACTCTTCCCACACACTGGAACAAGGAGCCACAGCCTGCTGGTTTCCAGAGAAGTGGGTGCCTTCTCTGTGGGAGAAGACAGACATCTTTCTCTGCTAATGTCCATGTCCATGAAGCATTAGTCTGGCAGCCACTGGGAATCAGAAACTGGATGCAGGCAAGTGAGCTGTCAGAACAGAGGAGGAGGAGGAAGTTGGCTGTCCCAGCAGATGTAGAATATTCTGCTCCTCCTTTATGTCCTGTACAAAAGCCAAGCACTGGAGAAGGGAAGCCTCCTCCCCCAAACTCTACAGAGAAATATGTCTCTCTATATTTATTTAATATATGTCTCTCTATGCCAACTCTCCAACTTTCCGGATAATATCATCTCAAGCCCTCCAAAAAAAGTAATTACTTTTTCATACTTGGACATAACAGAGGCAGGAGATTGGTTGGTGTGAAAAGGAGGAAAAATAGTCCATGCCATGTCTAGACATTTTTTTTATACTGTCACCTAGACATCTTTCCTTAATACAAATAGAATAAAAATAAAATCTAGTGCAGCAGCACGGATCTTAATTAATATCTCTGTAGAATTTATTTATTGGCTTTCCATTGACGAACAACAGGGTGGAGTGGGAGGAAATGCAGCATGGGGGGGGGGGGATCAAGGGAAGTGGAAAGGAGGAGCCAAAAATAAACAAGGAGCTGGGGGGGAAAAGGCGACCAGGTGCGATGGGATTACGGGGGGGGGGGGGGAGTGAACACGGTGGATCAAATCCACCTGGAAGGAGCCACAGAAATGGGAAGGAGCTGACAAGAGAGCACTAGGAAGGCGATTCATGTTTGGAGCGTCACGTTGAAAGTCTGGCAGCAGCCACTCTGAGCTCAGTGATGGAAGTGAACGGTGGCTGGATGGCAGCAGCCGAAGGAGAATTAATTATCGTGAGCAGAGTGCGGGGCTTCACTTCACCTATGCAAAGTGAACGAGCACATTCTTTTCCAAGACTGGTCCATTCTGTTGAGGGAGCAGACGTCTAAGGAGAGTGAGGGTTGTGAAAACGACGACAGAGGAGAGTTAGGTAAAACTGCATCATTAAGGGGTTTCGTGTAAGCCCTGCAACAGAGAAAGGAAGCGGTCCCGATCTATTTCGGATGGGGGGTGGGGCAGGGTGTTTAGGCAGAAAGCCGTTTCCTTCCGGGAAAGGTCAGTTCCGACAAATGACCATGCTGCGCTTCCTCTCTCTTCCGTTCCTCCCAAACTATAAGAAGTTCTGAAAAAAACATATACAACGTTTACCTATGCTACAGCACAGTGAAAGTTGGCAGCTAGCTGAATGGCCAACTACCAATCATCATCCATCCATTTATTTTATATAATAAATTTATATGGCCGCCCATCTCATATGTATGACTCTGGGCAGCTAACCGTTAAAAGCATGATAAAAGCATCGTAGAAACAACCAAATTTATAAACAACAGAAATAACATAAAACAGCAGCGGAGAATACTCATTTAACACAACCGTGGCCAAGAAATGGGCTTGCCCCAGGCTTGATGGCAAAACCAGGCTTTTAATGTCTTGCAAAAGGTCAGCAGGGTCAGGGCAAGTCTAATCTCTGGGGGGCGGGGGTGACGTTCCAGAGGGCAGGCACCACAGCAGAAAAGGTTTTCTTCATGGACCCCACCAGATGGCACTCTCTTGCAGATGGGACTCGGAGTACGCCTCTCCTGCCGGATCTAACAGGACGGGTAGACACCACTGGGGAGAGACGGTCCCATAGGTAGTCCGGCCCCAAGCCATGAAGGGCTTTAAAGGTAACCGCCAACACCTTGAATTATACCCAGAAGCATACCAGCAGCCAATGCAGCTCGCGGAACAAAGGTGTCGCATGTGCCAAATGACCGGCACCCATAACTGCCCGTGCTGCCGCATTTTGCACCAGCTGAAGCTTCCGAATACTCTTCGAGGACAGCCCCACGTAGAGTGCACTGCAGTAATCCAAGCAGGACTAAGGCATGAGTGACTGTGAGCAGAGCCTCCCGGTCCAGGAATTGGCGCAACTGGCGCACGACATGAAGCTATGCAAAGGCCCTCCTGGCCACGGCTGCCACCTGCTCTTTGAGCAGGAGCCACAAGTCCAGGAGGACCCCCAAACTGCGCACAGGATCTGCCTGGGGCAGTACAACCCCATCCAGAACAACAGGTGGAAAGTCCCCAGGACCAGGGGGTCTTACTTACAACCCTTACTAGGGTTGAATGGAAGCCTGTTGTTCCCCATCAGGACTCCCACAGCCTCCAGTCATCAAGACAGGAGCTCCACAGCATCACTCAGATGGCCCAGGGTGGCGATATCATCCGTATACTGATGACACCTCACCCCGAACCGATGGATGACCTCACCCGGTGGCTTCATGTAGATGTTAAACAGGAGAGGAGAGAGCACCAAGCCCTGTGTCATCCCACAGAGCAGGAGGCGCAGGGTGGACCTCTCCTCCCCTATTCACACCAACTGGAACCAGCCCTGGAGGAAGGAGGAGCACCAGCCCAACACCGTGCCACCCACCCCCACCCCTCGAAGCCAGTCCAGAAGAATACCATGATTGATTTTACTTCCATTGGCTCTGGAAAATTTGTGGATAGCAATTCAACCCCCATCCTAAAGGTTCTTGTCCAGGAGGGACCAGAGGTATCACAAAATACTTACTTAAAGCTCAGCTATGCTCGAATCAAGCCCTGTCAATTCAGCTCCTTTACCTTGCGCCCCATGTGCTCCAGTCAAGAAGTTTTAAACAGGGATCATATTCTAAGTGGAGTAACAGCTGAAGGAACTCACAGTATCAACTCTGTTCCCCAACTCTCTCTACCCTGCAGGCATAATTGTTCCCCGGAAGTTTACTGAACTTGGCAAAACCTTTGTGCCAGCTTGGTTGGCAATTAAATAATTAATGAACTGAGAAGAAAGATATATGGGTAGGCTGATCAGGGAAAAAAAATCCATTAGTATTGATCCATTAGGATATTGCCTGTAATGATAAATCAGACACTGTGCATGAATATGAAAATAATGTAACCAGATCCATGACTCTCAACAGCCTCAAGTGTACATATGTCTGTTCTGCACATAACACTAAGCCATAATGTGGGAGCTGGACTCCCAAGACATCTGGAAGACATCGGATCAGGGAAAGCCGCCCTAATAAAGCATCATTTTAAATAAGATTTCTTCCTCAAATCTAGTTCCCTCTGGACATTGTAATCTACCACATCTATCAGCCCCAGGCCACATGATCAATGTTCAGAGATGATGAACTTTTAAAAGAAAGCATCTGTCAGAACCCAGGTTGAGAAAGGCTCCCTAAAGCCATATATCTTTTCTCTTTTTGATTAATGAGTGACACACACATTCTACTGCTCTTTTATTTGGACCACGTCTGTTGGCACTGTTGGTTTCGGTCCACTTATTCAGTAGGGCACTGGTCACTTACACAAACCCTCTTTAGCCCCCTTAGTGTCAGGCTGTGACAGCTTCAGCTCATCTCATTTGATTTGAAGGCAATTTCAAATCAATGGCTGTTGTGGGTCTTCCGGGCTGTGTGGCCGTGTTCTGGAAGTTGTGGTTCCTAAGGAACCACAACTTCCAGAACACGGCCACACAGCCCGGAAGACCCACAACAGCCATTGAAATCCGGCCGTGAAAGCCTTCGACAATACAATTTCAAATCAGTTTCCCAAATTGATCTGATTTAAAAATTCGATGCATAAAATCAATTTGATTATTCAAATTGGATCAAAGCTGATTAAAATGCCCTTCAAAAAAATCAAATTAATTTACAAGTACCTTTTTAAAACTTTAAGCTATTAAAGCCAGGGACTGTCTCACTATCATCTTTTTAAGCTGCGCTGGGAGCCTTTTTGAATTAAGCAATAGGGTAACAAATGCATAGCAGAATTGAAAGTAAACTAATAGTTAATAATTGCTGATAAAGCAATAGCACAATACAGTAGAGACAAGTTGAAGGTCAGAAACCCCGAGAAAATAAAAAGGTACAGGTAGTCTTCACTTAACGACCATTCGTTCAGCGACTGTTCGAAGTTATGGCAGCACTGAATGACTGGGAGTTATGCCTGGTCCCGGAAGTTATGGCAGTTGCAGTGCCCCCACAGTCACGTGATCAAAATCCGAGCGCTTGGCAGCCCACCCACACTTACGACCACAGGGGCACTTCAACCCCCCACCTATTTCCCCCCCCCCATCTCTGCCCTTTGGGCTGCCCTGCACTCCACCGCCTCTGCCAGCCCTGCCACCCTGGGCTCTATTCGTCCTCCCGCCCTCGGCTTTGTTCGCCTTCCCAGCCCCACTGCCCCCGGTTGGCCTTTGGTATCTTCTTCCTCCCGCTATCCCGGCCTGGCCCTTCGCAAGGCAGCTGCGGGCCACGCCAGGCCTTCTTCTTCCCGAGGCCGCGTGCAGCCTTGTCCAAATCGCGTGTGGCTTTCTCGCACATGGCCTCGGGAAGGAGGAGGCCTGGCGTGACCCGCAGCTGCCTCGCGAAGGGCCAGGCCGGGCACGCTCATCAGCAGCAGGAGGAGCAAGATGGCGAAGGTCAGCTGGGGGCGGTGGGGGCAGCCGAGTGCAGGGCAGCCAAAATGGCAGAGATGGGGGAGATAGGCAGGTGGGGGGAGTTGAAGAGGAGGCAGAGGAGGCAGTCCCTTACCTTACCGAGGCTCAGGGCTGGGAGGGACCAAGCCAGGAATGGCTTGGATCAGGGTGGGTCCTCACCTAACAACCCAGTTACCGACGGCAACAAGGACTGCCGGGATTGCCATTGCTAAGCGATGTGGTCACATGATGTCACACTTTACGACCGCATTGCTTAGTGATGGAAATTCCCATCCAAACCCAATTACTGTCGTAACTTGAGGACTATCTGTACTTGTTCGGCACTGAACAAACATCAAAAGGAGGTGAGTCACTGAGTAACTGGGGTTTACCATTGATAAAACTTTTTCTCACCAAAAGTGGGGAGATGGAAAGAGGCCCGGGGGGAGGGGGCGGGCTTTGAAAATGATCTCAGGTGCCTAGGCAGACAGGTTAGGAAAGGAAATTCTTCAAGTACCAGATCTCAAGATGCTATGAAGTCTCTACACAGAGCCTGAGGGGAATCGTTGGCTGCTATCTTGGCTTGCCCACCTGTCCTAAACAAAGGGAGCACTCTTAGAGCTTTTGATGCTGCTCAGGCTGAAAAGGAGGGATTAGCAAAGAATTTATTTATTTCAAAAACTTATATGGCCACCAACATTATCTTATACATGATGATACTAGGCAGCTCACAGCAACATTCCATAAAAACAAAATATAAACCCCACAAAAGAATCCCTGGCATTGGTCTCAGCTTGAAGATGAAGTGTGTAGAAAATTACACAATAAAGTTTGTGGCACGTGGGATCAGGCTATGCTGGGAGGCCAGATCTAGTGCGAAGTCCACGACATCATTCCCAAGTGTGGAAAAAGGAAAAAAGGAAACAAGGTTTAAAAGCCTGCAGGCTCCATTTCTGATTCTCTCCGCGGGCTAGAGCAGTGTTTCTCAACCTCAGCAACTTGGAGTGGACTTCAACATGCTGGCTGGGGAATTCTGGGAGTGGAAGTCCACACACCTTAAAGCTGCTGACGTTGAGAAACACTGGGCTAGAGTAATCTTTGCAAGCCTGCAGCTGTAGCAGCTGCCCAATTTTTCAGCCAGCAACTGCTAGATTGTGAGGTTGGGAGAGGAGACTTCTGGAGATGTTTTTCCTACAAAGGAGATAGGAAAATGGTCCCAAATCAAAATAGCATTCCTGATCTAATTAACTTTTATATTCTCCTACATGAGAGTCCTTAAGCTTCAACAGATTCAAAAGAGAACTTGCACACCAGCTAACAGCCCCTGCGCTGTTACAGTATTTTATGTCCCACCAGACAGTGATGATTCCCCTCATTCCTTGCCCCGCCTCCACGCATTCAAAGAGCCTCCGGTGACAGATTTACCTTGGTGCTTACCTGCTCCGCTTCCTCTTTACTCATGGCCAGTGCCAGCTGTAGCTGCAGCTCCTCTTCCCCACTGCTCTGGGGCCAAGCTTGCTCTGCTTCTACTGGGGCATTTGCCAAAGACGATGAAGCAGAAGAAGCTGAGAAAAGAGAACAGGACAGGAGACGGTTGGTCCAGAATGAAGGTCTTCCCCACCCCATTTGAAGGACCAAAGCAATCTGTGGTGTGGCGTTGCAGGTAGGTAGAAAGGAGATGGTGATTGATAGGCATTTATCCTGGTTCCCAACAATTGCAGATAACACACAGCCCCTCACCTTACTGCCCCTTATTTGCGATTGCAAATTGATTATGATAGAACTTGATCAATTTTACAGTAAATCCATGCACGTTGTGGTAAGTTTCATGTAGTACTGCATATGTATTTACAATTTATTCATTGCATTTCTCCTACACTCATCACCTGCAGCTGCAGGTCCTCAAGTGCACGTTTACAAGATGATCCAAAGGCCAAAGAAAACATTTAAAATCACCTAAAGTTGGTAAAAAGTAATCAAAACAACTGAAGGAGTAAAAAGTAAGTACAGTAATAGCTAAAAGCCTGACCACACAGGAATGCCTGCAAGACTAAGCTTATCCCAGTGTGAGTTGTACAGCATGTCTCCATTTCCTACGCTTTAAATTGCATCTGGGTCCAGTGAAAACAAAAGACTGCATTTCCAAGCTTCAAGCTGCCTGTCCCTAGAGTGTGCTGGACAGACTTAAAGACTCTGCTTCACATTTTTGTTCAACCCTGAAGCTTACTACGAACAATCCATATTTTCTGGATTATCTATCTCGGGATTTCTGGAATGACAAAGTAGGGCAGAGATACATATTTTTTAAACTTAGTTTAGCCACCATAAAAAAACCCATAAAAATGTATAAAAAATAAAAACTGTTGGAATATCCTGCGTGGGCAGAAATGATTGGAAACAAGCGGTCACTCAGATATGACAGGTATGACATACACGGCTTTATAGGTAATGACCAGCACCTTGAACTGCACTCAGAAGCCAACTGGCAGGCAATGCAGCTCACGTAGCAGTGGTGACACATGGGCATGCCGAAAGTCGCCCATTACTGCTTGCGCCACTGCATTTTGAACCAGCTGTAGCTTCCAGGTGGTCTTCAAGCTAATCCAATCGTGACGTGACCAGGGCATGAGTACCTGTCTGAAGGGCCTCAAGATGAATGAGAGAACTCAAACTTTAAATTCTATGTTGGCAAAAGATGATTTGCCTGATGGAATTGATTTTGTTAGCCAAAAATTTGGTGTTCTTAAGCCAAGTGGTGTGATTTGACAAAATGTACATGGCACATTGAGAACAGAGTTGGGATGTCTCCCACATTTGTGCCTTCAAAAGGAAATGAGATGTTTACTTCTAAACTTTAGTGAGCTGCTCTTTATTGGATTTTTTTGAAAGACTATTTCAAAGCCACAGCGCTGAGTCAACAGCACGAAGATGTCCTCTAAATATCTCTAGCTTATACACAGAAAGCCAGCAGGCTCTGAAATTATTTTATTTTAATAAAAAGTAGGGAAAGATGTAATAGAACAGGGAAGTTGGAACTTGTGGAAAGGGGTAGGTTTTTACGTGCATCTCTTCTCCTGAAATTATCCAGAGTGTCTATCCTTTTGGAAACCAACTAACTAGTCTAATTAATAACTTTAAAACAGTGAATGTAGTTCCGTGGTACACGGCGAAAGAAAGATAAGGCATGTTATAGTTAGTTTTCCACAAATCCAAAGAGGCACACTTCTTACAGAATTGACTAAAAGCCCAGCTGACATAATGAACAAACCCGAGAGCTGTCAATAGGATCTTAATCAGAATGAAGCTGAGGAGGGTCAAACATTAAGTCCTAAATACTTTTAATTATTTCAGTTCCTTCTAATAGAGCCAGTTTGGTCTAGTGGTTAAGGTGCTGGGCTAGAAACCAGGAGTCTGTGAGTTCTAGTCCCGCCTTAGGCATGGAAGCCGGCTGGGTGACCTTGGGCCGGGCACTCTCTCTCAGCCCAACCCACCTCACAGGGTTGTTGTTGTGGGGAAAATAGGAGGAGGAAGGAGTATTAGGTATGTTCGCCGCCTTGAGTTATTTGTAAAAATAATAAAGGCGGGATAAAAATTAATTAATTAATTAATTAATAATAATAATAATAATAATAATAATAATAAAAGAAGATTAGTACTCATATCTGCCCCTAATATACCATTAGAGAAGTGAAGCCTTCTCAGGAATTCCCATTTCCTTATCCACATCACATTGTAACTTACCCAAAACTCAAATTAAGCAACTTTTGGTAGGGGCAAAAGCTACAGTGGTTGGGACAATGGCACAGAGTAGATCGAGCTGTGTTTTCGCTTTGTTTGTACGTATTTATTTTGTTCCCATTTAGGACAGAGAATGGAGATTTTTTTGCTTTTTAAAACTATGTGGGGCATACTCCAGAATAGTGGTGACTTTTCTGCTGCAAAAAAGCAAGAAACCATACCACTTTCATAATGGAGCTGCCAAAATTAGTTGATACAAGGGCTACAAAAAAGAGCTGTGAGATATTATAGATAAGCCATTACTGCTTATCTTCTAAACCTCCCAGAAGTCAACTGTTACTGTATGTTGAGGAAAAACACTGTATGGCTCCATTCACAATTCTGCCTTAGAAACTGATAGGAAAGTCCACTAGAAAAGATCATAGATGCCAACCCCTACAAGTACGAGCAGAAAGTGGTTCTAAATATGGTCCATTAACAGGCTGCTAGCCATCCTGACTTGATTCATATATACAGTAATGTTAAGCCATAAACTATGATTTATAGACAGAGTGGTTGGATTCATACACCACACCAAGATAAATCAAACAAACACTGAGACTTAGGGAATCTCAAACTTTACAGTAGTGTGATCCTTTGAAATCGTAAATCAATTATTTATAATGAGATAGGTCTGACCCCCACCCCCACCCCACTCTGGCCATGTTCCAAAGAGCTCTGAAACCCTGGCTCTTTCCCCAGGCCTTGGATTAGAGTGGGCAGCATGCTCATCTTTTAACTGTTGCTTTTCTTCTGGCCTTTCTGTGAAGGTTTTGTTGTTATTGTCTGTCTGATTTGTCTAATTGTTTTTACCGTGTGCCACCCAGAGTCCTTATAGAGTTGGGCGGCATTATACATTTCTAAAATAAATCTGTTTAAGCTACCCCTATGATTTTGGGAGGGGGTTAAGAAATAATATGAACCGCTTACTCTTAATAATTACATTTTAAATTATGTAACAAATGAAGCAGTTATAGTATCTTACTACTTCTTTGCACAACTTGTTTCCAGATGTCGTTTTAGTTTTGTTGGCTTCATATTCTCAGCTGTATTTTCTGACAAAAACCACAGCTGTTCTCCAGTAACAAAAAAAAAAAATTGTGAAACCAAAAGATATGTAACTTTCACCATACTTTCTCGACTTAGGCTAACTTTTATTAGCACATTCACCTTTCACTTACCACTCAACAAAAACTTTTCCATTTTGAAAGGTGGGTATTGGAAAAAAAACCCTGAACTTCACTAGCACATAACTACAACCACTTCAAAAACTATGGATTTACTACTACAAGCCAAGCCACTGGAGATGCCAGAGAAATATTTCCAAGAAGGTGAAATTCAACTATGGTGGTCAGTGGATCCTCCATGCCTTACAACAGTTTGCCAATGATCAACAGTTTTAAGTTGAAAATGAGTGTTTCTCCACTTTATTTGTGTTAAATTCCAATTCACTGAATATATTGTGCTTTAATCAGAGCAAATTACAAAACTTTATTGATGTTTTTGATATAACAGGAGATTCTAACCGATAAATTTAAATGTTCTGTAAAATAAATACGATGCAAAAAAATTTAAAACATCATTTCAAAATAGTATTCTATAATGTAAAGAATACAGTATTATTGCCATTCATAGGACCCTGTCTCTAATACAGAACTTTCCAAACTTTTCATGTTGGTGACACACTTTTTAGACACGCATCATTTCGCGACACACTCTTACAGCAGGACACAAGGCAGGCACTAGGACCTGCGTAAAATCACAGGAGGTTTGGAGGCAGCAGGGCACAAGGCAGGCACTAGGACCTGCGCAGAATCCTGGCAGGGCTCCGAGGCAGCAGCAGCCCCGACACACCCAGACTCTGCAGCCTAACGTGTCGCAACACAGTTTGGAAAGCTCTGCTCTAATAAGAAACGGAAGTAGGAATAAAAATGACTTGACCCAGAATTTGAGAACCCTTGGCTTAGCATCTACAAACTCAACTGAGAACCTGAGGTCATCTAAATAGAGTTATTTTAAATAGGAATTACTTCTAAAATGTTTTCCATCCTTCTCCTGGTTAGAGTTCCAGATACAGAGAGCCTAACACTGACATAGAGTGATCACCACTTTCTATTCTAATCCTTTATCTTCTCCAAACTAAGCATAAGATGACAATATTTATACCACGCACACAGAGGCACCCTTGTTTTTCCATATAAAATGAGAAACAAAGGTGTTTTATGAAATTAAGACTGCTCCGGGTGATGGCTCTGGCCTTCAGGCCACTATATTACCATTTCTACCCAAAAAGTTAAAGATGATGGCAGCATCCTAGAGATCAAAATACACAGACAAATTAAATATGGTGAACTCAAGGGAAAATTTCTCTCCTTCCTGATAACTGATGTATGACTGGCAGCTTTGCTATTTAATCATCATTCTTCCCATCGTCCAAAGGGATGGTGTGCCCTTTGGTTTTTCCCTACCCCCACAAACTCACCCAAGAAACTTAATTTATGAGGGGAGCATTTCTGAAGAAATCAGTCAATTTATGGACTTGCTGTTTCATGTCTCGCTTATGTGACTTTATAGCTTTATTGTTCATAGTTTTATTTCAGGAATTAGCATCCCGAGGGCAACTTTCTTATCTTCATTTATGTACTGTACTTCAATCAAAGGGAGTAGGTGTGCTAACACTGCACATATCATCAGGTTGCTCATTGATTTTAAGTACAGGCCACTGGTTAGGATACGTCTCTGGCCAAATATGGTTAAAAGTCCACCTGCAGGTCCAGAATCTCATTTGTGAGGGGGGGTGGATATTCCCTCCTTCCTTTTTTTTATTGCATTCTCTTTAACAATTCCCCAGTTCCCTGTATTTCTGCTGAAATGGTTACAACAGGAAGCAAAAGCTGCTCCTTTTTTCTTTTTAATCTGAACCTGCCCCACCAGACGTTGTGCAAACACATGTGGTGGAATTTGATCTAGAGGTTATTGATATGGAAAAGGGGCACCAGCAGATCAAGGAGGCCTGTCACTCAATCCCAGAGCCTGGCAACCTGCCAAGTTGGTGAGAGTTATACCAGGGACAAGCCTTTCTCTGTAGATATAATTTCAGGAAAACGGAAATGAACATGATCAAGACAAGACACCAATATCTTCTATATGACGACTTCACACAGTCCCCAACCAGAAAAGACAAAGTGCACTGGAGACAAGTGGCAGGTTTAGATTTTTCAAACATCCTCATAATTGAACCTAAACAGCTAAAACGATCCAGCTTCTGCAAACAAATTCCAGTGCATCACCTTATTTCATTTCGCACAATCAGGAACTTTCCAAATGCATTTGGACTATACTCTTAAAACGGTATGGGAATTCTGGAAGTTACAGTTCCATCACATCACAACTGGAGGGAACCAGAGTAGGAAAGGCCGCTGTTGGGGAATGACTACTGTCTGTGTTTTGCTGGGGGTAACTGTCTGTTCTAGGCATTGGTTTTAGGGGTGTCGAATATCGTTCTCAGAGACTGCTAACATAAAATAGCATAACTATCACACTTTTCTTCATGATGAAACCACAGCGCATACGTAATAACTCCCACTGGTCTTGTTTCAAGTTTTTGACTAGACCTGGACCGCCTTATCCAGAAAGGTGGTCCAGAATCTCTACGTGTCCCCAGTCGGTGCCTTACTCCAGTATCAGTACATGTTTTGCAGATGCAGAGAGTGTAACATTGATCTGGTCACCAATTTCTATTCTAATTCTTTATCTTCTCCAAGCTAAACGTTAAGATGACGGTATATATACCACACACAGAGAGACACCATTGTTTTTCCATATACAATGAGAAACAAAGGTATTTAATGAAATTACGACTGCTCCGGGTGATGGCTCTGGCCTTCAAGCCACTATACAGGTAGTCCTTCTTTAGTGACCACAATTGGGACCGGCAACTTGGTTGTCAAGCAAAGCAGTCACTAAGTGAAACCGCAACCAGACTTACGATCTTACTTCCGCTTTCCTCTCCTTTCCAGACCTGCGACGGTTGCAAATGCAAGGACTGGTCGCAAAGTTACTTTTTCATCACTGTCGTAACTGCGAATGGTCACTGTATGAGGCAGTCACTAAACAAGGACTACCTGTATTACCATTTCTACCCAAAGAGTTAAAGATGATTGCAGCATCCTAGAGATCAAAATACAGAGACAAATTAAATATGGTGAACTCAAGGGAAAATTTCTCTCCTTTCTGATAACCAATGCATGACCGACAGCTTTGCTAGTTAATCATTATTTTTCCCATCATCCAAAAGGACAGTGTGGTTCTGAAATAGATAGGCTAAAGCACACAGGGACTGGTCCAAAGAATCTCATAGCTGGGTGGGAATTGGAAACTGGGTGGCTGTGATCTCGTCTCTCATTATCACACCACAGTATAGAATCACCTGGAGGGGGAGCTGCAGATTTGGACAACACGGAGAACCATGTCAGCTAGATTAAGGCCCAGAGCACTCACCAGTTGCAGTCTGGGCCAGCTTCTCCTTAGTTTTGAGAGCATGGGCCCGCTCTTCTTTGAGGCGCTCATCATCTTTGAGCAGGGCCACCAGCTGCTTGGCCTTCTCCCGCACATTGACACCTTGATCTTTGCCATCCCGGTCAACGTACTGGAAATCTTTTAGTGTCTGGATGGCATAGATGTTCTCCTTACATTGCTGTGCAACCCGCTCTGAACCTGTCTTGATTAGGTATTCCATCAGTGTCATGGCCTGGAAGAGATGCAAGCAGAAACAGACTCATGACATGCTTAGATCATAAAGGTGAAAACCAGAATGTCAGAAATGTTTGTCCTGGGGAAGGAGACTGAATATTAGAAGCAGAATTATGGGAATCCTGAGGTTCAAGCCAGGTAAGAGAAGTACCTTTTCATACAGTAGAGAGTTATGTGGAATTCACTACCTAAAAAGTGTTGGATAGCTTTATATTTTCTGAGCAGAGGCCCAGGTTGAACAGGATGCAGAATCTGAAGGTTCTCTGTCAGAGAAATGGGGAAGGGTTGCCCATATTTATATGAACCAAAGGTTCAATGGTAAAAACCACCCAGAGTCCCTCTTTTGGGGGGAGATGTGTGGTGGCAAAATTTGAAAAATAAAAAAATAAAAATAAAAAATAAAAATAAAAATGCTGGGCCAGGCCAGGGATGATCTAGGTTCAAAGCTATGAATTTCACTGGAAAACTTGGGCCAGTTGCTTTTTCTCTCTCAGCCTCTCCTACTTCACAGGGTCACTGGATGGTAAAAATCAATGATCCACATCAGAAGGCCATCGTAAGTTTTCAAAAATTTATTTTAAGGCGCCAAAACAGTACATGGTAAGGATTGTCAGGATAAAAAAGGTGGACTGAGATTAGCACAGACCCAGAATCCTTTGCGGCTTCTGTGTTTCCAGAGGGTACCTGCACTGTATTTTAGAGAACATGAATTTACACAGGAATAATAAATGAAAAATTCGTCCAGATGGGAACCAGATCCAACAAAGATCAGACAGCTAATTGCAACTCCTTGACTTGTTGTCAACAGCCACCAGTTTCTCTATAATATCTCTGTAAACAACAAGATAGCCCACCACCGAAGCACCAGGAAAAGGGAAATGTGAAGAAACATATTTGGACAAGTTGTATACCTCCAAATGTTGCTGGTCTACTTCTCCCACTATTGGGATGATTAAGGCTCCAGAAAATTTAGCTCAATCACCAGCTTCCCCATTCTTTGTGCAACACAGCCTTCCTCAATACTACATTTCCCATCATCCCCAGCTATTGGCCAATGGTCAGTGCTAATAGGAATTATAGTCCATCAACACAGGGGTTAAATGGTTGCCTAACCCAACTAATGAAATTCATTTTATGCTCCACTTAGCATAGGACATTCAACTTTGACTGAAAATAACTCACAAAGACTCAGGCAATATCCTTTACTCAACCTTGCTAAGCAAATGTGCTTCATATATTCAAAGCAGATGTGTAAAGGAACACAGGTTATTGTCCCATCTAGTTCAATATAGTCTACATCAAAACAAAATTTGATACCATTGACCATGGTATCCTTTTGGGGCGGCTCAGGGAGTTGGAGGTGAGCGGCGTGGTTTTACGCTGGTTCACCTCCTTCCTCCGGGGCCGCTCCGAGTTGGTGGTGATAGGGGAGGAGAGAGCCGACCCGCGATCCCTGCTTTGTGGGGTGCTGCAGGGTTCGGTTCTCTCTCCTCTCCTGTTCAACTTCTACATGAAGCCGCTGGGCGAGATCATCCGTCACCACGGGATGAGGTATCACCAATATGCTGATGATACTCAGTTATATATCTCCATCCCGGATTAAGTAAGTGATGCGGTCGATGCCTTGTCTCAGTGCCTGGAGGCTGTGGGGGTCTGGATGGGGAACAACAGGCTTCAGCTGAACCCTGGTAAGACGGAGTCGCTGTGGATTGATGGCCCCCCTGTATCCAGGAAGTTATCATCTTTGGTTCTGGATGGGGTTGCACTACCCCACTCGGATCCAGTGCGGAATCTGGGGGTCCTCTTGGACTCACGACTCCTGCTCAAAGAGCAGGTGGCAGTCGTGGCCAGGAGGGCCTTTGCACAGCTTCAAGTTGTGTGCCAGCTACGCCCTTTCCTGGATCGGGATGCCCTCCGAACAGTCACTCATGCTCTTGTCATCTCGCATATAGATTATTGCAATGTGCTCTACATGGGGCTACCCTTGAAGAGCATCCGGAAGCTTCAACTGGTCCAGAATGCAGTAGCGCGGGCAATTATGGGTGCTATAAGATCAGCACATGTGACACCTCTGCTGCGTGAGCTGCATTGGGTACCAGTTTGCTTCCGGGTCCAATTCAAGGTGTTGGTTATCACCTTTAAAGCCCTACATGGCATGGGGCCAGGGTACATGAGGGACCGTCTCATCCCGATAACATCGACCCGCCCCACTCGCTCATGCAGACAGGGCATGCTTCGGACCCCTTCAACAAGAGAATTCCATCTAGCGGGGTCCAGGAGGCGAGCCTTTTCTGCAATAGCGCCCGCATTGTGGAACATCTTGCCCCCGGAGGTGAGGCTGGCCCCCTCGCTCCTGACCTTCCGGAAGACTCTTAAGACCTGGCTCTGCCGCCTTGCCTGGGACGAGGGAGGTAATAGTACCTCCTGGGGGTGGCTGGCCCCATAGTGTCCTCCTGTTGATTTTATCATCTTGGATTTTTACCTATTCTATCTATTTATTGTTTTATTGTAATTTTATGTATAGATTTTAACTATTGTTATCCTGTAAACCGCCCAGAGTCCCCTTTTCAGGGAGATGGGCGGGGATAAATTTAAATAATAAATAAATAAATAAATAACGGCTGCACACAAGCCCTGAGAACCCTTCTTGCAATCTTGGAGGACCTTCTGAACATGATGCTGAAAAATGACAACATAATTTCCTGCCATTTGAGGTGGACAAGGAAAACACAGTTTTGGAAGCTCTAATAAATTTTTTTAGAAAACCCAACTATAAAACTCTCTCCAAATTCAGTCCTGTGCACATGTATGATGGAATCCCATCCACTTAACCCCCCAGGCCCCAAGCATTAACCGTGTTCCTTGGCTGCCAAAAGGTATCCAGCCCTAGTTTAGCAGCTTTCCAGGGTTTCAGGCCTTTCCAGCCTTTCCTGAAGATGTCATGGCCTGAATTTGGGACCAGGTGCATGAGATGTTGGTTCTATACCACTGACCAACAGCCCTCCCACTGAATAGGCATGCTTGAGAATTAGTTTGCATTTGGGAATGAATTAACACAGTTCGTACTTCTTGGATGAAGAATGCAGATTGGAATGCACATATCCATTCTTCTGAGTACTGTGATGCATGTGTACAAAGAAGCATGCCTTTTATAATAAAATGTACATCAAAATATCTATGAATTACTTCTCCACTTTCTTAATAAGGTATCTGCAGAACAATGTGGGAATGGAATCTAAGAGACTTAACAGTGAATGGCTATGAAAAAACAAAACAGAATGATTAGTGCCGTTACCACAGATCTATGGCATGCTCACTGTCCAAGAACAAGAGACGACGCATGTTTACCTTATAGACATGGCGCCAATTTTTCCCATGGTCATTGAGACGCTTCCAGATCATGCTCATGATTTCCGAGAAGGCTACCACGTTGTAGGTGAGATCAGCAATTTCAGACATGAGAGAGCTAGATGGGCCCCAAGGGTCATTTGACGTAGCCTCACGCACCTTGATTTCTGCTTCAGAATAGTTATGTACAATGTTCTTCATCTGGCGGCGCAGTGAAGAAGTCGACATGGTGGTGGTGGTGGTGGTGGAGTGGAGGATGGGAAAGATCCAACTTATACTCCAAGCTTCCTGTGGATGGCTTTGAAATAAGCCAGGCTAATGGTGGGCGAAAGGGCTCTCCAGGTCAACGCAAATCAAACTTAACCAATCGCTTAAGAAAGTGGATCCTGCATATCCAGTCTGAATGGAACCTAGCTTGCTTCGCAAGAGCAGGCGGCGGCGGCGGCTGCTGCTCCTGTGCCACTTGCCCGCAGTCCCTAGCTGGCCATGCACTCTCTGAGTATCCATCTGGGCACAGCAGCCATTCCGAGACACAGCTGAAAAAGAAAGAAAAGTACTTTAACCCAGAATGAAAGACAACATTCCTGTTCCTATGAATCCAAACTCCTTAATATAAAAAACAGGTCCCAGAACGTGGGAGTGGCTCGCTTTCAGAACATTATTCAATTTTGGATTAAAGGCCCTCATTTTAGGGCTTTCTTTAAGAATTGTAAAGTTCCCGACCAAGCTAGCTTTAAGTCCTGCATCAAGGGAAGTGAAAAGACCAGACCTGCTGCAAAAAATAACTCGTCATCTTGATAACTAGGAGAAAGACAAGGACAAAGAATTCTGCACAGCTCCAAACCAGGATCTCCTTCAGGCCAACAAAATCGTGCTCAGCCCCTTCCTCTTTCCTGGAAATTGAGCAGAACTTGCACTTCAGCTTCTCTGCACAGCCTCGAGAACTAGAAACTTTAAAAGCAAATAAAACAAAAGTATGGCACTTTGGATGCTGCCTTCTTCATTTCTGCTGTTCAACCACTTTAAAAACAGATTGGATAAATTCTCGGAGGCCTATCAATGTTTCCTCTGGGTTATAGGCAACAGCCTCCAAAAAAGAGTTGCAGCTGAACAACAGGAGGAGGGAAGAATTTCTTATTCTGGATCAGAACAAAGATCCATCTGTCTGGTATTTTAGCAGTGGCAACTGGCAAAGAAGGCGTTCTGGGGCATGGGCAGACAGGGACACGGCCCTCACTGCCAAATACACTCTATCTGCTCCTTTCCCAAGAAAAACCGGCTAGTCTTACATCTCCCATGCAATGTAAGATTTGGAAGCAGGGAGGGGGGAGGAGAGAAGGAACCATACAGTCTACCTATTTCTTCCCCCATTTACTTTCTATCCAACGCAACATAGTCTGTCTTCCAGCCAGGTTTCGATGGTCAGAACACTAGTAGACATCTCCGTTAAGGTTGCAGTTTTGGCAGCACTTACTAGCATCAGCCTGCAGGATCAAGACCCAAAGCCTCATCTTCGATTTATTTTACAATTGCACCTTGCTTTTCCTCAAAAAAGCTCACAGAGCCATATATGGTCCCTCATTTTTATCTTTGGAATGACCCTGTGAAGTAGGCCTCAAAACACATTATAAAAAGCCTAAGATCATCCCATTAAACTCTGCAGCAGAGCATGGGTTTGAACTGGAATCTCCATAAGTGAGATATATGAAGCCCCAGGGGAAAAAGCTAGGAAAAAATAGAGGGAATAAGACAAAAATGGGAAAATAAGTTTTTAAGCCTTCATACCAGGGGCCAAGTAAAATGCTTCAACCACAACAACACAAGAACATTTATCCAAAGGCACAAAACTTCCTATATTACGCACTAATTTCATCTCTTATCCCGTTCCCACAGTGTAACAGAACACACAAAAATTGTCTTCTGCTCTCAGCCAAGTAACCTTAGCAATTCCAGCAAATCGCTCCGTTTGTCAGAATTGTTCCTAGGACAATTAAGGTCCGGAAGCAAAAATTCCCAAGGGTGGGTGGCTGGGTGGGTGGAAAAGAAGTTGGGAGGTAAGAGCAACGGAAAGCGGAAATTGTGCAGATTGCAGCATCTGTCCCCAAACTATCCTTAACTTCCTGGAATCCCCTGCCCCGCTTGATCCCCAACATTCTTCATCCTCAAAAGGAAGGAAGCCCACATTTCTAAGGAATGAGTCACAGTGGCTCATTCTTCCTCTTTCCGCCCCTTTCCGTTTTGTTCAATTTATTCTAGCTCTAAAATTTCACCTCACACACTGATAACCTGAAGACGATACAAGAGGAGTGAAAGTGACCAGAGACCATAATGGGCATGAGGACACTGAGCTCAAATGAATAGGAGCACTGATTTCAGGGATGCTTTTCTTAATAGATACGTTTGAAAAGTTGTAATTTAATAAGGTTAAGCCAGTCTAAATGGAAGGCAAGGCCATTTTAAGCATATTATTCTTCATCCTGCTTGGGAATACAGAGCCACCTCCATTTAAAGCACTTTAAGGCATTATAGTAAGGAACTTGAAGAAACAAAACCTAGAACAAGTTCAACATCCATCAATTTTGGAAAAGAGCAAATTGAACGGCTTCCCACCAGTCTGGGCATCTATAGGCTTCTCCAAAATTCCCAGTTCGCATTTCCTTTTGGAAGTTGCAGTCCCAAGATTCGATAACTTGGGATGGCTGATAACAGGAAGATCTACGCAGCATTAACTTTGGCTGAAGACTGATTGCTCTACTTCCCTTCAATCCTCAAACATTGGAAGGAAAGCTAGAGAAGCAATGTGGGATGGCAAGTACAATACAATGCTTTTTTATTACACTTGTAAGCTTTTTCCAAGCTCCATGTGGTAAAGTATGTGCATTCTCCTGCCTTCCCAGTATAATACTCACGAGATTGGTAATTAGTAGCCTTCCCCAAGATTTGGGGTGATAATTTCTATCACCCTTCTCCATTCCACATACTGGCTGGGTCTATGGGAACTGTACTGCAAATAATCTGGGGAGCACTCAATTATGATGGACTGCTTAGAGAAATTATCTTGAAAAGCCATGGTAGTCATCTCTATCATCAGAACGTTCAAAGTGATTCAGGGTAGTCCAGTTACAGAATCAGTTCCCTGTCTGGTTCAGAAATGTCCCCTTTCACACAGGCTGCAAGAAAAATGACCTTTTTAGATACACCCATTGTGATTAACGGGCCACTGGTGTCATTGAGTTCTCCTGGCTGGTGCAGAAGTTTTCACATTGTGATTCAATTAGATCTATTTTTGGAAGAAAGGCAGAACATCTGCAACCACCAAGCCCTTTTTGCAACCCCTGGATCTCCCTCTAGCCATGACTGCTGAAAAATGGCAATACTATTCCCCATCAATCTGAGTTGGGAAACAGATGAAAATTGAAATATAAAACCTAAAGTAGGTGTATCACAGTTAAGTAAAGCAAAGAGCACCCCTCAAACTCCTGCCCCAAACCAAGCCCCACCAGTACGAATGATCTGCCCCCCCCCCCGAGCCACTGGAAATCTTTAAGCATGGTTCTTGGCTGCCAAATGGCGCCAACCTCTATATTAAACCTCTACAAAACAATAATTGAAGTGGTTTAGGCTGTAGAGCCATGGTTCCCAAATGGTGCGCCGTGGTGAATTCATAGAGGTACTGTGTGATATTTGACAGCTGCCGGACACCGCACAAACTATAAGCTTAGGAGCGTTGTGAAAAAAGTTACTGAGACACTAAAGGTGCCATGTCCTGAGAAAGTTTGGAATCCCTGGTGTGGAGGGTATACTGCTACTCTAAATCAGCCTTCCCTATTCTTATACCCAGCCTTTACATTGAAAAACGACTCCATCATCTCACATTGACTAGTTATGATGAGTGTGAAAAGATGGGAGCTGTAGTCTTACTTATACAGAAGCTAGTAGATTGGGGAAAGCTGTATTTAAAAGAGCATTCAGTGGGTTTGCAGCTGCCTGCACTGGGCAAGAAGCTGCCTGCACTGGGCAAGATCTAGAATTCACCCCATCGTCCCTTACAGTTGTCCTTAAGAGGTTTGCTCTGAGGAAGGCCCACTGCCTCCTCCCTTCTCTATCACCCTGCTTTCAAAGAAAATGAAAGCTACAGTTGCAAAGAGAAATAGGGGGAAGTTTTTAATTTTACTCAAACTGTTTTTAATCTTGTCCTTCTCTACTTCTTTTTGCATCCTACAATACAAGAAGATTGAATGATTATTTGTATAAAGCAAAGTCTCTAAAATATTATCATGATTCTCCCCTTTTAATTTCATATTTAAAATTTCAGCCACATGGCACTTGAAATTAGTCACATGATGAAATGAGGGAAATTATAGTAATGATTTGGGGGTGAAATAGTCATGCTTCAGCAAAAATAATACCTAAATAAGTAAATAAATAAGCAAGCAAGCTAGTTAGCTAGCTAGCTAGCTAGCTAGCTTTTTTTCTGGCCATTGCAGGAATTAAAATCCAATCCATCCCCAAATCGTTTTAGGATAAAAAAAAATCGCCAGCAACTGATGCAGCAATTATTCCAACTATGATAAAGACCCTTGTTAGTACTACCACTAATTTATTTTGCTTTCTGCCTGAGACCATGGACAGTCTTTGACCAATCATAATAGACAACACTGGTGTAATCAGATCAATGGTCTAACTCACTATAAGGTAGCTTCACATGAAAATACATGCAAACACTGACATCTGACAGAAAATGTGATTCTTGTGCAGCTTCCTAAAAGAACATTTTTTTTAAAAAAAAATCAAATTTCTAGACACCTTCAATCAACAGCTGCTTCCGTGGGTTGGCGTTTTAAAAAAACCATCAGTCAGCCCACTTCCCCTTCAAACACCACAATTGCCATCTGCAGTTTTTGCTTTTCCTTCTCTATGGTAGTAGCTTGCTTGCGTTGCCAAATGACAGATGAGACTGTAACTCATATTGCAACATTTTTTTATGATTCTGTAGCTTTGGGCAGACTTTAAAACTGCTTCAGCAGCTAATCTTAGCTGAAAACTGGAATATATCTAGAATCAATAAATGATAGGAATATAAGGCTTGACAGAGGCTATGGTGACTTGTACCACCATCTCCTCAGAATATCTCCTGAGGAATGCCACCCCACGCATTTTAGCTGTGTTATCACAGACGGTGAATCTCTTCTGCCAAAGCTTAACCAACTTGCCAGGAATGAAGAACATACACAACATATTTGCAGATAAAACGCAAATCGAAACTGCTTTATGCTGGATGAAGTAGTCCCAGGCAGTGTTAGGAGGAGAAGGACTGTATCTCTATACACATGGAAACTAGCACTGTTTCTTTTACTTATAGAACCAAATTTTCCTTTTGGGGAAATCTGCTTTTCTTGCCGAATGGACTATGCTGTCCAGCTGGAGATATACTACTTTATAATGGTAACATGAAAAATTGGCATTGGACAGAGAATCTAATACCCTCATCATCTTCACCTTCATTTGTCTAAACCCTGATCCTTAAGGTGGAAAAGAGATCCAGAAATGTGCAACAGATAAATATCTCTGACGTTGTGCATGTTCATCTGGATTTCTAGCACTCTATTTGTTCTCAATCCACCTTAACAAAAGCAGAAGGTTTGAAAGAGAATTAAATAAAACCAGTATAAAGGCCCGACAACATAATTTGTACATGAACTAGATGGTAAAGCCTAGCTTATCTACAAACTTGATGGGAAGTTCAGCAAATCAATTTCTTTGCCCATACCCAGTCCAATGTGGCTGTGTAAGGAACCTTGATTTGCACTCCTTTGATGAAGGTCAAGATACAAAGATGTATATTTTCCAAACATTTTTCAGAAAAAAACTTCATGCAAATGAGTATGATTGCAATGAACATATTCACTACAATATTTAGTCTGGATAAGATGTGGGTTTTCTGGGAAATTTCCCTATGCAAATGAATATTATTTCAATAAGCATCTCCCTCTCAACATTCTTAATCTGCACAAGTTTATGAGTTACAATATTTGATGCAAGGGAAGGGGAACCAGGAAATCCCCACTTCTCAATTTTTTAGCACAATCACCTAAGAAGCAAACATACAACTTTGAAACCACTAAACCTGCCTGAAGAGAAATATTTCCATGGAAAAATTTTACCCTGGAAAATGTTTTAGCCTGCATTTCTGGATACAAATACTGCCAACAAACAAGGGAGAAAATATTCTTTTGATGCTTTGATGATAAACAGTTGAGGATGGAACCAATTACTTAGAAAGTAACAAAATCATGTAAGGGTTGTTATTTCTTACAAAATAGTTAAGGACTGGAACATCTCTGTGCAAAAAAGACTAAAGCAAACCAGCCTTTTAATTCAGAAAACAAGCGCAACCAGAAAGGGAAGAATGTTCTTAAAAATGTTTAGGATGCGTTTTTAAAAATGCAAAACTTTTCCTGTGGGATGGAGAAGGAAATCTTTACCCATCTCCCGTATTGGAGAAAGTGTAAATGCAGTTAGTGGGAATCAGATCCAGAACAGAATGATTTGCACTAACATGAAATTTGCTCTCTCTTGCTTAGGTAAAGGTAAAGGTTCCCCCCGCACATTTGTGCAGTCGTGTCTGACTCTAGGGGCCGGTGCTCATCTCCGTTTGTTAGCCGAAGAGCCAGTGTTGTCCAAAGACGCTTCCACGGTCATGTGGCCGGCATGACGCACGCGGAACGCTGTTACCATCCCACCAAAGTAGGACCTATTCATCTACTTGCATTTGCGTGCTTTCGAATTGCTAGGTTGGCAAGAGGTGGGGCGAGCGTGGGAGCTCACTCCATCACACGGGGCTAGGGATTCAAACCTCCGAACTTGCGATCGACAAGCTTGGCGTCTTACCCACTGAGCCACCACGCCCCTCTCTCTCTTGCTTACTTAGCTTCAAAAGGGAGTTAGACAAAGTCATGGCTGCAATGGCTATAACTCATGACAGCCACAGGGGAACAGCCATGTTCACAGGTCAACTGTTGGGAAAGATGATGTGAACTGGGCACTATGGACACTACCATATTCTGAAGGCACCAGAGTAGGAAAAATTAAAATAAGGCACGTCCCTATTTAAGGCAATATACTGCTTTTCTTTTCACATCTCATATATAGTGCCTCACTATTCTGCCTTGAAGGAAGATCCACTACATCCTGGAAACAGCTGACCATCCAAAAAATGCAGCAAAAGTGTATCTTCTCTTTTTTTTTTTTAGAAATCTCAAGGCATTCCAAAATGAAGAAATGATAATGAATTACTGGAAAGAACAATGATTTTTAATTTTTTTTTTTTTTTTTGGTGGGAAAAAGAGAGAGAAGGTAAATATTCACCAAGTTACAGAATCTAGGCAATTAAAGAGTTTACATTTTAAAGAATCTACACCAGGGTTTTTCAGCCAGGGTTCCGTGGAGCCCTAGGGTTCCGTGAGAGGTCACTAGTGGTTCCCTGGGAGATCACAATTTATTTAAAAAATTATTTCAAATCCGGGCAACTTCACATTAAAGAGGTAAGTTTCATTCTTTATTTTTAGTTTAAGAACACGGTTAATGCACATATACATATAATGCACATATTCACCAAGTTACAGAATCTAGGCAATTAAAGAGTTTACATTTTAAAGATGTAAATGAAACGAATGAAACGAATATAGTAATCTTGTAACTTCTGGCCTATGTTTGAGCCTGAATGTGCAGGGGTTCCCCGAGGCCTGAAAAATATTTCAAGGGTTCCTCCAGGGTCAAAAGGTTGAGAAAGGCTGATCTACACAATCAGATGATCTCCCAATCCCATTATTTCCCATCTTGGGATCCTCCAGATGCACTGGAGTTCACCTCTTACTCTCCTTAAGGGAGCTGGAGGATATCATGTTGGGAAAGACTGGTCAAAAGTACTCTGAACATGAGCAATATGTTTGGCACAATACTATTAATTTTGTGGAAATATTATTAGTAAAGGTAAAGGTACCCCCCGCACATTTGTGCAGTCATGTCCGACTCTAGGGGCCGGTGCTCATCTCCGTTTGTTAGCTGAAGAGCCAGCGTTGTCCGAAGACGCTTCCACAGTCATGTGGCCGGCATGACGCGCACGGAACGCTGTTACCTTCCCACCAAAGTGGTACCTATTCATCTACTTGCATTTGCATGCTTTCGAATTGCTAGGTTGGCAAGAGCTGGGGCGAGTGCGGGAGCTCACTCCGTCACGCGGGGCTAGGGATTCGAACCTCCGAACTTGCGATCTTCCGATCGACAAGCCTGGCGTCTTACCCACTGAGCCACCACGCCCCGTGGAAATATTATTAGGGTAGACTTAATTTCTTGCATTTCGAATTCACTAAATATGTTACTTATTCCTATAAATGAAATATTTTAAAACTTTTCCTTAAAACAATTTCAAAAAAATCCTTTTAAAATTCAGCCTGCACCGCCCCCTCAACTCTTCTGTATCATCTATCAGCTAGTCATGATTATATAGCAAATTAGTTTTAGGTGACTCAGTGAAGGTTGAGCACACATGAAACACAACCGAGTCCACAAAAACCAAGCAGCTGCAAGCAGATTGACAATGCAAGGTCTGTTAAGTACAATTATACTTCCAAGTCATCGTTGCAGTAGTAATTCTCAACTCTCATACTAGAAATGATCGAGGACTCTAAAATGTTTCAAATTTGGAGGTTTAATGAGAATCATTTCTGATATTCCTATAGCAGGCTTTATACATTTTTCACTGAACATTACCCAAATGTCACAGCTCTTGCCTCATTCCATTCTGTCCCAAATTTGTCTGAAGCCATGTACTCTAAGAGACATACAAACTACAGTACCCTGAAGGTCACCTGCAAAACTGGGACTCTAGATTAAAGATAGCCACTGAGAGAATGTATGAATTATCTTCCAGACAGACATGCAACCTGAACATAAGTAGAAAGCAAGTTCTCTGACACTCTCCAACTTCCTCCCTTTTCTTGAAACAAGAATTGCAAGAAAGAATTTAGGAAGCAAAGGCATTTTGGGCTGGTGCAGATACTGTACTTTTCCTTTACCTATTTCCAAATCAGGCCAGGCTAAAAGTAAGGGAGTCAAAAGAAGAAGAATGTTCATATAGCTGCAAGATGTTTTGGACAGGTGAATAAAAGTATGGAAACCTGAGGAAAACTCAGATTCAAATTTCCACTTAGCCATAAGGGTTGTGAATTATTTTAAACCAATCCTCATCTCTTCATCAAAATTACAAGGCTGTTGTGAAACCAACATAGTGGGGTGAGAGAACAGGTATTTCACCTTGTGGTTCTGAAGGAAAAATTAGAAATACAATAATAAGTTACCTAACTTTTTTAATTAAATTGAACCAATGATGCATCTGTCCTTATCATTCTTCAACAGTGGACAGCCATATAAATCTGGACAACTGATATGCAAGCAATACAAAAGCCTGTTTTATCAATAATATACTACCTCTGAATACAGACTTTCTACTAAAATCTGCATTGATTAATAACCCCTGACAGGCTTTCCTAATCTATATTCAAAGCTATCAAAAGGTAGCAGTTGCTATCAAAACATACTGTAATAATGGATTTATAGCATGAAGCAGCATTTCTTTGCTCCTCTCAACAGTCTACTAATCCATTTCATTCTATTTTTCTGTTCTCTGTCTCTACACCATTAATAATCTTACACATTCTAATGTGCTCCATTCTCATCAATCATCTTTATTTAAAACTTAATCTGCACTATCAATTTGCTGGGAAGTTCGCTGATATGAACATTTTCATTTCAATCAAGTATAAAATCCTCTTGTTTCTTCCCTATTATTGGGCACTAGTATAACTTATACTCAGTTCATCGTTATCAAAGGGTGTTTCTTCTCCTGCTGGATACACCTGCCCTGTGGATTAATTTCTGAGATCAGACTCCGCTACTACAACTGAAAGGAGTAATAACCTCTAGCCAACAGGAAAAGGAATTGAGACACACTGTCCGCACATTATAAGTATAATTCCTTTTCCTAGCGTCCACCCTCTCCTGCTCATATTGACCTGCTGATGGCAGTCACTTACCTAGGTAGTGTAATCACAGTATGACTTCTTTCACAAATCTCCTAGGGAAATTTCGCTCTTCCAGGCCGAAGAACGGTTAGGGCATTCACAAACAGATGTATGAACAGCCACACCACCACTGGAGCCCCCCGCCCCCCCCGGGGTCCAAAGTAAGCGTTTCAGCCTCCCCACTTCCCCCAGCCAGGGGGCATAGCCAGTGCCCTCCTTTCAAAAACGGGGGAATCTTGACAGACCGGGAGAGTAAGAAAGCTTCGTTTTCAAATAGCCTCTCAGGAGACGGAATCGGGCAGAGCAAAGGAGATCTAAAACGTCAGGACAGCCGGGGGTGGGCTGAAGAACAGACCTTGGGAGAGACCTACTCCCTGGGGGGAAGGAGAAACGGAAAAGAATGGAAATCAGAAGGGAGCCTTTGGGAGAGAAGTTGGTACGGACTGGGTTCAAAGGTCACACAGGCAGGCAGGTCGGAGAGGCCGAGGGGAGGCGAGTTCTCCAGGGGAAAAGCTTCGCGGAGTCAGAAGTCACAGCGCCGGACTCCGGGCCAGAATGGGGGCGGCGGGGAAGAGAAGACCATTCAGGCTTCGTCCCTGTGGAAAACCTCGGCCAGACCGCGTCTGAAGACACCCCCGCCCTGGCCTCTCCCGTCTCCCAGGCAATGCAGAGAAATCTGGGCCAAGGGAGGGCCGCTCTACCGCACCCGGACTCTATGGCCCTTCCGAAGGCTTTGGGCCCCTCTCAGCCCGCGGGGTAGATGCGGCACTAGCGGCGGGAGCGGCGCCGGGAGGACGCCCCGCGAAGCGGAAGCGGAAGCGGAGTTGCCTCAACTTCCGCCTCCAGGTGGTGCCCATTTCCGCCCTCATCCTTCTCCATGTTGAGAGGCCGGCACTTCCGGCATCATAGAGAGAATCGAGCAAAAATGAACCGGGGCCAAAAAAAAAAAAATTGGAGGGAAGAAAATGCAAACGGACCAATCCGGCAATATGAGATAAAAAGAGTTAAACGTTTTACACAGCGTTCAGTTGCGCACAGAAGTCTTATTTTTAATTTACTCAACGTGTAAGCATTCTGGATAGGGGGAAAAAAGTATTTTCAAGCCAATTCTCAGGAATATCAAAGCTGCTTTTACCTCACTACAATCCAGACTAATTCCAACACTAAACCATTAAATACAGCAGTTTCTTTGGTATACCTTCCAGGACAAACCCAGCCAAATGTTTAATAAACCCTGGCTAGGCAAACCATGGCTTAGTGTATTGTGTGAATGCAGCTCATGCTTTTGCAAGAACCCAGAATGCATAGCTAGTTGTAGTAAATTGGGAGTTCCAGTAAGACTTGTAATTGTTTGTGCAGTCATATTACATCCCAACCTCTGAATTATTGAGACTCTGGTACCTGCTTGCTCAAATAGTGACCCCCACACACACCAGTGAAGACCAATCAGAAATGTGGCCTGTGATGAATAGTAGCCAATCCCAAAGCACCTCCCAAAATTAAGGAACAGCACTTCCATTTTTCTGCAAGATATTAACATAAAGGTAAGATTGGGACTGGATCCATGAGGGAGGGGAAAAAAAAACATTCTCTTGAGTCCCATCTTCTGCCTGTACTTATAGATGCAACATTTTGAAAAAGGCAACAGACTACTCTGAATCACAACTCTGAATCTCTTTATTTTTATATTACAGATTCAGCAAATTTTCCATTAAATGTAAAGAAAACTCAATTTATTGTAACATTAAGTGGTTTGTACCCCACCCACAGGTGTCATCCCCATTCCCATCCCCCTTTGGCATGTTGAGTGGTAGCATGCAACCCCCCTCCCCGAAAATCCAGTAGTCTAATTGACTACAAAAATAATTAAGTTTATTAGAGCTGAAGAACACTGTGGTTGAGTAGAAAAGTTTCCCTATTGTGTATGAAATTCTACAAACTAGGCACATACAAAAAAATGGCATAGCTGGAGTGATTATAAAGGATCCCGTAAGCATATATACATAGAAAATAATACAATGGAATTCTCTGGTTTAGATATGTTGTTAAAAGCTCAGGGCCCTATCTAAAAATATTGATTTTCTGAGAAATCAAAAGCAAATAAATGTAACAAAAATTATTTGTAATCCCCCATTCTAGTCAGATGCTGAAGGTAATTTACAATCCTAACAAATGAAACTAACAAAAACCCACAATAAATTAAGCCCACCCACTAAAATAGGATAAATAGGCATAAATCACCAATGTCAGAGAGATGAGTATCAACATCACAGGCCTAAGGTTTGTCAGAAGGGGATGTGTATTGTGAAAAGCTGCTGGAGATAAAGCATCCCTTGGCTAGGAATTCCAAGCCATAGCCACAGGGAAGACCCTTTTCAGTAACTCCTCAGATGTTGGTGGAAGAGGGAGCCTCCAATCTGCACCTATGATTTCTTTAAAGCAGAGCTTTCCAAACTGTGTGTCGGGACACATTAGTGTGTCAGCTGCAGTGTCTGGGTGTGTCGCTGCTGCTGCCTCCGAGCCCTGCCAGGATTCCACGCAGGTACTAGTGCCTGCCTTGTGCCTTGCTGCCTCCAAACCTGCCCTGCCAGGATTCCACGCGGGTCCTAGTGCCTGCCTTGTGCCCTGCTATAAGAGTGTGTCACGAAATGATGCATGTCTAAAAAGTGTGTCACCAACACAAAGTTTGGAAAGCTCTGCTTTAAAGTCACTAACTTTAAAACCCCGGTATAAATTTTGCTCTTCTGGGCTATAGCAACTGCAGCTTCAATCCTGGCTAATTATCCACTAGGAATAGTGATTAACATTAGTCCAGAAGACCAGATTTTTCTCTCAATTCTATCTCACATTGTTGTGATTGCAAGGATAACATTTGGGAAGAGATACTTTTCCTATTCTGAATTTCTTAAACAGAATAAAAATATAATAAAAATATATTTTAAGAAAAATATAGGAAAGAAAATGCATGTTAAAATTCCACTGCTTTAGAGATATTTACAGCTGTAATGTAGTGTTACTTTAACAGTCACAGCCCTTAATAGGCAAGCATTTCCCATAATCATTTACTTTATTATTCTGCAGCAAGGAATATATTTGCCCACCTATAACTTTCGCCTGGTCAACCTGTCTAGGTTTCCCATTTGAAATTGTTATACTCTGAAAGAAAACTTAAATTTTCTCCTTAAAATTAGAATAGAAGTAACAGTATCTGTCCATGCTAACCCTACTCCCAGTTTAAGCAATAACCTACAGGATACTATTTGTGGATGTACCTGTAACACATAACCTTAGAAAATAACTTTATGATCATAAAATCTGATTTTTCCCCCAGAACAACAGATCTAAGTAGCTTGCCTTATAGCAGTAGCAGATGTAGAAGTATAAAATCAAGAATTTATTGAAGGGCCACTATTTTGCTGTAGGTTCTGGACTCCCATTTCTATGTTCACAGAAGCAAAGCCAAACTGAGTAAAGGCACTTGAAATAATGATCACAGCAACATGAAATTCCCCATTAAGCTGAATTTATCAATATGAGCACACATTTCCTCAGGCTGACCATATTCAGAAGTTAATTACTTTAAAAAACTGCAAACAGTGAGAAAGGTCTTCTATTTCCTTATAACAAAACTGAACCCATAATTAGTTATATTTTTTTCATATACGTGCTTTGGTATTCTGGAGGCAGAGTAATTGCAAGTTTTTGCATCAACTGGGAATCAGCTGGGAATTTTCAAGGGTCAGGCTGCAGTTGCACACGTTCTAACACATTACTAAGCTCCACTGAGCAGTATAAGCTTTAATTCATTATCCTACTTAGGCTTTGTGATCAAGCTCTAAACTCAATTTTTTAGCTAAGACAACATTTTTATAAAAGCCTTAAACTACGGTGGTGTGTTGCTGACCATCTGCTAAATAAAACAGAATTCAGTAATAATGTAACCATAAATTCTTCAGGAAAAATACTTGAATTATTGCAACCTGAATAGATTATATAAGAGATCATGCTAATTTCATCATTTCTATTGCTTGTCATTGGTGTGGGACACCATTATATTGGGCACTGAAGTATTGCCATAGAAATGTTGGAAGGCTGATTCAGCATTCCTTTATAAAGATAAAGCTCTCAGCATGAATTGACCACAGAGTTTTAAGGGGAAGAATTGGTTTTGTGGAGGGAAGGAAATGAGTTGGATGAAAGTGAAGATTTCTGGAAAGTTTATAGATCCAGAGTACAGCATACTGGTACTTCAGCCTGCTCGATTATCAACAGCTCAGCCTCCTGCACCTTAAACCAATGGAACTGATGGCGCTTGGTGACTGGCTTGAAATTACAATGCTGCAGCATCCCGTGGTCACCATTTGCAACCTTCACTGCTAGCTTCTAATACACAAAGTCAATGAGGAAGCCAGCAGGAGGTTGCGAATGGCGATGTGATGTTGCACTTAAAGCTGTAGGATTCACTTAATGATGGCAACCGGAAGTGCCAGAACTAAGCAGCGCAGTCACGTGACATCACACTGTACAACTGCATCGCTTAGCGACAAAAATTCCAGTCCCAAGTAGTCGTTAAGCGAGGATTACCTGTACATAACTAAGTGATAGGTTCTGATACAGCTAGCACCTACGTTGACTATTTTTCCTTTGGAAAGCATGTTAAGCCATCTTAGCTTGCAATCAGGGATTTAAAAGAGAGGAAGTTGCCCCAATGACACCAGGGAATTGGAAAAAAATGTTTAATTATGAGAGACAACACTAGAGAAATAGTTGTCCATACACACAGCGTAGAGGAAAGGAAAATACAACAAAAACAGGCCCACTGTTTTGACAGCAAAACTCCTTTTAGCAAAAAATCAGAAACATCACAGAGAAAGGAGGGAGGGGAAATATGGGATAAGAGACAACATTTCCACTACAGAGCAACCATCACTGGGAAACCGTGGGGGCATGGGTGGGTGAGCTGGTGATGGGGTTAGAAAAGGAAGGAACTGGGATAAATGGAAGGGGAAAAAAATACAGATTTTGGCCATAAAATATAAACAGGCTATGCTGCTAAAGGAGCCTCTCCAGCCAGTTGCCCCTGCCTCCACAAAACCCCCTCAAGGCCTGTTTCAGGGCTGGGCTACCAGAAGTCTCGGCGATGATAGGAGTCAGGATCGCAGTACTTGGTCACCACGACCCGGTTTGCAAACTTGCGTCCAGTAAGGCCTTGCATGGCCTTCTGACAGTCAAAGACAGATGTGAACTCCACAAAAATCTACAAGACGAAAGAGTGAGGGGACAAAAGGGAAGAGAATTAGTAATACGCTTTAAAAATTTGATGATTAAAGGATTCAAATCAGGATCCAGACCATACATACAAGATTGTGACCAGGAAAATAAACTGAAGCAACTGCACTTCTGTTGTAATTTGACCCTCATTAAATATTTCTTCCACGCATCTAGTCTAATCTACCTACCATGCTAAATATGCTAATAGCTGCTTTTATAAACTGATTACTACCTTGCAATTCTTAAAGCTACCCAGTTTTCACTGGCTGATTTAAAACAGGCAGCACCCAGCCAATCCTTAACAGCTAAGCAGCGTCAGATGTGCTTAGTACTTGGATGTAAGATCACCAGGAAATACCCAGGCTGCAAGCTGCGGCCCAGAATCCCTCTTTTGAGGGATGTGAGTGGTGATGAAACTTGATAAATAAATATAAATAAATAATGACTCGGTGAATGATTTCTATAGCCATCTTTAAGAATCCAGAGATACTTAACAAAAACCCCACTGCCTTTTAAAACTGCTTTAGAGATGGGATACTGGAAGTTTCTGCAAAGGCAAAAAACATAAAGGCATTCTTGGACATTTAAGCCTCACTTTTTAATGAATTCTTAATTTGGATTCCCATGATACAACCTCATTCCTTTGTGGAAAGGTTTGTGTTTCCACTTAGAGCATGACCCATCTGATTGAGCACTTCTGTGCCCCATGTATACCTTGCAGTTCATGGAGCTAAATAAGTATTTAACAACAGAAGCGTTCTATGTAATACAGCCACAGCTTCTTCAATTCCTGTGTTTTTACTCTTCTAAAACACCCCCATCCCCTGACACCTACAACCATTAAGTACCTTGCCACAGCCAGGCACCTCAACTCCATCAACAGGCCGGGGGATTTCAATGGATTTGACAACACCGTACTTGCTACACTCGTCACGGACATCCTCAACAATCTCTTCGTATTCCTCATCATCCAGTAGCTCCTCAGGTAATACCATATTCATGAGGCACAGCACCTCAGTTGGATGACCACCCATCTGCACTTGTGAACTCATTAGACCCGGTACCTGCAGGGTCACTGGGGTCTGGTTTATTGTACTCTGGAGGGACAGTGAGAGAGAGAAGCAAAGAGGAATTCAGTGATGCAGACATTTAAAGTGGCATTTCCAAACATACACCAACTCTGTATTCTTTCTCTACAAGCTCTGATCTTATTCTCTGACAAACATCTGAACATCTGTTTCTTCAATCTTGAACACACCAAAAAAAACCTCCTGATAGCAGTTTTAAAACCAAGTCCCAAAGTCTGAGACTCTGGAAAGTGTTACTTCTGTCAACAGAGAAAAATAGCCAGTTCATGTTTCTAACGACTGGCAGAGAAATATGCAGAGCAGGAGTAATAATTTGTGATTCTCAAATGTAATAACTTTAATGTGTAACTCTTTGGTTATTGAAACTGGTTTTTAGATCACCAGAACTCAGAGCAAGATGCCCTATTCTCCCAATATACAGTGGGGCAAAAAAGTATTTAGTCAGCCACCAATTGTGCAAGTTCTCCCACTTAAAAAGATGAGAGAGGCCTGTAATTGACATCATAGGTAGACCTCAACTATGAGAGACAAAATGAGAAAACAAATCCAGACAATCACATTGTCTGATTCGGAAAGAATTTATTTGCAAATTATGGTGGAAAATAAGTATTTGGTCACCTACAAACAAGCAAGATTTCTGGCTCTCACAGACCTGTAACTTCTTCTTTAAGAGGCTCCTCTGTCCTCCACTCATTACCTGTATGAATGGCACCTGTTTGAACTTGTTATCAGTATAAAAGACACCTGTCCACAACCTCAAACAGTCACACTCCAAACTCCACTATGCTGAAGACCAAAGAGCTGTCGAAGGACACCAGAAACAAAATTGTAGACCTGCACCAGGCTGGGAAGACTGAATCTGCAATAAGCAAGCAGCTTGGTGTGAAGAAATCAACTGTGGGAGCAATAATTAGAAAATGGAAGACATACAAGACCACTGATAATCTCCCTCGATCTGGGGCTCCACGCAAGATCTCACCCCGTGGGGTCAAAATGATCACAAGAACGGTGAGCAAAAATCCCAGAACCACACGGGGGGACCTAGTGAATGACCTGCAGAGAGCTGGGACCAACGTAACAAAGGCTACCATCAGTAACACACTACGCCGCCAGGGACTCAGATCCTGCAGTGCCAGACGTGTCCCCCTGCTTAAGCCAGTACATGTCCGGGCCCGTCTGAAGTTTGCTAGAGAGCATTTGGATGATCCAGAAGAGGACTGGGAGAATATCATATGGTCAGATGAAACCAAAGTAGAACTGTTTGGTAGAAACACAACTCGTTGTGTTTGGAGGAGAGAGAATGCTGAGTTGCATCCAAAGAACACCATACCTACTGTGAAGCATGGGGGTGGCAACATCATGCTTTGGGGCTGTTTCTCTGCAAAGGGACCAGGACGACTGTTCCGTGTACAGGAAAGAATGAATGGGGCCATGTATCGTGAGATTTTGAGTGCAAACCTCCTTCCATCAGCAAGGGCATTGAAGATGAAACGTGGCTGGGTCTTTCAGCATGACAATGATCCCAAACACACCGCCCGGGCAACGAAGGAGTGGCTTCGTAAGAAGCATTTCAAGGTCCTGGAGTGGCCTAGCCAGTCTCCAGATCTCAACCCCATAGAAAACCTTTGGAGAGAGTTGAAAGTCCGTGTTGCCCAGCGACAGCCCCAAAACATCACTGCTCTAGAGGAGATCTGCATGGAGGAATGGGCCAACATACCAGCAACAGTGTGTGCCAACCTTGTGAAGACTTACAGAAAACGTTTGACCTCTGTCATTGCCAACAAAGGATATATAACAAAGTATTGAGATGAACTTTTGATATTGACCAAATACTTATTTTCCACCATAATTTGCAAATAAATTCTTTCCGAATCAGACAATGTGATTGTCTGGATTTGTTTTCTCATTTTGTCTCTCATAGTTGAGGTCTACCTATGATGTCAATTACAGGCCTCCCTCATCTTTTTAAGTGGGAGAACTTGCACAATTGGTGGCTGACTAAATATTTTTTTGCCCCACTGTATGGCTTCACTACATCAACTGATCCTGCTAGCCCATGTCTTTATAAATGCAGACACCATTTATTTCTGCAGATATTACTATTTCATTTTTGGTTTCAAATCATCCTGGGTCCATGTGCACATCTGGCTAGATATGTTTAATATCAAAATAAGAATTGGACTCAGAAATAAATGCAATGTAAACATTTGTTTTATTACTGCAGCTCCCACATTCGAACAGGGAAAATAAAGTCTAGGCACTAAAGAGTCCCTTATGAAAACTAAAGAGCCATCATCATCTGAACAAAAGTCTCTTAGAGTATTGTGAAGCTTCCTGGAATACTCAATCAGATATTGGTGGCAGCAGCTGAAGGGAGGGAGTGAAGGTGCTGGAAAGACAATGGGGGCAGTCAGGCCAGTGGGACAGCTGCACTGGGAGCTCCTGGGTAGAAAAGGAGAGAAAGAGGGCAACACACACCAGCCTTGTCCATCTCATTTGGATTTTGTTTTGTCTGAAAGCCAGAACCACCAAAGAGGTTTTGGTACTGCCAAGCCAAGGGTGACATGAAACAGTTTGGCAGAATGCTACAGTTGTTCCAAATTTGAAGTATTTTTCCTGTTTCGGGCACGCTTCTAGTTTCTGGGATAGCATAAAGGGCCTGGGAACCTTGTGTGGCCTGGAATTGCCTCTCTCCCCCTTTAAGCAAGGCAAGGCACAAATGAGTTCTGCTATGCCTGCAACCACTGTTTCCTAAAACCACTGGCATTTGGTGGTTATTGATAAGATCAATCTTCTACCTTTCAGAAACAGCTTGGCCATTTGTTACTACTGAGGGCCAGAGCTGTCTCATCTCAAAGAAACAGAACCTGCAAATATCTCCTGGAAAGGTTATTCTTTGTCACCCTGTTTCTCCCTCATCCCAGTCCCCTTCCTTCCTCACCAGAGTAGCATTCTTGGCTCCCACGCTGGCTCTCTGCACCAAAAGCTTCTTGTCACCCAGCTGCATGCCATTCAAGCCCGCGATGGCCTGCGAGGGCAGAAAAAAGTGAATCCAGACACTTCAAAACTTGAGCCTCTGAGGCCACCAACCACACACCCCTCTGCCCCAGCTTCCAAAACATCCACACGTTCATACACAATAAGTAGCTTCTTTTATGGCCCCCCACCAGATTCCTACCTGAACTGCACTGCTCTGGATTTAACACCATTTAGTTTATTTACCTGCCGGGCCTCAAAATCAGCATGTTTTTAAAAAATAGATCTTGTTGGAAGGGATTAAGATGGGTCAACAAGACTGTCTGCATGAAGGAGAAGAGCAAAGGTGAGATTTCAGCCTCAGCCAAATGTTATCAGCAAAGACAGAAAATTCCAAAAGGATGCAGGTGAGACCACTTACTTCTCAGAATGAGAATTCCACTGCTTTCAGGTTGTCACGCTTTATTTTATTTATTTATTTATTTATTTAATTTTTATCCTGCCTTTATTATTTTTATAAATAACTTAAGGCAGCATTTACATCTTACCAGTCCAGCCCCAATAAAGAATTTAATATCACGTTTTACAATACTGAGAATTTGTTTTCCATACAGACTAATTTCAGAAGCAAGATTATGAGGCCAAATTATTCCCCTGCTACATTATAGAAACTGGAGTTTATATACAGGTGCACACTTCACAGTTAAGTTATCAGTTGAGTAGTAAAAACTGGCAAGCAAATTTATTAAGCCATTTCCACACAGAATCCAGTGGATGAAGGGCTGCTTCAACCAGGGATGGAGCGAAATGCATATCAAACTACAACTTGGCCAAACTAGTTCGAGCTATGACCTAGAATTAGCATTCAGGACTGTGTAACTTCAAAATATACATGTGGGCATATACTTCCAGAATCTAATTTTCTCAGTGACAACTTTCTAGCAACCTGTTTCTAGAGAAAGTAAGAGTAAGACACAAAACCAAGAGAAAAAAACCAGTAATTCTAAAAAGGGTATTATACCAGTTTTAGGTACAGTTATACACTTGTCTAGTCAGAAAGTAAAGTTGTTCGTTTACTCAGATGGTGTAATCCTACACGTCTTTCCCTTAACGCTGCTTGCCCCCAGGATCTTGTCCCCTTTCCAAAAAATGCTAAATGTAGAAAGCAGAATTGTGTCAATACACATCCTAGATATCTACAGTTTAAAATTTTAGGTCTTCTTGGAACACATAATATCTACTGTCAGCATCTCATTTGTAAAACATGTATAAACTATAAGCTTATATAAACAGCAGAAGGGAATGGCTTGATGCAGCAGTTTTCAATTAGATGCAGAAGACCTCATTTAAAATAGCATCCAAGAAGACGACTCAATAAACACTGAATACTATATGGATAAAATGAAATTGTTGTAAACTGAACTACGTATTTTAACAATCTGTGGAGTATATAAAAAAGTCCAAGTCTCCTGAAGAATCAAGTATTCATCTACCATTGGGGAAAAATAAGATACACTGAAAGAAAACGAACTTTTAACGGACTCCTTCAGGTACTTGCTCCTTCAGAGGATTTCTTGAAGCAAGAGTCACACTTGGACTTTGGGTAGCATTTGATTTAATGTAAATGTAATTGAAATTACATTAAAGAAACGTTCTCCATGTAATCAATAATGTGCCCTTCTATTGCATTCATTACAAATGGCAATTTGATGGCAACTTTAGGAAGATAGGAAGATAAGTTGCACTAATGGCTTTCTGGGGCCAAAGATGCACAGCAGCTGCGTCTCTGTAGAATTACTTTCACAATTAGGATATTTATCTTAGTATCTAACTAAAAGTAATTACCTGTAGTTCAAGCAAACTGTACTGCCCCCACCTCTATTAATATTCTAAAAATCAGGAAATGTGTTAGCCTTTTCAAGGCCTCTAATCACTGGGCTCTTTGCTTTAGCTCCTCCTATTTACTATCAATACATGGATGACATTCAGTTGTGCATCTCAACCAACCAAGCTAGGTGGTCAAGATCTTGTCCTGGTGTCTGGAGGCTGCTGGGGAGGAACAAGCTCAAGCTCAAGCTCAACCCTATCAAGGCTGAGTGGCTGTAGGTACTTTGACCCTCCCAGTTCCAGGGACCTTTGATTCTGAATGGGATTACACTACCCCTTTCTGGATTGGTGCACAATATGGGGGTCTTCCTGGACTTGCAATTCCTGCTTAAGGAGCAGGTGGCAGTATAACCAGGAAGGCCTTTGCACAGGTTCAGGTTCAGCTGCACCTGTTCCTGGACCACAAGGCTCTCCTTACAGTCACTCATGCCTTGGTCACCTTGTGGGTAGACTATTGCAATTTGCACCACACAAGGCCGCCCTTGAAGGCTACTCAGAAGTTACAACTGGTCCATAATACAGCGACATAAGCAGTGATGGGCAGGCATTCTGCCCTTGTAACACCTTTATTTCATGAGCTGCGCTGGTTACCGGTAAACTTCCTGGTGCAATTCAAGATGCTGGTAATTACCATAAAGCCCCACATGGCAGAGGGACCATCTATCTATTGTAGTGTCTGCAATTATCTCACAGAACACAGGAAGTGGGCTTTCTCTGTTACTGCACCTACCCTCTGGAACAGGATCCCCTCAGAGAATCATACAGCCTTCACTCTACCCACCTTAAGCGAGCTCTAAAATCTTGGCTCTTTTCCCAGGTTAGGGTGTTTGACAGGACCTTTTGGGCTGGGGATAACATAGGAAGTGTATTTTGTATGTTTCCTTGGGGCAACTGTTTTGTAATGCTATTTTCTTTTTAATCTATAAAGCCATTTTGGAGGTCGGTGGCCTAGAAAGTTAGACAGATAAATAAATATCCATTCCACTCTCAGATTTCCAATCTGATTCTGGATCTCATCCGAGATTTTAGCTTTTGCTAAAAACTCATAGCTTTCTCCTTGATGCAGAGAGACCAAAGGAGGGGAAGGGAGAGCACGGGAAAACACACACTTCCCAAGTAGCATGTGGGAAGAAAGATTGCATGGGACAGGAAGCAGGTGTGGGGAGAATATATAAAAACATATGTATCCATACATACTAACAAAGGCACTCAATTACAAAAAAACACATGCATAACCCTGATGGAGATCAACCCAAAAACAAGAGCTTACGCTCTGCATGCAAAGTTACCACCGACACGCTCTGAACCTTATTGGGAACTGTGGGGTGTTTCCTCTCCACCACAGGTCCCCCCTCTCCAACGGGGCAAGGGGAAACTGGGGTGCTTTTCCTTTGTTTTACTGTTAAACTATAAATGTCAATACTTGCATTTTACAACTCCCACTGGAGTCAGCAAGCAAAGCATGTCTGCGGGTTATGGGCCTGTTCCTCCTCCTCCCGCTGTAACACAAAGCACAGCGGGAGAAAGGAAACATAGTTATTAGGAGTGTGGAACAGAGAATTTACTGGGGGTAGGGAAATGGGTGAAATGCACTACGGACCCGGCTCTTCCCTGACTGGTGAGGGGAGGGCTTCTTACCGGCTCTCGGTCGGGCACGGCGGCCGGGGTCTTCGCAAAAAGGCCGAAGCCTTCTCCGACTAACATTCGGGGAGAGTTGTTGTTTTTTTGGGGGGAACAAAAAGCAGAAGTGATCAGAACACTAACTCGATGGTGTCTGCCGCTAAGTCAGCAGCTGTGCTGTAAAGGAAGAAAAGCTGGCACCCCCTAGGGGGGAGGAGGAGAGAAAAAAACACCCCACCTGCTCAAAGGACAAAGAACCCCCCTCATCCCACGGGCAGATCGGCGGGCCGCTGCAGAGCAAAAATGAAAAGAGGACGAACAAGGGAGGCTGGCCCTACCTGGTCTGTGACATTGATGTCCACATATTCACAGAAGGCATAACCTTTTGACAGGCCAGTGGCGCTGTCCTTCACCAGGTTGAAAGCCTTCAGGGGCCCAAAGGAAGTGAGCAACTCCTTGACCTGACAGAGAAGGAAGAAACAATGTCAACAATTTCCATCAAACAACCAACTAGCCAAATCTTCACAGTAGCACCGTTTTGTGATGAATTAAACTAGTCTTTAAAGACTATCTGGCTTTCATAAGAAGGAGATCAAAGATAGTGAATAATTCAGGAGAAGGATTTCCCATACAATGCTAGCTCAAACTGGCTATTAACTGGCTCAAACTGATATTAACAAAGAACGACACTGAGTACTAGACATGTCCCAGCTAGTTAAAAATTAAGGAGAGTGAAGAAAGGAGAATGAACACTTGCCCAAGTCATCCTGAATTGTGCCATATTCCCAGACTGACCTGATCATCATTAAGATAGTTTGGCAGACCCCCAATGAACAGTTTGTGAGCAGAGTCTGGAACCACTGTGGAAACGACACCTATAAGAAGGAAGTGGGTCAACATGGCATGGAAATATATGAAGTTATCCATAGGCTGCATAAAACATTGCTAAACAATGTTCCCCCACCCCCAAATATTATATAGCCATCACTTTTTGATTCATCAGAAATCTGATAAACCTACCTGGCACATAAACTGATGGGTTTTCAGACATGCCAGGAAGTGGTTGATAATCATGGGGGCGTCTGATCTTCAGTGACTGTCCCTGGAAAATGATCCCATCAAAAGCCATGGCCTGTGTAGTTTCATCCACAGAACGAAACTGGAGCAGAGGAGAGGAAAAAATAAATGGGAAAATCATTGTATATAGAGTCTCTTATAGATTGTATGTCTATTACAATTCTTATCTCAAGGACCAAGAAGCAAAATAGGTTTCCCTAATTTAATTCTAGATCTGTATGAAGCGAAGTTAAATGGTCAGGGCCCAATTATGGAAGCAGTAGACTCTTTACATTACAGTTCAATTTACATGTCTTGCAAAATTTACAAGGAATGAAATTCCCACCAATGAACTCCCAGATTGTAGAACACTTAGAGCAAGGAAGCCATATTTTGCACACCCAGGGACACATGCTCTGAGAACAGAGCTGGCTGAAGTGGGGATTTATCCATTTATCCACAAAACATTTATAGTAGATAAATATACAAAGCAAATATAGTAGATAAAATGAAGCTAGAGGCCAAAGAAGCTCAAGAAACACAGTCAAAGGTGGAATCTAAGCTTCAACATATATAACCACTATTTTATATCTAGCGTTGAAGTTGCTAGGCCGACCTTTCAGTCCATATACAATTAACCAAACTCAAAGACCATTGTGTTGAATACTATTTACTATTCAGTTTCCATATTCGCACACAAGCTTGGTCTGTTCTCATCTAAAAGGTGCTTTTGGCTAATCTCTAGAATGCCATCTCTAAAAAGTGAATTTAGGCTTTTCATTAAATCTGTTAACTTGCAGCAGACTGGGTTAACCTTACACCATCGGACTTTGCAGTTGTGGCCCAAGATCACAACACAACATATAAAAAAAGAGTATCTCTTATAGGGGCTCATGCCTAGCCAAGCTTTAGAACTCATGAACATGGACTTCAGTGACTGCCTATGTTATATTTTGTACATTCAATAAGCCTACATGAAACCCCACTCAAACAATCTTACGCATTTCCTTTGATTTCTCCAGAATCATGTTTGAGTGAATCAGTGGAGTTCTAAGTCTGTTACTATAATTTAAACTCACCTCCAGAAAAGCGAAGTTCTTGTCCTGGTTGATTTGCACAGCCAAGACAGGGTTACCAGGAGCCTGAGTAAGGCCACCAAGGCGCATCTGAGCATTGAAGAAATCCATCATTGCTTCCTGTTGGAGTCATAGAAAGAGATGCAAAGAGTAGATGTATGATACAAGCTGGAATGGCAGCCTTGACCACAAATAGATTACAAAACAACATTTCCTACTTGCCTGCTATGATGGTAGCAAACTGTGAAGCTATGAGGATTGCAGTCCCATACACTATTCACTTAAAGAGAAATGGAAAACTCTTTGGTCTTTCTTTTTCTTTTTGGTAGGGATAATTAAATAACAAGCAACCATATTTATTTCTCTGGTCATTTAGGCTCTAATACATGCCTCTCTACTAGATATAAGCACCACTGAGCTATAGTCAGGACTGCAAACAAAATATAATGCCACCCAGGGTCTACTGGAGTGGACAGCCGTAACAAATTTAATGAAATGAAATAAACAATCATGTCCCATTCCCATATTTGAATGTCTAAATCAGAATCCACCTTCTCAGAACACTCTTCCAGTAAAGTTGATCAAACGTAAGTATCAACTGCAGAAGACACGTTTAGAAGATGCCCAGAGAAGAAACACTGTATTAAACTGAGCAACTGACTGACTCAGTACAGACATTTTGGCTCATAATGAATGAATGAATGGTGAGATACATCCTTTGAAAACAGCATCCTCTCATCTGTATCACAGAGAGAAAAACACTGAACTACTTTTTCTGTATGCACAAGACAAGCTTCAAGCCATCATTTAGCCTATTTTGGCCCTAGCACTAAGAATGGAAGCGCCTCTATTGCACCCAACCTCAAAAATGTGGATGGCAGTAACTCCAAATCAAATGTTTTTCTTTTTAAAGACAAACATTAAAATGAGCGGGGCTAAGACATGATCTGATAGGAAGGAATATTTAGAGCAACTTTTCCAGTCTGGCTACAATTCCCATCAACTTATCTGGAAGGTACAAGTTCAGAGAAAGCTAATTTACAACTAGTTAAAGAAAAGCAAAAATACATTTCATGTGGTTCATTGATGAAAAGCACCACAGAAAGTACTCCAAGAGTTCGTATCTATCAAATGTGGATCATTAAGATGACAAGACATAACAACAGCTTGAACATGGCTACGTTTAACAAGGTTCAATTAGCCTTCCCAACCTGAACTTCCAGTATTCTCTTTGCAGCCCCGCAAATTCAATGGCAAAATGTCAAACATGGTCCAAAAATGGCAAAATAAGACTGGAAGCGAAAGTGGAATTCCTCTGGGTAGTGAAGCACTCCCATTTCCATTCTTACCCCCATATCTTTAAAAATAAAAAGGAGAAACAAATACCAAACCAGGCCAAACATTTCACCCTACTTTTTCTGGTGATGTCAATGAAACTAGAGCACTCGCTGATGTCACTGAGTACTCCCTGCAGCCAAAAGTCTCGAGGCTGAACAGAGACAACAGAGAAAGCTAGCAGGTACCTCAGTGATTCCAAAAGGGATATTGCCAACATAGAGACGTCGGGCTTGTCGCGTCATTTGGCTGCCGACCACAGGCACAGGTGTGGGTGTTACTGCCAGCCCATCTGGAGTCATGGTTGGTAGGAGGGCTGTAGCTGGAATTTGCCCCGCAGCTAAAATGAAAAAAATATATATCGAAAGTTACCAACTCTGATTCTCCTGATAAAAAGCATTATATATCAGGAAAGTCTTGATGACATAAATACACGGGATTAAGGATGTGCAAAATGTTCCATTATGAAACACGCCAACCCCAAACAGGCCTATTTTGAGTGTTACAGAAGTGGCTTAAAACAGGTCTGTTTTGAAGAGAGACCACTTCCAGAACACTCAGAGTAGCTCATTCTGGGGTCAGAACATTTTGCAGAGCCCTGAACAACCTGTGGCAGCAGCGAGAATTAATGTGTCATTAAAATGTATATGGAATGAGGAAGAACAGAACTAGCAATCCAAATACTTCTCAGAAGACATAAAAGCATTAATTCTATTGTTATTTCTTCAGTAAACATAACTAGTTATTCACCGGCAAAGACCACAGCCATCTTCACACTTTGCGCACAGTAAACCATCAACCCAAAATGCACCAGATGCAGGAAAAATATTCCCAAATTGACACAGGTCATTCTGACCACAACATGGATGTTACAGCTATCTGTTATGAGGTCAAATTGGGGCATTCCCAGGCTGAGCCTTTTCAGTATCATTCATGCCTCTAAAATGCACACGTTCATACTCACTGCCTCTTCCTTCTAAGCAGCAGAACCACAGGACTGCCAGCCTGTGGTTTGTTTAAGAGTAATAACGTTATATGGTTCTGCTACTGAAAAAAGCTAGCCAAAATCTAATATGGATTTGCTCTATGATTAGTAAAACCTAGTACTCCTGTCACATGAATCACAGAACAACCTTTAGGTTAAGCTCTGTGGTTAGCAAAATCCAGAACTAGCAGTTAAAAAACATGCTTATCCTTAAATCATAGACCAGTGCTTTCCAAAGTCCCGCCGTTGGCGACACACCAACAGTGGCGGCGGCGGCCTCGTGTGGTGTGCTAAAACCCGGAAGCGCTGATGGCATGCCGCTGCTGCACACGGTAGTGGCGACGCACCATCAGCACTTCTGGGTTTTGTCGCGACACAGAGTTTGGAAAGCTATGTCATAGACAAACAGTTTTGTGGCTACATGTCTTGGAGGAAGCAGCAGATGTCCCTTCAGTTGCCATTTTACTACAGTTTACCGTTTGACATACAACTTCAGCTCCTATGCATTCCTTTATGGGACTCTACACATAGGTACATTTCAGAAAATGTCCGTAAGACATGACTCTTCACCCAGGCCTTTGGCAAGGACAACTGATGCCCCTTTACTCCTTTTCCTTGTTCCCATCCAGGTTTGTTTTCCTTGCCATCTCTGTTCTTTGTTTTTGTGTTGTTTCTTGTTTTTAAAAATTTGTAAACCGCCCAGAGTCGCTGGGAGTCAGGCAGCATATAATAAATTATTACTATTATCATCCCTATTTTAAGTTTTCATTATAGTAGTTTTACGCACGAGTTGTATGATGGAAGGGCATCAACTATAATTATTGTAACTCAAGACACAAAATCCAAAGACCGGTAAAAAGAATTTGAGTTGGAAAAATCTTTGCTCACCAGCGAGAGTTACAATATAGTGACAGTCCAATTCATGGATGCCAACTCAACAGCAAGTTTTGCAGAGACTGGTGAGATGTGTTTTGATGAGACAAGGATAATCTACTGGGGGAGGCCACATCAACGGTGGGTGTGCAAGGAAGCAGCTGGTGAGTAGGGCCACTCACGCTCTCTATTTCTGATATTTCTAAGCACCTGCCCGAGGTTCCAGCCACCAGGGGAGGGACAAAAATCTGTTACCAGAGAATCAAACTGTTTGCTTCAGGAGGTTTTTAAATTATGCCAAAGATCACATCAAATTATGCTAAGAACTGCAAGCTGCCTGTCCCTATTCTAAAATTAAGCGAATCAAGGCGACTGAAGCAGAGGAGAGCCTACCCTGCATGGCTTTATACTGCATCGGTGTAATGTGCTCAAAGCCTGGAGGAGGGACATCCCAATACTTGCGAATTTTCTTCTTCTTCTCATGCCGAGGAGAACGGCTATAGTGGGGAACAAGGGTAAAATGTTGGTAGGAAGAAAGGAAAAAATATTAGCTTTAATTTATGGTAGTCTTAAAAGTTAAAATGAATTCACAGTCAAGTCAAGTCTGGGCTTATCCAGTTTGGGATGCTACTGCACCATAAAATCCAGGGCCAATACTTTTAATACAATAACCCCCACACTGAATTCTCATTCCTGCATTGTTCCCCTCAATTTTAGATTTTCTTAGTGAAGCCTCCTATGGCTTTTCATCATCCCTGCCAGCAAAGGGAAGAACTGGCAGTACTCACCTTAGAGGACCTGATAGGCTTAAGGGAGATCTGAAAAACAAAAACAAAATGGGTTTGTGTCCTTTCCTGTTTAAAGCAGGCCCAGAAAGACATCCATAGAGATTTAATAACAATTAATTTAATAATTTAATAACTTTGTCCACCATGCAATTGTGAGCAGAGATGCAATCGAGGTAGATAGAGGGGCAGACTAAGAAAAATGTTCCATAAAGAACTTTGTTCATTTATTATTGTGGCAAATGACATTTCTAACTGGGTTTAAAAAGTGCCCAGACAAAAGTACACAGGTCACGTGTATCCATCCACTAAGGACACTGGATACCAGATATTAATCAGTAAGGAGGAGAATGTTTGGTTATCAGTAATGGTAAGATTTCAAGCTTTTCAAAGGATTAGCAAAGCTGTTTCGATCACATATATAAGGTAAAGACACAGCAAAAGACTGCAATAGTCCTGCTGGCCAAGGAAACAGAAGTTAAGACAGGGAGAAGAAAACTAGAAATGTAGTTGTAAAGCAGTGTTTGGCTTTCCAATCCCCCACTTTACCAAAACAGATATTGTAGACAAAAAATTAACCTCAGAAAACAACCTAATCCAGTTTCCATTGTATTCCATTTCTCTGCTGCTCCTCTCTTTCTAGTCTCCTGAAGCTTTGTTAAATTCTTTATTTCCCAACTCACCCAACATGTAGAGGCAAAATAGTTGACAAGACTTGGAAGAATGCAGTACATAATTGTCAGGAGATACTGCCTATATGCAATTTCAGCAAGTTCATATACAGCTCCGAGACTACTTTCATCTCAACGATCCCTGAACACAAATACTTTCCTAACAAATTTAGTTTGAGCAGAGTAACTGAATAATCGTTCATTTCTAATGATGATCAATTAGCTCCATAAGCCAACATTTCAAATATCACTGACTCTTGGTCTCTGGTAATCTGGATTATTAGACAACATTATTATTCTGGTCTCAAAGAATTTACAAGATCTATTTCTCTAAAATGATTTTCAGAAAAATCACTATTCTGTATGATTCTGAATGCCAACAGGCCCCACGTTTCTGAGGTTTTGCCCAAGATTCTCTACTCAGCATAAATATTTTGCTGAGGATCCTTACCTGCGCCTCCTGCGATCTCGTGAAACACTGCGCTGATCCCTGTTGCGTCTGTCACGGCTACGGCTGCGACGTTTCCTGTCACGACTCCGTGAGCGACTGTGGCTGCGTTTACGATGACGGTTCTCTTTATCACGTTCTAAAAGCCACAAGACAGAACACAGTGAGCCATCAGCTTCAGAATAGAGAACATATATCTGGTTGTCACAAACCATTTCCAATTCCCTAAGATAGTGTTGATGTTTTTTGTGGCTTTCAAAGGAAAATGATGTGGGGGGAAAACATTGTCAAAAAGAAACTAATAGCATGATTGGGTCATGTCTGCTGTACAACCATCTGGAATTATCTTAATTTCCCCTGGATAATGGTAACAGCAAATGGAGTATAAGGGAGAAGTGAAGAGACAAGAGATTAAATTATTTTAGAACTTCTCAACATTAATATGGCAGACAACTATCTCAAAATCAAAGTTTATCTCCAAATCTAGCAAGCAGTGTGTTGTATGGCCCAATTTATGAAAACAAAGATAGCCCTTGATGAATAGCTTGAGAAACATACAAAATTATTTTCATTGAGATTTTTGCAACATCTTCCCAAGAAGCAAGAACAGGATGATCATCCTGTACCTGGTGTTAAAAAAAATAATTATTTCCCTTAAAAGTCCAAACCAAGTGGTCTTTGTTTTTTATTATAAAAAATTTTAGGAAAATCTAGGTATAATTCTGCACAGTATGGTCTCACCCCAGATTTCTAGATGTTAACACCACATAACAAAAACAAAGTAAAACAGTATGAGGAGAGGTATATCAAATGATATGCATGGCTGCTTCTAAAATATATCAATACCTATAATTGCAAGAATGCATGAGGTTATTTCTGCAAATCTAATGCTGCTTCCTAATAATTCTGAACTACTATGAGGCCTTCTATAGGAGTGCTATGGAGCAGAATTAGACACAAAACAGTAGACTTTAAACAAAGAACTGTTTTGGAGACTGGAGAAGACCAATGCAGCTGTACTGGAAACAAACAATAGGGAACAATGTTTTAGATTAGAACAAGCACAGAGCGTTATCTGTGATGGCCAATGAGACTGTTTTAAGATTCTTTGGTAAGAGGAATACAGAAATTTCTACTTTGGAAGCATTTGTGCAAAGCAGAGGGACCTAATGGAAGTGACAGCAGGGAAGCTTCAGTTTTAGCTAGGGAACAATTAAACAATACCTTTTTAGAGAACGGCATGCTTTCTCTTTTATTCCTGTAAAATACTCATATAATCCAAACTACAGGTAGGTCCAGTGCTATCACTAGCCCTGCAGTGTGAAACATCCTTATGCTTTAGTTTCACCAAGAAAGCTTAATAAGGACTCAGGCTGCTTCCATCTGGCATACCCAAGACATCCAACACTGCCCCCAATTTAAAAAATGGACTGAATTCTAAAAAACCCATTGATGCTCATACTTTCAGAAAGGGGGTGGAACTTGATTTATGGACTTTATTGACGTATGATTTGGGAGGTGATAAGAATAAAATTAGACTGAGGTTTCTTTAAAGACTAGAAAAAGAGGAAAGGGCAAGTAATACCTGCAGACAAGAATTTATTTCAAAGGAAATCCATTCTGGGGAGCAGGAAGGCAGCCTTTGAATTACACTATTCAAAAGTAGAACAGGAATAATTTGCATTGTTAGACCCACAGCCTCTCTTTTGCTTCAATGCTTGTAACCAGGCAGTGGATGATAACAAATTCGGCCGAAGAGTCTGTGAATTATTGTGATCCCCACCAGACAGATATATTATTATGTCAGTAGGGAGTAAAGGTAGGCTTTCATTCAGGAGCACAGTAGCCTAATACAAATAATATTTTGATTGATGCAAGGAAACCCATAGTGCTAAGTGTATATAGTGTTTATATAGTGTTTTCAGGAAGAAGCATATACACGTTGTATACGTTTCTCAAGTTTAACCTATGGTATCACCAACTCGGACAGGGAAAGGCCCCATCCGAAACCCCCTTGGAACAGCTGTCAGTCCATATGGCCTTAGCAGCTCCGAGGAGCAGCTTCCTGTGTGCCTTGGAAGCCAGGCCACCTTCTTCCATTCACCGCCCGCTTCCCTTCCACCATGGGGCCCGAGGAAAGCGGCTGAGCAGATTTCGCTAACTCTGCGGCTCGCCTTTCTTCCGCCCTGGAAGGACCGTTCGTAACGCAGGCGAGCCTCCTTTCCAAGTCCGGCCTCGCCCACCCGCTGGGCTTCAGGAAGGGGAGGGGGCACCACGTGCGTTCTCCAACTCGGTACCCCCAATCCCGGAAAACTGAGGGCTGAGCGGGGGGGCAAGGACTCGAAGGCTTCCCCCTCCACCTCCCTCCCACCACGCGTTCCCCTCCCCCGCTCAGTTAAAGGCACGACGCACACTCGGCCACCAACGGTCCCGGGCGCGCGGTCTCGCCTTCCTCCCCCCACAAACCACTTCAGACTCGCGCCAAATTAGGCGAGGGGGAGCGGAGGTTAAAGAGTAGGAGGCGGCCGGGCGCGCGAGAATTCCCAAGCCTCCTCTTAAACCGGGACTTCCAAGGCAGCCCACGGGCCGCGTCGAAAACCTGCGGCGTGCGGAGCGGAATGGCCGTCGGTGAAGGGGGAAGCCGCTGCCTCGTACTTCTTTTTCTCTCTCTGCCGTTGACCCGGCCGACTTACCTGCCCCCCCCGCCCCCGCTCGCTTACCCTGTTTGTTTTCATTCAGCTGCCGCTCGAACTCATCGAAGTCCGACATAGCTGCGGAAAACGCAGGACGCCGCCCCTGGCCCGGCCTCGCTATGATTGTACTATAGTGGCGCCTGCTCGCCCAGGTCCTCCTCACGCAGTAGGCCGCAACAGCGCCTTCTCTGGGAGTTCGGCAACTTCCGGTGACCGCTTCGGATGTGAACGGAAACACTCGGCTATCTCCGGAACGCCTTTCGAGATGTGGTTGGCCTTTCCATCTCCCCACAAAAGGAATCTTCCCAGAAGCCTTCGAGAAAGGCTGCCTCTCTAGGAAAGTTTCGGTTTCTTACGGAGAGACTCGGATAATTTCTATAACGTCGTTTCCTTCGTCTCGAAACAAAAAAAGGCCGTGGCTTCTTACAAATAAGGATCTCTCGAGTATTTCCGCCGGATGCCGCTTGACTGCTTCCTGTGGATTTTTGGACATGTTGCCAGTTTGGCAGCTTTCCCGCCCAATTGGGCTAGTTTTGGGGATCAGTTGCGGGAAATTTTTGGTGCTTGCGGGTTGCGTTTTTTGAGGCTATTTTGGGCTACTTTTAAGGGCGTGTAGTTTTGGGGCGAGAGCCTCGAGGGCGGGGCGGCGGCGTTTAAAGAGCCTCTCAGAAATCCCCTTTTCACTCACGCGCACTCTGGACGGCCTTCAAACTAGGCGGGGAGCTGCTTCCCTTTCTCTTCCCTTCCCGCGAATGTTAGTTTATGCCGGTGGGGAGGGGGCTGCTGAGGGGGCGTCGTATCCCAGCCAGCCGCTATGGGGCAGCCCCCAAGCCACCTTCCCTTGTAGCTCCGACTCTCATATGTTATAGCCACACACACAGCACGTGGCGTCTCTCTCTTGGCCATGGCTGTGGCTGAGCAGCACAGCACCAACTGTTGCTCCGCCGCTGCATTTCCAAAGCACCCTCCTCAGCTCACGCTTTGCACGCCTCCCCACTTGCAGGCGCGCAATCCCCACCCCTGCCCATGGTCCGCGTGCGTTTCGGTGGCCCACCCCAGGGTTGGAGGGTTAGGAGGTTTGGAGATCAGTTGCAGGAAATTTTTGGCATTTGCGGGTTGTGGGGTTTTTGGGCTACGTTTAAGGGCATGTTGGGCTATAAAAATTTCGGGCATCTGGCAACAGTGCATATTGCCCATGTGGTGGCTGTTCTCTTGGTGTCGATGTACAAAACGGGAAGAATGAGAGTAGTCTTATTTTGTTGAATTAACCAGCCTTTCTCAACTTGTTGACCCTGGAGGAGCCCTTGAAATATTTTTCAGGCCTCGAGGAACCCCTGCACATTCAGGCTCAAATAGCCAGAAGTTACAAAATTACTATATTTGTTTCTTGTGTAGGCCTGTATATATGCATTAACAGTGTTCTTAAACTAAAGAATGAAACTTACCTCTTTAATGTGAAGTTGCTCGAATTTGAAATAATGTTTTAAATAAATCATGATCTCCTAGGGAACCCCTAGTGACCTCTCACAGGACCCTGGTTGAGAAACCCAGAATTAACCTAATTGTTTTCATTTGCAAAATATACTGAACTGAGTAATTTTACATGCTGGGCTCACATAGCATACTGAGATGCTAAAAAAACCAAACACACTTAGCATGTTGCATGGATGCAGCTACTGAAATATGTGAGATAGCTGCGCTTGCAGGGCACACTAAATCACGTATGTTATATGAACTCCGTGGATCCTAAATAGGGCTGCTCAGCCGTGGATACAGCTGCCGAACTACTCAACTGCCTCGAACCTTGAGTCAGGATGACTGAATCTGTATCCACCGCCCATGTGCTGGTCCATGACTAGGAGCTTCCGGATTTCACAGTTCTGCCCCCGTTGCCATTCGTCAATCGCCATGGGACTTTTGGTTGTTTTGGGTTTGGTGTGGTTGGAAGACGCCTGTGCGTGAATTTGTTTTATGTGTGGAGATTGGTGCACAACGATCAGCACACAACCTTCACAGAAAAAGGCTCTAATCCAGTGGCATGGGTACCATGACGATTGGTGACCTTTTGTCTGCTGCAGCCTTCATCCACCTTCGCAGCCGTTGTAACAATACACCTTGTTATCTTCCGCCTGTTCTGCCGTTGAGGACTTTCTTGGATCGTTCTTTGTCTGGTTCCTCCCCCCGGACCTTACCGCCATGGGTGACCCTACCAGGAGTACATGACTCCCGACGGCTTCGCTCACAGGGTTCATTGGGAACACACAAGCCCACTCACCACAACAAGGTGACGCATTGTGGGAGGTTGTGCGGATCCAGAATTGGCCTTTACAGCCACTTACGGATCCACTGTTAAAATTTTACCCTTGGAAGACAATCTCACTCTACTACGAGTGATCGCCAATGAATGAACTCCGTCTATGTGGTTCAGTGTCTCATGAACCCAGAAAATTGGGTTCATTCAATAAACTCTGAATAGCTTTGTTTAAGCGTATCATGAGCACAGACAAGAATGGAAAGTTGTTAAGATGTAGGCAATGCACACCTGGAAGGTTTTTGTATTCAGGCTGCCAGGTGTCACTAAACTCTTACCAAATTACTTCTTGTGTACGGATGTAATTCATAAATAGTATTCTTTCTAGAACTGTTCTATTATAAAAAGCACTGCATTTTTTTATTTCACAAGGACCCTACCTTCTAATTAATACTACAGGCAGATAATTGCTGGTTTTATATTTTTGAAGGGGAGCAGACTCAAGCCTGTGTAACCTGTAGCCTTTCCCTGACAAACAGCTTAATTTTGTCTACAGCACCACCCTGTGCTATCTTACAATGCAATTATCTGCATATTTTCTTAGGATGTTCCCATTAAGCTAAGGGGATTATACTTTCATCCTCTCCATGTTGAATTTTATCATCATGGAAGTTTCCCCATTTCTTTATGAGCTTCTAGTAAACTCAAAAGTGTTACCTATTATTTTTTTCTAATAAACCACACTTATTTGCAAATTGTCTCTTGTACTTGAAGTTCTGCTAACTTACTATGCTCTAATTTCAAACATCTTTTCTGTCTTTTAGGAAACTTTGAAGTCACAGTGGTGTAGATTATGTATTATCCTATTATACACTGTAAGTTTTAAATCTCATCCTCATACAGATCTAAACTAGGTGGGAAAATAACCAGTTTTCCCATCTTCCCAAGGGAAAAGCAACTGAACAAACCCAAATGTAATCCAGGAACTCTCAGAGAATGAAGGAAACTGAACCTCTCCACTCTAATAGTTCACACATTTGTTTTTACAGACTATAAATGTTACCTCATCTTGCAGTGTGTTACAGGTTATGTAAAAAAATACACATTGCAGAATGTTATACCAAAATGTTCTCTTTAATTTAAATTCTGTTTTAATAAAATGTTTTTTAATATTTTCTTTTTAATTTCTTTTAACACAGAAAAAGGATTGGGTGAAAGAAATTACAGGCACAGTGGGAACAGTTCATTAATTACACTGAATAAAAAGGAAGCACCCTCAAGGAATGCAACATACAGTTCAAGTCCTTGCATTCAAACATACTTCCTCACTAACATACTGAGAGAGGAAAAAAAGTATAAAATTGCCAGCAGAAAAAACCCAGTTGGGGGCTTGGAGTAGGACAACAGCGAGGGAAAAGGTGTAGGCAATACCTCCCAAAATTATGAGGTAAGAGATGCACTAGGACCACAGGATGTGGGAATATCTTTGGGAGACAATAGGAAAGCAGAGGCAGCTCAATGCTGCCATTCCTCCAATCTTAGCAAGATTATAGTGAAAATGGAGTAACGGCAACTGCAATAGCAGCAAGAGAGGGAATTGACACCAGTAGCACCTGCTAACAGCTTGGAAAACACAGAAAAGGTTTTCAAGCAATAAGAGGTAAAACTACAGAAGTAAACCATGCAATTTCATCTTCCCTCTTCCAGGTTAGAAAACGTGGAGAAATGGGGTGGCAGAGTGAGTGACTTCTCTGTTGGTTAGGGAGATTTGACCCTAACTTAGAGGCAAATTCCCCCCCACTTAAGTTACTGTTACTTAACCTACTGTTAGGTGGTTGCCCCTAAGGTAAGGCCAAATCACTCTAACCAGCAAAATTGGGAACGTAACATATTCATGCTCACAGGGATATTTTTGCAAACTTCTATTTGCCATCTTCTGTTATTTCAGTCAGTTATTTATTTATTTATTTTTTATTATCTCACCTTTATTATTTTTATAAATAAGTCAAGGTGGCGAACATACCTACTACTACTTCCTCCTCCTATATTCCCAACAACAACAACAACCCTGTGAGGTGAGTTGGGCTGAGAGAGACTGGCCCAAGGTCACCAGCTGGCTTTCATGCCTGAGGTGGGACTAGAACTCTGTCTCCTGGTTTGCTATTGGCTCCTTCCTAGGGCTGACAGACCGGGAGTGGCCCAAGGTCACCCAGCCGGCTTTCATGCCTGAGGCAGGACTAGAACTCTCAGTCTCCTGGTTTGCTATTGGCTCCTTCCTAGGGCTGACAGACCGGGAGTGGCCCAAGGTCACCCAGCCGGCTTTCATGCCTAAGGTGGAACTAGAACTCTCTGTCTCCTGGTTTCTAGCCCAGCACCTTAACCACTAGACGAAACTGGCTCTCTAGATGTACCCCAAATGACTAGTATGCACAGGAGTTTATTAAAGAAAATGTGTGGGTTTATACCTTATGTGCAAGGCTATAGTTACCATTAGTTGATGAGCTAACATTGTTAGCTGTTTTCAGCTTACCTCTGCAACAGTCACAAGCAATCTATCCATGATACTATTTATTGTGGGATGGGGCATATTATGTCCACTAACTCCTCCTCTGCCATTGTTTCTCCTCTGGCCAAACACATGATGAGCTCTCAGATGGAAGGAGGGAGAATGAAAGCAATCCAGTAGCTGCAGGGAAGCCTTTAAAGAAGGAAGCACAGATGGACGGATGTATAATCAAGTAACGATCCTAGGAAGCCAGCGCTCCTGGGCCCTTTATATAAAGATACACTGGCCCTTCCTGTGAAACAGTGGCTTCGTTCAGTATTTAAACCTAGGAAAAGGTGGGAGGTGGTTGGGTACAGGGATAGAAGGAAACCTGAGGGAACACTGGGAATTTAGTGAATACTGGATAGGGGTGGGGGTGTGGGGAAGGAGGTACAGAGAAAGAGAGGTCAAAGGGCTGGCAGAGTAGGTTCCGGCAGCAGCTCCAGGAGAGGATTCATCGCTTGTAGCATTCAGCAATTGGCAGAAGTTGTTTGGGTGGTGTTGCAGGAGAGGGGACGGAGTTGCCAGCAGCTGAGCCAGGAGAGTCTGTTTTCCGCTTGAAGCGGTAGGTGATGGGCAGTAGAAGCTTGCTTTTCTTGAGGGCCTGGACTTTCTTGAGCGTCTCATCATCCAGCGCCATGAAACATCGTCGGGAATATTCAAGCAAACGCTCCTTCGATGGGTCAAACTCACCCACTTCAGCCAATTTTTCAGGAGCAACAATAAGGAGCTCTGCTATGGGTGTGGTCAAAGCCACAGTATTACGGTCCACCCGGTGATGTTCAAAGGCCCGACTCATGCTCTGCAGCTTCTGAAAAGTGTACAGGATCTTCTTATACCGGCAGAGCACTCCATCCACATCTTTGACTGTATAGTGAGTTTGGGTTCGGGTGGACAATGCCATGGAGGGTAGAGACAAACAGCAGTGTAATTGAAGGGCAAAATGTAGAATGAGAAGAACAGCACCTCATGAACACCAGACATCGTGAAAGCCAAGATGAAAGAAATGAAAAGTGCCATTAAGGCAAGAAAGTGACAAGTTAGGATGGAGAAGCAGATAAGGACATGACGTGTGAGGGTTACAACGTGCCATATACATCAGCAGCACAAGAAAGGCAAAGGGCAGGAAATATATCAGGGATCAGGTTAAAAAAATTATACATTTGGAGTTGAGAGCATCAATAGATATGAAGAGATGAAGATGGGGACAGAGAAGATAGGTTGCAAAAAGAAGGAAAGAGAGTCAAGCAAGAGGCGTACATCACAATTGCCAAGACCAGAAATAGTAGGAAATGGGATGGTGGAGTGTAGTTTAGGGATGGGTCAAAAAAAAGAAAGAGAGGAGAAGGGGAAGGGAAGAGAAGAGAAATATTATAGCTGTTTACCAACACTTGATGCTTTGGCATTGAGAAGATTTGGAGAGACTGTGAATCAAAATACAGTATTTCTATACATCTTAATTAGATATTCCCTACAGACATTTTAATGAAAGCTTCCACAATCCCTTGCACTGGCCATACCGGTTGAGGCTGTTGGGAATGTAAAATGTCTCAAAGACACTTTGTTGCCTATCCTTGCTATAGAGATGCTTGTTTTTCAAACTCAGGATTCTTCTTCCTACCTCCTCCTTTCTTTCCTCAAAAAAAAAAAGCTATACTATAATAATCATGGGGGCGCGATGGCTCAGTGGTTAAGAAGCCAGGCTTGTCGATCGGAAGGTCGGCGGTTCGAGACCCGAGTGCCACATGACGGAGTGAGCTCCCGCACTCGCCCCAGCTCTTGCCAACCTAGCAATTGGAAAGCATGCAAATGCAAGTAGATATGTAGGTACCACTTCGGTGGGATAGTAACAGCATTCCGCGTGCGTCATGCCGGCCACATGACCGTGGAAGCGTCTTCAGGCAACGCTGGCTCTTCAGCTAAGAAACGAAGATGAGCACTGCCCCCTAGAATTGGACATGAATGTGCAGGGGAAAACCTTTACCTTTACCTTTTATAATAATCATAAATCTCTATTACAATATTGTAAGGGTTCTGCTGGGTCAAATCAAAACTGTCTATTTCAGGATTCTGTTCCCACAGTAGCCAATGAGATGCCTCTGAAGAGCCAAAAATAGGACAGGAGAATGCTAAGCCTCACACCTATACATATGTTTCCCCTAGCAACTGGTAATCAAGCATGGCTGGCTGGGGGATTCTGGGAGTTGAAGTCCACACATCTTAAAGTTGCTAAGGTTGAGAAACATTGCTATAACCAAAAGAAGCATGTGATGACTTAGGACTTTTGTACGAAACAGCTACCAGGAGAAGCGAGGGAAACCGCAATGGCCAGTCTCCACTGGCAAAGGGGAATTGAACATTCTAGCAAGTCTGCAACCAAACAGACGGTGATGACGCACAGCTCTCCAAACCTCTGGAGCCTCAGTACTCACCTCTCTGCCTCTCCCGGACTTTAGGCTTGGCAAAGCGTCGCCGGTTCAACCCTGCTTTGGCTTTCTTGTGTTCCACAGAACCTCCTTCTTCGGGGCTGGTGCTCAACCAGGAACCCATGCTGTCATCATCAGTCACATCCCCATTTCGGCTGTCCGACACCTCGGGTCTCCGGGGCAGCTGCTTGTTGCAGCAGTGATCATCTAAGTTGGGAGAGACAAAGGCTAAGTGCATCACCTGGTGAGGGAAACCCAAGACAGGAAACTTACTTTGGCTACCAGGCTCATTTCCCCCCAAATCAAAGCACTACGAGATGTGACAGTTTTATTCTAATAGGGATAATCATAATTATAATAGGGATAATCATAATTATAATAGGGATAATCATAGTTTTATTCTAATAGGGATAATGATTTTATTCTAATAGGGATAATATTCTAATATTCTAATAGGGATATTCTAATAGGGATAATCATAATTTTATTCTAATAGGGATAATGATTTTATTCTAATAGGGATAATATTCTAATAGGGATAATTCTAATAGGGATACTCTAATAGGGATAATCAGCCAATGGTTCTTCATATGCTGCTGAATTCAATGTCTGTCAACCCCAATCAGAATGGCTCCTGATTGGACTACAGTACACATCATCCCCATTATCTAGAACAGCCTTTCTCAACCATTTGGCCCTGGAGGAACCCTTGAAATATTTTTCAGGCCTCGGGGAACCCCTGCCCATTCAGGCTCAAGTATAGGCCAGAACTTAATAACAAAATTATTATATTCGTTTCATGGGTAGGCCTGTATATATGCACAAACAGTGTTCTTAAACTAAAAGAATGAAGCTTACCTGTTTAATGTGAAGATGCCTGAATTTGAAATATTTTTTAAAATAAATCGTGATCTCCCAGGGAACCCCTAGTGACTGCTCACAGAACCCTAGGGTTCCATGGAACCCTGGTCTAGAGGGTTGAAGGTTCCGAAGCCTCATTTGTATCTCCAACAACCTCTCCTTGACTCTAACTCAAGGACCGACAATGTAGTGTTTGCAGGAAGCACAGTTCCCCTAATCACCAATCTTTGGGACATTAAGATTACATCCTGCATATGAATAAAGTTTTTTTTTAAATATAAAAATAGATAGGAAGCTGGCATGCCAAGCAAAAGCCCCTCTATTTATTTAGAGGAGTACCTTTGAGTCACGCATAGGACTTAATGGGATTATCAAGAGTGCTTTGGAAACTGCTTTGACTTCTTGTAGATGAGTGACTAGCCACGTCCACCCTGGAAATCATTTTATGAATCGGAGTCTTCCATGGGAACCAGTCTGTGAGTTGCCCACCACCTGCTCTCAAAATTCTGAATGTGCCCTCAAGCCAAAAGTGTCTACTCCACTGGTCAATCCTTATTCTAAATTGACTCCCCTCAAGAAATTTGCTCCCCACTTTCTCTTAAGAGCCAAAGTGTCTTGGCACCCATTCTCCAAACACACACAACCCTTTTTTATTTTTTATTTTTTATTTTTTATATTTTATAATTTTATAATTTTATATTTTATTTTATATTTTATTTTATTTTATTTTATTATTATTTTATTTTATGGGCTGAGAGCGCGTGACTGGCCCAAGGTCACCCAGCCAGCTTTCATGCCTAAGGCGGGACTAGAACTCTCAGTCTCCTGGTTTCTAGCCCAGCACCTAGACCTTTTTTCCTAGATTATTCTAGTTTCCCATAGAGTGCTTCCCGCTAATCCAGTAAAACCACTCCATTAGCCTCCAGAATGTTTACCAACATCCAGGCGGGCTGAAGAGATGAATTTGTCTAGCTGGCAGCGCAAGAAATCTCGTTCTTCCTCCAGGTCCTCAATTCGCTTCTGCAACCAAGAGTTCCTTTCCAATGCCATATGTAACTGCGTCCTCATATTGGTCACCAGGGTCAACGAAGGAGCCCGCATCTCTGGAACTTCTAAGACACAACGAGAGGAAATTACAGGGACTCCATTCATACAACATGCTGAACTGAGTAGTTTAAAAACCTAGTGGCTGGGTTTGTGCAAAACTCTAGGCCAGGCTAAAACAGTTCAGCAGTTTCTAGTTCAGCATATTGTGGGGAAATCCAATCATTCCCTTAGAATTCATTGGGAATCAGGCCGCCAGGTTAAGCCATAATGTGGCTGATTTGTTTGGGTATAGTACAGTGGTGCTTAAAGTTTGTAAACCCTTTTGAATTTTCAATATTTCTGCATAAATATGTCCTAAAATGTGATCTGTTCTCTACACAAGTCCTAAAACTACGTAGATGAAGCGGACCCAATTAAACAAATGAGTTAAAAACATTATACTTGTTCATTTATTTCAGGGCTTTCCAAAGTTTTTCCCGCGGCGACACACCAACAGGCGTTGGTGTGTCGCCGCGGGAAAACCCGGAAGTGCGGCAGCGCGCAAAAACCCGGAAGCGCTGCTGCTGCTGCTTTCGGGTTTTGCGCGCTGCAGTTGGTGTGTCGCCGCGGGAAAACCCGGAAGCGCTGATGAAGATCAGCGCTTCCGGGTTGTGTGGCGACACACCAGACTGTGTGTGGCGACACACAGTTTGGAAAGCTCTGATTTATTTATTGAGGAAAATGATCCAAAGCTACTTTTCCATGTTATACTGAAATGCAGAATTAACATAGGCAGTCTACAGAGTTCTCCTGACCATTCCTGGTAAGAAATTTGTAATATGTCAGATAAGGGCAGTGTTTTCCTGATACACTGAGCCACAAAATAGCCAACCACATTGCAGCCTAGTCTGTTGTGCAAATTTCTCTCTACAAGGCACCTGCTCTGCTAGGAAATTAGTCTCTCACAGTTGCAAGGATTATATAGAACACCCCCCAACCCCCAGGTTTATAGGAATCTATTAGGGCTATGCATTATTAGTCCTTGGTTAACAACCAGCTTAACAACTAGTTCTAAGCAATGCAGTAGCTAAGACAGACATCACATGACCACAACAGACTTATGTTCTCACTCCCACCACAGTCATTAAGCGAGTCACTGCGGGTCATTGAGCATGGTTGCAACTTGCAGTTTTACTGTCAGCTTCTCCATTGACTCTGCTTGTTGGAAGCCGGCTGTGAAACATGCAAATGGTAAACACGGGGATGCTACAACGGTCGTAAACGCCCACCGGTTGCGAAGTGCCTGAATCTCAACCACGTGACCAAAGGGATACTGCAACAGTCGTAAGTGCAAGGACCGGTCACAAAGTTACTTTTTCAGTGCTATCGTAACTTCGAACGGTCACTAAACTGACTCCCCAGGGCAGTCGTTAAGTGAGAACTACCTGTACTTGGGTTCAATCTCAGGAAAGGACACCGCTGCTTTAAGCTGTTGTAAATAAGTGCTACCTTTGTGCTCTCACCCGCTCCAAGGCACTTTCTGGAGATTGAATCCTCAGTGCTACACAGCCTTAATCCCAAGAAACACCAGTACCCTTTTCGACTGCAATTTCCATGGTGGTGGCTCTCATTTTTCTCAGCAATTTTCCTGAGTTGTTGTCAGTTTCGTCCAGTGGTTAAAGCTCCAGTTTAAAACCAGGAGACTGAGAGTTCTAGTCCCACCTTAGGCATGAAAGCCGGCTGGGTGACCTTGGGCCAGTCCCTGTCTCTCAGCACTAGGAAGGAGCCAATGGCAAACCAGGAGACAGAGAGTTCTAGTCCCGCCTTAGGCACGAAAGCCGGCTGAGTGACCTTGGGCCAGTCTCTCTCTCTCAGCCCAACTCACCTCACAGGGTTGTTGTGGGGAAAATAGGAGGAAGAAGGAGTATTAGGTATGTTCACTGCTTTGAGTTATTTATAAAAATAATAAAGGTGGGATAAAAAAATCTAAATAAATAAAAATAAATAATCAGGGAAGAAACAGAAGAGCACATTCCTGTTCCCAGTGGCTGAAATGGATTGCCTTGATGCCTTCTGTCTAGGTGATCCAGGACACAGTTAAAGGATGTTTAGATCCTTTCAAGGGGAAGGTGACATTGTTTCTCACCATCAAAATTTTCTGGGGCACTCAGACCATAATATAACTGTTGCTGAGTTTGCGTCTGAGACTCCATTTGGCATGGTTCATCCAAAGGTATGGATAGTCCGTAAGTTTCATTATTCTCTTTCACTGTAAATATAAATATGGGGGAAGGGGAAGAAATGTAAGAACTTTGGAACACAGGGTTCAACATCATGCTAAACCATGGTTTGTTCAACTACAGCAGAGCTTTCCAAACTTTTCATGTTGGTGACACTCTTTTTAGACATGCATCATTTCGCGACACACTCAGAGCAGGGCACAAGGCAGGCACTAGGACCTGCACGGAATCACAGCAGGTTTGGAGGCAGCAGGGCACAAGGCAGGCACTAGGACCTGCGCAGAATCCTGGCAGGGCTCGGAGGCAGCAGCAGCCGCGACACACCCAGACACTGCAGCCGACACACTAACGTGTCCCGACACACAGTTTGGAAAGCTCTGAACTACAGTCTATTCAATATATCACATGGGACCTAGTTTACATAATATGTTAGGGCAGAGTTTACAAATCTCAATAATAGGTTCACATAACACTCAAACCAAGCAAACAATATTATGGCTTAGCAAGGTGTGTGAACTAGAGAACAATCTTGTTTGGACACACCAATAGTTCACGAAGTCCTAAGCTGAGGCAAACAAAAACATTCCTGGTTAAAGATTTTCACTAACAGCTAAATAAAAGAGACAATTCCATTGGCAAGAAAATAAAGGAAATACTACTATGTAATAACAATTCATGCTTATTGGATATATACAGCATGTTCAACTACACATTTAGTTTGCTTGTGTTGTAGAAAACGAAGAAGCAGTAGAACAGGAAATTATGCCCTATATCTGAGTCTTGTCCGGTTGGATTTTCTACCACTGCTGGTATGCATCACTTCATTTGAAAATGTCAGTTGTTAGGAGCAAGATTTCATATTATACATTTATACAATAGCATATTTTCAAATGGAATGTCACTGTGTTATTTTTTTCCTCCATCATGGTGCCGAGGTGGATGCCTGTTTGGTAGGGTCACTTTGCTATTCATGGGGGTGGTTGGCCCCTTGAGGGTGCCAGGATAAGATCTTATTTCCCATCTGGAATTTATGTTTTATATTTTGTATTTGTATTTGTATCCTTTTATATTTATAGGTATAAAAAAGTAAAGGTAAAGGTTCCCTCCGCACAGTTGTGCAGTCGTGTCCGACTCTAGGGGCCGGTGCTCATCTCCGTTTCTTAGCCGAAGAGCCAGCGCTGTCCGAAAACGCTTCCGCGGTCATGTGGCCGGCATGACGCGTGCGGAATGCTGTTACCTTCCCACCGAAGTGGTACCTATTCATCTACTTGCATTTGCATGCTTTCGAATTGCTAGGTTGGCAAGAGCTGGAGCTAGTGCGGGAGCTCACTCCGCACACAGGGCTAGGGATTCGAACCTCCGAACTTGCGATCTTCCGATCGACAAGCCTAGCGTCTTACCCGCTGAGCCACCACGCTATACGGAACTGTTTTTAGTGACTTGCCATTTTTATTCATTGTAAGCCCCCCCGAGTCATTGTACACGAGATGGGCGGCAGAGAAATTTAATAAATAAATAAAAATAAAAATAAATAAATTTTGAGGATGACGTGGATGGTGTGTGGAGGTGTTTGATGGTCCTGATCGGCTCGGTGGGCAGCCAGCAACGTTAGTGCCAGCTACCTGGGCCTGCAGGAGGAACAGGAAGAGCAGCAGCAACTCTTGTGTGAAGGAAGATTTGGATGAGGTGCTTGGATGGAGGGCCTGCTCGGGTGGAGGCGCCGAGTGTGTTACAGAAGCACCGGAACCTGAGCAGAGCCTGTCTGTCTAGACCAGTGTTTCTCAACCTTGGCAACTTTAAGATGGGTGGACTTCAACTCCCAGAATTCCCCAGCCAGCATTGCTGGCTAGGGAATTCTGGGAGTTGAAGTCCACCCATCTTAAAGTTGCCAAGGTTGAGAAACACTGGTCTAGATTGTTTAGGTTGGATGTGAATGGCTCCCAGTACTTTGGGGATGGGAGGCTGGTGGGAAGGGGAGCCAGATAGGGAGAAGAGATGGTAGGGGAGGGCACTGCAGTGGTGACAGGCATGGGGAGGCACGGCAGGAGACAGGGGAAGGCCGTTCTCGGGGAAGACGGCCCCGGAGTTGAATACCACATTCTGGCCCCCTATGCTCAGCCCCAGGTCCTGGCGTCTGGAGCTTTGTGGCTCTGGTTTCCAGCTGCTGCTGGTGCTGAATGACGGGTCGACCTGCCATAAAGCTCACCTCACCCCCCGTCTGATTGTGGATAGGAAAGCCAGCCTGGCTTGGATCACGGAGACCTGCCTGGGCGTTGAAGGGGTTCTCCTCTCTGAAACGTGCCCTCCTGGGTTTCGCGAGTGGCGTGAGCCATGACTCCAGGGCAGGGGTGAGGGTGTGGCGGTTGTTATTCGTGAGTCTCTGGTGGCCCCCAGGGGCCCTGCCCCAGACATCACTGGATGTGAGACCCTCTCTGAGAGGCTGGGCCATAGGGATCCGTGGGGATTGCTGCTCACTTACCTTCCTCCCTGCAGGGTGGCTGCATCCCTGCCTGTGCTTCTGGACTGTGTCGGAGCTGGCGGTGGAGTTCCCCAGGCTTATGGTTCTGGGGGTGTCAAGGCCTAGCCGAAGAACGACAAGGAAGCAATCCAGCCAAACTTCAGTTCTTTATTTGCTCACACCGTATAGACCAGAGCTTTCCAAACTTTTCATGTTGGTGACATACTTTTTAGACATGCATCATTTCGCGACACACTCTTACAGCAGGGCACAAGGCAGGCACTAGGACCTGCGCGGAATCACAGCAGGTTTGGAGGCAGCAAGCCACAAGGCAGGCACTAGGACCTGCATGGAAGCCAGGAGGCAGCAGCAGCCGGGACACACCCAGACACTGCAGCCGACACACTAACTTGTCCCCACACACAGTTTGGAAAGCTCTGGTATAGACAGAATCTTGCCAGACTAAACCTACTCTACTAAAGGGAAATAACCTGGGAGGCTCTAAGGCGTGGCTACTCTGAACCTCTTTCTCTTCCCACAGTCCAGCTCCGGGCTGTGTTGTCTTTTGTCTTGCCCCGCTCCTTGGAATGTGCTCCCTCCTTCCCGAGAACCAGCTGCATTACTGTAGTCCATCACAGGGGTATTTCAAACTGCCATCTCTGGGCCCGGGGTCTAAGGCAGCCCAGGAGTTCATGGCCATACACTGGATCTGGTCTTTGCTTCGGGGCAGTGGCGTTGTGATCTGGATTTTTCAGATCTGGGTTCAGGCCAGGGCATAGCACTGAAACAGCATCGGTCGCGCTTGCTGATGAACTTTGGAGGGCCCAGGATAGGGGTGGTGCTCTCCTGGATCTCTCGGTGGCTTTAGATACTGTCTCCTTGGTATCCTTCTGGACCAGCTCGGGGGGTTGGGCGTGGGAGGCACCGTTTTGCAGTGGTTCTCCTTTCTCCATGGCCGGTTCCAGTCGGTGTTGGTAGGTGAGGAGAGATCGAGCCCTGGGCCCCTGCAGTGTGGGATGCCTCAGGGCTCGGGTCTCTCCTCTCTCCTCTTCAACATCTACATGGCACAGGGTACGGTATCATCAGTACGCTGATGATACCCAGCTATACATCTCTACCCCTGGAGGGGCAGGTGATGCTGTTGCGGCGCTGTCCAAGTGCCTGGAGGCTGTAAGGGTCTGGATGGGGATGAACGGACTTCGGCTCAACCCTTGCAAGACAGAGTGGCTCTGGGTTTTTGGCCCCCAGGGCCGGGTGACTTGTCATCTTTGACTCTGGATGGGGTTGCACACCCCCGGACTGAGCTGGTGCACAATTTGGGGGTCCTCCAGGACTTGCGGCTCCTGCTTAATGAGCAGGTGGCAGCTATGGTGGCTGGGGGGCCTTTGCACAGATCCGTCTTATGGATCCCTTTACTAGACCGGGAGGCCTTGCTCACGGTCACTCACACCTTAATCACTTCCCATTTGGATTACGGCAATGCGCCTTACATGGGGCTGCCCTTGAAGACTACTCGGAAGTTACAACTGGTCCAGAATGCAGCAGCGTGCACAGTATTGGGTGTTCATAGGTTCACCCATGTTTAGGCTGACCATACGTCCCGTTTTGAACGGGACAGTCCCGTTTTTTAAGCATTTTTCAACCGTCCCGTCGTTTTGATAAAAATCTCAATTTTGTCCCGTTTTTTAAACGTGGCGGGAATGGCGCGGGAGGAGGATCCGAGCCGGAGCTGCCGATTGGAGGCAGCCCAGAAGAGGAAGCCCTCCTGCCTATCAGCGTGTGGCAAAGGAGGGCAGAGAGGCGGAGAGGAGGGTGGACCGTGAGGTGGGGTTTGCAAGCGGGAGCCAATCGTGCAGACCGGGGGATTCGGTTTGCAGGCGGGAGCTAATCACGCAGACCGGGGCGGGGTTTGCAGGCAGGAGCCAATCATGTGGACCGAGGGGTGGGGACCCCTGTCTTTTTCATGAATACGGAATATTACATAAGACCCCGTCCCATTTTGCCATCCTAATGTCCCGTTTTTGTCTCAAGGAAATATGGTCAGCCTACCCATGTTATACCTCTATTGCGCGAGCTGCACTGGCTCCCAGTTTCCTTCCGGGTGCAATTCAAGGTGCTGATTATCACCTTTAAAGCCCTACATGGCAGAGGACCTGGTTATTTGTGGGACTGCCTCCCCCTGAGAGTATCTGCCCATCCCACTAGACCAGATAGGGTGGGCACACTGCAGATCCCTTCCCTGAAATCCTGACACCTAGTAGGACCTTGGAAGCATGCCTTTTCTGTGGATGCCTCTACCTTATGGAACACCCTCCCGCCGGCTATTCGGCAGGGCCCCACCCTTTTACCTTTCAGAAGGCCATCAAGACCTGGATTTTTACCAAGGTGCTGGGATAGAGCCAGTTTGGTCTAGTGGTTAAGGTGCTGGGCTAGAAACCAGGAGACTGTGAGTTCTAGTCCCGCCTTAGGCATGAAAGCCGGCTAGGTGACCTTGGGCCAGTCCCTGTCTGTCAGCCCTAGGAAGGAGCCAATGGCAAACCAGGAGACTGAGAGTTCTAGTCCCGCCTTAGGCATGAAAGCCGGTTGGGTGACCTTGGGCCAGTCCCTGTCTGTCAGCCCTAGGAAGGAGCCAATGGCAAACCAGGAGACTGAGAGTTCTAGTCCCGCCTTAGGCATGAAAGCCGGCTGGGTGACCTTGGGCCAGTCACTCTCTCTCAGCCCAACTCACCTCACAGGGTTGTTGTTGTGGGGAAAATAGGAGGAGGAAGGAGTATTAAGTATGTTCCCCGCCTTGAGTTATTTATAAAAATAATAAAGGCAGGATAAAAAGTAAATAAATGGATAGGATAGGATAGGATAGGATAGGATAGGATAGGATAGGATAGGATAGGATAGGAAGAATGGAATGAGGGTAATTGGAGCTTGCTGCAGGGCATCCTAAGGGGATGATTAAGGTGCAGGGTTTTTGTTTTTGTTTGATCCTTTTACTGTTTTATTGTTTTATGGTTGTTTTATAATCACTGGTTTTACTGTTGTGAGCGGCACAGAGTAGTTTAAATTGGGCGGCCATATAAATATTTTAAATAAATAAATAAAATAGATGTACAGCATGCGGGTAACACATCTGTACAGCATGTATGAATAGGATACCTGAGGCTTATGTTAATATTTCAAGAATTCTGCATAATATGAGCAAATTGTATGGAAGTGGTGGGACCTTATCACTTTCTCTATATCCCCGATTTATAACTCTATATGTGTGACGGTGATCTGAGATTTTACCACAAAAGTAAAGAATTGTCTTTATTCAGATGCTATTTCTAGAATCTTTAAGTTTAGAAATTCTCCTGGTCAGAAATCTTTTGATGTTCCTTGCAAGACATATGAACTGGGTTCCCATACGGATGCTCATTTCTTAACAAACAACTTTTGGCTCGGTTCCTTCATTGTGCTAAGTCATATAGCATGGTTTACAAGCCAGAGGGCCTGTAGCTTGTAAATTATAGTTTATGGGTTAGTAGGATGGGAATCCAGCCAACTGTAGTTTACCCAAACTATGATTAAGCAAATCACAGCTCATCATGATGTATGAGTGCAGTCAATATTCTTACTAGGAGCTCCACAAATATCTAATGAGGCTATGCAGAAGCCATAAATGGATTTGTTTGATTTGATTTAGCGCAACATGTGAACCCAATCAGTGGATTGGATTCAGATTTTCATCTGGATTTCAATAAAATGCAAAGCTAGCTAACCTGTGTCTGTCTCTAAACCAGAGCTTTCCAAACTTTTCATGTTGGTGACACACTTTTTAGACATGCATCATTTTGCGACACACTCTTACAGCAGGGCACCATTTTGTGACGCACTCTTACAGCAGGGCACAAGGCAGGCACTAGGACCTGCGCAGAATCACAGCAGGTTTGGAGGCAGCAAGGCACAAGGCAGGCACTAGGACCTGCGCAGAATCCTGGCAGGGCTTGGCAGCAGCAGCAGCCACAACACACCCAGACACTGCAGCCAACACACTAACGTGTCCCGACACACAGTTTGGAAAGCTCTGCTCTAAACCATTACTGTATGATTATTAAGAGGACTTGGATGGACCTCCTTTGCCTCCGGCCCGGGGCAATCCACCTCATTCCCAAGCAATATACACACCTTGCTTTGCTCCAGCTCCACGCCGACCCCTACCTACACTTGCTTGCTGGTGGTGGTTACTTTCATTCATCGTCCTCCCTCCCCGAGTGAGATGGATATTTCCAACCTAGAGGACAGGATGGAAGCTATAACTAGGCCTATGGAACACACATCTCCCCTTTCCCCAGTTTTAGAAACCTCTGATCTAGATTTTCTTTCCAAGTCAACTCCAAATCAAGGTCTCCCTTCAACAAGATTCCTCAGCCACCAAGGCGCCTCTTTCAAGGAACCCTAAATGGCTGCCTTTCACAACTGTTGATCTAACATTTTTAAAGAGCAGAACTGCACATATGGGAGGGGAAAATGCCTGGGACCACCTTTCACGGAAGCAGCAGCCATGACAGAACTGAAAGCCTGAAACCAAGAGGCCCACGCTTCCTTCTGAACAGAGAAGCTGCTGTAAATTCCTTAAAAGGATGCCCATTTCCTAATTCCTGCAACTACTGTTGAGTTACTAAAATAGGGATTGGAAAATCAGAGGCCTTCCATTTGTTCTTAGATTACAGTTCCCATCAACCCAGAGTCGCCTTGTATGAGATGGGTGGCCATATTTATGGTGAGCAATAAATAAATAAATCCTAGCCAATTCACATGCTGCTGGGGCTGATAAATGGAGGCCAACATCATCTGCAAAGGCTGAATTTTCCTCCCTCACTAAAGAGAGTGGTTTAAATCTGGGTTCGGTCCACACCCTCAGATTTGAAGATCCCCGAATATGGCAGCAGAATACAGTTAATCTGAGGTGGGAGAAACTGCATTACATAAAGAGCCGTAGAACAAGTTAAGCTTTATAGCAGGCCTCTCCAAAAAAAAAAAAAAAAAACCCTCTAGAGAGTTCTGCTTTATTTATTTTTACACCATTCCTTCATTGCACTCAAAGCAGTGGGCACAGTTCACACATACGCAATTTCCATTTTAATTTCTCCACCACTATGTGGGATAGTTTAGACAGTGGCCAACCTTGCACATCATGTTCTTGTGGTGTGCTTCATTCTGGTTTGAAGATGAGAGGTAACTGGCTCAAACTCAGCTTGGGAGATCTATGCTCAGTGGAGGTCTGTTTTGGGCCCTCATTGTCCACACACAGTCACTCATTACAGGATCATAGATTCCCTGGTATTTTTTCTATTAAAAGAAAATTTCTACCTGAGCCAGGGTAATAGTTGGGGATCCAGTATCCTTCACACAGCTACTTGCTTCTTGGGAATAACTCCAAACACCTGACTGAAGGCAAAAGAGAAATTTAGTATAATTTTGGGAGAACAATTCCCAGAAACTGATACAGTCTATGACAGGTGGATGGCAGCATCTTTCAAAATAACTATATAGGAACTCTGACTTCGGTTCCAGGAGCTTTTTAGTACAGGGATTTACTTACACTCAAAGGTAGTGTTTAAAAAATGGTGGTGTCTGAAGCAATTGACTATTCCATGAATGATGGCATTTCTTCTGTAATGGCTCATTCACACATGGAATTTGTCTCTTGGTTTTAAAGCCTTAAGTGTTGAAAGACTATGAATGTTTTAGAAACAAAACACAATCAAAGATCTGTTCAATGCCTCCTTCTCCATTTGTAATGTTGTTGGAGTGAACTTCTTCCAGGTTTCCTGAAACATAATATGATTAGATTCAAAGTGGGTAGCTGACTCAAATGAACCTTTCCTGGGGGGCAGGGGTGGAGGAAAGAAGGACAGCAAATACATCTTTAAGAAAGAAAGAGAGAACAAAAATTAATTTGGCCTCAGCAACAAAAAAATTAATCAGGGCTGGAAACTTGATTTTCCTGCAGAAAAGATAATAAAGGGCTTGATTTCTGGTGACCGCATGGACACATCCAAAAGCACCGTAGAAAATTTATGGAGCTCAGGGTTGAACTGTTAGAATGCACTGAGGATGTTACCTGGCCTGGGGACAAAATGTCTGCAAGAGAGCAACCACGCTCAGAGAACACCAAGAACCTAATGGTCATATTCACGTTGTTTTCTTGGCAACAATATAGAAATAGTTTGCCAAACAGGCATTTAAAAAATAATGGCTGGAGGTTGGCATAAAGCTTCACTTGCTTGCCCTGAGGACAGAACAGTGTTAACACCATGCAGGTACCTACCCATTTTGCTAGTCTCAATCACAGAGGCCAATTTTGCATCACTCACAGTAAACCTGTGCATGTTACTTAGAGCCCTTTGAGACTGAAGTCCCCGGAGATTAAATTTCACAATGAAACAAACCGTTTCCTTTGCTTTTTTTTTTTTTTAAACTGTGCCTTACTTACCAGGCTGAGCATCCATTTTTATTTAGCCCTTCAACCTGAATCAATCAATAACTGACTGATCAACTGTCTTCCTTCTCTCAAAATAACTTGTCATTCATATCTTACACCCACACCCTTCCTCTTCTTTGCCAAAAATAAATGGAACCCTGTAAACTAGACTTTCCCAGTCTGGTGCACTCCAGATGGGTTGTATTCAACTACCATAATTATGGGAGTGCCTCTAGAGAACAGGTTCATCTATTGCTGAATCTCTACTCTTTCTAACAGAGAGAACTGGGCAGAAAAAAAAATGCATGCCTTATTGCGGAGATCTCACATTTCTACTACTGGCTCCCCGCCAAGGTATTTCATACAGAGAAACTCGAGGAGGGTGAAGCTGATTTTATTTTTAATCACTGCAATATGCAGGCGTCTTTTCTGGTTCCATTCCACGAACCAGAAACATCTCTAGAAAGCCAGTCCTTCTGCCTACACCTGTCAGCACTTACCACCCCAATACAGTATGTATTTAAGAATTACAGTTATTCATATCCTACCTTTCTAGATACAAATTCTTCCCAGGTGACTGAGAAGAAAAACACATTTTAGAATCTCCCACTGAAGGAACAATATCAATAAACAACAAGGTATCACGATCATTCCAACAGAAGAGTTGGCGACAGATGGACTTAGAGAGGGCAGAATTGTTGAAATAGGTACTTCTCTTTCAGTTCTTCTCAGAGGGTTGTGTTGGTGATAGAAGTCTTGTGGTGAAAGGGAAGAATCCAATGGAGCAGACACTTAAGGTCTCTTTCTGTACCCCCTTCCTTTCCTTGCACAGAAAATTCCAACTTATCATTACTCATTTCTCTACCATCGACAAGGTCCCCATACTGCGCTAAGCTATGCCGTGATTGTTGGTCTCTTGAATGAGCCGCTATCATCAGGTTGCATGTCTTGCAATAAATCAAAACCCAGACAGATCATATTACAGCTCAGCACCACATGTGAACCAACCCGGTCGTGGATCTTGTCAACAAACTTCTCAGGTATCACTCTGTATGAGAGATGGCAGGATCAGGAAGTGAAATCCTAAGGAACTATTGGCCCAAGAACCTAACATTCTGACAGTTCTACCATTTTTTTTCTTGCATGGAAGTTCTGCCATGTCCTAATCCAAGCACTGGTTTCTATTATACTTCCATTCTTATATTTCACTCCTGTCTTTCTCTTGCCCCACCTAATCTTAAACTGGTTTGGGTTTATTTTAGTCAGCCTCTGCACTGTATTTCAGCCTTCCCAGCCTGATGCCTCCAAGATGTGCTGGATGTGTCCCTATTATGTACACTCAGGGAATTGTCATCCAGCACATCTTGGGGGCACCAGGTTGGGGAAGGCTGCTGCACCCAGATTTCCCATTACTCTTAAATCATCTATATACTGTGCTAAATTAACTGTGACCCATTTCCACATTCCCATTCAAAACTCACAACATATTTTGGTTAGCTCTAATTGGTAGTTAACACTGAGCTATTTTATGGGGGTTGTAACATGGAGTTCTACATTTTATTTTATTTTATTTTCTATCCCGCCTGTATTATTTTTATAAATCACTCAAGGCGGTGAACATACCTAATACTCCTTCCTCCTCCTATTTTCCCCACAACAACCACCCTGTGAGGTGAGGGGCTGAGAGAGAGGGCCCAAGGTCACCCAGCCGGCTTTCACGCCTAAGGTGGGACTAGAACTCTCTGTCTCCTGGTTTGCCATTGGCTCCTTCCTAGGCCTGAGAGACGGGGACTGGCCCAAGGTCACCCAGCCGGCTTTCATGCCTAGGGCGGGACTAGAACTCTCAGTCTCCTGGTTTGCCATTGGCTCCTTCCTAGGGCTGAGAGACAGGGACTGGCCCAAGGTCACCCAGCCGGCTTTCATGCCTAGGGCGGGACTATAACTCTCAGTCTCCTGGTTTGCCATTGGCTCCTTCCTAAGGCTGAGAGACAGGGACTGGCCCAAGGTCGCCCAGCCATCTTTCATGCCTAGGGCGGGACTAGAACTCTCAGTCTCCTGGTTTCTAGCCCAGTGCCTTAACCACTAGACCAAACTGGCTCTCTTATACATTAGGGTATAAGAATAATCTGAACACCAATATACTACCGTATGCAAATCTTCATAGCACCATAAAATCTGAGAAATGTATTTCTGCATGAACCTGCTACTTCCAATCTATTGGCAATCAGCCCCTTGCTTGGGGTCCATTTCCCTCTGGTGCATAGTTACAACTATGCTCGAAGCAGGTGAAAAGGGACACAGTTGCTAGTAGAACTGTGACTTTCTCCAAAACACGACTCTTGATTTCTTACCAACATTTCACAAGTGAATGGCTACATTCACATATTATGTTGAGCCTCAATGCTTGTTAGGTTTTGGCTTAGCAATATGCAATTCCAGTTCTTTACTATGCACTGTGTTGGCAATGCCTTCACAATTTAAATCACATATAAATAACCATTCATTGATGGATATAGATTTACTTGCCATTAGTAACTTCCAAATGAATCAAAACAGTCAAAATATACCACCAGCTGTTTCTGTTTTTCTAAAAGCACTGTAATGTTGCTTTGTATAAATGAAAAGGAGTAGCCTAAAAAGACAGTGAATAAATCAAATTAAGGGACTTCTTCGTATTGTTTCCCCTTTTCCAAGCTACCCCTTTCCCACAGCACATGCCTGGCACTCCAGGATGTCATTCTAAAACTCAAAAGCAAGCAATGGGGGGGGGGGAGAGGGCAGTTTTACAGGTGCTAGTGAAACAGACTGGAGTCAGAAAGTTATTTTTCAACAGCATCTGGGACATACCAAGGGGTCTTGGAGCACACCTGTGAACCTCTAGGGTGCACCAAATGTTAGTCCGGCCTCTTCTTCAAGCCCTACAGGGGATTTGGTTAATTCATGCCCCACGCGTAGCATCAACACACCCCCTACTTTCCTCTTCAGACCCATTCTGCTTCCTCTCAAGCTGCTGCTTCAGAGTTAGTCCTAGTCTGTCTCACCTTTTCTCTTCGTTCCAGCCCCAAATTCACCCATCTTCCTTACAGCCCCCTCCTTCCGACTCTGCATCCCCTTCGACACCAGCAAACTCCTGGTACGGCTCGACGATGCCAATCAAGGGCCCTGGGCGAGCGATTCCATAGCAACCCTCCCATTTCCCCCTTTCAATTAAATCGGGCCTTTGGCAAAGAAAACCCAGAGTCCATTACCACTACTCCAAAATGGCCCCGGCTGTTGCCCTGCGATGAAGAAGCCCTCCCTTCTTTTCTCGCCCCCTCTCCAAATCTCGGTGCTGACGCAGCCAGGACTTTGGAGACGCCAAAGGACCTCCGCGCGCCTCCGGCGGCGCGCCCAAACGCTTGGAGCGCGACCGGCGTGGGATGTTTTGCGAACTGATCTCGGGGGAAGCCGCACCGCTTCTTCGAGGCGGAGATGATGCAGAAAGCGTCGAGGGAAATCGACCGGGCGATGGGCGAACCTGCCAGCCCCGCTCCTGCCAGCCCCCGCCGCCTTAACTTTTACCTTCCTTGCCCGGGTGGCCGCATCCACCGCGTCCCAAGTCGGAGCCCCGGGTAACCAGCGAGCGAGCGAGCGAGCGGCGCTGAGGAGCTCCTGTAAAGTGCGGCGCGAAGAGGCGGGGCTGAGGAGGAGCAAAACGGCCTTCAGCTGGGAAAGGAGGGGGGTAAAACGTAAGCGAGAAACCCAGGCATGTCTACGGCGGTGGCCAAAATCCAGCGCCTGGTCCACATAAGCCCAGTACTGTACCAGGGACTCCTGGAATGTGTGAATGAGCCATTAGGAATGTAGATCTTCTCAGCTCTGTACTTCCCACAGAATCCACTTATACATTCAGCTTGTCAGAAATCAAGAGAGGCAGGACAGGTGTGCAATAGCCTCCTGGGGTGTGAATCTCCGCAAGGCCAGCCACCTTAAACTCATTAAGAAGAGCCTCCCTTCCTGCAATCCGTCTTTTTAATTTTAATCTCCTTGGAGCTGAGCCAGGAAGATCGTGGAGACAGCCATGTAGTTTTCTTGGCAACACTACGGGGTTGGACATTTTGCTTCGACCTTTCCTTCTGAGCTCTTTTATATTTCTCAGCCTAGCCTACAGCTCTGGGATTACCTGGTAGTCTCCCATCCAGGCCGGAACCAGGCCCATCTCTATTCCAAGCCCTGATAAGGTCAGCCGAGGGCTCTCGCCTATTTAACCCACCAACTGCGTTTCAGGGAAGCCACGGAAGGCCCAGACAGCACTGAGGTTGCTTTGTTTGGCCTGCTGCCGTTCCTCAGCATAAGTATGAAGATCAAGAGTCCCTTGGAGACGGTATCTCTTCCCATCTCCCATGCATGGATTATGAAGAATCTGAAGGTGAAGACCTGAGTTTCCAGAGAGAATATGTAAAGCTGCCTGGCCTGTGGCAAAGAAGAGAGCCTGGGCCCCCGAAAAGCATAATGTGGTAAATGAAAGGGCAATGCCTAATAGGATGGAACTGGACCTAATGGTTGGGATTCAAAGGGAATAGGAAGAATTTAAAAAGTGGTGGAGCAGTTTTTTTATGCAAATCAAATCATGTTTCCTTCTACTACCTCATTGCCTAACCATATTGATTGATTGATTGATTGATTGATTGATTGATTGATTATGTACCATCAACTTGTCAACTCTTAGTGAACACATGGATAGATTTCCTCCATGACAATCTGTCCCTAACCTGGTCTTTCAGGACTCTCAATGGTGCACCCATGGCCACTGTAACTGAGTCCATCCACCTTGCTGCTGGTCGCCCTCTTCTCTTTCCTTCCACCTTTCCCAGCATCGGAGCCTTCTCCAGAGAACTAGGTCTTCACTTAATGTGTCTCAAGTAGGATAATTGGAGCCTGGTCATTTGTGCCTCGAGTGAGAACTCTGGGTTGATTTGTTCGATGATCCATTTGTTTGTTTCCTTGGCTGTCCATGGTGTTCTCAGGAATTTTCTCCAACACCAACGTTTCTATCCAGCTTATTCTAATCCAACTTTCACTTCCATAGAGTGTCACAGGGAATACCATTGCTTGCATGATTCCGATCCCCCAAAATTAATTTTTAAAAACATATCCATGAGACAGAATTTGTGCATAATTATTCTCTGTCCTGCAGAGAGGAAACCGTTTAGGGCACAAACATCCTGACTTTAGCTATGACAAATTTGGAGGTTCCAGAAGCTGACTAAGGGAGCTAAGTACTAACCAAAGCAGATTTTGGTTTTCCATTTAAAGTGGAGACTTCCAGGTGACTTGGCTCAGTGAAGGATGTGGCACATAAAACAGAGAAGAACCCTGTCATAACTGGGGAGAGAAAGGGCTGTGGGAGAATGTGAAGGAATTTGAAAGGATGCCAAAATAGAATTAGAATGTGCAGAAATAGACATGATTTTGACACCAAAAGCCATAATTAAAATTAAAAATAGACTAGGGGTGTCTGATCATTATCCTGGTGGGTCGAGTTATGATTTCCATGAAGGAAAGGAAGACCTCACCCTGATCATATCATATATCCTCCATCTATCATTCATCCATTGATAAGAGATGAGCAGAATCATACGACTAGCATTATGTTTTTCTCCAAATCTTTTTATAACTGCTTGCATGATGAATTGTTGCATATGGAGTGTGAGGCGGGGTCAAAATCACCCAACCGTTTCTTAGAAGATAAATAAAATAAGCCAGACTGGTTCATAAGAAAGAAAGAAAGAAAGAAAGAAAGAAAAAACCTAAACCCATAAGTAAGCTTGATTTTTATTATACGCTACTAAAATTAGGAGAACTTAAAATCTCTTGGGGAAGATCTTGCAAACCAGCAGGAGGGGGAGAGAGAAGGAAAAGGAGACAAAAAATACCAGGGAATGGGGGAGGAAAGGTTGACTTAATGTTAAATTTATGAAGTTTGCATGATCTGTTGTAAAATGGGGTGGGGGAAAAAGCATTTAACTAGATTAGGATCTGTTAAAACATATAGATTCCCAGATGTTTAGGATAAATACATAGATTAGGTTTACACACTTAGCTCATGCTAAGCCATAATTTGCTTAACCATGGATTGTTAAACACCAGTAGATTCCAAGGACAAACTGGGTGACAGAGCTTTCCAAACAAGCTGACATCCCCTCTCTCCCCCCCACGTGTTCTGCTTGCACTGTGTCAAAACATGCTCAGTATACTTTGCTTCATCATGGTTTATTGACAAAGCCACAATTGCTGGGTTCACACAGTGTAAAGGTAAAGGTAAAGGTTCCCCCTGCATGTTTGTGCAGTCGTGTCCGACTCTAGGGGCCGGTGCTCATCTCCGTTTGTTAGCTGAAGAGCCAGCGTTGTCCAAAGACGCTTCCGCGGTCATGTGGCCGCATGATGCAAGCGGAACGCTGTTTCCTTCCCACCGAAGCGGTACCTATTCATCTACTTGCATTTGCATGCTTTCGAATTGCTAGGTTGGCAAGAGCTGGAGCTAGTGCGGGAGCTCACTCCGTCACGAGGGGCTAGGGATTCGAACCTCCGAACTTGCGATCGACAAGCCTGGCGGTGTTTGCACAATATGCTAAGCCACAGACAAATAAATTACATTATGGTTTAGTGCGATATGAGCCAAAGCCACCATATTCTGAAATCACTTCATTGGTAGAACAACATTTCATAGGCTGAGGCATCAGATCATCCCCAAAAGCCACTGAATCAGGGTGGAGGAAAGCATTTAGCCTGGAAATAGCTTGGGTGGAAGCAGAATCCATCAAGGCAGATGAGTAAAGGAAGATTATTGTAGATGACTGAAGGTGGACTGAAGGGGAAGGGAAATAGCTTGGGTGGAAGCAGTCACTACGAACTGTCTGTAACCCATTTGGAAGTACAGTATGTGTTTCTCTTATGCATATGAAGCTAACTACCTGCTCTAAGCTGCCTTAAAGGCTTCTGCTCTTATGGTGGCCATACAAATAGCTTAACTACTGAAGAGGAAAACAGGCTGATTAAAATTGCCTCACCACTGATAACCATTATTTGAGCTGGAAAAAGCTAGAAAACACAGTCTTTCAGGATGTGATAACGCTGTGATCTGATCATTTCCACCAGCCCAAGGAACTCTGTGAACAAAACTGTGCTGCCTCTCTGACCATGGAAGTTTGCAATCCCAGGTTATTTATTTTATCTAGGATATTTTATTAAGTCTAATAAATAAGAAGCACTAATGATGTTACCTAGTTGGGTAATGAAACATCTCAAGCAAACAACCAAGCTCAGAGAGCACCAAGGACTCCACAGTTCAACCCTGAGTTACATATATCATCTTCTATTATTAAGTCTAGTATTTAGTGTGGTGTAGTAGTTACAATTTTGGACTAAGACTGGGGAGACCCAGATTCAAGTCCACCCTCAGCCATGGAAGCCCCTTGGGTGACTTTGGGTCAATCATTCTCTCTCAGCCCAGCCTACCTCACAGAGTTGCTGTTTTGGGGAAAAACGGGGGGAAAGAGTTCTAAATAAATTCCCCCTTGAGCTCCTGAAGGAAAGGCATGATTATTAATCTAACAAATAAATATTTGAGAAGACACGGCTACATATTTTTCAAATGCAAGCAATACAATAGTAGGTAAAGGTAGTCCTCATTTAGCGACTGCCTCATTTAGCGACCGTTCGCAGTTACAACAGTGATGAAAAAGTAACTTGTGATCAGTCCTCACATTTATGACCTTTGCAGGTCTGTAAAGCAAAGGAAAGCTGAAGTAAGATTGTAAAATTGTGATGTTTTATGCGATGGGCATAAAGTCACCCGTGAGCTTGCAGCTCCACTTATACATGGTAGAGTCACAGGTGAAGTAATATGTTTTCCAAGTATAGGAGTAGTTTTTGTTTTATTTATTTATTTCGTATCTTCCAGTCAGTCTTGACTCCTGGTGACTACATGGACAGGTCTATGTAATTTCCTTGGCAACATTTTTGGAAGTGGTTTCCTAGGGCTGAGAGGGAGTGACTGGCCCAAGGTCACCCATCTGGCTTTGTGCCCGAGGCAGGACTAACACTCACAATCTCCCAGTCTCTAGCCTGATGCCTTAACCACTACACCCAACTGGCTCTCATGCAGGTGGTTAAGTGAAGTAAATTATCCTTTGAGTGAAGCTTAACTCATGAACGTATCTGAGCTTTTCTCCTAGCAACAGTACAGAATAGTTTGTGATTGCCTTCTTCCGAGTTGCTTTTCCCCAGTCTCACCTACAGCCCTGAAATTCCATAGAGGTCTCCCATCGAAGTACTAACCAGGTTCATCCCTACTAAGTTTCTGAGCCCAGCTAGCCAGGCTGGGCAGTTACTTAGGGAAAGGTGGGGTTGCCCAATCAGAAAATCACTGCTCTCAAAATATAACCCAGCATGTCCTGTTTCTTTCCCCAGAGTTTCTGAAACATTCGTGGGAGTATTTTGACTTACAGCTATAGATGGTTTCAAGTTTATGCTCCGAATTATTCCAGCAGAAACAAAACAGCAGAAATAGAGTTTCTGATGGCAAGTCCACAAAAATATATGCTTATTTCAAAAAGTTTCAAGCTCCAATTTTTCCTCAGTTGTTATATTTTATTTTTCAAAATTTCAGTGTGCCATGGAATAGGAGACATCTTCAGCTCTTCTGGATTTAATATTTCAATTTTTACATATATAATATTTGATATGGTTAAGGTGTTGGGCTAGGTGTGTAGAGACCCAGTTCAATTCCACCTTCAGCCACAGAAGCTCCCTGGGTGACTTTGGGTAAGTCCCTTTCTGTCATCCAAGCCTACCTCTCAGGGTTGTTGGGAAAAGTAGGAGGACAGAGTGCTGTGTACATTGCCTTGAGCTCCTAAGTGAATGGCAGGATATAAATCTAATAAATAAATTGGGCCAGTACACTTTCCCCAGGGGGCGCGATGGCTCAGTGGTTAAGACGCCAGGCTTGTCGATCGGAAGGTCGGCGGTTCGAGACCTGAGCACCACGTGGCAGAGTGAGCTCCCACACTCGCCCCAGCTCTTGCCAACCTAGCAATTGGAAAGCATGCAAACGCAAGTAGATGAATAGGTACCACTTCTGTGGCATGGCAACAGCGTTCCATGCGTGTCATGCTGGCCACATGACTGCAGAAGCATCTTCGGACAGCGCTGGCTCTTTGGCTAAGAAACGGAGATGAACAGTGCCCCCTAGAGTCGGACACGACTGTGCAGGGGAAAACCTTTACCTTTACCTTTTACACTTTCCCCAAACTATTCCACTGGGTGATTGTTGTGGGGATGAATGGGAGGATTCAAGGCAAGGTGCACCGCCTTTAGCTCCTGCAGGAAAGGAGGGTTAGAAAGCATGCTCCTGCAAGCCAATAGGTGTTCTGTATCCTTATGGTCCTCCTTCTGATTGGCTGGTGCTATGTGACTGGGCTTTTAAAATGCCGCTGTCCACAGTACATGCAAAACTAGAAACTGTGCTAGGTATCTTTGGCCAAAAGTATCACAGAGCTCCACAAATCCTGCCCAGAATTTCAGGGTGTAGTTGTGTAGAGGGATCCTAGCCCCACCCCACTCCCCTGGGCACCACAAATTCACAAAGAGTGTTTTTAAGCAAAGTATCTGCCATCTCTGCATTCAATTTCTGATTCCAAAGTAAAGACGTTTGCATTTCTCTCTTTAAATTTTATTGTTGTTTTTGGCCCATTTCTTTAACCTGTCGGAAGCATTTTTATTTCTGTCTTCTAAGGCGTTAGCCTTCCCACCAGCCAATTCTAAATCACAAGCCAATTCCATATAAGCAGCCCCTCCGCTTTCTCATCCAGGTCTTTAATAAAAATGTTGGAAAGGACAGGGCCCAGGGCTGACTCTTCTGGCACTCCAGATTGGCAAACACTTTCTGAGTACAACTTCAAGCCATCCGCGTATCTACCATAAGGAAGGCTGAGTGCCGAAGAATTGATGCTTTTGAACTGTGGTGCTGGAGAAGACTCTTGAGAGTCCCTTGGACTGTGGGGAGGTCAAACCAGTCAATCCTAAAGGAAATCAACCCTGACTGCTCATTGGAAGGACAGATGCTGAAGCTGAAGCTCAAATACTTTGGCCTCCTAATGCGAAGAGAGGACTCACTGGAAAAGACCTTGATGCTGGGAAAGACTGAAGGCAAAAGGAGAAGGGGACGGCAGAGGATGAGATGGTTAGATAGCATAATCGATATAATGAACATGAATTTGAGTAAACTCCGAGAGACAGTGGAGGACAGGAAGGCCTGGCGTGCTATGGTCCATAGGGTCATGAAGAGTCGGACACAACTAAACGACTGAACAACAAGAACAACAAATGCCTCACTGTTCAGCTGTTCCCTACTGGGAAAAGCTACATTTATATTTATTAGTCCTTCTTAAACGCCATACACACATGTACAGTACTTTCGGTTAGATAAGATAGGCCTGGAGATCTTTGCCTGTATTTTAGGCAAAAGATACCTGGGGTGTGTGTGTGTGTGTGCGTGTGCGTGTGCAAAACAGACCCCCTGGAAATGGACCGCAGGACCGCAATCGGCTTCTTCGGGCAGCGCAAAAGTTAGGAGGGGTTGGATGGATTTGAGGAGAAGCGGAGTCCTGGGTTAACTTTTTGCATTTGTTCCTGGAAGCGAAGCGTCCTCGGGTCCACGAACGGAACGTAGGTAAGGGACCGCAGGATTTCACCCCCAGCAGTCCTGGCTGGAGGCCAGAAAAATCACTCCTCCGGGCAGAGAAAAAAAAAACCTTAATCTTCTGCCAGAATAGGTGGCTCTCCCTGCGCTGGAAGGAGCCACAGCTGGTATGCCTTACTCTACGACCTTGCTTCCTCTGGCGCTTCGAAAAGCCTCCGAGGCTGCGCATAAATGAAAAGACAGATTTTTCTTCTTTTTTCGGGAGAAGGTGGAGCAAACGGAGAGAGCGTTTACGCGGGAGGCGAACTGGGGAAACAGGGACGACTAGGATCCGGGATCTCTTGCTTCAGTGGGAGGCATTGGGGACACCCCACCCCCGCGGCCCCCTCGCCATTTCAAATCCTACAGGAGGAATGTTTACTCGGGAACCGCTTTAGCCTAAGCCGGTGGGAGAAACTGCAGCGTTTCCGTCAGGACGTTTTTCGCTGTGACACTCACTCCTCCTCTTTCTCCTCCTTCGCCACCCTCCAGCCTTGCCCACCCACCCCAGATCTAGGTAGATCCTCCACCCTTTAGAGAGATCTTCCTTTCCCTCTCCTCAGTGTCTTCCCCCCCTTTTCTTCCGACCGCCTCCTCTTGCGTTCCCTGTTCTTTCTTTAGGACAGGTCCCTCTGTCCAACGAGGCACTAATAGGGGAGCAGATACCCTGATCTGTATACCCCCCATTATTGATTTCGGGGAGTGGGTGGAAGGTAGGCGGCAGCTACCATATACAGAAGGATCCTCTCTCTCTCTCTCTCTCTCTCATCACAGGAACTACATTGTTAGCGCTAAACGGGATGGTGACCGCTTGGAGGTGGAGGTGGCTGGTTTTAAACTGATACTGGGAGCCCACTGCTAACTCCACCAAGCTTTTGGGCGAATAATCAGCCTGGATTCATCTGCCTTTGCCAGGATGTTTTGGCATTGCTTGCCGCCGGCTGTGCCTGCTCGGTAGGTGCCCCCAGTCTTGGATCCTTTCTTGAGAATCATCTTCACTATAACTGTGCCTTGAACAACTTTGCTGCTGTCTGGATTGTTAACATCTGGATTGCTGTCTGCCGCGTCGAAGGTGCCGCTGCTTCCTGAGCCTTTTAGGCAGGGGTATGTTCTGTCAGGCACATCCTTACAGAGATCTTGGGTTTATGTTGCTCCCTGTTTCGCTTGGATCACTGCCTCCCGCTGCCCGTTGATTCTGTCACCTTGATAAGTGGCCCAAGGACCTCACTCATCTTCTCCTGGACATTAACTGTGGCCTCTTTCTATGGGATGATAGCACAAGGCGCATGTTGGCACCAGCCACACCTTGTTGTGAAACTTAGGTGCAGAAATGAGAGTTGAGAACAGAGGTTTTGGAACATCACCCAAGCAGGGTAAGTTTGGAGGCTGGCTTAATTTTTCCTACATATGGGTACTGATGTTATTTGGGAGAGGAAGGAGGAAGCACATGGATTTCTGCCAAAATCTTTCTGTGGAATTTAGAAGTCAGTCCTCAGGCTGCATATGGTTGAAGACTAGAAGTGGAGAAACATTTTTGCATATGCTAATTGGAGGGATAGCCTATTGGCATGTAGTACTCAAGCAGGAGAGTCATAGGAGTGCAGACTGGCTTGTCCAAAAAACGAGGGAATCCAAGTTATCTTGCCAGTTATCCAGTTATCCTGCCAGTTCCACCATGGAGCTCTTCAGTTCTTCCAGTTCTTCCAATATGTTCCATCCTCAACTACCACTGCATGTCTCTCCTTAAAGCATTATAAACGAAATACTGAGCTTCCATATTCAGAAGCAGTATAACTCTGAAACTGGGTACAAACAATAAGGGAACACTGCTGCTTCTGTGATTTCCTCTGCAAACTTCCCAAAGGCATCTGGTTGGCTAAGCTGGAAATGAAAAGCTTCAATCTGAGAACAAAACACAAATCCACAGTCTTAGGAGAAATTCAGAGGAGACATCTAAGTCCCAAATACTCTGACCTTCCAATTGCTGCTGCCACACAAAAAGCCAGGCATCCTTATCGTGAACCCCTTTCCCTTTCCCTACATGTTGTTTAAAGATAGCTATGTGCACAACTTTTGAATAAGCTATTTCTTGGATTTAATGTCAAATTTCGATGTATTAGCCAATCTATATTCCTTAAAAGCCAAGATAATTTTTTAATGCATGTCTCAGTCTTTCTCATCCTTTCTTTAGTAATAGTGGGGGAGGTTGTTTGTCTCTTTGAGTCAATGTTAACTCCTGGTGATTGCCTGGACAAGTCCCTGCAGTTTTCTTGGCAAGATTTCAGAAATGTTTTGCCATTGCCTTCTTCGTAGGGCTGAGAGAAAGTGACTGGCCCAAGAGCTGGCTTTGTGCTTAAGGCGGGACTAGAACTCACAGTCTCCCGGTTTCTAGCCTGGTGCCTTAATCACTACACCAGACTGGCTCATAGTGGTAGTAGTTTAATTAATTAAGAAATTATAACTTTAGAAGTTGTAGGGTATATAATGTCTCTTGCCTCATTCTGAAGATTAGATTACCTGATCCCTGCAGATGTGTTGATCTACAATGCCTATCATCCCTGAGCCAACATAGTCACTGGGTTGGCCACTCTGAGATCAGTATATTGGACTCATTGGGTCTTTGTCCTGACCCAGCATTGCTCTTCTTACATTCTTATGTTGTTAACGCATCTGGAAGGTGCAGAGTTGGAGATTATTAATTCTAACCATGTTAGCCTGCCCTAGCCTGTTAGTCAATCTTTCTTTAGATCTCTTGTTTTGCATCTCTTCTATTATTACTGATGTAAATTTTACATATCTGCTATATGGGCCAACTTTTAAAGGGCAAAATCTGGTTATCGTGGACACAGATGATAAGAATTTAGGTAACAGTGAGTCACATGTTTATTAAAGACAGCAAATACTTTGTGTATTATTTATGGGTTTGTCAGGAGACGTGACTTTCATAGTGCTTGTAAACATTTTGTTCGATGTTAAGGGGTAGTGCCTGCACAGATTTCCCAGAATTCTGCTGAATCACATTACTATGGGAAGTGAAAGGAGGCAAGGCCAGTTATTTTGCTACCAGCTAAAATGTTTTGCTGCTATACAGCATACCTGTTTCCAGGTCTAGTGTGTCCAGTGGGCCTTTCCTAATTAAGTATGCTTAGAATTGTAGTCTTGCTAGCTCTATCAGTTGGGACTACAAACTTTAGATATGATTGAGTAAGTAATCAATTGCAGTTTTGCAGCCCAATCCTGTGCTTTTTCATTCAAAGATAAGTTAACCCATTTAAGTTGGGAAAACCAGGTTTTGAAATGGAGCATCCAAAATATAAAATGAAATAGTAGAGTTGGATTTACTGCCAAGTCAGTGTTCCTTAGATTGCCTTAGAATGTAATCATACTTAAGCTGGAGTAATCTCCCTGAACAGAATAAAATTCAATTCTAACTAGACATGCACAGGCTTGGGATGTCGCTGGATTAATATCTGAAAAGTTTAATTGATAGGGCATCAAGCACCATCCAAATTGTCCTGCTAAAACTCGTTAGCAAAATGGATACTTTTAAACAGTGTGATTTTTAATATAAAAACATTAAATAAGGATGAAAAATGGTTCTGAAAGCTTCTGTGGGGCAAAATGCATTCATTCCATATTTAATTCCCCACTACCCCCAAACAGAAGGAAAAATGGGCAGAAAATTTTAAGTTGACACCACTTGTCATGCCACCACTGACAGCAAGGAAAGAAAATACTGTGCAGCCCCCCCCCCCCCCGGTGAAAAACGTTACTCACTTCTGCTCTGATCCATAACTTCATATAACTTTGCTTTGGTGAATAAAGCACAGTTGGCTGAATTTATAACTGTAAGCCAAGTCCAAACAAATAATATGATAGTTTATTTTATGTGATTTGTGAATTCAGTCAATGAGAGCCTGTATCCAATTGTAATGCAGGGTTTTCTTCCCTGATTCCAAAAGACACCTGTATTCAGATGCTAATTTTATTTGTTTAAACTGCTTAATTTTGTATATTGAAAAGTCAGCAACAACTGTTTAACTCAGAGCTTTCCAAACTGTGTGTTGCGACACGTTAGTGTGTCGGCTGCAGTGTCTGGGTGTGTCGCAGCTGCTGCTGCCTCCGAGCCCTGCCAGGATTCCACGCAGGTCCTAGTGCCTGCCTTGTGCCTTGCTGCCTCCAAACCTGCTGTGATTCCGCGCAGGTCCTAGTGCCTGCCTTGTGCCCTGCTGTAAGAGTGTGTCGCGAAATGATGCCCTGCTGTAAGAGTGTGTCGCGAAATGATGCATGTCTAAAAAGTGTGTCACCAACATGAAAAGTTTGGAAAGCTCTGGTTTAACTGGTTGATATGCCTATTTAATTAAAGTTTAATAGTTTTACCCCTAAAACCTTTGTGGCTGTTCCTATATGACTGTTTTCTAAAACCGTTTATTTATTTATTAACATGTCACTACGTTCCATAGGTTAATTCCTGCAGTTGCTTTTTTTTTTCCTTTGCAGACTTGGCATTCCACCCCAAGGAAATCACTCATTCACTCATACAAAACTTATGGAGCTGCAGAGACATTCCAAATCTATAAGAGATCCTCATAAACTACCAGAAACATTGGAAACCCCCTACCTGCAAGAACCCATAGGCAATGTGGGACAGCACATCAAGCTGGAGATGGGGGTCGAGGGAGAGGATGTCCAATCTTCACCTCCTAAACTCTCTCGCCCACCAGCACCATCTCCTAGTGGCACCCTTGTTCAGAGTTTGAATGGGTTACCAGGTGCAGACAGGCGGGTACATGCTCCGGGAGTGACGACAGGAGGCCTCGACCAAGGAGAAACCTCTCGACTAGGGCACTACTTGTTGATTGACAGTCAGGGGCTGCCGTACACTGTACTGGTGGAAGAGGGAGTGGGGACAGCAGCGGGCCCTGAAGGGGTTGGGAGTGGGGGGACCTTGCGCAAGGTATATAGCTGCCCTGTGTGCTTGCGAACATTTGAGTACCTGTCTTACCTGCAGCGCCACAGCATTACTCACTCAGAAAGCAAGCCCCACATCTGCCGAGCATGTGGCAAAGCTTTCAAGCGCACTTCCCACTTGGAGCGCCATAAGTATACCCACTCGGGCCGGAAGCCTCATCAGTGCCCCATCTGTCAGCGCCGCTTCCGTGACTCTGGAGAGCTCTCGCATCACCAGCGGGTGCACACTGGCGAGCGGCCCTACCAGTGTGAAGCATGCCACATGCGCTTCGGGGAGCGCAACACCCTCCAGAGGCACATCCGCCGGAAGCACCGTCTGCAGCTCCTCCCCACGCCGTAAAGACTGGTCTTTGGAGGGACTTGGTTTAGCCTGACGACCTGTTTATGGAAGTGTCATCCAGACTGTGCTAGCTTCCGTGCATGCTATGGTAATCCTAGCCTGCTTAAACCTGCCTGTGTTTTATCAATCTGATACTTCCACATCGGTCAACCCAACGATGACTTGTTCCATAGGAAAAACTGGAGTGGAGAATTTCTCCCAGGTGTGCTAAAAATTATCAGGCAGGCTGAAACCAGCGTGCCAACATCTGGCATGGACATCTCCTACTTTCTCATGCCAACAAGGACCCGGTATGGTCTTTTATAGATACTAGAGTGTGTCATGCCTGTATGCCCCCCCCCCCACCTGCCAGGAAGATCCTCTTTCCCTCCTGCTTTGTCCCCAGGCATCACTGTTAGCACTGCCCCTATAGGCAATGCGCACCTAGCATGGATACAATGGCTGAACATCGCTTCTCCACCACACGCAGCATAGCCTGGTTGCATTCAACTTGGCTACAGTGTTCTGGCAGGAGCCGTTCTGACTCCAACAGACACTGCCTAGACTTGCACATACTGCATAAACACTGCCTTTATTATCTAAGCCCAAAAGACAAGTTATCAGGTAGACTGACATTGCATGCCTATTTTGCATTTGTAGAACTGGTATTGAAATCTACTGCCCGCTAAGCCTGGAAGTAGGCCTCCCTTTTCATGTATCCGTCAACCCACAAACAGCATGGAAACCATGGCCTGGTGGAAAGCTAGGGCATTACTATCCATTCCAGGGTTTGTATAAATATTCCAACTGGTGTGGGAAGGGATGCTAAATTGGGCAGCTATGAGGATACCTTTTTCTTCTACATAGGATTTCAAAGAGAACAGAGCACTTTTGTCCAAGCGAATAAGAGAAGAGGCTGGGTAAAATGTCAGCTAAACTCCATAGTTCCTGGAAAAAAGGGATTTGGCTCTCCCTTTATGATAATGTGAAATTACAAAGAAGTGAGGGGAGGTGTGTTTCTTTTACAGCCCCACAGGTACTGCTTTTGGAAGGCTACAGGGGACCATGAATTGGCTGAAATTAGGAGGAATCGGAGTGAGGTTTGCTTTATTACGCCCCGCCCCCCCCTTTCCTCTCAAAATTCAAGCACCGCTTCAAGACATCTCCACTTTGATTTTTAAAAACATAAAAACCCGGTGTGGGAAGTAGGGCGGTGAAGGACAAAATATGGGATATTCCTTTACTGTCAGGCCTGAGCACTCTCTTATTTTGAAACCCTCAATTTTTTTCCAGTGAAAAATTGGTTACTCGGGATTTCTTCCAAAAGATTTTTAGTTCAGACTTCAGATCAGTTAGTTCCATGTGTGGGCTCAGCTATTCTCTTGTCATGTCTAGTTTGATTTTTTAAAATTTCTCAAATTAGGTGGCGCCATTTTAACCCAGCTCCCCAGGTAACTTTGGGCCCAAATTGGTGAAATCTTGAGCTTAACTCTAAACTAGTGTTTCCAACCTCAGCATGCTGGCTGGGGAATTCCATACATTTTCATGTTGCTGAGGTTGAGAAACACTGCTCTAAACCCCAGGATGGCAGCAAAAAATCCTCCACTTGGGCTGGACCACCATATATGGATTGTAAAAATCCAGATGCCCACCATGCTGCAGCAAAGAATGTTCTGAGTCGCTATACTGCCATCTAGTGGTTGACTGCACTACTGCTGCCCTGATATGGTAGTCCTAAGGTTGGCTTTGGAGAAATACATGGTGAGGGTGCTATGGTTTCCTACAATATTTTAACAGGTTTTAGGGTCTGTTTCCCTGGCAGTGTGGGTGTGATGTGAGAGTGGGAGAATAAGCAGGAGAGACTGCTATGCAGATGTGTTGCAAGGTACCAGGTGGACTGGTATCTGGTCAGGAAGATGCTATGACCACATTTCCTCTACTTCATGCTTAGTGTTGAATATTTGACCTATGTCTGTTTTTGCTCTCTTTTTTAATTAAAAACAATTCTCTGGGATTCCTGTTCACTTTTATGTGCTGTACAAATAAAGTCATGCTGTGTTACCTCTATCTTGTAGATCTGTTGCCCAGAAGTGAGCCTCTTGGGCGTGGGTGGGCAGAAAATATGGAACAAGGGCTTTTCTAATAATGCCGGACAAACATTGACAAATCAACCAACTAGTAAAAGCAAATACATTAGCACTCTAAACCAGCAGAGTTGCTTATTTTGCAGAAATATCTCAGTTGTATTTCTTTTAGGGATGCTATAAATGATTGGAAAATGATAAAAAATCTTTCCAGCCGTTGGTACACATCTCACCGCTGTCTAGTGATCCAAGATGGTGCTCCAGGGGTGGGGGATGGTGGATACTGAAAGCTGACATTCCTTGAAGATCAGAGCATTCACACATTAAGAGCTTCTGGGGAAGATATGGCAAACTGAAGATGGCTCTGCAAAAGCAGAGCTGACAACTGCGGAAAAGACCAAGGAACTGATGAGTAGACCGGTCCCTTGGAACCCCTCTGGATAAGGAGAGGACAGGAGATCACCAACATGTGCTCTGGCTGGCTGCTCCCTGTGAGGAGACTGCAGGACAGCAGTTTTCCACAGGTTTGAGCACTGGGAGATGATGGGATTAGCCACCTTGCTCGCAACCACGGTAAAGACTTTCAAAGGACACTAAATTCACAAACCTCACTTTCTAATCACTTTCAGAAATTGCTCATTAACTAAAAAAGGTAAAGGTCACAGTTGTGCAGTCGTGTCCGACTCTAGGGGCTGGTGCTCATCTCAGTTTCTTAGCCGAAGAGCCAGCGTTGTCCGAAGACGCTTCCATGGTCATGTGGCCACATGACGCACGCAGAACGCTGTTACCTACTCACTGAAGTGGTACCTATTCATCTACTTGCATTTGCATGCTTTCGAATTGCTAGGTTGGCAAGAGCTGGAGCTAGTGCAGGAGCTCACTCCGTCACGTTGGGCTAGGGATTCGAACCTCCGAACTTGCGATCTTCCGATCGATAAGCCTGGCGTCTTACGCGCTGAGCCACCACGCCCCTTAGTATGAAAGACAAACTCGAGCATACGATGGCTTCTCCTGCCAACCAGATTAACATCTAACAACTAACCACCACGGTCATTAACTACTTCTAAGCTATTAGAGACCTTTGGAATGACAAGTTTGAAAATGCCAGGTGAGTCTGCCTTTAATCCTGAATGAAGGAAAACTTTAATTATAAGCTTAAGAATTTAAAGAATCTAAAATAAACAGCAAAAAGCCAAATAAGATTTTGATTTTAGAAAGTTATAAACAGACTAAGGGTCCAGATAAAATTGGAATATTGAAACTTTTACAATAAGATTTTAGAATTAGTTATAAAGTACAAACAGCTTCATGTGGGAAATAGATCCTGTTTTGGTTTTTACAAAACACAACATACAGTAGATAAACAATTTCATGATTTTAAAAAATGGACACTAGAGGGGACTAAAGATTTTAGGTAAAGGAAAGGTATACAGGCCTGCAAGATTGTTATGACAATAAAAATATTGAAGGAGACTTTTGAAGAATGGAATCAGAAAATAGTAGCGACAATATCAACAATGTCAGTGATGATGTCTGGTTCTATGGATAGACTTTGTCCAAAATATGTTATTGAAGAAATGTCATATGTAGAACAAATTTTATCTGACAAGATAGAGATGGTATCAAAAGTGGATTTACAACTGACAGGCCAAGAGAATGATTTAGAAAAGGATGTTTCATTGGATCTACAAAAGAAACTGGCTGAGGTTTTAAAATTTAAAAAGGAAATACAAATGAAAAACCAAGAGAGTGACCTGGATAATTTTTGTATATTGGACTTACAAAAGAGACTTGTAAAAGCTTTGAAGAATCTTGTGAGAAGGGGCAAAGAAGAAATGAAAAGAAATCAAGTTCTATGACATTATTTGAAGGGACTAAAGATTAAGATTGTTAGAAGTAAAAGGAAGGAATATAAAGTTGGTTTATTTGATCAAAGTTAAAATAAGATATGTTGTTACTTCTGGCTACCCTTTTTGGACTTTCTGCTGTCACCAGGACTGAAAAGATGATGTTTTATGGATTTGTTTATAGATAAGAGATGGGATATGGGATGAAGAGATAAATATCTGTAACTTTAGAGAGGATGAAGAGTTACTAAATTTGTTTATACTTGTGATGAAGGTTGGAAGTCACTTCTTTATATATTTCTTTTCTCTTTATTATATTCTTACTTTTCTCGTTCTTTTTTTCTTTCTTTTTTCTTGCACTTTTTACTCCTTCTCTCTATTTTCTTTTCTTTCTTTAAGTTTAGCTTGTATTAGATTTTACAAAATTTTACAAAAATTTTAATAACAATTATATATATATATATATATATATATATATATATATAGAGAGAGAGAGAGAGAGAGAATGAGAGAGAACATTCACACATGAAGTTAAATAATAATTTTGTTAATCTGGTTGGCATGAGAAGTCATTGTATGCTTGAGTTCGTCTTTCATACTAAGGCATACACAAGGGCTATTTGTTAATTTTTATTTATTTGCTAGATTTATATCCTGCCTTTTGTTCAGGGGATCAAGATGGCAGACACAGCACTCCCTCCTCCCATTTTTCTCCATCACAACAACCCTGTAGGCTTCTGTGGCTGAGGGAGGACTTGAACCTGGGTCTTTGAAGGGCCAGTCCAATACCTTAACCCCCACAATACACTGGCTTAATTTAATTTAATTTCTGCCCACTTGAGGGTTCCATCAGGTAGTGGGTGGGTCTATGGTCCAATTTGGGAAGACTTTACAAGTTTTAAGAGGTGAAATAAGCCTTAACATACCCATCTTCCTATTTAAGCCTATTTAAGCCTACCAACACCTCAAAATACAAAACCAAAGACAAATGTTGGATTTTTGGTGTTCTCTGAGCTTGGTTGTTTTCTTGCAGATGTTTCATTAGCAGTAAACCTCACTCTCCCTCGCACTAATGATGTTACCTAGCCAGGTAATGAAACATCTGCAAGAAAACAACCAAGAGAACCAGACAAAAACCAGAGAACAGCGAAAATCCAACCATCCCTGAGGTACATATATTCTATATGTATCTATCCTATATATATTCATCCCTAACATAAACCATGATTTATAAGCGACAGTGGCTGAGTTTGTAACACATCAAGCAAAAAGCAATGAAACACATTTTGTCTAGATCACCATTTGTCAACCTTGGTGGCTTGAAGATGTGTGGACTTCAACTCCCAGAATTCCCCAGACAGCATGCTAGGTTGAGAAACGCTGATCTAGATAATGTGTAAGTTCAGGGAGTATATGAATGCAGAATGGCAGAAAGCAAGCAGATATCAATATATGGTAAGCATTTGGATAAATATACAGACAAGAGCCATCCAGGGGATATCAGGCTTCACAAGTCAAAGATGAAAGATAAACCCATATGAATTTGATAATTTGACAGCATCAGTGACACAGATTCTTAAACCTGCAGGGCACGTACATGAGTGTTTGAGGTCATGTTGCTGCTGTTACCAGGTTATGCTTGCTGTTACAAGCATGGCCTCTTCTTGATAACATGGGGAAATGTTGGGAATGACAGCTTCAGGATGTTTTGTGTTTCGACCATGATTTATAGTATGGGGTATATGTGACTATCACCTTGCTTATTTAACTTATATGCAGAGTAAAGGTAAAGGTTCCCCCCGCACATTTGTGCAGTCGTGTCCGACTCTAGGGGCCGGTGCTCATCTCCGTTTGTTAGCCGAAGAGCCAGCGCTGTCCGAAGACTCTTCCACGGTCATGTGGCCGCATGACGCACGTGGAACGCTGTTACCTACCCACCGAAGTGGTACCTATGCAGAGTACATCATGAGAAAGGCCGGGCTGGATGAATCACAAGCCGGAGTTAAGATTGCCGGGAGAAATATCAACAACCTCAGATATGCAGACGATACCACCCTAATGGCAGAAAGTGAAGAGGAACTGAAGAGCCTCTTGATGAGGGTGAAAGAGGAGAGTGCAAAAGCTGGCTTGAAACTCAACATTAAAAAAACTCAGATCATGGCATCTGGTCCCATCACTTCCTGGCAAATAGAAGTGGAAGAAATGGAAGCAGTGACATATTTTAATTTCTTGGGCTCCAAGATCACCGCAGATGGTGACTGCAGCCATGAGATTAAAAGACGCTTGCTCCTTGGGAGGAAAGCTATGGCAAACCTAGACAGCATATTAAAAAGCAGAGACATCACCTTGCCGACAAAGGTCTGTATAATTAAAGCTACGGTTTTCCTAGTAGTAATATTTGGCTGTGAGAGTTGGACGAGAGAGGAAGGCTGAGCGCCAAAGAATTGATGCTTTCAAACTGTGGTGCTGGAGAAGACTCTTAAGAGTCCCTTGGACTGCAAGGAGGTCAAATCAGTCGATCCTAAAGGAAATCAACCCTGACTGCTCATTGGAAGGACAGATACTGAAGCTGAAGCTCAAATACTTTGGCCACCTAATGTGAAGAGAGGACTCACTGGGAAAGACCCTGATGCTGGGAAAGACTGAAGGCAAAAGGAGAAGGGGACGGTAGAGGATGAGATGGTTAGATAGCATCACCGATGTAATGAACATGAATCTGAGTAAACTCCTGGAGACAGTGGAGGACAGGAAGGCCTGGCGTGCTATGGTCCATGGGGTCACGAAGAGTCGGACACAACTTAACGACTGAACAACAACAAAAATGTGTGACTATAAAGATAATCAATATCTATTTTGTCATACTACTCAGCAGCAGATCATGGTTTTCTTTCCAGTTTAAATCAACCTTCCTTGCAGGTTTGCTTCAGTGCCATTTTGGCTTGGTTAGCAAAGAAGCACAGGTCTAGCGCTCATTTAAAACAGCACTAAACCTGTGTCCAGAAGGAACCTATGTAACACATGAGGAAAGCTATAGAAAGGGCCAGTCTGGCAATATGCAAGCAGATGCCTCTGTAGAGGCCAGGTGTCCCGTCTCTCCTGCAAATCAAGCCAGAATGGCACTGAAGCTCATTCCCGATGACCAGAAGGGAAGGGCATGCCCGCAGCAGCATAAAGTGGCCAACAGATGCTGGGCAGCTTTGAACCTTTGATTGCATCATCAACCATGTCGTTGGTGAAGCACATCAGATCCTATTAACAGCAACATCTGGGTTGGGAGTAAAGGAGAAACACTATAAAACGGGGACAGCTAAGAACGACTTTAAACTGCCTTCGTGTGTCATGAGGACATTGCCTCTCTTAACCTTGCTATATTTATTACACTGCGTAGTTCTGTTAAGGCTACCCGATCTGAGCTCCAAAAATCCGGGCAGCACTAGATCAGTGTTTCTCAACCTTGGCAACTTTTCGACTCCATGCTGGCTGGGGAATTCTGGGAGTTGAAGTCCACACAGCTTAAAGTTGCCAAGGTTGAGAAACGCTGCACTAGAGGATGATAGCGGGGAGCTACATTTGTCTGCCTATTTTTGCGGCCAACTAGTGGTCATCCGGGTTCCTGCAACGTAACCCTAATCTTTCGGCATGTAGAAATTTTAATCCTAGAAGTATTTTAGGACTCAGCTGTAATTCATCTTGCTTTGTTGCTCCACTGAAAAATATTTAAACTAAACGTAATGACAGCGTCAATATACATGACCGATTCTCGCGATTTTACAGGAGTGTCTGGTGCCTTTACATTAGGAGGGGGGGGGGGGAGTTGCGTTTTTGACGGCCGGCAAAAAAAAAAGGGAACCGACGCTGCAATTCCCTTTAATTTTTTTTCTCTGTTTCACTTAAAGGGGATGCGCGTGCATGGGAAGAGAATGGGCAGAATAAGAGAAGCGGGGCGGGGGAGAGCTTTCCGCGACCGCTTGTTCACGGAGTGAAGGAAGCTGAAAGTTGGAAACAGACCTGGGGGCAAAGATCTTTGCGTTAAAGTGAGTGGAACAGGTACAGGTGAGAACCCGTCCTGCAAGAGGGCATGCGGTGGCCGGACAGGCTCGGGGGCTATGCCTGGGGATGAGTAGGAACTTCCATGCCACTGGGGACAAAGAATCCAAAGTGAATCGTGCTTGTAGTAGGAGCGTAAAAGAGAGGGACCCTCCCTTGCCTCTGGCACTGGGCCCACGCTGCCGCCCAACCCCGCCAGCCGATCTCTCGCGGTTAGGGCAAGGTTCGCCAGCTCCGGACTATTGTTCTCTGCGATCTCGCGGACGAAGATAGCGGATCTGGGGGTGGGAGGACGGCGACGCTTGTGTTCCGGGCAGCCGGGCCCTGTGTAAGTAAAGGCGGGGTGGCGGGGGGGACACGGCTTGAATTCCTCCCCGGATGGTTAGGGATGGGGACTGCTGGAAGCAGGGTGAGGCTCCGTAGTTATAGGTTTAGGGAACTGCCTGGGAGGTGATAGGAGTTGTAGTCCAACACATTTGGAAGACAGTGTTGGGCAAGGCACGGATTACAAATGGCCGAGTCGGGGAGGAAAATCTCAACCAGTTTAATGAGCAGCTGGAGGTATCTGGACGTTCAAAAGCCGGTCTAGTTAAAAACAGATTCCGCTGTCCTTCACTTCCGAGTACAGTGTAGCGCTTTCAAAGGTTATCCTCCTGCTCCGTTTTTCTGCGTTGGGAGAGAGGGAATCTCTGTAGCTCAGCCATGCTGGCTAGGGAATTCTGGAGTTGAAGTCCACACATCTTCAAGTTGCCGCGGTTGAGAAACACTGCTCTAAGTATTGGGGGCACAATGAAGACCCATAGGTCAACTCTGACTCAGGACTGTGGCTTCCTGGCTGAGAATGATAGGAACTCGAGTGCTGAGGGCACCTGGCTTGAGGGAAGCATAGTTGGGATTCCTTGTTGATGTGCAAGAGGCTCTTGCATCTTGCCTCATCCAGCCCAGAGCAGTGGGGTTCACACATCGCGCTAAGCCTTAATGTGATTTATTTGGTTTTGGCTTCAGCCTACATGTGTCAGCTGAGCCAGTGGTGGAGCTAGTTTATGGCTCTCTGCTGAAATGCAAAAAGGAATTTACTTTGTGGCAACATATAGAACACCATGTCCCAGATTTGTCTGGTGCTTTTGCTCATTATTGTTGGCTTTAGTTAAAAACGTGTATTCTAGCAGCTGTTGATTTGTGCACAATGCTCTGCTTTTTGTAAAAAGGTCGGGGGGGAGATGCCCTTGCGCTGTGTTGAACTCCTGGGGGCTAAACGGACACCACCCCACATAACCATGCAGCTTACCTTGCACGTGTGGACGTTATTTGCCCTTTCTTCTTTCAACATGCTGGCCTGCAGCTCTGGGATTCCCTGGAGCTTCCCATCCCAGTATTAACCATGATTAGGCCAGTTTAACATCTGAGCCTGGACAAAGTTGGCTGGGTGCTGTCATCTGTTGAGCAAGATAATTTTTAGCTGAGACCTATTGTTACGTTGATATTGCCGTTGTGGATCATTAGGGATTGATTGTGCGCCATCAAATCATTTTGGACTCCTAGCAACCACATAGGTAGGTTTTCTCCATAGTTATCCATTGACCTAAATGAGTTAAGTGCAACAGCATACATTTGAATGAGTGGGGAAATCAAATTTGGGTGCCACGTTCCTTGTCAGATCAGACTGCGTGCTTCTCTCACTCCGACCCTACTTAGTTTTCTAAAATCAGGAAATGAGCAGCTGGACCCCTATTCCCCCTGTAATTTGAGTCCTGGCTACTGAGTTTTATTCCAACTGATCTGCTCTGTTCTGGCAGTTGACCTGTCTCCCTTTTTGCCTCCTCCAGGGACAGATGCTGGGAAGCTAGTACTCGGCTGGCGGGGACTAGCCAATGGAGATCCAGCTAGTAACAGTGAAGGAGGAGATTGGATCAGCTCCACCCCCCTCGTGTCCCCTGTGCCAGGAAGACCTGCCAGCCCTTGCTGGGCCCCACGAGCAAGTGCCCCAATGCCGGGGGTGCAGAAACCTCTTTTTAGAGCCCCAGAGCTGGTTGTCCAGCAGTATTGAGGCTTTGGTCCTCCCAGCGGAGAGGCCCTACCGCTGCTCTTTCTGCCCCAAACGTTTCAAGAGGGCTTCAGACCGGCGTGATCATGAACGGGTGCACACCGGTGAAAGGCCGTACGAATGCGGCGTCTGCGGCAAGCGCTTCACTCAGAGCTCCGTGCTGTCGGGCCACATGCGCATCCACACCGGCGAGCGGCCTTTCCACTGCTGCGTCTGCTTTAAATCTTTCAACAACGGCTCAAACTTCCGCAAGCACCAACGCATTCACGGCCCACCGTTCGGTTACGGCGAAAGGAGAGCTGATGGGGAGGACTGCGATTCCCTGTCTGGAAAAAAACCGGGCCGACTGAAAGAAGGAAAGGATGGCAGAAGTTTAAGCCCTGCCCTTCTGTCGAAGCAAAACGGCTGTCAGACCATCCGAGAGTTGAGGGAAGGCGAGAATAAGGCAGATCGAAACCTTAAAGGGAGGCAAAGTTGCTTTTACAAGGGTTACTGCAATAGCAGCCAGAGACAACCAGGCGGTAGGATGGATAACTTCAAAAGAAGGGGACTGAGACAGGATGATGCCAGTCCTGGTGTTAATCTTGCTATAAGGCAGGGCAGTGAACCCAGTCTCAATGTAGGAGCCCTGAAGCAGGCAAGCGATAGCAAAGGGCGTGTTGGGGAACTAGGGGGAAACAGCAATTGCAGCTACGGCCAAGAAGCCATTCGAGATGGCCACAGCTTCAAACAACTGCAAGATGCAAGCCCTGAAAATCACAGAGAAGGCTCAAGGCAAAACGGAGCAGGAGGAAGCCACATTCAGGAAGAACAGAAGCCACTGGTTGACAGCTGCAATGGTAAGTTACAGCTAGAGAGCAGCAGCTGTGGAAAAGGCCTCTTGCCAGTTGGGGACCACGGGGGCTCTGCTCACCAGCTGGACCGAGAGCGCTCCAATAGAGGCTTTGTCGTGAGCAGGCCAAGTGGCCTCCGAGGGCTCGAGCAGAGCAGAAGGGGAAGAAGCGTAGGTGCAGAAACGGGGCAGAATGGCAGAGGGGACAGCCATGCCGGGGGACTGAATCGAAACGGAAATACCCACATTTCAGAGCCAGCACAAAAGAATGGCCCTGGAGCTGCTCTCGGAGAGAGCGAGCTGGCACAGGATGGTAGCACCCCCGGGGACTTCCACACGCGTGCTCCAGAAAAGTTGAGCGTTCTCACAGTGAAACCGCCTGCGTGGCCCTGTCCAGACAAAGACACTATAGCCTGGGAAGAAGCGGATGAATCTGGAGGCTGTTCTCCCAGTCTGAAGGCTAGAAGATCACCTTGCCAACTGGAGAATCCTGATCCATGTTCTATACCGTACAATGTTTCTGGACCTCGCGGCCGCCACTCTCTGCAGGATCAGCTTGGAAGCCCTGCTCAGCGTAGGAAAGAGGAGAGCCCTACCTCCTGCTTTCTTTTCCGAGATTCTGACCCCTGCGATGGACACTCCCAGGCTGCCCTTGAACCCAAGCCATTTCTCTGCTTTGCCTGCCCTAAGCAGTTCCGCCGTGCCACAGATCTGAAGGAGCATCTGCGAGTGCACACAGGGGAAAGGCCCTTTGGCTGCAGTGTTTGTGGCAAGCGGTTCACTCAGAGCTCAGCCTTAGCCACTCACCAGAGACTGCACACTGGAGAGAAGCCCTTTGAATGTGCTGTCTGTTGCCGACGTTTCAATAACTCCTCTAACTTTGCCAAGCATCGCCGACTCCATGGGCAGGACGGCATGGGGCGTAGGAATAAAGGAGTGGAAAAAGAGCTCGGGGGGGTCAAACCACGTTGATTCTGTTTTTAAGCAGGAACTCCTATGCTGGAAGGTAGAACGCAATAACCAAGGATGAAGTGTACTATTACAGCACTGAGTGCTGAATTCAGTACCCTTGTTTATTTTTAGTAAACAAGTTTCTAGACAACGCAGTGCCTCCAGATGTTTTGAAATTCAATGCCTGTCAGCTCCAATCAGCATGGTTATAGTGGGGAATTGTACCCCAATTCATTGGAAAGCACCAGGTTGCGCATCTCTGCCCCAACTTACAGTTCCAATGGGATGTCAACTGGGACCTGGCATTTCGTAGGCAAGTCAAGAGTTGCATGCTGCTTTTCTTGACTTGCTGATTCTTGACAACAGCAAACCAGGCACTGGAGACGGCAATCGAACTATGATTTCTAATTCCAGATTGTGAATAACCAAGGAAACTTAAAATGCAAAGGCAGGAAGGAGTATGCAAATCTGTGATACGTTTAGATAACCCCGTCCTGGGTTTGGCACGATGCTTGAACTGCGTTAACAGGGATCCGATTCCTGTTAATGTTTGGAACTGTCTAGAAATCAAATCGGTGTTTTGGTTTGGCATTATATTAAAACCAAGCCAATGAACAGGAGCCTTAAAGTGCGTACTAATGCCTGGTGCGGTTTTTAAAGTGAGGGCAGGGAATGGGAAGATGACTGGTTGGATTTGGGGACTGCCTGTGCCCATCTTACTGGCTCAATGGACTGTGTTTACTCAGCCACTGTGGTTAAGGCAAGTTGCTGTGCAAACTCACCCAACCTGGTTAAATTAGTAAATCATGGTTCTGTTAACCGTAAGCTAGCATGCTATGTGAACAGAGCAGTGCTTTGGTCAGGTTTCTGTGGTTTCCCATTACTAGAAAAAACGTTATACAACCTAATTGAGTTACCCACAAATGTACTTCATGAAATACCTGGGAAATGGGTAGTTTGGGTTGAAGTTCTATACTTACTAGCCTGGGCACAAGTTCCATGGAATCAAATTAGCCTTACTTCTGACTCTATTTTATGTTGGTATAGGATATAATTTTGCAATACACGGCCCTTTGTGTAGCTGTTACAACCCACACATTTTAATTATGACTGTATTTTCAACTGGGTATAAAATTATTTTAAAAATATATGTGGCAAAAGATTTAAGTAAATAAAAATAAAACAATTTCTTACATTATGCTAGTGAAGTAAACTGATGTGTGTGTGTGTGTGTAAGGGGAGCTTAGGAAAATGACTCCCAAAAACTTGTAAATATTATTGGCAAATATCCAAAGCTAAAATACTGTAAGATATTTCTTCACATTGTACTTTGTAGATCCAAGCAATTTAGAAAAAATAGTTTATATCAAACACTATGAATTTACATATAAACCTGATAAAAAGAACTAAACCACCATCAAAAAAAATAAATGCCTCTGTAGCTACCTGTGTGTTGCTACCCAACATATTTCCAACCCAAATACTCTTGTCAATTTAGATACCTTTTTGTTAAGGTAAGGTTTACCCTTCCAGTCGTATCCAGCTCTAGGGGGTGGCGCTCATCTCCAATTCTCGGCTGAGGGAGCCGCATTGTCCATAGATGCTTCCGTAGTCATGACTAAACGCCAAGGCGCACGGAACGCTGTTACCTTCCCACCGGAGTGGTACCTATTTATCTACTTGCATTTTTACGTGCTTTTGAACTGCTAGGTTGGCAGGAGCTGGGTGAGAACGGGAGCTCACCTCGTTATGCGGTGCTTCTGGGTGTCGAACTGCTGTCCTTTCGTTCGACAGTCTTAACTGTTACGCCACCCTTACCTTTTTGTTAATTGAAGTAAAACAGCTGTTTTCCATTTTTAAAGGAACTTTATAAAGCTCTATAAACTCAAGATAAAATTATTCTCAATTCTGTATTTTCTCACTGTACTTATTTAACATAAACATTTTAAAATGTCCATAGTGGATTTTCAGCTTTTTTCCTTATGCATTGCAAACTGACCCTATTGGACAATGTCAGTACTACTCTACCAGTCTCATGATGCAAAATATATCCAGAACTCCAAATTGAATCTGTGCCCTCAAATTTTTCCAGAATACTTTGATCTCATATCTCATATCATCCATTTGCAAGAATAGATGAGCATGCATAAATTGTTTCTTAACATGTTCTTCATAATAAGAATCAGATTTCTCTAATTTAAGAATAAGGTGATGTAAAAGAAATTTATTCTCTGGTGGTGTGTAGAATTTTCCACGCTATCAATATTGTCTAAAGCTCCTCCCACTTGTAGAAGAGGTTTTGAGCAAATAAAGAATGTTCTGATTTGCTGGGAGAAAACAGGCCAAATCTGGAAGAACAATAAAATCTCTCTGCAACAGAGAAGTCTGTACCAGGATCACCTCGATATATCTGGCTTAGTAAAGGCCGCTTCCTTTTGTCTTTTACAAAGGACAGCATGATTCAAAAGCATCTGCCATCGCTTATGTTAGATACTTATTTTCTTTTTGCTTATTAAAGTAGTTTGAGAATCATAAACCTAGTTATTCTGTGCTAGTTCTAACAGTATACTCACATTGTTTGAAGGAAAATCTTACATCGACTTGTAACACAACCTGGCATAGCACAAACAATATTCAAATTCTTTTTTTAATGTTTGTTTAGTCTGTACATCGTAAATCAGACACTTTTAAAATGATTGCTTGGCTTAAAACACAAACACACTCCCATTCCCCCACCCCTGACTGAGAAACACACGCTGTACAGTTCCCAAGGGGTACAATGAGGGAGGAGGGGGCAGGTTATCAATTCAGGCCCATCAGCTGTCGTGGACAATGATGGGGTCCTATACATATTTTAGTACACATTATCATAGGGACATAAACCTTGGCATCAAAAGAACTGCACTTCCTGCACTCTGGCCAATGGGAAAAGGGGGAGGGGTATTAAAAAGAAGTATTTATATAGAAATGTATGTATTTATATATCTGTATTAATATAAAAAGTCATTAGCTAACATGATTGCAATGGGTTGGGTCCTATCAGTGGCATACTCTTCCTTCTGAGTTTGCAATTGTCGCTAGTTTGGGGATGTTCAAGTCCTGTCTTAAAGACATCCATCTCCCTGTGTGGGATGAGGAAGGAGAGTGTAGGACAGCAATACCAGTCACAGAACTATAGAGTCCGTGCTCCTCACGGAACAGGAGGGCTGAAGAAGTTCTGAGAAGACGGCTGTGTATCAGGTGGCATCTCAAAAGAAAAATCAGGTCTGATGCCAGCAAAAGATGGAATATCTTCCCCGCCCTCTGCTTCATAGTTCCAGTATGCAGCAGACACAGCAGAGTGCACGGTGGGCATCTGTAGGATATCCAGCATCCTAGTGATGTACATTCGGGACTAACCATCCATCCAAGAACATAAGCAAGGCCAGAAGAGTATAATGGAAAAGATGGTCGACCGCTCTTGATCACATACTCCAAACCGACTGGTTCTTCAAAAGAACTCAATTTCCCAACCACAATTAAAAGCCAGACTATTTCATCTTAACAACCCACCCTTCCCTTAAAAAACTCTTCCCACATAACTCTGTCCAATGAATATTGTATTCTAGCCCCTTACTCTCCACTTGACAAGACTCCTCATACCTTCTAGATAAACTGGAGATTCTAGGTAGTTTGTCAGCAATACATTTTGGGGTACATGACCTGCACCAGCTAACAAGCCCAACCACAACAGAAGACAGAGATTTGGACAAACCAAATGTTTGCTAGGATGAAGAACGGGTGCAAATAACTCTGACAGTAACAGTGATCAGATATGCCCCTAGTAGCAAACACTCTGCCCATCCATCTTTAAGTATTTAGTTTGCTAGAAAAATAGAGAAGACAGCTATTTTGCACTCTCAGCTTCTTCTCTTCGTTTGTCAAGTATACATCGAAAGAGTGAATATATTCCACTTTTGCTGTTTTCCAAACATTCAGATTGCAAGTACAGGAAGAAGAGTACAAGGTGTTAAGATCAACTAATTCCTCTTAAGTGAGATCATAAAAATAAACATACTTGGATGACTGTATTGTCTCCTGACTAGGAAACAGGCCACCATTCTGAATTAAGAAGCAAGACCTAGCCAAACATATTTGCACTGATTTTGTGAGTGAAGCAAGCATTCCAGAGTCATAATCAAACATGAAATTTGTGTCCTACATTCTAGGCCTGCAATTTTTAAGAAATCCTTTAGAAATCCTGTATCCTTGAGAAAAAGGCATATATTTAGCGATTTTGGAACATAGTATGTTCTTCAATCAACTTGTTTCTCCACTTCATATTCCATTGTCCATTTGGGAAGCTATTATTAAACCAGCCAACAGGCACATCACCTATTGATTAGTCACTGTGAACTCATTTTTTCCTCAAGATGAGGAAATGGGTGATATTAACCAATAATAGCCTTTCCTGTAAGAGCAAGTTACCAGTTTGGGGAGCTGTCAATGGGGCTTCTCTGGAAGTAATGTACAATGTAGAAATACCTAATCCTACAAAGCAGGTACAGTACGCATGAGGAAGGAAACTAATATTAAACTCAGTTCTACTTGCAAATTACGAAGGCGGGGAAGAAAAATTCTAAATTGGGGAAAAACGGTTTCTGTAAAAGACAGGCAGAGGTATAGCCACCACCACAGAATAGTTCACTGAATTTCAGCTACAAGTTCAGACCTTTAACAATTTAGTAGAAAGATAAAACAAGAAAAGGAACATTCAGTTTCAATCACTTCTGGAGACAGAGGAGCCAGTATGTTTCAGACAGAGACATTAATTTAACTGGGCTGACTCAAAGTGGACAACATGATTTGCCCCCTGGGCTGAGCCAATAAATTGTTTGAAAGGCTGGAAAACATTCTTAGCCTTCTACCCATCTCCCTTCTCATCTTTGTACTCATCATACGTCTAGCCTTTTTAAACATTTGGCCACCAAATGCTGCAGCAGTTCCTCTAAGCAAGCATTTATAATGGTGCCTCTCCCCCCCAAATACAGCCATTATCCACCACCACCCCTCCCCCGGCATGCTCACTGATCATGGACAGTGGTTAGCTGTTGCTGATGTAGTCCAAGACTTCTGGGGGATTGGGGAAGGCTGCCTCCAGAAATACCTGCACCCAGTAAAGTCCAATTCTGCTCAAAAGTCCTTTGGCAACTTTCCCCCTTCTAGGCACTGGACAACCAATTTAAAAAATACATCTTTGGATCCTCATATTCACTGATTGCCACTCACCAGTCTGGGAACTATGGATGTGAGCAAGTGGGTAGTAAGGCCAAAAGCAGCAAGGAGCTTTGGTGCAGCCATCTGATAAGAGATATGCTCTCACTTTGCTAGAGTGGAAATGCTGCCATGACTTTCTACTTTCTATTACACTGTACATATATATGTCAGCTTGGGTTACAAAGGGGGAAGTGGGAAATACTTGTGTAGTGTCCACCATACACAAGGGAGCATGTTTTTAGAACTCTTTGGTTGCATCTAGCAAGTTAGTTTCCCCTCCAGTCTATTTAAATGTGTGCTGTAACTTCTACAATTTGCTGAAGGAGGATTGGGATGGGATGGGATGGGATGGGATGGGATGGGATGGGATGGGATGGGATGGGATGGGAAGGGAAGGGAAGGGAAGGGAAGGGAAGGGAAGGGAAGGGAAGGGAAGGGAAGGGAAGGGAAGGGAAGGGGGGTGTCGGGGAAAGCCAGAGAGTTTGCAAGGATCTTTTTATTCATGCCTTGTCAGTATTCTCCACTTTGGGTGCTGTGAGGGTCCACTCAGACTGAGGTCAAATATGTATACCATGGGGCTGTGCATTTCTTCAGATTTGATTATGATAAGGTGCTTCTGAGTGCTTGGGGCCATGAACACAACACCTGTTGGTGACTTTTAAACAGACATCTCCAGCAGTCACGCAATCCCTGATGCTGTGTTTGTGCTTTGAAGAACCTTTTTGGAATCAAACCTGAAGTACTGTACAACTCTCATAACCATGGAGTTACAAGGCTAGGGCAGTTAGCTCAATGAACTATGTGGATGCACAATGTCTTGCTAGGAAAGGGATGGGCTTATTGATCAAACCAGGGAATGCAGGAGAGCAGCTGAGCAGCCAAAGCAATGTGCAATCCTGGTTGGCATGTAGACCCACCAATTAAGTTTATTTCTCTCACACACAGAGTTTCATAACCAGCTTTCAGTGGTGGGCAGAGGGGAAGGCTATAACATTAGCAAATGTACTCAATCACAGCTCTCATTCCAGATCCACACTCCACTTTAGAGCTCAAAGTAAGGTGTTCTTCACCTATGAGTTCATCTATATTAAGTCCAATAGTGTGATAGTCTAGGGAAGAATTCTACAATGTTGAGCACAAAGGAAGAGAGCTAACCCAAGGGAGAGGGGGCCTAGGCTACTTTTGTATTTCCTCTCTACTCCTGATGGGCCAACTTGAATATTCAGAAAAACACACAATACAATTATCCTGGGATTTTGCTTCTTCAGGGGTGCATATGGGAAAAATGACACTTCCAAATGCTTTTTAACGTTCAGTGCTCCCTAAATGTGGAAAGTGGCATGCCAGGGAGGCTTGGATAGAAACCTTCTTCTAGGCTCGAGATTTTTTTTTTTTGGTAGAGTTTTTGTGATCCTCCAGCTGCATCATGAACTGGTACTGTTCTGGAGGCAGGAATATAGTAGAAATGTTATGGCACAACAGCATTTAGACCTCTTGTGCCAACACACTAGACAATTCAAGCAGACTCCTTTAATTTTCTATTGTCCACAGCCATGTCTCACTACTTCCAAGGTCTTAGAAAACTGACAACTAGCCTATTTTCTTTATACATATGAAGAAAGGACACTAATTAAAGTCTTTCCCTCAGCATGCAAGCAAGGCTCACCTAATACAGATTAGATGGTTGGGTTTACCAAAAACATTGGTGGACATTCCTCAAGTCTTTCCTGCCTCATTCCCAAATGAATGAATTGGCTCTAATGCTTCTTTCTAGGTAAGGGGGATTACAGGAAGCACCATCTCTTCTTGTAAATTGGAATGCCGGGTGGTTTCTGCTCCATTCCAGAATGTAGGCTTCAAATGAAAAAATGTCATTCCACCATAACCTTATTTGCTCCCATTTGCTGAGAAACAGGAAGAAACTTCCATCCCCCAACACTGTAGCCATGCTTGACAGGCAAAGGTCACTTCTACGATTGCTATCTCCATCTCCCTTTCCCCTTTCTTAATTAGTTAAGAAATTCAGAGTGGACAAGATACTCTGTCAGAGAGCAGAAATCTAGCAGGTAATTGGCGGCTACCTCTTGTAACTTATGCACCCTACCTTTACAATTAATCCTTGCTTCTACCTGGCTTGTCCTGGTCATGACCTTATGGTTTGATGACTCTTCCCAAGTTAGTGCCCAATTGGAGCATTTCACTGCTAATGAGCACATCTTATTTTTCTATACATGGAACTCCCTTGCCATCATGGCTCACAGGCACCGGGCACTAGCTTCCCTTCCCATCCTACAGTACCAAGATATGGACCGCCCATCTTTTCTGCTGCTGCTACTCCAACATTAGGGCTGTTCCTTATGGGCCCCCATGGCAGCGAAGCGCTCCATCTTGTGAATGTGGCGGTGCTTTTTGAGGCCGTAGGTATTGGAGAACGCTTCTCCGCAGGTGCTGCACTTGAAGGGCCGTCCTCCCTGATGGGCCTGGAGGTGTTTGCTGAAATACTTGGGGTCTTTGAAGAGCTTGAGGCATGCCCCGCATCTTAATTCGCGCTTAGCATCATGGGAGCGTTGGTGACGCAGAATGGATGACAGATAGAAGAAGCTCTTGGAGCAGCGGTCACAGCGGTAGACTTTCTCGCCCAGGTGTACCCGCTGGTGTTCCAGGAGGTTGCTACGGTAGCGGAAGGTCTTGCCACAGGTAGGGCAACGCTGAGGCCGGGCAACTACATGAAGACGCTGGTGTTCTGCCAGACTGGATGATTGGGCAAAGCGCTTGTTGCAGAGGGCACACTTGTAAGCACGCTCCCCAGTGTGAACCACTTTGTGTTGGCGCAGGTACCACGAGCGCAGGAAGCCACGCCCACAGACTGCACAGCGGTACGGGCGCTCCTCGGTGTGACAGCGTTGGTGACGCATGAGAAGGGCAGCCTCCCAGAAGCGCTTGCCGCAGACTGGGCAAGAGAAGTGCCGCTTCTGCAAGTGCGTGCGGCGATGCAACAGCAGATCATAGGCTCCAGCAAAACTCTGTCCACAGACCGAGCAGGCCAATGTGCGACGCACCAGATGCACATACTTGTGGGTCACCAGTCCCAGGAAATGCTTGAAGGTCTGGCCACAGATAGAACAGGAGAAACGTTCTCCACTTGGCAAGGTAGGGTGGTGATCTTCATAAGATGCCATGTTGTCACCACTAGCTAGCCCATTCTCTAGAGGGGCGACAGCAGCTGCTGTTTCATCTGGTGGTAGAAGTCGCTCAGGAGCAGCTTGGTGGACAAGTTTGTGCCACATGAGATTCTCGATGAAACCAAAACATTTCCCACAGACATCACAAGGATATGGCTTCTCGGCTACGTGGACCTCCTTGTGGCTCATGACATGAAAAAGATCAGGAAAGCGCTCTCCACAGTCAGAACAGCCATAAGTTAGTCCCTCGGGAGGTGGAGGCAGAGAAGGCCCCATGGGAGTCAGTGAGGGCCCCATGGGTGGCAAAGAGCAAGGTAGCTGCAACCGGTGAATCTGTTTGTGCCGAGTTAAGCTTTGCGGGTAACCAAAAACCTTCCCACATATCTCACATTTGTATGGCCTCTCCCGAGTATGCACCACATGGTGTTTGCTGAGGTGAAAAGATTCACGGAAACGCTTCCCACACACTGCGCACTGGTGAGGTTTCTCACCTGTGTGGATCCGCTCGTGTCGCTTCAGTGTCTCCCGTCGCCCAAAGCCACGGCCACAGATCCCACAGCAGAAATTCTTGCCTGCGGCTGTCCCCACCAGCAACGGGTGGGCACCCAAGAGACCATATGAGGCTGGCTTGGTGTCTCCCTCAGAGCCTGTGCCTTGTGGGTCTTGTGGAAGGAGGTAGGCCCCTGGTGGCAGATAAGGCAAGGTATTGGTGCCATCCTTGGGCAGCTGGGCACCCTCGTGTTGCAGCTGCCGATGACGTAGTAGATTCTGGGGAGCCACATAGCCCTTGCCGCAGATGTCACATTTGTACTCGGGGCGTGGGGGTAAAGTTCCAGGGGGAGCATGAGTTGCCTGGTGCTTAAGCAGGTAGGAGGCATCCCGGAATTCCTTGCCACAAACCCCACACTGCACTCGCAAGAGGTCTGAGTGTGTCCGCACATGTCGTTTTAAGCTCTCACGGCGATTAAAGCTCTTCTGGCAGACGGAGCAGGAGAACGGCTTTTCACCGGTATGGATAATCTGATGCTGGTGCAGGTGGCTTGGCTTTTTAAACACTTTCCAGCAGAGAGAGCAGGTAAAAGGGCCTTCGGCTTGGGCTATGGCAGCACTGAGGGCAGATGTGGCTGTTCCTCCAGATGGTGCAGGTACTGACTGAGGGTTGCCACTTTGGGTAGGAGGCTGGGCTGCTCCCTCAGCGCCAGGTGCTGCTGTTGTGTTGGCGGCGGCAGCGGCGGCAGCAGCTGCAGCCGCTGCATTGGCAGCCGCTACACTGACAGCCGCTGCGTTGGCAGCCGCTGCGTTGGCAGCAGCAGCAACATCCTCGGTGTCTTTGTGACAACGGCGGTGCCGGATGAGACTGGAAATATGGTTATAGGTACGGCCACAGGTGGTGCATTCATAGGGCCGCTCGCCTGTATGCACCAACATGTGTTGCACAAGGTGCGATGACTGCTTGAATGACTTCTGGCACACACCACACGGGAAGCGCCGATCAATGAAATACTTCAGTCGCCGGAAATAGTTCTTATCGTCCTTGCCTGCCTGGCTGTCAGGAGCTACTGTGGCTGCAGCTGGTGGTGGAGCCTGCCCACGTTTCAGGCTACTGAAGAGATGCTGGTGGCCAGAAAGGTCTACTATGCCCCACTGAGGAGTGTTGTAAGCTGCGGCAGCGGCAGCAGCTGCTGCTGTACTATCAAAGAGAGGCTGGCCTGCTGTTGGTACCACTGCTGGAGTACTGTATGGTGGCTGCTGCTGCTGCTGTTGCTGCTGGGGGGGCGGAGGGGGTGCAGGGCCCCCTGGTTCAGCTTTCTTGACTTGAACGGTACCAGACGAGGTGGCTGAGGAAGAGGACGACGACGGGCCCTCAGCTTTGGGTTTAGGTGTGCCAATGGTGGCAGGGACACGGTCAAAGTGAGCAGGCGGAGCAGCTGTCGGTGGCTGGGCATATTCATACTGTGGCTGCGGGCAAGGGAGGGCAGCAACAGCTTTGGCGTGTTCGTGGTTATAGGCCTCCATAGGTTCAAAGCGCTGGTGGTTCAGGAACTCCAAGAAGTCAAAAGGGTAGCTCTGGAAATGCACACCCTCATCGCTTGCTGCATTGGCTTCCATCTCCACCCGGGAGGGGGCACTGCCTAGAGAAAGGGGAGAAAGACTATAGCAATACATATACTAGACACAGGTTATCCATATCAGCAACCTCCATAGTGGTGTGGTGTGCTTTCCTAAGAAAATTCAGTATCTGATGCCCCATACAAATAATGGGGAATGCAAAATTATGAACATGTGTACCTGTTAAAAAGATTTTAAAAGTGAAGGTTCCCCCCGCACATTTGTGCAGTCGTGTCTGACTCTAGGGGCCGGTGCTCATCTCTGTCTGTTAGCCAAAGGGCCAGCGTTGTCCGAAGACGCTTCCACGGTCATGTGGCCGCATGATGCACACGGAATGCTGTTACCTACCCACCGAAGTGGTACCTATTCATCTACTTGCATTTGCATGCTTTCGAATTGCTAGGTTGGCAAGAGCTGGGGCTAGTGCGGGAGCTCACTCCGTCACACGGCGCTAGGGATTCGAACCTCCGATCTTCCGATCGACAAGCCTGGCATCTTACCCGCTGAGCCACCACGCCCCTTGTAAAAAGATTACCATTGTATTATATTGTTGATACTCGCTTATATAGTGTTGCAACTTTTATTGTTTGTACCATACTTAGATAGAAGCGATTGGTAAATAAAAATTCCAAAGTAAAAAAAAATTACTAAAATACTAACAATGAAACAAGAAACTTGTTCTATAGAATTGTTTGAGTTAAAAAACAGTAGCTGAAGAAATATTGTTAACAGAAATTCCTGTGGCACCTAACAACTAAAACAAGTATCATCATACAACTTTCATGGATCCAACTTGTGAAGTTAATGTTACCGTATAGTGTTTTACACCTCACAAGATACTTCATTGGTTTTGCTGTGAAAAATTAATACAGCTACTCCACTTGAAAATGAAGAAATAAATATTGTCATAATTATCTCTCTTCCTCCTCTTCTCCAAGTGCATATAAAAGATTAGAATACTAGTCCATTTAACTTCTATCTTGAAGAATTATATTTTAACGTAATATTTTACTGACTTGAAAGAAAGGTATTAATCCATTTGATTTCAATACAGAACTGCACTTTAGATGTGGCCTCAGGTAGCTTCTCTCCCCAAAGGTCTTGCTTAGTTGCCAGGAATGATGAGAATGGAAGTCCAAAAACATCTGGAACACTACATACTGCCAACTGATGAAGAAGTTTAATATAACTAATGCACTGGACAAACCATTCAATGGCAGCCATGGAAACCTGGCAAAGATTGCAGAGGAGGCTCATTTGAGAAACCTATGCCTCCCATTTCCCATAGTTGCTGTCTACAGTATGTTCTGCAAAATAATATCTTTGTACCACCCTGTAATAAATAGAACAGCAATCCTACATATGAAGTGGCACGAATATTGCCCTTCCATTTTAAAAAGTTGAAATATATTGATTTGAATTGTATTTATTTCAAGACATACTTCAGGAGGTGTTCCTAAGAGATCTACCATTCTAGCAGATTTATTAGCAACACATGCTTTTAAACCAAAGGCTCACCCATCAAATGATTTCTGTGACAAGTAACAATGATCATAAATGAATACAGTCAATTATACAAAAATATTGTATTTGCCTCTGGGCAGGACAGAAAAGCCTTGCCTTTTCAAGATACATTCCTATTAAAGCAGCGTTGCCCAATATGGTATCTTCAATCAAATGTGCTGGATTATGAAATCAAAATCCAGGGAAATTTGGTGGGGCACCACCCAGAGTGTGTGGAGGACTGTGGCAACAATCCAAGACAAAGGAATTCCATAAAAGTACCGTACAGACTAGGTGTGCATTCAAGACTATCAAAACTGCAGGAAACACAGACTTAGAGTAAAAAAAATAGAAGCTCTCTGCCTCCACCTCCCAAGGGACTAACTTATAGCTGTTCTGACTGTGGAGAGCTCTAGTTTGTCTTGCCTGATGAATTCACCGTCAATACTTCTTTCAGTTAATTGTACAGATTTCCATTTTAAACTTTAGTTTTAACTTTACTGTAAGCTGTGTTCAGTGCTTATACAAACAGAAAGGAGGACTATACATTTTAATAATAAACAAAAGTTAAGTCTCAAGAAACAAGGTTCCCAAATTATCACTCTTTCTTTACCCTTTTCTGCACTCTATGAAAAAGAAAAGAGGTTTTGGAAATGTTGTCACCCAGTTCCACCCCACTTGATCACCATGGATGAATTAATCCTATTTTTTTCCTATTTCAGCAAATGTACTGAGCTATAATGCAACCAATGAAAGTATGGGAATCAGTCCTGAGAATTCTCAGATAGAAGAATATGTCACAGCAAGGAGTGAGCAAAGGCCAGTTTTCTGAAAGGGAGTGGAACCTTCTACTACAGACCCCTTTGTTTAATGTCAACAAAGAAGCTGTACTAAAGACAGAAAAAGCGTAATGCCTAATATTGTGCTGTGTACAAATACTGATATTAGGAACAGTGCTGTGTAGTGGTTAAGGAATTGGACTGACATCAGTATCAAGTTCAGCCTCAGCCAAACTCACTCGATGACTTTGGGCCTATCTCTCAGCTCAACCTACCTCGCAGGGTTGTTGTTGTGGGGGGGGGGATGGGAGCAGGGAGTGCCATGTATAACTTCCGATCAAAGGGTGGGGTATAAATCAAATAAATTATATGATACCTTGTTAGGAAGAATTTAGGTTTAATATTACATAGAGCCAATGAAGGTAAGTTGGTCTGGGAACAACAAAACAGTAACTTGAATCATGTCAACTGGATTTCTATTTTCTCAGTGGAAACGTTTCGCTCCTTATCCAAGGAGCTTCTTCAGTCTGAGCAAAGTTAGTAAGGGAATCCTAAATATGTTTCTAGGTAGCTGTGTGACCTTACACCTGGGGCTAGGTCATGGTTATATTGAGATGTTATTTTAAGTCCTTTTATCATCTAAAGGAGGATCGTTAAGATCACCATGCTGCTGTTGAGCTTGTGAAATGGTCTTAATCTTCCTAGGGACAGAAGACAAAGCAGGGAGGAAGATGGGGGAAAGATTATGCCTGAGGCCCCCACCTCTATTCAAGGAAGGATTTTCCAAGTTGGCATAAATGGATTCCTTGACCCCTCTCTCAAACCACCTATCTTCTCTGTCTAAAATGTGAACATTAATGTCCTCAAATGAGTGTCCTTTTTCCTTTAGATGAAGATAAACTGCTAATAAATAAATAAATAAATAAATAATAGATAAACAGGACCAGAGTCAGCAGTTTATCTTCATCTAAAGGAAAAAGGACACTCATTTGAGGACATTAATGTTCACATTTTAGACAGAGAAGATAGGTGGTTTGAGAGAGGGGTCAAGGAATCCATTTATGCCAACTTGGAAAATCCTTCCTTGAATAGAGGTGGGGGCCTCAGGCACAACCTCTCCCCCATCTTCCTCCCCGTGTTGTCTTCTGTGCCTAGGAAGATTAAGACCATTTCACAAGCTCAACAGCAGCATGGTGATCTTAACGATCCTCCTTTAGATGATAAAAGGACTTAAAATAACATATCAATATAACCATGACCTAGCCCCAGGTGTAAGGTCACACAGCTACCTAGAAACATATTTAGGATTCCCTTACTAACTTTGCTCAGACTGAAGAAGCTCCTTGGATAAGGAGCTAAACGTTTCCACTGAGAAAATAGAAATCCAGTTGACATGATTCAAGCTACAGACAATTCCACCTGGATGACTGAGAACCTTCATAGAAACAAAACAGTAAGAAAAAATATGTCAGGGAGGACAATAAAAGTGCTAATAAAGTTACACCAGGACAGTCTGAAAGTGGCTGGAGAGGCTTACTGAATTTAAGCAAGAGATGGAGGGTTCTTGAAAACCATAGAGCTGCAACAGCAGAACATAGAGGTCAACTTACGGTTAAACAGAGTAAGGGATGTGAACTAGGGCTCCTCAATATTTGAAATGTGGTGTGAGTAAGAATCAAGAATTATCTTAAGTTTACACTATCCCTCTGACTGTTGGCAGTTAAGTAATGTATACTTCATTGCTAGCTTCTTTTTGAATAACTAAAAAAAAATTTCATTTCACTGGCTGGACTGACCCATTAAATCTACATTTAATAAGCATGATGAGGAGACAGCACTTTTTTTCCTATGGCAAAATATATATTTAAAATAAGGACGTATTTTAAATTTTTCACTAGAGATCTATTCAAACTGAGTCAAAACAATTATTTTGCAGAGCAGAGACATCTGTTTGAAGATATGAAAGTGTGATGTAGCTAACAATACGCTCAGCTGCATCCTGCAACAGAAAGCATACACACCGAGGAGGAAATTAATGCTGTTTGGAGCCAGAGATGCTCAAACAAATTTCCAGTGATGAATGCTGTACTCCTTATTTCTTCTGCTGAGCTGTATAAGTAAAAAAAAAAAGCTGTATCAATGAAATCAATATTGTTCTTATAAACAAACCAACAGGTAATTTGGAGGATTTTAATGCAAAATTGCATCACCTTTTGTTACAGAAACACCTGAGGTAAAACAACTTAAAAAGATCTCTTCCTAAAATGCTGCAGAGCTACTGCCTATAATAGGTACATCAAAGTCTAGGAAAGTTGGCTTTAGAAATACACATAGCCTAGAACACCAAACAGAAAATGGGTGAGAGGAATGCAGTGAGCATTCGGGATATTTTAGCTAAAAAGTAAATGAGGACATCTTGCATATAGCAATACAAGACAGAGCCAGTCTAGTTGGTAAGAGAAAAAGATTTTGCAGTGTGGAATTATGTACTTTCCTGACACTAATAAGATATGTAAGAAAGAGATAAATCTACAGTCTGTTATAAACCAGGCAGAAAGAATATGGAATGTCCTTTGCAGTAACATAGATAAGCTGGCGGAGGAAAATTAAGGCTAATGGCAGAGAACAGCAAGACAGAGTCTTGTGGGCTGATTGAGAGGTATATCCTCCTGCAACCTGTTACCAAAATATCTAAACTGGGGAGGTGCAGTTCAACCCTGGTATCTTAAGGTACACTTGTGAAGGACGCTTATGGGAATCCCTGAAAAGTCAATGCCATTGCGGAAACAAGAAACCCTTCTTAGCCCTGTTGCCTTCAATTATACTTAAGTGCAAATCCATTCATTCCCAGGAACCATGACATTTATGGGAATTGCAACCCAATACTGTACATCTAAGCAGTAAGATGGAGATAGTAGCTATAGACAAAAGTAATCTTGTAAGACCAAAGATCCAATTAGATGAGGCACCGTCGTAGAAATTTTCAAGAGTATGCAGACAATAAAAAAGGGGGGGGGGAATTGAGATAAGGTTTGAGGTAAGTAGCAAAACTGCAAATTTCTGGGTAAAAAAGAGACAATATGTTACAGGCTGGATAAAGGGACCGAGCTAGGTTTATGGAAAAGGTTTCTTTTATGGAAAAGAATATGGAATCTAGCTGTCCTTTCAATGTCTACGGCGGGACCGCCCCGACATTACTCTGGGTGGCTTCAAGGATGAAATGGGAGGATAGTAGTTTACTGGGGCTATAGGGTGGCAGCGTTCGGGGTTGATTTAGGGGCAGAAGTCAAGATAATGGATTATAACACAACTTTCGGGGGCCGGTGGGGAGAGAAAACGACAAGGCGCGGGTTTAGGTTCGGGGCCAGCTATGAAACTGCAAGGCGGCGAACAGGGCGAAGACGGGAAAAGCGCGCCAGGCTAGCGCTAAGAGACGGAGCACGGCGGCACAGGAAAGCAGCGTGTGCTGGAGGGGGAGGTGAGTCGGGATCGCAGAATAGCCGGGGTGGGGCTGCTCAAGGGAGCGGAAGTTAACCAAAGCCGCGCGCTGCGGTGTATCTGTGCGAGGGTTTTTCTCGGCTTCGGGATCAGGTATGGGGGGGCGATCTAGGGGGCAGAGTGGGCTCCATGGTGGCACTCACCGGTGTGTGGCGCTGCCCCAGCCTCCTCCGCGCCCCAGGCAGGGGCTGGTCCTTGGGTAGCAAGATTGGAGCGGGGGATGCCCCCTGGCCCTTCCCTTACCCCCAGGATACGCGGGGGGCGTTTCTGCTCCCTCACGGGTGGGGGCAGGGGGGCACTGCCAGGCTGCAACTCACACAGGCCCGGCCGGAACCGGAAGTTCCCCTCCCCAAGCAAGAGCGCTGTTTCCTGCTCCCCCCGTACCCACAGGCCTCTGCGAATTCTGTTCCTCCCCCACCTCCGCCAGCCTCGTTTCCCAGAGCCCCTCGCGCTTGCCCACTTGTCCTCCCCCGTTCCTGCGAGTCGTCGCGAGAGCTGGAGTATCTTCCCCGTCGCCTTCCACCTTTTTTTTTCTGCAATGGAATGCTCTGTAAAGAGGATAGCGCGGGACAGGGGCGCCCGTGCAGAGCAGAAAGTGTTGCAGCCCAGTTAGTATTGTCAGTGGGTCCGTGCACACGTGTGCGAGTTGCTGGCCTTGCTTCTGGGCCTTAAAATAGATTGACAGGCAGAACTTCAATATGTACAGCGTTTTCCTTCATGGCACAGAGATGAAGGAATGGGTGAATGCTAGTTTGCAAATCTATCCTGTGGATAGCTGCCCCTAAGATTACGGGATTGTGCTATGAAGCATTAAATTGCTGTGAGTACGACTGTTTCAGCTTGTGTCCAAGTCACTGAGAGATGTGTGTCATCTTAATACCGTCACCTTATTATAATTGTTTCCTGATAAATACTGTTACAACAGTTTACCTAACTGTCCAAATAGGCTGAACTAATTACATCCTTCCCTGGTGGCACAGCTAAAAGATATGATAAAAGTGATGGGAAATGTAATTAAAATATTTAAGAGAGCTGGGAAAGACTACACAGTAAACACAATGGGTTGTGTAGCACATAATACAACTCAGTAGAACAGTGTTTCTTAAAGTGTGGTCCTAGGAACCATGGGGGTCTCCCAAGACCCTCTCAGGGATCCGCAAAATCAAAATAATTTGCTGGCTTATGTTAAAAAAATAATACAATATTAAAATCCCATCAAACAATCGCGAGAAGCGGTAGTGGCAGTGAATGCATCAATTTTAAATTTTTAATACGGTAAATATCAATAAATATAACCTGTACAAACAAAAGCTCTTTTGGGGTCCTCCATAATTTTTAAAAGTGTGAAGGTGTCCTGTGAGAAAAAAGTTTAAGAAACATTGCAGTAGAGTATAGAATGTCCTGTAAAGTGATAAGATATATAAAATGTATTTATCCTCAAGTGTAGTGCCTACTCTTCAGTGTACCCATTCAAACTGAGGAGCCAATTCTTTATTTGGTAGGTTGGGTAGAGAAGCCATCATTCCATTATATCAACTCCCCACCTATTGGATGGGCATCAGTTTTATATACACATATATCTGATGCCGGCTATGTGCTGTAAGTATCCCCAAAACAGCATAGGACCAAAGAGGAGCAAATGGCATAGATGTGGACACAAATTTCAGCCATGTACTATAACTGCAGAGTAGTTCTGTTACATTTTCCTCAGTACTTGTCACAATAGAAAATGAAATGAAATAGAACGGTTTATATCAGGGCATGCATTTTACTATATATATTAAATAATATTCTTGCTTTGGAAATGACTGTAATTGTAAACACAGACAAGAGTCAGGAGTTGTTTGGTAAGTCCTCAAGGTCTTATGAATTACACTGTCCTCAGGGTCTTGCTGAATTACACTGTATGTTGCGTATAAGTATACCTACTCTGTTCAACAGTCTCAGGGTGAGTAATCACTGTCCATTACTGTGCCTCATCTACTGCCAGTGCCTAAGGCAGAGCTTTCCAAACTGTGTGTCGGGACACGTTAGTGTGTTGGCTGCAGTGTCTGGGTGTGTCGTGGCTGCTGCCGCCTCCAAGCCTTGCCAGGATTCCGCACAGGTCCTAGTGCCTGCCTTGTGCCTGGCTGCCTCCAAACCTGCCCTGCCAGGATTCCGCGCAGGTCCTAGTGCCTACCTTGTGCCTTGCTGCCTCCGAACCTGCCCTTCCAGGATTCTGCGCAGGTCCTAGTGCCTGCCTTGTGCCCTGCTGTAAGAGTGTGTCGCGAAATCACGCATGTCTAAAAAGTGTGTCACCAACATGAAAAGTTTGGAAATCTCTGGCCTAAGGTAAGGTAGAATAGCAACTTTTGTGCATAAACATTCTGACATCATTGGCATATGGTTTGAGCACATGGAAATTGACGAGGCACCTTTAAAAAGTCAATGCAGGGAAAAACACTTTCTTTTCTCAGAGCCCAAAGCAGAGACATAAACTTTAAATATGGTTGTAAATAAAATCTACCTTCTTCTGGCAGTTAAAGATGAAGATGCAGTTTCATTAGCTCAGTGAAATTCTGGCTGGCTGTAAAGCAACAAGAGGAAATTCATCAAATGGATTAAAAATAAGGGGAAAAAGGTGTGAGAAATAAATGTATTCTTTATTATAGTAAAAGTCCCAATACACTTTGAAGGAATCTCTCTCTATTAGAGGACTGAAAAAATAAAATGCTATGTTTATAATATATGAAACAAGCATATGCATGTTTTGTATTTTTAACATTTCTTTATATTTTTCCCTTTTTGCAGGGGTACATATACATACGTTTTCTCTGCATGTATTAATGTGTGTTTTAGGCATATTTGAAACTTGTTTCATAAATTGTAAACATGTAACCTCATCTTTTTTTTTCAGACTCCTGACAAAGAGGTACTCCTTCAAAACCTGCTAGGACTTTTGATATAATAAATAATACACTTTTTCTCATACCAGTTTTTTCTTTATTTTCTACCTGTTCTTAAAGCATAAGAATCTGTGGGCATGATATCAAGAAGTCTGGTATCTCAAATTGAAGCATGCATTAACTGGCACTGTATCTTTTCTCTTCCACAAACAGAGAAAATCTGTGAGGAATTTTATTCTGTTTATTTTTTAGATATTTAATCCACCATTAAGCCCCCAAATTGGACTCTCAAGGCACCATACACAAATAATAATGCAGTTATAAATACAGATAAAAGTATTATAAAAGAGACAATCCAGAGCTTTTAAAAACGTATCTCATTGCTATATTTTCTTTGTGCATTCATGGGGGCTGGCAGTGTGCTAAGAAAGGGGTTATAGAAGAGTAAAGGCAGCTATCACTAGATATAGGACATCTCTGTCTCAGTTCCTTTGGTAAAGAGTTGGGCAGTTTTTCGGTGGCCAAGAACCACATTTAAGCATTTGGGGGGAGCCTGAGTGGTAAAATGGGCATGGCCACCTCAAATGGCTTGGTTGTAGGAAGAGTTAGGATTTTCCTTTGTTTTTAATTGGTGGCATGCTTATTTTAGGCTTTGTATTACTGTTTTCATCTGTTTCTCAATCCAAAATTGCAGGAAACTGCTGTCAGTTTTCAGCAGTTGTGGTCAGTGGGGGCTCTGAGGACCACAGAAATGTGATGTGGGAGCTTCTTGGGCCCCTGGAGCCATAGGTTTCCCATCTCTGCTTTAGGATGTGGTGCCTGCATGTCTATTACAGTAGTTGATGACTGGAGCATCAGCCTTGCATCCATCACTGACCAAATGTGTAGTGTGGGAACAGGTAGGGAGCTTCCTCCAGAACAGATTTTCCCTCGGCTATCATAACAGTTACTCCAGCCACATAGCGCTATGACCAAGGGCATCGGGTGTGTGTGTTTACAGATGGGTCAAAAAAGTCAAGAAGATGGCCAAAAATCTACAATCAAAAACTTGGTCCCTTTTTTTATGTAGATATGGCCCTTCTGGTATCAGTTGCTACACCACAGGAAACCCTGCAAGGATGCTTTCTCTTCCTTTTAAAAAAAAAAAAATGGAAACATTGACTATCTCACAGCAAAATTCAAAAAGAGCTCAAATGGGGAATTATCCTTAAGGACGAGGTGTGGATTGGACCAGCTGCTAAACAGATGTCTTGGGCCGCTTCTCGTGATCCACAGCGTGTTGCCCTAAGATGAATCCTGCATCCATTATTTTGTTTCCCTGCTTTTCAGCCATTCATATTGCTGCAGCTAAGAGAAAAAAGCCAGGAATGAGATAGTGGTTTTTTGCTTAATCCTCCCGCAGCGCAGCCTTCGCAACACCCAAGGCCTTGAGGCCCTTCTTAACAAAGATTCTGCTTGGAACATACCAACTCTGTGCTCAAGGTGGTCTCCATGGCAACAAAGATAACTTGGAGGCCTGGGCAACAAGAGAGCCCTGGAGGTAGTTCAAGGCAAACCTGGACTTCATTCCTCCCACTCAGATGCAGTTTGCTGTGTGTGTGTGTGTGTGTGTGTGTGTGTGTGTGTGTGTGTGTGTGAGAGAGAGAGAGAGAGAGAGAGAGAGAGAGAGAGAGAGAGAGAGAGAGAGAGAGAGAGAGAGAGAGAGAGAGGGGGAGCTTATTTGATGGAAAAAGCAGCAATACTGTTGGATGGAAACGTAGCAGGGTGGACAATGTGCCTTCAATGAAATAGAGTGTCGTGTGTTTACAGGGCTACTCAAGCTTCAGAACTTGCCTATTTTCATCTCTGGTGGTGCTAGCCAAAAAAACAAAACACAAGGGATTGGGCTTTTATATGCTCACTTATGGAAGGGAAAACATGAAAAGTTCATTTGCCTTATTTACCGGTTCCAGGGTAAGCTGCCAGTGCCAAATATAATTCTCACTGGTAAGAAACGAAGTGGTGTAATTTTTCAGAGAGGGAATTTGCACACTCTTTCCCCACCCATATCATACTCTATACAAAGGAGAATAGAAATGGCCTTGAAAACAGCACTTGTAGGAACTGCTGACATAATCAGTACTTTTAAAATCTTGGCTTTTTAAACACAAAGACACAATTTGAACCCTCCTAACGAAACGGTAGAGATGGGAAACCTTTTTGTGAACAGATAGTGCATTGCTAATTTGAATTTGCTAATCACAGGTACTTTTACATGACAGATACACACACACTCGTTTTTGAGAAGCTTAGCTGTACAGAATCCTTCCTCTGCTCCCTGCTTTGTATTTTCAGCTTTTGGTACAAGAAGTAGTTATGACTCCAAATGCAATTTTGGAAATGTAAAAAAAAAATTTTTTTAAAGGAAGGAGGATTCACATACTGTAGTTCCTTACTCTGTATAAATTGCATAAACCAAGCCACTTCATTAAGTCTTCTGTTTGGCAAAATGGGATATTCAGACACATTTGCTTGATGCTACAAGTAGCCAGCCTACCTCCAATTCCTCCTTTAACATCACACTGGGTCCATTTCAGACAAGCATTTGAACATAACCTAAATCTTTTGACAGCCATTCTGTGTTATGAAGCATTTGTGCCTCACCTAGTGAATTAGGCTGTCACTCTTTATTTTCTTTAAGTTGCTCTGCAAACCATCATCTGGAATGCTTTGCAGTGCTGTGGAAATGAAATCACCAGAGCCACTGCAGAGAAATGGCTTGTAATGTTGAACAAATACCACACAAGTTCAACTCAAGTTCCTCCCACACAGGTTATTGCTTAGGTGCAAAGAAAACCGATTAAAAAGGAAAAAGCATTGCAACAAACCACACGCATGGATAAAATGGAGATTCATAAGTATGATAAGTATGATTAGGGGGCGCGATGGCTCAGTGGGTAAGACGCCAGGCTTGTCGATCGGAAGATCGCAAGTTCGGAGGTTCGAATCCCTAGCCCTGCATGCGGAGTGAGCTCCCGCACTAGCTCCAGCTCTTGCCAACCTAGCAATTCGAAAGCATGCAAATGCAAGTAGATTAATAGGTACCACTTCGGTGGGTAGGAAACAGCGTTCCGCGCGTGTCATGCCAGCCACATGACCGCAGAAGCGTCTTCGGACAATGCTGGCTCTTCGGCTAACAAACGGAGATGAGCACCGGCCCCTAGAGTCGGACATGACTGTGCAGGGGAACCTTTACCTTTAAGTATGATTGCCCAAAAAGAATGGCAGAGAATGGCAACCATTTCTAATCAAGTAACATAGAGAATATCTGTGTGACCTTCCATACAGATTCTTGAATATTTGCTGTGCAGTATTGTGCATGGGCAGATTTGAGATTCTATGAAATGCTAGCCCTGGAAGGGAGAAGAACCTATCCTTTAAAAAATATTGCAGACCATATACATTATCAAATACATACACATTAAGTACAGGTCTTGTGACATATTCTTACGTTTCTGTTTTGCAGAAATTGCCCTTTTCTTGTATCAAAAGCCTAAGAGAGCCAGTTTGGTCTAGTGGTTAATGTGCTGGGCTAGAAACCAGGAGTCTGTGAGTTATAATCCCGCTTTAGGCATGAAAGCCGGCTGGGTGACCTTGGGCCAGTCACTCTCTCTCAGCCCAACTCACCTCACAGGGTTGTTGTTGTGGGGAAAATAGGAGGAGGAAGGAGTATTAGGTATGTTCGCTGCCTTGAGTTATTTATAAAAATAATAAAGGTGGGATAAAAAATAATTAAATAATAATAATAGTAGTAGTAATGCTTTTAACAGAAGTAAAAGAATCCAACAACTGTACTCTCCCTCAGAAAGACCCAGATCCTACACTCAGAGACACAATGCTGATATCTTGTCATGAACAGCATACACACAGTCTCATGGAAACTGCATTATGAAATATCTTACATTTGGTCCAGGAAGCCATAAGTACATTTTGACAAGAGTCAAAACACTTCCCCTGCCATTTTATTTCCTTGCTAATACATCTTGATTGGATCAGGACTTGGATCAATGACAGCAATTATCTGAAATAGACAGCCCTTTCCTTATTTTTCAGCTTTTACATATTAAAGAATGTGCCTGTAAACTTACAGTCCCCAACTTCTTTTTAATCTGCTTGACTTTAAAACTAGAACATTATAGAGAAGACTGATTCCTCTATACATTTTATGTAAAGGGAAAGATTTGGGCATTATTTGCTGAATAGTATTTGCAGTCAAAATTTTGAGAATCTCAGAGCTTGTGGTAGCTTTGCATTACAAATAGCTTCCTATTCCCCTTGAAGGAACCATGGAAATACAATTCTGTGGAAGGGCTAGGAATTCATAATAGTACTATTGGAAACACTTCCCTCAAAGAATAATTTTTCAAATGTCTTCAGGATGAGACATGACAATGTACATCTGTGCTTCCATTGAAGGGCTAGCATACGTATCTGCCTTGCTCATTCTTTGTCTCAATACTATCATTCTGGATCAGGTGAAAGCAGTTATTTAAAAGTAATTCAAAGTTTGTGTAAAGATCCAGCTGCAGAGAATAGGCTTCTTTACAAGGAAGGAATGCCTGGATGCAGATTATTTCATCTTGTATTTCCTTTTAATTCCTCAATTTTTCAAAAACATGTATGGAAGCTGGATCTCAGCTTATCCATGAAAGTTTTGCTTGTTCCCCCAGCACTTATTAAGCACAAAAGGAAAAAGAAAAGTTGAATAACCACATATGTCTCCAGGTTTAGGTCAGTCTTCCTAAACCAAGTACCCTCCAGAAGTTTTGGCTCCCAACATTGCTGGAGGAATTATGGGAATTGAAGCTGATAATTTCTGGAGCACCAGGTTAAGAAAGCTGTTCTAGGCCCAAGCATTAGCATTACAGACTATAGGGAGTGGAGAGAGGTCTAAATCTCTCACCTTTACTAGAGAGTGTGTGGAATAGGAAGAAAGAAAAAAAGCAATGCTGTTTTGCATATGTTAATTCATTAAAGTGTTTGCAGGAATATGCCCCATTGGATGGATATGGATTTTGAAGGAAAACAAAACAACAAGCAGTTCAGAGGGGGGCAATTCATTTTACAGGGGATCATCATGTATCAATATTTTGTTTGGTACAAGTGTGAGAGGAACACAACTCTCCCTGCACCAATTCTTCAGGGAAACCACAAGAAACATAAGAAAACGGCATTCTCGGTTTCATCTCCACCTGTGAGAGAATTAAAAACACGAAGTGTTCCCCTAGCCCCATAGCAGCTCTGGATACCGTGGTACAATTTTTCAGAAGGGGGCAGCCTTGATTCCATGCCACCAATAGCATTCTCTAGTCTTTGGTGATGCCCGTACAGTGCTATCTGAAGGGCTTTAGCGCTGCAGAACAGTTCTAGGAGTAGATCCCTCTTTTAGTTTCACGTCCTTTCTTACAGGGAGAATGTTTCAATGCAAGCATGAAGTCCCAATACATAACTGTAGGACAAACTTGTTTGCAGATCCTTCACTGTCCCTGGTCTGTCTTCCCAACTTCTGCATATTTACGGGGGTTGAATCCCAGGTTTGTCTTTATCCTTGATGTGTTCCGTCTCTAACATCTGTGTCATGGCTACAGGAATGCTGCCCACCTCACCTTCTGCAGCTTCCCTCCAGTGATTCCCACCCCCAACCCAGTCTTCCACTGGTTCACTGCTCCAGCCGCTCCCAAGCTCCTCTGCTCCCCAGTCCCCACTTCCCGCCACCACTTCTGATTCCCAGTCCCCCGCCGTAGTCCAACTGCCCCCTCCCTCCTCCACAGAGCGTTGATAGTAGGTCTCGCGGGCATGCTTGCGCTTGGCATGCCGTCGGAGGGTATTGCGTTCTGTAAAGCGCAGTCGACAGATCTGGCATTGATAGGGCTTCTCCCCAGTGTGGACCCGCTGGTGACGCAACAGTTCGCCAGATTCTCGGAAACCCTTGCGGCAAACGGGGCAGCTGAAGGGCCGTTCGCCTGTGTGGATATGCTTGTGCCGCTGAAGGTGCGAGGAACGCTTGAAGGCCTTGCCACACTCACGGCACACGTACGGCTTGCTCTCTGAGTGGGTGATGCTATGGCGCTCCAGGTCGGACTGGTAGAGGAACGTCCGCAGGCAAATAGGGCAGAAGTACAGCTGTCGTGGTGGTGGAGCGGAAGCTAGCAACTCAGGCTCCGAAGACTGCATTTGTCCAGCCAGCTCCACTTCCTGTCGTGACACGGTGTGGGGCACCCCTTCCGCATCAATCAGCACCAGGGACCCCTCGTCAGTGGCATCTCCCTCTCCCGCTGGACCCGGATGCTTAGAGTTTGGAGCAGAGGCGTGTGCGTTAGACCTTCCTCCTCTGTGTCTAGTCAGTGCAGAATGCAGCTTGGGACCCCACAGGGCAATGCTGTAGATCTCGGGGTGGGGAGGCCTGTCTTCCATAGCCACTTGGTGCTGCGTGGCATCATTGCTGAGTGGGGCCTGCATATAGTGGTCCCAAGGAGCTGGGGGGCAACTTTCTATCACCTGGTTCTCAAGCCTGTTGCCACCATGGTTTTCCATTCTCGGCCAGCTACTCCCTCCTGGCACCAGTACTCGAGCCTTTGCCTGCAGCTCCGCTGGATGCCCATCACCCCTGTCGACATGCCACCTGTGAGATGGCTCCATTGGGCACCAGGAACAAGAGTGCAATCAGCTACAGGGACATCGCTGTAGAAATGGGAGAACAGTAAGAACTATGAGGAAGTACCCCCACCCATGAAATGCACACTATCCCTTTAACACACTGTCATCTTTGCACTGAGTCATGAGAATACATTCAAAATACTCCTTCCAGAATTATAGTGGTAAAAAACACCAAAGCAGCTAAGAGCCCAGTAATGCCAAATTTAACTAAGATTCAGTGGGACTCACTTTCATGTAAACTTGAAATTATGATATATCATGCCTTGCAAGCTATTAAACTTAATTTCCTCAGCATTTTTATGAAGTATAATGTTTGCTCCAAAGTGAGTTAAAATAAAAGCCAAATCTCTCATTATTTATACATAGAGTTCTTTCAAAATGTCTAGAAAACTGCTGACAATGACAATGCACACAAACACGGATGGAACTGCTTGGTATTATCTGTTCAAATAATATATTTTCTTGCGAATGCAAAAGTCTGCGTGTGAATGTTTGCCTTACACTTGTGAGCAGAAATCTAAGCACCTGCAGCACACCTTTGGGAATGCAAGGTACTCATGGTATTTGCATGAACACCTGTGATTTTTATTATACCCACAAGAAAGACTTTGTTTATAATACAAGCCAATCTGGTGTAGTGGTTAAAAGTACTAGATCAGAAGCTGGGAGACTGTGAGTTCTAGTCCCGCCTCAGGCATGAAGGCCAGCTGGGTGACCTTGGGCCAGTCCCTGTCTCTCAGCCCTAGGAAGGAGCCAATGGGAAACCAGGAGACTGAGAGTTCTAGTCCCGCCTTAGGCATGAAAGCCGGCTGGGTGACCTTGGGCCAGTCCCTGTCTCTCAGCTTTAGGAAAAAGTTACTGGCAAGCCACTTCTGAAAAATACTTGCTAAGAAAACTGCAAAACTTTTTCTTGTATTCACTGGGAGCCAGGGCTGTTTTGATGGGCCATAACATTTGTACCACATTTTTTAACCATCCTATCAGTTTGGTACAAGAGTATAGTTAAGTTTTTCTCCAGCTTTTGAAGTGCACTTGTGGGTGAAGTGAGGATCTAAGCTACGTTAACAGTTGTAAAGAAGTATAAGCTACATCAAATAAAATGCAAGGAAGTACAAGCTCCATCACACAAAGGAGCAGCCCAGAGGCAGAGATAGAAGCAATTTGGAAAATATATTTGTGTAACCTTGGCTTGTTTTCTTTTGTGCACACATTATACTCGACAAAATTTATCACACTTTTGCAAGTAGAATAAAGTAGTTTACTGATGTTATAGAGACTGATGCAGGCATTAAATTTGTGTCCTAATTCTCAAAAGCCGTAATTCCCAGAATTACTTGGAGAGCACCAACTCTTCCCAAATTGCAATGGATGCCATTTGCAAAAGTTCTCTGGCTTATCTTGTCTTTGCTTGCCTGCATATGCCTTGAGACAAATGTAGCAGATACCTCTCAAAGCTCTAATCGGGCTAAATCAAAGGGTCCACTTTGAAGTTCCTTTTGCTTCGGAGTCCAATTTCAAATAGCTACCCCCCACCCCCCAGTGCTAGAATGTCAGTACTGTACATGTTTAGTGATATAGTAAATAGTGGGCTGGAGCTGAGGAGACTTTGGGACAATAACTATCTTCCAATCCAGCCTACCTCACAAGGTTATTGTGAAAATAAAGTAAGAGAAGACTTCCCTCCTAGAAGCTTGAGCTCCTAGAGGAAAGACGGGATATGCATTTTTATACAGTCTCCAAGTATCTACTAAAAACTTCAGATCCTAGTACTTCTGAGATACAGACTAGAATTCAGAACTGCACTCAATTTTTGGTAATTTTAAATGTTACCATCATCAGATTTACAGTGGAATTTTGAACATTTCTAAATGTCACTTTTAGAATTAAAAAAAACCCTCTTGATTAATCTTAAAGAAATTGTGCTGTGAAGTTGCCAAATCCACTCCTTTGCACTTTTCTAAACAAACACACACTAAAATCCAGCAGCAGCTGCTACTGGAAATACTGATGCGGGAAGGCAAAGACAGTGAGGGAATGAAAATAGGGAACGTAGATTACAAATGTTGTGGTCAATTTGAATTTGGACAAGAAAGGCCCTTCCACTTTGCACCATCAAATACATTTATGTTCACAGTCTACCAATCCTACACTTTTCCTACACTGGAGAAGGCAAAGAATGCATCCATTACTTCCAGCTAAATTCACGTGACCAAGCTCCTGTCACAGCTGTAGCAAAATACCCACTTTCATTGCTTAACCTGAACTGAGTCCTTGTCACAATCGGACCAATACATTTTCTAGACTCTCCTAAGAAATTCTAGAAGGACCCTGAGTGCTGTATTGAGTGCCTGTCCTTTCGGGCTTGATCTTTTCCCCCCACAACAGGGGAGAGAGCACCCCTGGGCATGTGCTGAGTGCCCTTCTGTCACCAGTTGGAACAGCACAAGCCAGCCCTTAAGCACTTGCGACTCAGTGACAAGACGGGTTTAAAAAGCGCACGCACACGCGCGCACACACACACACACACACACACACGAGAAGGTTTCCAAGCAGTCTCGATCCGTAGCATCCCTTGAAAGGGGGAAAATGTCCTATAGAAATTGTATTTTACTTTTTTAAAAAGAAATCCTCATTTTCCCTCTATTCCTTATTCTTTCAACACGGTCGCCAAAGGCAGAGGATTCATAGCAGTGAGACTGTTTCTCATCCATCACAAATATCCAAGATTACCCTTCCTTTCCTCCTTGCGCCCCCAGCCTGCAGATAAGCGGCCAGAGCTTTAAGCCTCCCCACCCCGCAATTCTGCTTCGGGCTCTGCTGGCTGAAGAGAAGGGCGCTACCCACCCCATCCAGAAGACCTAAGGGGCAGCTGTTACCTGTTTTGCATTGTGATCTGCGGCAGCGGAGGGTTTCAATGGGCCGGCAGCGGGAGGGGAAGAGACGGTCGTCTGCTGGGAAGCCTCTCAGCCCGGCCGCTGCAGAACAAAAGAGCCCGACTGGTCTTAGCTGGGCATCCGGGAGGCGTACGGCCCCAGCCGAGGGACCCGGCGGAGAGAACGATTCCTCCATTCAGGAGCGGCTCCTGGGTCCTAGCGCTGCCGATTGGTCAAGAGAAGGGGGCACCAGGAACGGCGAGCGAACGGAGGGTGGCCAGGGGTCCCCGCTGCGAGGGGGGATGCCGCCTTGTCCCTTTAAGGGGGATAGAAAGTAGCTACTCCTTCGTCTGCTCAGCTATGGTTTTCCATCTTAGGAAAGGAGAGGGGAGATCTAAGGACAAGTTAACATCCTGCTAAACCACGATTTAACCATTTCTGAAATGAACCACCTTTGGCTGGGTTTACACATTCCTCGACTGTGTGCCACTGTTTCTCAACCTTGGCAACTTTAAGATGGGTGGACTTCAACTCCCAGGCTGGGGAATTCTGGGAGTTGAAGTCCACACATCTTAAAGTTGCCAAGGCCGAGAAACACTGCTCTATGCCAAGACCAAGCAGATCATTTAATGGCATATTACAATATGTGATCCCCTGTTTAAATGACAGTTAAAAGGAATGACCCTCATTGAGTCAAGCTTGACTCTTCGTTATTACATAGATACATCCATGTAGTCGTCTTGGCCACTATAAAAAGGGTTAGGGGAGTCCAGACATGGTTGGCCAGAGGCTACCACCTGCTGAGGCTCCTAGAGGGAATCTGAGATTAGCATCCCACCACCCATGAATCAACCAAGGGCTATTTATTTATTTATTTTGATCCAGACCACCTCTGGGTCACTCACAGCACAAACATGCCAGAATAAAAATACAACAGAAAATAGAAATGGTAGAGAACACGGTGGTGAATCTGGCCAACAACACCAAAACAAAGACAAGCAAATCCAACACTTTAGCCTGGGGAAACAGCCATCAGGGTGGGAGCCACACAGATTTCAGGGGGGAACCGCATTTCAGGTTAGCCTGGCATGTTATGTGTGATCACCTTATGCAGTTAATTAAAGATTCAGTGTATTGACAAATACAGCCAATAGGTTTGCAGGTCACCACAATGGATCTGGGTGGCTTCTGCATTAACCATTAGAAGGATTTCCTTGTTCCCACATCTTGTGCTCTGGTGTGATAGGTAAGACATCGTGGCCGTCCAGGGTCATCCAAGGGGAGCGGGGTGTAAAAAAGGTCAAGATGGCAACCCACTGCATATTGAAAAGGAGTGGGGCCTCAATCATGCAATGGCGGCTTCCATCACAACTTTTTTGACCCCCCCCCCGTGAATGCCCATGTGGTATGACATCCCTGAAGCAGCTATTTCTCTCTGTTTGCTCTGAGGGACCCCTGTGCATTGGCCTCTCTCCTTTGAGAATGATGGACAAACATGACTTTTAACAGTTGCTGCTGCTTCACATGTGAAGGCGTTCATTTGCAACAGGAAAATGCCACCTGCGCCACCCAGCCCCTTTTCTTACAGCTCCAGTCCCCTGCCTCAAGATCGTGCTCTTAAGATTTGGCAGTGATTATGGCTGAATGATAGTAGCATGATTTAATACTTTCAAAATAAATGTAATAATACAAGAATATGTGTTCAGTTCTTTAAAAAAAAACCTAAAGGCAAACAAATTAAGAAAAAAAGCTAAAAATTATGATGGCACCTATCTGATCAAGATGGTAAGAAAAGGCTACAGTCTTTTAGCATTCTAGCTTAGAAAGGTGAACAAGGGCAAAATATACAGGTAGTCCTCACTTGGCAGCCACAATTGGGACCGGCAACTCCGTCACCTGACTGCGACAGATTTACAATGTCACTTCCCATTTGGTTGTTAAGCAAGTCACTGTGAGTCGTTAAGTGAGACATCACATGACTGCAACTTGCATGCTAGCTAGGGAATTCTGGGAGCTGAAATCCACACATCTTCAAGCTGCCAAGATTGAGTAACACCATCCTAAAGGTATTCCAAATGGGCATTTTTGAGTTGTTTTTTGAGGGGCAACTGAGTGCCTTAAGCTTCCAAGGTACCCATTTTGTCCAAACACCCCTGACCTCCCCCAGAATGATTGAACACATTGATCCACCTACTCTGCAGATGCACTAGACCTACAACAGTAGTGATATAGGGCCACGTGCAGCGTGTGGGCGCACCTACCAGCTCATTTGCAAATCTTCCAATCTTTCGATTGGAGGACACATGGGATTTTAAAAACACGTCATGCCCATTATCCCCAAATTTCTATGATGGGGAGGGGAGCTTACTCATTCACAAAATAGCTGTTTTCTTGGGTTTGGCCAGTCATAAAATGCTCTTTTCTCATCAGGCAAACTGGTGATGTTGCCCCCTCCTGCCCCCCTCCCTGCCCACTTACCTTTTTTCTGCACTGGGGAGCATGGTTCCAAACATCTTATTTTCAAAGGGCTCTTTCTCCCAGTGACACCCACAAGTCCTTGACATGGCAAAAAACTAAGCAATAAAAAAATTTGCTGGCCCCAACTTGCAGTCTCTGTCTTGCCACCATAATACCGGCAAATGTTGTTTGTTAGTTAGTTAGTTAGTTAGTTAGTTAGTTAGTTATTTATTTATTTATTTATATATATATATATATATATATATTTCTAACTTATATCACCGCCCATCTCCCCCCATTCCGGAGGGGACTCTGGGCGGTTATAGTGCACCACAGATATTTATAATGTTTTATTTATTTATTTTATTCAATTTAGATGGCTGCCTATCTCAGACGAAGAGGGCGTGGTGGCTCAGCGGGTAAGACGCCAGGCTTGTTGATCGTGAGATTGCAAGTTCGGATGTTCGAATCCCTAGCCCCACATGATGGAGTGAGCTCCCGCACTCGCCCCAGCTCTTGCCAACCTAGCAATTTGAAAGCATGCAAATGCAAGTAGATGAATAGGTACCACTTCGGTGGGCAGGAAACAGCGTTCCGCGTGCATCATGGCAGCCACATGACCGTGGAAGCATCTTCGGACAACGCTGGCTCTTCGGCTAACAAACAGAGATGAGCACCGGCCCCTAGAGTCGGACACGACTGCACAAATGTGCGGGGGGAACCTTTACCTACCTATCTCAGACAAGTGACTCTGGGTGGCTAACAATACAAATCAGTAGAAAACACCAAAAAGTACAAAATAGACAGACAATTGGCAGCTAAGATAAAAACAACAGAAACAACCATCTCTACAGCATTTAACAGGCTCCAGCTGGCACTCTGACCCCCATACCCAGGAACACAGCCATATCTTCAGGACCTTGTGAAAAGCCAATAGGGTTGTGGCTAATTTGATCTCGCTGCCATGAATCTGGAAGATTCAGTTTGTTCAAGTCAGTTTGTTTAAGAAATAACTAAATGGTCCTGTTCTTATTTACAGCATTTTTGTTGTTGTTGTTCAGTCATTAAGTCGTGTCTGACTCTTTGTGACCCCATGGACCATAGCACGCCAGGCCTTCCTGTCCTCCACTGTCTCCCGGAGTTTGCTCAAGTTCATGTTCATTGCCTCGGTGATGCTATCTAACCATCTCATCCTCTGCCGTCCCCTTCTCCTTTTGCCTTCAGTCTTTCCCAGTGAGTCCTCTCTTCGCATTAGGTGGCCAAAGTATTTGAGCTTCAGCTTCATTTACAGCATACAGAGCACATTAAAGACATGAGTTGGTAGATGGCTTTGTTTCAGTGAATTTTGACAGACGTCTAGGCTAATTTGGCCATCTGTCAAAACTCCCTCTGGTTTTGAGCAAGTGTTTCCATGGGTAATCTAAAATGGAAATTGATTATCAGCTGATAGTTGGACTCAGTTCGGACAGGACAGGAGTTTAGTGCTATTCCGCAAGAATATTCGAAAGGAGCTGGATACTGGTTTAGTGTTATGCTAGAAGAATATTCAGAAGAATATTCAGCTTTTTGAATATTTTTTGAAATGAAAGATGATGTTGGAGGCTGGTGCTTTGTTTTGCAATATTTGAGGGACTGTCTCGTCCCGATAACGTCGTCCCGCCCCACCCGTGCATGCAGAGAGGGCATGCTTCGGACCCCCTTGACAGAATTCCATCTAGCGGGGTCCAGGAGGCGTGCCTTCTCTGCAATAGCGCCCGCCCTATGGAATATCTTGCCCCCGGAGGTGAGACTGGCCCCCTCACTCCTGGCCTTTCGGAAGGCCCTTAAGACCTGGCTCTGCCGCCTGGCCTGGGACGACGGAGGTGGTAGTGCCTTGTGGGGTTGGCTGGCCCCCTAGCACCATGTTCCCATCTTGGACTTTATTTATTTTATGTTTGTTGTGTTTTTAGATACTTTGTACAGTTTTAAATTTTTTAAATTTTATTTGTTGTAACCCGCCCAGAGTCCCTTGCATGGGAGATTGGCGGGGGATAAATTGAACAAACAAACAAACAAACAAGTATAACAATTTCCCATGTTCTACTTATTTTTTTCCCATGTTCTACTTATTTTTAACTAAGACCTTATCAGAACCTGATAAGAGATGAAGGGTGGGGGAGAGGGAGTTGAAACTATCTAAGGCAGAGCTTTCCAAACTTTTCATGTTGGTGACACACTTTTTAGACATCCATCCTTTTGCAACACACACTTACAGCAGGGCACAAGGCAGGCACTAGGACCTGCGGGGAATCCTGGCAGGGCAGGTTTGGAGGCAGCAAGGCACAAGGCAGGCACTAGGACCTGCACGGAATCCTGGCAGGGCTTGGAGGCAGCAGCCATGACACACCCAGACACTGCAGCCGACACACTAACGCAGGGCTTTCCAAAGTTTTCCCCCGGCGACACACCAACCGCTGTTGGTGTGTCGCCATGGGAAAACCCGGAAGTGCCACCGTTGCGGCAGCACACAAAAACCCGGAAGCGCTGCTGCTGCTTTCGGTTTTTGTGTGCCGCCTTGGCTGCGGCGCTTCGCTTTTGGATTTTTGTGTGTCGCCACGGGAAAACCCGGAAGCACCACTGTGACTGCGGTGCTTTTGGATTTTTGCGCGCCGCCGTTGGTGTGTCGCTGCAGGAAAACCCGGAAGCGCTGATGGCCCGGTGGCGCGCCATCAGCGCTTCCGGGTTTTGACGCGACACATCTGGGCCCCGCAGGCGACACACTTTTGTGTCGCGACACACAGTTTGGAAAGCTCTGCACTAACGTGTCCTGACACACAGTTTGGAAAGCTCTGATCTAAGGAAAGGGGAGAGGTCTGAGTTCTTGAAAAACTAGAAGCATGACTTCAATGTTTTTTTTAAATAATTTCATCTTCTGGCAAAAGCAGGCTTCCAAGAGTTTAAAAACATTTAAAAAACATTGAAGTCATGCTTCTAGTTTTTCAAGAACTCAGACCTCTCCCCTTTCCTTAGATAGTTTCAACCCCCTCTCCTCCCCCCCCCCCTTCATCTCTTATCAGGTTCTGCAGGTAACTAATGCAGCTTGAACTCCAACTCCTGGTGTTCTTAATGAACCACAAAAAAGTAAAGGGAAAGAAATTGGAAGAACATTGTGGAAGGACCTGCAAGGTATGAAAACCTTGATTTGTCACAGGTTCAGCAGATGGAAAGTAATGAAAAACAAAGCATGAAGGGTTCTTTGGCATATAGGAGGAATTGAAATTAAAGAACCAATTACTGAGAGATGACGTCGCACATTAAGGAGTTTTGAGCTTTAAAAGAGAGAAGATGCTGCGACCGGGAGGAAGGTTTTGTCAGTTTGCTGGCCGTAAATCACGGTCTGTTCGTTCGCCCGGCGCAATAAGCCAATAACCACGCAGAGCGGGAGAATCAAGGAACGTTTATTCAAGGTACCAGGAATAAGCGGACTTCCCTCCTTTCTTGGAGAAGAAGTGCTTGATCAGACAACAGCCAGCACTTTTATACTTTTGGACAACATTCATCTGATATGGCATACATCCTCCACCTGCTGGGCATGAACCTTAGCCATAGGCAATCCTTATTTGATTAAGATATGCATCCCCTATCAGGCTAGCATGACCTCCTAACCCCTGTGATCAAATGCGAACTTCCCGTCCATCTGGCAAAGGGTACCTTTCCATTTAGCAGCCCTCTTAATCCACTTTTCTGATGTATATCTTTACCTATTTTATTCTTGTCTATTTTACCCTACTTTTAATTGGCATCCTAATTCATTCTTATCTAGCTAACCCTATGCTAACCTATCCTGATCTAATTTATTCTAGCTTTATCTACCTTAGTCTACTTTCCTTAATGAACATCCTGATTTATTCTGCTTTCCAGCCTGGTACAGTGTAAGTTGTTATTATTTCAACCAAATGTGCCCTCTTGACCTTTTCACATAAAAGAATCCAGTTGTTTCCTGCACATACATTGATACAAAGAATCCTCTTGTTTTCTGCACATACATTGATACAAGGATTCAAAGTCAGATAATTCATGCCCCTTTCCCACATATTCAGTTTCTTGCCCCTCAAGTTCACCTCCATTTTTCCCTGCTATCCTCCTTCATCTGACCCCATCTCTGAATAGATCAACCATGGATGGTGAGAGAGAGATATTTCCAGGTGGAATGATTTAGGACAGAGCTTTCCAAACTGTGTGTTGGGACACCTTAGTGTGTCGGCAGCAGTGTCTGGGTGGGTTGCAGCTGCTGCTGCCTCCGAGCCCTGCCAGGATTCCGCGCAGGTCCTAGTGCCTGCCTTGTGCCCTGCTGTCTCCAAACCTCCTGTGATTCCACGCAGGTCCTAGTACCTGCCTTGTGCCCTGCTGTAAGAGTGTGTTGCGAAATGATGCATGTCTAAAAAGTGTGTCACCAACATGAAAAGTTTGGAAAGCTCTGATTTAGGAAGAACTTATGAGACTTTTCTTTTCCCCTATTTTCCCTCCCTCTTCTTTCCTGCCCACTCCCTTCTATAGTATAACAAGTTGCAACCAATGGATGACTTCATGTAAACTTTTTGAGCTTTTAGTGAAGAAAGGAAAGCTTGATTGTGGAAAAGGTTTTGCTCAATGAAGCCAAGCTGTTTTTGGTTTCTATTTCTTAACTGTGGAGTAAAGAAACAAAACTAAAGATTTGGAAAACCATCACTTTTCAGGCAGAGAAAGTCATGTGAGAATCTGAGCCAATTCATTGCCATTTTCTTACTGAAAGACAATTGGGAGAAGTCCTTAATATTTATTTTTATTTATTTATAATTCGATTTATATCACCGCTCCATCTCCCCCAAGGGAGATATACCTGGCACAGTTCACATTGTTCCTTTAATTTGAGTCAATTTTGTGTGGCAGGGATTTCCTGGAAAACCAAGTTATGTCCATCTGCAGCAGTGTTTCTCAATCTCAGCAAGTTTAAAATATGTGGACTTCAGCTTCCAGAATTCCCCAGCCAGCTATGCTGGCTGGGGAGTTCTGGGAATTGAAGTCCACATATCTTAAAGTTGCCAAGGTTGAGAAACACTGATCTAGAGAAACAGCAAAGATAATTTGCTTGTGGGAGTTTTAGAGCAACTTTCAGCAATCTCATCTTCTAGATCAGGGTTCCTAAACTTTGTGCCATCACACCTCCCTTGAGTGTAATCTTAACGTACACACCTCCCCTAAAAATCCAAACACCAGAATGAACACAAATGAACAATGAAAACAATACAATGAAACTTTGGGAAAGGTGAATTTATTCTAACAATGTAACTCAAAGGTTCTTCACGCCTCCCCTGGACTCTGTCTGCATCTCCCCAAGAGAGGTACAGCTCACTGTTTGGGAAACCTGGTTCTGGATGTTGTGACATCAAATTCCATCACTGTAGTTCCAAAGAGCATGCGCAGAGATTACTTTAACCTAGGACAGACATGAAGAGCTCTATCTAACCCTAACCCTCACTCCATTCTAGAAGTGAGGAAGTTGTGGCCCTCCAGATGCAATTCCCAGAATCCCCCTCCATTGGCCATGCTGCTGGAGCTGCTACGGCCCATAGCTCTGGAAGGCCTCCACCTCCCATTCCTGCTGTTGGGATCTTCCCCCAGAACACTGTCTGCCTCCATGTTGTCTTCCCCCAGAACAGGTAAAGGAAGCCCAATTGTTAAAAGGTTACAAAATAGAATGAGTTTGATAATGCCAGAGATTAAGATGGAAAAGGAAGCCCAAATGCTCAAAGGATTCCCTTCCGATTCAACTGGAAAGCTTGGAACACAAAAGGTCAGCTCATTCACAGAACTTAGCCAGCCCATTCAGGTAGACCTCCTTCCCCAGCCAAACAGATCTCCATAATCAAATAACAAAAGATTCCTTCCAAGGTGCACAGTCCAAGTAAGTAGACCAGAGCTTTCCAAACTGTGTGTCGGGACACGTTAGTGTGTCGGCTGCAGTGTCTGGGTGTGTCGCGGCTGCACGCAGGTCCTAGTGCCTGCCTTGTGCCTTGCTGCCTCCAAACCTGCCCTGCCAGGATTCCGCGCAGGTCCTAGTGCCTGCCTTGTGCCCTGCTGTCTCCAAACCTCCTGTGATTCCACGCAGGTCCTAGCACCTGCCTTGTGCCCTGCTGTAAGAGTGTGTTGCGAAATGATGCATGTCTAAAAAGTGTGTCACCAACATGAAAAGTTTGGAAAGCTCTGATTTAGGAAGATCTTATGAGACTTTTCTTTTCCCCTATTTTCCCTCCCTCTTCTTTCCTGCCCACTCCCTTCTATAGTATAACAAGTTGCAACCAATGGATGACTTCATGTAAACTTTTTGAGCTTTTAGTGAAGAAAGGAAAGCTTGATTGTGGAAAAGGTTTTGCTCAATGAAGCCAAGCTGGTTTTGGTTTCTATTTCTTAACTGTGGAGTAAAGAAACAAAACTAAAGATTTGGAAAACCATCACTTTTCAGGCAGAGAAAGTCACGTGAGAATCTGAGCCAATTCATTGCCATTTTCTTACTGAAAGACAATTGGGAGAAGTCCTTAATATTTATTTTTATTTATTTATAATTCGATTTATATCACCGCTCCATCTCCCCCAAGGGAGATATTCCTGGCACAGTTCACATTGTTCCTTTAATTTGAGTCAATTTTGTGTGGCAGGGATTTCCTGGAAAATCAAGTTATGTCCATCTGGAGCAGTGTTTCTCAATCTCAGCAAGTTTAAAATATGTGTAGGGACAGGTTAGTGTGTTGGCTGCAGTGTCTGGGTGTGTCTGGGTGTGTCTCAGCTGCTGCTGCCTCGGAGCCCTGCCAGGATTCCGCACAGGTCCTAGTGCCTGCCTTGTGCCTTGCTGCCTCCAAACCTGCTGTGATGCTGCGCAGGTCCTAGTGCCTGCCTTGTGCCCTGCTGTAAGAGGGTGTCGCGAAATGATGCATGTCTAAAAAGTGTGTCACCAACATGAAAAGTTTGGAAAGCTCTGAAGTAGACAAAGCCACAGCCTGCAGGGAACACACAGGAAACACAACAGCAAGGGGCCCAACCACAGAGCGCCTCCTCTCCGAAATCCAGCAAATTACACTTCTCTCAAGTTCCAGGGGGCGGGAACACCTTTGCATAGCAATGACCAAGCTCTCCTATATAAATGGCCTGTGGGGGAAATACAGGTGTGGCCACCTTCCAACCAGCATACCCTTTACTTTGTACTGTGTATGTGCTGTTGGAAATAAACCAGCAAACCTCTGTTCCAGCAACCGCCCGCGTCTATTCATTCCCGGCTTGGGACGAACCTTGGTAAGATTTCCTTCTAACAATTTAATCCAATCAGCCTTATGCATCAAGCCAAGTTTTAGTGTAGCATGTTGTGTGAATGCAGCATGTACTATCTATCTCACAGGGCCATTCCCGACCTAGTGCCCGCCAGCTGTGGTGGATTCAAGAAGCTTCAATGATAGACGGATCTGGCTTTTGGGTCAGGTCAAGGCCGTCTTGGACACTGGTCTTCCAGGACACAGTCCTGTACGGGTGGTGTTTTCCCAGCAGTAAGTCCCTTACTTCTGAATAGGACTGCACTTTGGGGGTTGCAATGCTGTACATGCTTACCTAGGGGTAACTCCCATTTAAGTCCCTGGGGCTTACACCTGAGTAAAGAAGCCCGTTCCGTGGGCAGCCTGCTCAGGCACAAGCAGAATTTCAGTCCTGCGCACTTTCTTTCCTGAATAAAACAAAACTTCTTCCCAGATTTCACACCTCTTGGCGTCTGCGGGGGATTCGCCCTTCTGCTTAAGTTCTCTTTCTCCGCCGCCGCCGCTCCTTGCTTCCCGTAAATCAATCCCAGGCCAGAGTCACTTTCGGTTTCCATTTCCCCGGCAGGAAGGCTAGAAAGTCTCAGCGGAGGGCGCTCCCTTGAATCATTTCGCGTTGAGAAGCGGCAGCGCATCGCTGAATCAACCCGAAGACTGCGAGCAGCGTGCAGGTGATGGGGAGCAAACATGCCGGGTTTTGGGGGAGAGATGAAGAGAAAGGAGGCTAAAACGGTTCAGAAAGGAGGGCTGGATCTGAGCCACCTCATCTAATCCCATCTCCCGTGTTCAATCAGAGAATACGTTCGTAGCTCTGGATCGCACTACTGTAATGGTTCGGAGTACCTCTCTGGGCAGAGACGCGGCACAGATCCTTCTAGGTGTGCTTGATTTCTAGAGGGGAATCACTAAAAAAAAGATGGCTAAATTAGAAAAAGTACAGCAAATACCATTGCTGCAGCGAGGCGAAGAGGGTTGGTATGAATCATGAGCATCTGTGCCTCCGTTCGATGTTTCTGCATCTTAGGGGTCCAAAATTGCTGGATCTGAAGAATCCAGTTTGTGAGGACTATCATGGATGGGATCTACTGCATCATGCCGGTGATGGAGTAGATCGTGGCGTGCTGAATCACGTGCCTAATCGCAAATGAGCTGACTCAGAATGGTCGCTCTAAGTCCCGTTTTTAGTACATGTATCTCAGCTGGATAATGGCTTTAAAAGTGGCCTGCGGGTGTGGCTGGAAATAACAGTTTTGACTTGAGATAGAAATTGGAGGAAGGAAATGGATTCAACGTGGAAAGGGATTTCTCCTCTCAAATCGTTTCCAGCTTTCCTAAAAATTGGCTAGTACCGTGGTAATTTCTCAGCTCTGTTGTATTCAGTCTAGAATTAATTTGCACTCACCTTGGTGTGTTTATGTGATGCCTATATTTTATTTTCTGTATTTTCTTCCTATTACTGCAGGTTGCAGAATGTCTCAAAAGGAGAAAAAAAAGTAAGTGTGTGTGTGTGTGTGTGTGAAAGAGAGAGAGAGAGAAGGCAGAGAGAAGGCAGGGGGATTGTGGCTGGGGATTATGGAAATGGAAATTCAGCGTAGATGGCAGGCAGATCCATGAGAGTTAGTGTAATGCAATGGTTGAAGCATTGAACTACAGTGGAAGTCTATCAGAATGGCGTATGGAGAAATATGGATGTTACATTATATCCCCATATAGGAGATTTTACATGATGTACTGTACGTGCATGCACTGTATACGTGTATATTAAAGGCAAAACTGAAGTACTTTGGCCACATAATGAGAAGACAGGATACCCTGGAGAAGATGCTGATGCTGGGGAAAGTGGAAGGCAAAAGGAAGAGGGGCCGACCAAGGGCAAGATGGATGGATGATATTCTGGAGGTGACGGACTCGACCGTGGGGGAGCTGGGGGTGGCGACAGCTGACAGGAAGCTCTGGCTTGGGCTGGTCCATGAAGTCACGAAGAGTCGGAAGCGACTGAACAAATAAACAACAACACTGTACATGCACACGCACCTCAGTAGGAGAGGGGAGACCAGGTTCTAGTCTGCCCTCAGGTCACTAGGTAATTTCCGGGCATTCTCTCTCAGCTCAGCCCAGGAAAAAAATTAGGTCTTGTCCTGTGTATAGATGAGCCAGTCGGGTGTAGTGATTAAGGCACCAGGCTAGAAACCGGGAGACTGTGAGTTCTAGTCCCGCCTTAGGCACAAAGCCAGCTGGGTGACTCTCTGGCATATTTTCCTGTTTCTTTTTACCTAATTTCTGCAAGGAGCTTAAAATGCCCAGATGTGGGGGGGCAATGGCTGTACCCCTAAGAGTGGGTAGGGCCAGGATCAACATAAATTGGATTCTAAATTATTTATGTGCATGGATATATATTTTATTAATACATGTTTTTAGCTTGCTTTTTGCTAACAGCAATTTCAAGTCAGGCTAACAATTTGAACTAAATAAAGAGCTAATACAGTTTCTCTCAGTGAATTTAAGAGGGCTGGGCGTGCTTCAGAAGGGATTTTGGCAGGAGGATGTCGCTATTCCTTAAAGCAGCCAAACTCTGTGACCCTAAAAAAAAGAATCTGTTGCTTTAAGGAATCCACTCATTAAACCTGAGTTGATCTTTAAAGCGAAACAACTTTTTTGTTCCGGCTGTTTTAAAGAAGAGCAAAGAAGTTGCCTGCTCCTATAGTATCCAAAACAATGCTTTCCAAACTGCCGCTGTTGGCGACACACCAACGGTGGCAGTGGCGGTGGCGGGTGTGTGCACGGCGGTGGTGTGCACGGCGGTGGCCTCGCTAAAACGTGGAAGCGCTGATGGTACGTTGCTGCCGTCGTCGCCGTGCACACTGCCACCGCATGCCGCTCCGCACATGCCCCCGCTTCGCAACACACTAAACTGTTGCGACACACAGTTTGGAAAGCTATGATCCAAAGCATTTCTTTTTCAGAATGTCCAGCTATAGTATTTAATAGTTTCCTTCCTTCCCATTAAATATTACAGTTTGGCAATATCTTAGAAGGGACAGTGGAGGCCACATCCAAGGGGGATCAGACTGAGATACCCCAACAAACATAGGTCTGTCCTTTGTCTTAGCCTTAGAATCACCTTGTGAGGAGATAGGCTGAGAGAAGTTGTGATGGGCTAAATGTGGCCAGAATATGATTTGTTAATGGCTTAATGTGTTGTATGAATGCAACCATATAAACCAGAGCTGACTGTGAAATATATATGGTGAGCCCAGCCTGCCGTGCTTATTCAGTAAATTGTGATTAAGCAAACTGTGCTTATTGACAAAGCTATTAATTAAAATTTAAATCTACGGGTATTTCTAGACAAGGCTTTAATCATGAATAACCTTCACTTGCTCATAGAATTTTATGGGGTGTTGTATTTGTATCCCTCCTCTGTCTTCTCGCACTTCGGCCCTTTTTTTTAAAGAAGTAACTCTCCCCACCCCCCTTAATCCCTTAGAAACAATGATGGCAAACCTGGGATCCTCAAGATGTTGCTAAACTGCCGGTCCCAGCATCTCCAGTCAGCATCAGCAGTGAAAGATGCTCAGAATGATTGTTCGGCATCCTCTGCAGGTCCACAAATTCCTATTCTTGCATTAGATGGATGGAATAGCTGCACAGTGTATTTGAATTGGCATTGCTAGAAGTTGGCTATTAGAAGCTCCATAGCTCCTCAGTCTTCCAAGGACTGTGTCTTAAGTTTGTCTCTCTTTCAGGAAGGGCTTTCGACAGAAACCTCCACCTATCCTCAAATATTTGCACGGTATCCTTCGCAAATACCCAGATGGAGGGCAGATTTTAAAGGTGGGTTTGTGAGAGTGAAGCACCGGATGTTTTGTCTTTGGAAATGTTGACAGAGGAGTAGACTCTTAGCTGCTTGGTCCGTTTGTTTGTTTATACTTTATTTATTTATTCATCACATTTACAGTATGTAGCCACCCATCTCAAGAATGTGACTCAATATATCTGCAACATATTTTTTTGTAATTGGATGGTTAAATACACCTAAGTGTGTATATGGGTAAGTGCCATATTGCATTTTAATGCAAGAAACATGGTTCCTAATTTTAGAATATTCCACAATTATTTAGCAGCAATATCTTAGAAGCAGTTTTGTTTTCTGTGTGAAAGAAAAGTAGGAAAAATTATCCTTTATATATATTTTAAAAAATCTATCTGAAAAATCATGGCACTTTTTTTATTTGTTAAAATATATGGGGACATAAGTAAATAGGTTGGACTCTTTGGGGGCGTGGTGGCTCAGCGGGTAAGACACCAGGCTTGTCGTTCAGAAGATTGCAAGTTCGGAGGTTCGAATCCCTAGCCCCACATGATGGAGTGAGCTCCCGCACTCGCCCCAGCTCTTGCCAACCTAGCAATTCGAAAGCATGCAAATGCAAGTAGATGAATAGGTACCACTTCGGTGGGTAGGTAACAGCGTTCTGCGCGCGTCATGCGGCCACATGACCGTGGAAGTGTCTTCGGACAACGCTGGCTCTTCAGCTAACAAACGGAGATGAGCACCGGCCCCTAGAGTCGGACACGACTGCACAAATGTGCGGGGGGAACCTTTACCTTTTTTACCTGGACTCTTTGGGAATTACTGCTGAGTAAACATATACTCCCCATTGGGGGAGATGGGCGGTCATATAAATTTAAATAATAAATAAATAAATATAATTATCTCTGTTAGTTTATGTAATATTATGTAATATGTAATATTTCAATTTATTTTTTAAGATTCAGAAACTGTTGAGAGGATTGGTGTAGACATGAAAAGGGGGCAGGCAGAGTCCTGAGAAGGATGCATTCAGGTTTACTGCAGGGATTCTTATGGGATTTTAGAGTTGTGCTGTCCATGCTAACGGGAAATGTTGGCAGCTGCAGTTCCCACCCACAGGTTAGGGCAAGGGTCGGAAATGGCGGCTCGCGAGCCAGATGCAGCTCTTTGGCCCCTTGAGTGTGGCTCTTCCGCAGCTGAACTCACCCCCGCCCCTTCCACGCGATTGGATCCCGCCCCCAAACTCTGATGGCCGGCGCTGGATTGATTGATTCTTCCTCCTCCCGCCCTCGGGAGCCTTCCAACTTTCGCCAGAGTCGGGCAGCGCTTCTTCGAGGTCGGCGGGTGGGGAAGTTGGCTGGTCGCCGCCGCCGCCTCTTCCTCCGCCCGCGTTGCAACAGCCGCCGCCGCCCCCCCGAAGCGCTCGCCAGGCAGGCAGGAGAGCGTCGCCATGCTGGGCGCGCTGCGAGAGGAGACAGCACAGCTGCTGGGCGACTACCTGCAGCACCGGCTGGGGGACGCGGCGCTGCCCCCCAGCCGCACGGCCGAGACGCTGCGGCGGGTGGCCGACGAGCTGGAGAGGTGCAGCGGGACGGGAGCATCGCCGGCGGCCCGCGAGGACCAGCCAGGGAAGGCGTGCGGGCGGAGCTGCCTGCCTGGCACTCGGGCGCTCCGGCTGGGGTGCAGCGGGACGGGAGCTCCGCCCGCGCGCCTTCCCTGGCCGGTCCTCGCGGGCCGATCGCGTGGAAGGCGCGCGGGCGGAGCTGCCTGTCTGGCACTCGGGCGCTCCGGCTGGGGTGCAGTGGGACGGGAGCTCTGCCCGTGCGCCTTCCCTGGCCGGTCCTCACGGGCCGATCGCGTGGAAGGCGCGCGGGCGGAGCTGCCTGTCTGGCACTCGGGCGCTCCGGTAGCGCGGCCCCGCCGCCGCCCTTTCTCTCCGGCTTGGATCCCGGGAAGGCAGCGGGGGGCCTCGTGGAGGGAGGCAAGCAGGCAGGTAAGCGAGGGGGCGGGCGGCCCGGGCCTCCTCCTCCTCCGCCGGCGGGAGAGAAGGTGGAGCGGCTGCCCGCCTGCCTCCGCCCGCCCTGAGGGGACCCACCCGGCGGTGGCGGCGGCTCCCCTGAAGCGCGCCGCTTGTCATCGCCGCCCGCCTCGTTTCCCGCCCCCATCATTTCCTTGGCTCGACGCGGGCGGGCGGAAGCGGCAGCCCCGCCCGCGCCGAGTGGCGGTAGCGCGGCCCCGCCGCCGCCCTTTCTCTCCGGCTTGGATCCCGGGAAGGCAGCGGGGGGCCTCGCGGAGGGAGGCAGGCAGGCAAGCGGGCGGGGCGGGCGGGCGGCCCGGGCCTCAGCCACCGGGCCCGCCCCCCTCGGCGCCTGTGCGGCTCCCCCGCGCCCGCTCCGCCCGGCCAGACATGCCCCGCTCTGCAGGCCGGGCTCGCCGAGGAGGACCCCCGACCCTCCCAAAAAGATTTGCCCTCCCACCCCCCCATAAGCCGTGTGATTGGCTCCCGCCCGCAAACCCCGCCCCCTTCCACGTGATTGGCCCCCACCCGCAAACCCCGCCCCCTTCCACGCGATTGGCCCCCGCCCGCAAACCCCGCCCCCTGGCTCTCGAGCACTTCAAAATGTGCACGAGCATGTCAAAATGGCTCCCGGCATAAAAAGTTTGCCGACCCCTGGGTTAGGGAATCTGGTATTTTTGGAATGGAAGCTATTTGTGTTAGGTATATTTTTATATTTACACATATAGTCATATGAATAACGTACAGGTAGACCTCGCTTACTGACTGCCTCATTCAGCGACTGTTCAAAGTTATGACAGTGCTGAAAAAATAACTTTACAACCAATGCCCACATTTACGATCTTCACAGCATCCCTCAGTCACGTGATCGCCATTAATGTTAGTATGCATTGTCCTGTCCCTTATTTGTTTTTCTTTTTTCTTCCTCCTTGCAGAGTGGAAAGATTGGAGAGGAAGGGATTACAAGAGAGTAAGCAGGCACACAATGGGGAATACACCGGGCTGTTTGCATAGCCCTGCGCACCACCATATTGCTTTTGATGTGTATTCCCCATTGTGTGCCTGCTTACTCTCTTGTAATCCCTTCCTCTCCAAAGAATGTAAATACAAGCATTAATTCCCTTCTTGCTGATCATCCCAGCACCCAGCATTCCAAAGGGCAGGGGAGTGGGGAAAAGGAAAGCCCAGTTGCAGTCACGTGATTTCCCACTTAGCGACTTCACGTAATGACAGAGCTGCCAGTCCCAGTTGTGGTCACTAAACAAGGACTACCGATAGATAGATAGATAGATAGATAGATAGATAGATAGATAGATAAATTGAAAGCAAGCGTGTATGTATATGTGTGTGTGCAAGCAAGCTAGCTATATATATGAAAGCAAGCTATATATATGGAAGTCTGTAGCTTGAATCATGTCAACTGGATTTCTATTTTCTTAGTGGAAACGTTTCGCTCCTTATCCAAGGAGCTTCTTCAGTCTGAGCAAAGTTGGTAAGGGAATCCAGTTGACATGATTCAAGCTACAGACAATTCCACCTGGATGACTGAGAACCTTCATAGACATATATATGGAAGCTAGCTAGCTTGGAAGGGAAGTCCTGGGACCCTTTAGGAGAATGGGGAGGGATATCTAGCACTTCACATCAGATAAGTTTTGAAGGGATGGTGTATACCAGTGCTTTCCAAACGGGGGGGTGCGCGGCGGCGGTGTGCATGGCAACGGCAGCCTCATGTTTTCCGCTAAAACGCAGAAGCACTGATGGCATGCCGCTGCCACCACCGCCATGCACACCGCCGCCGCTTCCAGGTTGTATTGTGACACACTAAACTGTGTGTTGCGACACACTAAAGTGTTGCGACACAGTTTGGAAAGCTATGGTGTATACCAGAGCTTTCCAAACTCTTGTGTCGCGACACAAAAGTGTGTCACCACACACAGTCTGGTGTGTCGCCACACAACCTGGAAGCGCTGATCATCGCTTCCGGGTTTTCCCGCAGCGACACACCAACGGCAGCGCGCAAAAACTGAAAGCGGCAGCAGCGCTTCCGGGTTTTTGCGTGCTGCCGCAACGGCGGCACTTCCGGGTTTTCCCGCGGCGACACACCAACGACGGTTGGTGTGTCGCCGCGGGAAAACTTTGGAAAGCCCTGGTGTATACAGTACGTAAAGACACAGTTTAATGTTTACTGGCTTCAGTTTCTACCTGAATCTGTTCTCTGATTCTTCCTGAAGGAGCTGATCCAGAATGCAGACGATGCGGGTGCTGAAGAGGTGATTTTACTCTACGATGAACGAAGTTTTGGAACACAACGCCTTTTCTCTGATGGACTGGCAAGCACCCAAGGTATAGAGCAGAACCTATGGAGGGCTGGAAGCTGTTCAGCTTAACCGAGAAATAATTCCAGCTGCCAAGTGTGGGGTGGGGTCCTGATTGTAGAGATCTGTGTTGTGTTGCTTGGGATGCAAAATCCTGCCACAAATGCCCATGATCCATATTTAACTGATAGAAGGAAAACTTGGTATCTTGTAGCAAAGGAACATTATTGTTATTGTGGGATTTAAGGAACAGTCTTCCATTTCTATTAGGTGTACATCGGATGGCAGGGGCCCCCAAACTTTGCAGGCAGCAGGGGCTGTTGCACATTTAATTTGATGTTACCCCCCTTCTTATAGATAGATAAAGAAATTAAAGGAAGGTTTTAAAAGCCCCAAATTTTATGAGTTCTCACATGAAAATGCCGAATTCCTAGGTTGGATTTCTTGGGTTATTTCTATCAGGTTCCTCACAGAATGGACATCCCTGATTTAAGATGCCTTGGATCACCCCATTATGTCGTGTCCCCCCCCCTTTTTTTTTGAGTTAGTCTTGACTCCTGGAACTACATGGACAGGTCTCTGCAGTTTTCTCAGCAGTATTTTTTCCAGAAGCCATTTGCCATTGTCTCCTTAACTGCCACACCAGGCTGGCTCTGCTAATATAATCTACATCCAAATAAGCTTTGGTGAACTCGGTATGTTTGACCTTAGATCAGCTTGTAAAATGGACCAAGCATTTGTTTACCAATGGCTGTTCTTCTTGCTTTGGGCCCTCCTTCTGCAGCCCTGGTGCCAATCAGGCATCGATGCAGCACTGAGATACTTCCTGTTGCTCTTGGGCAGACAAATAGATTTTTTTTCCTATTCACACCTCAAATGCCGAAACATTAGTCTTGTGATTTGCATCACTGCAGCTCAAGGGAGTTTGGGGAGTAGGTGGTTTTTCCATTTGCAGGAACGCTTTCTTCACTCTACCCTCCGAACACTGGCTTCATAAGTAGCCTTGTCAGTAAATCCCCCTAGAACACGGCCACATGGCAGCAGGAAAGAGTAGTTATGCACTGCAGGAGCTGGCAGAAAAGTAGGCTGGCCTAAAGTGCGTTTATCCCAAACCATATTCTCCAACCCTCCAACCCTCATTCTGCCTACGCAGTGAAGCCAACTAGGGGTTCTCTCCTCAGATGCAGGAAGGGGAGGGGAGGCAGGGTGGGAAATACCTCCTTCGGTATCCGTTACTGGTCACAGAAGACCTGTGGATCGTCTGCCAGTTCTCTGACTCCACCAAGTTGGTGAGATGAGAGGTCTGTCTAGCCCCAAAGGAATCATTCTCTGCTCACTCCTCCTGCCACTCACGGTCAGTTTTCCATTCCCGCAGAGCGGTCGCTCCATGGGATCAGGGAACTGGCCACAAAGGAGCCATTCTCCCCTGTGGGGAGAAAAAACGGGGAAGCAGGGGGTTTGGTGCCGGTTCTTCCAAAAGACCAGCTCCTCCACACCCAATGTAGAGGTAGCTGAAGAGCTGCTGTTCCCTGTTTCACTTCCCAGTGGGATGGAAGTAGGTCTGCAGCAGGTAGCCCCACAAAAAAGCTGCCCATAGCTTCAGCAGCAGGACTGCAGAATGGGGCTGTTGGAGGCTAACGGTAATCCTGAGTTAACAGGTTGGGTCCACGAATCCAGTTTTGGTATAGGTAGTCCTCACTTAACATCCACTCGTTCAGCGACTGTTTGAACGTACGATGGCGCTGAATTAGTGTACTTAAGACCGGTCCTCAAAGTTCAGACATTGCAGTGCCCTGCGGTCACATGATTGTGATCCAGGAGCTTGGCAACTGGCCCGGATTTCCGACCATTGCAGCTTCCCGTGGTCATGTGATTGTGATTTGCAACCTTCCCTGCTGGCTTCCCACAAGCAAAGTAGATGGCAGGAAGTCGTAAGTCGTGATCACGTGAGGTCCTTGCTTAACAACCCACATGGTCCTCACTTAATGATGGCAGCCGGGGACTGCCGGAACTGCCGTCACTAAGTGGAGCGGTCACGTGACGTTGCACTTTACGGCTGCCTTGTTTAGCGAAATTCCGGTCCCAATTAAGTGAGGACTACCTGTATCGGCACTGCATCCTTCCCAGCCTTTGATCCTTGTAATTGTTCATGAGGACAGAGTCACTGAGGCTCTGCGCTACAACCTAAAACCATGGTTGCAGCTGTGGGGATATGTAATGGAATGTAGAGTTGACCTTGGGTATAAGGATAGGCTGATCATACGTCCCGTTTTGAACGGAACAGTCCCGTTTTTTTAGCATTTTTCAACCGTCCCGTCGTTTTCATAAAAATCTCAATTTTGTCCCGTTTTTCAAACCCGGCGGGAATGGCACGGAAGGGGGATCCGAGCCGGAGCGCAGACTGGGGGTGGGGTTTTTAGGCAGGAGCCAATCATGCTGACCGGGGGGGCGGGGTTTGCATGCAGGAGCCAATTGTGTGGACCGGTGGGGGGCGGGGTTTGCAGACAGGAGCCAATCGCACAGACTGGGGGCAGGGTTTGCAGGCGGGAGCCAATCGTGCGGACTGGGGGGCAGGGACCCGTCTTTTTCATGAATACGGAATATTACATAAGACCCCGTCCCGTTTTGCCATCCTGAAATATGGTCAGCCTACATAAGGAAGAACAGAAAAGATTGCAAGTCCTGAGGAAAAGGGGAATGTAGAAAGAAGCTCAAAATAACCATGTCTTGATGTTGTTTATTATAAAAGGAGACAGAGAGAAACTTGGATAAGCTTTCAAGAGTCTGTCATTCTACCTTATTACAATATAGCAGTGCTTTCCAAAGTACCGCCGTTGGCGACACACCAACGGCGGCGCGGGTGCACACGGTGGGGGCGCGCACGGCGGCGTGCATGGTGGCAGCAGCGGGGGCCTTGTGTTTCATGCTAAAACCTGGAAGCGCTGAGGGCGCGTCACCGCCACCCCATGCACCGCAGCCGCACGCATCACCACAGGGGTGGCGGTGACGTGCCATCAGCACTTCCGGGTTTTGTCACGACACACAGTTTGGAAAGCTATGCAATATAGAGTGTTCCTAAAATCCCTGCCCTGCCTATTTCTTGACCTGTCCTGCCTCGAAGGGCTGACAAGATACCACCAGGCTACAAAAGTGGGGTTGTATCATTATCTCAGCTATCAGTGGGAATTTATAGGCAGGAAGAATAATGTATTGGGAGCTAGGCAGCCTTCTCACAGCAACCACTCAGACCTTTTGCAAAATGGTCAAACAGCACATCCTGAAAACACGGGTGTGTGTGCAGCAGCAGTTAGAGGGGGTTTGTTATTCCAGGAGCTGCTGTAGTTCAGGGGGTGGAGCCTTGACTGAATGACAGTTTGTGTTCTCCTGTGATTGGTTGGAGGGAGCACTGGCTGACCCATGGTATTCCCTGCAGACTCCCAGCATTCAGAGGTTGGCAGAAGTGAAGAGGTGTGCATGGGGCAGAGGGACCAGGGAGTGGTAAAGGTGGGCTGGGAAAATGTCCTTTGCAGGAGGAATGCTACAAGGAATCATATGTAAAAAAAGGGATACAGGTAGTCCTTGCTTAATGACCACAATTGGGACTGGGATTTTGGTTGCTAAGCGAAGCAGTCATTAAGCGAATCCGACCCAGTTTTTGGCAGTGGTTGTTAAGCGAATCACCATGGGTGTTGAGTGAATCACGTGGTTGTTAAGCGAATCACGCGGTTCCCCATTGATTTTGCTTGTCAGAAGCCGGCCGAGAAGGTTGAAAATGGCAATCGCGTGACCACAGGACGCTGCAACAGTCATAAGTGTGAGGACTGGTCTTAAGTCGTTTTTTTCAGCACCGTTGTTAAGTCTGAACCATCACTAAACAAATGGTTGTTAAGTGAGGACTACCTGTATATGTAAGTCCATGTTTCTCTCTCATAGGACCTGCACTTCTGGCTTACAATAATGGCATTTTCTCTGAGGCTGACTGGGAAGGGATCAGAAGTCCTGGAATCAGTCATAAGGAAGATGATCCATCTACTGTTGGTCAATTTGGCTTAGGGTTTAATTCAGTCTACCATATTACTGGTGAGTAGCTCTGCACAGCTTGATTTAGGAAAGGGCAAATTTCAAATCCGGGGGACATTTCTGAAAGCATTTCCTGTGCATAGTTTCCCCTTCTACCACCACTGCAAAAATTCTTAAGGGTTTTGGGAAAATGCAGTTCTGTGCTTTGTATACTGTATATAAAATCCAGCAAGACTAATTCCCAGTATTTTAGATGGGGGGGGGTGTTGCTTTTTTGTCAAAAATGTCCTAGTGTTTAGGTTCACACGTTGCATTAGGTCAAAACCAAACAAATCACATTGTGCTGTCTGATTTATAAACTGGTTTATGACTTATCGAATTGTGCAAATCCAGCCAATTGTAGCTTACTGTGAATGAAATAGCCACAGTTTAGTGCAATAAGGTTTGCACAGGGTACTAAGCCATAATGTGATTTACCAGCTGTTAGGACCTAATGTGATATGTGTACATGCAGTAGAGCAGAGCTTTCCAAACTTTTCATGTTGGTGACACACTTTTTAGACATGCATCATTTCGTGACACGTTCTTACAGCAGGGCACAAGGCAGGCACTAAGACCTGCGCTGAATCACAGCAGGTTTAGAGGCAGCAAGGCACAAGGCAGGCACTAGGACCTGCGCGGAATCCTGGCAGGGCAGGTTTGGAGGCAGCAAGGCACAAGGCAGGCACTAGGACCTGCGCGGAATCCTGGCAGGGCTCGGAGGCAGCAAGGCACAAGGCAGGCACTAGGACCTGTGCGGAATCACAGCAGGTTTGGAGGCAGCAAGGCACAAGGCAGGCACTAGGACCTGCACGGAATCACAGCAGGTTTGGAGGCAGCAAGGCACAAGGCAGGCACTAGGACCTGCACAGAATCACAGCAGGTTTGGAGGCAGCAGGGCACAAGGCAGGCACTAGGACCTGCACGGAATCACAGCAGGTTTAGAGGCAGCAAGGCACAAGGCAGGCACTAGGACCTGTACGGAATCCTGGCAGGGCAGGTTTGGAGGCAGCCAGGCACAAGGCAGGCACTAGGACCTGCATGGAATCCTGGCAGGGCTCGGAGGCAGCAAGGCACAAGGCAGGCACTAGGACCTGCGCGGAATCACAGAAGGTTTGGAGGCAGCAGGGCACATGGCAGGCAGTAGAACCTGTGTGGAAGCCAGGAGGCAGCAGCAGCCATTACACATCCAGAGACTGCAGCCGACACACTAACGTGTCCCGACACAGTTTGGAAAGCTCTGCAGTAGAGTGAAGACACACTACAGCAGTGTTTCTCAAACTCAGCAACTTTAAGCCATGTGGACTTTAACTCTCAGAATTCCCCGGCCAGCATGTTGGCTGGGGAATTCTAGGAATTGAAGTCCACACGGCTTAAAGTTGCTGAGGTTGAGAAACACTGCCCTAGATTGAAATTCAACTCTAGGGAGTGCATATGCTGTTTTCTTAGCAATGATCCAGTGATGGTTGGCCTTTGCCCTTTCCTGCCCTTTTCAACTTTTTCTTATACAATTTTGTCCTGCTGCAATCGCTTGACTCCTCGTGGGTTACAATGCCTTGTTACCTAGCCTACAACGTTAATATTGCCGGGTGGTCTCCAGCCCAAGTATTAATCAGATACAACACTGTTAGGTTCCAGGTTAAACAACACAGGGCAGTTGCTGCCACCTACTAATACAGACCGAAATAAGAAAGAGGGAAAGTAATTGAAGTAGGAGTGTCTGTCCCATGTTTGTGAAGCTATATTTCTTTCCTTCTCATCCTCCAGATTTTCCATCAATTCTGTCTGGCGAATTTTTGGGAGTGCTGGACACACAGCAGGCAGCATTAGAGGAAGGAGGCCAGCTGTGGGGCATAGAGGAATGGGAGGAGGCCTCTGATCAATTCCAGCCATTCTGGGCAACACTGAAATCACTTGGCAAACCTTGCCCAGCAGCCAAGGGCCACTTCCCTGGCACCCTCTTTCGCTTTCCTATTCGGCAGAGCCCCTCCAAGATCTCAGACAACCTCTACAGTCCAGAACGGGTGCAGCAACTTCTGCATGCATTCTTAAACGATGCCCCCATTAGCTTGCTGTTTCTCAGGAACATTCGGAAACTGACCCTGGGCCTTGTTGGGTCTGATGGTGCCATCAATGAGCTGCTGAAGGCTGAGGTCTCGACTTGTCCATTTTCTGAGTCAAATGCTGTTCAAGACACGCCAAAGGCTACAGAAGCATCCCTGAACCATGGTAGAAACGGAAGGATCTCGGAGATGTTTGCTGATGATAGTCTTGGCGCCATGTTGGAGATGAATGCCTGCATCAAAACACTTGCTCTACAAGGCACGGGGATTGGTAAAGCCACCAGCTGTGAGTGGATCACGTTGTCAGCAGAAGCAAAAAAAGTTGCCTTCCCAGGACTGTGGGATCTTGCCGAGAAGGTGAGATCCAGACCAGCATTATCCTTGGCCTACTGTTTGCAAGACAGATGCACTGGCCGTCTTAGCTGCGTCTTACCTCTCCCGGCCACAGAGGAAAATATCACTGGGTTGCCACTACACCTCAGTGCTCCTTTTCAACTCACTGATGACAGAAGGCACGTCCAGTGGTCTGAAGAGGGGTCCCAGGCACGGGGGGCTGATGGCCGTTGGAACCACTTACTTATGGAGGAGATCCTGCCTGTGGCTTATTGCCAAATCGTGGTGCTGGCCTCTTCCTATCCGGGTGACCCATATGGGGCGTGGCCAGACCCAGATCATAGCCAGCAACTCCGGTACAAGCCTTTAGTAACTCAGATATGCCAGAGGCTAAGGAACATGAAACTCTTGGTGAGGGTTGGAGAAGGGGACCCTCGCTTGCTCCACCCTTCTGAAGCCATCCTTTTGCCAAGGCCAGTCCTGGATAAGCCTATAGGTCTGGTGCTGGAGAAGGCCCTCCTCCTGGCAGGATCACCACTGGCAGCGGCCCCTCCCCATGTGCGTCAAGCCTTGGTATTGGGTGGGACAGCAGTGCAGGAGGCCACAGCCAAGTTCGTGGGAGGGACTCTGCGAAGAGCTGCCAAAGTCTGGAACGGGCTCGCTGTGTCTGAGAAAAGATTGCTGCTGGGATATTTGGCTGGAGATGGATGTTACCTGGAACTGAAGGATCTGCCACTGCTTCCAACAGCCAATGAGCGCTACACCTGCTTTGGAGATGCTGGAGAGACTGTGTTTGTTGAGACTCCTGACTTTCCCAGGTGAGAAGCCTCCCTCCGTGCTATCCCCCAAATGGTCTTAATTCTCATTCATTCATTCATTCATTCATTTCCTATCCCACCTTTATTATTTTTATAAATAACTCAAGGCGGGGAACGTACCTAATACTCCTTCCTCCTCCTGTTCTCCCCACAACAACAACCCTGTGAGGTGAGTTGGGCTGAGAGAGAGTGACTGGCCCAAGGTCACCCAGCCGGCTTTCATGCCTAAGGAGGGACTAGAACTCCCAGTCTCCTGGTTTGCCATTGGCTCCTTCCTAGGGCTGAAAGACAGGGACTGGCCCAAGGTCACCCAGCCGGCTTTCATGCCTAAGGAGGGACTAGAACTCCCAGTCTCCTGGTTTGCCTTTGGCTCCTTCCTAGGGCTGAGAGACAGGGACTGGCCCAAGGTCACCCAGCCGGCTTTCATGCCTAAGGAGGGACTAGAACTCCCAGTCTCCTGGTTTGCCATTGGCTCCTTCCTAGGGCTGAGAGACAGGGACTGGCCCAAGGTCACCCAGCCGGCTTTCATGCCTAAGGCGGGACTAGAACTCTCAGTCTCCTGGTTTCTAGCCCAGCACCTTAACCACTAGACCAAACTGGCTCTCCTTCTCCTCCTTCCTCCTTCAGCACACTGTAGTTCCTGATTTGGTTATCTGAATCAAGTCAGACATGAATCAGATTTAACACGTAGAAGTTCAAAATGTTTTAAGAATGAATGGAAGCAGAACTTTACTCATTTGTTCTAGAGCAGCTGTAGCTCAGTGTGAAGAGATGCATTTAGAGGTGACAAACTCTAAATCTTTTAGTGCAGAGCTTTCCAAACTTTTCATGTTGGTGACACACTTTGTAGACATGCATCATTTCACGACACACTCTTACAGCAGGGCATCATTTTGCGACACACCCTTACAGCAGGACACAAGGCAGGCACTAGGACCTGCGCAGAATCCTGGCAGGGCTCGGAGGCAGCAGCAGCTGCGACACACCCAGACACTGCAGCTGACACACTATAACGTGTCCCGACACACAGTTTGGAATGCTCTGTTTTAGTGAATGCACCATTATTTCCTTCAATACCTTATGTCAGAGCTTTCCAAACTGCGTGTCGGGACACGTTAGTGTGTCGGCTGCAGTGTCTGGGTGTGTCGCAGCTGCTGTTGCCTCCGAGCCCTGCCAGGGTTCCACGCAGGTCCTAGTGCCTGCCTTGTGCCTTACTGCCTCCAAACCTGCTGTGATTCCACGCACGTCCTAGTGCCTGCCTTGTGCCCTGCTGCCTCCAAACCTGTCCTGCCAGGATTCCGTGCAGGTCCCAGTGCCTGCCTTGTGCCCTGCTGTAAGAGTGTGTCGTGAAATGATGCATTTCTAAAAAGTGTGTCACCAACATGAAAAGTTTGGAAAGCTCTGCCTTATGTTCTAGGCAAAGACAATTAAATGGAAAGCTGTAGAACACAGTTGCATCACTTTTTAGTTTGTAAGTGTGCTGCTAGGCCCCAGATAGTCCAGGCAGGATACTTAAAAAGCTGGCTTGTTGCAGCCATTGGAAAATGCACCTGTTTGCCTAGAAAAAGATGAAGATACCATCCAGGGCAACAGACATCATCCAGGGGGTGGCAGTTGGAGCAGGTGGCAAGGATTAACCTTGCCAGTTAGGTAAATAAGCCAGATTGCCTTAATGGTTAATGGGCCTGTGTAGTATTTACAACCTTAAAATGTATAGGTCCCATTTCCTTGATGGGTCCCATTTCTCTTGGTTTTGCAGAATTCTTTTGCCTGGTTTGGCTCACCAATTTCTGCCCAAAGATCTAGACCCTGTTCTACTGAACCATTTGCAAGCAATTGCCAAAAAAGGTAAGTTGTTACCTTTCCCCTATGTGTGCCTCTCAGGCGTGGGTGTGTAGTGGGCTGTGAGAATAACCTTGAGGAACAGGAAGAAGAGCCACAACACAAACAATGATACCGTTGTCTTGGTAGTGGCTCTTCTTCCTGTTCCTCAAGGTTGTTCTCACAGCCCACTACAGGGTGGTTGGGTGCAGCCTTATCCAATTGACTGCAACTCCCACCATCTCAGTTGGATATGGGTTGGAGAGGATGGAGTTAATTGAATATATCTGAAGGACAACAATATGAATGGTTCTTAGCAGTTCCATGTGGACCCAAGGCAGCCAGCTGCCCTGTGAGACGGACAGACTGGAAGGTACTGTGCCCTAGAAGAATGACAAGGAGCCTTTCCACATTGCAACTCCTGCTCAGTGTAGGATATACGTGACTGGCTCGTGCAGTTGAAAGCAGGAAGTCATTCTCCTCCTTGCTGTTTTTAATTCGTGGTTTTGCAAGGCAGAGGGTATGATGAGGATCTGTTCTCCCAGGATTCAGGATTCTCTTCCAATGGAAAACAAAGGGCAAATGCAACTTCCTCCTGAAAGAAGGGAAAGACCCTCTTTTTGGCCATTGTAGAGCGAGCTAGACATTTTGACTTGTTGCAACGAACTGCCATCAGAGATCCTTCAAGTATGTGAGAGTGCCAGATCTGCCTTGGGTCAGGCATCGAGTGTTCCCTGCATGTAATGCATGCTACTCCCTGCAAAGTCAGAAAGTGAGCTTCCCAACCAAATGGTGTTTTGAACCTAAAAAATCTCTTTGGTTTCAGTTTCACATTCCAACCACACATCCATTTTTTTCTCATTAGAATCATTAGCTCCAAAGTTCCAATTAGCTGGAGCAATTCTGTGATCTCAGACTATTCGCAGTCCTCTGTGATGCAGCCTTTAGCCCAGACCCAAAAATACTTCTGTAACTAACTACTTAACTCCAACAGAGATGTGCAAATATTGGTTTTTGATCCCTGTGTCTCTCTAGGGTTGTTCAAAAACTTGGTCTCCTTGAATCAAGCCGCCATTGAACAGAAACTTCCTGGAGCTCTCCCAAGAGACTGGATAAGCAGCAAACCTGTCCCTGTTACTTGGAGCCCAAATGCGTACCCCAGCCAACCTCCCCTTGAGTGGCTTTCCGCTTTCTGGACTTTTCTGACACACCGTGCTTCTTCCCTGGAGCCCTTCGAGGGATGCCCGGTAATACCACTGACTCCTCTGCACAATTCTCTCAATGGCATTCAATTGGCCCGGCTTTTGCCTCGGCCCACCCTCATGTTCCAGAGGCGTGATGGGCGATCCTTGCCAGATGCAGTGGCTAGCATTCTGAAAGTGTTGGGCTGCACCATGATCCAGAGCTGGGAGTCAAATTGGTCCCACCACCAACTGAAAGAATACATTCTGGAACCCACACCTAGCAATGTCCTGCAAGCTTTTGCCTATTTGGGGGTAGCAGATGTGGCCAGCCGCCTGACGTCTCTGCCGACCTGCCAGATTGAAAGTTTGAGTGCTTTTCTCTCAACGGCTGCATCATTCTCTCAAAAAGACATTGGAGTCCTCGCTGAATTGCCGCTGTTCTTCAAGATGCCTTCTCTCCTTCCACCTTCCATGCCTGGCTTGGTATCCGCCCAGAACCATTTGGCTATGGAAAGGACTTTGGTCCCACCGGTGCCTACAGATCTCTTGACTGCAGAGCCCGTGCTCTTGTGTCGCAACGAAGCTGAACGAAGCTTGCTTTTCAAACTCCGTGGAAAGCTGCTGGGGACGCCGGACCTATGCCTGCTGTGCGTCCGAGCAATGAAGAAGGGGTGGTATGCCAGTCGCGTTGAGGACGCCAAGCAACTCATGTTGTGGTTATTGCACAATGGAGACACTCTCTTTAGCCAGAGCCGAGAATTGCAAGCTTTATGCCGTGATCTTCCATTTGTGGATTGCGGAGCAACGGAACTGTTCCAGCCCTGTCGTCTCTATGACCCAGAGAACCACACGTTGCTGGCCTTACTAAGACCGAGCCACTTTCCCATAGGGCCCTTTCGAGAGCCAGCAGTGTTGCGAATCCTTCGCATTCTGGGTCTGAAATCTGATCTTAGTGCTGTCTCTCCAGCAGATGCAATAACCGCTGCAAAGGAAGTGAATTTGAGTAAAGCGGCAACTGCCCATGCCAAATCCCAGGCGCTTATCCAGGTTTGCAATACGAGTCCTCTCCTGTCACACATGTCTCCCGAGGAGCTGAAGCAGCTGAGGTCCCTGCCCTGGGTCCCTGCCACCAATTCCTCTAGGCTTGGGCCAGCCGGCGCCTTCCTGGCCCCTGAATCCACACGCTCAGAGAGGTATGCAGGTCTTGTAGGACTGGCCATGGGGCTGACAAATGCCTTTTGTCCCCATGCTGCAGAAAAACTGGGTCTGGAATGCTCGCCCCCTCCAGAGAAGGTGACTGAACACTTAGCTGGCCTGGCACAAGCCTATTGCTCCAGACAGATGCCAGTGTTAACTGCAAGGTTGTGTAGCGTCTATGAACACATGCAACAGCATCTCACTGATTTCCAGCATCCACCCACTTGCCCTTCAGTGTGGAATGGGAATGGCTTCTCGTGGCCAGCAGATGTGGTGCTATCCTATCCTAATGACTTGGACCTTGCGCTCCTGATACCACGAGTGCCCCTGGACTTCCAACAGTACAGGCAGCTTTTTGCAGCATGGGGTGTCCAGCAGTCACCCAAAGAAGAAGATGTATGCCAGGCCCTTCGTAAGTTGGCACATCAGATCAACTTCAGACCAAAAGGGGGTACGCAGGCTGAATTACTGCTCTTCGTAGCTGCCTTGGACTGGCTCGGCACTCTAGGTTACCATGGGGAAAAGGAAATGCTTGTACCTGTGCGGATTGTAGGATTGGCTGGTTTTGCTCTACGCCCTGCCAGTTCAGCACTGTATTGTGACATGGATCGTTCCCGTCTTGCTGATCTGGGTGGGGACCTGCCCATTTTGGTGCATGAAGCTGTTTCTCCTGCCACAGCTGCTTGCCTCGGGGTGGAGATGCTGAGTGCCCGGTTGTCAGGCTTAGAACTGTTTGAGGCTTGGGGACCTTCAGAGCCCGTCACTGTCCGGATCCGTAACATTCTTCGCGAGTACAGCCAGGATGCCGATGTGTTTCAGGAACTGCTGCAAAATGCTGAGGATGCTGGCGCTCAGACCTGCCGCTTCTTAATAGACCTCCGGCAGCACGATACTACTGAAGGACTCCTGGATCCTCGCATGGCTGCCTGCCAAGGCCCGGCCCTTTGGGCCCAGAACGATGCACTGTTTACCGAGGCAGATTTCTCCAACGTCACCCAGTTAGGTGCAGCTACCAAGGAGCACCAGGAGAACAAGATTGGTCATTTTGGCCTAGGTTTCTGCACTGTCTACCATATGACTGATGTGCCTTTCCTTCTCAGTGGTCACACCATCCTCATCTTTGACCCCAACATCACCCATCTCCAAAAGCATATCCGTGACTCAGCCCGACCAGGCGTCCGTTTGAATTTGACCTCCAAGGTCGCCACTGCCTTTCCAGAGCAATTTTGGCCCTTCAGAGGGATCTTTGGATGTCGGGTTGGGGAGTACTACCAAGGCACTCTGATGCGTTTGCCCTTCCGCACTGAACAGGAGGCGAAAGAATCTCAGATCTGCCCTGAGCCCTTTGGACCCAGCCGAATCAAAGGACTGGAAGCTGGTTTCAAGGAGATGTACCAGTACCTGCTGATCTTCCTACACCATGTCCAGGCGGTATCGCTGTCCCACCTCTCAAGGGTTTCCAGTTCTCCAGAAGGTGCCCAGCCGCTGGCCACAGTAAACAGAGAAGTGCTGGATGAGGCGGGCTTTCCCCTTATACGGTTGATATCAACATGGCAGTCGGCTGTGGCTACTCACCATTTCCTGCTACATTCATGCTCAGCTAATGGAGAAGCCAAGGAGCTGTTCAGAAAGGGAAGAAAAAGAGGTGTCCGTTTCTTGCCTCCTTCTGCTAGCGTAGCCTTGCCGCTCCGCCCTAGTGCCACCACTGGACGATGGCTCCCAGATAGAAGTGGTTTTAAAGGCCGTGTCTTTTGCTCCTTACCTCTTCCCATTGAATCAGGCCTCCCATTGCATCTCACAGCAGCCTTCGCTGTGCTTAGTAATCGCAAAGGACTCTGGGATACTACAGAAAAGGGCCAGTGGAATCTAGCACTCCTACGAGATTCGGTGATGGCTGCATGGCTTGGGGCACTAACTCGGCTCCGAGACATGTACAAAGAGCAGCTGCTGGAGGACTACAAGTACTATGATTTTTGGCCTGATGTCTACAGTATCAAGTATCCTTTCAATGAAGCAGCCAAAGCCTTCTACCAAGCACTAATCGATGGAGTAAATGGGGAGCAGCCAGTTCTCTTCTCTGATGGACAGAAATGGTGCCCGCATCGTTGTGTTTGCATCCTGGATGACGATATCATTTGTGAGAAGCAACTGAGTTCTATAGCAGCGAGAGTCTTCTCGTTACTCTTACCAGAACCGCAGATTGCAGTTTCTCTTCCAGACTGGGTGAAAATGAGCTTCAAAACATGTACCCCAAGAAACAACTCGGTGCTAAACACTTACCACTGGGCACGGTTCCTTCAGGAGCTGGTTTTACCCAATCTTACTAAGCTTGCGGTGCCTGATCGTGATGCCCTGATTCTTCGTGCCCTAGATATGAATGATGCCAGTGTGAATGAGCTTCTGAAATCCCTTCCTTGCATCCCTGCTACTCCAAATGAAATGCTGAAAACTATTGAAGACCTTGTACATCCGGGGGGGCGTGTTGCACCTCTATACAGTCCTCAAGATGGCTGCTTCCCTATGGGTGAAAAGTTTCTGAAGCCAGAGAGGCTGTTGCGCTTGGAATGTCTTGGCATGACCAAACATAGGGTGGCAATGGAAGAACTGATAAGCCGAGCCCGAACTGTCGCAGCTTTGTGGCATCAGGACCGCAACAAAGCATGCCAGAGAGTCTACTGTATCTTGGATCTCCTTCACGGCCATCTCCAGGAAAGTTCCAGAAATACTAGCCAGGTCTTGTTTAGGGATATTCCCTTTTTGCCAGCAGTACTTCCTGGGAATTTGCGCAAAATCTGCTGCCCCAGTGAGGTTTACCACTACAAGTTGTATTCATTGGTGCATTTGACCGAACCAGTCCTGGACAAGGAAGCCCTTGGGGAAAGTGCCAAGCTCTCTAAGGAGGTCATGGAATTCCTAGGACTGAATCGCAAACCACCAGTAGCGACGGTCCTAAAGCAACTGGAGAGTGCATCCCTTTGTTCCAACGCCCTCTCCAAGAAGGAGCTGGCTAAGATGGCACAGAATTGCTATGCCTTTCTCAATGAAGTGGTTCGGAACAATCGAAGTATAGTAGAGGTAGCCCAAAGGGCACAGATGTTCCCCTTCATCCTGGTAGGTGCTGGCTTTGTGCCAGTGTGCAAAGTGGCACACAGTCTGGCTTTTGATGCCACTCCATACCTCTTCCAATTGCCTGATGAGTACCAGCAACAAAAGGATCTATGGAAGTGTGTGGGTCTGCGTGACATGTTTAGGGTGGACGATTATGCTTGTGTCCTGCAAACCCTGGCTGAGGATGCAGCTGGACGGTCTCTCTCTCTAGAGCAGCTGAACACTGTACTAAGGTTGATCACGGTAGGGCTTCCTGGAGCTTTGCCAGAGAGTCAACAACTGGATTCTTACTTGTCCCAGAAAATGTTCTTCCCAGACCAGGACAAAGTCCTACGAAAATTGCCCAAGCTGCTTTTTGACGACACTCCATGGCTTCCACAAGAGAGGGGAACACCATTCTGCCATCCTATGATCCCACGAGAAATTGCTGTGCACTGCGGCATATCGACCACAAAGCACCGCATCCTGTCCCAGCGACGGATCCAGAAGCTTTCGCCTTGGGCCACAGATTTTGGAGCTAAGGAGGACCTGTGTACCCGCCTGTCTAACATCCTCCGTGACTATTCCTCTTCACAGGATGTGCTGAAAGAGCTGCTGCAAAACGCTGATGATGCTGGTGCAAGTGTCATCCATTTCCTTTGGGATCGCCGCCAACATCCAACACGGCGTATTTTCAGTGATGAGTGGAACGCTCTTCAAGGTCCAGCCCTCTGCGTGTATAATGACCGGACCTTCCAAATGAGGGACATTGAGGGCATCCAGCGCTTAGGCTGTGGTGGCAAAGGAGGAAGGCGGGATGCTATCGGAAAATATGGTCTGGGATTCAACACTGTTTTCCATTTGACTGATTGCCCTGCTTTCCTTACAGGGGATAGAATGCTATGTGTCTTTGACCCCACATTGCGTTACCTCCCAGAATCTGATGAGGTCTCACCTGGGGCAAAGTACAACCTCACTAAAGATTTCAGAGACGCCTTTGTGGATGTTTATGACTCCTTTTTGCCTGATTTGTTTGAGCTGGAACAGGGAACACTTTTCCGGTTGCCCCTGCGTACTCCTGCAGGCGCGGCCGCCTCCCCTATTTGCCAGAATTCAGTATCTGATTTAGATATGGAAAAGATGTTGGAGGCTCTTCAAGAAGACGCAGAATGCCTCGTGATGTTCCTCAATCACATTCGCTCTGTCATTTTCTCTGTGATCGGTGAGAAAGATAGGAAACCAAAGGAGTTGCTGCGTGTTGAAGTTGAAGGAGGGGAGCCGGAAAGGCTAGAATACCAGAAACGATTGCAACAGGCAGCTGCAGCAGGAGGCATGGATATTGGCAAGCCAGTAAGAGTCTTCTACAAAACGAAGATCTACAAAAATCTCTTCAGTGATCCCAGCATCTGGTTGGTTGGAAGGCAAATTGGGATGGACAGCACAGAGATCACAGAGGACATGCCACTGCCATATGGTGGTGTGGCTGCTTGTCTTAATAGAGAACCGTCTGGGCGGGCTTTCTGCACACTGCCTCTGCCAGGAAAGACGGGTCTTCCCATCCACGTCAACGGGAACTTTGCTGTGGATTCAGCTCGGCGTGACTTGCAGAAGGACAGCGGTGAAGGAGATGCCAGTTCAACATGGAACCGTTTACTAATGCAATTTATTCTGGCCCCTTTATATGGCCAGTTACTTAAAAGGCTGTGTCAGACACTGGGGGAGGTGCCATTGAAATTCCACACTCTGAAGACATGCCAGGATAAACTTGCTTTGAAGTATTTCCAATATTTCCCAATTGTGACCAAGGATGTATCCCCCGTTTGGCAGCAGCTAGTGACCCATCTGTATAAACTGGTATATAAAGACCAGCTTCCATTATTGCCAGTGTATCAGAAAAAAGTTGAGTACAAAAATGGAACTGAAGCAGTAACTGTGTGTTGGAGTGCACCCAAAGGAGATGACTCTACCAGAGGCCCCTATTTCCTGCAGAATATAATAGAGGATAATATTCTTGAGCGTACTCTACAGGAGCTCGGTATGAGCTTGGTCCCTGCCTTTGAACACCTACAAAGGATACATGACCAATTTGTCATGGCGGAAATGGATGTACTGACCCTCGATTCTCCTTCCCTCTGTCATTTCCTGAAAAGTCTGCTCAACTTCTCCTTACCATGCCCACTTGATCAGACTCCTGTAAAGTTTCGTTGTAACTGCTTTGCTCTCCTAAACTTCTCTCTCAACGGATTGTGTTCTGATGATGTGAGCTGCGTGGAAGGACTCCCGTTACTGTTGACCCAAGATAACGTGCTGAGATGTTTCAGCCAGCAGGAGCCTGTCTATCACGGCAGTGCTTGTACGCTTTTCCCACAGCATCAGCACTGCTTTTCTGCCTGTGCAAATGATAATCTGAAAACCAAGCAGCTTCTATTAAACATGGGGTTCCTGAAGGATTTTACTCTTGACGAATCTGTGGCTTACATCCAGGAGATGCTGACGCTGGGTTGCTGGGGCTATGATAGCAAATGCCAGAAGAGCTGGTTAGGAGAAGTGTGGAAGTTCTTTGAAAATCAAATCTGTGTGTCTGAGAGCAAGGAGGAAATGAACCAGCTATTTGCAAAGCTCGTCTCCCTCTTCAAAGGATGCACTCTGCTCCCTTTGTGTGGTTCCAGTGAGTTGATTCCTCTTGAGTCCCTTGGCACAGTCATGCTTAATAGCAAAAGCTCAGTTTGTCAAATTCTTGATAAGCTGGGCTTTGCCAAAATAGATGATTCCCTGCTGCCTCCAAAGCTCACTAAATACTGTATTGAGCCACAGCTGCTGTTGATAGAAGACCCCATTGTAGTGCTGGAGCAACTGTCTGCCCACAGTAGACTATGCTGGAATGAACTCAAGTCATGGGATTATTCTTCACTCTTGAGGTTCCTCAGTAACGATCTGGAAAAGTTGAAGAACAATCAAGCATTATTAGGGAAACTGAAAGCTTTGCCTGTGTTTGAGACATTTGAAGGAAAATATGTGTCGCTGGTTTCATATCAGAAGGTGTATCGCCTGGTATCCAAAAATCCAAATGTCCCTAAGAACTTTAAGCAACTTTATGAAATGGATGCAAGGACTGTTTTACTGAAGGACAGCCAGCTGAATCGCAGTATCAGCACGTGCTTGGGTATTGGAGAAATGAATGATTTGCAACTGTTCATGCTGCTGGTTTTGCCTAGGGTACCTTCTCTTCCGGTGGCCCAAGTACTGGAGGCCTTGACGTTGCTCTTCACCATCAAGTCCGAGTATTCTCAAGAGTACAAGGCTCAGAAAGCAGATGTGGTGTCAACGTTCCAGTCTTTTGCCTTCATCCGGGATGAGAAGAATGTGCTGCGTCCTGCATCATACTTCTATGAAGAAAATATTATTTTTGAAGAGTTGGGACTGGCCTCTCGATTTGTACCAAAGAAGTTCTATGATTCAGTGCTTCCAAGCAAAACGTGGGAAGTGAAGCTTTTTTTATTGGACGTGGGCTTGCAGACGGTGATTTCTGAGGTAGATTTTTTGAACTGTGCGGCCCAAGTTGAACAAGAGGCAGTGAGCAGTGGTGCCACTTGCCAAAATGTCCGAGAGAAAAGTAAAGCACTCTTGAGTTATCTGTTTTCCAGACCAAAAGATGAGCTGTCTAACTCCTTCCTGAAAAAATTGTCCGTGATCCGCTTCCTTGTACCACGGTTCATCCCTGATGAACTCTGTTGCCTTCATTTGCCATACGTCCCTTGCAAAGCTCTGGTGGCACCCCAAGGTTCTTTGTACAATACAAAAGATGTAGCACTATTTTGGACTTCAGCAGTTGCTTTCTCTTTTTATGGTTATGTTGGGGAAGAAGAAAAGGCTGTTCTTGAAAACCTTGGTGTGTTATGCACAGTATCTACCCACACGGTCTTGAAAAATCTCAGCAATGTATGTCAAGTAACCTGTGATTCACTAGAAGCTAAGGAAACTCGGGCAAATGTTCTAAAATGTATGTACAAGTTCCTGTCAGAACAGGAAGAAATAGATGTGAATTGCCTTAGAGGACTTCCTGTGATACTGACAGATGATAATGAAGTAGCTGAGGCAGAAAATGTGGTGGTCTACTTAAAATGCCCGAGTGACTTTCGGCCATACCTCTACGAGCTGCCATCAAAGTTAAATGCATATATAGATACCTTTGAGAAATTTGGAGTGCAAAGAGAGCCAACCATCCATCATTATGCCAGTGTTCTGTCCAGGATTCAGGAAGAGACTGCAGAGCGGGTGAAACTGCAACCCAATCTCATTAAAACAGTGCTGAAGGCTACTCAGTTTCTCTTCAAGCTACTGAAAGAAGCAGAGAAGCCAGTGGATTTCTCAGAGCTGCAGGAACTTTATCTCCCTTGCATTGATGGGAAGTTATATCCATCAAACACGTTAGTGTTTAGTTTCTACCAATCTGGCCAAGAACCCCTTGCCTTGAAAAGCACATTTCACTTTCTGGTCAATCTCTCTGAATGTTCCATAACAGGGGACAAGTATAAGCAGTGGAAACTTCTGCGCTTGCTACCTGAAAACCTGCGGCCCAAGGATTTCCATGACATCGTTGGAGAACAGCTAGAAGAGTCCTCTCTGAAACTGTGCACCTATCGGGAACACTGCGAGTTCGGGAACAATCTCAAAGAACTTCTAGTTTCTCTTGAATTCCAGAATGCTCTGATTGCGCTATTGAAATGGCAGAGTAGAACAGAGGAGATAGAATGCATGAGTGATGGGTTCTTCTCACCAGATCAGCTGGAAGTGGTGTGCTGTGAAAAGCTCTGCACCATAATGGCCTACAATTTGCAACTTTTAGAGGGAACTCAGGTTGTCAAGACAGTGCATGTTGCAACGATGCCAGATGACAAGACAAAGATTTACCTTACTCACCAGGAAAGCATGGATCTGCAAGAGGGAGTACATATTTCCAATATTCTAGCCACTGAAGTTAATAAGCTTTTGGGAGAAAGACTTAATGGACTTGCCATGGGAATCCTCAGGGAGATTTTGGTTTGCCAGAGACCTAAAAAAATTGCCAGAGTCCTAGAGAGAAACAGAGTGCCCCTGCATCAGCAGACAAAACTAAATGCTTATGACCTTCCTCCTCCAGGAGAGGACATCCCCGAGGAATGGTACGACAGCCTGGATATGAACATTCTGCATACCTTTGTGAAGGGAGATTATGTGGGTTTCCTGGATTCTTCTCAGCCCAAAGAGCATTACCTTTATGCTGTTGTCCTTGAAGTGCTTGAGTCACAAAAGAGTGGTGCTGGTCAAATACGCACATATCGCATTGACTTGGGAGGAGGCCGGCAAGAAGAGGTCAGTGCTTATGACCTTTACCATTTCAAGAGAAATAAGCCAGTCTCTGATTCAAATAAGATGGTAATGCTGGCAGTAAGTTCCACTGATGCTGCCCAAACGGTAAGACCAGATACTAATGAGTATTGGCACCAGCGGCCACTGAGCGAGGTCAAGAAAGAGATAGATGCATGCCTAGCTCAAATTTGGAGACTGTCAGAGGAGGAGAGGAAGAAAGCCCTTAGAAGATTATATCTGTGTTACCATCCAGATAAAAATTTTGGCCAAGAAGATTCTGCTAATGAAATCTTCAAGTATCTTAAAGCAAAGATCGAGGAGATGGAGAACGGAATGAAGTCAAATGGCTCCAGTGGAGGACCCAAAAGTAGCAATTCCTGTAGCAGAAACTTCTCACAGTGTTGGAGTGAATGGGATCAGCAAGCTCATCGGCATCAACAGAGGCGCTATGAATTTACCAGCCAAAGGTTTGCGGGAGGTGGTGGTGGGTACAGCACTTATGATTTCTGGTCATATCATCGACATGGACCAAATTCTTCAAGGTCACCGTCAAAGCACCGTTTCCTAGAGGCAAAGCGTTGGCTCCGGCAAGCAGAATGTGATCTGCAGGCCGCAGGCAGCGTTGCTGGAAAGGGCAGCCCTGAGTGGCTGCTGTATATGACTTTCCGGGCTATGGAGAAGACCCTGACAGCAATTGAGTACAACCAGGGAGGATGCTTTGAGAGTAATCTCTCTCTTGTACAGCTAGCTGACAAGGCAGCATCTTACGGATCTGAGCTGGCTGAGCTCCCTGATCGGATAGCTGTGCTCAGGAATCACGGCATGGATGGCAAGACAACACAATATCCCAAGTACCATGCTTTACCCATCATTCCTAATGAGGCCTTTTCTGCCTGCAAAGAGCAGGATGTGCTATTGTTAGCTGGGGAGATCCTAACCATGGTAAAGGGATGGCTTGGCCTCTAAAAAGAGCTGTAGGTATTAGAAGTTGGGAGAGACCATTTTGTATATAATGCAGCAGTACCTGTAAGGATATTTTGCATAGATGCTTTAAAATGAGAGAGAGAGCTCTTCAGAAGGAAAATGTAACCTCACAGAACCTGTTTTCTCTGTAGATGGTGAAACAATATAGCGTCTGTGAAGACAGTATGCATATTCTTTAATAGGGATATTCCATTTTTTATTGTCTTCTGATATGTTGCTTTAATAAACTTGAGTTTGTTAAGAGTTGTTAAAGAGTTGGTTATATATTTATGGAGGGGAGCAAAGGGAATTATTATTAATTATAAGAGCCATAGGCTCCCTGATAGAGGTTTCATTTCCTCTTTATCTTCGTATTTGATTCTTCATTAAGGTCAACCACCAGTCCTCCCCAGTACCTGGTGGGACAAGCAGAGGTAAGTGGTCCCGCAAACAACCTGGCCCCATTTATAATAAAGGTAAAGGTACCCCCCTGCACATTTGTGCAGTCGTGTCTGACTGTAGGGGCCGGTGCTCATCTCCATTTCTTAGCCGAAGAGCCAGCGTTGTCCGAAGACGCTTCCACGGTCATGTGGCCGCATGACACGCGCGGAACGCTGTTTCCTACCCACCGAAATAGTACCTATTAATCTACTTGCATTTGCATGCTTTCGAATTGCTAGGTTGGCAAGAGCTGGAGCTAGTGTGGGAGCTCATTCCTGGTCTTTGCATAATTTGTCTGAACAGATCGTCATACTGCTCCTTAATTTCATTTAATCTTTGGTCCAAATTTGCAACTCTCTTTCATGTTTGGAAGAAATAGAAACAATACAAGAACATGAATTCATCCATTTAAGAGTTGTATAAAAGTGGGTTTTGTAAGTTTCTGGGTAGTTTATAAGCCTGGTTTTCTTACAGGTCTGGAACATCTTTCCCTAACACTGCACCCACTGACAAATCTGGGAATTGTTGCCCCCAGGTTTGAGAAATTCGTTCTAGACCTACAGCTCAAGTTTTTACGTGTTTTATCCATAAACCCCCTGTAGCAACATGGATTGTCTCCTTGAAAATGGTGTTTGCTAGCTAAAAATAAAATAGCTGCATTATTTGTTTTAAACATCAGAAAACTTCTCTCTAATCCAGAGCTTTCCAAACACTGTGTCGTGACATGTTAGTGTGTCAGCTGCAGTGTCTGGGTGTGTTGTGGCTGCTGCTGCCTCCGAGCCCTGCCAGGTTCCACGCAGGTCCTAGTGCCTGCCTTGCTGCCTGCAAACCTGCCCTGCCAGGATTCTGCGCAGGTCCTAGTGCCTGCCTTGTGTCTTGCTGCCTCCAAACCTGCTGTGATTCCGCGCAGGTCCTAGTGCCTGCCTTGTGCCCTGCTGTAAGAGTGCATCACGAAATGATGCATGTCTAAAAAGTGTGTCACCAACATGAAAAGTTTGGAAAGCTCTGCTCTAATCCTTAGCCTTCTTTATATACTCAGAAATACTCCCATAATTTCCCACTGGTTGTCATTCTTCGGTTGATTGTCGTACTTTGAGCAGACCTATTGAAATAAATGGGAATTGGTTTCACTGGGCTTATACTAAATGTAATTAAGGTGAGATACAACTAGCCTTCTGCTCTCTTGAAATGTCAGGCGTGGTTCAAACTTAAATTCGAATAAGGAAGAGGAACAGTATATCGTTTTAGTCTTGGGAGATACCATAGCTTAATGCTCTTTCACAAGGATACTCTTTGTAAATGGGAAACTAGGGAGAAAGTACTAAAATGTCTTATATTTTGGTTCTCTATTTACAGGAATGTGTGTACATATGTTTTTATATACATCCAGAAAGAAGATTCTGTAGTTTATTGCACATCTTGACTTGGCTACAGTGCAGGGTTTGCATTTCAGGATCAGAATCTCAAACTCTTGCACAAGAGTGCCAACATTTTGGATCAAATAACAGTGAAAAGGTGTAATCCTGTTTGGCCCAATTGGAGTTTACTCTGGTTTTGCAATTGGGGCTTTGAGAGATGAGCAAAAGTACAGAATTGAGGGTTCTGATTTCCAGTGATGATAGTAATTAGTAATTTGTAGTAGTATGAGTAATTTTATTTAGTGTGCACTTACAACAAGCGCAGCACTATTAAGATTGGTCTTAAGAAATCCTAGATTGAACTACAACCAATTCCACATTGTCAGAATGAATCAGGCTATTAATTCAGTGAAAGGCACAACAAATAGATTACAGCCAGATCTGCATGGCTGTGTATCGGAGCTGGCATCCTGCACGGACACTAGACAGGAGGAGGTGCCCGAGTTCTACCCTTGATGCATACCTGGAACAAGTGTTCTTGATATCCCTTCCAGATATCAATACTTCACACTGTGCCAAGGGGTGTGAGTGGTTGTTGAGCAGTCTTCCGTCACCACAAGTGTCATTGGCTGCATATGAGACCTCTGCTAACTGGTGCAACAGAAACTTTTTGAATTGTTTCTGTGTTCATGCCATTGACCCAACATCCTTTAGTAGGTGGTACTGTTGACAGCAACAGATACAAAGTTACATTCATGCTGTAGGGATGGTTCTTCCTAGCCATGTTGCTGTGAGCTTCCAAGGCCCCTACTTGCTCTGGAAGAGTATGTCTTCCTGAACTAGAATGTTCTGGATGTCCAATGAGGTCAGGTCATGCTGCAACTAATAATTATGTTGGACTGTGTGGACACAATGGTGGCCAGTAGCTGGCTGACTTCCTGCTTCATCTCCCATCAGGTTGCCCAGGATCTAGGGCACAGCTTTCCAAACTGTGTTGTGTGACAAAAGTGTGTAGCCTGCGGGGCCCAGGTGTGTTGCATCAAAACCCAGAAGCGCTGATGGCGCGCCGCCACTGTGCGCAGCAGCAGTGGGCCATCAACGCTTCCGGGTTTTCGCACGGCACACGACACCGCCACAGCGTGTGAAAATCCAAAAGCGCTGCGGCGGTGCTTCCGGGGTTTCGTGTGCCGCCGCAGCAACGGCGCTTCCAGGTTTTCTCGCACGCTGCTGTTGGTGTGTCGCCGCGAGAAAACTTGGGAAAGCCCTGATCTAGGGCATAGCTTTCCAAACTGTGTCATGACACATTAGTGTGTCGCGACAAAACCCGGAAGCGCTGATGGCGTGTCGCCGCGTGCGGCAGTGCGCCATCAGCGCTTCCGGGTTTTAGCGCGAAACATGAGGCCGCCGTCATGCACACCGCCGCCTCCGCGCCCCCATTGGTGTGTCGCCAACGGCGGGACTTTGGAAAGCACTGATCTAGGGAAAGTAGCCTGTGAGCGGAATGGCCCACAGGTCCACAGAAAATTTAAGTGGGTCAAAGTGGATTTCTACAGGCTCCTTTGGAAGCACAGTGGTAGGCCGCTGCTTACCCACCAGCCCCCATGGGACTCTCAGTACCACCGAGAGAAATTCTAAACTCGTATCAAAAGGTTTCAGGCAATCTCAGAAAGTCTCAGCAAATACATTGGGTTTTTAATAGAATTGTTAATTGATATGGTACTTGTAATCTGCATGCACACATCCAACCTGTCTTACCCTTCCTATCTCCCCCACCCAACCTCGTCCCAATTTAAAACTGAGTCTAGCCACTCGATGCATCTTATGAAGTGAGCTGCAGCTCATGAAAGCTTATGCCTTCTGATAAAATTTGTTAGAAAAGGTGCTAACAGTCTCCTGATTTTCTACAATGGTAGCTTCTCAACTTACTGTAGCTTAAATGATACCAGTGCAGCATAAGCTCAAATAAGCACAATACCCAACAAGAACTAAAAAGGATTGATGCCCATCTTTGTCCTGCACATTGGGCTTCACAATGAAAAACCGTTTGGCATGCTAGCACTGTGTCTTTGGTGACTTGCTTAACAGTATGGCCACAGACACACTGGCACCTTCCCATTACTAGAAAGGGTGGCCATCCACATAATGTTTTTGCTATGTTCATTCCCTTGGGTAGCTATGGCATGGGATGCTACATGCCACCCAGTTGGAGAGACACTGGCATCTCTGTGTGGGATGTGGTGCAGCTCATGCTAAAATAGGTGGGGTGGTTCTTGGACCTAGCGTTGTGGGCTACCACCCACTTGTAGTCTGACAGGAGTGCCTTTGTTTTGGTCCTGCACCCTGTCACTAAGAATGGAAATCCCCTGGCCCCAGTTCTGCCATTGTCTGCTCAAACCCCTTACTGTTTGGATGACTGAACATGAGCTCCTGCTGTATCTTGTCTTTACCCCAGATTTCCAGGAGAATAATGGCTTCTTTTTCACATAATCCTATGGGGGCACATGGTGGGAATCTGCACTGCATCCGTCATAATGATGCTGGCCTCCGGGACGAACCAGAAAACAGCAAAGCAGCAGCTGAATTGCAAGGGATGATGGAGCTCATGGAATGTGAAGTTGAGGTAGCAGAGAAAATGGATATACCAGTGGTTGCTTCTACTGATCATTAGTGGTCAACCACATGTTACCAAATCAAACAGAAGCAGCAAGATGTCTTACTCATTGACTGACTTTCAGCAGTTCTACAAGGAAATGGCGCAGCAATGGGCACTACTGGAATCCAAGACAGTAGTAGCATAGCAATACTGCACCTCCTTATGAAAGGCCTCCAGGTTGGAAGCCCCACATAACAGTCCCCTTGCAACTCAAAATACATGAACCAAGCATGTAATGGTATACATATTCCCAAACACAGGATCACTGCTGGCCCCACAGTCTGACATGAGTTATGATTAGCAGCAGTCTGCTACTATGATTTGGCATTCTCCTTTTTGGAAAAACGGGGTGTTGAAAATGTAGCATTCACTCATAAACGAGGAAGGCGTGCTTGTCAGACATCAGAACTGCAGTAGATGGTGAACGCCCAACGTTGGGGAGGGTAAAGCATGCTTGTGTCTTGAGTGGTTCCCATCATGTGGGTGACCGGTCAACCCAACATTTCCCTATGCACACCTAAAAAGGGAAAAAAGGAACATTTGAGGAAGGGATTCCATCTTTGCACAGGCAAACACTAAATAAGCAGGTTGGAGTGCCAGGAGAAGGGAGGGGCTCTGGAGCAAGCTGTAAACTAATAGAAACACTCACTCCTGTGACAATCGCCCCTGGCAACTGTCTCAATGCGCATCAACGTGCAGCACGTTGACAATATGTACAGTGACCATACTTCCTTGGAAAAAATAAAAGGACAAGCCTGAAAAGGGGGCAAATCTGAAAGGTTCATAAGGATGAAAAAAATAGCTTATAACTTTGCTTTACAAAGGAAAATTCCAGAGCAAAACCAAGAAAAACTTTACAGAAAAAGGCATATTCTAACAAAGGGCAGCTTTCTGAAATAAAGGACTCTCCTTTATGATACGTGACCATGGAAGCGTCTTCGGACAACGCTGGCTCTTCGGCTAACAAACAGAGATGAGCACCGGCCCCTAGAGTCGGACATGATTGCACAAATGTGCGGGGGGGAACCTTTACCTTTACCTTTATGATAAACAACACACGGTCACTGTAACCATATACTGAAATTCCCTGGCAGAAAGTGTGTCTATTGGTCTAGGTTTTCCCCATTCCCTCCTAATTTCAAGCATTCTGTCACTGGTCTGTCTCAATGGTTGATTTAGCAGTCAACTGAAAATAGATACTGTAAGAGTTTACTTTTTTACCAGTAAAGTAGAAAATGTATACAAAGCAATCAGTCAAAAATCATTCCTATCTGATTATATATTTTTCCTAACCACACCATTTCAGGTTGCTACTTAATTTTCAGCTAGCTTGGCTCCATTGTCCTTTACACCTGTGCCACAGAGTGCAATTTCAGACAGCACAACATTAACTGAGGATTTGCAAATAGGGGGAAATACTATGATGGGTCTTTTTCCCCCAATAAACAATTTAAAAAAAAAGCAGGTCCATCACCTACTTCTATGGGCCTCTCCCTTTTATTGTGATGTAAAATATTTCTACTATTTTTGCTCGCAGAAAATATATTTCTCTAATCACAATAGAAACACTCACTCCTGTGACAATCGCCCCTGGCAACTGTAAGGATAGAATCCCTGCCTCACCTCCCCCTCCGCATTTTAAAAAATTACAGAGATCAAAATGAAAAATTGGCGCCTCCTTAAACGCCAAACGGCCCTTGAGCCTTCTTTGCCCACATCAAACATGGCAGCTCAATTATTATTATTACTATGGGGGAGGAGCCTGCCCTAATAACGACAAAGGGGGTGACTCGCCGTGTTGCTTGATGCCCAAAGTAAACATGGTGGCTTTTCCGCCCTTTGAATGCCAGTAGTAAACATGGAACCCCAAATTGTTTTCCGCTCCTTGCCGTCCAAATCGCAATCTTCTTCCTTGAGTTACGACCCCGCAGTTCTCTATTGCCCCCCAAAGCAAGGCGCATCTTTCCTCTGCCGTCCTGTTAGTTGCCAGGCTTTAGCATCCCAGGAAAAGCAGCCCGAATCAAAAATGGCGCCGCAGCGAGGCCTCCTTTCACCTGCCCACAATTAAGATGCTCCTTCTGCTCCTCCCTCTTCTTGCCCTCAGAAAAGATGGGGGAGGAGCGTGGGTGGAGTATCCTGTTAACTTCCATCGGGGTTGGATTGGAGGGTGGAGGGATCGACTGTCGCCAGACGTCAACGCTTCATCGCAGCGACCCTTGACCGTTTTCCGGGGGGGGGGGGGAGCAGACGCTCACCTCTCTTTCCCCGTCCGTCGAAGGATCTCCCCTTCACTAAAATGTCGGCGCCGATAAGAAGTTGTGAGTACTGGAGGGGTTGGGAGGGGGCCTTAGCGGGCAGACCCCCGCCTCTAATTAGCCCACGGGGTAGGGGCGTGCAGCAAGTGGGCCCCACAGAAGGGAGAGAGGGATGAGAAGGGAGGGGAGGGCGCCTGGGTTCCTGGGGACGGGGGGAGTTTACGGAGTCACAATGCCGCGAGCCCGGGTTCCCTAAAGTGCCTGTGCAAGAGGCAGAGGCTATTATCCCTGCAAGCTGCGTCTGCCCCAAAGCGCTGCTCCCTGCCTCGGATGCAGCGAGTGGACCGTGATCCAGAAAGTATGGGTGAGAGCGCGTCCATCCCCCCCCCCTTTCTGGCGGAGTCCAGACAAAAGTTGGACTTCAACCGGCTGGGAAAATCAGAGTTGGCCATGTTGGCTGGAGGTTACGTGAACCGCAGCCCAGGAGCTTGAAATGGTCCAAAAAGTCTTCGGTATTTTCAGCGCCGTAGATGAAGGACTCGAAGTGCCCTTTCCTCCCCTTTCCTCCTCTTGGAAGTCAAGAGAAGGGGGAGAATTTCTTCTACCGTGTCTGGTGAGGGTGGATACGGGGATATAGGTGTTACTTGTCACGATCCCGGAAGCTGGGCTGTTTTCATTTTTCTGAGTTAATGACGGAGGGCATAAGCCTACGCAGCAAAGGTGAAGTGGAGAAGTTACAAGGGGACGCTGGGGCTTTGGAGTCTCAAAAAAGAAGTCGATGGTCTTTGTTCTTTTCTCAAATATTTTTTCTGCAACCTCAGCTTGAGAAAGAAGCAAATTTCCCCCACAACAGGCTGTTAAAAAAAGAGCAAATTAATATTTTATGTGAATGTTTATTTAGGTGCTATTTAATTTTTTTGTCCCCTTTCAGTTCTTCCCTCCCTCCCTCCCTCCCTCCAGTTTGCTTGTTTGTTTATCTTGTTTTATTTATTTATTTATTTATTTATTTATTTATTTTCTATCCCACCTTTATTATTTTTATAAATAACTCAAGGCGGCGAACATACCAAATACTCCTTCCTCCTCCTATTTTCCCCACAACAACAGCCCTGTGAGGTGAGTTGGGCTGAGAGAGTGACTGGCCCAAGGTCACCCAGAAGATTGTGGTTGGTGTAGAGATGAACATCTTGAATATGGAATAGGAGTTCAGGCTTCAACTTTCAAAAGAGAAAGCTAAGATAGAATAGCCTGGTATAGGATGAGAAAGGGTTGGTTGAATAGCTTAAGGACTTCTGGGCACTTTGGAGGGCAGGGATTTACTTCCTGCTTCAACCTTGTAACCACAAATCTGGGCGTGTTTGCTGGGGGCCAAAAAGACTAGAACCCTTCATTCCATCCAAGAAAGTGAGGAATCGAAACCTGATAACTTTGCTGCTATATCACATCCCTCTGTGGTCCTGTTTCTGTAGAAAATTTTAGTTTTCTACAGTGCCCCATTACACCAAGACCGCAGATCAGGATTTTCCTGAATCAGCTCATCTGTCATGGCCAGGAACAGATTTGAACCCTGGAGATTTCCTACATCTATATTTAATATTATTTCCTAGTGCAGGAAATCTGATGGCATTGACAAGAATTACGAATTTTCCAAAAACCGTTGACTTGTTTCCATTGTTTGGAAATAAAAACATTAACCTGAGCCTTACCTTAATTAAACCATCTGAAATTACTACATGTGGCAGCATGAAAAGGGCTTCTCAGACCGACCCAACAATTCCGTACGCACAGCTCCCTACAATATTTTCCTATCCTCTCCAGTGAGTTACCTGCAGCTGTGTGTTCTGCAGACACTTTTTACACTTGTTTACTGGTCCAGATGATGGGTTTACACTGGCAGAAGGGGGCTGCCCTTATTAGGGATTTGGGCTCAGTGGCTTGCGGACCCCTTCAGCTCTGACTCTCTTCTTACTGCTCTCTAGAAGTACATTGGGTAGATGGAGAACTGTGATGAAGCGTGGCCAGAAGGCCAGCGTTCCCAGGAGGCTCCGGGAGCTGTTCGGACCACCACTGGAACTGAGGAAGAGTGTGCTGTTCTCTACTCGGATGCTGAGGACGACCCCTCCCTCTTGACAGTTAATGGAGCAGGCCCCCGGGCCCCCTTCCATTGCTCCGAATGTGACAAGAGCTTCCGCTACCGTTCAGACCTGCGTCGCCATTTTGCCCGGCACACAGAACTGAAGCCTTTCCAGTGCCCTCACTGCGTCAAGAGCTTCAAGCATTCTTTTAACTTGGTGAACCACATCCGGAGCCACACCGGGGAGCGCCCCTACCGCTGCACCATGTGCCCCAAAGGCTTCCGGGACTCCACAGGGCTTCTTCACCACCAGGTGGTGCACACCGGAGAGAAGCCATACTGCTGCCACATCTGCGAGCTCCGTTTCTCCTCCCGCAGCAGCCTGGGCCGCCACCTCAAGCGGCAACACCGGGCATCTGCTGCCACCGCAGCCCCTCAGACGCCTGCCCCGCGCTGCCTGGCCTGCGGCAAAGAGCAGAGCCCCTTGGGGCACCTCTGCGCTGCTGGCCGAGGCCGGGCAGCCCCTTTCGGTTGTGGAGCCTGCGGACGGCACTTCCAGTTAGCCTCTGAACTTCGCCGCCATTGGCTGGCTCATACTGACATCAAACCCTTTAAATGTCCGGACTGCGAGAGAGATTTCAATGCCGCGTCCCTCTTGGAACGCCACAAACTCACTCACGCCAAGGACAGGCCCCCACCGTGTCACCTTTGCTCTGAGAAAGCCCAGAAGAGGGATGGGAGGTTGGAACTGAAGGGCGCGGAGGAACAGCAGAAAGGAGGTGAGCAGGAGGAGGAGGAGACCCAGCGGCACAGCAGAGGTTGTCCGTCCTGCCACTCTCCCGATGCCCGCCCCGCAGACACACTGTACCAGTGTGAGTGTGGAACCTTTTTCGCCAACGGCAATACCCTCGCCGCTCATCTGACTGCCCATGGAGGCGAGCCCTCTTTCACTTGCGGCATATGCGGTCAGCCCTTTGTGAACTTGCAGGCCCTGGAGGAGCATCAGCTGAGCCACGCCGTGTCTGCAGCACCAGTGCCGGGCCCGGGCAGCGAGCTGGAACGTCACCTCTTGCCCCAGCTGGATCTTCGGACATTCCCAACCCAGCCCGGCAAGAAACTCTACAAGTGCAGCGAGTGTGAGAAATACTTCCGCAGTCCCCGAGATCTGGACCGACATGTCTTGGTGCATACCGGAGAGAAACCCTACCAGTGCAACGAATGTGGCAAGTTCTTCCGGCACGAATGTTACCTGAAAAGGCACCGTCTGTTGCACAGTGGGGAACGCCCCTTCAAGTGCACCGTCTGCCACAAGGGGTTCATCACCCTGAGCAACCTCTCCCGCCATCTCAAGCTGCACCGAGGAATTGACTAGGAGGGGTGTCCTGATCTCCTAAGAATAGCCCTCCTTCCCCAGCACTGTATTCTTCTACCTCCGTCCCACAGTGGCAGCCAGAGACGTTCCTGTTTTGGGGGTAGAACGCTGCTGGACCCCGCCCTTCTTCCTGGTTCATTACTTTAGGGCAAGGACTTGAAATGATAAAAAGTATTATTATTATTATTATTATTATTGTTATTATTTACCAATGTTCCACTACTGTTAATAGAATACATTGCACATGCTTGGCAAATGATAAAGTTTCGGTATGTTGGGTGGAGAGGATAACCTCCCTGCGTATGCTCTGATTGGTTCCAGAAAGTTTTTGATTTTAAAACAATATTCAGAGCCGTGTGAAGAAGTCAGGTCAGGAAAATAAACCCTTTGGTTAAGATTCTGACTTCTGAAGGTACTTGTATGTGAGTGAGCTTGACAGTGCTAAAATATTGATTTTGGCCAATATCCCTGGGGAAATTGCTTAGGGACATAGCAGTTCCTAGAGAATGGGGAGATATTTAAAGAGGCAGACTAATTCACCCTCCAGCATTTCCCAATCACTTTAGTACCGGGTTTTTTTTTTACTAAAAAGCAGCACCATTGGCCAAACAGATAAATGTGTAGAATCTGACTTGCATCATTCTTTAGTCTGCGTAGTTTTCTTTCTTTTTCCTTTAACCATTCTGCTCCTGGATTAATATGACTACATTTAGATGTACTTTCTGTCCCTCAAGGTAGACTATAGATTAGAGAAATCTTATGGCCCCCATAAAACCATAATCCCCAAAGTTAAATTGGGATAACATGTTTGTGACATAACTGTACCCATTGTTATTTATTGGGAATCTCCAAAAAGTTTTAACTTGATTCAGAAAAGCTCACCAATGCAAGATTTGAGAACTTTTGCTTCACAGCATATATGCTACCAAAGGCAGACAGAAAAGGAATATTAAGTTCTGAAAATTAATTCACACCGCTGATTTAAAAATTACAAGACTTAACAGCCTCTCACTTCCCACCACCACCACCACCACCTCTGCAAAAAATCAGGTCCTTTTTTATTTATTTGATTTATCTCCCATCTTTTTCCAACAGCTCCCACCAGCATTGCTAGCACACTCTCTCCAAACTTTCTTCCCAGCAACAATTTTATGAGGAAAGTTGGGCTGAGAGAAAAGGACTGACCCAAAGTCACCCAATCAGCTTCTGTGACCTAGGATGGATGTGATCCTGGGTCTTCCCAGTTGCAGTTCAGCACATTGGCCCCGGCACTACTTTATTCTACAGCTTTGTTCAAAGGCTTGTTTTGTTTCATAGATACTTCTTTGTAGTCATGAGGTCTGGGAGTAATATGAAAACAGCTAAACTCATCATGTTAGGCTCATCCCTTGGTGTGGCAGAATTACTTTGGAGACAATTGAAATGGGGCCCTCCGTGTTTCCTTAAACTCTGTCCACTGGCCTTCTGACAGTACTAAATCATGCACTCTTCTTTACAGTCTGAGGTGGGTGATGACGTGAATTCTGTTTCCCTTTTTTACTCTTGCAAGAGGACATCTTTTCTCTTTGTTTTAATTGGCTAGTCAGAAGAAAATTCACGTTGGACACTTTTTCTATCCCTTTCTGAAAACGATGTAAAGGCCAAAAAGTTGCCTTTGCTTTGGTGTTAAGTTTCAGGGCAAAGAAGCTTGGCCTTTAATAGAAGGCAATATTTAACAAAGTAATTTAAAGAGAGTATTTAGCATTTTAATGGTAATTATTGAGGAGCTGGATATATTTCTCCTTCATGCTTGACTGTAGGAGGGGTGGAATTTTGAGTTGGCCTAGGTTTCTGTATAATCTCAAAACGATGTTTAAAAATGCTAAATTGGTTAGGTCCTTAGTAGCATCTCACAAAGATTGAGATCTCTTGGGAACAAGGAAATCACATGTACTTGTTAATATTTAATTAGGTAATGGAGAACAAACTAAAAAAGCACATTCTCTAAGCAGAAAAATTAGAACACGAGGAAGAGTTGTCTGTTCCTGTACTGTACATGGAAACCTAATGGTCAGGTTAGCCTTGATCCATATTCTTTTGCCTGTCTGCAGCCTTCCATAAGACCTCCTGATTGGGCAGACTCATTTCTCCATACCCTACAAGTTCTGATTCCTATGCAGCAGCTGTTATCCATCCCAACATGGAATTGTTTACTGACCAACACCTGAGTCTTATTCTCCTGTTTTTTGCTCATTTCTTTAAGCCCTTGGTAGGTCCTTGAACATCTAATAAACTTACGTTCCTGACCAAATTCTAGTTCCTTATCTTCTGTGGAATGCAAGCCTTTTAGCTGGGCATTTCTGTATTATGTTTATTGAGAGAATAAGTGCACATATAGGCATATGCTTGTTTTGAAAACAAAACTTGTCCAGATTGTGTGGCTGAGTGGCCTACTTTACATGTCCTCTGCTTGAAGGTTTATCTGGTTCAACCTTGGTTTTAAGATAATTAACCACAAGAGAGAGAGGAGAGTCTGAAATATATCAATTGTAGCACCTGGGAAGTAGAATAAGCTAGCACCTAGGTTACCTGGCTGAAATATTTTCCAGTCTGGTAGGCAGTATTGTATTTCTGCTAATTTGCCATTAGATTAAACCTGCATCATGCATATGGATTAGCATTTGCAGTTTTTATATACCTCTACCTTTTTTCTCTTGATGTTTCAGTGGTCATTCTGGGCACAAGACTCAGGTGACAGCATGTTTTTACATGAGGAGCTCACCTTTCTTTGAATGATCTGTGAGATTAACCTAAACTCTAGCCAGGGGCTAGAATACGCCCTGGAACAGAAAATGTTTTTCTGCTTAGAACATAAGACACTGCCTTATACTAACACAAACCATTTGTGTGTTCATGACTGAGGGCAAAAGGAGAAGGGGACGGCAGAGGATGAGATGGTTAGATAGCATCACCGATGTAATGAACATGAATTTGAGTAAACTCCAGGAGACAGTGGAGGACAGGAAGGCCTGGCGTGCTATGGTCCATGAGGTCACGAAGAGTCGGACACGACTGAACAACAACAAGGCCGTTATTTTCCTCCTTAACTGATAAATTCCAAAATGGAAAGGTGCTTTCTTCAACTGTAGCAAAACTATGAAAATCTTGATTTTATAAAACACAATGACTGCTTTTTATAATTTCAAAGGTTTTTTGTGTGTGTGCGGGTTTGATTCAGTATTGACTCCTGACAACTGCCTGACAAGTCCCTGCAGTTTTCTTGGCAGGGTTTTTTGGAAGTGTTTGCCCTTGCCTGCTTCCCAGGGCTGAGAGAGAGTGACTGGCCCAAGATCACCCAGATGGCTTTGTGCCTAAGGCGGGACTAGAACTCGCAGCCTCCCGGTTTCTAGACTGATGCTTTAACCACTACATCAAACTGGCTCGCTCAATCCCAAAGTACAGGGTAGAAAATAGAGCTAAAACCACAACATAACAATATTTGAGAAACATTGCCAATAAAAACAGCTGGGAGTGCCAGCTTGGTGTAATGGTAAAGGCACCAAGCTAGAAACCAAGAGACTGTGAGTTCTAGCCCCACTTTAGGCACGAGGCCAGCTGGGTGACCTTGGGTCAGTCACTCCCTCTCAGCCCTAGGAAGCAGGCAAGGGCCAACCACTTCTGAAAAATCTTGCCAAGAAAACTGCAGGGGCTACTCCATGCATTTGCAAGGTTTCAGCACTGACCTGGAGGCACCAAACAAACGGACCTAGATAGACAGAGCAGCACAGATTACTAACTCACTCAATGTCTGGACTGTTTCCCATTATAATGCTCCCATGGTTATATGAAAGTACTGGATTTGTTGTGACAAGAAAGATGTTGTAACACAAGAGCCCCCTTTGGATAATTGTGTGTGTCAACAGCTGCCTTTTCCCCATTACTCTTCCTACAAATGTAAAGCTTGGCAAGTTGACCCAGTCTACAGGAGCCATACCTGTGTCTCGTTTATTATACAGCTATTGCATATGAAAGGGGGGGAAAGGGGGCCAAAGATCTACAAAATGCATTAAATACCTATGCAATGTGTAGCTATGGACAAGCATAATTGAATGTTTATTCATTAATGCACCTTCCCTCACCTGGCTTGTTAATTTAATCAGCCTTCCCCGGTCTTGTGCTTTCCCAGCTGGAGAAATAGTTAGGACTATAAATATCAGAATTCCCAGCCTGAAAGTACATTGTTGGGAGTTGTAGCTCCAACACATCCCCAGGTTGGGAAAAACTTAAAATGTTAAATAACATTCCTATTTGGAACTGGCAGAAGTCTGAAGCATTTAATTCATAGCATTAGGTCAACAATTTTGGAGGAGGTGTCTCTTTGGAATACTTTCACTGGAAAACAGCTGCTTTCAGATCTGTAGCAGTGATTATGATTTGTGAAAGTTGCTATCTCGCTGGTATCTTAAGCGGGCGAATTTGCCATCTCTTTGGTTGGAAATACTTTAACCGACCATACCAAAAACTGAATCTGGGACTATCTATGCCCAACAGATGTGTTGTTCCACTCCTCCGTTTCTTCTGTTTTCTGTCTGGAATTGGCAACCTGAACAAAAGTACACAAAGAATGCAAAGGCTAAAAAGGTAAAGGTTCCCCCCGCACATTTGTGCAGTCGTGTCCGACTCTAGGGGCCGGTGCTCATCTCCGTTTGTTACCTGAAGAGCCAGCGTTGTCCGAAGACGCTTCCACGGTCATGTGGCCGCATGACGCGTACGGAACGCTGTTACCATCCCACCGAAGTGGTACCTATTCATCTACTTGCATTTGCATGCTTTCAAATTGCTAGGTTGGCAAGAGCTGGAGCTAGTGCGGGAGCTCACTCCGCACGCAGGGCTAGGGAATCGAACTGCCGACCTTCCGATCGACAGGCCTGGCGACTTACCCGCTGAGCCACCACGCCCCTGAACAGAAGTACACAAAGAATGCAAAGGCTACCAAAAGGCTATTGAAGGGGCAATTAAAAAAAAGTCAGGATGGTGACTATGATTAAAGCTCTGTTCCTTTTTTACATGACACACTTTGATCATGCAGTTGTGGCCATCTTGTCTTCTATGTCCTCCTGCAGTTGACCCTACATGTTAGGACTGTAGATAAGGAGCATTCCATATTGGGCTAGACTTTAGCTTTTGAAAGAGAAAATGAGCCTGATTTTTCAATCATTATTTTATCTGCTTCAGGCAATACAGCTCTTTTCATACACACAACAAAATACTGTGGGTGGGTTCATACAACCCACCAAGCTGAAATGTGGTTAACTTGTTTGTGACCTAATGGGTTGTGAAAACACAGCAAGCTGGTTGTTGCTTATTCAGTAAATCATGATTAAGCGAACCTTGGCTTAGTGTGTTGTGAAGATTGTGTTGATGTGCCTGCCTTCCAAATAAACTAGCAAGCGCTTCTTTTTTTGAAGTATTTCCCGACCTCTACAAATAATGCAGGGGGATTGTATGTATAAAAGTATGGCTCAGTTATAAAAGCGTGTAATAACTGCAGCAAACATCTGAGGAAGGATTATACCTGGGTGGATATATACAGTGGGGCAAAAAAGTATTTAGTCAGCCACCAATTGTGCAAGTTCTCCCACTTAAAAAGATGAGAGAGGCCTGTAATTGACATCATAGGTAGACCTCAACTATGAGAGACAAAATGAGAAAACAAATCCAGACAATCACATTGTCTGATTTGGAAAGAATTTATTTGCCAATTATGGTGGAAAATAAGTATTTGGTCACCTACAAACAAGCAAGATTTCTGGCTCTCACAGACCTGTAACTTCTTCTTTAAGAGGCTCCTCTGTCCTCCACTCATTACCTGTATGAATGGCACCTGTTTGAACTTGTTATCAGTATAAAAGACACCTGTCCACAACCTCAAACAGTCACACTCCAAACTCCACTATGGTGAAAACCAAAGAGCTGTCGAAGGACACCAGAAACAAAATTGTAGACCTGCACCAGGCTGGGAAGACTGAATCTGCAATAGGCAAGCAGCTTGGTGTGAAGAAATCAACTGTGGGAGCAATAATTAGAAAATTGAAGACATACAAGACCACTGATAATCTCCCTCGATCTGGGGCTCCACGCAAGATCTCACCCCGTGGGGTCAAAATGATCACAAGAACGGTGAGCAAAAAATCCCAGAACCACACAGGGGGACCTAGTGAATGACCTGCAGAGAGCTGGGACCAACGTAACAAAGGCTACCATCAGTAACACACTACGCCACCAGGGACTCGGATCCTGCAGTGCCAGACGTGTCCCCCTGCTTAAGCCAGTACATGTCCGGGCCCGTCTGAAGTTTGCTAGAGAGCATTTGGATGATCCAGGAGAGGATTGGGAGAATGTCATATGGTCAGATGAAACCAAAGTAGAACTGTTTGGTAGAAACACAACTCGTCATGTTTGGAGGAGAGAGAATGCTGAGTTGCATCCAAAGAACACCATACCTACTGTGAAGCATGGGGGTGGCAACATCATGCTGTGGGGCTGTTTCTCTGCAAAGGGACCAGGACGACTGTTCCGTGTACAGGAAAGAATGAATGGGGCCATGTATCGTGAGATTTTGAGTGCAAACCTCCTTCCATCAGCAAGGGCATTGAAGATGAAACGTGGCTGTGTCTTTCAGCATGACAATGATCCCAAACACACCACCCGGGCAACGAAGGAGTGGCTTCGTAAGAAGCATTTCAAGGTCCTGGAGTGGCCTAGCCAGTCTCCAGATCTCAACCCCATAGAAAACCTTTGGAGGGAGTTGAAAGTCCGTGTTGCCCAGCGACAGCCCCAAAACATCACTGCTCTAGAGGAGATCTGCATGGAGGAATGGGCCAACATACCAGCAACAGTGTGTGCCAACCTTGTGAAGACTTACAGAAAATGTTTGACCTCTGTCATTGCCAACAAAGGATATATAACAAAGTATTGAGATGAACTTTTGATATTGACCAAATACTTATTTTCCACCATAATTTGCAAATAAATTCTTTCCAAATCAGACAATGTGATTGTCTGGATTTGTTTTCTCATTTTGTCTCTCAAAGTTGAGGTCTACCTATGATGTCAATTACAGGCCTCTCTCATCTTTTAAGTGGGAGAACTTGCACAATTGGTGGCTGACTAAATACTTTTTTGCCCCACTGTATGTGCTGTGCTTGGAGAATATGGGCGAGTCAAATATCGCTAGTGCAGGGGAGGATTTATGTCATCAGCTGACCTCCCTGAAATTGTTTTTTAAAACCAGAACTACTATAATTTTGCACTCTCCAGTTGTGCTGGACTACAACTCTCCTGATTTTCAGCCAGCATGTCCAGCAGCCTGGGAATTCTGGGAAACGGAGTTCCAACTCCTACTGGAGTCAGCCTGTTGGAGAAGGCCGCCTGAGCTCTGATTTGAAGCCTCCCCCCCATAGCAACTGTAACTATGGCAGCCACAAATGCTATGCGCTTGATCTCATAGCTGGGCCAAACTTCACCTTGGTTACAAGCGTAATCTCTCAGAGAGGAAGCTTACAGAATATACACATTAGAAAACACAAGCAATTGAAAGAGGCAGAAGAAAGACGCACCTGTGTTGGATCTTCTATTCATCATGGTGCTCTAGATACAAAGAGGTTCTTCTATCATGCTGAGCCATTGCACACTTCGGTTCGCACCATGTGCGGTGGGAACTCAATTACTATGGTTTGTAAATCATGATTTTTGGCTTAGTTTATATGAAGCCGAACCACTTGTGGCTGATTCAGTCAACTGCAACTCAGTAAAACTAATAAGTGCTCAAAGTCGCCTCATAATACGTTTAGTTTGACTCTCCCAAACGTAGGTCTCAATTCTATCTACTTTTGCGGGGGGGGGGGGGGGGAGGGTGTGCCTTCGAGTCAATGTTGAATCCTGGTGGCTGCCTGGACAAGTCCCTGCAGTTTTACTGGCAACATTTCAGAAGTGATTTACCCTTGCCTACTTCCTAGGGCTGAGAGACAGTGACCGGCCCAAGGCCACCCAGCTGGCTTCGTGCCTAAGGCAGGACTAGAGCTCACGGTCTCCCAGTTTCTAGCCTCGTATTTGTAGTGTATTTATCTTCTCACCTTGTCTTCCATTCTGAGACAAGCTGCACAGGTCATTTTTTTAGACCAGAGCTTTCCAAACTTGGCTGCAGTGTCTGGGTGTGTTGTGGCTGCTGCTGCCTCGATTCCACGCAGGTCCTAGTGCCTGCCGTGTGCCTTGCTGCCTCCAAACCTGCCCTGCCAGGATTCCGCGCAGGTCCTAGTGCCTGCCTTGTGCCCTGCTGTAAGAGTGTGCCGCGAAATGATGCCCTGCTGTAAGAGTGTGTTGCAAAATGATGCATGTCTAAAAAGTGTGTCACCAACATGAAAAGTTTGGAAAGCTCTGTTTTAGACAATCTCCTACCTTGATTTCAGCAAGGTGGTTCTTCACGTGCCCTCCATGGTCATGAGACTACTTTCTTCCTTGTTAAATGTATTCATAGCTTTAGTCCAGTGCTTTCCAAACTGCCGCCGTTAGCAACACACCAGTGGGGGAGGGGCGCGAGGCGGCAGCGTGCATGGCGGCGGCGCGGGGGGGAGTGCGGCGGCGTGCACGGTGGCGGCCTCGTGTTTTCCGCTAAAACGTGGAAGCGCTGATGGCACGCCGCCGTGCGCACATCCACTTCCGGGTTGTGTCATGACACACAGTTTGGAAAGCTATGGTTTAGTCCTTAATGAATCAAAATGCCAAAGATCGCTCTACTACCCAGTGTTTGGTGTGCAACTTCAACCTGTCCCATGTGTTGAAGGGAGCACTTTGTGCTATATCTCTGCTATTTATTTATACAGTGGGAACCAAGTTCTGAAGTCTGGGATGACCCTGGCTGCATTCTTGCGTACTGACAGGCACAGGCAACAGGTCCTGGAAATGGCTAGGCTGTACCCTCCCCCTCCCATTCATCTGTTTGGAAGCAACGTGGGCTGGGATTCTGCACTTGTGTGCTTGGACTCCAGATTTCTTCCTTACAGCTGCCCCGTTGGTATGCACCTGGAGGAAGTTGGAAATGTATTAAACTGCCCAGTCACTGGAATCGCCATCCCAGGATTTGTCTTACGTTGTCCATCTGACCTAATGTTGACTGTTGGCCCATAAATGTTTCACAGGAATGCCAAGTCAACAGTGCATTGGAGGGAGCAAAGCAGCACCAGTGTGGCATCTGCCCCAAATGTTTTGCTCAGGGAGGATCCTGAGATAACAATAATTGGCAGTTTCCAATAAGGACTCAGTTGGGACGTTTTCCAGCTGTTTCTGGAAATCTCAGGCACTGAAATTGGAAACTTTAGAAGGTACTCATCTACACCCTTCTATCGATCAGATATTCTGTTTGGGGTTGTCTTCAGATGGAGAAGACAACCCCAAACAGAATATCTGATGGATAGAAGGGTGTAGATGAGTGCCTTCTAAAGTTTCCAAATTCAGTGCCTGAGATGAACTCCTGCAGTAGATACAAGGACAGAAATCAGAGCGACACCAAATTGGGTGAGATGGCTTTCAGTAAGTGTAGTGGTCAGCTACAGCGGTCAGTTAATTTCCCCAGCCCTTAGGGTAGAAGGTTTGGAGTTTCAGACCTTGTCTCTCAGAAGCTCTTGGGCTCTTACAGAGAAAAATCACAGCACAGCTGGTGCCTTGATTAACTGTTTTGAATAGGCAATCTTCAAACAGCATCTGAAACTGAACACAGTAACCCTCCTTTTTCCCTTTTTGGATTTCCTTTTAGTTTCCCCTTCTACGTAATTCACAAGGGGCTATCCTGCATTTTAAAATGTTCCAAAATAAGGGGAGTTGCGTGAGGTTTTAACGTCTGGGTCCTGCAGAGGATTCATCTCAACCACAAGATCCAACTGATCTCGATTTCAAAGATTCTGCTGGTGTCTCCTTGAAGAAAAAGGATTCCCTGTTTTCTTCTGCGTTAGAATTCTCCAACATTCCTCCTCTCTGTTCCCACCTGGTTAATAAGATTCTTTTCCCCTGACGCTGTTGCCACATGACACACATAAATCAGAACTTCTGCCTGATTTGTGATGTGATCATATTCTCTTACAACCTGGCACAGCCCTGGCTGATCCATGATGAACAAATGCCATCCAGTATTCTTTTGCCAAAAGACATTTGGCTAGTCGACCTTGGGGGAGCTGGGGGTGGCGACGGCCGACAGGAAGCTCTGGCGTGGGCTGGTCCATGAAGTCACGAAGAGTCGGAAGCGACTGAACGAATAAACAACAAATTCTTTTGGCAAAAGACATTTGGCTAGTAGATCCATCTGGCCCACCAGAAGGGCAGCTATGCCACTGAACATACCCTAGGCTGCCCCAATTTCTCTCAGGCACCAGGTAATCTTTGGCATCTACCGAGTTTGCAAGGTGAAGGAGAGTGAAGAAGTCTGCAAACTTTGTCAAATTTTCTCGGCTATCATCAGAAATAGATGCTGCTGCAGGAGAAATGGGTATTGTTTGCAGGGAAGCTTTCAAGACCAAGGATGAGCTGAAGACCCATAAATGTTTCACAGGAAGGCCAAGTCAACAGTGCATTGGAGGGAGCAAAGCCGCACCAGTGTGGCATCTGCCCCAAATGTTTTGCTCAGGGGGGATCCTGAGATAACAGTAATGCCATCTAGTGGAAGTGACTCTACATCACCGGTTTGAGATGGGCAGCTATATACATTGAATAAATAGATAAATCTCCTAAACCTTAGCAACTCCTACTTTGGTGGTCAGAATCACTAATGGGTTTCCTAACCCATCAGGGAGAAAGATGACAAAAGAGTTGGATGTTTCAAAGAAGTGTCACTGGAGTTCTGATGGAGCCAGGAACCGGGGCACAAATATGAATGTTCCAAACAATGACTACCTGGGCTTTTGGGAGAGAACTGGATCCTGGGGAAAAAAATCAAGCATACCAGCAAAAATGTATATGTCATGTATATTTCATGCATGCTACCATGGGAAATAAATTGATACTGGAACAGAGGTTAAGAAGTTACACAATAGAACAGAGCTTTCCAAACTGTGTGTTGCAACACAAAAGTGTGTCGCCACACACAGTCTGGTGTGTCGCCACACAACCCGGAAGCGCTGATCATCATCAACGCTGATCATCATCAGTTTTCCCACGGTGACACACCAACGGCGGCGCGCAAAAACCGAAAGCAGCAGCAGCGCTTCCGGGTTTTTGTGCGCTGCCACAATGGCGGCACTTCGGGTTTTCCCACGGCGACACACCAATGGCGGTTGGTGTGTCGCCGCGGGAAAACTTTGCAAAGCCCTGCAGTAGAAGATGAAATATGTGTATGGAAATGTGCAATTCTGTCTTATTGCACCATCCATTTTTGTATATTAAATCAGTTTGTGAAGTGATAAACAAGTGATAACATGGTGTCTCTATGTGAATATTTAAAGCATTTTAAAGAGAATCCTTGCAGAATTCGACTCTAACATGCCTTGAAGACATTCAGATGTGTACTAACAAGTTATTAATGGGTGGCTATCCTTCTGTTTTAATTACTGCAACAATGGATGCAAACATTGGAACAGTCAGGCAATTGGCGCAAGACCATTTAGCATTTCGTTCTATTATACATAGGGTCGCTATGAGTCGTAAACAACTCGACGGCAACTAACAACAACAACGTCCTTCTGTTTAATTTTGTTTTTGGGAATATACTTAGCATTTTGCTGGGATATTAGGAATTGGCTCTTTAACCCAAGCTCCGGTGCAGATTTTCCTCCTTTTGTAGCAAGTATCATAAAAGGAGTTAATTTCCCCATAAAGCTAACACATTAGAGGTTCAGATTTTCTTCCTTAGTTGTTCTTCAATCACGGACTCCCTTCTCAGGCATACTTATGAACTAAGATAAGCTATCTTGGGTCAGGAGAGAATGAGTTATCTGAGGAATTGCTGGGAAAAGCTTGAGACAATTTCTAAAAGAAAGCAATGGGAAATAATTTCTGTATTGTTCCAAGAGTACCACATGGATGTAGGCACATACCTCACCAGAACTCAAAGACTTTGCCTTACTCTATTTCACAGCTGATTGTATCATGCTGAAAGTGTTTGACGGAGCAGTATGTTGACAATAATCATACTCTATAATAATATAATAACATAAGTATGTTTGAATAAAACCCATAGGGATTATAGAGAGACAGGAGAGGTTAAGGCAGAGCTTTCCAAACTGTGTGTCGGGACACGTTAGTGTGTCGGCTGCAGTGTCTGGGTGTGTCTGGCTGCTGCTGCCTCCGAGCCCTGCCAGGATTCCATGCAGGTCCTAGTGCCTGCCTTGTGCCCTGCTGTAAGTGTGTCGCGAAATGATGCCCTGCTGTAAGTGTGTCGCGAAATGATGCCCTGCTGTGTGTCGCGAAATGATGCATGTCTAAAAAGTGTGTCACCAACATGAAAAGTTTGGAAAGCTCTGTTCTAAGATAGGATAGAACTTTGCTATTTTTTGTAAAACAAGTAAACAAGTTTTCCTTTTTTCCCATCAAAAAGCTTGCTCACTATAAAAAAATCATTTGTAATATTTTGTTGTTGTTTATTCGTTCAGTCGTTTCCGACTCTTCGTGACTTCATGGACCAGCCCACGCCAGAGCTTTCTGTCGGCCGTCACCATCCCCAGCTCCCCAATGGTTGAGTCCGTCGCCTCCAGAATACCATCCATCCATCTTGCCCTTGGTCGGCCCCTCTTCCTTTTGCCTTCCACTTTTCCTAGCATCAGCTTCTTCTCCAGGGTATCCTGTCTTCTCATTATGTGGCCAAAGTACTTCAGTTTTGCCTTTAATATCATTCCTTCAAGTGAGCAGTCTGGCTTGATTTCCTGGAGTATGGACTGGTTTGATCTTCTTGCAGTCCAAGGCACTCTCAGAATTTTCCTCCAACACCACAGTTCAAAAGCATCTATCTTCCTTCGCTCAGCCTTCCTTATGGTCCAGCTCTCGCAGCCATAGGTTACTACAGGAAATACCATTGCTTTAAATTATGCGGACCTTTGTTGTCAGTGTGATGTCTCTGCTCTTAACTATTTTATCAAGATTTGCCATTGCTCTCCTCCCAAGAAGTAGACGTCTTCTGATTTCCTGGCTGCAGTCAGCATCTGCAGTAATCTTTGCGCCTAGAAATACAAAGTCTGTCACTGCCTCCACTTTTTCTCCCTCTATTTGCCAGTCATCAATCAAGCTCGTTGCCATAATCTTGGTTTTTTTGAGGTTTAACTGCAATCCAGCTTTTGCACTTTCTTCTTTCACCTTCGTCATAAGGCTCCTCAACTCCTCCTCGCTTTCAGCCATCAAAGTGGTATCATCTGCATATCTGAGATTGTTAATGTTTCTTCCAGCGATTTTAACTCCAGCCTTGGATTCCTCAAGCCCAGCATGTCGCATGATGTGTTCTGCGTACAGGTTGAATAGGTAGGGTGAGAGTATACAACCCTGCCGTACTCCTTTCCCAATCTTAAACCAGTCCGTTGTTCCGTGCTCTGTTCTTACCGTTGCTACTTGGTCGTTATACAGATTCCTTAGGAGGCAGACAAGATGACTTGGTATTTGTAATATAGAATCATGTAAAACAACTTAATATTTTCAGATGGAATAACTAACTTCTAAATCCATATTCTAGTCCTTCAGCAAGGGAGGAAGGACCATAGTTCAGTGGGGGAATACAGTACATGTTTTGTCCAGCACCTTCAAGTAAAACTAGAAAAGATTCCTGCCTAAAATCTTGAAAAGCTGTTGTCAATCAGATTGTAGACAATACTGAGCTAAGTGACCAAGAAGAAACTACTAGGAAAGGTTGATGATTTATAGCATTTTTAGTTCTTTAATAAGTGGAATGAGGCATACCCTAATGGAAAACAATATTACATTTCTCATATATTTACCTCATCAATTTTTTTTTCTGAGATAGGCCCCCAAAAGAATATAAACGACACTCATTAAACAATTTATAATACTGTGACACCTTAAAAATTTTAAACGCATGTATTCTGTTTAAACACCTACATGCCAATTCGATAAAATTCTGACTGCAATGATATCCATTATTTAGGAATCAGCCTTTGGACCCATGGAATGCAATAATTAGACGTGCAACTTGGGCTAGAATATATTTAAGTTCCTTTGAGCTCTGATTGGACACTTTCCAGTAAGATCTGATTGGGCAGTTTTAACATCCTTTGGATCGATTGGTGAGGCTGCCCAAGCGTTTTTCTAACATGTTGGCAAAGGGGGGCGGGGCGGAGGAGGACTAGACCCTCTTGTTCGGGTTTTACACTCTGGTCCGACCCCAGACTATATAAACGCCGGGCACAGCGGCTTTCTGTCATTGAGCTGGTAGTTAGGGTGGAGAGATGTCTGGCCGTGGGAAAGGAGGGAAAGGCTTAGGGAAGGGAGGCGCTAAGAGGCATCGTAAAGTCCTTCGCGATAACATCCAGGGCATCACAAAGCCTGCCATCCGCCGCTTGGCTCGCCGTGGGGGAGTGAAGCGGATATCTGGGCTCATCTATGAAGAGACTCGAGGTGTTTTAAAGGTGTTCTTGGAGAACGTTATCCGGGATGCGGTCACCTACACTGAGCACGCCAAGAGGAAGACGGTGACTGCCATGGATGTCGTCTATGCTTTGAAACGCCAAGGTCGTACGTTGTATGGTTTTGGTGGTTAGAAAAGTTCATTTCCACTGCTAACAAAATAATCCAAAGGCCCTTTTCAGGGCCGCCCACGCCGCCATTTAAAGAGCTGTTTTCATTTGGCGAAAAAATATCTTAACAAAATGTAACTTGTAAAATTATTCTATCTACAATGACAGTAAATAATAATTCACCGTCTCGCGAGCAAATGGAACAGCTTTGTTTCATTTTTAGTCCTTAAGGTTTCTGAAAGTTCTGTGAGGTTTTATTAATTTAAAGTATATTTTCGAGGCTTATCGCGTGTTTCTGTCTTTCCGGAAAGTATCTCATGAGAACGGGTGAAATGGTGAAGCTTTCGGCTTCTCTACCACGTTCATCGGAGGACAAGAAAATCAGGAAAAAAGATGTAGCTTGATTACGCGCCACAACGACTTAGTAGCGCGGCAAATTCAAACCTTGTTATTGAAGACTAGATTATGTGAGAAAGATGCCACAAGATGGCAGCAGAGAACGAGGAATGCCGATCCCCCTTCCCCAGAAAAAAACCTCATTAAAAGATCTGCATTATAATGTGCAAAGGCTAGAACATACTCTGAATGTCGTAACTGATCAAACGCAGGATAATAGAGAAACTGACCTCAAGGTAAATTACTAGAATATTTTGAGGGGATAGTTATGGCTTGGAATAATAAGTAATCAACAATTAAAAATATTTATATCCCGAATTGCCATCAGTGTTTCTGACTTTTCCATTTGCTCACAGTGATCTGAATTTTTAAAGCTAACCATCTAGATTTTGCACAAAGAAAAAATAATAAAGTTGCCTATTTCAATGCTAGAATGACCTTTTCCTCTTTCTGCAAGGGAAAAAAAGGTCTCCAGTGTATATGATGGGAGCAGGAAAAATAAAGCAACAGACTCCTTATTTCTTATTTCTCTCAAAATCAGTTTCAGAGGGACAGTCAGATTCTTCACACATCCTGTTAACAGTATAGCTTGCTTACCCCAGCAAAGCACTGAGATACATCAGTGATTGGAAGGCTGCATCATAACAACAACTTCTAGAGTAAAGATAAGATCCATTAATTCAGGTGTTTTGTTACCACAAAAGTCCTCCAAATTGGCAAAATAGAATGGCATAAGCTTGTTCATCTTCATGAAGGGTGAAGTTGGTGAATAAGTGCATACACAAAGCAGGAAGACACAATGCATGAAAGACAAAGAGGAATGGGAAATCAAGGACCAAATCATGTGCAGAACCCAAAATGATATGAGACTGAAAGAAACAGCCTCATCTGAATTGGTGTTCATTACTATTAAAATTTATCGAGGTCAATGCATTGGTCATTCATACTGGCACTGAAAAGGATACAGTTCCCTTTCTATGTGGATCCACTTTTTCCATGTTCCTTATAGTGGTGTGGGCTTAAATCACATCTTCGATAATTCACAGGCAGTCAGAAAAGTGATTAGGTGCCCCTTTTGAATGGCAAATGTTTGCGTTTGGCACTCAGCTGGGATCATGTGGTATTCCAATTGACTTATATTAGGATGATGTAACCCAATATTAAGGGGCGTGGTGGCTCAGCAGGTAAGACGCCAGGCTTGTTGATTGGAGGATCACAAGTTTGGAGGTTCGAATCCCTAGCCCTGCGTGACGGAGTGAGCTCCCGCACTCGCCCCAGCTCTTGCCAACCTAGCAATTCGAAAGCATGAAAATGCAAGTAGATTAATAGGTACCACTTTGGTGGGTAGGTAACAGCGTTCCGCGTGAGTCATGCCGGCCGCATGACCGTGGAAGTGTCTTCGGACAACGCTGGCTCTTCGGCTAACAAACGGAGATGAGCACCAGCCCCTAGAGTCGGACACGACTGCACAACTGTGCGGGGGGAACCTTTACCTTTTTAACCCAATATCATATAGTAGCAACAGAAATAAAGGAAGAAAAGTTGTAGAATTATTACCTTGGGTTCAATTATTTAGAAATATTTCATGATGCGGTGATGGTATCCCATGCAGCATTCATTTCTGTTTCAGATTTTAGAATTCCACTTTGTATATAGTGTCCAGTTTGGGGCACCAATATGAGACAACATGGAATGGGTTCAGAGAAGGGCGTCAGAAATGATCAGGAGACGAGGAACTAGATCCTTTAAGGAAAGATGGGTGGGATGGGGTTTATATACCATTTAAAAAGGACAACGGAGGTGAAGAATGGGATATAACATTTTCAAGCGCCTACAGCAGCGTTTCTCAACCTTGTCCACTTGAAGATGTGTGGACTTCAACTCCCAGAATTCCCCAGCCAGCATTGAATTCTGGGAGTTGAAGTCCACACATCTTCAAGTGGACAAGGTTGAGGAACACTGACCTACAGAGTCACATGTAAGGTTGTCAGAAGCTGTTCTTTTTTTTTTAAATAAAAAAAATTAAAAAAGCTGTTCTTCATGATTCCAGAGGGTGGAACAAAGAGAAATGGTTTTAGTACTGAAAGACAGCAGTCAACAGAATGTGAGGAAAAACTTCCTAACAAGAAGAGCAGGGGAATGGTGGGGGTGGGGGAGTCCCCTTGACTGGATGTGTCCTTCCTGGACTCTTGGAAACTCTCCCTCGGATATTTTCATTTGGATTCCTTCACTGAGCAGGGAGTTCAACTCATGGCTTAAATGATCCCTTGCAATTCTACAATTGCCATTGCTCCTGTACTCAATTTCTGAAAAGGGATAGTCAAGTACTTTGAACAAAATACATAGATGGAGAGTTTATTAATCAGCATGGTAGTTTTCACCATTTTATTCCGTTGGAATTTTGTATGAATCTCTACATTTATCCAGGAGCCATCCACAAACTATTCTTCATATATTTATTTACCCTGCCAATTTTGGGATGTAAAGTTAGGATTTTTTAATTAAACAGCAGCATGGAGAATAAGAAATGTAGCAAAGGAGATATTTAAAACCTTAAACCTTTGCAGCCTGTAATGGGCCACCCCTGGTTAGATACACCATCATTACAATGGAGATAGCGTCTGAGAGACAACTAAAATTCTGTGGCTGGCTTGAGGAACTAGATATTAAGGGTGGTAATCACTGACAAAGAATGAAGGCAACAATACTTTTTTATTGAAATAATAAGAGTTTAAGTCCTGAATTCGAAGAGTTTTACCAGCCAAGTACCGTCACTCCGAGTCCAAAGTTAATGAATGAATGTGTTACTTGGGATAATTCAAGCGGCTTTTATGGCAAAACCCCCGTTCGGGGACAGTTGCTTTTCCCCCCACGCCGCCCCAGGGCCCCCCCAGAGTGGCCTGGCCCCCTTCTCCAGCCCCGCACTCTAAAGAGAAGGGTTTAATTTACACGAAAACGCCAAACATTTCCAAGTCGAAGATGCGTGGAGCTGGAAGCCGCTCCGCTTCGGCCCGATTTTCTCCTGCCCGCCGCCTCGCCCCCGCCGGGCGCCGCCACGAACGGAAAGGCCAGGTCCCCCTGCCCCGTCTGCCCCGGGACCGGGCGCGCTCCGCAGCCCCGACGCGGATTTGGGGGAGCTTTTGTGGCACCCAAGAAACACAAAGTTGCAGGCACAGGAGCCATTTCTGGCTGGCGGAGAGCGGCGTCCGCGAACGCACCAATCAGGACGCAGCTCCGCCCCTATAAATAGCAGGCAGCTCCTTTGCCTCACTTCAGACTTTACTTTTCGGCTCTGAGCAACTCTGCGCGAGCGACCCGCTGCCCCGAGAGCGCCCTCCCGTCCGTCCGTCGGCCAGCGAAAGAAAGAAAGAGAAAGAAAGAAAAGGAAGGAAGGAAGGAAGGAAGGCGCGAACGAGAGCATGTCCGAGACGGCGCCCGAAGCCCCCGCGGCCGCTGCGCCGGCAGCCAAGGCGCCGGCCAAGAAAGCCAAGAAGCCCGCGGGCGCCGCCAAGCCGCGCAAGGCTTCGGGGCCCAGCGTCACCGAGCTGCTGACCAAGGCGGTGGCCGCCTCGAAGGAGCGCAACGGCGTGTCCCTGGCCGCGCTGAAGAAGGCGCTGGCGGCGGCCGGCTACGACGTGGAGAAGAACAACAGCCGCATCAAGCTGGGGCTGAAGAGCCTGGTGGGCAAAGGCACGCTGGTGCAGACCAAGGGCACGGGCGCCTCGGGCTCCTTCAAGCTCAACAAGAAGCAGCAGGAGGGCAAGGACAAGCCGGCCAAGAAGAAGCCGGCCGTCCGGAGCAAGAAGCCCGCCGCCAAGAAGCCGGCCAGCGCCGCCAAGAAGCCCAGGAAGCCGGCCGCCAAGAAGAGCCCCAAGAAGGCGGTCAAGAAGCCGGCCGCGGGGGCCAAGAAGGCGGCGAAGAGCCCCAAGAAGGCCAAGGCGGCCAAGCCCAAGAAGCCCGTCAAGAGCCCCGCCAAGGCGAAGGCGGTCAAGGTAAAGGCGAAGGCAAAGGCCGCCAAGCCGAAGACGCCCAAGGCGAAGGTGGGCAAGCCCAAGAAGGCGGCGGCCAAGAAGAAGTGAAGCAGTTTCTGCGACTCTTTCGATCCCAAAGGCTCTTTTAAGAGCCACCCACTCTCTCATCTGAAAAGGGCTGGCTTCCTTATTTGATTCCAGGCGCTCGCTGGGCTTGAGTCAACCCTCTTTTCAATGGGGGGGACACTTAAGTACATCAGAAGTGCCTGCTTGAAAGTTACACAAGGAGTCGTGGGGGCTGAAACAAAACTCGGGGTGGGGGAGCTTCCTTGTGGCTCTTACCTTGCTACCCTCCCTAGCGACTGGCTTCTCAAAGCGTAGGTAAGTTTAAAAACCCTGGGCGGCCCCATGTACTGTAAAGGTTGCACAGTGAATTTTAGGTAGCGCCATATTCTCCCGCAAAACCAGAGCGGGACCGATTTCCTTCATTCTTGCGGCCACTCCTGCTTCCCTGACGTTCCCCTGGATTTATAAACGCGGACAATCGCGTTCTGTGTTCGATAGTTCACGATAGTGGAGGAAGAAAACCCAGAAGACTACTAGAATGAATGTAGAGGTGCTTATTTATTGCAGCCTTTGTAATTTCTGAAATTGCTGATTGGTTGAGAAAACCGTGATTCACTAAAAAGTAACCCGGGCTGCACAGGGATTGGGCGGTGTCTTCATTTCCAACCAATCAGGGCTAGCTTAGGGACTGCGCACAGTGATGATCTAATTGCAATGCTGCTTTCCCCGATATTTCGCTACAATGTAACGAAGGCAGGTGAAAGTGGTTGGTGTTGCTGATTCGTTTACTCATGAGAACACAATATTGTAGTTATCCAAGTATGCCACCATTCATTCCACATGCTATTATAAGGACCATTCATGTCTGAGGAATTATTTCATATCACAAAGAATGGATCTTTTTTGCGAGGATGTTTTTTAAAGAAAAAAAAGTAGGCATTGTCCGTTACACCGAAATCAAATGTTGGAATCGAGTATTGAGAGTGAAAAGAAATACTAGACACTGAAGTAAATAAATGTTTCTGCTAGCATGCCTTTAAAATATTCCTTGGTAAATGGCTTTGTTACGATTGTTCCAAATCACAGCTCAGAATTTTCTGAGGTACATTCAATTTCAAAAATATTTTTTGTAAAGAAAATATACCAAGAGCCAGTTTGGTCTAGGTGTTAAGGCACCAGGCTAAAACCAGGAGGCTGCGAGTTCTAGTCCCCCCTTAGGCATGAAAGCCAGCTGGTGACTTTGGGCCAGTCACTCTCAGCCCAACTCATCTCACAGGGGGGTTGTTGTGGGGAAAATAGGAGGAAGGAGTATTAGGTATGTTCGCCGCCTTGAGTTATTTATAAAAATAATAAAGGTGGGATAGAAATTAAATAAATAAAATATGAATTTACAGTACTTCGTAAGCTTCAAAAGAGAAGTTGCGCCTTTGTAACGCATTTCTTTTTAAATAAAAAACCTGATTGGTCACATTCCAGTTCCTGGTTGATTTATTGATGGAAAAGCCCGCCTCCTACGATTCATATACTTCAGGAGGGATGGGCCGAAAGCGGTGTACGCCCCCTCTTGAAGTTCTCACTCAGGTCGGAATAAGTGCTATATAAATGCTCCTCTTGCATTTCTCCGCTCATTTAGCTTTTTCGTTTCGTTCATAGAGCACGACTACTGGTTTTCGTAATGTCTGGTCGCGGGAAAGGAGGCAAAGGTCTTGGGAAAGGAGGCGCGAAGCGGCACCGTAAAGTGCTTCGTGATAATATCCAAGGCATTACTAAACCTGCTATACGCCGCCTGGCTCGCCGTGGAGGCGTGAAGCGTATTTCAGGCTTGATTTATGAAGAGACTCGGGGCGTGTTGAAGGTCTTTCTGGAAAACGTCATTCGGGATGCCGTGACCTACACCGAACACGCGAAACGAAAGACCGTGACTGCGATGGACGTTGTCTACGCTTTGAAACGCCAAGGTCGTACTCTGTATGGTTTTGGTGGATAAGTTTGTAAAATTCATCGTATTTATTAATCTAAAAGGCCCTTATCAGGGCCACCCACACATTCGTGGAAAGAGCTGTGCTCGCTTGTGGATGTAAATTTAGATGTAAAGTACTCGGAGGAACACGGTAAGAGAAGATCCTTGTTGGTCCATGATGGCAAAAAATCAAGCCTGTTGGTCGGAAAACTCCTTCGAAGGAACATTGTAATCTAATAGTTGATACAAGCTATTTGAAAGAAGTTGACACAATTGGAAACTCTTACAACAATGTTCTGTCCATTCATACCTTGTAGCACAGCACTTTAAGAAAATAAGGTAGCTCCTTTAAAAATCAACCCGTTTCCAGGAATCTCTGTGATAAGTAAAACAAAAGTTTATCGACACTGCTGACCCGAAGTCTCAAGAGAAACACTAATGGCTCAATCGATTTGGCGCCGTTTTTCTGGGCTGTTACGCTAGTTCTCATTCCATGCCCTATTTTCAAAAGCCTGGTTTCCCCTTGTTTCTTCCATGAAAAGTAATTGCTCTCACATTTTATAGCCGGTATTTTCGCCTGTTCCCCCCCCCCCCCGCCACCTTATATGCTAATAGCGGGAAAGTAGAAGGATATGATTAGGGACACATCAAAATAAAACACGTAGGGACTTATGCCAATCGAAATGCAGCCTGGGAAGTTTAAATTCATTGGACCGATTGGACAAAGTGGTGATGCAATTAGGGGCGTGCCTTCTATTCTTTCCCGGGGTTCTTGATTATGAAGCCATCTTTAAGCTTGATGGGAAACCTGCTGTCTTAAAAGTGGAAGAAAGGTTTTATAGATAGGCTGTATTCACCTAACCTGTCGACTCATGATTTGCTTAACCATGATTTACCCAATAAACTATAATTAGCTGAGCTGGTATACTATGCTAACTGAACTGTTTTCCATAATTAACCCACATGTGTTGCATATTCTATCTAGGCTAACAGCAGTAGCCAAATTTATACACACACATTTTAGCCTAGCAGCCGCAGAATCTTGTATAACTCATTTTTGTTTAATAAGGTAAATTAAACTTGGCTGCTTTGTGCAAAAAGTTTTAAACGACTTTTAGCAACTAAGATTGAACTGCTTCCCATAGGATTCTGATTTATGCTTTTTGTGAATCCTGGAATGCCAGTAAAAAGTTTCAGGAATTGCATCCAGATGACGTAAAACATGGAGTGGGAAAGAGAGTCTATATATATTATGTGTGTTTTGCTCTGTTCCACACTCAGGAGCTTAGCAGGGCCAGTCTTTGTTACGACTTTTTTTTAAAAAAATTATCCCGCCTTTATTATTTTTATAAATAACTCAAGGTGGCGAACATACCTAATACTCCTTCCTCCTCCTATTTCCCCACAATAAACAACACACAAATTTTCCCTGTGAGGTGAGTTGGGCTGAGAGAGAGTGACTGGCCCAAGGTCACCAGCCGGCTTTCATGCCTCAGGCGGGACTAGAACTCTCAGTCTCCTGGATCCTAGCCTGGTGCCTTAACCACTAGACCAGGGCTTTCCAAAGTTTTCCCGCGGCGACACACCAACCGCCGTTGGTGTGTCGCCGCGGGAAAACCTGGAAGTGCCGCCATTGCGGCAGCGCGCAAAAACCTGGAAGTGCTGCTGCCGCTTTTATTTTTTGCGTGCCGCCGTTGGTGTGTTGCTGCGGGAAAACCCGGAAGCGCTGATGATGATCAGCGCTTCCAGGTTGTGTGGCGACACACCAGACTGTGTGTGGCGACACACTTTTGTGTTGTGACACACAGTTTGGAAAGCTCTGCACTAGACCAAACAAGCTTTCAGTCTGACTTGGATAGGAGATCACCAGGAAATCCCAGGATTGTAGGGACGTTAGGCTAGACTGGGAAGTTGAAAATGTGTCTCAGAAGAAGGCAGTGGCAAAGCACATTCATCCTGCTGCCAGGAATACTGCATCCATGACTTAAGTGTATCTTTCCCTTTCTATTAGCCAAATGAAATTTACATCTATGTTAGTATAGATGTGAAACATAGTTCTTAAATCAGTAAGCTTGAAGCCTATGATGATGGTGGTGGTGGTGATGATGATGATTGAACAGGTGAAGAATGCTGAGCCCAAGAAACAATTATTACAGAAATAGGGAACCTGATGCCCTTTAAATTAAAACTTCCCCAATCCCTTGCTTCGGCTATAGCGCAGGGGTGTCTGCTGGGTATGGCCAAAACAGTCATGATGGCAGTCAAGACAGTGCAATTGAAGCTTGCCTGCTTTTTATGTGCATTGCCATCTTGACTTTTTTGACCACATCCTGCAGACAGCCCTCTTATTGTGGTTGGGACTCATGGAGGATGAAATCCAAAACATCTGAAGGAAAGCGGATAAGCTACCTCTAGATCAGTCCTGGGTCAAGCCTGGAAGATTTTTTAAAGGAAAAGGGATCCATTTCATCCAATACTGTGAAAATGGATATCGACTTTCTACCCGTTTGTGGGATGAAACTTGCCAAACAGGGTTACCAGTAATATTATTTGTCTTGCTCTCTCTTGCAATCATGTCTGCACAGAAAATGAGAGGTGGCAAAGGATGTTACCTGGAATTTTAGGCTTCATTATTTGCTTTTTAATAAAGGTGATATTAGCATTTAGCACAGCATCCATGCCTTCTTTTGAAGTTCAGGAAACCATGTTTTCCTTTTACCCAAAACCCTTTATTTCTTTTACGTGCAAAAACTAGCCTTTTCAGCAACTAAACAATAGAGAGTGTATTCTGAAAGTCCTTCAATACATTTGCAAGTTTTAAGATGATACAAACCCAGCTGGGAAAGGGAGTGACATAACCCATAAATTTGCCACTTGTGGGATGTTATGTAGAATCAATGTTTTCTATTGTTCAATTCTCACATGTGATCAATGTCTTTTATTGTTTTATTACTTGCTTTATGATGTATCACATATACCAAATGTATGTATCATTTGTCTCTGTACCCTATAAAAGGACTTGACCCCCCCTCTTAATAAATGCTTTTGCATGAATTGCTGTGTGATTCATGTTTTCAGGTAGGCAAGAAGCCACTTTGCAAAGTTAGTCTCTCTCCCAAATTCAGGGACCAAGTTTTTATCAGCTCCATTCCAAACTTGGGGTGCCTGAGTTTCTAGGCAACAAGGAGATGGGTTGAACCTAGAAATGCAGGGCTCAAAAATAAGTAGAAAAGCTGCTTCAGTTCAGTTCAGTTCAGTTTAAAAACTTCAGAAAACTTCCACCATTGCAAATAATTAACTGTAGAGAGAACTGTAAAGCTTAAGCAGAAAGCTATGAAATCAATAGACTAATCTAGCACCACGGCTATGCTGCCTTCTACTGTATGTAATCCACTAAATAGTTCATCAGTGGCAAGTCTCTCAGGGTTCCACAGACCTGACTTTGTGACAGCTTTTAAATTCAATTGTATACATGTCTAATCATTGAATAAAATATAGCTTAATGTCAATTATGGATCAACTCTGTGTATCATGTAGTGGTGAAGATGGTGGATTTGCAGCAGGGAGACCCAGATCTGACCCATAATCTTCATATAGGTGGCCACAAAGGCAATTGTTTACATTCCTGAAAAAGCTCTACTAAATTGCAGAAAAAGGCAACTTAGTTATAAGAATGAAGTATTAAATGCAAGTCAACAATGTATTTTTTGCCTTCTTTGCTTTCTTTCACCCTTTCCTTTCATTCTTCCAATTGCCTCACAAAAGAACTGGAAAATCACAATGGAATACCTTTCTTAAGCAATCAGCAAAACATTTCAATAGTTGTTTTAAAACGTTATTCCCAATATATATATATATATATATATTAAAAAAACGTTACCCCTTTATTCATTTTTAATTTTTATAACAATACATGTTCAATAGATAATTTGTGAGAGGCTTGCGATGGTTCATGCCGCTAATTTAGATGCTTCATATAATTTAATTTTTTTTAAGGGAAAAAATGGGCGCCAAAATCGTGCGTAGGTTTGAATATTATTTACTGTATTCTGATTGGATAGTTTAATTCCGTATTGGTCATTCATTGGACACAGGAAGAATACGGTTAAGTTAAAAAAAAAATCTCACCGACTGTTTTCATTCTGGTCGGACACTACGCAATATAAACCGAGAGATTCGGGTGCTGGACAGCATTTGTTTTCTTACAGCGGAGCAGGTTAGCATCTGAAGAGAAGCATGTCCGGACGTGGGAAAGGCGGTAAAGGGCTCGGAAAAGGAGGCGCTAAGAGGCATCGTAAAGTGCTTCGTGATAACATTCAAGGCATTACCAAGCCCGCCATTCGTCGTTTGGCTCGCCGTGGGGGAGTGAAGCGTATTTCTGGCTTGATTTATGAAGAGACTCGGGGCGTTTTGAAGGTCTTTCTGGAAAACGTCATTCGGGATGCCGTGACCTACACCGAACACGCGAAGCGAAAGACCGTGACTGCGATGGACGTTGTCTATGCTCTGAAGCGCCAAGGTCGTACTCTGTATGGCTTCGGAGGCTAGAAAGCTGAATTACAGAATATAAAACCCAAAGGCCCTTTTCAGGGCCCCCAATTCTGTCAGAGAAAGAGCTGGATCCTATTGCATGTTGCTTTTGTAACACGAGAACTTGATAAGCCGTTGAAACCTTAGCTGCAGAGCCGTGCCTGTGTGCCCTTCCAACTCTTGATTGCTGGCGGCTGTCTGGAGCACTCCCTGCAGTTTTCTTAACCAAGGTTTTCGGAAATGGTTTGCTGTTGTCTTCATAGGGTTGAGAGAAAGTGACCGGCCCCAGGTCGCCCTGCTGCCTAAGGCAGAGCTCATGGTCTCTGGCTATGTAGCCTGGAGCTTTAGCCACTACAATGTCAAGCAGGCTCTCCTTAACATTAGAAACAGGAAAAATAATTTATGGAAGTGAAGCATTTTCATTCTAAGAACAAATAATTGTGTATTTGCATAAGAAACAACACATAAGCACCATGATATCCGATGTGTGGAGTGTAACATCCTGAAAAAGGATATTTCCAACTAGTATAACACAGTCCTATATTCAAAAGTTCTGTTGAATTCAGTGGGAATTACTCTGGAATAAGAATTGCAGTCCTAATGCATTGGGGCTAATCTGAAAAATGTTAAAAAATCAGTACTGTACTGTCGCTTAAGCTGAACATAAGCATTGCAAAGGATTCCTTCTGTTGTTAATTTATGTCGATTGAATAGCTTGGTTTTTGCCTTCACTGATGAAATCAGGAAAAAGGTCTTAGTCTTTAAAATGTGTGTTGGTGGACCAAGAGACTGACCAGTTCTGCTCCAGAGCTGAGAAGGGAAATGGAATCATCCTCTTCCTTTGAGAATTACAGTATAGGTCCTGAGTTTTGGTAATTTTTTTTACTATCCCACTTTGACAAGTTCTGGAGAATGTTTAAGCTTTTCTGTTACTGTAATTTGATTAGTGTAGGGCTCATGCTTCACTCCAGGACCAGATTTACTTTTAATAAAAGTGTAACCCAAATCAGGTGTTGCTGATTTTTCCCCCCCTCATGGACATATTCTATTTTTATCAGGTTGTTTATGAGTGTTTTTGTTGCAAGGATTTGGTAGTTAATTTGTTGAGTGCATTATTAAAACACTCACTGCAATAACCTCATGCTTCTTTAAGACCTATTTGGCTAATTATATTTAAATCCGCTAGATAGATTGTTAATCCTTCCTCCCCCATAGCAAAAAAGGCAGAGGTTGAACTGTTCATCTTTCCCCCATCTGGCTCACTGCAGATGAGCCAGATGTTCTGGTATTTCACCCCCCCCCCCCATCACTGAATCTACAGGAGATGGAAGGGAAATATGGAAGTTGAAATCCAAAGTATCTGGAAGGAACTAGATTGGGGAAATTGCACATGTGCTTATACCGGAAATATTCTGTAATTTGTGTTTGGAAAGTTTTAAACTACAGATGGAGCAAATATCCCTTATTTCCAAGTCTGGGCCAAAATCAGGCATGGAGCAGCCGTATTCAGGAGCAATACAACTTTTGCTGACATTTGTTGAGGAACAAAGATTATATTACTATATTACAAAGAAACTATATTACTGTATAGTCTCCCAGTTTGTGATTTGCTAGAGCAGAGCTTTCCAAACTGTGTGTCGGGACACGTTAGTGTGTCGGCTGCAGTGTCTGGGTGTGTCGCGGCTGCTGCTGCCTCCTGGCTTCCATGCAGGTCCTATTGCCTGCCTTGTGCCTTGCTGCCTCCAAACCTGCTGTGATTCCGCACAGGTCCTAGTGCATGATTTGTGCCCTGCTGTAAGAGTGTGTCGCGAAATGATGCCCTGCTGTAAGTGTGTGTCACAAAATGATGCATGTCTAAAAAGTGTGTCACCAACATGAAAAGTTTGGAAAGCTCTGTGCTAGAGACACAGTGTTGCAATTAGCAAATATCTAGTTTGGCCCACTTCCCATATTTTTGAGTGCAGTCCATGTGGGGGAAACTTTTAAGTTCTAAGAAAATGGCATCAGATTACAGCCTTAGCAGAAAGAAATTCGAATAAAACTTTGTATGATATACTGAGTACCTGTGCTTAGGATTTCACAATGTATAAGGAAGCCATAGAGCAGTCGTCAGATCTTTCCATTTTTTGTTGTTTAGTCGTGTCCGACTCTTCGTGACCTCATGGACCATAGCACACCAGGCCTTCCTGTCCTCCACTGTCTCCCGGAGTTTAAATTCACAATGGCTGGAATTTCATCGTTTTCATGAAATCCTGGGCAGAGTACAGGATCCTCTGGATTTAGTATTTCCAGTATATTGTATGGACGGAATAGCCATCTCCTCTTAGCATCCGCGGAACGCGGGCGATGGGGAGACAGAGGGAAGCTTGGAGTCAGTTAAACCAGAGAATAGCGATTGGCTGCGGCAGGAGGAAAAGAGACCAATCAGAGTTGATCTGCCATTGACCAATCATGGCAGAGGCCGGGAAATTCAAACAAGGTTAATGGGTTCATTGCCACTCTCAGCCAATAGGACGAGGGGATGCTGCCTATAAATACCCAACAGCTCGGCCACCAAATTCATTCATCCGAACTTTTAGAGAGTGAAGTCGCGTTGTTTGAAAGATGGCCAGAACCAAGCAGACGGCTCGGAAGTCCACTGGTGGTAAGGCACCAAGGAAGCAACTCGCCACCAAGGCGGCTCGGAAAAGTGCTCCCGCCACCGGGGGCGTGAAGAAACCTCACCGCTACCGTCCCGGCACTGTGGCTCTGCGAGAGATCCGGCGCTATCAGAAATCGACCGAGCTGCTGATTCGCAAACTGCCTTTCCAGCGCTTGGTGCGTGAAATTGCTCAGGACTTCAAGACCGATCTGCGTTTCCAGAGTTCGGCCGTGATGGCTCTGCAGGAGGCCAGCGAGGCTTACTTGGTGGGGCTTTTTGAAGATACTAATCTCTGCGCCATCCATGCCAAGCGGGTCACCATCATGCCCAAAGACATCCAGTTGGCTCGCCGTATCCGCGGCGAAAGAGCTTAAAAACTTCACCTCGGAGACTTGCTTACAACCCAAAGGCTCTTTTAAGAGCCACCTACTTTTTTCACTTCAAAAGAGCCTGGTCATTATAGTGTACTATTGTCTCCATTTCTTTTCTCTTTTTTTGGTGCCTTCGAGTCTGCTTTTGATTCCTGGCAGTTGGTGAGCTTCCTTGTAAAGGTTCCCCCCCCCACCCCGCACATTTGAGCAGTCGTGTCCGACTCCAGGGGCCGGTGCTCATCTCCGTTTGTTAGCCGAAGAGCCAGCGTGGTCCGAAGACGCTTCCGCGGTCATGTAGCTGCATGACGCGCGCGGAACGCTGTTTGGTACTTATTAATCTACTTGCATTTGCATGCTTTCGAATTGCTAGGTTGGCAAGAGCTGGAGCTAGTGCGGGAGCTCACTACGCATGCAAGCGCTGGGGGAGCTCTAGTTTGGTTTAGTTTGCCACGTACTGTCTCCCGGTTTTCTTGCCCGACACCTTGACCTACCCAAAACTAGCTCATTCATTCTTGTCACGCTATCGTCGCGGAGTGCATAATCTTTCTCAATATGCAGTGCTAAATGTTTTCTGTACCATTTTAAGAGCCCATGGGAATGACACACTAGAATGATGGATGTATTATGTGGGTGGGGGGGGCGCCTTGACTTAAGGTCTAGAGTGTCATTTTTCAATGTCATGACAGAACGAGCAGCAAGATAAAGGAAGCCAGCCCTTTTCAAATGAGTGTGTGGGTGGCTCTTAAAAGAGCCTTTGGGATCGAAAGAGTCGCAGAAGCTGCTTCACTTCTTCTTGGCCGCCGCCTTCTTGGGCTTGCCCACCTTCGCCTTGGGCGTCTTCGGCTTGGCGGCTTTCGTCTTGGCCTTGGCGGGGCTCTTAGCTGCCTTGGTGGGCTTGGCCGCCTTGGCCTTCTTGGGGCTCTTCGCCGCCTTCTTGGCCCCCGCGGCCGGCTTCTTGACCGCCTTCTTGGGGCTCTTCTTGGCGGCCGGCTTCCTGGGCTTCTTGGCGGCGCTGGCCGGCTTCTTGGCGGCGGGCTTCTTGCTCCGGACGGCCGGCTTCTTCTTGGCCGGCTTGTCCTTGCCCTCCTGCTGCTTCTTGTTGAGCTTGAAGGAGCCCGAGGCGCCCGTGCCCTTGGTCTGCACCAGCGTGCCTTTGCCCACCAGGCTCTTCAGCCCCAGCTTGATGCGGCTGTTGTTCTTCTCCACGTCGTAGCCGGCCGCCGCCAGCGCCTTCTTCAGCGCGGCCAGGGACACGCCGTTGCGCTCCTTCGAGGCGGCCACCGCCTTGGTCAGCAGCTCGGTGACGCTGGGCCCCGAAGCCTTGCGCGGCTTGGCGGCGCCCGCGGGCTTCTTGGCTTTCTTGGCCGGCGCCTTGGCTGCCGGCGCAGCGGCCGCGGGGGCTTCGGGCGCCGTCTCGGACATGCTCTCGTTCGCGCCTTCCTTCCTTCCTTCCTTCCTTCCTTCCTTTTCCTTCTTTCTCTTGCTTTCTTTCGCTGGCCGACGGACGGACGGGAGGGCGCTCTCGGGGCAGCGGGTCGCTCGCGCAGAGTTGCTCAGAGCCGAAAAGTAAAGTCTGAAGTGAGGCAAAGGAGCTGCCTGCTATTTATAGGGGCGGAGCTGCGTCCTGATTGGTGCGTTCGCGGACGCCGCTCTCCGCCAGCCAGAAATGGCTCCTGTGCCTGCAACTTTGTGTTTCTTGGGTGCCACAAAAGCTCCCCCAAATCCGCGTCGGGGCTGCGGAGCGCGCCCGGTCCCGGGGCAGACGGGGCAGGGGGACCTGGCCTTTCCGTTCGTGGCGGCGCCCGGCGGGGGCGAGGCGGCGGGCAGGAGAAAATCGGGCCGAAGCGGAGCGGCTTCCAGCTCCACGCATCTTCGACTTGGAAATGTTTGGCGTTTTCGTGTAAATTAAACCCTTCTCTTTAGAGTGCGGGGCTGGAGAAGGGGGCCAGGCCACTCTGGGGGGGCCCTGGGGCGGCGTGGCGGGAAAAGCAACTGTCCCCGAAGGGGGGTTTTGCCATAAAAGCCGCTTGAATTATCCCAAGTAACACATTCATTCATTAACTTTGGACTCGGAGTGACGGTACTTGGCTGGTAAAACTCTTCGAATTCAGGACTTAAACTCTTATTATTTCAAGAAATTATCGGTAGCAATCGATTACAGTTGCTAGATCACTAAGCACTGATAGCATTTTAAAAATGATTTATGTTTTTCTTGTTGACCCGAGGGTATATGTCAGTTCAATTTGGTTTAACCCTGAGAAATAGGGAAGTGTTTCATTGATGTGCATTTCTTTTTAGTCTTGTCTTTTTAAATTCTTCCATCATACAATGGTTCCAGTTTTTGTTTTATATTTGTACTGGGAAATGAAGCTTAGTGGAATATATTACTTACAGAATATTTGCCTTTAAGTTGAGTAGCTTTGATAACAGTGGAGGATGGGAGTAATTGAAAGTAACCAAGAATTTGAATTTGAACAAACCAAATCAGAATTTGAGATACAATTATGTGAGACAGATGATCATTTAATTGCTAAAATGTATAAATTATTGTTAAAAGGTGAAATGGTAGAGGAACAAGTTAAAGATTGCATGATCAACTGGGCAAAAATATTGGTCATAATATTCAAATGCAACAATGGGAAGATGTGTGGACTAAAGGACTAAAATTTACTTTGTGTTATAATTTGAAGGAAAATTTCTACAAGATGATGTACAGATGGTATATGACCCCACAAAAACTAGCTAAAATGTATGGGAATGTTTCCAACGTGTTGGAAATGTAAAAAAAAAAAAAGAGGGGTCATTTTACCATATGTGGTGGACATGTGAGATTGCAAAGAAGTTTTGGATACATTCAAATACATTCATTGATGCAAAATATTCTACAAATTCGAGTTCCATTTAAACCAGAACTATTTCTATTGGGAATATCAGAAGAACAAATAGGAAAACAATTTACAAGAATTACGCAATATATGATTACAGCAGCAAGACTCATATATGCACAAAATTGGAAAAATCAGACTATACCTACGATACAGGACTGGATGTTAAAAGTAATGGATATGGCAGAAAATGATAAATTGACATGTTTATTTAAAGAAAATTCAAATTATTATTTTCTGAAAGTGGAAACCATTAACAGACTATTTGCAAAATGCAGGGGGAGCAAAGCTTATATGGGGATTTGAAGACTAAAATATATATAAATTGATATATTAGACAAGAAATTTTTTTTTAATGTTATAAATAGACCTAGCATGTAAGATTGATTTTTTAAATCACTATGACCAGGGATAAATCGGAAGTTGACTAATTTCTTTGTTTCATCTTTTTCTTTACTTTACTACACTCTTTTTCTTCTTTCTTTGATTTGTATTTCTATTTCTTTTTCCGTCTCCAACTTTTATCTATGTATATGTAAAACCTAATAAAATATATTATATTATAAAAAAAAAAGAAAGTAACCAAGTCGATCAGAGTTCCCAACCTGGAAGTCCTCGGAATGAGTGGCCATCAACTGCCATAAGAGCATAAGCAGTGCCCTGCTGGATCGTGCCCCTGGCCCACCTATCCCAGCAGTCTGATCTCCCAGTGGCCAACCAACCCATTAGTCTCCCAGCAGATGGCCTTCAGAGGCAGCCCCACCGTCATCAAGGCTAATAGCCATTGATCCCCAGATCAGATCTGAGAATATCAGTTCCTGGGTACATGACGAAGGGACCCGGTCAAGCATACAACTAAAAACTCTAGAAACAGAGGACGAACTTAAATATATGTGGACATCGGAGTCAAAGAAGCGATCCATAATTTTAATTACCAAATCAGCTATAATATCATTTCTAATATTTCCTTTTGTGCCACGCGGACCTACCTGCATTCATCTCTTCCTATGTAGCTCCTTGGCCTTTAGCATCTCGTAATGGAGAGTGACTCAGAGAGGATGCCAGATCCATACTCTTGATCCATACTCTTCTCTACATCTTGTAGTCCAAATCCAGCCGATGCTATTTAGTTGCATTTCAACCAGCGGGATTTGAATTTGGTTTCAATGAAACCATTGTTCTTTAAAAATGCAACCTTGCACCTCACAAAATCAGAAGCTGCAAATGAGATCATTCTGGTATTGTAGGCACAATGCAAATTATGGTACCCAGATTAAACATATTTTCCATTATAACGGTAGAGTATGGAGGAAAGGGGCGTGGTGGCTCAGCGGGTAAGACGCCAGGCTTGTCGATCGGAAGATCGCAAGTTCGGAGGTTCGAATCCCTAGCCCCGCGTGACGGAGTGAGCTCCCGCACTCGCCCCGGCTCTTGCCAACCTAGCAATTCGAAAGCGTGCAAATGCAAGTAGATGAATAGGTACCACTTCGGTGGGTAGGTAACAGCATTCCACGTGCGTCATGCTGGCCACATGACCGTGGAAGCGTCTTCGGACAGCGCTGGCTCTTCGGCTAACAAACGGAGATGAGCACCGGCCCCTAGAGTCGGACACGACTGCACAAATGTGCGGGGGGAACCTTTACCTTTTTTATGGAGGAAACAGGTGACTTTGGGCCAGTCACTGTCTCTCAACCCACCTTATTTTACAGGGTTGTTGCAGAGACTATCCATAGGGACCCCCACCAAGTATACTGCCTTTTGCTACTTAAGGAAATCCAAGAAAATACTACTACTACTGCAACTGACGTGGGATTCAGTTAGAGATAGCGACCCTGTTGGGTCATTATCGGTTTCTCTCCCTAACATCCATGGACATCCTATTCCCTTCTAACTGTCGGCTACTTCTGAGAGCAACTCAAACGAAAGGATCAAGAGAACTTTAACATCATTCCTGAAATGCATCTAACATCACATGGAGGGACTTCATAGTTTAGCTTTCGAGCATGTTTATCTATATGGCTGACAGGAAGAGGAGCAGTTGGGGGTCCCGGTGGGGGGGGGGCTGGTTTATCTTCCTTTCCTTGCTGAGTATGGAATCAAGGGGCGGAGGAGAAGTTTGTTCCTTGACTTTTTGGCTGCTCCCTTCTTGGTGCAAAATATGTATATAGCCTAGCAGCTTGACTTGAACTCCCATCAGCACTAGCCAGCATGGTCAAAGGCAATGAATTGTGGGAATTGTAGTTCAGACCATTTAGACAGCCCTAAGTTGCTTATCTTTGATTGACGATTATATATTATATTATATTATATTATATTATATTATATTAATTATATTATAATATTTTTAATCCATTCAGTCATGTCCAATTCTCGGAGACTGCCTGGACAAGTCCCTGCAGTTTTCTTGGCAAGGTTTTTCAGAAGTGGTTTGCCATTGGCTCCTTCCTAGGGCTGAGAGAGAGTAACTGGCCCAAGGTCACCCAGCCGGCTTTCATGCCTAAGGCGGGACTAGAACTCTCAGGCTCCTGTTTTACCATTGGCTCCTTCCTAGGGCTGAGAGAGAGAGACTGGCCCAAGGTCACCCAGCCGACTTTCATGCCTAAGGCGGGACTAGAACTCACAGACACCCGGTTTCTAGCCCAGCACCTTAACCACTAGACCAAACTGGCTCTCTATATTATATTAATATATAAAATAATCTCACTATGCACCTTCATCTACGGTCACAGGTAGCAATCTCTTGCCAAGAGACTTGAGAGCCTGAAAGGTGACCACACTGAGACCAAGGTAACTGGATCATTTTACGTCTAGACCTGCACTCTGGGACATTCCTGGGTGCTCTTTAAAGAAAGCCAGAAACATTTCCTGCCAGCAGATAAAAGCCCCCCTTGGAAAGTGTCTCCTGTCCCTTTATCTCTTTATTGAAAAGGCAAGGCATGTTACTCCTGCCAGTCCTTATCCTTGGGATGTTATCTTACTTCTAAGGAAATGAAAAATTAGTATGGAGATTTTTATTCCTTTTTCCCCTTAGTTTCTTAGGAAATAGCAAAATGTTACTGTTTCCTCCTCCTCCTCCTCCTCCTCCTCCTCCTCCTCCTCTACATATAAGGAATATAAATCGTCAGAAAGCCAGAGAAAAATAGAGTCCAACTTGATCTTATCCCCAGAAGTATAGTGGTTGTTGATTAGGACTTGGATAGGGAACCACCAGGAAATTTCCAGTGCAGTATGCTCAACAAAGTAATTGTTAATTTCGGTATTAGTTTCTGAACTTGTCCTGTATTTTGTATTCTAATTTTGTTTGCCACCTTGAGCACTGAATTTTTTTTTCCATGTCAGAAGCACCAAGACGCTTTTGTAGTGAAAGGATTTGCCGGTGACATCACCGTTGGGGGGGGGGGACCCCAGGAGGCTCCTTTCACGTCCCTGTGATTTTTCCCACTAAGTGGTACCTGTTTATCTACTTGCATTTGCATGCTTTTGAACTCCTAGGTTGGCAGGAAGCATTGAACTGAATAGAACAATAGACATAAATCAAGAAAGAAAGAAGCATCCATACTGTGTAACAAAAATAATTGGAGAAAATGCACATCAGCCTCAAGTTAGTAGACATAATTTCCTATCCACTGCCAACACTCAGAGTAATAAAAAGGAGGAAAACTGAAAGAAGTGAGGAGAATTGTGTGGGCTAGCTGAGTGTTTCGTGGACAAGGGGGGAAATGAGGAATGAGATTGCAAAAAAATCTTTCTCCAAGGCCCGTATCAGTTACAAACCTGTTGGTGCTCACTGGGTCTACTCTTAGTTGGAGTTCCTAATATTCTGCCACACTTGAGAATGGCTAAGGTAGAAAAAAATAGCTACTAATATATAGTTGGAAGCAGATGTGATTCTCAAGCAAAGGCGTCAGTTGACTTTGGCACTCACATCATTTATAACCCCATTTAATAGTTGTCATTCACCTCCATAAAGAACTAAAATCTTGCAAATGACCAAGGGAAGACAAAAGGTGGCTTTTACCCCTGATTTGATTCTGTGTAATCCTTGCTTTAAAAGGGTTTAAAAGGCGGTGGTTGTGGGATTTCACAAAGTCAGAACGCTGGAAATTTGTCTAATAGCAGGAGAATAATTGATCAGACCACTAGGTGGCAGAAAGAAACAAATATTTAATACTGACAGCAACATTCTGATCAAGAATCTTTCTTTCTTTCTTTCTTTCTTTCTTTCTTTCTTTCTTTCTTTCTTCTTTCTTTCTTTCTTCTTTTGTAACTGATTGAATAATTAAGACACAGGGCTGAACACATCAATTATGGTTAAGATACTAGAACAATAGTGGGAGACCCAGCCTCAAGTCCACTCACAACCATGGAAGTACACTAAGACTTCAGGCCAGTCACTTGCCCTCGGCCCATCCTACAGTGGTGTTGTTCTTGTGAAAAACTAGAAAAGAGAATAGTATGTACACTATATTCAGCTTTCTCCAGGTGGAATTTAATTGTGTGTGTGCATACCTTCAAGTAAGTGTTGACTCCTGGCAACTAGTCCCTGCAGTTTTCTTGGCAAGATTTTTGGAAGTTGTTTGCCCTTGCCTTCTTCCTAGGGCTGAGAGAGAGTGACTGGCCCAAGGTCACCCAGCCAGCTTTCATGCCTAAGGCGGGACCAGAACTCTCAGTCTCCTGGTTTGCCATTGGCTCCTTCCTAGGGCTGAGAGAGAGGGACTGGCCCAAGGTCACCCAGCCGGCTTTCATGCCTAAGGCGGGACTAGAACTCTTGGTCTCCTGGTTTGCTATTGGCTCCTTCCTAGGCCTGAGAGACAGGGACTGGCCCAAGGTCACCCACTTGGTTTCATGCCTAAGGTGAGACTCACAGCCTCCTGATTTCTTAACTACTACACCAAACTGGCTCTCATTGGGATATAAGTATTACAAATAAGCAGTTTATCCTATGATGGGGAAGAGTGAAATGGGAAACTTTGTATCATGAACTGCACAGTTCTTCTGGGGAGGAGAGGAGAGGATCCATTGGTGGGCAATATTTTGGGTATCCAATATTGCAGTGGCTGGAATAATGATGCAAAGTGAGTAGCCTCTGGGTTGTACGATTTTTCCCTTGTGGCTGGAGATAGTTGAGGGGGGTGTCTCTTTATTTTATTACACCATGTTAAGCCAATCTTAGAGATTAAGCAACAGTTTTTGAGATTTTACCTTTCAAACAGCCACCAGTTCCTCTCAACTATGACAGAGGTGAGGTCCGCAGAAGATGAGCTTAGGGTCTCACAGCTGTCTTCTCCTTCTCTTTTAAGATTTTGGTAGGGAGAAGCCATCAGAGATGCGGGGCAGGGGGGAAACCACCGCTGAATAGCCTTCATCAATCTGATGCTTTCCAGATTGTACCCAGAATTTCAGCCAACATAGCCACTGGCTATGAAATGCTAGAAATTGGCATTACAATATAACTTAAGGGTATAGAAAGGTGTCAGACCTTCAAGGTAGACCAGACTAGGGAACCAAAGTCATGCAGCCTAATAGTACTTTTATGATAGAGCTATTGTAACAGAATCTTGCAAGTCTGAATGAGCTTCGTCCCTCCTTTTCTCTTCATGAGAACTAAGGAAGGTCTTGTCTGTAGCTTGAATCACGTCAACTGGATTTCTATTTTCTCAGTGGAAACGTTTCGCTCCTTATCCAAGGAGCTTCTTCAGTCTGAGCAAAGTTAGTAAGGGAATCCTTAAATATGTTTCTAGGTGGCTGTGTGACCTTGCACCTGGGGCTAGGTCATGGTTATTTTGAGATGTTATTTCTAAGTCCCTTTATCATCTAAAGGAGGATCGTTAAGATCACCATGCTGCTGTTGAGCTTGCGAAATGGTCTTAATCTTCCTAGGCACAGAAGACAAAGCAGGGAGGAAGATAGGGGAAAGATTGTGCCTGAGGCCCCCACCTCTATTCAAGGAAGGATTTTCCAAGTTGGCATAAATGGATTCTTTGACCCCTCTCTCTTGAATAGATCCCTCTTGAATAGAGGTGGGGGCCTCAGGCACAATCTTTCCCCTATTTTCCTTCCTGCTTTGTCTTCTGTGCCTAGGAAGATTAAGACCATTTCGCAAGCTCAACAGCAGCAGGGTAATCTTAACGATCCTCCTTTAGATGATAAAGGGACTTAGAAATAACATCTCAAAAATAACCATGACCTAGCCCCAGGTGCAAGGTCACACAGCCACCTAGAAATATATTTAAGGATTCCCTTACTAACTTTGCTCAGACTGAAGAAGCTCCTTGGATAAGGAGCGAAACGTTTCCACTGAGAAAATAGAAATCCAGTTGACATGATTCAAGCCACAGACAATTCCACCTGGATGACTGAGAACCTTCATAGACATAAGGAAGGTCTTGTCTGAGGCACTTTCTCAGGTTACAGTTTGGGCCCATACTCAGATTTCTTTTATCTGATCCTTTTCTTTGTTGCAGTTCCTCCTCCTGTTCCTCAAGGTTATTCCTTCTTCCCATTACAGAAGACTGGCATGGCAGAGATGGATGCCTAGGAGCATGTCTCCCCAAAACTCCCCAGCAAAAAGGTTGCTGTTCTCTCTTCACCAAAGTGGGGGCACATTTGAAGATGCCTCCTTCTTCCTAGGCAGGAGCAGGACATGGACACAGCGGTATGCTTGGAAGCCACCCCATTTCCACACCTCAGAAGGGCATGTCGATGTCATAGGCAGCAACCGACACTGCCTTTGCAGTGGCAGCAGAGATGAGACATTGGACTCCCACTGGAGAGTAGACATTTGGCTCCATCAGGGTTCCGCAGGCTGTAGAAAGTACACAGGACTGTGGATCAGGGTATGTATCATATCCCAGCAGGTTTGAACCAAAGGGATCCAGGCCAAGCAAGTTCTCCTTGGCAATGGGTTCAAAAAACTCATCAGGCTCTGACATGAGCGACTCAAGCGAGAGGCCCCAGCCAGGGCTTGGGTCTGGAGCTGCGAAGGCTTCCGCTATGCCTGAAAAAGAGCCAGGAGAGGTCTGGACCGGCTGGGATGGGTGGGGCTTCAGAGGGGTCTCTTGCTGGGGTACCTTTGGCAGCGCCGGAGCTTCTTGTGACAGGATGGAGGAGGCCAAGCTGCGAGTAGCAGCCTCAATGTCAGAAAAGCTTCTGGAGATGGAAGGGAAGGAGAAAAAAGCAGTGAGGTTGCCCGCAAGAGCAAAAAACATTAATGAAATGTTAATAATTATCTACGGCAGAGTGTTGGATGGGGGAGCATGGCTGTAGCCTGAAGAACAGCTAAGAAAGTGTCATGTTTCAGTACAACAACCGGGATACTACCTGCACTTAAACAAACTTCTGTGTTTTGCTACTACATCCCCCCTCACCCTTCCCGGATAATAACACCGCTGTATCTCACAGGACTATTGTGGAGAATCCCAAAGTAATATAGGGGAAGCTGATCATCACTAAGCACTTGTAAAAGTAAGGGCGATCAAGTGGCAGTCCTCATGATGCTCTCGAGCCCCATTTTATTGCTCCCCACCCCAACTCTAAGATTATGCCATTGAAATTGAATCCCCCCCCCCTTTTCATTGCTGCAATTCTTGGCCACCTTTCTATAATATAAGAACAAATGCAGGACCATTAATCCTCCATTTTCTTCGTGTCAAAATAAGATTTCACTTCTCTTCTGCGTTAAAAAATTGAATTCCCTGCAAAGCAAAAAATGGAGCAGCCTCCCCTCCAAAATCCAATTAAAAAATAAATCCCTGGTGGAAAGAGGGCTACTACTGCAGCCTTCCCCAACCTGAAGTCCTCCAGAGGCGCCGGGGCTACATGGATGGTTACAACCTCCAGAAGTCTGTGTTGGCTGGAACTCTCGGAGCTAAGGCCCCAACAAATCTGAAAGCATTGGTTGGGAGATGCTGTCCTGTTATATCCATCAATTGCATGGGGAACTGCCTTCTTCCACCAACAAGCTGGGACAAACACAGACCTAGAAGGTCCCCATTCGTCTTAGGATGGTGGCTTAGAACAGGTCTGGTTGCTCCAGAGGTAGGGAGTACCTACGGTACCTGCATATCTGGTTCTGGAGGAACCGCCGGAGATTCACTTTCCGCTTAGTAGGTTGGCTCTTGCAGGGCCTCTGCAGGGCGCGCATCATGTGGGATGTTGCTGCTGACACAAAGGTGCACAGATCGCTCCCGCCGTCAGCGGGAGCCAGGGGCCGTGGTGGAGGTGCCGAAATCCGGTGGTTGGGGTGAAGCATTCTCTGTCTCCGAATGAGCGAGGTTCAGTTCTAGCTGCAGCGTACAGAGGTCATGGCCAATTATACACCAAGATGCCTGATCTGTGGTTTCCCAGATCACCCTTGGGTCCCTTTTTAAAAATTGGTGTCACATCAGTTACCTTCCAATTTTCTGCACTGAGCCTGACTTGAGCAACAGGTCACATACTTTTGTTAGGTGGTGAGCAATTTCACATTTGAGTTAAGAACGCTCAAGAATTCACTGTCAAGAGCCGGTGATTTGTTACAGGTAGTCTCTTAAGATATCTAGAATATGGAGACTTCCGGAGGAAGAATGACGGACTGAAGATAGTTCCGTGAAAAGTGGAGCCGATGACCGGAGTGAAGAACAAAGAGCCGGCGAGTAGACCGGCTCTTCGAACCTCTCTGGACAAAGGAGAGGATGAGAGATCACCCAAAAGTACTCCAGACAGTTGCTTCTCATCAGGAGACCACAAGACAGTGGTCTCCAGTGGGTTTTGAGCACTGGGAGATGAGGGAATAGTCAACTTGCTCAAATCACAGTCAGTGCCTTTGAAAGAACACTAAGTTTGCCTACTTCCTTTTCTAATCACTTTCGGAAATTGCTTGTTCACTACTTTTCAGCTATTAGAAACCTTTGGATCGACAAGTTTGAAAGCATCAGGTAAATTTGCCTTCAATCCTTAATGAAAGGAAGTTTTTAACTACAAGCTTAAGAACTTAATTTTTTAAAATAAAAAGCAAAAAGTGGATTAAAACTTTGATTTTAGAAAGCTACAAACAGACTAAGGGTCCAGATAAATTTGAAATAAGATTTTGGAATTAATTATAAAGAATCCTTTCCATGGGAAAATGCTTTTGTTTTGATTTTTTTTAAAAAAACATAATAAGATAAGATTTTAAAAATTGGACACTAGAAGGAACTAAAAATTTCAATTAAAGAAAAGAGCACATAAACTTGACTAACAATTATAGAATGGCACAAAATATTTTAACACTGGAAATATTGAAGGACACTTTTGAAAAACGGAGTCAGAAATTAATATTAACAATGTCAACAGCGATATCTGCCTCTATGGGTAGATTGTGTCTAAAAGATGTTATGGAAGAGGAATCAGTTTTATCTAACAAGACAGAGACTGAGTTGAAAGTGGATTTACAAATGACAGGCTACAAGAATGACATGGAAAAAGATGTTACACGGGACATACAAAAGAAACTGGCTGATGTTTTAATAATTAAAAAGGACATGCAAACAATAATCCAAGAGAGTGACCTGGATAATTTTTCTATATTGGACTTACAAAAGAGACTTGTTAAAGCTTGGAAGAATCTTGTGAGAAAGGACAATGAAGAAACAAAAGGAAATCAAGTTCTATGACATTATTTGAATGGACTAAAGATTAAGATTGCTAGAAGTAAAAAGAAGGAATATAAAGTTGGTTTATTTGATCAAGGTTAAAATAGATATGTTGTTATTTCTGGTAACCCTTCATGGACTTTTGCTGACACAAGAACTGAAATGACTATGCTTTATGGACTTGTTTATAGATAAGAGATGGGATATGGGAAGAAGAGATCATTTGTTGTACTTTAAGAGGAGGTGAAAAGTTACTAAAATTGTTTACACTTGGGAGTCACTTCTTTATATATTTATTTTTTTCTTTAATATATTCTTTTATTTTTCTTTCTTTCTACTCTTTATGACTTATTTTTTTCCCTTTGCACCTTTTACTTTTTCTTTCTATTTTTCTATCTTTCTTTTAGTTTGTATTAGTTTTTTCTATTGTAATTATAATCTTTAATAAAATTACTTGGGGAAAAAAGATACCTAGAATATCTTCTCTTGTTATTTTAAGTTGTTTGCTCTGATTCCCTCCCTGAGAAACTTAATGAAGGCTCAGATATCTTTCCTATATCTCCTATAGTATCATTTATCCATTTAACTCCTCTGCAGTCTCCATTTTCTCCTTCATTCTTTCCTCATTTAACAGCCATGAAGCAGAAAACTGTTTCCTTGGCTGGTTTTCTCCTTTGAATATATTTCTTTTATGTTTTTTTCCCATAAGCTCCTCAAATTCTTCTTTTGCATTTCTTATTATCACCTTATACTTTTACTTTTTCACAAGTCCGTTCATTTTTGAGTTGTTCCCCCCCTTTTTAGTCAAATACGACTGAGTTGGACCCTGCTGGCTGGGGAATTCTGGGAGTTGAAGTCCACACGTCTTAAAGTTGCCAAGGTTGAGAAACACTGTTCTAGGGCATGCAACATTGCCCCCAAGGAATTCAACACTGGCTTATAGCAGCAAGTAACTAACTACAATTCTGATTATCTGACTGACAGTTCCTATTCTCTCGTTCAGAAATAACCTTTGACAATCTATCTATGAACATAAAAAGAAGGGGTTCTACAGCCAGAAAGGAAAACATGCTTCCAATCCCACCTACCTGTTCTTTGACGAGCTAAGCTGGAAGGCAGATTCCCAGCAAAGGTGCCTATATGTGCTAATCTTCAGCCGGTTGTTCCCGTGTCTGTTTATTTGTTTTCCATTCCATTCATTCTTCCAGCCTGAGCTTACCCCATGTTTCCCCAATCAGACCTTTTCCACTATGTCTTCTACCTCTTTTTGGAAGGCTGCCTGAAACTGGTACCCAGCACAGAATAAAGGATGATAATGACGCTTAGAAACGCCACCCCTTCCTTCTCCTCCTCCCCCGAAAGCACACCCACAATGCTTTAAAAGAAACCAACAAACCAGCACAGGGTTGTTTGCTTGTTAGCTAAGGGGGAAGATGATGGGCCCATCTTCTCCACCAGTGGTGCTCGCTCTAATGCAGGAAAGGATGGTCCCAGTTTAACTTCAGGGGTCGATATTTCAACAAGGTATCTTAAAAGCTTTTGTAACTCAAGAGACAGAGACTTTGCTAAGAAATGTGGAAAGAGCACCTTAGAGCTTCTGGTGGGGTCACAGGAATCCCACTCCCCATCTCAGCGTCTCTAGGTGATGACTCAGAGATATCTCTATATTTTCTTCTCCCTCCAGACCCCATCTAAAATGTTCTATAGAGCTGTGGCCCTCTATCTGCACAGGTCTCCTTTAACTTAATGGGCTTACTTTCGAGTAGACCTCTGTAGGACTGTAGTACAAAATCACTTTTGACTCAGGTCCCTCACTTTACTCCTAATAATGCCCATCTCTCTTCTTTTCTGGTAAAAATAAATGGTGATGAAAACATAACCTTGTTAATTTCTTCCTGCAAGGCTGCAATTAAAGGCAACATAGTTTTCCAGGTATGGGGTGGAAAAAAGTTAGCAACTGTAAATCATGTCTGCATGGTGCCTGTTCTATGCCTTTATATCCATTCCTCTTAATTATTATTATTATTTCATGCAACGTCACCCCATTCGCTAACTGGGCTTGCAGACTCTTTTTGGAGGCAATAGGTTAAATCTATAGCTAATTATTTTCTGCAATACTTGCCAAATTATTGTTGCTTTCATTTCCTCCCCCTGACCTTTCACTTATTCTCCCCTGGTGTTTTGTAGCTCTTCAGGTGGAGACCCTCAGCAGGAGCTTCCTCATTAGCACATATTTGTCCCTGGGATGTGGCTGTTACTGCTGCTGTCACCCATTTCAGATGCCCTCACCTTCCCTGGTCGCTGGGCATTCAAGACACCATGGAGATACCAGCCACGGGGGTGGGGTGGGGGAATTTGCTAGCACAAAAGAAGCCAACACACTTGCCAGTCCTCCCCTTCATCTTAGCACCCTGAGCGAATGTCCTGCATTATAGAGGCAATTATAAAGTAATCGCTCTTCGTAATTGCCATTAAATGCAGGCCTTCTGCTCTCAGAAAGAAAGATGGGAGGACAGAATGAGAAATAATTGTTGAGTCAATGCAAAGGTTTAACCAACATTGCCATCTCCTTTCCAACTTCCTGTGCTCAACAATCTAGCTCATTATCAGCTGTTTGGATGCTGATACGAATACCTCAAAGGGCTAAGTCAACTGCTTGCATGTTAAGGGCCATAACGCAAAATAATAAGGAAAGGGGGTAAATTTGTTGTCAGGGCTGTTGTGTGAGGAGAAAACTTTCAGGGACAGTGGTGGTGGAGGGCTGAAAAGAGATCATAAGAGCAGATCAGCAACAAACCAATATCAGGGGAAAGGAACAATAATCTTATAGTATCTCAATATTCCTCTTTCAGGCAGTTGAGATCTTGGGAAAGAGAGTATCAGCTGGGGAAGCAGGATAAGACTGGAATAAATAACCTTCAGCCCTCTGGGCTTTTCCTGACATAAAGTCTTTGTTTGTTTGGATAGAAATCACTGTAGTTCCCAACCTTATTTCATGATGTACATATATGGTATTGACCATTACTGTTGATATTCATATATTATTTGGATCTCAACACTGATCAGTAGTTTTTAAAACAATATAGTATTCTTAAGTATTCTTTGTACATTTAAGCTAATTAATGAAATACTGATAATTTTAACTTTATGCTGCTTGCAATCTCCCTCTTCATCTACATTGTGTTTTATTATCTTTGCCTTTTTTTCTTTTTGTTGCTTTGCAGGGGGCTTTCTTATTTTCCTTTCCCCCCTCTTTTCCTTAAAATTCCTAATTAAAAATAAAATAAAATAAAAAGAGATAACATTAGCTCACAAATCTCATAGACCCAATCCCACCCCATTGGATCCAAAAGATCTCTGTGATTGCATCCCCAAACTTTGGCAGCGAAATTCTCATAGTTCAACTATACATGTTTTTTTTTAGTTTAAACATGTGAAAAGAAGGGCAGAAAGGGTTGGGCTCAGCCTCTGTGAAGCAAAATACTGCCGTTCTCAAAGATGATGATTCTCACCTTAAAACAGTGTTTCTCAGCCTTGGCAACTTCAAGCTGTGTGGACCTCAATGTCCAGAATTATTCAGACGAGCACTAATGCACTGCAGCAACCCAGAACACCAGAAAAAGGAAACAAATCATCTATACAGCATCTTCCAGCAAAATGGATACCCACGCAACTTTATCAAAAAGTGCCTGACTACCCAACCCACTACAACACAACCAACAGAAGCTATTATTATTATTTATCCTATTTATACCCCGCCTATCCCCTCCCTACTGAAGGACTCTAGGCGGCTTACAACAACATCAGTACATTTTTCCCAATTATACATCACATATTGTAAATTTACCGCGCGATAGGGAAGAGGGCAGGGAACCGGCTCTTCGGCTGCAGGCACTGGACTACAAGCCCCAGCATGCCTCGCTTCTGTGCCGGCTGCTGACGTCCAGGAAGCTGTTCTTTTTCCGGATCCGTCGTCCTCCGCCGTCATCACCGGGATTCCCTAGGTCTTCTTCGGGACGAGGACGACCCTCCGCTGGACGCCGGCAAATTGACCCACGAAGTGGTACCCATTTATCTACTCGCATGTGCTTTCGATCCGCTGGGTGGGCGGAAGCTGGAGCTAGTGGCGGGAGCTCACCCCACCCCGCGGTTTCGAACTGCCGACCTTATGGTCGGCAGACTAACGGCTCAGCGGTTTAACCTGCTGAGCCACCGCGCTCCTTCTGCTGAGCCACCGCGCTAGCTATGAAAAGGATAACACTGCCATACATCAGAAACATCTCAGAAACGACCAATAGACTGTTACAACCACATGGCATCACCGTAGCACATAAAGCAACTAAAACCCTTCAGAACATCTTAGGTAACCCAAAAGACACAGTAGCCGAAGAAGAAAAAACAGGAGTTATCTACAAAATACAGTGTAAGGACTGTAGTAGCCACTATGTAGGACAGACCGGCAGAAGTCTAGCAGAACGCATCCACGAACACCAACTAGCAGTCAGAAGACACGATGAAAACTCCTTAATCTCACAACACGTGGACAGACTCAACCATACTTTCAACTGGGAAACTGTGAGCATCTTAAACCAAGCCAAATCCAAAAATGCTAGAGAATTCCTGGAAGCTTGGCACTCAGACAAAGCAGCCATCAACAAACACATAGAGGTAAACAACATTTACATACCATTCATAAGAGACAATAGAAAAGCCAAAAGACCAGAACACCTCCATGCCAGCAATCAACACCCAGATATGCAAAGTTTAACACCAGGATTAGCACCAGAGGAACAATCAAACAGCACAATATACCCTAATCAAGGAACTATTAACTCAGTCAATCAACCAACCAGCAAACAACAGCCCAATCAAGGAACTCCTAAGGAGAGAACACCACCCCCTCCAACACAAGCAGGACAAGCCAGGGTATATAAACAGAGAGCAAGTCCCACTCCCTTTTTGCACTGAAGGTGTTGCCTAGCTGGCAACGAAACATCTGTAAGAAAAGAACAAGGATCAGAGAGCACCAAGGACTCCACACTTCCAGAATTCCCGTCAGCTATCTATCCAACCAACCTATCTCGAACTTATACCAAGGCTGGGAAACTATTTGATGGCCAAACATCAGAAGGAATCTGAAAGCTTATACTTTTAATTTTTTTATCAGAAAAGGTGCTACCAGACTCCTCCTGTTTTTTTTGTTTGTTTGTTTGTTTGCTACCATAGACCAATATGGCTGTCTTCCTACAATATTTGTTCACCAGACATCACACGTAAAAAAAAGGTTTTTTTAAATTTATATTAACAACAAAAAGAGGGCAGAAAGGGGGATAGATACACATAAAACATGCATGTCATAATTTATACATAAATATATTTATGACATAACTATAGTTATAATTATAGCAATAATAATGTAACTACTGTAATTGAAATAAAAATACAATACAGCTCTTATTCCTCATAGTGGGGGAGATTATGAGCAACTGGATCATAGGATTGCAATCGAAATAAATACTGTACAAGTAGAGTTGGGCCGCATATTTATTACATGACTTGTGATTTAGTAAATCCACCATTCCTAAGTAGTATAAACTTTCGATTTCAATCCGAAACCCGCTTCTTAGGAAGACTCAGTAAATATAAGGGGACTTGCTTTCTCACTTCTGAGCTAACTATGCATAGGATAGTTCTGCAAATTGACTGTTAGAGACAGGTTTGGGTCCCAGGGACAGCAAGAATCAGACATCCAAGCCCTGTTCTGTCCTCTTCCTCCAAAAGTGGAATCAAAAGCCGCCTTCCAGACGGCCATGCCTCATCTCAAACTGCTCCTCACACAAGGGTGGCAAAACAAACTCTGTGCATGAACAAAGATCACTCTCATGTTCACAGCTGAGTGTGAGAGGCCAAGGCTTGCACAGAGGGAGAGTCTGGCCAAGGTATTTTTGTCCATAATTTCTTCACTGGCCATCTTGGCTCCTGTGTCAGCTTTCTACTGCTGAAAGGACTGGAAAGGGGTCACCTCTTCTGGAGTGAGGTCTGTTGTGCCCAGGAAAATGTTCAGGGTTATTTCATTTTGCACACATTCATGCCCATCCAGATTGGAATGTCTGTGTTTTCAACCCGGAAGACAGGCTGGTATTTGAAGGCGGTCACATGTAGGCCCAAGACAGTGGTGGGCTCTCTTTCATGGGATGTGATCGGAGGCTGGACGGTCAACTCTGAGACAGTGTAATGTGGATTCTGAACTGCGCAGGAAGTTGGACTAGATGCTGTATGATCCCTTCCAACTCTATGGTTCTATGGGGAACCTGTATGAACATTCATGGGCTGTTTTTAACTAGCTGAGTCTCTTCATCCTCCATATTTATAAAACACGAATAGCATTCATGAGCTTATTCTGGATAATATAGGAATGACATCATGCATTTCATATTAAGCATGCTAACAAGGGCTAATATAAATCATAATTTATATTAAAACTTCATTGAAACAGACAAGATATTGGAGAAGAAGAAAAAATCCCTCCTGGACAGGCTCGGCTCAAAACCGAGGGTCTTTCATTCTTCTTGAGAGAGCAAAGTCGAGTATTTGTTAGTTAAACTGTGGGGTTTTCTGACCCACATCTGCTGTAGGGCTGCTGCTGTTCCTTCTTCGTTTATTTTTCTGCAAGAGGTTGGCGCTGGTGTACAAATTAGGCACGGTGGGTGGGGGCCCCTTGCTGGCTTGGGGCTCGGATTTGGGATAGCAGCCAAGGGAGGACATGAGCTGTTCCCCCAAGCCACCCTCCCATCCCCAAATGGCGTCTGGCTACCAGGTGGAAGGCATGGGGAGGGGGTGGAAACAGCACACAAAGGAAAGAAAGCAGGAGAACTAATCATTGTCGTATTTCCAACTTCCCATCTGCAGGCTGTGTGAGGCAGAGAGGCTCCCGCCCTGACGTTTGATCTGAAGATCCCACAACCTCATGGAACAGTTGGTATATGTTCCAGCAACACTGGGATCTGAGCTCAGGAGGAATTTATCCTGGGTGTTTTTGGTGTGTGTGACTTGCTGGCAAGAGAAGCTAGAGAACATCCCCAGTTCTGGCCTCCCCATGGGACGAGAGTGGGGCAAACTGCAGCTCAAATATGGCCTCCCTGGCCCCATTTCTGAAACCTCCCATTTTCATTTTGCTAGAATTTAGTGGCAAATCGTTGCTTTTCAGCATTGCAGCTTTCATGTTTTTTAATGGCCATAAGGGGCAAAAGAAGTGCGTTAAGATTTCTCTAAGTCATCTGTTGATGTGGCCTTAAAACAAAACCCAACTGGGGCAACCATTGTCTGTGTCAAGAAAGTCAAAATGGCCACCGTGATCATACGGCCACCATCTTGACTTTTTGACATACACACACACACACACACCCCTGTGGACACTCCTGGCACCTGGGAGACTGTCCAGCATCCTCATGAAACTTGTTTCCTGCCTTTCAGTGGGATGAAAATGTTCTCTCTTTGCCAGGGTTGAAGTAAAAGATCCACCGTTCCTGCACGCAGACTGGGGAGGGCGGCATCTTGTTCTTCAGCTCAGGCTGTAACAAGTTTGGGGCCGGCCCTGGCCCTTATGGTCGTGCAGGAAGCCTCCCATTTGCAACCTCTAAGGGACAGTTTAAACTTCAGGGGACCTCAAGAGAGCCACAAACCACCACATAGTTGCCACACAAAAACCAAGGTTTATTTCCAGGGCTATCCAGAAGTAAGGATCTGCTGTGCAGATGGAGGATTGTTGTATTGCAGAGAACAACCAACACAGCTGAGAGATAGAACTCAGGTGAGCGTTGCATATCAAAACATGACACCAGAATGAGATGCCAGGGAGGAAGAGTGTCTACGCCCCCCAAAGTATTCAAAATATTCTCTTCTTTTTAGTCATCATATTTCTAGACACCATGAATGAGAAGATGCCCTACACAGAGCAGCTGTAGGGGGGGGGGGGGAAGCTTGCCACAGCCCATGGCTTCCTGCAAAGAGAAATATGGTTTCTATGGCAACCTGGAAACTTGGAACTCCCGGCTGTGTGTGAGGAAAAAATGCTTTGCATGTGCCCAGATGCAATATTCCTTATTCCAAAGGCGGAATAAGGAATATTGCATCTAAGTTGAGACCCGGGACTTCCTGTCCACTGCCTCAAGCCCAAACATGGTCCCTCTTCCTGGTCTGAATGCTTAGATTCCTTTTGCCCTCCAAGAAGAGCCTGTGCATGGGGGGGCGGGGGTCGCGAGGTTACACAAACCCAGCAGCGCCACACAAGTTTGCTTTGGCCAAGCCCTGGCTTGCTGGCACGGATTCCCCCTCCACACGCTGTGCCTCCTCGCTCAGCAGATCCACGCAGCTCAAGCCGGCAAGAACCTCTTCTCAAGCCAGGCCAGGGGTTAATGAAATGGCGGTAGGATGGAGAAGCTGGTGCTGGAGATGAGAGGGAGGGAGGGCCATCTAAAAACAGGAGGGACTGAGACCATCCCTGAAAAGAGCAGATGGAGCAAAAGAGAAGGTGCAACCTAGCAACGACACAAACATGGCTTCAGGATACAGCAACACACGACGGAAGAGTGGCTTAATGCATTGGATGATGGATTCCAATTATGGAATGTTCCTCCTACCATACTGTGGCTCCTGGGTGTCTTTAAGAAGGATCTGACAATCTGTTTATTCAGTAAAGGAGACAGATTGGTGGAAGTGGCTATGAACAGATGCTAAGAATAGTGATAGGACTGTTTTGCTGTAAATCCTATTAGTAAAGGCAGATGGAAGGTAGGTTTAGAACAGTGTTTCTCAACCTTGGCAACTTTAAGACGTGTGGACTTCAACTCCCAGAATTCCCCAGCCAGCATGGGTGGCTGGGGAATTCTGGGAATTGAAGTCCACACGTCTTAAAGTTGCCAAGGTTGAGAAACACTGGTTTAGAATTTTTTTCTAAATGAATTTTTTTCATTATTTTCACTGCGCTTGTCAAAATATTCTGCTTGATTTTATTCCTTTTGTATAATTTTCACTGCTGTTTGGTCATTATTTGTTAATTTTGTAAAATTGTGGTTGGACTGTGCCCTCGTGGGGAGTGTGTTATAAATAAAAGTTCCGTTTGTTTATTTGGTTCCCAGACCTTTGCTTCTGAATAGCAAGTTTACACCCACACCAACAAAACACACTAGTGGCAAAGTGCATGTGCATTCAAACACCCAACAGGATGATACGTGCATGAAATTCTGAGAGACCTCTAACTGAAAACAGACTGACACAAACATTTCGCATGCACAGTGTTTCATTCACAGCCAAGAGACGTACATCTCTCTTACAAGCATTGCTTTGTCAAATGACATATTTGCTACAGGCATAAAGTAAATGTAACCTGCGCCTTTCCTTTGCTTCTGTGAAACTGCACAAAACATCTGAATCCTAGAACTGGAAACAGCCACTTAAGTGCAACCTTCTGCTCAATGCAGGAATCCAAATTAAAGTATCGCTCACAGATGGCTGTCCAGCCTCTGCTTGAACACCCCCAGTGAAAATTAACTCACCAACTAACTCAGTAAATTGTACTGCTGACAAACAGCTGTTCCTTTTAGGAAGTTTTTCCTAACATTCAACCAGCATCTGCCTTCCTGTAATTGAAGACCATCATTCTATATCCTCCATTCTGAGACAACAGATAACTCTTTTTGACCTTCTACAGGGCATCCCTTTGGATGCTAGAAAAGTGTTATGATAACCACACCACCCACAGCCCAAATCATATTTTCTTAAGGCCAAACAAATCAATATTTCAGTATTTCCTTAGGACTTATTTTCCATCCTCCCTTCCTTTTGCACCAGTTCTAATTTCACTAAATCTTTCTTAAAATGTGCTGCCCAGAACAGGATATAGTACTTGAAGTAAAATCTAGCCAATGAAGAATAATTATAACTGTAATTATTATCTTCCAAGATTTGGAAATATACGTTTTATGCATGTATTTATTTGTTTTGAATTTATATCTTCACCTTTCTTTTTATGGCACTCAAGGCAGCTTACAAGTATAATTTGATTGATGCTGCCTAAAATCCTAAATCCCCTTTCTGAAACCCCGTCACGCTATTAACTTATGCTCAAACTTTGAACAGCTGCATTTCACAATCCTTTTTATATATGCTATTTCCAAGTCAAATATCTCACATGCTATACCTCTGCATCTGATTTCTTTTTGCCAGTGAAGAACTTTGTTTGCTTCTGTCTGAGTTAAATTTCATTTTGCTATTTTCAGTCAAAATCCTTTTAAATTTAGTTGCCTATCTTCGAGAATATTAGCTATGCCATCTAGTTTTGAATAATGTGCAAATCTGATAAGAATTTCTTCTACCATTTCATCCAAACCATTAATAAAAATGTTGAAGTAGTAATTTTTTTTAAAAAAAAAGCATTACCTTGTTATTTGGGGATTGCATTTCTGTGACAATCACAAAAAATAGCATGCAATATGCATAGTGCTGCCTACAAATCCTGTTGTGTTCATTTTTTGACTTGTTGAACAGTAAGTGTGCAACCCGTATCATAAAAACACGGGTACTACAGCTACCATGTAGATGTTGGATTAAAATTTGGATAGTTTGATGAACATTAAATCTGGCATATTTAAATGATTTAATAGCGGGAGTGTGAATAAAGGTGTAGACATGAGAAACAAAATCAAAGGCAAGGGTATGGAAGGCCAATCTGTTGCCATCTCCTTATTCTAGTGTAGGAAACAGATGGGTCAAAAGTCATGGGTTATGTTCATTTCACTCCTTTTCATCTAAGGTCTGTCTTTCTGCGCCTGCATTTGTGAGTTTCTTTTGTCCATTGATCAATACAGTCCCCTTCTGTCTTTCTATCTCTTGGTTATTTTTTCTTTCTCCTGGTTGGCATCATTCCATGGAAAGTTGTATAGTTATGCCAGCAGGGAGTTGGACCCTGAGTGCATGTCTGTTTGGGGTGGAGGAGGTGGGGAAAATTCTGTCTGTTTCCATCTCCGGACCAATCAGAACCCTAAATGTTGTCCCAGCACCCGCCCCGTAGTCCCTGTTGCTGACGTGCTGTCAGAGTCCCACCTCAGGGTTGAAATAAACAGGCTCCTCAAAATAGACAGGAGCTGCACCAAGGTTCGACCCCGACATACCAATATTAGCAGGGTGCGAAGAATGTGAGAGAAGAGAATTTGCAAACCCAGACAGATAGACACAGATCCTCTTCACACACAGGAGACCTCACGCCATCACCGGCTTTGAGTGTGTAGAGGAAAGGAAGAAGGGAACAAGGTTTGGAAGAAAAAGCTTCTTCATGTCTGGATTCAAAGCAGTGACCATATGCATCAGATACGAGAGAGATGGGGGGAAATGTCCTTTACAACCTCAGACTGGTTTTTTTAATACAGCAATAGGATGGAGCAAAAAGAGGAATGGGAAGGATCAAAAGGAAGACAGATAGACTTATGGATGGAGCAGTAGACCAAAAATTAGGGAGACAAAGAGATGACAAGATACTGTATGTGCCAAACTTAACTGATAAGTAGAAATAGATACTGATGGACACCTAGTACACTTTCCTTGATCTCTCTCCTGAGGACTAGAATGTTAAACAATTCTTCTGAGCAACTTACCCTGGAGCATTTCCCCATGATGACGTCATCAACAAATTTTTCTTCGTGGCTACTGCTAGGCAATGGCTCCTCGCCAGGAGGAGGTGAATCAGCTGCAGTCCTGGGAGCTGTGTTGAGCCTGATGTGTGTGACTGGGGTGGCTGGCAACCTCTATGCCCTGGCAGTGGTCCGGGCCTCGGCCTCGGCCTCCTCTCTGCACGTCCACCTGGTTAACCTAGCCTTGGCGGACCTTCTGTATCTCTTGACGGCCCCCTTCATTGTTCACAATGGGCTGGTAAAGGACTGGCCTTTTGGGGACGCTGGGTGCCGGATTCTGCTCAGCCTCGACCTCCTCACCATGCATGCCAGCATCTTCTTGCTGACCCTGATGAGCTGTGAGCGCTACACGGCCGTGGTGCACCCGTTCCAGGCTGCCAGCCGTGCTCGGCGATGCAGCCGACCTCTGGCCGTTGCTGTTTGGCTCCTGTCCTTTGCTCTGGCCCTCCCCATGATGGTCATGATCCACCAGGAGGAGCGTACAATGGGGGATGGAGCTGGGGTGCGCCGCCTCTGCTCCCCCACCTGGAGTGAGGAGCAGTACAAAGTGTACCTGAGCATCCTTTTTGGCACCAGCATAGTGGCACCTGGGATAGTCATTGGGTCGCTCTACTGGCGCCTGGCAAGAAGCTACTGGCTGTCACAGACCCGTGGAGGCTTGGGACGTTCCCCCAAGAACCGTGTCTTCCTCCTCATCCTTGTGATCGTCTTGGCCTTTTGGGCCTGCTATTTGCCCTTTTGGATCTGGCAACTCCTTCCCCTTTACTGCCCCTCGGCAGCCCACCTGCCCGTCCACACGGAGATCTCTGTCAATCACCTGGTGACCTGCTTGACCTACGGGAACAGCTGCATCAACCCCTTCCTCTACACCCTGCTCACACGCAACTACCGTGAATACCTACGTACTCACCAACGAGGGGCCTCCTGGGGCTTTCTGCCATGCCTCCAGAGCAGAAGTGGGTCTCAGAGGGAAGGGGCCACAGTCGCCTGAGCAGATGCAGGTAAGCAACGGGGGACACTGGAGGAATGCCGAGATGAGTCTTGCTCACAGCTGGCGTGGGGGTAGCTCAGGGAGTCATGGCTTAGAACTGCTAGAGTAGTTTTTCAGATGGTCGGGACTACAACCCGATCATCCCTGCAACACATCTGGAAGACGCGAGAATGGCCCAGCCAGCATGCCCAGGTCATGCATTAAGGTGATCAATAGGAATGCTAATTCTCAAGTGGATTAAAAGAGGGTTGCCACCAGTTCTTTGTAATGTGCGGATCAGAGAAACCATATTAATTGCATCATTAACAATTAGCATATATGCCAAGTTTTCCCCTTATTCCAGACCCTCTCCAAATTACTTAGTGATTTTTCCCCTGGGGGAGCTCTGCAAGAAGAAATAATTTCTGCTGAGTAAAAGGCAACTGGAAGAAGAAGATTTGGCCTCCTCTCTATCTATACGGCATGGTAAATCTCTCCTCTGCCTCCATTGTGGAGATCCAACCCAACGAAACTAATTGTCCTGCCTCCATAACCTTTAGATGAGAAAATATCCACCGGTATCAAAGTCAAGTTGAAAGGGGAGTTGGGATTGTAAGAAATGAAGTTATAGGAAAATGGAATGCAAAAAGTGAAGACTAAGAAAACTGTGTTGAGCCAGCTCATTGTTGAGGGGGAGAAAAAAGCCCTTAGCGAGAATTGTTTCCGCAACCAGCTCATTCTCATTGCTAGTAGATGGGCCCTTTAATAATGTATGCAATGATTTTAGAAAGCTCCTTTTTCTACCCAGTTGGAAGAGGAGTCAACTTCACAATAAAAACAGGATGGACATTTAATTGGTATTCAGCTGTAGCATTTCATCCCATCTCTGTATAAGAAACTGCTTGCCCGCCTGGTTCAATGGCAATGATTGAAATCCCTAATTGCCATGAGTTTCCTCCTCTTTAGGCTCACAGTTAGATTACAGATTGCAGGGTAATAGGGAGCTTCTAATTAAAAAGGGATCATAACCCAAAATACAGCCCACCAAATAAAGATGGTCCGAATGGTGCTGCAAATTTTATTTTAACATTCTTCATTCAGCAATAAAATAACAAGAAGTAATGCAAACTGATTTCTAAAATGAATTCAGAGAATATATTCAGGTTTAAGGAAGTGATAGGAAATTTGTCAATAACGCTGCCTAATTTTTTGGAAATATGCTTAATGGTTTTCTAAAGTGCATGTGTATATAGGCATGATTTTTAATCATTGTATATTTAGGATTAGAAAATATTAATAGTGAACTTAATTGAATACACACAGAAAAAAGATTTTAATACTAATATAGCATATTATAAAAGTAAATTTTTCAAGGTTTTATATGACACATTCACACATAAATATACTGTATGAGCATGCTTTTTTCTTAGTTACAAATAGAAGGAAGAAAACACACACACTTGCCTAATTCTGAACTTATCAAAATCAGTCAAAGTTTTTTGCTGCTCTAACAAATTCAAAATAATGAATCTGTGTATTTTTCTGGCAATAGTGCATTAATAAAATACCAAATTCCTCTTCATTCTTATCATTAATTTCATCACGAGTGTCACACAATTGTCTTCCACATTAGAAAATCTAGACTGTATACCACCCACAGTGACTCTTTGAAATGCTGAAAATATCAATCTGGCAAAGAAACTAAAATAGTACATTTCCTCTGAAAATGTTTTGCTAATTTCCTGCCCTTAAATATCTGAAGTAAGTCTCTACAGCTTCAGCTCCCAACAATTTCATCCCCATAAATAGGGCAATCTAACTCCTAAAATAACAAGAAAATTTGAGTTGTCTTTTGAACTCGCAAGCAAAGCTTCACATTGAGATGGGTGCCCCCCAGAACAGAAAATCCCACTTTTAATTGGTTATTTTCAGTAATAATACATTAACTTCAAACTCTAATCCTACCCTCACTTACCTGGAAAAAAAAAACCACTGAGTACATAGGACTTACACCTGTGTAAGAATACAATGTGTTGTGATTTAAGCTTAGAGTAAGTCTGTTGAAATTCTTGGAAATGGGCAATCACAAAAATTGTTCTTTCCTTTTTTTTCACTGAATAAAGATTCTTCATTTTCTAGATTAGCTAATATATTATGCATTAATTTTAAGGCACTAAGATCAAACATACATTGCCCAAATTATGTATTTACCTGTTAAAAACATTAAATCCAGGAGCATTCATAATTTCTAATTAGGTAACTTGGAGTTCTCGGAGGGGATAGACACTTAACTTTATATTTATTTGTTTGTTTGTTTGTTTGTTTATTATTATTCACAAAAATTTGAAATCACAGCTGCCAGTTCTTTAGCTGGTGTTGGCCTTCATTTGCATCAAGTTCTTCCCAAGAACCTCGGATGTCGAAATTTATCAGCGTAGTATATGTACGGATCCAAGCAGTGTGGCCTTTTGTAATTGACAGATGGAAATTTTGGTATGGCATCCAGTGTGCCGATAACCACTGGGACCACCACGGCCGGTTTATGCCACAATATTTCAACTTTGATTTTCAGATCTTGATACTTTGTGATCTTCTCCAATTCTTTGTCTCCTATGCTACTATACCCTAGTATTGCCACACCAATTATCCACATTTTCTTCTTTTCAACCACAGTTAAATCTGGTGTGTTATGTGCCAAGACTTTATCAGTTTGTATTATTATTATTGTATTATTATTATTATTATTATTATTTCTCCAGATATAACTTATTCACTGTAGTAACCTTTCTTTTGTTCAGATACAGATAGATGGATGGATGGATGGATGGATGGATGGATGGATGGATGGATAGATAGATAGATAGATAGATAGATAGATAGATAGAGATATAGTTTGGGTTCTGGAGCAAATGATACATATTTAAAGAGGTTAATGTTATTATTTTCACTTTTTTAAATGTATTACAATAAGGTATGCAAATTATATAAATAAATGGCATAATTTGTAAATGTAATTCCCTTTCCCCTAATAAAATGGATCCTATTCTGAAATCAATATATTTAGAATTGTAGCAGCAGAAACAGATTCTATACTAATGTTTGCCTGCAATGGTGCCGTTTTAAATTAGCTAAAATTGTGAAATTGCATCAGTGCTAATGATAATTACAATCAAGCAGAATTGAAAAACAGCATTTGATTTGTTCTGAATGTAATATATATAGGAATACAGAAGACGTTGTAATGCATAAAACCGTAGGGCAAGGCAAGAGATTCCATGGCCGAAGTAAAATACACGGAGGGTGTGTATAAATTTATGAGGGGCATAAGACCATCATATCTGGGGTCTAAAGTGACTTAGCTTGTTATCTGGAACTAGTCAAGCAGACTTTCAAATTGGGAAAATGAATTCTATACTGTCTTAAGCCCCGATTCTTCTCTTTTATAATTAATCCTTCTGCTTTTCATCTTAATTTCACCTTAAAGCAGACTTCATGTCTTCTCTGTCTTTAAGGAACGAAGAAACGTATCTCAAATGCTTCCATCTGAGCTTTCCCCCATCCTGCTTCATCTTAATCCACACTTGACAAAAGAAATGGTACCTTTGGATGAAAATTTAGCACAGCATTCTTTGTTAAACATTTCATTGCTGGGGCTAAAGCAGAATTTCTGTGGCCAGGTATAGAGGCTTCTCGCCGGATCTAGAATAGGATTTCCAGGTTTTTATGTACACCAGTTTTGTAAACAACCAAAGAAATGGTCAAGGTTTTTCCTCATCACTTCGCGTGCACGCCGATGGACAGTTTTAGACGTTTGTACAGGAACGAATAATACCTAACCTGGGCGCAGATCACTTGAACAGCCACCTATTTCAATGAAGTCTATCCTGGGCTCTTAAATCTTCAACAGGACACCTTTTTTCAATGGCTGCTGAAAATATTTGTAATCTCAGCATCAAACTCTGTTTTTCCCATGGCAGATCCTAAACTATGAAACAGCTTGCACTGGAGGAGAGGCTGGGCTGCTCCCTGTGGAAGTTTAGGAGGGGGTGAAAAGGTGTAATATTTTTTTTTATGCTGGTTTTTACTGGTTTGTTAGATTGTGTTTTATTGTAAATAAATGTTTGTAAACCATCCAGAGCAACTAAATGGACTGGGTGGCATATCAATGTTTGAATAATTAATTAAATAATCCCCCAAATTGGAAGGATCATTTCTCATTGTTTTTTCTAAGCTGCCGTTCAGGGCACACTTCGTGTCAGTTTCATGTCTGCTTTTTAATGTTTATTGGGGGGAGGCAGATAAAAGGTTTAGTTCAGGCTAGACCAGTGCTTTCCAAACTGCCGCCGTTGGCGACACACCAACGGCGGCGGCGCGTGCAGGGGCGCGCACGTGCACGGCGGCGGCACAACGGAGTGCACAGCGGCAGTGTGTATGGCGGTGGTGGCCTCGCTAAAACGCTGAAGTGCTGATGGCGCGACACTGCCGCCGCCGTGCACACCGCCGCGCGCGCCCCCACACCCCTGCTTCACAACACATTAAACTGTGTGTTGCAACACACTAAAGTGTCGCGACACACAGTTTGGAAAGCTATGGGCTAGGCAATCCACACCTCTAGGACTGAATGCAGCTAATGAATACCCCTGGTTTCTGTGGCTCCCAGAAATCCCCAGGATTGCACTGCCAAATAACGTGGCATGATTTTCCCCTAGTTTCCAGTGAAAAATCAAATATAATAAGCCCAATTACTGTTTAATGTTTATATGGTTTCTAAAAATAAAGTTTCCTTCACATTGAGCTTAGCTTCTGGAAACTTCATGGGCATCTTTCTTCTCTTTCTCCTCCTCCTCCTCCTCCTCCTCCTCCTTCTCCTTCACCACTGCAATCCTGCAGGATGTTTTTGACTTCCCAGCCTAGACTAAAGCCTTGGTGTTTTTGGTGTCTCCCATCCAGGTATAACAAGGTCCAGCGGTATCTACAAGGTGGTAAAAAAAGTCAAGAGGGCAGTTATGTTCCCATGATCAAAGCTCCAGCCCTTTATGTAAATGTGTAAAAAAGGGGGCAAAGCTTTTATTGCACCTTCATAATGACCATCGACTTTTTAACACCCCTCCCCCCTGCCCAATTCTGGCACGCTGCTGCTTAGCTGGGCTATGTGATTTCTGCTTGTGCACAACTCTTCCACATCAGTTGCACTATTTCCTTGCACTGTTAAAAGATACAGCAAGTATATAGCTTGAATCATGTCAACTGGGTTTCTATTTTCTCAGTGGAAACGTTTCGCTCCTTATCCAAGGAGCTTCTTCAGTCTGAGCAAAGTTAGTAAGGGAAGTTGCTCAGACTGAAGAAGCTCCTTGGATAAGGAGCGAAACGTTTCCACTAAGAAAATAGAAACCCAGTTGACATGATTCAAGCTACAGACAATTCCACCTGGATGACTGAGAACCTTCATAGATACAGTAAGTATACTTTCTCCAATACCATCTCCATCCCGTTGCCCCTTTATAGCAGGATAATACTTCTGTTCTGGACTGATCCTTGGTAGTGTACATGAAATAAAATCCACTTATCTCACTTTCTCATGCATGGATCATCATCACCCATCTCTGCGCAGTGACACTGCATCAACTGATTCGCAGGCTATAGGTGCAAAACTTTTTCTGCAGCTTTCTAGTGCAAGAAATATCCCATGGTTCGCAGGTGTTCCCAACCTGGTGGCCTCCAATGTGTTGGATTACAGCTCCCTAAATTCCAAGGCAGAGTTGTAGCCCAGGGAGCATCTTGGGAAAGGCTTTGTTATTATGAGTCCAGGAAGAAAGTCTAGGTACAATACACATTTATGGGGAAAAAATAGAGTTGAAAGGTGACTTTAATGTCAGAAGATGCTTCCAAACCAGCAACACTCATGGCTCCTCAAATAGATGACGTTATCAATTTACTTCCCATCTTTGCACACACAGTGGAAGCTAACTTCCACTGCTAATATTCCAAAATAAGATACAGTTAATTACTGTATAAGAGAGCTTTCCAAACTTTTCATGTTGGTGAGACACTTTTTAGACATGCATCATTTCATGACACTCTCTTACAGCAGGGCACAAGGCAGGCACTAGGACCTGCGCGGAATCACAGCAGGTTTGCAGGCAGCCAGGCACAAGGCAGGCACCAGGACCTGCGCGGAATCCTGGCAAGGCTCGGAGGCAGCAGCAGCCGCGACACACCCAGACACTGCAGCCAACACACTGACGTGTCCCGACACACAGTTTGGAAAGCTATGGGCTATAGCAGAGCTTTCCAAACTTTTCATGTTGGTGACACACTTTTTAGACATGCATCGTTTCGTGACAGACTCTTACAGCAGGGCATCATTTCACGACACACTCTTACAGCAGGGCACAAGGCAGGCACTAGGACCTGCGCGGAATCCTGGCAGGGCTCGGAGGCAGCAGCAGCCGCGACACACCCAGACACTGCAGCCGACACACTAACGTGTCCCGACACACAGTTTGGAAAGCTCTGCTGTATAACTACATAAAATGTTACTAGAGTGGATCCAGGATCAGAGATGTCCACAAAGGGTGTCAAGCTTGTGGCCACAACCACACAATTTCTAGAGTATACGTCTCTATTAGAGAAATTATCTAATTAGTTTTGGCGCATGCATATGCTGCTGCAGTTCCCCATTCTGGAAATAATTATTCTGAAGAATTGAAACTATATTGGGGTTTAATATTTTAAAAGAGTCTTTATAAACAGCTTTAAAACCCCACATTCTCTCCCCTGGCTTGCTGAAGCGGATTTTGAATTACCTTTCTGGCCACGTAGCATATTCCAATGAAGTAATTTCTTGCTTGTTTAAACTCACACTGCAGTAAAGAGCCTTTTGATTTTTTTTGACTGTTGAGGTTCGTTGGAAATCCTTCTGGAGCAAAATCTTGCATCCCTCTGTACACAGCATTTTCCTGGAATTTTCAACAGTGTAAAGTGATGGATGGGTGTTTCAGCTTGAATTTCCCGTCAGCAAAAGTAAAAATACTTGGAGAGCATGCAAGTCTCAACCTAGAAACCGCAACATTTTCCCCCCACATAGTCATTTTCAAGTCTCAGAACTCTGAAGCTGTAGAATTCCTTCTTCATAACAGCTGGGCGTGGTGGCTCATAACAAGGGGCGTGGTGGCTCAGTGGGTAAGACGCCAGGCTTGTTGATCGGAAGATTGCAAGTTCGGAGGTTCGAATCCCTAGCCCTGCGTGCGGAGTGAGCTCCCGCACTAGCTCCAGCTCTTGCCAACCTAGCAATTCGAAAGCATGCAAATGCAAGTAGATGAATAGGTACCACTTCGGTGGGTAGGTAACAGCGTTCCGCGCATGTCATGCGGCCACATGACCGTGGAAGCGTCTTCGGACAACGCTGGCTCTTCGGCTAACAAACGGAGATGAGCACCGGCCCCTAGAGTCGGACACGACTGCACAAATGTGCGGGGGGAAACTTTACCTTTAACAGCTGGGCCAAGGAGCAAAGTCCTACTCCTAAGGTTCTGGTTATTACTAGTGTATTTTTTCCAAAGGGCTTTTAAATTAGGGGTTTTATAACTGAGCCTTCCTATACACTGTATCTCTAAAGCATTCAAGGTTTAGGAAGAAAAATGGGGCTAACATTGAGATTTTATGATTCTAATTGCTCCAGAGTTCATCTCAAGGGTCACAAGATGACTCTGGAAAATTGGAAGAATCAAAATGGTGTGAGTTGGCCAGGAAGCTGCTGCTGCTGCACTCACGCTTCCCTGTTGACATGCCTGCAAATGTCTCTTTAAACCTCCAAACTAGTAGCAGGAGTTTCGATGGCCAGAAGCTGTGAAATTGGAGCCTTCCAGGAAAGATGAATCTGCCTCCACCTCAAAAGCAAATGACTTCTTTCCTAGAATGGGAAAGGACCAAAAAGGTCAGGTCCAACATCCTGCCAATGCAGGAAGCCCCCATCTGCAGCATCTCTGATGAGTGATCAAGTCTCTGCTTAAAAAACTCTACTGAAGGACAGTCCTGTCCCTAGCGGGGCAGGCCAGGGCCGCAACTGGGGGGGGGGGGGGGGCGGCGCCAAAATGACAAATAGTATTTGACAGTCCAGCGTAAGTTCTTCTTCTTCTTCCTCCTCCTCCTCCTCGTCGCTGGCGGGTTCGGGGGCTGCAATCAGAGAGGCGATGCTGAACGCGTTGGCCTTGGGGGACAGGGGGCTCGCCTCGTCTATGGGGCGGTGGGAAGCGGGAAACCCGCCCGCCGGCGCTCTCCAAGCCCAGCTCGGCGCTCCATGGGCGGCTGGCTCGGACGCGGCCGAAACGAGTGGCGAGGAAAGGGAAGCAGCAGCAGAAGCTTCCGACGCGGCTCTCCCCCCACCCACCCCCCGTCCCGTCCCTCCCCAGCCCTCCCCAGCCCCTCGCTGCTCCCTCCAACCAGCTGGCGGAGAGCGCCGCCGAGCGCGCTTTCGCCCTGTCCTGCCGCCTTTTCGCCCGGCGTGTCCCGCGCTGGCTGCAGGCAAAGGCAGCGATCCGGACACGTTTGCTCCGAATTAAGCCCCGCTGGTGCGCAGGGAGGCCCGGCCCTTTCTCTTCCCATCCCGGGAGACGAGGGTGTGCAGAAGTAAAGCTGAATACCCGCCCCCCTTTCCAAAACTTGCAGATTTTTATTTCCCCAGGTCCCCATTTCCAGCGCCGGGCACCCCGCTCTCCTTTTACCTCCCCCCACCCCCTCGAGCTGTGGTGCTGGAGAAGACTCTTGAGAGTCCCTTGGACTGCAAGGAGGTCAAACCAGTCAATCCTAAAGGAAATCAACCCTGACTGCTCATTGGAAGGACAGATGCTGAAGCTGAAGCTCAAATACTTTGGCCTCCTAATGCGAAGAGAGGACTCACTGGAAAAGACCCTGATGCTGGGAAAGACTGAAGGCAAAAGGAGAAGGGGACGGCAGAGGATGAGATGGTTAGATAGCATCACCGATGTAATGAACATGAATTTGAGTAAACTCCGAGAGACAGTGGAGGACAGGAAGGCCTGGCGTGCTATGGTCCATGAGGTCACGAAGAGTCGGACACGACTGAACGACTGAACAACAACAACCCCCGTTTCCCCCAGCCGCCCTCCTTCATTGATTTCGTCCCCTTCCTTGCAAGATACGGAAAGGGCCACCTTTCCACGCCCCCCCCCAACCCATGGGGGGTGCGCGGAATCCATGTTTGCCCCGGGTGACACAGACCCTAGTTGCGGGCCTGGGGCAGGCAATTCCACCGTGGAATATTTTTGCCATATGGACGTTCTTCCTAATGTTTAATCTATACTCTTTTCTGTAATTTAAAATCCTTAGCTCAGATCCGATTCTCTAAGGCAGTGTTTCTCAAGCTTGGCAGCTTGAAGATGTGTGGACTTCAACTCCCAGAATTCCCCAGCCAGCATGGCTGGCTGGGGAATTCTGGGAGTTGAAGTCCACACATCTTCAAGTTGCCAAGCTTGAGAAACACTGGTCTACACACTGTGATTTTTTGGGGGCAGCCTAGAATTGGATTTTCAGACACCATATCACAAGGTAGGCTGTTAGCTTTTGCCTATTAAACACCTTGCTGCAAGGACCAACATGGGCTTGCTTTGTTTTGTTCTCACATGTATGTGAATCTGGCTTGTAAATGAGCTCATCCAATTGACTGTTCTCCTTTCACACAAGACTGAGTTCATTACAGTATTCTGATTAATTAACCCACATTCAGGACCCAGAGCCACCTCACACTCACCTATTCATGCAATAGCTGATTTTCCTAGGACAGGCGCTCCCAGCCTTTGATAACTGAACAAGCTGAAATTCAACAGGTGCAGCCTACTTTCCGTCCAGGTAGTATATAGGCCAATCAAGCTCTCTTCTGAGAGTTTAGGACTAGCAAACCACTGATAGCTTGCTTCCACTGCCCTCTTGAGGCGGTTGCAAGTCAAGACAGCCTAGAGCAGGACTTCATGTACAGTAGGTGGCAATCCAGTGGGACTTTGGAGGGTGTCCCAGGCCTACACGGCTTTTTGAAGTTTACCTCTGAAGTCACAGAAAGTGCTTCTATCTCAGGGGATGATTTCCAACACCAGAAATCCTTGAGCGGGTGTAATTTATTTCTCCTTCATCGGCTTCCAATTCTTTGGAGGCACCAAAGTTGGCCCAATCTAAAACTACAGTGAGAAAGCCGGATCTTGTTTGCTACACTCAGAATAGCTTCAGTATTAATTGCTGGATAGCATCAGTCATGTAATCATATATCCAAGTTAGAATATATATTGCAAAATACATTTTTGGATTTCTCCTCCCCCCCCTCCCCCCCCCCCCCCTTCTGCAAAATTTACACTTCCCCCACATTCTACAACAGAGCTTTCCAAACTTTTCAGGTTGGTGACACACTTTTTAGACATGCATCATTTCGCGACACACTCTTACAGCAGGGCACAAGGCAGGCACTAGGACCTGCGCGGAATCCTGGCAGGGCAGGTTTGGAGGCAGCAAGGCACAAGGCAGGCACTAGGACCTGCGCGGAATCCTGGCAGGGCTCGGAGGCAGCAGCAGCCGCGACACACCCAGACACTGCAGCCGACACACTAATATGTCCCGACACACAGTTTGGAAAGCTCTGTTCTATGTTTGAATAACCCTCCCACTCAAAAGATTGTTTGTCCACAATACAGATAAAACAATTGCAATTTGCTTTTGCTTGCTTTAATACAAGCAAAACATGGGATCCAGGGAGAGATCAGCTTCCTCTGCATTCTCATCACCTCTCCATTACCAACCCATTTTCAATAAATCAAATCAATGGGATACAATAGCACTGCTGCTGTCCCTGTATTCTGTAGCTCCTATACTGTCATCTGCTTCACTTCCACCATTCTCTAAGACAGTAATTTGTCCAATTCCCAAAGGAGCCAATTCTCTTAGGAATCCAAGCTTGTTGAGAAGCAACAAGTAAGAATGTAGATTCTGTTAGTCTCTCTGTGTGTGCGCATTGTGTGTACACACATACTTTATATTCATAGTTGATCAGCGATGCATGTGTGTATGCCAAGCAAGCACGAATTCACTGTGTGTGCTAGTTCTCAGCTTGCTCCCAATAAATCAAGATTCCCTGGCTTACTATTTGGCATAAATAGTTTCTGTATTATATTCATGATAGTTTCTGTATTATATTCTTGATTATATGTGGAAGAACCATGGGAAATAATATTAAGATTGCAATCTTATAATACTTTCCTGGAGTCGATTATACAACTCTTGAGAGTTGATTCCTGAAAAAAGGATTTTGTGCTAAAAATCTGCAGTTCTAAGCACAATTTACTAAGGGGTTCTGAGTAAATACATACCAAATTAGACTCGAAGGCCATTAGAGTTCCTATCGCACTATTTCACAATTAAAGCTTCCCCTGTAGACATTAGCACTTCTAATTTCCTCACAGAAGTTTCAAGCCTGAATATATATATATTTTTTAATTATCAAATGGCATAATAAACTTGCTGTAAAAAGAAAAAAATGAACTGGTGATTTATGGATTTGATGATTAGAAAGGGTAGATTATGGAAAGGAGACTTTGATGTAACCTTAGAGAGGGAGGGTAAAATATAAGTGTACTTATGAATTGTGGAGTCCTTGGTGCTCTCTGAGCTTGGTTGTTTGCTTGCAGACGATTCATTACCCGACTAAGTAACATAACTGCTGTTAAGAAGATCGGAAGCCACTTCTTTATTATTGTTTCTTTTCTTTTCCCTTTAGCTTCTTTTCTATCTCTTTTTATTTTGTTTTCATTTTTCTATTACTTTTCTCTATTTCTCTGATCTTTAACTTAAAATTTGTATTGTTTTTAATCTGTGAAAAAACTTATTTACTAAACATTATACATAAAAAAAATTGATTAAAATTTGTTTTCATTTGGTTGGCGGGGAGGAAGAACACCCATGTATAACTCTTAACTAAAAGGAAAAATTATATACTTTTAGACAACATAGAATTACTGTAATTGGATCACCCCAATACTGTGACCATGTTATACCCTCTGCAATGGTATATTTTTAAAACAGATAAAGAAAATATACTGCCTATCCACTCCCCCCCCCCTCTGCTTCCACAACCCTTTATTCAAGATGTGAAAAAACTGGACCCAGGCTAACAAAGAATTGGCTCTTTGTGGGAAGAAATTTGCTTTTCCTATTTTCTTAAACATTAAAAACTACATAAAATGGCTTTGTAATAACCCAGGCTGTATTAACAGGGTTTTTATTAATTTCTCTCTTTATAGTAGTTGGACTGAGGAAAATCGCTGCTCATAATGCCATGGAAATTTATAGGACAAGAACCCCGGTTTTTTCAGAATGACAAAAGCAGCTTCAACCCCCCCTTACAGATGCCTCAGCCAAGTTCACAAAGAAAGGATGAGAATGCGAGACATAAGCGCATGGGGGGGGGCAGAAAATGGGCGACAAGCGGGACATTAAAATGATCTGGGAGGAAGTGGAGGAAGTAGCACTGTTTAAAGGAGCTCTCTCCCACTTGGGGCCTCCCAAATGTGCAGGACTACAACACACATCATTCCCATGAGGAGACCAAGGACGAATCACCCACCAAACCTGAACTCACTAGGTGGTTCTGGGAAAAAGCCAGCTTCAATCATTTCTGAAGGATTGTTGTGAAGATAAAGTAGGAAACCCAAAGGAGTTCTGCCCTCCATTCTTTGGAGCAGAGATATACAGTATAAACAAACTTATTTCCAATTCTAACCCATGTTGAAGTCAAAACAATGACGTGTGTGTCATGATGTCATTGTGCAAAGGACGCAACTTACTACTTGCCTCGTGATGTTTGGTGCAAGTACTTAATTCATCCCTTGTGTTATTTGTCACAACACTCATGTCATTTGATCCCCCGCCCATGGACACCAATGACTCATGATATTCAAGAACTGACTATTAAAAGTCAGGCCTGACAATCTGGGTTCAAATCCACTGAACAAGGGCCAATGTCTACTCCTGGCACTTCACTCCCAGTCTGCCAATGGACTCTTCTTCACATCCAACAGTGGCTTAAGACTCACAAATTAGGATTTCAGTTCTGAAATAAAGGTCATTCAGGGAGGGACTGAGTTCATACCACTGAAACTTACTAAAATACGGGGTCAGGAACCAGGAGCCAAAGGAAATGAAAACAGTCAAGGTGTAGCACGAGAGGCTACAACTATTCAGAGAACGAGACCAAATCAAGGTGGTTCGCTGTCAGACAAATTTTAGAACTGCAGGAGAAACATGGGAAAATTTAGAGGAAGGGCCACCTGCACAAAATTTGGGTTGGGGGGCCCCCCGTTTTGAAAGGGGAGGTTTCATTAAACTACTAAAAGTGAAGCCTCCCCCACCTTGTGTAAAATTCCTCGTGACTAGACGCATGTTTAAGGGTTTGCCCGTCTTTTTCTGATTTGGTTTGTTTCTTGTTTAACTCCCCAGGCTTGGCTATAGCCCTGAGTTTTTCCAAACACACTTCCTATATTTGAATAAAGATCAGGCACAATGCGAAAGCCTGCAGAAAGGGCTTAGGGTCAATTTCTGTGTCAAGGGGCGAGAGTTTTCGTTTGGGTCAGTCTGCTGGGGAAGGTAATGGAGTTTCAGACAGGAGTTCCTCGCTGGTCTGAGGATAAGCCGAAGGACAGGCAGAAGGTAAACCTGGTTGAGTCGGGGCTTAGAAATCAGAAATGCCATTGAGGAAGACACCGAGGCCAACATTCAGGATACGAGAGCGCCCAGATGCAGGCACAGAGCTTCACATTTGAAGTACCGTACATACTCGTGTATAAGTCAAGAATTTTTGGCTCCAAAATGCACCCTAAAAATCAGCTTCGGCTTATCCGCAGACCAGAGATCAGATTATTTTTTTAAAAATCACAGGCTTTAAATGATGACATAAAAGTTTGCGGTTTCCCGCCTTTCACTGCACACGTTTCCAGTAGGTAGGTAATCGCCATGCCTGGAAATTGCCAACAGTTAGCTTTCAAGCTAAAAGTTATTAGGAGAGCAGAGAAGACGAACAGTTCTGTTGCTGCCAGAAAACTTGAGGTAAGTGAACAGATTGTTTTTCCGTTTTTTAATAATATATTAAATATATAAGCAGTATTTTGGTTGCCATTTCGCAGGTCGGCTTATCCACAAGTATACACAGTAATGCACACTGCTGCCTAAAAAAAGGATGGGGTCTCTAGGATCCTTCAATCCAGCCCTAAAGTTACAGTTAGTCCTTGCTTAACAACCATTCATTTAGTGATTGTTCAGATTTACGACGGTGCTGAAAAAAACAACTTGCAACCGGTCCTCACATTTACGACTGTCGCAGCGTCCCTGCGGTCACATGATCACGATTTGGGAGCTTGGCAACCAGTTCGCATTTATGACTCTCAGTGTGATCACCGTTTTCAACCTTCCCAGATGGCTTCTGGCAAGCAAAATCAATGGGGAACTGCATGATTTGCTTAACGACCACATGATTTGCTTAACACCATGGTGATTCACTTAATGACCACCACAAAAAGGTCATAAAATTGGGTCAGATTTGCTTAATGACCGCTTCACTTAGCAACCGAAAACCCGGTCCCAATTGTGGTTATTAACCGAGGACTACCTGTACCAATCTGCCCCACCCATGTCAGATTCCACAAGGAGGCTTTCTCATGTAGGAATGGGACAGGAGGAATAAAATGTGTTGGTGTTTCTGTGAAGGCCACAGAGGCCCTATCGGGCCTCCCCCCTTCCTAGCAGGGTCAGCGCGCAAGGTGAGTTCGCTGGTGTTTGGAGAAAGCTGAACTCCAGCGGAACGATTTCCCGCAAGTCCCGCAGACGTATGGCCGGGTCCCAGCGTGCTGGTGCTGGTGTTCAGCCAGGTTGCCCCGTTGCCGGAAGCTCTTGCCACAAACAGGGCAGCAGTAGGGCCTTTCAGCTGTGTGAACCCGCCGGTGCTTGACCAGGTGGGAATTCTGGGTGAAGGATTTGCCACAGGAGGCGCAGACATAGGGCCTCTCGCCCGTGTGCGTCCTCTGGTGCTGGATGAGGTTCGAGCTTTGGCGGAAACCCTTGCCGCATTCGGTGCACCGGAAGGGACGGGCCCCCGTGTGGGTAGCCTGATGCTTGGCTAAGTAGGAGCCCAGGGCAAACGTTTTCCCACAGATGGCGCAGCTGTGGGCCTTGCCGGGGGCGTGGGTGCGCCGGTGCTCAGCCAGATTGGAGCTCTGGCTGAAGATTTTGCCACATTCAGGGCACTTGAACGGCTTCTCGCCGGTGTGCGTCACCTGGTGCCGCAAGAGCTTTGAGCTCTGGGCAAAGCTCTTGCCACACTCGGGGCATTTGTAGGGGCGTTCGGCTGGGTGGCAGCTACGCCGGTGTTCAGTCAACTGGCAGCGCCACGTAAAGGCCTCCCCACACTGAGGGCACCGGACTGGCGGGTCGCGTTGGTGCTGCCGCAGCCCTGAAAGCAGGACAAAGCCCTTTCCACACGCAGGACACCGGAAGAGCCTCTCCTCACCCAAATGGCGCTGTTGGTGCCTCCCCAGCTTGCCACTGTCAGGAAAGCGTTCGCCACATGTTGGGCAACGGTAAGCATCCTCCTCAGACACGTGGATGCGTTCGTGCGCTGCCAACGTGGCGAAGAGGGCAAAGGCTTTGCCACACGCTGAGCAGGAGTACGGCTTGTCCAAGGCAGGCTCTGCTGGGGGGCCCAAGTGGTGAACCACAAGCTCCGAGTGAGGAAGAAACGTTTCTTCGTACTGATGGGATTTTCCATTCCCCCCATGGCTCACTTTTCGCGTCGAGAGAGCCGCATCATGAGGGAAGCGAGCACCGACAACAGGACATTTAGTAAGCATATATTCCTCTGGTTCCTCATCACCATGACTTCCCTGATGAAGCAGCAGCTCATCCTTCTCAAGAAACGTCTTCCCAACTTGGGGACAGCTACAGGATTCCACATCCTGCTGGATTCTCTGGGGTGTAGCTAAAGCAGCCGTCTCTGCGAAGGAAGCCTTACACTTCAAACATTTAAAGAGCTTCTCCTCCCCATGGCGGGTGCTCTGGCATTGCTTCAAGTCAGAGCTATCCGAGAGACTGTCGCCACCCTGATGGCAATGCTGCGATGGGTCTCCACCGAGGGGGGCTCTCTGGTGTATCTCAAAGGCACAGCTTTCAGAATAGCAAGAGTAACCATCAGAACACTTCAAAGGTTTCTCCTCCACCCTGTGACCTGACACATGGGCTTCCAACCCCGATGGGTCAGGGAAGGTTGCTCCACATTGCTGGCAGCTGTGAGTGTGGCTCCTCCGATGGGCTGCAAGGTCAGGACTCTGGCTGAAGATCCCAGAACACGCAGCGCACGTGTGCCTTCCCTCTGCCATCCCACCCACCCCATCACTTGTCTGCCCAGAGACTTCTGAGATCGTGTGAGAGGTTTCTTCAACTGGCCGAGTGCTCTGGTCTGCAACCAGAAGTGGAAGGACGGGGCGTTCTTCTGCAGCAGGACTTTTCCCATTGCCGCTCCCATTAGAACGATGGTTGTGGATGTGCTTCGCCAGGTCAGAACTGACCCCGAAACAGCGGCCACACTCCCTGCAGAGATAGGGCTTTTCACCGGTGTGAGTTCGTCTGTGGGTGACAAGGGTGGACTTGCGCCCAAAGCACTTTCCACAGTCAGGACAGACGTGCGGACGTTCGCCCGAGTGTGTACGCAAGTGGTGGGCCAGGGTGGAGCTCTGTGAGAAGCGTGCCCCGCACTGATGGCACCGAAAGGGCTTCTCCCCTGTGTGCACCCGCCGGTGCTCAGCCAGCGTGGAGCCGCGGGCAAAGCGCTTCCCACACTCACCGCACGCATGAGGGCGGCACCCCCCATGAGCCTTGAGATGCTCTGCCAACGAGGAGCTCCAGCTGAAGCCCCGGCCACATTCTGGGCATCGGAAAGGGCGCTCTCCTGTGTGGATCCGCTGATGTTTCACCAGGTTTGAGCTCTGTGCAAATCCCTTTCCGCACTCTGAACAGTGGAACGGACGAGGGTCTGCTGTGGCAGAGGCCTGGATGCCTTTTCCTTCTGAGATCACCTGGGGCCAAGCGAAACTCTCTGGGCAAGGTTCGGTCCCTTTCTCCTCAGTCTCCTCCACCATCTCCTCCTCTTGATCTTCCTCACTTGGAGTGTCAGAATCTGGTGTGAGGAAGGAACTTTATTTATCATGATGCCATCTGTTCAAGTGACTCTACAGCTTACAGTAAGAATGAAAACGGTGATAAACGTACATCAATTAATAGGATAAAATTAAATAACCCATTTTTATCGGATTAAAACTTCCTAACCAAAAGCTTTCCGAAAGAGAAGTGCCCTCACCAGTTTCCTAAAAATAAAAGGGAGGGGCCTGACCTGGCCTGAGTGGGCAAGCTGTCCCAGCCAGAGAGAGCTATAGCTGAGATTGTAGTTTTCCAAGTCCGAACCCCTCTGAACTTTCAGTGGGTGGCCACCCAAAGCACCCTTCCCCTATTAGAATGTGTGGGGCAGGCTGAATCCCATTAGCAGGGCCATCCTTGCCAGTTGCTTCAGGTGGCAGACCAAGAACAGCAACACATTTATGTCAATCCTAAACGCACTGGCTTTCTGACTGTCTTTCTAGCTACTATATCGTTACATCTAACGTAAAGCTGGTGAAAGATAAGCTGACCTTCCTGTCTTGCTTAAGTGGGCATCAGGGCATCCAACTATCCTGAAGAACCCATCTCCGCTATGATATGTCATCCTGAGAAGTGAGGCACCAAGGCTAGCATGCACCGAAGACTAGCAGGTACTCGGTATAGTTAGGCTGGGAATTGCCGTTCCATATATCTGGAGAGACTTGATGGAAGAATCGGGCTCTGCATCACACTGGCTCTCACCAGAAATAATAAATGGATCCTTACCTGCTCGGACAATGGTCAGCTCTTGCCTGTCTCCTGTGTCTGGCAACTCCTCCTCTTGTTCCATCCAGAAGCGTGGTTCAGCCACTGAAAACCTAAATGAGAAGCCATTGACACAGAGGACATTATACAGCACCGTCATCACACGAATCTGTCATGCCCCTAGAACAGAAACAGAAACAGAGAGGGTCGGATGGCCCAAAGGTCTAATAATGGCACTTTCCCCAAATATCTTTCGAGTCCAAAGTCATGCTTACTAGTCTTTAAATCAAATGAAAAATAAATCTCTATCATAGGTGGGCAATCTTTTAGTGGATGTCTTAACTTTTGGTCAAGGAAAAAGATACAAGGGATGCCACGGGCACAGCAATAATGCCAAGTGAGTAGAGCTCTGTCACACATATAAGGGAACCTGGGATTTTCCACTTTCTCCAGTTTTGGCAAGGGGTGAGGTCTTATGTTTGTACTAAGCTTATTTTGTGGAAGGCAAAAGGAAGAGGGGCCGACCAAGGGCAAGATGGATGGATGATATTCTGGAGGTGACGGACTCGACCGTGGGGGAGCTGGGGGTGGCGACGGCCGACAGGAAGCTCTGGCGTGGGCTGGTCCATGAAGTCACGAAGAGTCGGAAGCGACTGAACGAATAAACAACAACAAGCTTATTTTAGGATTTAGATTAGCATAACCCTAAAAGAGGCTTTCATGTACTCCCTGACCCAGAATTATGGGAAACTACACCACTGATTTTGGGGAGATAGTGACAAAAGAGGGCTTTTCAGGGATTATAGGAATTGTATGTCAAAGGGCCTGGAGAGTATCCTGTTGCCTACTCCTGAACTAGAATCTAGTTTAAGATAGTTCATAGAATCTAGTTCAACTAGAATAAGTCTCAAGAGACTTATCTCCGCTTATATTGCATGAAGAACTTCAAGGATAACACGTTCTGCTTTAGAACAAGCAGACCACTGTTGCAAATGCTTCTGCCGCAGTAAAAATATCAGCCTTGAGATGCCCCAAAACTAGTACATTTAGACCAGGGTTTTTCAAACTTGGCAACTTTAAGATGTGTGGACTTCAACTCCCAGAATTCTCCAGCCAGCAAACACTGATTTAGACTAACCTTGTTACCATATACCTTCTCAAGAAGTTCCCCCTGCTTTGCTCAGTAATCCTGCAACACTGTTCTCTGTTGGAGTAACAATGCCAGGAGAGTGAAATTTCTATCCTGTGAACCCCTGGACTCTCTCTTGGCCATTGTTTTGCTTTTTCAAGGTCACGCCACAATGCTGCCTCTAAAAGGTAAAGGTAAAGGTACCCCCCGCACATTTGTGCAGTCGTGTCCGACTCTAGGGGCCGGTGCTCATCTCCGTTTGTTAGCCAAAGAGCCAGCGTTGTCCGAAGACACTTCCACGGTCATGTGGCCGCATGACACGCGCGGAACGCTGTTACCTACCCACCGAAGTGGTACCTATTCATCTACTTGCATTTGCATGCTTTCGAATTGCTAGGTTGGCAAGAGCTGGAGCTAGTGCGGGAGCTCACTCCGCATGCAGGGCTAGGGATTCGAACCTCCGAACTTGCAATCTTCTGATCGACAAGCCTGGCATCTTACCCGCTGAGCCACCACGCCCCTACTTTGCTGCCTCTACTTTGCCTTAATGATGTGATTTGCTCTCTCGTGCTCTAACTACAAAACAGATAAAAGACATCTTAAACAAAAACGCCTCCATACACTTTTTCCCATTTTGCAAATTGACTTAAGACTCACTTCTTCTCCTCTGCCCACCTATGGCTTTCTCTGTTCTGGGCTTCAGCTGAAAGAATCCTGTTCACTTCCATCAATACATTCAGTTCAGGAGAAATGGTGCATGCTACCTGCAATATTCTTCCAAGCTCCTTCAGTGTCATGCCATTTTATCTTATGCAGCTTTGCATAGATTGAAGACCTAACAGTTTTCAACGTGGGATTCATTAATCAGGTTAAACCAGGGTTTCTCAACCAGGGTTCCGTGGAGCCCTAGGGTTCTGTGAGAGGTCACTAGGGGTTCCCTGGGAGATCACGGTTTATGTTAAAAATTATTTCAAATTCAGGCAACTTCACATTAAAGAGGTAAGTTTCATTCTTTATTTTTAGTTTAAGAACACTGTTAGTGCATATATACAGGCCTATACATGAAACGAATATAATAATTTTGTAACTTCTGGCCTATATTTGAGCCTGAATGGGCAGGGTTTCCCTGAGGTCTGAAAAATATTTCAAGGGTTCCTCCAGGGTCAAAAAATTGAAAAAGGCTGGGTTACAGCTTAAATGGATTATAAAGATGAGGGAGGGAGGGAGGAGCATTTTACCTTGGCAGACTGAGATCTTGCTCCAAAGAGAAGGAACCATTGCTTTCAGATTTTACTGGGAAGTCTAGGTAAGAGAAGGGTTCTACCTGTATGGGAGAAGATGAGAATCAATGTATGAAGACAGAGTAGAATGACTGGGCTCAGACTGGGATAAAGAAAAATTGCCAGGCTTCTCCTCTGCAAGATATAGGTATTGGTCTATACAAACAGTCTTCAGTTCTTTTCAACACACTCCTACCATACACACACACCTACCTTAGAGTAGGGGTGGGCAACGTCAGGCCTGCGGGCAGTATAAGGCCCGTGGGGCTCCCGCCCGCAAACCCCGCCCTTTCCACCCAATTGGCTTCCGCCCGCAAACCCCGCCCCCCAGTGCTTGTGATTGGCTCCCACCCGCAAACTCCGGCCCCCAGTCTGCAGAAATCCCAGAAACCCCGCCCCACACCCGGTCCCCAGTTATAAATATCCAAATGGCCCTTGGCAGAAAAAAGGTTCCCCACCCCTGCCTTAGAGGAAACAGAATAGGAGGAGGCATAGACCAGCCTTCCTGAGTCTGCTGTTCTCCAAATGGAAAACATCTGTCTGATTTTCAACTTACGGAGCATTCTGGGACTTAACATATGAAGGGAACCAGATGAGCAAACGGTAGCACAGACTCCAAAGAAGCAGACCCACATATCTAGGGGTCATAAGGTGGAGGGAATGGCGTTCTAGGGAAGTGAATGTTGGAACTTTTAAGAGCTTCCCCAATCTGATGTTCTCCAAGTGTGAACTCTGCCACCATCCCTAGACCACACAAGCAGTACTTGGCTGCAGATGTTAGGGGCTAGCGACAGACAGATCCCGAGCACCAGATCAGGAAGACTTTGCCCATTTTAAAGGGAGCAGCAGGGTTAGAATCGGGGTGATACATCCCTCACACTCCCCGACACAAAGACTTGATGGGAAAGAAAACTGAACTCTCGGCGGTCTGCAACGCCTCCTGTGTGCCCTAAGGACACCCTCCACCACCACACACACAGTCCCGTTTAAGGCCTAGAGGGGAAACTCTTCTCCTCCGAGGGGCCGTGCGTGTTTAAGAACCTCTCGCTCGCCCTCCTTCAAATCCTCCTATTCCTTCTTGATCACACCTCGGCTCAAAACCGACTTTCCCTCCTGCCAGGATTGCTTATGCCCCCCTGACCTGGTTCTGCCTGGCAGGACAGCGCCCTCTCCAAGCGCCACCGTCCCCAAACCCAGCCAGGGCGCAGCTTCTCCAAGCAGCCTCGAGGCGCGCCTTCTCGCCTCCCTCCCTGCTCCAGGGCGCGCGTTTTAGATCCTCGGCCGCCGCCGCCTCCCCACCCCTGGGCCGGGACCTCGGCTCCCCATCTCCCTGCCCGCCCGCCCCCCGGGGAAAGTACGGCCTGGTCTTCTCCAGATTCCGCTGGGCTGCACAGGCAAGCCGTAGCGCTATGTGTGGTCAACCAGGTATGCCCTCCGATGCCTTTTCCAAGTTTCTCCCCTTTCCCCCCAGCTGGGATCCCCTTACCGTCTCCATAGCCCGCCCCGCTGTCTCTGCCTCTCGTACTGCCCGCAGCACGCGAGGGGTTAAGCCCGGTAGACAATATAACGCCAGGCCCAGCTCCGCCTCCCCCTCTTTCTGCCCGCCTGGCCCCGTTGCTCTGCTCCGCTCCCCCTCGCTGTGAGCCCCAGGCGGGCTGGTCGTCCGCGGAGTCCAGATTTCCAGCCTGGGTCACCGACACCCCGTCTATCCCGCTTCCGGTGAAATAGGAGCAAGAGTTTGAGGGGAAAGTCGGGGTTACGGGGGCGGGGGGGGGGGGGAGAGATCACAGACCCAAGGCATTAGCGCGCGCGCGCGCACCCGCATAAATCTTCTGAGCGTCGGAATGGCCGTGGATAATTCGTTTTCTGCAACACCCAAGCGTGGTCAGCTTGCAGTCCTTTTACAAGGATAGGAAAATCGGTTGACATGGTTAGAACTCCACTTGTGGTTGTGTGTGCGCGTTAGAAAGAAGATCGAAAACATTGTGTTGAAAGGGGGGTGGGGAGCTCAATGGCCAAATCTGTAAGTTTGTCGGATGTAGGTATACACATTGTAGGCTCCCCCCAAGGAAATAATTTTTTAGTGAGACTAAAGCAAAGTATTAAACTAGAGCAGTGTTTCTCAACCTTGGCCACTTTCAGATGTGTGGACTTCAACTCCCAGAATTCCACAGCCAGCATGGGAATTCTGGGAGTTGAAGACCACACATCTGAAAGTGGCCAAGGTTGAGAAACACTGCCTTAGATGGAAACCTGTACTGTTAAAAATCAGCCGCTACATAATTACTCTGAATGATGGTGAACCAGAATCAAGAGAAGAGGCAGTAGGCCTTTTTCATCAGGCATAACCGTGCAGATACACAGATCTGATTTACTTATATGCCCCAATCACTCCATGTTCCCAACCTCCTTTCCAACAAAAATTCTGGTTTGTCCTTCACTCCTTCAGAAGATGAAGTTGCCAAATGATTCCTGTGCATTTATCAGGTCCAAACATAAGCAGCTGGAGAGGCTTTGCCAGGGATGAGGCTTAGGGAGTTCTTACGTTGAATTCCTGCCCTGCCCCTTTAAAGGCAGAGGAGCGCTGCCAGCGACGAGAAGGTGGCAACCCAGCCTCTCCTGAATCCTTGCTCAGGAAGGAAAGGGTTACGCAAGCGGAGCAAGGCAGCGGCGGGGACCTCGCAGCGTCCGCTCTTTCCGCTTCCTGCTACGGCGTCTGAGAAGACGAGCTGCTGCGATCTCGTGGTGAGATCCTGGTGGGGAGGGCTCCGCTATGATAATATCGATTAGGGGAGGAGGGCCGGGCAGGTGATATCCTTTGAAAATCATTGCATAATTGCAAATGCTTATTTCGAATAATTCTGCGCTTAAAGCAGAAGAGCGGGAAATTCTCCTTGCGGGAACACGCGAAGGACCCCGGCTGAAATGCGTCCAGTCCCGCTACTGTCCTGGTCACCCGCAGTGGCCAAACACCGGACATGAATAACCATAGCTTTCCATTTCTAGATTCTAGAAGCTGATAGATCAGTGTTTCTCAACCTTGGCCACTTTAAGACGTGTGGACTTCAATTCCCACAATTCCTCAGCCAGCATGGGGAGTTGAAGTCCACACCTCTTAAAGTGCAGCTCTTGGAGCAGTGTTTTTCAACCTTGTTAGCCTGCCACTCCCATTGCATGCTGGCTGGGGAATTCTGGGAATTGAAGTCCACACGTCTTAAAGTGGCCAAGGTTGAGAAACACTGTGATAGATTGTTTCTAACTGGAGGGGGGTTATTTGCCCATTGTGACTGCATTAATTGATCTGGGTCCGCCCTGAGTTTGTTAAATCTTGCTTTGGAAGCCATGGAAGTGGATGCCCGTCGTATTATCTATTTCTATAGCAAATTCCATTAAAGACCCTCCCCTAACTTAGGATCCCCTGGCAGTACTGGGACTACTGATCCTAGTATCCTTAGCCAGGAGGGTGACCAAGAGATTCAAGGAGTTATGGGCCCTTTACCCCCAACTTGGACCGCTGGCATGCTTCATTTTAGGAACCTCTGTACAAAGTCAGTTCTCCCTTATCTACTTGTGCGTTGTAGTTTTCTCATCGCTGTGTCCCTACCTTTGTGTTTATCTTCTTTTATTCTAGTTTCCTCCTTCCCATAAACTCCCTGCTTTTAGCACTTTGGATATGTAAATATGGGGGGTGGGAAATCTTGCCAGGAACATTGTTTTACTGGACTGGGAAGCCGAAAAGGGGTTCTGTTTAAATGGAACAGCCCTGCAACTAGAATGTGGCTGCTCCGTGTGAGACTCAGGGCTATGCTGAATTAGACCAAGGGTTTTTCCCACAATCTGGTTCAATAGCAGTCACCCAGGTGCAAATACAGGGAGTCCTCGCTTAGCAACTGCCTCGTATAGTGACCATTTGCAGTTACGACAGTGATGAAAAAGTAACTGCGACCAATCCTCACATTTACGACTTTCACAGATCTGTAAAGCAAAGGAAAGCTGAAGTAAGATCCTAAGCACAATCACGGTTTCACTTAGCGACCGCTTCGCCTAACGACTGAGTTGCGGGTCCCAATTGCAGTAGCTAAACGAGGACTACCTGTACCAAGCTTCTTCTTCCTTCTCAGATAGCCAATAGATGCTTTGGGATCCATGAATTCTTGGAGTTGAATGAGCAGCCACAATATTTAGTACTACTTTTTAAAAATGTTTAAATTCCAAAATGTTGTAATTTTTCCTTGTGGTGGAATTGCTCCAGCTTTTGATCATCTGGCTTGCCCTTTTCTGCATTTTTTTCTGCTCATGTGCAAGCAAAGACTTGCTCTTAGGCATATTGAATCTCATTTTGGGAAACCCCAAGAGTACACTTTGTATGTTACAGTATGCTTGTGTGTGACTGGAATTAGCTGGGCTTGTCATATTCATGGTTACGTTTTTGTGCACAGGTGACTGATTTCCTAGGATAAGATGGAGCTGGAAATATCTATATAATTACTGAAATTGCCTTTTGGACCTTTCTTCCTCCCCAGCGTCCTTCTGCATGCACCCTTTCATCTCGGCTGCCGCCCATGATGAAGAAAAATCTACGGAAAAACCAGGACGAACGTTACCGCCTGAAGTTCCAGCGTCTTTGCCGTGTGGCCAAGGTGCTGGTTTATGAGAATGCGGCCTTGTGCGATGAGATAGCCCGGCTGGAGGCCAAGTACCTGCGAGTGCGGGAAGAGCGCCGCTTCCTGCTTACTCGCCTCTTGCAGGCCCAAGCCCTGGCTGAGGATGACTCTCCCGCACCAGCTGTGGCGGCCAGCCTGCAGCCTTCCCCAGACGAGCCGGCTCCTCGCAAACCCCGCCGAGAGCGCAAAGGCAAAGAGAACGGCCGAGCCTCCAAACGCAGGGCGCCCCCGGAGCTGGGCATCCGCCGGCTGGTCCCCCCGCTTCCCCTGGATCCTTCCGGACGGCCAGTTTTTCCTATCGCTTTAGGTCCACTGACTGTCTACAGTCTGGGCGAGATTGTCTCCGACCGTCCCGGTTTCCACACGGAGAGCGCCATCTACCCCGTGGGGTACTGCAGTACCAGGGTTTTTGCCAGTACCCGCAGGCCAATTCACCGCTGTCTCTACACCTGCCAGATCAAGGACGGGGGCACCGGGCCGCACTTTGAAATTGCCCCCGAAGATGAACTGGGGTGTGTGATAACCGGATCCACCCCGGATGCCTGCCACGCTCAGCTGCTGGAGGCAGTGGGGGCTGCCCAGCTTCAGCCAGCAGGGGCCGAATTCTTTGGGCTGTCGCACCCCGCGATCCAGCACCTCATCCAGAGCTGCCCGGGGGCACACAAGTGTGCTGGGTACCGCTGGTGCCGCTTTGAGGTCTGTCGCCCAAACGATGGGCCCCCTCCGGAGGGGCTATCTCCAGAAAACCCCGGCACTGATTTTGAGGCGTTCCAGAGTCACGGCTTGGCCGGGCCTATGAACCTGGACTTCCCAGCCGCTTCTCCTTCTCCGCCCAGCGGAAACGGCTACACTGAACTTTTCCTGCCTTGTGCTCCTTCGGCTGGGTCCCCGCTCCCTCCGAGTCCAGAGACTGACCCTGATTGAGGGCAGCTTTCACTGGGGTTCACGCTTCTTTTCTAGCTGCTCTATGGGGAGAGTGGTGGGGGGAAAGAGCAGCGGTGCCTGATATCACTAGAATGGGCTTGGTTGAAATGTTCAGAGGGGTTTTTCTTCATCTTTAGGCTTGCAGCGGGTCCAAGCACCCGCTTTCTCTCTTAAGCTTCCCCTGGAAAGAGGAAGAATAAAAATGATTTGAAAACTACATTTGGGGGATTAGGACTTTTAAAGGGTGCTATGGAATCCTTAAAACCAGGGATTCTCAAACTTTTGGAGCTGTGACCCCCCTAAAAAGATGAGATTACTTAGTTTTTCATAATTCCTGGTATGAAAATCTTATTTTTGAGGCAGCCACTCTCATTTCCAGTTCACTTACTTTGGAGCAATATTTGCTCTGTATAGCAGCAACTTCAGAAGGTCTTGACTTTGTCGTTGGCTTGTCCAAAGTGGGAACCAGTTCTGACAAGAGCCCTGCTTCTTGTGCCAAACTCTTCTGCGAAAGCCCTCTTAAACCACACTCCCGCTCTGTCTGGGCAAACAAGCTGTTGGCTTGTCCAGGCGTAGCAGGAGCAAGGATTGGTACATCTGCACAAGCCCCGCTCCAAATTTGCAACCCTCTACAGGTAGTCCTCACTTAACAACCCTAATCGGGACTGGAAGTTCTGTTGCTAAGTGATGCGGTCTTTAGGCGAAACATCACGTGACTGCACTGCTTAGCGATGGCGGTTTCGGCGGTCCCGGTTGCACATTGTTAGGCAAGGACCACACGCTTCCCCTGCCCTGCGGTGCTCACCTCCACTTCAACTCCCCCCCCCCATCTCCCCCACCTCTGCCCTTTTGGCCGCCTTGCACTCTGCCACCCCCAGCTGACCCATGCTGTCTTATTCCTCCCACTGCCAACGAGGCACGCCCGGCCTGGCCCTTTGCAAGGCAGCTGCTGGCGAGTGTGGGGGTGGCGGAGTACAGGGCGGCCAAAAGAGCAGAGGGGGGGAGATAGGTGGGTGGGGGGAGTTGAAGCACACCCTGCAGTCGTAAATGCAGGTGGGCTGCCAAATGCCCAAATTTTGATCACCTGACCGCAGAGGGCTGGAGTGGCTGTAACTTCGAGGACCGGGCGTAAGTACCATTCATTCAGCGCCGTTGTAACTTTGGTTGCTGAATGAATGGTTGTTAAGTGAGGACTATATGTAATACTTGTTTGTGACACTCCAGGGGGGTGTCTTGCCATTAAGTGAATATTTACTACTTGCGGAGTTTTCCTGTAGCTGGGATAGCAATTGATGTCAAAATGTTTCCATCACAGCCAGCTTGAAAAGGTGATGTTAGATCATGTCTTGTGTTCAGTTTAGATATCAATTAACATGCAGAACTTATACAGGGTGTATTTCTGCTTTCACCCAGAATCTTCAAATGGGTATATCAAAGAAAAAAACTCAGTTTATATCTATATACTGTGTGTTTGTGTGTGTGTGTACACACACACACACACACACACACTCATTAGCTGGTAAGATACCTTCCCATTGTAAATGATTGTATAAACTCCCTATGCCATTTTGTAATGTGTGAATGCTAATAGACTAGCAATTAAATTATAAACATTACGATACTTTCTCCATTTTATACTAGGAGTAGTAGTAGGAGGAGGAGTTATCTGGTGGTTTCTAGCATTTCAGAGTAAAGCAGGAGAAGGCCTATGCCAATATTGGGGGAGCAGTGTTCATTACAGAGGATCCAAAGAGAGAGATCAAGCACGCAATAACTGACATGTCTTATCATGATTGATTTTTGTCCCGTTATTGATTTTCTTGGTATATTAAGAAGTTTGTCCATAAGCCTTGTCTTTGCAACCAGTTTTGTAACAAAGATTTAAAATTTGTCTATGAAGAAAATTTGATGGTGCACAAGGAATTAGTAGGAGAGAGAATATAAAATACAAAAATAATGTCACTTATCTGATAAGAAATTTTCCTTTAGGAAGAGCACTTTTTCCCCAAACTCCCAAGTGATGACTCTGTAATGCATAGGCTCATAATCCTATCTATGCTAATCAGTTGTGATGTACATAGATGTTTGTTTACAGACGCATTTATCAGCATTCATATATACACATCTGAGACATGCCAGCCACACAACTACAAATGTACTTTTTCTCAATTTGATAGAACCATACACAATGGCCTATTTAAATGTATACGCACACACAATTATCAAGGTAAACAGACATCATTTGCACACCACCTTTCTCTTACAATTTCTGTATTAATATTTCTGAACAAACCAAACTTAAGGGGAAAAACAAAGTGATAATGTGCCTAGAAACACAAATGTTAATCTTGCTGAATGATTCTCAAGGACAAATCCTTTAGTATGATCAGAGTGGCTATTTGGATACGTTCACTATCCATCACAGAGAATACATCTCAAAGTAGCAAGGTGTGTATCCGAACTGGGTCCATCACACTTAAAATCTGCATTTTCCTCCAGCTGCGTTTGTGTGTAAGAGTTTTTCACAAGCTTGCACACTTGAAGAAGTCAGAGCTATCTCCCAACAGCTCAGGGAACAGGGACCATGGAGGTATCAAGTTATATCGAGGTTACTGAAATTTCAGTCAACGTATCACTGTTGGCTTGGGAAAATCTTCAATTAGTTGGCTATATTGAGTTGTTATTGAGAGAGCATCACTGCGCTGCTTGTCCTCCAATGGAAGCCTGTAACCAGTCTCAGATATTTTTAGCAGAAGATGTCAGAGCTATGTTCTTGCTCAAGCACTTTTCTAGCATCCACGTTTTGTACATGCTGCGGGGCTGCCTTCAGAAAAGGAACGTGGAGAGGGGGGCAAGAGGATACACAGGCATGTCAGAAACAGCAAACTTCATCTACCGTGTCAACATTAATAGTCTTGGCTTGGATCATGGAAAAATAATACCAGAATTTAGCTGGTAAGGCTTCAGTAGCTCCTGGAGGTGGGTTGGTAAAGCTACGCAATGTTGTTGTATACCCGAAGAACATCTATGTGGTCCTCAAGGGCCTCTATCAACTTCAAGGCCCTGTCCATCTCGGCATCTGATAGCTGGGCATGGACAAGTGGGATAAATTCAAGGCCAGCAGACAACGAACAAAGACCCAGGGACTCCAGTTTTTCACGTACTTTGTGCAAGGTGGACACCGCGGAAATAAACTAGGCGGTGGAGAAGGAGACAAAAGAAGGAAAAGAGAAATTTTTGTTACAGCAAGTGACTAGCAACCTAAAACACCTGGCCAAATCTAAAAAGTCCAAACAGCAGTACCATGCACCAGGGGTTCTCAAACAGTGGTTTGTGACCCCTTGGGGGACTGTAAGAAAAATCTGCGGGAGGTCAAAAAGTTGGGAGAGTTTGCATATTTAGATCCAGGTTGCTGTGACAACTTGTTCTCACTCTGCCTAGACAGGCAGAGTCTTGTTCAGACAGAGTGGGAGTGGATTCTGGCAGAGATCCAGCATGCACTCGGCAGAGATCAGAGCTCAGCTACCTGTCGGGTGCACTTCCTGAATCCCTGTCCAGGTGGGAGATCCCAACCTTGCAGGGATCCAGTCCTGCACTTCTCTGGCATGCATGTTTGCTATCCAGATGGGATGGGGACGGGCAAGACCCACAATGAAGTCTTGCATTGGGAACCTTATCTGAGCCAGTATGAAACTCTATCACACTGGCAACTGTACAAAAGCAACCTTAACTCCAACCAATAATTCAGGGCAAGGTGACCAGCGACCTACAGGCTGCATTGGCCCCCACCACATTCGTTTTTGTAGCCCACTGTTCCTTCCAAATAGGGCCACTGTAACTCAGTGTTAAGCCAATGATTTTGTTATAAAGACTCCCGTTTGAGCTCAACTCCTAGCGCAGAGCTTTCCAAACTTTTCATGTTGGTGACACACTTGTTAGACATGCATCATTTCACGACACACTCTTACAGCAGGGCATTGTTTCGTGACACATTCTTACAGCAGGGCATCGTTTCGCGACACACTCTTACAGCAGGGCACAAGGCAGGCACTAGGACCTGTGCGGAATCCTGGCAGGGCTCAGAGGCAGCAGCAGCCACGACACACCCAGACACTGCAGCCGATACACTAACGTGTCCCGACACATAGTTTGGAAAGCTCTGTCCTAGTGATTACGGACATTATAGGCAATTTTCTTGGAAATAATATGGAAATGATTTGCCCCCCTTTTTTTTTACTTAGAGTTTTTTCCCCCCCGTCTACTCTACAGCCTTGGGATTTTCTGGTGATCTCCCATTCAAGTACTAACCCAGCCCAAGCCACGTTAGCTTTCTGAGGTCATGCAAAGTTGGCTAGTGGCTGGGTCAACCAGTTGGGGTGCATCATTTTTTAATCCTTTTTTTAAAGGGTGAAAATATGGGTGTTGCTCGCTTTGCTAAATTTAAAGCCACCCTTTCAACTTACCTTGAGCACCACCTTCTCATCCTCCTCTTCCTCTTCCTGGACATCTTCAGCTCCGGCTTCAATTGCCAACTCGAGTGCCCGATCCAAGCTGAGAGGCCTGCCAGATTTGTCTTCTTTGCTCACAGTCACAATCCCCTTTTTTTCAAAATGACTCTGAATCCCATCGGCAATGCTCCCCCTGCAAGGAACCAAGTGGAAGCTTTTAGCCTAAGACTTAAGAAGTGGCCTACTGGAGCTTCTACAGCAGTGTTTCTCAACCTTGGCCACTTTAAGATGTGTGGACTTCAACTCCCAGAATTCCCCAGCCAGCAAGGATGAGAAACACTGTTCTACAGCCTCTGGTGTGAAAGGACCACAGGAAACGTCACTTCCTCCCAAGGCAAGGACAAAGCATCCATATCTTCTTCAGCAAATCCCTGTTAAACTTGCACGCCCGCCCACTCCTTGCAAACCAGCCAGCCAACGCTCCTCGAGTTGCACTAACCCATTTTTGTTTAAAAGATATCGGATTTCATTGGAACATCTCTTTAGGTTGTCTGTCAGTATTTCAACATATAGAGAAGAGCCGCCTGGACCTCGGATGCCACAGAGGTGATAGATCGATTTAATTTTCTCCTGCCAAAAAAGTTAATAATGGTAACCACCAGTAAATCACATCATCTGCCCCATCACTTCAGTTTCAAGCATCTATTTTTTTTAAAAAAAAAGCACATTATCCTCAGCTGCCCCTTTAGAGCAATTTAACAAGAGGGAACAAATGCATTTATTTATCCATTTATTTAAAAGATTTGTATGGTCGCCCATCTTAAACACAACAGTAACACCAGTAACTATAAAACCATAGACCATAAAACCATAAAAACAAAAACCCAGCACCTCAATCATCCCCTTGGGATGCTCCACGACCAGCTCCAGATATCCTCCTTCTATCCCAGCACCTGGGTAAAAAGCCAGGTTTGATGTCCCTCCGAAAGGCTAAAACTTAGCCCCCACACTCCTGACCTTCCGAGAGCAATTGAAGACCTGGCTCTGCCACCTCGCCTGGGATGGGAAGAGTAATAGCTCTTCTTGGGGATGGCTTGCGCCGTAGAGTTCGGCTCGCAAACATTACATAACAGCCTCTTGGATTTTATATCTTTAATATTTAAATTGTATAAAGTATTTTATATGTTTTTAATTACTAACTTGATTGTAAACCGCCCAGAGTCCCCTTGTGGGGGGAGATGGGCGGTGATATAAGTTGGAAATAAATAAATAAATAAATAAATAAATGGGTGGGGGCCTGCCAAATCACCGGGGGGGGGGGGGGATGTTCCATAAGGTTGGGGCAGCCACAGAAAAGGCACACTTCCGAGGTCCCACTAGGTGGCAGGATTTCAGGGAAGGGATCTGGAGCATGTGGATCCTATCCGATCTCGTGGGACAGGCAGAAACCATCAGGGGGAGGGGGTCCCACAAATAACCAGGTCCCGTGCCATGTAGGGCTTTAACGGTGATAACCAGCACCTTGAATATATTTATTTATTTACTATTTAAATTTATATGACCGCCCATCTCCCCCAATCAGGGGACTCTGGGCGGCTTACAATAAAAATTGCAATTAAAATACAAGTATAAAATTACGATAATCAATATGATATAATAAATAAAATCCAATCTAGGCGAATCGATCTTAAACAGTGGGGAGGGCATTATGGTACTAGCCACCCCCAGGAGGAGCTATCACCTTTCCCATCCCAAGCTAGGCGGTAGAACCAGGTTTTCAAATTTTTCCGGAAGGCCGGGAGCGAGGAAACCCGCCTCAGCTCTGGGGGCAGGATATTCCAAAGGGCGGGCGCCACTGCAGAGAAGACCCGCCTCCTGGACCCCGCTAGATGAAATTATTTTACTGATGGGGTCCGTAGCATGCCCTCTCGGCATGACTGGGTGGGGCGGGTCAATGTTATGGGGATAAGATGGTCCCTCAGGTATCCTGGCCCCTCAGTATCCTGAATTGCACCCAGAAGGAAACTGGGAGCCAGTGCAGCTGCTATCTGGACCAGTTGCAGCTTCCAAGTGGTCTTCAAGTATTCGTCAATTTATTCCTTAAAGATATTTCTAAGTTGCTTTTCTGCTCTACAAGATCCAGAAAGGAATGGATACTTTAAAACCGAACAGCAACAAACATCACAACTGAATAAAAGCAGAGACCAAAACTGGCTGGTCCTAATAAATGTTTTGCCCCACAGTAGATGTAACTTTCCCCTTTTTGCAAATATTGCTGGCCCGCAAAGGAGTCAGCAGGGACATTCACAGGGAAAGGTGGGGGGGAGGCATGAGCCCAACTCACCTCACAGGGTTGTTGTTGTGGGGAAAATAGGAGGAGGAAGGAGTATTAGGTATGTTCACCACCTTGAGTTATTTATAAAAATAATAAAGGCGGGACAATCAATCAATCAATCAATCAATCAATCAACATGTGGCATGATATCATGGAGCAAATAACACAAATGATGTCTTTGTATTGTGACCTAAGTATGTAATTCTTGTCTTGGCAATGATGTCATGTTGCTGATGCCATCAAGTTGATGACACCACCATCATTCTGGCATTATCCATAGCTATGGCCACCCTCACACAGACCCCCAATGTTTCAGAAACCTACCGCACCAGAGATGGCTGTTTCAATGGAGGCTTTGGGCATATTCTTCCTTCGACACACCTCAATAAGATTGGCTAAATTACTGTTAAAATTTGGGTTGGGTCCTCCTTCTGAAAAATCAATGCAGAAAGAGATGGTAGATAATTATTATTGTTTATGAAGCCCTACACTGCAGTTTATAGAACAACCGGAAATAGATTTCTGTTCGAGGCACTTACATTTAGTACAAGAAAAATAACAACACAGATAGATGGAAGTAAGGCTATACAGAAAAATATGTGTGCCGAGTTCAGCTATACATAATTATAGTAAGGATGTGCACCCCACGGTTTCTTCAAAAAGTTGTCATTAAGGAAAAAAGAGAACATTCAGTACACAGCCTAGTTCTAAATGCAGAAAATCTTGCCAAGGGTTCATTCAGTGTAAATAGGGAGCAACATGGATTAATGCTCTGCTTTAGTGCAATATCCTATTAATTTATGGAACTCACTGCCACAGAATGTGGAGGGCAGTGGCAGCCACTGGCTTAAATAGAGCAGATTGGGTAGATTCATGAAGTCAGGCTATTAACCATGAAAGTTAAAATGAATCCATGCATTCAAAGACAGTATGTCTGAACACAGCTGCTGGGACAAAGAACTGCTGTGATGTCTTGCCCATAAACTGCCTGAAAAGAAAGAGGTTAACTTGTTAGAAGAACACTGTTGCTAAGGTGATAGACTGACACCAGACAGACTAGGCCAACCTACATCACAAGTTTGTTCTGCAGAAAAATGGGAAGAAGATGTTATGTGCGCTGTCTCAAGCTTCTGGAGAAAAGACAGAATATAAATCTAATAATTAAACACAGACATGAAATGAGGCAAGCTCTTGGCTTCATCCACTCTGGGCTTTCTTACATTCTTATGACGTTGGGTACGTGTTTCACAGCTCCATCGCTTCATCATAACCATCTTGACAGGAAAAGATTGTTCTGCTCACCAGAAAACAGTGGGACATGCCACAACTGTGTCTTTTCGGCAAGTCCCTCACTCAGACAAGAAACAAGTTCACACGCTGAGCTAAGATGAGTTTGTCCAACAGCTATTGGCTGGAATAGCACTCAATATGATAAATCACAAACCATGGTTACAAACCACACAATGGCTGGGCTCACACAACACGCTGAGCTAAAACCAAACCAACCACGTTACGGTTCCATGTCACATTATTTTATTTATTTATTTATTTATTTATTAAATTTATATGACCGCCCAACTCCCCCAACGGGGGACTCTGGGCGGTTTACAATAAAATTAAGGTTAAAATATGAATAAAAAATTACAATTTATTAACATAATATAAATAAATATAAAATCCAATCTGGCGAGTTGATCTTAAATAATAGGGAGGACATCATGGTATTAACCACCCCCAGGAGGAGCGGTTACTTTTCCCCTCCCACGCTAGGCGGCAGAACCAGGTTTTCAGATCTTTCCTAAAGGTCGGGAGGGAGGAAACCTGCCTCAACTCTAATTATGGCTTAGCCACCGTAGTCAAACTCCTTAGAAGTCTCTACTTCCATTATAAAAAAGCCAGTGAAACATTGCGGCCATACCCTTTACAGCAAAGCGGATCATCATGACAAGTTTTTGGAAGACCAAGGAACGTGCATTATCTTTAGGACCCTTAACATTTTTGACTTTGGACCACTTGTTATGTCCAGCAAGTGTGGCACTGGAAGCGTGGATGCCGCAACTGGGATGGTGGAAAAGCATCAAGCGGGGTGGCTGGAGAAGACGATTCAGCCGTGTGTAAATGCAGCCCATGGACATGGCTTTGGATGGGACGGTCCTGACAAGATGCTTGACCTTGGAACAAAAGAGAACATGAAGGACAATTACGATTGAGACATTTCAAAGAAAATATAATCTATGTACAAATGTGGTGGTGGAGGTCCATTCAGTCAATCCTAATTCCTGGTGACCACAGGAACAAATCCATACAGTTTTCTTGATAACATTTTCAGAAGCGGCTTGCCGCTACCTTTCTCCTTGGGCTGAGGGAGAATCTGGCCCAAAGTCACCCAGCTGGCTTTGTAGCCAGGGCAGGACTAGAACTCGAGTCTCCCGGCTTCGAATCCAGCCACTTTAACCCCTTTACCAAAAAGGTGTACAAAAAACAGACCCAAATCACAAAAATGGCTCAGTTGGTGTGGGATAATTACAACTCCCCTCCGCAAAAGGTATACCTACGTGTATAGTTTATCTGAACGTTTCAGAAACGCAACTGTAAATTCTGGAGTTCCACCCTCCCACGCCAAACAGTAAAATAGCAAAACATAAAATAACCAAACCTAATAGTACATTTTTACACTCAAAATTTTAGGAGCAGGACAGCTATCAAAAAAACAACAAGGGCTGGCTCTCCATTTTTTAAAAATTGCATTACACTTCCAAGGATCCTCTTCCTGCTACTGACATATTATTTTGCTCTTTATTTCACACGTACAGGATAACTTCCAGAGAACAAGCCACGCTCCGTTTCGGCATTTACCCTTGTTATGGCATAAACCTGCCTGCCCCAACCTTGGTTTCAGAATGTCCGAAGGGTCCTTGGTCGGGGAAGACAGTTTACACTGGCGATTCTAAATAAATGCGGAAAGACTTCAGTGTCAGAGCGGACGAGGGCAGACAACGTCGGAATGCCGCCTTCCATCATTTGCTGCAATTAACCCGTTACTCCCGCCCTCTCTCTCTCAATCAGCTCCCCCTTACCTACCCACGAGTAACTTCGGGACAAAATCCCAGAATTCTGCAGAATTTTTCCACTAAGAGCTCCGCCCCCCTTGGGAGGAGGAGCCTGAAATTAACTCTTTCTTCTCGGCAAGTCAATTTTCCAATACCAATTTTTCCCCCTTTATTTTTTCAGTGAAAACGTACTCCCCGGCCCTTCGTTCAGAAAGGTTCCCTGAGCCGCTTTGCAATGACCAGTTTTCCTTGCCCTGAAGGTTAAGATACGAGACACAAGGAAAAGGATCGGGAGCGAGGAGGAAAACGCATGACTTCGTTGGGTGAAGTCACTTCCGGACTAGTGCCGCGTGAGCAAGTGAAACGTCAGCGCATGCTCGGAGTCCTACACGGCATAAGTGTTTCACCGCTAAATAGCCGTGGAAATACACGCAGTGATAATGATTGGAGTTTGCTCAGTTGCGCCAATGAATAAAAATATATGTTCCTTGGAAAGAGAAGGCTAGTCCTGGATGGGAGAGTTTATAGGCAATCAGCTGTCCTCGGAGGATTTGGACTACAATTCCCATAGCATCTGACAATCGGGAATGCTGGATGGGGATTATTGAAATAATAAAAGAACTGGTGCACACCAGGTTCTCTGTTACGTGTGCAGTTAATGATATACCATAAATGAGCAAATTTCCAGGTGGGGTTGCTCAGGACAACGCTGGGCAGGATGGTGATGTGAAAAGTGTAAGGCTAAGATTTTCTCCCCCTCCTTCCAGGGATATCCGCTGTTTTTTCCTCTGCTGTTTTTTCTCATGTAATAATACTTCTTTAAGTTAAAAACTTTGGCTTCCCAGTACATTTTTCATACCTTTTCTGCCTCAACATGGCACGAAATGCCACACTACTAATTTTTGGAGAGGTTTTTAAGGGGTGCAAAAAAGATGTTCAGAAGCCACAGAGGCTGTACAAGAGCGCAGCCTTTAATGACAGGCTAAGCATCACTTTTCAGAATCGCAAATGAAAGCATTACAAACTACCCTTTGCTTACAAGATGCACTTGTGCTCGCTCTGTTTGAAGTCTTTGCTTTAATTGAAATATGGTAACTCAATAAGATTGCAAGGATTTTCTTCAGTTTCCACCAAAGCATTGCATACAACCCTGTGGTATAATTTTCACTCCCCATTTTTTAAAAAAGAGGAATGGGGAAGCCTCTTAGTGTTTCATGGATCTGTTTATAGGCAACGAAAACTTGTTTGGGATGTGACTGATACTTATGCTGGTGACTTTTTTCCATTAAATTAATCATCTTGCAACAAATACTCAACTGTTATTTGTGTATAGCCTTGGTATCTGTGCTTAATAATTCTTTCATTCTTCATCTCTAACTTTCAGATGTTAGTCGCTTAATATATATTTTTCTTTGGGTTAGCTAATTCGCAGTACAGGTAGTCCTCACTTAATGACCATTCGTTTAGTGATGGTTCAGACTTAGGACGGTGCTGAAAAAACTGACTTACAACCAGTGCTCACAGTTATGACCGTCACAGCGTCCCCACGGTCACGTGGTCACAATTTGGGCACTTGGCAACTGGTTCGCATTTATGACCGTCGTAGCATCCCGTGGTCACGTTGTCCTGTGTCAACTGCCTAAGTTGTGTTTGTTGTATTTTTTACCTTTCCCCTTTTTACCTTCCCAAATTTCCCCCCTTGCAGAAGGGAAAGATTGCTTAAACAAGCTATCCCTTCCCGAGCTGCTCTTCAGCACAGCACTTCCCTAAAAGGTGCTAGCCACAGGTTAATCAGCACCCTTGGCCAGCTTGTGCTGCTATCTGAAGTTGACAAAGACCCTAATCAGTTTCACCCCCAAAGACTTTCTTAAGTGGCTCCGGCTTGCAGCTGCCAGCAGCCAGCCCCAAGGCATTCCTTTCAATGGGTGTTCCCCTCATTGTGTACTTGAGGGCATTCCCTTCAATGGGTGTTCCCCCATTGTGTACTTGCTTACTTTCTTGTAATCTCTTCCTCTTCAATGGATGTAAATGCAAACATTAATTTCCCCTCCATACTTATCCCAGAGCCGAAGTGAGGATTCCAAAGGGCGGGGGAGTGGGGAAAAGGGCTATAAGGTCTACCCCTTTTTCCCAACTTCCTTGTGAGTCAAATCAATGGGGAACCGCATGATTCGCTTAACCACATGATTCACTTAACGACCATGGTTATTTGCTTAATGACCGCCACAAAAAAGGTCATAAAATCGGGTCAGATTCGCTTAATGACAGCTTTGTTTAGCAACCAAAATTCCAGTCTCAATTGTGGTTGTTAAGCGAAGACTACCTCTAGCTTTTCTGCAGTCTGTGCAATGTGTCCATTCTGTTCAGATTAATCAAATATCACTGAAAAAGCTAGCTAAGCAATTGTCCTAAGCAACATAGCTACTGAGAATCAGCTAGTAAGAACTATTAAGCAACACAGCTCTAGTCTAGGAATACTCCACTGAACAACACATAGTTGTAGAAATCACAGTAACTGTAAGTTTCATGTTCTACTTACAACTTGAGGTTTTTTTCTATGTGTAAAGCAATGGGGGTTTGCCCTTTGTAGTATTCCAAAAAGTGAGATTGCATGAGAATGAACTTTCATGCACAGTACACAGAAGTAAGTGTATTTGCAAAAATGACGGTGAACGAAAAAAGGATAACTGAATTTTACTTTGCCAGATTTGCAGCATGAATTGCAACAGGCTAATCCGTGGCCCTAGAATATTAGAATTATTAATATTAATTGTATTATTAATATTAAATATTAATATTAGACTATATAGAATATTAGAATATGGCTAATCCATAGCCCTAGAAGACCTAGGGGTGCTAACACATCAAGTTGGTGCAGTCGCTGTACACAAATCAGGAAGCCACTGTGTGAACACTGTATGGAGACACTGATTGGTTCAAGATAGAGAAAGGAGTACGATAAGGTTGCATTCTTTCACCTTTCTTATTCAACCTGTGTGCCAAAGTGATCGTGAGGAAGCTGGAACTTGAGGAATCAAAAATCGGAGTAAAGATTGGAGGAAGGAACATCAACAATCTTTGATATGCTGACAACACAATTCTCCTCTCAGAAACCATCTGATCGAAAGGATTAAAGAAGAAAGTGGGGAAATTGGCCTCTTCCTAAACATCAAAATGATGACCAAGCTCATGACCACTGCGAGGAATGGAAATGTCAGAATAACAATTGACGGTGAAGAGATCGAATGCGTGCAAGAATTCACTTTCCTGGGATCCCAGATTTATCAAAGCAGTGAATGCAGTCCAGAAATAAACTGGGTCACACAGCAATGATGAGTATGAATCAAATATGGAAAAGCAAGGACATCAGCCTGGCAACTAAATGCAGATGAGTCCGCACTACCGTGTTTCCCATAGCTACCTATGGTTGCGAAAGTTCGACCATGAAAACACTAGACAGGAGGAAAATCGACTTGTTCAAGCTGTGGTGTTGGAGAAGGCTCCTGGGCATTCCTTGGTCAGCAAAGGTGACAAACAAGTACTGGAGAGTCCCTTGCAAGGGAGATGGGCAAGGAATAAATTGAAATAATAAATAAAATAATAAATAAATAAATAAGACCAGACATATCACTGGTGGGCAAAATCCCAAAATTCCGCCTTATTTCGACCATGTCATGCGATCAAACTCACTGGAAAAGGCAGTAATGCTTGGAATGGTCAGCAGTAAGAAGGAAACGAGGGCACCAAAAAACACGGTGGCTAGACACCATCAAACTCGACACCAGCCAGAGCATAAAACAACTAAAAGAAGCTGTACAAGATCAGAAAATGTGGAGAGAGCTGGTCCATAGAATCGCTGAGAATCGGACACAATTGAACGGATAGCAGCAGCAGCATCAATCCATGGCTAGCTGAACCATGGTTTACTGAGTTCTTTCAACTGCCTAGGTTCACACAGCACATTGAACTATAAAACACTGTAACCATTATATGTCTATGAAGGTTCTCAGTCATCCAGGTGGATGACTGAGTACAGTCATCCTGTACTAAAGGTACCAGATCCAGGTACAGTCATCCTGTACTAAATCAAAATCAAGGCCCAGGAAGTACAGGCCTTCACGGACCATATAAACACTATAGATGCCAACATTAGCTTCACCAGAGAAGACACCAAGGACAACAGACTGGCATTCCTAGACTGTGAAGTCCTCATTGGGACCGGTGGCAAGCTAGAAATAGGGATCTACAGGAAACCCACACACACAGATCAATATCTGATGTTTGACTCCCACCATCCACTGCAGCACAAACTAGGAGTCATCAGGACATTGTCACACAGAGCAGAAACCATCCCCACCTCCATGGATTCCAAAAAGAATGAAAATCAGCACCTGAGAACAGCCCTGAAGGCCTGTGGATATCCAAATTGGGCCTTCACCAAATCTAAATCTACCAGACCTAAAACAGCGACAGATAGGGCTGAGACTCAGAGTAAACGAAAGAACCTGGTCATTCCCTACATGGCTGGCGTGTCTGAAAAGATAAAACGGATATTTGGCAAACACCACATACCTGTATATTTCAAACCCACCAACACACTAAGACAGAGGCTTGTACACCCCAAAGATCAAACTCCAAAACACAAGAAAAGCAATGTAGTTTATGCAATCCAGTGCAGTGAGGAGTGCTCTGAACTCTACATTGGAGAAACCAAACAACTTTTGTACAGGAGGATGGCCCAACACAGGAGAAGTAACACCACAGGACCAGAGTCAGCAGTTTATCTTCATCTAAAGGAAAAAGGACACTCATTTGAGGACATTAATGTTCACATTTCAGACAGAGAAGATAGGTGGTTTGAGAGAGGGGTCAAGGAATCCATTTATGCCAACTTGGAAAATCCTTCCTTGAATAGAGGTGGGGGCCTCAGGCACAACCTCTCCCCCATCTTCCTCCCCGCATTGTCTTCTGTGCCTAGGAAGATTAAGACCATTTCACAAGCTCAACAGCAGCATGGTGATCTTAACGATCCTCCTTTAGATGATAAAAGGACTTAAAAATAACATCTCAATATAACCATGACCTAGCCCCAGGTGTAAGGTCACACAGCTACCTAGAAACATATTTAGGATTCCCTTACCAACTTTGCTCAGACTGAAGAAGCTCCTTGGATAAGGAGCGAAACGTTTCCACTGAGAAAATAGAAATCCAGTTGACATGATTCAAGCTACAGACAATTCCACCTGGATGACTGAGAACCTTCATAGACATTTTATTACTTTTTTGGAATGATGATAGATGGTCATCCAAAAGGTTTTTTTTAAAATGCAGCTACCCTTCCCAAACCTGGGGTGGAAGAAAGCAATCAATGACTTCTTCCATTTGTAATCCTCCTCCTACCATCACCCCATCATTTCATATCCTTTTTTTCCTTATTACAAAAGATCCATTAAGGAGGGAGTGATCAATCTTTCCCCTATTTTCCTTCCTGCTTTGTCTTCTGTGCCTAGGAAGATTAAGACCATTTCGCAAGCTCAACAGCAGCATGGTAATCTTAACGATCCTCCTTTAGATGATAAAGGGACTTAGAAATAACATCTCAAAATAACCATGACCTAGCCCCAGGTGCAAGGTCACACAGCCACCTAGAAACATATTTAAGGATTCCCTTACTAACTTTGCTCAGACTGAAGAAGCTCCTTGGATAAGGAGCGAAACGTTTCCACTGAGAAAATAGAAATCCAGTTGACATGATTCAAGCTACAGACAATTCCACCTGGATGACTGAGAACCTTCATAGACATAGTCTTATTCCTAAAGTAATTGTGTTCTCTAAACTTGGTTACCGGCCTATTTTCTTGGATTTGGGGGTAATAAACTTTGTTTTGCTACCTTCAACAATAGAACATCACATAAGAGAAGCAAGAAATGTCTATCTTAAGGGTTTGTATACCCAAGGATGCATTTCCCCATTCTTGCCAGACGCTTCTTTAGTTGGCTGGGAAGCTTCATCCTGCAGATAGATGAAGGAGACAACCCAACAACCAGATGCAACACAAAAACCCACAAATGAAAGGGAGGTTCAAAACAGAAATCCCGCACTCCTTTCACAAATTATTCTGCTTTATTCCCTACTCCTATATTAACCATTCATATAACTCTATTTGGGCCTGTCGTATCGGACATAGAAGGTGTTATCCAGAATTTCAGGTTCAAGCACATATCTCGGAGAAGAATGCAGAAAATATAGGTACTGTCAGTTAGATTATTAACTGTAGCCACAGACATCTGGCGTTGGTAACCTAATTAACATGTGCAACCTTTCCTATTCCAGATATTCCAGTCCTCATAATTTTCAGCGACTACAATTTTCTCCTGCGTAGACAAGATTCTACTTGACAGCCAGATGCCTTTTGGGAGTATGATATTCACATCGCCTTTCTGAAACTCCCAATCTGAACTAGCCCGCAGCGACAAGCCAAGCCTTGCTTGTAGAAATGAAGCTTCAGAAGGCATTTTCTTTGCCATGATGGAAAAACTTGCTACATATCTACAGTAGCCTATTTAAAGGCCTGGGAAAACTATCTATCTATCTATCCCCATCCATCCATCCATCCATCCATCCACACAGAGAGAGAGAGAGGGAGAGAGAGAAAGAGAGAAAGAGAGAAAGAGAGAAAGAGAGAGAGAGAGAGAGAGAGAGAGAGACTTAAACACTGGCAGTTGCATAACTGAGTAAAAAAACTAACTAATGGGGTGTACTGTATGTGACCAAAAATTATTGTTATATGGGTTACTCTGCAAAGAGCTTTATCTGATTAAGCGATGCACAAAAACATGCATATATTCTATCCCAGTGTTTCTCTATGTTAGGACAAGTCTGTGGGGTAATTGGATTATTGATGTGGTTAAGATGGAAACTATTTACAGTACAGGAGGGGAAGAACGCTTTCTCCAGTAGCGTCTGCGCCCATTCTGAAATAAATACTCTTCAAAGGCACTGAGATAGGGAGCAGCTTTGCTTGCAGATAGGCAGTAAGTTTACAGCAGAAAGGAGCTTTCATAACTCGTCTCAAAAGTCACTTTGGTGGCTATAATAAATGTAACTGATTTTTTTAAAATGTATTTTGCTTAGTGCTCCACACCTAGGAAGATCCTTAGATGAAGAGAGTCTTAGGTGAAGAGAGTCTTCATCGACACACCTAAGAAGTTGTTTTTTCCGTGTGCATTTCCAACCAAGTCACTAAGCAGTGTGTGGCAGCAAGAAGAGCCTGGGCACCTTAGGAACAAGACAGCACAAACTTTTGCCAGCGTTGCTCCAGATTCTCCAATAAGATGCAGCATCTTTTTAATCAAAGGAGGAGGAGGAGGAGATGAAAGATGGCAATGCATCTTAGTGGCGCCAGAGTACAGGTAAAGTCCGACAATAGATTATGTTAAAAAATCAGTGCTTCTCAAAGTCCCTTTCCTGGTTGAGTGTCTCAGTGGCAAGAGAGGTCATAAGCATGCCGGGCTGTATGTCCCTTGGCAACAACGTTTGCTATCAGCAAAGGATTTGTGGATTGAACTAAGACTGAACGAGACTAAGGCAAAGGCAGAGCGAGAGATTGGCTATGGCAGAACTGGTGGTGGAGACAGAGGAAAAACAAACGGTGTCTTGCGTCTTCGGAGTGACAGGCTTCCCTGCCTATCCCACACTTAATTCAGAGGTTTAAAAGTAGCCTCCAGATGTCTATGATTGGACAGCCACAGAGCAGGAACTGCCTGTCTGAGCAAATAGGACTGTGGGAAAAGAGACAGCAAGATCAAAGGGGCAGATGCCAAAAGACAGGAACGGCAGAAGACGGACCGGACAATTGGTGGGGAAGAGAAAATCCAGAAGGGTGCGTGTTGGATGAAGAAATAGTCTGTGGGGTCATTAGAGGAAAGTTGCGCCAGATGTAGGTGTGACCTGAGAAATGTGAAGAGTTGCAAGGGAAAGTCAAGAGAGAATACTTGAGGATCGATGGGGTGCAGGAAGAAGATTTCATAGAAGGAGCGTGAAGAGAGAGGCACCGGCAAGGAAATCTGGGAAAGCACCAGGGTGAGTCAAGGAATCCCTTCAGTGGAACAGTGGAGGAGGAAGCTGGAAAAGGTGCGTTGTTTGGTTTACAACATACCAGCCTGTGCGTCATGAGTATATTATGTCATAGATCGCTTATTTGAGGCAGATCTTGGGACAAGGTGGGTGTTGGATGTGGTGGCTTGCTGACCCCAAGAAGCAGGGGGCCTGTGGGCTGGAAGGCAAGGTGGGGAGGAGTTAGGCAGTGGCTTGGGCGTTTGAGCTGATCTCTCTGTGAAAAGATGAACCTTGATCCAGAGCACGTATATCAAGAAAAGCACATGACCGTGAACAGCTAGAGGACAGATCTCACTAGGTTTGGCTCATACTTCTACACCTCAGAAGGACTGAAAGTTATTGCGAAGGATGGAATCTGAGCCAGTCTTGAGGTTCTGGACGGGAGATGATGGGGAAGGGACTGGCATTCGCCTTGCTTAGAGGCAGGTCTGGCAAAACATAATGCTGCACCATGATCAAGCCGAAGCAACTACCACAAAAGAGGTAGATGAAAAAATGAAACTGAAACAACTGTAAACCCTTTTATATACCTTATATACCTTATATTCAGGTCTTATATACCTGAATAATAAGGAACAGTACAGGCCAGTATGCAGATGATTCTCTGTCTCTGAACTCAGCTGGCCTGTAGCAAAGCTGCACATGTAAAGCTGTGTGTGATTCTCCTTAAGCTTCCGGTAATGCAGAAGGCGCTGTCCCTAAAGAGGAACCAATATATGGCCAGTTGTTTTGTCTCGACCTGGAATTTGGATTGTTTTAACTCCTAGCGGTCCTTAGTCTGGCCATTTCTTCCCATGAATCAGCAATAGCCACGCAGGCTGGAGAATCCTGGAAGCTGGTTCTGTTGAAGCATCCAGGTTGAGGAAGGTTGCTTTGAATCAGGAGTAGGAAACCTGTGATACCCCCAATATTGCTGAACTAAAACCCTCAGTATCCCTTGCCATTGGAAGTGCTTCCAATGGGGCTGGGAATTGCCTACCTTTGTCCTGAGGCCAGGTATCCCGTCCCTTCTGGTAGAAGACCTGGCTTCTGAGATTGGAACAATGCCGGCTTTGTCGTCCCCAAATATTCACAAGCTTTGCCAGAGGCAGGTTCTGATGCTGTAATCCATATTTCACTCTGCTGATGAAGAGAGTTTTGAAACCTTGATATATACATTCCAGGTTGCGTCAATAAAGGGAATTTCATATCAGAAGATATTTAACAGCCAATACTTATCTTGGAACTGGAGATGAAAAGACACATCTATTAAGGTTGGTTGCGCTTTTTTTCCCCAGTTCAATCGTGTCAGATCCTCGGCGACTGCCTGGACTAGTCCCTGCAGTTTTCTTGGCAGGGTTTCAGAAGTGGTTTGCCATTGCCTCCTTCCTAGGGCTGAGAGAGAGTGACTGGCCCAAAGTCACCCAGCTGGCTTTCATGCATAAGGTGGGACCAGAGCTCATGGTCTCCCGGTTTCTAGCTCTTTGTCTTAACCACTAGAGACCAAACTGGCTTTCCAGTTGCACTTAGTGTCTCATTTTTTCCAAACTTGTAATCTATTTCAGCACTAGTTTACATTGTTGTTGTTGTTGTTGTTGCTGCAACTGCCAACATCCGTAACCCTTTACCATGATAGTTGAAAAGTTGCTGAGAGTTATAGTTCAGTAACATCTGGAGGGCCTAAGTTTCTTATCTTGTCCCTAATTTGTGCATTTGTTTACATTTTAAAAATCTGTTAATTGCACCACAAAATTTAGAGAAGAATGAGTAACAGCACAGACCTTTTTTCTGGTTCACATATAGATTAGGGGAATTCATATTAAAATGTGAGCTAAACAAATTTCTTCTAAATTTCCAGCACTAATTTTCCATTGCAAAGGAGCAAGTAGATGCCAGTTTGGGTTCCCCTGAAATAGCTTCCTCACCCCAAAATTTTGCACCTGAAACCTCAGTTGGGGAAACATGCTTGATACCCAATTTTAAATAGTCTTTCTTCAATGGGATGTGCCCCCTGCACACAACACTTGCAAATAACACCCCCCCTGAGATTTATATACTGTATCATTTTTTTACCTGACTTTATAAAAAAAAACCTCACAGTGTTAGGAGAGCCTTAGGAGGATTAGGAGATATCAGTGGTTAGTAATATAAAAACTCAAATAAATTTAAATAAATGAAATTGGCCAGTTCACCAGCTTTGCAACATCCTGTCTATCCAAACTCTCCATGGAAAGGAGATTCTGATCTGTTTTTGCTTTTCGGGGGGGGGGGGGAATTCTGATGCGAAACTGTTTTTTGAAATTAGGAGAAATCTGGATTATGTAACCATAAGCCTTTGGCTCCCCCCCCCCTCTCTGCTTAGAAGGATTCTTTGGAAGCACTGCAATTTCAGACAAGAAGGCTGCTACAGTATACCTCTTGGTCCTTCTGTTGTTGTCAAGATTATTTCACAGCCAGCTTAGTAGCCAATTATGTATTGGCCCAGTCTAACTCCTCTGAAAGATTGAATTGACAGTTAAGCGCACCTCAGCAGCTTCTTGAAAGCTGTTTTGATTGCAAGTCACTGGCTTGGAAAGATGAAGAAAATGGCTACTACAATGGAGATTGGATTGAACTTTGACAGGGAGAGCCAATCGGAACCAACTTCCAAAGAGGCCGATCATTCTACATACTCAGCTGAGCTATCCAGTTTAGTGCATTGTGGGAACACTGAAGAATTGCTCCATCAGGTGGCACCACAAGAAGATCATCCCAAAGCATCTCAATGCTGGGAAGATGCTTGGCAACAAGTATTGGAGTCAGTGAGCAGCCAGTCATGGCCAGATTCCAGGAACCGCGAAAAGCTGCAACCTAATGAAACTGATAGTCCTTTGAAGAGCTCAGAGCCAGCAAGTTCATCTGAAGAAGTTGGGATAAGTGTGGATACTGTTCTTCAGGCTGTACCGCCCTTGTCCCTTCCACTGAAAAACACATGGATGCTTCAACTCCACCTAGAGGATGACATTGAAGACTACCTGGAGGGATTTGAGTCAGTGGCCCACACCAGCCGCTGGCCCAGAGAAGAGTGGGTTGCCAGACTGAAGCCATATCTGAGCCGCAAAGCTCTTCTAGCCTGCAGCATCTTGGAACCCAGCCTTGCTAATGACTACGATGTGGTGAAGGAGCGCATCCTGCACCAATACGGCATCACTACAGAGATGCAACGCCGGTGCTTCAGGCAGTTCCGATACCAGGAAGCCAAGGGCCCCCGAGAGACCTGCCAAATCCTCCAGGCCCTTGGACGGCGCTGGCTGAAGCCGGAAAGGCACACCGAAGAACAGATTTTGGAGTTGTTGATTCTGGAGCAGTTTCTAGCCATCCTGCCCCAGGAAATGCAAGTCTGGGTCCGGGGATGCTGCCCAGAGACTTGTGCCCAGGCTGTGGATCTTGTTGAAGGTTTCCAGCTGGGAGACGAGGTGAGAGGGATGTAAGTGGTAGAGAAACTGTTTGATATAGGAAGTTGTTGGGTTTGGGTATATCCATTTGCTAAGTACCTGAATGAATGGATACAAAGCTGGGTTGGAAACTTAAGGTTATCTGGCTGTTAGAACTGCTCTAATCTCCACCAAACCACAGTATTTGATTCTCTTGAAGACAGAGGCAGGGGTGCTTTGCTCATTTTCAGACATACCCCATCTCGCCTGTAAAAGTCCAGGCAGCCATTAGATGCCAGCAGTGAGATCCAGAAAAGCCTTGCTGCCATCTAATAGTCGCCTGGAGTTGTGCAGCCCAGGTATGGTAAATCTCACTTATGTCGGGTTTCCCTAGTTAATTCAATTCATTATATACTGTAGGTGAGGGGGTTGAAGATCATGTGACAGGAACCATGTGATGGTTTTGAACCAATAACGATATGCATTTTATTCTTCTTATTTGTTAACCAGTTGTTGAGCCGTCTAACATGAATCTTTATCTGGGGCTTTTCCGCGTACAAAAAACGTGTAGCTTCTCCAATGAATATTTCTGTTTGCAAAGCCACAGTCACCTCATGGTGTAGGAAATGTCAAGATTCTTGCCTGTAAGACCTCCAAGTTGGCTCATCACCTGTGGTGACTCAAGATGCTTGAAGAAAACTCACCTCTTGTATTGTAGCTCTTAGTACAACAGTGTACAGCGTCTTTCCTAAGAGCGTCTTTCAAATGTGTTCAGATATAACTTCCAGAATTCTAGTGACTGATAATTCAACTAGAAGGCACCAGGTTGGGGATGGATGGTTTATATGTACAGTATATGTGCAGGGTCATCATATAGTACGATGCATGCAGAAAATAAATTGTTCCTTCCACATTCCTAGTAAAGTTTTGAAATGTGTGAAGTGGCCGTGGGAGTGCTGGAGTCAGAGTCAGAGTAAAATAGCTTGAATCTTTTGGGAACATCATTTGAGTTCCATAGCTATGCTCAGAAAGCTCACCGAAGGGGTTCAAGTGTGCACGAAGGCCTTTCCAGTCAGTCTCTTTGGGTATTGGGGTTTTGTTTTTTTCCCTCATCTGATTTCTAAATGTGCCTCTTTCATCCCCTCTCCCCGCAACCCAAAAAGCCACCAGTGCCATTCAAAGACATTGATGTGAAGTTCTCCAGTGAAGAGTGGGCCTTGCTAACTGAGGAGCAACGAGCATTACATCATGACGTCACGCTGGAGAACTTTCAGAATATGTCCACCTTGGGTGAGGATTGGCCAGCTTTCTTGAGCCCCGCTTGTTTCCATGGCAACGCAGGAACAATACCTTCCTAGCTCCATTGTGAACCTAGCTTCTAATGCTTGTGATCAGGGCCAAATGGCTGGAGAGGGGATTTATAGTCCACAACAGCTGGAGGGCACCTGGCTGGGAAGGCTAAACTAGCAGGACCCTGGAGGCCTTGGGGAAGTGATGGTTGTGTCCTCTGCAGCATAGTGCTCTTGTCTGAACTTTCTGATACTCTTAAAGGTATGTATTTATTTGGCTCAGATCCTGCCTTTCATTCAGGAGCTCAAGGTGGCATGCGTAGCACACCCTCTTCCTATTTCTCCCCTCAACAACCCTGGAAGTTAGGTTGGACCGAGAGAGAGGGACTGACCCAAAGTCATCTAGTGAGCTTCTGAGGCTGAGGATGGACTTGAACTGTGTCTCCCGGCCCCTATTCCAACACCTTCTCTACTTCCTACTCCACACTGGCTCTGTGGGTTGTACAGGTTAATCAGGGACAGTTGAGGGAAAGAGAATAGGACTGACATTGCGGTATCCCTATTTATCTCTTGCTCTGGTTCAGATCTAGATCAACTGTCCCTTCTCATGCCTGCTCTTAATACAGTATGTAAACAAATGTGGTGTCTCACGGCATTTGACCTGACTTTCAGAAGTTTTCACTGAGGAGTTGGGGAGCTACAAATCTCTGGCTATGCTCTGCTTCTTTCTCCTGGGCAGGTATTCCACTGGAGAAACCCGAGATAATCACCCGGATACAGCAAGGGGGAGGACTGTGCTTTCAGGACAATGCCATAATAGGAAATTCTCAAGAAGATCGATTCATAGGTAAGGAAGAAGATTGAATTGGGAGTTTAGTTATGATCCACCTAACCTGTTGACTAGTTCTTTATATCATATATACAGTATCTCTCTCTCTGTGTGTGTGTGTGTGTGTGTGTATTATACACACAATATTTTTAATAACATTGTATGTAATAATACATACAATATTATTAAACTCATAATAGGAATTATGAGTTTAATTAAAATCGCTTGGGGAGGCTGTGTGCGTACATTTCTCCACAGATGTCTGCAGGGGAGGGTCAAAAAAGTCAAGATGGTGGGCGCAACTCCATGATCAAAACTCCACCCCTTTTTAACATGCTTCACAACACATCTAAAAAGGGGTGCAGCTTCAGTAGCACAGTCAAGGGCGCCATCTTGAGTGTTTTGACCTGCTGTTACTTAGGGAGCTATCCATGTAGGTAAGGGTAAGCAAATCACTGGGTGCAGCCCCCAGGCCCAATTTGCAGTCCCAAGAACAGACCCAGATTACACTCCCAAAGTTTGACAAGAAAATTGCTGGTTTTAACCAGTGCAATTTTCTACTTTCTCACCCCCAAAGCGACAGAATAGACATGGTAGGCTTCCCCAGGACTTCACGCACCTTTAACCTTTTAAAACGGCCACTTTTTCTTCCCATTCTCCATCCAGCCAACCCAGTGCCATCAGCTTTCAGAGAACACCTCCCACAGAAAGAAGAGAAAAAGTACGCCCTTCGTTATTTTTCTAGGAATCAGAAAATGTCTACCACAATGATATGTAGTTTTGGAATCAAGAGAAAACTTTCCTTCCTTAAGCCTCTTTCCCAGTTAAAGAATGGGGCTGGGTGGGAAAAAGAAACAATCTGGTTTTTCCTTCAGAACCAACTGCTTTTTCTTCTTTCCATTGCAGGAAACCCACGGTCTCCAGCTGTTACCCAGGGGATGGAAAAACGTTCCTCTTTGAAAAGAGCCACAAAGAGAGTTAAGGTTCAAGCCACAGCAATGGAAGCACCTCAGGACAGTCTGGGTCTAGGGGGAGCATTGGGCAAGTCTAAATCTCTCAAAGAGGGCCCTGCCTCAGTGCCCCCCACTAGTACCCACCCCCTAAAAAAGCCATTGACTGTCCCAAAGGATAAATCTTCCAAAAGAAGGAAGCATCAGCCACATGCTACGGGAGAGTTGGCTTCCACAAAAGTTAGGCCTCAACCATCACTGCTGGGGGAAACATCTGGAGGACAGGAATCAGGCAGCCAAATTTTGACTGCCAAGGCCCGCAAACGAAAGAGGAATCTGGCTCCTCAAGATGCCAGGCCATCAAAGCTGAAGAAGCAAACTGCATCAGTAGGGGAGCACCCCAAACTGAAGAAGAAATCTGAGGTTCTGACTGAGCCACCCATGCTGAGGAAGGAAGCCCTGTTGTGCGAAAAGACTGCCCAGGAGAAAGAGCACCAGCTGGCATTTCTGGAAGTAAAGCTCCATGAAGCCCCTCTCCCGGTCATCACATGGCACCCTCCATTCAGTGCCACTGTGGTCTCAGATCTCACGTGCCTGGATTGCGGGCGGTCCTTCAAGCAGAGGGCTGACCTGCGCCGACATGGGTATGTGCATACCCGGGAAAAGCCATATGCCTGCACGCTGTGCGAAAAGTGTTTCAGGCATCCAAGCAACTTGCATATCCATTTGCGGACGCATAGCGGGGAACGGCCCTATCAGTGTCCCGAGTGCGGGAAGGCTTTTTCCCAAAGCTGCAACCTTCGGACTCACCGCAAGATCCACACTGGTAGCAAGCCATACCAGTGCTGTGTGTGTGGCAAGTCTTTCTGCCACAGCTCCAATCTCAACATCCATCAGCGAATACACACGGGAGAACGCCCTTACCCCTGCTCTGCCTGCCCCAAGCGTTTCAGCGACAGGTCCACCCTGGTGCAGCACGAGCGGACGCACACGGGCGAGAGGCCCTATGCTTGTGCTGTCTGTGGACAGAGGTTCAGCCAGATCTCTCACCTCGTGAAGCATGGCCGCATGCATCCAGCTGCCGGGGACACCGCGCGACCCGCTGAAGTCCCGTCTCCCAACCCTTCAAAGAGCGTCTTCATGCCACCCGGTGAAAAAGAGTCTTTCCGAATGACGGTACCAACGCAGGGTGAGAATCTTGCCTGGATTTCAAAAACGTGGGTTTCTTCTTCCAAGGCTAGTGGTCAGCAGAATTGCGCCACCACATAGAGGTGGAAGGACACGCTGGAAAGCAAAACCGCCCAGAGTCCCCCTTGTGGGGGGAGATGGGCGGTGATAGAAGTTGGATAAATAAAAAATAAAAAAGGGAAACAGGCTTGTGATGGGGAAAAGAAATGGCTGGCAGAGAATAGTAACAGGAAACTTGGGAAGTGATGAGAGAACTACTACAGCTGCAATCCCCCCTATGCGCCGCTCTCTTGCGATCAATCCTCTGTAAACTGCTAGACTTCATTATAACATGCAGAGCAACATGCTGGAAATAACACTCCAGCTGCCCCAGGGGTGTGCTATGGAGTCTATAAGAAAAATCCAAATATTCTTGCAAATTTCTCCTTTCCTAGCATTTTTTCCTTTCAAATAATTTTTTTTAAATATCTGTTTTCTCATTCCTAAATGCTTAGCCAGCCTTTTGTGCTACCATCTTCTCCTGCGATTAACAACGCATATGGAAAAGAGACAACGGGTGGAAAATCCAAGGCATCTCTGCTTCCTCAGTCATTATCACAGAAAGGGCAGAAAAATGCCTACGGGGCTCTTGTAAGCTTTAAGGGAGGTACCAATCGAAGAGAAGGGAGGTGTATTGTGCCTGAAACCAGTAATATTCAGCGGTTGCTCCTGAGTTTGAGCAAATGGGGAAAGGAAATGAGGAGAGAGGCAGGTACATATTAAATACATGGCTTGTGGGGTCCAAGAAGAGCTACCTGAAGGCATGATATTAATAATAGTTAGAAACTGTTAAGTATGAACTGAGTAACACCTAAATGCCAAGGCTGGTTCCTGGAATTTTATTGCCAGTAAGACCAATGATCACTTTTTCTTCAGGCACTGGGTGATCACCCTTGTCTCTTAAATCCCAAGAACATTTTAGCACAAGTGAAGCTTCCACCACAGCAGAAAAACTTTGGAAGATATCTAATCAGAAAACTTTTTCACAGGTAAATGTGGACCAATTTAAAGCAGATCCTAGGCTAGTAACATTTAGGGGCATGATTGGCAGGGCAGATTTATATTTCTCACTCCTTCTCTTTTTCTATCATCATCATCATCATCATCATCATCATCATCATCATCATCATCATCATCTTGCTCTTCTTGCTTCAGAAAAAAAATTATTGCTCAGTCCACCATATATTTAACATGCCATTATGGGAGGTGTGATTGTGTGGAGAAGATAGTGTGTATGCCCAGAAGTACTGTACTGCTTAGGCCAGTCTTTTCTGATGTGGTACACTCTAGGCATGTAACATTACAATTCCTGTCTCAAACCAGTATAGCCACACAGCTATACACAGTACATCTGTACACATTGTACATCTGTAAGCAGGGTTTCTCAACCAGGGTTCCGTGGCACCCTCAGGTTCCGCGAGAGGTCACTAGGGGTTCCCTGGGAGATCACAATTTATTTAAAAAATTATTTCAAATTCGGGCAGCTTCACATTAAAGAAGTAAGTTTCATTCTTTATTTTTAGTTTAAGAACACTGTTAATGCATATATACAGGCCTACACATGAAACAAATATACTGTAATGGCCTATATTTGAGCATGAATGTGCAGGGGTTCCCTGAGGCCTGGAAAATATTTCAAGGGTTCCTCCACAGTCAAAAGGTTGAGAAAGGCTGTCTGTAAGTATTGCTGACTTCTTTTTAAATCCTCAGAGGGTGTTTTAAAAAATCCCAAATATAGAATACAAACCAAGCAGCACCTTTGTTTTATTGTTGGAGACTATGTATATCTCTAGATATGTGTTGAATGCGTACTTTGAATGAGAGAAAATTCATGTATCTTTCCCAGTGCAATCTTCTTTAAGTTTATTCAGAAACAGAACTGCTGAATTCAAGTGACATGTATTTCTAGCTAATGGTGTATACCAGGGCTTTCCAAAGTTTTTCCCGCGGCGACACACCAACCGGTGTTGGTGTGTCGCCGCGGGAAAACCCGGAAGTGCGGCAGCGCGCAAAAACCCGGAAGCGCTGCTGCTTCTTTTGGGTTTTGCGCACTGCAGTTGATGTGTCGCCGCGGGAAAACCCGGAAGCGCTGATGATGATCAGCACTTCCAGGTTGTGTAGCGACACACTTTTCTGTCGCGACACACAGTTTGGAAAGCTCTGGTGTATACAAATGCAGCCTTAAATGTTACGATACTGATACATTTTTTAAAAAATCCATCCAAATACTAGTTAAATGTAAAGATTAAAACTAACAGCTTGGCTGTTCTTTATGGTCAAAGAAATATTTATTTTTGAAATGTGTCTATGGGAAGAAATCTCCCATTGCATAGTACACTATAAAGACCCCTCCCTCTTCATTTGGAATGGGATGGGGGGGCATTAAAAGCCCCTCTCCATTGCACAGACTATGGCTCTAATCTACCTTTTCCCTTGCACTGCTTATTTATTACAGAATTAAATATGCAATCCTTTAAAAAAGGTAAAGGTTCCCCCCGCACATTTGTGCAGTCGTGTCTGACTCTAGGGGCCGGTGCTCATCTCCATTTGTTAGCCGAAGAGCCAGCGTTGTCCGAAGACAATTCCACAGTCATATGGCCGCATGATGCGCGCGGAACAGTTACCATCCCACTGAAGTGGTACCTATTAATCTACTTGCATTTGCATGCTTTCGAATTGCTAGGTTGGCAAGAGCTGGGGCGAGTGCGGGAGTTCACTCCGTCACGCGGGGGCTAGGGATTCGAACCTCCGAACTTGCGATCTTCCGATCGACAAGCCTGGCGTCTTACCCACTGAGCCACCACGCTAAATCCTTTACTTAAGGTTAAGTCCAACCCAACCTTGAAGTACATGGAGTTTGGAAAAAGCAAATGGATAAAACAAACTGTAAAGCCATAGGTATAAAGTGTAATGCTAAAATAAACTATTTGGTACATTAAGTAGATTTCTGTTGCCCTTGTTTCATTTATGACTGTTATTGACAATTATTATGTCTCAAACATGGGCTGGAATGTTAAGAGTTGTTCAGAGGGAAGCCTTAATAAAGATTTATATTAGTTGCATAAAAGTTCTCTGCATGTTAGAACCAGTTTGGTCTAGTGGTTAAGGTGCTGGGCTAGAAACCAGGAGACTGAGAGTTCTAGTCCTGCCTTGGGCATGAAAGCCGGCTGGTTGACCTTGGGCCAGTCACTCTCTCTCAGCCCAACTCACTTCACAGAGTTGTTGTTGTGGGGAAAATAGGAGGAGGAAGGCATATTAGGTATGTTTGCCACCTTGAGTTATTTACAGTATAAAAATAATAAAGGCGGGATGAAAATAAAATAAATAAATAAATGTTTAGAAGTCTGTCTTATCCAGCACTGACTATATAACTTAATCCTAAACCAAAACAATATACTGAACAAATCACACTACTGTATGACTTTGTGTGGATAAACCAACTGGATTTACTCAACCTAATTGTCTAGATCAGGGCTTTCCAAACTTTTGCCGTTGGCGACACACCAACGGCCGGCACACAAAACCCTGGAAGCGCTGCTGCCGCCGCGGCGCACAAAACCCCAAAAGCGCCGGTGGTGGCGCTTCCGGGTTGCCGCTGCGCTTTCGGTTTTTTGCGCATGGTGGCGGCAGCGCATCGTCGTCCTGGTTTCTCGCGCGACAACCCGGAAGCGCTGACAGCCCGCCACCGCTACTGTGGTGCACGGCGGTGGCGGTGCGCCATCAGTGCTTCCGGGTTGTCGCGCGACACACCTGAGGCCCCCAGGCGACACAGTATTGTGTCGTGACACAGAGTTTGGAAAGCCCTGGTCTAGATTCACACAAAATATGGACCCTGAGCTAACCACATATGATAGTTTAATTCTGTAATTCAGTACATTGTCCAAACACAATGAGTGTTTCTTCATGTGAGGAAAGAATATATGCCATAGAGTGCATTCAGTACTTCATACAATTAGATACCACGAAGGGCCTCTTAAGCTACTGAGATCAAACCTCTGCTCAGCGCAGGAATCCACATTAGAAAAAAAAATCTCAGAGAGACAGCTGTCCAGCCTCTGGAATATTAACTCCACTATCACAGTTTTTCCTTACAGTATGAACGAGTGGGGTCTGTTTAGATGGAGACCAGAAACAGCCATGGGATTCCTGCCCTGAGTGGGAAGAGCTGGAGTCAGTGATGTAAATGACTTTTTCCAACTCAGCAATTTTAACATTTGATTGGAATCTGCTTCTGGTACCTACTTTATTATTCCACATCTTGCCCTCACAAAAATGAAGCTGTTTTCTGTAAGACTGGTAAACGTCTCTCCCCAAATAGCCATATATAGTAGACTCTCAGTTAACCGGAACTCAAGCAACCGGCACTCTCAAGCAGCCGCAAAAAGTCAGCCCTCGACACAAGCTTTTGTTTGTCCATGCGAGCGAGCGTCAGGCGCGCGGAAGGCGGAGGCAGAGGCGCCCGGCCCTCCCTCCGTCGCTCCGTCCTTCCTGCCTTGCCTGCCTGCCTCTCCCCCTCATTCCCCCCCCCCCGGTGGTCGGCCGCGGAGTCATCCCTTGCGGAAGGGTCGTCCTGGCCGGCGCGGTCCCTCCGAGCACCGGGTAGACGGTGCGAACTGCGGGAGACAGGCGAGGGAGGGAGAGACGGAGGCAGGGAGGAGGGAGGGAGGGAGCGGTTGAGTGGAGGGGAAGGCAGTATGGTATAGTATGGGGTATAGTATTAGTTAGGGGCGCAATGGCTCAGTAGTTAAGATGCCAGGCTTGTCGATCAGGAGGTCGGCGGTTCGAGACCCAATGGAATGTCATCTTGGATGCACTGGGTAGGACAGACAAGTTCAAAAGTTTCAAGCACTGGGGGCGTTATGGAAACCTCATGGCCTTAAACACCCACCCAAAGGGACACAAAGGGCACTTGCTCTTCCAGCAAGAGGGAGTGGGAGAGAAGAAGCAGAGGGATCCACCAATAGGGCCCCCTGATAAATGCCATATGGAAAGAGGACCTGACTAGCATCGTTGCCTCTGTGGAAGAACAGATCAAAATCCGAACAGCAGTTTCTTAAGTTGCTTCATTCCCAGCTAGTCTAGCACTGCAGACAAGCAGCTCAAGGCTGCCGGGAGGAAGAGCCCTAAGAAACATATGATGGCATAAATCTGCATCTAATCAAGAAGATGCTTGCCCATTAATGGCGATCTTCCCCCAGCCTGTTGGAACTCCCTCCCACCAGGACTTCCGGTGAAGATTCACAGCGAGCTAGATGTCCCTGAAGGAGTAAGGATGGCATTGCGGTTGAGATTGACGGCCAGATGAAGAATTCTGGTGGGCAAAATCTTTCCGGAAAAAGGAGATCGTAAGATCGCCCACATGTACTCCGGACAGTTGCTTCTCGTGAGTAAACTGCAGGAACCAAAGTTTTTGCAGTCGGCTCATGAGTTGAGTGGCTGGGAGTCGAGGGATTCCATCTAAACTCACAGCCGTAATGGAGCCTATATGGACATAAAGTTTGCTGAGCCTCATTTCTTAATCACTTTTGGAAATTGCTTCTTAACTGCTTTTTAGTTATTAGGAACCTTCACAATGGCAAGTTTTAGAGCACCGGGAGAATTTCCTTCAATCCTTAGCAAAAGAAGTTTTAAATACAGGTTTAATGATTTTAAAAAATCTTTCTTTTGGAATAAACAGCAAAAGGGTGATTAAAACATTGATTTTGGAAAGTTACAAATGGACTAAGGGTCCAGATGGATATGAAATAAGATTTTGAAATTAATTATAAGAATCTTTCCTGTGGGAAAATGCTGTTGTTTTGAACTCTTAAAAAAAACATGATAGGATGGGACTTTGAAGGTTGGACACTAGAGGGAACCAAAAGGAACTAAAGATTACAATTAAAGGAGAAGAACACTTAAATTTGACTTATTAGTACAGAATGGAGCAAAATACTTGAACATTGGATGTATTGAAGAATATTTATGAACAATTGTCCCAGAAGATAATTTTAAAAATCTCTGCCATTATAGATAGACTGTGTTTAAAAGATGTTATGGAAGAGGAACAAGTTTTACTGGACAAGACTGAGATTGATTTGAAAGTGGACTTAAAAATGAGAGACTACAAGAATATGGAAAAAGATGCTATACTGGATATACAAATGATACCGGCTGATGTCTTAATAATTAAAAAGGATATAAAAATAATAAACCAAAAGAGTGAACTGGATAACTCTGAGTCTTGTTAAAGTTTTGAAGGATTTTGTGAGAAGGAACGAAGAAAAAAATGAAAAGAAATCAAGTTCTAGGACAGTATTTGAAGGGATTAAAGATTAAGATTGTTAAAAGTAAAGGGAACGAATATAAAGTTGGTTTATTTGATCAAGGTTAAAACAGATATGCTGTTATCTCTGGGAACCCTTAATGGACTTTTGCTGACCAGGACTGAACAATGAGGCTTTAAGAAGAGATCATTTGTTGTATTTTAAGAGAAGGTGATAAGTTTCTAAAAATATTTATACTTGTTATGAAGGGGGAAGTCATTTCTTTATATATTTCTTTTTCTTTACTATATTCTTATTTTTTCTTTCTATTTTTCTTTCTATTCTTTTATTAAATTATAATTTAAAAAATTTAAAAAGGAAACTCCCTCCCACCATCCCCAGATACCATAGCACAGAGCTTTCCAAACTTTTCATGTTGGTGACACACTTTTTAGACATACATCATTTTGCGACACACTCTTACAGCAGGGCGCAAGGCAGGCACTAGGACCTGCACGGAATCACAGCAGGTTTGGAGGCAGCAAGGCACAAGGCAGGCACCAGGACCTGCGCAGAATCCTGGCAGGGCAGGTTTGGAGGCAGCAAGGCACAAGGCAGGCACTAGGACCTGCGCGGAATCACAGCAAGTTTGGAAGCAGCAAGGCACAAGGCAGGCACCAGGACCTGCGCGGAATCCTGGCAGGGCAGGTTTGGAGGCAGCAAGGCACAAGGCAGGCACTAGGACCTGCGCGGAATCACAGCAGGTTTGGAGGCAGCAAGGCACAAGGCAGGCACTAGGACCTGCGCGGAATCACAGCAGGTTTGGAGGCAGCAAGGCACAAGGCAGGAACCAGGACCTGCGTGGAATCACAGCAGGTTTGGAGGCAGCAAGGCACAAGGCAGGCACTAGGACCTGCGCGGAATCACAGCAGGTTTGGAGGCAGCAAGGCACAAGGCAGGCACTAGGACCTGCGCGGAATCACAGGAGGTTTGGAGGCAGCCGGGCACAAGGCAGGCACTAGGACCTGCGCGGAATCCTGGCAGGGCTTGGAGGCAGCAGCACCCGCAACACACCCAGACACTGCTGCCGACACACTAACTGTCCGGACACATAGTTTGGAAAGCTATGCCATAGCAAGTCCTCCAGGCTGAGCATTACAGTCCAGCACATCTTGAAGGTGCCAGGCAGGGAACACCTCGCTTGCACTGTCCTAAGTTACTTAAATCATTAAGTTACTGAGTCATGAAAACCTTGGTTGCTTTGGCCATGTTCTTCTAGAAGGTTTACACCAGTGTTTTTCAAAACTTGGCCCCTTTAAGATGTGTGGACTTCAACTCCCAGAATTCCCTAGCCAGAATGCTGGCTGGGGAATTTTGGGAGTTGAAGTCCACACATCTTAAAGGGGCCAAGTTTGAAAAAACACTGGTTTACACAGTCTATCGCAATCCCGAAATAGTTAAAAAAATAAACGCCATAGCCAGGCTCCTAGAGTGGCTCGGCGAGCGCCATCCAAAGGGAGGGGATGTAGGATGCGACCACGTTTTCCCGTTCCGTCCAAAGATGGAAAGAAATGGAACGTGGCTGTCGATTTGATCCCTTTTTTTTCTCGAGGGGAGCTGCGCACGGTGAGTTCCGGGCAGGGAGGAAGGGGGACGATGGCCAAGGGCGAAGTGGGCAGGAGGAAGCAGGAAGCTTTGCCGCCCTCCAACAGCCACGTGGTCCCTGGGCTCGAGAGGCTTTTTTGGATCGCGGGAGGGTCACCTTTTTTGGGCAGAGCGGGCCCGCGTGAAGTTGGCTTGTGCCTTGCCCTGATACATGCGCGCATTTCCTTCCACCCCTCGGAAGGACGTGCACGAAGATTCCGGTCCTCCTAGGCTGATTCAGGTTAGCTTTGAGGCCGCCGGAAAAAAACGTGCTGTACGAGCATGAAAATCAACCCAAAGGAGCTCCTTGCAAGTCGAGCATCGCCACGACCGGAAATAAAGGGTCCCCCCTCGCTTCCTCTCCTTGTCGGGTTAGTCTTCTGCTTGCAGGGAGGCTGGCGGGCTTGTTTTGGTATAGAGAGCATTAAAAAGTGTGCGCTTCCCCATTCATGCTCTGCAGTGGTGCAGTCCGTTCTTCCGCTGCATTTGGCGGCGAGAGGGAAGCGCGAGGCAGACTGCATGAAAGCGAAAGGTGAGCCAGCAGGGCCCTTCCACTTACTATGGAGGGGGGGGTAATTCACTATTTAACCCCTCTCCTCCCAGAACCACCTTGCTAAAAGGGTCGCGGCCGCATCAGAAGGGAGATACGAGACCATGATCTTGGCCCGCTTCGTTGACTAGCCTGGGGCTAATGGTAATTCCAGTTGGCAATTCCAGTTGGGCCAGTCCCTCTCTCTAAGCCCAACTCACCTCACAGGGTCGTTGTTGTGGGGAAAATAGGAGGAGGAAGGAGTATTAGGTATGTTCACCGCCTTGAGTTATTTATAAAAAATAATAAAGGCAGGATAGAAAATTAAATAAAAAATATATTGATACCTTCATGAGCCCCAAATTTATTTTGTTTTCAGCTCTCCTTGTGTATTTTGTTGCCCTGAAAAATTGTGTTACAGTCTTTTCCATCATTTGTTAAGTGCTGCATGGAAGAGTGCGGTTTATTATTATTATTATTATTATTATTTATTATTATTATTATTAAAAATATAATTGGTTGTCAATATAATTCCTTTCATCTCTTTCAAGATGTGCCTGCTTGGGTTATTCCTCTCAACCTTTCTGGTGCTTTCACCCTTTCTGCCTTGTGATTTGATCTGCATCCCAGAATACTTCTTTCTTCAGCTCTTTCTCAAAAGCTTTGGGATGGGGTCCTAATCCCCTGTCTCCTGTAACTAAGATCAGTTATATGCATTTGAAATAACTTTATGTTCTTGTGTTGTCTTGTTCCGTTTCTTTTCCTAGTTCTTTCCCTCCTTTCTATTTTTAGATTGTAAGAGCCTTGGGGCAGGGAATTAATTGACCTCATTCTTTACCAATAACCTCTACATGGATTGTTGATGAAACCACCACCCCCAAAGATAAAAAGAATAAATAGGGAGCAGAATAAGGTGATAGAAGAGACTGTGCCCCTGCAAATAGAAAACCAGCAGCCTTTTCCCTGGTGCCCTAGATCTTTATTTGCATTTTTAAGAATGAGACCTGTCTACAGTAATGCTGTTCGTTCTCCTCTCTCATTTGCAGCTCATTCTTCTGCATGTTTTGGCCCAGTTCTAAGCCCCATTTGTATCTTTGTGCTGCTAAGAAGGTAACAGATAAAAGCTTTCTTCCACCTAGCTGCAGTTTTATTTAAATTTTCTTACTATGTGGTCAGAGCATCTAAGGGACTGTATCTGATAAAAAGCTTAGATGGATGGCTACTGTATTGGGAATAATTAAAAGGCTGTGTAGATTTGTCAGTGTTTATGATTATCCCCCAGCAAAGTCTTTTCTAACCAACATTGCCTGTATGGTAGGGATGGCGGCTGAAAAATTCCGCCTTAGAGGTGATTGGGAATAAACCTTACCGAATACAATCTAGTGACATTAAAAAGAAGAAATTATGAACAGAATGTTGAAGGCAAAGCATTGCATAAAATCTATAATGCAAACTTTAAAAAAAAAAAGTAAAGGAAATTCGGTGGCATAAACTGAAAATAATGTTACTTTAAAAGACTGCCTTTAGGAAAACTCTCCGTTTTTCTGACAGGAGTATGCCCACGCTGCCGTACTACAGATTTCACTAGCCCCTGCCAAAGTCTGGCTCCAGAGTGCTTGGAGAGAGGCTGCAACAGAGAGACAGCTGCTCCCTTGGCAGCTCCTCGGGCCATAAAATGGCTGCACAGCAACACACAAACAACATGGCTGCTCCTTCAAAAGAGATAGAGGACGTGAGATGCCCGTTGCAGGTCCCAGTGAAAATGGAAGCTCCCTGCCAAGCAGGTGGCAGTGCAGAAGAAGGAGAGGGAAAATGCCCTGTCACCGTTCCCTCGGCAACCAGTAAGGATTTCACGAGAGTGGCGTCTAGGGTGAAGCAGGAGTTGGCAGAGGAGCCACCACAGAGCTGGGAGTGCCAGTGGCAAAGGGTGTTAGAGGTGATGCCTGCTCCCTTCACCGCTCCAGTCTGGGACAGCCTGCAGTTGCCTCCTTTGACTCAAGGGGGCAGCACCGAGGCCTACCTGGCCACCTTTGAGCGTGTAGCTGATGCTTCCCAATGGCCACGGGAAGAGTGGGTGACTCGCCTTGTGCCGGTCCTTAGCGGACAAGCTCAGCAGGCCTATTTCAGTCTGGATGCAAAGGACAAAGCTGATTATGGGAAGGTGAAGGTGGCCATTCTGAGGCTGGATGACTACCTCGCCGTGGAGGCGCACCGCCAGCGTTTTAGGCATTTCTGCTACCAGGATGCCGAGGGGCCCCGGGTGGCATGCCAGCAACTGCAGGAGCTTTGCCACCGCTGGCTGAGGCCTGAAAGCCAGAGCAAGGAGCAAATCCTGGATCTCCTCATCTTGGAGCAGTTCCTTGTCATCCTTCCGCAGGAAATGCAGGACTGGATTAGGGAGCGTGGTCCAGAGACGTGCGATCGAGCGGTGGCATTGGCTGAGGAGTACCTGCAGGAGCAGCAGGAGACTGAGAAATGGGCCCAACAGGTGAGGAATGGCTGATTTTTGCGGGGAGGAGGGAGGGCCCTCCAGGATATGCAAACAGGAAAACACGTTTTGCTGCCATGGGAGATCAAGAAAGCTCAGGGCTGTAAGTCAGAAAAACAGCCCGGAAAAAGGCAGTGACAGACCACTCCCATTCTCTTGCCAAGAAAACTTCATGAAGTCACCAAGAGTCAAGCTCGACTCATAGGAGACTTTTTTTTCTTATATAAAGAAGTGCTGATATGAAGAAGATGGGTATTACTTCAGTCTTCATAAGCTGCTAAAGAATTAGGCAATAAAGTATGCCCCAAACCCATCAATATTGCAAAAGGTGCATAATAAATTGTTGTCTTTTATAAGACTGTTCTGAAAAACACTATACATACCCACGCAGATAAACACATACCTACCTATATGCATAAAGATAATGAAGAAAATTGCCTACCCATCTCAAAAAGGAACAGGTTATCAAGCAAGTGGGAAGAGCAAGCCAACATTTTAAAATTAACTGCTATCCTGTTTGTAATCTGTTATGATTGGCTATGATTGTTATGAACAAACCAGCATGGAAATACATGCTGGTGACTCTCTTTACTAAAGTTGTAGGTATGTGCACCATTGCTGTGTGTAAATGAGCCAAGATGGGTAGGCTGTGGGAGGAACTGATCAGCAAACTCTATCTGCATTGTTTGGTGTGATTGCAGTGCTCTTTACTACCATTGGAATCACAGCAATCACTATTAATTTGTTTATTTTGACTATTGAGAAGCCTTCTGTTAATCACATACAATGCTGCATATCCCCTCTCCTCTGTCTAGTTTTAAGATTTTTATTGTTGTATGGACAAGGCTGCTCTTTGTGCACCCATAAGGACTAGAAACTCAACTGTATGACAAGTTTCTGCACTCAGCATCAGTTGAGCAGAGTGGGTAGTCAAGCCCTACCCATTGCATCCAGAACAGAGGCCCACAATTCTAACATATATCCTATCCTTGGATTAGCTATTCTACCCATGTCTCTTTACCTTTGTTTCAGGTAACAGTACCAATTGAGATGGTGATAGTTAATTCTTCCACTGTACATCAGGCCCAGTCCGAAGCAAAACATCTCCACAAAGAGAACAAACAGGTTGACAGCGAAAATAGTATTTCTCAAGGTAATTATTTTATTTTATCAAACTGTATATCAAAAGATAGATAGATAGATAGATAGATAGATAGATAGATAGATAGATAGATAAGATAGATAAAGAAGAAAGAAAGAAAGAGAGAGAGAGAGAAAGAAAGAAAGAGAGAGAGAGAGAGAGAGAGAAAGAACGAAAGAATGAACAGGGTTAACCACATAATGTAATCTCGGTGATGATCCTTAAAAAAAAAGGGGAAGCCCTGGAAAATTAAGTTATGAACAATTCCAAAAAGATTCGACCATATTGCTCAAAATTCTTCACTGCCCCTTTGTTGAAAGAAAAAAAATCAAAGGCTGACAACACATTTCAGCAACCCATTGTCAGGTAGTGTTCTGTGATTTCCCCATGCCTCCAAAATCCACAATTCTTGATGTCTTTACAGCTTCCCAATATTGGAGACATTACCAAAAAACCGCCTATGCATTTTAGCACATACTTTTAAGATAATAGGAAATGGATTTCATGTTACTTAAAGCAGCCTTCCACTTAAAGACAAAACATTCAATCTGATTATTCAGAGAATTTGTAAATAACTGACATAAATATAATCAGCTTCCTTCGACTTCCTATAAAAAAAGGGGATTGTTTGCAAAGTAATCATAATAAAGAGGGTTCTTCAGAAAGGAAGGATTTGCTGCTGTTCTTTTCTATTATGTGGGTTTGTAGTACAGTGTTACAATCTGGGTTATAGGATTCTTGTTAACCCCTAACTAGGATCCCGGATGAATTTCAGCTCTTAAACTTTCTGAGAAAAGGAACCCAGAAATATGACCCACCAGATGTTATGCTAAGCCACAACCCATATTTGCAAACCACAATCACCAAACATGCTAAGCCAAAACCAGATAATCATGTTATGTCTTAGTTCAGTGTGTGAACCACAGGGGTGAGTTCATACATCATAATAAACCACTTCACAAGCCATACAAACATCGGTCTCGCATTATCCTAAGCCAAATGAGTCACGTTATGTCTTAGCACAGTGTGTGCGTGCCATCTACCTGTCCATTTCGCTCTGCTGTTTAATTCTGGCTGGCGGCAGTTCTCCACGTCTCAGCCAGAGAGCCTTTTCCCCCCATACTACCTGTCTTTTTAAACTGAACCTAACAGAGCTATAACATTTTGGTCTTTCCTGTCACTTGTCTTTCTCCAATCAGAAGGCAGCTTTGCCAGAATGGGGGCTAAGGATATGCACCAGGGAGAGTTGGAGGCAGAGGAACGAGGATGGAGGCCTCCGGGAGAATTTGGAGAGGTCCTTTTCCCAAAGAGCAGCCCCAGAAGATCGCACGCGAGCAAGTGCGATTCAGAAAGGCAACAGAAAGGCAGCCTTTCCGCAAGGGGGATTAAGGACGAAGCGTTTGGAGGAGTCCCCCCCGACCCCGAAACAAAACGGCATCTTTGTAAGGAATGTGGGAAAAGGTTTCGGAAAAAGTGGGATCTCATCAGACATGAAAGGATCCACACGGGTGAGAAACCGTATCAGTGCCCAGAATGTGGGAATAGCTTCAACCGGAACACAACCCTCACAAAACATCTCCTCATTCATTCAGGAGAGAAGCCTCACCAGTGCACGTACTGCGGAAAGAGGTTCACGCGGCGTTCACATGTTGTGAATCACCAGAGGCGCCACTCGTGGTAGGTACCCCTCTGCTTTTCTTCGTTGTGTGGTTGGGAGACTCACAATTCGTTAAATTAAAAGGGAGGGAGGTTTTTATTTACTTATTTATTTATTATTTATATCACCGCCCATCTCCCCCAAAGGGGGACTCTGGGCGGTTTACAGTAAAATCACAATTAAAACCATAGAAGATAAAATTACAACCAATACTATAAATAAAAATGAATAAATATAAAATCCAGTGATGGTAAGATCTTATTCCGTAGGGAGGGCTCTACGGTGCAAGCCACCCCCAGGAGGAGTTGTCACCCCCCCCCCCATCTCAAGCAAGGCGGCAGAGCCAGGTCTTCAGACTCTTCCTGAAGGCCAGAAGTGAAGGGTCCTGCTTCACTTCTGGGGGCAGAATATTCCAAAGGGCGGGCGCTATTGCAGAGAAGGCCCGCCTCCTGGACCCTGTCAGATGAAATTCCTTTGTTGACGGGATCCGTAGCATGCCCTCTCTGCATGACCGGGTGGGGCGGGTCGATGTTATGGGGATGATACGGTCCCTCAGGTAACCTGGTCCTATGCCATGTAGGGCTTTAAAGGTGATAACCAACACCTTGAATTGGACCCGGTAGCATACGGGTACCCAGTGCAGCTCGCGCAGCAGTGGTGTTATATGTGCTGATCTTGAAGCACCAATAACTGCTCGCGCAGCAGCATTCTGGACCAGCTGAAGCTTCCGGATGCTCTTCAAGGGTAGCCCCGTGTAGAGCGCATTGCAATAGTCTATATGGGAGATGATGAGGGCACGAGTGACTGTTCGGAGGGCATCTCGATCCAGGAACGGGCGTAACTGGTGCACAACCTGAAGTTGTGCAAAGGCTCTTCTGGCCACGACTGCCACCTGCTCTTTGAGCAGGAGTCATGAATCCAGAAGGACCCCCAAGTTCCGCACTGGGTTTGAATGGGCAGTGCCACCCCATCCAGAACCAAGGATGATAATTTCCTGGATACAGAGGGGCCATCAACCCACAGCCACTCCATCTTACCAGGGTTCAGCCGAAGCCTGTTGTTCCCCATCCAGGCCCCCACCGCCCCCAGGCACTGAGACAGGGCAGCCACCACATCACTTACTTCACCTGGGATGGAGATATACAATTGAGTATCATCAGCGTATTGATGATACCTCATCCCGTGGTGACAGATGATCTCGTCCAGCGGTTTCATGTAGATATTAAATAGGAGAACCAAACCCTGCGGCACCCCATACAAGAGGGGTCGAGGGTCGGATCTCTCATCCCCTATCACCACCGATTGGGAACGGCCCTGGAGGAAGGAGGTGAACCAGCACAAAACTACGCCGCCCACCCCCAACTCCCTGAGCCACCCCAAAAGGATACCATGGTTGATGGTATCGAAAGCTGCTGAGAGATCCAAAAGAGCCAGGATGGATGCACTCCCTCCATCCCGCTCCCGCCAGAGATCATCCATAAGCACGACCAATGCAGTCTTTGTCCCATATCCTGGCCTGAAACCTGACTGAAAGGGGTCTAGATAATCCGTTTCATCCAGAATCCTCTGGAGTTGCAATGCCACCACTTTCTCAACAACCTTTCCCAAAAACGGAAGGTGGGAGACAGGACGAAAATTGTCCAATACAATAGGGTCCAGGGATGGTTTCTTGAGGAGAGGATGTACCAGCGCCTCCTTAAAGGCAGCCGGAAACACCCCATCACTCAAGGATGTATTAACCATTGCCTGGACCCAGCCACATGTCACCTCCCGGGCTGCCTTTACCAGCCAGGAAGGGGACAGGTCCAGATGGCATGTGGTGACATTTACAGTCTGGAGGATCCTGGTCACTTCCTCAGGTCCAACAGGGTCAAACCGTTCCCAGATAACAGGGGTAGGTACACTCCCTTGGCATCTCCCCACATTGTGCCTCACGCTGAGAGTCCAACTTGGAATGGACTGCAGATGCTCAGAGAACTCTTTCGTCTGGTTCTGTAAGTGGGCACCGAATCTACTTGACCCAAAAGAGATAGAGTAATCTTAAACAGGACCGTCGGGCAGCATTCTGCAGACGCAATAAGAGCAGAGAAATATTCATTTTTCACCGCTCTTACTTCCACAAGGTAGGCCTTAATGGCGGCTCTAGCTTGTGTTCAGTCAGATTCAGTCTTCATCTTCCTCTAGCGGCGCTCCAGACATCTCTTAACCCTCAACTCCTTTCAAAACCCTCAACTTCTCTCTGAACCACAGGGAGTGACGGGTTGAATGGGGTAGGAGAGGTCCCCATGTAAGCCCTCTGGAGCTCTTGGGGGGGGGGAAGGAGTAGCTAAAACTAAGAAGGGAATAATAGATAATGTGAGTTGAAAGGAATTGTGGGCAGGAGGAGCACGGCCTGGTAAATCCGTATCGACGTTTGCTGCTTAGGGGGTCATAATAAAGGTTCAGACTGCAGAAGAAAGGACGTAGGCTGTACTAATTAGGTTGGGGAAGAAACATTTTCATTGGAGCTACGTTGGCTTGAAATTGAAATGAGTGCCTGATGAAATTGTAGGGCAGGTGGGGAATATGGGGCTCTCCGGAATTTCCTGAACTACAGTTCCTGCACAGCCTAGCTAACATTGCGAATGGTGAGGGGTGCTGGCAGTTGAAATCAGCACCATCTGGAGGGCTACAGGATTCCTGCTCCTGTTTTAAGAAGCCAAAAGAGAAAGGAGGGCTGTTGTCTGATTAAAGAAGGTAGGAGGTCAGTTCTTCTATAGTCCGTAAGCCTTATTTGTGTGTCTTTTTGCACGCTTATCCAGAGATCAGCATCACTGGTCACGGGCTGTGGTTGTATTAACACATTTATCTGGGTCCTTTTTAGGTACAACGTGTTAGACAAACCCCAGAAATTCAACTAGTTCAGGTTCAGGAGACGAACCATTCTAACTCCAAAGTACCCTAAGTCGGTTGTTAGGCAAAATACGTTCCCCGGCTCTGGCCGGAAAGTCAGCAAACACAGAACACCAGCCACTTCTGGGCTAATAGCCCTCCATTGTCCAGTTAATCCTCCAAGGAAACAAGATGCGATGAAGGGCAGCTGGAAATACAAGGCACCTCATTGCAAAATTTGCTGCTGAAGTCTGGCAGCCAAAGCACTCGTCTCCCCCCAAAAAAGGGATTGGCTGCTATGCCCAAGCCACCACATCCGCCTACTGCCTGGTTAGCTGATGGAGAAGGGGCCGTTGATGAAATGAAGCCTTCCAAGTGCTTTCTACGTGCAAGGACCCACAGATGCTGAGCAGAACCAGAAGAGGATAGGGATTCCGCATTCCCCCAAATGGTGGCATTAGACCCAGGTAGCATGATTGTATGCCGCCAGATCCATCTATAAAGAATTTATATTGGGTTAATAGCAGTCTGTGTTAAATATATTGTGAAAGCACAGCAAGTGGGTTCTATTTTTCCTTCTAAAAAGACTTCTGTGTCCTAGGTTCAACCTCTGGCATCTCTAGTTTAAAAAAAATCAGAGCAAATGCAGAGCTGCTGCTTATCGAACCAGACTGCGTTCTGTGACCTACAATAGTAGTTCAGTATATAAGGGTGAATGACATTGCAGGCAGATCTTTCAGTTTCGTTCTAAGAGACTGGATAGTTTTTTTTCTGAACATCTTCTTCAATCCACTTCTAAAAGTGGAAGGCTGCTCAAGTTCAGCCTAAATTATGGCCCAATTGAAAGAAGGCAGGTCTTGATTTTCTCCTTATTCTGACCATCTATCCTCTGCTTTGTTTGCAGCCAAGGAAGATCTTGACGAAAGAGTCTACTGCTTCCAGTTTGTGTAACAGATTGAGAATGGGGAAACCCCGTGTGAAGGGGGGGGGGGAAAGGGTAGCACTGTTTGTGTCCTGCAAGGCTTGGAATCCAGGCAAAGTTGTAGGAGTGGTGTGGATTAGTGACTACTTGCTGTTTGTCCACATCTTGAATATGATCAAAATGTCTGAGGACACACAGCTCTCAGGGGCACCCACTCTATTAGGGGTGCAGAAGAAAATCTGTACATATTGATGCCATTCAGTGAAGATAATAAAACTAAGAGACCATCCAAGTCAGAAGAGTATTCATCCACATTTTACTTGATCCAGAATGGGAGTGTGGAGATTGAATTCCTGTTTACTTATTTTGTATTATTTGGACTGCTTGTTGGATAGAAGTGAATGTTTCATCATGGCACTGGTACAGCCCTGACTACAGATGAATGGATGCTCCTGGGAAAATTGCTAATTTTGACCAGGCGATTCAGCCGAAGCCCTGTGAAATCATAAAAATCCTTTCCCTGCTTTGCTGTATCCATGCCTGAAGCAAATGATACTCATTAAGGAAGTAGGATTTAAAGGGCAAAACATCTTCCAGTAAGGAAGCAGGCCGGCAAAATGACACCTTTCAACTATCTTGGGAGGCAGCCCACAGGTTTAACCTATGAAGTGATGGAGCTCAGTGGAAAAGGGATACTAACCATTAACTCAGGAAAAAAGAAATTCCAGGTTTTAAGCTGGAGGCAAGACTGAACATTGACCAAGCAGCACAGACCTGGCGTGCTCTTAAATGCAAATTTATACCCAGAATGTGTTCCCATTGTGGAGACTTCAATCCTTTTGCACGTCAAGCTGCTCAGACATAGGCATAGTGATAATTGAACATTCGGCAATGCAATTTTGGGAGTGAAGGCCAGATGGGAAAACGGGAAGCAAAGTGGTCTCACTGTAGGTTGCGCTTGCTGTGATGGATTTTATGTTGCTCTGTGGCAAGTCCTTGGCGGTGATCACGCTTTTACTGCAGGGTTAGGGAAGCTGTGGCCCTCCAGTGGCTGCTGAACAACAGCTCCCAGCATTCCTCACAACTGGCCATGCTGGAATAACGTGCAGGGAAACTGACTCGGCTATTTAATGTTTCATTTTTAATTCTGTACAGTGGAAAACCAGTGCAGCATTTGTTTACATAATAATTTATTTCCCCTTTCTCCCCAAACAGTCTGAAAACTGCTTATAGGCTTTTGACTACAGAATTCATAAATTAATTTTCACAAAGACAGACATCTGTTTTAATACATTGTCAACAGTCATCATTTTGGCTTTTCAAGCCTCATAATCCTGTTCTAGCAAAAGTACATACGTATATTTCACACGAGAGGAGGAATTTGACTTTTCTTCAAAGCTGGATCTTTTTTAAAAAACAGCACACAACAGATTAAAATCTGGAGTAACTTCAAATCTGATGGCTTGATCGTGTGGCCATTATGTGGGGAATGTTTATTTTCTAGGAATGGTCTTTTATATACTCTTCAGTTTCTACGGCTACCTTTTTTAGCATATATGAGATAACAACTGCTGTCTTTATAATACAGACTTTCAAGCTTATTTATTTTGTACACCATCATAATCAACAGAGACTCCTGTCAGTTAACTTCATTAAAAACATAATTCTACCTTGATTGTTCATCTGAAGGACTTTTAATCCCATTCATGAATTTACTTAGAGGCTTTAGGCAAGCTACTATGCACTCAATCCTCTCATCTGCAATATTTGGTTAATGCAACCTAAAAACGAGTTGTAAGAATTACTGAAAGTGTATGTTAAGTGCTTTGCGTAAATGAGAAAAAGGCCATATAAAATCGGAAATATGTTACCTCAAGAATTTTATCTTTCTCTGCACTAGAAAGTGTCTTTTTACAATCTATTTAAGAATTCAACTTGCTATAGATATAGTATAAAACAATAGCTGTATTGTTCACATACTCATTTTAAGTTCACTGACCCTTTTATCTTTTGTGTTTCCAACTGAGAAATTGCACCACAGTAGCAGACACAGAAACATCAATTTTATGTACTTTGCAGCCAGAAATTTCAGAAATGGAAACTGGAACTAGTTCTGCTCACCTAAGTTAATATTGATTCTGTGCGCTTCCAAAGCATGATTCCTGTCTATCAGTGCATAAATATCCAGCACGACTTAGGTCCTTCAATTTAATTATTCCACTTTAGAACATTAAACATTATTTTGTTACATGATTCTGGGGTGGGAGACATGAGCAGAGGACCCAGCCCTACTTATCTGTTTTCCAAACTTTTGGACATCATGCTGAGATCCTCTGATCCCCTTCCACTCTCAGCAACAAAATAGGTCTTGGTCACTTATTAAAAAGTCCCCTCCTTCACAGTTGCAGTTCATCAGCCCAGTGTTTCTGCAGCATAAAAATAATTACATTGGGTGAAAACATAAGTGGAGCAGATACAATGTACATGGGAAGAAATCAAGAAGGTATCAGCTTGCCTAGGCTATAACCAAAATTATTACTACTGGTCAAGAGGGGAAAAAATGTTGATCCAGAGGAGAAAAGATTAATGCAGAATTCAAAGTTTCAATTAAAACAGGATATAAAACTGTTGGTTCAGCATAATTCAGGAAATACAAATTTCAAGATAAAATACACAAATCTAGGAATAACAGCAAGAGCTTTACCTGAGAGGAGGTGGGATCAGCCTCTAAGTTATCATAGCAACCTTTATGGTGACGAATCAGATCTCCCCAAAGGATGAGATTCTTGCAGCTGAGGAAAAGGGGGGATAAGGAGCTAATAATTGGGAACAGTGTAGGGACAGAATACCAACATCTACACCCACTCCACATTCCCCCAGTGCAGAGGAGAAATGGCTTACCCTGGGCACTGCCCTTCAATGGGCAGAATATGATTAGGCTCCTTTTCCAGGAAAACACGAGACAGGCACATGATATGAGCAGCCACGGTACAAGTTGGGTGAAAACAATGCAAGGGAATGTCGTCATCCCCATCCTGCAGAGAGGAATTTTAGAAAGAGTGCACTTCAGTCCAGAGGAACCCACTGCTCCCAAAACAAGGACAGGATTAACTCCCACCACGTTTTGGTCCTAACAATTCTTCCCCACCCCCTCAGTTGCAACTATTTCTTCAGATTCAAATCCAGCTCCTGCCTTAGAGTATCTTAGAAGCTCAGCTCCTGTTTTGTCAGACATAGCAAATACTTCTCTTAGAAACCTTGGTTCTCTGACCACCCAACTTCTGGCCTCTCTCCTTGTTGAAAGAACACAGCATCCCAAATGGTTACCTGGAACGCCTTCAGACAGACACTACAGTGTTTTGTGGTAGCCACCTGTCCCTCTGGAGATAATGATTTAGCACGCTTGGTGTCTTTGACAGCTCGAACTGGCCCAAAGGCTATTGGCATGTGTATGGGGGGTTCGAGGCCTGGGGGGAAATCTCGGCAGTACTCCTGCTTGAGCCATCGTATGGTGAGGGGCAGGCGGCACCATGGGGCAGTTCGCAGCATGTGGGCTAAGACACGCAAGTGGAAGTCAAACTGGCACTCCCGTGTTGTGCGGCGGGTGACGTGGGTGAGACGGCGGGAGGAGTGAGGGTGCTGCCAGGCCCACTCAAACTGGAAATTAAAAAGATTAAATTAATTAATAATCACGTTTAAATTAACAAGAGAGAGTAAATCAAAGGGGATCGCTGAAACTTAGGAAGGAATGAACAGGACTGGGAAGTTCTGTACACCTACCCTCATGTTTAACTGTGGCTTATTCAATTACCCAACTGGCTGGGTTACCACAACACACTGAAGCCCAAACTAGCTACACTGGTTAAGTTTGGTCAGCACACAGAATCTCAAGCTAGCTAACCACATTTTAGCTTGCCATATTCTGTGAACCCTGAGAAAGAGAAAAAATAACAATAAGTAGCCACTGAGAAGTGCCTTACCCGCAAGGCAGCCACATCAGAGGGGAAACCATGAACGGTCAACACCATGTCCCTGCAAGGAGAGAGAGAGAAATGCATGAAGCCCAAAAGGACAGCAACATATTTGTCCCAGAAAGCTCCATTTTCAGCCTTCAAGGAGCTCCTCAGTCAGATCTAATCAGAAAGGAGAAAAACCAGACAGTGAAAAAGAGGTTTCCTATAGAGCAGTGTTTCTCAACCTTAGCAACTTTAAGATGTGTGGACTTCAACTCCCAGAATTCCCCAGCCAGCAAGGGAAACACTACTGCAGAGCTTCCAAGTTCTGTCCCCTGCATCTTCCCATTGGGGCTGGGAAGGAGCTGTATAAGCTTCAGAAAGGTGGTCTATTTGAGAGTATGGCATCTTTTACACACGCACGAATTACCATGGCCCGCGTCCGCTTGTCTTCCAAGCCCCTCCACGCCGCTTCCCAGCATTGTGTTGATCTATGCGTCGTTCAGGATTGACAGTGAAGCCAATGTAGATCCGGCCGTGGTAACGGGGGTTGGTGCAGTATAGTAGGTAGACCCCAAAGAAGCCACATACTTCCACCACCATTTCTCCCTCCAAGGGATGAACAGGTTCAAGAAATCTACATGAAAGAAGAAATCAAGTGTTAGAAAAGCTGTAGACTCTGTCAGGTCAAGTTCACTCCTGGGGATTATATCCAGACATCATCAGAATCCAACGAACGCTCAACACCTGTCGGAATTGGTAACTTACAGTCCAAATGTTTCTGAACGACAACTCCCAGCATCCCTTGCCGTCGGTCATCTGGCTGGGGCTGCTGGGATTGTAGTTCAGCTCCCGGTTAGGGCTATTTTCCCTACTTCTCTGCGACATCCTGCTAGGATTTTGACATGTGAGCCACAAATTCTACTCCTTTGTATCTCCATGGCAGGAAGGAGGCACGTGAATTCTTGCCAACCAACGGGATTCCCCACCCGAAATTGAAATTCCTGCATTCCCAAGTGGAGAAAAAAACAGTACCTGTTGAATTTCTGCCTGCTGTGGAACACAACACCCCTGAATGCAAACCTAATACTGCATATAGCCTAAGTAGCAAATAGCCCTGTGGCATTGTATGGCACGGAGTGTTGGGCAGCAACAAAGAGTATAGAGAGCCGTCTCCATGTTATGGAAATGCGTATGCTCCGTTGGATATCGGGCATCTCCCTACTCGACCACGTTACAAACGATGCCATTCGACAACAGCTAGGCGTGTCATTAATTACAGAGAAGATGAGAGAAAACTGTCTTCGTTGGTATGGACATGTCCTTAGAGCGGCACCTTCCACTGTCGCCAAAATAGCTTACCATCTTAAAATCGATGGCGGCCAGTTGGGCGACCAAAACGGAGATGGCAGGACACCATCAATAAGGACATGCAAATTGATGTGCTATGCCCCGAGGATGCGGATGATCTGGCAAAGTGGTGTTTCAAGATCCGAAAAGCAGACTCCGCGAAAATAGCGGGAAAACGCTAGGAAGAAGAAGAGAAGAAGTGCGTTCTGCTACTTAGCAGAGACCCCTTTCCCTTCGGATCCGACTTGCGCGACCGTGGCCGCTACGCAGACATTTGCCATTACGCCCTGCGCCTTTCCAGCCACGGCCTCCCCCAGTTCTCGTCGCCACGCCCCTTTCGAACCTTCCTTCCCTCGCGACCACTGGAGCCGGTCGACGATTGCCTAGCAATATTCCTCTCCATTCTACTGACCGTTTCTTCAAACGAAACCTTGTTTACATTCTATTGGCGAAGGCGGCGAGATGTCCCGCCCACATAGGGACAACCTATACTGTACCAAGACCGGATGACGTAAGAAGAGCCAGTTACAGAAATGAGTTCTAGAGATACTAGCTTCAGAGGTGGCATAAAAAAGAGTGGCCTGAAGGCGCTATACTATAAACTTAGATTTTTAAAAACATGAACCTATTATTCCAAAATATAAGGATGTGTTCTGCATACTCGTCGAACTCCAAGTGTATAAGTTACATAGAATTGCAGTAGAAAGTTAGAATAATATTTAGGACGGGATGAGCTGCTGTGTCACTCTTCATTTGATTGCTCAGGGGAACAGAACACCCGGGTGACGTATTACAATTGGATTGGCCAATTAAGATACAGGCAGAAACGGGGAGGATGTGACGTAACCCAGAGGCGGAAATGAGGGAGTTGGTTATTCTCTTTCATTCAGGGTGGCTTTTCTAGGTGTGATGGAGCCGTCTGGAGTTCTCAGTGCGGAGTTCCTGCGCGAGAGGCTGCTTCAGGAACTTGAGGCCGAGCATGTGGTAAATGGGATAGCTTCCCATTCACTGCCCGAAAGCAAGCAGTCCAAAGGGCTAGATTTAATTTAACCCCCTTTCCGCTCTAAAATTTGATTTGAAAATCCCTCTTAAGCACTTAGCGACCTTTTGCTGTTCTCTTGCAATGCTATTTTACGTTGCTTTTTAAAATACACGCCTCAGTCACTTTTCAGATAGATTCCGCCATTGTTATTTAAAGTTTTGTGTTCTCTGCCTTAAAAATACGTTTTCTATTGAAAAGTGCAAGTATTCCTCTCTTTTTTTGTAAAAATAATTCTTCCACTGTATGGCTGCAGGATACCCCTCCCTCTCTAACAGGATAAACCAGCTTTCATGACTTGGTGTTTTCTAGATGTGCTTTCCGTAATCCCCAGCCAACATAGCCTTTAGAGTGCACCAGGTTGGGGAAAGATGGCTTAAAAATTTCCATATTTGTTCGGAAGTAAATGGATTTTGTTTTATTCCCAGGAACGTATACATCCAATACCGGTCTTGTATTACTAAGTTTAAACTCTAAATCTTGCTCTTTGTTGGGGAATGAGTGTTTGCTGTTTTAATAGGCTGCCATCATACCAACTAACTTAAAAATGCCTTCCCAAGTAGTCTTTATATGATGCATAAAGTGATAGGAATAACATCACACTTTCAATGCAAGTAAGTGAAAGAGAAATAACCATAATGGATGCCAAGCAGCCTGTAAAACTAGGCCAGACCAAAATGACAGTAGCCTGTTTGCAGACCTGTTCTAAATTTTAAATTAAGTGGAAGTTGGAGGTTGCTTTTAAATAGGCATATCTAGGATTATGATATGGATTTCCCCCCCCTAAATTTTAGTTTCTTTTGAGATTATTCTTTCCCATTATTAAGCCTATTTGGTTTACATTTCATTTTCTAATGATACTCTGTTAATCTAATGCACTCTTTTCTGAGATCCCTTGCATTTTTTCTCCCTCCCTGCAACCTCTTGACAATGTACTGGCTTTCCATATGCTTTTTGACATCTCATTTCAAAGTTTCCTTCTCCATTTTCTGTCTGGGTATATATAAAATGTATGCAGGTTATTCAATTTATTGTTATGTTCTAAACAGTATATATAAATATTTCCCCTATCTTACCCACCACACAAGGAGGTAGAAGATACTACCCCTGGTCGCTGTGCTACAAGCTTCAAAGTCCTGGTAGTTTCTCCACGTTTCCGAGGGAAAGCACTGTTACAGCGGCACCGGTAAGTAAGCCTAGGAAGAGGTAACTTAGTCAGTGGGAGATGGACCAGATAGTCTTTTATTTTCTTAATGGTTGGAATTATCCTAACAGTTTTCCAAAAATTTAGAATGTGAGGAAGTGAGGACTACAAAATCAGGCATTCTTTCCACTTATTTTCCATGCTTCCCTGCCCCCTCAGCCATCTACCCTTAATTTTTAATCCCACCCTTAACAACAATCTTAAGAAGCAGTGATCCTGTGAGGTAATAACTGATCAAGGCTGTGTAGCACACTCATACACAGGTACAGGTAGTCCTCTCTTAACAACCATTCATTTAGTGACGGTTTGGACTTACAATAGTGCTGAAAAAACTGACTTGTGACCGGTCCTCATACTTACGACCGTCGCAGTGTCCCCACAGTCATGTGATCGAGATTCAGGTGCTTCACAACCGGCAGGTGTTTACGACTGTTCAGCGCCCTGTGGTCACGCAATTACCATTTGTGCACTTCACAGCTGGATTCCGACAAGCAGAGTCAATGGAGAAGCTGGCAGTAAATTCGTAAATCATGATCACCTGATGTGTCACTTAACGATCACAGTGGAAATGAGGTGGCAAGTCCATTGTGGTCATGAGATGCCTCGCTTAATGACCATGTCGCTTAGCAACAGAGTTGCCAGTCTCAATTGTGATTGTTAAGCAAGGACTACAGGTAGTCCTCGCTTAATGACCCTAACTGGGACCAGAATTTCTGTCACTAAGCAAAGTGTTTGTTAGGCGAAACATCACATGACCGCACTGCTTAGCCACGGCAGTTCCAGTACTGATTGCGGTCATTGGGCCAGCGCTGCGCTGTCATTAGGCGAGGACCTCACGCTTCTCCTGCCCTGCCATGCTCGCCTCTTCTTCAGCTCCTCCCACCCGCCTATCTTCCCCCCATCTCTGCCCTTCTGGCCACTCTGCACTCTGCCGCCCTGCCCTCCGCCCTGCAGTGGGGGTGCAGGGCGGCCAAAAGGGCAGAGATTGGGGGGAGGTAGGCAGGTGGGGGTTGTTGAAGCACACCCTGCAATCATAAATGCAGGCAGGCTGCCAAGCACCCGAATTTTGATCACGTGACCACGGGGGCGCTGCAGCAGCCACAACTTCGAGGACCAGTCATAAATACCATTCATTCAGCATTGTCGTAACTGCAAACGGTCACTGAATTAATGTTTGTTAAGCAAGGACTACCTGTTCCTGTAATGAGAATAGTGTTGTATCAATTCTGTTTGTTACTAATGCAAAAAGGAAGTGTGTATGATTTATTTATTTATTTATTTATTTAGTGGATTTATGTCTGCTGCGATCTACCGGGCTCTCGGCAGTGACTGAGTGGGAGAAGGGTGCTGCTCTACCAGGCTGGGCAAAACATTGCTTTAAACAATATTGCTTCTTTTTAAATATCACCTCTGTTGAAACAAGTGGAAATGGCTATCACGGCTTCAGTCTCAGTTAACTGAGAATCCCTGTTTGGTTCTTCATTCTAGTGGGAACATTTGGTAAACCAGAGCTTTCTGTAAAAGAAACTCTGGATGAACTTGCCAAGCAGTCAGCTGAGCTCCCCCTGAAGGATGGTGCTTCCATCTCCATGGAATCCATCATCTTCTCTCAGGCTTCGGAGGCAATTAGGATTGCTCTTAGTTTTCTGAACAAATTTATTCTTAGAAATCTTTCTGGAAATGGGGTTCCCATATATTAAGCCATAGTGTGGTTTATTTGGGGGGTTCGGCATATGAACTCAGCCAGTTACTGCTGTCTCCCCATCATGATGCTTAAGCAAACTATGGCTTAGTAAAATATGTGAAGTTGCTTTTTAGCATTGATCTGTTTTATTATGCGTATTAGAGGTTGAATATGAAAAAAATAAGCTTGGAACTTAGAGAAATGCATTATTGGCCAAGGGGCACCCCCAAAGCAGGCAGAAGGTAAGGCTGGGATAACACAACATGCTAGGCCAAAATGTGCCTTGTATATTTGGCTTGGGATCTTGTGTGAACCCCGCTAATTGCAATTTATTCTTGAATCAACAATTAGCGATTCAAGTCTAAAGATATTATGGGAGTGGAATGCATTTGTGGTCTCCCCATTTCCAACCTTCTATTCTCTCTCTTCTCTACCTTGCCTTCCATAAGACTAGTCAATGAAATCTTGTCTGAAGAGCTGAAACTCATTCACGCCTTCGAGCAGAGAACATTGACTCCTGAACAGTGGGCAAAGGAACAAGAAGCTAAGTGAGACAGGCTTCCTCCTTTTCTTCGGTCAGAAAAGCAGCAAACAATCCAGAGACCAAAAACTCCAGGATGCTAAAGAGAAGCAGCTGTGAACTGAACTGAACTGAACTGAACAATGCAGGAATCACTTCAGTGGGAGCACCATGACAGTGTGAAAGAGCATGAAGCAGAAAATAAAACGGGAAAAAGTTTGTGAGATAACTCTTGGTGTTATCTGTTTATTCTTGCACCAAGTATCTTGGAAACCCATTTTAATATTTAGATCTGCATTGGGGGGGGGGGGAGCTAGCATTGTCCTACTAAGGGAGTGTTCTTTTTCTTGAACTTCTAAATCTGGAAAATGAACGCTTTTGGAGTTCTTGGTGCTCTCTGAGCTTGGTTGTTTGCTTGCAGACGTTTCATTACCCAACTAGGTAACATCATCAATGCGAGTGAGCGTGGGGTTTGCTGCCTGTTTATATGCAGTAGCTTGCCCTCCCAATTTTGGTGGGAGTGTAGTTTCCTCCTTGGTGGTTCCTTGATTAGAGTACAGGTAGTCCTTGCTTACCGACCATTTGTTCTGCAACCATTCAAAGTTACAATGGTGCTGAAAAAATAACTTTACGGCCTTTTTACAACCTTCACAACATCCCTCAGTCATGTGATCACCATCACAATCGGTACGCATTGTCCTGTGCCTGACCTGTGGTTCTTTCCATTTCCCCCCTTGCAGAGCAGATTGATTGGAGAGAAAGGGATTGCAAGAGAGTAAGCTGTTTGCTCTTCTACACATCAAAAGCAATGTGATCACGCCAGCAGCCCAGGGCTGGGAACTGTGGGTGCGTTACGCAAACAGCTTACAGTACTCTCTTGAAATATCTTCCTCTCCAATCTCTCCGCTCTGCAAGGTGAGGAGGAGGAAAAAAAGCAAGCAATTTCTGTAGGCAATCTCTCCTTTGCCTGACCCCCCTCCTCAGCAGAGCGGAGAGATTGGAGAGGGATTTCAAGAGAGTAAGCTGTTTGCTCTTCTACACATCAACAGCAATGCGATCATGCCAGCAGCAGGAAAAGGTCAGGCAAAGGAGATTGCCTACAGAAATTGCTTGCTTCCCCAACTCCCGCAGAGTGGAGAGATCAGAGAGGAAAGGATTTCAAGAGAGTACTGTAAGCCTAGCACGCCCGCAGCTCCCAGCCCTGGGCTGCCGGTGCGATTGCATTGCTTTTGATGGGTATAAGACAGTAAGCAGGGACCCAAGCATTCCAAAGCAGGGGAGTGGTGAGGCAAACAAAAGTGAAGGTGTGAAACTGAGTAGTCTTGTCCTTTTCCAGCCAGAAAGCAGTCGCGGTCAGGTGATTTCCCACTTAGCGACCACTTTGCTTAGCAGCGGAGTTGCTGATCCCAATTAGGGTCGTTAAGCAAGGACTACCTGTATTGTTTTCGGCCTGGTTGTTTGGTGTTGATCCCTGCTTATCTGAGTGTTGGCTGCTGGCGGGGATCAAATGATACATCAAAAGATGTATCATTTCTGCTGATACAAGAAAGCAGCATGACCAATTCTTAGGGAGAGCTATCTCTTGCTGTCCCTGTTTTCCAACCATTTGTTAAAAGTCTTTTGTAGGAGGAGAGCTGGGTTAGTCTGTGGTGGCAAAAACCAGGAGTCTGGTAGCACCTTTTCCAACTAACAAATTTTATTAAGAGGTATAAGCTTAATGGACACTGACATCAGGACTCAAAACAAGGACAAAGTAATACAGAGCATTCAACCTCCCAGGACACTCTACGGCAGGGGTCCCCAACCTGTGGGCCATGGCCTGTTAGGAAGTGGGCCGCACAGCAGGTGAGCAGTTGGCTCCCACCTGCAAACCCCGCCCCCGTCCGCGTGATTGGCTCCTGCCTGCAAACCCCGCCCCCTGGTCAGCACGATTGGCTCCCGCCTGCAAACCCCGCCCCCTGGTCTGCGCGATTGGCTCCCGCCTGCAAATCCTGCCCCCCCCCCCCGGGTCTGTGGAAAAATTGTCTTCCACGACCGGTCCCTGGTGCCAAAAAGGTTGGGTACCCCTGCTCTACGGCAGATCTCAAAATTACTTTTTTTTTTTTTTTTTTTGAAAAACAGGACTTTTAACAGCACCATTGGGTGAGAAATTGTTTTGCTCACATACATCTAAAGGTTTCAGGCAATCACAGGTCTCAACAATAGGTTTTTAACATGTTAGAATTGTTAAATGATAGGGTACTTGTAACCTCTCTCACATGTCACCTGTATCTGCAAAATCAACTTGATTTTTCTTCCCTCCCCTCCCAACTCCAATTTAAATCCTCTATCAGTCTAGCACACTACGCATCTTCTGACGTGAGCTGCAGCTCACAAAAGCTTATATCTTTTAATAAAACGTGTTACCTGGAAAAGGTGCTCCCAGGCTCCTCCTGATTTTAAAAGTTCTTTGTGGAAGATGAGAACTCTGCTCTCCTAACTCTAATTTTATTTTGGAGAAAAAAGAGCCACTGCTGGCAATCTGTCAACTATTCAAGTTGGCCCTCATACATAATCAAGAGAGGGGCCATCTGGATTAATAGGATTGTCATTTAATTAATTAATTATTCATATTAAATTTAAAGGATTGGCCACAAAGCATTGGTGAATACCACAGGTGAAAAAGAGCTTTAAAAATGGGTTAGACAAGTTCATGGAAGATAAGGTGATCGAGCGGCTCATAGTCATAATAGCTCTGTCAGGTATAAGGTGCCTTTCAATATCAGTTGTGTGGGAGAACAGTGGGGGAGAACTGCTTTCTCCCTTTCCCTTTAGCATCCACAAGATGCTGGATTAGATTATGTTAAATTCTGTGTGGAAGTCAACTTGCTATACAGGTAGTCCTCACTTAACGATCACAATTGGGACTGGAATTTTGGTCGCTAAGTGATGTGGTTGTTAAGTGACTGGCACAATTTTACGACCATTTTTGTGGCTGTCATTAAGTAAATCACCTCAGTCAAGTGAATCACCTGGTCATTAAGCGAAACATGTGGTTCCCCATTGATTTTGCTTGCCAGAAGCCGGCTGGGAAGATCGAAAATGACGGTCACGTAACTGCAGGATGCTGCAATGGTCATAAGTGCGAGGACCGGTCATAAGTCGGGTTTTAGGGCTATCATAAGTCTGAACCATTGCTAAATGAATGGTCATTAAGCAAGGACTACCTGTATAAAAGTAGGCTGTTGCCATGTAGTGGCTGCTGACTTAAGGCTTGTGTTGCTGCTGACGCTGTTTGAAGCAGGGGGTAAAATTGATTCCAAGCATAATTGCTATTTAAAACTTGTATATAAAAAGGTTTGCTGTATAACCTTAAAGCATAGCTTTCCAAACTCTGTGTCGCGACACAGTACTGTGTCGCCTGCAGTGTGCAGGTGTGTTGTGCAAAAACCCGGAAGCGCTGATGGCGCGCTGCCACTGCCGCACACAGCAGCGGCGGCTTGCCATCAGCGCTTCCGGGTTTCGCGCAACAGATGTGCACGCCACTACCACCACGAGCGCCACCGTGCCGCTGTTGGTGTGTGTCACCAACAGGAAAAGTTTGGAAAGCTCTGCCTTAAAGAATTTAGGTGAATGATAGAGTTTGAATTAAATATGTAGATGCAAAATTGTTCCAAAGAAACAAGCGTAGTTTATTAAGCAATGGCAGACAGGATTTCCCCTCCTCTCTCTCACAAAGGTGGGAATCTGTCTTCCACTGGGGTTGCTCCCTGCAATTTTCAGACGCACCTTGAATTGAGCTACTGACCAATTAACTCAGTGTTTCTCAACCTTGGCAAGGCTGGCTGGGGAATTCTGGGAGTTGAGTCCACACATCTTCAAGCTGCCATGGTTGAGAAACACTGAATTAACTAATATGCATACTAGTTAATCCAAATGCTTAATTGATCGTCAATTAAACGTAGCCCTATTAAAACAAGAGAAAACCCCCCCCACCATGCCCTCAAAAGCAGAATGTAAGAAAGGGGCTGTGCAGCATTTCTAAAAAGTCCAGAGGAAGACAATTTGCTTTGTAAGGGAAGCAGCACAGCGGTGACAAGGCGGCAGATACCCGGAACTGGAGCCCTGCATGATACAAGCCTGCAAGTTGTAAGGAGATGGGCTCTCGGCCTGAACACCTTCCCAAAGGCTAAGCAGAGAAGCGTGTTTTGTATCTTTTCAGGGGGGACCTGTTAACTCAGGAAAAGGGCTCTGTCTGGATTAGGTGAGCTGAGCTTCTGCCCTGAGTTTAGGGTGGATGAATCTTAATAATGCCCTGAGGATCCACCCATAAAAATAAAAAATCAAAGGGGTTTTAAAAGGCCAGTGAAACAAAGTCCGTTGTGACTGATGAAGAACCAGACTGGCTGGGAAGACGAGGAGCAGCTATTTCTTCACAATTCTCTCCAGCTCCGAGATGCGTCGCTCCTGTTCGGACACAGTCGCCTGCAGCCGTTTCAGGTCCTCCGAGAGCTGCTCTAAAGCTGGACCCTAAAGGACACGTTACTTAGTTAGTTAACTTTATTACGATTACTGACCAGAATGGAAGAGCAGATTTCATTTAGAAAAAGTATATGCTGCCCGCTCCCTTAAAGCAGGGTTCCTCAACCTCAGCCATTTTAAGATGTGTGGACTTCAACTCCCAGAATACTCCAGCCAGCAATGTATTCTGGGAGTTGAAGTCCACACATCTTAAAATGGCTGAGGTTGAGGAACCCTGCCTTAAAGTACCCAGAGCATTTACTTGTCATTGTTCTAATTCTGAACTTTCCCCACCAAACCTATGCAAGCCTTTCTTCTGGCATAGTGCCACCTTAGAAAAAGAAGTAAAAATTGGTTGCAGGGTACATGACTACAGGATCATGATGTCCCTACGTCAGTGGGGGTGAGGGGTCTTTTCAAAATCCTCAAAATTAGGCCAATTTCTCCCTTTTTGGAAGGCTTTAAAAGGGGCAAAGGCTAAAAGGTTTGGCTTCACCTGCTCCAGTGACGTCAGGTCATCAGGTACACCCACCCCCTCAAACCCTTGATGCGCCGCAAAAGCCAGACTACTGTTTCTCACAGGGTTAAAGACAAGCCGTCCCCACCATCCAGAAAGGCACAAAGAAGGTTGGGTGGCCATCCAAGAGAAGATGGGGACCGTGTCTGTTCAATGGGTTGTCTAGGCCAATCCTAGACCCACTGGCCCACAAGACCTTTGGGCTTTCCCCTCCTTACCCCTTGCTGTGTCCCTTCGTGTGGCAGATGACTTCTCTTGGGCCCCTGAAGGAGGGTCTGGTTAACTTTGAACTCTCGGCTCTTCTGCGGAGTGTAGCCATCCTTGAGGGAAATGAGGATGGGGCCCGCGTTCTTCCCTGCTAGCCATTCCTCTGAGGTCAAGGCAGAATCTGGACCAGCTGTGTCAGGGTACAGGTCCTCTTGGAACAGGTCTGACTGCAGAAGCCGTACAAAAACACAGGCTGAGTGGAACAATGAGGAAGAACCTCTCCCATCCAGATTAAAAAACGGAAATTCAGCCCCTCTCTACACACCCCACGTGGTAGCATTCTATTCAGGCAAGCATTTGTCCAACTCCAACCTGACAGCTAACTAAACAGTTGCTCGAAAGGTTGAGGATACGGCAAGGACAGCTTCTTGCTCAGTGGGCAAATGGATGCAGCTATCTCAAGAGACTGGGAAGATGGCCTTGCAGCTTCTATTCAGGGATAAAACAGTTGCATGCATTGGACACAGACTCCGATAATTTTGAAGCAGGTGAGCTCTCTCGCTGCCTCAGTGCATTTAGGACTCTCCAAACCACTTTTCTGTAAGGACTACAGGCTTGAGAGAACCACAGGCTATTTAAAATGCTTTATGTGGCTGGGATTCTTCTATTATTGTCTCTACACCTGGATCAAAAACAGAAGAACACACTAGATCAAACCAAAAGATCCAGTGGTAGACTAGATGTTTGCAGATGCAAAAAGGGTCGTAGAATCAGGTCAGATTCGCTTCATAACCTTCCAGGCAACCAAAATTCCGGTCCCAATTGTGGTCGCTAAGCGAGGACTACCTGTTTACATTATATGTTTGCTGGGTTTGGGCTTAGCACGTTGTATGAACTAGCAATTCTGTTTTGTAAGATGTGATTTATTCTTCAACTGTTAGTTTCACATTAAGTGTGGACCTGGCCATTCTCATTTGCTCCGCCAACCACAAGCCATGACTTGGTATGACATGTGAACCCAATATATTGCACTCTTCCAAGTAAATCAGAGAGTCCTGACTCCCAGTTGTCTCTTTGCCTTCTGCTGTCTCTAAGTTTCCTAGCCTGTGTTTGCGAGATCCCCGAGAAATACTTCGTTCCCTCCATAATTAGGAAGGGAATCTTCACTTCTCCAGCTAAAAGCACTGGAGGATGGCTGTTGTGGGTCTTCCGTTGTGGTTCCACAACTTCCAGAACACGGCCACACAGCCCGGAAGACCCACAACAGCCATCGAACTCCGGCCATGAAAGCCTTCGACAATACATTGCACTGGAGGATGTTGCTGTACATTTCTTTCCAGTCTCTGAGACCAAGTAATTCTGTAGTCATTACCACATCCAGTATGATAAATGATCCAGGCAACTGAGGCAGGAAGATTACTTTTCTCCAGTAGATATTTAATTGTAAGGAAAGGCAGAGCAGGTCATTAGGATGGGATAGGACAACAGTTCTCTAGCAGAGCACATGCTTCGCGTGTAGGTAAGACTTCTCCCTGAAAATGTGGAGAGCTACAGAGCAGCAGTGACCACCCTGTGGCCCTCAGCCTAATTTAAAAAGCAATCAGTTCATCCCTCTCGGCAGGCTGCTGGACAGGGGAAGAAGTGAGAACAGAAGGTTCGTCCCTGCCAGATGCAATCCACAAAGAAATTATCCACAAAGAAACACAACCTTGACAACCCTGATGCAGATGACACCCACCTAAGTGGATGAATGGTGTCTATGCAGCAGTACGAAAGCCGTCAGAGAGACAGCAGGCAGTTCCCTATATAGGTGTTTCCTTAGGCTCAAAAAGACTAGCCTTTCCCCTTTGCTTTGCTTTGCTTTGCTTTGCTTTGCTTTGCTTTGCTTTGCTTTGCTTTGCTTTGCTTTGCTTTGCTTTGCTTTGCTTCGCTTCGCTTCGCTTCGCTACTTTGCTTCCCTTCCCCCTCCTCCCCTTTCCTTTCCTTTCCTTTCCTTTCCTTTCCTTTCCTTTCCTTTCCTTCCCTTCCCTTCCCTTCCCTTCCCTTCCCTTCCCCCTCCTCCTTTTCCTTTCCTTTCCTTTCCCTCTCCTCTCCTCTCCCCTCCCCTCCCCTTCCCCCTCCTCCTTTCATTTCCTTCCCTTCCCCCTCCTCTCCTCTCCTCTCCTCCCTTCCCTTCCCTTCCCTTCCCTTCCCTTCCCTTCCCTTCCCTTCCCTTCCCTTCCCCCTCCTCCTTTCATTTCCTTCCCTTCCCACTCCTCTCCTCTCCTCTCCTCCCTTCCCTTCCCTTCCCTTCCCTTCCCCCTCCTCCTTTCATTTCCTTCCCTTCCCCCTCCTCTCCTCTCCTCTCCTCTCCTCCCTTCCCTTCCCTTCCCTGAACTATTTTCAGTTGTTCTCCCAATGCCCCTTCCTACAGAATTCAAGAGTCCGTCTGCTCTTACCTTCCGGGGCACAGTCATAGCAATGGGCTCACATTTCCTCTCATGTAGTTTGTAAAATCTAGAAGGAATAAAAACTGATTCAAGGAAGGAGAAAAAGTCTTTGGAAGGGTCTCAAGACAAAAATCCCCAGCCATTATTTTTCCTTGGCCCAAGGAATCTGAGTGATGGAATAACTAGAGTGCCGTGCAACAGACTACAAGAAAGTGTCCGGTTTCTATTCAGCGATGAAGCTTGCAGAGATTTTGTACGGTTGCTATTTGCCAGCCTCACTGGACACCAGCGTTGGGAGGATAAATAGGGTGGGAGACCAGTTCCTACACCTTGACCTCCTTGGAGGAAGGCGGGGAGAAAAACGCACGTTCCCTACCTGGCAATCTCGCACTTGCTGACATCCAGCCCTCGTTTGGGCATCCAGCCCCCTCCTCGCTGCGACTCCTTGGAAGTAAACATGGACAAGTAGTGCACGTAGGGCGCTTCGCCGGTCAGCTCGAAGTAGCGGATGCTGCTGTCACCCTGCAGTGGGATTTGAGGTTTTTAATTTCTCCTTATTGCAAGGACTTCCCACTTGAACCCCCCCCACACACACACACCCGTTTAGCTCATCCGAAGTTTTGCTTCTAGATTAGGCATTACCAGTCTCTTCCCTCCACCCAGGACTCACCTTGCCAGTCAGGTAAACCACATTGGTGTCTGGATCATAGTAAGGCAAGAGCACGCCGCTGCTCGTGTCTAGCTCCTGAAGAGTCAAGGGTTCATCAGGATGTCTCTTTTAAAAAAAAGAAAGAAAATGGGTTCCATTCAGCGGAGTGGAAGGAGGAATTCAAGTAGGAAGAGTTTCAGGTTGCCAAGCCTCATACAGCTGGCAAACCAAAGAAGCAAGATTTCAGAAAGACATTTTTAGTGCTAGTCTGGGATGAAAACCTTGAAAACTGTAAGAGTAAATTCCCAGCCAGACTTCTAGTGAGTTAATTAAGGCGAAATCTCTTTGAAATGCTTGCTTGCTTGCTTCTCACATCCAGGCTACTGTTGCTTCTTCTCACCTAATCTGCACTCCTTCCCCATTTCCTTCCCCGTTTCTTGCCGGTGCTTACAGGTTAGGCATAGTTCTAACTTCAGAAGTATAATGTTCTTACGAAACATACTTGTGGGTTTCCCTGGTCTAAAGAACAACTGAGAAAGCCAGTTTGGTGCAGTGGTTAAGGCACCAGGCTAGAAACCGGAAGACCGTGAGTTCTGGTCCCACGTTAGGCACGAAGCCAGCTGGGTGACCTTGGGCCAGTCACTCTCTCTCAGCCCTAGGAAGAAGGCGGCAAGGGCAAACCCCTTCTGAAATCTTGCCAAGAAAACTGCAGGGACTTGTCTAGGGAGTCACCAGGAGTCAACACTGACTTGAAGGCACCAAAAAAAACCAACTATCCAGACTGCTGAGCAAGAATCTGACTTTGCTCTTCTCTCTTTGCAGAACTTCAGGAAAGTCTCTTTGCAACCTTAAACCCTGTCCCTCCATCAATAACAGGGCATAATAACTGACCTGCTTTACAGGGCTGTTGTTAAGGACTGTGGTAAGTGAAGTATGTTAAGCACACAAAATCCTATACAAAATACGGAATTGAAGTAGAGTCCCTGCAACATCAGGGTCAATTTCCTCTTGCAATGCCCTTGTATATACTTTGTATTCTTCAGGAAGTTTGTTTTGAAAGAATTACAATATATACAAGGGAGAGATTTTTGGTGTTGAAACTGGCCTTCCTGAAACCTTCTTCTCCAACATAAGGCTTTGGCAATATCCATGCCCTCATTTTTTATTCAGTGGCCTTATTTGGAGGGTAGGGTTTTTTTTAAATTTTTATCCTGCCTTTATTATTTTTTTATAAATAACTCAAGGCGGCAAACACACCTAATACTCCTTCCTCCTATTTTCCCCACAACAACCACCCTGTGAGGTGAGTTGGGCTGAGAGGGAGGGACCGGCCCAAGGTCACCCAGCCGGCTTTCATGCCTAAGGCGGGACTAGAACTCTCAGTCTCCTGGTTTGCCATTGGCTCCTTCCTAGGCCTGAGAAAAAGAGACTGGCCCAAGGTCACCCAGCCGGCTTTCATGCCTAAGGCGGGACTAGAACTCTCAGTCTCCTGGTTTGCCATTGGCTCCTTCCAAGGGCTGAGAGAGAGGGACTGGCCCCAGGTCACCCAGCCGGCTTTCATGCCTAAGGCGGGACTAGAACTCTCAGTCTCCTGGTTTGCCATTGGCTCCTTCCAAGGGCTGAGAGACAGGGATTGGCCCAAGGTCACCCAGCCGGCTTTCATGCCTGAGGCGGGACTAGAACTCTCGGTCTCCTGGTTTCTAGCCCGTTGCCTTAACCACTAGACCAAACTGGCTCTTAACAGCTGCCCCCTGTTCGGCACTATGGAAGAAGTTGCCCTGATCATGCCAAAACACCACGCGTGAAGGTGTCCTCCGCTCTTTCTTCTCACCAGATCCCACAGTGCCACCTGTCGCTCACTCATGCGGCTGAAACCCGTTGTAAAAAGCTTCCCGTCGTTCACAGTCACAGCCCGGACAGGACGAGACCCCTCGTGTGCACGTGGCAATTCCTGTGGGCGAGACAGTGAGACAAATGAGGCCTGCAAGAGTAGTGGGAATGTTAGCCACATCTGAACGACCCAGGTCTCTCCCACTTCTTGACCGTGAGAAGTCATCCCGTTTCGTTGGCTCGTCCCTCCAGGCTTCTATCCCACCACAACAAAATCTCTCATTTGCCAAAACTAATGTGGAGGGGGGCAGCATTTCTCCATGATTATTCAATCTGGAAGACATTAGGATGGCCACTAGTGGAAATGGCCTTCAAAAGCAGGAGTTAAGGTAATGAGAAATATGTCTGTCAGGGATAATTTACCAAGGCAAGTATGAAATACAGGTAGTCCTCACTTAACAACCATTTGTTTAGTGACGGTTCAGACTTACAACGGTGTTGAAAAAAATGACCTAAGACCGCTTCTCACACTTACGATTCTCGCAGCGTCCCCACAGTCACGTGATCACGATTTGGGCACTTGGCAACTGGTTCGCGTTTATGACCGTTGCAGTGTCCCATGGTCATGTGATCGCCATTTTCGACCTTTCCAGCCAGCTTCTGGCAAGCAAAATCAATGGGGAACCACGTAATTTGCTTAACGACCACGTGGTTCTCTTAACCCCGACGGTGATTCGCTTAACGAACGGTCGTAAAATTGGGTCGGATTTGCTTAATGACCACTTCGCTTAGCAACCAAAATTCTGGTCCCAATTGTGGTTGTTAAGCGAGGACTACCTGTAGAAAAACATATTGTGGGACAGAGTGCTTCTGTGAAGGCTTTCGCATAAACCATTCCAAACTCAATCTCTGTCCCACCAAGTTTTCAGACTTTGCATCAGTCAATTAGCATCCTGTGACAACTCAGCCTGTTCAATCCTCCCTAGGTTGCTATGGGGCTGCCTCTCTTTTTTTCTCTGCAGATGTTCTTGCACTCCTGCAAACACTGAGATTTTCTCATGAATGGAACTGCTTGGGTTACATGAGGACCAAAAGACTGAGATCACGGTGGGGATAAATGCTAGCAAGCAAGCCTCCAGGTTCAACGGCGGCATGCTTTTGATTTTGCAGGTACAAAAATCAAGGAATAAGTGATGGCAATGTTTCTGCAACCTCGCGACTCTATGTTCTGAAACATGAACCACGGAATTAGCTCGTGGCTGGAAACGTGGGCTCTCCGTGTTGCTGGTCTTCAACACCTATTAGCCCCCGCCCACACAGCCCGTGGTAAGCAACCCTGGAAGAACAGCAGGCACTCCACTTGGGGGACCAGCTAGACGAGCTAACTCAGGCAATGATTGATCTAACTTGCATCCTGATCAAAGATTAGCCCCTTCTGGATCTGCCAGTTTTAGACGTCCCAGAGTGTGAAACGTCTTCCTACATTTGCAGTGGTGCCCCACGACCGGGGGTCAAAAAGCCGCACACGCTTATCCCGGCAGGCCGTGCAGAGCAAAGAGCCGTCCTGGTTCCAAGCCGCGCTGTAGACGACATCCGGATGCAGCTCGTCCAGGGAAAGGGCCGCCTGTCCAACACTCACATCCCAGACTTTCAAGACATTGTCGCAGCCTATAGCAGATGGGAAGGAGACAAGACTGTAAATAGGAAGGCGGCAGATTGCAGCCATAGGCCCCGCTTTGGACCTGGTCTCCCTTACCTGCACTCAGCAGGAGGTTCTGGGCTGTTGGGTGCCATGCAACAATCCCCACCCTCTTGGAATGGCCTTCAAGAGTCACCAAAGGTTCATTCAAGGATCTTGTAAGGCCAGATTCAGGCACTGACCAGACCTGAAAACACGCAAGGCAAGAAGTAAGGGAGGATGTCAGAGAACTGGAGAGAAAAGATGTCCCTTCACCTCGCCAGAAACGTTTTTTTGTCTCATCTGCCTGCCCTTCCTCAGTGGCCAAGTCCAAAAAGCAACCCAGACAAGAGCGGGCCTCTCTGTAATATTTTGGAGATGGTCTAGGTCAATGCCTTGAAATGTTGCAGAGAACAGATTGCTTGCAAGGGACTCTGGAGCACGTGAGGCAGGCTGAGAGGCCTATTGCTTGGAGATGGTGTAAGATCCTCAGGTAACCTTGCTTGTCCACCGTCTGAATTCCCCATTTGGGCAAAGTTTCCCTTCACTTGATACTTCTTTAAGCGTCCTTGTTTATATGGCATTCATTCCTCCCACCATTCGCTGCTCCTTTTCTCTCTTTGCCCGCTCTGATTCCTTCCCTTTATCTCCCATCCCTCTGCCAGAATGGGATGTTCAGCTCATCACTTCTGTTTCCCCCCCCTTTCTGTTCATCTCTGACTTCATCACTGAGAGAAAACAGTTCCACTAAGAGCCGTTATCTACCAGTTGTAGATCTCAGAGGGGGTGGGTTTATTATGGGGAACTACTACTGAAAGAAACAAGATGGCAGGCTGGATCAGGGCTAACTCACTCAGTGCTCTCCAGATGCACTGGACCACAACTCAAATAAGCCCCTGTCAAAAAGCTGGTGGTCGGGATGGTAAGAGTTTAGTCCCAAACCCTAGAGAGATCTGGAGAGCCTACTGCTACTTTTAGAAAATCTATGTGTGTGAGATGTTCTTGTAAGCAACATGGCAAGGTTGTGACCAGTGACGTCCACAAGAACTAAGATAAGGTGCCTCTGGCTTTGCTGTGTTCAGGCAAACTGCTCAGTGGTGCCCTCCAGATCAGCCTTGAACCCAGTCCTTTCCCTCTCCTCCTCCCTTTTATTTATCCGACCACTCACCATAACAGTGCAGTCCTCAGATCCACTGGCAATAATATGGTCATTGTGGGGGCACCACTCTATATCTAGCACAGGAGCTGTGTGCCCTGAGATCACAGGGTGGGCCTTATCCAGGCGACCAGTCTGCAAAAGTAGGGCGAGAGAAACAATTAAGGTGGTTCTGATGCATCAAGATTTCCATTATTTCAAAAGGCAAGTCTTATTTTTTAGCGTTTATACTCTGCTTCGCTGTATTCCATGAAACAGACATTCCACTTCTAGAACGTGGCCCATGAGAAGCCACAGGATGCAAACCAGCAGACACAGTTACTCCTGGGCTCATTATATCAGTGTAGGTGATCGGGTACAGCAAGTGACAGGCTGCCCAGATGCATTCCCCCAACCTCCTTGTGACCAACATCTAGAACTGGAAGAATGCCTTCAGAGTTTCAAGACCTGTCCTCCTGCCCCTAGCGCCTTAATCTCCACTGCCTTTACCAGAAACAGATGGTAGATAGAAAGGGTAGCTTCATACAACACCCCAAACCTGGGTTTATAAAACAAAACACAGAGAGGCATCAGTCAGATCAATCAATTGATCCTGAAGCAGGGCTGGCTTCAGAATTTGAGGGGCCCTTGGTCACGTCGTCTTTTTGCTAAGGTCAGCACTGAATTGTCTCACTAAGGCAGAGCTTTCCAAACTGTGTGTCGTGACACGTTAGTGTGTCGGCTGCAGTGTCTGGGTGTGTCACGGCTGCTGCTGCTGCCTCCGAGCCCTGCCAGGATTCCACGCAGGTCCTAGTGCCTGCCTTGTGCCCTGCTGTAAGAGTGTGTCGTGAAATGATGCATGTCTAAAAAGTGTGTCACCAACATGAAAAGTTTGGAAAGCTCTGCACTAAGGTATACATTTGGAGAGGGCAGGCGAATGGAAAAGTCAGAGAGAGAAGGGGGCCCAGGGGCTAGAGGGAGCCCCTTACTAGGGAGGGAACCTGGCAGGGGCCTAACCATGCTGCTGCCCAAGAACTCATTATTAGGGACAGAAATTCTCATAAAATGCTAAGAGTTAAAATAGAAGAAATCTGTGCAGCAAACCAATTGCCAGGCCAAATTTTTAGCATCCATAGCTACTAGGCATCTGGATTTTTGCACCCCTCCTCCTTTACTTCCAGTTATAACTGCCAAGATCTTTCCATCTCTTTCTTAATTTCTTTCCCGCCCACCCCCCTTTCCTTCCTTAATTAGCTCTTTCGCAGGCACGTGTTTATAGATCCTTCTTTCCACAGCACCATCTAACCCACCCCCTTCCCAGAATCCCACATCCTTCTGCATCCAGGCAAAATAACTGTAGGATTGCCAGATTTCCAGCCAGGCACTGCTTCTGTGCCGTTAACAATAGCTGGATCCACAGACATTACTGTGGCCCCTATTTTTATCTATTCAGTTTATACAACACTTCTTAACATGCTGAATCATATTCATAGCAGATCACAACTTTTCACTTGTGAAAATGTTCTCTTGCTAAGATCAATCTCTGTTAAGAGCACTGGAAACAGGCCTCACTGCAAGGGGGGAGTGTATTTTTGTTAAAGTTTGCTTTGACTCCTTTTTTAATCAGTTGGCAAAGCCTTAAGGACCTGGGGCAACAGACTTGAGGATCTTGCAACCATCTGCTATCCTTTCAGCGATTCCAGTGATTCCCACAATTTGAACTTTAGATTTCCATTCCCCCCCTTCCCTCTTTTCCTGTGACCATCCCATCCATCCCCTCCAGGAGGCAAGAATTGATCAGGCTGGATTTCATGAAGAACATTAGGCCAGTGGGTTGAATCTATTGCTACTTATCCAAATGGGAAAAGGAACTAAGATCTTATGGCCACAGGCCTGGTTCACATGGTGTCTGTCTCCTACATCATCCTCCTCCTCTCCTTTCCCCCGCTGTTCTTTGCTTGCTTCCTAATGGTGTGAATCCTCTCCATGTCATGCTGGAGTCATGAGATACATCCTTGGGGCAAGCACAAGATCCTCACCAAGGAAGTCTGGAAAAGCGGTCCACTATCTTGACCCACATCTAAAATTTGATTTTGAAAGGGGAAAAATGTAGCGGCCAGAGTAATCCATAACAACAGTAGACATCAAATTTTGGGCAAATTTCATAGAGCTATTGTGGCCTCACACTGAGATGCTTAAAACATACAACCAGGCACATGGGAAAGAGAAATTCCGAGCTGCAGAAAGCAGGAGGGGAGATCGATCATCTGCTACAGCATATAAAGCTTAGGTTGACAGTCAGAGAGGATGGGAGACTTTGAGGAACCAACTTGCAAGCTTCCATTTTTGAATGGGTTGGACCACAGGGATGAGAACCAGGACTGCTGGGTTTGGGGAAACAGCCATTGAGGAAATGGAGTTCAATGCGAAACTAGAAGCACGAAGAAGCACAGAGGAGAACTTTATTGCCAACTGATGTCGGTTCTTTTTCCTCCTGCTGCACCAAAAGCCACTTCCTCTTCTTCTTCTTTTTTTTTTCCATCTTATTTCCGCAACAGGTCCTAACCATTTAAGGTAAAAAAAAATCAGCAGTTCCACCAATCCCTGCCCCCTTCTTGCACACTCTGCAAGTCCCCAGAAAACCACAAAAAAGCAGAGGACGGGCAGGGCAGAAGTTAGATTTGCAGCTTTCTATGGGATTCCCTGGCAAGACATTGCACCAAGTGCTGCTGGGAAGAAGGCCTAGATAAACAGGGGAAGTTTTCAAAGCTGTCTGAAGGGTGGTTGTGAAGAGGGGGAGCGTACCTTGGACAAGGGCAGGACCAGGAAGGCTCCTCCACCACTGGCCTCCACAACGATGGCCAAGAATTGGGGGTTGACGGAGCAAAAATTCCCGTCCCATGTCATCTGGGAAACGCGGATGTCGTCGTAACACTGGTCAGCCTTCACCGGTTGTCCGTAGACATGACGGAACTTACTGGACCTCACAACTTTACGGCTCATGGTTCCTGCAAAACAGCAGCCCCCGAGTAACCCCACAGTGTCGTCGTCATCGGGAGCATGCAACCGCCACCACCACAATTCCCTTATCGAAGCCTTGACCCCGTGTGAGTCCATGAAGGCCCTTAGTCCCAACTCGCCACCTGCCAGCCACGCCAACGCCTCTGCGCCTCAGCCCGGCACCAACCCCACGCTGAAGAGCCATCTGGGATGGAGAAGATCTGATTATGGCGGCAGCTTCTACGGTATCTGCCGAAGTCATGCAGCTGCAAAAGATCATCGTGCAAACCAACCCCCTGCCCAAGTAGACTCCTCCATGACATAAACCTCTTCCAACAGAATCAAAGAGCTCACGCAGAATACAGTGACTCTAAGGAACTGCTGCGTTCCTCAAGTCCTAAGCAGACCGACCACCCCAAAGATCCTGCAAGGTGAGTATGCAGCCCAGCCCAATGCCAGTTTATTCACAGATTAGCTCCACCAGACCTCAGCATTATAAATAACAAAGGTGTAACCCTTCCATCTGCACATTTTCTTCAAGGGAGCTCAGGGTATTGTCCATGGGATGCTTTTTATTATTCTCACCACCACCCCGTGAAGTAGACTGGCTTGAGGAATAAAAATGTCCAAAGGGCCGGCTAGTTTGCTTCACAGCTGGGGAAAATGACTGCAGATTTCTCTGGCCAAACCCAGTGCTTCGTTTCACCTCTCTCTGAGGTCTTCCACGTGCTGGACTACAACCCCCATCGTTCCCAGCAAGAAGAGCCGGGCATCGGGTGGGAGAAAGCTACTCTCTTTATCATGACATCTAAATGAAATAATGAAACAGCATCCACTTCCAAGGCTGCTAGCTGATGTGGGCGGGAAAGAAAATGCATTCCCAATTCTAAATAGGTCGGGAGTGCAAATGAAATCATAGGAGGGGGGCGTCTGTTCTCCAAGCTCTCAAACAGAAGCATGTCCCCCTGCGACCTACCTCACAGGGTTCTGGGCTTTGCCCATCGAAGTTCTAAAGCCAGGATAAAATCAGTCTTCTCACATCCCGTAGCTCTGTCAGCAACAGCCCCATCCTCGAAGCAGAGGCACACCCCGATCCCCTTTTGGTCACCCCCAATCCTGAGCACTCACCTGCAGCTTCCGCAGCCGATGTACCACACAATGCATTAGGGATGGAGCGCTCAGGCTTTTTAAAAGCCATCGCCCAGGAACAGCACTGGGAGGGCTATCTCTTAAAGGGCCAGCGTACCGAAAGCTCCCAACCTCCGCTTGTCATAAATACTTTTTCTCACTTCCCCTCCTCCTCCTCCTCCCCATTTCTTTAGCATCCTTAACATATGCATTTTTCAACCTTACTGTGATCTAGAATTGCTGCCTTATTTGCACAAAATGCAGGCATGCAAGATCCCAAAGCAGAGGAGAGATGACCCCCGTTAAAAGAATTGTGTGCAGGTTCATTTGGACAGTTCCAAACTGCACCGGTCTCTTCATTCCTGCCTGAAGAAGAGCCCCGCGCAGCCCAGAGGCTTTCTACCTAGGTACCGTAAAACCTTATGGTCCCAAAAGGTGTCCTGCCTTACTTCTGCAAAAATCGTAGCCTGAAGCACCGCTTCAAATATTTGCCTCCTTTCCTCCCTGAGAAGCAGGGCCATGCCGTCAGTTCCAGAAAATGGGTAAACGGTGGTGGTAGCAGCTGCAGAACTAATGCTCCTAAAGAAGCATTAAACAGCACCCACAAAAAAGACATTTTAGCCCTGATATCTGTGAAGTTATCTCAGCGTCGTGCTCTCATTCAGGTGAATGGGGTGGCCCCAAAATATCACCCGGTTGAAGTTGGAGGCTTGACCAAAGATTGTTAACCTTTCTCTACTGGCTACCGATATTCCCAACTACTGGGGAGAATGCAACTGAAATCATGGATGCTTGCATACGAGTGGTTCAACACCAATGGATGTACTTTCTCAGTAAACGTGTGCGGCTTGCTACGTATTCTGCAGAAAAGAAGGGTTAAGCCTCAAAGTGGGGGGCTGCCAAAGCGTGTGTCTGCTGTTTGCTGCAAAATAATTTTGCTTGCACAGGTTTAACTATTATATAGATCAAACCAGGGTCCCCCTTCTTTTGATTTGCTGGTCACATTTGAAATTCTGGCAGCATGCTGTAACACTCACACACCTTGGCTGTCGCAACGGCCAATCACACACAAAACAGTGACCAGAAGGCCCACTAGCGAAGTTGTTCCGCACCAACCCCTCCGTAGGGTGTTCTCTTCCACCTCAGCTTTATCCTGCCATTTTTCTGGGCAAGCGAGCACTTTTCCAAACAAACACTAGGACAGAGCTTTCCAAACTTTTCATGTTGGTGACACACTTTTTAGACATACATCATTTTACAACACACTCTTACAGCAGGGCACAAGGCAGGCACTAGGACATGTGCGGAATCACAGCAGGTTTGGAGGCAGCAAGGCACAAGGCAGGCACCAGGACCTGAGCGGAATCCTGGCAGGGCTCGAGGCAGCAGCAGCCGCGACACACCCAGACACTGCAGCCAACACACTAACGTGTCCCGACACACAGTTTGGAAAGCTCTGCACTAGGATAACCCCCCCTATATTTTTACTTTCCAAGGAAGAAGTTCGAAAGCCAATTATTTCACATATAACTCGAACTACAGTTTTCACCTAGCTTCTTTGATTTTGCGTGTCTTACTTAGAGAGGATTATTCATTTATGCTAATATGCTGCTCAGGAATCTACCGATTGCTGCTCCCAAAGTTATCTTGGGTTCCTGAATTAATAACAGTACAAGAAATCCCATCAAGCCGAAACACCCACATTAAAACAGAAACATTTCAGCAATAACATGTTATTATTTATTAAACGTGTATGCCACCCAACTCTCAAAAACACTAGGCAGCTCACAATGATCAAAACGAAGAAATTAGAATAAAACCAATAAAAGGAAGATAAAAGATGGCAACGACGACAAACCAGATGGAATAAAGCAAGGGGTCTCGCTCTCCCTTGCCAAAGGCCTGGGTGAAGACCCGGGTCTTTACGGCTCTTCTAAAAACAGCAGAGGGGGGGCCATTTGGATCTTGGGGGAACCTCATTCCAGAGGGCAGGTGCTGCTCCAGAGGAGGTGTGCTCTTGGGACCCTGATAGTTATTGTTTAACAGAAGGAACCCAGAACACACCAACCCTGCCAAATCCGGTCAGCTGGGCAGATGCTATGGGAGACAGGCGGGTCCTTCAAGTAACCAGGCCCTATGTCATGTAGGGCTTTATAAGTAAAAACCAGCGCCTTGAATCGCACCTGGAAGCAAACCGGCAACCAGTGCAGCTCACGAAGCAGAGGTGTTATATGGGCACACTGAGGCATCCCCATCACTGTTCGCACCGCTGCATTCTGGACCAGTTGAAGCTTCCTGGTGGTCTTCAAGGGCAGCCCCATGTAGAACGTGTTGTAGTAGTCAAGCCATGAGGTGACTAGTGCATGAGTGACTGTCTGGGTATAGAGGAAACCCACCATCTTCAAAAGAGGCTAAATTATTCCTAATTAATTACAGTAATAAAGGCCTGGGAGATTTTTTTTTAATCTGTTCAATTGTGTCCGATTCTCAGAGACTGCCTGTACAAGTCCCTGCAGTTTTCTTGGCAAGGTTTTTCCAGAAGTGGTTTGCCATTGCCTGCTTCCTAGGGCTGAGAGAGATTGGCCCAAGGTCACCCAGCTGGCTTTCTGCCTAAGGCTAGGGCTAGAACTCACGGTCTCCTGGTTTCTAGCCTGATGCCTTAACCCAGGGCTTTCCAAAGTTTTCCCGTGGCGACACACCAACCGCCGTTGGTGTGTTGCCGCGGGAAAACCCAGAAGTGCCGCCGTTGCGGCAGCGCGCAAAAACCCGGAAGCGCTGCTGCCGCTTTCGGATTTTTACGCGCCGCCGTTGGTGTGTCGCCGCGGGAAAACCTGGAAGCGCTGCTGCTGATCAGCGCTTCCGGGTTGTGTGGCGACACACTTTTGTGTCGCGACACACAGTTTGGAAAGCTCTGCCTTAACCGCTAAACCAAACTGGCTCTCTAATAAAGGCCTGGGAGATTATGATGTTATTATTACTTCTACCACTACTACTTTCCTGGCATTAAGAAAGCATGAAGGCTGGGTTCCCACAAAACACTTAAGCTCATTCTTAATTAACCTATTTTCTGAATTTGCAGAATATAGTGAAACGTAAACTAAACAAACAAGCTATATGCCACAACATTCCATCAAACTTAACATATATAGAAATAAATAGCCCCTAGATCAGAGCTTTCCAAACTGTGTGTTGCGACACAAAAGTGTGTCGCCACACACAGTCTGGTGTGTCGCCACACAACCCGGAAGCGCTGATCATCATCAGCGCTTCCGGGTTTTCCCGCGGCGACACACCTATGGCGGCGCGCAAAAACCCGAAAGCGGCAGCAGCGCTTCCGGGTTTTTGCGCGCTGCCGCAATGGTGGCACTTCCAGGTTTTCCCGCGGCGACACACCAACAGCGGTTGGTGTGTCACCGCGGGAAAACTTTGGAAAGCCCTGCCCTAGATGTTTAACATGTTTAAGTATTGCACAAAAAGGAGTTCTAGGTTGGGTTCACTACAGAACACATTTTCAATAATGAGCAGCCACTTCTGACCTATATTTCCTCGTTTTTAATGTTCTAGCCATCTTCTCTATGTCAGACTGTGGGGAGAATCGAAGAAATGTGTTGGTGAAGATTTTAAAGGACAGGTCATTGGAGGATCACCTTTTATTTATTAACGTCTAAGATGGGGGGGGGTGGCCAGTGACATCATCAGAGTGGGCAGGGCTCACCTTTTCAACCTGATTTTATATGGTTGTGGGGAAGTCTTAAAGGCTAAATAGGAGTGAAGTTGTACAGAGGCTTAGTGCATGCATTTCGACTCTTTCTCTTCACAAAACTAAAATTGCAGGAGTGAAAGGATTTGCTGTCATATTTTGAGCTGCAAAAACAGGGCAGGCGGGGGAAGAATGCAGTCCATGGGTTGATCACTTTGACCTACAAGAAGAGGCAGGACTGAGATACTAAACCAGAAAGAGCTTTGCAGGTCATAAACAGCATTCAGAATATAGCCCAGGAACATCAGGAACCATTGAAGGCACTGAAGTACAGTAATAGGAAAATGTTTGTAAAGTGAAAATGAATATCCAGAGCACCTGGATATTACCTGCAAAGGAAATTTAAGCAGCACAATTGCTGACACTATTAGTGGGGGAACTGGCAACTTAAGGAACCTCAGATAGAACCCAAGATTTTAGGGTGGAAGACAAAACAGTTTTCCTGAGCCTGGGAATAAAGTTCCAGGGTTGAACAATACCTGAGTCATCTCCATCTTTCCTGGCACCAGATTCAGATTGCCAAGGGGAATATCTTCCTTTATTTCTTTAAGCACAGCCTTGAAATAGAGGAACACAGTTAGGCAATCATTCCAGATGAGTCACCTTCTTAAGTCTTTGGCAGCACAAACCACAGACAGACTTTATAGTATTTGAAAACTGCAAGTACAATAGTTGCAATCCAGTAGACATTTGCTGGGAAGTCTTATTTAGGAGAAGAAAGACAGAAAGCTGTGTGTTTAATATTGGGGAACCCTTTCACCAACACATATCACATCAAGACAATCGTTGCCTTCTGTGTGACATCTGGATTCCACTTTTCTGCTAAGCAATCATGGGAGTGATGAGGAGTAGAGAGAGAAATAAAAAACCATTTTAAATTCAATTATGGTTGTATTATATTCTACTGTATTTCAAGTCGTTCTATCAAAGTGAAAAACATTTGTCTTTGGAATCAGTTTGAATGAAGAACACTCCTAGCACTACAGATATTAAAATTAATTTAATACATTGAAGTTAGAAGGACTTCATTATGTGGGTGTCAAATGCTCCAGATAGGACTTCATTATCACCACCTTGTATGAAATTAAACTTATTTTTATGCATTTAAACTTTATCTTAAAAAGTCCCAACACATTGCATTTAACAGGCTTTCTATCCACTGTTCACAACAGCTCACATCAACAGAGACTAAAACTTTTTTATTATCCTGTATTTCTTTATTTCAATGACCTCAAGGTAGGATACATGCTGTACACACTCATCTCCCTTCATTCTTACAACAATCCTGGAAAATTAAGGGAGAATGACTAGTGCTCCACAGTACATTAAGCCAAAGGTACACAACTTTTTTTAGGCCAAGGACCATATAAGGACATCAATGGTGTGCCAGAAGCTGCACACCCAAACATCGGTAGGACCAGGTCAAAAATTAAATTTGATTAACTTTAACTTACACTTAAATGTAATTACATTTAATGTAATTAAATGTAATTACAAGTAAAATAGCTGAATATAGTTATTAACTATTTCTCTCAATGGCTATGATCATTTTCTTTCTATGGTAGCAAATTTTGGTGGGGCTTTGAGGGCCACCACTCAAGGGTTTGGGGAGTTGCCTGCAGCTCAGATTATGCACTGTTATGCTAAACAATGGTGGTTTAATCAAGGTTTATTGGGTAAATCACAATTGATTGGTTTCACACATGCAAAGTCATTAAGCCATGTTTTATAAGCTACAGAAGCTGGCTTTACACAATACACTAAATTAAACCAAACTCTCACACAGCACTTTCACACAACGTGTGAACCCAGCCAGTAACTAGATCTAGATTACCCCATAGATTGTATGGCTAAGTATAGATGTTAAGCCGAACCCCTCCCACGGCTTCTGAGCTAAACTGGTCTTTACAGAGGAATTTTGGCCTGGTTGATCCTCTTAGACAATTTTGACTCAGCCTGGAAAAAGGCACAGAACTAACTCTCAAGCAACTTGGCCTCTCCGTTTATTTTCTAATTTAATTAGGGCCTGAGGGAGGCAATGCAGAACCGAGACAGTGTGTTTTTGATGTCGACCTTGGTGTTCATTGAGCACTCTCCTCACTTCCTATGGGGATGGCCTGGGTGGAAGACCACTTATCCCAGCTAATTACTTAATGAACATCTTGAGGGTGCCACATCTAAGAGCTTTCTCTCTGATGAGATTTAATCCTTACCATCTTTACCAACAGAGAGGAGATACAATAATACCACAGCACAAAGCTAATCAACTGGGAGATACCGAGTCTGTTTTATTTTACTGCACTGCCGTGCAGCCTTGAGAACACACCAACACATGTAAAACTGATCAGGTAAGAAAGCTCCTCTTTTTCTGGCTGATGTTTCTTTTAGTATCTAGGAAGGTAGCCAAATTCTGTGCAATTGCTATTATAATATAATATTATATATATTATAATAACCAGGAAATTAACAGTTTAGCTTTCTCACCTGCTAGATATTGAATGTCCTGTATGTTTTATTTTCCCCAGGCCATGCTCGGAAGGTGGAAGAAAAGAGAATGGAGTCAGCAAGGTGGATGGACTGTTACAGTGGTGATGGGTGCACCGTTGAAAGACCTGAAGGACCAAGTTTGGGAAAGATCATCCTGGAGAAAATCATTCAGTTGCTAAGAGTCAAAACTGACTTGATGGCACATAATCAATGATTAAGATCAATTATCTTTTAACTTTAGACACCTCCCATTATTATACATTATATATTAGATCAGAGCTTTCCAAACTTTTCATGTTGGTGACACACTTTTTAGACATGTATCATTTCATGACACACTCTTACAGCAGGGCATCATTTCGCAACACACTCTTACAGCAGGGCACAAGGCAGGCACTAGGACCTGCGTGGAATCACAGCAGGTTTGGAGGCAGCAAGGCACAAGGCAGGCACTAGGACCTGCATGGAATCACAGCAGGTTTGGAGGCAGCAAGGCACAAGGCAGGCACTAGGACTAGGACCTGCGTGGAATCCTGGCAGGGCTTGGAGGCAGCAGCAGCCACGACACACCCAGACATTGCAGCCGATACACTAACGTGTCCCGACACAGAGTTTGGAAAGCTCTGTATTAGATGCACATTTGTATCTTATTTTATTGTTGCTTTGTTTTACTTTACTTTTACTTCCTTGTATTACCTTATCTTTGGAATCTGAATTTTTCTAGTCTCTGACTTACATAAAGTCATCCAAACTTCAGGCCAGATCCTTGTCCAGAATTACCCTGCCTCTCCTATTTTCTGCATCTGATCCTTTCACCAAATCTGAGTGTCAGGGCTGTGTACAATTGGATTAAATCAAAATACAGTAAAACATTAGAATAATACATCAGCTACAAAGTTAAAGTAACAGATGGAAACTGCCTGGGAAAAAAATTTTTCTACTGGAGAGATTCTGAGGTAGACATCTCCCAATCCTTCTTGAGTGAAGGAATTCCATAACTGGGGTGTCCTCACTGAAAAAGCCCTCTTCCTTGCAATAATGATCCTCTGAAATCAGAGTAAAATACGTATAGGCTGGTTGGATTACTGTACTATTTTCCTGTTCAAGTACACCCAGACTTGACCAGGGCTGGAACACTGAGGAGAGAAAAGTCAAGTGTAATACACATTGACATACACATACACATTTCACACATTTAATCACAGATTCATCAACTAAAACAACTTGCTGGATTCTAGGCTTGCATTTTGTTAACAATAACTTCATGTTTACAAAACTTTTGCTGCAAGCCGAGTCCAACAACCAAGTCTCTGGAGATTGCTTACGTACAGCAGTCGGCAGAGTAGAAAACTTGGATTCGTTGTTTAGCTAGCTTCCCCTCCTTTCGTCGATCAGGCTTCTTTTACACTGGCACCATCCGCTGGACGATACGGCAGGGGACAGCCATCCAGTGAATGCTGAGAAGAATCACACCGAACAGCAAATGCAGATCTCATTGCAGCAGGAATGCTATGCTTGAAATTCTCAGGAACAACAACAACAGATGGCTTACACTGCAGCTCCTCGAGGTCACGAGCCTGTTGCATCTCCTGGAGCCGGTTTGTAAGATAATCCACAGTAATATCACAGGAATGTAACGTCTGTGTCTTCTCGACCAGCACAACAAAACTGCTGTCCAAGCTTGACAATATCATGCATGATTTCTGATATTCCAGCAAAAACATGCCTTGTTCCTCAAGTGCAGTAAACAAAGTCTTGAGTTTACGAAGGTGGGTCATCACATTCTCACCCGGCTGCAGCTTCAAATTATAAAGCTGTCTTGACAATCCAACAAGGGCAACAGAATTTTGCCTTGAATTAAAGGCTCTATGAACTTTCCAGCACTTATGAGCAGTCTTTAAGTATCTGATATAATTCAGTTCAGAGGATTTAAGTCCCAAAACCAAAATGCTATAAGCACGGTCCAAACACACTTGCACTTCTTCAGAGGGATCCTCTGGAGGTGGGTTTGCCACATATTTCCACAATCCTTCTTTTAAAAAGAATGATTTAATCTCCACACACCAGGTCAGATATGTCGATGAAGGTTCTCAGTCATCCAGGTGGAATTGTCTGTAGCTTGAATCATGTCAACTGGATTTCTATTTTCTCAGTGGAAACGTTTTGCTCCTTATCCAAAAATAGAAATCCAGTTGACATGATTCAAGCTACAGACCAGGTCAGATAGTTTGTGCCATCCAAACGCGTAAATGGCAAACAAACCGGACCCTGTACAGCCATTGCTGACCACTCAAAGAAAAACACATTTACTCTGAAATCAGCCTCTAAAAACAAACAACCTTTTACAGCCAGAACAAACGCAGCAAAGAAAACGTAATTTTCTCTCTGGGCCCATAACCTGTTGGATAAATGCTGGCTTATAGGGAGGAAGCTAGAGAAGAGTAAACAGACACAGAGTGCAGCTTGTAAAAGCTATAAAATCTTTACTATAGATAAAAGCAAAGTTGTACATACAGTTACAACATTGCAGAAGTAAAAAACAGCATACAAGCAGTGTACACAATCTTCTGTGTTGCTTCCACTGATAGGCATTTAAGGAGCACAAAACCTTGGCAACAATCCCATAGCCAGGTATAGCTACACACTTCTCAGTCCTCAGGAGCAGAACACATGGCTACTAGACGAGCAGGAGTCAAGAAGCAAAGGAACCATAGTTCACAGCCAAGATATACACTTACCAATTTTCTGATTGGCTGAAACTTAGGTGTGAAAACACCAAGCACAAAGCATATAACATTGCACATAGTATAACCTGCCATAAGGTGGAAGTGCTGCATCTAAGCAAGCATGCTGTCTCCCCCCTCCCGACTTTCCCAGGACAAGCTTCCCAGGAAGCATCAGGGGCTAGACATAACTAATGTATCACGTGATACCCTCACTGGCCACCTGGCTTCATATCTATGAAAGATACGAAGAAAGCCATTCAAAGCTATGAGAAAGCTTTGGTTTATGCAGAAATCGATTTGCCATTTCCCATGAGAAATCTGACATTTCCACCACAATCTGCCCTTAAAGATGACTCATAACCATCCATTTGGGTAGAATATGGTGGCTAGGTTTTTGATTAGCGTATCTTGATTCATGCATGTTATGGCTATTCATCAAAAAACTGAATTGGCTGCTGTCTGGATTTTACCCCAACCCCAAATACTAGTGCTTCCTTTTAAATAACTTGGAGTCCAAGTACCCAAAGGAGATACATCCTTAAAACCTAAAGTTTTAGGTCCTGCACTCTGATAACTATTTAGAATCAGATTAGTGATGGCCCAGTTACTATTGTTTTTTTAGTCCTTAGTTAATGTAAAAACAACCACAACCAGTTTCTGATGGTGTAAATGTTCATGGAGTACATCAGTTATGAATAATGTATACTTCTAGACTGATAAGAAAAACATACTGTAGTTTTAAATTACACAGATATAAACAATACATTTGATGTTTTCAGGAGAGCTACATTGGGAAAATATTTTTTCAGAGTGAGACAAAGTAATTCATTAAGGCAGAGCTTTCCAAAGTTTTCCCGCGGTAACACACCAACCGCCGTTGGTGTCGCCGCGGGAAAACCCGGAAGTGCGGCCGTTGTGGCAGCGCGCAAAAACCCGGAAGCGCTGCTGCCGTTTTCGGTTTTTGCACGCCGCCGTGGCTGCGGCGCTTTCGGATTTTCGCACGCCGCCATTGGTGTCGCTGCGGGAAAACCTGGAAGCGCTGATGGCGCGCCATCAGCGCTTCCGGGTTTTGACGCGACACATCTGGGGCCCGCAGGTGACACACTTTTGTGTGGCTACACAGAGTTTGGAAAGGTCTGCATTAAGGCCTACCAGCAGTCAGGTTCTGGTTATTACCTCAGCTGCCAGCCTGTTCCGCCTGCTTTTTCTCTCTTGCAGGTGGGGTGAAATCTTACCTTTTTCACTGTGCCTTCAGCAAAAAGATTAAGCATGTGGTTTTTGCTATTACATGGCTTATTCTGAATGCCGCTTCAATTGGTGGAATTTCAAATTTGCTAGTTGATTTCCAGCCAGGCATATTTTAAGAAAATGGATTGGGTTTATTTTTATTGTAAAGCACTTCAAAACCTTTCTGGCTAAAAGGGAAGGCGGGGGGTTAATAAATATAGCAAATAAAAGCAGCAGAGGAGGATTCCTGTCACTGCACAACTGAAACTCGGTGTTTCTTTGTTTATTCACATTTAGAACAGAATAAAAATTAGACTGGTTTTAAAAAATAGAGACTGTATTCTCACAGTACACTAAGCCACAAACTAGACCACTGCTCTTCTTTAGCTCAGGGGTGGAAAATCTGCTTCCCTCCTTTCGTAGCATATTGTGAAACCTACAGCGCCATTCTCACCATTTCGAGGTGGAAACCCCTGAAAACTGCAGTGCTGCAAACGGTAAAATTGCCCTACATCCCCCTCCAAAAGAAAACTCCCATTGCACCAGCCTCGCCTCTTGGCCCTTCTGCAAAAGTCGCTTTCCCGCGTTGGAGCCTAAAAGATCCTGCAAACCCAGGCAACGTATTTAGCAAGACTTCTCAGCGATCCGGATTCGAAGGGGGAAAGGGCGCAGGAAGGCGAACCTACAGGCAACTCCTTCCATCAAACGCGTTTGATGGAAGGAGTTGCCAACAGGTGCGACGAGCGTCCCTTCCGAATCGCCTTTTTGCTTTCCAACTTGGATCGCTGCGTAGTAGTTAGTGCATGGTTCAGTGTGTCTTGCGAAATCAGAAAACTGGCTTGAAGAGATCCTAGCTAGGTTAATCAGGGAACTCGGGTTGTGCAGCCAGACCACGCAGCCACTTTCCATCCCCGTTGCCGGGACTCGAACCCACGGATAGAAATCATCACCTAAACCAAGCCCAGATGCGCAGCGTCAAGAAGAGGATTGGAGGTGCGCTGAGCCAAAAGGCGGGGCCCAATGGGAGTCAAGCGCGCGCGAGCCCGAGGGTGGGGCCTCATCGCGGTGTGGAATGTTTTGGGCGCGGCGCTTCCGGGTTGGGCTCCTGACGTTTCTATCCAATCCAGGCGCGCCGCGGCCCGCAAAGCGCCAGTAGGCAAGCCGGACGCATGCGCTGTTTAAAGGAGCTCCAGCCGCAGCTCCCGGGGAGCGCATGGGCAGTGCTTCTCTTGCTGTTTCTACGACGAGCGCATGCGCAGTGTTATCGGGCGGTGTCGGTTCCGGGTAAAGCGGGGATAGGAGCGGCTGCAGGAGCTTCTTGATTAGATCAGCCATGGCTGCAGCGGCGGCGACAGCGGCCCCGGGTGGGGCGGGAGCCGTGCCGGTGCCTGGAGTGCCAAGGCTGGGAGTGGAGACAGTAAAAGGGCAGGCATTTGACGTGGGACCACGTTATACGGACCTGCAGTACATCGGCGAGGGGGCGTACGGCATGGTCTGGTAAGTGAGCGCGAGCCCTGCAGATTGGCCCTGAACGGGAACCATACCTGGGCGAAACGTCCAAGTTTTATCTGGCGTGCCTATTCCCCCAAACTGGCTTCGCGCGGCTACCGTACCCTCCCTTAGAAGCTTCCGCCATATTGTTTCTTAGTTACCGAAGTCCTACAAGGGTGCCTGTTGTTTTTCTTGATCCGGAACCCGATTCCCCCCAACTCCCTTATGGGTCCCTTCCTCGCAGTGTCTTTTTCTTCAGGACCCGCGTCCTGGGACTTGAGATCCATTCTGTTGCAGGGTGTGTTGCAGATGCTCGCTGTCAAAACTGGCTTCTAAAGCAAAAACAGTCGACGCGGCCAGCCCTGCCAAGTCATTGTTGTATTCTTAGCGCCTCCCTGAAACCAGTCCTCGCAGGCTGTTATCTTCCTGTGCCAATATTTGCAGATTTCCTGTAAAATGCTCAGGGTGCCTTGCCGCTGGGTGTTGGTTCGCCAACCTAAAGTTACCAGTAGCTGGTCTTCAGCGATACTTTTGTGCTTGTTAATGTCGAGCTGCAGAAAGCTGCCGAGGTTGCCCCTTACTTTTTCTGTGTCGGTGCACGCTCAGTAAAACAGCCTGATGAACTTTACCCAGTTGCATAAGTCATAGTGCCCCAGGAGCCTTTCCCTGAAGAGTTGGCAAGCCTGCATCTCTCCATTAAATCTTGGTGCCTTATAGTTACTGTATTAAGCTGCCCAGCAGCCCCCATCCAGGTGTCGACCTCAGCCAGTGCCTGGCCTATTTAGATCGCTATCCCTGCAGGGCAAATATACCTTCACCAACAATGCTAAGCGCCATATAGATACTAACTGATCTAATCATAATATATCCTGGCTTCTATGCTCTGATCAGCATTTGGTTTACAGGAAAGCTAGGCTGTATTAAGCTTAGGACCTTGTTGAGTGCTGCACTGTAGCTACAATGACTCTCAAGCTGTTTATTGAAACATTCCAAACAGCAACTCTAGTTTCCATCAGTAACTTGAGTCTAGTGTCAGACTTTCCATATCCTGTAATACTCAATTTTTTTCTGAAATCCTTACAATCACATTGCTCATAGTCTGATCTGTGTAGGTTTGGAACTAATACACTTAGTCAATACAACATACACATATACATCCCCAAGTGTTTTTGTGTTAGAATCTTTATTTGGTGGTAGTAACTGTATTTACATGATGCACTTATCAAGTAACCCAATTTTCTAGGTTTGCAAGACCTATCTGCTGTCGAGATCTCAGAGTTTTCACTTCTGTTCTGTAGTCTTGGCAACAGCCAACACTTTCCTCAGATTGTAATAGTTGTTGTCCCACATTGGTGTAATGTGTTATTAGTGTTTTCTCTTTCCTTCTTTGCCCTTTTGTTGAAGTGCAAAATTAAGATAAACATTAAAGCTTTCTGGTGGAGTATCTTGAGTATAGAATGTTTGTTCCCCTTGTGAATTTCTAGGGTGATCCTCTTCCATCGGGGAGTGAAATGATTTATCAGTTTTGATAGTGAACATATGCAGATTGAGGAGTCCGGTATGCATTTGCCTTTGTTTCTTTACAGCTCTTCATATGATCACGTCAACAAGATCCGAGCTGCAATCAAAAAGATCAGTCCTTTTGAGCACCAGACATACTGCCAACGCACACTGCGAGAGATCAAGATACTCTTGCGCTTCAAGCATGAGAATGTCATTGGCATTAATGACATTCTTCGTGCACCTACCATTGATCAGATGCGTGATGTGTATCCTTGCAGACCAGTATTGTGTCTTTTCATGTGTGGAAGGAGATCTGCCTGGAAGAAGGTTTATACACGCAGAAAATGTGTGTGTTCTATAATAATCTGAATATAGATTATTCAGTCTTACTCTGGTCATTTTTTAATGAAATGCACTGCTCAGAAGCTCTAACTCACTCTGGATCTAATGATGTACAATAGGGTGCTTGTATGATGATGCCAGCATCTGGGCTGGCTTCCACTTGCCTTCTGGGCATGGCTCCAGGTGTTGCTTTCTTAATAATTGGACCTATGAAACAGTTGTCTTCTCTTGTGTCCTCTTAGATTAAGAATGCTTTTTCAGTCACATCCCTTTGCTTATTTTTATATAGCATCATCTGTAAAGAGATGATGGTATACTTTATACGGGAGATGAATTTAACATGGTGGAAGTCATTTCTTTCTGGCTTCAGTTGAGCTAGTAAAAGCAAACTCAACTTGTGGCTTGTGTGATCATTTATCTGACCGCTTGTAGAGATGCTGCCTTCTGTACCCTTTGCAGGAAATTACTTTTCTTAACAGCTTCCCTTCCTTCCCCTTTCCTGGTGGAGAGGGGCACTATTTATCTTTTTTCAGATACATAGTTCAGGATTTGATGGAGACAGATCTCTATAAGCTTCTGAAGACCCAACAGCTCAGCAACGACCATATCTGCTACTTCCTCTATCAGATTCTTCGAGGGCTGAAGTACATTCACTCTGCCAATGTGCTTCACCGAGATCTGAAGCCCAGCAATCTTCTCATCAACACCACGTGTGACCTGAAGGTGGCATTCTAAAACTTTTGCTAGGCCTTCTTCACCAGCGAACCATCTCTTTCCCACTTCATTCTGCAGTGCAATTAATCCTCTCTTTATTTGGGGTTTGCCACTTCATGGTTCTCTCTCTCCTTACAGATCTGTGATTTTGGCTTAGCCCGAATTGCTGATCCAGACCACGATCACACAGGATTCTTAACAGAGTATGTTGCTACTCGCTGGTATCGAGCTCCTGAAATCATGCTTAATTCCAAGGTAAATTCAGCAGAATGAAGAGAACATGTAAGCCTGAACACCTGAAACTAAAAGGCATTGTTATCGTGTCAAATTTAGTTGAGCGAGAAGTTTCCCAACAGTTGCAACACAATTCCAGAGCCCAGATCAGCTCAGCCTGGCAAATGGATATTTATGATGTTTCAATGCACAGCAAAACCACAGGGTTGCATTTCTTAACTATTTTCTTTCTCTTAGTTGTCCAGATTGCCATAGAAGTCCTAGCATCCCTAAGCAACACAAAGGCCTAGCTGAAGGATGCCAGTATGAGGAAGGCTGTTGTATCGGCTGGGCTGGGAGAAAGTTTTCCTGAGAACTTTTCTTTTGCTGGGTCCACAGTTTAAGATTCTCTTATGAGGAAGCTTGAGTTTCCATTACACTGAAAAGTTTTGTTTGCTAGGATGGAAAAGCATCCATGCCAATAAAAGGATTATTACGCGTGGTCCGATAGCAACTGAGAGCAGAGTGGGAGCAGAGTCACAAATCCTAGCTTCTGTTTCTGTGTCTTCTCCCCCTACCCAGGGCTACACTAAGTCCATTGATATATGGTCAGTGGGTTGCATCTTGGCCGAGATGCTGTCAAATCGACCTATCTTTCCCGGCAAGCACTACCTGGACCAGCTCAACCACATCCTGGGTAAGAGGGAAGGCGACCGAGAAAAGCTTTGGACAGGGTGGCATAGGGAACGCCTGGTTCCGAGCAGCCTCTTGAATCGGTTGCATAGCTGATTCTGCTTTTCTCCTGGTGTTTGTGTATGCTCTGTTTGCTGCATAAGGCCTCCCTCATTATAGGTTTAATGCCTGTTTCTCCTCTAGGGCTTGCAGTATCCTAGATACCCAATGGCTCTCTGTCCACCCATCTCTGCAGGTATTTTGGGTTCCCCGTCTCAGGATGACCTGAACTGCATCATCAATACGAAGGCTCGCAATTATCTCCAGTCACTGCCTCAAAAGCCCAAAGTTCCTTGGGCTAAACTGTTCCCAAAGGCTGATTCCAAAGGTAAGGGAGTAAGGAGGCTGAAAATGCACAACTTCACCCTGTGCCTAGCAGGTTTTGCTCTTTGTTGATAAATCAGTCATCTGCTACTGGCTGATAGGCCAGAATCCTTCAGCCTTTTGTAGCTCGGCAGGCACTGTTAATCTCAAGATTCCATAAGAACCCATTTTCTGACCTCAGGTTTTTTTTATTGCACACTCTAGAAATGGAGGAGCCCATCCGTAGGTACTACTAACTGTCTTCCCATTGTTATTTTATTTCAAAGTGGAACTTCTGTATCCTCAACTATTCTGTAAAACTTTCAGCAAACCACCCACCCACTAATATGCTGTGTAGGGCCCAATCTTGATTTTGAGTGAAGACTGTACGCTTCACTATTTAGAAACTGGCTGTCCTTTTTGATGTGGTTGGAGATAGACGTTATGCAGAAACTGAATGGTGTGGAAATTTAGTTGCTTAAACAATACACGTGGTACAGTACAGGCAGAATGACCCTACATTTCACTTTCTGCCTTCTTTCATTCAGGCTGTTAGGGTTCTAGTGATAATTGTCATGAAAAGAGGATTCTTCTGTCACTTAGGGAGTATAAGTGATATAAATTAGGGATATAAATTTTATAAATAAATAAATAAGTAAGTAAGTAAGTAAGAGGCAGTTTATGCTGAAATGTGCATTCTCTGTAACTGAATGCAGGAAGCCTAAGTTCCTTTCTCTCCCTTCAGTTTCATCTCACAGTTTGAAAATATGCATTCTAGACCAGCCTTCTCCAGTATGATAAGCTCTAGATGTGTATACTACAGTCAACATCATTCCCAGCTTTCAGTGGAAGATACATGCTGAAGGGGAGAGAGAAGAATATAAAACAACATCTTAAACTAATTCTAAAAGCCTTTTAGAACTGAGTGGGCCTGTGTCACATTTATGAGCCATTTTTCAAATACAGCTAGTTCCCAGAAGCAGGCAATCTTTTTGTGCTGGTGTATGGTGGTGGTGGTGAAGTAATATTCCTGGAAGAGAGCCAAATGTTTTGTTCCTTTTTTGGACAGAATATTGCATTAAGCCTCAAAGATCAGTGGTTTTCCTTTGGGGTTGGAAGGGGACTCTCGGTAGGCTAGGAGTGCCCACCTTGATGTACAACCCCCCTCGTTATACAATTATATGATATATAGTAATGTTATTACATATTAGACAGTATATTAGTGTTACCAATCAAAGAGAATATTAGTGTGGTGGATTTTGGTAATGCCGCTGGTTCTCAGGAAGGAGGGAGCACATTCCATGGAGGTGGTAGCGATAAGAGGAGACACAGTCCCAGAAGCATTGGTGGGAAAACAAAGAGGTTCAGAATAGCCCCGCCCTAGAGCTCTCCCAGGCTATTTCCCCTTAGGTTAGGTAGAGTAGCCTTAGTCTGGCAAGATTCTGTCTATACAATGTGAGCAAATAAAGAACTGGAGTTCTGCTGGACTGATTCTTTGTCGTTCTAGGGCTGTGCCTGACATCTAGATATGTAAAGTTTCAATGCAGTGGCTTCTGGTCTCTAGCTGTTTATGCTGTCCCTTCAGAGGAGAGGGAATATAATACTTTCTTTCATGTGATCCACCCAATTCCTGTTGCCCAATTCTGTATTCCTTCTTGAAAATCACCTCCTTCCATCAAACATTGGTTTTCAAAGCCTCTTTATCTTTTATTGTCTGTTCTGGCCATCATCTGTTAATCAAGGTTTTATGTAAACTTCTTTCCCAGGCAGATGTGGGCCAGCACCCATTAGTACAAAGTGGTAGCCATTGGTATAGAGATCCCGCTAGACTTAAGAATCTGAATTGGCTGTGAATAACCAGGAAAGTTAACTTGAGCTTCTAATAGACAGATATGAAAAGGTACATATGAATTCAGGATGCTAAAATAATGAAAAACCTCAAATTATAGAAAAGACGCTAAAGAGAAAACTGTTAGTATTTGCCATATGTAAGAATATTGCTATATAGTGTGCTGTAGTTGGACTACCCTGTAGTTCTGGATTGTCTCATTTCAAAAAGATGATTGAGAGCTGGAGAAGGGCAACCCAATTGGTTAAGAGTGGGGGACTCGGAAAAGTATTGGAGTTCTTCAGGAAAAAAGTGAGCTGAGGAAGATGATGTTTGAATGAAGGTGAATTGATTTTTTTCTTCCGGTGCTCTAATATACAGATAGTGGATTAAATTGACTAGCAATAGACTTTGAATAAAGAAACGGGAGTTCTATGCCATATAATGTTATAATTTATATAAGATTCCTGGCCACAGGAAAAGACAGAAGTGTTAGTATTGGTCAGTAATATCAGTCATACTAAAAGAAAATAAATGTTAATTTAACATAATTATAATAACTGTGATAGCTGCGTTTCTCATGAGATGGGTGGCCGTATAAAGTGTTTAAACCAGTGTTTTTCAGTCTTGGCAACTTTAAGATGTGTGGACTTCAACTCCCAAAATTCTCCAGTCAGCCAAAATTCTCCAGCCAGCATGGCTGGCTGGGGAATTCTAAAAGTTGAAGTCCAGGCATCTTAAAGTTCCGAAGACTGAAAAACACTGGTTTAAATAAATACACATATCTTCTACTTTGTAGGCACTCTGCTTTTGCTTTGTGGGAGAGTTGTGGGCTTTACAGGGGACAGTGGCTCAGATCCTTGGTGAATCTGAATCAGCAGGGCTTTTCTTATGGGGAGGGAGAAGGAAGCTCCCACCCTCCCAATAAGTCTTCTGACCTGCTTTCTGAGACTAATGATCAGTTTCCTGCGTTGCTCTCTGCTGCCACTTGGGGACGCACTGCAACCATTCCTTCCCGAAACAAAATGGAATATTCTCGTTGCCATTTGTCATCCAGCAGTTGATCCTACATCCTTTCACTTTTTTACCCTTTTCAGCTCTGGACCTGCTGGATAAAATGTTGACTTTTAACCCCAATAAGCGTATCACGGTGGAGGAGTCTTTGGCGCACCCTTACCTCGAACAGTACTACGACCCTTCAGATGAGGTGCGGGTTTCTTTTTTTTGGAGGGGGTCTTTTAAAAGGATGATGGGTGAAGGGGACAGAAAATAATGCCACGGCCTTAGTGTGGCTAGGAAGCAGAATTCTTGCATTCTGTTTCTCTCTCTTTACCCCACGCTAGCCAGTTGCTGAGGAACCGTTCAGGTTTGACATGGAGCTGGATGACTTGCCCAAAGAGAAGCTGAAAGAACTGATATTTGAAGAAACTGCACGATTCCAGCCTGGCTATCAAGGGCCCTGAGAGGCTGTGCAGGCCAGTGGCAGGTATGACTGTTCATCTTCAAGGGTGGCTAATCTAGGAGCCCTCTGCGAAATCTCCATCTGGGGATGTGAGCCATGAACCGCGTCACCTGAGCTTAACATTGCTTGGAGTTCTGCAGAGAGGGATTCTTAAGCAAGGCACGGTTCCCAGAGCCACCTGCCTTGGGACAATCAATTGGTCACTTTTTCACTTGCCGTTAAGTGATTAAATGTGGCTATGCAAGAAACCATAGATAGCTGAGCTGAACCAGCGGGTGTAATCTTCATGGAACCCCTTCTTCTTGCAGGTCGCTGCTTCACCAGGAGATGATTTGGGACTGTACCCAGCTCCCCCTTTGGAATGTTGAGGGGAGCACAGGATTCAGGGGTACCAACTCCGGGGGTGCCCCTGTAGACTTGCTGTACAACTGCGCTTTGCTACGTGGCTGTGAACCCTGGTAACCCATCTCTGGACCCCCTTAATGTGATGTGTTGGGGTGAGACCCTGGTGCCCAGGCTGGGGAAAGGGGGGCTGCTCCCCTCCCTATAGGAGGGGAAAAGAAAATAGTCCCCCCTCCCTTTATCCCCTTTCAAAGCAATGAAAGGGGTGCCATCTCCTTTTTTTTTTGGCATTTTATTCTCTTTGTGAATGAGTTAATAAACTAATCCTATTTTAGCAGGGCCATTTTCTGATCCCTTGGGCATTATTAGCAAGGGCGGTTGAAATCAGATCCTGGTTCCTGGACATACGTTTTGTGTCTTTCCTGTAATCCTCTGAACCCCACTACATTTTGAAAACTGGGAACAGACCCTTAACCATTCTGACTGCCCAGCTTTTCTGCAACACTCCTTAAGAATCCAGGAGCCTTGATTCCTCCCTGCACAAACAGAGGGCATGTCTGTGCTGGTGTTTATCAACTGATTTATGCCACTTTTGAAACACCTGAAATGCACATCTGGCCTCAGTCATCATTCTAAGGAACTTCCGAAATGCAGTGCAAGGAAAGATCCTGTGATGATGAAAAATGTGTCTTGAAAGAGACAAATATCTCCCCTCTGCTTCTAACTGTTATGTAAGAAATAGTGCAGATGAAAAGGAAGTCCTTACATTTCATCTGCTTTCTCTGCCTAGAGACAATAAGATTTTTGGTTGTCTGCCTTCCCTCTCCACCGCTGCATTTAATAAATTGGGTGAGTGTGTGTGTGTGTGTGTGTGTAAACAGCTGCGTACCTTGAGAAATCAGTTGGCCTCTGCAATGGCACAGCACTTTGTCTTCTTGCTGCTACGAACTAACATGGCTGCCCTCCATTCCTTTCTCAATATTTTTAAATGCAGATTTTTAACTCCCACGCAAAGCAAAATCCCCAAGGAGTGGAACTTGCAGTTTGGGGCAAATATGAATTGAAAAGTGGAGACGCTGGGAAAATCACTGATCACAGCTCTGTTTTCTAAAGGGATAGTCCCGCTGCCCCAAAACAACCAGGCTGTGCCAGGTAGAAGAGGTATTTTGGAGACACAAGCAGGTGATTGTTTTGGTGTCCACGGTCAGGAGTGGAAATGAAGTCCTCCCCCTTGAAAGTTAGCCTTTGCAGGAACACTGCTGCTCTGATGGCCCCACCTCTCCAATCCCTTCCACACGTGCCATTTTTCCATACCAATTTGGACGGTTGTTTTTGCTGAAACTTTCAGTCCTCAAAGATGGAAATGCTCTCAGCAGAAAAATGGGATACGGGATGTGTTTTTTGTTTCCCTTAACTTTCCATTTGAATGAAGGAGAAGCTTCTGTGTTCAGACAGCATTGCCTGTCTGTCCTAGCTGTGATGATACGCAGTGAGCTTTCTTCCTAGGGCATGTAACCTTTTGAAGGAGCTTGCATTAAAGGGAACTAATGCTTCTCCATCCTTCCCTGCTTTGGATTGTATAAAGACCCTAAAATAAATCATTCCTTTATTCCTTCAGCAGCTGTTACGTCTTGATTTGGGGGGTGGGGAGATGGATCATTGAATTAGAGCCCTTTTTAAAAAGGAGTAACAAGGTCAACAACCTGAGCAGGTATCACATTTCAGAGACCAAGGTGAATACAAAGGAGGTGCTACAGATGAACCCATGGCAACTGTAGGCAGACCTCAAATGAACGTAGCCTGGACCTAGCTGTAGAGTTGTAAAACCAACTCTGCATTTTTCTCAGAAACAAAATGGCAACTAGCATAATGCTTTTATCATGGGTGTAATCACCCCTAACCACAATGATGCCAAAGTAACAAAACAAACATCACAACATCACAGTGCAAGCCCCACCCTTTTACACTTGTATCGCAAAGTTGTCCCTCTTCTGGGAATACCCAAGTTATTTCAGAGCCACCCTGGCTGAATTCTGTACCCAGTGAGGTTTCCAGATGAAATACAACGTTAAGTACATTAAAGCAGATTATGTGGAGCTGGGCTACAAGGAAGAATTGAGAACTGGTTTGTCAGCTCAATGTGGCTCAGAGAAAAATTGTACGCAGGATTAGTTGGGAACATTTGTGTATCTAATGGTCAGGGCAGATGCTTAGGAAACGAACAGTAGCGCTGCCTTCAGTGGTTAACGGGGATTGTTAGTAATTACGGTAAGGAAGGAAGCTGCTTGTGATGTAAGGGTGTCAAGACAGGATATGCTGACAAATACGGGTAGTTGACAAAATCCTTGCCCCCACTGCTGCTCAACCTGGATTCTACAGAAAGTTGATAAACTTGTATTCCACACGTGATTGAGAACTAGAAAACTTGCACAGACTAAATATTTCCTGCACTAGGAAAGCCATAATTGGCATTACATTATGAAATTCAGATCCATCCAGAGGGCCGCTAGATAGGAGCAAAATGGCACAGGTTTTGTAGCCTAAATCTGGTAGCCCTACTCTATATACCTTTTATTCCAGATTGTTTCTTGGAACTCACTACCTTGTATTTTGGTGAAGTTATCTTTATTGACAAAATGAGAGATGATAGAATTCTAAGCCACGAAATATTAATAGATTACTGAAACGGAGCCAGTTTGGTCTAGTGGTTAAGGTGCTGCAGAAGTCTGTGAGTTCTAGTCCCGCCTGAGGCATGAAAGCCGGCTGGGTGATCTTGGGCCAGTCCCTGTCTCAGCCCCGGGAAGGAGCCAATGGCAAACCAGGAGACTCAGAGTTCTAGTCCCGCCTTAGGCACGAAAGCCGGCTGGGTGACCTTGGGCCAGTCACTCACTCTCAGCCCAACTCACCTCACAGGGTGGTGGTTGTGGGGAAAATAGGAGGAGGAAGGAGTATTAGGTATGTTCGCCACCTTGAGTTATTTATAAAAATAAAGGGATGGAAAATAAGAAAATACCATATCCTTAGTTTGCTGCTCATCTACCTCTGTATGGCCTTTTCAGCCCTACCTGAAGATGGTAGCAGCAAAATTTGAGACATTTTTCATGACATACAAGCATTATACAATAGAGCCATGGCCTAAACAAAGTTTTTAGAAAATGTCTAAAATAAAGTATTGCTGAGGGTCCCTTATTTAAGACAGATACGCAACAGGACATAAGCCACATATTCTTGCACTAAGGCAATTAGACTCAGTGGTCTAAATAGCCCTTTTTAAACTCTGATTCAGGGTTTCCTTCACAAACTCAAGTAGAACAGCCAGTTCACATAGGTGAATCTAACAAAAGGACAAGATGGAACCACCCATATTGCAGTGCTCTGAGAAATGGTCCTTAAAAAGTGTAGTATTTTGTCTATAAGGAGACCATCATTAAGGTAGGAAAAGCCCAGGCACTGGAAGATGGTTTTATCACCTGCACATCTCGGTCCTGTCCGCTATCTAGATTATTACGTTGTAGAAGTGGGATTGCGGTTGTAGCTATTACTTTGCAGGGCACTGCCTATAATTTACTCATTAGTACTCTGTGACATTTCAAAACACCCTTGAGCCGTCTGCTTCTAAACATATCTGGTCTATGTATGGTGACCAAAAAATTATCTCTACCCAACTTCCTAATATTGGCATCCGTGATAACAACCAAATTGCATCTACCCTTCCATTTCAGCCTTCATTACGCCATGTTACCATCCAGTTTGTGATGTTTTCTTTATATATGCTTTTAAACACACACACACACACAGTGTGGCCCCATAGGGTTAGGGCAGAGAGTAAAATTAGTGGCAGCATTCACAGCTCTCCAATTATGAAAGGGTTAGATCAGGAAGAGGTCTACATGGCTGAAGACATTTTAGCCTGCCTTGTTGAGGTTAAACGTGTTTGTCGCCTGACTCAATGAATCTGGGCGGCTCACAACCATCAAAGACACTACAATAAAATCGATAAAAGATGGCAAGCATGATGAAGTGACAGGTCTCACTCTCCCTTGCCAAAGGCCTGGGTGAAGATTTTTACACACACACACACAAACACACACACACGTTAAGGCATTTCTGAATGCTGCTCATAACTTTTTAAACTATACAGTTGGAAAGTTAGCATATCATGGGTATACAATGCAGCTGGCCATCTATATGCTGATATATATTCCTTTATAAAAGGCATTGAAAATTGCACATCTCCACCAGCACCATAAATAAATAATGCGGTCCATTCTACTTTTGTGTGTGTGTGTGTGTGTGTGCGCATGTGCACGCGCCTCCCAGTCAGACAGAGACTAGTCCCTGCAGTTTTCTTGGCAGCTTTTTTCAGAAATTTTCTGCTTCATTGTGCTACAAGTAATAGAGACCGTCAGTCCTTTGTGTTCTTCCTAGAACCGTTTTTCCATTTTAGCTGTATAAACCTACTGTACCATGATAGAGACTAGGACTTATTTCCAAAGATTTGGGAACTTCAGAACTAGCCAGGAAAAAAGTCATTTTTCTCTATTAATATTAAAGTGCATATTTGAAGTGAACCTTTACTGGCAGCCGCCTCTCCAGGATGCGTAGACCAGGCATGTACAGTAAACAGATACTCTATTATGCAGCATAATAGATGGAGCATTTATTACTGTTGTTCCTCTAAACAATTAGAGGAAATCGTGGCAGAATCTTTATTGTAGAGCAGCTTGAAGATGTATGACTCACTTCAGCTTCAACAAGAAGTATGCATATATACAAATCTGGAGAGAGAGATTTAGATGAAATTAGGTGCGGCAGCCTTCCAGAAGCAGGAATCTTCCAGGTGGGTTGAATCATCAACTCCGATAGTCCCAGCAAGTAGGGGAAGCTGAAACAGGCAGATCGTGCAGACTTTCTAAACCAGTGTTTCTCAACCTTGGCCACTTTCAGATGTGTGGACTTCAGCTCCCAGAATTCCCCAGCCAGCCTGAATTCTGGGAGTTGAAGTCCACACATCTGAAAGTGGCCAAGGTTGAGAAATACTGTTCTAAACACTATTGCTTTGCGAGAAATTAGGAGAGAAGCTTTGTCGGTGACTTTGCAACATTTAGTAGTCTGCAAAATATTTTTACTAAGTGTTGAAGGTTGGCAGGAAGAAATGGAGAGAAAGAAAGAGCTTTACCCTCTCTTTATCAGCCAGTAAAGGGCATTTTTGGAACAGATTTCTATTTCTTTGCAGTCCACCTGTTGCAGAGGCAGGACCGAGCATACATTCCTCCTCCACAAACTTGCCACGTTTGTTGCCTGTCGTTAGCACACAAATACTTAAATGCATCACTCGTTTGTAGAGCTATTATTGTATCTCAAGAAAGCGGAGGACAGTCAAGTGGTGATGTAGGATGCATCATTTTAGCTGCACTGTCGCAGGTTCAAATCACATCTTAGTCACGACTCATTAGGGCAGTGTTTCTCAACCTCAGCGACGTTAAGATGTGTGGACTTCAACTCCCAGAATTCAGTGACAGACTTTGTATTTCTAGGCGCAAAGATTACTGCAGACGCTGACTGCAGCCAGGAAATCAGAAGACGTCTACTTCTTGGGAGGAGAGCAATGGCAAATCTTGATAAAATAGTTAAGAGCAGAGACATCACACTGACAACAAAGGTCCGCATAGTTAAAGCAATGGTATTCCCTGTAGTAACCTATGGCTGCAAGAGCTGGACCATAAGGAAGGCTGAGCGAAGGAAGATAGATGCTTTTGAACTGTGGTGTTGGAGGAAAATTCTGAGAGTGCCTTGGACTGCAAGAAGATCAAACCAGTCCATACTCCAGGAAATAAAGCCAGACTGCTCCCTTGAGGGAATGATATTAAAGGCAAAACTGAAGTACTTTGGCCACATAATGAGAAGACAGGATACCCTGGAGAAGATGCTGATGCTAGGGAAAGTGGAAGGCAAAAGGAAGAGGGGCCGACCAAGGGCAAGATGGATGGATGATTTTCTGGAGGTGACGGACTCAACCATGGGGGAGCTGGGGATGGTGACGGCCGACAGGAAGCTCTGGCGTGGGCTGGTCCATGAAGTCATGAAGAGTCGGAAGCGACTGAACGAATAAACAACAATTTGGGGAGATGTACAGTATATGTATATGTATATGTATATGTATATGTATATGTATATGTATATGTATATGTATATGTATATGTATATGTATATGTATATGTATATGTATATGTATATGTATATTATTGTTTCCATCCCACCTTTATTTTTGGTCAACTCAAGGTGGCATTCATATCTAATGTTCCTGCCTCTTATTTTCCTCACAACAATACCTCTGTGAGGTGGGCTGGGCTGAGAAAGAGCGACTGGCCCAAAATCACCAGCTGGTTTTCATGTCTAAGGAAGGACTAGAACATTCAGTCTCCTGGTTTCTAGCCTGGTGCCTTAACCACTACACCAAACTGGCTCTCCATATATGTGGGTGGGTGTAAAAAAGCAGGGAAGGGAAGAGAATCCATTGTCAAGGCAAAAAAGATGTCTGGGTGACTAATCCAGGTTGAGATGAGGACACGAAGTTAGGTAGTTTAACTTCCAGGTATATAGAAATTCCCATGAAGGACAAGAGTGAAACTCCATCTAGCCCAGTAATTACCTCTAATAGTGGATAGCAAGGCTCCCCAAAGAATGTAAGCAGTTGAAAGTACTTTCTGTTTGCCCTTGGCATTCAGGAATTAAATATTTTATTAAATATAAATTTTAACCAATGTGACTTGAGCTTCCAGAGATCTGCAATTTATACCAAGACAGGATGTTTAAACCATGCTTGTTGAACTATCTATAGTATCCTGGTTAAAAGATCAAACCAGTCCATACTCCAGGAAATAAAGCCAGACTGCTCACTTGAGGGAATGATATTAAAGGCAAAACTGAAGTCCTTTGGCCACATAATGAGAAGACAGGATATCCTGGAGAAGAAGCTGATGCTAGGGAAAGTGGAAGGCAAAAGGAAGAGGGGCCGACCAAGGGCAAGATGGATGGATGATATTCTGGAGGTGACGGACTCAACCATGGGGGAGCTGGGGATGGTGACGGCCGACAGGAAGCTCTGGCGTGGGCTGGTCCATGAAGTCATGAAGAGTCGGAAGCGACTGAATGAATAAACAACAACAATAACAGAGAACACTAAATTACAATGGATTGGTTTGACCATAAACAAATCATATTGTCACTTAGCATTAAGTATGAACCTGATCATTATGTCCATTTTGATGTCTTTCCCCTTAAGAAATTCATTGCCTTCCCCACTCTGGTGCCATCCACAAGGGTTGAGCATTCATTATTAGAACTTTGGTCCAACTGTTGGAAATTCCAAGAACTGCATTCACAACAATCTGGAAAGCTTTAGGTTGGGAAAAGCTACAGAAACTTGGTTTACAAACCATCTTATGATTCAGAGGTTCATGACTGAACAGTAAAGTGACTCAGCCCTGCCCAGCCTCCCTAAAGTAGGAAGACAATCATTACCTATCTAAGAATTCCAAAAGCATTCCTCAGTGTGAGCTGAATAGTTACAATGAACGGTATTACTTTATCATTACAAAATGTAATGATTGTCAGTAGCATCAGATGATTTGTAAAAATGAGTGTGGGAAGCTGTTAGTAATGATTAGCTTCAAAAATAAGGAATGGGATTTCAATATTTAAAGGAATTCATCTTGTAGTATCAGATGCCACATCCAAACAACAGAATGTCGCTATCTCAAAGCAGGACCTGTTTCTTCTGAATTTCTCAGAAGTGGCAAGCTGTTGGGATACATAATTCTGGACTACGTAGGCCTTTGGCTTGCAAGCAGAAAATTCCTATGATCCCCTATATCAGGGTTCTCCAAAGTGGTCAATATTGACCCCCAAGGGTCGATGGTACTATCCAAGGGGTCGATGTTGTTGTTGTTATTATTATTCATAGTACTATTAGTTAAAGTAGAATTTATTAATGTATTGTCAATGTCAGGGAGACTCTAGAGAGCAGAGAAGAAGGCTGGACTATAGATAAGAAGCGACCACGTAGCTCAGAGAGCCTAGCCTATTTTCCCAAACGTCAGAAGATAGCTCCGCCCTAGGGTGAGCTGATATTCTGGGGAATCTTCAGGCACTATTAGTTTAGCAGGATTTTGCTTGTAGGTATGCAATAAACACTAGAGACTAGATTCCTGGCCTCGGCGTGTTATTTCTGCACCTACACACGACAGTCAAAGACTTCCACGGCCGGAGTTCGATGGCTGTTGTGGGTCTTCCGGGCTGTGTGGCCGTGTTCTGGAAGTTGTGGTTCCTAACGTTTCGCCAGCATCTGTGGCCGGCATCTTCAGATTGCCCTCTGAAGATGCCGGCCACAGATGCTGGCGAAACGTTAGGAACCACAACTTCCAGAACACAGCCACACAGCCCGGAAGACCCACAACAGCCATAGTATTTATTAAATTATTTTCATTTAATAAATGTTTGGGGGTCAATGAACAATCTGAAACATCATGAACAGGTCGATGAGCTGAAGAATTTGGGGACCCTTGCCCTAAAACAAATGTAGGCAACCTGGCCTGTATATATCAGATTCCATGTCCCATCTGATTTATTTTTTAAATATTACTTTCAGTTTTAAAAGTGGATGAGAAGATAGCACACTACATGGCTAAGCATCAGCTTCTAGCATTATCTTTATTTCTAAAGTACCTCTGGGCTCACAGAGGCCCCACAGACATAAATAAAAAAGTGAATTGGGATAGTACAAGATATCTGGGTGAGGGGAACCAGATAGCCAGTAGAGGACAACTTTATAGTTTCCATTCTATTAAACAGATCTTTTGTGACTGGCTCTGCCTATCTTGGCAACTATTTTGTGACTTGACAAGCTTCCCCACAGCAGCCATTTTGTGAGAGCACGAATAATATTCTATCAAGTCCATATGACCCCAAGACAATCCTGCCCTAAATTGTTATTTTGTCTTAAAGTGTTATTTTCTCATCTCTCAAATCTAAAAGGGCTGATATAATCTATCAAATAAAAGCACATTTTCACTAATACTCTCTAGTCAGTACTCCAAGGTTGCAAGAATGCAGCCTCTTAAATAAAGGACCTGTAACTAAACAACAAATGTAAACAGCTCAGCCACAAGATATCTTATGATATTATCTTAGATACCATTGGAAGACGTCAAAGACGAGGTTAGGGGCAGATCGTCATGGAGAAAATCTACCTGTGTGGTTGCTAAGGGTTGACACCAACTTGATGGCACATAATTAATTACCTTAGAATCATAGAATCAGGAAAGGCCATATAAGCCATCAAATCCAACCTCTTGTTTAGTGAAGGAATCCTCTTAAACAGAAGGCTCTTTAGCTTCTAACACATACAATAAAAGGGACCCCACTACTTTTAAGTCACTGGTTCCACCATTGAGTGGCTCTTCCTTTCATTTATTTATTTATTTATATTTATTTATTTATTAAGATTTTTTTCATAGAATAAAAGACAAATCAAAAGAAAACAGGAAAGAAATAGAGAAATAAATAAGAAAGTGCAAGAAACAAAAGAGAGAGAAAAAATAAAATTAAGAAATATACAGTATGAATGACTTCCAATCTTCTTTTCAACAGATAATTACAGGTAGTCCTCGACTTACGACCAATCGTTTAATGACCATTCTAAGTTACAACAGCACTGAAAAAAGTGACTTGCGACCAGTCCTCACACTTACGACCGTCACAGCGTCCCTGCAGTCACGTGATAAAAATTCAGGCGCTTGGCAACCAGCATGCATTTACAACGGTTACAGCATCCCAGGGTCACGTGATTGCTATTTGCGACCTTCCCAGCCAGCTTCTGACAAGCAAAGTCAATGGGGAACCGTGTGATTCACTTAATGACTTCAGCAAAAAAGGTTGTAAAATTGGGTGCGGTCATGTGATGCCTTGCCACACCACTTAACGATGAATTTTCCGGTCCCTATTGTGGTTGTAAGTCAAGGACTACCTGTATAATCTTATTGTCCCTCCTCCCTCTTAGATGTTATACAAGTCCCTTCAGCCCCTCATTTAATCCATGTCTTTCTTAATCTTCAAATCCATAAATCATTTCATTTCTTCTTTCAGCAAAAAGTCCATATAAGGTTTCCAGTCTTTCAGAAAAGTTTTTGTTGCTTTTTTCTCTGACCAAACAGGTCAGTTTTGCCATTTCTGCAAATTCTGACATTTTCACAATCCATTCCTCCGCTGTGGGGATTTCTTCCATCACCGTGCATACAGTAACCATGCTGCAGTTACCATATACAAAATCAATCTACCATGAGTCTTTTCTAATTCATTGTCCTTTTTTTAAAATCCATTCAATTGTGCCTGATTGTCGGAGACTGCCCAGACAAGTCCTTGCAGTTTTCTTGGCAGGTTTTTCAGAAGTGGTTTGCCATTGCCTCGTTCCCAGGGCTGAGAGAAAGTGACTGACCCAAAGTCCCGCAGCTGGTTTTGTGCCTAATGTAGGAGTAGAACTCACAGTCTCCCGGTTTCTAGCTTGGTTCCTTAACCACTACACCAAACTGGCTCCCTTCATTGTCCATAAGCCCCAATAAAAATAATTCTTTGCAATATTAATCTTTAAAATCCTTTGCTTCATTGTATGAATTTGTATCCAAAATTTCTTAGCTTTCTCACAAGTCCATCATGCATGATAAAATGTCCCCACACATTGAGCTGCTCTTCCTGTTACAAAGCTTCTTCAGTTGGACTTACCTTCCTATAAGATAAGTATAAGGGGCGCGGTGGCTCAGCGGGTTAAACCGCTGAGCTGTAAAAAAAAGACTGCCGGTCTAATGGTCGGCAGTTCGAATCCCCGTGTGGCGAAGTGAGCTCTCACCATTCACCCCAGCTTCTGTCAACCCAACAGTTTGAAAGCTAATGCGAGTAGATAAATGGGTACCACGTTAAAGTGGGTCAATTTGCTGGCGTCCTGTCGGGGGTCGCCCTCGGAACCAAGAAGATCTGGTGAATCCCGTGGATGGCGGCGGAGGACGGCGGATCCCGAATGACAACTTCCAGGATGTCAGCAGCCGGCTCGGAAGTGAGGGATTCTGGGGCATGTAGTCCGATTCCTGCGGAAGAAGAGCCGGTTCCCCCACCCCCTCCCTAAACGTGCGGGTAATACATTGTTAATATATATGCTGTATAATATGTATGAATTCAATGATTGTAAGCCGCCTAGAGCCCTCCGTCTAGGGAGGGGATAGGCGGGGTATAAATACGTAAATAAATAAATAAAATAAAATAAATAAGTATAATAATATGAATAATAATCCATTATTCCATGGCCTGGTCTCTGGAATGAGAGATAACAGGTTCTGACCTTATTTGTTTTTCAAAGTTGTACCCATACACTCCTGGGAAAGCCAAGAACTTCTGTGTGACATCTTTTTAGTTGTTTGAAGAGTGCTATCATATCTCCCTTGGAGCATGGTTTTTCCAAGACTAAACATACCCAGCTCCTTCAATCTTTCTTCATAGGACTTAATTTCTACTTCCCAGATCATCTTCATCGCCCTTCTCTGCACCTGTATTTCTCTGAATTTCTCTTAATGCGTGATATCCAGAACTAGATACAGATTTGAAGGTGTACACTCAACCAAGCTGAATACAGTGGAATGATGACCTCTTGTAATGTGAAAAAAACACTTCTGTTTAAGCGGCCTACAACTCTGTTTGTTTTCCCTGGGGCCACATTACACTGCCAGCTCATGTTCAGTTTACAGTATTAATTACTATTCTAAGATTTTTTTCAGAAGTCCTGTTACCAAGCCAGGTCTCCCTCATCCAATACATTTGATTTTGTTTCCTACAGCAAATGTAATTTTATACTTGTCTGTGTTGAATTTCATTCTATTACCTGCAGCCCATTTCTCTAACCTACCAAAATTATTTGATTTTTTTTCTCCTGTCTTCCAGGAGGATATTGGCTACCTTTCACTATTTTAGATCATCTGGAAATTTGATAAACCCTCTCTCCGTATCTTCATTGAAATCATTAATAAAAAATTTGAAGAGGGAGGATGAAGGACTAAACCTTGTGGCACCCCACTTAATACCTCTCTCCAATTTGATGAGGAACCACTGATTGAGCACTTTGAATAGAATTTTAAAGCCAGCTATTTACCCACTTAACTGTTGTGCCATCAAGCCTATATTTAGCTAGTTTGCTAAACAGTATATCATGGGATCCTTTGTAAGATGATGATGATGATGATGATGATCAAACATCAAAAACATCTGCCAGGCTATTCCACCTGACATGGACGATCTGAAGTTCTATGGAAAAACACCATCTGAAGTAGAATCACTGTTCAGCACTGTTTGTATATACAGCCCAGATATTGCAATGGAATTTGGACTGGACAAATGTGCCACCCTTACCATCAACAGGGGAAAAATGGTGAAAATTGAAGGAATCAAGATGCCCTATGGAAATAACATCAAGAGTCTGGATGAAGAAGATCACTAGAAATACCTGGATATCCTTGAAGCTGACAACATAAAGCACACTGAAGTCAAGAAGAAGGTTAGTAGTGAATACACCATGAGAGGGAAGAAGATCTTAAAGTCCAAACTCAGTGGAGGAAATACCATCAAGGCAATTTACACCTGGGCAATTCCAGTCATTAGATACACAACAGGAATAGTGGACTGGACTCAAGCAGAACTAGAAGCCCTGGATAGGAAGACCATAAAAATAATGACAATGAATCATGCTCTTCATCCACATAGTGACATTGGCAGACTCCACTTACCAAGGAGCATAGCTGGGTGTGGAATGTTGCAAGTACACCAGGCAGTTGAAGAAGAAAAAAGGGCATTGGAAGAACATCTGAAGGACAGTGAAGATGCAGTGAAGCTAGTACACCATGAAGGCTTACTGAATACCAAAGACACCAAACTGGCCTATAAGAAAGTCCAAATGAAGAATAGAAGAGACATGGCAAGGCAAAGTATTACATGGCCAGTACATAAAAAAACTAGCAGGCAAAGCAGATAACAACAAGACCTGGCAATGACTAAGAGCAGGAAAGTTGAAGAAAGAGGCAGAGGGGCTAATTCTGGCTGCACGAGACCAAGCCTTAAGAACAAATGCATACAAAGACAGAACTGAGAAGACAGCAACAGACAGCAAATGCCGCCTCTGCAAAGAAGCTGAAGAAACAGTGGACCACCTGGTTAGCTGCAGCAAGAAGATCACACAGACTGATTTCAAACAATGACATGACAAAGTAGCAACAATGGTGCATTGGAGCAGGGGTCCCCAACCTGTGGGCCGCAGCCCACTAGCGGGCTGCGGCCTGTTAGGAACTGGGCCGTGGGGCTCCCGCCTGCAAACCCTGCCCCTTCTGCACAATTGGCTCCTGCTTGCAAACCATGCCCCCCGTGCTTGTGATTGGCTCCCGCCCACAAAACCTGCTCCCGGTACGCGGAAATCCCGGAAAACCTGCCCCCCCAGGCCATGGAAAAATCGTCTTTTGAAACCAGTCCCTGGCGCCAAAAAGCTTGGGGACCCCTGCATTGGATTATCTGCAAGAAATACCACCTGCCTGCAAGCAAGAACTGGTGGGACCACAAAATAGACAAAGTAATAGAAAATGAAGACGCTAAAGTGCTCTGGGACTTTAGAATTCAAACAGACAAGCATTCACCAAGCAACACCCCAGACTTAACAATTGATAAGAAAGACAAAAAAGTCTGGATAGTGGGCATTGCAATACCTGGAGACAGCAGAATAGAAAAGAAAGAACTGGAGAAAATCACAAAATATAAAGACCTGCAAATAGAAGTAGAACGAACGACTGTGGCAAAAGAAAACAAAGATAGTACCAATAGTAATAGGCACCTTGGGTGCAATTCCAAAACATCTGGAGCACCACTTGAACACCATCAGCATTGACAAAATCACCATCAGTCAATTGCAAAAGGCAGCTTTACTTGGAACAGCTTACATCCTGCGACGATACCTTTAATATTATTAAACAACAACATTTGCCTATCCAAGGTCCTTGGGAAGGACTCGATAGGTGGATAAAAATGCCAAATCCAGTCTAAACATGTGGCTGACTGTGCAAAAAAGATCATCATCATCATCATCATCATCATCATCATCATCATCATCATCATCATCCTAGGTTCTTGGGAAGACCTTGATGCGAATGAAGGCCAACACCAGCTAAAGAACTGTCAGCTGTGATTTTATGTTGTTGTGTATATAATAATAACAACAACAACAACAATAATAATAATAATAATAATTTAAACTTGCATGTCACCCAACTCCCGATGACACTGGGTGGCTCACAACAATCAATAAAAGAAATTACAATAAAACAACAACAAAAAGATGGCTAGCACGATGAAGTGAGGGGTCTCGCTCTCCCTCACTGAAGCCTGGGTGAAGAGCCAGGTCTTCATGGCGCTTCTAAAAACAGAGTGGGAACCATTTGCATCTCAGGGGGACCTCATTCCAGAGGGCAGGTGCTGCTGCAGAGAAGGCACACTTCTGGGGTCCTGAGAGATGACTGTTTAATGGAAGGAACCTGGAGCACGCCAACCCTGCAGGATCAAATCGGCCGGGCAGATGTTATGGGAGACTGGCGGTCCCTCAAGTAACCAGGCCCTACACCAGGGCTTTCCAAAGTGCCGCCACTGGCGACACACCAGTGGCGGCGGCGGCGCAGGGGGGCACACGTGCACGGCGGCGGCACGGGGGGCGTATGGCGGCGCGCGCACGGTGGCAGCGCGGGGGGGCGTGCGGTGGCGCGCGCGTGCATGGCAGCGGCGGCAGCCTCCGCTAAAACGCGGAAGCCGCGCCGCTGCCGCGGCCGCCGTGCATGCGCGCGCCGCCGCTTCCGGGTAGTGTGGCGACACACCACGCTGTGTGTGGCAACACACTTTTGTGTCGCAACACACAGTTTGGAAAGCTCTGCCCTACACCATGCTTTCCTGAAGTTATATGTGTAAGGGTTTCCACAGTGCAGCCTTCAGCTGCCTGTCTCCTTAGTATAAACCAGCTGGAAATGAAACTGGCTTAAGAAATTCCTTTCTGTATTTCACCCCCTTCCTCCATTTTGACCACAGTGATGGCCAGCGGTTCTGTGCAGACTACAGTTAACAATGATTGGCAGATTCTCTTGCAGGGGATGGGCTAGTCAATTTCACCCTGTTAAAAGAAAAAAGCAAAGAAACAGCCATCATTTCACTATTCCTGTACTAAACTTGAAAGCGAAACCCCCAAAGGTCCAGAGTTTCTCGGCTAGCCAGTAGTCCAGTATGAAACATCCATAGGAAACAGGAGGCGGGTGGCATGCCCACCAGAGCACATACTAGCCTGTTTGGAGACTGGCTTGCCCTGCTTGTGCCAGCAGAGAGGGGGGGAAACTCTACTTTTGATGTGGTATTAGCAAATTCAGGGGGGGGGGGTTTACCTTCCCAGCAGGCTAGGTGTTAGATGAGAATGCCATCCATTCCTGCCCTCATGTCAGGCCCAGCCCAAGAACTTCAGAGAATCAATCCAGCCAAACTCCAGTTCTTTATTTGTTCACACCGTATAGACAGAATCTTGCCAGACTAAAGCTACTCTACGGGGAAATAACCTGGGAAGGCTCTAGGACGGGGCTATTCTGAACCTCTTAGTTTTCCCACAATCGCCTCCTGGATTATGTCTCCTCTTATCTTGTTCTCCTCCTTGGAATGTGCTCCCTCCTTCCTGAGAACCAGCAGCATTACTGAAATGCACCACATCACCTCCCCCTTCAGAGACTCATTCCATAACACCTCCTCAATTGGTAGGTGGCCCATCATTGTGTTGAGGATGAGCCATAAGGCACTGCTACAATCCATTAAGGAAATTACTGGATCAAAAAATAAGATTAAAAATTGGTCTGGCAAGATTTGTTCTTAAGAAAATGTGTGCTGATTTCTTATAATTGCTGCACTGTTTTCAGGATGCTTACAGATCAATCTCTTTATGATCTGCTCCAGAATCTCCCAGGCATCGGGGTCAGACTGCTGTAGAAATGTTTGTATTAGGGATGTGCAAAACTCACCAATTTGGGGAGAAACTGAACATTCCAGAGAACCCCAGAACGTTCCATTTCCCCTGTAAACCTCACCATAAAAAGGTAAAGGTTCCCCCCGCACATTTGTGCAGTCGTGTCCGACTCTAGGGGCCGGTGCTCATCTCCGTTTGTTAGCCAAAGAGCCAGCGTTGTCCGAAGACGCTTCCGCGGTCATGTGGCCAGCATGACACACGCGGAACGCTGTTAGCGTCCCACCGAAGTGGTACCTATTAATCTACTTGCATTTGCATGCTTTCGAATTACTAGGTTGGCAAGAGCTGGAGCTAGTGCGGGAGCTCACTCCGCATGCAGGGATTTGAACCTCCGAACTTCCGATCGACAAGCCTGGCGTCTTACCCGCTGAGCCACCACGCCCCCCTCACCATATTCCTCCCCAATGATGCAGCTACAGAGGTGGTTTGAAGGTCCTCTAAACCTTCAGTGGCTTTGCACATCCCTACTCTGTAATTTGCTGGATCTTGCTTTCCCTCTTTTTAGAGATAGAGATAAGAGAACATTTGCTTTCATTCAGTCATTTAGCACTTCACCAGTTCTCCAGAATTTCTCAGAGATAATACATACAGTAAGAGTTTGGCCAGACTATCTGCTAGTTCCTTCAGCAGTCTAGGATGCAGTTCATCTAATCCTGGAGATTTAAACTAATTCAAAATTAAAAAAAAATCCCCGGGTCATGTTTCTAGCAATCTCAAGCTTCAGTTCTGCCCATTCATTTCACCTTTCACAATTTCCAAGGGAATACAGGATGGTTATGCTAGGTCAGGGAATTAAGGGTAAACACAGGGCCCACAGTTGCTAGGCAACTGCATTTGTGCATCCAAAAGCTTTCTTCTCATCCCCACAGGCTTACTAATCCAGGTAAGGAGAAGCATCATCAAAGAGGGACAGCAGCAAGGGGAGATGAGAACTAGAAAGGGGATGGACAAAATTAGTGCAGATGGATCTGCAGATGTAAAAATAGTAAATGTTTACAAGAAGTGTATAATGCCTCTTGGGAAAGGGAGAATGATGAAGTAGATGGAGAGAGCAACAATAGCAGCAGAAAAGGCAATTGGTTGATTGAAAAGATGACAACAAGGACCTATTCAGAGCTGTTTATCAGAGGAGCAGAACAATCTATATACTACTAAAACTCTTGTGTCTGTTTGTACTTTGTAACCTTTCACTGGGTGAAACAGTGCGTCACAGGCCAACAATTTTTGAACCAAGGTACCTCAAATAACTTACAGAATGCGTCCAAAATCCAGGACCCATGACACCCATGGAATAGAATTTTTTCAAATTTTATAAAACATTTTATTACATAAAAATTACCATAAAACATTTTATGACATAATACAAAATGTCATAAAACATTTCCTGCGGTCAACTGCTGATGTTTGACTGGGCTATACAGTTCAGCATGGGCTACTTTCAAGGCAGATACATCTGAATGTCTCCCTGAATTTTCAAGAACTTTTCCAGGACATTAGAAGCTCTGCCATTGTTGAAGGCATTGAGGAATCTGGTAAGGAAATATCTCTGAAATGACCCAATTGGTCAGGTGTCTTGCTTGCCATGGCATAAATATGCCCCATTGTTTGTAGAGGACATGTCATCACAGTGTTTCTTCATCCCTGAGGCAACCTGAAGTCAGCCTTAGGTGTTCCAGTGTGAAAGTAGTGTTTTCCCTCTTATCCTGGCAGAAAACTTCTCCAGTGGACAACCTAGGTTGCATGGAGGGGGAGGAGCCTTAGGATGACGCAATCAAGGTCAGCAATCTGCTTGGTTCCAATTGGTCCAACAGGTCTGCTGTGGGATCGCTCCATCCAATCATTGGCTACTGAGCCTCCATGAACATTTGGTTTTGGTTACAAGAGAGACAGAACACCTCACTTGCACAGCCTATTCCCTTTTTGAGGGGAGCTGGACATGGGAATATCTCATGGATGACCAAACACGGGTTTTCAAGGATATCAATACTCCCATTGGTGAACAAAAAATAACCTAAAAACTATTTCAAATCAGCTCTTCCAATAACTAGACTGACCATACGTCCCGTTTTGAACGGGACAGTCCCGTTTTTTAAACAATTCCCGACCGTCCCGTCATTTTAATAAAAATGTCCATTTTGTCCTGTTCTCAATGACAGAGCGCCCACCCGCCCTGTTTGCCGGGGCACCGCAGGGACCACACTGCCGGTGAGACTTTGTTAGATGGAGTGCATGTGTGCATGTGTGCGTGCGTGCACGCACACACGCCCACTTTGTCCGGTAAGCCGTGGGTAGGTTAGGGTCCCATTTTTGTCTCAAGGAAATATGGTCAGCCTACCAATAGACAGATTTTTAAGCGGTGTGTGTGTGTATTTTACATAGGTTTTTGTTGTTTATTCGTTCAGTCGCTTCCGACTCTTCGTGACTTCATGGACCAGCCCATGCCAGAGCTTCCTGTCGGCCGTTGCCAACAGGAATAATACCTATTTAATACAACAATACCTATTTTACATAGGTATATCACCTTTATGTTTCTGGCAAGATTGTCAATCTCCCAGCAGATCAATACTTCTATGAAATATTTTATAGATGCTTCCAAATCGAAGTTGTCTGAATTACTACAAGTTGGAATTTTGATTTCTGATTCCAACCTGCAGCAGTCTGATGACCTCTAGATGGAAACATCCATGAAAGTATTTTATAGGATTATCAATCTCCTGGGTGATTGACAATCCAAAGAAATAATACCATTCCAGGCTTGAATCTCCAACCTCATCCTGCCACAAGTTCAGGAGAGCAACTGGTGACTGATTTTCCTGTCAGCAGGTGATGCTGAGTAGGAGGGAAAAGGCAACAGGGAAACCACCAGAAACATTAATATTTTTGAAAAGACGTGCCAGTATCGTCTACATATTTTTACACCCACAGATTATACTCCTAAATGATCTCATCCAGGAGTTTCAAGTGGATGACAAAATTGATCCTTGAGAAACTCTAGGCCTAGGAGATCTGATAAGGAGGAATCTAACCTAATCTTGAGAGATACAGAACAGGGTTTCTCAACCAGGGTTCCGCAAGAGGTCACTGTGGGTTCCCTGAGAGATCACAATGTATTTAAAAAATTATTTCAAATTCGGGCAACTTCACATTAAATAAGTTTCATTCTTTATTTTTAGTTTAAGAACACTGTTAATGCAGATATACAGGCCTACAAATGAAACGAGCATAATAATTTTGTAACTTCTGGCCTATATTTGAGCCTGAATGTGCAGGGTTTCCCCGAGGCCTGAAAAATATTTCAAGGGTTCCTCCAGGATCAAAAAGTTGAGAAAGGCTGGTTTAGAAGAATATAACTAATTACCAAAAGCAGCCTTCCCCAAACTGACACCGTACAGATAAGGCCTACTCCATTTTCAACAGTCAATATGACAACTGGCTGGCTACAATGAGAGTTATATGTCAACATGTCTGAGGGGTGTCAGGTTAGAGAAACTGGTCAGTGGTGAAGCCTTTTCAGTGCTGATGCTCTGTGGGTGGATTTCTTCATCCAGAGAACCCTACCAAACACTATAATCATGCAGAGAGGGCATGTTACGGACCCCATCTGTAAAAGAGTTTCGCTTGGCAGGGTCCAGGAAGTGGGCCTTCTCTGCAATGGCTCCCGCCCTCTGGAACACTCTGCCCCCAGAGGCGAGTCAGGCTCCATCGCTCCTGACCTTCCAGAAGAACCTGAAGACTTGGCTCTGCCGTCTTGCCTGGGGCGGGAAGGGGAGCAATGGTTCTTGGGGGTGGCTGGCACCTTAGAGCTCTCCTCATGGAATTAGATCTTCTAGGCCACCTGGATTTTATTTTTATTTTTATATTGGTAATTTTGTATTAATATATTTATATAGCTGTTATTTATACTCATTGTTTTAATCTGCTTATTGTTGTAAACCGCCCAGAGTCCCTCTTTTTGGGGGAGATGGGCAGTGGCAAAATTAAATAAATAAATAAATAAATAAATAAATAAATAAATAAATAAATAAAGTGGTTTGAGTGCCAAAGCCCTTTTGGCTCTATCGGACTGTTTATGTTTCAATAGTCCTTAATTATTGTGATCTATTATTTTTAACTTGATTGGTGCTTTTTAAATCTGATTTTATATCATTTTCTGGTTATTTATCTTTTTGTAAATAACTATTAAAAGAGGGTACATGTTTTCCATTTATTTAGTTTTGTCATTTATATCTTGCCTACCTACTCCTATACATAAATATAGTACAGAAAGAAACAAGGACAACTAAAATTGTATCTGCCCACAAACTAGTACCGGAACAGATAAAAATAATCAGCTTCAAAACATACCTGAAGCGTCCAGCCACAGGTCACTGTAGCATCTTCTGCTTCCAAAAATTGCTTGTTGAAGGCTGGTCTATTTTTATCATGGCCAGGAAGGTTCTAAGAAAAGGTAATGAGATGCAGTATTCATCCCATCCACTGTTTTGTACTACTATCATAATAGTTCTCAGCTAAGGGTATGAGTCTGACAGGTAGGACATTCTCACAGCTCATTTTAAGTGTTATCCACCCATCCTTAGGATGACAGAAAAATATACCAGCATAAAATATGCTGTTCCACTGCCAATCCTTTTCAGTGTGTGTGTGTGTGTGTGTGTGTGTGTATTCTATGACAGCATCACATCACCTGAAATGGCAGGAAATCTTAATGCATCCAGCATTCTCTGAGTGAACCACACAGAACTAAGGACTCACAGGACCAGGTTCTGCTGTGTATGATCTCCTTTGGAGCACAGGTATAGAAGAGTGCTCAGCCCACATTTAAAAACAGCTTGACTCACTGACAAATGCTAAGGCTCACCCCAAACCTCAGCGACCCATTAGTCAAGATTACTCTTTGCCAAAGCCAGGACTCTAATGTCACCTTCTGCCCAGGCCAGCAGGGATCAGAAGGGAAGGGGCATGCCCACTCTAGCCTAAAGTATCTAAGAGGAACAGGGCCAATCACTTCCTCTAAGACAGTGTTTCTCAACCTTGGAAACTTTAAGATGTACCAATCGAAGAGAATATTTGTAGCTCAGGGTTGAAATGTGGAGTCCTTGGTGCTCTCTGAGCCATGTTGTTTTCTTGCAGACGTTTCATTGCCAGCTAGACAACATCTTCAGTGCAAAAAGGGAGTGGGACTTGCTCTCTGTTTATATACCCTGGCTTGTCCTGCCTGTGTTGGTGGGGGTGTTGTACTCTCCTTGGTAGTTCCTTGATTGGGCTGTTGTTTGCTGCTTGGTTGATTGACTGAGTTAATAGTTCCTTGATTAGGGTCTATTGTGTTGTTTGATTGCTCCTCTGGTGCTAATCTTGGTGTTAATCTTTGCCTATCTGGTTGTTGAACAGGGGCGTGGTGGCTCAGCGGGTAAGACGCCAGGCTTGTTGATCGCAAGTTCGGAGGTTCGAATCCCTAGCCTCGCGTGACAGAGTGACCTCCCACACTCACCCCAGCTCTTCCCAACCTAGCAATTTGAAAGCATGCAAATGCAAGTAGATTAATAGGTACCACTTCGGTGGGATGGTAACAGCGTTCTGCGTGCGTCATGCCGGCCACATGACCGCGGAAGCGTCTTCGGACGACGCTGGCTCTTCGGCTAACAAACGGAGATGAGCACCAGCCCCTAGAGTCGGACACGACTGCACAAATGTGCGGGGGGAACCTTTACCTTTACCTATCTGGTTGTTGATTGCTGGCAAGGAGGTGTTCTGGTCTTCTGGTTTTTCTATTGTCTCTTATGAATGGTATGTAAATGTTGTTTACCTCTATGTGTCTGTTGATGGCTGCTTTGTCTGAGTGCCAAGCTTCCAGGAATTCTCTAGCATTTTTGGATTTGGCTTGGTTTAAGATGCTCTCAGTTTCCCAGTTGAAAGTATGGTTAAGTCTGTCCATGTGTTGTGAGATTAATCAATCAACACAGGCAGGACAAGCCAGGGTATATAAACAGAAAGCAAGTCCCACTCCCTTTTCGCACTGAAGATGTTGTCTAGCCTGGCAATGAAACGTCTGCAAGAAAACAACAAGGCTCAGAGAGCACCAAGGACTCCACTTTAACGTATGTGGACTTCAACTCCCAGAATTCCCCAGCCAGCAAGGCTGGCTGGGGAATTCTGGGAATTGAAGTCCACATACCTTAAAGTTGCCAAGGTTGAGAAACACTGCTCTATGGTCATACAGGTTGGTCCTCCTTTATTTATGTAACTATAGAGATGGGATGTGCTGGCTTGATGGGAAGGGTGCCTTCAAGAGGTCTCCAGGTACGTATGATGATGAAGAAGACAGGCTTCCAGATCTGTGGTCCTCATGTGTAAAGCAGGAAGAACCAAGTAGTCCCACTCCTGGCTTGTTTCTCCTGCCAAGAGAATTGCTGCTTTTTCCCATGGGAGTGGCAAGAAGATAAAGTATGCAGGTTGGCAGGAGGCTGGGAGGGGCCAAACTATGATTTTATTATTGTGTGTGGCAGTTTATGAGCACGTGACATATATTCATTAGGTGGACAAACAGGTGCAAAGTGAAGATGGGGAGGTCCTGGCAGCTAAAGGGAGGGTTAAGTTTCTGTCCTTTTTACTCCTACACACCCTTTTTCTTCTTCCTCCTGTTCCTCAGAAATCTCACCATCTTGCTTACCTAAAGCTTTCAGTGTTCATTGAACCAGGACTTCAGGAATCCCAATCAACCTGATTTCACCCACCGAGTGTTGCCGTGGTCTACGCAGATGGCCTAACTCCTGCTTTTCTTCTTGTGATCCCAATCCATGAGCACTCTTCGGTCCAGAGAATCCGGGTGTCCTAGCTCCTGACTGCTCCTCCCTGCCTTAACCTACCAAACCTAGAAATACTAACCAGCTGCCTCCCCTTCCCCACGTGCCACAATGAGCTACCACTTACTCCTCTATGGGCTGCCTGCCTTTGGAATCTACGCACTGGCATCTCATTATCTTCGGAAGAAGCCACATCTCCTTCACAAACCACGCAAGTTTCCTGTTCGATGCTTGCATGTCTCCCACAGGGGTGGTAAGTTCTGCTGTGTAAATTGGACATTGCATGGAGGGTGCTTTCAGAGTCTGGAGAGGTCAGGACGTGCACTGCAGCTGCAAGTCAAGGATGAATGAAGGAAACAGGGAGAGGAAGGAATCAGTCCCGAGATTCCTGCCTCCGCTTCTCCTTCTGATAAGTGGGATGTTTGCAGGTGGGATGTTTGCATTTCCTTCTGCTCTGGTTTTGAGACTTGTAATGCCACATTCCTAAAACTCAGAGCAGAAATACTTGAAGTTCCTGGGAGGGCGAGTGCATAAGATCAAACTTTTCAGAATCTGATTTCCTCTCCAGGTGCTGGAGAGCAGATTGAGAACACTTTGGGAGCCTTTAAAAAGTGAGTGATGCCATCTCCACTTTACCTCAACTTACCCTTCTTGTGCACTAATCCTGCCCTTCAACCTCTCTTGCCGATCTTTTCTTTGCATCTTCCCAGTGCAGTGAACCAGGGGACAAACCTGCTTGAAATTGACTGCCACATAACCAAAGATGGGATTGTGGTTGTGTCCCACGATGATAATCTGGAACGCCAGACAGGACACAACATTGATATCAGCCTCACAGAATATAAGGTGAGGACCTACAGATCTTTGCTCCCAACCTGCCCTGCCCTTTCTGTATTATTCAGTTCCATCCTGTGACAGATTTTAAGGCAATGTAAGTGACGTTCCCAGGCTGTCTCCCACTAATAATTCATGAGATTCATACCCTGCCTTTCCTCCAGAAATTCAAGGTGAAATAGATAACATCCTCCATTCTAAACATTTTTTTAAAAATCCCATTGAGGTAGGTTGAGTGGAGAGTGTGTGATTGGTCCCAAGTCACCTAGTGAACTTTACGGCTGAGAGGGGATTTATATTTGGGTTGGGGGCAAGTGATGAAAGCACCATTGTGCCGCCACAATGCAAGCGTTGTCTCTTTTGCGTGTGCAACACGACTCTGCACGTGTATAACAAAAGGAGTGAAGCGTGGGTCACAACAGAATAATGCTGCTTTTGTCATTTTGGTGAAAGTGTTGATCCTGCAGATGGCTCTGACTTGGACCTCCCCAGTCCTCCTTCCACATTCTAACCACTACACCACATTGGCTTTGCACACTTACCAGAAGCAAGAGAACTGCACCGTAGGCTTCCATACTATTCCCTTGGAACAATGGCTCTAGCTCTGTGCTTGCATTCCCTCTCCCAGAACGTCCAGGAGCCCTCGCTCTAATTCCCTCCATCCAACACACATGCCAATCTTAAATCTCTCGCAAAACCCTCTCTTAATTCTTACTCTTACTGGTTGTGTCCCATAGGATTTGCCTTCATATAAGTCTTCTCTGGAGGTGACCTTTTCCCCAGGTGAGTAGGACTAACAGTTGCTTTGGGATAAAGGGTGCTGTGGTAGAAAGACAGGCAAGGTGGTTTGCTCTACTTGTGCTCTGAGAAAAATACGGTGTTCTTTTGAGCTACCCTCAAGCTACCTTTCCTAACAGGCAGCTACTCCCACGGCAATGATCACCGGATTCCACGTTTGGAAGAGGTTTTTGAGCAATTCCCTGAAGTCCCTGTTAATATTGAAATTAAAGGGAATAATGATGAGCTCATTAAAAAGGTAAGAAACCCAACCAAGCTGTTCAAATGTCTTTCCTATCCAACATTTCATCACTGTTTTGCATGAAGCATAGATTTTTGCCAACATCCCCTTCCAATGTTCCATCCCCAACATCTCGCTTGCTGATCAGGGGCAGAAACTCTGCATCATGTCTTGCAGTTGATTCTGCTCACCTGGCTAATATTATAATTATTCTTCTCTATACACAACTCTATGTTCACTTTTATACACATAGTCTTCTGGCATCATTAGATGCATGAAGCTACATTCTTTACCAAAACAGTCTCTCCCATACACAGGAACATATTCCACTTGAAAATCTTTTATCGCTTAAGATACAAGACACTTTGTATTTTTGTAGTAGACAAATATGGATTTTTTGCCATCTTTCCTTTCATTCCTATAATTTAGTCACATTCACAAGAATATAGAATGTCTAGGAAGATACTAACCTCCCGAACCTCATTCTACCTCTGGAGTTAACACTTTCATTCTAGGCTGTTCAAATCCATTGGGAAAATTGGATTCATCACTCTTGAAAAAAATCTCTATGTGCTACAAGAGTGAACTTTCAACTGGATTTTAAAACCTATCTGGGATTCTACATAAAGAGAGCAGGCAATCACGGAAGGAAATAAGTAATCCAGGGCTTGCAAATTTTCAGGACATACTAAGATCTTCTCCCAAACAATACTGAATTTTGTAATCATATTTTGGAGCAGGAGTTGGTAATCTTTTCACGGGGAAGGAGGGACAACTATTGTTGTATAATGCTTTCAATTTGTACAGACCAGAGGAATACCACAGGGCAATGCTGAGGTCATCAGAACAAACAGGGTCACAATTTTTGTGTCCTTTTGACCATACGACTACTTATTGGCAGTAGGAACTTGGGAGCCTCAGAGACAGTAAAAGAACAGAGAGGGCTGTAATTAGCCTGGGGTCTCCAAGTTGCCCACCCCTGTGCCGAGTATAGGTAGCCACACACAGTACTGGCTGGTGGATCAGGGGCCCTACATCCCATCACATAATCACGTCACTGTTCACATGACAGGTGTTAGGAGAAGCTGAATGTCGATAGAGCTCCACAATTTTGGAAGATTATATGAGTGCATAAACCTACCTTTAGCCAAATCAGTAAAGGTAAAGGTAAAGGTTCCCCCCGCACATTTGTGCAGTCGTCTCCGACTCTAGGGGCCGGTGCTCATCTCCGTTTGTTAGCCGAAGAGCCAGCGTTGTCCCAAGACGCTTCCACGGTCATGTGGCCGACATGACGTGCGCGGAACGCTGTTACCTTCCCACAGAAGTGGTACCTATTCATCTACTTGCATTTGCATGCTTTCGAATTGCTAGGTTGGCAAGAGCTGGGGCGAGTGCGGGAGCTCACTCCGTCATGCGGGGCTAGGGATTCGAACCTCCAAACTTGTGATCTTCCGATCGACAAGCCTGGTGTCTTACCCGCTGAGCCACCACACCCCTATAGCCAAATCAGTACTTATTTGCTTATTCTGCTTTCTGCCCATGAACACAGGTAGCAGATCTCGTCCGGAAATACCATCGCTCCCACATCAGCATCTGGGCCTCCTTTGATGGTCAAGTACTAAAAAAATGCCAGAAAGCTGTACGTATTAAATGTCTTTTTCTCCACTTTCTTATTTTATGTTTACAAACCCTTTTTTGCTCGGGCTTCAGACTGTGTAAAAATATGTGGGCTTTTAGATCCTTCAGACAGCAATAAATAAAGTATCCCTTAATAACACATTAGAGCAGGGTTTCTCAGCCAGGGTTCCGTGGAACCCTTGGGTTCCACAAGGGGTCACTAGGGGTTCCCTGGGAGATCACGATTTAATAATTTAAAAATTATTTCAAATTTGGGCAACTTCACATTAAAGAGGTAACTCTCATTCTTTATTTTTAGTTTAAGAACACTGTTAATGCACATATACAGGCCTACACATGAAATGAATATAATAATTTTGTAACTTCTGGCCTATATTTGAGCCTGAATGTGCAGGGGTTCCTCAAGGCCTGAAAAATATTTCAAGGGTTCCTCCAGGGTCAAGAAGTTGAGAAAGGCTAAATTAGAGCATCGTCAAAAGTTACCTTCCTTCCTCCTTTCTCTTTTTAAGCTTTCTTTCTAGACAGACTTGTTTCAGGCTCGTTACACCTGCTTTTTTCCAATCCTGCATAAGCATTAGATTTTTTTTTTAATCCATTCAATCGTGTCCGATTCTCAGAGACTGCCTGGAGAAGTCCCTGCAGTTTTCTTGGCAAGGTTTTTCAGAAGTGGTTTGCCACTGCCTCCTTCCTAGGGCTGCGAGAGTGTGACTGGCCCAAAGTCACCCAGCTGGCTTTGTGCCCAAGGCAGGACTAGAACTCACGGTCTCCCAGTTTCTAGCCTGGTACCTTAACCTCTACCCCAAACTGGCTCTTACCATTATCTTACCATTAGATAGCAGCTCCCTAAATCCACCAGCCAAGATGGAAAGACTGTGCGAAGCAGTCATGTTTTCCAAGTCAGAATTGTGTTTTCCTTGAACCCTCCCCTTTATTTGGGATTGGATGCTCAGCAACCTGGAAAACAGGTCTGTGACCAAGTGCAGAATTCTTCCCAGCAATTAAATCTAGGAATGACAAATCTTCATGCTGTCTAAAATATACATGTTATTTATCCCCCAGAACAAAGACATGCCCTACATCTTCTCCATCAAGAGAGGCATCTTCATGCTCTTTCTCTGGTATCTTGGACTCCTGCCATTCTTCCCTCTGAAAGAGTCTTTCCTTGAATTTGCGCTGCCCTCGATCATGAACAGGTGACAACCACTGCAAGGGTGGAATTCAGGCAGAGAAATATATGGACTTAGAAATACGGTACTCTTATGTAATGATCAGCATTTGGAAATCAAGTGCCAAATTTGCTCTCCCCTTCAAATAGGGAGCAGTGTGCCAGCTCTGAAGAGAAACATTCCTGGCATTCTGTTCTGAGAAAAGGGAGGGGGTCTGGCCAACCTTTGCATCCACACCACAAAGTGGCCTTTCTGCAGAGCAAAGTGCTCACCAGCATCCAAGGATTCTCAACTAAGGAGAGCAGAGAAACGAGGCCTTGCGGACAATTGGTCTATCAGTCCCAATTTTTGTTGTTGTTCAGTCGCTTAGTCGTCTCCGACTCTTCGTGACCCCATGGACCATAGCACGCCAGGCCTTCCTGTCCTCCACTGTCTCCCGGAGTTTGCTCAAATTCATGTTCGTTACATCGGTGATGCTATCTAGCCATCTCATCCTCTGCCGTCCCCTTCTCCTTTCGCCTTCAGTCTTTCCCAGCATCAGGGTCTTTTCCAGTGAGTCCTCTCTTCGCATTAGCCAAGGCCAATACTGTAATCTCAAATCCTTTGCTCCGGCCTTGCTCGAGGATACAGCTCGTGGTACAGGGCACGGTTATTTATAAGACAACTGCTCCTGCCCATCCAATAAGATCTGATAGGGTTGGCGTGTGCCAGGCCCCATCAATTAAGCAGTGTCACCTGATGGGACCCAAGCAATGTGCCTTTTCTGTTGCTGTGTCTCCCCTATGGAACAGCGTTTCCCCCAAGATCCAGATGGCCCTGGCCCTGCCTGTCTTCTGAAAGGCTATGAAGACTGGCCTTTCCCCAGGCATTGGGTCAAGAGATTTTGGGAGTCCCTCTTGATCAATTGTTCCTGTGTGCAAGCTGCCTCTGGCACAATATGTTCTATTACATTTTATTCTTTTGCCGCTTGCCATTTGTTGCGTTCCATTTTGTGCGCCACCCCGAGCCACATGTCAGGTTGGTGACTGTAGAGAATGTATGAATACTCCGTCCCCCCCCTCTCCTACCAGCTTTCTGCTTCCCCTTGCCACCCCCACAATCAGTCAACATTTCACTGAACGTCAACAGAGGAATATAGCTACGCAAATAGGATCTTTCATTTCAGAGGCAGTCTAATTCCAAATACCAATTGCTGTGGAGCAGAAGCAAGAGAAGGCTGGCATCTTCATGCTCATTTATGGGCTTTGTAAGAGGCATATTGTTGGCTCTTTGGGAAGCAGGAAGTATTAAAAAGCAAAAAACAAAGCAAAGAAACCAAGGCTTCAAGTGGAATTATTTGTCTCTCTCTGATGTGCCAATATGTGGAAGGAATTCTGAAGGAAAATGGTACCGGCAAGGCATTCAGTTACACTGGATCTCACTGAATGGGTTTTTCCCCCTATAATGTGAATCAGATCTAAGTTAACTGGACAGGATGATGTTAAGCTGACCCTCCTCATATATTCTCTTTCATGTTCCCTAGAAGTTTAGTTGCAAAGAAAAACAGGGCAAGATTATTCTAGAAGTTTTGCATGTTGAAGGCGGGATGCATTTGCCTTGTATTTTGTGATTCACGGGTGCTTTGGAAAAAGTGTGGGATCCAATATTTTAGAGGAGGAACAGCAGGAAACAAGCAGTTCTCAGGAGCCTGTTAACTTTGCCACCTTTTTGTTTTGTTTAATCCTAGGACCTATTTTCCAGTGAAAAAGGGCATATTTGGAGCACTACTGGCAAAATTTACCACCAAGTGAGTGATGCTGAGCCAAGAATTGTTTAAGTCTTACTAAGTATTCCTTTCCTTAATCACCTTCCCCTTCCCTTTCCCAGCAGGAGGGCCCCTAATGAAATCCATAACCCAAACCAGCTGCTTCCCCACTACGACCTTCTAGACCCAATAAATACCCCAAAAACGACCCCTCTCTCCCCAAGATATTGGGAGTATCTTGATCTTTCTCATCCCTATTTTTCTTGTGTTTCTGCTGGGCTCTATGACAAACAGATAAGGTAGAGCTATGGTTGTACCTACACCTAAACCTTTTGCATTGCTATTTCTGTCCTTTCCCAACAGGATGACAATGAAAAAAGAGCTGTTCAAACATCTGCAAGACAGAGGAATACAAGTACGTGGGGGAAAGCTGGGAAATCAGAATTCTGGGTGACGCTGTAGTCTCTACTCCTGAGAACGATCAGAATTAAACTAACTAAACTAACTAATTAAACGAATTAAACTAACTTTGCTCAGACTGAAGAAGCTCCTTGGATAAGGAGCGAAACGTTTCCACTGAGAAAATAGAAATCCAGTTGACATGATTCAAGCTACAGACAATTCCACCTGGATGACTGAGAACCTTCATAGACAGATCAGAATTAAAGCCTGAGCTGGAAGTATTGCAAAAATATTGCCATTGACCTGGCTTCTAACAGTGGCGATGAAATTTAGGTGGGGAATGTTTTAGCTTCTGGGTGCTCGGTGTAGCATCCATGAATGTAGGATGTCCACAGAAATCTCCATGCCTTGCCTGATCATTTCTATTTTTTTGAAGCTAGCATGCTACAAGCAAATTTGAATTCTCAAACACAATCTCCATTTCCATGAAAGCAAATTTGTATTTTCAAACACCAATACTGTAAGAGGGGATGATGAAGAACCAACTCCTCAATTTGCCACAATCATTTTTGTAAGAATGTCCATAACATACCATCAAAATTCCAAATGTGAATTCCAGTCCTAAAGGGTTAGGCACCCTGCTTTAATCAAAGACTGAGTTTGGTATCGCTAACCACATAAAAGACTTCACCCTTTACAAGTGGTGAAGTACTTGAATTAGGGACTTCCTGCCTCTAAGTCACACTCTACTCCAGTCTTTTTCAAACTCAGCAATTTTAAGATGTGTGGGCTTCAACGCCCAGAATTCCCCAGCCAGCATGCTGGCTGGGGTATTCTGGGAGTTGAAGTCCACACATCTTAAAGTTGCCAAGTTTGAAAAACACTCCTCTACTCTTTTCTAGTTTCTCCTATGCCTGTGGCATAGGCGTAATGCAACCTTACTTTGCATGGTTTCTTTCAGGAAAGCAATCACGGTGACTTTTTCTGCAGCTTGTTGCCAAGATGGAGAGAGCAGCAGAAACAAAGGTTATGATTTTTCCCTTCAGCAACAAGATGCTCTGCTCTTTGACTGCTGGGAAAATGCTGGGAAAATAGTTGTATAAATAGGTGACAAAATAGACCTTTACAAAGGAAATCTGGTTTTTAGAGTTTTCTGAAGATTCTACATGATACTGTTGTTGTTGTTGTTTCCTCTTCCGCTTCCTATTTAGACTGTTCTTTGGGTTTTGAATGAAGATAAAGATTTTGAAGAAGCCTTCAGCTATGGGGTCTCTGGAGTCATGTCCGACTACCCAACCCTCCTTCGACAGTATCTTAATGCTCATCCACCACTTTCCAATGAATGAATTAGAACGTTACTTTAGAACTGGTGGTTGAAATTTCTGATGGGGAATGGAGGGAGAGAAGAAAGGAGATGGATGCAAAAGACAGGAAACTCAAAGTCTATTTTACGAGACGATACTGTAAGAGGAAGACTTTGAAACAAATAAGCAATTTTGTTACTAGTATGTGGCATTTTCAGTAACTGAGTAACATATTAACAGGGGACTGAAGATATGTGAGGTCATAGTTCGACTTCAAACAACAGAATCTGGCTACAGTCCTGCTTGTAGAACCCCGACATTTTTTTCAAGTTTCTGTCTCATCCTGAATAAGGTATGCAGCAAAAAGACAAAGGAGGAGGACAATTCTCTCACTAAATCTCAGCAAAACAAATAAAAATAAAAAGCACCTGCAAAAGAATGGTCAACTTTATTTTCCTCTTGTGGTCAGTGTTCCCTTTGTAATAAGGAAAGGGAACAGGTGGGATGATTTCAGGACCAAAAGTGGGTGAAACCATCACGGTCACCCCTTTGTTTCTTTCCTATTTAGCATCTTCCTCATCTTTCTCTCTTGAGGGCCAGTGATTATTGTTAGAACCCCGGGGGGTGTCCTGGATGGTGGCCACACCCACACAATTGAAGCCCCACCCCTTTTACATGCATCATGTGTGCGATGCATATTAAAAGGGGCAGGGCTTTGATCATGCAGTCCCGGCCATCTTGACTTGGCATGGCCCTAGAGCAGAGGTGGGCGTCAGGCCCGCGAGGCTCCCACCCGCAAACCCCGCCCCTTCCACGTGATTGGCTCCCGCCTGCAAACCCCGCCCCTCAGGGCCAAACTCTGGCCCCCGGAAATCCCAGAAACCCCGCCCCCCAACCCCCCCCCGTCCCCGGTTATAAATATCCAAATGGCCCTTGGCAGAAAAAAGGTTCCCCACCCCTGCCCTAGAGTCACAAGCTGCCCATCCCTTACTAGAGGCTTTAGTTGTCAGGGAACAACAACTTAATTCAGCATTAAGTTCCTGGAGGTATGTGATAGTCATCATGGCAACCTTTACACCTCTCCCAGACTTGATCCCAGGCCTGTTTCAAGAGCAGGTATGCAAACAAAGGGGTAAGTCCCACAAAGGGAGGATCAGCGAGAAATGCCAACATCAAGTCAACTGCACAACGGTGGGTTGGTCGGGCAGCCAAAGGTTCTAATGGAGGCCAGAGAAGGAAGTGAGAGATTGCCTGATTTCCAAGCTATGAGATAAAGCAAGGGTGTGTGTTCTAAGAACAAGTGAATAAGTTGGTGGAGTTAAGCAAGTCTGATCTGTGGCCTTAGACTCATTTTCCTTTTCCTTCTGTGATTTTTGGCATCAACAGAGGATGCAAAAATATAAGAGGGCCAACGAGTTCTCCCAGATGATTAATCCCCACCCTTCCTGGGCACATTCCTGGTACTCCAAACTATTCCACATGTGGCTTCTGCTTAGTTTACCACCTCTGGAATCCTCTTCCTAAAGCCAAAGACTTGCCGGTGTTCTGTGCAGTGCAGGACTGATGCTGAAACGCTCTGAAAGAGGTATTGAAGCTTATATGGCCCCTGCTACATTTTGGGCCATCCCAGGTCACGTGCACCTGCCGCCACCAGCAGATAGTCCAAGTCAGGGCTTTGTTGTTGGGCATACTGCTCTCAAGCCAAGACACCAGGGATGAAGTCCTGAGGGTTTAGCAGAAATGGGGCAATCTCTGAAGAATAGTAAAAATGCAGTTGGTTCAATGTACAGCTCTGTGGTTTTTCTCCTCGCTGTACTCTCACCACCACCACTCCACATTCTTGAGAAAATTAGGGTTTGAAAGAAAAAGAAAATCCTATGGGTCTGATCCAACGTGCAGAGTCACAGAAAGATCCAATAAGGAAACTTAAGTTATTGTGTTAATATTAATCCAGAATGGATTCTTCCAAATCATCTTAACCATCAAGTCTCTTGACTGAAAGCTGGAAAGTAAGCTCAGCCATATCTACTGAAATTGCTTCTTCCTCTGAACATGGCACAATGGTGGGATTTTCTTACCGTCTCTCAAGCCAAAGCAATTTTTTCCACAGATTTTTCTCTAGAGCACAAGTATAGAATCAGTGGCTCTCCAGATATTGTTGGACACCAATTCCCATCAGCCTAAGCCAGCAGGACCAACAATCAGAAGTAATGGGAGCTGTAGCTCCAAACCTGGCTACTCCTAGTGTGGGTGGCACTACGTCACCTCCGTGCTCAGGGTTTGCACTCAGTGAACCGGTGCTATGACTCCTTCACTCTACAAATCCCACGTCCCAATCTGAGGTTTTCAGAGGCCAGGCACAATTACAAAATGGTAACAGAGTTTGCATATGGCCAAAGATCTCCTCCATATGTTCCCCTGCCGAACCCTAACACTGAAACACAGGTTTTCCCAGCTGAGTCCCAATTCAAATTAATTGCACTGTAAAGATTAAGGTTCCATGCCTGTAATTATCATTCATGTCATTATAGAAAATATCCTTTAAATGACAATAGTCTGAGTCTGTTACCATTGTCTTTTCTCTGACAAAAGCGCCTATCCTGAGAAGCTATACTACAGTACAGTGGTGCAAAATTATGGAAAATTGGTCACCGCCCAAAGGGAAAGGGGATTATAGATATGATTGTGGGAGAAGGATACTACAAATAGACCTGTTAGCCCTAGAATTGTTACCTGGCAGAGGGACGGTTCATGGAGCTGGAGAGAGGTCACGGGGATATCATTGAAATTCTGTTCTCCGAAACTGTTTAGTTAATACTGTACATCAGGGGTCCTCAACGTGTGGGCCGTGGCCTGTTAGGAACTGGGCCGCCCGCAAACCCCGCCCCCTTCCGTGTAAAACATCCCAGTGAAATCCCATAAGTATTCAGAAGTTCTACTGAGTTCACTTTTCCTTGTAAACTAGAATAGGATTGTAGTCTCAGCAGTCCTGAATGTTAGGAATATATTTTTAAAAAATAGAGTTAAGACCTATGAAAGCCCCAAAAATTTAAAATCCACCATAGTGAAATGGTATTGCTAATGGCAGAAAGTGAAGAGGAACTAAAGAGCCTCTTGATGAGGGTGAAAGAGGAGAGTGCAAAAGCTGGCTTGAAACTCAACATTAAAAAAACCCAGATCATGGCATCTGGTCCCATCACTTCCTGGCAAATAGAAGGGGAAGAAATGGAAGCAGTGACAGATTTTATTTTCTTGGGCTCCAAGATCACCGCAGACGGTGACTGCAGCCATGAAATTAAAAGACGCATGCTCCTTGGGAGGAAAGCTATGGCAAACCTAGACAGCATATTAAAAAGCAGAGACATCACCTTGCCGACAAAGGTCTGTATAGTTAAAGCTATGGTTTTCCCAGTAGTAATGTATGGCTGTGAGAGTTGGACCATAACCCCGCCCCCGGTCCGCAGAAATCCCAGAAACCCCGCCCCCCAGTCCACGGAAATCCTGGAAACCCTGCCCCCCCCCCCCCCCCCCGGTCCGCGGAAAAATCGTCTTTTGAAACCGGTCCCTGGTGCCAAAAAGGTTGCGGACCCCTGCAGTGTACATCATCCCCTCCAATGTGACTATGATTTAATTATGTGCCATCAAGTCAGTGTCAACTCTTAGCAACCACATAGATAGATATGAATAATAGATCAAATTGTACAATTCCTCCCACCCCGGACAATAGAGAATAGAATCAGATGTTTTATTTTAAGGATATTTAAATGCATAGTTTTATCAAGTCCTTTTCCTCTTGGTTTGAAGACTTGGATCTCTTTCCCTTGCCATATATCCTGGGCTGTTCTCACAACCACTTTGGGTGTGTTTTGGAATGAGAAATAAAACCAGGGCAAAGGTTTCCCAGGAAGCTGCCAAGCTGAGTGGGAATTGGCACCCAGGTCTTCCCAATCCTAGCCACTAGGTGACACTCCCTTTCAAATAAATATTTGCTGGAGCTGGCTGCAGTTAAGCCAAGTAAACAATATAAAGAAAGGCAAAGGCAAGGACTTGGAGAACGCCCACCAACTATCATTGGTCAGACTCCATACAAGCTTCATATGTTCAGTTCTGCAGCTATCTTAGCAACTAAATTCACTTCTGTCTACCACTCTACCTCATTTCAAGTATATTAATACAGCCCATGGCATCCAGCTGACAAAGTGGGGTCTCAACCATGAAAACTCTAGCAAAAGGGCTGCAGGATTTTTAGGCTTGTTGGGGAGCAAATTAAAATGAACCCTAATAACAAAGAGTTTAGCAGTAAAAGTAAACTGCTGGAATTCACAAGCAGAAGTCAATCTTATCAAATCCTGAGAACAAAATCATTGCTGAATATGCAATATCTATCTTGCTCCATCTGCACAAGAGCCAGCAGTTGCTAGCTAAGAAAAGGTTACAGCCATGCTGATTGGATCATGTTGTCTTTTTTGAATACTGGGCATTCATTCATGCTTTGCATAGTATTATGATACACCGTGTTCTACCTCTTACAAGAGCCAATTTGGTGTAGTGGTTAAGGCACCGGGGCTAGAAACCGTGAGACTGTGAGTTCTAGTCCCACCCTAAGCATGAAGCCAGCTGGGTGGCCTTGGGCCAGTCACTTTCTCAGCCCTAGGAAGGAGCCAATGGCAAACCAGGAGACTGAGAATTCTAGTTCCGCCTTAAGCATGAAAGCCGGATGGGAGACTTTGGGCCAGTCACTCTCTCTCAGCCCTAGGAAGGAGCCAATGGCAAACCAGGAGACTGAGAGTTCTAGTTCCGCCTTAAGCATGAAAGCCGGCTGGGAGACTTTGGGCCAGTCACTCTCTCTCAGCCCTAGGAAGGAGGCAATGGCAAACCACTTCTGAAAAACCTTGCCAAGAAAACTGCAGGGACTTGTCCAGGCAGTCTCCAAGAATTGGACACGATTGAATGGATAAAAACAAAAACTCTTACAAGCTGGAGGTGGGTAAAATGCACATGCTTCTCTGCCTGGGCTCTGGTCGTAACTTGCCTACCCACTTAAAAAAAAGGTCATTTTGTGCAACTGATAAAATAGATTGTGGCCATCACAGTTGATGCCAAAATGCATATAGTAATCTACTCGGCAACAGACTTGGTTTCACTGCAACAGATTTAACATGGTTATCCCTCTGGTGTTAGCCATTTGTGTGGCTGAAATCATTATATGCAGATTCAAGTCCTGCTCAGCCATAAAACGTTTAATCTAGGCTACTTTGTTGCAGTATGGCAGCCTATTTCCTTCCTTGTGACACCTAACACTGCCTCACAATGAGGAAGTGAACAATGACAGCCATCCCCTTCCAGACCAATATTGTCTCCTCTGGCTTGCCGTGGCTTTCCAAAGTTCCCACGCCCAGAATAATCGTTCAGATCCCCAGCTATATGACCCTCCCCTTTACTGGAATGTAGAATCTGCAACTCTAGAACTCAGTCATGAGTTCCCCATGAAGATAAAGGGGATGGTGCCTACTGCCTTATGGGAAGTGCTGCTACGAGGATGGTGACGACGACGACATTATTCACATTTTAACATCTTGGAATTAAAAAGCATTATTACCAGCAGAGAACCCTATTTCAGCATAGTCTTGTTTGCAGAGTCCCCTGTTTTATCAGGACAAAAGTCTGGGAGACACGGAAGGCTATCTTATTCAAGTGCCATCTACAAAAGTGCCAGTCTTCCAGGTGCCAGATTAGTTTCGCTGTAAAAGACTAACCTCACCAACTATCCCTCTAGAAACCATTTCCAAAGAAAGACGGAACCCGCCCCCACCCCCCACAGCCGCCCCACAGAAGCCCTACCCGCTGCGCCCAACAGCGGAAAGAAAGACACTCTGCACAGGGCCAGGGGCACGTTGGTTTCAGGGATGACCCACGCGCAGCGCCCCGCCCAGCCGCGCCACCTCTCCAGACAGCCTCCCAGCGCCCGCCCCCAATTCGTGCCAAATCAAGCGCGTCCTCCGCTCGTTTCCCCTCCCCTTTTATCAGTTCTGCAGTTTATTTGCATACCCGCCCTCATTGGCTGGGCAGAAAGAGGAAGGAGCAAAGGGGGAAGCCCGCAGAAAGGAGGAGGGAGAGGAAAAAGGGGAGGAGACACCTTTGTTTCACAGCTCGGGTTTGTAAACAAGAGGAAGTCTAGACTCCCAGCTGGAGCGCTTCGCGGGGGGCTGCAGGGCTGTCGGCGGGTGACTCCCCTCCCCAAAAGCTGCGTCGAGACACCATCCAACGTGGGGGCCCTTCACTATTGCTCTTCGGGCCAGGTGAGATGGGGGGGGGGCTTAAGGGAAACGGTGTCGTCCGTGGACGCGTATGCCCCACGAAAGGCTCACGGTGCATGTGTGTGTGCGTGTGTGTACGCGCGTGTAATATATATATATATATATATATATATATATATATACACACACACACACACACACACACACACATATAGTATACATATATCCTGTTTACTTCCTACAGGAATTAAGGGAGGGGAATGCTGTGGATGTTTGTGGGCACCGATTCATAGTGACCAACTATACCCTAAAGGGTCTGGTACCTAGCGAGGGATGAAAAGCATTCCAGTGGGAAATTGTTTTACTCATCCTGACGACAGACGAGGACACTCAAAGACGGCGTTTTCTATAATAACCAAACGCTCCTTTTGTTATTTCAGCAGGGGGTTAGCCCCTCCCTCCTCAGTGGCCCGCATCTCCTCTGTCCAAAGGGAAATGCAATAGACGAAAGGGATCCGACTCAAGAGTCGCTAATTCAGGATAATGGGGCATCTTTCATGTATTGAGCCGTCGGTGTTGCGTTTTGTCCCTGGAGGATAGTTTCCAGCACAATATCGATTGGCAGCCAAACTAAACGAGTCATAACTACGGAACTGTTTATGAAAGGTGGTTTTAACCCCCTCTTAGTCTCTGAGAGCAAGTAGATTTGTCTCATTTCTCAGGGGCCTCGGACTGTCCATCAATCAAGGAAATTTAATTTTTCCAGCTTGCTGTGCTGATATTTCAAAAGTTTTAGTAAAAGGAGGGGGGAGGATTTGCACCTCCCAACTTTTCTTTCCATATCCCTTTTCTTATTCTAAACTTCACATTTTAGGAAGTTTTTAAAACACAGGAAAACATTTGCATGTTTATATGGAAATATGAAATTTGGCCTGTTACTCAACAGCTGTCCACTTCTGGTCTTGGAGTAAAAATCCTGCCATTTACCTCTGGCAGAGAACCCCAACACAATTTTCAGTTTATCCCAGTCCTACCTTTATCAACCATCCCACCCTCTCTATCCACCTCTTCTTTTTTACACATATATTACAGGCTTCCTCTTTAACAGGTATAAAAATAAGTAAACATAAAATACACATGATTTTTATAATAAAAGAAAACCAAGATACTTCAGCTTGCCTCATCTTTTTGTCTATTCCCATCTCTCTCCCTCTCTCATCATATGCTCCCCGATAGCCTGTTTGTGGGTGTGTTTCTACAGACACCCTGCAATTGGTATATCACACCCACTATATTTTCTTGAGGTTCAAGTTCATATCCATCTTCATTTTTTACTTCCTATACCAGAGTAAAATTGCTATATATAAACAAGTATGTACATAGTTCTTAGAGCACAATGTAATGTGACAGTAGTCATGTTCTCCATTAACAAAACAAGAGACTAAGGTCAAGATAAGCTGAATGCTTATTTATAGGGCTCATATATAAAATAAATCAGCTTAAGAAAATTCCTCCTCATATCATACACCAAGCATTTCCCCCATCATATTAAAGAGAGGCCCTATTGTCTTCTGAAATAAATGTGCAAACATACTATTTGAAATATATGCTCCTGTTCATTGGGGTTCAGACCAAAACTTTTGAGGGAGCAAATCTTTTGAGGGAGATGGGCGGTGACTAAATTTGATGAGAGAGAGAGAGAGAGAGAGAGAGAGAGAGAGAGAGAATGAGAGAGAGAGAGAGAGATATGATAGATAAAAATAAAACATATACCTATTTCTTGTCCATATCTAGTAGAAAAGCAATTGTTATATTGTTGGTAAACATGATGTCTCCCTATTAGTTATGGCTACTATGCTTCTGTTGCCACTGATGCCAGCAAATATTATGCCATTTATTAAGGAGAACAACATTTTATGTTACAATTCCTTGGGAGTTTGATGGCATTTTTATAAGACATATAAGTTGGGAGTGAATAATGCAATGACATTAAAGATTTTTTTAAAAAAGGAACTGTGCCTTTAAAAAACCACTTTCTTCTTTGTTATCTTCCTTTCACTTCCTCCTTTATTTCTCCTAACTATTCCTCATGTTCGTCCCCTGTTGTTCCTCTCTTCCACTATCCTACCAATAGTTTCTGCGTTCATTATAGCTTCTTAGAGAAATTAGGGGGAAATTTAAGAAGAGGAAGAAAACCTCTCCACCACTGCCACGCATGGAAAAACAGAGGCTGCCTGTTTGCCCTTGGGTGGATATCGTATCCAAAGCTTGCTTTAAAGCTTGCCTTAGGAGGAAAAGAAAAAAGGGGAAATTCAGATGGATCTTAAATTCTCCCAAATGCTAGACCTTCATCTCTAAATAAGCCAAAACAAAAATCCAGCTTCCGGGTAGATATATGGAGTCTCAGCCAACAGTTTTCCCAGCTCAGCATTCCCTTGCCTGCAGGACTGGCTGGTTTGCTTCCCTTTCAAGGAACCACCTTTTCCCCTCCTCCACATTATGTTCCAGACAACCTCTCCACCCACCCCCTTTGCAAACCAAGCCTCCATCCTTCCCTGCAAAGATTCTCCTCTTGCCTGCCTCCCCTCAAATACCTCTCCAGCTGATTGGTTTAGCCCACTGTATTTCTCTGACCCACCCTCTTCTCCACTCATCCTCAAGGCTGCTTTGTGTCTACCCCATTCTTCTGCAGTCAGCTGGCGTGGAGGGCTGTCTGCCCCAAGTTATGCCTTATTCTATACCTCTACCGCCCCTGGTTTGGCTGCACTTAAGTGGCCACCATTAGTCCCACACAATTCTTCCAACCCTTCATTGCCTTTCTCTTAAGTGCACCCTTGCCACCTCTGTGCATCATGTAACACAATTCCTCCAGATTCCTTCTGCCCTCTGCCTGACTTAGCATAAGACCCCTTCATCATTTCACAACTCTAAATACTGCCTGCTATTCTTTGACAAGCTGTTTATGTCTATCACCACCAGATATGCTTTCTAGACTTTTCTGCTTCCTGTATTGACCTTCCCCCCGCCCCGTCTCAGCCAAGCCGGACGGCAGCTCCCTCTGAACATCGATACATGTGGCCAAAGTGAAAGCTGGCCATTGATTTGGGGTTGGGGGTGGTGGTTATAACATTTAACAGTTATGTCCAAAATCTTGGTGGTAAAATAAAGAAAATGGAAAGCCAAATGGTTGGTTTCCTAAGAGAGTTTACAGCGAGTGGCGTTTGTGATACTAGGAAGAAGACCTAACCTGAAATTAATTGGAAGGGTGGCTAGGGGAGGTAGGATGCTGGGGTGCTATTCTAAGGTTGTTTTCTTTCATCACAGGATGATCAGCTGTGACCTACATCCTGGGGTTAATTACAGGCTGAGTCTCCAAGAAGCTGCCTAGGGAGGGGAAGCACGTGGTATTGTTTTTGTTTAGATACCAGACTGGTTACACAGAACTTGGCTAGCTCCCAGAGCCGAGAAACAAAACCGTGGCATTCTGACTCTAGGTCTGTAAGCCGTCACTTCTGGCAGGTTCTCTGCACGCTGACGACCCGCCTCTCACCTCTTCCTCTCTTTTAGGCTTTTCAGGGAATCTCCACCCCCCCTCCAGCATCTCCTCTAGCAGCTATCTGGTTCTCTGCAACTCCCCTGGTGCGACTCCCACCACCATGGTGAGGCTGTCCAAACCCAAAACTTTTCAAGCCTATCTCGACAACTGTCACCGACGCTACAGCTGCGTGCATTGTCGGGCCCACCTGGCCAACCACGATGACCTCATCTCCAAGGTACAAAAGGGGAATGAGATGCCCCTGGTAGGCTCCTCTAAAGCAGCTCGCAGCTTCCGGGGGAAAGGGGCTGCTGTGCCTTGCTTAGCTCATTTTTAAAAATAAAAAATAGAAGACAGTTTATTTCTGAAGGACAGTGTAGTACAGAAGGACAACAAAGAAAGGACAGCCTTATCTCATACCCCACCATAAGATTATTGCTGTGCATTTTCTGTGTTCCTTTACAGCAGTGTTTCTCATTCTTGGCAACTTTAAGTTGTGTGGACTTCAACTCCCAGAATTCCCCAGCCAGCCTTGCTGGCTGGGGAATTCTGGGAGTTGAAGTCCAAACAACTTAAAGTTGCCAAGGTTGAGAAACACTGCTTTAGAGTTTATCAATCCTGTATCAATAAGTAGGTCATTTCAGAATCAGTGCCAAATATTCTTAAACATTTTTACCCTAACATAGTAATATTAATGTTGCAAGTTGTATTCAGAGGCCTGGGGAGTATAGATTAAGCAATCCAACTGCAGGCTCTGGCAGGCATGGTTTACTGGAGAAATCGGCACTCCCCAAGCAAACCACAATATCAACCTGGAAGTTTTTCGGGGAATAGTGCAGTTGAAAGCTGGATGAGGAAGGGGAGGCCTCCAAGCAGCAGCCAATTGCAACATCATGTCTCTATCCAGAACTACCATTCAGATGGTGCAGAATTTCTGAGCAGTGAAGGCTGGGAAGTTATTGGGGAGTAGAAGATGAAGGGAAGGGATGAGGAGAAATTGGTGGGGCAGCTAGGGGTCTTATAGAGGGCAGTGCGTTCTTTCAAAGAGGCCTGCCTAGGCTTGTTCTGCCATCTCCACCCTGGTTCTCCATTGCTCCCAAGGACAACAGGCCTCAGCTGTGGCTGATCAATCATTAAACTCAATTTCATGGGTCTGAAAGCAAACCAGAGAATAAACAAAGAAACGGGGAAGAGAGCTGTTACCTCTGGCTGCTTGCCATTAACCCAAGGGGAGGGGAAGATAAGCAGCCAGTCTAGGACCAGAATAGAACAGAAGATAAGCAGCTGAGACAGGCTGAAGACTGTTCCTGACTCCCAAGGTTGAGATAATTGGGGGTGGGGGGGACAGGGGCAGAGTGGCAGGAGAAAAAATAAAGCCCGAAGTATTCAAGGTTAGTTTGATGTATTCGTTTAATACAGCTAACCGACAGAAAAGTGTTTTGTTTTTAATCTGTGCCCTGTCTCCTTTTCTCCTTTCTTTTATAGTCTTTTCAAGGAAGCCAAGGACGGGCGTATCTATTCAACTCTGTGTGAGTATCAAAGAAGAGGAGCATGTTCTGGAAGGAAAAAAAAAGTATACAGGTAGTCCTCGCTTAACGACCGTTCGTTTAACAACGGTCTAAAGTTATGACGGCCTTGGAAAAAGTGCTTTACGACCTGTACTCACACTTACAACCATTGCAAAAGTCACATCAGCCCCGCAGTCACGTGATCGCAAATTCAGGCACTTGGCAGCCGGCTCACATTTACGACCAGTTGCAGCATCCTGCGGTCATGTGCAACCTTTTTTTGCCAGTTTCCAGCAAAAAAAAAAAAAAATCCATTGGGGAAGCTGGATTCGCTTAACAACCCGTGATTTGCTTAACAGCCGTTGTAAAAATGGCCGTAAAATTGGTCCGGTCATGTGGTGACTCACTTAACGACTGCACCGCTTAACAACCAGTTTTCTGGTCCCTATTGTAGTTGTTAAGTGAGGACTACCTGTACTGCACTCAGGTTTTCCCTACCATAGGACCTTTACTTACGTTGGACTACAACTGGCATCATCTGGGGCCAGGACAGCCAAGATGGGGAGTTCTAGCTAACTGTCAGAAGGGCAGCAGGTTCCTGCTGTATCCTAACACTGTGGCTGAATGCTCATTGAGGCAGTAACTCTGCATTTAGTCAGTACTTGCATCCACTGCAGAGAGGGGTTCATCCAACCAAAGAGTCCTCTATTGAGAAAAATCGCGGTGCCTGAAAGAAAAGATCTAACTTGGTCTTCACACTGAAGTCCTTCACAGAGCTCTGTTCATTTGGGACATCTGTAGCCTGAAGGGCCAGCAGAATTGATCGCCTCTCATTTTCCATGGATCAAGTAGCAGAAACAGAGGAAAGCGTAAACAATCAAGCCATTAAGATAGTAGAGTGAGAGATGGAGGGAAATAGATTTCAGTAAAAGATAACCTAATCGGCTATTCTCCTTTTCCAAAACAGTCAACCCAGCAGGAGTCTGGGGTGTTCAGATAGAATTCAAAGGAAGGAGAGACCTTCGAAGCAAACCTGAAATGCTTTAGTACTAGCACTGATCAGCACATCCTTCCAAACTGAAACTCTCACTGAATCTGAGAGGGTTGCTTCTCAGCAATCTCATGGGGATGAGTGAATTCTGCAACCAGGATGGGGTTGCAGGAATGAGTAGGGATCCACAAGTTTCTGCTATTTTGATAACAGAACCAAAACCTGGAGGTTAACCAGGTAAAGGTAAAGGTAAAGGTTCCCCCCGCACATTTGTGCAGTTGTGTCCGACTCTAGGGGCCGGTGCTCATCTCCGTTTGTTAGCCGAAGAGCCAGCGTTGTCCGAAGACGCTTCCACGGTCATGTGGCCGCATGACACGCGCGGAACGCTGTTAACCAGACCCTCCCCTAAATATATCTTATTTGTGACTCTGTATTGCACAACTGACATTCACCATAAGGTTAGACCCAACTTTTGGCTTCCTTCCCCCCCACCCCAGCTCCAGCCAGTCTCTATGGCGTTGCACTTCAAAAGGCCTTGGAACACCCCAAAACGTGGTGCGAAACAGAGGAGCCCCGGCCCTCCTTTCCACACGTGGGTTGCTGGGCTGACCTCCCTCATTGTGTTGTACTTCTGAAGCGCACTGAGTGCCTCTGAAGCCGGACGCAGTCCAAGTGCTGGAATAATCTCCATCCTCATCTCCAGTTTGTAAGAAAGGGTTGGGTTTGTTCTTGTCCTGTTGTGCTTCCAATCCAACCTAGCAGAACTGGGGAAGGGTGAAATCATACCCTCTTCCCCAGTTGAAGACCAAGCAAACCCTGGGTTTTGTCAAGCATCGTTTAGATGGGGAATAGAACCGTTGTTACGGCAGCAGTGTGCCAAGCTCCTGCCCCAGAGAACATCCATTTCGGGCCTGTCAGTGATTTCAAGGCAAAATCGAACTCCTACTAGGCAAACAAGCGAGGGGTTCTGGATCAGGACTGATGGGCCCCGTCAAAACCGGGTGACATTCTGCTTTCTTTTGACTCCATACAGAGTGAATGTTGGATGTGGCCCAGCAGAAGAACGCGTTCTGCTGACAGGCCTGCATGCTGTCGCTGATATATACTGTGAAAATTGCAAAACCACGCTCGGATGGAAATACGTGAGTCTCCTGCTTTGTACCCTCCCCCCCCTAAAACACCATTCATATGTGGCTTCCACCAATATTGTTCCTTTCTCTTGTTCTATAGGAACAGGCCTTTGAGACTAGCCAGAAATACAAAGAGGGCAAATACATAATTGAACTGAACCACATGATTAAGGACAATGGCTGGGATTGAAAGCCATCCATTATCTTTGGAGAACTGTATGTAGGGGTGGAGCATAAGAAATGTCAGATTTCCGCAAAACCTGCCTCTGCCTTCTCAACCATTGGATTGCCATCCCAGTCATCTCCAGGGGCACCTGAGTTGTGAAGGAGGAGGTGGTGCTTCTGCCAAGAGACTCATACCCACAGCTCAGACATGTTACCTTCCTGTGGCAAAAGGTGGCAGCCCCAGGACAGCGTTAGGCCGGGGACAGCGTGCAAGCAGGGACTGGGGGCGGGGGGGGGGGCGGGGAGGACTACGGCTGGCTCTGTTGTCCAGAGGGAGCCTGTATTAAGAGAAATGAGGGGAAATGTACAGTGCGAGGGGGAAGGGGGAAGTTAGGCGTGTACAGTACTTGTGTGTGTATGTATTATATAAATAAAAGTATTGAAGTGATGGAGTTTTTTTTTTTCTTCTTCCTTCTATAGCAGGGTAGTTGGTAGATTGGAGCAAGGGAGACAATATAAATTCTTCTGGCTGCTCCCAGCCTAGCTAATTAAAGCAAAGGCTTGGACGTGGTTGGTTTCTTTTATTTCTACCCAATCTTTCTAAAACATTCAAGGTGTTCTGCGAGCAGTGATACAAAACCAGCAGCAAAACGGGCGTACCGAACAGGATTTGTAACAGCTATCTCATAAGCCGTACATCGATATATCGTGCAATATGTTCACAATTCCTAGGGAAAGGGAAGAATTGGCTCTAAGCCCAGGGACAGACTGAGCCACAGCCAGCCACGGAGCCACCCTTCCCCCAGAATATTAGAAGGCAGATTTCCATATTTACCAGGGTCCGTTTCCCAGTTGTGGGATGGTGAAGGAGATTCTAATACAGCTCAGAAGCCCGAATGAAGTAAGTAGTTCTCTGAAAGTGGAAAGCAATTGCTAAAGGAAGATGATCATGGATTAACCTTGTCCAGGGTCCCTCTGGAGAGGGCTGGAGGTGGCTCGGCTGGAAGCCAAGAATCCAAAACCAGGTTGGACCATTATCAAAACACATTGCACATCCCTTCCATAACCGAGGCTGAGAAACCAACTACGGGCAGGAGAAAAGGGCATATACGATTTAAACCCTGGTCTAAATATGGATTTATTCCTAGATTCTGCAATAGCTGATCGTTGTTTTTAGAGCTGCTTTGGCATCTGCATTAAATCAACTTACTCATCCAAGCCTTATTCTTGACTCTTTGCTGCTAACTGCTGAGTGCAGGTTTGAATAGCGAGAGAGAGAGAGTTTATTTCCATGCTCTGTGGGAAGCTCTCACATACTGTATTTTAAAGGATGTTCTCTCAGACAGTCCCTCTGGTTGGAGCACATTGCCTTTCAGTCCTGGACAGCGTGGCTAACAGTCAGGAATAGCGGTTGAAGGCCAAAGATATCTGGAGGGAGAGCAGATTCACCGCACTGGCTTGTGGCTGCAATTCTTCATCCACAAGGGACGTTGCCCTCAATCCACACTCCTACCAAATTTACCTGGAACCGAGCTCAGCATACCCCGGTTTCCCTATGCATTTTCTAGAATTTTATCAGTACTAGGTAGCTTTCATCCCAACTTTAACACCAAAGCTTAACTTTGAAGCATGCCTTCAAAGGATGCAGCACTTCCAACCTCAGAACGTTAAACAGCTGTACAATATAGGTGGAGGAATGGGGGAGAGAAATTGGGAGGGGGGAAGTAAGTAGGCAGCTTTCTATCCCTTGCTTGGGTGCTCGGCAAAAGGGTCTGTTTCCCTCACAGGCAACAGAAGCTGCAAAAGGGCCTGATGACCTACTTCAGCCACTTACAGCTTTCGTCCAAACTGTACTTCTCAACTTCTCCCTCTGCTGGCCAAGAATAACATTGCTCTAGTTAAGGATTAACCCACATTTGTAGTTTGTAAATCCTGTTGGACCACTTCTTACAATTACATCATCACATCACACAACAAAAAGAACTATTAAAATATTTCTTAGTGTAGAACTAGTTTGTTAGATCTATATAGCCCAATATTCTCTCTCTCAACAGTGGCGGGCACAATATCATACTTTATCTGTTCCGAACATCTTGTCATCGACAGTAAACTGGCGTAGAATGTGGAAGTTCTCCTTAATTATGTTCTCAACAGTGGCTCTATTCATCCTTCAGGATATATCTAGCTTTGATTTAGGATAGATGCAAGTACTGTCCTAATCCAGAAAAAGAAACACACACACACACACGTATAAAACAGCAACAGATAATAATTTTGAAGGGGATGAATAATTTTGAAGGGGATGAGAGACAGGTACATTGATAAAAAGGATGCATGCTCTTTGCATGAAGAGTAAGTTATTCTACCATGCACTTGGTTTCACAGCAATCCAGAAAATCATGACTATCTGAATCAGATGCAAATAAACAGGGTTTCACTAACTCTGAATTAATAAGGATAAGTCTCCTGCAACTACTTAAGAGGAATGTGGGAATATAAATTCCCCTTTTAAGGGTTTGGACAGTCCAAGAACATTGTTAATCCATTCTACTGGTCAGTGCCCATTTCTCACCTGTTCCACCGGAGTGTAAGGAAATTACCAATGAGAGTGGATGGAAAAGGTCTTGATGGCAAGTTGTAGTGGGCTGTGAGAATAACCTTAAGGAAGAGCCACAGCCAAGATAATGGTCAGATAAGAGAAATCTGAGTCCAAAACAGAAAGGTAATTTGAGAAAGCATCTCAGACTTGACCCTCCCTAGTTCTCTTTAGGATTAAAAGGCAGAGAGAGGGGAGGCACGTTCAGAATTGCAAGGTTCTGTTACTGTAACCCTATAATAAAAGTAGTTTTAGTATTTGTTAGAGCCAGTTTGGTGTAGTGGTTAAGGCATCAGGCTAGAAACCAGGAGACCATGAGTTCTAGTTTCGCCTGAGGCAGAAAGCCGGCTGGGTGACCTTGGGCCAGTCCCTGTCTCTCGGCCCTAGGAAGGAGGCAATGGCAAACCACTTCTGAAAAACCTTGCCAAGAAAACTGCAGGGACTTGTCCAGGCAGTCTCCGAGAATCGGACACGATTGAACGGATTAAAAAAAAAGTATTCATTACTTTGGTTTTCTAGTCTGGTCTATCTTGCAGGGCTGACACACGTGATGTTACATGCATCATGATGTCATCACACATGGCATCACTGTGACTTCTACCAGATGCCTATGCTCAGAACCTATGTTCTTTCACTGAAGAGACAACAGAAATCCTTAGTGGCTGCAACTGCCCTGAGCAAATGGCCCCTACTTTTTTTATTGAATAGAGTTGATTAAAACTTAACATTTTACATACTAAATCTAGATTTAAATCCAGATAAAAATGTCACCAAGAGTGTAAAGAAACTCTTAAATGGTATCCATATGTGGGTCTTTAACTTTGCTGTTAAATGGAAACAAAGAAATAGTCTGCAACATATCAGTAAGAACCATTTCCCTCAAAGACTTCCTTCATCTTTTTACCAAGTGTGTAAATAGTCATCAGGAGGAACCAGCTGAAACTTCCTTGATTTATATAGAAAATAATATCACGCCACCTGATTTTAAAAAGTATGGCATTTAAGCTTAGCTGTATTGTAGCTGAATAATATGAGTTTAGTGTCAGCTCTTCAAGGTAAACCAGGTCAGGAAACAGACACCACGAGAACTTCTGGAGTTCTCCTTTACTGTTAAGGGTATAATAACAGAATCTTGAAAGCCTGACAGAGATTCTGTCTTCCCCCTCGTATACCAAAGAGAATCAAGGCAGAACAATCTTGAGTTTTTTTCTCACCCCTTCCTCTCTTTCAGGACTAAGCTGGTGTTTATTTTTTACTTTATTTTATTTTCTATCCCGCCTTTATTTTTTTTACAAATAACTCAAGGCGGGGAACATACCTAATACTCCTTCCTCCTCCTATTTTCCCCACAACAACCACCCTGTGAGGTGAGTTGGGCTGAGAGAGAGGGACTGGCCCAAGGTCACCCAGCCGGCTTTCATTTACCTAACAAATTCCTTCTTCAAGGCCATCTCATAAGACCATAAGCAGTGTCCTGCTGGATCAGACTCCTGGACCATGTAGTTCAGCAGTTTGTTCTCACAGTGGCCAACCAACTGCACAAGGAAACCCACCAGGCTCCCAGCAGATGGCCTTCAGAGGCGGTCACGCTGCCATCCAGGCTAATAGCCATTGATCCCCATGATTTCTATGAATTGATCCAACCCTTTTTTGAAGCCAGCCAAGCTGGCTGCCAGCACCACATCTCATGGTAGCAAATTCCAAAGTTTAATTATGTGTTGTATAAACACATTCATCCTTTTGTCTGTCCTGACTCTTTCATACTCTTCAGATTAGATTTTCCACTATGGCAATAACCCACACATACCAACACCAATTCCTGAGGATCATAGTTTTATTTTTCCAATATTTGGTCACAGTCATTCCATCAGCAGTTATTAAATCTTGATTTAACTCTAAATCACAGAGCTAATTCTGGACACAAACTTATTTTCTGTGTGGTCAAGGACACCAGGGACACTTCTGCAGATGCAAGACATCCTCCGCGTTTTACCTAAGTTTCAAATCAGTGGGGAAAGAGTTCTGCACCCTATTCTGCCATGCCTTTAATTTCTAGTCCCAAATTCTGGTGCTAGCAGATATGAAAAGGACTGGGTGGATACATCTGCTCCAAAGTGGATTCTAAATTCCCTGCACTTCCTTAATACAACATAAGAGGGCACTCCAACCCTACACCAAGACACCATAGGCAGCTACTGCCATTGTGCTGTATTGCCTTGTTTTCATCTGCCAGAGAGGTGGGGCACACTATTTTTACTTAACCCACATTTTTTTGAGAGAATGCAATGTTCATTCCGTTGCATAGCAACCAACTCTTCTTAAAGTCAGAGGAAGGAAAAAAAATATTAAATGGATAAAATTAATTTTGTCTGCCATGTGCCACTTAATTCCTATTATTAAATTTTGCTTCTGTAACAAAAGTCACCTGCATCTACCTATTATGCAAAGATGGCAGGAAAGCATTTTCAATTCCTACTTTCCTTAGAACCTAGAAATTCCAGTTAATGGCTCTAGATTGTACTTCCTTCCTATGGGAACCAAGAAAATCACTGTTTTCTTACATCTATATAATGTAAGTTGGGGTGGTGACCACCATGCCTGTTTTCATCCATTAAAAAATTGATTCTTGAATGACTCTTTGACATTCAGTTCTTGGACACATGAGTAAAAAATAAGTTCATTAGAAATCAGCACTAAACAGATTAGAAATTCAGCTGGGGTCGATCTCTAGAAAAGGGCAATTAATGGAAATATTTCAATGTCATTTATAAAGCCTCCAGAGCATATATCCCTACCCCCACCCCCACAAGAATCTAAAAATCATAGCCAATGCAACACATTTTCACTCTACTGCCAGAAATCAGGAACAGGATCAAGCACCAACAAGCTGCAAGTCAGCAGCATGGCAGTGACTGGAGCCCTTCGACCAGTTATTATATCTCAAGTTATTGTATAGAGGAGGATTACGTAGAGGAAAACATCCACGCGTGTTGCCCTAAGATATTTGAAGGAAGAGCTGGATGAAAATACAGAGAAATAAAGAAGTACTTTATCTAGATACCAGTTTGAAATGTTAAGCATCGTGGTCCTGTTGATTGAGAAAAGGGAGAGTTTTGTGGCACTTTAAAGACTAGCAAATGGCTGTAAACCCTCCTTCAAGCTCTTTCAAGGGAGCGTGACTCCCGGTGACCATGCTGTACAGCACAACAACGTCTTCAGGACTGATTTAAAACATCTCCTCCGCTCTCCAAACCTTGTTTTCCACTTATTACTGGATTGGTGGAAGAATGCCCTGGCAAGGTTTCCTGTGGTTTCGATAACTGTCACTCTAGCATTAATTCCCAACTTGTCCGTGCAAGCTCACTTCCTGGATATTACAGAGGAGATATGAAACCCACTTGAATACTTCTTGCATGCTTCCATCCAGAACACATTGCAAAATCCATTGCTTATTGCTAAGGCTTAAAGTACAATCATAACAGTTCAGACTTAGAAACAAACAGCTAAGGGATTTAATTCAGATCTTTCTCAAACTGCAATACCCACCTAAACAAAGTGGGAGAAAAACACTAGATAAAGAAGGCTAGGCTAATACCTAAGAATAGCCCACTTTTGAACAGAACCAGAAGAGCATTGCTTGTTGTCAGTTACAGTTATTCTAAGGCAGTGTTTCTCAACCTTGACAACTTTAAGATGTGTGGACTTCAACTCCTTGCTGGCTGGGGAATTCTGGGAGTTGAAGTCCACACATCTTAAACTTGCCAAGGTTGAGAAACACAACTGTAATCTTATCTTTCCCTACTCTGAAGTAAGCCCTATCAAGTCCAGTGGGTCTTGTTTCTATGTAAATGTTTATAGGATTATGACTGCAACCTAAACTATTCTTAGCCCACTAGCTTTACACATGTTCGACGGTATTTTTTTTCTTCTCATTAGAGCTGGCGGGGAGGAGGGCCATAATACAAAAAAATCAAAATCAAATGATAGCATATTTAAACTATTCACCTCTTACATTTCATCTGTCTCTGATCTCTCCTTTAATTATCTCCCTTCCTCCTCTATATATACCCAGAAACACACACACACATATTGTAATAAATGTCCTAGTCTTAAGGTACTAGAAGATTGTCGTTTTCCTGCAACAAAGAAGTTTAAGCTAGCCTACTTCAATCTGGATGTGGATTCTGGAAGTTAGTTCTCAACATACTTTGAACACAGGGGGCTGCAGAAGATTGGTATAAAGTTTTGTGCTTTCTTTAAAATACCGCCCTTGAAAGCAATTCTCATGACCCATTAGAACTACATTTTCCAAAACTGTCATTGGATGAACCTTCAAGTAACTGTAGGACACTCTGGGTTCTGTCACCATAGCTATAGCTGAGAAGATCTCACTTTCCTCTCCCAGGATCTGGCAATCTTTTGCAGCTGTCCTACCCAGCTGTGAAAACATCTGGATGATAAATGACCCTGGCGACTCCCCCCCCCCTTCACTCACTTGTAAACCAAGGATCCCATAGGTCAGGATCAATCAGGAAACTTTGGAGTCAGGGTGTTAATTAGGCAATTAGGAGGATTCAAGGGGTGGGCACCGAAAGGGATTCAGCCACCACTCTTAATGAAGTCTGAGGTGGAGTCGGGAAGCTGGGCATAAGTGGGAGAAGACTTAGACCTGGCTGGGCAGCTCTAGTGCCGAAGGAGGATTTGGCAGAGATTGGGGAGGGCAGCCAAGACTAGGAACAACTTCTCAGAGGAGGGCACAGAGCTGAACTAGCAGGGCAGGCAGAAGGAGAAGACAGGCCTTGGGAAGTAGAGGGGTCCTGAGAGAAATAGCTGGAAGGTGTGTAAGGATGGGACATCCTAAGACTGAGACTACATGTCCCTACGACCTCTTTCCTGCAGCTCCCCTGCCATCAGCCCCAAACCCCTCCCCTCCCGAGGTGTGAATGTGCCATTTGGGGTCTCACTTCAAAGAGCCTCAGCGGAATCATAAATGCAAGCCCCAGCCAGGGGCGCTTCAGGGAGAGAGAGGATCTGGAGGTGGACGCATCCCAGACTTGCTTCAAGAGACCAAGCCAAGGAGACCTGGCTCCCAGCCCCTCCATCCGCTCTTACCCTGCGGCCTCCCCTCCCTCCCTCTCTTCCTTGCTTCTCTCCCCAAATCACCCCCAACTTTGCTCCCCAAACCAACCTCCCAGCCTCTAGGCCTTCTCCTCTACCCCCCACCCCCCAAGGCAGAAGCCCTGGCTTCCAGCCTCACCTGTTCCCATCCACAAGATCCCCACTCCCTTCCCAGAGGAGCCAGTCCTGGCCTCCAGGCTTCTGTCCATACCTCATGTACCACCCACCAGAGATGTTCCCCCAGTATGGGGGCTCCTATCCTCTGCGACCACCACCCCCGCCTGGAGCTGCCTATCCCCCGAGTCAGGCACCCCAGTACGAAGCCTTCAGATACCCAGGTGAGAAATCGGGATGTGATGTGGCATAGCGGTGGGGGGAGAAAAAAGGAACAACTGGGCCGTGGCAAAGGCATGAATGGAAGGGAGCCAAAAATGCTGGTTGTTTGCATTGAGGACTGGGCTCAAGAACATCTTCATTTAGCCATTAAGGTCAATGGTGGCCTGATCCAGAGCCAGGCGCCATTATCCAGCCTATCTACCTCACAAGATTGTTGTGTGAAAGGAAGCGGGATGGAAAAAAAACCATGTCTGGGTGTGCCTCTTGAGACGGATATGGTAGAACTGTGACAAACGTTTAAGGAGGAAGATGGGGATTAAGAACCCTGAACAGAAGAATCAGAGAAGTTTAAGCAGCAGAAATCTGGCGTGAAGAATCTTTTTTCTCGTATAAGAAACTGAAGTAAAAATAGCAATGTCTTTGGGCTCTTCAGGAGAGGGGATAGTACCCGGGATGGTTAAGGTAAGAGGGTTAGCAAGCTGATTCCCGGATGCAAATACCAGAATTGGTGAGCTGGAATAAGACAATGAGAATTAGAAGGTTAGGCCGTTGTATCTGTGGGGAAAGTGGGACCTACATTAAAAAAAAAAAAAAAAAGCAAGGGGAGTCCACTAGGGACCCACCAGAATTAGGATGGTCCCCAGAGGAAGCGGAAGGAAGCAGCCCGTGGTTTAGACAGGCCAGTGGGAGGTCAGGGCTGGGAGAGCAGAAGGGGAGCTGAAAGATACAGAAGTCACATAAAGTGTTGGCTCCTACCCACCACCCCCATCAGCTGGATATTTAGCACCCAAGACCAACTGGTCAGGGAAGAGGTGGAGAGGGGGGAAGAGAAGAAAACAGGCGGAAACCAGCAGGAGGGTGACAAATTCCTTGATGATGCCCCTCAGTGATGCCTGCAACCCCCTCCTTCCCCTTACACCACACAGCTCAGCCGATGCCCCTCAACTCCCTTAACCCTCCTCTCAGATCTCTTTTCTCCTCTTCCCTGCCATCAGAGCTGGAAGCAGCTCCCAAATTGGATGGCTTCTTCCCAGGATTGGAACCCCCTGGGCGCCTCCTGCCCCCAGGCCTCCCTTATGGGCCATCTCAGGCACTCCCATCGGGGCCCCCAGCCACTGCACGGCTACCCCCTGGAGTACGGATGAGCCTGGAGAACAGTGAGCTATGGAAGCGGTTCAGTGGCATTGGCACCGAGATGATCATCACCAAAGCCGGCAGGTGAGATACTGGGCCATCATCTCTCTCTCTCTCCCTGCAGCGGCAGGGATCAGTCTTGGAACATGTCAATCAGGGCGTCAGATGACTTTTTTCCTGTCCTAAAATCAAAACATCTCCCCAATAGATTGACACTGTAATCCAGTGTTTCTCAACCTTGGGAAGCTTAAGATGTGTGGACTTCAACTCCCAGAATTCCCCAGCCAGCCTGGGTGGCTAGGGAATTCTGGGTGTTGAAGTCCACACATCTTAAACTTGCCAAGGTTGAGAAACACTGCTGTAATCTTATCCTTCCCTACTCTGAAGTAAGCCCTATCAAGTCCAGTGGGCCTTGCTTCTATGTAAATGTATATAGGATTATGACTGCAACCTAAACTACTCTTAGCACACTAGCTTTGCACATGTTCAATGGTATTTTTTTTCTTATTAATACGAGCTGGCGGGGAGGAGGGCCATAATGCAAAAAAAAAATCAAATGATAGTATATTTAAAGCAGGAGAATGGAAAACAACCCTTGTTTATATAATTCACAACTAATTAAAGGATCCATGGCCATAATACATGTTGATGAACAAGAGTTTAAACGGCTTGCAGATGGGATTTGACAAACTCACAGAGGATAAGCAGTCTGAAGCTACCTGCCCTAATAGTTACTGAACAGAGGGATAGACTTACAGGCCTGAATGGTCCCTTCCAATTCTCCATTTCTATTATTTTAAATGAAGCCTCCATGTTCAAAGGCAGTGTACCTGTATCATGCTCGCTTTGTTAACTTCCATTTAGGCCACCGATGGAAAATAATTTGCTTGATTGGATTGTCAATCTAATCTAGTAAGGCTCTTAATACATTAAGAGAAATAAATCTTTATCTGTTCCTATTTAATTTTTCCTGAGTTATTATAGTAAAAACAATATTTAGAGGAACAGAAGAGATGCACCTTCCAGGTACCAGAGAATGAAACAAGCACCGTGAAAATTCTCTTCCACTTGTCTTTAATTCCTAGTGTCAAAATGTTTCCCAGCCTTGGGTCTCCAGATGTTGGACCATTTTAAGTCATTGCAGGCCAGGGATGATCAGATCTGGAGTCAAACAACATTTGGGAATTTATAGTAATTATATGAAACCTACAGTATATAAGGGGCGTTGTGGCTCAGCGGGTAAGACGCCAGGCTTGTCGATTGGAAGATCGCAAGTTCGGAGGTTCGAATCCCTAGCCCTGCGTGCGGAGTGAGCTCCCGCACTAGCTCCAGCTCTTGCCAACCTAGCAATTCGAAAGCATGCAAATGCAAGATTAATAGGTACCACTTCAGTGGGTAGGTAACAGCGTTCCACGCACGTCATGCGGCCACATGACCGTGGAAGCGTCTTCGGACAACGCTGGCTCTTTGGCTAACAAACGGAGATGAGCACCGGCCCCTAGAGTCGGACACGACTGCACAAATGTGCGGGGGGAACCTTTACCTTTACAGTATATAAGATGGGTGAAGTAAGAAAATAACTAGAAAGATAACAGGAATATCTACTGCCCTAGGAATTGAATGATGGTGTTTTGCATACTTTCAACTTGCCAAGGAATAGTCAACAGACACATGTCATGCACAGGATCCTAACATTCTTCCATTACTTCAAGCAAGCCAGAGTTGACATTTCAAGGGCTAAAGAAGGGACAGTCAGTTTTTTAAAAAAAAAATAAATGGAGCCAACTAATACGACTTGCCTTGCGTTGAGGATAATCATATTTTCTTCTTCTGTGTCACAGGCCATTCCTCCACAATTTTAATTTTCTGATCCATGTTTTAATCACCTTCCAGGCGGATGTTTCCACAGCTAAAAGTTTCAGTAACAGGACTGGATCCTGAAGCCAAGTACCTACTGCTGGTGGATGTAGTCCCCGTAGGAGGCTCCCGCTACAAGTGGCATGGCAAACAGTGGGAAGCCAGCGGCAAGGCAGAATTGCCACCCCCAGACCGGGTTTACATCCATCCTGACTCACCTGCATCAGGTGCCCACTGGATGCGCCAACCTGTATCCTTCCATCGGCTCAAGCTCACCAACAATACTCTGGATCCTCATGGACATGTATGATTGGGACCTGGGGTTGGGGAAAAGACAGATGGGGAAGAGGGGGGTAAACAGCCAGGAGACTAATTGTCACCCTTGGAGCCCCAAGTAAAATGATTGATAGAAGGGAAAATATTGGGAGATATATGAGAGGATCTTTTAGGCTGCTAACGATGGGGGGGTTATAGCACTGTTTCTCAACCTTGGTAACTTTGAAATGTGTGGACTTCAACTCCCAGGATTCCCCAGTCAGCCATGCTGGCTGGGGAATTCTGGGAGTTGAAGTCCACACATCTTAAAGTTGCCAAGGTTGAAAAACACTGGGTTATAGAAAGAAAAGGGGCGTGGTGGCTCAGCGGGTAAGACGCCAGGCTTGTAGATCGGAGGATTGCAAGTTTGGAGGTTCGAATCCCTAGCCCTGCGTGCGGAGTGAGCTCTCGCACTAGCTCCAGCTCTTGCCAACCTAGCAATTCAAAAGCATGTAAATGCAAGTAGATGAATAGGTACCACTTCAGTGGGAAGGTAACAGCGTTCTGCGTCATGCCGGCCACATGACCGCGAAAGCGTCTTCGGACAATGCTGGCTCTTCGGCTAACAAACGGAGATGAGCACTGGCCCCTAGAGTCGGACACGACTGCACAAATGTGCGGGGGGAACCTTTACCTTTATAGAAAGAAAACAGCCAAGCTCCAGGATTTTGTGAATCTGTGCCAGAAACAAAGCAAAAATTTCCCCAAGGGAATACCACATTCTGAAATTCCCTTGGGGAAATTTTTGCTTTGGATGTGTTGCATTATTATAAAAAAATATTCACTTCATGAGGGAAGGCAAGAAACAACATAGCTCGCTAAGATCCCTCTACTGAAATGACTCGGGCTTATTTTTTTGCAGGCTGTCATGACTAGATTCTTAATCCACCTTTTAAATACAAAATGAAGTCATTTTTCAGGATAATAAATCATGCAATTAGGATCACCGTTTGTGCTTTGCCCAGAATGACAGCATGCATATACACTTTGGTTTTGGATAGAGCTAAAAGTTTGGAAAATGGAGGAAAATAAGATGGACAGGTAAAATATTACCCACTTTGGGTTCTTCTGTTTTTCTTAGCTGATTGTTCACTCCATGCATCGTTACCAGCCCCGAGTACATGTGGTGGGAGCTGGAGGGCGCCGTGGAGCAGGGGGTGGCTGTGCTTCCTTCACCTTTCCTGAGACTCAGTTTCTGACTGTCACGGCCTACCAGAACCCACAGGTAAGAACAAGAGCAGGGTTTTTAAAAAGTGTTTTTTATAGACCCATTCTCATTTGTAGAGTCCGTAGCACACTCAGACAACTGCTGGTCCCTCATTGTCTCCTTCCATCATTACTAGAAGGACATTTCTCACTTACAAATCATAGACTGGACATTTAAAGAATTCTAAGGATTAGAGTTAGTTGTCCATTGTAGGGGGAGAGCCATGTTAGTCTATGGTAGCAAAAAAAATAAGTTGTAGCTCATGCCCTTTAATAAAATGTGTTAGCCGGAAAAGCTGCCGCCAGATTCCTTCTGGAGTTAGCTGTCTAGAATCCCTAGAAATACTTCCAGCCAGAAAAATGCATTGACAAATATACCATTGGACTTTCAGAAGATACAGCAGTTAGGAAAAATCTTGTTTCTTCTCAGAAATCCATTTTGCCCCTCTGCATATGTTTATTTCCACCATTGCCCATTCTTAATTTCACCTGTTCTTCCCTCATGTTTACTGATATCCCTCCACCACTCATTCCCACAGTCCTGTAGCTTTATATTTTCTATAAATTCAAGTTCTAGTGTTCCTTAATACTCTCTTTCTGCATATTTCCCTATTCTTTTATCCTTTGATGTCCTTATCCAATCCAAATAAACTTTTCACTTGGCAGTCTTGTAGCCTTAAATGTGCCTTTATGCTTTCCTGCCTTCAAATGTTTTGTTTTGGCCTACTTAACAATCTCAGATATAACACTCTGGCTCCTTCTATTATTCACAACAATGTATTTTTCAGTATAAACATGTCTCCAGCAAAATATAAGCTCAAATACCCACCCCCCAGCTTTTCACAACCTGTTGTTTCAATCCTTCACACCATGATAGTCTTTCACACTACAAAGAGTTTATAAGGCTTATTTTGTTCAGTTTAGTTGGTCTAGTAGAGCTACCTGAATTGGGAACATGGTCTCTGATGATACTTCTAATGGAATCTCATAGAAACTACTCCACTGGTGTCCCCCAGAGATATTGAGCCGTTTCCCAGGATGGCTGGGGAATTCTGGGAGTTGAAGTCCACACATCTTAAGGTTGCCAATTGGGAAACACTGTGTTGAACTATAACTCCAGGAGTTCCCAGCCAATGGCCATTCTGGCTAGGAATTATGGGAACTCCTGGATTATGGGAACTCCTGTTACAGAAGGATTTTAACCGAAAGATAAATCCCCAAGAGGTGCTGAAAATTGGTTGCTAGAGCTAACTGGGGGGGGGGGGGGCAGAATTAACCAGTCTCGTCTTAATATGCAAACCCACTTCAGAAACTGAATTTACCTAAAGAGAAACACAGAAAATGTCTCTGTAACATGACTATTTACCTCAGTATCAACCATTAACATGAAGTTGGAAAGTGAAGTGCTCAAAAGGAAGAGTGCAGATAAGCCATCCCTGTATTTTAAAGAGAACATTTTGTTTTATTTCCATCTGAAGAATGCCCTTCCTTTGTGACGTAGTTGGCTACAGCTACCTAGAGCCAGAACAAATGTTGTCAAAGGATAGGAAGATGATCAAGACCTTTGTTAGAAGACTGGAAAAAGATACTACAGCTTCATCTATACCTCTACCTAGGAAATCCACCCCCAGACCACTAATTGGTACCTAAATCTACTGTGGACAAAGGCCTATGTCAACATTATAGTTTGTACAGGCTGGTATTCTAAATATGCATTATTCTTTATTGTCCCTCCCATGTTCAGCTTAGCTAGAACACCTCCCAAATCACATTTTTGTCACCTTCTCCTTCTTTATGCCATAACTGGCCTCCAGGCACACATACTTGTATGAATTTTGCACACAGAAACAAAACCTAAAATCCTGCTACCCAAACAGACTGTATGTAACTTCAATATAAATTTACGCTTATTTCAGAAATAACTCAGAACTCGGGGCGGGGGGGAATTAGAGCAGAATATAGAAGACCAGGGATGTATTACTATAAATATGTATAATGAATTATATCCTTTTGATTCTAAAGTATACATTTGCTATTTCTCTCTCTCCTCCCCACCCCTTCAGATCACTCAGATGAAGATAGAAAGCAATCCTTTTGCCAAGGGCTTCCGAGAAAATGGCATGAACAGCAAAAGGTGAGCAGTGAGCAGGAAGGAGAAAGGATGGAATCAAAACCACAACATTGATATAGCTCTCCTGATGTTTCCTACTGCAAAGGCTGCCCTTCTAGATGGCTGAGGCTGAAAGGCATTGTAATCCCTCCATGGATGGCTACCTAGGTTGTGGCCTCCACATTATCTGGCATCATAGATTTAATTCCAACAAGCTGGCTATCCAGCAAAATTGCCAGAAACAAAATACTAAGAGTCCAGAAAGCAGGTGGGGTGAACCCTGCTAGGCCAACAGTCTGCAATCGCGGGATACTGAAAGCTGTTTGAGCCCTTACTGCTGTTTTATCAGATCTTATTATGGTCCTTGCAAAATATAGGGAGCGTGAGGCCCGAATCAAAAGGAAGATGAAGACCAATGAATGCGAAGCAAACCTCGGTGAAAGCGGTGAGAACAGCTTAGCTATCTTATTCTGTCTTTAACTTCCTAAATCCCCTCTTTCTAGTTTCAGTCTCTCCAACTTCCATGGAGGGGTGTCTGCAGAGTATGGTCCAAATGCCAAAGTCAAGATGGCAGTTGTGGTGGTGCAATAACAGCTCCACCATTTTTTTATGTGCATTGCATGTAATTCTTATGCGATTCCTCATCTGGTACTAGCCAAGGCTGACCTGCTGAACTTATATGATCAGTTAACATTAAATGAGATAATTCTAGTGGCATCCTTAGGATCTCACTACGTTTGTCAGAATGACGAGCTTTACTCCTTTGGGCATGTCTGCAATGTTGCAATGCATGTAGAAAATGGGTGGAGCTTGCATTTTGATGCCATGATGCTGCCTTCATCCCTCTGATCCCCCTCACCCCCGACTTGCAGATGCTCCTGGATCACTCCTAACCATGATTCTAGGTAGTTGACCACATGCCTACATCTCCATCTCTTTCCTAGGTATCCATGACTCATTTTATACCAACATTCGTTAATCCCTTCTTGCTTGCTTTCCTGGTTACCCCTCCATAATCTCACAATTCTTCCCAAACGCATTTTCTTCTCTTTCATGTGCAGTTATCCCCTCCTTTTTCCTTGAATACAGTCCTATTAATATCAAATGGAATAAGCTTCCTAGAAGACCCTTACTTGTGAACCTCACAGACTAGCTTTATTTGGTTGTTTACAAGGGTCATAGCCAGCTCAAATCAGAACCAACTCTGAAGATCAGTTAATGGAATCTCCCCACTCGTTTCAAACAATAGGCTGGACAAATTGTTATTTGGATTTTTTCTTAATTATGTGTACAGTCCCAGAGTGTCATTCCTCCTCCCCGTTTCACCTGTTTCATAAAGAGCCCTACTTCTCTGACAAATACAGGTAGTCCTTGACTTACAACCACAATAGGGACCGGAACTTCGGTTGCTAAGCGATGTGGTCATTAAGTGAGGCATCACATGACCCCGCCCAATTTTACAACCTTTTTTGCCGCAGTCGTTAAGCGAATCACCTGATCGTTAAGCAAATGTGGCTTCCCCATTGACTTTGCTTGTCAGAAGCCAGCTGGGAAGGTTGCAAATGGTGATCATGTGACCCTGGGATGCTGCAACCGTCATAAATACATGCCAGTTGAAAAGTGCCTGAATTTTGATCACGTGACCGTGGGGATGCTGCGATGGTCTGCGATGGTGAGTGCGAGGACTGATTGTAAGTCACTTTTTTCAGCACCATTGTAACTTTGAGCGGTCGCTAAACGAATGGTCATAAGTCGAGGACTACCTGTATGCTCCCCTCATGCAGTTGTTTTATTCCTATTTATAACTTTGTCTTCTCTTCCCTGCACATCCCTTCACGTAGAGAGCAAGAAAGGCCCCTGCGACTCCACCCTGACAGAAGAGGTGCCTCTGGAACAACAGCCCCTCCCTGCACTTCCACAGCCTTCCTGTTCCTTCTACCCTCCCGCAGGAACTAATTTCAATGGGGCTGAGGCTTATGTACAACACCCAGCTGCCTTTCATGGTCTGCGGGGGCCATCACCACCTTATGGCAGGCAAGCAGAATATTTATTTATTTATTTGGTTTTGAGGGTTTCCAATTCCAAAAAGATGCCAGGTGTCTCGCAATGTTTAAAAGAATACATAATGAAAAGGGACATGACCACCCACGCAAAATCACATGGATAACATAAAAAAAAATGCAAGGGAGTCAACACACTCTAATTCTAAACCTGGGAACAGAGTCAGGTCTTCGGAGGCTTACAGAACATTTTGAAGGGTGGGAATCTTATGTATCTCCAAGGTGGGGGGCAGATACTGTTCCAGAGGGCAAGCACCACACAGAGAATACATGCTTCCTTGATCCTACAAGATGTTAACACTTAACTGGGAGCATAACCACTCTGCCCAATTGTACCAAGCATGCAGGAACAACTGGAGACAGGCACTCCTTCAGATAACCAAGCTGTATGCCATGAAGGGCTTTATAAGTAAAAACCAGCACCTTGAATTGCACCAGAAGCCGACTGAAAACCAGTGCAGCTTGTGAAGCAGCAATGACATGCGAGAGAACTGCCCGCTACTGTCCGCACTGCTGCGTTTTGAATCAGCTGTAGCTTCTGGATGGTCTTCAGATGTGCCCCACGTACAGCACGTTGCAACAAGCCGGTTGTGAAGTGACTAGAGCACAAGTGACCATCTAAAGGGCCTCCCTGTAGAGGAGAGAGCACAGCTGGTGCACAAGATGAAGCTGTGCAAAGGCCCTCCTAGCCATCGCTGCCACTTGCTCTTGGAGCAGCAGCTGCGAGTCCAGGAGGACCCCCAAGTTGCACACTGGTCTCAAATGGGGAAGTGCAACCCCATCCAGGACCTGAGGTGGAAACATCTCAGCCCTAGAGCCCCTGAACAGCCACAGCCACTGCGCAGCCTGGGGTCGAGATGTACAAATCATCAGTACTGATGGTACTGGACCCTGAATTGACAGATGACCTCACCCAGTGGCCTCATATCAAAATGAGCTAATTGCTCCTATCCCATACCAGCCAGCAATCTAACTTTATTGATTGGCAGGCTTCTGCCTTTATGAAATGGGTTGCAACCTTTGTAGGGGATTTAGCTAGCTTCAGAACTTCAGATTACTTCTTTTGATTGTTATCCAATGAAGAGCCATGTAAATTTTTCTCTAGGGTGGCAGAGCTGACCTGAAAATACCCCCATTGTATGTAAGAGAAATACACCGTTCTGGTTATTTTTTCACAGCCTATTTCCACTTTGGAGAACCATGCATTTTTGAGTTTGGAAAAGAGAGCTTTGCTCTCTGCCGAATTCAAGAATGCACGGTTCTCCAGTGTGGAAACTTGAACTGGACGTGAAAAATTAAACCACAATAAACAACCCCCACACACGAAGTGCTATAGAAAACTGTTTTATTTGCGTAGGTGCTCCAATATTTGTCACACTTAACACTTGGGAATCTAATGGTATATACCAGAGAAAGTAACTCAAAATATAACCGATGCCTAACAAATGTTTTAGATGCAGTCATCCATAATGGATTTACTTGCAACTACATTAAATTATATTATGCAAGAGTGATCATTGTCCAAATCCTGTTCTGAAAATTGCTCTTGGCTTTTTCTGGCAAGACTACGTTTTATACGTGAACCAATATATTAGGTGTGACGAGGGATGGAGCCCTTCTACAAATACGTTTCAATACGTTAATAGCTAGCTTCACTTTTTAGGCTGAAGAGGAGTATTGTTGGGTTTTGTTTTGTTTTGGCTATTGGCTAGCATCTATGATAGCCAACACGTTTGGAGGAGACAAGGGAAATCTCATTTAAAGTAATTTTGAAAACCAAGCCATCTAATGTGGAAGGCAAGAAGAGGAGAAGTATCTAATCCAGAAATGAATCTACTGAAAAGATAAAACAGTAAAGCAAGTTGTGAAATTGCAGTCACTCAGTAATGAACTAAGGTCTGTTTTATAGATCCTAGGTTATTCAGATCTCCACAAATGTTTAGCGCTTAAGTGGCTAAACTACTTTTCATTTAAACTGATCACATGATCAGCTATGAGCCAAGCCAGCATCTCTAATAGCAGCTGTTCCAATTACGTACAAGATTTTCCCCAAACTTAATCACTTTTGAAGTCAGCTGTTTTGCCAGAGGCAATTACCCATCAGTTAATATCATCTTAACTGATGGGTAATTGCCTCTGGCAAAACAGCTGACTTTAAAAGAGATTAAGTCATCGATGTAATGAACATGAAATTGAGTAAACTCCGGGAGACAGTGGAGGACAGGAAGGCCTGGCGTGCTATGGTCCATGAGGTCACGAAGAGTCGGACACGACTAAACAACAACAAAATATTATCTTGCATTTCATTCACGCCAGCAAGCCATTGCGGAAATCTCTAAAAAGAACAAGAATGTCTGGCAGGCTTGCAGTTATCTTTTCAAGTCAATCCCACAGCAAAGTCAAAATTCAGCGTGTGTCATTGACACCAAAGAGGATGTCATAAGAAGAAAAAGGAGGAAAGGAGGAATGTTCAGTGGAATGAAAAAGGAGCAGGGAAGTTTTGAAGTACCTTATCTGGGGAAATCAGAATGAAAAACCTGCAAGCTGCCTATGGGAAAGCACAATGGTGCGAAGACAAAAATGGGAGGCTAGGAGGGTTCAGCCAGGGACATGAGAGTTCTGTCTTTTCGGGGAATGACTGACTCTACTGTATGCTTTTCCACAGCCCAAGCCAAGAAACAGCAGCTCCTCCATCTTCTCCCCCCACCAAGTCATCTCCTGAGCAATCCGATTTCAGAGCATTGCTCCCAACAAGCTGGGCCAGCCTGGATATGATTCCTTTCCTTGGAGGTCCAGAACCACCAGATGCTTCCTCTCTCTCCCCTTTCAAATTCAGCTTTGCACCCTACCCACCTCGTGTCTATGGACCTCCCTCCGGCTACCCTGGCTCACAGCCATCTATGCTTTAACCCCGACACCACCTGGATGCCTGTATTTTATTTGCTTCTGCTTGCAGAGTTTCATAGTGTTTTCCTCGTCCTTTTAAGGAAGCAGAGTTTATATCTGCCTACTTTATAATTAAATCCCACAAACGCTGCCACAGACTGTACATTTGACTTCTTTCCAGTGAGTATAAGGATGCTGGGACACTCACATTCAAGCCTTCTGTTTCAATTACTTCCTCAGTTGAACATTTCTGTTCAGTATCCTGAATAGTGGTAATTATGCTCCAGCCATTCCTTTTAAAGCATCTCACAAAGACAGACTGAGATACAAGCAGGAATTCTTACCTATGTCTGCACAGCATATCGTTTTAGCATTGATATTGGACTGGAGCATGTGGCAGTAGCAGCCCCACAGGAACGAGAAACCTCCCTTATTAAAAAATTGCATTTTTATCAGATAATATGTTAGATACAAAGTCTCATAGCTGGCAGAGCCCATTTGGCTTGACGGGAGGATGCAAAGATTCTCTTATTTTCATCTGCAACTACAGTGAATGTATTCAAATCATCATATTTTCTCTGCCAGAACCAAACGAATTAGGAAATTAACTATCGTAAGAAAATATATATTTGCAGATTAGGTATTTCTGTAGCACTTATTCCATTCTTAAATGATATGGCCATAGAAATAGACAATGTCCAAGATGCTCAATTTTTCTCAATTTTATTATAATTTTTTATCTAAAAGTTGTAAATAGGAAAAACAAAATGGAAACAAAATAAAATAAGAGCAAGAGACAGACCATGGGAGATGGCAGGAAATCCCCCCTTCTAACTCTAAATAGATACCTGGACTGCACATTCCTTCACAGGAATAAAGGGAAAGAAGGGAAGGGGAAGACGTGAGCCTGGGAATTATAGGTTTGGCTACCACATCCCCACAGGGGCAGAAGATCAGAGAGAGATAAGAGAAAACATGTCCCCTTGGTCAAATCCATTAGCATGATGTGGTCCCAATCTCCATACTCAGGGAGAAGGAGAAGTAGGAGAACCAGATCTGCCAATAAAATATTTAATATATCCATCACTAAAGCTGAATGGATTCCATAGAGCATTTGGATCCTCCTGTGACCCCAAAAAATCTTTTTGCAAGATCAGGATTTTTTGGTATAGTAGGCTGGGGACAGTCTTGTCTTCCACTGGCCATATAGTTTTTAAGGAGCAGAGTGGGAACCAGGAGTGATGGCACACAAAGGAAAGGCTTCCTATTTTAGCTCAAGCTATTCCATGTAATTTAAGCAAATTAGACTGAAGTGCCAAAAACCCTCAGCCCTGTAGGTCTTCCAGCAACCCAAAACAGCGAAGTTTGAAGCACTTCCTGTTTGCTTAAATCTTAACAGAGTGGCACCAAAATCATGGAGTTCCAAGGTCAGCTGACAAGGGGAAAAAGAAAAAACCAGGAAGCATCTAAGTGACATGACGGGGGTGGGATTAGTCCAGATAAGTAGCTCCCCTACAAGATCAGATATTCTTTGATCAATTTGGCTTCTCCTTATTTCTGAATCCAGTTCTTTGTAACATATATATTCTCTAGCAGTAACTTCCAGTTCTTCTAGAACAACCTTCTCCAAATTGGTGTCCTCCAGATTAATTATGCTACAATTTCCATCATCTAATTCAGAATGTCCATGTTGGCTAGGATGATGGGAGTCTTAGGCCAACACATTTGGAGGGCACCAGCTTAGACAATGCTGCTTCAGCGAGTAGAAAAGCCCTACCAAGAATTGCTCAAGAAATCGGTCAGTGACTTCTCTACAAAACTAGAGATCTTTAAAGGGTACAGCCTTTCTTCATTCCTGGGCTGATACTTCTTTTCACGGAAAGAGCTGACAAAGTTCCAGGTTTTTCCAACAGGCAAAAATCCTAAATGTTTTAAGGGGGGAAGGTACCAATTATGGCAATCCTAGGGATTGCCCAGGAATCAGCAATGTTGGGAAAAGATGGCTAATTCAGTCTAAGGGGTCCAGAACCGAGAATTTATTGGGCAAGGGCCAGGGTAAGGGAGAGCAGGAAAGAAGGGAGCTGAACCCCTGCCAAAGGCTGAAAGAGAAGCTGACCACTCCATCCAGAATAGGAAACAGAAGCCGCACAAGGGGGAGGAGGGAGGAGAAGCATTCACAGGAAGTAGTCCGCAACAGGCTTCTTAGATGGGATGCCTCGGGTTTCTTGAGGGGCTGCTTCAAAGATGATAAATTCCTTTTGAAGATGTTCATCCAGTTCCAAAATGGCTGCAACATTCCCACAGCTGTGGTTGGAAGAGAGGGAAAGGGTCAAATTTGGGTGCTTCAGGTTTCATTGACACCACCCACCCCTGGGAAACACAGTCAGCTGACTTCTATCCCCATCTCCCCACCCCACAGTTCTTCCTATTCCCAGCCACACCAAAACTGTAAGTGCCCACAATGACTATATCATTCCCTTGCGCTTTCTCACCGGTAGCAATAGTTGGGGGCTGACCACACAGTAAGAACTGTCTCGTTGAAATGCCATTTGTATCCCTCCATGACCAGCTGATGTGCCCGGCAAATCATGTCAATATCATTTGCTGCGTTGAACTGCGCCACCACGTCACTGCCAAATAGGTAGCCAGCACCTCGAGGACTCACCCCCCAGCCTGTAGTGTCTAGAAGGGCAAAGGAACAGAATATTGACACAAAGGAAACCAAATGGCGGGCAAATGCTAGGAAAAGGAAGCACCTGGGCTTGCAAACTAACAGAAGAAAGCCAATCAGTTGGCAAGGGAACATTATAGAACACCTCAGTACCACCACCCATATTCCACCATACAGGGTTGTTCCTTTTCCCTTTTAAAAAATCTTTTAAGACTGTAACTCTGGAAGTGGGAGGGAAATGGAGGCAGAGCTACAAGGCAGAGCTATTTTGACTATCTTCAGCAGAAGATTTAAGAGTTTTACTGTTTATTTGATTCGCTGATGACTGAAAGCCCATGCAAGATTTATTAAATGTCTGCTGCAATCTGCTTGGAATTTAATATACTCTACTGTGGTCTCTCTTCAACTCCTTGTAAAGAGGAGGTATTTCAGTCTCAGTGGGTTATGCATGTAACAGTAACTAATGCTTTCAGTTCTAGAACAATTTTGAGTCAGAATTATAGGCACAACGCACTTCTACACTACTTTTGGCATGTCCTATTCTTAATCAGATTGCACCAAACCTGTACCCAACTTCACCCATTATGGTATCTACTATCCAGATATTATTCAGAGAGAGAGAGAGAGAGATTATTCCTCTCACAACTGTACCTTCAGGGTCAGACCATAGAAGATCACACATGGGACCATCATGAGGGACCTCCTGTTTGCGATCTATCGTTCGGATCTGGTCCAGCGTCTGGATGGATGGGGATAAGCCTCCGTGGACACAGAAAATCTGAACAGAAAAGACACACTTAGATACATCATGGGCCTCCCTGCACTTTTAAACGGTTGCTCTCTCCCTCTGATCACCTTACCCCAGAGACAGGCAACCCACAACCTCTATGCGCCCCCTGCCCCTTTACAGTCTGATACTCAGTTATGCATTCAGCTAAACAAAAAATCCAGTGCTGGATTTGAATTGAGAGAAGATATCATTCTGAATCAGCCACAGGCCACTCAGAGACTGCCAAATGTAATGGTTGCTGTCACATTAATAAAGGTTTAGTTTCTAACTATGTTGTTTAAGCCTCTGGAAACTTCAGCCAAGTTCACACCTTCCTTGGGGAGCATGTTAAGACCTAAAACAATAACTTCCCCCAAGGGGAAAAAGATGATTATCCCACACCTACATCTCTTGCAGCTAAAATAATACAAGCAAGCAACCCTGGGCCATAAAAAGTTGACACTTCTGCATCACACTAAATCCTTTACTATTGCCTTGCATACTTTATGCCATCCACCGAAATCAATTCCCATTCCAGAAAATATGTGGGTTTTTTCCTATTTTTCAGACAGTAAGTCCTTCAAATCCGAGTCTGATCCCCTTCAGCTCCGTAATTCGTCACAATTCAGGAATTATACTTGCATACTCACCTTGCCATCAATAATGGCAGAGAGGCTGAGGTAGTCAAAGATCTCAGTGCAGTAGCGCCACACAGTGACAGAACCATATTTTCTCAAGCACTCATCATAAAACCCATATACCTGGGTGATCTGCCTGCTTTCGTGATTGCCACGGATCAGGGTGATCCTGTCAGGGTAACGGACCTGTAAAAAGAAACGGATCAATCTAGTTTAGCCTACAGACCTAAAAAGGTATTAGCCAGAACTTGCATCACTGCCAAGACATGTTGACTTTAAATAAGAAAGAAAAATTTAATGTTTACTTATCAGGGCTTTCCTTACCTTGAGTGCCAGCAGTAGCAAGAATGTTTCAACACTGTAGAAGCCTCGGTCAACAAAGTCTCCCATGAAAAGATAGTTGGTCTCCGGTACATCACCACCCACCTGACACATGAAGACAAAAAAGGTTACCCACAAGAATAAGGAAGCTACAGAAAGAAAGAAAAAAGCTGCAGAAGGCAGCATGGAACTAGTGGGTAGCAGCACTCACCCTAAATAGCTCTTTAAGGTCATAGAACTGGCCATGGATATCTCCACAAACCTGGAAAAAATGCATCAGGGATTGGAAAAAAATAAAGGAGTTTGCATGACAGCTGGTGTAACCATACCAGTCTAAGATGTTATAAAGCAGGGGTGGGCAACATCAGGCCCGCGGGGCTCTCGCCCGGAAACCCCACCCCCTCCACGTGATTGGCTCCCGCCCGCAAACCCCGCCCCCCACTGCTTGTGATTGGCTCCCACCCGCAAACTCCGGCCCCCGGAAATCCCAGAAACCCCGCCCCCCACCCCGGTCCCTGGTTATAAATATCCAAATGGCCCTTGGCAGAAAAAAGGTTCCCCACCCCTGTTATAAAGCATCCCCCAAAATCCTTACTCACTGTTACTGGGGAATCTACTCTCTGGACATTACTTTCTTCCACCAAGATCTCTCTGTTGGAAGAAAAAGGGAGATGTATCATCTGGAATCGCCTTTTACCATAACCAGCTGCATGCTGCGGTACAGAAGCAGCTACTCCTCAGACGTCTGCAAACACTTGCCTGGCCTTTGCACAGAGGGCTTTGACCTCACTCTCCTTGATGAGTTCACAGCGCCGCAGTTGTTCAATCTGACGGTCAAGGTCACTGATTTCAGCCATCTCTCCCCCCCTGCAAAAAGAGGAAATGTATGTGTACATGTGTGTACAAACATATGGGTACACATGTGCACAAAGACTTTCTATGAGCACACAGACTCTTCTTCAAAAGGATTCCAGAACAAACTACAGTTAAGCAATGTTAAAGATATATTCTTAATAAAGACTAGACAACCTGTGACCCGTTGGGTCATCCTTTCAGACTGCCGGGTGGGGGAGGGAACAAGCGAGTGCGCGAGTGGCTGGGGCGAGTCCAGAGGGACTGGCAGAGTGCGCGCAGGTGGGGGAGACTTACCCAAGCAACTTGTGAACTTCCCTGCCAGGTTCCCCACTGACTTTCTCCCTGCAAGCTTCCCATGCAGGAAGTTGCAAGTCCAAAGCCAGCAGGCAGGCAAGTGGCTGCTGCCGGGTAGGGGAGGAATTGAGGACTTCCCCACTGACTTGTGGGAAGCTGTCACGGAACATTGTAAATGAGGATCACGTGACCACGGCTGACCGTGGCAGCAGCGCAGTGGCGCTGAAACGGCAACAACTTTCCAAAATTTCATTCCCATGGGCATAATGGGTCCTGCCATTCTATAAGTTAGCCCATTTGAGGTACCTTTGTGGAAAAGGTTTTGCTCTATGATGCAGGGTTTCACCCAATTGAAGGTTACAAAGTATCAAACAGACACGAGAGTTTTAGTAGTATATAGATTGTAATATCAATGAAAGCAAGGTGAAGCTAAAGAAATTCCCCACCCAAAAAACAACCCCTAATAATTGGGGAACAGCCCCAATTATGGGTTTGTTTTCACCCACAGCCTCATCATTAGAAATTAACAAAAGAGAAACATCAAGACAGGCAGAATCAAACTGTGTTGAAGCATACCCAGGCAGTATTTTCACGCTACAACCAAACCCACTCAAGTAGTACATATAAAAAACTGATAAAAATGCAAGACAGATGATTTCTTCAAATCTCCCCAATGGACTACTGAAAATCTACACTATTGGGGAAAGAGGTGGAAATAGACCATGTAGAGCCAAGGTAAGAAATATCTGGGTTATGAAGCACTGTACTAAAGTAAAAGCAGCTAAATAGAATATTCCACAGGTTCCTGCAAAGTGCACCGCCTCTTCATTTTGTCCTTTGTGTGATTATCCAATCCCCTTAAGTTCACAGCCTTCCTAAACCTGGTGCTCTCAAGGTGTGTTGGAGTACAACTTCCATCATCCCACCTGGCACAAACAAAATAGCAGTTCAGCATACCTAGACAGCACCAGAAATTGGTGAGGAGAAAGCAAGCCTTGCTGCAAAATTCATAAATTCTCAGTACAGAAAGACCACCAACTTTTAGGTGCATTATCAAAAGGAGGGGAAGAAAAGAGAGAGTGAAAGCTGGCTGTGATATCCCAAGACTTTTTTTCCCTACCACCAGTGAAGCCGGCAGAGCAATCTCAAGTCATCAGAGGGAGCCTCAACCCAATCTTCCCATCCCAAATGCCAGGTGTTGCTTCATCAGAATTTTAACAGAACAAATGGAGGGTGTGTGGGGAGAGACCCCTCCTTTACCATAGCAGCCCCCCAATATCCACTCCCTCCTCCGACTTCCCGAGGCTCTACCCATCAGAGAAACCTCCCCACCGCCGCCGTCCTGCCTCTGTGCAATGAAATGGACTCCCCTCCCCTGAGCCCCACAAGAACCAGCGCGAGCCGCAGCTCGTTCTGCCCCCTCGAGAAGGGCCATGCTCCTCACCCAAGCCCGCAGAGCCGTGTTTCCGAAAAGCAGTCCCGCTGAGACAAACGCTGCCCTTCCCTGGCACTTGTGGAGAAGCCTGCCCCTCTCCGACATGGCATCCCTGTTGGAACGCCAACCACGGCGCCTCGCCGCCTCCTCCGCTTCCCCAACGAGGCATCGCTTCGCCGCCGGGGAACGGCCGCGGTCCCTCCTTCCTCGCCGGCGCTGCCGGCTCTCCCGCTCCCCCACCGAACTCCTGTCTCTATGGCAACCAACTTTCCCCGGCGCCCCCGTCACGAGGGGCGAAGGGAGATAGAGAATTTGGCTCCCCGCGCATGCGCACGGTAAAAACCCACCGCGTACCTGGAGGGTCCGGGCAGCGACGGCGGAGACAGTAGCAGCTGCTCTGCGGCGCCCTCCGGCTCCCGGGCCCGAGCCTTAACCCTCCCTCTTTCCGGCTCTCCACTAACTACTGAGCACAGGACGTCACTTCCGCTTCCTTCTTAGACGCAAACGGGGAGAGGTGGAGCAATCTTGGCTCTTTAAAGCGGAGGGATCTTGCCTGAGAGGAAACTGCATACATATATATTTATATATTTACTTATGGGGAGTAGTGTAATATTGTAATGAAACATGGAAACATGGAAAAGAAGATGTCTTCCTACCAGGAAGGATTTTAAAAGAAGAGGACACAGTGCCGTAAATGAGAAACGGAAGGAACTAAAGAGCGTCGCGGAGAATTTTTGAGTACGTTTTTTTTTAATTGTATGTGTAACCTAAAAAGCTTCCGGGTCTTTTTCTGTTATGTACTTCCCGTTCCTCATCCTTTTTTTCCAACTTCCTCATATAATCCGGCAAGATATTATACCGTACAGGGTAAAGTCAAAAGTTTCTTCCAGTTGAGTTTGACTCCTGGTTGATACCTTCGTGTAGTTTTCATGGCAGCAGTATGGAAATGTTTCTTTGAATTCATTCTATTGCATCGCTAACTAGGTCAAGGATGTTGAATGATCGCAGGCCATTTCCGGTCTGCAAGACTCCAGAAGACCACTAGGCGGCAGATAACAGAATACAGAAAACCAGTTCTTTGCTGCCACCCAGAGGTCATCCCGTTTAAAAGTTAGAGTTTTCTGTTGCTTTTCTGGGGTCATCTGGAGTTTTGCAGGCCATATCTGGGAGCTCTGATACTCATTATTATTGAAGAGAATCATAACTGGAGATTTTTAACAAGGTGGAGGAGAAGATTGGCATAGCCTGGATATGACAATAGTGTGCCATGCCAAGTTCTATGCTATGCCTATATGTCTCACAACTTGGTTGTAGGAAATAGCGCTGGGTCAACCCTGAAGCTGTGGGTCTAGCACTTTCCCATTGGGGAGAATTCAGCTCCTCTCCCATTCCCTGGCCTCTCTGCTCACTGAAATCAGGGCAACCATAGCCCCTTGCCCCCATTTCAACAGAATTTTTAAATTGAGCTGTGTGTTTATATCGTGAGGCCATGGTAAGGAAGGGTGAAGGCATTGACTGGAAGCTCTTGTTAATGCTGCCCTATTGGCCAGCTGGAGGGAGGGAGCACTGAGTTGTAGGGACATTCATAGGATGGTTTGAAAATGTGTCCAAAGGTTTGGGGAAAAGAAGCCAGTGATTCCAAAAGGGCACTAGTGAGATTTAGCTGAAGAACAGTTACCTTCCCAGATTGGTGCACTCTAGACATGTGAGATATCAATTCCCAAAATTGGCTCAGAAAGATGGGGGATTATTTATTTAATTAATTTTTATCCCGCCTTTATTATTTTTATAAATAACTCAAGGTGGCGAACATACCTAATACTCCTTCCTCCTCCTATTTACCCCACAACAACCACCCTGTGAGGTGAGTTGGGCTGAGAGAGAGGGACTGGCCCAAGGTCACCCAGCCGGCTTTCGTGCCTAAGGCGGGACTAGAACTCACAGACTCCTGGTTTGCCATTGGCTCCTTCCTAGGGCTGAGAGACAGGGACTGGCCCAAGGTCACCCAGCCGGCTTTCATGCCTAAGGCGGGACTAGAACTCTGTCTCCTGGTTTGCCATTGGCTCCTTCCTAGGGCTGAGAGACAGGGACTGGCCCAAGGTCACCCAGCCTGCTTTCATGCCTAAGGCGGGACTAGAACTCTCAGGCTCCTGGTTTGCTATTGGCTGCTTCCTAGGGCTGAGAGAGAGTGACTGGCCCAATGTCTCCCAGCTGGCTTTCATGCCTAAGGCGGGACTAGAACTCACAGACTCCTGGTTTCTAGCCCAGCACCTTAACTACTAGACCAAACTGGCTCTCAATTATGGAAATTGCAGTCCAATACAATGGCACTACAATGGAAATTGCAAATGAAAAGTCTATCGACTAAGAGGAATGAGTCTTCAGAACAGTTAGCAATATGTGCATTGGTGGCATTTGGCATGTTGGATTTTTAATAATTTCTATTTCATGTTCTCATTTTTTATGGGTGTGAGCAGGCATAGAAATGCAGTAACTGGCCCTGTAGGGGAGAAAAATGTAAAACAGAAACTTGCACGTAAAATATAGCAAAATGAAAAACCACCATAGGTCAGTGGTAGTATATGTGCATTTGTGAGCTAAGTGTGAACACACACTAATTTATTGTGCACCAGCTAATTTTTATTCTGACATTGGAAACCTAAACACGCTGGTGGTGATTTCCAAGCTGAATAGAAAATTGAATCCTACTCTCTGCTGCCACTAAAAATCAGTTTTCCGTGCTTTGTAAAGTAAGAACAGCTTTCTCCCAGTGCAGAGCTTAAACTATACAAACTATTTCTAAATGAGTGAGAATTGTATACAGTTTTAATGAATGCCCCTGTTCTTTGTTTCTGTTCTGTATACAATTCCTTTCAAAATCTTGATGTAGGACTAGGAAGATTGCAATTCCACAGACCCACACGATTTATACTTTTGGTTACTTCATTAAAAGTTCATGGATTTTTTTTTCATTGAACTAGTTTGACAACATTACTTACGATTTTTTACAAAAATTAACTGAGGAGTAAGACAGTAATTCTCCAAGGTTAATTCCTGAAAAACTACAGATCACTAGACAGCTCATTATTATCAACCATACTTCACATAGCTAATTGTTTCTCAACTGCCAGAGAAGAAATCCTTTGATGTAACTAAAGATAGCCCAAATCCTCTCTGGTGTAATTAACACATTCCTATATCCAATCTCCTAGTCTAAAAGATAAGAGGTTTTTGTATTTCATCTGTAGCCTCAGAAAGGTGAGAAATTGATTCTTCAGACCTACTCTAATCCCAGTTGGTGAACAGGAAGAGTAAATCAGCTTAGCCTCCCACTCTGGCCATCTACAATAAATATTAATACTTTCTCATTTGTTACTTACCACTGTGCTTAAGTAACTTGTATACCTTGACACACGCCTACCAAACCATGCTGTGCCTGACCTTTCACTGTTGTTGTAACTCTCCTGTTGACCCCCCCTGTGTAAATTCTGAGTTGTAGTGTTGGCTACTAAGCTTACTTTATTAAATTATGTTCCCTCTCTTGTCCATATATGCTATTGAAAACATATTTATTTATTATTTATTCATCAAATTTCTATCACCTCCCATCTCCCTCGTCAGGAGGGACTCTGACATATATTAAACATATCATAAAACATATCACTCCTGACCTTTCGGAAGTCTCTTAAGACCTGGCTCTGCCGCCTGGCATGGGACGACGGAGGTAGTAGTGCCTCTTGGGGTTGGTTGGCCCCGTAGTATTGTGATCCATACTACGGCTTTTAACCATCTTTGGGTTTTATTTATTCTTGTATTTGTTGTTTTTTTTAGAAATTTTGTATAGATTTTAAATTTTTATCTGTTGTAACCCGCCCAGAGTCCCCTGTTCGGGGAGATGGGCGGGGATAAATTGAAAAATAAATAAATAAATAAATAAATAAATATTTATTATAGATAGATAGATAGAGATGGTAGATTGTATTTCAGCTCTTCCCACTCATCTGCTTTGAAATATTAACCTATGCTTGAATTAGCTAGCACAACCCAGAGTAACTGGAACAGGAATGGAAAGTCTTCCCAAGTATAACAGGAAGTTATAGTCAGATTGCTTCTTCAATCCTAAAATTGCCCCCTCTTCAGAAATAAAGGGTTGGTGACTGCCCACTATTTGCTTATTTCAATCCTCTGCCCAGCTTGTCTAACTTAAAAGAGAGTGAAGATAGAGAGACTGCTTCTTTTAAGGCATCAGGCTAGAAACCAGGAGACCGAGAGTTCTAGTCCCGCCTTAGGCATGAAAGCTGGCTGGGAGACCTTGGGCCAGTCCCTGTCTCTCAGCCCTAGGAAGGAGCCAATGGCAGACCATGAGACCGAGAGTTCTAGACCCACCTGAGGCACAAAGCCAGCTGGGTGGCCTTGGGCCAGTCACTCTCTCTCAGCCCTAGGAAGGAGGCAATGGCAAACCACTTCTGAAAAACCTTGCCAAGAAAACTGCAGGGACTTGTCCAGGCAGTCCCCAAGAATCGGACACGATTTAATGGACTATAAAAAAAAATCATGTCCAGCTAATTGTGATTCTAAACTGGGGTTGTTGTTGTATATCACAATTCTTACTGCATTTGTTACCTCCGTCTTACAAACCTATGGTCATTCCTTTTGGCAGAACGGGAGAGGTAATTGTACAATTGGCTTCTGTGGAGTTCTTGTTACTATGTACTGTATTTACCAGGCTAATACAACAGGCTTGTTTGAACTAGGTTGTTTCTACAGCATAATTATCAGCATGCTTCCCAAAGATTTTGTGATAGACTTGTAACCGCTACTTTTTCAATTGTGGGCATTTCCAAGGGGTCAATAAAATCTAAACAGTTATTTTATGGCCAGAGCATCCTTAAAACAAGCTCCAATTAGTCAGTGAATGAAATGTAGATGTTTCTCTTGGTAAAAAAAAATCCCTCAGTAAGTTCTTTAATGTCCATGCTGTGACTGTCATCATTTTAAAAACCAAAGTTCTGGTCTCTATTTGCCCCACCCTTTTTTGCCAGAATGCTGCCTGGCCCCATCTGGGCAGGAAATGATGGGACAGAGGTCAGAACTCTGCTTTCCAGACAAAATGAAAGGAGGCAAGAGAAAACTACTGCAAACCATGAGCAGCAGCATGATCTCACGAGGACTTTGGAAAGCCAGCAGGACAGGCTTTGCTGGCAACCATCCCATTTGTGAAAAAAATGTTACCAAAAATGAAATTTGAAGAAATCAACTTGCCTTTCTGTTCAATTGGGTTCAATTCTGCTAGAGCAGAAGAAAAAAAGGAATATTTGTTGTTTTCCCCATTAGTCTATGAAGTAGGTGTTCTCCTATAATCGTATTTGAATGACCTCTGACAGCTGCTTTATGGTAGTGCTAGAACTAGAAAATGTTAATACCAAAACATCTCTTTTGGTACTAACCAAATTTGGTATTTGGTATCATTTGGTATTAACCAAATGAAACTTTCACACAACAGGGAAAAGAAAAACCACCTGGATCTTGGATCATAATGGGCTAGATGAGCTATTGGTCTACCAGAGCTGAAGGCAGCTCTTCTCTATCCTTTGGCAGAGTTTAAGATTAGCCTTCCCTAAAATAATGCCTTCTGGGTACGTTAGGACTGTAAATTCCCAGAATGCTGGTTGAGAAGTCTAGAAGTTCAAATCCAGGGTGCCTCGATTTACTAAGCTAGAAGCTGGTTTATGAGCAGATGGCCAAAATGACCCATCGCTGAAGCAGAAGGATCTGCCATTCCCTTCCATGCTACCTTGTGCCCGCAGCACCTCCCATCACCCACCCTGGCAGGGGCCAATCCTCATGCACTTAAGATGGCCCATCGGAGTAACGAAATAGAGGGTGGAAGCCTCTTCAGAATGCTGGGTGCCTTAGGAGCCAAACAAGAGGCTGTTTCAGAGGGTGAACTGAAAGGGCAGAGAGTGCGGGGTGCAGAAAGCAGAACTGCAAACAATTGAAGGAAGAAATGGAGAACCAAAGAGCCTTCTCCCTTCCACCTAATGACAGGACTAGTTGTGAGTTAATGGAGCACAACTGGAAAAAGACAGCTCGTAACTGGATTAGTGGAGAAAACAGTCACCTTACTCAAATTCTGCAGAGGGACAGAAAAGAGGCACTTGCGGCTTCCGGTGGGAATGGCGGCTTGAGCAGCGTCTCTTCGCGATCTCACTTTGCAAGTAGACCTGGCAGCACGGCAATTTTAGGGCTCGGACAGGACTCCCTGGAGCCCAGAAGTGTTCCCCGGACAAAGGAGAATCCCCGGAATTATTCCGTGTCCTCCGGATGGCTGGTCATAGCCAGAAGATCGCAAACCGAGTTTGATTGATTGAGCGGTGAGTGATCAGCTGGGAGGCGGGCCTGTCATCTTTTCCCAAGCCACGCTGAAGCCGTTTAAAGGGACTCAAAAACTGACCACCCCATTTCTTAATACACCAATTTGTTTGCCTTTTTTTTTTTTTAAGAGAGGCTTTTTTTCCAACAGAGAGATGTGATTTCTCTTGGTAACTTTTACATTACTTTTGAAACTAATTTGCTGAATAGCTGAACTTGGTTTCATATTTTACATTTTGGGCAAAAAGAACCGAAATCCGAACTGTGGATTTATTTTTCAGAAGCAAAGGGTCTTTTTATTTGTTGATTTAATTGGCGGTATTTTGTTTTGTTTTTTCCGAGATTTAATGAATCTGCTCTGTTGGAATTGGAACTTTCATGGCTGTGGGAAAGTGAGTGTTGTTGCTTGTTTCTTAACGAGCTAATTGGATACTTCCTGTAAACACCCCTAGCAGTAAGACTTTCGCTTTTGAGTGATCCCAGTCTTTCTAGTATTTTTCCACTGACTTTTAAGATTTGGCTGTATTGGCTAATTTTAATTGCTAGAGGGAACTAACCATGGCTTCTAGGAGACCCCTTCGCCTTGGCTCTGATATGTTGAGATGAGGAATATGATTGATGAAATTACTAATTCCTTTAAACAATCCTTTGAAGCCTTTGAGAAGAAAATGGAAGATAAATATTCTGACTTTGAAAAAAATATGGCAATTAAATATTCTGACTTTGAGAAAAAGATTGAACACCAAATAGAAAAGACTGTTGGAGTGGTGAAACAAGTAACTGATCACGTGGGTGTGTCAGAAACTAAGATGGATAATACTGAGGAGAAAAATGATGTACCGCTGATATTTAACACCTGATAAGTTGTCAGAAACGTACAATGGGGTATCAAATGTTTGTTGTTTGTTGTACAATGGGGTATCAAATGTGTAAAGGGTGAAGGAACATTTTATCATTTATGGCGGACTTGTGGAAAAGCTAAGAAATTTTGGAATCAAGTATGTTTTTGTCGTTATTCAGTCGTTCAGTCGTGTCTGACTCTTCGTGACCTCATGGACCATAGCACGCCAGGCCTTCTTGTCCTCCACTGTCTCCCGGAGTTTACTCAAATTCATGTTCATTATATCGGTGATGCTATCTAACCATCTCATTCTCTGCCATCCCCTTCTCCTTTTGCCTTCAGTCTTTCCCAGTAGAACAGGAGCTGTTTCTCTTGGGTCTGATGGAGCAGCAGCATGGGACTCTGTTCTTACATATGGTAACAGCAGCACGACTTTTAAATGCTCAAAGATGGAAGGATTCAGATTCCTTGATTGGATGATTAAGTTAATGGAAATGGCGCAAATGGCTAAACTGACAGCATTGATAAGAGAAAATACCATAACTGGATTTGTTTCTATTTGGAAGCTGTTTCTATTTGCTTCTAACTGAAAAAAATGAAGTTTTGATTTTGGGTTTTGACGATTAAAGAGTTTGATTTCATAGAAATAATGTTACAAAATGTTTAACTAATAGTAAGAGATTAACTTTTTATAATATGCTTTTATATCTGTGTTGAAGAAGGTCGGAAGTCACCTGTCTTTTATGTTTTCTATCTATTCTTGTACTGTTTTAGTTTTTCTTGTTTTAGTCTTATATTCTACCTGTTCTGTACTCTATATTTTGTATTGTAATTATACTTTGAAAAATTAATAAAGCTTTAAATATAAAAAAAAAGAAGAGGCACTTGCAGCATTTAAATAGATTTTTATTTCAACAGGTCTGCAAGTCAGACGTCCCTACTCCGGAGACATTTTGATGTTTTGGCCGCAGACCAGGAGTGTCGTTCACCAGAAGAAGCTGGATTTCACATACAGAGATGGGGATGGGGATGTGTTAGAGAAAGGAGTAAGCCAGAACTTCTAGGTTTTTCATGGCAAGACAAAGATTTGCATCTTTCTCTTACAAGAGAAGCTGGCAAAAGGGAAAGGGGAGGGTGGGGAGAAGAGGGGACGGTGAAAAACAACAGCAGACATCACAGTAACCCAGGCACAATATAGCAACGAGAGAGAGCAGAGAAGGCAACCAAGGCCCTGATTTTTAGTAAGCATGGTTGGAAACAAAAAGAGACTCGCTGGCAGCTGCTCCCGTTTGGCCAGATGAAACGTATTTACCTTGACAGGCAAGGCTGTTGGCCTGTAAGGGGAAAAAAGTCATTGTAAGAGGAGTAAAACTGCTCCTGGGTCAAAAGCAGAAATGGCACGCCTCACTCTGCCTAGCTTATTGAGCTCATGGACAGCCACAGCAGAAACTGAAAGCAGCTGTCACAGCAAACTCCTCTCTCTTGCTGAGAGAGGACGAAGAATAGCAAGGAATCTGGCTTTCCAGCAAACTTCTTTTGTGGCACAATCGCTGGCAAATACAAGACCTCTCCTCCCACTTTCCATCTCTTTTCCCCAAAAGGCTTCTGGGAAAGTGTGACTGCCAATATGATATGCAACATCACAAAAATAAGAGATCCTTCCCACTAAAGTTGTTTCACCATTCTGCTTTTTCACTTAACCACAGTTCTTGTCCTCATATTCATTAAAAAGTATGTCTAAAACTCTGCATGCTTAACGATTTGGGAAACTGAATCTTTTTACTCTCTCACCCCGGCTTACTCTTGAACTCCTAAACAATCTAAGACAAACGCAAACACACCGCAGATCCCAGCCCCTTGCCTTGAACTGCTAAACCCTGCTAGGTCAAACATACCAAAGCACGTTTGATGTATTCCTCCTGGGCGTTCTTGAGGTTTTCTTTCTTACCACTCCAGGCCTTGAGGGCAGAGGCTTGCAGGGCACGACCATAAGAGAAGGTCAAGGCCCATGGCTTGTGCAGAGGGCACTTGTTGATGGCATTCAAGTTGATGGAAGCCTCTTCCTCACTTTGACCTCCAGACAGGAAGGTGATGCCTGTGACCACAACAAGAATGTAAGTAGCCCAAGCAAAGGCCAAACATGGATTTTAAGGTCTGTGAAAACTGGGCTTAAGAAGAATTGTTTTCATGGGGGAATTGAACGTTGAGAAATCCAGGAAGAGAAATTTAAGGATTCTTGCTCTCTTCCAGTCTTCAGAAATCACAGTGTACCCTGACCCTTTGAGAAAATGGTCCCGGTTACATGGATGGAGTGCAGCTTGTCTAACGAAGTGGGGAAGCCCAAGCTGTAGAGAGTCCCAGGGAAAACAAGGGTGGGGTAGCAGTTTCACAAGTCCAATGCATTACCACAGGAACACAGCAGCAAACAAACCACTCCCACTCTTTGCATGATATAAAGTACCATTAATAATCTCACAGAGTGGCCTTCCCCAACTGGATGTGTAAGATCTGCGGTTCCCAGAACTACAGCACCACAGTCCCAACACAACTGAAGAACACCAAATTGGAGAAGACTTAACATAGACTTTTGTTATTATCAAATGCAACAGAGAAGCCCAAGTGCACATAAGTAATTTTCTGTGGCCGTGCATGTGTCTACAAGACCCACCTTGGGATAAGAGACAGGCAGAAAATTGGGGGGTTAGAAGCTTGCTTTTTCTTACCAGGCACTGCTGGAGGCACAGTGCGGCGCAGGGCAGTAACAGTGGCAAAAGCAATTTCTTCAGCAGCGAATTTGGTGGTGCAGGCATGGCCAGGTGTCACCATGTTTGGTTTGAGCAGGGTCCCCTCCAGGTAGATATGATGGTCACTTAAGGCCTTGTACACAGCGGCCAGAACCTGTCCATAGCGTGAGAAATAATTTCTAACTCAGACTTCCATTGTCAAAACAATTCTCAGTTGCAATAGGAGCCTACCTTTCCAGTCACGAGGCATCCAAAAGGCCTTTCCACCTACACCCACTGCAGCCCACTTGGATCAATTCAGGAGCCCCCTCCCCATCCTCACCTTCTCTGTCACATACTGGCAGCGTTTGAGATCATGGTCACCGTCGGGAAGGATTTCTGGTTCCACAATAGGAACAATTCCATTCTGCAGTTCAGGGAAAGAGTCGTCGTCAGTGGTCAGGACCCCAAATTGATAGTGCAGAAAATACAAAACATAATCCCATTTCAGAAACCAGGAATATGCAACCCTTTTCAGGCCATGGGCTGTATTCAGTTTTGGAATACTGTGCAGCACTGCACCAGCTGCCAGTCGCTTCCTAGGCACTTTGTAAGGTGCTGGTATTAATCTCTAAATGGCTGAGGGCTTGACTACCAAGTACGGCTGACTCCTCTTACAAACCTATTGGCCATTAAGAGCTGCATGCCTTCCTCCTGTGTGTTCTCTGCTGGAGAGGCAAGAACCACGTTGCTCTTATTTGCCCGCCCACCCCTCTCACACACTATTTAGAAAATCACTAGGCTTTTCATTATACATTGATTTTCAAATTAGCTGTGCTCATTTTTTAATTTTCTTAGCTACCTTGACCTTCTTGCCCAAGCAAAAAGGCAGAGCAGTTTCTCAACCTTGGCAACTTGAAGACGTGTGGACTTCCAGAATTCCCCAGCCAGCCATTAGAGTGTAAATAAAGCAAATATGATTATTCTGACATTTTCCCTTCCTCATTTTAAAGATTACAGATAGATGGCAACTTTTGGAGAAATCTCAAACATGGGGGGGTTACAGATTGTAACCCCTGCCAAAAATATCCATCTGTTTTTCAGGAGATAAACCCGAACTCTTATCCCTCTCCAATCTTTCCATGCTGGCTGTAAGATTGTAGGTGATGACGCGTAACATGTTTGGGGACGTTAGCTGAAGTACGCCCTAGGGAAAAATTTTCAGTCACATATCTAACTCCCTCCACCAGCAAAGTAAGGACAGTGAATGTCCTTGCAAAATTGCCCAGAACCATTTTTTATGACGGAAGAACACAAAACAGCCATTTCAACACTACCCTCTTGAGACACACTTGGCAGCTAAATGAAGACATTAATTTAAGGAGCTCTGCCCAACAGAGCTCTATCAAGCTAACAGAAGCCCAGCCTGTCTACCAACCCAGCCAGATAAGAATTTTTAATGAGAGATCAAACTTGGGCTCTGGTCCATGAATTGCATTTGCTCCATCATGAGGCTTTCCCTCCATTAAACGGTATCGGTGGGTACATAGGTCATCGTTACAGCAAAGAAAGTGGCCACTATCCAATGACAGCCAGTATCCTCCTCCTAATGTTACTGGGCAACCAACCTGTTGGCAGATGCTGGCATAACGAGCAAGCACATTGGCATTCTCTATGATGGCCAGATGGGAAGGGGTGGTTGGAGTGATCTTCAAGACACAGCGCCACTTGGCAAAGTCAGCACCATCCTTCTTGTACTGGGCGCAGCGTTCAGACAAGCCATCCAGACCTACGTAGTCAGAAAGAGATTATAAGGATAAACTTCTCTGAATGCCTCAACTTGCACCTCCAACTGCTACCTGAATCCAGGTTTAGTCCATTATGTTGGTTACCTCTCACAATCTGCACGCACATATTTACTCACCCTGGGTGGTGGTCTCTCCATTAGTCCCTGCAAGGGGCACAACGCCTTTGTCAACCTGCCCGGAGAGAAAAAAGGGAGAAAATCTGTCAAACCAATGACTGATCTCTCCATTCTCATCAATTCACCCTTAGTTTCCAATAGCGATTAGTGCAGAAATATACAGGTAGTCCTCGCTTAACAAAGATTCATTTAGTGACAGTTCAGACTTACGACGGTGCTGAAAAAAACAACTTACAACCATTGCAGCGTACCCACGGTCATGTGATCATGATTTGGGTGCTTGGCAACCAGTTCATATTTATGACTGTTGCAGTGTCCTGTGGTCATGTGATCACCATTTTCGACCTTCCTGGCTGGCTTTTGGCAAGCAAAATCAATGGGAAATCACATGACTTGGTTAACAACCATGTGGTTCACTTAATGCCTGCAGAGATTCGCTTAATGACCGCTGCAAAAAGGTTGTAAAGTCGGGTTGGATTTGCTTAAGCAACCAAAATTTACTTAGCAACCAAAATTCCGCCAATTGTGGTAGTTAAACGAGGACTCCCTGTATATTTTTTTAAAAAATCAGCTATGTATTTTCTGCTTTTATAACGCTCAAATTCATCCAGTTTGCACAGGTTCCTTCCATGGATTACAGTATGTAGAGTGTTTTTAAGAAATACTTCATAATAATACAATACAATACAAAAACAATTCCAAATACTTATATACTTTTAGAAAGTATCTAAGTACTTGGAATTCTTAGCTAGAAGTAGGAAACAATCGCTGATTCAAATGAAAAGATTATAAAGGTGACACCCTGAATATTTGTTACGTTGTCAATCTCCTGTTCCAATAGCAACAACTTTGTAGCCACCATTTCTCTCCTCTCTTTTTGGTTTCCCATTCAGCACATTAAAAAGATTCCAGTCTTTATTTATCTGTGTATCCAAAAAGTTTTCTGTCTATCTTTAAACAGGAAAAAAGTGAATTATGTTCAATAGAGTTAATTATAGAAGTTGCAGATTGAAGAGGACGTGTTAGATGAAATAGTCTGCCTTCCTACATAGAATGCTTCTTCAGAGGCAATATCTAGACATGTTATGAGAGAGACTATCTAAACACACTTTCTCCAATCCAGTGGCCTCCTAAAACTTGGCCTACAACTCCAATCATCTCCATCCAAAGAGTTCATTGGGGACAAATGAGTATTAGCATCCATCACCATTATTTTTCTTATGCAAATTTAGTCAAGAAAACTAGGTGTGTGTAAAATCTAATGTTCTGTTCTCTGGGCTATGTTCCAGAGTTGTTCAGAACATTCCATTCCTAGAATGTTAGGTTTTGCAAACCGCTAATTAAAACTCAACAGATAGATACCAAGATGCTTACCTTGATGCCAACAACGGCACCTTTGTCCTTAATGACCTTGGTAAAGAGACGGCCATCATCAGCTTTTTGGTACATGGTCTCATGGAAAAGGATCACACCACCAATGCAATGGTTGACACGGTCATCTGCAGTGAACAGCAGTTGCCTGTAGAAACGGCGGTTTTCTTCTGTGTTTTCGGTGCCGACGGACTGCAGGCGTTTGGCAATGCTGCCTAAGAGGCAAACGGCAAAGCAGATATTTGTGTCAAGTGCCCAATTTGAGACCGGCAGGCCTTTCCAAGTCCCGCCCTTCATTTTTCCCCCCACTGCCTTCTCAACACCAACCCAATGCCTCTCAATCTGCACCTTCAGCTCTTACCGGTGGATTCATCAGCCGCTAGGATGCCTTTGCCAGTCGCCACAATGCGGAGAGCGTTATCTGACAGCTCCTTCTTCTGCTCTGGGGTCAAGGCTGGGTATTGGTGAGGCATCTTGAATGACTAAACTAGAGGAGGCAAGGGAGCGTCAAGGGCTTGGCAACAAGGTCCTGTAGCTCAAGGACCACCAGCAGGGAGACCTGCACGCCTTCCTGAATTCCCAAAAGCATAGCAGTAGCAACAATTTTAAGCCCCAAACTCCAAATACGTTTGATTTTCTGCGCTTTATCAATTTCTGCACTAAACACACGCTAAGGGGAGCCTTGAGGTAGTTTTTCCCAATCCTGAGACTCTACAGGTAGGTTGGACTGCACCCCTATCATTGTTAGCCAGCATAAGCACAGGACAATAAAAATTGTGGTGCAACACATCTGGAAGGTTTCCTGGCCTTCCAGATGTGTTGAACACCTAGAATATATTCATTCATCCCGAGCCACCATTTCTGCTCCAACTACTGTGGTGGTTTACAGAACTGGCCATTTATGACAAGGTCTCCTTGTTCCTTCCTACTGCAACACAACCATACATCTGTCCCTGATGAACCACCAAATGTTTCTACAGAGACAGAGAAGGTGTTACCATAGAGATCAGAGGATCTCCATTCAGGTGAAAGGGATCCCCCAATTAAAAACAAGGACATTAAGAGAAGTTCTCCTATAGAGGGGAAGATTAACCCAGAGTCAAGGGCATTTCAAGGACAGGGGAAATCTTTTATTCCCATTCTCAGCTTCCCCCACCCCAATTTTCTGGTACAGCCGGTAATCTTTCAACTAGTCTCATCTTTCGTTCTGCAAAACTAGATTTTTTTTTTTTAAAAAAAAAGGGGGGGGGAGACCAAAAGCATAAACTTGGAAAACGGGGTTGGGGCTGGGGGCGCAGAATTTGAACTTTTAAGGTTGGGAATTCTACTGTAAACCCTTCCCAGTGGGAGGAAACGAAGCAGCCCTCATCCCTTAATTCTCCGGCGCAACAGTTACAGATTAAACTTCGCCACGTGACTTCATCTCCTGCTCCCCCCCCCCCTCTTCAGCATACTTTACCTCTGCAAAACGAGATTCTTGCTTTTTTAAAAGATGAAATAAGGGGAGAAGTTAGAACTGTTCCCCAATCAGACCTTGCAGCATTGCTCATTGTTCCCCTCCCCCTCCTCCAAACCAAGATGGCTCACCGCTCTCGTCCTTCGGAAAAGTACTAACGCGTGCGCGCGGGGAAGCAGCAGCAGCAGCTACAGATGGCTAGAACGCCCGAAACCCGAGTGAAGAGCTCGAATCGAACGCACAGAGCCCCACCGTTCCAGAATCGAACGTCACGTAACTTAGGCGGAAAAGGGTGAGAAGTTGACTCATTAGGGTTGGGGGGAGGGAGGAGACTTAAAGGGCCCGAGTTCTTTCCCCGAAGCACAGCAAAGTATGTTTTTTTTTTAAATACAAGGAAACCAAGCGTAACTTGGGTGAATTGTTCCGCCGAGTCGCGCGTGGAAAGGGGGCAGGGTATAATTCACACGGCTTCGCCGCGATTGTGCAAAAAGGCTATTGCTGCATAATCTAAGCAGTAAAATCACAGAGTCAGTAAGATCTGGTTTCCTAATCGCAAGGGAAGCCTAGACTGGAATTGACAATGAAGAGATACAGCAATCAGTCTTCAAATACCCTGCTTAATAGTATGGCGGGGGTGAGCAGTTAAAGAGCATGAAGGAATCAAACGTAACTGCGGCACCCTTCTTGCTACGGAGTGAGGAAGTACTATCTGTACTCTAAACAGAAAGCGGAATACATCGAATTAGTGGCTCCGTAGTTTTTTTTCTTTCCCCTTAGCATCTTCTCCAACTTCAGTTTCAGTACTGACCTTTCAAGGGGAAACCTGATCACTCTTCCTTCAGCTCTTCTGTCCTTTTCTGAAGGACACATTACTATTTCTGGATCTTGCCCCCCCACCCCAGCCCAGGAGTGCTGGAGCTTAGCTACCAAAACGAATGTCCTGGGCATATATGGACTGAAAGGCAGCAAAGTGCCATGGAAGTGATAAGATGGAAGCAGGAGCGTGAAGAAACAAGGTCCTACATTTACAGACTGGGTGGAAAAATCCTGGAAAATTGGATGCCCACCACATCTGCCAGAGCCTTGCAAGCTGAAACACTTTAGCAGAGGCTGCTCAGTGTGGAATCACCAGATGAACCACTTCAAAGAGCCCCTAATTCAGTGGTGGAACTTCCTCACACAAGATATAGTGATGGCTGCCAATCTGGAAATCCCCAGTGCCAATGGCTGGCTGGGGAATTCTGGGAGTTGAAGTCCACATGTCTTAAAGTTGCCAAGTTTGAGAAACACTGGTTTAGTGCAAGGATTCAGTGGCTCAGCAGCATGAGACCATAGAGTGCTGGTGTTTTTTTTTAATAAAATAAGCTCAAGTGGCAAGTTCTGTACCAATTTAGTGGTGCTAATTCCAAGAACCTAAGACTGGCAAGTGGGGAGGAAGAGGTATAATATTTATTCCCAGGCTATGTTCCCACAACACAATGAACCGTCAACTGGCCTCCTGTGTTGCACCAACCCAGCTCCTGTAGTTAATTATTAGTTTGTGTGAAATCAAAATATTGTGTTAATTCCACAAAACATGATTACATGACTGTGGGTCAGTGACTGACTAACACAGCCAAAACTTTATCACCTAATCCAGAGCTTTCCAAACTGTGTGTCACGACACAAAAGTGTGTCGCCACACACAGTCTGGTGTGTCGCCACACAACCCGGAAGCGCTGATCATCATCAGCGCTTCCGAGTTTTCCCGCGGCGACACACCAATGGCGGCACGCAAAAACTGAAAGCGGCAGCAGCGCTTCCGGGTTATTGCACACTGCCGCAATGGCGGCACTTCCGGGTTTTCCCGCGGCGACACAGCAACAGCGGTTGGTGTGTCGCCGCAGGAAAATTTGGAAAGCCCTGACTTAATCTATTGAGCTTCAAATAATATTTTAAACAGGAACACATTTGAATCTCAACAGTAGCTTAACCTGAACCAGAGTTCCTTCGCAGAACCCATGTTCACTTAGCAAAACATTTTCTGCTTACTCAAAAGCAAAAACAGGTTTATTTGAGATTAAGCCGCACATTTTAGGAGCCAGATAATGGGGAGGGGGGGTTTTCAATTGCACCTAAAGAAGCCTTAAGTGCAACCCATCCATGAATGACATGAACACGATCATACTAATGTCTCTAATGCGTTTTCCCAATTTGCTTACTGTATATTCACAGTGAAACAGTTGATTCAGTAGCAGGACCTACTAATTAATTACTCCAGAGTAATACATAAATGTATGTATCCCTAGAGGTTTCCAGGCAGAATATTCACATCAAGGGACAACTGCTGAGTAGTCTTGCAACAGAGTGCTGGCTATTATTCTGGCGTGAGCCCAGTTATTAAAGGAAACAGCAAATGGAGCAGGAATAATGTAAAGATGCAGCACTCCTAGTGAGTTATCTAATGTCCCAGTGGTTTATGGCAGGAGAAAGGCGGCCAGGCCCCTGTGGGCTCAGTGTAACAGCATCTCACTCATCTTGCCTGAATGCTACCTAAAACTTGGTAGCCTAAGCCAGGCTGAATCCAAAGTGAGCTTCTTTTGGGATGATTACAGTAATTGCTGAGTCACTGGCTTTGTGCAGGATCTCACGTAGCCAGCAATAGGGGACAGAGGGGGAAGCCCCCTTCTTACCTCCCCCCCCCCCCGCCAAGCCCCCTCCTTCCCCCCCCCCCTGTATTCTGTGGCCCTGTCACAACTAAAGGATAATTCTTGAAGAACAGATGCAACTCTTGGAGACAGCTGCTGTGAAATACTGCCATATCTTTGCCCTACAATGGCTCCTCTGCCTTCAACATCTGAAGGACAGACACTTGTATAGCATACTTTTCCCACATTCTTATCGTTTTTTGGATTTCTGTAGATCAGACATGTTAATACATGCAGGAAAGAGAGGTCAGCTGCTAGGCCAACCCACAGTGTTGTAATATTCTCCACACTGCTTCAGGATTTATGAAACCTAGTAACTTGACTCACTGCTCCCATCCCCCAAAGTTCCTCCCACAGCTTGGCTTAAGCAACAGTGTGAACAGCTGAGTCCCCCAGTGCTTAAAAAAAAAGGGGGGGGACTCCAAAGCAAGAGCAATGGGGAAAAAACAGATAAACCTTCTCTGCATTTTATTCAATGCATTCATCTCCAGGTTAAAAAGAGCTTCTATGGAGACTGATAAGAACATCGAATTCTTCACCATTCTCCTTATCCAACAGTCCTGTGGCTGATGTATTTTGCTAACGTTTCATGAAATAAAAGCAGTTTCATCATCTGAATGAAATGGGCTCTGGCACCAAAAGACATGTAACACAATAAAGTTTTTAAGTTGCCGTAAGATTGTGTTGCAACAAGCTATAGTACAGAGTTTTAACTCCAAGACTGCAACAGGGACACAAGGTTAATGGAAGAAAGGAGTTAGCCTGTCCAGCTTCTTATGCAAAACTGTTTCTGATTGTCATGCTATAGCAAAGCCTATAAAAGCAACACAGATCATTTCCAAGAATCTACTGCAAAGCATTTAGCATAACGGTCTAGCAAGCCAAAATGTAGGCAGAGGCCTTCTCACATGTTTATGAATCATTTCCACAACTGATATTAAACATATATTTCGTTGGAACATTAATAGATTTTAATGCAGGATAGAAAGCCACAGGCACATTTTTTTAAAAAAATCAAAATATACATTGCATCTAATCAGTTGGATCCAGGCATGGACATTCTTAGAGTGTGAAATCAATTGTCCTTATCTATTTCAAAGGTGTATGTTCAGCCCAACAGAGATTTTTTGCAATTCCGTTACAGACGCTCTACAAGGAGCAATTTAAATGAGTACTCATGGAAACCATCCTGCACAGATAAAACAAGGATAGGAGGTGTTCAGGAGCCATGAAAAAAGTGAAAAATAGCAGCATGGCTACAGATTTGTCGACTTATGTTGCAAGTGACACACTTTTAGAGAGAAAAAGATTAGATACCTCACAAGAATATAGAGAAAACATTGAGATGCACACTTTCATGATCTGTAGAGCAGGAAAATGTGTGAGCGGTGTTTCCTCACACCAGCAGCAACTGTGTACTATTTGCAAGTCATAGCAGTCAAAAGGAAGAAACAACTGTCGCAGATAATGCATGCTGTGAGGAACCAACAAGGAACATCTGAGCCCAAAAGGAACCAGAGAAACCTGATAGCAAACAGGATTGGAACTTAAGTCTTCTCAAATAGACAGCAAAGGAATAATATGTGCCTACACACAAACAAGTACAGTATCTAAAGCCCTTGAAGGGATGGATGGATGGCTCAGAGGATTGAAAGAGAGATCTGGCTTTCAAAACATAACAGAAAATAAAAATCCACTCTCCATTTTTGGGGATCTCTTAAAAAGCGTAATCAAAATAGGAGTACGGATAGTTTTGAGCTGGGAGGAACTTATTCGCACAACGCATCCGCTAACCCATTCAGTGGCACAACTTTCCCACAACTATTGCGACCTCCCCCATGGAAACCGGAGCGGCCGGTGCAACCTCCATCTCTTCCCCCCTCCCGTCCCCTCCGGCTCATTCCTACGGAGAAAAACGCGGGCGGAAAGCCGAATTCTCTCCTGCCAGCCTCGCCCCCATCTAAAACTATCTCTGAAATCCCCGGCTTCCTCCTTTCCTCCATCTTCTCCCCCGTACCGTGGGTGCAGCAGGGGGGCTCTGGTGAGACACGGCAACTCCGGAGGGTGCTCGCTGACTGGCAAGAGGCAAAGACGGGACGAGGGCTATAAAAAGAGGCAGCAGTAACTGGGCGGGGCCGGGCTAACCTTCTCCCCGACCCCTGACCTTTTGCAGGGCTAGCTAAATATAGGCGCGGGGACCTGAGCAGGTGAAACTCGAGGCTCTTGACATTCCCGGCAGAGCAAGGAGCAGCGAGAGGGTCATGGGGCGTGAGAGCCGAGGGGGCGCGCCGCTCTGAAGCCGCCAGACCCTTTCTGCGCCTCGACGCCCTTCCTGCTTGGACCTCTCTAAGCCCAGCCGCAGCCGCGCGGAGACGCTTGGTTAGCAGAGCCTCCTGTTCCGAGTTCGTCGTCCCCCTCCGTGCAATCCGCAAAAAGCTTCAACTGCGGCGCCACCCTTGCTTACCTCGTCGCCTTCTCTCGGTATCTCGCTTCGCTTGCTGCTGGATTCCAGTTTCTGCCCCTGCTGGGCCGGGAGGCCAAGGTTGTCAGTGCCACCTACTGTCCCTTGGGAGGAACAGCATTTTAAAACCACAGCTGCCAAACAGAACGCAACAAGGCCATGCACAGAAGAATCAGAACAGTTTTTTCCTCTGTAGGCCCAAGGAATGAGGAAGCGAAGATTAGAAATCTTCTAATCCATCACCTGTGGACAGGAAGCAGATCAGAGATTCGGTTTTTGATTTCAGAACCAGGGATAAGGGTTGCCAGAAAACAGGTGCGATTCCAGACCCTTCTAGTGACTAAGGCTGCTCCTGAGACATATTAACCATATCACTTGGCCTTATGTTTGGACCTTGCTACTCCTTGCCCATCTCCGAGCGCATCCGTTTTTCCTCTCATCCCCCCCCCGTTTGCGCCAGTCTCCCCTGGGGAACAGTTCGAGACCTGAAAAGTTTGCAGAGTCTTGTGTAGGATCCTGATAAAGCTATTGTGCAATGAGAACACAGAACGTCATGTAGTAGAAATCACAAACTAGTTTTGTCAGGGTTTACCCGTTGCACTAAGCCACTAGGTGAACAATTTGTTTCCAACATAGGCCATTTTATGAACCCAGCCCTTGCCATTTATCAGCCATGCGGGATAGGATTCTATCTCAATCTGACTGTTGTGGCTATCCAACAAGCTTTTATTAGAACAAATCATAGCACTGCATGATCCCAGCTATTAATAAGGACTAGGAATCACACATACCTACTCATACCCCACCCCATGATTATTAAGACAGAAGGAAATGGCTGCAGTACAGTAGTTATAAAGCAGATGAATGGTTTTTAGCAAACATTTCATTAGCATGAGGTGGACAGAACTGCATCCTGCAATGTTTGCCAGAAGGAAAAAAAAAGTGCTCTCATTTTACATTACATAAGCATGCCTCTGGGTGAGTCAAGTGTAAACATGAGCAAGATATTTCCTTGTGGGTAGTCAATTTAGCCCCAAAAAGGTTATATAGAGTCTTGAGAGATTTTAAAGACTAGTATATTATCATCTATAAAGTTTTCATCTGATGGATCTGTTGGATGAATGGATCATGACCTATAGAAGCTTCTGTGATAATTTGGTAATATTTTAAATTGTCACAGGTATTTTTTATACAACTCACCAAAGCAGACTCACCCTAAAAGGGGGGTTTATACATCACACTAATCCGAAAGCAAACAAATCAAAGTATGGTTTAGTGCTATGTGCAAGTCATTGAAATTTGTAAATCATGGTGTAGGGCTTAGCACTGTGTATTAACATAGCCCCAATGGCTTATTTAAGAAACCATAGTTGAACAATGAACAATGTTCTAGGACACTGTGAATTTTGAATAGTATGATGGGTGAACCCAACCTTCGATAGTACCAACTCTACAGTGATTTGTCTTAGAATAGTGTATAAAGATTAACAGGCAAAATATACTGGGCAAGTTTGTGTTTCCATCACACAAAGCCAGCCTTTATTTTTTTGCTGCAATAGACTAACACAGCCACACCTCTGGAAACCTTTACAAAATTCTGGGATCTACAACCAAGTCTTAAGTGGAAAGACTTGGAAAGAGATGCGTATTATTAAAGAGAGATCTAACAGTGGTCATCAAACGTCTGAAGAGTTGTCATGAAGGTGATAGGATCAGATTCATTCCCACTTGTTCCAGAGAATTAGAATATGGACAAAGGGTATGTATTTATTTATTTTTTATCGTGCCTTTATTATTTTTATAAATAACTCAAGGCGGGGAACATACCTAATACTCCTTCCTCCTCCTATTTTCCCCACAACAGCAACCCTGTGAGATGAGTTGGGTTGAGAGAGAGGGACTGGCCCAAGGTCACCCAGCCGGCTTCCATGCCTAAGGTGGGACTAGAACTCTCAGCCTCCTGGTTTGCCATTGGCTCCTTCCTAGGCCTGAGAGAGGGGGATTGGCCCAAGGTCACCCAGCCGGCTTCCATGCCTAAGGTGGGACTAGAACTCTCAGTCTCCTGGTTTGCCATTGGCTCCTTCCTAGGCCTGAGAGAGGGGGATTGGCCCAAGGTCACCCAGCCGGCTTCCATGCCTAAGGTGGGACTAGAACTCTCAGCCTCCTGGTTTGCCATTGGCTCCTTCCTAGGCCTGAGAGAGAGGGACTGGCCCAAGGTCACCCAGCCGGCTTCCATGCCTAAGGTGGGACTAGAACTCTCAGTCTCCTGGTTTGCCATTGGCTCCTTCCTAGGCCTGAGAGAGGGGGATTGGCCCAAGGTCACCCAGCCGGCTTCCATGCCTAAGGTGGGACTAGAACTCTCAGCCTCCTGGTTTGCCATTGGCTCCTTCCTAGGCCTGAGAGACAGGGACTGGTCCAAGGTCACCCAGCCTGTTTTTGTGCCTAAGGCGGGACTAGAACTCTCTGTCTCCTGGTTTGCCATTGGCTCCTTCCTTGGGCTGAGAGAGAGTGACTGGCCCAAGGTCACCCAGCCGGCTTTCATGCCTAAGGCGGGACTAGAACTGACAGTCTCCTGGTTTCTAGCCCAGCATAAACGTTGGCTTAACACTAGGAGAAATGGCAACTTAGGAACTGAGTGCTTTAAAAACTTTGATGAAGAGCTTGAGTCTTCTGCCTGGAATGCTGCGCTTCGGTGATTCTAATATACAGTAGATATATTAGAGGTAGGTAACTTGTGGTCTCAGGATTACATAAAGCCCAAGCGTTTTTGTGACTCTTGGAATGAGTTTTTCTATCATTTTGAGCCAGGTAACACAGGAGAATTTAGTGTAAGTCCACTGTGGGCCCTTGGGCCCCTTCTAAATGTTAAAAGCATATCTCAACCCCCAGAAAATGCCTGCCACCAACTTACGTTTTTAGATACCTAGAGGAATTCAGAAAAAATCCTACTTTTTCAGCCTAACCGCATTATTAAATTGCCACCATCCTCTAACACGCCTTTGCATGTTATTTGCTCTGTTTTGTGTCAAAGAAATCAATCTATTACAACGCCCCAGATCAATCTAGTTTCTAAATATTGTGTGCATGACACAGCTTTCCCCAGCCAGGTGCACTGCAGTCGTTCTGAGAATTGTGCTCCAGTGCCCGGGAGGCACCAAGTTGGGACAGGTTATTCTAGGACACTTGAATTTTGAATATACCATGTATGTTGTCAGAGTGTGTATCAAAATAGGGAAGCTGAGACTCTAGGGCAGGGGTCCCCAACCTTTTTGGTACCAGGGACCAGTTCCGTGGAAGACATTTTTCCACGGACCGGGGGGTGGGGTTTGCAGGCGGGAGCTAATCATGTGGACGGGGTGGGGGTGGGGTTTGCAGGCGGGAGCCAATCGTGTGGACAGGGGGTGGGGTTTGCAGGCGGGAGCCGATCTCACGGGCGGGGGGCAGGGTTTGCGAGCAGGGGCCAATCAGGCCTCGCGCTCCTCGGCCCGCCTCTCCGCCCTTCGCCACACAGATAGGTGGAGGTGTTTCCCCTTCAGGGCCCCCACCAGTCAGCTGCTCCGGCTCCGGCTCTGTCTTTGCGCCATCCCAGCTTCTTCCTGCTACCGGCTGCTCTTCCTCCGACTCATGGCGGCAGGCACAGGCTCATTCCCGACACCACCGCTCACCTCCTGCTGTGCGTCCCACTTCCTAACAGGCCGCAGCCCACAGGTTGGGGACCCCTGCTCTAGGGAAAAAGAGCTAAGCAGAGCGTCATGAGCTACATTTGCTTATAATTTAGTAAGGAAAAATACTGCACCAATGAGCAGGAGCTGTTCCTATGCACGGAAAGGCAGGCTTGCTGGAACACCAGGTGGAGACCAAGAGGCCCAAACCACACCTGTGATGCTTACTGCTGCAATCTTCAGCCTATCTGCAGCAATAGGCTATCATCCAGCTCACCATGGCAACCTGCAAGGCCTGGGTTGTGATGCTAGTTACCATGGCAGCATTGTTACTCTTTTCCCAGATCCATCCTCCAGCCCCTCCCCAGAAGGAGTCCATAGCAGCTGAGAAATAATCAGCAGGAAACTTTAATGAACAAGGCAGTTTTGGAACAGACAACAAGTTGAGCAGGGGTCTTATAAGAAGTGGCACAGTCCTGTTTATCTGGTCAAAGCCAAGCATGGCCACTTGCCTCCAAGCAAGCAAGGCCCAAGGAAAACAAGAGGGCAAGGGGTTGATCTGATCATCAAAGCTCAGAGCTTCTTGTTTCATAGGTCATAGGATGCAAACTAAGCAAATTCAAGGGCATATAATTGAAAACCACAAGGCCAAAGCAGTAAAGTTCTTAGGAAGCAAAAATGAACAAGCCCAGAAAAGTAAAAGTATATCAAATCTACTACAATAGCATTTAAGAATAATGTTATCAAGGAGCAGCCTTCCTATGTCAAGGAGGTCAAGATGGTCCAAGAGCCCATATCCAAGGAACTGAGCTGGATCCTCAAAAGAGCCTATGGAAGAGGTCAAAATTCAAAGTTCATGTCAAAAAGTTCATGAAGTTCAAAGGGATGGGTCAGAATTCAGAGCACGATGATCCTGTCAAGGACAGCAGCAGTTCAAGTGTTCCATTGGATGTTCAGCTGGCCTCCTCAGAGTCAAGGACTTTGACATGGGTGAAGGGGAAGTGCCCACGGCGCCCATTCAGCTCTCCCTCCCATTGGCCGTTGACATTCATCTTGGTGACTGCAATGAGATCACCCACCTGTGGAGTAAGTATCACAAGACACAAAGCCAAGATCAGAAGACTGCTCACCTTTCTGCACTTTCCCAGTATCTCAACCTTTTCCAACTTCTGTGCTGGAACTATAACTCCTGGAACACACAGCCAAACAACTCCCACAACAGTTGTGTCAACCGTTGGGCATCAAGCTGGTGAAGAATGACCTATTTTCCCCAACACCTGACAGACGAAGCTTTTTACCTTCCTTTAGTTGTCATCTCAAATGAGGAATAGGTTCAAGGCCAGCACATTACCAATTTGCAGAAATACTGGCATGAAGGAACTGGATTGCTAGGAATGACAGAATCCAAGCATTTTCAGTTTATTATGGTTTTTAAGCTCCCCTCCCCACACATCCCCCTGGTCCCAGGAAATAGCTTGATAATTGCAATGGGCTCAGAAAGACCATGGATAGAAATCCATACCCTGCACAGCCCCTCCCGCCTTCTCCTTTCATACCCCTAATGTTGCCTTTTTCTTCCACTGCCAAAACTGCTCTACAACTATTCAACATTTTGCTGAATAATCCTCACATCAGCATAATTTGCATTCCCCCCCCAACATTATTATAACTTTTAGAGGTAAAAGCGAGGCAGGTCATAATTCCATGCCTCTTGGCAACAAAAGAAACATTGCTCAATATTCATCATTAATCTACAGTCATAAATCCCCAAATCATCCATTCACATATGCACATAATAACCAGATAATTGTTCACCCCACCACCCTCCATCATCAAGATTATCCTGTCACTTTTTAAAACATTTATTTTTATTGTTTTGGTGACTTGCCTCAAAGGCCAATGCTGTTTTGTCACTGGCACCAGGCACCCTTCGCTGCACTGCTCTGGCTATTACGGGTGCATGTCGGGGGGCGCCATGGCTGCTGGGATGAGCATATGGACAAGGCTGGACATATGGCACAGGTATCATACCCACACGCCCATCGGCACGCTGAGCTGTCCACCACTGCTCTTCTGGCTTGGCCAAGACTCGCAAGGGCTCCCCTTTGGTGAAGGGAAGGTCTTCCTGGTCACGGCCAACAAAGTCATAGAGGGCACGGACCCACTCGCCAGCAGGAGGTGGCTGGGCAGAGGAAGGGGCTACAACCCGTCCCATGGGGGCTACCAGGGTGGTCGTATCCAGGTAATGCAGGCGGTAGAAGTCTAAAAGAGCTGGAAAGCCATCAAACTCGTGCTCCCCAATCCGTAGACGCCCAGGGAGGCTGTTTATGATGTAGTGTGACACCTGAAAGAGACAGAATGGCAAAGGAGCATAAGCCTGCTATCCCAAACCTTCCTCAGATTCATACGAAAGCACAACCAACCTTCCCCAGCCGGGATGCCCTCTAGATGTGTGAACTTCAAATCCCAGAATGCCCCAGTGCTGAGTATTCTGGACACTAAAGTCCCCACATCTAACAGTCATTCTCCTAAGTGTATCAGGAACTCCCTGCTAACTCCCCAACAGAGCCTTTTCTATCTCTACATTCCTTTTCCTCCAGCAGAGATAAGGATTATACAGCAATCACCTTGGAGTTTTCGCTGACGGAGAGCACGTAGTCACCAGGACACGTAGTACTGTCCCGTACCAGAAAGGTTCCATGGCGGTGGCCCTGGAGACATGCAGCTGCTTCCTGCCGACTCAGAGCGCCCATATACCATTCATGGGCATCCCCAAAAGCAGACATGGCTTGGGGGAACATTGAAGGGTGGAAAACCCCCACCACTCCCTTGCTGAATGTTATTCCTAAAAAAACCTGATGAGATTTGCTCCAGTATCTAACACCACCTTAAGAAAGGAAGTTACCCTGTTGAATGTTTACATTGGAGTATTGCTTCTTTCAGTAGTTTTGTAGGACCTTTAAATAATCAGATGTGTAATCCTGCAAGTGGACAGGACTTCTCTTTATATAGTTCCACCCCAAAATCTTACAGCCTAAGATCTATTATTCAAACTTGGCATCTCCTGAGTATCCACACCTTTCCCACACCCTTCCACACAACAGCAATATTTTCCCAGAACAAGAAAAGTAATGTCTCAGGAATGCAAATAAAGTTTCTGCAATCAAATTATTACAATTAATGGGAAGCGAAGAGTGATGAAGTCTCTATATCTTTCCCAGATTGAATATAATGGAATAGGAGGGTTACACTTTCAACAATAATAAATCACTTTATGCTTACAATCAACCTGACTAAAAGTTAACCAGCTACTCAAAGGTAGTTTCCATCAAAAAACATCAACATACAATACAATCATATGAGTAGTATATTTACACAGGAATCAATATAGTGTCTTTGATATCCAGATAAAATTAAGAGAATAAACTGAGTAACCTACAAAACCTTCACTGCATTTAAATTAACATGAAGTATTATATGAGACATCAGCAGCTCAAAAAATATATAACAGGGTGCTCTCCGATTAAAGTCAAATTGGGAGGAATCTCTCTTTTCAAAGCCCTAATTTTTCACAGACAAAGCTGGCATGGTTCACAGGCTCCTAAATGAAGAGGATTATCTTCTACAGAATCATAAACCCTTCGTAGGGAAGAATTTCTATGCCCGTACAGCCTTTAACCCACAAAAGCCTTCAATGGGATCCGCCACCGATCCACTAAGTCGTCCACCCTCCATCCTTCTATTACCAGGTCCTCCTCTGGAGAAAACTACCGCACCCCAATTAACAGCTGCTTCTTCTGAGCTAATTAAAAATATTTCCCCAAGGCCTCTTGCACATCAGAAATTGACCCGCCTTCTCTCCCCCACAAGCCCCACTGCAGCAGAGGAAAAATAAACCCTCGCCCCCGAGTCGCCCACCTCCCTAACCGGGAAGCCTCCCACATGATGCCATCTAGCTCTTCCTCCAAAGCCGGTCGCCCTACCCCTCCACCCGTAGCTCCGCCAGGCAAAGAGACCCCGATTTCCCCATTTTATCTGCACCCGCCTGGCGACTCCTCTACCCCGGCATCGCAGCCCCGTAACTGTCCAATGCAACCCGCGAGAGCCTCTTTCCCCCAGGACATCCTCCGAATCAGCGGAGCGCCATGCAAAGGCTCCCCCGCCAGAACTCCACAATAGAACCCCGTCGCCCTCGGCTGCACATGTCTCCCCGCTTTCCCCCCTCTGCTGCCAGGTGACGCGGCAGGGCCGGTCGCCAGCTCGCCGGCTGCACCCCCGCTCAGCACCCCGCTGCCTCCCCAGAGGCCCCCCGCAGCCTCGCGCCCATCGCTCGGCCCTGCCCTCGGAAAGCCCGGGAGTCCTGGCTGGCAGCCGCCCCGCCCCTGCCTGAACCCGCTGCCCGCAATCCGGATTGCAGCTGCCGAAGGGCTGATGGGAAAGTGACGCACCCTCCCCCTCCCACTTTCAACCGGGTGGGGTGGGGTGGGGCAGCCATCTTGAGGGTTGGCAGAGTGGCCTTGGAGGCCTCGGGGAAGGGGCCGCCACCATCTTGACTGTGGGAATGTCCTTCCCCTCCAAGGTGGAAGCTGCTGTCGAGTTGGGAGGGTTTTGTGGCTGCTAGGATCTGTGTGTGTGTTAGGTTTCTTTTTTGCGGGCTCTCTCAGCAACCACGCTCCCGCTGTTTGCTATTAATTCGTCTTAATCTTTGCTAGAGGGGAGTAATCAATGAATAGTTAGAAATAGAGGTATAATTATTAAGAGATGTTTCCAATAAGGGATGCAATTCTGAACCCAAGGCCTGAGCATTGTGCTAAATTATTGGAAACCTTCACAGATAAATGAAAATACATCGTATTTTTAAGCTGCAAATATTAACATATCAGTCAACTCAGCCATGGTCTGCTGATCTGTTAAAAGCCAACAGATAAGATCAGTTAACTTCATTGTGCAGTGGTGTCTGCAGGATGGGTCAAAAAACTCAAAATAGTGGCTATGACTACACAAAGCCTTACCCCTTTTTGGTGCCAAATACTTTAAAAGAATAGGGTTGTGATCACATGGTTGTGACCACCATCTTGACTTTTTTGACTCCTGCTGATGCTCCTGTTATGGTTGATTGTCATATGGAAATGTGTAAAAAGGTTCTTTATGATACCTCCAGTACTCCTTGGCATTCTAACTTATCCAGAGGCCCAGAACACTAGAAACAAATGCCAATTAAAAGTTTTATAATTCACTTTCAAGTGGCTGACCTTATCTAAGTTAATATTCTGAGAAAGAACAGGCCTAGTCAGGACTTGGATGAGAGACCTCCAGGAATGACCTCCAGGATGTAGCCTAGACTAGTGTTTCTCAACCTTGGCGACTTTTAAGATAGGTGGACTCTGCTGGCTGGGGAATTCTGGGAGTTGAAGTCCACCCATCTTAAAGTCGCCAAGGTTGAGAAACACTGGCCTAGACTAAGTGAGAAGTCAGAAGAAGACAAACTAATTCTACTGCCAAGAAAAGGAAGTGGTTGTATCTATGTTGTCTCCAGAAATAGAACTTGATTTAAAAGTGTATTTTCTGAACTAAAGGCTTTAAATCCAGTGGCTGAACCCATAGAGTGAAAGGCTGGAGGTCTCAAGTTTGTCTCCCAGATGCCCACTGTTCAAAAGCTGGAATTGAGGATCTGAGAAATCCAGGGATGCTAGCAGGGAATATTTTCTACAGTGATCCATTTATCCCTAAAGAATAGGTAACAAATCTGAGCTACAAGTCTTCCTTTCCTTTCCTTTCCTTTCCTTTCCTTTCCTTTCCTTTCCTTTCCTTTCCTTCCCTTCCCTTCCCTTCCCTTCCCTTCCCTTCCCTTCCCTTTCTCTTGAGATGCTGTTTGTGATTTTCACATTTCTCTATTTCTATCTCCACCCTTGATGTTTAGCATGTGAATACTTAAAATCAGAAAATATTTTTTTACCTTGTTTATCTTTTTAAAAAAAGAAAGTACAATTTGTGCAAACCTTGTGAAATTGGTCTGTCTCCCAAAGGAGGAAGGGGGGGACTGATTTCCCTAGTCTCACATTTCACACTACAGAATCAGAACATGGTGCTGTATAATTTATGTCATTTTTATCAGTTTGATTTTCCGGTTAATTTGCCAATAAGGTTCACAGGCTCTGGGACTCTCATTATCTCACAGATCAGGGTTAAAGAGGACATCTGGTAACAGCATCCCCTGAAAAAGTGGTGGTGGCAGCAGTAATTACCAAGTAGCTGCACCAAGTCAAGATGGCAGGGCCAGAGTATATAGAACCAGTTTGCTTCTAGGAGTGGAAGATTAATCTTCTAATCATCACCCTACAGCAGCGTTTCTCAACCATGGCAACTTTTAAGATATGTGGACTTCAACTACCAGAATTCCCCAGCCAGCCTTCCAAAAAGTTAAGAGGGTGGGGGGCCTGCTGGATCTTAAGGAGAAGAGTGTTCCATAGTTACAGTTCTCATCCGCTTTCATAATTTTCAACAAGGTTAACAATTTCAGTTTGGTACCACTGTGATTTTTGCCTTAATATTTTTGTTTATTCATTAAACTCTAGTGAAGCAAACCATGGCTTACCTGTGGTATGAAGACAATCATATCAATATCTTTGCTACCATAATAAAAAGGGCCAGTCCCAATTCAACTGGCTTTTTTTTAAACTTGTGTATAAGGTCTTTTTTTTAACCTTGTGTATAAGGTCTTTTTTTTAACCTTGTGTATAAGGTCATCTGACTAAGCACAAATGTTTAGGCTTAATTATGTCTGTGGGAGGCCCATTATAGCTGCAATCTTTTAAAACTAAAGGCCCTCAAACCTTAATCCCCAATTCGTTATGTATTTGCACTGGTTTTGTCCATTGCCCTCCAGATTGTTTTGCCCTTAAGTCATTTGCAGATCACCCCCCTCAAGTAAGTATGCGTTTTCCCTTAATTCCATAGGTGTGTGCACATAAATATATGTGCGGAAGAGATGAAGGTATTTTCTTTGTTGATATTTCTGTACTGATCTTAAGAATGTGCATGTGTGTGTCTCTGTGTGCACACATATAGATAGCAGCTCATTTGATGCTGTGTATTATATTTGGAGCCAAGAATCATAGTGTTGGAGAGCAACATTTGAGCAGTTCAAAAAATTCTGGCTATGCTACAAAGACTGTGACCAAGATAGCACTCTCCTTAATTTGTTTACCTACGTGAGGAACAGCATTATGCAGTTATAGACATGTGAGCTGGGCTTTCTGGATCCTTGCACAAATAGAGTAATGGCTGTAGGCAGCTTGGTATAGTAATAGCACAAAGCTTCATTGGTGCACAGATGATTCCTTCTGGCCTTAGCAACAAAAAAAGAGGATTTGGCCTATGTGCTACATAAATAACGAACCTCGGTATCTTTCACTGTATGATAAAAAACAGATCAAGACAACTTTTTAATAGCTGGTGTGATACAGAGTACCAGGCAGGGGCTGAGGGGAGGAGATATAGCTTGGAATTCCTGCTCAGGCATGAAGCTGACTGGGTGAACTTTAGGCACATCCCTTTCACCCTCCCCTTCCTCTTTAAATGCAACTTTTAAAGTTCCCTGGTAGGAAAAGATGGGATAAAATATAAATTTCCTCTTTAAACTTGTTAGAAAATGAGCTAATTCACATATCCTGTTAAGCCATGCTTACTTATCTACAGTTTGAATAAACCAGTTTATTGGATTTCCACATCACAATGAAACATTAAGCCAGTTTACAAACCACTGTGGTGCTGTGTATTGACCACACAACATGGTAACCCAAACTAGCCACATGATGGCTTTGCATAATGTGCAGATTCAGCCAACATGTACTCACGTGTGTGGGAGTGCACAAACACTTCCAGTTATTTCCTTATACATATATCTGCTGCCTGGGCTTCCAAGATAGGGGTCAGTTACAGACCCACAAGAATCAGTATTTTCGAAGTTGCAGAGTGCTTATTTATACCACAATCAATATTCACTCAGGCTTCCAGATTGCAACTAATAAGATCATTTAGGCAAGGAAGACTCTTTTGTGACCGAGAGCAGGGAAGAATGCATTGGCTGAACAACAGTTGAGTAACACTGAACATCAAATCTGCTCATCTCCTTTTAGCCCTTCGAACACAAATTTAACTGGCAAAGTGCATATGAATATCCATACATCTCCATAAAATTGGCACCCAAACTCCTCACTGCTGTTTGCATTCATCTACCGATACCTACACCTATACCTACATTGCTTTACTAGTCTTCTAATGCATATACATACATTAGACACAGACGATAGGCAACTCAGTTTATTATAAAATGCAGCAGTTCGTATAAAACATGGTATCAAACAAGCATTATAAAAATCAAGAGCATTTGGGAAAAAAAATCAACCAATAAAAAGAAATCCAAGTTTCAAGTCTCCTGGCATCAGAAAAGTTAATTTTGCCAATGTGAGCAACCATTTACTTTATTGTCCATCCCTTGCAGTCTCTTCTATTTTTCTGCACACCCAGATACACTTCCCTTTTATTTAGAGAGCTAAGATCCCTTAACGCAATTTGATCTCAAAACAAATACAGTTGATATTCTGGCAGTCTGGGGGCTGGTATGTACAGGCACAGTCACAGAGTGGACACAGGCGTGGAAAAGAGCAACTTCCTGGTTCCAAGCCCTGTTGGGAAGAGAAAAGTCATATGTTGTTAAGCCACAGAATGATCTCCATCAAGATCTACCAATCCCTTCAAACTGAGGGAATGGAGCAATTCTGCAGAGCGGTTAGCATAAAACTATCAGAATTGTGATCTGTGCTTTAATGAAGGGTTAACAGGCAGCATCTGGGACATCAGTAGAAAGTCAGTTTGAATGCTGTGGTCAGTTTCCTTTCACAGTTTCTATGTCACCGGAGACTAAGACGAATTGCTCTAATATTTTTCCACTCAGGAACCATCAATTAAATTAGTACAGCATTTCATTCATTCTTAAGCATGACCTCATGGTTACTACTATACTATGTATTGGTTTTATTTCTCAGTCATTTATGTATTTTTAAAAGCTTTTCAGCTCAAAATTTAAAATATAATTTAATCATGCAATTAATCAAATCTGCCTGTTTCTCTTTGAGGAGAAAACAATAGCTCTAAAACAATTAATCTTTCTTGGCTTTGAGATGACAACATATCATCTTTAAAAAAGACATTCACTCTTGTGTGAGAAGGGTTACTTTCTGAATTTTTTTAAGCAATCATATTTTTAAAAGCTAACAAAAAATGGTGCTCAATTAATTGGGTGCATTTTGACTTCCAGTGGGGACAATGGTGGCTTGAGCTGGTTTTTCCGCTGTCTGCAGACTGACCTGTCAGAGTGGCTTTTTTTCTTGGGCTCAGGCAGGCTTCCTTGGAGCCCAGAAGTGTTCTCTGGATTAAGGAGAACCCCAGGAATCACCCCATGTGTTCTCCAGATGGCTGGTCACAGCCAGAAGACCACAAAACAGTGTTTCGCGATTGACTGGTAAGCGATCAGCTGGGAGGCGGTGCCGTCATCTTCTTCCCAAGCCGCTCTGAAGCCAAAACGGACCTTAAAGCTGCCCACCCCATTTCTAAAGCACTAAGGTTTTTTTTGAATTTTACCAAAGAGAGGCTTTCTACAACAAAAAAAAAGCGGAATCTCTTGGTGATTCTCATTATTTTTGAAAATTATTAACTTGGTAATTTGATTTTTTATATATAATTTGTTAAATTGAGATTTAAAGAATTTTGTTTTTCTTTATTGCTTTTTCTATTAAAGTTATTTTTGAGGAATATAAAACTTTCTCTTCTTCGTTGAATTTGCGGATTGGAGTTCTGATCTATTCAGAATCCAATCTGCAGATTCAACGAAGAAGAGAAAGTTTTATATTCCTCAAAATATAAAGATCTATTCAGAACTCCACTTTCTATTCAGCTTTCACTTTTCCATGGGAATGCTGTTATTACTTTTTATTTTCCTGATTGGCCACATCTGAGATAAAAAGGCTGGAGAGAGTGTTCAGTTACAGCGTTAATTACTTTACCTTCCTGAGGCACTAGAGGGCGCTATAATCTATCTTACTGTTAAGAAATATGGAGGAAATTAATTTGATATTTAAAGATCTCTACAATGCTGTTATTCAAGTCTTGGAGCATTTCTCAGAATTTGTGGAGTCCAAATTGTCACAAGAATCGAGAGAAACTGATAAGGCTGAAAACTACCTTAACAGTAAAGTGGTTTCTCCAAAGAAAAAGATGAGAATTGGTGACTTACATTTAAATAGTCAAAGGAAAATTGAGTTGTCGAAAGTTGAAGATAAGAAGACAGTGTTGCCACCACACCATGATCAAGAAAGATAATTAAATTCTAGAGGCTGGAAGATTTTGGACAAATATTTGGGCTTTTTAAAGCAGGTTGTAGAATTTGAAATTGACAAGAAGAAAGCTCTGTACATAATGCTGAGACATGTAAATGCCTTGGTTTATTTTGAAGTGGGATAATTGTCTAAATGTGTTTATCAGGATGGTTTCTTAAAGGTTTGGATAAATGGTTATGCTGTTTTGAAAATTCTTACATTTTTGGTAAATGCCTAGGTTATTGTTTAAATGTGGTTATCAGGATGGTTTTTTAAGGGCTTAGAGAAATGTTTATGGTGTTTGGATAATTTTTATATCTTTGGTTAATGTTGGTTTAGTTGGCAGATAGGAGCAAATTATAGTGAAGAAGGGTAGTGTTTGTTACTATATTAGGTTCCAAATTATGTTTGAAGGGTTTTATATGTTTTTCTTTAATTGGGAGGGTAATTTTGTTTTAGAAGGGAATGTAATAATGAGAATTTAAATGCTTTATAGAAATAATGTTTACTATAATACGAATTGGAATAAGAGATTGATATTGATTTATGTATATCTTTGTTATAGAAAGTCGGAAGTCACTTTGTAGTAGTTTGTTTTGTGTTTTTTCACACCTTTTTAGTTCTGTTTCTTTTTCTTTGTAGGCTTCTTTGTTTCAATCTTTTCAGTTTTATGTATATTTTGAAAATGCTTTAATAAAGTTTTCTGAAAAAAATTAATTGGGTGCATTTTATTAACTGATACAAGTTTTTTTTTTCCAACTTGGTACTACAAAGCTAGAAAACTGGAATTTCTGATTTTCTTCATGTGCAGAATCTTAGTTCTAGGAGGGTGCTGTCTTCCCTAGTCAGAAAACTAGGGGCATATTTATAGCATGACTGGTGTATTCTTGGATAGTCTGGTTCCATAATAAAATGAGGGCCACCCAGCAATACAGGTAGTCCTCACTTATCAACGGTAATTGGACCAGCAACTCCATTGCTAAGTGACGCAGTCGTAAAGCACAACCTCACATTACTGCGCCGACTTACAACAGCAGTTGCAGCAGTCCCAGTTTCTGTCGTTAGGTGAATCCCGCACAGTTGCAGCATCCTGTGGTGACATAACCGCCATTTGCGACCTCCTGCCGGCTTCCCCATTGACTTTGCTTGTCAGAAGCTGGCAGTGAGGGTTGCAAATGGCAATCACTTGACTGCAGAACGCTGCAATGTTGTAATTGCAAGCCGGTTGCCAAGCACCCAAATTGTGATCACATGACCGTGGGGACTCTGCAACAGTTGCAACTACAAGGACCTGTCATAAGTCCCCCTCGTGCAGCACCGTTGTAACTTTGAACAGTCACTGAATGAGTGGTTGTTCAACGAGGACTATCTGTATAGCCAAATAAAGCTTCTTTCCAGTCTAAATCCAACACCAGCCTTGCCCTTCAGATATTGTCTTGGCCAAAACCCAGAAAAAACAAAATGTCTGTGGTTTCAGTTCTACTGACCCAGAGCACACCTGGAATAGTTTTGTAAAACTTCGAAGACACAATGTGTCACTCTGTCCATGGAGTGGAATGGACAAAGTGACACCCTAGTACAGAGCTTTCCAAACTTTTCATGTTGGTGACACACTTTTTAGACATGCATCACTTCGCGACATACTCTTACAGCAGGGCATCATTTCGCGACGCACTCTTAGAGCAGGGCACAAGGCAGGCACTAGGACCTGCGCAGAATCACAGCAGGTTTGGAGGCAGCAAGGCACAAGGCAGGCACTAGGACCTGCATGGAATCCTGGCAGGGCTTGGAGGCAGCAGCAGCCGCGACACACCCAGACACTGCAGCCGACACACTAACGTGTCCCGACACACCATTTGGAAAGCTCTGCCCTAGTATTTGCTAAAAGCTGGAGGTTTTCCCATGGGCATTCAACAGAGCCTTAACAATTGTTTATCTAAACCAGCTACTGTATTACTCTAGAGAAAAAAGGAAGTTGAGAAAACTCACATTAGCACAAGAACAGCAGTGATCTAGACAACGGGCTGGAGAGGGAAGGGCGCAGTCACATGACTCAGCACAAGCCATACAGCATTCACACATACTTGGCCAGGACCGCTTTTCACAGGAACAGCAATTGGCACAAAAACCTCTGGCCTGAGAAACAGAATTAAAAAACAAAACAAAACAAGATATAGCTTAATCACCAAAGAACCAAGTGGAGAAGCTATTCCATCTCTATTGTTTCTCACTGGTCAAAGCTCCTATAATTTATTTCTTGGATTTACATTGCAAATAATCCATAAGTGTCTAAGCAGCAACAATGCATGTTGGCAATCTTTGGAGAAAAGCTAAGGTAAGACAAAGTAAGGTAACAGTGGAAAACAGATCTGACTATATGGAACAACATAGGCAATCTGGATTAATGAGAATCCAGTCTGTATTTTTACTTGTTTCCTAATGGAGAATTGCTTCTGTAATACACTGCTGAAATAACAGCAGTGTTAATATGGAAAATAGTTCAGATCTTATTTATCCTTTCATCTCTAAATCCCCAACTGCTGACTGTCTCTATCCCTTCTCCCAGTTACCAGTAGGCACTGTCTGAGGACCAGGACCAGAATGAGGAGTAGCAGGTAGGAACCAACAACCAAGAAAACGATGGCAGGGAGGGGCAGGAACAAGGTGGCAGCAAAAGGGAGATCTGGTGGAGGATTCAGCGATGGAGTCTGTAAGATGGAAAAAGTCAAAGGCAGGTTGACAGCAGGAGTGGTGGGGAGTAAAGGGGGCATAAATGGAGTTGCATGCAAGACCACTGAAGTCCAACATCTGATTCTGCTAAAACTCAACTAAATATTAACAAATCAGACTGCTCTGACTGGAAGCCTTATATCAAATGTGTAGCTCCTCTAATTCTCACAAGTTTGGAAGTCAGGTAACCTTTTAACTTAATGCACAGCCATATAGCAAATACAACCAAATAGCATATGGCAAATGCTACCATATGTTTAGTGCATTTTGTGCTATATGTTAAATATACGAGATTTTATTCATTCATTCATTCATTCATTCATTCATTCATTCATTCATTCATTCATTCATTCATTCCCTTAAGCGCGCAGTTTAAAAATGTATACTGTATAATGAAATGTAATTTACTGTGTATGTAAGCCGCCTAGAGTCCTCTGTTAGGGAGGGGATAGGCAGGGTATAAATACAATAATAATAAATATACGAGATAGTTGTCAAATGCTTAAAACTGAGATTATTTCACAACAGTCAATATTCCAAATTCAAAATGCTTGGGTTTGAACTCTGGGCTTCTAAGATAACTGATCTGTCAGTACATTTATGAAGTCCAGTTCCATTCCTGAATTACTGAACAGCCTGAACAGAGATCTAAGATAGATGCTGTACTTACTGCCATTCCTCAGTTGGGAAAGGAGTCCGGAGGCTCCATAGATGTGAAAAGAGCCTTAAGAGAAAGAGAATACTGTCAATAAATTGCACCACATAAGCACAACAGAATTGATCAAAAAGCGGTCAGGACTTACGAAGCAACTCAACTAAGTTCCTATTTTCATATACATTCATCTCAAGCAGTATAAATTTAAAGAAACCCAAGTCCTGTTCAAGAGCAAAGTTCCAAAGATCTTAGGCTGTCATCTTTTTTGTAACCTGTATATGCACCTCAGACATTCAGATTTGCTAAGGACGATTGGCTAATGAATTCGTAATGAAAATATAAACCGTTTTTCAGCTCCATTAAGATTGCAGGAACCGAACTCAATAGTTGTCTTTATTGGGCTGTCTGCACAACTTCCTACCCCAATTTGCTTTCCTTGTTGTGAATATTAAATAAAAAGCTCTCACCCTAAAACGGTGTTTTTCAAACTTGACTGGGGAATTCTGGGAGTTGAAGTCCACACATCTTAAAGTTGCCAAGTTTAAAAAACACTGCCCTAGAAAGTAAGAAAGCATCCTTAAACCGGGTTTCCTCTCATAACGTGTTAAATTCTTTTCCATTAACATTCATCCTATGTATGTTGCTCATCTTCCAGCAAGTTGCTTAGTCAATATTTGTAAGCGAGGAGATTATACGCTTCTGAGAGCCAACCAACAACCCCGCAAGGGCTCCAACCTCCCATGAAGGCAACCAATTTCCTTTTTCACAGTTCTCAGATTCTCCTCCCGTCAGAACTACTTTAGACCAAATGCTTTCCCGAATTTATCTGGGTCGCTCCCTCTCCCGGCCTAACCTCACAGGGTTGTTGCGAAGAAAAGGACGGAGTAAAACATAAACAGCGCTAAGGCAGAAAAGCAGGATCTAAATCAATATCGCGTTCGTCCGTCGCTAAGGGAACCAGCCCCACTCCAGCGTTGTGGCTGGCCCCTACGGGCTGCCATCGTGACCAAAATTCCTCAGGCCGTGGCGGCTCGCGGGAGAGTGAAGGGAACCAGTGACGTCATAAAAATGCTTTCCGTATCACTTCTGGGTCATCCTGAATCTGAAGGGGAAGCCCCTTCCTCCACATTCTGGCAGAAATACGGCGACTGCCCCCGAAGTGACGTCATCGGGGAGCGGCACAAGGAGGATTTTTCCATCGATATGATAAAGGGGGGGAAATATTCCAATGTTTCTGCGGAATCTAAGCCTTTCCTTTTCCGTCAGCAGCATCAATTACAGACTAATTTCTCATACTGCTAATATTTTAGGAGAAGGAGTTGCTGTTTCTGCTCTGTTTAATCACAACGTCCATCGGGTTATTTCGGGTCTAATCCAAACAAATCCCCCCAGCAACAAGACTGCTCTGTGGCGGGCCATTACGGAAACCAATCATAATCCAAGAATGGAGGGAAAGGGTGGGAAAGATACAAAAGAAGTGTTTCAATTGGAAGTTAGTAGCTGCCTCCGACGGCCGTTCCCCCGCACGCCACGCCTGCGCACTTGCTTCGTTCTAAAGTAGTTCTCTGTCTCTACAGTACTGCGCAAGCGTTCAGTGGCGGTAGACCACAGACTCATACTCTTAAGGTGTACGGGAAGGAGGACACTTTCGGATTTATTTATGGTATTTCCCACCTTTCCCATTTCTGTAGGTTGACACATGTAATGGATACGCGCTGTGCCAGCCTTTTGCACCAGAGTGTTATGATTAACCAGTCTATTATCGCATATATTTTCCTGAAATCATCAGTTCATTTTTACTACCTATACCAAGACTATCTGTATGGTAAAAGACTAACATGGACCCCCTTTTCGAGGCTTTTAAACATATGCGAACGCTGGTTTTAAGGTGAAAATGGTCTCCTGGGCGAGGTTACTGCATTCTGAAGGTTGCAAAGGTTGGCATTTGCTGCTAAAAGCTCCAAACTGCCTCCAGCCACTATAGAATTGATGGGCTACCTTGCAGAGCTGTTGCATCGGGGGCACCATATCTAGTCTGCAAGAATTTTCTGTATCTCTTTGCTGCCATCCAGATGGTTGCAGTACCAACTTGGTAACCTTTATATACGGAAGGAACTCTTAAAATGGCAATTAATCAACAATCTTTCCAGTACATTTTGAATATTTATTTTATGTTTATTATTAAATAGTATTTAATGTTTACATTTTATTAAATAATTATCAACTTATTAAATACATTATTAAATGATAATAAATATTATTATATTTGATTATTTGTTTTATTGAAATTTCTTTGATTGTTGTTAGCCACCCTGAGTGGCGGAGTGTCGGGCGGCATAGAAGTTTAATCCATATTATTATTATTATTATTATTATTATTATTATTATCAACTCCTCCTATACAATTTTAATGGAAAAGCCTGTTTTAGCTTCCAGATGGCCTATTAGGTCATCCTCTGTGCCCAGAAGGAGAAGCAAAAAAGAAAGTGGGGGAAAATAAATGGGATGGCGTCCCCACTTCACTTAGAGAACTGGTCCATTGGGACTTTAACTCTTCCCTTTCCTGTCTCTACCTGGAAGAGCGGCTGCCATGTTGCACATGCGCAAAAAGCGCCTTCCCGGCTCCTGCCCTCGTTGCGGCGCCTTTGTCGTTGCTATGGGAACGGCAAACTTTCGCCTTGGCGGCCACAGGGTATTCCAGGGACTCGAGAGAGGCTCGTGGCAGGCGGGAGGGAGGGGCGAGAGGAGCGGGCTTTTCATTGGCCAGCAGGATTAAGGGGCGCCTGAGGATGCTCCGCAGGAATTCAAATATGCCAATCATCACTCGTTAATTAGTCCCCTAACTGGCGGAAGCGGGGAGGAGGCGGGACTCACGATGCAAGTTTATTGAATCGGAAGGGAGAAGAGATGCTCGCCCGGTCCTTAAAAGCCATTAAGCACCGGCACATCTGCCTATGACGTCACTGAAGGAAAGTGTTTAGCTCGTTGCATTGATTTTCTGGAAGGTTGCATTCCCAGAAGCCTGATTCCGAGTTTGACAAAAAATGTATTTCTCCATTCAAAGGGCTGTTCAACTTTTCTATACTTTTGTTTTTTCTACTTAGAATGCTAGACTAATGGATTAACAATTTCTATCTCACTTTCATTTATTTCAAGATTTATAAGACTGCCCAACTCAGACCTTGTGACAGCTTCAAAGCTTCAAAGGTGTTTTTATCCATAAATATTCATCTTTGGTGTAACTGGCTGCTAAACGGGGCAACCCCTCCCCATATTTGGATTAAATCATGATTTTATATACAATGCAACCCCCATTTCAAATAGATATAGCCCCATGATTAAATGAGTCTTATTCCCACAGAGGCAGATGCTGGATTGCATCCTGACTCTTAGTACAAAAAGGTAAAGTCTCCTCCAAGTCTAGTTTGACTCCTGGTGACTTCATGAAGTCCCTGTAGTTTTCTTGAGAGGGAACAGGAATGAATGCTGTTGCCTTCTTCTGGAATGTTTTCAACCACTCAGCATAGCAAATACCAAACAGGCCCGACCCTGCGCTTAGCTTATCACTAGGCAATACAATACGCCCCTTGCGCTTGTGGGAGGCAATATCAGACTTCCCAAATTGCTATGCTCCATATTTGTGTTGAATAAACCTTCCCACAATTCCCATTGCCATCTTAGTGGAGATGAATGAGGAGTACTGTATAAATAATGCATTTGACAACCCATGATGTCAACTGGATTTCTATTTTCTTAATGGAAACGTTTCGCTCCTTATCCAAGGGGCTTCTTCAGTCTGAGCAAAGTTGGTAAGGGAATCCTAAATATGTTCCTAGGTAGCTGTGTGACCTTACACCTGGGGCTAGGTCATGGTTATATTGAGATGTAATTTTTAAGTCCTTTTATCATCTAATGGAGGGTCGTTAAAAACACCATGCTGCTGTTGAGCTTCTGAAATGGTCTTAATCTTCCTAGGCACAGAAGACAACTTTGTTCCACTGGGAGGAACAACAACAACAGGACCACAGAGGACAAAAAGAACATGTGGGTGAAAAATCTCTCAGACAGAGAACTTACCCAACCAGAGAGAGATGTCCTAGCCAAAGGTCTTAATTTTGCCATCACTCCCAAGCAAGTTCCGGTTGTGGAGCTCATTACAGCCACAGAATCTGCCATCCACAACAACCACCTACCTTTTGAAGAAGCAGAACAACTCCGGCTTAAAATATCTGCAGCTCTGTCCAGTGCTCAACCTCCTCCCCCCAACCTTACCGTCCAAGAGAGGAGAGCCCTGACAGCCCTCAGCAAAGATGAAACCATCACCATTTTACCTGCTGACAAAGGAAGATGTACAGTGGTTCTAAACACTGCAGACTACCACAATAAAATTACCTCACTTTTGGAGGATCACCATACATATGAAAAACTGAAAAGAGACCCCACCAACAATTACAAGAAAAAGGCAATAGACAGTTTGAAACAATTGGAACATGATGGCTCCATCGATAGGATTACCTACCACCGTCTGTATCCTGGAGAAGCCATCCCCTGCATCTACGGACTTCCTAAGATCCACAAGGAAGGAACACCCCTCCGACCCATAGTCAGCAGCATCAATTCGGTAACATACAACATTGCCAAACACCTCTCTACCATACTAGCACCTCTAGTTGGACACTCTGAACACCACATCCATAATTCGGAAGAATTTGTTTCCAAAGCAAAGATCCTGAAACTGGATACAGATGAAACTATGGTCTCCTTTGATGTGTCCTCCCTTTTCACCAGCATCCCCACCACTCATGCTCTATCCGCTGTCAGGAAGAGACTAGAAGAGGACAGCACCCTGGAAAGGAGAAGCCATCTCAACCCAAACCAGATCTGCCATCTTCTGGACCTGTGTCTTAACACCACTTATTTCACATACAGAGGTGACTTTTACAGACAAAAACACGGCTGTGCCATGGGTTCTCCTGTGTCACCCATTGTGGCCAATTTATACATGGAAGAAGTGGAGAAGAAAGCACTCAACACATTCCAGGGAACGGTGCCCACCCACTGGTTTAGGTATGTGGATGACACCTGGGTCAAAATCAAGGCCCAGGAAGTACAGGCCTTCACGGACCATATAAACACTATAGATGCCAACATTAGCTTCACCAGAGAAGACACCAAGGACAACAGACTGGCATTCCTAGACTGTGAAGTCCTCATTGGGACCGGTGGCAAGCTAGAAATAGGGATCTACAGGAAACCCACACACACAGATCAATATCTGATGTTTGACTCCCACCATCCACTGCAGCACAAACTAGGAGTCATCAGGACATTGTCACACAGAGCAGAAACCATCCCCACCTCCATGGATTCCAAAAAGAATGAAAATCAGCACCTGAGAACAGCCCTGAAGGCCTGTGGATATCCAAATTGGGCCTTCACCAAATCTAAATCTACCAGACCTAAAACAGCGACAGATAGGGCTGAGACTCAGAGTAAACGAAAGAACCTGGTCATTCCCTACATGGCTGGCGTGTCTGAAAAGATAAAACGGATATTTGGCAAACACCACATACCTGTATATTTCAAACCCACCAACACACTGAAACAGAGGCTTGTACACCCCAAAGATCAAACTCCAAAACATAAGAAAAGCAATGTAGTTTATGCAATCCAGTGCAGTGAGGAGTGCTCTGAACTCTACATTGGAGAAACCAAACAACCTATGTACAGGAGGATGGCACAACACAGGAGAAATAACACCACAGGACCAGAGTCAGCAGTTTATCTTCATCTAAAAGAAAAAGGACACTCATTTGAGGACATTAATGTTCACATTTTAGACAGAGAAGATAGGTGGTTTGAGAGAGGGGTCAAGGAATCCATTTATGCCAACTTGGAAAATCCTTCCTTGAATAGAGGTGGGGGCCTCAGGCACAAACTCTCCCCCATCTTCCTCCCCGTGTTGTCTTCTGTGCCTAGGAAGATTAAGACCATTTCAGAAGCTCAACAGCAGCATGGTGTTTTTAACGACCCTCCATTAGATGATAAAAGGACTTAAAAATTACATCTCAATATAACCATGACCTAGCCCCAGGTGTAAGGTCACACAGCTACCTAGGAACATATTTAGGATTCCCTTACCAACTTTGCTCAGACTGAAGAAGCCCCTTGGATAAGGAGCGAAACGTTTCCATTAAGAAAATAGAAATCCAGTTGACATGATTCAAGCTACAGACAATTCCACCTGGATGACTGAGAACCTTCATAGACATTTGACAACCCAGTGTTTGACAACCAATGCTGGGCTGCATTACTTTGGGTGGCCACAAGAGGGCAGCAAAGAGAGGCTAACCACAACCCTTTGCTGCCATGTTAGTTAGTCATCCAGAGATTTGCAGCCCAGATATGCTTGTCCTAGGGCAGCTATCAGGTAGGCTGTATGATATGGTAGAAAGTATGCTATGACAGGTACATTCCAACTGTTAAAGGCACGTTGGAGCAACACCTAGAAATCATGGTGTATCTCCCATCCCCTTTCCCACAAATATTCAAATTCTAACAGGCTCCATCAATATCATTCCCTTCAGGCTGGGAATTCTGGGAGTTGTAATCCAATATACCTGGAAGCACGGGGATGGAGCATGTCGGATTATAGAATTTCTTTGCTAGACTGAATGTTTAATTTGCCATTAAGAATAAAGTATTTGAATAGTTGCTTCATTGATTATGTGCCACCAAGTCGTCGTTGACTCTTAGTGACCACATAGATTTTCTCCATGATGATCTGTCCCTAACCTTGTCTTTCAGGTCTCCCAGTGTCATGCCCATGGCCATCCTCTTCTCTTTCCTTCCACTTTTGCCAGCATTAGACCCTTCTCCAGAGAGCTGGATCTTCACATAATGAGTCCAGAATAGGATAATTGGAGCCTGGTCATTTGTGCCTCCAGTGAGAACTCTGGGTTGATTTGTTCCATGATCTATTTCTTTGTTGTCTTGGCTGTCCGTGGTATTCTCAGGAGTCTTCTCCAACACCAAAGTTCAAAAGCATCAATACTCTTCCTATCCTGCTTCTTCGAAGTACAACTTTCGCTTCCATAGAGGGTCATAGGGAATACCATGGCTTCTACCATTCTGATCGTTCTAGACACATCACAGCACTTGAATATCTTTTCCAAGGCCGCCATGGCTGCTTTGCCAGTGCTAATCTGTGGCGTATTTCTTGACTGTTTGTTCTGCTGGTTCCTTTACTGTTGATACTTCTTGATCCTAAAAGGCAGAAGCTATCCACCACTTCAATATCTTCATTGTCCATTCTAAGGCTGGTTGTTGTACCTATTGTCATCAGTTTGGTCTTCTTTATATTTATTTTAGTCCCATTTTTTCACTGTGTTCCTTGACTTTTATTACTAGAGCTTGCAGATCCTTTGCATTTTCAGCTAATTCTGTTTCATGCTTTATCAAAATATTTCTTAATTCATTATTAGTAGAGAGTCAGTTTGGTATAGTGGTTAAGGCACCAGGCTAGAAACCAGGAGACTATGAGTTCTAGATCAGTCCTGCCTCAGGCATGAAGCCAGCTGGGTGACCTTGGGCCAGTCACTTTCTCTCAGCTCTAGGACGGAGGCAATGGCAAACCACTTCCAAAAAACTTTGCCAAGAAAACTGCCGCGACTTGTCCAGGCAGTTGCCAAGAGTAAAAAACTGACTCAAAAGCACATATTTACATTATTAGTAACAAACTTTCCTGCCCTTAAAATTCATTAATGCATAAGAGAATTATAAGCATAAATCATTGCTTCATTAGTGAATTGTTAGATCTCTTAAAGAAATGAAATATTTAATAGTGAATTGTTGGTAAAGGTAAAGGTTCCCCCTGCACATTTGTGCAGTCGTGTCCGACTCTAGGGGCCGGTGCTCATCTCCGTTTGTTAGCCGAAGAGACGTACGCAGAATGCTGTTTCCTACCCACCAAAGTGGTACCTATTAATCTACTTGCATTTGCATGCTTTCAAATTGCTAGGTTGGCAAGAGCTGGGGCTAGTGCGGGAGCTCACTCCGTCACGCGGGGCTAGGGATTTGAACCTCCGAACTTGCGATCTTCCGATCAACAAGCCTGGCGTCTTACCCGCTGAGCCACCACGCCCCTTTAATAATCTTTAATAGTGAATTGTTGGTAAGGCTTACTAAATATGTGAGATGTGTCAATATGTATAATACTGATTAATTATCCAGCAGACTGGGTTTTTTTTTGTGTCTATGATTTCTCTCTGTTTCTTTTTGCTTTCTGTAACTCTATAACTGAGTTGAAATGCAGACAGAAATGGGTAACATATATACATACCTAATGTTTATATTTCAATAAATTGTAGAATTAATATCTTAAAGGCATAATCAAGGAAGGTATGTTATACAAATCCCATGGGCACATCCAAATCTTGGAAAATTGGCCCTTTCTGCCCTGGACTATATTGAAAACTCATCTAAATCCTCCAGGGCACTAAATAGATTGCATGTTGTTCTGAAATAAGACTGCTACTTTGTAACCCAGAGTTGCAATTCTACTTTAAATGCTAGTTGGGTTCACACAATACACTAAGCCATTTGCAAATCATACACTAAACAATAGGCCACAATTGGCTGGGTTCACACAACACATTAAGTCAAAGCCAAGTAAATCACATTATGGCTGTATGAAACCAGGTCACTATATAAAATCTGTAGTGTAAATTGCTATAGTGTTTCCTGCCCACTTTCTTTGTAATTCTTATCCCTTGTCCTTTTTCCAGTCTGAGGCAGCAAGCTTCATTTCAGCTTAGGTCAACAGTAACAAGCGTTAGTATCAGGAAAGGAGTTTCCTGCTGTAAAGACAAGTGCAAGGTCTAAGTTAAAGATAAAAATGAATATATCTAAATAGCATACGGAACAAAGAATAGGGAATATATTCAGGAAATATGGTGAACATAGCTTGTGCTGTCCCACCCATGATTTACCTGGCTGCATCTCTGGTCCTGCCCAAAATAAACCTATTCCAGTTCCATTATTTTCAAAACAAGTGATTTGGGATGTAATCCTATATAGACACATCTAGAGTAAGTTCATTCATTCAGCCAAACGTGCTTAGCCAGATTGCACTGGGAATAACTTGTTGAAATTAATGAGATTAAAGATTAGCAGTTTTCACTATTTAATATTCTGTTACAATAAAAACTGCTGTTTACATACTCCTTATTTCCATAGAGTTCATTCCACACACAAATACTTTTTTATTACATTTTTATTGCATTCTTCCTTCAAGGAACTCATCCTTGGAGGGGTGCCATCCACCCCCCCCCCCATTTAGAACCACAATAATCCTGTGAGGTAGGCTGAGCAAGGGTTTGCCCAAGTAATCCTCCTCATAGTGTAGGGATTTGAACTACCATCTAATTAGTTTGTGCCATTCTGACAATTGTTAGTCAATACATTGTTTTACGGTCACAAGTCATTTCTTCCACTGAATTAATTAACCAAATGTTCAAACTTGATTGCTTCATTATTATAAAAGTAAAACCCTTCTACATTATGAGATTTCAATTGTATCTTAATTAGCCCCTTAGGGAAGCATCTTGACAACATGAAGTACCCTCCATAGAGGGGGACATATGGAATAGCATGGAGGTCATTTCTCACCTTTGCTGTGTTTACTAGGATGGCAGAGGAACTGGTGAGTCAATCAGCTGAGATCTAGTATGTATACATTCATTAACAATTGATTTTAGAAGCAGCGAAGCGGGGAGAAGCTGGCTTGGTTTGCCCTGGCCTAACTGCCCTGGCCTAACTCCAGTTTGTTAAATAAGCCACAATTGGATGGGTTTACTAACATGCTGAGCCATTAACCGTGTCTTAGAAACCACAATGTCCAACAAAGTAAGCAAAATCCAAGAGATGACATTATGGATTGGTAATACATGATGTGAACCAGATTGGTCTCTTAACTAAAGCAATGGAGATTCCAGTTTTGATCAACAGTAGATGGGGGAATGCTAGGGAAAGTGGAAGGCAAAAGGAAGAGGGGCCGACCAAGGGCAAGATGGATGGATGATATTCTGGAGGTGACGGACTCGACCGTGGGGGAGCTGGGGGTGGCGACGGCCGACAGGAAGCTCTGGCGTGGGCTGGTCCATGAAGTCACAAAGAGTCGGAAGCGACTGAACGAATAAACAACAAAGATGGGGGAAGGAAGAAGAGATCCTCTCCCAGATAGATGGTTATCAAGCCTCTGCTTAATGCCGATAGAGGGTCCACCAGCTGAGCAGATGATCTGCTCCACTATTAAATGTTTGTACCAACAGGAAGGTCTTAATATTTCATCAAATCCCTTTTCAATTAACCCCTGTTTGGGTCCTAAGTTTGGAGCAACCAAAAAGCAGTCTGCTCTCTTATTTATGGGATGTTCTTCAGATACTTTAAGATGGTTATCTTATTGCCTGTTAGACATTTCTCCAAGCTAAATGTACATAAATCCCTACATACTTTTCTTATAGTGTTTAGGCATCTCCGTTCATGCCTCCTCCAGGCAGTACACTGTCTCAAAGGAGGGTAATAGCAAATCCCACAATTCTTGGTAGGCCTCTGAACTGATCCAGCAAGATGATCCCAATTATGTATTTAGTGATCCCAATTATGTATTTAATAACCAGTCTTTTATAAGCAAAACATTTTTTATTTTATTTCTTTATTTATTCGATTTATCACCGCCCAACTCCCTCAAAGGGACTCAAATTTTTATTAAACATGTTTTAATATCTTTAGTCAATGCCATCACAGTCTCACTTTGTTTATAAGGAACTGGTTATTTAAGAACCTAAAAAGCCACCTGCCTTGCTGGAACTGTGGAAAGGACAGGATATGGTTAGTAGCCTGTAACCAGTAAAGCCCCTTAACTAATTCATAAGCAGAGCAAAATGGTACTAATCCATTTGGGGCTTTTCTTAACATATCAGAGGTCTGTCACTTCCAGCTGTGGAAGTCAAGTGCTCTTCAGCTAGCTGACTAATAGCTCCTGATAAATTGGGTCTCCATGCATTTATGCCTACAAAAAGCTTGAGGAGCCAATGGAATAGTTGCGCTGTCCTGAAAAAGTGGGATGTTGAGGATGTCTTATTAATAAACAAATGAAACCCACCATGTATGGAACTGATGGTCAAAGTTTCTTTGTGGGTTCAGGAGGAAGGGCAATAAGGGCAGTTTTGCTTAGCCAAAAGTTGGTTGCCTTAACCTCTGAATCCTGTCCTTTGCTCTGGCAGTTCTCCTACGTCTTCCTTCTGGGTTTAGCTGCATATCCCAGTGTCTGCTACGTCCTGCGTTGGATCCTGCTTCACTTCGGCCAAATGGAAATCTTCTACGCCGTCTATGTCTCTGTCAGGTGGGAGGCTCCCTGGAAACTTGGACTGTAGAAGGAGCACATGCTAAAGGACCACGGGAGAAAATCACTCCCATGAGCACCCCCCACCCAGCCCCACACCTTCTGCCCATCCCTCTTTTACAAAACCAGCAGGCTACAATGCCCACAGTCAGCCGTAAGGTGTCACTGCTGATTTAGTTACTTCCTCCTGGCAGCCAATTTCCCTTTTACCTATCAAAGGTTGTATCAGGGTCACCTCTCAGCAGGTGGAAGATTATCCCTTAAAGCTTTGGGGGGGGGGAACAGGTTAGCTCCCCCACAGCCTCTTTCCCCCTCCACAAACTGAGCTGAGATTATAGGCTTAGCCAGATATCCAGTGATCCTGCCAGAGAAGGGAGGAGGCAGAGCTGGGGAAGTTATGCCTTGGTGCCCTGGGGGTTAAATTATGGTGTCTGATTAGCTGCTGTGGAAAAGGGGGAGCAGTGCTCAACCTGCTTCCAGGCTGGAAGAAGCAGCGGGTTAACCCTGCAATGGGGTGTTCAGGACACAGCCCTCTGCCTCCAGCCCCATCCCTCTGAGATGCCCCCAACCTCCAGCTCGGGCTTCCCATCCTGAGTCAGGTCCATCCCATCCAGCTCTGTCCCCCAACCTGCGGGTTCCCCACAGCCCTCCTCCACCCACTACACAGACCTCACCCTCCGCCTCCCACCATGCCTTGCAAACTGGGCCCTGAGCTTCCTTAGCTGTGATTATTCCTCACTGAGCCGTGCTGCCCTGCTCTTCTTCCTGCCGGTCCATCTGCACAGCGCAGTCCACTGTCTCTTTAAGTTGCTCCCGCACTGTGCTGACAGCTGCTCCCCCTCCCTCCCTCCCTCCCTCCCTCCCCCGACTGTGTCTCTCTCTGTGTCTGTCACAGCAGCTCTGCTAGGGACCAACCCTCCCACCGCCGTCCCCCCCTCCCTCTCCATCCCCCCTCGCCCCCTGGGGGACCATGAGCCTTCCTCGTGGACACCCGGAGGGATCCCAGCCCCACTGACCCTCCCCATCCTCCGCTCTGCCCTCCTTCCTCCTCCTCCTCCCCCCATCACCCCAACCCTGCAGCCTGAGCGAGATGTTTCACGCCTTGGTAGCAGGGAGCATTGTCTTTCCTGGCCTCTTCCTGCTGTCCAAGAAGGGCCTCAAGTGGCTACCGGGCCTGCGATGGGAGGAGGCTGACGCGGTCATCGTCTCCGCCAGGTAACCAGGGGTGCAGAAGGGGATGCCAGCCGGATCTGGCGGTCCAGAGGGTGGGCAGAAAGGCAGGCAGGCAGCAGGCCTCGAGGAGGAGCTGCTGGGCACCTGGGTTTCTGTTGGTTTGTTAGTTTGATGTGGGTGGTTTTAAGGAGAAAGGGGGGAACTGTGGGTCCTGGCGAGATGGAGATGGGAAGGGAGACTTTTTGGAGGGGGAGTGGTATTAGGAGTCACTAGCAAGCTTTCCTGGTGGCTTGGAAAGGAGAGGTTAAAGCTGGAAGCAATTCCTGGGCTCTCTGGGAACAGAGTAGAGTGCATTGAGTTTCAAACTATCTTGGACATGTAGGTATCTCAGTAAAGAGAGAGGTATCCAGGATTTTCTGGAAGAAGCATTGTATTGGGGCTGTGAGCCAATTGGTATTCCTAGGTCCCCACAGGGGGAGTGGGATTGTGAAGCAAAAGCAAAGATCACAGCAAGAGCTGAAAGGGTGTCACTACCCCCTCTTGATAACCCAACAGTAGTGATAACTCATGAAAGTCAAGGTTTCCTCTTAGCCGGGTGCTTTGAGCCTAGGACAGAGGTGACACCAAACTGGTTATTGGGGTCAGTTTGTTAAGCTGTGAGTTCAAGTACCCAGAGCCCTGCGCTCCAAAATTGAAATTCTTTGAAAATAGGAATCTTCCAGGAGGTTAGGTGTCTTGTTGAGATGTAGTAAGGGATGTTTAAAAAATGTCATGTAGTAAAAGCCCCAGGGATGTCTTCTGAGATGGGGCTGGGGGCTGGGTGGGGGCACCCAGTTGCCCTCATCACTTAGGATGTTTTCTTTGAAGCATGAAAACCACTCCTCTATTGACTGACTTCTGAAATCACATGAGAATGCAGCAGACTAGGGTCAATGGGCAGCCGAACCACTTAGCCATTACTACTTATCTCCAAATATATCCAGCCGACGGCAACTGTTATGGGATGGCAAAAGGAGCGTGGGTTGGAACTAAAGCTGTTGGTCAAGGCTGGCAAAGTTCTGGAGTAACGCAAGAGCCTAGGCTGGCTCCCAGAGTATTTGATTGGGACCGAGAACTACTGTTTTGGCCTCATAACTTCAGACCTACAGTGGCAAGAGGGTTCTGGAGCCCAAGAGAAGAGGAGGGAGAAACCACAATTGCTTAAACTTCTGATCATTTCCCATTCTCCTACCACAGACTTGTCTCCTCAGTGCAGGCCATTATGGCTTCCACAGTTGGCTACATCATCTCCTCATCCTGCAAGCACATTATCGATGACCAGTAAGTCAGCATTTATGGTGTGCATGCTAGGGCAGCACGGTGGTGCAGTCATCACATTCCTGCCCCAACCCCATCCCTACCTTACTTTCTGTGTACAGCCCAGCCAGCATCTTGGCAAGGTCACGCTAGTGAGAAACTTGACACCTGCGCCAGGAGTGGCACCAAATTTAGAACAGGATGACAGTGACATGTTCCAAGCAGATGAACCGCAATGAGTAGGCTGCCTCAGGAAGCTGGAAGCAGGGCAGAGAGTCTGGGGCCACCCACAGGAGGTGCTGCGGTAGGAAGCAGTGCAGGGTGAAGCACTGGGTTGTGGAAACTGAGAGAGCGTGTTGTGGATGCTGTCCCAAAAGGACGGTGTTTTGGGACAATGGGGGCAGGGGGGAGGAGATGCTTTGCATGTGAAGACTGCATGCACATCCCTCAAAACCAGTAGAGGTGTTAGAGTAAGCAGGGCAAATTGAGGAGGAGGGCAGAAACCAAGCTGTTTTGAAACTGCTCAACGAAGCGCTGTCCATGGTGCTGCAAAAACGTGGTCCTCTGAGTTGGTACCTTCCCTTTTCAGCACCATGGAGAGCCCCACTCAAACTACTGTATTGTACTGTATTCCTAAATCCTCCTACAATATATGGGAGAGCTGACTTCCAGAATATGTGCTGGAAACAAGCTCCAGGGTAAGAATTGTTGGTCCCACTGGCTTCTGGGATTGCTGCCAGACCTCAGTCTCTGCAGAATCCAATTTGGCAGTAGGGCAGTTCTGCAGGACAAGTAGGACTGGAAACGCAGCACAAGTCCACGCAGGGGAATTCTGAGGACAGAGCAGGATAGAGATGGGGCTTGGGGGTGGCTGTAAGATTTGGCAGGACTTGTGGTTGGATCCACTTCAGTCGTGTCCTTTCTTGCTTTCTTCTCAAGGATAGTTTAGTTTCTCACTAATGAATTTAGTTGGGATTAATTCCCTCCCTGGGTGACGCTAGATAGGCACATGGGAGCAGCAGAGGGAATTAGACTAGAGGAACAGCTGTTTCCATTGCTGATTTGCATTCTGTGTATGTGTAATTAAGTTTTATTGGTCGGCCAGTGATGAGGAATTCCAGGGCTCTTAGGGGAGGAGGAGGTTAAATCAGAGGGAAGTTGAGTTGTTGGGTCCTCTGCCATGAGCTCCCATTGGATATGCACAGAGGGAGGGAGCCGGGAGATAAGACTTCTGTTAAGGATGTGAAAACTGCCTCAGCATTTTTATTCTCACAAAGATATCACGGTGCCCCTTACACAGCAAATCTCTTCCTGGGAAGTAATGTGAGGTTTCCTTGGCAACATTTCAACACTTTTGAAACGTCCTGGGAACTGACCCTGGTGCCTAGACTTCCTGTGATTTTGTAGGTCCTTCAGCATGGAAATCAAATACTGCTCTACCCATCCTCAAAGCATACACTCTGGTCCTCCTAAATGTGTTTCAGGCCCACAATCCTACTTTTCCTTAGGTCTGGGCTCCACACAAGGACTTTTGAGCCCCGCATCCTGCATTGCACTGCTGCTTTGGCATTTGGCCTAATCACCTTGCACGGAGCAGCGAGTATCGTCAGCAGAAATGCTTGGGAGAGTGGGAGAGAGAGCAAAGAAAGCTGAGCAAGGGATATGACAGTTAAGAAGTCAGGCCCCATCTGTAAAGGAACACTGCTTCATTTATCTCCATTTTAGCTATGTAGCATTTTCAAAAATTAGTCCAGACCAGGAACTTCTTTAAACACCAGGATTCTCCTGATAACCACTTTAAATGGAATGAGACTAAGCCCAACTTTCTGAATTTACATTAATCCTGGTGCCTTTTTATAGAGTTGGTGGGTTTCTAAGCAAAGTTGAAAGCATGGTTCCCAGCCAGACAGTAGCAAGCCAAAATACCCTGTTGATACAGGCCAGGGGGATTAGTATGGTAGGATCTGGTAGGTAAGGAGGAACTGCTAATAGTGTCCATGTCCTAGGTGCAGCGGTGGCCGGAGTATATCAGAAATGAGGTGTAGGCAAGTGAAACTGGAGGGACCACATTTGCTCCAGTAGCAGAGGATTGTGATCAGGATCAGGGAGTGGTAGGGAGGAGAGGATGATGTGAGCAAAGCCCAGGGTCCCTCCTTGGGAGGGAGATGGGCGGGATATAAATATGATAAATCAATAAAGCAGAATCTATGTAACCATTGTCCTTGGGAGTGAAGCACATCAGCATGTCATCAATTACTCATTGATTGTGACCTTGAGCCTGTTCCAGAGGGGTGGGGCGTGTCCTCCCCTTCCACCCCCTTTGCTCATGGCTCAGGTTCTCTGCAAGGACTACTTTGGCTGTTAGCTGCTTATATTCCCTTACCCTTTCTCACCTTCTGCAGGCACTGGCTGACTTCCACCTACACCCAGTTTGCTGTCCCCTACTTCATCTACGATATCTACGCTATGTTCTTGTGCCATTGGCACAGGTACCAGGTCAAAGGGCACGAGCCAAGATGTGTTGGGACACAGACGCTGCACACTGCCATTCGTGCCTACTTGCACAAGGAATTACTGATGGTGATTCACCATCTTTTCATGGTGTTGGTTTGCTTCCCTGTGTCTGTGGTGAGTGGGACCAGGGGAGCTTACGTGCACAGATGAGGAAGGGAAGGGAAGGGAAGGGATGGGCTACTGATCCATGCAGCAGAAGTTGTAAAAGGAGGATGCTGTGCTTTAGAAGATGCTACCCCCCAGTTCTGTCATGTTTCTCCGTTTCCCCCCCTTCAGTTGTGGCGCCAGGGCAAAGGTGACTTCTTTCTGGGTTGCATGTTGATGGCTGAACTCAGCACCCCTTTTGTCTGCCTTGGCAAGGTCCTCATCTTGGTGAGTATGACCTGCTATTGAGTTTCTCTTGGGGGAGAGGGGAAGAGAGTAGTCCAGATTGGTTTTTACCTTGGTGTACATCAGCCTTTCCCAACCTTTTGACCCTGGAGGAACCCTTGACATGTTTTTCAGGCCTTGGGGAACCCCTGCCCATTCAGGCTCAAATATAGGCCAGAAGTTACAAAATTATTATATTTGTTTCATGGGTAGGCCTGTATGTATGCATTAAGAGTGTTCTTCAACTAAAAATAAAGAATGAGACTTACCTCTTTAATGTCAAGTTGCCCGAATTTGAACTAATTTTTTTAATAAATCGTGATCTCCCAGGGAACCCCTAGTGACCTCTCGCGGAACTCTAGGGTGCCACGGAACCCTGGTTGAGAAACCCTGGTGTACATTATAGGCTTTTTCTATTGGCTAGTTTGTTTGTTGACATTTTGTATGATGTTTCCATCTGTTGTTAGCTGCCCAGAGTTGCTGGGGTAAGATGGGAGACCATAGAAATCTAAATAAGTAATAGGAAGGCTGAGCAAGTTCACCTGGTGCTACAGAGAACTGAGAAACAGAACGATTAGCCAAACTCACCTGAATTAGCCTTTCAGCTCTTTTTTCCCCTCTCTCCGCAGTACAAGCAGCAGCACACTCTTCTCCACAAGGTGAACGGCATGGCCATGCTAATCACATTCTTCTGCTGCCGAATCCTGCTCTTTCCATATATGTACTGGGTATATGGGCAATATGCTGGCTTGCCCTTTTACCGCGTACCCTTCTCCATCCCCGCCGAGTACAACTTGGGATCGGCCATCCTCATGGCTCCCCAGATATACTGGTTTGGCCTCATCTGCCGTGGAGCATTCCGTGTCGTCCGTGCCCGGGGTGCCACCAAGGAACAAGTATTGCGCAACGGGCACAGGCTGGACACACAGGCACTGGACTAACGCCTCTCTTGCCCCCTCCCTCAGCTGCAAACGGACAGACCACCTTTTCCCCTCATAACTTATTTATTGGGGTGATGGGAGGGACTGGATTTATTGGGGAAGCTGGCTCCTAGGCCAAAAGGGATACGGGAGGGTCTGGGAAGGGGGGGCGGGTCTCAAATGAAGTATTCAGAGGGCACAAAAGCAACGTATTCCTTGGTTTGGTATGTGAAAATCCTTTGCCAAAGGAAACCCTCTAAATTTGCAATGCTGTCGCTATTTTGAAATGTCTATGAGTTGTGTAGGGTTTGAACCAGAGTGTAGTCCTAAACCAAAGGAAATACTGAGGATATCTATGTTGGGGTGATATTCAGGGCAGTTGGGTACTAGAAGGAAAAGAATAAACTGGATGTGGGGCTATGAAGCAAAACAAGATCTCTAGGGCATCAGGGCTCTGCCAAACCGAAGAATGCACATTGGCTATTTCTTGCTAGACTATGATTAGATGACCCAAGATTATCTGAGCATTGCTAGCCAAGGAGAAACCCATGTGGTTCACACAGGGAGATACTATTCCCTGAAAGCAGTACTAGTGTTGGATAGGAAGAATAAGTAAAATTCCCCCCAGCAGTATTTTCTTTAGAGTTGCAGGATCTCCATCACATGATGGAGAAATAATATTGGGTTTGGATTGCCCTCACCCCATGTGGCAATCAGGGATCTATCAGCAGAATGAGTTATATTTGTAGAATAACCAATAAGGAGACACTCTCATCATTTCTGGATGCTAGTAAAATGTGTGGTTGTCAGTATTACTGGAATGTCATCTACCCAGGATATTTCATTCATTCGTGTGTGTGAACACACACACAGATGCGTGCACACAATATCCTCTGTAGCAAGATGATCAGAGGGGTGCTGCTTAAAGAACATATGCCCCCCCACCTAGCAATAACCAAGCAGGGGAAGCACATCCCCTCTCCTCTTGCTGCCTTCTCCTCTGCTCAGCACAGAATTCCTTCGCTGCTCACTCGTAGACCCCTTCTCACTTCATAGGGCAGGGATTCAGCTGTAAATAGAGAGCAGGGTGGGATGTATTTATAACCCAAGGTCTGCCAAGTATTAAAGGAGCCTTTATCTACTGTCAACAGAGGGGCCGTGTGTGTCATTTATTAACCCCCCAGCCTCATATGCATTGCCGAGTCCTGTACTTAGACCAGCCTTTCCCTAAAATCTGTGAGGGCCACATAACTGTCTCCAGGACTCTCCCTCCTTAATCTTCTTTTGTTTCTCCATCAATGAATTTCTCGCAAATACAAATTCCAAGGCCTTTTACTCAACAGGAGTGACAGTGGAAAGAAGCAGAGGACTAGCCCGTTGGCTCAGGAACTCTAGGAGCCTTCTCTATTAGTTTCGGTTACGTAAAAGCCTGAAATAAGGAAGGAGGAGAAATCAGATCCTGGGTGGGGGAAGCGTGTGGGAGCAAAGCATGGCTCCTAAGAGCATCGGGGAAGGGGTACCAGCCAAGGCACAACGGAGGTGGGCTGGTGCAGCACTTACGCTTGGACAATCTGATAAACAAAGAACAGCAGGATGACCAGGATGGATCCCACCAGGATGTAGCGCAGCAGCTGAGGGAAAGTGCCTGTAGGAGACAGAGAAAGAAGGCTTCCCATGGGCCACCACACCACTAGCAGAGACCGAGGAAGCCCACTGCTCAGAAACAAGCTGGAAGGGCCCAGACAGGGCTCTGCTTTCTGGCTTAGGATCTAACAAGCAGTAAACCTGTAATGGTAAGGGACCTGGATGTGCTACCATTCAATTAAGTGGTCCTCCCTTGGATTTCTTTTTTTAATAGGCAGGTTTGGAAGCCCCCAAAAATGTGGGGAGGGGAGAGAGACTTCTGATACCATAAGATGCACTCAACAGGGGTGGGGTGGGGGCTGTAAAATGAGGGGAGGACAGCACATGTGTGGGCAGCTTATGCTGCTTTTAGGTCCTACACTACAATTTTCACGTATTTGCTGTTCCCCGATTTCAGCCTTCAGAGAGGGGATTCCTGCAATCACTAGAGGGGATACAAATGGACGTCTCACTTGGGGCAATAAATTCGGGCTTTTCGCCAATGAACTTATAGACAGCAAGGATCTTTTCTTTATCGGAGTCAGCGTAGTCAAACCAGAGCGCCTCATGTGACAAGGAATCCATTGTCTCGCTGGCATCATCTAGCTTTTCCGCAGGTGCTGCGGGTCAAAGGAGTAAGAAACACGCCCATCAGAGAACACAAAAAAGCATTCCTGTTGTCAAGGGGAAGTTACACTTCTTAATTGGTTCATACTATTATTGATCAAGTACAAAATATCTTCCCCACCTTACTTTTATTTCTGTTTTCAGAGACAGTAGGCCAATCGCTTCATTCTTCCAACAGCAGTAGCCAACCTTAGATTACATTCAGTCATCATTTTTCTATCCACTCCCCCTTTTAATATTTTATGTAAGGCCTCTTTTAAGCATTCAATCCCCATCAATTGGGCTGTCAATCAACTGCCCCCCAGGCCTTTGTTTAGATGAGAAAATAAAAAGGAACAAACTTTTGGGCTGCAATGCGTATGGCCGGGAACTAATGAAAAATGTGCTGGAGTTTATCAGAATAACTTTTTCCAGCATGACTGTACTATATATGGAGGCCCTCGTGGTAGTAAGCAGTTCTAGAAGTATCCATGTCATTTCAACAACTTTTGTAGTTTAAAAAAAGGCATAAATCACTTTTAGATAGTGTTAACTTAGTTCAGAGTTAGAATCAGCTGTAGCCTTGCACTGATGCTAGTCTTTATGTACTTCTATGCTAGAGACTCTACCCAAACACAATTCTGAGATAAAAGCCGTATCCATGAAGTGTTATGGAATTATATTGTGAACAGATTTTTTTTCAGATGCAGACCCAGAGAACTTCAATTAGTGGATTCATAAAAATTAAATAAAAACTCAGTGAGTATATCAACTTCAGCTTTTCAGAGCCTGAGTTCACTCCTTATATAGTACTAAGATGTAATGCGGATGACTTGGTTCTAGTTTGATGTGTTGGATGAGATTGTGTTATTTTGCCAGACCGTGGTTGAACAAACCATGGCTTAGTGTTACATGTAATCCCAAGGTAAGGTTGAAGTTAGAGTTACTATAGCTTGGCTGCAAAAATATGGATGACTACTAGATGGTAGCAGATCCGCCCACATAGGGCAGCTCTATTTTAACAGGAGATGCAGGAGCTTAACCTGCAATCTGATGCCCTTGAGTCAAGTACACCAAGCTAAAGTTGCTTTTGCTACAGTATGTGTAACTGTAGAATTAAGATGGAGTGGAGAAAGTTGGGCAGGGCAGCCCATACTCACCTTCCATTAGTTGGTCAATCCATTTTCCCTTGGGGAGAGTTGCAAAATTGCATAAGATGTAGAGAAACAAATATTGCCCTTGGCTCAGCATAATTGCTCAGTCTCTCTCACATCCAAACATACATACTTTGTGACCTCACAGTGCATGGTTCTCTCCCTACATTCCAGCTGCCTTCTCCTCCACAACAGCCAAGATATATTCCCCCACCCACCCCAGGTTCTATCATTGCTCCCAGGAACAATCATTCCAAAAATATTAATACCAAAGCCGAAGATGGTATGGAATAGAGATGATAATGTTTATTTTATACTTTGCCCACATCAAAAGGCTCACAAATTCTGGGGGAGCACAGTATTATAGCAAAATGGTCCCCTGCCATGTTCTTGCTAGACACTCATTAAAAACTAGATAGAGTGTATTAATTTAGTGTATTTGGGGTGGTGTTTTTCCCCTATTTCATGTCTCGGAAGGCTTGGGCAGAATCCCCAGCAGTCCTCCAGCAGCTGTGAAGAGGTTAATAGGAGAAGAACCATCTGTAATAAGGGCAGACTGGATTCCCAAACCCTGGAGCAGTTTCACCTGCAAGGAAGAGAAAGTGAGAAGCCATTCATCAGGGTTTCAAAATCTCTGATGAACATTTCAATCAAACCATCTGGTTTGTTATCAAGTTGTGGCATCTGAACTGGGTGGCTACCCCTGTTCTTGTGGTCTGTTGTGCCCCACACTTTCCTTAGATCTGTAGGAAGGCTGACTCCTGCCTTGTGTCTTCATGCCATTTGGTCCTGCCTGGTGTCCTCCAGATATGGTAGGATTGACACCTCCAGAATTCCCCCACCAGAACTGGAGGGAACCACATTAGGGAAGGCTGATCTGTTCTTATTGCCAGTGGTTCTTCAGACTAGAAGCCACAGTCCTCATCACCTAGTACCTGTTGCGTTCTAACTCAAAATGAGTAAACTTCGAATTTAAGCACACACGTTGTTTGGAAGGAAAATGCTTTCCTCCTCTCTCTTCCTTTCTCTGCTTCTCACCTGCATCTCTGGCCCAGCCACTGCAATGTCTCGGATAGTGCTGGCCCCGAGAGACTTGATCACGGCTTCAAATTTCTTGACTTCAACAGCAGCAAGAGCTTCTGCCCGGGCCACATCCAAATCAGCTTGTTCTTTGGAGAAGCGCAGCTCTTGTTCCCGAGCTTGTGAAAGACGCTGCAATTCTGATTCCTGGAAGAGTTTAGAGAAGAGAATGAGGGAGGGAGGTGGGCAGGCGGCATCCTGAACATAGGCTGGGTCCAAACATCAGAGTGGAAGAAAAGTAGCTACCAGTGTGGTTTCTTAAATACTTTGGCAACAATTCATTCAACACTACTGCATACCAATGTTTTCTCTTACTTCCCACTAGAGAAGCTATACAGGCTGATGGGTGTTCTGTAGTTTGCCTTTACTTTTCCCACGTAAAGTCCTAATACAAAGTATACGAAGATACCCATTCTACGAGCAGAAGATATTATCTGCCTATAGAACAATGGATGTAGTCTGAAGACTTTAAAATTCAATATATGCCGCTTAGCACAGCAAGCATCTATCGCAGGAAAGTGCAGGCACCTGCTGGGATCTATGGCTGATTGAAGAAGCTGTTGTGCCAGGATAGTACAAAGTCACTGGCTGCAACTGACCCTTCCACATAAGTTTCTTCTTTGTTATATATATAATCAGATAATATATATGGCTATATATATGATCAGGTAAAACAACATATATTGTTATATATACAGGTAGTCCTTGCTTAACAACCACTCATTTAGTGATGGTTCGGACTTACGACGGTGCTGGGAAACCAACTTGTGACTGGTCCTCACACTTATGATCGTTGCAGCGTCCCTACGGTCACGTGACCACAATTTGGGCACTTGGCAACCAGTTCGCATTTATGACCGTTGCAGTGTCCCGTGGTCACATTATCACCATTTTCGTCCTTCCCAGCCAGCTTCTGGCAAGCAAAATCAATGGGGTACCGTGAGATTCGCTTAATGACCATGTGGTTCATTTAAGGCCCATGGTGATTCGCTTAATGACCACTGCAAAAAAAAGGTCGTAAAATTGGGTCGGATTCGCTTAATTGTGGCTGTTAAGCGAGGACTACCTGTATGATCATATTGTATATATGATAGCTTGGTTGGTCCATGAGAAAAATCAAACACAAAATCCATATTTATGCAATGCTTTTGCTAGGACCAACCAAAATGCCACCCACCAAAATGCAAACTTTTGATTTCTCCAGAACTCTTAATCAAGAATGGGCGTACAAAGAGCAGGGATGGAAAGCAGCAGAAATGTTGAAAGAACAAGACCAGAAACTATAGTCTATGGCTGCAGTTTAGAGCTGGCTACAAGAGCAGGCTGGATAAAGCTGGAGAGTGAGAGTCACCAGAAGATGCCTCACATACTTCAGATATATTATGCGTAGTATTCCGAGAGAGAAAAGCAATATCCAACAACACAGGCTTAGTTCTGAAAATTAAAAACATTAAATCCTGCCTCGACTGGGATAAAGCTTTATTTTTAATCCGTTCAATCGTGTCCTTGCAGTTTTCTTGGCAAGGTTTTTCAGAAGTGGTTTGCCCTTGCCTGCTTCCTAGGGCTGTGTGTGTGTGACTGGCCCAAGGTCACCCAGCTGGCTTCATGCCTAAGGCGGGACTAGCACTCACCGTCTCCCTTAAAAGCTACATTAAAGCTTAAAATTCTGTGGCTAAAAAAAGAGGAGGGAAGGACTATAAGATCTCTTCCTATCATGCTAGAACAACAGCTGACAACACCAGACAACTCAGGGGCTGAAACCTGGCCTCCTAGTTTTCTTTAAGGGGTGGGGGCAGTGTTTCTCAGCACTTTCTTGATATTTGATGAGTGAGAGGATTCTGGAAGCCAAATCAGTCCCATCCCCACCCAAAATTGGCCTGAAATTGCCACCTTTTTTGTAGGCCAATTTAGGTAGTTTTCAGTATGGGGAGGTGGGGTGGTTAAGGAGGAGGACAGGGGTGGTTTAACAAACCCCCCCCTCCCCCCCAATTTTGAAAAGGCCCAAACTGGCCTGAAAAATTGAACTTTCAAGCCGTTTAAGGATGTGAATTGGTAATAAGAGGCCTCCTGCTCCCATTCTCATCCTTAATTTTGAAGAAAAATTTGGTCTAGTGGTTAAGGCACCAGGCTAGAAACCAGGAGTCTGAGTTCTAGTCCCACCTCAGGTATGAAAGCCGGCTGCGTGACCTTGGGCCAGCCCTTTCTGTCAGCCCTAGGAAGGAGCCAATGGCAAACCAGGAAACTGAGAGTTCTAGTCCCGCCTTAGGCATGAAAGCCGGTTGGGTGACCTTGGGCCAGTCCCTGTCTGTCAGCCCTAGGAAGGAGCCAATGGCAAACCAGGAAACTGAGAGTTCTAGTCCCGCCTTAGGCATGAAAGCCGGCTAGGTGACCTTGGGCCAGTCCCTCTCTCTCAGCCCTAGGAAGGAGCCAATAGGAAACCAGGAGACTTGAGAGTTCTAGTCCTGCCTTAGGCATGAAAGCCGGCCGGGTGACCTTGGGCCAGTCCCTGTCTCTCAGCCCTAGGAAGGAGCCAATGGCAAACCAGGAGACTGAGAGTTCTAGTCCCGCCTTAGGCACGAAAGCTGGCTGGGTGACTTTGGGCCAGTCCCTGTCTCTCAGCCCTAGGAAGGAACCAATGGCAAAGCAGGAGACAGAGTTCTAGTCCCGCCTTAGGCATGAAAGCCGGCTGGGTGACCTCTAGGAAGGAGCCAATAGCAAACCAGGAGCCTGAGAGTTCTAGTCCCGCCTTAGGCATGAAAGCCAGCTGGGTGACCCTGGGCCAGTCCCGCTCTCTCAGCCCTAGGAAGGAGCCAATGGCAAACCAGGAGACTGAGAGTTCTAGTCCCGCCTTAGGCACGAAAGCTGGCTGGGTGACTTTGGGCCAGTCCCTGTCTCTCAGCCCTAGGAAGGAACCAATGGCAAAGCAGGAGACAGAGTTCTAGTCCCGCCTTAGGCATGAAAGCCGGCTGGGTGACCTCTAGGAAGGAGCCAATAGCAAACCAGGAGCCTGAGAGTTCTAGTCCCGCCTTAGGCATGAAAGCCGGCTGGGTGACCCTGGGCCAGTCCCGCTCTCTCAGCCCAACCCACCTCACAGGGTTGTTGTTGTGGGGAAAATAGGAGGAGAAAGGAGTATGAGGTATATTCCCTGCCTTATTTATAAAAAAATAATAAAGGTGGGATAAAAAAAAAAGAAAAACAACAACAACAAAGTGCCACCTGCCTAACCTTAACCCTAACCCAGTGAATTTCAACAGTACAGTCTTGGGTGCTAAGGCCCTGCTCTGCCCATGGATTGCTCCATTTAACTACCTCTCTAGCCCAGGACTAACTATTAAACACAGTTACTCCATTTTTTAGATACAATATTTTGTTCTAGCCCATCGCATTGTTCAGCATAGGAGGAAAGATCAGCAGTAGCAGCCACCCTCCAGAAGGTAGCTAGCCTAGCAACGGGTTACGGAGGACCGGCAGGACTCACAGTCTCTATGGCAGTTGCTTGGGCCTTCAGCTTGGCCTGCAGAACGGCTCCTTCTCCTTCAATTCGGGCCGCCTCTGCTCGGGACTGGGCCTCCGCCTTGGCTGCCCCTGTGCTCTCGACAGCCGTGCTGGAAAAACAGGAAAGCAGAAGGAGAGCCCTTTAGGAACTGCGTCTCACTATGCCATCAAAGGCTAGATCAGCCTTCCCAAACTTGCAGCCTCCAGATTTGTAGACGACTCCAGCTCTCACGATTCTTAGCTAACTCTGCCTGGGACCTCAGAGCGCTAGAACGCCAAGGTTCCTGGAGAGCACGAAGTGAGGAACAAACGTCCCTTGATCCCCTCCCCTCACCTCAGGGCCTCCAGCTCCAGCAGCTCCTTCCGGGCCCGTTCTGCCTCAGCCTGATCAAGGATTTTCTGCCGTTCAAGACGACCTCGCGCCTCTTGCTCCAGCCTCTCCGCCTCGTGTCTGGAGATGGAGATGATGGAAGTGGATCAGGGAAGGAGGGGAATCAACACACAAAAGAGACACAGGCCTACCTAAGATCCATCTCTTTATTTCAAGAAAAGCTCAAAGGCGTTCCCCAGATGTAAATTAGGAGAGGAAGGAAGGAAGGGACCGCTTCCTGGTTTTTTTTTTTTTTTTTTTTTGAGAAAACAAGAAGCTGGAGAAGAATAAGTGATCAGTGAGGACTCCGTAGGTTGTTTGATGTTTTGAAAGCAACAGACTTGGAAATCTGAATGGCCATGGAGAAAGAGCTCAGGAGTCTCAAACTGTCCTCATGGTGGCAGGGCTGTAGCTGAAGTAGGTCTGCAACATCAGACATTTCAGAAGTCACAGAAAGGCTGTTCCACGTGTTCATATCTGGCCCTTTCCCAAGCCAAGAAAAGTAAAGCAATGACCAAAACCAAGAACTTTTCCACAGTGTTGCCTTGTTTATTCAAAAGGAAGGGGTGCCATCTGTATCATGATCTCTTCCTATCTGGCAGCTTCTAAAACCTTCTGTGATCCCTTTCATTTCTCTGCCTGGAGGTAGAAATCTAGTCTGTGCTCACTTACTGCTGAGAGCCTGTAAACACCACCGAATAAATGAACATGGTGATAGCATATTTTAAAATTGGCCCGTTCATCTGCAGGTTCTTCTGTCACCTTCCTCTGCAATCTGAAGAGGATTCACCCACCCTCGTTATCCCCTCCTTGGGAAAAACATCCTTAATTTTAATATACTTCTGGGTGAACTTTAATTGTTTTCTTGGGCCAACCTTGACTGCAAAATGAGATTTCAATCTTAGTATACTGCATCATTTCTAAAGGCTGCTAAACCCAGCTGCTTGTTGCCATTAAGGTTTGGATAGTCAAACCAGCAAATACCCCAGCACTAAAGATTTCAAAGAAGATCAAACCAGTCCATACTCCAGGAAATAAAGCCAGACTACTCACTTGAGGGAATAATATTAAAGGCAAAACTGAAGTACTTTGGCCACATAATGAGAAGACAGGATGCCCTGGAGAAGATGCTGATGCTAGGGAAGGTGGAAGGCAAAAGGAAGAGGGGCCGACCAAGGGCAAGATGGATGGATGATATTCTGGAGGTGACGGACTCGACCGTGGGGGAGCTGGGGATGGTGACGGCCAACAGGAAGCTCTGGCGTGGGCTGGTCCATGAAGTCACGAAGAGTCGGAAGCGACTGAACGAATAAACAACAACAACAAAAAGATTTCAAGGAGATCTCAAACATTTTTGGACACTTTATAATGTTCTCAGTCAGGAGGAGTTCTAGAAAGACTGCTGTTCCAAGGAAGATTATAGGGCAGTGACCAATTTGAACCTATTGACTTCTTTTTGTGAGTTTTATGCAAGGACTCTGGGAGAGGGGGGCCCTCAGGCGAAGAGGCCCCACCCAAAGGATGGTTCAAACATTGGAAATTATGAGCTGGATCAATACTTTTCATTTAAAACAGTAAAATCAATCCATTAAAATAACCCCAAGAGTTGTTTCTGTATTTTAGATTTCCCAACCCATTTCTACTTGCCAGGCTATTGATTTCAGTGGAGATTAAAAATGGAAAAACAAATGGTGGCTCAGATTCAAATGAACATTCTGTCCCCTGGGCTTCTCGGTGGCCGTGTTCACAAAACACGCTGAATCAGATCAGATAAAGACTGAGCAGCTGCATCGGCATAACATGCCAAGCTTGGTTAGTATTAACCATGATTTGTTTGGTGTTAGATTTATATCCCACCTTTCATTCAGAAGCTCAAGGTAGCATATATAGCATTTCTTCCTTCCAGATTGGGCTTAGAATGTGATTGGCCCAAAGTCACCCAGGGAGTTTCCATGGCTGAGAACTGAACCTGGATCTCCCTGATGCCAATCCGTCACCTTAACCACCACCACACCATAAACTCTCAGGAGCTTAATGTGTTATGCAAGCACTGCCTATCTCTTGGTTTATGGTTCAAAGTATTGTGCAGATCTAGAAAACAATTTTTTCCCAGGAACCAGGTTCAATGCAGCCCATGTCTGGAAAGGACCTACTTTTATTCTTCATTTAAAGTGTCCAGAGATTCTGGGGCAAGTTACACATATTGTTAATTATATAAAATGAATCGGGGGGACCCAGTTGCTTCCCACCACAGTTGCTCCATACCGAGCAGCAGCTTCCTGAGAGTTAGTGGTGATCTCAATGGCGAGCTGCACGCTGCGCTGGAGGGCGTCTCGTGTCCGTTGGTCCACTGGCTCCACGCTTTGGATGTCAACGCTGCTGATGACAAGGCCGTTGGGGGCAAAGCGCAAGGAGCTGCGCAGTGCCCCTTCCCCATCAAACCCAAAGACGGCAGCGCAGATCAGACGATTTGAGTTCTTGGAACATCAAGTAGGAAAATTCAAGAATAGAAATATTAAATATGGAACCCCCCAAGGTCTTCCCTCACTTCACCTCACAGTGACTTCGCAGTCACCTAAAGCAGTGTTTCTCAACCTCAGCAACTTTAAGATGCGTGGACTTCAACTCCCAGAATTCCCCAGCCAGCATGCTGGCTGGGGAATTCTGGGAGTTGAAGTCCACACATCTTAACGTTGCTGAGGTTGAGAAACACTGACCTAAAGTACACTTTTCTCCTCCAACGCTTGTGTCACCACATTCCCACCAGGAAGTCTTTCTCTCTTGGGTTTACTATATCTGGGATGCAAAACTCCAGCCGTGAGACTTTTCTGTATTTGCATGGATTTATGCTGTCCTGGAATGGAATGCCTATTCTCTGTCCCCTTGTTCCTTGATAAGCAGCAAGGGGAGGGAGGGAGGGGGGGGAGGGAGGGAGGGAGGGAGGGAGAGAGAGAGAGAAGAGGAAGAAAGCAGTCCAAGAACACCACCTCCAATTCTTCCAAGGCCTCAATTCCAGCACCAGCAGTCAGTTGCTGCTGAGACAACAGCTGACTTGGAAGCAGCAGTAGAGAAGAAGGTGGTAGTTGTAGCAGTGGTCCTTCCCTTCCCTTCCCTTCCCTTCCCTTCCCTTCCCTTCCCTTCCCTTCCCTTCCCTTCCCTTCCCTTCCCTTCCCTTCCCTTCCCTTCCCTTCCCTTCCCAGATTTACATCCTGCCTTTATTTTGTACACAATACTCCTGCCTTCTATTTTCTCCAGAACAACCTTGTGACATGGGTGGGCTGAGAGGGAGTGACTAGCCCAAAGTCACCAGCTGGCTTTCATGCCTAAGGCAGCACTAGAACTCAGAGTCTTCTGGTTTCTAGACCAGCACCTACACCAAACTGGCTCTCAATAGTCACATTACTGTTGTAATATTAATACTAATTCCTTCCATGCCACTTTCCCCCTATAGCTCCTATTGGGGCCCTCTGCTTCGGTTAACATATCTGGGCTGCAAAAATCAAGCATCTTTTAGATGGCAGCAAAGTGATACAGAAACATCTAACTCTTTGCTACCACCTAGTAGCTGTCTGGATTTTGCAGCCTAGATGTGGCAGAATTTTGTGATATTTTACAATAGTATTTTGTACTGATTATATTATACAGAAGTAGTGTATTTACTAATAAATCAGTGACTATTGATAATATATAAGGTTTCCCCCCCTTTTTTTCCTCTTTTGTAGTTTGTTTGGGGTTGATCTTTTTCCCTATTTTTTCTTTTGTTTTAGTTTTCTCTTAATTTATTTTCTTTAAGCTTAAAGATTGTTTTGTTAATTGTGTATGTTAAAGATGGAAAATAAATAATTAATTAAAAAGCAAATACCCAATGAAATCAAGATGGTTTTCAGGCAATGCAAATAGGATAGCTTTCAAATAAAAGCAAGTAAGAACATTTAAAATAGGGCAAAGCAGCACATGAATAATGAGTGAAAATGTTTTGTTTTGTCTCTATGGATTGGAAAACCCATAGAAATTGGACTTCACCTACAATGCCCAAGTCTCAAGAAAAGTATACTAAACACTGAAAAATGTGGAGCATCTCCCTGGCCACAGCTCTCACATCTTGGTCATGGGTAAATATTCTGCCCCCAGAGGTGAGGCGGGCTCCCTCACTTCCGACCTTCCAGAAAAATCTGAAGACCTGGTTCTGCCGCCTTGCTTGGGATGGGAAAGGTAACAGATCCTCCTTGGGGTGGCTAGCACCGTAGTATCCTCTCTACTGTATGACATCAATTGCCACATGGATTTTATATTTATATTCACATTTATTTAACTTTATTATTATGACTGATTTTATATTGTATGTTTTTTAATTGTTGATTTTATTGTAAACCGGGAGATGGGTGGTGATAGAAATTTGAATAAATAGATAAATAAATAAATAAACAAAACATTGAGGAAGGGAAACTATTTTTAACACTTGGTTTTGAAGAGCAGTAAGCAAAGTTTGAGAGCCGGTTTGGTGTCGTGGTTAAAGCATCAGGCTAGAAACCAGGAGACCGCGAGTTCTAGTCCTGCCTTAGGCACAAAGCCAGCTGGGTGACCTTGGGCCAGTCACTCTCTCAGCCCTAGGAAGGAGGCAATGGCAAACCACTTCCGAAAAACCTTCCAAGAAAACTGCAGGGATTTGTCCAGGCAGTCTCTGAGAATCGGACACGACTGAACAGATTAAAAAAAATACAAAGTTTAAAATTACATAGAGATTTACACATAAGGGGGGGGGGGGGGAGTCACCAAATTACGGAATGTTGAGGGGTAAATAGCAGAAGAACTGGTGGGAAAATAAGCCCTGGAGGGGAAGGTAAAGTTAAGCTCACCTTATGGAAATCATCAAAGGTGACAGCAGCCACAGCTCCCCGAACGCGTGAGGCCAATGTCTTACAGGCATCACCTATAAAATCTGGGACAGAGAATAGGCGGGTTGCTTCAGCCATTGAAGGAATCTCAAAGTGCCTGATGGGAAAACAGATCCATACACGGTTGCAAAGACTGAGAACATGACAGTGATTTTAAGTCAAACCTTCAGGGCCCCGCCTACCCCGTATCTTGGAAGCATTATCTTCCAAGTGAAGTGGGCCACAAACTTCTTGCAGCCTCTTAAACTCGGATTAAGGAAACCATACTTTGCTTAACCACTAGCATGGCATGAACCAGACCATTATGACTTTACAAACAACAGTTAAAATCAAACGTAACTTAGTGTGATGCATCCCCCCAAGACAATATTTAAATATTTTCAAAGCAGAGTTTTAAATGGTTGGTTAAGAAAATCAGAATGGAGAATTAAGGCAATTAAATATATTTGATAAAGCAGCATATTTGATAAAGTACATATGGTGTACTGAGGATTACGGCACGTTTAATAATGGAAGGCACTTTAAGATCTAGTTGAAATATATTAGGGATAATTAAAATAGCTAGATGGCCTCTTATGCCTTTCAACTGAAAAGTAAGCTTCTGACTCAATCGTGTATTTTTGAAGTCACCTACGGTTTATAACTGTTGTACAGATATTGCTAGGTGGGAACAACAGATTTTATATCCCCTTGGAAGAATTATTGGAAGACTTAAGTGACTTTACAAGTTTTTTTTAAACATACATACTCATCACTTTCTTCCATTTCAAGGTAAGGAATATTATGCAAAGCACAAAAACAGTGCAACAAACAGCAAAACACAGATAGAAGGAAGCCTAAATAAAATTAGTACTGTTGTTACTGTTTGCTGACTATTAGTTTACTGACTTACATATTTATTTATGGAATGTATCGGCTGCCCCAATCTGTTATGACTCTGGGCAACTTAGAAAGTAAAATGATAAAAAAACCACATAAACACACAAACCATCAAAAGTTCTAGAAAATAAACCAATAATCATTAAAAGACCAGAACACCCTGCAAGGGCTCCATCCCCTCATCCTAACCAAGGCCTGGGCCCAGAGCCAGGTCTTAAGGATTTGTTTAAATAGGGCCAGGATGGGGCCGTACAAATTTTGGGAGAATGGTGCTCCAGAGGGTAGGTGCCATGACAGAGAAGAACCACTTCCTGGATCCCACCAGGTGACATTGTTTAAATCAGTGTTTTTCAAACTTGGCAACTTTTAAGATGTGTGGACCAACTCCCAGAATTCCCCAGCCAGGATGCTGGGAGCTGAAGTCCACACATCTTAAAGTTGCCATGTTTGAAAAACTGGTTTAAATGGATGGAACCCAGAGCACACCAACTCGGTCAGACTGGGTGGGACAGGAAGAACCTACACAGAACAGGGCAGTTCTCAGAAACCCAGGTCCTATTTCAAAGAAGCAGTCAAGAGAACCAAGAGAAACCTACTCATTTATAGATCAAGCAATTCTGCTAAATAAAGGAAAAAGAAAAGAAATACTGTATACTGATTAAAAGGAAAGTACTGTAAAGCCAACTTGCCTTCACGGGAGGCAACTGGAGTTGAGAGTTCAGAGCAAAATGGACGGTGCAATGAAAAGATAACCCTTTATTGCAGTTTCTCTCAATCAAAGGCAAAGACAAAGACAGTTGGGATTGGAATTTTTAAAAAGGGTCTTTTTCTTTTTTTTAAGGCAGGAGGACATTTTAATCCATTTGTGAATATGACAACAGGGTTTCTCCCAATCCAGAACGCCCCAAAACTTGCTGGCCTAAGTTGAGAGTTTGGGTCTATGCATCTGATGGCACTGAACGGCAGGTGGCGGCTCCACACCCCCAGCTTTTTCCCATCCCAACCACGAATCTCTTGGCTTGCAACCCATCAGTTATCCTTCACTTACCAGTTATAGGCCAATTGGAGCTGCAGACGGGCATGATCAGCTGTTTCAATGGTGATGATGTCAGTGCAGAAGTCTGGCCCCAGGAGGAGGCACAGAGAACGGCGTGTGTGGGGGCGCTTGGGTCGGCCCCCCGAGAGACTCAGGACTGTGAATTGCTCATCTGGACCCAGAAGCACAAGCTCTGGTCCAAAAACCACCCTGAGGGAAGGAGAAGATCAGACTAAATCATGGAGGTTCCAAAGAGCGCTTGATGTAACCTGGCATGAACCAGTGGCACCCTTCTCTAAGGCCCAGATTCTTTTGCAACGCTTATTTTCATGCTTCATGTCTAATTTACTGAAGGATTCATTTTCTGTCAATATCAAGTTTCGTTCTCACCAGATTAAATTTTATTGTTTCTGATTCATGGGGACCATTACGATGAATCCATTCTCTAGTTAATGTATTTATATTAACTTAATAGCAGCATTAAGAGATTTGTATTCTTTTAGAGAAGATAGTGCTAATTTATAATGTATAATGTAGGGGGGAAAAGGAGGGATCAGAGGCCTACTGATTAAAACATATCCACAGTTCAGCCACACCGAATAGGAAGAAACACAACAGGCTGGACTGGAAAAGAGAAAACATTTTATTAAAGATATGGCAGCCCTTTATTGAACCTTTTTAAAGGGCTGCCATACCTTTAATTTTGCCTAGTAAAATTACAAAGCTGGTGGCACAAATGGTGTCTCATTGAAAAATACTGGCAATCAAGTCTCAGGGGAAAAAAAACAAGGGACTTGTAGTGAAATGCAGTAATGTAGCTATTAATACTGGGTGAAATTAACTGGGTGATCTAGGCTAGTCTGTCACAAAATAGAAGTATGTGTGGGTGTGGGTGTGGGGGGAAGCAGGCCAGAGGGGACAACTATATGTTGCCTGGAGCTTCCTGAATAAAAAATGGGAAAATAAATGAAAAATACAATTATCAGCAAATGAGCGAGCAGCAATTCTAAAAGTCAACCAAGCAACGTACTTTCCCTGAAATCTCATTTCTAGAATGGGCATGCATATTTCTTATTCCTGAGGGAATTCAAGGTCACTTCCCTGGGCTCCACCTCAAAGACAAAGAATGACCAGATTACCAAATTTGGGGCTGCAAAATTGTAGGCAAGAAACTGGATCACTTTCCCAACAGCAATCAAACCTATTTGTCATGAACCTTTGGAACTTGCAAACACCATTTCTTGAGCCCAACTGCATCGTTCATTCCACCAAGTCTGTCCAGCAGGGTAGAGGGGCATCAAGAAGGGAGCCAAGAAAGCTGATCCTTAAGAATGTGCCATCCTCAAGTCTGCCTCGATAGACCAATTTTCTCACCTGGATTTACGCTCTTTGTAGTCATAAACTTGTACAGCTGCATTGTGGGGGACGCGGTAAGACACAGCCCGAGTCTTATCACGGGGCAACCCAGTGCCCTTTTCAGAGCTATCTTTGGAACGATCAAGAAGAGGATCCCTGCCTGTGGTCAACAAATCCTCCACGTGGGCTGGCAGGTGTTTCTCCCACAGTTCCTCATCCTGAGACAGCATGTAAGAATGGCCAATCACAGCTCTAATCTGGAAGAGAATGAGAAATGGTAGAGAATATATGAATATCACCCCAAATTTAGTAGAATTCCCTGGACAATCTTCATTATTTCAGAAGCACTGCAAAAAGCACTACAAAAAGGAAGTCTTTCTTTATAGTTCTGAAAGAGTAAGACTGTCTCCAGGTTAGCACTGACCCTATCAAGGTGGTATAGAGACCACAAAGCAGCAGCTTTTCTTCAATTAACAAGTGAGATTACAAATGAGATTTTGCCTCGCACTTAAGATAATACTACCCAGCACCACCTTTCCCCATTGTCAAGAGTCTTTTACAGTGCTTATTTTCAAGCAATTATGTGGAAGATTCCTTTCTAGCCTTATGTGGAAGATTCCTGTTTGCAGACTCTGGACCCTTAGTACTTTCATTTCAAACCTAATGGAGATTAATGATGAACTATTTTTTCTGACTACCAATCCTAATGGATATGCAGTGAAAGTGAAGAATAGATTTAAGGGACTAGATTTAGTAGATAGGGTCCCGGAAGAACTATGGACAGAAGTTCGCAACATTGTTCAGGAGGCGGCAACAAAAAACGTCCCAAAGAAAAAGAAAACCAAGAAGGCAAGATGGCTGTCTGCTGAGACACTGGAAGTAGCCCAAGAAAGAAGGAAAGCAAAAGGCAACAGTGATAGGGGGAGATATGCCCAATTAAATACAAAATTCCAGAGGTTAGCCAGAAGAGACAAGGAATCATTTTTAAACAAGCAATGTGCAGAAGTGGAAGAAGATAATAGAATAGGAAGGACAAGAGACCTCTTCCAGAAAATTAGAAACGTCGGAGGTAAATTCCAGGCAAAAATGGGTATGATCAAAAACAAAGATGGCAAGGACCTAACAGAAGCAGAAGAGATCAAGAAAAGGTGGCAAGAATATATGGAGGATCTGTACAGGAAGGACAATAATATCGGGGATAGCTTTGACGGTGTGCTCAGTGAGTTAGAGCCAGACATCCTGAAGAGTGAGGTTGAATGGGCCTTTAAGAAGCATTGCTAATAACAAGGCAGCAGGAGACGATGGTATCCCAGCTGAACTGTTCAAAATCTTGCAAGATGATGCTGTCAAGGTGATGCATGCCATATGCCAGCAAATTTGGAAAACACAAGAATGGCCATCAGATTGGAAAAAATCAACTTATATCCCCATACCAAAAAAGGGAAACACTAAAGAATGTTCAAACTATCGAACAGTGGCACTTATTTCACATGCCAGTAAGGTAATGCTCAAGATCTTGCAAGGTAGACTCCAGCAATTCATGGAGCGAGAATTGCCAGAAGTACAAGCTGGATTTAGAAAAGGCAGAGGAACTAGAGACCAAATTGCCAATATCCGCTGGATAATGGAGAAAGCCAGGGAGTTTCAGAAAAACATCTATTTTTGTTTTATTGACTATTCTAAAGCCTTTGACTGTGTGGATCATAACAAATTGTGGCAAGTTCTTGGTGGTATGGGGATACCAAGTCATCTTGTCTGCCTCCTGAGGAATCTGTATGACGACCAAGTAGCAACGGTAAGAACAGAGCACGGAACAACGGACTGGTTTAAGATTGGGAAAGGAGTACGGCAGGGCTGTATACTCTCACCCTACCTATTCAACCTGTACGCAGAACACATCATGCGATGTGCTGGACTTGACGAATCCAAGGCTGGAGTTAAAATTGGTGGAAGAAACATTAACAATCTCAGATATGCAGATGACACCACTTTGATGGCTGAAAGCGAGGAGGAGCTGAGGAGCCTTATGACGAAGGTGAAAGAAGAAAGTGCAAAAGCTGGGTTGCAGTTAAACTTAAAAAAAACCAAGATTATGGCAACGAGCCTGATTGATGACTGGCAAATAGAGGGAGAAAAAGTGGAGGCAGTGACAGACTTTGTATTTCTAGGTGCAAAGATTACTGCAGATGCTGACTGCAGCCAGGAAATCAGAAGATGTCTACTTCTTGGGAGGAGAGCAATGACAAATCTTGATAAAATAGTTAAGACCAGAGACATCACACTGACAACAAAGGTCCGCATAGTTAAAGCAATGGTATTCCCCATAGTAACCTATGGCTGCAAGAGCTGGACCATAAGGAAGGCTGAGCGAAGGAAGACAGATGCTTTTGAACTGTGGCGTTGGAGGAAAATTCTGAGAGTGCCTTGGACTGCAAGAAGATCAAACCAGTCCATACTCCAGGAAATAAAGCCAGACTGCTCAGTTGAGGGAATGATATTAAAGGCAAAACTGAAGTAATTTGGCCACATAATGAGAAGACAGGATACCCTGGAGAAGATGCTGATGCTAGGGAAAGTGGAAGGCAAAAGGAAAAGGGGCCGACCAAGGGCAAGATGGATGGATGATATTCTGGAGGTGACGGACTCGACCGTGGGGGAGCTGGGGGTGGTGACGGCCGACAGAAAGCTCTGGCGTGGGCTGGTCCATGAAGTCACGAAAAGTCAGAAGCGACTGAACGAATAAACAACAATTTTTTTCTGCAAATCAAAAGTAGGTAGAGGCATTATTTGCTTTCTGGATTTTTTGTTTTGAGGAGGAAGAGAAGTGCTATTACACTATTTTGAAAAAGTAACTACAATAGAGCCCACCCATCCTTTGCCCATATATGGATACTGAGAAATAAATTTACAATCTTTCAAATGTGCTGAAATAGAAGCCATGATGGCATTTATTGATGACACATCAGCCTTTTAACACCTCAATAGCTCATAAATTTTTCAGGGTTTTGTGTGTGCATTTTTGGGAGTTTTGGGGGGATAATGGGCACAATGCCACTTTTTACAGCTCAAACCGCTCCCTAAAATGGGTCCTGGCCCCATGTACTTTTGGCGTATAGGCCCCAACATGCTGTGCAGACTCTGATACAACTCTCAAACTGACCAAATTTATGAACTCCAATTCCTCCTCCTCTATAAACCAGTGTTTCTCAACCATGCTGGCTGGAGAATTCTGGGAGTTGAAGTCCATACATCTTAAAGCTGCTGAGGTTGAAACACACTGCTATAAACAGAATAAAAAAGTGAATCTATGAAAAAACTAATGTAGAAGCAACTCATACTCATCTAAGCTACAGAACTCTAAGGACCCTATACAACATGCCACAAATGCCAGGCGATGGAAAAGGAAATGAAGATTACAGACTGCAGGGCAACATCCCCAAGGAACTCAAAGAGAAGTCACATTCCAAGAACTACCTTGATAATTTTAATGGCATCTATCTAAGCTAGCATTCTAAGTTTCTAACCGCAGCCAGTGAGATACTGCTGCCAAAGGTGAGAACAATCACACCACAGAAACAATCTCCCTGCTTCCCATTATTCTTTATTTTACACATTTGGTAGCTGGCTTGCCCCTTAAAATGTAGCAGATGCTACATGACAAGCTAAGGTCACTGAAGCTGCCCTACTGACATTCCAGTTTATGCTATCCTATAACCATCTCTGTCCTTGCCAATGCCCAGTGGAAGACTATGTGGGGGGCAACCAAGTTCTTGCGGATTGGTTTATTTTGGAAGAGGATTGAAAAAAATAACCAAAGTTGAAGCAGAAAGATGACTTTTTCACCACCACTGGGATTTCCTTTTGCAAGCACTTTAAGAGCTTTGTCCGAAGAACAGTTAATAAATAATGTAATGAACCACATTAGAGAACTGCAGTCCTTTTGCTAACATTGACCTCTAAAAGTCTGCATTCCCGAGGATTGACATGTTTCAGGCCCTATTGGAGAAGCTTGTCCAGTAACCACTGCTGCATCTATTCCACTCACCTTCCCTGTCTTAATATCCCGGACATAAATGCCTTCGTTCTCAGCCAGGGGAATAGCATGCCGTTGTTCCATCACTTCTACCTCTGCAGGTGGTATGTACTCCAGAGGGCCTCGGATCAGCCAGCGGTCGCCTGGCTTGTGCAGAATGTCCTCGTCGTCCTCGGTACGAGACAAAGGAAGGAGAAGAGAAGAAGTGTCATATCCAGCTGCACCAACCCACCCGTCCTCCCTGGCCCACAGAGACTCGGGACCTCCTACCTCGCTTTTGTCTTCCAAGGGACGAAGTGCACGTAATAAGAGACCGTCTTCTTCAGACAGGACGTAAATGTCCTGGATCCCGTCTTTCAACCATTCTCCAGGCTGCAGGAAGAATGATATCTCGCCCTGCAGAATGAGGAGCAAGAGTTGGGGAAAACTCAAGTGTGAACTTCAGCCATTGGCTAAAAAAAAAAGGGGGGGAGGGCTTAACTCTGATTAAACTGTAATGAGGTCAGTTTGATTTTGGCTTATTACAGGAGTGGTATCCTCTGGTTCCAAGCTATTCTAATCACTATCACCAAAAGTCATTGGTAAGTTGTCTGGGAACAGAAGCTGTAGTGCAGTGTTTCTCAACCTCAGCAACTTTAAGATGGGTGGACTTCAACTCCCAGAATTCCAGGGGAATTCCAGGGGAATTCTGGGAGTTGAAGTCCACCCATCTTAAAGTTGCTGGGATTGAGAAACACTGCTGTATTGTAAACTTATACTGTAAAAGATGCATACTAATATTTAAGTTAAGATCTGCCCTAGCCTAGATCCTATGGTCTAGAAAAGGTGAAATATAAAATCTCCTTCAGTAGTCTTTTAGTGACTGCCCCTGTAGGCAGCAATTCTTGGCAGCAATACGCAACTGATTTGTCATTGCCTTTTTCTGGGATGTTGTTTTGATTTCCAAGTCTAGTTAGGCTGACAATATTTCAGGATGGCAAAACAGGACAGGGTCTTATGTAATATTCCGTATTCATGAAAAAGACAGGGGTCCCTGCCCCCCGGTCCACGCAATTGGCTCCCGCCTGCAAACCCCGCCCCCCCAGTCCGCGCTCCAGCTCGGATCCTCCTTCCACGCCACTCCTGCCGGGTTTGAAAAACGGGACAAAATTGAGATTTTTATGAAGACGACGGGACGGTTGAAAAATGCTTAAAAAACGGGACGTATGGTCAGCCTATGTCTACTGTACAGCTCTGAGATTCCCTAGCAGGACTCCCAGAATTCTATTCAAGTACTGACCAAGTTCAACCCTGTTCAAGGTCAGGCAGATGTTTCCACCTAGTATGATACACATTAATCAGGAAGACATAGACGAACAACTGATATTGGCTAAGGGCAGAAGTATATTTTTTTTCTAGCCTGAAGCCTGCCTGTGCAAATGGCGGGAGCGGGTGGCGGGACACTACTGGATGCAAAAATGGGACCAGTGTTATAAAATATACAGGATCTTATTATATACAGTGTAAAAGTCCCACCAAACAAACCAGGAACACAACTGATCATTTTTAATTACTTTCTTAGAGCATATTCAAAATACACACTCATTCACACGCACATACTATGTCTCAGGGCTTTCCAAAGTGCCGCCACTGGCGACACACCAGCGGCGGTGGCGCGCATGCGCGCATGGCGGCAGCGCGGGGGGCGCATGTGCACGGCGGCAGCGTGGGGGAGTGTGCAGCGGCGCGCCTGTGCACGGCGGTGGCAGTGGCTGCCTCCGCTAAAACGCGGAAGCTGCGCCGCGGCCGCCATGCACGCACGCGCCACCGCTTCCGGGTGGTGTGGCGACACACCACGCTGTGTGTGGCGACACACTTTTGTGTCGCGACACACAGTTTGGAAAGCTCTGCTATGTCTATTCAAAAAGAAGGAGAGAGAAAGATGAAAGGCAGTTGGGAGGTTCCAAAGAGTGCTTCATGGGAAAATCTCAGCATTTGAAAACTATGTCTCCATAGTTTAAACCAGCCTTTCTCAACCTTTTGACCCTGGAGGAACCCTTGAAATATTTTTCAGGCCTCGGGGAACCCCTGCACATTCAGGCTCAAACATAGGCCAGAAGTTACAAAATTATTATATTTGTTTCATGTGTAGAGGGGCGTGGTGGCTCAGTGGGTAAGACGCCAGGCTTGTCGATCGGAAGATTGCAAGTTCGGAGGTTCGAATCCCTAGCCCTGCGTGCGGAGTGAGCTCCCGCACTCGCCCCAGCTCTTGCCAAGCTAGCAATTCGAAAGCATGCAAATGCAAGTAGATAAATAGGTACCACTTCGGTGGGATGGTAACAGCGTTCCGCGTGCGTCATGCCGGCCACATGACCGCGGAAGCGTCTTCGGACAACGCTGGCTCTTCGGCTAACAAACGGAGATGAGCACCGGCCCCTAGAGTCGGACACGACTGCACAAATGTGCAGGGGGAACCTTTACCTTTTCATGTGTAGGCCTGTATATATGCATGAACAGTGTTCTTAAACTAAAAATAAAGAATAAGACTTAGCTCTTTAATGTGAAGTTGCCCGAATTTGAAATAATTTTTAAAATAAATCGTGATCTCCCAGGGAACCCCTAGGGACTTCTCGCGGAACTCTAGGGCTCCACGGAACCCTGGTTGAGAAACCCTGGTTTAAACTCTCAACTCCTATAATGTCTTCCTTCGTGGAATCAAACGCAGGACCCAAAGCAAAGAATCAAGGCTGGACTGCAGTATTTATTAAACAGTGCGCACCGGAGGGGTTCTCACCAAGATGGTGCAGACAAAAGAAATGCACTGCTATTTATACATTACAGAAAAGGAAATGATGTAAGCGTACATATTCATATGATGATGCAGGCATACATACATATTAATAAGCAATAGATCTCAAGTTACTTTCTGCCCTATGTATCTACTCTGAAGAAAGCCATTGTCTTAGTGAGAAGGAGGGAGGGAGCAAACTTCTTGAATACAGAGTGTCATGGGTTTCTCTGGGAATGTCCTGATAAAAGTTAGCAAAAGCTGCAGAAGCTGGTGTGAGATAGCTTCCAAGGTTGTTGCCACATTCCTTTATGTTTCAATTTGGTTTAAACGGGACCATTCATCTGAAAACTTATCTTCCTCACACCTTTAAACTACTTTGGGTAGCCCGAACAAAAGGATGCACGCGGAAAGCACATAGAATAAAAAGATGTAAGAATGCATATAGGGCAAAGCTCTTATATAAAGAATACAAACCTATGTTTCGTATCAATTATAGGTAAAGGTAAAGGTTTTCCCCTGCACAGTCATGTCAGACTCTAGGGGGCGGTGCTCATCTCCGTTTCTTAGCCAAAGAGCCAGCATTGTCCAAAGATGCTTCCACAGTCATGTGGCCAGCATGACTCACGCGGAACGCTGTTACCTTCCCACCGAAGTGGTACCTATTCATCTACTTGTATTTGCATGCTTTCGAATTGCTAGGTTGGCAAGAGCTGGGGCGAGTGCGGGAGCTCACTCCGTCACGCGGCGCTCGGGTCTCGAACCGCCGACCTTCCGATCGACAAGCCTGGCGTCTTACCCGCTGAGCCACCACGCCCCCTTCGTATCAATTATACTAAGTGGTAATTACAGTTTATGTGCTAGAACACAGATGGGCAGTTCTGAAAAAGCTGGGGGAGAGCAACTCAGATGCCTGTTCTTCTGGAGGGCCGCAGAAGACTGACCAGTGACATGGTCAGAAAGAGTGTAGCCAATTTTTTTCAGCCCAAATTTAGCACCTTGGAGACAGTTGAAAAGAGAGAATAGGAACAGGCGGCCTTCAGGGGCAAACCACTCCCTCGCCCATCCTTCAAATTCTCCTAACCAAGCCAAAATCCCATTACTGAAATTTGACTGCAACATGGCTGAATTTCAGGGCTGCGTGTGGGCCAAAAGTTGCCAGCCAATTGAACGCATCCCTAACAAAAAATACAGAAACACAGAGTTTGATACTTTTAGCAAAGAAGGGGCCACCAATCCACCTCTCAAGGCATCTGCTGCACACTGTCAGAACTGTGACTCCTAGCAAGTATATCCTAATGTTTAGCCCAAATCTGCTTCCCTGCAATCTCTTTCCTGCTCTTCGGAGCAACATAGTTTAAGAGAGCAGGAGCTGTGGAAACTATCAAGGTTATTTCCTAGGTCAGGGGTGGGGAACCTTTTTTCTGCCAAGGGCCATTTGGATATTTATAACCAGGGGGTGGGGGGCAGGGTTTCTGGGATTTCCGCGGACCGGAGTTTGCGGTCGGGAGCCAATCACAAGCACTGGGGGGCGGGGTTTGCGGGCGGGAGCCAATCACATGGAAGGGGCAGGGTTTGTGGGCGGGAGCCTTAGGCGGCCCTGACGTTGCCCACCCCCGTCCTAGGTCATTGACCATGGATATAGGATCTAAAAGCAATTATTCAACACGACCACCTCTCCAATCTCTCCCCCCCCCAATGGGAGATGCATTCAAGCTGCTCTTGAAGAACAGGCTGGTTTAAGGAGTTCTGTTGTAATCACTACGGCTGACGGGCTGAACGGTGACAGGATACCATTGGAGTCCTTCATGCTGCTGAGATAAAGATACCTGCCTTCATGACCTTCTTCTGCCCAAGTTGAGGTTTGCCATCTACACCTACTGGGTCACAAACCACACAGTACTGGCAACTGTTCAAGGTGGTGATCTTGATAATGCCCAGCACTTCCTCGTAAACATCAGGGATGTGGGCTTCAGTGTCTGCCATGGTGACCAACCATTCTTCTCCAGTTTTCCTCAGGATACCTTGAGAGTCCCGAAATGTTTTACTGGCCCGGAGATGCAGTGCTTTCTTCAAAGAGCAAAAGAGGCAGAAATATTTATTATTTATTTATAATTCGATTTATATCACCACTCCATCTCCCCCTAGGGGGACTCTGGGCGGTTATATATTATATATATAACTATATGTATAGTTATGCAAAGAGTGCAAAGTCTCCTTTTTATGATTTAACATTATTTGTTATTGATCTAACTATTCATGCAAGTGACATGTATAGGGTTCAAGCCACAATCCCCAATGTTCATTCTGATTATATCCCGCTACTCTTAGAAGCAGAATAGAACGCATGACAGTAGCAAATTTCAGGCAGAAATGGCTAAATTCTGGAAGTTGAAGTCCACACATCTTAAAGTGGCCAAGATTGAGAAACACTGGTGCAGTGGTTAAGGTGCTGGCCTAAAAACCAGGAGCCTGGGAGTTCTAGTCCTGCCTTAAACATGAAAGCTGACTGGGTGACTTTGGGCCAGTCATTCCCTCTCAGCCCAACCCACCTCACAGGGTTGTTGTTTTGGGGGGGAAATAAATAAGTGTGTGTTTGTGTGTATAAATAAAGGTGGGATGAAAATCTAATAATAATTATGCAAGGTCTTGGGAGGATATTATCTCTATGTAACCAGAGGTTAATGACTTTTACATTTTTATTAAGGTATTGGAAAAAAATTGGGGGGTTAAGCTAAAAGCCCCTAACCCAAACATACTTTCCCAGGGAAACTAAAACTGTCAGCTCAGCCATAAAAAACATTCAGAAGGCCAAGGAATGCTGGTAATTTAGAAAAGGATTACTGGAAGGCCAGCCCAGCTCTGGGAAAGCAAGTTTGGTCTAGTGGTCAAGGCAACAGGCTAGAAACCAGGAGACCGAGAGTTCTAGTCCCGCCTTAGGCATGAAAGCCGGCTGGGTGACCTTGGGCCAGTCCCTCTCTCTCAGCCCTAGGAAGGAGCCAATGGCAAACCAGGAGACTGAGAGTTCTAGTCCCGCCTTAGGCATGAAAGCCGGCTGGGTGACCTTGGGCCAGTCCCCGTCTCTCAGCCCTAGGAAGGAGCCAATGGCAAACCAGGAGACCGAGAGTTCTAGTCCCGCCTGAGGCATGAAAGCCGGCTGGGTGACCTTGGGCCAGTCCCCGTCTCTCAGGCCTAGGAAGGAGCCAATGGCAAACCAGGAGACTGAGAGTTCTAGTCCCGCCTTAGGCGTGAAAGCTGGCTGGGTGACCTTGGGCCAGTCCCTGTCTCTCAGCCCTAGGAAGGAGCCAATGGCAAACCAGGAGCCTGAGAGTTCTAGTCCCGCCTTAGGTGTGAAAGCCGGCTGGATGACCTTGGGCCAGTCCCTGTCTCTCAGCCCAACCCACCTCACAGGGTTGTTGTTGTTGTTGTTGTTGGGAAAATAGGAGGAGGAAGGAGTATTAGGTATGTTCGCCGCCTTGAGTTACTTATAAAAATAATAAAAGCGGGATATAAAAGAAATAAAAAGAAAGGAAAAGAAAGTAACTCCTTAGGAAGAAATGGTGTTCATGAAATACTACCTCTTTGTTCTTTCAAAACCCCATTGTGTTTGTAGTCCTGCACCATTACCCCATTGTTACCCCCAACTGCCTCATGGCTTTCACTAGAGACATAATGTGTTTTATCCAATCAAATACTTGCTGTTGTCTATACCCAACCAAATACCTTGATGCTGTAATCCAGTCAGACAAATATTCTAAGTCTATAAAATGGGACCCAAACCCCACCTCTCCTTAGGCCTGCTTTTGCCTCCAGCACCATCAATAAATCTACTTGCATCCTGGTCTCCGGTTCAAACATACCCCTGGGAAAATGCTCCTACAGCATAAGGCCCCCAAAGTCACTCAGCGAATGTTGCTACTCAGCAGGTATTAGAACCCAGATCTTCCTTTCCTTGTCTAACCACTCTAGGTTACTCTCTTTAGAGCAACTCACACAAGCTCTAAGGTTGGGCCAGTAAAAATGCTTCCATACATCTGTTCAATCCAATTAGCTGTAACAAGGAGCTTTTTCATATTTGTTAGCCAAGGAACATGTAGTGGCAACCTGCTGAAGACCATTGTATCTCGAGGAGTTAAGTGGCATGTTTTGATTTTCCTCCCCCCACCTAGAAGATTAGAGTTCATTTTGAGTTATACTGATGTTTAACTGGCTTGTTTTTATTTCTGTTTGGCATGGGAGGGGGAAGAGAAGAAGCATACACCCACTCCTCCAACAGCCTTCCAGAACATATTTTTGTTTAAAGTGGGGGGAGAGAAAACCCCCAGCTTGTTAAGTTTAAACATAAGTTCACCCCTCCAGCCGCCCCTCTAGCGGCTTGGAATGGGGAGGATGATAATTGTTTATGCTTGGGCACTGGCTTATCTGATGGCTTCCCAGGCTCTGGGAATGATGTCATGGACAGGTGCCAGGCCCCAGGAGGAATCCCAGTCAAGGTCAGGCTGGGCCTGGTCACGGGCTTTGGAAGCCGGGCTTTGGTAAAAACCTTAGGATTGTCTTTGGAGTTTGGGAACTTCGATACAGGCTCAGGACGCTGGGTGCTGTGGGACTCGAAACTGCCATTCCTTTTGGGGTTATTCTCTGCTATCTTAGCCAAGTTCCTGGTAGCAACAAGAGAATAAAGGTATCACCTTGCTTTGGTATGTACGTATGTATTTCTTTCTATGCTATGCTTTCTATGCTTTTGTATAATCTGCCTAAACTGGGGTTTTTGTTTCCTTTGTTTGCTTAAGTTTCTAATAAAGCTTTAAGTTTCTTTATCCACTAGTGTGCTTTTTAACGCTGGATCTAAAAGAACCAATTGCCTGAGCATCTGATCACTGCTTAGACATTTGGCAATACAGAACATTCATAGTATACCTGTACATTGAGTATCCTACCATAGGTGGAGGAGCCTCAGAATCAAAGGAGAGTTTGCCCTGGGCTTTGCAGCAAAGACTTTGAGCACCAAAGCAACAGATATTCAAATCAATAGCCTCTCTTTCCCATAACCATCACCTACTACTAGAAGTTGCAAACCTGTCACTTACTTTCTCAGTCAGAATGACAGCATCAACAATGTCAATTACTTCCTCAAATACACCCGGCAAGTAAGCCCCAACTTTCTTCACCAGCCATTCCTCACCTGCGGGGAAAAAATGGGAAACTCAAGATACAGTGGGGCAAAAAAGTATTTAGTCAGCCACCAATTGTGCAAGTTCTCCCACTTAAAAAGATGAGAGAGGCCTGTAATTGACATCATAGGTAGACCTCAACTATGAGAGACAAAATGAGAAAACAAATCCAGACAATCACATTGTCTGATTTGGAAAGAATTTATTTGCACATTATGGTGGAAAATAAGTATTTGGTCACCTACAAACAAGCAAGATTTCTGGCTCTCACAGAACTGTAACTTCTTCTTCAAGAGGCTCCTCTGTCCTCCACTCATTACCTGTATGAATGGCACCTGTTTGAACTTGTTATCAGTATAAAAGACACCTGTCCACAACCTCAAACAGTCACACTCCAAACTCCACTATGGTGAAGACCAAAGAGCTGTCGAAGGACACCAGAAACAAAATTGTAGACCTGCACCAGGCTGGGAAGACTGAATCTGCAATAGGCAAGCAGCTTGGTGTGAAGAAATCAACTGTGGGAGCAATAATTAGAAAATGGAAGACATACAAGACCACTGATAATCTCCCTCGATCTGGGGCTCCACGCAAGATCTCACCCCGTGGGGTCAAAATGATCACAAGAACGGTGAGCAAAAATCCCAGAACCACACGGGGGGACCTAGTGAATGACCTGCAGAGAGCTGGGACCAACGTAACAAAGGCTACCATCAGTAACACACTACACCGCCAGGGACTCAGATCCTGCAGTGCCAGACGTATCCCCCTGCTTAAGCCAGTACATGTCCGGGCCCGTCTGAAGTTTGCTAGAGAGCATTTGGATGATCCAGAAGTGGATTGGGAGAATGTCATATGGTCAGATGAAACCAAAGTAGAACTGTTTGGTAGAAACACAACTCGTCGTGTTTGGAGGAGAGAGAATGCTGAGTTGCATCCAAAGAACACCATACCTACTGTGAAGCATGGGGGTGGCAACATCATGCTTTGGGGCTGTTTCTCTGCAAAGGGACCAGGACGACTGTTCCGTGTACAGGAAAGAATGAATGGGGCCATGTATCGTGAGATTTTGAGTGCAAACCTCCTTCCATCAGCAAGGGCATTGAAGATGAAACGTGGCTGGGTCTTTCAGCATGACAATGATCCCAAACACACCGCCCGGGCAACGAAGGAGTGGCTTCGTAAGAAGCATTTCAAGGTCCTGGAGTGGCCTAGCCAGTCTCCAGATCTCAACCCCATAGAAAACCTTTGGAGGGAGTTGAAAGTCCGTGTTGCCCAGCGACAGCCCCAAAACATCACTGCTCTAGAGGAGATCTGCATGGAGGAATGGGCCAACATACCAGCAAGCGTGTGTGCCAACCTTGTGAAGACTTACAGAAAACGTTTGACCTCTGTCATTGCCAACAAAGGATATATAACAAAGTATTGAGATGAACTTTTGATATTGACCAAATACTTATTTTCCACCATAATTTGCAAATAAATTCTTTCCGAATCAGACAATGTGATTGTCTGGATTTGTTTTCTCATTTTGTCTCTCATAGTTGAGGTCTACCTATGATGTCAATTACAGGCCTCTCTCATCTTTTTAAGTGGGAGAACTTGCACAATTGGTGGCTGACTAAATACTTTTTTGCCCCACTGTACATACATACATACATACAGTGAGAAAGAGGAAAAGCTGCCCTCTCATAGGATCATGGGCAGGAAACCAAAAAGATACCTGTCACACGTTTGTTCCCCTCTCTGTCCTTGCATTCCTTGCGGGCCTGAAGTCTTATGGCTTGGTTGGGACGAATTATGGTGGCCAGGATGGTCTCCACAACTTCAACCTCTTTTCGTGGGATGTAGGTGCCTGGAAAAGACAATGGTTTATTACACGAGCTAGCTAGGCCTGATGGGATGTATGCTGGCTTAAAGGGAAAAACCAAGGCTTGAGAATAAACAGACAAGAATGCAGCTTTTTAGGGCTAACAGTGTTTACTGGTAGCATAAGGCAATAATGCAGATACAGTACATTATCGCAAAAATGTTAGTTGAATATACATGGTACAGCATTGTAAAAGGAAAAACAAAACTAAACTTATAAGCAGAGTTCCGTGTATTGATCCCAGGGCCAGAGTTCCTGCCACGGCCTATACCCAAAGCCAGGCATAGCTCACTCTGCCCAGTCCACGGGAAGTGAACACGTGAAGAACTACATGGCTAAGACACTAGAAATCAAGAAGACATAGAACACCATTTTGCATGGTTGTATATTCAGTTCTTCTAGCATTCTGATTGGCTGGAAGTTAGCTGTGACATGCACTAGGCCTCAAAGCATTAGGCCTAAAGCACACAGCATGACCTGCTATTGGGTGGCAGTGCTGCATCTAAGCACTGAGTTCCCCCCCCTCCTTGCTCTCACAGGGCAAGGCTTCCCACAGAGGAAATCAGGAGGATTTGTTCTCATGGGAAGATTTCCATTGCTTGTGTGAGCACTAGTCATAACAATACACACGTGACCGTTGTTATCTTGCACCTGGCGTTCACGTCATCATGAGAACGCTTTGCTGGTAAAGGATGCAATTTGCCAAAACACTTCTCATATGGGTAATCTGACAAGGCCCCAACCCACATATGGTGGGGGTGGGGAAGGAGTGTTCGCTTCTGACTTGGCCAAGTCAAGCCAACACCTAGGAAGAAAGGTGATGGAAGCTACTGTTCCTGGTTCCAAGCATTGGGGGGAGGGTGTTCCTTGTAAAATATGGTAAGGAATTTGGGGGGAAAAATCAGATGGATCCATGTGTTCAATTTAACCAGTACAATTATTCACTTAAAACATATTCCCAAGAGCTTTTTCAATGTTTTAATTTTCACCATTAACATTTCCTGAGCCAATAATCTCAACAGAGATAAAAAATAGATTACAAAATTACATTCATATGGGATGCAAGGGGAAGAAAGGGGAGAGTTCAAAGGAATATTTTGGCCCCAGGTTTCTTGGAGTCCTGAAAAACAATTGGCTCTCGCTCATTTTTGCCTATTTCACTGGCAACAGCTTGGTGGAATCTCAGGATTCCTCACATTTCTTAATATCTGTTTTAACTGAAGATGCCATGAAGCGAAGCCATAATCTCCTGCATAGATCTGCATGTGCCCTCCATCATTCAGGGATGTGGAACCTATGGCCCTCCACATTTGGCTGAAGTAGTGCAACTCAGGCTTCCTCACGATTGGCTGTACTGGTTGTGGCTGTTGGGAACTGTACTTCAGCCCCACCTAGATGACCACACGTCTCCTCCTGCTGAAAGCAAGGTTTCCTTTCTTGACAATTGCCACTTACCAGGTCCTTCAAACAACCATTCATCTCCAGCAACATATTTGCCCCCCTGGTCATCCTCAAAGTCCAACAGGGCTTTCAGATGGAGGGCGGTGTTAGCCCAGACAATTTGTAAAGGTGTAACATCCTAGAAAAACAGAGGAACAAAGGGGCTATGGTAATAAAAGCAATGCCAGGGACTATTCTGTAGTGTCAAGCCTTGTGAGGCTCGCAATTTCAGGAAGCAGGTACCATTAGGATTTATGGAAAGATCTTTATTAGTAGTAAATTGAATACATCAAAAATTTGAATAAAAATGAATCGAATAAAAACAGAATTTTGAAAACTTACCGAAGTAATTCTCCAGCACAATCTAAGGTGGAATTACCCTCTTCCTCACACTTCCCTCCTCCCCTGAACTCAAGAACCACTTCTGCGACGGCTCCGTCTCCTCCCTTAACTGTCCTTTTACCTCCTCTGTATTCTCACATTCTCTTCGGCATTCCATCACATGCAGAAAATTACAACATGGAATTCATACATTCTCCTGCCCTTGCTATAAGAGGTCTCCAACTGATTACTCATTATGGGCCATCTGAGGAGAGGAGAAATTAATACACCAGTCAAAGAGAATATTTGTAGCTCAGGGTTGAACTGTGGAGTCCTTGGTGCTCTCTGAGCCTTGTTGTTTTCTTGCAGACGTTTCATTGCCAGACTAGGCAACATCTTCAGTGCGAAAAGGGAGTGGGACTTGCTCTCTGTTTATATCCCATGGCTTGTCTATGAAGGTTCTCAGTCATCCAGGTGGAATTGTCTGTAGCTTGAATCATGTCAACTGGATTTCTATTTTCTCAGTGGAAACGTTTCACTCCTTATCCAAGGACTGAAGAAGCTCCTTGGATAAGGAGCGAAACGTTTCCACTGAGAAAATAGAAATCCAGTTGACATGATTCAAGCTACAGACTATCCGATGGCTTGTCCTGCCTGTGTTGGTGGAGGTGTTGTTCTCCCCTTAGGAGTTCCTTGATTGGGCTGTTGTTTGCTACTTGGTTGATTGACTGAGTAATAGTTCCTTGGTTAGGGCAGAGCTTTCCAAACTTTTAACATTGGCGATACACACCAACGGCGGCGGCAGGGCCTGCGTTGTCCTGCTGTGTCGTGCAAAAAACCCGGAAGCGCTGATGGGGGGAACCGAAAGAAGCAGCACCCCTGCCAATCAGCACCGCCAATTGGCAGGGGTGCCACTTCTTTCGGTTCCATCAGCGCTTCCGGGTTTTTGCGCCACACAGCAGGACAGCGCAGGCGACACAGTAGTGTGTCTTGACACACACTTTGGAAAGCTATGGGTTAGGGTATATTGTGCTGTTTGATTGTTCCTCTGGTGTTAATCTTTGCATGTCTAGGTATTGAACACCTCCTTGCCCGCAATCAATACCCAGACATGCAAAGATTAACACCAGGATTAGCACCAGAGGATCAATCAAACAGCACAATATACCCTAACCAAGGAACTATTAACTCAGTCAATCAACCAAGCAGCAAACAACAGCCCAATCAAGGAACTCCTAAGGGGAGAACAACACCCCCACCAACAACACAAGCAGGACAAGCCAGGGTATATAAACAGAGAGCAAGTCCCACTCCCTTTTCGCACTGAAGATGTTACCTAGTCCGGCAATGAAAGGTCTGCAAGTAAACAACAAGGCTCAGAGAGCACCAAGGACTCCACAAATTAATACACCCTTACCTGTTTTAGTTCCTCTCCTGGGTATAAAGGGAAAGGGTCCTGAGCCATTCTGATCTCCAAGTCAGCATGTGCGAGGCGGACCTGCCCCAGAGCATCAAGTTGGACTGCCCCATCTGCTCCACAAACCACTGGATTGAGGATGATACAGTAATGTCGTGGGGGAACCATCACCATCTTCTCTGGAGCTAAGATGATTCTGAAGTGGGGAAGACGTTTGGTAGGGTGGGGGACATGCAAAGGGAGAAATAAGATCTTGGGCTTCTAGGTTCCTAGTTAGAGAAGTCCACCTTCAGCTTGACTTCAAGTTTAGGCACGCTTCTTATTTGACCTAAGTTTTGCAAAACACTGCAGAGTGACACTCTTGAGAGATGTTTGGCAAGTTCAGGCTAGGACTGGAGTGGGCTACTTTTTGGAGGCACATTTAATGCTTTTGGAGAGGCTCGGCAGATGCAGCCATGCAACATGCATGAGCAGGAGAAGGATCTATTCTGATTTTCTGGGAAGACATGGTGATTCTTCGTTCCTTTATCTACTTGAACTCTGCTTTAACGTTTACCCTACACTGTTTGCTGTTTCTCATCTCAAAACAGTGGGAAACCAAAAGAGTGTCATTGGAGGAGACTTCAGAACTTGCAAAAATAGCTTTCAGAGGGTCCTAAAGCTGCTCTTTGCTCATCCTGGGCTAACAGGTGTTATTCAAACAGCCAATGTGACTGTATAGAAAGCACCAACAAAGGTGGCAGAAAACCAGAAGAAAGTCAAGGGATCTACTCATCCAAAGCACAAAAGTGAAGAAGAAAATAGCAAGATAAACAAAATGACCTTTGAAACTGCCTTTCGCAGAGCACACCCGGATAAGAAAAAGAACTTTGGACTAATAGAATTAAACGCAGCAGCTTCACTTCCTCAAAGCAGCCATGCAATTGATCCCCATCCAGAATTTAGCTTGTAGTTGCTACAAGGACCACAAGCTAAATTCTGGATGGGGATCAATTGCATGGCTGCTTTGAGGAAGTGCTTTGAGGAAGTGAAGCTGCTGCGTTTAATTCTATTAGTCCAAAGTTCTTTTCCTTATCTGGGTGTGCAACTGGGGGTGTGGTGGCTCAGCCGGTAAGATGCCAGGCTTCTCGATTGGAAGATCGCAAGTTCGGAGGTTCAAATCCCTAGCCTTGCGTGCGGAGTGAGCTCCCGCACTCGCCCCAGCTCTTGCCAACCTAGCAATTTGAAAGCATGCAAATGCAAGTAGATGAATAGGTACCACTTTGGTGGGAAGGTAACAGCGTTCCGCGCGCGTCATGCCAGCCACATGACCATGGAAGCGTCTTCGGACAACGCTGGCTCTTCGGCTAACAAACTGAGATGAGCACCGCCCCTAGAGTCGGACAGGACTGCACAACTGTGCGGGGGGAACCTTTTGTTGTTGTTCAGTCGTTTAGTCGTGTCCGACTCTTTGTGACCTCAAGGACCATAGCACGCCAGGCCTTCCTGTCCTCCACTGTCTCTCGGAGTTTACTCAAGTTCATGTTCATCACATCGGTGATGCTATCTAACCATCTCATCCTCTGCCGTCCCTTTCTCCTTTTGCCTTCAGTCTTTCCCAGCATCAGGGTCTTTTCCAGTGAGTCCTCTCTTCGCATTAGGTGGCCAAAGTATTTGAGCTTCAGCTTCAGCATCTGTCCTTCCAATGAGCAGTCAGGGTTGATTTCCTTTAGGATTGACTGGTTTGACCTCCTTGCAGTCCAAGGGACTCTCAAGAGTCTTCTCCAGCACCACAGTTCGAAAGCATCAATTCTTCGGCACTCAGCCTTCCTTATGGTCCAACTCTCACCTTTACCTTTACCTTGTAGCAACTACTGTATTTAGAGCAGTGTTTCTCAACCTTGGCAACTTGAAGGTGTGTGGACTTCAACTCCCAGAATTCCCTAGCCAGCAAGCTGGTCATTAAGTGAATTGTGTGGTTCCCCACTGATTTTGCTTGCAGCAAGCTGGTTGGGGAATTCTGGGAGGTGAAGTCCACACATCTTCAAGCTGCCAAGGTTGAGAAACACCAACATAGATGAAGGCTGGGGATCCAGCCCAAGGACCCTTTCCCACCAACGCAGCCTCATATTCTCATCCACCATCTTTCACATCACTCCCAGTGGCATACGGGTCTTAAAAAAATACATGTTTCATAATGCATAGATTGGATACATATTCCTCTGAGCTTGTGCAGAATACCCTTCCAGTGCACATGGCTTTCTCACACCTTCGGATGACTTTTTAAATAACAGCTAAACTGGGGGGGGGGGGGAGGAGTTAACATCTAGATCAGTGTTCCTCAACCGTGGCAACTTGAAGATGTGTGGACTTCACCTCCCAGAATTCCCCAGTCAGCCATGCTGGGGAATTCTGGGAGGTGAAGTCCACACATCTTAAAGTTGCCACGGTTGAGAAACACTGATTTAGAGAACGCAGTTTCTTTTCCCCAGCCCCTGAAGAAACCAGGAAAGACTTGGCCCCCTGCTCCAGCTCTTCCCGCAGATCAACCTCTGGGCTCAGCAGAAAGACTGAGCGAGGCTCCCTCGGCGGAAGTTCGGGAGAAAGGCAAAAGGAGCTGGTTTTCCTTATGCAAATAGAAGACATCTTTCTATTTCGTTGCAAAACTTTGGACAAATCCAAATCCAGAGTCCCTCCGGTGGAGGGAGATGGGCGGCGATAGAAGTTTGATTAATAAATAAATAAATAAAAATCGGAGCGGTCTTCCAGGCTCCAGCCACGCGAGAGGGCTTGGAAAAGCGGCAGCAATTTTGCCAGGGAAGTGGGAGGCGTGAAACTTCGCCCGGCGGCTACGGCTTTTTACCCGATTACGGTCCTCTTTCTGCCGCGACTCACCTCTCATTATCCTGGCGGATGTAGGTCTTGGGCCCCATTTCCACGCGGGTGACATTGGAGTTCTGATCCAAGACGTGGATGTAATGATAGGGGGGGATCCGGATGATCGACTCGTTCGCCATGTTGTCTTCCACGCAGCGTTGCAAAAGAAGAGCGATCGTACTTTAGAAAAGTGCCAGAAAAATGTCACGGCGGGATTGCCCGCTGAGTCATCCTCCTGTTTGCGCTAAACGGGAAGGGCTTGAGGGGAGCCTGCAACATCTCTCATGTCCACCAGCCCATCAGGGCGCTTAATCCCTTCAGGAATGCAGCTTGGCCTTTTAACTCCGAAGCTGCAACCAACACCCTTACGGTAAAGAGACACACCCGCTCCATAAATTCATGTCCCACTGGCAATTGCGGAGAAGCCTAGTTAGGAGCTGGGCGTGCAATGTGCGGGAGGTGGCCGTCAGATTTGGTTTTCTGGGTGAAAAAGCAACACAAACTTTTTGTGGTTTTCGGGGTTTTTGCACGTGCTGGCCGAGAGAAATCCACACTAAATCTCTCATTCCTCAGAGGCGGAGTCTTACTACCGTACTGGGTGGGAAAGTCAATTACACTCACCAACTTAGAATTAACTCTTATATCTCTCAGCACACAATGCTGCACTTTGGAAAACTTCTTAGCTTAAAGATGGATCGAAAAGAAAAGTATTGCAAAGGAAAGCTCTGACAGTGACAAAGGGAAATGAGGGGGGGGGGCGCTTCCAAACACATAGCCCACCCCAAGCTGGAACAATGCCTACTAGGGAGACAAGAGTAAAGCTGATGAACTAAACTTACCGGGTAGGGTTCCTTCCTAGACCTTCAGTGAGAGTTGACTGGGAATTGCTTTTATACATTTATTTCCTGGTTTAGAGGAGGAGCAAACTAAAGCTGGCCAGGAAAATGTTAAAGGAGAAGCAGATTTCAGATGTACTGTAGTAGTCATCCAGAGTTTTGCAGCCAAATAGAGTAGCCCTACAAAGTACTGTAGACTATATAGCTCGGAGGAGGATTCTCATAGGATTGGGAGAATGCTTGGGAACACAAGACTTCTCCACAAACTTGGTGAGAGGCGATACATATGCTTACCCCCCTCCAACACTTTTTAGGAGATTTCACAAATATCAGAATGGAGTGAAAACAACATAGTCATCTAGCTCAAGACTCACGAGTTACAGTACGCGTAGCAGGCTGAACCAGGAAACTAGATCAGTGCTTTCCAAAGTGCCACCATTGGCGACACACCAACGGCGGCGGCAGGGCGGGGCGCGTGGCGGCAGTGTGTACGGTGGCGGCAGCGGCCTCCGCTAAAACGCGGAAGCACTGATGGTGCGCCACTGCCGCAGCCGTGCACACCACCGCCATGCACGCCCCCGCCGCCGCTTCCGGGTTGTGTTGCGGCACACCAAACTGTGTGTTGCGACACACTAAAGCAGTGCTTTCCAAAGTGCCGCCGTTGGCGACACACCAAGGGTGGCGCAGGGGAGGCGCGGCCTCCGCTAAAACATGGAAGCGCTGATTGTGCGCCGCTGCCGCTGCCGCAGCCGTGCACACCACCGCCATGCATGCCCCCACCGCCGCTTCCGGGTTGTGTTGCGGCACACCAAACTGTGTGTTGCGACACACTAAAGCAGTGCTTTTCAAAGTGCCGCCGTTGGCGACACACCAACGGTGGCGCAGGGGTGGCGCGGCCTCCGCTAAAACACGGAAGCGCTGATTGTGCGCCGCTGCCGCTGCCGCTGCCGTGCACACCACCATGCACACCCCCGCCGCCGCTTCCGGGTTGTGTTGCAGCACACCAAACTGTGTGTTGCGACACACTAAAGCAGTGTTTTCCAAAGCCGCTGTTGGCGACACACCAATGGCGGTGCGGGGGTTGTGCGGGGGGGCGTGCCGCGGCAGCCTCCACTAAAACACAGAAGCGCTGATGGCATGCTGCTGTCGCTGCCACCGCCATGCACACTGCCACCTCCATGCACGCCGCCGCCGTGCACGCCCCCGCCGCCACTTCTGGGTTGTGTTGCGGCACGCCAAACTGTGTGTCGCGACACAGAGTTTGGAAAGCTATGCACTAGATAACAAAGAATGGGAATTGGGAAGATCCTTTATAGCAGTGTTTCTCAACCTTGGCAATTTTAAGCTGTATGGCATAGCTTTCCGAACTGTGTGTCGCGACACTTTAGTGTGTCGCAACACACAGCTTAGTGTGTCGCAAAGCAGCAGCGGAGGCGTGCATGGCGGCGGCGGGGCGGCGGTGTGCATGGCGGAAGTGGCGCACCATCAGCGCTTCTGCGTTTTAGCGATGCCACCGCCGCACGCCCCCCCGCACTGCTGCTGTGCACGCCCCCGCGCCGCCGCCGCCGGTGTGTTGCCAACGGTGGCAGTTTGGAAAGCACTGCTGTATGGACTTCAACTTCCAGAATTCCCCAGCCAGCATGCTGGAGAAACCTATGGCTAGATTTCTATAATATAGTGAGCAATAATATGGTGGTGGTACTTTGGCTTAGTATATGCCTTGACCCCCCCCCACTGTGGTTTGTAGACCACAATGATTTGTACAGTATCCAACAGCACCAGCCAGCATAGCCAACAGTAAGGGATCCTGGGAATTGAGTTCAGCAACAGCTGAAAGGTTGCACATTACACACCTGTGCTGTATGGCTTTGGGCTAAAAGATTCCAAGCAATTACTCTGGTTTATGCAGGAAATTACAGTTAAGTAAACCAAGGCTTGGCATGATGTATGAATCCAGCCTATGTCTCAGTAATAGAATATATCCTCTGCACACTTAAAGACTCCAGATTCAATAGTTAGCTTAGTTGATTGAAAGATGTCATTTAATACAGATGAGGGGAAAAAAGTTGAAACTTCAGAAAGTGATAGCAAATATCACTATTTAGCAAATATTCTGGATATGAGTGGCCTGAAGCTTGTAAAAGCTGTATTAAAATTCTGCCTGGTTATGGATTTTGAAAGGTATGCAAATCCTGCTCAAACCTGTTAACAAGTTTCCCTTCCTTGGGCATGTCAAAACTCCTTCATTTTAGCTGCTGTGTGAAAAAAAGAAAATGAGAGAGCTGATCCTTTTTTCCATCATTAGGTTTCCATGCAGGAAGAATTTGGCCCAGCTGTTATAAACATATCAAGAAACCAGTTAACTACTCTACAGCCAAGGTAGACCAGATCAGGAAACTGATTCCACAGGAAGACTAGAACTCTACTTTATTGAGATAGGCTACAGCAGTGCTTTCCAAACTGCCGCCGTTGGCGACACACCAACGGCGGCAGCGGCAGCGCGTGGCGGCGTGTCCGGTAGCGGTGCGGGGGGGCGCGTGGCGGCAGCGTGCACAGCGGCGGTGGCAGCCTCGTGTTTTCCGCTAAAACGCAGAAGCGCTGATGGCGCGCTGCTGCCGCCGCACGCACCACTGCCGTGCATGTCCACTTCCGGGTTGTGTCGTGACACACTAAACTGTGTATTGCGACACACTAAAGTGTCGCGACACACAGTTTGGAAAGCTATGGGCTATAGCAGAGCTTTCCAAACTTTTCATGTTGGTGACACACTTTTTAGACATGCATCATTTCGTGACAGACTCTTACAGCAGGGCATCATTTCACGACACACTCTTACAGCAGGGCACAAGGCAGGCACTAGGACCTGCGCGGAATCCTGGCAGGGCTCGGAGGCAGCAGCAGCCGCAACACACCCAGACACTGCAGCTGACACACTAACGTGTCGCGACACACAGTTTGGAAAGCTCTGGGCTATAGTAACACAATCTTGCAGGTCTGCCTCTGTTTTTTCTTCCTTCCTCTTATACCCAGAAATCTGGGGGGAGCCAGTCTGGGTTTCTTTCTCATACTTTCCCACTTCCCCCCTTAATGCATGCTTCTTCTCCATCTGTTGTCTTAACAGCTTCTGGATGGCTTCTCCAAGGTCATCTCCATGGCTCCCTACACTAACATATATTCAGCTGTGTAAGTTGATTACCATTCACGTTAAAGTATATTGCTTTATTGAAGAAGACTGAAGATGGCATTGTCATAGCATTGGAAAAGACCTAAGAAGTTATCAAGTTCAACCCCCTGCACGATTCACTACAACATCCCCAATAGATGACTATCCACCAAGTAACCTATTCCACTGATTGACAGCTCTTACTGTCAAGAAGTTCTTCCTCATTTATCTAATCTGTATCTACACCCTTGAAGTTTCATTCCATTAGTTGTAGTCTTACCCTCTGGAGCAAGTGGGAATAAGTCCAAGTGCTCTACAATGTGACAGCCCTTCAGATATTTGAAGACACCTATCATATCCCCTCTCTTATATATTTTTTTTAATATGGATATGCTCAACAAATAGTCTGCTATAGCAGATCACCATAGTCATACAGTATCTGGGCTGCAAAAATGCAGACAAATATGAGAGGATAGAACAAGTTTGTTTTCTGAATCTCAATACAGAGTTCTGCTAAAAAGCAAAATAAATACAGTTGAAACCAACAATGGAAAATGAACAATTAAAACAGAAATAGCTATATGGTTGATGTGATTAGCTCACAGGAAACTCTGCGAACAGTAAAACAGAATTTGGCCACATTCAAAGAAACAGTCCTATAGATCAGCTAACACAGCTGTATGTAAAATAGTTCTGAATGGCCTGAAAAATTAGTTAAAAAGGAAGTAGCTATGGATCTTTATAAAATGAACAGTGGAGCAAAAACTGTGAGCCTTATCTCCAATCACCTCTTTGCCACAAAGGCAGAGCATTCATACTGTACATACACTGAAAGAGGTCTTTCTGAATTTCCCTTGAAGAACAGCCATTGTGTGCACACTAAAATGTGCTATGGTTAATACTCTTCCAAATGTCAAGGTGTTTATATGATTTAAGTAACTTGCTGGTTTAAAAAAAGGGACAGCTATTCAAACATAACTCTAGGGCATAGCTTTCCAAACTGTGTGTCGCGACACTTTAATGTGTCGCAACACAGTTTAGTGTATTGTCGAAGGCTTTCACGGCCGGTGAAACTGTGAAACCCAATTTCTCAACAATGAACTTAACCATCTGAATTGGGTCCTACAAGCGAATGGCTATTCCAAGAATGAAATAAAAAGAGCCATCAAACCAAGAAAACAACATCCAACTGAAGAAAAACAGACCCCCACAAACAAAGTATTCCTGCCCTACATCAAAGGAGTCACTGACCGCATGGGAAAACTGATGGAAAAACACAACTTTCAAACAGTCTTCAGACCCACCAGAAAAATACAACAAATGCTAAAATCAGCAAAAGACAAAAGGGACCCCCGCACCGCTGTAGGAGTATACCGTATACCATGCAGCTGCGGACAAGTATACATCGGAACCACAAAACGAAGCATTCACACCAGGATAAAAGAACACGAAAGACACTGCAGACAACAGCAACCAGAAAAATCTTCAGTAGCTGAACATGCTCTCAAGCAAACGGGACACAAAATCGTATTTGAAAACACAGAAATACTGGACAACATCAAAAGCCACTACACCAGATTATACAGGGAAGCCATTGAAATTCACAAACACCAGCACAGTTACAATAAAAAAGAAGAAAGTCTAAAAATTAGCAAAACCTGGCTACCAGTCCTGAAAAACACAGCCTGCAAAAGGTCAACGAACTCAGCTCAACCACCAGGACATGGGAATACTTCTCACAATGAACATGCTAATCACGCTCAGCAACCACTCGTTAACATTTCAACACAACAAAAAACCCCACCTAATCTCCTATAACTTAGCTCTATAAATAGAAAACAAACATTGTCACTCTACCTGGGCACAGAGAGATCGCTTCTGTCTGTGCTCCTGCCCTCTAAAGATGCTGGGCACAGATGCTGGCAAAACATTAGGAACCACAACTTCCAGAACACGGCCACACAGCCTGGAAGACCCACAACAGCCACAGTTTAGTGTGTCGCGAAAGAACCCGGAAGCGGCAGTGTGCGGCGGTGGCGTGCATGGCGGCGGCGGCAGTGGTGCGCCATCAGTGCTTCCACGTTTTAGCAAGGCCGCCGCCGCCGTTGGTGTGTGGCCAAAGGTGGCAGTTTGGAAAGCACTGCAATACTGTGTTGCCTGCGGGGCCCAGGTGTGTCACGTCAAAACCTGGAAGCGCTGATGGCACACCGCCACCGCTGCGCACAACTGCGCGCACAGCAGTGGGCCATCAGCACTTCCGGGTTTTCGCACGGCACACCAGGACACCGCTGCTGCCACTGCTGTGGCGCGCAAAAACCGGAAGCGCCGCCACTGCCACAGCACGTGAAAAACCGAAAGCGCTGCTTCTGGGTTTTTGCGTGCCGCGGCGCTTCCAGGGTTTTGCGCGCCGTGGCAGTGGCGGCGGCGCTTCCGGGTTTTCTCATGCGCCGCCATTGGTGTGTTGCCAACAGGAAAAGTTTGGAAAGCCCTGCTCTAGGGAGAGCCACATCTAAATCTCTTTGCTGCCATCTAGTGACTCTCAAGATTTTTGCAGTTCCATCATGGCAGGCCAACCAAAGTTGTATTATCTCCCATTCCAACATTTTAAGCCATATACACAGTGTGAAGTGGCTTAGCTGTGCTATTTTGTAGCCTAAAGAATCATGGGATTACATGGGATTGAAGGTCCAAAACATCATCCCTAGGAATTTTGGGGGTGGGTAGATGGGAGAACAATAGTACTTAAAGGACTATATATTTGCTAAGCCTATAATATGTAGGCTGAAAAAATAATTAAAATTTTCTGTCCCTCTCTGGTATCATCTGTAGGTTGTCTGGATTACTATGCATAAAAACCCCAAATAAAGTTGTGGACTGCAATCCGTTAAGTCATATGGATCAAGTGCTGTCCCAAGTTATTCGTTGGACAGGTGATGGACTTTGAATGTAAGCTAAGCCTACTTCAAAAATGATTTGAAAGAAGTGATTCAGACTTCCCGTGATCATAGCACCTCTCTGCTGTTCATTAAAGCTGCGTGCTTTTCTAGGCTTTGATAGTTGTTGCTTTAAGCATCCATCTCTTAAAGTTAAAAATGACTTTTAAAACACCTTTTGCTTATTTGAACTATGAAGACCTTTTTTTCAAACCATGTTCTATTTTAATTAATGGTGCGAGAAGATCATAAACTGCAGAGATTGTTTAGTATTAATTATATTCAAAAGCTGTTCTTGGTCATAACACAGATATGTGGAATGCATACTTTAAGTCAGTTAATAGGATATTTTTTGTTATTTGAGGAGTTGCAACATAATGCTTATTTTTATCAGTTCTGTTAACAATACTATAGAAATGGCCTAGCATTATCTTCTTCTGTGAGATAGTCTTGACCTCCCACCCCCTTATAGCCCTGAAATAATAATTCTCCCAATATCCAACATACAAAGAGTATTAAGTATGCTGATCCTGACATGACTTATGACAGCAAGATTTCAGTAGGAAATTTTTTCTATTCATTAATCTGAAAGAAGATGCACTTGATGGAATAAATTCAAGTTTCTGGAACTCAGAAGCTTGGCACCGCAATCTCAACTTTGACATACCTTTCTTCAAGAATGGACACTCTACAGTGAGTTAGGAATTCTGTTCAAACAATACACTAACCTATAGTTTATTTATCCATAGTTTACTGAATTAACCCAGTTGGTTGAGTTCACACAACATAGTGAACCTTAAATTAACACGCCACATTTTAATTTAGCATATTCTGTGAATTCAGGTGTAGAGAACTCTGGGAACTTGAGAAATTTGTTTACCTTTTATTATTTCCATCTCAACAGACTATTGGAAAGAAATTATGCTTTCATTCATCCATTCAATTTATAGACCAAAATGCAGAAAGAAAAACAAGAAAAAGAAAAAAAGCATGTGCTTTTTGCTATTGTTTAAAAGCCAACTAAAAGAATAGTAAAAGAAATTTATGTAAAGAGGCTGGTGACAGAACTGGACAAGAATTTAGTGAGGAGACAAAAGGATTACATTAAAGCAGTGTTTCTCAACCTTGGCAACTTTAAGATGTGTGGACTTCAACTCCCAGAATTCCCTAGCCAGCATGCTGGCTGAGAAATTCTGGGTGTTGAAGTCCACACATCTTAAAGTTGCCAAGGTTGAGAAACCCTGCATTAAAGGATGGGTGAGATCTGGCTGGGGACACAGAAAAATAGAAATCCTGAAAAATTATCCCTCTCCTATGGGAAAGGCAATTAGGCAGCAGCACTGTTCCAGTCTAAGCCATCCTTCTGGTCATGTTACCCAGAATAGAGCATATGCAGTCTGCCCTGTGCTTCCCTGTTCACATGTACATAGATAGGCAAATATAATATAAGGAAAGGGCAGAAACTCAGAGACAATGCATATGCATCTACCCTTATCACAGACAGAGGCAATATAAATATGCACTCCCTAATTAATCCCTGTGGAGAAAGTCCACTCACACAACATGTTATTGCATTACAAGGAAGAAAATAGAGACACCAGTCATGATCACTTCTGGTTAGAGCAATGTTTCCCGACCTTGGCAATTTTAAGATGTGTGGACTTCAACTCCCCAGCAAGCTGGCTGGGGAATTCTGGGAGTTGAAGTCCACACATCTTAAAATTGCCAAGTTTGAGAAACACTGGGTTAGAGGATTGGAAAGAATTCCAGAAGCCAGGCTGTTTAGGATTTCCCTACTTTATGTATTCTTTCCAACAAAATGTTGGAAAGAAATTATATAAAGGAAGGTTAGGACTTCACCTGTTGTCAGTGGGATAACTCTGAAAAATTAATAGAATGGGTCAAATTTGGGGGGAGGGAAGCTGGGGGGGGGAGTTCAAAAATGGGCCAGACAAGATTGGGGTTGCAGGGAAAAAGCCTTAAAATCCTATGGGAGAGGTAGTTGGGCAGTGGCTTGGAATGTTGTTTACTGCTCCATTCTGCATTGGCGATCACTCGTAGCCGAGTAAGATTGTCTTCCAAAGGTAAAATTTTAACGGTGGATCCGTAAGTGGCTATAAAGGCCAATTCTGGATCCGCACAACCTCCCACAATGAGGGCATAGGTTTCCGGGTGGGAGACGGTCATGATGAGGGTTTGCCTGACGTGCCTTCCTTTTAGCTCTTTTCTCCCTTTCGCCCTGTACTCGTGCTTCTTCAAAGTCCATAGCGCCATTAATAAAGGCTGACCTCCAATTGAAACGCTCATGAGTTAGGGCTTCCCAGTTCTCAATGCTGATATTACATTTTTTAAAATTAGCTTTGAGAGTATCTTTGAATCTCTTTTGCTGTCCACCAATATTCCGTTTTCCATTCTTAAGTTGGGAGTAAAGTAGCTGCTTTGGAAGACGATGGTCAGGCATTCGAACAACATGACCACTCCAGCGAAGTTGATGTTGGATGATCATTGTTTCAATGCTGGTGGTTTTCGCTTCTTCTAATACGCTAACATTAGTCCACCTATCTTCCCAAGTAATTTGCAGAATTTTTTGGAGGCAGCGTTGATGGAATCTTTCAAGAAGTTGGAGGTGGCGTTTGTAGAGGGTCCATGTTTCACAGGTGTACAGAAGGGTTGGTAATACAATGGCTTTGTAAACAAGCATTTTGGTCTCCCTGCGAATGTCCCGATCCTCAAACACTCTACGCTTCATTCGGGAGAAAGCTACACTCGCAGAGCTCAGGCGATGCTGAATTTCAGCGTCGATGTCGGCTTTTGTAGATAGATGGCTGCCGAGATAAGAAAAGTGGTCGACATTTTCTAGTGACACACCTTTAAGCTGGATTGATGGCGCTGCGGAGGGATTGGTGGTAAAGCACTTTGGTTTTTTTAATGTTAATCGAGAGGCCGAGCTTTTCATATGCTTCTGCAAAGATGTTTAGGATAGTTTGAAGATCTTCCTCGGAGTGTGCACAGACTACGTTATCATCAGCATATTGAAGTTCTATAACAGAAGTTGTAATTACCTTATTTTTTGCTTTCAGCCTACTAAGATTAAAAAGCTTTCCATCTGTTCGATATATAATTTCTACACCAGTAGGAAGTTTCTCTTCAACAAGGTGTATAATCATAGCAATGAAGATAGCGAATAAGGTTGGAGCAATAACACATCCCTGTTTAATGCCGGATTCCACTTTAAATGGATCGCTTTGAGAGCCATTGATATTCAGGATTGTTGCCATCATGTCGTCATGGAGTAGCCACAAGATGTTCACAAATTTATCAGGGCATCCGATTTTCAGAAGGATGGTCCAGAGAGCAGTATGATTTACAGTATCAAAAGCTTTAGTCAGATCAATAAACGCCATGTACAGAGGGCAGTTTTGCTCCTTGCATTTTTCTTGAAGCTGTCGTACAGTGAAGATCATATCCACTGTTACCCTGGAAGGGCGGAAGCCATTTTGCGTTTCAGGGAGGATGTCTTCTGATACAGATAGGAGACGGTTTGCGATGATCTTTGCCAGGATTTTGCCTGCTGTGGCTAGAAGTACTTCTCACCAGAGTACATGATGTACTTCTCACCAGAGCTATGACGAGCGCCGATGACTGCTGGACAGACCATCGATTAATTCAATCCACGATGGCCATAAAGATTGTCCCTCATCGTAGGCTCCAAGGAAGAAAACCAAGGCGTAAAATGAATACACTGGCCCTTCAAGATTCTACTAAACGAGCTTGCTTTCAATCAACTCTCAAGGAACATCTGCCTATGGAACTTCCTGAAAATGTTGAGGAACACTGGATTAAATTGAAGACTTCTATTATTTCAGCCTGTGAACAAACTATCGGATACCAAACTAAGAGACATCAGGACTGGTTTGATGAGAACGATAGTGAGATTGAACATATTATTGACAAGAAAAGGAAAGCCTTCCGGATATGGCAAAAAGATATTAACTGTGCCGTTAAGAAAAAAATCTACGCCAGTGCAAAGGCAGAAGTCCAAAGAAGAACTAGAGAACTTAAGAACATATGGTGGATAAAAAAAGCCCAAGAAACCCAACATTTTGCAGATGCTCATGATACACGGGGCTTTTTTAATGCCATAAAGGCCATCTATGGACCAACAAACCATGGTACAAATCCCTTACGCTCAGTAGATGGTACTAAACTTCTAAAGGACAAAGAGTCTATTGCACTGCGCTGGAAAGAGCATTACTACAATCTCCTTAATCGTCACTCTACTGTGGCTGATGAAGTCTTCTTGCAAATCCCGCAAAAACAAATAAGAGATGAGCTTGCAGTACCCCCTAGTTTGGAGGAAGTCAGTAAAGCCACTAAACAAATGAAAAATAACAAAGGTAGTGGACCTGATGGGATTCCTGCTGAAGTCTTTAAAGAAGGCGGGCCTGAACTTACACAACAACTTCATAAGCTCATCGAAAAAATCTGGATGAGGGAGGAGATTCCAGCAAACTTTAGGGATGCCATAATTATCACTCTCTTTAAAAAGGGTGATAGAACAGACTGTGGAAACTATCGAGGCATCTCCCTTCTAGCTCCATTCTAGCCCCCCCCCCATCATGTAGCCCAGAAAGGAGCATATGAAGCAACCCCATGTTTCCCAATGGAAATACAGGCACAAACATGGGCACTGCTAGTAAAGGAGTTGTAAAGAATTCCATAAGCCATGCTGTGTGTGCTTCTTTGCCTTATTTTTTATATTGCCCTTTCTGATGTCACCTATATGTCTATATATTATTTTACATAGAGAGGCTGTCCTGTTTATCCTAAGTACAACCCATGGGGCATTGCTGACAGAATATAATATATATCACATCTGAAGATGAATGTGTATGTGAACCCTGAATATTGCAGTTGACACAATGGTATTTACCCAGCAGCCATACTCTAGGACCAGAACATAAGCACATACTGTATTTAACTGAATGAGTAACTAATTAAAACAGATACATACTGTACAGTATTATTTACATTATTTTACATATATAGGCCTTTGTAAATGGTACTGTATTTGATTTTACTAGTTACATATCTGCCTTGAATCATCAGAAGTTTATTTATTTATTTATTTATTTATTTATTTAATTTAATTTATATGACCGCCCATCTCCCCACATGGGGAACTCTGGGCGGTTCACAATAAATAAATTAAAATAGAATCGAAAAATATAAGTTAGGGCAGTGTGAGGATTATAGTAATGCAGCTGGTTCTCAGAAAGGAGGGAGCACATTCCAAGGAGGGGAGCAAGATAAAGAACTGAAGTTTGGCTGGCTTGATTCCTTGTTGTTCTTGAGCTGGGCCTGACATCAATCAATCAATCAATCAATCCAGCCAAACTTCTTTATTTGCTCACACCATGTAGACAGAATCTTGCCAGACTAAAGCTGCTCTACCTAACCTAAAGGGAAATAACCTGGGAGGCTCTAGGGCGTGGCTACTCTGAACCCCTTAGTCTTCCCACGTTCCAGCTCCGCACAGTGTTTTATCTCTCTCCCCTCCTTGGAATGTGCTCCCTCCTTCCTGAGAACCAGCTGCATTACTGTAACCCAGAGCTTTCCAAACTTTTCATGTTGGTGACACACTTTTTAGACATGCATCATTTCGCAACACACTCTTACAGCAGGGCATCATTTCACAACACACTCTTACAGCAGGGCACAAGGCAGGCACTAAGTCCTGCGTGGAATTCTGGCAGGGCTTGGAGGCAGCAGCAGCCACGACACACCCAGACACTGCAGCCGACACACTAACATGTCCCGACACACAGTTTGGAAAGCTCTGCTGTAACCCATCACACTGCCCTAACTTCTGATGACTCAAGGCAGATATGTAATAAGTAAAATCAAATACAATAACATGTACAAAGGCCTATCTATGTAAAATAATATAAATAATACTGTACAGTGTGTATCTGTTTTAATTAGTTATTAATTCAGTTAAATATGTGCTTATGTTCTGGTCCTAGAGTATGGCTTCTGACAGATATATATGCTCACATTCAGATAGGCATACACACATTTGAACATGTCACTTGTACATATGTGTGTGTGTGTATGGAAACTCCAGGTTTGTTTTTAGCTGGAATTGGCAATTCATTAGTGGGGAAGCTGGGCATTGCACAGAATTTTTGTCCGTTTATCTGCGTTTGCTTTCTTTGGGGGATTTTCTTAATATGTCTTAATATTTTCTTAATGTCTTCCTTTTAGCATTAAATCTAATAAAGGTATGGCAGGATAGACATAGGGACTAGAGCTGGGCTCACAATCCGACCCATCTAGTCCTTATTCTATTTCCCTGCATACATAAATCTTTAGATTTAACTAATAATTTATGCCATCATCTCATGCCTGTCTTCTAATAATATTTACTGTATGTTTTAAATTGTATTCAGCTGGTCTACTGCAAAGAAATCTGATTACTCCTTGGAATGCAATGCACACTGTATTTATTTATTTTGGACTGTTTTTTTTCTGGACAAATGTACTCATTTTGTTGCTTTACAGTGTATCATTTTGGATTTTACATGTGGTAGAGCTGAGACCTGCGACATTCCTGCAGCAGAGGGAGTCATCCATAATAGTCAGTCTTGGGGATGGCTGGCGCCCTAAACCGGCTTTTTACACACACATGGACTGGAATAGAACCTATCACCAACTGGATTTTATTGTATTTTATATTTTTAACTTTATTTGTATTATTGCTGGTTCTATGGAATTTTAAATTTTGTTTTTACTGTAAACCACCCGGGGTCCCTCCTTGAGGGGGAGATGGGAGGTGATAGAAATTTGATTAAATAAATAAATAAATAAATAAATAAATAAATAAATAAATAAATGGTTGAGAAGTTATAGTTAGAAAATGTAAACCTTTTACGATGGAAAGATCCACAAATACCTACGGTTGAAGAATGGATTGTTAAATTGATGGACTTGGCTCAAATGGCTAAATTAACAGCTTTAATAAGAGAGCCCTCTATTTCTGCATTTATATTAACTTGGCAACCACTTTTGGAATACTTGCTTGTAATAGAAAAAAATGAGGTTCTGATTTTGGGTTTTAGAGATTAAATGGTTTGTTGTAATTGAAATAATGTTATTATGGGTTAATTAATTGTAAGAGATTAGATTTGTAAGAGATTAGATTTGTAACCCCTTCATGGATCACTGCCTTGTCGTGGCGAAGGGGCTTGCGTAACTCAATGAAGTCAGGTCAAGACGGACAGGTCATGACGGAGAGTTCTGACAAAACGTGGTCCACTGGAGGAGGGAATGGCAAACCACTCCAGTATCCTTGCCAAGAAAACCCATGGACAGTATCAAAAGGCTAAAAGACATGACGCCGGAAGATGAGCCCCTCAGGTCGGAAGGTGTCCAATATGCTACTTGGGAAGAGTGGAGGGCAATTCCGAGTAGCTCCAGAAAGAGTGAAGCAGCTGGGCCAAAGCCGAAAGGACGCTCAGTTGTGGATGTGTCTGGAAGTGGAAGGAAAGTCCGATGCTGTAAAGAACAATATTGCATAGGAACCTGGAATGTAAGATCAATGAATCAAGGTAAGCTGGATGTGGTCAAACATGAGATGACAAGATTGAATATCGACATCTTGGGAATCAGCGAACTAAAATGGACAGGAATGGGCGAATTTAATTCAGGAGACCATTATATATACTACTGTGGGCAAGAATCCCTTAGAAGAAATGGAGTAGCTCTCATAGTCAATAAAAGAGTGGGAAAGGCAGTACTGGGGTACAACCTCAAAAACGACAGAATGCTTTCAGTTCGAATCCAAGGCAAACCATTCAACATCACAGTGATCCAAGTCTATGCCCCAACCACTGATGCTGAGGAAGCTGAAGTTGACCGGTTCTATGAAGACCTACAACACCTTCTAGAACTAACACCAAAAAAAGATGTCATTTTCATCATAGGGGACTGGAATGCTAAAGTAGGAAGTCAAAAAATAACCGGAATAACAGGCAAGTTTGGCCTCGGAGTACAAAATGAAGCAGGGCAAAGGCTAATAGAGTTTTGTCAAGAGAACATGCTGGTCATAGCAAACACTCTTTTCCAACAACACAAGAGACGACTCTACACATGGACATCACCAGATGGTCAATACCGAAATCAGATTGATGATATACTTTGCAGCCAAAGATGGAGAAGCTCTATACAATCAGCAAAAACAAGACCTGGAGCTGACTGTGGCTCAGATCATGAGCTTCTTATCGCAAAATTTAGGGTTAAATTGAAGAACGTAGGGAAAACCACTAGACCACTCAGGTATGACCTAAATCATATCCCTTATGAATATACAGTGGAGGTGAGGAATAGATTTAAAGGATTAGATCTGGTAGACAGAGTGCCTGAAGAACTATGGATGGAGGTTCGTAACATTGTACAGGAGGCAGCAACTAAAACCATCCCAAAGAAAAAGAAATGCAAGAAAGCAAAGTGGCTGACTGATGAAGCTTTACAAATAGCTGAGGAAAGAAGGGAAGCAAAAGGAAAGGGAGAAAGGGAAATATATAACCAACTGAATGCAGATTTCCAGAGAATAGCAAGGAGAGATAAGAAGGCCTTCTTAAATGAACAATGCAAAGAAATCGAGGAAAACAATAGAATTGGGAAGACTAGAGATCTCTTCAAGAAAATCGGAGATATCAAGGGAACGTTTTGTGCAAAGATGGGCATGATAAAGGACAAAAAAGGCAGGGACCTAACAGAAGCAGAAGAGATTAAGAAGAGGTGGCAAGAATATACAGAAGAACTATACAAGAAAGATCTTAATATCCCTGATAAATACGATGGTGTGGTCACTGACCTTGAGCCAGACATCCTAGAGAGTGAAGTCAAGTGGGCCTTAGGAAGCATTACTAACAACAAAGCTAGTGGAGGAGACAGTATCCCAGCTGAGCTATTTAAAATCCTAAAAGATGATGCTGTTAAAGTGCTGCACTCAATATGCCAACAAATTTGGAAAACTCAACAGTGGCCACAGGATTGGAAAAGGTCAGTTTACGTTCCAATTCCAAAGAAGGGCAATGCCAAAGAATGTTCAAACTACCGTACAATTGCGCTCATTTCACATGCTAGCAAGTTTATGCTCAAAATCCTACAAGCTAGGCTTCAGCAGTATGTGAACCGAGAACTACCAGAAGTGCAAGCTGGGTTTTGAAGAGGCAGAGGAACTAGAGATCAGATTGCCAACATTCGCTGGATCATGGAAAAAGCAAGAGAGTTCCAGAAAAACATCTACTTCTGCTTCATTGACTACGCTAAAGCCTTTGATTGTGTGGATCACAACAAACTGTGGCAAATTCTTAAAGAGATGGGAGTACCAGACCACCTTACCTGTCTCCTGAGAAACCTGTATGCGGGTCAAGAAGCAACAGTTAGAACTCATGGAACAACCGACTGGTTCAAAATTAGGAAAGGAGTACGACAAGGCTGTATATTATCACCCTGCTTATTTAACGTATATGCAGAGTACATCATGAGAAAGGCCAGGCTGGATGAATCACAAGCCGGAGTTAAGATTGCCGGGAGAAATATCAACAACCTCAGATATGCAGAGGATACCACCCTAATGGCAGAAAGTGAAGAGGAACTAAAGAACCTCTTGATGAGGGTGAAAGAGGAGAGTGCAAAAGCTGGCTTGAAACTCAACATTAAAAAAACTCAGATCATGGCATCTGGTCCCATCACTTCCTGGCAAATAGAAGAGGAAGAAATGGAAGCAGTGACAGATTTTATTTTCTTGGGCTCCAAGATCACCGCAGACGGTGACTGCAGCCATGAAATTAAAAGACGCTTGCTCCTTGGGAGGAAAGCTATGGTAAACCTAGACAGCATATTAAAAAGCAGAGACATCACCTTGCCGACAAAGGTCCGTATTGTTAAAGCTATGGTTTTCCCAGTAGTAATGTATGGCTGTGAGAGTTGGACCATAAGGAAGGCTGAGTGCCGAAGAATTGATGCTTTCGAACTGTGGTGCTGGAGAAGACTCTTAAGAGTCCCTTGGACTGCAAGGAGGTCAAACCAGTCAATCCTAAAGGAAATCAACCCTGACTGCTCATTGGACGGACAGATGCTGAAGCTGAAGCTCAAATACTTTGGCCACCTAATGCGAAGAGAGGACTCACTGGAATAAATAAATAAATAAAAAGACCCTGATGCTGGGAAAGACTGAAGGCAAAAGGAGAAGGGGATGGCAGAGGATGAGATGGTTAGATAGCATCACCGATGTAATGAACATGAATTTGAGTAAACTCCGGGTGACAGTGGAGGACAGGAAGGCCTGGCGTGCTATGGTCCATGAGGTCACGAAGAGTCGGACAGGACTAAACGACTGAACAACAACAAAAGATTTGTAAATTTACCTTTATCTGTATCGGAGAAAGTCGGAAGTTGCTTTCCGTTTCTTTTCTTTCTATTAACATTTTATAGTTTGTTCTTTTTTCTTTAGTTCTGTTTTCTATCTATTCTGTAGTTGTTTTTGTATCTTAACTATATTTTGAAAATAAAGTTTTTGTCAAAAAAAAAAGAAAATGTAAACCTTTTAACTTTGTGTCAGAATGGTTGAATTTTACTGTGTCATCAAAACTGATTATCCCTGAAGCTTCAGGCAGTACTGTAATATTGACCATTAACTGAATGGTTCTCAATGCATGAGGTTGCATATGACAGTGTGAGATTTAGCTCCAATTCCCACAAAAATAAAATACTGAACTGGCAAATAGCAGTGCTAAATGTTTATTGGTCTTTTGCAAAAGAGGCTTCTGCCATACCGTCACAAATTTGACTGGTATAGAGAGAGCAATGAGCAAGGTTCATTCATTTCTTTTATACATGTAATTCAAAGAAAAGTCAGTTTACATATTTAGTTTACATATTTACATATTTACACAAGTTTGCAAAGAGTCAGACTGACAGTTCTCAGTTCCTGCCTCGACGTTTTACAATACCACGGCCCGCCTTTTGTAAATTTCTCTGGGTGATATCTTTACTCTTTCTTGTGTGAGACTCTTCCTGATTAGTTCAGTCATTAACATAGTCATAATGGCTTTGAAGGTCCCTTAAAGTTCAATGTAGCTTAGTTTGTGTCAATAGGAGGCAATAGTTTCGTTGTTTTAACAAGCCTTTCTTTTAAGTAACTGACATACTAGTCTTGTTTTGAAGCTGACACCGAAAGAGAAGTTTGCTTATTTCTCTCCCTTCCTTCCCAGACCTTTATTATGTAAATATCCCTTGGTGCTCAGGCAAGTATGTGTTGGGAGGTTGGTGTTAATGGGTTGTCTCCCTCCGGATTCATTGTCACCTATATGCCTCCACATAATGGTCTGTCTCAGAGTTTTTACAGCTAAGTTAGAAAGACTGATTTTCTCATTTTTCTATTGGTTTTAATCATTCTTGAGGAACACTAATTTTTAATATCTGACAACAGCATATGGTTTTATAAATAAACCTTAAATGTATAAAACTCAGTGTGCTGTTAGTGTTTTTTCTAAATAAAAGTTCTTAGCAGTATAATGTTGTAGGAGAACTTCAGAGAAAATACTCTGCATATGCTTTATTAAGCTCTCTGCCTGCAATTTCTTTCCTCTGTTTTGAGAAGCAATGGCTACTGTTTACTACAGAAATAAAACATGAACGTCGCATTTTTGGAATGCCCTCTTTCAGGAAGGTCGGGTTGGAGTGAAGATTCCAAAAAGAACCTTGCAGTAGTGTTGTGGGATTGGGTACTTAAAACAAAAGTGTCCCCATCTTTTTTTGCAAAGGTAGCAAAATTCACTTCTGCATGTCAATTCGGATTCCCAAAGGGGCGCGGGAAGCAAAGCCCCAGAAAACTGCACCAGAAGGCGCAGCAAAGGTAAGCCTTGTCAATGAATCCACTCGGAGCACAAATCTAAAAGCAATTATTTAAAGGGCCGTTCAAACGTTCTCCGGTTTGTCCAAGCATCCAGTAAAACAACGACCCCACCTCCAGTAATCAGCCGGAAGTTTAAATTACTAGCCGTTCTTATTACGCATGCGGCATATTATCCCGCATTCTCACATTTGTGGAAGAACGCATGCGTGAACTTCTGGCACCCCGCTGCGGACGCGGTGTAAATCTGGAACCACAAGACCCTTGAGGCGCATGCGCCTTGGCTTATTTACAACTTCTGTTGCGTTCAGGCGCGCGCGATACAGCGCCCAGGGCTGCCGAGCACGAGCATATTGTTTTCGCAGTGCCTCCGCATCTCTCCGTGCACGGCTCCGTTCCTTCCTCGAGCGCATGCGTCTTTTTCCGATATACGAGCGCCGAATTGGCATGCGTAGTCCGCATCTGTTTAGAGAAAATTAGAACTACAGAGATGTAGTTTGTTACCATGTATCTATATTTCTAAGTGACTCGTGTTCACTTCAGTTTCCACAAAAAACAAGGAACAGCCGGTTAAAAGGATTGGCTGGACAAAACCGAGAAGAGTGTGTGTCACTTCTAGCTGTAATCTTTTTGCTAATTAATCAGCCATTTTCTTTGACTTTCTCCTATTTAGGCACGACGCGTAATCTTGCTTCTACAATAAATCTATAAACTATAAACGAGAGCCAGTTTGGTCTAGCGGTTAAGGCACCAGGCTAGGATCCAGGAGACTGAGTTCTCACTCTCCTTTAGGGCATGAAAGCTGGCTGGGTGACTTTGGGCCAGTCACTCTCTCTCAGCCCAACTCACCTCACAGGGTGGTGGTTGTGGGGAAAATAGGAGGAGGAAGGAGTATTAGGTATTCTCCCCCCCCTTGAGGTATTTGTAAAAGTAATAAAAGCAGGATAAAAAAATAAAAAACCCTGATGCTTATAATGCTAGGCATGTTTATTTGCAGTAAGTGCTATAGCTGCGATTAAAGTACATTTACCAGTTAGCTCTACTGAACCGCCCAGAGTCCCCCTTGGGGGAGTTGGGCGGTGATAAATCCAATAAATAAATAAATAAATAAAAAATAAATTTATTTCTGTATGTTTAGGATACACCACACTGCATCAATTTGTTACACATGGTTGTAAATGTACTAGAATAAATAGGCATACACCTGGATTGCACAGCTGCAATTCAGCGCACTTTTACCATGGTAGCAGATTTGAGTTGTGGCTAATACCCTTTGGGTAGGGTTTCAGGGTCATGTTCTTGATTCCTGCTCATGGCATTTTGTTACATTATTTGACTAAATTATATCCTACTGCTTCATTATACATAATCATTTGGATTTTGCCTTCCTTTCTACTGTCAATTTTGTGAATTGTTTAATTATTGTCACCTGATAATAACCTGGTAAGATATGTAGAAGGTAAATTGTAACCACTAAAAAGACACCTCCTAATTTGCTCAGGCCAGTACTAGATAGGTACAAATAAATACTGATCTTGTATTTTGATGTGCTTTTACAACAAGATTCTTAGAAACTGTCAGGGCAGAGTGTGGAAACCTGGTACCTAAGAAAATTTCTGTAACAACTGGAAAAGATAAGGTGACACATAAATCCACAGAAAATAGATGTATATCAAAAATTGATGGCATCTGTGGCATTTGCAGCAAACCACAGTAACACCAAAATGATACATGCATGATGACAGGATCACACAAATGCCACCATTACCTCTTGCATCCTGACAGCTGACAGTTATGTAGGTGGACATTTGCATGATAACATCGTGCACATGTTGTTTGCCTCCCTAGCAGATAGCCAAGGAAAGTAGGATTGTATTTGCAGGACATGGTTCTTATGATTTTATTCAATACAACTGTCTGAAGTTGAGCAACATAATGAACCATAAATTAACCACAAAAGCAGTTGGCTAATTTGTGATCCAAGATGTTATGCTTATCTGGAGTATGGTAAAGTGGATTTTGAAGACTTCATCAAATACTTAGTATGCAATTCAAACTAATAAATACAAAATGTTATCAGTGTTAGGTTAGGGCAAGGAAGATTAGGGTCAAATCCTGATCCAGCCACATTAATTGGCTTGAGTTACTAACAGGGTTCAGGTTAAACTAAACCATGATTTAACCATGGTTTCAATAAATTACAATTAACTAAGTTTGCACATCATGCCAAGTCATCATATTTGGCCCTTTGGTTGTGGTGATCAGTAGGCATATATAAGCAATATTCCCAACATGGTAACCTGTTGAATTTTAGCCTCCATAATTCCTAGCCAACATAGAGAGTATGAATTTGAGGATTGTATATTACTGGATTTCTTTGGAAGAAAGCAGAAAATAATAAAGAAAAAATCAGAATTGCACAATTTTTTTCCAATGTAAAGAAATGTTACTTTAGGTAATTATTCACCAAAAATAAATTGAGTCATTACTGTAATCTCTTTCAATGTAAAAAAATTACAACTTCCCAGCAAGTTTTGGCAATCTACAGACCTATTCAGAGCTGTTTAGCTTTCAGTCCTCATTTGTGCAGCATTCACAGCTCTGCATTAGCATGTCTACTATTGTTTATTATTAATACTTAATATTATTAATACAAATGTATACTCCATTCTTCTTGAAGGAGCCCCTAGTACACAGCTTTCCAAACTGTGTGTCGCGACACTTTAGTGTGTCGCAACACAGTCTGGTGTGTCGCCACACAACCCGGAAGCGGCAGCGGGGGCATGCACGCCCCCGCCATGCACGCCCCCGCCCCTGCACGCGCCACTGCCACCATTGGTGTGTCGCCAACGGCGGCACTTTAGAAAGCACTGCCCTAGTGTATGGCCAACCCCTGGATTCCTGGAAGAATCTGAGATCCCAAACTACCAAACAGAGACTCAGACGGAGCTTTCAAAAGAAAAACAGCTTTTATTTGGTCAAGCAGGGAAGCTGGGTGAGCCCCCTCCCCACACACAACCTGGGTTGAGCAGAGGTGGGCTGAACAACTTTGTGTAAATTTACAAGGCTTTATATAGCATACTTATACATCATGTACTTATACATCACGAGTATAGTAACCAATCACACAATTTACAGGCAATAGCTTGGAATTTTATTATCACCTCCTTCTCCGGGCATTTCCAGATGTAGGTACGAAAAGAAAACAATTGGAAATTCTTTGATAAGGCAGTAACATAAGGCAGCACACAGTAACATAAAACAGTAACAAAATAAATCACTCTTTGATCCTCCCTAATTCCTTTCACCCCGGTTATCTATCTTAGAGAGCTGAGACCTTGGGACAAACCAACCTTTCCTCCCTGGCTCTGGATTGCATTAACACATTGCATTTCAAAAGAACACATTAACACATTCCCTTTTCAAAGAGCAACATTCCTATCTCTAAGGCTATTGTTGGGGTGAAATAGACTAAACTTTACAAAGAAGAAACTGATTAACATAGAATGCTATAGAACAGAGCTTTCCAAACTGTGTCGCGACACAAAAGTGTGTCGCCACACACAGCGTGGTGTGTCGGCACGTGCATACACAGTGGCAGCGGCAGCCACCGCCGCCGTGTACGCGCCGCCACACGTCCCCCCGCGCCGCCGCACTCCCCCTCGCGCCGCCGCCGTGCCGCCGCTGTCGTGTTGCCAGCGGCGGCACTTTGGAAAGCCCTGCTATAGAATGTTAGGGACTGTATTTAGGGCAGAGCTTTCCAAACTGTGTGTCGGGACACGTTAGTGTGTCGGCTGCAGTGTCTGGGTGTGTCGCGGCTGCTGCTGCCTCTGAGACCTGCCAGGATTCCGTGCAGGTCCTAGTGCCTGCCTTGTGCCTTGCTGCCTCCAAACCTGCTGTGATTCCACGCAGGTCCTAGTGCCTGCCTTGTGGCTTGCTGCCTCCAAACCTGCTGTGATTCCGCGCAGGTCCTAGTGCCTGCCTTGTGCCCTGCTGTAAGAGTGTGTCGCGAAATGATGCCCTGCTGTAAGAGTGTGTCGCGAAATGATGCATGTCTAAAAAGTGTGTCACCAACATGAAAAGTTTGGAAAGCTCTGATTTAGGGACTGTAAAACAACAAAGGGGAAGTTTATTACAAATACTAAAACTACAAGGGGCTAAACTACAAAACTACAAGGCTAAACTACAAAACTACAAGGGGGGAGACATATACTAGTACAGGGCTTTCCAAAGTTTTCCCGTGGCGACACACCAACCGCCCTTGGTGTGTCGCCGTGGGAAAATATGGAAGTCTCGCCGCCGCGGCAGCACGCAAAAACCTGGAAGCGCTGCTGCCGCTTTTGGTCTTTGTGTGCCGCCGCGGCTGCGGCGCCTTCAGATTTTCATGTGTCGCCGCGGGAAAACCCGGTGCGGGTGGGGGCGTGCATGGTGGCGGCAGCGGCGGCAGCCTCCGCTAAAACGCGGAAGCACCGATGGCGCGCCGGTGCCGCCGCCGCTGCCGTGCACGCCCCCGCTGCCACTTCCGGGTTGTGTGGCGACACAGCCGACTGTGTGTGGCGACACACTTTTGTTTCGCGACACACAGTTTAGAAAGCTCTGTAATAGTAGTATACAAAAAGAAAAATATCAGTAAAATAATTGGATCAATCTGTTGCTTTTATTGCCTTTTATATTATTTGATTTATATCCTGCTTTTCTATCCAGGGAACAGGTAAAATACAGTTAAAGCAAAATTCATTTAAAAACGCACTCTCACAATGGTTATACAGCAGTGGAATCTTATCTCTTTGGAGGGATTGGCTGGCTTAAAGCCATCTTTGCAAACACAATTATGAGATGCCTCTTTACTCAGGCATTCATAGGGTAACTACACCAGAATCAAGACTGCTTTTTTGTCTTGCTTTATTCCCCAAAGAAATTTAAACTAATTTATGTATTATTTGAACATTGATAACGCTTTTATTTATTTTGTATACTGCCTAAATTACGAGAGAGGAAGACATATACTGTGAACTTCGTTAGTCCTTCCTACATTTTTTTTAACTGTAAAGATTACATCAGTGTAAGGTAGAAAATAAATAATACGGACGGCTGGCAGCAAAAATGTAACCATATTAGAAGGTGAAAAGATCACGGCTGGCGGCCATTTTGTGAGACGGGCCCGTGTCACTGAGTTAAAAAAAAACTAACGGGGAGGAGAAAGACAACCGTTACTCGCGCGTGGCCGCCTTGGCATCGGCCAATCAACTTTCGTCTTTAAAAGAATGAGCCCTACGGTCACAGCGCTCGCCACTCCGCCCAATCAGCAGGCACCACACGTGGGGTCCCTTGTACGGCCCCGCGCATATCGGGAGCGAGGATTACAGCCCCACCCAATCACTACCTGCCGCCTCCTCCACCCCCCGTTTTCCCCCTCCCGCTCAGAGAGGCTGTGGTGCCGGGGGGCGCGCGCGCGCGCAGAAGGGGCCAATCAGCGTGCGCGCCGAAGAATCCTCGCGCCGCTGCCTCCTCGCTCTATCCCCCCTCCCACCTCACTCCCCCCGCCCGCGCGACGTTGCTGCTGCTCCCCACTCGCTCCCCCCTCCCTTCCCGACCCCCCCTCTCGCCGAGCTGAACCCCCCTCCCCCGCTCGTTGCCGCCGCCATGGACCCGAGCAACTGGAGCAGCTTCATCTTCCAGGTAACCCCCCCCTTTTCCTCCACCTTCCCCCTCCCTTCTCCGCAAAAAAAAAAGGGGGGGAGCGCGAGCAGGGAAGGACAAGAGAGCGCAAGCTGGAGCTCTAGGCTCCCTGCTCACACCCTCCCTGCCCCGCCCCTCCCCTCGGGAATCCCAGCGGGCGGGGGCCCTTGCGCGCGCGGGCCAGCAGGGCGCACTCGGCACGCGCTCCCCCCCACCGTCCGCCTCGCGCTGCCCCAGCGGTCACCTCCCTCCGCCCAGCGTTGCCTTGCGCTCCCTCTACCCCCTCGTTCTCTACGCTCGCTGTGCCCAGCCCCTCGCGCTTCTCTCCCCCCCCCCCCCGCCAACGCAACGGTCACCTCCCTCTCGCGCTTGCTCTGCCCAGCCCCTCGCGCTGCTCCCCCACCTTTTTCTCTGCCAGTTGCTACCTCGGTGCCTCCTCAGCCCCACTCCTAGGGAGCCTTCTTTCCAAAATGCCCCCCAAGATACGCACGCCTCGGCCGCCTCGCCCTATTTTTCCCACACGCACATAATCCTCCCCTTTCCTGTTACCTCCACACCCCCACCCCACCCCACCCTCGGCCAATACAATGCCCCGTATCCATATTGGCTCCCTGCTCCTCAGGCCGGTATCCCAGGGGTTTCCACCCCGCACCAGTTTGAACTTGGCCACCCATGCTCAAAAGGTGCTTCCTTCTTATTTTCCGGTCCCCAGTATCTGCTTACCCTCAAGCGCATGCACTTACAGTAGGAGGTGGCTATGGACTACCTTCTGGTGCCAACAGGTGTAGTGTGAATTTTCCACCTGTTTCCTCTCTGTCTTTTTTGTATGAACTCTCAGGGGTAGGTGGTCTCCTGCCATAGGATAATGCAGAAAAAAACCCAAATCCTTCCATCTGACCTACAAATAATAGACAACTGTAGACACAACTAGTAAGAGGTATATTAACTCCACTTATTTACTTTCCAACATTTTTGGTGAATTGGTGTGTGTGGCCAAACCCCACCCCATGTGAGTTGCCTTGTACTTGCTTCAACATGCTGTCCTTTCCCCACCCTATTGAGCTACTTGTCTTAATTTGCTCCCCCTTTTAATTATGATGACTTTTATAATAATGACCGCGGAAGCATCTTTGGACAGCACTGGCTCTTCGGCTAACAAACGGAGATGAGCACTGGCCCCTAGAGTCAGACACGACTGTGCGGGGTAACCTTTACCCTTTTTAAAAATTATTTAAGCCTGCAATCCATTCCCCAACTGTTTCATTTCAAGCATACATGTAAATCCCAGATTCTTCCATCTTGCCAACAAATAGTTAAGATTATATAAACAGCTGTAGACATACCTAATAATAGTCACATCACCTCCATTCATTTATTTTCCAACATTTTGGGGGGGAATGTATGTGTGGCTAAGCTCTGCCCCATGTCAGTTGCTTGTGTTTGCTTCAACATGTTATGTCTTTTCCCCACCCCATTTAACCATTTGTCTTAATCTGCCCCCACTTTTAACTCTTTGAACCTGCAGTCTTATCCCCCAGCTGTTTTCAGTGTTTATCCAAAGACTAGCCCCTACCTGTTGTTTGCTGCCCTTACTCTTTCACTGAGTAGGAGTGTATATATATCTAAATATATCTCCAGTATTTGCTCTTCCTGATCAGGAATTCCCCTTTGCAGAAGACAACCTAGGCCTTCTCTTTTTCAGATAGGCCACCACTCATTTTTCAAACCACCTCTAAATGATCCTCCTTTAAATTATCTGTCTTGTTAAGTTTCAGACACTACGCTCTAACTTCATCTGCAGCTTAATTCCCCCCCAGCTCCCTAATCATAGCCTTATTCTACATCCCAGAAACATAAGACACATTTCACACAGTGACTGCCTATCTGTTGCTACTTGTGATCTTTTCTGCTCTCTCTCCTGATATAAAATTTTCATAGTACCCTTTTCTTTCTATATTGTATTATTGTCCATAGAATCACAATTCATTTTGGCCACAAGCATAGTCAAGTATCTGCTCGGATATCACGCTGCTTCATGTAGTTTGGTTTTGAATGCTAACTGCTGTACTTCAATAATATTGCTGTTATAAATTGTTTTTCTTCTTTTTTTTTTTCATTTCCACCTCAATTGCCCAGTGTACTCATAAATTGTCCAAACTTGCATACAGTGCTTAAAATTACTTAGCTCAGGTGGAGAAAAGTTTGAGCTTTCTCCCCATCCAAAAATTCAATGCTGCTGTCTGTTTTTTAACTTAATTTTTATTAAAGAAGTTTTTTACAAGCTAAAAACAATACAAATTTAAAGAAAAATGAAAGTAAAGTAAAAGAAAAGTGATAAGTAGATAGAAAAAAAAATGAAAGAAAAAAGACAAAGAAGGAAAGAAAAAAAGATATAAAGAAGTGGCTTCCAATCTATTTTATGGCAGTTATAAATGCATTTATATTTTATCCCCTCTCTAAGGTTAATGCTGATATCTGGTTTAATGTATTTTATTTTCTGTAATGAGCCCCTCTTTCATTTTAAATCAGCTTTGACTTCCTGTGGAACCACTAAACTATTTCTCTCTCTATTGGTTTTATAATTTAATCTTTATACTTGCCTTGGTGCTGTCACAAGTTGTTTAGGGTTGTTAAGAATCCTTTCTCTACTAAAGTTCCCTGATCTCCTTTCTTTTATTTCTTTAGCAGAGTCATACTCAGAATCCTCTGCAGGTTGGGACTGAAATCCAGTCAAGATTTTTTGCTGCTCAGGGCTGTAGTCAAAGTCCCTTCCAGGTGAGCTATCTAGGCAGTAAATGAAGATCAAATGGTTCTTTTGAAAACAATTGTTAGAAGCAACTGTCTCACTGATGCAGATTAGAATTTTTTGTATATCAAAAGTAATTGCACTTTTTGCAAGACTTTCATTAAAAGTTGTTGCTGTTGCTATAAATGAGTTTTACAGTAATTTAGTCATTATTTGAAGTCACTTTCATTTTTATAGAATTGGCTCTGAGATAATGAATAGGCCAAGACTAATAAAGTTTGTAAGGTGGTTTTGGACCAGTTCTGTTTTTTAAAGTAAAGACTAAATTATTCAGTGGGGCTTAAATCCCAAAGAACTGCAGCCTGAGATTTCCCCATTATTATCTAACAAAAAAAGCCAATCTGAACAAAAATGTTACTGTATTTCTGGAAGGTGCAAAAAATTTGTTGCTGACCAATGTCTGACAGAGGAAGGAGTGTTGCTCAGCCCTAGAAAAAAATGCCTATGTATTCTTACTATCCAAACTTGGCTTGGGGTGGTATATCCAAAAACAACACATCTGGGATAGCTGCATCATGCAAGTCTACCAGTCAATTGGAGCTTTAATTGCCAAGCAAGCATGCCTCTTCTGCTTAGAGCAGATCAATAGCATCAAAACCAGGTTGCTCTCTTTGACCGTGCAGTTGAGATGCCAAATTTTGTCAGGGAAAAGTCAAAGTCTGTGTACCTTTGCTCTTCAGTTTGAGGCTGGATTGCTTTGGAATTTTGTTTGCACCCAGCAAGAACAAACAGCAGTTCTCACCCATGTTTGGGCCTGTGGAGGGAGTTATTTTTCCCCTGTTACAGCTAAAGTCTTGGGAGGAAGACAGGATTGTTTATCTCACCAGAGTTTTGCTGACCTTTTGTCATGGACAGAGAAGCAAGTGAGATTGGCAGATACCAGTCAAGAAATTGCTTTGTTGCTTTTTAAAGACTATATGTAAATATAATTTTTCATTAAAAGCACTAAAACCTGCTTGTTAATAACATACATAACAGATCATCTTGTGAAATTTGAGGTTAAAGATTATGTAGTGTTTTATAGTCATTTTTTTCCTGTAAGGTATGTTGCTTATATCATTTTAGTGACAAATAATAGCTGCAATTCTTTGCATATTTCTTCTTGACTATATCCTCTTGAACTTACTGGGATTTATTTCCAAGTAAAATTAATAGAGTTTGTTCAAAGTTATGAACAAATGTCTGATCTGGACACTTACATTGATTATTATATCACTGAGCAAGAATTTGTATCTAAATCTCCCATTATTTAACAAACAACATTTTTCTCTATTTTTTTCCACAAAGTTATATGTTCAATCCCTTTCTATATGTCTTAGAGGAGTTAAAATTTTATGGTACTTCCTGTTCCACGCTTTCTGTTGAGTGGTTGAAGCAATCACTACAATACTGAGGATCTGTCTCTGAGATAGGTATGGCAGTATCACTGTTCACTTATACTGTACCTTGTATTGCCTGGAGCCTACTTCTCCCCTTCATTTTAAATAAGCAGTATAGATAATATGCAGAACATAATTAGTTCTGGTTTATACCTTGTGGTGTAAAGATGCATTTCTTTTGTAAGTATGAAAGGCAAAATAAAATGCCTAAATGTGACCACATTAACAGTCTACAATTTTTGTTAGAATTAATTTTTAAATTGTTTCAAATTAATTGTTTGCTAGGTTTCCAAAATCAAATATTTCAATCATATACATATTGGTTTAATTTCAGCAGTGCTGTAATCTCAGAACTCCATGCCCTTCACTGGGCAACTAAGGGAGAAATTTGGTAGACTTATAGAAATATGCATCGTTCAGGATAACCATACATTTTAAAATGCAACTAAATTTTTCCTAGGTGGATTCTGTAGACCTGCCTTGTAATAGCTGATTATCTGAGGAAGAGGGTTGGCCTTCCCTTACTCATTTTGCCTATAAATGTGCCTGAAATAATGAAAGCAAGCATGCTTGAGCAAAAGGGTAGTAATTTTTGTGGAAGCATTTTCAAGATTGGTATAATTTTAAAATAATTTTTGGAAACTGACTCAGGAACTTATTTAACAGCAACAGCATAGACTTGAGAAAGTATAACTATAGTTTTACACTAAGAAAACAATATCATGTGCTGTAAAAGAGGAGATAATTTTCTGTTGTGTATCATTTAAAAATATTTAAGTTCAATATTACTGTAATACACTCTTCAGGATAAATTATAAGCAGGTTTGTCTTAGAAAACTGAAAATAAGCTCTCTAGCAGTGTGAATAAACGTTTCTGCAGCATTTAGAACATTAAGGTGGAATTGAAAGTGATTCCTCCAGGACCCTAAGGCTAGTGGTATGTATTACTTGAATATAAAAATAATTATAAACTGCTACAGATTTTTTTCATAACTCAGGGATACCTGAATTTTCACTTTGCAGTACAGTACATAGAAATTCCCAACTATTTGATAAGAGTATAATTGGTAAGTTCAACTTGAATCCTAGTCAAAACCATGAATATTTCTAGACAAGACTCCTACATGAACTTAATTTCTAATACATAGTACTGAATCTCTCCTCCTGGTGGAGAAAACCATAAGGAAATAACATGGTTCTGCCTTCCAGGTATTAAAGCTTATAATGCATCACTCAGGCATGTGCACAGATACATACCCTGGAGTCTAGATGACAGTAGACAATTTGTGCCACAATACGGATTATTTCTCTAGTTGAAGCTCAAGCAGAATCAACAATGCAGAGAGGATTTTCCTACTTGTTTCTTATTTGTACACACATTGAAACTGATCACTGCAGTTTTGTGTGGAGAAAGACATTCTCTGGAAAACAGAAATGGGATAGTCCTCAACATACGACAATACCATTCCTCTCCTCTGTGGAATTACTCCTGCACTGCCATAGGCAAAAGCCAGCTATTTTTTACTGCTCTTATTCCATGGATATCGCGAACACGCTGATTTTGTTCCTTATGATCATAAATCACCAGTTTTAAATACACATACCTTATCTATTAATGCAGTAAGAAGGCCATTTTAGTCTCAGTAGTGGGGCATTGTAAGACATTCTCGGAGCAGAAAAGGGAAATTCTCCACATAGAGGAACCCTCAAGTATTACTATATTAAAAACTGAGCATTTGCTTATATTCTGTTTCGTAGCATATGCTGCATATTGATTAATCCAGCTCTTGGGTTTTTTTGCTAGGAAAAACTATGCTTGCTTTTGAAGAATTTACTAATCTTTGTATTTAAATTGGTAGATTACTATAGGTTTTCAGGCTTGATTGTTCATCACTATGTTACTCAATTATACAATCTCTCTCTCTCCAGACTGCCACCACAACTGCTCCTCCCCAACAGACAGCTACCCCTGCTGAGTCCCTCCAAGTGGACCTCCTGCCTGTTTTGGCTGCAGCACAGGAAACAGCAGCAGCTGCTGCTGTGGTTGCTGCTGCCACTGCTTCTGCACCAGCTGCTTCCACAGTAGATACAGCTGCCTTGAAACAGCAGCAACCTTCTGCCTCTGAAGGTGGGAGTGGGCAGGTAGTACCACCCACTCAAACCACACAAGCCCCTACCCCACAGGCAGCTCCTGCCACCCCACAGGCAGCTGAGGCCCAGAAGAAACAGAAGAGTAAAGGGCCCTACATCTGCTCCCTATGTGCTAAAGAATTCAAGAATGGCTACAACCTGCGGCGCCATGAAGCTATACATACAGGAGCAAAAGCTTCTCGTGCTGGACCCACAACCATGAAGATGCCCACTATGGTCCCCCTCAGCTTGCTTAGTGTCTCTGGCATCGGTGGTACAGCCCCAGCAACACCTGCCCCTGCTGAGGGTGCTGGAAACACAGCAGGGTCAGGTGCAGGCCTAGTGACCACTACAGCATCAGGCAAACGTATCCGGAAGAATCATGCTTGTGAGATGTGTGGGAAAGCCTTCCGGGATGTCTACCATCTCAATCGGCATAAGTTGTCACATTCAGATGAGAAGCCCTACCAGTGTCCTGTCTGTCAGCAGCGGTTCAAGCGGAAGGACCGCATGAGCTATCATGTCCGTTCACATGATGGTGCTGTGCACAAGCCGTACATCTGCAGCCACTGTGGGAAGAGTTTCTCTCGGTATGAGGGAGTTGAGGGTTCAGGGAGGATGCAGTTCACATGGGAATTGTTGAAGGGCTTTACCTGAGGAGTTTGATGTTTGAGAAAAATATTTCCCCTTTTTGGTAACGACTAAGATACACATACAACATACCAAACTAGTTTGAGTTAGGAAAGCATAATAATATAAGGCTACAAGTTACCAAATCATATTTAGGGAAGTCTGTGGGCCAGATCAAGCCCTCCTCCTTTTGTAAATTCCCCAGATCTCTCTCAATTACTTTGACATAACGTTCTAAGGGACATTGGTAGACCTTAGTTCTATAGAAGGTCTCCATAATAGTCAAATCCTTAGGAAATATGCCCTCTCCTTTCATCATCAATCTTAGCAACAACTTCCTCATTTCTTCTGCATAGATTCCAGCTGAGAGAAAAAAAGTGAGAACAGGTGAAAGCACATATTTCTCCTTGATGTGACTACCAAGTGACAGTGTATAACCCCAACTTGAATGCTTCCCATTCTTGCCATAGTTCTGTTGGATCCTGATGTCAAAGAATCTATGAGGCAGTTTTCTGATTATTATGTGCACCAGATACCAAAGGTGAATTGAGATATCTTGGCAGACTTAAGAATTAAGTTTGGAACCTCAGAAAACATAAAAGCGGATCTAGTGAATTAAAAAAAAACCATTGGGAAAAACAATTTAAACTCATTCTAATGCACACTCATTTTCATATTGCCTGTGAAATTACCTCAGCATTCATACAGTTCGAAGCCTTAGTCTTTCTAAAAAGATGCCCTTTTTAGTAGGTGAGATTTTCTAAGTTTTAGCATTTTTCCATATAAAGAAGTAGCCTATACTAAGACAAAACCATGTGAAGGAGAAGAACAATTTAAAACTTGTCATTGCTAGCATACTACATTTGGGAAATGTTTGTTTTTAACTTTGACTTGCATGTTAAAACATGGAATGCCTTACATTTAGCCCGAAATGATACAGTCTGAGAAGATCCCAAGCTGTGTGATTTTTACATATTAGAAAATATTCTTGAATCAAGCAGCAAACAATAAGGTCAGCTTGTGGGGAAAGGAAATACCACATTTTCAATACTAAAACCTTGCACGAGTATCAAGTCAAATATTGTGGTACTGTATTGGCAACCAGCTTATAAATATTTGTCGGTGTACTGCAGTAAAAAGTTTTGATTACTGCAAAATACTTTTGACACTCCAGGATATTTCAACAAATATCTGCACAGAAGAAATAAAGAGAACCATAAGAGAACAATCAAGAGTTTGGAATACCTTGGACTAAAATACTGTAACTGCTTAATTTAGGAAATGGATTGTAAGAGAAAGAAATCAAGTAACACTGGCATGAGCAGAAGTGGGAAATAAATCTGAAATAGTAGCTAGCCTTAGACTCACAGTACACAACTTCCTTCAGTTCAAAGGTTGTACTGCAAAAGCAGGGAAGACCAGGATTCATAACGGACCCAAGCAGGGAAGGGGAAATTTAAGAGGTTTAAGATTTTGCCCCTAAAATGTTTGGTGGTTAAAATTACTCCAAGACACACCAAAGAAATCAGGTTTTGGTCCTGTGTAATCTGGAGGCCACAAAACAGGTGTGGATGAGATGCATATGGCTCATGAACTGCACTTTTTCCATACTTGCCCTTAAGGCAAGTTCCAAAGGATAAGGATTTGTATTTTGCTTTAGAAATGCAGAAATCTATGTGTTTAATTAAAATATACCCATGCAGGAAAAATTATTCCAACTAATATAATCTTAGCAAGTAAAGCTACAGTTAAGTTTTTACTTGCACACTAGTATGGATATTAAATTTCTGGCTGTTTCAGGAAGAAGACAATTTTGAATAAAAGTCACACCTTGTTACGTGGGAGGCAAGGGAAACATGGGATAATAGCAATCAAAAGGGTTGCCTGTGGTCAAGAATCTCTCCCTTGGTTTCTGAATTTTTATTAGCACTGCCCTCCCCCCCCCTCCCCCACAAACTATGGGGGCTGTATGCTTGCTTTTTAAATATAAGACATTTTAATTTTTTCAGTATATTTGTGTTCCGCAAACGCCAAGCAGTCATAATTTTGAATGCCAAATAAATTAATTGCTGAGTTGGCCAATTATTACATTTTACTTTGAAAGTCCCTAGGGAAAGCTCCTTATAAAATGAGAACAATTGAGATACCTGTAGTTTGTTTTATAAAAAGAATTCAGTTCTTTTGGATTCAAAAATATAAGAGCTTGTCACTGTTTTCAAACTTCTAATTTACAACAACTTCTAATTAAAAATCTTTATTAAAAATGCAGTCCGATGCCTTTGGTACTTGCAGGTTTAGAATGGTTTGTTAAATCAGTTACAGGTAGTCCTCGTTTAGCGACTACAATTGGGTCTGGCAACTAGGTCATTAAGAGAAGCAGTCACTAAGTGAAACTGACTGTGCTTATGAACTTACTTCAGTTTTCCTTTGCTTTACAGACCTGCCAAGGTCGTAAATGCGAGGACTGGTCATAAAATTACTTTTATCACCGTCATAACTGCAAATGGTTGTTAAATGAGGCAGTCATTAAACGAGAACCACCTGTATTCAAAATATGAGTCTAGTCTGAAGCAAAAGGAATTGCATAAGACATAGAGGACCTACCACTGTCTGCAGTGAATCTCTTCTGTATGTTTTTACTTAATACTTACAGTAGACACCATTTGAATCTATTTACAAATTGTTCCCATCACTGAATGCTAGAAACATATCATGGAAACAGTCAAAATTACAGAAATTAGTTCAAGGTAAACTAGGTGTATTTAATCATCCTCATTTTTTAATAGTAAATTTTCTGACACATGGAAACTATAATGTTCCTCAGTTCCAGGATTACAGTTTCCAGACTTTCCTTGCTCTATATGGGTTCTCCATAAGTCCAAGAGGTTTATTCTGCTCTGTGTTCTCATTGAGACTTGTTTAGTATCCACCTGCAACACATCTATTACTGATTAATCGGTCATTTAGCGGATTGATTCCTTATGAACTGTTTGGCACGTAATCATCTAAATTCTCATTAGTTAATTCTTTAAATTGCCAGACATTTATTCTGCACTAGTAGTAGCATGAAGTATTGTGCATATGAGAGAGTTGTGTGCTTAACGTCTTAAAGATATTCAAAAGAGCTTTCTCCAGAGTGGAACTAAAGTTCTGAAGGCTATTCCTATTGAATATCTGCTGCTTTGGCAGCTATTAAGTGTACATGATCCTTCCCAGTAAAAAAAAAGTGTATACTCCTAGTTCTAGAAAGATTTACCACACTGTTATTCCAGACTTCCTTCAAATACAAAATGTCAGATTCCTCCACACAGTTTTGTTTTGGTGGATAAGTAAAATCAGCCCAACCCCATTTAGAGAATGTATAAGTGAATCACACTTCATTTTACTTATTCTCTTTCCTCCCACAGGCCGGACCATTTGAACAGCCATGTACGACAAGTCCACTCAACAGAGAGACCCTTCAAATGTGAGGTATTTTTTCCCATTGATAACATTGCTGTATTGATTTGTGCTTAAGGGTTCATGGCAGCCTTCCTGATTCAAGAGGGAACAAAATTGAGATAACCTGTACAATAAGGAACCTTATGCACATTTTAGTCTTTAGCTGTTACATGCCTTAGGTGATGGATACAACATTCATTCATATGATTCCTTTGCTCCTATTTTTGCAGACTTGTGAAGCAGCTTTTGCCACTAAGGATCGACTACGTGCTCACACAGTCCGTCATGAGGAAAAGGTGCCATGTCATGTGTGTGGAAAGATGCTGAGTGCTGCCTATATAACGGACCACATGAAAGTACACAGCCAAGGGCCGAATCATGTATGTGAACTGTGCAACAAAGGTAAGAGGACAGGGCTCAGATGGAATAACATTTGAATGTAAAAATAGATACAAATATTAGTCTTGCTTTTGAAGTATGCTAGCAGGCCCTGTGTGCAAATCTGTGCAAGTTTTCTTAGAATTAAGTTCCATTCAGTTTCATTGGAACTTAATCCCAGGTAAATTAATTTAGTTTCTCAAGTTTTTCTCTTACAATCTTTCCCTGAGGAACATCTCAGTCATAAATCTCTCATTCTTGGCTAATCTGTTTGAAGGTAAATTTGAGTCAAACTTAGTTTCTATGTAGTAACCCCCCCCCCTTTAATCTCTGTTCTGGATATTACTCTTTTTATTTTTTGTGCCTTCAAGTCAGTGTTAACTTCTGGCTACTGCCTGAACAAGTCACTGCGGTTAGTGGCTTGTCATTGCCTTCTTCCTAGGGCTGAGGTAGAATGACTGGCCAAAGGTCACCCAGCAGCTTCATGCCTAACGTGAGACTAGAACTCACAGTCTCCCAGTTTCTAGCCTGTCTGGATATCGCTAATTTTCCATAAACTTTCAAATAAACTACGTAGTTCCCACCAACTTGAATACAGCTAAATAGCTTTGTATAGTGACTTCCTGAGGCCTTATGGAGGGAGAGAGTTCTCTTGGTAAGTCCTGTGTTGAAAAAAGCTGGATTTAAATAAAACTAAAATCTTTTAAACATGGAACGAAAATTGCTCTCCATGAGCAATTCTTCTGTAAAAATGCAGGTGAGGCCCGATATGATTGTCTATTATGTGCTTTGGAAATACAATGTGAATAACTGAAAATAAAGCTCTTTTTTTCCTTTTGGTATGCAAGTGTTAATCAGGCTGCCCATTTTATCTTTTGATTACAGTAAACAAACTGCTTGGCAGTGCAAGTGGTTCCTAATATTTTTTTTTCTCCCATTTACATGTCAAACATTTCCTTAGTTTTTATTTTTTATTATTTTATTTTATTTTATTTATTTTATTTTATTTTATTTATTTATTTATTATTTTATTTTTTTATTTTATTTTATTTTATTTTATTTTATTATTTTATTTTATTTATTTATTTTTTTTATTTTATTTTAATTTTATTTATTTTATTTTATTTTATTTTATTATTTTATTTTATTATTTTATTATTTTATAACAAATTTATATGGCCGCCCAACTCACACACAGTGACTTTGGGCAGCTTACAAAATTAAAATCCACAATACACGAAACCCATCAACCCCCCCACCCCCCACAGTGGCTACTAACACAATCAAATCAGCCACTAGATTGACTCCGTCTCAACCTGGGGTCCCCAGGCCTGCTGACAGAATCACGTCTTCAGGGCCTTTTGGAAAAGCATCAAGATGGGGGCCAATCTTATCTCTGGGGGAATGATATTCCATAGGGAGGGAGCCTCCATGGAGAAGGCCCTTTTTCGTGGTCCCATTAGATGTACTTCCCTCATAGATGGGACCCACAACATGCCCTGCCTCCCCGCTCTGGTGGGCTGGGTAGATGTAACTGGGGAAAGGCGGTCCTGCAAATAACCTGGCCCCAAGCCATGTAGGGCTTTAAAGGTGATAACCAGCACCTTGAATTGGACCCGGAAGCAAATCGGCAACCAATGCAGGTCCCACAAAAGAGGTGACACATGCGCAAATCTAACTTGTGCAAAACTATGAGGGCTGCTGTGACTTACAGTATGCAGTAAAAGTGAAAGATTATGGTTATGTTTTGTATGGATATAATCCAATTAATTGATAGAAATGTACAAGAAATAATTTTAAGAATGATTAAGAGGGGATCCCTAATGTCTGCAGTGGGTGTGTCTGTTCCAACCTTATCCATCTGATATGTCAGTATCCCACGTAATCTTGATAGAAAATGCAATAGCCTTAATACATTAATCAAAAATTTTGGATGATGTGCACGTAGCTAAAATCAGTAAAAATGTACAGTAGAATTTTTTTAAGTTTAACTGTGCTTTTAATGTATCTCCTGGATTACATTTTTGGTTAATGTACGTTATCCATATATTAACAATATTATATATGCACATATATCTGGAATCTTGGAAATATAAAGTATTATTTTATATTTGTAAGAACTGTTTTTGGTTCAATTTTGGCTCTGAAGTTTACAGTGAATTAAATAATAGAAATACCATGTTTTAAATCTCTTCTGGGGGATGGGGGATTCCATTGACTTTCTCTTATCAAAATGTCTCTTGTAGGTTCTGATGTTTTTATGTTAAGAAGCTTAGGTTATTTGTACTATACTGATTTCCTTAGTACCAAGATGCAGCTGCCCCTAGGGTGGGATGTGCTGTTTGTACAGAGATAGCTTGCTTGGTGGCAAGAAACAGCTGTCTTTGGAATGGAGAAGCTGTCTCTGAAATTAGGGAAGCTTGTTGCAATAGATCCTTCACTAGATTTCAAGACACAGCCGCCTCTAGGATGAAGCACAGCCAAGCGTTGCAGGACACTGGGTGAACTCTTTCACTAGGCCGGACACTGACCTGGCTGGTTTTTGTCCTTCTCCCCCTCCCGTAGGGTTCACCACAGCGGCCTACCTCAGGGTCCACGCGGTCAAGGACCATGGACTAGCCGCCCCGCGGCTGGAGCGTTTCCTTTGCAAGCTGTGTGGCGTGCACTGCAAGACCCCAGCTCAGCTCAACGGGCACCTGCAGACACACGCAGGAGAAGGGGCCGCGGCCACTGAGGGCCAACCGCTGCGGTGAAACACTGGCCGGGCCACCAGGCAAGAGCCACTTCCTTCTGTCCTGGGAAGGGGGAGGGGAGGCCCATCTGTCCCCTAGGGTATTCCTGCCTCCTTATGTCTTCAGTGAGAGAAGGGAGAATCCCAGCTCCCTGGGGCAGCTGCATCCTAACTTAGCATTTCTTTGCCAGTTTAAAGTGCTGCATATAGCAGTATCTGACTAGTGTGATTTGACTGATCTTCCTGCAGGTTCATCTTAAAAGGATAGAACCAGGATTTGAGCTTTAATTTTTAAAAAGACATACACAATCCATTGAATGTTGTGTTTATCTGAATATTTTTCTAAGGGATTTTGGTGTTTTTTTAATGTTAAAAGAAACAGGGTTGGGGTTATCAATAAATACCTTTATGTTATCAGCTTATACAAATCCATTGGTAAGTGTTTTGGCTTCTTTTTGCCTTTACAGATGGTTGCTTGCATCATGCATCCTGGACAGATCCATTTTATTGTATTGCACTGTACACTTTCATAATCCAGGCATTTAAGTGATAAACCCAGTTTCTGTGTTGTCTTCATGAGGAGGCTTAACAGTTAGTGCCAACCTGACCTTATTTAATAACTATAAACAGACTTAAAATACTTAATCTGTTCAGCTTTTAGAGAGGAGAAATTTTGCCAGGCTCTGGATAAATAGGGCATTTTGGAGAAGGGACAGCTGCATCTCTTCCTTACCTCATTAAACCAGATGATTAAACCAGAACTAGTTTAAGGTGGTAAGAGGATGTAGGAAGCAAGCTGAAAGCTTGTGCTAATAATAAGAGTTTTGCAAATGAACATTCTGACTTTCTGCTTCTCTTTCTCCACAGGTACGGGTGAGGTCTGCCCCCTCGCTGCAGCCGTCTCGGCTCCACCTCCTGCTGCCGTCACGGTGCTGCCCATGGAGGGAGCTTCGGTTGTGAGCCAAGCCCTCCCCACACAGCCCTGGTGATTTCTGGGAGTGGGGAGACAGAAGCCAACCCTCCCAGTCCCGTCCCTCTCCCTCACTGGCAGCTGGAGCCTTCAAGCCCAGATGGATATTCAGTGGCCATATATGGGTTTCTAATGTAATGGCAGTTTCATTCATTCTCTCCCCCTGCCTGTGCTCATAAAGTAGTGGAGCTGGGAAAGCATCTGCTCAGCCAATGAGGCAGCTCTCGTTCAGAGGGCCATGAAAGGACTTTGTGCATTTTGAGAGCACCCTCATTTTATTGACTCCCTCCCTCTATTACTATTAACTTGTGGCCCTCAGAACAGTCCTGGAAATACACTCATTTCTGTAGTCCATGCTCTAAGCCAAATAGCGATAATCTTTATCACAATAGATCTCTTGCTTATTCCAGCAGTGCCCCCTATTGCCCCCAAATCAACTACACAAAAGGAGTGAGACAATGAGACAGAATGACTTAGTAAGCTCAGCCCACAGACCAAGGGGGATTGAAGCCTGGAATAGTTGTGGGACATAGTATAAGCAACACTGCAGGAGAGGGAGTGCAGAGTTAGGAATAATGGGTCGTTGGTTGAGGGGTTGACAAAACTTGGGGAGCCTACAGAGAAGTTAGAAGGGGGTGCAGGTTAGGATTTAGGGGCATCGTGAGTGCCTGGTGCTCATGGCTGGGGTTGCGGGGGCTGCAGTGAGATGAGATGGAGAAGGGCTGTATTTCTCCATGGCTTCAGTGTGGAGTGTTCTCCATTTCCATGCTGAGAATCTGCTCTGAATTCCCCTCCTTGCCCTAGCGCCTCATTCTTCCATGGTGTCTGTTTAATGCTCCATTTCCTCAGCTTCTCTTGTGATTCGTGTTCCAAGCGCATCAGCCCTTCGCACCAAGCATTGATGCCCCACCTGCTGAACACCTCCCTTGTTGCATGCAACCCCCACAGTTTGGGGTTAGAGTCTCCCGCTTTTTTGTATTATATATATTAAAAAGAAATCCCCTGACATTTAAAATAACCCTCCTTTGTGTTTTTTGTTTTTTGTTTGTTTTTGTTAACACAAATGTAATGAAGCTGTGTCCATCTATATCCGCTCTCCCTGTTCCTTCTCTCGTTAGCCCCTCCCCCCTATCCTTTCCTCTTCTGTGCACCCTTTCTGGATCTGTGTCTCAGCAGCAAAAGATTTTAGTAAAACAATTGAAGGGAAAAATCCACACTTGTGTCTATTTATTGTCAGATTATTTCTGTATCACTTTGAGTGTGAAAAAAAAGTATTTCTGGCTTCTCTTGCACCTCCTTTTATCATATTATCTTGGGACCTTTCTTATCTATTTAAAACATGTAATGGATTTAACATCAGGTTGTATATCTCCATTCTAAGTGAGTTTCCCAAACCGCTTCCTTGTTTCTTCCAATTACCCGTGGGAATGCTTTCTGGGTCATGGCTTAGTGAGTCTTTAGCCTTTATAGGAGAAGGAGCAAAATCTGAATATTTTGGAGCCAGTAATCATGATGTGATGCAGTTGCTGTGTCCTGGCAAGACATTAAATGCTGCACTGGAGCTGTGCTGTGGTTAGAGTTAATTTGTGGGCTCTTTTCGTCCTCCCTCCTGCAGCAGCCTGGGCAGCTTATAAATAATTGATGAAGAACTAGAAGCGAGAGATTTTATATAATTTTCTCCTGAGGAAGCAGGATTCCCCGAAAACATTTTCTGCATCAAACTCCTACATCAGCTTGCTGAGCTCATTTGGATCCAAAGCATAATTAGTCTGTTTTCTCCCACCTTCCCTACGGTGTCTCAGTTCCGCACCCTTGATGGGGCTTTAATCATCTTTCAATCCCTTCTAATATGGCCAGGTTTTGTTTTGCACATTTAGTCCCTGGGCAGTCCTAGAGGAAATGGTGGCAGTTGTGCTGGGACTCTTTAGTTCTTTGATACTCGCTGCACTTGTGGCTTGCCAGTGTGAAGTTTTTATCATTGGCAAGGAAGGACAGGTGGAAAGAAATAAGAGAATATATGGGACTTTCCAGCACCAGCACCATCTCTGCTAATCTCTTGCCCCTGCCAGATCAGCTGATTCTTCATAAAACTCAAACCACAACTACTCCCCCCACAGCTTGCATTGAAGAAGCAGGGTCGATGAGACCATTTGACGCGCACCAGTGCAAAGGGAGGGGAAGGGGCGTCCTTGCAGACAAAGCTGCCGAGTGAGCAAGTAAGAGGAGTGGGTGTGTGGGGGAGGGAGGGAAGGGGGGCGGAGGCTGCGTTTTTCCATCTACAGAATTCCTCTTGTTCATGGAAGGGGAGAAAGGAGGGTTACAGCAGAAAGAGGGAGGGGTGTGATGTGTAAGTAAGGGGGGCATCAGTCCAGTTCTCTGCCCACCCTACCCCAACACCTTCTGCCAACTGGACATAGCCAGAAGCGCAGGTAGGAGAACGGGAGACCTTGCTGGGGTCCGGTCTTTCCCCCCCACCCCAAATCTCTCTCAGCCTAACAGGAGATCGGTTGCTGCGGCAAGAGGGCGGGGGAGACCAAAAAGACCGAAGTGAGCTGGGTGTGGGTGAGAGAGGAGTCGCGCGCGGTGGTGCGGCGCTCCGTGGTAGATGGAGGGGTGTCCTGACTCCTGGGGGCCTCTGGCTGTGGGAACGTGTCGGGATGTGAAGTGAGGGCGGGGGCAGTCAGGAATGCTGGGTGGGCGTGGATCCCATCCTTGGCTGAGGCTACCTCTGGAGACCGGGAAGACTGAGCAGCAGGTAAAAGGGCGGGGGGGGGGAGTGCGTGGGAGGAAGGAGCTGAAAGAGGAAAGTGGCGGGGTGGTGGATGCGAGGAGACATTGGCGACGAGAGTATATTCCGCTGCATGTCTGTGCGCGCGCCTCCAGCCCGGCGAAATGGCTGGAGGGGCAGCCAGGGGCTGGCCCTCTTTGCCCCAAAATGGGTGTGAACTGGGGATGCGGGAAGAGGGTGTGCGAGGGAAGTTGAAAACAAATGGAGGGAGGGCTTGGGAATGAGGGCTTTTGACGGAGTTGTGGGTCTTCCAGAGAACCCTACCCTACCTTGCAAAGGGAGAACGCGAAGGCGGGGACACCGAGTAAGGCGAGGACTTAATCGCATGTGTAGAGCAGAGAGGCAAAGGGTGGCGTCGGGGGTTTCTGAAGGCAGGGAAGTGGGGAGGACGGCGAACGGCCTATAGACTGGGGGAGGGAGCGAGTAGCCATGAGGTAGATCTGGAAGGGGGGAAGACTGAGGCGGCGGTTGGCGGCGGAAAGTAAGCGAGGCTCTTAAGGAGCTGTCCATGGTAGCAGCCAGAGCCGGAGAAGAACCGCGTGAAAGCAAAGGGTTTGTGGAAGTGAGTTCACCCCCAAGAGCAGAAGGGAGGGGAGAAGGGGAACGGCCAGTTCAAGAGGTTTTGGTTCTTGGATGGAGCTGAGTGATCTGAGATATGTACTATGCCCAGGCAATGGTTATGGGGCTGGCTGGGAGAGAAGATAGAGGTCAAGACAGGCAGAGGAAAGAGGAAACAGACGCGGCTATGGAAAGGCATCCATACAGAGAAGGGAATCAAAAAGACCCATTCAGTGTGGGATTTAGACAGGAAGGGCTTGAGCCACTGGAGGGGTAGAGAAGAAGGAACCTCTCTTAGGATGGAAAACATGCACAGAGGTTGGACTCACACAAGCCCCAATCAACCCAGCCAAAAGGAATAATGGGAGTGGAGGAGAATCTACTGAGGATCACAAGTCCCCACCTTTGTGTCAGGTGGTTTCTCTAATAAGGAGAAGCTGTTCCAGTATAGAATCAAGTGCTTTTTCTGTGATAAGTGACTTTGGCACCTGTTCCCCATCTGCAGAGGATAAAAATATTCTGGCTTTAGAAAATTTGCATAACGTAATAATCAGACATTTCCCATTCCTTTTGTAAGAGGGACCTGTTGAAACCTCATCAGCTTTTAAACCCTTCTGTGAAGTAATGTGGCTTTATTGTTAGGAATCTCTTTGCAAGCATGAGTTATAGTTGCCTCGGAGGATTAAACAAGTGAGTGCAAAATACACAGAACTGCCTCAGATTAAAGGAGAGCAAGAAGATTGAAGGCACCAAGTGCTGGGTCTGGGCATGGCTTTTATCCTCTAGTTTGTGGGAAACAATAACAACACTGCATCAAGATGTGATGTAATGGCATCAGGGGTTTAAAAGAGCAAGAGGATTAGAGTTGGGACCATTGCATCTGCCAGTGACATCAGCAGGGTGAGCACTCAACAGACAGGAAGCCAGGCCAGGCCATCAATATGAGACAAACTGTAGGTTGCCTGGAAGAGCAACCGGCTGCAAATGTTGGTGATGACAGACATAAACTGGTCAGATATAATTGGAGAAGTCAGACAAAGACGGGAGCATTGGCAAGGATTTTTTGTGGGGATTACTCTTTTGCCGTTTGATGAGCAGTCAAAATGTTTAGTGGAACAAGCCAGGTGTTTATTTTATATGAGCATGCTTAACTAAATAATGAAAAGCGACAGTTGTACCACCATGCCATGTGTTACTCTTCTTGTCAGTGTGCCAGCTAATTAATACAAAATAAATAACGGGTTAGCAGTTGCTTGTGTGTGTGGGTGACCCTGCTTGTAAGACAATCAGTACATCAGTATGCCTTGTTATGCACAGAGGTTTCTCCCTGTCTGAGGGTTTGAATGAATTTGGAGAATTGTGTCGATTAGAGAATCAGTCAAGGCATTCATGTGCCAGCATCACAAAGTTGGCGTTTGTATGTTAATTATATAGTGTGTCAGGAAAAAGCTGGAGTATGGCAGCTGGAGACGTACACTGTATCATTGATTGTTGTAGCAATAGTGGGTTTTTTTTTTTGGCTTCCCTGGCATTTACAAAGGGGTGTGTGCATGTGTAATGAGATAAATTATAAAGCACCAAGTTGTAAGTATAGGAGCACCAATACATCCTTGCATCTGGTATCTTCGACAAGATTGTCTGTAGCTTGAATCATGTCAACTGGATTTCTATTTTCTCAGTGGAAACGTTTCGCTCCTTATTCAAGGAGAAATCCAGTTGACATGATTCAAGCTACAGACAATTCCACCTGGATGACTGAGAACCTTCATAGACTTCGACAAGATTGTTTTTCTAATGTTGAATTCATACAGTGTGATCCTCTATGAATGTGAACTCAGAAGTAAGCCTCACTGAGTTCAATAGGATTTATTTCCAGGTAGGTGTGTATACAGCACTTTCCCCTTCTTGGCATCCTCTAGGTGTGTTCGGGCTGCAACATTCAGAATTCCCAGGCAGAATTCTTTCAGTATGGGGATGGATTGAACAGGGACTGTTGAAACCATACCACATTAGCTTAAAGTCATCCTTTTGGTTCACATGCTGCATTAAGCCAGAGCATGTTTTATTTGGTATTTTGTTAATGGATAATTGGGGTTTGCAAGCCATGACTTATGACTTAGCGGGTTGTGCAAACCTAGGCAATTTATTTAATAAGCCATGGTTAACCAAACCTAGCTAAGTACAGTATATAAACTAGGTTCTGAGTTTAAGATGACTTAAAGACAGTGTTTCTCAACCTTGGCAAGTTTAAGAGGGGTGGACTTCAACTCCCAGAATTCCCCTGCCAGTATGGCTGGTGGGGGAATTCTGGGAGTTGAAGTCCACCCCTCTTAAACTTGCCAAGGTTGAGAAACACTGCTTAAAGATGACTTCAAGAGCTGCCTGAAACAGCCTCACCCCTGTGCCCCCTCCACAATTCATTATTAACTTGCAGTTCATGTATTCTGTACTGGATCAGTACCTGCTTATTTGCTGCCCATCTCATGCCCAGCTGTGGTTCTGTAACATGGTACTTTCTCTCTCCCCTCTCTGTTCTTATCAGATGTAAACTGCCCTTGTTATAATTCCTGATTATCTGAATCACTCTGTTACACTGCCTATTATGGACTTTGTAGGAGGAGTTGTGGCAAAAAATCTGGAACCTGGTAGCACCTTTTCCGTCTAACAAATTGTATTAAAAGGCATAAGCTTTCATATGAAGCTTATGCCTTTTAATACAATTTGTTAGTCGGAAAAGGTGCTACCAGGTTCCAGATTTTTTGCATTCTTGGTCGTTTGACTCAACGACTTCGTCTCTTCTGAATTAATACAGTCTACAACAGATATACAAGGCAGTAACTATACAGTACTGGAGCTAGGTAGATCTGGACAGGGATGGCTAAATCCATCCATTTTGATTCCTATTTGCTTCTCATTTTCCATCACTTGTTTATTTGTGTCCCATTTCCACACCACCTTGAGATTAGAAAAACTTGGGGGCGGGAGTTGTTTAGGAGGTTTATATATTTTCTTTTTCTTTTAATACAAGGGGAGGGAGCGATTGTATTTAGTGATTTTTATAATGTGCTAATGGAATGATTTATAGAAATAATGTGATTTTGGTTTAAAATAGAGTAAGGGATTAATTGTGGGAAATGGTCGTATATTTTTTATCTTTAAAGTCGGAAGTCACCTCTTTATGTAATCTTTAAAAAAGTTTCCTTATGTTTCTACACCTTTTTAGTTTTCTTTTCTTTTTGTAGTTTTCTTTGCTTTTTTGTAGTTTTTATTTTTGATCTAAACTTAATAAAATTCTTATTTAAAAGAAGAGATTAGAAAAACTTGAAGAGGCATAGTCTTTTTTTCTAATGTGCACTTTTTTGAACATGATTTTGCCTTAGGGATATTTTTTCAAGGAATTTTTCTCTATAATATATATTTTCTTTATCATTTTCATCAATATCATTTTATGAACTCTTTCCTTTTATTTATACATTTTGACATGCATCTTGAAAACTGAACAATGGCACATTTTTATGAACAACTGAGTTTTGCTTTGCATTTTGGTTTGAAAATAAATTTGCATTGAAAGGTGAACTAATTTCTCATTTATCCCTTAGAGTGAGTCTGGTTAGAGGCTGAATGAATATTAGCTTGAATTACTGAAGGAAGGCACAATTTATGTGCAATTAATAATATGTACTGTTGTACTTCCACATATTCATCTGAGTCATAACTCCTAATCTTTTTTTTTAAAGAATTTTATTAAGTTTCAAATAGAGATAAAAGCTACAGAAAAACAAAAAACGACAAAGAAAAAAAGAGAACTAAAAAAAGTGTGGAAACACAAGATATTTTTTTTAAAGTTACAAAAAGAGGTGACTTCCGACTTTTAACAGCAAGGATATACAACAAATCCATAATCAACCGCTTACTCAAAATTAGACCAAGATCACATTATTTCTATAAATGATATCATTGGCACATTATAAAAATCACTAAATATAGTTGCTTCCTCCCCTTATATTAAAAGAAAAAAGAATATATTTATATATATATAGTATTTATAAATACTCTGTGTGTGTGTATGGATGGATGGATGTATATATGTGTGTGTGTGTGTGTATATATATCCTAATCAACTTCCCCCCCAAAGATAACATTTATTTAATTATTTCCTTCCTACTACTATTCTATGCATTCCTGTCTACTATAATAAAGATCAAACTAAAAAACCTATATATTGTCTACCATTATACTTGATAATACAGCAATTTTAATAAACTTAATCATGTCAAACCAAAAACCAGACATTATTTTTTTATACCTTAATAATCTTAATCCAAATCGTTAAAGATAAATTAAATCAGCCAAACCCTAAAAGCAATCCAGATATTCTTAAACCCTTATCCCACCTCAAAATAAACCAAAGCATTTACATATCTCCACAATACACATAAAGCTTTTTTTCTTAAAGAAATCAAACAGCCCAACTGCCCCCCTCAAAAACTCTGACTTCTCTTCAGGAAACCTCCCATACATAGTAACCCCTTCTTTTCCAAGACATTCCATCAGAAGATCAATTTCACTTATGGCTTGCAACTCGATCTCTCCCTTTAATTTCTTCAACTCAACTATCCAATCTTCCTCCAGAATCTCTGCAGAAGTCGAAGAGACATTCCTGACGTTGTTAAATTCCTCAATTTCATCCCCAACCTCCCCAACCACATGAGACATTTTAAAACTCATATTTTCCACAATATCTTGAATGCCTTGCATAAAAACTTGGTAAGATCAGAAAAAATCTGCTTGAAGTCTCGTTGGAAGTCTGAGAAAGTCTGTTTGATGTCCTCCATGTCTCACGCAGTCGATTATGGCGCCCCCTAGGAGCTTAACCAGCGAGTCAAAGATATGAAGGAATGTGTTTACTTAAGCGAGAGTGAGATTGCAGACAATTCCCCAGGGAAAGTAGAAGCAGAAAAGTGAAAGTTCAAAAAAGCCGATTCAACATGTAGGAAAACACTAATTTATTCAAATTTAGTACAAAGATAATAACAGGGAGACAATTATTTGCTCTCAATATTCCTTAATATTTGGATGGAAAACAAGCCAAAACTTTAAAAACATTTTTTTAATTAATCCCAAAAATAACAATAAGCACCAAGAGAGCCCACTTCTCCTTGCTGTAGAAAGCCTCTCTTAGGGTATATATATTTAATACAGTATATATATAAATTGGGTGATTTAGAACTGGGGTGGCTGGTCTTAGTGTCCCTTTAAGGCTACAGCGTGGCTGCCTCCCAGCAGCATCTACCAGTCGAGCATGAACGCTGTTTACGATTTCCTGGCTGCAAGCCGCCATCATGGAGGACAAATGGGGTGATTCCGAGCGTTTTCCTTTCCTGGTAAAACGCTCGGCTTCAGGAAAAGCCTGCCTGAGCCCAAAAAAACTGCCACATTGTCAGTTCTGCCTGCGGAGCCCGCGATCACAGCTGTTCATCCCGCCATGTCCCCACCGGAAGTCCCATAGCTCCTAATCTTGAATTACAATTCACTATTTTATGTATGATAAGAGTCAGTTTTGGTGTTATAAGCTGAATGTCTGGCATTTCTTATGGGGAATACCCCAACAGACTTCGATATGCTAAACAATTATATCTTGTTTATATTTCTTTATTTAACAATAGCTGCCTAAAAGTGTTTGTAAAACTGCATAGTGTTTTACCATTTTAAAAACCAAATGTATTTGCCAATAATGACATAACAGGTAGATTTTAAAGATAGAAAATTGGCAATAATGTATCAGGAGTAGGGCTAACAAGAGTGACGAAGGCATAATGACGATCCCTTTCCACAAAGTCTTAACTCGCTTTTGAAAAGACATTTGGGAAGAAGCGAGTTGTGCTCTCTAAAGAGTTTCTGGTAAATCTAACCTTCCAATGAAAAGCATTTACTTCTACTGGAAGTGAATCAAACCACTTTGTAGGATCTGAGGAGCCCAGCTGGGGTGGAGGAGAAATCCTTTTCTGGTAGAAGGAATTGTTTCCAGAGACAGTTTGAACTCTAGCAATTAGGGAGTTAAAAGTATTGAACTGAGCTGAGAACTAATCAGCAATTTCTGCAGACTTCTCAAATGGATGATGGGTGAGACCATTAAATCGCTTCCATTAGCCTGCCACGCTCTACCCTGGATGAAGTTCCTGAACTGCCTTGAGCAGCGGCTTCATAAAAAGTGCATTACCACAGTCGAATCTGGAAGGCACCAACGCACGAATCACAGTGGTCTGCAGTTGGCAGACGAGCAGAAGCCAGACTTGCTCACCCTGAGCGAGGTGAGCCATAATGCAAGGCCAGCTCATGTGTGAGAGTTTTAGAAACACATTTTAAGAAACAAATTGCATATCGAATGTGCCCCTGAGAAGGACACGCATGGATGCGTCAGACCTGTTTTTAAATACGTATCAGGAATGGCCACCGAGCAGGGAGTTGGGTCTGGAGATCAGTCCCTGGCAAGTGTGAACACCTCAGCTCCCTCTTCCCAGTTTCGTGTCTGGACAGGGAAAGGGAAACAAAAGTACTGAACCGGGAAAGGCAACAGTAGGAATTTAAGGCACTTAGAATTTAACACAGCTGGGGCACCCTCCTCTCCATGCGTGCCCGTAACTTGACTGCCCACTTGACCATTTTATACCCTTAGTGCAAGAGATTCTATTAGGTCTGCACTCAAAAATGAAAATGAAGGTGGTGTGTGTGTGTGTGTGTGGATTGTGTGATTATTGATCCACAGTGAATAGCAGTGCAACCACAACCGTTCCTGTGAACTATGAATTAATAGTTCCTTCCCCAGCCTGGTGTTGCCAGAGCTCACGTTTGCTGACAATGTTAGAAGTTATAAGCCAAAATATCAGGATGTCAGTTGGGGAGGAATGCTGTGTAAGTTTTTAAAATTAAAATAATATTTTTAAAAAATCTTAGTATATTGTTTCTTAACAGTTTTCCTTTACTTTGTATATGCCTAAACATAATGTAAGGACAGAGGGTTTTATGTTTGCTTATCTTAAAATATTAATTTTGAATGCATCCAATGTTGGCATTTATATACAGGTAGTCCTCGACTTATGACCATTCATTTTGTGACCGTTCGAAGTTATGATGGCACTGAAAAAAGTGACTTACAACCAGTCCTTGCACCTACGACTGTCACAGCATCCCTGTGGTCACATGATGAAATTCAGGCACTTGGCAACCGGCATGTATTTACAACGGTTGCAGCATCCCGGGGTCACGTGATCATCATTTGCGACCTTCCCAGCTGGCTTCCAACAAGCAAAGTCAATGGAGGAAGCCATATTCACTTAACGACCACGTGATTCACTTAACAACCACGGTGACTCAATTAACGACAGGCAAAAAAGGTTATAAAATCAGTCTTAACTCACTTAATGATCGCCTCACTTAGCGACAGATATTTCAGTCCCAACTGTGGTTGTAAGTCGAATACTACCTCCACAGCTTTCCAAACTGTGTGTCGCAACACTTTAGTGTATGGCGACACAGAGTTTGGTGTGTCGCCACACAACCCGGAAGCGGCGGTGGGGGCGTGCACGGTGGCAGGGGCAGCGGCACGCCATTAGCACTTCTGCATTTTAGCGGAGGCCGCCGCCGCTGCCGCCATTGGTGTATCGCCAACGGCAGCAGATTGGAAAGCACTGACACGCTCTATTATGAAGTCCTGCTGATCTTGAAAAACAAGCACAACCTGGTTAATATTTGGATGGGGGAATCACTAAGAAATCCCAGGGCTGCAAAGTAGATGTGTAGGCAAAAAAGCATCTGGGAGAAAAACAGCAGCAACTCACTTCCGTAGATTTGCCTAGAACAGGGCTTTCCAAACTGTGTGTCGCGACACAGTATTGTGTCAGTCGTCTGGGGGCTCCAAGTGTGTCGCGCGTGACAACCCGGAAGCGCTGATGGCGCACTGTTGCCGCCGCACGCGGCAGTGCTTCCAGGTTATCGCAAGACACACCAGGACGCCGCCACTGCCACGGCGCGCAAAATCCCAAAAGCGCGGCGGTGGCGCTTCCGGGGTTTTGCGCACCGGCCGTTGGTGTGTCGCCAACGGCAAAAATTTGGAAAGCCCTGGCCTAGAACAAAGATAGAGGCATTCATGAAGTCACCAGGTGTCCACCTCAACGTGAGGGAGTCTCTTCATAAAATCTTGTCTCCCAAACATGGATGGAACTGCTCTTTGCTTCCCTTCCTCTCACCCACTATCCAACTCTGAAATGGCTTAATGTTGGCATACTTACCTTAAATGACATTGGCCATCGTAAGCCCCCTCAAGGATCCCTCAGAGTCAACTTCCATACCTTAAAAGTTAAGCTGACAATTTGAAATTTTGTCCAGTTTCAGATTAGTGCTACCCTTAAATCTCAGCGCTGGTCTTCTTTCAGATGGCCTTGGAGATCACAGTGGGGCCAACGGTCAGGTTTCATTTCATGTCTGGAACTCAGCTGTTCTGACGGTCATTCAGGAGACCCGTAAGCCACTGGGAGTGATGTGAAAGATGGTGGATGAGAATATGAGGCTGTGTTGGTGGGAAAGAGTCCTTGGGCTGGATTCCCAGGCTTCATCTATGTCAGTGTTTCTCCATCTTGGCAGCTTGAAGATGTGTGGACTTGCTGGCTGGGGAGTTCTGGGAGTTGAAGTCCACACATCTTCAAGTTGCCAAGGTTGAGGAACACTGATCTAGATGTTAACTATTCCCCCCCAGTTTAGCTGTTATTTAAAAAATCAACCCAAGGTGTGAGAAAGCCATGTGCACAGGAAGGGTATTCTGCACAAGCTCAGAGGAATGTGTATACAATCTATGCATTACGAAACATGCTTTATTTATTTATTTATTTATTTATTTATTTATTTATTTATTTATCATTTGTGTATTTATTATAGAAACCCAAATGAAATTATACAGTATTTAATATGCATACACCAAATGTCCGTATGCCAATATCTGGTCTCTGTGATGATGTTTTCTTCCAAATTTAAGTACTATGGAACAATTAAAGACAATTTAAAAGGGCAACTAAGGTCTAACACCAGCTCTGGATTTATTATTCTAAACATAATAAAAGCCACCATTTCCAAAATGCAAAATTCTACCCAAAATGTATCTAATATGAAATCATATTATTCTCCAGAAAACAGAGCAGGGATGGAAGACCTGCACCTTCTGTAATTGTGTGTGTGTGTGTGTGTGTGTGTGTGTGTGTGTACGTGTACATGCACACTACCCCACATCCTTCTGATCGCCCCCCTTTCTTCATTTCAGCAGCATATTTTAATGGTGTAAACATCACCCTGTTATTATTGCTGAAAAACAATTGGAAGTCAAACCTCCTCCTCGAAATCATGTTGAGTTCTACAGGTAGGTCTTAATGTACCTTCTCTCCTACCCTAGGAAGCCAAACACATTCAGAGGCGGCGATGTTCTTTTCTTGCAGCATGAAGGGATCAAAGTGATTGCAAACACCACTCAGCTAATAACCATTTCCGTATCCAACTTCTCATTACCCAAGGACCACTTTAGGGATCCTGAAGGGCTCCTTGAAGATCTTGGGGCCTCGGGTCGAAAGACACGGGAAGAGTGTCTCTATTATTTCCTAGTTTCCTCATGGGAGCTCGGACATAGAGAACATGCTCTGGGGTTGATGCAATCCAAGGTACCCCCTTGTTCAACATTGTTGAACTCAAGCCTCCTCTGATTCTCCCCAACCCAGATCTTTGCCTGCCATGTCAGATGATGTTGAGAAGAACGAGGCTCCTCCGGAGCCGGAGCCAAAGCAAGATGGGAAAGAGGAGCAAGAGGCAGAGCCAAAAGCGGAGCCAAAAGCAGAGGCAAAGCAGCAGCCACAGCTGGACTCCCCACCACATAGCCCCCCAGCACCAGAGGACCCTGCATCATCCATGCTGGTGACCGTGACCATTGACGAGGAGACTGTGGGGAGCCCCCAACTGAATGGGGATCCCCTGGGGCTGAGGGCCGGCTCAGCTGAGGAATTAGGGACCACCCCAGCCCCTCCTGCTACCCCCCCTGCGCGGTCCAAGTCGGCGTCGTTGAATGACCTGAAGCCCCAGAACAGCATCAATGGTGGCCCGCGGGCTGTGGTGAGGAGTAGCCTGTCCGGGTCTCAGGTGCATCTCGCGGGAACAGCCGGATCTCCGCGGGCCAGTCTGAGTCGGCAGGCCTCCGCGACTGGATCGGCAGCCGGGGAGGCTGGGGAGAAACCCAGAGACTACATATTCATTGCTGCTCTCTCCTGCTTTTGCCCCATCTGGCCGATCAACATCGTCGCCTTTGTGTACTCAGTCATGGTAAGTGTCAGGGCGGGTTTGGACAACTAAAAGAGCCACCTGCCATGTTGACCCTGTACAATGCTTTCCCGGGCATTGTTTAATGCGGCTTCACATACACTCTTTCCATCCATCCAGCCTACCTACTGCTGCAAACACACACTTCATCCACCTGAGACAAAAGGAGAACAATGCACTTACTCATAGAGAAATGGAATAGATTGCTGCAGAAACCCTCAGACTGGGATGTTTCTGAGAAAGGAGATCAATCAAACCGGGCTGGTGCCTCCTCAAAAACACACAGCTTACCAGCAAGTTTCCTTTAAGCCGCACTTTTCTGGGGGGATGCGGTGGGAAAACCCATAGAATTTTTGGCCATGCGGCGTCGTTGGTGTTCCCTGAGCTCAGTTTTTGGCTTGCAGACGTTTCATTACCCAACTAGGTAACATCATCAGTACGAGTGAGTGTGGGTTGTGCTCCATGTTTATATATATATAGGGTTTATTTTTCAGTTTGATCGTGTCCGATTCTTCGAGACTGCCTGGACAAGTCCCTGCAGTTTTCTTGGCAAGGTTTTTCAGAAGTGGTTTGCCATTGCCTCCTTCCTAGGGCTGAGAGGGAGTGACTGGTCCAAGGTCACCCAGCCGGCTTTGTGCCTAAGGCGGGACTAGAACTCACAGTCTCCCAGTTTCTAGCCTGGTGCCTTAAGCACTACACCGAACTTGCCCTCAAGGCAAGCTACTATATATAAACAGGGAGCAAACCCCACACTCCCTCGCCCTGATGACGTTACTTAGTCGGGTAATGAAACATCTGCAAGCCAACAACCAAGCTCAGAGAGCACCAAGGACTCCACAGTTCAACCCTGAGCCACATATATTATTTTCTATTGGAATGTTTGGCCACTCATGCCAGTGGAGAGAGAGCTCATATCTGCTTTGTCAAAAAGAAGGGACAGTACAATGTTGTGTCTTGCATAAAATTTGCACGTGCTAATGTATATATGTGTGCAAGCACATACAGAAGAAATAAATCTATCATACAAACAATACATGTTTGGCTTAGAGGGTAAGGATGTGTGCAGGGAGGGGTCCAAAAAAGTCAGGATGGTGCTGCAACCATGCAATTAATGCACATAAAAAGGGGGCAGGTTTGCATGGTTTGATTGCATGGCTGTGGCTGCCATCTTGACTTTTTGGACCCCCTGGCAGTGAGGATGGGTGGATGATTTATATGCCTGAGTGAGAAGCTGTCTAGCTGTTAATATCTCAGCTTCTCCTTCTAATGGGTCTCTAAACCAAACATGGTCTGGACAGTCTTTCAATCAATGCTCGATAAGAAGGACTGTTCGGATTTTGCTTTTCAGTGTACCCATTTCCAAATTAATTTTTAATCAAAATAATCAGGTGGGGCAGGAACGAAGTATGCCGCCCCCCCAACTCCAATATTAGGTTTTCCAACCATATCAACAGAGGTCTCTGTTAGAAGGCAAGATCACTACTGGGGTTTTATTTCCTTGGGTGCCACAGAGCTCTAATATCTCAGGCAGATCTGTTGCTTGAACTCTCGTCATTTTAAGAACACTCTAAATCCAATCTTGCAGCTGGCTTGATCAATTTTCCTCTGGCAAGGTTGGAGAGTTTCCGCCAGGATTGCCAGTGCAGTGCTCTGAGTGCCCACTAACCACCACGAGGAGAGGGGGCGAAAGTGCGTTTTGATTTAAGCCGTGGAAATGGTTGAGATGAGATTTCTGGGCTCAGGTGAGCTCTTAAGAATGTAGCATCATTTTAAAACTCACTTTTCTTTTTACTCCCTTGTCAGTCCCGTAACAGCTTTCAGCAGGGAGACATCGATGGGGCTCGGCGCTTGGGACGAGTAGCAAAGCTGCTGAGCATCGTTGCCCTGGTCGGGGGGTTGCTCATAATTGTGGCCTCTTGTGCCATCAATTTTGGAGGTGAGTATCCAAGAAAGCAATGCTGGATTTGATGATCTCTCTAGTCTAGAGAGTTGTGATGCTTAGTATTCTAGACTGGGGTTTCTCAACCTCAGCCATTTTAAGATGTGTGGACTGCAACTCTCAGAACTCCCCAGCCGGCATGCTGGCTGGGGAATTCTGGGAGTTGAAGTCCACACTTCTTGGTTGAGAAACACTGTTCTAGACTGCTTCAGAAGATTTCAGAATAGAGACTTCCCTTCCTTAAAATGGCTTCTGTATTGATACTCTGCAGAGTAGAGCCCACTGGGGAGGACAAAGCCAAATGAGGTATTGTGGCCATTTTGTCTATGAAGGTTCTCAGTCATCCAGGTGGAACAGTCTGTGGCTTGAATCATGTCAACTGGATTTCTATTTTCTTAGTGGAAACGTTTCACTCCTTATCCAAGGAGCTTCTTCAGTCTGAGTAAAGTTAGTAAGGGAATCCTTAAATATGTTTCTAGGCTGGCTGTGTGACCTTGCACCTGGGGCTAGGTCATGGTTATTTTTGAGATGTTTGTTTCTAAGTCCCTTTATCATCTAAAGGAGGATCGTTAAGATTACCCTGCTGCTGTTGAGCTTGTGAAATGGTCTTAATCTTCCTAGGCACAGAAGACAAAGCAGGAAGGAAGATAGGGGAAAGGTTATGCCTGAGGCCCCCACCTCTATTCAAGGAAGGATTTTCCAAGTTGGCATGAATGGATTCCTTGACCCCTCTCTCAAACCACCTATCTTCTCTGTCTAAAATGTGAACATTAATGTCCTCAAATGAGTGTCCTTTTTCCTTTAGATGAAGATAAACTGCTGACTCTGGTCCTGTGGTGTTACTTCTCCTGTGTTGGGCCATCCTCCTGTACAAAGGTTGTTTGGTTTCTCCAATGTAGAGTTCAGAGCACTCCTCACTGCACTGGATTGCATACACTACATTGCTTTCCTTGTGTTTTGGAGTTTGATCTTTGGGGTGTACAAGCCTCTGTCTCAGTGTGTTGGTGGGTTTGAAATATACAGGTATGTGGTGTTTGCCAAATATCCGTTATATCTTTTCAGACACGCCAGCCATGTAAGGAATGACCAGGTTCTTCCGTTTACTCTGAGTCTCAGCCCTATCTGTTGCTGTTTTAGGTCTGGTAGACTTAGATTTGGTGAAGGCCCAATTTGGATATCCACAGGCCTGCAGAGCTGTTCTCAGATGCTGCTTTTCATTCTTTTTGGAATCCATGGAGGTGGGGATGGTTTCTGCTCTGTGTGACAATGTCCTGATGACTCCTAGTTTGTGCTGCAGTGGATGGTGGGAGTCAAACATCAGGTATTGATCTGTGTGTGTGGGTTTCCTGTAGATCCCTATTTCTAGCTTGCCACCGGTCCCAATGAGGACTTCACAGTCTAGGACAACAGACTGGCATTCCTAGACTGTGAAGTCCTCATTGGGACCGGTGGCAAGCTAGAAATAGGGATCTACAGGAAACCCACACACACAGATCAATACCTGATGTTTGACTCCCACCATCCACTGCAGCACAAACTAGGAGTCATCAGGACATTGTCACACAGAGCAGAAACCATCCCCACCTCCATGGATTCCAAAAAGAATGAAAAGCAGCATCTGAGAACAGCTCTGCAGGCCTGTGGATATCCAAATTGGGCCTTCACCAAATCTAAGTCTACCAGACCTAAAACAGCAACAGATAGGGCTGAGACTCAGAGTAAACGGAAGAACCTGGTCATTCCTTAGATGGCTGGCGTGTCTGAAAAGATATAACAGATATTTGGCAAACACCACATACCTGTATATTTCAAACCCACCAACACACTGAGACAGAGGCTTGTACACCCCAAAGATCAAACTCCAAAACACAAGGAAAGCAATGTAGTGTATGCAATCCAGTGCAGTGAGGAGTGCTCTGAACTCTACATTGGAGAAACCAAACAACCTTTGTACAGGAGGATGGCCCAACACAGGAGAAGTAACACCACAGGACCAGAGTCAGCAGTTTATCTTCATCTAAAGGAAAAAGGACACTCATTTGAGGACATTAATGTTCACATTTTAGACAGAGAAGATAGGTGGTTTGAGAGAGGGGTCAAGGAATCCATTCATGCCAACTTGGAAAATCCTTCCTTGAATAGAGGTGGGGGCCTCAGGCATAACCTTTCCCCTATCTTCCTTCCTGCTTTGTCTTCTGTGCCTAGGAAGATTAAGACCATTTCACAAGCTCAACAGCAGCAGGGTAATCTTAACGATCCTCCTTTAGATGATAAAGGGACTTAGAAACAAACATCTCAAAAATAACCATGACCTAGCCCCAGGTGCAAGGTCACACAGCCAGCCTAGAAACATATTTAAGGATTCCCTTACTAACTTTACTCAGACTGAAGAAGCTCCTTGGATAAGGAGTGAAACGTTTCCACTAAGAAAATAGAAATCCAGTTGACATGATTCAAGCCACAGAATATTGTGGCCATTGTGTTGCAACCATTAATGGCTGCCAGTGCTCCCCCAAGAGAAATAAACTGCTATAATCATCATCATCATAATACATTCAAGAGTCAGTGTCTGCTGTGGCAGCCAGTTATCATAGAATTATGACCAAAACGATCATTTATAAGCAAGCAGCCCACATCTACAAAGTCTGGCCCACGGAAATCGGCATTCTTATTAAGACCCCCAGATGCTCCAAAACAGCTCCTTTTGGGGTCAGTCTCTTTTGGGGAGAGGCCTATGAGCAAACGAGAGCATTGTGGGACTTGGGGGGGGGGGGGTAATCAGATAAGATATAACTATCAATATTATTTATAATAGGTGAACCCCCAGCCTAAGGCCTTTGCTACTGGTGGTGGGAAAACAGTCAATATTGCAGCCATGGCAACAAAGCTCTGCCTTTTTTTTCATGTATCCCCTCGCAATGCATGTAAAAACGGGTGGGGCTTTGATCACATGGTCACAACTGCCATCTTGACTTTTTTGAGTTGTGGACACCCCTGAAGAGAGGGTGACTTCAGACCTTCCCCTGATGTGACTTTTCCTAATGGTTTTCTCCTGCATGCTCCATGCTCCAATGCACGCCAGGTGTGTGTGTGTGTGTGGGGGGGTTGAATTGGACACATGTGAGATATTGGTATTAATTCCTTGGTATTTCTTGACAAATAGTAAAAATGTCCCTTGTTTTGTTCTCTTTTCCTGTGTTCTTATTCCCCTCTCCTCCATTCCTTTGCCCTTGTTCCCCTTCCCCCAAATCTTTCCCCTTCTCAGCATTTTAGTGAAGGTGGCCCTTGGCTGCCACTGCACCCCTAGCGCCAAATTTCCATCTTTGGAGCAGGGAGCCAGCATGACGCCAGTGCATTTGTCCCTTCTCATCCCACCCACCCCCTCCATCCCAGAACCATACAAAGCAAGAGCACAAGGATGGAAACAATAGAAAGAAAGAAAGAGAGAGAGAAAAAGAGAAGACAGAGGAACACAAATGAAAGAAAACAGAAGAAACAACTTGCATTATGGTTAAATATCTCCTCTATCACTGTAGGGATTTCAGTCCCCCAAAGAAACTGGAACCAAAAAAACCCCCCATCAGATGGAGAAGGAAAAAGGAGGAGCACATTTTCCCATGTTCTCTCCCGCACTTGTTCTTTCTCTCTCTCTTTCTCTCTCATTTTCTTTTCATCCATCCATCCAGGCATCTGTTCAACCAATGACCTATCTGCCCATCTTCCATCTACTGCCAAATTTCAACAGCAAATAAAACTTTTTCAATATTCCATGTTTACAAGAACCTGCTGGAGAAAATATCTTTTCCCCCCCATCCGCTATGAAGATAGTGGGGGAGCATGTTTACACGTTTTGCTAGAAACAAATGAAAAGAACCAGCATGGGGAAGGAAGAAACTCTGCTCTCTCTTCTGTGGTGTTTACAAAAGACAACAAACAGGGATGAGAAAGAGTGGGCCCAGAGCCATGGATTGGGTTAGAAACTGGATATGATAGAGCAAACTAACAGCGAGTTACCATGACTCAGAAGATGTGGTATCAAGGTGGAGTATACAGTAACTCAGGTGTGGTTGCATACCCGATAAGTCATCCAGAAAGGCTTCTATAGCCAAACCCACCATCCCGCCAATCAATGGGAAAGAAATGACAATGGAATGGATGAAACTGGCTGAAGGAAGGAATTAAATCAACACTGAGTCAACAGCTTCAAGCACAACGAGGTTAGAAGTGTAGTGGTGGAAATCAAAGTGTGAAAGAGAAGATGTAGAAGACGAAAAAGAAAAAAAAAACTCCACAGAGGCCACATGCAAAAGAAGGAGGTGATTGGCAGAATGGGCTACACGGATGAAATGACATCAAAAGAAGTTGGAAGAAGGGCAAAAGAGCTAGTGGAGGAAAGAAAATACCAGCCTTGGGAATAGTAAAGAAGAAAGTGATACTGCAATGCGTAAAATGAGAATGTGAGAATGTGAGAATGGATGAAAGCAAAGGAGAGGGGGGTTAGCAGGCATCCCAATCGGAATTTGAAAGCATGAAAGGGACATAGACCAACGTGTTCCCCCTTTTTAAAGGACCCGTTGCAGCCAGAAAAACAGGATTGCAAAGCTTGAGTTTGTGCAGTGTCTTTCAATTGGTGAACCAATGTATTAGCATGAGAGTATGGCTGTGGGAAGAGATGAACCTTGGCCAAACACTACTTAGAGAAACCCCAAAGTATTTGGCAGACATGAGAGACAGATGGGTCATGAATGTGGAAGGAATTCAGGGTGGCTGTAGGGCGAGCTGGGGAACACGCCAAGAAATTGTGGGGAAAGACTGTTCCAAGATTTTATTTTTTAGATTTTTTTAATAAATAATTTACAAATAACTCCAGGCGGGGAACGTAGCTAATATTCCTTTCTCCTCCTATTTTCCCCACAGCAACAACCCTGTGAGGTGAGTTGGGCCGAGAGAGAGGGACTGGCCCAAAGCCTCCCAGACTACCTGAAACAAAGGTTAAAATATTCCTTTATGTGCAAAGCCAGATTTAAGTGTCCCATTGTACTTGAGGAGGGAAAAGTAACTTAAAGAGTACAGAACAGGCTGCACAGCATTCAAGGGGTGGTTGTCCAGCATATACAGTAATTGCTACCCCCTTACACCCTTGTGAAGCATCTGCCCTCAAAGGCAGTTGTGTCATAAAGGTTGTTAAGCTGACAGTCTTTCCTGTGGGTGTTGCTAAGAGGATGCCTTTCAGGTATGTAAGTCCAGGCAAACCACAATTCCCAGCCAGCCAGCCCATGGTTCATACTGACTGGGAATTATGGGAGTTGTAGTCAAAAACATTTGAGGAAAGCCACCACTGAAGCTCAGCATCTCTTCCCATTCAATCCTTTTCTTTGGGTCAGCAATAAGAGATTGTGAACTTATTTGCTCAGTTGCTTTGGAAGGCAGAAAAGGCAGAGAGAGGAAGGCAACATGCACATATACGCACACTCCTTCACACACACAACAGAAGAGTTACTGGATGGAACACCCTCACCCTCACCATGAAGAGTGAAAAGCCTCAAAATTGTATCAGAATCAAAGCAGGGACCAAGAAGGTGTGTGAGAACCATGAAGTGAAGCATGAATGTGTGTGTACACGTATATACAGAAGTGAAGATGTGATGTAGAGGAATATGGGTTTCCACCATGTTTGTATTATTTCCTCTCTGTTGGACCGAGGAAGCTTATAACTCTAATCTGTACTCAGAACTATGGTGTAAAAACAAAACAGGACACCACTGCTATTGGAGGTGCATAGATCCTAGTCAACATCATGCACAGGGTAACAGCCAAGACTAAAAGGAGTGGATAATGCCAGCTAGTATTAACAAGCAAAGAAACAAGGCATTCTCTGAGGTGAAACAAGAAATAAATGGGACAGATGGAAGCTTGCCCAAGATTCAGTTAAAAACCAAGGGAGCGGGAACAGCCCTATCCTCCAAAAAGGAAAGGAAGCTGGGATAATACAGACACCTCCTTGCATGGAGAGAAGATCACACCAGCCAGAGAGGAATGCACATCTGCCCACCAGATATGATGCGGCGCGGGGAGAGAAGGGTGGAATGAGGCTTCACTGAGAGACGTGTTCCTGAGAGGGCAGAAAGAAATCTCGAAAAGGGTCAGACGGACAACCACGTATGTTACTGGACAGAATCAACCGGGTGGTGGGTGGTGGGGTGGGGACAGGGTGAGGGAAGGGCACCAGCAAAGAAACTGTGTGTAGCAGACACTAAATTTACACCCGGCACAATGTGAGTTTTATTTTCTTTGGGTTTTTTTTTCCTGCAGACTGTTACACAATGGGGACGGGGTGGGGTGGGTGGGGACACAGGAGGTTTGATTCATGGCAACCTCCTTTATAATTTATACTTGGGAGAGAGCATGGGGCATTATTTAGGGGGGGGGAGGGTCTGAAACTCCTTCCACTATTAATCCCATCTGCACGATTTACAAGCCTCTGGCCCTCTGCCAACCATCCTGCCAAATTAAAAATAAAATAAAATAAAACCAAAATGGCCCTTTCCTTGATGGATGCATGAGGCAGATGGAGGGGCAGTTTTGGCGGATTTATTCTTCTCCTCAGTCCTGGGGACAGTTGATCTCTCTGAGGCAGAAGGGGATGGCTGGCAGGACGGTGGGAGGGTTGTTGTGTTTTGATGTTGAAATGCAAGTATTCTGTCTGCATGTTTTTATATGCTTATATTTGGGGCAGGGAGGGAAATCGGATCTTGGAAGGGGGGAGAGATAAGATGTTAGGGGGTGAGATTTAAGACAAGACCATAGGGTTCGTGGATCAATTTGGGGGACAATTGACAGAGGTGGTAGGTGACGGAGTCACTCAGAATGGAAACAGGTTTGTCTGATGGGGATGGGGGGCAGTGGGGTGCCAGTAGTGATGGTGGGTAGGGAAAAGATCAGCTGAGTTCAAGAAATTTAGATTTCACACAGACATAGATCTAAATTTCATACATAGATAAAGGACAGTTTGGAGTTCATAGTAGACCAACTTCAATGGAGGAATCTGAGGTTGGTCTACTAAAAAACCCCACAACCGTCAGTAAACTAGGGTTGCTGGGCCAAATCCTGTCAGCTAAAGGGAAATTATTTCAACTTCTAGTTGCCAAGAAGGGGATTGGAATAACCAATACCTCATCTGGAGGAGGGGGTCAGTCCCATAATCCTAGATCTCTTCCTCAAGGTGACCTGCTGGTTGACTTAAATGGGGATCGGAATCTTAAGATATGAGGCCAAGATGTGATTTAGAAGAAGGGAGACTTGGGTTGCTAACTACTTTTTTGCCCCTTCTAAAAAAAGTGGCCCTTGATTGTATCCACATAAATGTACTTTAAACAGCAACAGGGACAGAGTGGGTGGAGAGAGAATGTGGATTACTGAAGTGCGTTAAAAGTAGAATTTGGGTGAAGAGGTAAAGAAAGATATGCTTAGAGTACCATGGGAAGGGAAGGAAGATAAGAAGGACCTAGACTGAAGGGAAGATTGATTTGTTAGGGGGTTTTGTTTACACATATCAGTATTGAATGAAAATCACATAACCTATATCTTTGACATGCTGCTTGATAGATGTTTTCATATGGGGGGTGGGCAACGTTTTGGATGCTAAGAATAAAAGTTTGCTTTAATATACAATTTTGGGAGGAAAATTTAGGTTTTTTTATTGGGGAAAGAACAGGGGAGACTTTATTTTTTATTTCTTCCTTCTCCCACCAATGTGTGAGAGGTAGATTAATTTCCTGCTTTCTGGAATGTTCATTGTGCTTCTGATGGCACAATGTTGAGGGGCCAAAGCAGAATGTTATCCTTCCTGTCTATTTAGTCCTCTCTCTTCCTGGTATGTGTGAATAATGAATTATGTTTCTATGAAAATCAAATCATGCCATTATTCTAAAACAAAGCATAGTTTGTTATCTGAATTCACTCTTCCCAAAATGGTATCTTCCATACAGGTGCTAAACTACAACTCTCATCAACCCAAGACAAGTCATGGGAATTGTAGTCCAACACATTTGGAAGTCCCCAGTTAAGGGAAGGCTGAGCTCTAAGCTGCTCATAAAGTATAGTTGTGAGTAAAAACTGACCAACAGGTTTAATCACAGTATGTTCTTATTTTGTAACATACATGTTACTGTTTATTTCCTTACATTTCCTACTTGGTTCTTTTTACGTGATTTGTTCTTGTTAATTAAAGGATTCCAATCAAAACAGGAAAGGGGTAGACTGGTTCTCAATCTGGACCGATCAGCCCCCTTGGTGAGATTGAGAATTCTGTTCCTTTTGCGGGTTGGGTGGGTTCACAAAATATTATAAATCTTACTACCAGTTTGTATAAAGGTATAGTGGGTGGGAGTGGGCTGGCTGGGAGAATGGACATGATCAAATTATAAACTGCTACAGACTTTTGTATCAACGCATGAATCGAGTAAATAAACTCAGATGCATGAAGTTGTGTCAAGTGATTCTTCTGAGAAAACTGGGAGAAGTTCAACCCTTGTGGCCTCATCACCCCGTCTAAATTCACAGCCTTTTAAAACCCACAAAGAAAACCAAAAATGAACACTTGTTAAAACAGACATGTTTATTTCTCACATTGTTCTGTTTCTGTTAGTTATAGCAAGCAATTATATAGCCGTAGGTACTGACAATTTTGGCTTCTACATCACCCAAACATTTTCAAATGGATGGCTGGAGCTACAGGAGCAGAAACTTTAAATAAGACCCCATGAGATATGAGCAGCCCTCAGCAATTATAATGCAACTAATAGATGTAGCCAAGAATTGGAAAAGTTGTCCTCATGAGCCGATCTCTCAGTGCAAACAAACTCAGAGAATAAAGTAATGCAACATATGGAGCCTAATCACAAAAATAAAGCCTGGCGTAGAAATCTTGGAAATTGGAAACAATGCCGGCCACATTACAAAATGATGGACATCGTAGTCACAAACCACTCATTTACCAGAGGACAAATTAAGCCTGTTTCCCACAAAGCAGTCAATCATCCAGGGGGAACATTGGTGAGATTTAAAGGCAGGACTGCAAATAAATATATTCAAGTTTGGTGCTTTGTTTGCCAGCTTCCTATTTAATCTTTTTATTAAAAGAGTCTTCTTCTTGATCCTTGAATGGGGCAAGGAGCTTGGTGGATCTCAAGGGAGGTGTCTGGAAGTTCTGTTGCCCACCAAAACCACATTGCCCAGGCCTAGTTTAGCATTATACATGAATGCAATGAGTTTGTATAAGTATCTTAGATTATTGTGTGTGCTTTAGTGGGCTCAGTTCATCTCAACACAGTGTAGTGCCTAGATTACAGAACATGATCCTGTAAGAGAGGAATTAACCTTTAATGCAGGTGTTGTGCGGTTTCTCTGTGTATCAGTGTGAGTCAGCTTTAATGTTCATAGATCCTCTGAATGCTGTTCTTGTAGGCCCTTTAAGGATAGGAAAACAAAATGCCATGTAACAATTTGACTTTCATTTCCATAACCTCTTGGGAATGGAAGAGGTGCCTTGGCAAGATTTGGAACTTGGCAGGGATAACAAACTACATCTTTCATCTTCATTCCACTTCCTCCCTTAGGTCTTGTTGACAAAGAGGCTTAACCTGCAGACATCAGCCAATTTTGTGGCTCCCTTGATTCATGAATGTCGGCTTCCCCTGTATTGAACATGTTTCTTCTTCCCCCTTGACCAGGTGGTCAGTTTTCTCAGTCTCCAGAAGACAGCTAAATACTGAGCTAGGAATATTTGCCATATTTATCTTGGCTATTCATCAAGATCCTTAAGTAAATAATCACTCAGAGGCAACCAAATCAAGATACTCAATCAGATGATCAGATAGATAGACTTTATTACAGCAACATCTACTTTGTTGAGTGAGAAAGAGCTTTTTTTATTGGACAAAAGTTTTACATTTTAAAAATTTATAGACCACATACAGACAGACAGTCAGGTTTGAAGAGTGTGGCAATGCCACTGTGAACTTAGGAGAGAGCTGTCAGGATCACACTCAGCCCCTGCTTGCAGGAGACAGTGTGAGAACATTCGAGGGAAGGACCAGAAATAACCATTTCAACTTCAGATGTCTCCTTCTTGCTGTTTAGCAAAAGAAGCTACATGGCAATGACATTCTAATTTGGCTCAGTGGATGAAGACAAGTGTTCTCCATGATAGCCTTCAAGTTTGGTTCCTTCAATACAGCCGCTAAGTTTAAGTTATACCTAGGGCTTAGATGTCTCTCTTCTATTAATGCCAAAAAACCCATCCTCTATCTCTCTTGACTTCAGTTCTGGGTCCCAATACAAATACAAAAAGCCAGCTTTTCTGGGAAAGGGAGAAGGGGCCCTTTAACGGGTAGGTGGCTACCATGCTAATGTAAACTTAGGTATTCTTGCTGAAAATCACACTAGGAGAGCTTGCTAATCTGCTAATGCAGAAATGAGTGAGGAAAAAGAGAAGACAAATGATTGTGTATAAGACGGAATTACCAATCACCTCAGGAAAGCACTAAAAGTTCAAAATCTTGGAGAAAATAAATAGGTAAATACATCTCTGCCCACCGGTAAATTTCAGAATCATGGTGGAGAAGACAGACAGACGACTCAGGAAGGGCAAAACTGATGCTGAAGATCATCATTATTTAGTTAAATATTTCACAGCACAATGACATGATTGAAGAAAAGGAAACTACAGACTTCAGCTACAGTCAATCTGAACTGCTTGAGAAATTATGGGAAAAGTAGTGGGGGGGGGGAAAGTTGAACAATGCTCAATGTCCCACAATAGCTTTTCCACATCTTCTCCTCTGGAGCATACAGAGGATGGTGGAAGACGATACAGACATTCTGAAAGCAAAATACTGGGGAGAGAAACACGCATGGCCATCCCAATTTGCCACCTCTGATCAAGTATTTCTAACAAAACATTCACAAGAAAGCAGAGCAGGATAATCTGGCCTGTAAGCTAAAGTAGAAGTACAAAAGTTAAACTGAACATTCAGAGATAATTCCAAGGAAATAATACAAGATATGACCTTAAGACCCCCAGCGTCAATAGGTAGACTGCCAATATCCTTTTTAAAGTTGTGTATTAATACTGTCCAAAGTAAATTACTTCCAAATGGTTGATCCATGTCTTACTAGATATATTTGCAGAATACAGGAGATTAATGCACTCTCTCTCTCAGAGATCTGCTCCTATACAGTTTTGGAAAACAAAAACCAGTTCAGATTTCAAAAGGTGTTTAGATGTGATCTTCTTGATTTTTAGCTGAGGAGGATACATGGCAACAATATCCTAGTTTGGTTCATTGTATCAAGACAAGTTTTGCTCTGTCCTATATTTTGTTCTCCCCAAAGATACCCCAAAAGTGTGAGGTAAAAAGCTTTCAATCCCAAAACGACAAGCTGTTCAGCTGCCCCTCAAAATGGGGGATCAGGCTCCTCCTCAACATCCAATTTTTTCCTCAACAGTTCAAATTATTATGGGAGTGAAACAGGAAGAAGCCGGGGGGGGGGCAGGAGTTATCCTATCATCCCACACAGATATCACAAAAGCATCATGGGAAGTTGAAGTGGTCACATCAAAGAAGAACTGCACAACTGGAGTGACTAATCTGAGGCAAAGACTTCATCCCTTCATCATGAAGGTTGGGAGCTGATCCCTCTGGAAGACTGAGAGGAGTTCCTTCCCACAACTTTGAAATCCTACTTCCTCTTTGCCCGTTCAGCAGCATCCAAGGCAGCCATATTACATGAGGCAGAGACCAAGTGAATTAAGCTGATGAAACTCTTGGTGATGGCAATGGGGGTAGAAACCCACAGAATTAGGCGGTAGAGTCCGACGTATCCTGACAGGACTGGAAAGTAAAAGAACAAAAAAGAGTGGGGTGGAAAAATCCAACATGCTCTTCAGTCCTTAAAGCCTCCCCTCCCCTCAATCCCCTTAGCTTTCTGTACTCACTTTCTGGTCCTTCACCGAAACATAGCAAGTACAGCATGCAATAGAAGAGCTCATTACCAGCACACATAATGAAGAGAACAGGCTGAAGGAAGAGGAAGGAGAAACTACATCAGACCATACAAGGCGAGAAATGGAAGCCAATTTAAATCAGACGGTGTTTATGAGGGCATCAACTGTGATAGTATGACAAATCATAGTGATTTTATGGAAACATCTTTCTATATAAAAGTCTATATTTAAAAAAACATAACCTATAAATATAACCCATATTATATAACATAACCCATAAGTGATAAAAATAATATCCAAGAGTGCAACAAAATTCATAAAAAGAGCAGTTAGATAAAACTTTCAGGAAAGATCTTGGATGGCCATCTGATCAACATGGAAGAAGAGAAGCAAATTGATTAGTAACATTGGTGCCATCCCCAACAAGGGTCTGGCCTCATTTCAAACCGGGAGGAGGCATCATCCAAGAATGATCTTTACAGATCGTTTTACATGGGTTTGACTCTTTAGAACTTTGATAGTCAAAGCCAACATTTTAAATTAGCCTAACTAGAAGCCTAAGTTGCCACCTTTCCTCCAATTTGAAGGAAATGCTTCATGAAAATAGGCATGCTAGAACATGCACTGACATGGCTGGAAATGTCTCTTCCCACAGCCAGCCTTGGTATTGGGGGAAATGGGGTGGGGTGGGCCCAATGGCAAAATATGTGTCACATCACAAACTCCACCCATTCTGTACTTGTATCATGTCACTTGCAATTACATAACGGATGGAGCTTGCATTGTGATGTCACAATGCACATTTTGTCATTTTGGCGAAATTTCGGTTTACTGTGGATGCCCCTGAAGGCAGCTCTGCCTGTAGGGGGCCAAGGGCAGTGGGAAAACTACATTTACTGAACATGACTATTGTTCATTAAAAATGAGAAATCATCCCAATAGTGTCTTCTCTCCAAAGCAGTGTTTCTCAACCTTGGCAATTTTAAGATATGTGGACTTCAAGTCCCAGAATTCCCCAGCATGGCTGGGGAATTCTGGGACTTGAAGTCCACATATCTTAAAATTGCCAAGGTTGAGAAACACTGCTGCAAAGCATTTGGAATTAAAAGGGAGAAATTAAGAGGGAAAGGACTTCATAATCAAATTGGCAAGAAAATGGCTGGAATAAGATTTTGTTTTTGAGAAAATAGAAAGAGAGGCTCTCTAGGGTTAGGATGGAGTTAGGAATGCAGTGATGTGAAGACTCCAAAGAGACAGCTCTTGTATTACTCACCCGGGAGTTGTAATACACTCTCAAGATCCGGTTTCCTGTTAAGTCAATGCTCTTGTGGCTTTCACCACCTTTCACCACAGTGCTAATGGAGGCAGGGGAAGAAAATTAAAATGGGAATTTTGAGTATTTAGCTCCCCTTCAACTCCCCTCCCCTTGTTTCCTTCTCTCACACTCCTGTATCTCTTTTCCATATTAAATCTTCCCAGAAAGACTCCCTCTTTACTCCACAGGAAGCGCATCTTCTAACTTTCACATCGTGCTTCTCTAGGTTGTGTATACTTTAAAAAAACAACAACCCAGTCTCGAAACTGCAATGTTGCTCCCTTCACCCTAGTTTTCTTAAGAAGCCTGTCCTTCATGTGTGTTGTATCTCTTCCAACTCTGTAAATGGTATTAATTTTTAAAATTTCCATGCTGTCCTTTAGAACCAAGTTTTCTCATGGCTCCTACCAAGAATCTAAGTCAGGGTTTCTCAACAAGGGTTCCGTGGAGCCCTAGGGTTCTGTGAGAGGTCACTAGGGATTCCCTTGGAGACCACGATTTATTTAAAAATTTATTTCAAATTCAGGCAACTTCACATTAAAGAGGTAAGTTTCATTCTTTATTTTCAGTTTAAGAACACTCATTAGAATGGCCACCTGACTTCAACAGAGCTTTGTCCCAAGAAAAATGTACAGGATTATAGCTTTTCCCTCTACAAACTGAAAGGATTAAAAAAATGTGGAGGCAATACAAACATATGGTTCTCCAACCTGAAGAACAAAGTGATGATAAATCTGAAGAGAACTGTCTACAATGTAAGACTGACAGTTGAAGAACAGGGATATACCATGATGATCAGGGTCAACGACTCCTTGGAGAGCCATTCTACCCATCACTATTTAGAGCAGTGTTTTTCAAATTTGGCACCTTTAAGATGTGTGGACTTCAACTCCCAGAATTCCCCTGCCAGCATGATAGCTGGGGAATTCTGGGACTTGAAGTCCACACATCTTAAAGTTGCCAAGTTTGAAAAACACTGATTTAGAAGGAGGACCGCTGAGTTCTATAAAACTTTGTTTCAGATCTGGGGCAATCTCTTGACAACAAAAGGATATTAACGACATCCCTTTTCACTGTCTCCTCACGGAGGGATAATAGAGGACTGGTAGAACACGGTCCCTGCATGTATAAGGCCTATAGCTCACCCCTAAATGCCCCAGTTAAAAAAGTTTAGATGGCAGGTGACGGGGGGGGGGGGGGGAATCTTCCTGGCAGCTGTTGTCAGTCACAATATACAATATGGAGTTAGGTGCACAACTTTGGGGGGTGTACATGGTACGTCAGGAGCCACATTTCGGAAAGTAAGCAAAACGTGGAGAAAAATCAAGATCATGTTACGTTTACGCTGACATTGCATTAACATGAATTGAATCATTAATAGGATTCCTTCCCACATACTTCATAATGCCTGTCTTTTGTTGCATTAAAAATTGTTGCTAGGGGCCGCTCTGAATTCTTGGGGAAGACTTCATCTAGCCTGGAGGCCTCAAGCATAGAAACCCCAAGGTTAGCTGGCCAAATAACCTGGCCTTCCTCTATTCCCAAACAGCACGCGGCTCTGCGGCTTCCCCAGCTTATACCTGTGCAGATGCAGCCAATGGGAGGCCACATCAAGGCTCATGCTCAGTTGGAACCAGAGGGCAGACTCTGGATAGAGCATAGCCAGGTTCACCAGCAGGCACATGGTGGCACAGCGGTCAGTCAACATGTCCAGCATGGCCCCGAAGCGGGTCCCTAGGAGGAAGGCCATATGTTAGGAGAGGAACAATCCCTGGGGTATTTTTGTTCGTTTGTGTCTGTTTTTAATATAATATTTATTTTCATTAAGTAAAAAGCAACAGGAAGAAAACACAGAAAAGGGGGGGAAATAATAACATACTGTACGTGCAATCACATACATAGCAACATAAGCCCCAATTCATTTATGTTGTTATTGATCCTTTAAAAAAAAATTAATATTATTATTGCTGTTGCACAAGCCCCACACTGAGGTGAGGGCTGAAACGAGAACTCAAAAGATATTGCGTATCCAATATTGTGATTAAGAAAAATGAAACATAAATGGAATATAAATGGGGCAAATGCTCCCCCAAAAAGTAAAAATCTATTTCATGATTTGAAAAAGTTGAAACAAGATGTGATTTGTCTACAAGAAACATGTGTAAGGAAGAAGGACAAAAAAATATTTGATTTATAAAAATTTGGATCAATAATTTATTTCGTGGGGACAAGTAAGAAAAATGGAGTTGTTTTGCATATAAACCCACAATTACAACCAAAATTGATATTGACTGATGACCATGGTAGATATGTGGGAGTTGAAATTAATTTGAATGAAACCAAGGTCATGATATTGGGAATATATGCCCCAAGTGAAAATAAATATTTTATAAAGGATTTACGGAAAATTTAATAGATTTGTCATATGAAAATTGGTGTCTAATTGGAGACTGGAATGGAGTGGTCTGCCTACAAAAATATAGAACCTCTATTAAAGGAATTAAAACAAAACAAGGTAAATTATCGAAAATATTCTTTGAAATGATGGACAACTTTGAACTTATAGATGTATGGTGACACAAAAATGGTGATTCTAAAGAATATACCTATTTCTCTGAAAGACACATCTTTCTCAAGAATAGATATGTTTTCAGTTTCTGAAAATCTTGCTACATGTGTTTACAAAGTAGAGATATTGCCAAAGATTTTTTCAGATCATAACCCAGTGACTTTAAGAGGAGAGTTAGAACTTATAGATGGAGGCTAAGTGAGACTATGCTACAAAACGAGTTAATAATGGAGGACTGTAAAAAGAAATTGAATTTTTTGAGAATAATCTTAATAAAGGGAGAGATACAAGGACAGTATGGGATGCTAATAAAGCCTTTATGAGAGGGCAATTTATATAACAAAATAGTAAACTGAAAATACAAAGACAAGATAAGATGCAAAAGATTTTAATGGAGATAAAGATGAAAGAGGAAGAATTAAGGAGATCTCCAGGAAGGAAAAATGTCACTCAGCAAATTAAACTTCTACAATACCAGCTTTCTGTGTTAACGATAAAAGAAATGGAAAAATGAACTTTGCAAACCAGAATAATTTTGAATTTGCAACTAAGCCAGGGAAATGGTTAGCATATAAATTATGAAAAGAAAGTGAGAAGAAAATGATATTAAAATTACAAAATGGGAAAACTATGGTAACAGATAATGTAAGTATGCAAAGAATATTCCATTGGTATTATACAAAATTGTATAAAGGAGAAGAAATTTCCCTGGCAAAAGTGGATGAATATTTAAAGAAACAAAATTTACCAGAGATAATGGATAAACAAAAGCAGATGGTGAATGGACCTATAACAATAAGGGGTTTGTGAGGCTATAAAAATGACTAAAATAGGGAAGGCACCTGGTCCAGATGGACTGCCAGCTTCCTATTATAAATACTTTGAAGATGTACAACCCTTTCAAAAAAACAATGAATTCTATTTTAGACAATGGAAGGATACCAGACACCTGACCAGGTACAAATACAGCATTCTTAAAGAAGGTCAAGACCCGATTTTATCAAAACAATATCAACCAATATCTTTATTGAATATTGATTGTAAGATATTTATGATGATCCTAGCTGAAAGAATGAAAAGTATCTTGCAAGACTTTATTCATGAAGATCAATGTGGCTTTTTACCTAAAAGACAATTTTACCTAAAAGACAATTAATTGTCTCAATTATCTTTGACTGAGACAATTAAGAGACAATATTAGAAATATCCTTAATATATTAGAATATTTGGAGCAGCATAATGAAAAACAAGCTATGTTGATTTTCCTTGATGCAGAAAAAGCATTTAATAATTTGAACTGGACTTTTTTGTTTAAAATCCTGGAAGATATGGACTTTGGAGAAAAATGTATTAAATGGGTGAAATCGATATATACTTCAAAGAGAAATGTCAACATATCTTATGTTATCTTAACACAGGGCTTTCCAAAGTTTTCCCGCGGCGACACACCAACCGCCGTTGGTGTGTCGCCACGGGAAAACCTGGAAGTGCCGCCGTTGCGGCAGCACGCAAAAACCCGGAAGCGCTGCTGTCGCTTTCGTTTTTTGCGCACCACCGTTGGTGTGTCGCCGTGGGAAAACCCGGAAGCGCTGATGATGATCAGCACTTCTGGGTTGTGTGGTGACACACCAGACTGTGTGTGGCGACACACTTTTGTGTCGCCACACACAGTTTGGAAAGCTCTGTCTTAACATATCAAGATTTGCTAGTACAGGAACATGGGGAACTTAAAATGTAGTCAAGAGAACAACTGACTGCAGAGGGATTTAGTTATAAATGGTTTTCATATGCACAATTAAGAGAGAGGTATAATATAGATAAAAAAGTAATTGAAATTGAAAACGGAATTTGAAACTGAATTGCGTACAAACAATGAACATGTGATTGCTAAAATGTATAAACTTTTGCTGCGATTTGAAACAGAAGAAATTAAAGAGTACATGATAAAATGGGCTAAGAATTTTGGTTATAATATACAGATGGACCAATGGGAGAGAATGTGGTGGAAAGGACTGAAATTCACATTGTGTTACAATTTAAAAGATAATTTTTATAAAATGATGTACTATTGGTATATGACAGAGAAATTATCTAAGCCAGAGCTTTCCAAACTTTTCATGTTAGTGACACACTTTTTAGACATGCATCATTTCGCGACACAGTCTTACAGCAGGGCACAAGGCAGGCACTAGGACCTGCATGGAATCACAGCAGGTTTGGAGGCAGCAAGGCACAAGGCAGGCACTAGGACCTGCGTGGAATCCTGGCAGGGCTCAGAGGCAGCAGCAGCTGCGACACACCCAGACACTGCAGCCGACACACTAACATGTCCCGACACACAGTTTGGAAAGCTCTGATCTAAGGTGTATAAAGGTACTTCTAATCAGTGTTGGAAATGTGAAAAACATGAAGGATCATTTTACCATGCATGGTGGATTTGCGAAAAAGCAAAAAAAAAATTGGATACAATGAAACAAAGAATTTTAAAGACTAATATTCAGAACTTTTCTTACTGGGACTTATGGATAGTCAATTAGAAAAGACTTATGGAATATTGGGTTTGTATATGGTAACTGCAGCAAGTTTATTATATGCACAAAGATGGAAAAATACTGAAATACCTACAATGGAGGAATGGATTATGAAGGTGATGGAATTTGTGGAAATGGCAAAATTGACCTGTTTGATCAGGGATAAGACAACAAGTACTTTTATTAAAAACTGGAAACTTCTTATGGACTTTTTGCTGAAAATGGAAAAAAATGAATTGGTGATTTATGGATTTGCTGACTGACAAGAGTTTTAATGAGGGGGAAGAGAGAATGTTTGTTTGTAACTGCTGTAAAGAAGATTGGAAGTTGCTTCTTTATTTATTTTCCTTTTTTTCTATTTGTATCTCTTCTCACACTTTTTGGATTTTTTTTTCTTTTCTTTAATCTTACTCTATAATTATTTCATTTTTTTTTACTTTTGTGAAAATCTTTAATAAAAAAAGAAAAAGAAAAATTTAATTTAATTTAAAAAAAATAATTGGGTCTATAAGAAAAGACATTCGAGCAGCCCCCCACCTTTTGTTCTTCTTTTTCCGCCTTTCTTTTTTCCCCAACCACTGCTACTTAAATATTTTTATACGAGAGGAATGAGATTTGGGGTACACGTGGTGGCTCAGCGGGTAAGTCGCCAGGCTTGTCCTGTGTGCGGAGTGAGCTCCCGCACTCGCCCCAGCTCTTGCCAACCCAGCAATTCGAAAGCATGCAAATGCAAGTAGATGAATAGGCACCACTTCGGTGGGTAGGTAACAGCGTTCCGCACGTGTCATGCGGCCACATGACCGCGGAAGCGTCTTCGGACAACGCTGGCTCTTTGGCTAACAAACGGAGATGAGCACTGGCCCCTAGAGTCGGACACGACTGCACAAATGTGCGGGGGGAGCCTTTACCTTTTTACAAAAAGACATTAATGGGGGGGGGGCGGAAATATGCATACAGTATCCTGCAGGCCCTGCAAAATGTGTGGCCTATCTGCGTCAAATTCAACTCATTAGCCATTTACTATGGACTGTTAAGAATTTGGCAAATTGTTGTAGCAGTCAGTTGGTGCTAAAAACGAGTGGTTTCTTTAGAATTGGTAAGTTGCCATAAATAAGTTGCCATAAATAAGGACATAAGGAAAAAGTATTTGTATGATTAGACCAGTGTTTCTCAACTTTGGTGACTTTAAGATGGGTGGACTTCAACTCCCAGAATTCCCCAGCCAGCTCTGCTGGTTATCATCTTAAAGTCGTCAAGGTTGAGAAACACTGGATTAGACCAAAGATTATCTCACCCCTCCTCAACATGACTCTGTAGTCCCCGAGGTCGTGGGGCCAAACTCCCAGAACTCCCTAGCTAGCTTGGTCTCTTTAAATGGCTGTTGAGTTGCTTTTGACTTGGTAGATCAACATGTCTTGTGTTCCAGGTGTCTCAGCGAGAAAACCGCAAGAGCTACCGGGATTAGTAATATCCTGACAAGAAATGGAAACATGATTTGTTTTGTGGAAAGGTGTTAATTTGCTTTTTTTTTTTTTTCTGAAGCAAGAATTTCAAGAGGGGAGTTGAAAATTTTTGGAGAGACCAGCGTGGCAAATCCAAAGGTACGAAAGGAAGCATGACTTAAGGAAGCTTAATTATTTAATTAACTTATTACTTGGTTACTTAATTACAGTAAGGATAACACAAAAAAGAAGCCATAGGAAAGGAATCCTGCCGAGCAGTTTTAAAACCTACCCCTCTTCCTTTCATATATTACAGTGTGTTACAGGGAGTTTGTCTTTCATGTCCACATCTACCATTTATTTTATAGATCCTGTTTTATTGGAGTTTTTATTTACTGTGCAACAGTTCTTGATTTATATGCTCTGATTCTTTTGGTAAATCCCATAGAGCCTGCTGGGTAGGTGTTATAACAAATCCTTGTTTAAATCAAACAATTAATCAAACTGCTACTTATAGAAACGTAACTTATTTTGAGTGGGAAAAAAAAGAAATAAAAGCTGACAAAATCTAGCATTCAGATTAAACACTAGATGCAGAATCCTTACCCCACATATCCAGAGGCAAGGTTTGCACTTCCTTGATTTAAATGGGCATGAATTAAATCCGTGTTTCTCACCCTCAGCAACTTTACAATGTATGGACTGAGAGACTTGTAAGATTATTGCTCAGCATATGACACTGTTTTGAAGTTAAAAGCTTTGTAAAAAATGAAGAGGATTTTTGGAATTAAAGAGTTTTCCCTTATCAGTCTCTTGAAAATCTTTTACAACCACTGTGCCATCTCCAGCAGTTTTCAAATGTACATTTTGTAAGTAAGGAATTGTGATGTTTTTAAAAAGCATCCAAATAGTACGATTTTCAAACCTGATGATGCTACATTAATAGGTGATTTTTTCATAAAAAGTGGTACATAAAAGCATAAAGCAGCAAAATGTTGAGAGCGCTGAAGATTATAATTTCATATTAATTCTCAGAATTGAACAAATGATACTCAAACCGCTGCTATGCCACCGCTTTCAATGACCTTCTCACAAACAATTTGAAAATTTTATGGGTTAACACTCTAGATCAAGGTTTCTCAACCTCAGCAATTTTAAGATGGGTGGACTTCAACTCATGCTGGCTGGGGAATTCTGGGAGTTGAAGTCCACCCATCTTAATTTATTTATTTATTTATTTATTTATTTATTTATTTATTGTGGTATTTATACCCCACCTATCCCCTCCCTAATAGAGGACTCTAGGCGGCTTACAAGCATATATATACATTAGTTATACAATTCACCATTTTAACCGCGCGTGAGGGGAGGGGGTAAGGGAACCGACTCTTTCAGGCTCTGGGCTACAATTCCCAGGATGCCTTGAGCCGGCTGCTGACGTCCTGTAGCTGTTACATCCGGGTCCGTCGTCACCGCCGCCATTCTATCTTCCTCCGATCCTTTCCTCCGGTGGTGCCGACTTCCCGACAGGACGCCAGCATATTGTCCCACTTAAGGTGGTACCCATTTATCTACTTGCAAAGCTTTCGAACTGTTGGGTTGACAGGAGCTGGGACTAGCAACGAGAGCTCACCTCGTTGCGCGGGGTTCAAACTGCAGACCTTCTGATCTGCAGCCTACAGCTCAGCAGTTTAACCTGTTGAGCCACCGCGTCTTAAAGTTGCTGAGGTTGAGAAACACTGAATTAAATGTTTCTAAATATGGAATGCTACTCCCTAACTCAGTGCTTTCCAAACTGCCGCCGTTGGTGACACACCAATGGCGGCAGCGGCAGCGGCGTGCGCGGGGGCACACACGTGCACGGTGGGGTGCGCGGCGGCCTCGCTAAAATGCGGAAGCGCTGATGGCGCGCCGCTGCCGTCATCGCTGCCGCTGCGCGCACCCCAACGCCCCCGCCGCACGCCCCCGCACCGCCACTTCGCAACACACTAAACTGTGTGTTGCGACACACTAAAGTGTCACGACACACAGTTTGGAAAGCTATGCCCTAACTATACCAAAGAGTTCCCAGACAATCCTTTCCAAAGCAAACAAACAACACTCAGTACTGAAGGTCAGGATCTTCACCACTAACTTACAGATTTGGGAAGAGGGCAGGGGCAAGCATGAATGACAATCTAGTGAACTCAAAACTGTACTGAGATTGGCTCACGGTTGTAACCAACCACGATGATATACCAGGATCCCATATTTTAAAGATGAAAGTCCCAGGGTCAACTTCAGCTAAAAAGGATCAGGTACCAATTAACAGGAACCAATGTCTATTGGAGAGCTAGTGCTGTTCTCTGAGATAAAGCAAGAAACATGGAACTTGACAGCCAAGACTTTGTCTTAGACTCAGTATAGTCCAGTTTCATATATAGGTAGTCCTCACTTAACAACCACAATAGGGACCAGAAAACCGGTTAAGCGGTGTGGTCGTTAGGTGAGTCACCACGTGACTGGACCTGATTTTATGACCATTTTACAACGGTTGTTAAGTGAATCATGGGTTGTTAAGCAAATCACTGCAGTTGTTAAGTGAATCCAGCTTCCCCAATGGATGTTTTTTGCTGAAAACTGGCAAAAAAGGTCACAAATCGTGATCATGTGGCCACAGGACACTGCAACTGGTCGTAAATGTGAGCCAGCTGCCAAGTGCCCAAATCGCGATCACGTGACTGTCTGTGGGGGGGTGCAACGTTTTGCGACAGTCGTGTGAGTACAGGTTGTAAAGCACTTTTTCCGAGGCTGTCATAACTTTGGACCGCCGTTAAGCGAGGACTACCTGTATGGATGATTCCTTCCTTCCTTCTTTCTTTCCTTCCTTCCCTCCCTCCCTCAAACATGCACTGTTACCCTGGCACAGGCCAGGCCTACCTTGGTTAAGAGCCCGGGCAGCATGGCCATCAAAGGCATCAAGGAAGCCACTAAGTAGGTAGAAGGATGATGCCATCGAGGGGGAGGTTGGCATAAAATAAAAAGCAATAAAAGCGAAGATTAAACGAGCATAACCTGCAAAAGAAAGGCAAGCAACATAAGCCACTGTCCGTCAACCTTGCACCCCACCCAGAGACTACAGTCTCAACCTCCCCAAATTTCAGCTAAATCCCTCCCACAGTAACCCATAATCCCCTTCCCCATTTTCTAGGCAAGATCCCCCAAATCCCTTGAATCCCTGGCCTGTCACACTTCCGTCACTTAGACAAGGAAGATGGGCCGATGGAAGACATTTTAGAGACTTTTCTACAATCTGTTTAACCATCAGAGGAGTGGCTGGCTTGCTTGTTTGTGTTTTAGAAAGTTGTGGCTTCCTTTAGGGGCAGGGTTATCATTGCAAGAGCAATGAAATGGAAATGGACTAAAGCAGTGTTTCTCCACCTTGGCAACTTTAAGATGGGTGGACTTCAACTCCCAGAATTCCCCAGCCAGCCTTGCTGAATTCTGGGAATTGAAGTCCACCCATCTTAAAGTTGCCAAGGTGGAGAAACGCTGGACTAAAGAATAAGACAAGGCAAAAGGGAAGAGACCGGAGCGAGATGGCAAAAGTGTAAGCACAGCCCCGCCAAGATCCATCTCGTCCAGCATCTTTACAAAGTGACGGCCCAGAAAAGCAATCCGCTCCCCGGATTCCCCAGCGCCTGGCACTGAGGAGCGGGCTGCCCGCCAGCGCCCACCTTTTCCCCGCCTCGCCCCCGCACTCGCCCGCTTCCCATCACCTACCGATGAGGTTGGGGACGAAGAGGAAAATATTCTCTTGCTTCATCTTGCTGCCGGCGGTCGCTCTGCGCAGATCGGAGATGCCCTGCAAAGCCAAGCCAGCCCAGCCCCAGGTCCAAGGCGGGGTTGAGATCAGGCGACACCCATCGCGCCCCTCCCAGGGCACCCAGGCGCCCTCCCGCCGCCACAGGCGTCCGTCCCTACCCGCTCCAGCCCCTCTTGCCCGCGGGAGAAGAGCGAAAAAGCAGCGCTGCCTGGAAACGTCCGGACGATTCACTGCCGCTTCCTGGTCTGGACAGCCGCAGAAGCAGGAAACGCCATTCGTAAATGGGGAGAGGGGGGTTATTATATGGCAAGGAGTCATTGCGCGGTGATCGGATGATTCCTCCTTCAAGAAGTCGCGTCTCCCGTTCGTCAGTTTCAGGATAGCTGTTTTTGGCCCCCTTTCTTTCCTTTCTGTCCCTCTCCATGGGACACTTCCGGGAGTAAATCTGCTTGGAGTTCCCCCAGCATTTCGGATTGGTTTAGTCCGACTCCCGAAAAGGTTAGGGAGGGAATCTAGCTTTTTTGTTTAGTTGGACTTAATCCGCTGGAAGAGCGCTCGGAGGGCTGAGGCTTCGAAAGCCTTCTTTTGCAAATTGGAAGAGATCAAAAGAAGCTTTTTAAGGAAGAATTATGCTTTCCATGGTTACTATAGATTTTTAATGGTTCTCTTAGTAGATCCTGTTTTCTAGCCCAACCGAAGGCGTGAAAGCAAAACGAAGGAGCACCCAATGCAGTGTAGGAAGGTTCTTGTGGGCAAAATCCAGGGCAGCGTTTCTCACCCTCTGCGACTTCAGCATGGCTGGTGGGGGAATTCTGGGAGTTGAAGTCCACCCCTCTTAAAGTTGCCAAGGTTGAGAAACACTGGTCTATGCTATCCAAAAATCAAACGGAATTTGGTAGCACCTTTTCAGACTAACACATTTTATTTAAAGGTATAAGCTATCACCAGGGGTGTGGTGGCTCAGCGGGTAAGGCGCCAGGCTTGTCGATTGGAAGATCGCAAGTTCGGAGGTTTGAATCCCTAGCCCCGCGTGACGGAGTGAGCTCCCGCACTCGCCCCAGCTCTTGCCAACCCAGCAATTCGGCCACATGACCGCGGAAGCGTCTTCGGACAGCGCTGGCTCTTCGGCTAACAAACGGAGATGAGCACCGGCCCCTGGAGTCGGACACGACTGCACAAATGTGCGGGGGGGAACCTTTACCATTTTATAAGCTATCATGCTCCCAGACTACTCCTGATCACCGATACAGTTGCACATAAATATTCTGGCTATATGTAAAAGAGCCATGGCTAGAATTTGGTTTGGTTTGTTTCATTTATATTTCATTTATTTATTTGGTGGGGGAAGAGGTGGCAACCTTGAGGGGTTCTTCTGTTCCCTTCTTAGATTGGGTCAATGTCTACCAAGAATGGCTCTTGGGCAGGTGATGCACATGGCTTATAGCAGCTCCAGCCCAGCCTTTGAGGTAATCATGCTGGACAACTAATCACCAAAAATTGCATCCTTTTCTTCCCTTTCAGGTCTTGGGGGGAGGAAGGAAGTGGGGCTCAAGCTGATTGTTTCGGATTGTTCCTAGACATACAGCAGCCAGGCTTATCCAGTATCCTTAGCTGTGGTCTCTGACTGGTCGTCGGTGTCGCTGTCCGCATTGTCCTGCTGGGCCGTATCGTTGCGCGGAGTCACTTTGCTCAGGAACTTGCCTGACCCATCCTGGCGGGAGGGGCAACAGATCAGGTGCTGCGGTGTAGGGAAGGGAGGAAATGAGAAGCAGGATACAGTCTCAAGTGCCACCTCCCCCTTTGACTTTATTTCCTTCCTGGCAGACAGTCTTACTACCCTGATAACAAGCAATGTGGGGGAAATCAGGAGACCTAGTGTGGATGAGCCTGGACAGAAATAGGGTGTTAGGACTGCCATCTCTCCCAGGGGCACTGTGGCTTGGTGAAGGAAATGCCCATTGCTCTTTGACATGTCCTGATTCCTTTAAATCAGTGTTTTTTTCAAACTGGGCAACTTTAAGATGTGTGGACTTCAACTCCCAGAATTCCCCAGCCAGCCGTGAATTCTGGGAGTTGAAGTCCACACATCTTAAAGTTGCCAAGGTTGAGAAACACTGGTCTAAGCTTCCGGCGGGAATGGCAGACTGAATGGCTGTGCCCGTGGGTTCAGCGGGCAGAGCTGACAACGCGGTAACTTTTTTCAGGCCCAGGCAGGTTTTACTAAAGCCCAGAAATGTTCTCCGGTTCAAGGAAAATACCTGGAATCATCCCATCTGTCCTTTGGATGGCTGCTTGCAGCTAGAAGATCGCAAACAGCGTTTCGCGTTCGACTGGTAAGAGCCAGCTGGGAAGCGGGGACTTCATTACTTTCCAAGCCGTGCTGTAGCCTTAAAGGGACACTTAAGACCGGCCACCCCATTTCTAAATCACCAATTTGTATTTTTTTTAAGTATATGTACCCCAAGAGATGCTTTCTACAGCAAGGAGAAGCTGGTTCTCTTGGTGCTTAATGTTATTTTTGGGATTACTTTTTTAAAAAAAAATATTTTAAGTTTTGGATTTCGTTTTCCTTCCAAATATAAAGGAGGATTGAGAGTGAACAATTGTCTTCCTGTTATTATTTATGTATTAAATTTGAAGATATTAGCATTTTCCTACACGTTAAGTCGGCTGATTTGAACCTTCAGCTTTCTGTTTTCACTTTCCCTTGAGAACTGTCTGCTATCTCACTCTCACTTTATGTAAACACACTTCGGAACTCTTCCACATCTTCGACTTTCGCTGGTTAAGCTCCTAGGGGGCGCCATAATCTACTGCGTGGGACATGGAGGATTTCAAACAGGTTCTTTCTGACTTTCACCAAGATTTTAAACAGATTTCTTCTGACTTCTATCAAGCTTTTATGCAAGATATCCAGGACATTGTGGAAAATATGAGATCTAAAATGTGCCATCAGGTTGGGTATGTGGTGGATGAAATTGAGGAATTTAAGAGCGATAGAAAGGTCTTTTTTAAGAGTGAGATTGGGATTTTTATTGAATTGCTGGATGAAGATTGGATAATGGAGTTGGAGAAATCTAAGGGAGAGAATGATCTGCAAGCCATAAGTAAAATCAATCTCCTGGTGGAATGCCATGAAAAGAACCTGGAATCTTTGATGGGGGCAGTTGGGCTGTTTGATTCTTTCAAGAGGAAAGCTCTGTGCACATTGTGGGGATATGTAACTGCTCTGGTTTATTCTGAAGTGGGATAAGGGTCGAAGAATGTTTATCTGGTTTGCTTTAAGGATTTGATTGATGCTATTTGCTTTTAAAGATTTGGATTTATTGTTTTGATTTGTCTTTGCTTTTTGGGTTTATTTAGATTAAAATTATTAAAACTGTTGTATTAGGGTTAAAGAATGTTTATCTGGTTTGCTTTAAGGATTTGATTGATGTTATTTGCTTTTAAAGATATGGAATTACTGTTTTGAATTGTCTGTTTTTTGGGTTTATTAAGATTGGGATTATTAAAATTGTTGTATTATTAAGTATAATAGCAGACAACTTATGTGCTTTTTAATTTGATTCTTATTATAATAGACAGAAATGTATAGAATAGTGGTAGGAAGGGAATAATTAAATAAGTGTTATCTTTTGGAGGGGAGAAAGATGTTTAGGAGGTTTATATGAACCTTTTTTTCTTTATTTTAATATAAGGGGGAGGAGGAGTAACTGTACTTAGTGATTTTTATTATGTGTTAAAGTGGAATGACTTATAGAAATAATGTGGTGTTTTGGTTTAATATAGAGTTAATATAGATTGATTATGGAACTTTTTGTATATCCTTGCTGTTAAAAGTCAGAAGCCACATCTTTTTGTAAATTTGAAAAAAAAATTCTCTTGTGTTTTGTTTCTGCACCTTTTTAGTTTTTTTTTCTTTCTTTGTAGTTTTTTGTTTTTCTGTAGTTTTCATTCTTCTCTTGAAACTTAATAAAATTTACTATTAAAAAAAAAAGAGAAACACTGGTCTAAGAGGTTGCAGTATCACAGCAAAATACCTCTCAGTGCTGGAACCTTGGGACCATGAAGAGGAGAATGTGCTGAACCTCAAGGCCTGTTTATTGGCTTCCTGAAAGCACCCACCTGGCTATCGTGGGAATGGATGCTGAGTTAGTTCATCCTTCCCCTTCAGATGTGCTGGACTATAACTCTTCACGTTCCTAATCTGCATGGTCTTTGGAGCACTAAGTTGGGTCAATGTGAGATAAGCCTTTAATCTGATCCAGCATGGTTTATTCTTTCACCCATCATTCTTTTCTCTTTTTTCTTTTTTGCCCCCCCCCCTTTTTCCTTGGCACGCTTCGTTCCCCTCCCTCCTCATGCCACCTTGTTCTCATGGTCTGCAGAAATCAACGAGTGCAGATATTCCCGCCATTGCACCCCCACCAGGAAAAGCAGTACCGATCGAGGGATGCCTATGAACTGGGCAATCCTGCCATCTTTTCTCTTCTCCCACCCGGCCTCCTAGGATTCATTGGGCCCGAAGGGGGATACCTGAATGCTGTTGAGGTCTTGCTCAGATACTAGTGGAGAAAGCCTGTCCACACCAGCCGAGGGGGACCTCTGGGATGAATGGCGACGCCGAGTCATATATGTGTTCCCCATCTGATCTTCTAGGAGCACGGTCTCTATCTGTTGAACAACGTAAGTGTAGTTCTCAAACCAGCCTTTCTATACTGTAAATCTACTGGTAGTACAGTAGCCAGTTTTAAAATGTGTTCATGATGTAGGAAAGACAACTAAGAATTTGGCACAGAATTCCACAGCCAGTCTCCCAAATGCCACTTAGTCAGCAAAAACTTTCAGGCTACTGTTCTAGCATTTTGTAATTTAAGAAATTAAATGAAAATGGAGTCCTACTTGCTTGTGGCATGAGGGGTTTTGGCCTCGCATCGGCACTGACTGATTCTCCTCTTCATCTGTCCCATCTTCATACTGTGATAAGAGAAAAAGGATCAGGAACACAGACATGACCCCTTTTGGTCCCTCTCCGTTGACTTGGATCTGAGCCACTCCTGAATCAACTTTTATTAGGGTTCGGTTGATCTATTTCTGAAAAGGTCCCAGCCACAAAATCCTTCACTTTCTTCAGGATGACAAGCTCCCTGTTAGACTAGGCAGCCCATTCAAGAGATCTTATCTAGACGATGTTTTTTTTCATTGATCTTATTACAAAAGTTATTAAAAATAAATACCAAGGAACAGCAAATCAGTTCTCATATAATCTTAATGCTTCTTTTTATTCTCCATAATAGAATATTCTTTATACATGACTTAAAACAAAAAGCAGACCCCGGTCTGACAAGTTGTGTGCTCTTGGTTTATGGCTTGTTGTATGAACTCAGTTAATCATGACTTATTAAAGGGCGTTATTAATCATCATCCCTGAGTCTGTTACAGTTCTGTGAGAGGTCTAAATTATCTAGAACAGTGTTTCTCAACCTTGGCAACTTTAAGATGTGTGGACTTCAAATCCCAGAATTCCCCAGCCAGCCATGCTCCAGTTTTGACTGCTTCTCCAGTAGGTTTAAGCTGCACGTGTTACAGAACTCACAATGCCTTTCCTGAACATGCATTCAATACCCTCAGAAGTGGATGATGGGGCATTACTCTCCACCTTAGATCTAATTGGCCCTTCCTACAGCAATCCTCCTGGTGCCACTTGCAACCAGAACCTACTCTTTGGATACTACAAAACAGAATTGGGACTTTGCAGAAGGTTTTCAAGTCCATGTGGGTGTGTTTTACTCACTGTTTCACTGACACAAGGGCGTCTAAAGGACTGGAAATCGGGAACGCCCCCCTGAAGGCCATCATCTGCAGCGTCTGGTCTGGGGAAAGGAGCAAAATTGAAGCGGGTTGGAAATGGAGGCCAGAGATTTGTCCCCACAAGCTCCCCTGATACCCAGCTCCTCCCACAAAGTCACTTACGGGCAGCTGCATTCGGAGCCTGGGCTGGGTTCCCGTCGCACTGGGAATCCTGGCTTGCACTTGAGAACGGGGTGTAGGAGGGCTGGGTGGCAAGAAGGAGGGGTGCATTTAGAAGGACTGGGCATGCCCAGAGTTTCTTGACAATGAGTGGGGGCTATTTAGTAGTGGGTAGGGGTAGTCGCCCCAGCTCTTGCCAACCTAGCAATTCGAAAGCATGCAAATGCAAGTAGATAAATAGGTTCCACTTTGGTGGGATGGTAACAGCGTTCCGCGTGCGTCATGCCAGCCACATGACCGCGGAAGCGTCTTGGGACAGCGCCGGCTCTTTGGCTAAGAAACGGAGATGAGCAGCGCCCCCTAGAGTCGGACACGACTGTGCAGGGGAAAACCTTTACCTAGGGGGCAGAGGGGTACTACTACTCCAGAGAAAGAGGGAGTAGCAGTGCAGGGGGGGGGGCAGCTGCTTACCATTTTCTGTCCGTCGGATGATAGTGCAAAATTCAGAATATGGCATGGGAGGCTCTGAGAGTAACTGGAAGAGTCCCTGGAAGTCAGGGGGACTCAAGAGTCCCAAAAGTCGCTCAGCCAGGCCCCGTGCCGCCATGTAGCTCAGACGGGCTTGTGTCAGCACATGCTCTGCATGGAAACAGGCCAGCTGAAAAGAAGTGGGGAGACAGATCGGCTTTGAGTCCTATGTTAACCTCTTCCTATGGAAGACCATTCCCGTATAATTATGTTATTGTTGATTCTTTCACCTTTTCAGTTTTACTGATACTCCTTTTCACATACAGGTAGTCCTCCCTTAATGACCACAATTGAGACCAGAATTTCAGTTGCTAAGTGAAGCGGCCATTCAGCAAATCCGACCCGATTTTACAACCATTTTTGCAGCGGTCATTAAGCAAATCCCCATGGTCGTTAAGCAAACCAAGTGGTTCTCAAGTGAATAACGCAGTTCCCCATTGATTTTGCTTGCCAGAAGCCAGCCGGGAAGGTCAAAAATGGTGATCACGTGACCACGTGACGCTGCAACGGTCATAAATGCAAACCGGTGGCCAAGCGCCCAAATCATGATCACGTGACCGCGGGGACGCTGCAATGGTCTTTAAGTGTGAGTGCCGGTTGTAAGTTGGTTTTTTCAGCACCGTCGTAAGTCTGAACCATCACTAAACAAATGGTCATTAAGTGAGGACTACCTGTATGGACATTTATACCACAGTATCTTATGCTGCTCCAGCAAAGGAGATCGTTACCTTGTCGTGGTGCTGGAGCTTGAGCACCTCAGTGAAACCATGAGCTAAACCGTGAAGGGACACCCAAGACGGGAAGGTCGTGGCAGAGAGGTCAGACTAAATACGATCCCTGGGGAAGGTAATGGCAACCCACCCCAGTATTCTTGCCATGAAAACTAAATGGATCAGTACAACCAAAGATATGTCGGTATACCATCAGAAGATGGGACTCCCAGGTCGGAAGATGGTCAAAATGCTACTGGGGAGGAACAGAGGATACGTTCAACTAGCCCCAGATGTGATGACGCAGCTAGCTCAAAGCCGAAAGGACGGCTAGCGGCCGACGGTGCTGGTGGTGAACGACGAATCCGATGTTCTAAAGATCAACACACCATAGGAACCTGGAATGTAAGATCTATGAGCCAGGGCAAATTGGATGTGGTTATTGGTGAGATGTCAAGATTAAATATAGACATTTTAGGTGTCAGTGAACTGAAATGGACTGGGATGGGCCACTTCACATCAGATGACCACCAGATCTACTACTGTGGACAAGAGGACCACAGAAGAAATGGAGTAGCCTTCATAATTAATAATAAAGTGGCTAAAGCAGTGCTTGGATAAAATCCAAAAAACGATAGAATGATCTCAATTCGAATTCAGGGTAAGCCATTTAACATCACAGTGATCCAAATATACGCCCCAACCACAGATGCTGAAGAAGCAGAAGTAGATCAGTTCTATGAGGATCTGCAGCACCTACTGGATAATACACCAAAAAGAGATGTTATTTTCATTACCGGAGACTGGAATGCTAAGGTGGGTAGTCAGACGACACCTGGAATTACAGGCAAGCATGGTCTGGGAGAACAAAATGAAGCAGGACATAGGCTGATAGAATTTTGCCAAGACAACTCACTGTGCATAACAAACACTCTCTTCCAACAACCTAAAAGACGACTTTATACATGGACTTCACCAGATGGTCGACACCGAAATCAGATTGACTACATCCTTTGCAGCCAAAGGTGGCGGACATCTATACAGTCGGTAAAAACAAGACCTGGATCTGACTGTAGTTCAGATCACGAACTTCTTATTGCACAATTTAGAATCAGACTAAAGAGAATAGGGAAGACCCACAGATCAGTTAGATATGAGCTCACTAATATTCCTAAGGAATATGCAGTGGAGGTGAAGAATAGATTTAAGGGACTAGATTTAGTAGATAGGGTCCCAGAAGAACTATGGACAGAAGTTCGCAACATTGTTCAGGAGGCGGCAACAAAAAACGTCCCAAAGAAAAAGAAAACCAAGAAGGCAAGATGGCTGTCTGCTGAGACACTGGAAGTAGCCCAAGAAAGAAGGAAAGCAAAAGGCAACAGTGATAGGGGGAGATATGCCCAATTAAATGCAAAATTCCAGAGGTTAGCCAGAAGAGATAAGGAATTATTTTTAAACAAGCAATGTGCGGAAGTGGAAGAAGACAATAGAATAGGAAGGACAAGAGACCTCTTCCAGAAAATTAGAAACATCGGAGGTAAATTCCAGGCAAAAATGGGTATGATCAAAAACAAAGATGGTAAGGACCTAACAGAAGCAGAAGAGATCAAGAAAAGGTGGCAAGAATATACGGAAGATCTGTATAGGAAGGATAATAATATTGGAGATAGCTTTGACGGTGTGGTCAGTGAGTTAGAGCCAGACATCCTGAAGAGTGAGGTTGAATGGGCCTTAAGAAGCATTGCTAATAACAAGGCAGCAGGAGACGACGGTATCCCAGCTGAACTGTTTAAAATCTTGCAAGATGATGCTGTCAAGGTGATGCATGCCATATGCCAGCAAATTTGGAAAACACAAGAATGGCCATCAGAATGGAAAAAATCAACTTATATCCCCATACCAAAAAAGGGAAGCACTAAAGAATGTTCAAACTATCGAACAGTGGCACTTATTTCACATGCCAGTAAGGTAATGCTCAAGATCTTGCAAGGTAGACTCCAGCAATTCATGGAGCGAGAATTGCCAGATGTACAAGCTGGGTTTAGAAAAGGCAGAGGAACTAGAGACCAAATTGCCAATATCCGCTGGATAATGGAGAAAGCCAGGGAATTTCAGAAAAACATCTATTTCTGTTTTATTGACTATTCTAAAGCCTTTGACTGTGTGGATCATAACAAATTGTGGCAAGTTCTCGGTGGTATGGGGATACCAAGTCATCTTGTCTGCCTCCTGAGGAATCTGTATAACGACCAAGTAGCAACGGTAAGAACAGAGCACGGAACAACGGACTGGTTTAAGATTGGGAAAGGAGTACGGCAGGGTTGTATACTCTCACCCTACCTATTCAACCTGTACGCAGAACACATCATGCGACATGCTGGGCTTGAGGAATCCAAGGCTGGAGTTAAAATCGCTGGAAGAAACATTAACAATCTCAGATATGCAGATGATACCACTTTGATGGCTGAAAGCGAGGAGGAGTTGAGGAGCCTTATGACGAAGGTGAAAGAAGAAAGTGCAAAAGCTGGGTTGCAGTTAAACCTCAAAAAAACCAAGATTATGGCAACCAGCTTGATTGATGACTGGCAAATAGAGGGAGAAAAAGTGGAGGCAGTGACAGACTTTGTATTTCTAGGCGCAAAGATTACTGCAGACGCTGACTGCAGCCAGGAAATCAGAAGACGTCTACTTCTTGGGAGGAGAGCAATGGCAAATCTTGATAAAATAGTTAAGAGCAGAGACATCACACTGACAACAAAGGTCCGCATAGTTAAAGCAATGGTTTTCCCTGTAGTAACCTATGGCTGTGAGAGCTGGACCATAAGGAAGGCTGAGCGAAGGAAGATAGATGCTTTTGAACTGTGGTGTTGGAGGAAAATTCTGAGAGTGCCTTGGACTGCAAGAAGATCAAACCAGTCCATACTCCAGGAAATAAAGCCAGACTGCTCACTTGAGGGAATGATATTAAAGGCAAAACTGAAGTACTTTGGCCACATAATAAGAAGACAGGATACCCTGGAGAAGAAGCTGATGCTAGGAAAAGTGGAAGGCAAAAGGAAGAGGGGCCGACCAAGGGCAAGATGGATGGATGGTATTCTGGAGGTGACGGACTCAACCATTGGGGAGCTGGGGATGGTGACGGCCGACAGAGGGCTCTGGCGTGGACTGGTCCATGAAGTCACGAAGAGTTGGAAACGACTGAACGAATAAACAACAAATCTTATGCTGCACAGAATTATTTTCTCGTTTCAACATTTATTAACCTTTTTATGAATAGATTTCAGGGATAGAATGATTGGATAGCTTTGGGCTATGAACCCTTAGTCTTTTTGCACAGCTTCTAGGCTGGACTGCTGATATTGGAATGATTGCAAATCATTATAGTTCTAAAGTTGCTTTATGCTGGACAGTGACTAAAAAAAGATTTGAATTCTTTCTCGTTTTGAGTGAGAGTATGTCTCACTTTCAAGGACTCCAAATATTTCCCTTCTTTAGAGTTGGGCTGGAAAGTCAACAGGAAGTACCTGAGCAGATTTCTGGGCTTCCACAGACACCTGGACCATTTTGGCAGTGCCAGCAACGGTGTTCACGAGGAACTCAGCCATGGCTTCTGAGATTCTGGGTGCAAAACCTCCAGGGAGGCCCTTGTCAGCCTGAGGAGGATTGTTCACATCCAATTCAGAGTTCTTTTCCATTTTGGATCTAAAAAAATGGGTTGGGTTGGGTTGGGCTGGGATGGGATGGGGGGAAGAGAAAGAGAGAGATGGATCTTGATGGCTGAATGAAAGTTTAATGGAGATGCTGCAGATTGAAAGGCAGAACTTTTCTTCACCGGTGCTGTCCAAGGAGAACTTTTGGGAAGAAGACAAGGAATCTGCAGAATGAATGGACAAGCCATTCCCATGATGCTGTACTTTTGAGGCATTACCTTTGGAATAGCCTCTTTTCTTCCCTAACAACATTTAGTCCCGAGTCTAAAAACACCTAAACTGGGTTTAACTGTGGTTAGATTCCTCCCCAATAGCACTGCTGCAAAGAACTACCATCAGGATTCCTGTGCTCGCCTGCATTAGCTTATAGCACACATTTCCGAAGCAGCTATTTGGCCATGGAAACAGTCACCCAACAAAGCATCTGCGGGAATCATTCGACTTTTGCCCCTTTGGGTTGAATGGAGCCGACGGGGCTTCTGAGGATGTACCAAGGGGTCTCTGATCTGTGAGATGGTTCCAAAAGGAGGTTTGCATCCCATCTCTTAGTAGTGGATGGACAGAGCAGATTGCGGCCGGCTCATCCTGTGGAAGGAATAAAGATGAATTCTGCCAAGGGCTGGGTATTGTCCTCCCAAGGCCACACCCTTTTTAGCATGGTGCTTAAACACAATACTGTTTCTGTTCTTGTCAACTTTTAGGCACCAGGTAAAAATGTTTTTTTTTTTTAAATTTTACCAGGCATTGCATAGCTTTTGAAATGTGGCAATCTAATCATTTTTAAATGTTTCCATTTCTTGCTGATTGATAATTTTGTTGTTTGTCATAGCATCGTTCCCAGCAATGTCCACACCCAGGAGTCGAAGTAAGACGGGTTTGCTGAATCTTCTGAGTCTACTTCTAAAGCAAGTTCCTAGTCCTCATGACACCAGAGAACTTTGACGTGCCCAATGGGGCCAGGATGTTAGTGGAGTCTGGTATACATGTTTTGTTATTACTGTATTTTATGTTGGAGCCTTGATCATACTGTATTCTATTCTACTGTATTGTTTTCAATCTATTTTGTTCTATTTTTATGGTTTCTGTATTGTTAGCCACCCAGAGTCATTTTATTGAGACGGGTGGCCATATAAATTCTTGAAACAAACATATGGAAAAGCGAGCCTATAGAAACTTAGAAACTGGGGTCAGAAAGCTCAAGATAGTTTACTTAAAATTAATTAAAATATATCACTCGCACCCACCTTTGGACAGCTATTTGTTACATGGAAGAAGAAAATAATCACTTGCAGATTTTATAGGAAATATTATATTGTAAATCGCCTGCTTCTTTGGTGCTTTTAGCTAGAGGGGAGGCTGGATGAATGAGGGAAACTGGTGAGGATCAAACACCCACCCCCGGGGCATCTGCAAAATGTAGTAAAAAAAAAAATCAAGTTGGCAGCCATGGTGGTGTGTCCAAAGCTCCACCTGTTTTGTATGTGTGCTGCACACTTTGACCACACCCTGTAGACACCACTGCCCCCACACAAAGGTCTTTGAACCACTGCCACAGAACCAAACTTTACTCCATGCTTTGTTTGCTACCTTTTGGAAATCTTGTAGCGTGGATCCTGGGTTCGGTGATGAGCTGGAGAAAGGTGGTTTTCTGCTTTGCAGGAGGGGAAGGTACCTGCTACAGCTACTTCATCCACTACACACCTTCCACCCGCAAGCTTAACACGAGTCCTCCCCTTTTCCCTAAAGTGACAGGCAGAATAGAACCACGCACACACAAGATCAGCACACCATGCCCAAAATTCAGACCCAGAGGCCGATTAGGGGCACCAGTCCGATCCGTAGTTCTGCACTATTATAAGATACAGCAGTTCAACCACCTGGTATTTTCTCAAGGGTCTAACGTTAAAGTGGAGTTGAACCAAAAGTCGGGATTTTGGCAATGCCAAGATGGATGGCTGTAAAAGGAGCAGTGAGAATGTGCGTTGGGAAATGTGTGAGGTCACCTCTCTTGGATGCAGACAAGCCCTCTTGCTCACTCAAATACAGACCATCACCCCTTTCCTCATCAGGTGCCCCGCTGTGGGAGGTGGAATGAAACCAAGCTGTGTCTCCCCTTGCTTGCCAACTGCCGGGATGCTGTTACCATGGGAATGCTTCCAGAACCCGGTTGCTAGGTGACGGCATTCCTTAGAATGCAAGAGGACCGAACTTTTGCAAACTGCCAAACAGGACAGATCTGCAGAGACAGAGCAGTTCCAGGATGCTGGCTGTGAGTCAGGAAACGTACTTGAGAAAGGAAAGGAACACGCTCGTGCTTCCAAGCTGGGGCAGACACCTTTCAGGACTGGGCGCTGTGCCAGAAAGAATGTGCAGTTGAAATGTGCTGCAAGTAGATTTCCGAATTATGAATTTTAGCATCTCGTCCCCAAAGAACTTGCTTTAACCCAGGAGCTCTTCACCCCCCAAAAGACGACACACGCTTCTCTTTTAAATATTCAACATTTTTATTAAAAGTTTTCTCACCCCACCCAAAGCCTCTCCCATTGGTAGCCTTCTGGAGAGCAACCAATTCCACCTCTTTCCACGTTTGCTCTCCCAAGTAAGATCCAAGCTTCCCCACCCCTCCCCGTTCTCTTTTTAAAAAGTGTTTTATTTTCTAATACATTCCATAGGACACATATGTCTAAGTTTCCCCGCAACATTTTTCTTCATATATAAAAAAAGACATACATACACACACTCACATTAGTTTTTAATCACCCACACAGAGGGAGACAGGAAAAGAAATGGGGGAGGGCAGCACAAACAAAAAAACAGGAAGAGGAAAACTGTACATGGGGAAAGTTATGGCACCAAAAACAGAAAAAAGATTATTTTTTTTAGAAACAAAAGGATTATTATAATACATCAAGCCCGCCCAGCCCTAACCCCCCCTGTAACCCCATTTCTCAATCCCAGGCAGGCAGGAGAAAGAAATCACTAACTGAACACCTTGAAGTCATGAAAGATCCCCTTCGTCCTCATCCTCGTCCTCTTCTTCTCCCTCCCTCCCGCCCTCCCCTCTTGTTTAAAACAGGGGGCCTGATTCAAGTAGAAAACGGACTCGCAAAATCTGGGAGAGGGTTCTGGGAAAAATCAACCAGACAAGTTGACAGTGGAGGCAAACTTTGGGCCCAAGGATTGTGTTGCGGGAAGGATCCCTGTGAATATTTGAAAAAAGGGGATTCGTGAATTGGCTATTTTGTTGGGTTGGGAGAGATGTGCTTCAGCTGCCTTGCGGGGGTCGGGGGGGGGGGAAATATTTCAGCTTCTTGTGCAAGAACAGCAAAACCTCATGAGTTTGAACGCTTTTAGAGGAGGAGAAAGAGGATCGACCATTTGCCCCTTCCTGAGAAGGAACCTTCTGTTCTTCCATCGCAGATTTTGGCTCTCCTTGCTTTGCGTATGGGATATCTTGTAGCTATCACCCCACGCCTCCAATTGCTCTGAATGGTTTTTAGAAGCCCCCGTTTGAATGAGGCAAACAACATCTTCCCTGTTTACTAGGTCAGATCTCTCTTTTTAGGGTGCCAGCGTTACTTCTCCTCCACTCCCATGTCAAAAGGCTGAGAAACTTGAACCTCTCTGAAAAAATGTGGTTCTCTTTACGCAGTGGGCAGTTTTTCTCCTCCTGTATCTAGCTAATCTGAGCCTTATTTACATAAACAGCAGATGGAGCTGGTGGAATCCTTACTTTTGCTCATTTTAATAACAGGTCACTCAACCTAGTTAAGCGTATCCCAACAGGGAAAAATAATTGTAATACATACAAAACTAGTGTATCAGAAGCCTAAATCAGAGGCCCTCTGATATCTAGCTTTCCAATGGGCATTTTAATATAGTTCAGTCACAGAATTCTCCCACTTGCCATTTAAAACAGGAGGGTTCACCACCAGCTTTCCCATCACATCTGCTGTTATTGGATATGAACTTGGCATTCTTCTCTGATGAAAATCTCTGTCTGGATTCACTGCTGGAGGAGAACAGAATTCTCCTGCGACAGTCATCCGTATCTCCCACCGTACGCTATTATTTAAAATCTGTGCACTTCGGTGCTCTGAATGAACATGAATTCATGCTTCATTTTGCAAGAACTGCTGTCCTCTTCCTACAACAGTCTTGCCAATCCTGATGCCCTCTGGGGAGGTTGTGCGACAACTCTCCTTCGCCATGCTGGCTGGAGGTGGTGGAAGTCGCAGTCCAAGACATCCGGGGAACATCAGGTTGGTGAAGGCTGTTATGGTTTCTAGTTTTTAGTGGGGAAAGGGCAGGAAGAGAATGAATTCCAAATGACCCTCATTTCCACATTTACTTTCCCTCGCGATAGAAACTGGGTGTTAGTTCTCTAATCGCTGTAAAATGCACACCCTGTCAGGATACCGATTTCAGCCTCACTTTCTTTTGGATGGAGCACCAACGAAGTTCTGGCAAATCCACAAAAGAAGAAAGATACATGATTCTGAAAACCTTTTTATCGGGTGATGGGACGTCAGTCTCATCCCGATTGCTCTTAGATTAGCTAATTTGCCTGCCTTTCGACAGAAAGAAAGGCTCCATTTTTCAGCCTGGAGATTGTTGGCCTTCAGCATCGTTTATTACGTCAAGTGGTCCCTGATCTCAAACCCTGGGTAGACAGCCTTGAGGTTTGATCATACTGGGTTATTCTGTAATTTACAGGATGGATGGATGGCTTGAGGAGGAGAATGTGTAGGAACAAGGGAAGAAATGAGATGACAATGGCACTGTGTACAATCTGAACCAAGTAAAGGACTCAGCTCGGCTGGGCACCGGAACTCGGCAACCAATCTCTTATGTGCAAATAGGAATTCAGGGCTGCAGAGCTGCAGATTGGAAGAGGCTAAAATGAGCAGGAAAGGTGCCAGGGTTGTGATAGGCGACAAATATGGAGAAGACAAAAAGGCTTGGAAATTGCAAGGTGGGCACGCTGCATCAAAAACAACTGAGAGGAGGTAATTTCGTATCAATGTTAGTTGCATAAGCACCAAACCAAATCTGTCCCAGAGATTTAGTTTGTGATCAGGGAACTAAATGTGCTATGTGTGCGTGTTTGGGGAGAGCTCCGGTCCAAAGCCCCTTGTTACAAGAATTGTTAATTGTTGGATGTTTCTTCCACAAGAGACGGAAGAAAGGCAATGTAGATGTTTAGGGGTTGGTCGTTAACAGATGATCCCTGGGCTAACATGGGCTTAGGTGCACATCTCAAAACAGACGTTGGGGGTTGTGGATGGGGGGGGGCACTGATTAGTATCTACATCCGGATCACGACAGGGATAAAAAGGGTTGAAAACCCATTTGTTCCCCCCCTCCTGTGGGACCAGCAGGATGCCAGGACAGTCTCTAGAGCTGGAGTAGGCCTCTGACTGAGAAAGAGAAGGCAATGCAGATTAAGAGCCCAGAGGAGCCTGTCACATACATTTCCCTCTCCCGTCCTCGGGCTCTAGTAAGCGAAGGAAGGTTCTGGAAGTGGAGCAAGGTACACAGAAGCAGATTAAGTTCTGTCATCTCCTCCTGTCTGTGAATTTGGGCAGGATCAAAAGCCAGTGTCTGCGCCCAAGATGCAAAGTTCTTCACTGTCACTCTGAAAATTTCTAAGCATGCAGATTAGCCCCACCACCAAATCCAAATCCAGGATTCTCTCCAGTTCTATCCCTCTCGCTAGCCAAGCTGACTTAAAGGAACCCTGGCATAGGAGGGGGAAAAGCAGAGTTTCGGCTGCAGCAGCTCTGATTACACCCACAAACAAGCTACAGTGCACAATTAAGAATTCTGGATTTGTTGTATTGTGGGAGTGTTTTTCTCCTCTCTTCTCAAGAGAAGAGACTATTCAGACTATTCAGCCACACCCTGAAGAGATAACTTTTATCTCCATTGCTGGAGCACTATTATTGGTCTGTCTTCATCTACAGATTGTGGCAACGCTGGGGGAGCAACCGACAACCATCAGGGACACAAGAACAGACTGCCAACATCATGTTTGCAGCTTCGATGTCTCTATCCATTTGGCGGGGGATAGGAAACCACGATCTGAGGAGGCACCGGCTATGCTCCAGAGGACGAGAATTCAACCTTCCATCTCACAGTCCAACCTTCTTATGGTGATTGACAACTCAAAGGCTACTGATGATGACCGAGAGCCTTCCACTGTGGTCCAGTTTCACAGCATCTCCCATTTTTGTTTTTTAACTTACCGGCCCCCGACAACATGCCCCGCCTCCCTCCCTCTTTCACCAGCCAACCCCCCATTTGCCTCCAGCCAAGTCTCCCTGTTCTCTAACAATCACTTCACGAGTAGGAAAAATGTGACCCGTTGAGGATGTGAGAAGTGACGCTGGCCGAGCGGCTGATGCCCTGGTCCGACTGGCCGCCAGAAGCTGTGCGCCGCAGCGGTTGGGGGCTGTTTCTCAGCATGACCACATTGGAGCGGCCACTAGGAGCCGAGGAGGAGGAGGAGGAGGAGGAGGAGGGGGACGAGGAAGGGGGGTGGAGCCAAGCTGAAGGGGGCGGGGCAAGCATGGGAGGCTGCCTCCACGCATGAGGAGCACCAGCTGTATTCTGAACTCCATGGCTCCAGTGGGAGCCGCTGCGGGGAACAGGGCGGGAGGGCCAGGGCTGAGGAGGGGCTGTGTAGCCTTGGTTGAAGGCTTCAGCTGGAATGCCTGTGAGTGCCATATTGCTGAATCCCAGGCGCATACTTTCAGAGTCGAAGGCTTCGATCTCCCGGGCCTGGCGCTCCAGGAGGCTGCGGATGCGATCAGAACGCTCGTTCTGCAAGGCCAGCATCTCCTCTTCAATCTGGAGGAGGGCAAAAGGAAAGAAAAGGATACACAGAGACCTCAGGAGCAAGAATCCACAAACACACCTGCGTGGACACCGTGGCAGTGGTGAGAGGCATCCCTTTTGCCTCACTTGTAACAGCAAGTGAGCCAACGAGGATCACAAGGTTCGGCTGGCTACCCAGATTACTGCTGACTGCATCCAACACCACCAGCTCTTTAAGGCACGCGTGAAGACGGACAAGCTGCTTAATGAGGAAGGGAGACCCAGCACTTAACATATCTGTGCTGAATTGGAGGTAATAGCAATTACTGCCCCCCACCCCACCCCAAAAGAGGTCTATGGGTTTATTTCACCATCTGTACTCAGATCCTCACTGTTTCCATTAGATGACTGCAACCTCACCGTTGAAACTAAAGACCCATGAAAGATAAGGGAGAGGGGACTTCTAGCTCAGATTAATAATAAAAAAAACCTTTAGAACGAAGCTGTCACATTTGTAACAGTTTTTGCAAGATTCTTAGGAATGCAAAGGCTGTATTAAAAGTGAAATACTTGCTTTTGTTATGCTAGAGCCCCAGGTGCATTAGAGTCTGATCCCAGGTGTGCACTTTTACACAGACGTAAGTCCTCCTATGTTAAGTGGAGCTTACTCCAGGTGTGTGTAATTGGAGTGCACTGAATAAAGCTTATTCCCAGCTATTTTTCTACATTAAAAAAAAAGGAATCTAGTGCTTTATGAAAATGCATTTCAGTGCTGTTGTGGTGCCAGAGCTGAAACAAACTTGGCTAGTAGGGAACAGTAGGTGGATACCTCACGTCATCCAGAACTGTGGACCCCACACAAAAACTAAACAATGAATGCCTCTGGTTCAGTTAGGAGGAAGAGAAAGTCTATTATCTGGAGTAGAGAAATTGCATCTGAAAATGGTTGGGGCCAGAAGGAGAGAAGTAATTTCATTTAAACAGCTGTAGAAGTACAATGCTACAACTGGAGAACAGAAAACCACATTAAGAGGATAACCCTAACATTCTGCAGATCTTCTCTTACTCAAAGTAGTCATATTAAATCATCATCCTTAAGCACAGTATACTATTGTTACTCCCTCTCTACTTTCCGCGGAAAACAAAGAGCAGGAAAGACTAAAGTTATCTAGTGCCTTCACAGGCAAGAACAGATACTTTATGGCTCATTGCTCAAAGCCTAAGAGCAACCCTAACCCTAAAGTTCCAGAAAAATCCAGGCTCCTTTCTCAGGTGGCCAATCAGATCCCTCCAGGAAGCCAATGAACAGAGCATTATTGATATGACGCCTTCTCCTTCATGAACTCCCACTGAAGAAGCCATCATCACACCCTACAGGAGCAAACTTCATAAAACACCTTTTCTATCGGTCTTCAACAGCCTGATGGTTGGCCTTCACTAGACCCCGGGAGCTCCTATCCCCTGCAGAAGGGCCGTGGTACTGCTGCCTTTCTCCTGAACAAACAGCATGTTTTCTATTTCTTCTATTAAATTTGGAGGCTGCCCAACTCTAAATGACTCTGAGCAGCTGACACTTTAAAAAATAAAGAACAATAACATAAAGATCATGTACATCCAGAAAAAAGTGGTTTTCATTCTTGATTGATACCATCAACGAAGCCCAGGGCAGTTCACCCCAAACTACAGCCAGGAAATGAAATTATTTATACCATAGTAATTAAGAGTGCTGATTCACACAGGGCCTCTGAAGAATATCTTTTGTGATTATGGATTAGCAATGGATAACTTCATTGCCCGGAGACGCAGTCTGATTTCAAAAGTCCCCTTTAGAGCTCAAGGAAGAGGATTCTGTCCTAGGCTGCTGGGTGGGGACAGTGACACCAAAAGACAGAGGAATCAGAAAAAGAAAATAGGAATGTCAGGGTGAGGGGGGGAAAGGGGGGGTATCAGAAAGCCCCTTTGGTTCAGGCTCCACCCCAAGCCTCCTGAAGCCCCACCCACATTTGATATACGGTCCCCAACAGATTCCTCAAGGGACTGCCGCACTCAACAGAAAAAGGTTGTTCACTCTTAGTTTAGTACTACAAGAACCGAGAGCTCAGAATGGCAGGGAGGAGAACAAGTCACGTTTTTGGCCTCTGAGTGGGACTGAAGATGGGGCTGTGGGTCTGAGTGGACGCTGCAGTATCTTTGGACCCCAAGCTTCATGGGTTTTCCTGGAGAGGCAGGGAGAGGAGGAGATACTTACCCTTTGCTCTAGGAGTGCCCTGCGGATGGATACCCGCTGCTCAAGCTCCTTGATCTCACGTTCATGCTGTGCCTCGGTGTGGATCTTGATTTTGCTCTGATAAGCGTTCAGCAGCTCCAGCTCCTGCTGCAGCTGCATCCTTAGGACTTGGTATTCTGCCTCCTGAGTTTCATCCAAACGCAGCTAGGAAGGAAGGAAGGAAGGAAGGAAGACATAAAGTCGTGGACCACAGAACCAACCCTTGGGGCAGGATGGCTCTTAAAGAGAGACCAGCTTTGCCTCAAGCTCTCCATGATTGATGTTTCCTATGCTTCTGGAATGGGCCTTGGCCTCGAACCATTACAAACTGGACCCCGTTTGGTCTGTTTGCTTTGCAAAGCTATTGCTGGAGGGCTCACTACCTCAAGATGATTATATATCAAAGCCCTGTTTGTGGCAGGGCTCCCTGGTTGAGGATAGGTAGAAATTCAACTAGCTGAGCATCTCCCATCTCAACGAAGGAGAAAGGACACCTCCTATTTCTGCCTATTCTGCATGGAAAGCACCTAATACCTGTCTCCAATACAAGGGCGGGGGCGGGGGGAGAGTCCATTTTAGTACCACACAACTGCTGGCATGTTTACTTTGCTTACGGAGTCAGGAGATCAAAACTGATACTCGTTAAGCAGTTGTGGCAAAGGGATCTCCATTAGTCCCAGAAAATTAAAACTAGCCACCCACCTCAGAAGGGTTTCTTTGGGAGTGAAGGAGGTGCTACATGGAGAAGCATCCTTCAGAGCCCTGTGAACGAGGGCACCATCGCACCATGGACAGCGTGGTCTGGCAGCCGGCCTCTTTCCCAAGGAAGCCTTGGGGACTACAGTTTGAGAGCAAGCAATTAGGGCTCCCTAAAACGTGTTACTCTCAGCATCTTCTTTTCCACTGTTCTTTTGGGAAAAGGCAAGACAGTTAAACTGGTATAAAACCGAAGCACCTTTTAAGGGTAAATCAACTTCTCTTGCTTTTCTTTATTCAAGGTATATAAATTCTGCCTCAAGTAGTCAGCCCGTATCCAACGGGATTGCTCATTTTATATCAAACGTTTGTTGGCCAAAGCGGGGGGAAGGGGATGAGGATGAGAAGAAGGGGCCTGGGCTTCAAGGCATAGATGGAAAATGCTCTTCTCCATGGACAGAGGAACGGCCAACGTCTCCCTCCCTCCCTAGGGGAGGGCAGTGCGGGGTACCTACGGCCTGGGTGGAGAGCATTTCGTTGATGCTGTGGTCGTACTGCTCAGCTAGGATGGCCAGCTTGCGGGTCTGCTCGTCCTTCAGACGCTTGAGGATCCCCTTGTGCTCGCTCTTTGGGGTGGTCTCCAAGAGATGGTTGCGGAGGGCTTTGTATTGCCGCGTCTGGATCTTACAGGTGTCCTGAAACTGCTTTTTAATTTGCAGTTCTTTGGACTAGGGTAGCAAGAGGAGGAGGAGAAAAAGGAGGAAAACAAGAAAACAAAAACAGAACAGTGCAAGTGACCAGAGGAGGGAGAAGGAGAATGGCAAAGAAAGAATGAATGCAAAAGAAAGAAAGAGAGAAAGAGAGAGAGACAGGAGCACGTGTTAGACAAACAACTCCCACCAGTGGGGTTTCGGTGGGAAAAACCTAAAACCTGTTCAACCATTCTACTGTTCCCATTTAAATCAAAGTAATATCAATATGAAATAGTTTCAGCCCAACCAAATAGCTTTAATGTAGTGAAAGGATGCTTCCTTGATCACAGCTTGATGAAATGTATAGGGTTTGCTCCTGAAAGGAGGATACGCAATTGCTGACATCGTCCGTGAGGTTAACTTCAAGTAATAGGACAAGGAGGGCCCTCTTTCTGCCCAGGACCCCGGGATAAATGATAAATGATACAAGGCTGGATGGATAGACCAATGGAGTAATATAAAGAAGCTTCATATATTCCATTATGGAAGGATGGCTACATGTGGAATAACTAGAACAATGGGAACAAGAAGGTAGCCCTGGTAGACATTCCCTGTTAAAGAGGGCTGTATTATGAACCGAGAAGCAGCTGACGGGTGCTTTAGATGAACATTCTAGATGTTCTCCGCAGTGCCCTTGATTCGATTTCCCAGTTGGATGTGTTTGGCTCATGGCCAGGTGACAGCCAAAGATGCTGAGGGAGAGAAATTTTATGAGGGGTCTGCTTACTCAAGATGCTTAAATCTTGGACAAACATTCTGCAAAGGTTTCCCTATTTGTTTCTTCCTGGGTAATCAGCGATCAGTTCCTGAATATAAAAGGCACAAATGAATGATATGCCAGATTAAGTGAGCTAGGTCAGAAACCTTAAATATACACCTTTCAGTGTGCTAAAAACAGTGTGTTGGTTTTTCCAAAAACGCTAAAGTGGAAAATTTTCAGGAAAAATATTTCACTGCAAATTACCATAATCTGCATAAAAAAATTACATCACTGCAGCTTCACATCATGGCCTAAAAATAGATGGTGTGTGATATTCTCAGCACCCATTCCCCAATGATCGGATGGCTTTTCATCCTCTATTCTGCTCTGCAAAAAAAAAAAACATTCTTCATTCTCAGTGTCTGAAGTTTCCACAGGATACCTCCTGAATACTTATATTATATCCAGAATTAGTTCTGTGAGGGAAACTCCCAATCCATCTGCACCCACTTTAAAAGTTTCCTTTTGGGTCCTCTCTTCTAATCTAAACACTATTTAGGCTCCTTTCAAAGTACATGTTGGAGAAGTAGAAGGAAGGATGTGTGTGCAGGTTTCAGCATTAAGATTTCAAATGCAAATTGACATCCCATTTTGCCTAGCAAGACCAAACACATTCGTACTTTTCTGTCATCTACAGACTCAGCTGTAGGTTGGTTTTGAAAAGAAGAGCCCCTTGTTGTACAAAATGTTATAATGGACCCAAACTTCACATATTCAACAAAAATGGACCTGCAGTTATAAAGGACAAAGGTGACAAGCAATTCTTATATCTCAGAAAAATTCAGTTCCTTGGCTAGGCCGAAGGATTTATCGTTCTGTCAGCCAAGGTAAACAGTCACACCAAATGATGAAAACATTGTACAGAACTGAATCCACCTACTAGAGAGGATGGTTTAAAATAATTCAGGAAGAATGTTTACACCAGCTTTCCCAATTTGGTGCTCTCCAGTTATGTGGACTACAGCCCCCATTATCCCTGCCAAATTGGCCATCTGGAGAGCACGAAGGCAGGGAAGGCTTTGAACAGAAGATGAAGCATCAGGAATCCACCTGACTATCATAAGACCTGATGCTGGGTGAGGTTTAGGTTCAGAGCACTTTTTCCCCCCCTTACAAGCCATGTTTCCAGTTATGCTATGGGCCTTGGGTATGCAGAAGTGAACCTTTTGGCTGTCAAGGAACCTGCCATTCTCTTTGTATTTAAACTGAGTCTAATTCACCCCAAAGCTCACACTGATGAGCAAAATGTTCATTTCCCTGCATTTCAGATGACATCCCTCATATCAAAACCAACTCTCACTCAGTCATCTTTAATTGTACCCTATACCCAGCTACTCGAGGCTTCTTGCCTCAACGAGGGTCACCTTTTCATGACTATAATCTTTCATCACTCTTTGGACAACATCTAAAATGACCCAAAACCACAAATGGGTAAAAAAAACCCTGTCTAGATTACACATTTTCATCTGTGTATGTTATTTTAATTAATTTCATGAACACCTCATAAACTTGAGAGCTCATAGAGAGAGAAATGAGCTACTAGGAATTAAGGTAACAGTGGGATGTGGGAGAGCAAATCTCCAGTTTAGGACCCCCAAACAATTTTACTTTTTGAAATCTAAAAGTACATCATTTGAGGTGTTTTGTGGCACAAAGTGCATGAAAATAGATTTGTAGCCCAGTTCCTAAGCTTAAGTGCCTCATTTTCTTAAAAATCAAATCACATCAAACTCAAAACTCACAATACAGAGGTGGTGAATTGTGGTGCAGAATTTTTATTTTTTTTTTCCTTCAAAATTTCACATGCATCCACAACAGGGAAGGGAGAAATAAATAAACCACAGAAGAATATGTCCCCCCACACAAAATGGGAGAAATAAATTAAAAATATTTAACATAGTTTTTTTAAAAATGTGAGGATAGAGAAAAAACATAGTTCAAACACACAAAAAATGGGAATACAAAATACATTATTAAAATGGACAAAACAGAATTTAGATTAATGAAAATAAGCTTGGCCAAAAAAAAAAAAAGTTAAGAGGAATGCTAAAAAAAATACACAAATCCACGGATGATGCAAAACTGGAATAAATTAAAAAATCACAGGTGAACCAAAAAAGGGAGAAATACAAGGTATGTGCTTTATGCAAAAATGGGACCAAAAGCCAGAATCAATGATTATGGAATTATATCGAAGTTAGGATAATCTGAAATGTATTGATGGGTGGAGCTGGAAATTGGGAGGAGGGAACTGGGACTAGTTACAACATGAATGGATACAAGAAATTGAGAAACTATACTGAAATGCACAGAGGTAACTGTTTTAAAAATATGCTACCAAAATAAATAGAAGTGAAAACTGCTCCAAAGTGATTTAACTCTATAAAACGCTGCTTTGCTTTCACATGATAAAGAATTAGGAACGACAAAAGTCTTAGCTATGGCTAAGCCAATTTCCTTAATGTTTGTTTGCTGAAACAAACAGGATTTATTTCCAAAGTCGGTGTGCTCAGGATCACTCTGTTTCTTCTCAGTCACATAAAAATCCTGATTGGATTTAAAAAATACTGATTCTGTGATTATATATGTTTATATAGAATTCACTGACTTTTGGTTTTATTCCCTAAGTAAATAAAACTTTTAAAAGCTAGTTAACAACAAAGTAATTAATACAAACTGAACTGGGATTCTATACAGCAGCTTCCCCCACTCTTGCCAAAGCAGGGGATTTCAGTGTGTCACAATTAAGCTGGATCAAGATGATGGAGTTAGAGGATAAATATCTAGAGCAGTGTTTCTCAGCCGTGGCAATTTTAAGATGTGTGGACTTCAACTCCCAGAATTCCCCAGCCAGCATGGCTGGCTGGGGAATTCTGGGAGTTGAAGTCCACACATCTTAAACCTGCCAAGGTTGAAAAACACTGCTCTAGAGGATATTTGGCTGAAGAGTGGGGCAGGCCGCGATACAGTTTAGTGCTTACCTGCTCAAAGTTAAAAAAGGAAAGATACTCAGTTGGGCCCACATAACTATGTTCAGGAAAGCAGCACAAGCATTTGGGCTTTCCAGAACTCTCTAGCCTGGCTATTAATTGGGAGGTAAAAGTAGGCTTCTCATCCTGGCGTGACAAGGCCAAGGAGCAAGTGCTGTTTAAGCTCAGGCTGCAGGTGACTGGGGACAAGGGTGTCAAACTAGCCAGATAGCTGTGTGTTAACACCTTTAGCCCAAAGCCTAAGAAAATGGCTCCTGGAACTGATACGTAGCAGAGCTGTAAAGGAAGTATAAAAGATGAAGGAAAGGGGACTGTGATGACATGAGGGAGCCCCCCAAAAATGGGGCACCCAATTCCGTAGAACATAAGGGGTCACAGCTGGTCCCTGGGAAAGAGAAGAAAGTTGGAGCATCACAGTTCTGAGATCTGTCCCTGCACTTTAGAGATGGTCTAGATTTCCAGTTTTGTAAAAAACAAAAAGGGCTGGTATCCTACTATAAGGCCCCAAACCACACTGGGGGAGGCATTAAAAGGCAAACCAACTTTGTTTTTTTTATGTAACTTAAAAAGGTTGCCTATGCCCTGCTGCCAGGAGACATTCATACAGAAATATAACTTTCATATTTAGTAATTTTACTTCTCTTTGACCAAAATGCAACTGCCTACACTAAAGCAAACCACCTCAATGCCAAGCCATTCGTTTCAAATGCCGGCGTGCGGTTTCTCGTTTAAAAAAAGAAGGGGGGAAAAAAGCGATTGGATGGCCCATTATTGTTTCAAGTGAAAAATCCACAGCAATAAGCTGTCATTTTATGAATTTCTCCCATTTTCAGTCAAATTGTATTGTTTAAAAATTGTATTAGCTTCCCTTTCCTCCCCCCACAAAAAAATGATATAAAGCTTACCAACCTACCCACAAACATATGCAAATATATACATTCAAGTTCAAAATCTTTAAAAAGGGGGATTGTTACAAATATGGTGAAAAATGATAAATATATGTATGTGTGTGTAAACATGCACACGCACACATACAAATGGTGGAAGTATATATGAACGGCGAAAGAATCACTTAAAATAGGAAAACACTCAGGAGCTGAAGAATCTGGTTTTTCAAAACGTGTTTAATTTCTTAAGTTTCCATATCATTTGTAAAGGGGGGGGGGTTCCTTCTCTGTGGGAGATGAAGAACTAGTATATTTTAGCAGGATTTGGAACTCAAACTTTTCAGGAGGCAAAAATGGGCTTGAAATGAAGGCGCATATGTATCTCCTCACTGTGCAAGAGGTGCTGAAGATGGAAAAAGCAGCCATTACTGGATCTTTTAAAAAAGGGATCATTTTTTAAAGGAACATTTCTTTTCACAAGCCTGGAGCTCCTGCTTCTGTGTCAACCTATTTTTTTTGCTGGAATCCACTGACGAAGGATTTGTGTCAGTACCAACTAGCGCTTAGCTGCCTTCCCTCTCCATTTCAGGGGCTTGGATCAACCACCTTATTTATCCCAGATGATGGAAACGGGAAATATTCTGCCCTCCCAAACAGCTGGCTCAAAAGGGCATCGGGTGGGTGATTCTTTCCTCGTTAACACAATGAGCACAAAACAAAACCCCACCCACCCCCAATATGTAAACCCTTAGGGAGCTTGCACAAACATTCGTATTAAAACTTCTTTCACCAAACACATCCTGCCCAGAGCCTCCTGGTAATAAGACATCAAAACATCAGCAAACCTTGGAGGGAGAAAAATGACTTTGAGAGTAAATACTGTAAAAGTACTTCTGCCTGGTTTCCCAGAATTCCAGAAGCTGGCCAAGTGCGCAGAATTTTGTAGGTTAGGGACGGGACGCGGAAGTTCAACTGGAATGGCTTATTTCACAATGTCAGGACAAGGTGAAGAAACCCAAGAGACTGAAACTCCTTTTGGGGCTCACACAGGACGAGTTATCTCCAGGGCTTCCTGACAGACAGGGACACGCGCACATGACTACTTCGGCTCCACCGTTCAACCGACCCCACAGAAGGGCCCCCGGGCCTCACAGCACGCGCCATCAAGCAAGGGATACGGCTGGGCCTTTCCTCCCGCAAGACATACAGGCCCTTGAGGCAATGGAGCGCTGAAGGGGGCAGCTGAGCACAGATCACCTGGGTGAGGATCCTGTTGAGGGCACAGATGGGTTTGGCAAGGAAAGCAAGGACCCTGTGGTGCCAGGGGAGGGGGGGCTGCCGCTGGCGCGACAATACTGGGATGCGGCTCCGGAAGCTGCCTTTGTTGGTTTTGGGGAAGAGGCGGAAGAGCCCCTGTTCGCTGACCAGCCCCAGGCGCTGCAGGATGCGGAAAACTGGGCGTGGGAGGTGCAAGAGGGCCAAGAGCAAAAAACGGCGGGCATGCCGGGGGAATCCCCTTAGGCTGCGCCTTACCAGTGCCCCCAGGAGATAAAGGGGCAGGAAAACCCAGGGAGAAGCCAAGAGGGAAGAGGCCAAGAGGATGACTGGAACATACAGGCGCCCCCTATTTGCACTCAACCCCACCACACCCACCGCCCCCCCCAGCTTGATAAGGAGTAGGAAGGAGGATCCGGAGAGAAGGAAGATAGAGTGCAGTAGCGTGTAGACAACCCCCAGGCCCACTAGGAACCCTTCAAGGGCCAGGAGGATATCTTGAAAACTACCACCCTGGGCCCAGAGCGCCGCTAGCAGAAGCAAGAGAGTGGGGGCACAGGGATACGCAGAGACCAACAATGCCAAAGCCACGCAGAGAACGTGAGGCAACATGGTGGCCACTGGAGGAGGACCAGGATGGGATCTGCCACCCCCCTGCTGACTGTAGAGATCATCACTGGCCGGACAGCCATCGCCTGAACCTCTCAAGGCCCCCGCTTCTACGATGGTGGGTAGAGGCTGAGTAGCGTACAAACTCCCTTCGCCTCTAAATGGTTCTAGCTCATCGGCTTCTTGTCCGTCAGGCTCTGGAACACCTGGTCGCCCCCAGATCGGGAGCAGAGTCTCAGAAGCATCTCTGCAGCGATCCAGTCCTCCAAGGAACGTCTGGTTTAGCCCTGCATCTGCAACTCCCTCGCCATACAGTTCTTGCTGTTTTAGACTTGCCACAGAGTAGTCTAAAATCCATCCTTCGCTGTTTGAACCTGAGACATCATGGTCCTCCCCATCAAGCCCCAGACACTCCTGTCTTTGCTCCAAAATTGCTGCTTCCTGCCCATCCGGAATTATATCTGCCAGGTATTGCCAGTCTGGCCTCACCTCTCCACAATCTCTCAGTTTCGACCTCAAAGACCCTAAGCCCTGATCCCCCAAGCCTAGAACCCCCTCTTGCGACCAGTCTTGGACATGAGACCCAACACACACTGCTTCCAGCTTGAGCACTTCCTCCTCCTGATTACATTCCTGGACCATATGTTCATGACTGTCTAGCTCAGGCGTCAATATTTTCTGTGTATGTGTACATTTCCCTAAGAGGTCTGGGCATTTGATTCCCAAATTTATTACATCAGCATCACCCTGAGTTGACTCCAGAACCTCTCCAATATGTTTACAATCACCTGGATCATCGCAAACACAGTCTGACTCCAGAACATCCAATTCACATCCTCCTGAATCTAGATGCTCCGCGTGCACATATTCCAAATCTGCCAGATGTTCCTGATCCCCCGCCACATAGTCACAAGGACCATGCCCACCCAAAAGGTCCTGTCCAGAGTCTAGACTTCCAGCCCCATACCTGTCCATTTCTGTCACCCCTGGGTGCCCCCGCCCTGACTCCAGAATCCCCACCACCTGCCCTTCCGGGCACAACTGGCAGCAAGGCGGGGTGTAGGTAGCACCTACTTTGAGGCTCTTAGGCTGCTGCCGGACCTCCATGGCATGCTTCTGGCGCAGTTCCTGTTCACGACGCTTATTGTATTCCAGCTGGTTTGACAGCTCTGTTTGGTGCTGCAGACGGGTGAGCTCTGTGCGGGTGCGCTGGACAGTGTGCAGGTGACGGAATTCCAACTCCTGGGTGGACTCATGCTGGCGCAGCAACATGGCACACTCCAGATCCTTCTGTGTTTGTTTCTTGTTCAGTTCCTGTGGGGGAGGGGGAGGGAGCAGGGTCAGAATGCCATTTTCTATAAAGATTTTATCCGTGGTTCCAATATACATAAAATACTCAGCATCTTTCTTTCTTTTGTCCAAATACTTCCAATGATTGCCCTCTTCTCTAATGGCCTGACAGCAGCAGCTCTTTTTCATTGCCCTTTGACCTAGAATCCTATCTGTATAACGGAACAATTTGAGATTAAAACTAGAAGCAGTACCCTGTAAAAACTCAGCCTTATAGTAGTTTCTAGTCCTTATGGTTTCTGAAATATTTCAGAAAATGGTCATCGCCCAAAATTGGAAGGACGCAAGCAGTGAACAGGATTTTTAGTGTTCTGAGAGCTGGACATGCTGTTCAAACTGAATTAATCCATTTCTTGTAATTCTCACATAGCATTTCATCATTCCTAGCCACTCACCTGGTTCACTCCTACACAAAAGCAGCAAATAAATCTCTTTATGGTTTAGTGGATGGATGTGGATGATTGGGGATCCATAGCAGTGTTTTTACCCCCCCCAGGCTGCCAAGTGCTTCATGGCTGGGGAGAGAGGTGGCAACGGTGTGCCCCCTCCTCAAGGAGCCACTGCAGGATCTAACAGTCCTGGGTAGGGTTTTTTCCAGTCTCCAACCTCCCCTTTTTGAGAAGGTGGTTGGACTACAGCTTCGTAGGGCCCTGGAGAAAAGATCATCTAGATACCTTCCAGTCAAGTTTCAGACTGGGACATAGTATAGAGACAGCGCTGGCTGCACTTGTTGATGACTACTAGAGGAGATAGAATGGGGGGAGGACAATCATTTTAGCTCTCCTTGATCTCTCAGTGGCTTTCAATACCATCTGGACCACCCTATCGGGATTGGGAGTGGCTTTCTTCCTTTCTCTGTGGTTGGGTTCAGTTGGTGTTGGCAAGGAGGAGATCAAGCCTGAGACCCCTAGCATACGGGGTGCATCAGATCTCAATGCTCCACACACACACTGATGTAACATCTACATGAGTCTGCTGGATGAGGTCACCCATCAATTTGGGGTCAGGTATCATGAGTACACTGATGATATCCAGCAGTATATCTTGACTCTGGGCTGACCAGGTGATGATCTCAAGGTTTTATTTATTTATTATTTATTATTTCTAACTTATATCACCGCCCATCTCGCCCCACAAGGGGACTCATTGCCCCCGTTCTTCAGGCTGTTCGTACTTGGATGGGTAGGAACAGACTCAACCCTGACAAGTCTAATTGGCTGTAAGTATTTGGACTACCCAGGTCTGGAGATGTTCCATCTTTAGTCCTGAAAGAGGTCATACTTCCCCCTCCAGAACTGGTGCACAATTTGAGGGTCTCCATGGACTCACAGCTCCTGCTCAAACAGCAAGTGGCAGCTGTGGCCAGGAAGGCCTTTGCCAAAATTCATCTACTAAGCCAATTGGGAGGCCCTGAGGACAGTCATTCATATTTTTTATCACCTCACGCCTCGACAACTGCAATGTGTTCTACATTGGGTTACCCTTGAAAACCATACAAAAACTGCAGCTGATCCAGAATGGTTAACACTCCTGCTTAGTAAGCTACACTGGTTACCAGTAGACTTCCAGGTGCAATTCAAGTGCTGTTTATTACCTATAAAACCCTTCACGGCATAGGGTCTGATGGTGGATTAACTGCTTGTCCCATGAATGGGCAGCGTCAACATGTTCTGGGTCCCATTTATTTAAACAGTGTCCCTGATGGGACCAAGAAAGCGGGCCTTCTCTGCTGTAGAGCCTGTCTTCTGGAAAACATTCCCTCAGGGATTCATACCGCCCCCACCCTGGCATAATTTAAACAAGCTCTTAAAACCTGGCTGTTCTCCCAGACCTTGGACTAGAGTGGCAGATTCCTTTTGACTAGTTTGCTAGAGGCTGTGCTATTTTTCTCCGAACAGTTTATATATAGGTTTGTATTGGATTATTTTACATTGTCTGATACTGTACCCTGCCGAGAGTTGCACTGGAGTTGGGTGGCCTAACTCCCTTTAATTAGTGGACATTTAATTAATAAATTAATACGGTGCGTGAACTCAGCCACAAGCAGCTTGCAAAGGCAGGCATCCACGTAGCTGTTCATAGTGCCAGCTCTTCCGAAGAAGAGAGGTGGGTGGGAAAATGGGCACACAGTTTAGCCTGCCCAGCACACCCAGCCCTCAGAGTATACCTCCTGCAGTTTTGCTTTTCAAGCACAGCCAGACACCCCCTTTCTGCTCCCACCAGGCTCCGATTACTGGTCCCCACCTCCCGCAGCAAGTCTTGGTCCAAGTTGTGGCGCGCCAGCAGCATCTTGCGTTTGTACTGGCGACACTGCAGCTCGAAGTACTGCCGCTGGCGCCGCAAAAGGTTGGCCTCTTCCTCGGCCTGATAATGTTGCATGTTCTCTTTTTGTCTCAGCAACCATTCCTGCTTTTCCCGCTTGGGTGTGCTCTGGTTCTCCTGCAGCTCCTGTGACAGGAACGACATGAAAGAGTGAACACTCATTTGTTTGCACACTGTGCTCAGCTTTGGTGGTTGAACAAGCTACAGCAGCGTGTTTACAAATTGCAATGACGAGGTTTATCCAATATGTTAACACACAATTCAATATACCATGTTTTTCCCAAGAGCAACAAGAAACATGGGGGACATAAGATCCTGACTTTCAGCAATGTCTCTACGTGTTTGCCACAGTGTGTGTTTGCTCAGCATATATACCCTTATCCTGTCACTCTCAGGGAAACAACTCAATACTTCTATCTTTCTCTTCAAAGATACAGGCTGCAAGTCATTATAGGAATTGTCAGCATGACAGCATAAATCTCAGCTGGTCTTTCCTTCCCTTTTAGGACATATTTTTTAATCGATATCTCATTCATATTCCTAAAGACCAGGTAAGTATTTTATTTGCCCCTAAGGAAGGAATTTGCAGCATAATACACAGAATAAAACAAATCAAAATAAGAGGAGAACAAGCTGAGGCAAGAGTCGCCGGGAGTCGGGTGGCATATAAATTTAACTCATCATTATCATCATCACCACCACCACCACCACCACCACCACCATCTCTGAAAGGCTTCCTAGTCACAGGCCAGGATAAGGTTACAAATAGAACTAGGGAAAGTCAGTTGCCAAAGTAGCATGTGAAAATCAACTTTTGACTTCATGCCGCTACATTGTGCCTCCCTTCAAATCAGGATACCTCTTTCAGCTGCTCCTTCCGTAACTTATATTGGCGCTTCTGCGATTCCAGCAAGTTGCCCAACTCCTTCTTCTGCTGACCCAAGATATGTTGCTGAAATTTCTTCTCTTCAGCCAGGGCAGCTTTTGCCTGTATAAGTGGGAGGAGTGGTCAGGGTCACCAATGATGGGAGGGGAATAAAAAGATAACGTAGCCAAGTCTAGGCTTGCATACATGCTGCAATTCTGTACACAGTCAGAACATCATTTAAAGGGGAAAAAACCATAAATTGTAAACCGCCCAGAGTCCCTCTTTTGGGGAAGATGGGCGGTGACGAAATGTGATAGATAGATAGATAGATAGATAGATAGATAGATAGATAGATAGATAGATAGATAGATAAAATTAAAGAACTAGTCATTGCTGCACACATGAGTAATAACCCTAAGCCATCCTTTGGAGCTGAATGGGATTCTCCGTATGGGAAGCTGGACAATTTGACTTCTGGGGAAGAAATGGGGAACTGAAGATGGCTCCACTTTTATCTCGGATGACCGCGGTGGAATGAAGAGCCGGTGAGCAGACCAGCTCTTTGTAATTCCTCTCTGAACAAGGAGAGGACTTGAGATTGCCCACAAGTGCTCCAGACAGTTGCTCCTCACGTGGAAACCACAACACAATGGTCTCCGGCGGGTTTAGAGCTCTGGGAGACAAGGGAATAGCCATCTTACTCATACTGCGGTCGGTGCCTTTAAGGACATTAGAGTCGCATACTTCCTTTTCTAATCACTTTTTGGAAATTGCTTGTTAACTGTTTTTCAGCTATTAGGAACCTTTGGATTGACAGGTTTTACAGCACCGGTGAGTTTCCTTCAATCCTTAGCGAAAGAAGTTTTTTAAATACAAGTTTAAGGACTTTTACTTTTTTTTCCTTTTGGAATAAACAGCAAAAGGGTGATTAGAACTTTGATTTTGGAAAGTTACAAACGGACTAAGGGTCCAGACAGATTTGAAGTAAGATTTTGGAATTAATTATAAGAAACCTTCCGGTGGGAAAATGCTTTCGTTTTGAATACTCTTAAAAAAAACATGATAGGATGGGACTTTGAAGGTTGGACACTAGAGGGAACCAGAAGGAACTAAAGATTACAATTAAAGGAGGAGAACACTTAAATTTGACTTACTAATACAGAATGAAGCAAAACATTTTAACCTTGGATATACTGAAGGATATTTCTGAACAATGGACCCAGGAGTTAATTTTAAGAGAGTGTGCCTCTATAGATAGACTGTGTTTAAAACATGTTATGAAAGAGGAACAAGTTTTACCTGACGAGATTGAGACTGATCTGAAAGTGGATTTAAAAATGACAGGTTACAAGAATGATATGGAAAAAGATGCTACACTGGACATACAAAAGAAACCAGTTGATGTCTTAAAGAATAGGTCAGGTCCAAGTACATATGGGCCTGTTATGATCAAACCTATTTTTGTTTGGGATGAGGAGAATCAATGATCTCCCAGCCTTAATATAGATCTACCCAAAGTGACCAGATTACTGCTGATGTGGCCAGAAGGAACAATCAGAGCAGTAGCAGACATCAGAGAGGCTCTTTCCACTCACAGATCTGGAACATTAAATAATCTTACAAGAGTTGTGTATAAATTTGTATGAGAATAATCAAAAGAAAGGAGGGAAATAATTATTTTAATTTGGAGATAGTCTTTCACTTTTCTTCATACGTATTAATCCAAGGATTGAAAATGTGCCACCTACGACCATTAACGTAACTTCCCTCACGGTGGTCATCAGCTAAATAAGAATGGATGGTAAGAATACTGAGATCTCATGAGATCACCACCTGCTGCAAGATTTCAGTCTTCTCCCATGAGATTTTGTGGTATTTCAGGCAAGAATGCTGAAATGTCACAAAGTTTTGGAATTAGTGTGTGCAATTTTGACAATTTCTTTCTTTCTTTAAAAAGAAGCTGTTTTGGTGCCTGCTATCCTAAAAGGTCATCTTGTCTGCCTCCTGAGGAATCTGTATAATGACCAAGTAGCAACGGTAAGAACAGAGCACAGAACAACGGACTGGTTTAAGATTGGGAAAGGAGTACGGCAGGGCTGTATACTCTCACCCTACCTATTCAACCTGTACGCAGAACACATCATGCGACGTGCTGGGCTTGAGGAATCCAAGGCTGGAGTTAAAATCGCTGGAAGAAACATTAACAATCTTAGATATGCAGATGATACCACTTTGATGGCTGAAAGCGAGGAGTTGAGGAGCCTTATGACGAAGGTGAAAGAAGAAAGTGCAAAAGCTGGGTTGCAGTTAAACCTCAAAAAAACCAAGATTATGGCAACCAGCTTGATTGATAACTGGCAAATAGAGGGAGAAAAAGTGGAGGCAGTGACAGACTTTGTATTTCTAGGCGCAAAGATTACTGCAGACGCTGACTGCAGCCAGGAAATCAGAAGACGTCTACTTCTTGGGAGGAGAGCAATGGCAAATCTTGATAAAATAGTTAAGAGCAGTGACATCACACTGACAACAAAGGTCCGCGTAGTTAAAGCAATGGTATTCCCTGTAGTAACCTATGGCTGTGAGAGCTGGACCATAAGGAAGGCTGAGCGAAGGAAGATAGATGCTTTTGAACTGTGGCGTTGGGAGGAAAATTCTGAGAGTGCCTTGGACTGCAAGAAGATCAAACCAGTCCATACTCCAGGAAATAAAGCCAGACTGCTCACTTGAGGGAATGATATTAAAGGCAAAACTGAAGTACTTTGGCCACGTAATGAGAAGACAGGATACCCTGGAGAAGATGCTGATGCTAGGGAAAGTGGAAGGCAAAAGGAAGAGGGGCCGACCAAGGGCAAGATGGATGGATGATATTCTGGAGGTGACAGACTCAACCATGGGGGAGCTGGGGATGGTGACGGCCGACAGGAAGCTCTGGCGTAGGCTGGTCCATGAAGTCACGAAGAGTCGGAAGCGACTGAACGAATAAACAACAACAATCCTAAAAGGTGGTTAATTTTTGCATTAGCCTGACATCAGGTTCCCACGGCAACTTGTTGTGTTGGAGGCCAAAGTTTCCCACCTTCCCACTTCCATAGGAATTTGTTTGTAGTTTCCATCCCCTTTGGCCAAGCTATCTCCACTTTCCTGTCCAAGTCTCCCGCCCTCACCTCTTTCTCAAAAATAGCCTGATGCTTCTTGGCCAGTTTTTCAGCCTCAGCCGAGAAGTTGTTGCGGTGGGCCTCAAGCTCCTTGTCGAGCCGCAGCTGGTGCTCATCCAGCTCAGCCCGCAGTTTGTTCTCCAGAGCCAGCAGCTGTTTCTGATGTTGACGCCGCATCCGCTTGTAGCCGCTCATCTGATCCCGCAGTGCTGAATCCTGCTCGTGCTCCTGGATTTGGCGAGTCACCTGGAAGGGAGGAGTGGAACAGAGGAGGAAGAGAGGAACAGGGAAGTCCAATGTAATCCTAAATTATGGCAGATAAACGGCACCATTCATGCGTTTATTACTGAATCTAACCCTGCTCTGGGGTCAGAGGAACGGTACACTGAAGTGTTGTGCACTGTTCAGATCGGAAGCAGGCAAGGGTCCTCTGACCCAGTATGGGTGTCTTCTCGCTCCCTGTTGGCTGATCCTTAAAGAACCTTACCTTTTCCTGGATTTGCATGGCACCTGAGCGGGCTCAGGAAAAGTTATTTCAGTCAAGGAGAGATCAGGGCGAGGGAGACAGTTGCCCTCTATGGCTGCCTCTTTAACTGAAACGCATCCTTTCCTGAGTCTGCACAGTTACTGTGCAAGCCCAAGAAAAGGCACAGCTTCTTTAAGGAGCCCCCAAAAGGTAGCAAAAGAGTGTTCACACTGGATCCTATGCACCCTGCTCCACTTCAGATCCAAATATAGCCCACCTCTAGTGTGCTGAACTTCCCTTGATGGTAAAGAATTTACCCAGAAAAACTTAACAGAATTTCACCCAAGTGGATTCAGCTTTGATCAACAAAAAAGTGTCCATGAGTAAAGCAAAATATATTCAGAAGAGGAACACTCTTCTACTGCATAACACGACTGTTATTTTGGCATGACTGTGGAAAATTGGGAATACCGGTTTTGCTCTTTTGGCATGGAAACCACGTGAAAACCAAATTCAGCTCTAAAAGGATTTAGCACAGCTAAAAACCAAGAAAAACATCCACTCTTCCAAACATGCCCTCATTAAGTCCCATCTTTGTCAACATGTGGTATGGTTCCATTCACTTTACATCCTTGCCATTCCTTCTGCAATCTTTACTGCTATCATCATCCAAATGTTAAATAGGGTATCTCACCTTTGAAAGTTTGCCACCCCCAATAAGTGTTGTTCTAAATTAAATAATAACTTAAATAATCAAATTATTAATAATTCAGAATTTCTTTAATTGCATGGAATTTAATGAAGGAGCTGTCTTATTAAGAAACAGAAGCATTCACATTTCAAGTAATATTAACCTCTCTTAGAAAATTGTTGAAAAAAATGTCCCCAATGCAGTGGAATACAAGATGTAGATTTCTAGGCCTGGCACTTATCCACTGTTCCTCTTCTCTGGTCTTACCAAAGGAAGCTCTAACTATTTTTGCTTGGTTTGGCCCCAAATAATGTTAAAAATAATAATAGGTGCCATAGCCATCTTTCTCACCATGAGTATGTCCAATATTTTTTTTAATGGGCAAAACAATTGCATCTCAGGTAGTTTATATTTCTTTCTGTCCTAATTTTCTCTGCTTCTTGCTTATCATCTGCACTGCAGCAAATTCTTACAGAGGGCTCCAGATGCCACAAACACTGAAACTTCACTGGCTAACACGCTAGAGAAAGGAAGAGGAAAGTTTAGTAGGCAGCACCGCAATTTATGAAGCCACCAGAAAAGGAGAAAGGCTGGGAAAAGAACAATGAAAGGACTGAATCCAACTGAGAACATGTCTGGTGTAGTGGTTAAGGTGCTGGACTAGAAACCAGGAAACCATGAATTCTAGTCCTCCTTTAGGCATGAAGGGCAGCTGGGTGACTTTGGGCCAGTCACTCCTACTCAGCCAACCCGTCTCACAGGGCTGCTGTTGTGGGGAAAATAGAAGGCGAGAGCATTCTGTGCACCGCCTTGAGTTGTACGAAATAAAGGCAGGGTATAAATCTAATAATAAATACAATAAAAAAATAAGTAAGTTTCCCCACTCACCAGAGAAGCTGTACGAATGGTGGCAAAGTGGTCTCGGTTACGGCAGTAGGCACGACGCCGGGCAGCCGACGACGAGCTCTGGGGCTCCATTTCCGGCTGGTAGGGATCATCATACAGATTGTCATGGCCCTGAGAAGCATCAAAACACGCATGAGGAGCTACGCCTGAGCTTCTAACATCACCTCTGCAAATCCTCCTTTAAAAGGCACATACAGAATACAGAGCCAGGGGGTCAACAGCACTTCCATGGGTAACTTAGGGTTACCCTGTTCTAGGAAATGGAAGTGTGAAGGTATGGTGGAGCAGGACCACAATCTGTCTTAGAGTGTACTAAAGGAGGAAGATAAATTCCAATATTTCAGAAGTTTAAAGTAATGTGGTGCCAAAGCAATCTTCCAAACTTGATGCCATCCAGATGTGTTGAGGTTGCAACTTCTAGAATTCTAAGCAACTGGAGGGTGTATCAGATGGCCAGCAGATGAACATCTGTGCCATGTTGAGGAAAGCTAGGCTGAGGCTACAACTTCAGTAATGTTTTCAGTCTTATGCACAAAGCAAGATCATATGGATAGAAAAGATGAACAGACTAGTCCAACTGCTGTCTCCAAAGTATGCCGAAACTCAGCTGCAATCCCAAGAAATGTGAACGGTTTCAGGTTGGGGAAGACTAGTCTAGAAAAGAAGAATTGATTCATTTTTTCCCAGCAAAAGGAGGGAAAGTTTCCCTACCCAAGCCTAAGGTACTCAACTTAAAGGAGCAAGTCGGATGTGATGATCCACTGGATTCCAGTTCTTTCCTTTGATCATCAGCATGCCCCTCTCTCTCTTCATCCCCCCTCTGGACTCCCAAGTTCTCTACCATCTCTTGTTTTGCTTTTTGTTTCATTATAGAGAGGGTGAAGGATAATCGAAATGCAGAACTAAGTTTTTCCCTTTATTATCTCAGGATTCCTATAACTTTATGGCAGATTTGCAGGAAGGCTTAGATTTTCTATCACTTGTATGCTAGACAATATTCCACAGTGTTTCCCAACTTTTCCTTTATTCTGCAATTGACATTTGATTGCTCCTGCAGAAGCATATTAGGTTCTGTACCGGCAGACGATGGATGACGGAACTATTGGAGGTGACGGTGTGCTCGCCTTCCTGCATCATGGCGATCTCAGCCCCGTCATCATCATCCGAGGCATCAGCTAGGCTGTTGACGCTGCTGCTTTGACTGCTGGCACTAATAGACATACTGGGTACCGAGTGGCTGCTCTCCATGCTATTGATGGTCCCCGTCCGGTGAAGAAACTGCTCTACTTCCTGGAACAGTAAAGAGGGATTGAATGGGAATGAGAAAGAAGGTGACACCACAAACAACTGCCTCTAGGAGAGGTGGGGTGGGCTGTGTGTGTGTGTGTGTGTGTGTGTGTGTGTGTGTGTAGGAGATGGTCTTGGAGTAAGGAAGCCTGGTGCACTCTGGTACTCTCACGATGGTTGGAGAATTATGTGAGCTGAAGTCCAACAAATCCAGGGAGCACTGCTTTAGGAAAAGTGGCGTAAAGTCTGGTCTTGAGGTTAAGGTGCTGGGCTAGAAACCAGGAGGCTGTGAGTTCTAGTCCCGCCTTAGGCATGAAAGCCGGCTGGGTGACCTTGGGCTGGGCACTCTCTCTCAGCTCAACCCACCTCACAGGGCTGTTGTTGTGGGGAAAATAGGAGGAGGAAGGAGTATTGGCATGTTCACTGCCTTCAGTTGTATATGAAAAAAAAGGCGGGATAAAAACCTAAAAAAAAAAGTCTTAACAGAAAAAACAAACAAACAAAAAGGAAATCTTAAACCTCTTCCTCTTCTGGTGCCTCTGCATTTGGACCATTCTGAGCCTCCTGGAAGAGGATTTTCTTCATCTTGCGGTACTGCAGATTGTCAAGCTCCCTCACTGCATCCTTGGTCCTCTGAATCAGGTCCATGATAACCGTCTGGGGCCGCTCCCTCAAGAGAAAGCGATGCTGTGGAGTCACAGGAAGTGCTAGCATGAAACCAAGGAAGGAGGTCTGGAAAAGGTCTCCAAAGTTATCCACCGATCTCCTAGAATTTGTGATTTGACCAATCCTTTTCCACTATTAATTATACTCATAGGGCTGGATAACAACCACTGAGATTTAGTAGGATCTAATAACTATATCCTTTTAACAGCATTGTATAATTACTCTCAATTAAACTTGAGTAAACCTAGATTTAACATGTAATGGTTACTCAAGTCCACTTAGGAGCAGAAAATGAGAGAAACTCAAATATTTTGGAAGACAGAATAACTCATTACTTATCTACAATTGATATGTTAGAAAAAAATCAACCAAAATTGATGCTGGGGGAACAAGTGAAGGTTGGACTAGATGATCCTTGTGGTCAATTCCAACTCCACAATTCTACGATTCTGTGAATCCAATGTAAAGATTCAGTATTTATCATGGGTCTGTGGGGAAAAAATGATGCAGTGTTATTCATTAGGGCAGCCTTTCTCAACTTTTTGACCCTGGAGGAGCCCTTGAAATATTTTTCAGGCCTTGGGGAACCCCTGCACATTCAGGCTCAAATATAGGCCAGAAGTTACAAAATGATTATATTCGTTTCATGGGTAGGCCTGTATATACGCATTGAGAGTGTTTTTCAACTAAAAATAAAGAATGAAACTTACTTTAATGTGAAGTTGGCCGGATTTGAAATAATTTTTTTAATAAACCGTAATCTCTCAGGGAACCCCTAGTGACCTCTCACAGAACCCTAGGGTGCCACGGAACCCTGGCTGAGAAACCCTGCATTAGGGTGTTCCCACAGAAACACCTGTATCAACATTTTTCATGTATTACCAATTCCTGATGCCAGCTTTTTCCCCAACACACTCTTCTAATCTAAAAATCCAGCGTTCTCGTCTTTACTTTAACTTCTTGTTTTTACCCCAGGTGGGACAAAACGATTGCAACCTCTGCAGCTGCAGGCATAGTGGACTGCGGATGGGGAAAGAAGTCATCTTTCAGGAGTGCAAACAGGTGGGAGATACCTTAAGCAGCACATCGGAGGTTGGACGGTCCTGGGGGATCTTCTGCAGGCACGAATCCACAAAATTCCGGAAATATTCAGACCTGGAGAAAACAGGGAAGGAAGTCAGGGATCCTTCTGAATTTATGAACCTCTCTCTCTTGGAAGCTTAAAGCATCCGGAGCTTTCCTTACCAGTGACTAGACTGCAGCAGTGGTGAATCGTTCTGGGCGATGTGGTATAAGGCACTCATAGCATTCATGTTAAAGAGGGGTGGTTTGCGCTCCGCTAAGGATACAGAGACACTAGTGTTAGCACAGGCGTTCACCTTTCTGCAGAGAGCCCTCCTCCTCCTCCTCATTCCCCAAACAGCTCCAACCTAGCAAGGCAAGGACATTTTTGAAACAGACCCCAACTGAGTTCATTCCATACCAAGTTCAATGCAAGTGATGCCAAGTGACCAGACGTCCACCTTGCCATCATACTGCCCCTCATCCATGGCTAGGATCACCTCGGGAGCCATCCTAGAAAGAGAGCAGGACAAAGCTATCAGACATTGTGACTTAGCCATGACACACGTTGTTACTTAGGGCCTAGAAGATGCCACACTAAAGATGCATGACTGTGAAAACCCTGGACATAGCCCACAAAGCCCCAAACTTACTGCTAAATTGTATATTTTGCAGTTTATCAAAGGGGGAAATTATTAAACACATGAATATTATTAATATGAAGTTAATTTAATACATTTCATTTTCTCAGGCCCCGCCCTCTTCTTGAGCATGCCACTCGAAGTTCAGATATGGCTCTCAGCCCCCAAAACTGGTGCACTCCTGAATTACACCTCCCAGTCCTTGACCTACAAAAGGACAAGACTTCATAATTCTTTTGAGAACCACGGTTGTTAAACTACACTGCTACTCTTTGCAAAACCCAAGGAACCCACCCCTCTAATGATCAAATCCTCTAATTTCTTCTTGTTGTTCAAAGAATCAGGAAGTCTCAAATCCATATCCATCCCCTCACTGTCTCTCCAGCCACATTCTAACTCCTCCTAGTCGCTAGGATATAGGGATACGGTCAATAAAGGTATTCCTGCTCTGTTTCGGATTACATAGAAATCTCATTCTGCCAGCCTACCAGTATGGGGTGCCAACAAAGGAGTTAGCAGGAGCAATGATGGAAGCCGAGCCAAAGTCCCCCAGCTTCACTTGTCCTGGTTCAGTCAGAAGGATATTCCCAGCTTTCACATCCCTGAAAAAGCAGGCAGAGTTATTAAAAACTGCACAGGGAAACAGAGAACATGGTGGAGGAATACGGGCGGCCAAGATGGAAAACAGTGTGAGAGGCAGGGGAAAGCAGGAGGACAGAGGTTAGAGCAGAGCTTTCCAAACTTTTCATGTTGGTGACACACTTTTTAGACATGCATCATTTCGTGACACACTCTTACAGCAGGGCATCAATTCGTGACACACTCTTACAGCAGGGCACAAGGCAGGCACTAGGACCTGTGCGGAATCACAGCAGGTTTGGAGGCAGCAGGGCACAAGGCAGGCACTAGGACCTGCGCGGAATCCTGGCAGGGCAGGTTTGGAGGCAGCAGGGCACAAGGCAGGCACTAGGACCTGCGCGGAATCCTGGCAGGGCTCGGAGGCAGCAGCAGCCGCAACACACCCAGACACTGCAGCCGACACACTAACGTGTCCCGACACACAGTTTGGAAAGCTCTGGGTTAGAGCAACATTTAAATGGGCGAAGACAAGGAAGAACAGGAGGGAGATCAGGCTGTATTGGCAAATCTCTATATTGGCAACGTCTTCTGATTCTCAGTTGTTTGACAGCAACAACTAAACCATTTCTACTCTATTTAAAATAGGCTGCTGAAATGAAGGAACCCTGAGGTAACTAGGAATGCTTTTAGGAGGAGAAGTGTGTGTTTAGCGCAGTTCCAATGACCAACAACTTGGTCATTAAGCAAAGTGGTTGCTAAGTGAAACTGCGACTGTCCTTATGATCTTACTTCAGCTTTCTTTTGCTTTACAGACCTGTGAAAGTCGTAAATGAGAGCCAGTTTGGTCTAGTGGTTAAGGCAATGGGCTAGAAACCAGGAGGCTGTGAGTTCTAGTTCCGCCTTAGGCATGAAAGCTGGCTGGGTGACCTTGGGCCAGTCACTCTCTCAGCCCAACTCACCTCATAGGGTTGTTGTGGGGAAAATAGGAGGAGGGAGGAGTATTAGGTATGTTCACAGCCTTGAGTTATTTATAAAAATAATAAAGGCGGGATAGAAAATAAATAAACAAACAAACAAATAAATAAACAAATAAATAAATAAATAAATAAGAGGATTGGTAGTAAAGTTACTTTTTCATCACCGTTGTAACTGTAAATGCTTGCTAAACGAGGCAGTCGCTAAACAAGGACTACCTGTATTAACTGCAAAACACGATAAAAAGTAGCATGTTTTAAATACACATCTTTTAATTAAGCTCTGTTTGGAAGATCATGGAGTTATTAAAATTCAAAACAAAGCAGATTTAAGAAGCTTGAAGACTGCCCAGTTCTGATAGTTAAGCTGGACTGCCTGAAGTGCAACATTTGACTGAAACATGAATTCGACTGGGTAATTTTGCCATTCTGCCTGCAAATCATCTAAAGCAGCGGTCCCCAACCTTTCTGGCACCAGGGACCGGTTTGGTGGAAGACAATTTTTCCACGGACCAGGGGGAGATGGTTTCGGGATGATTCAAGCGCATAACTGTGACTGAGACAAGTGCGCAGTGCGGGAAAGAGGCGCGGACGGAAGTGGTAAATAAAATAATGGGGGGCCACACACAGACTAAAATAAGTGTTGGATTCTGACTTCTCATAAGGAGCGCGCAACCTATATCCCTCGCATGCGCAGTTTACAGTAGGGTTCGTGCTCCTATGAGAATCTAATGCCGCCGCTGATCTGACAGGAGGCGGAGCTCAGGCGGTAATGCGAGCGGCTGTAAATACAGATGAAGCTTCGCTCGCTCACCGCTCACCTCCTGCTGTGCTGCCCGGTTCCTAACAGGCCACAGACCGCTACCGGTCCGTGGCCTGGGGGTTGGGGACCCCTGATCTAAAGAGAATGAGCAGTAAAATGCAGTAAGAAACAGGGTTGGGTCACAGAGATGCATGGAGTTGATTGAAAAACAGAGTAACAGATTCTGGTACAGATTTCATACTGCAGCAACAACCTGACCATCCTGTCCTACACTAGATGGATGTTATAAGCAGTAATGTCTCTAAGACCATGCTTAGACCCTTGACAGTGCAGTCACACAATATAGAGCTCACCTGTGGATCATATTGTGTGAATGCAGGTATGCAAGTCCCTGCAGAGCACCATGCGTTATGGCTGCAATCTCTACTTCCTGCAGTGGTTTCTTGTGCACTAGGAAAGAGGGGAGGGAGGAAAGAGCATTACTTAAAGGTCTCAGAAAAGGATCATGGGAAGACTGCTCTCCTGACTTGGTGTTGGACTCACCTTCCAGCAAATCTGAGGCTGAGCCTAGGCAGTATTCCATCACCAGCTAGTGAATTAAGAAGAGATGTTAGCATAGGGCAAATAATCCCTTTGAATTTCAATTATCCTGTCCCAATCAGCTGTCTTGGAGCCCAGTATGCCAAGACCATTATGCACCTGGTACTTCCGATTCACTTAAGAATATAAGAACAGCCCCCACTAAATCAGACCAAAAATCCATCATTCTCCCATCACTGCCATCCAGACACCTCCAAAAAGCCCATGAAGCAGGGCACAAAGGGGTGTGTGTGTGTGTGTGTGTGTGTGTGTGTGTGTGTGTATAATACCACCAAAAGATTTCCCCCCCCATGATTTTCAAGAAGACAAGCCACCACCCTATTGCATTGCAATTAATTCCCTTAAATTGCACTAGGCTTTCAGGCAGGGAAGAAGCCCAGCCATCACTCAGGCCCTTTGCAACAGCGGTCCCCAACCTTTCTGGCACCAGGGACCGGTCATGGAAGAAAAATTTTCCATGGACTGGGGGGGGGGGGTTTACAGGTGGGAGCCAATTGCGTGCGCCGGGGGGGTGGGGTTTGCAGGCGGGAGCCAATCGTGTGCACCGGGGGGCGGGGTTTGCAGGAGGGAGCCCCGCGACCCACTTCCTAACAGGCTGCGGCCCACAGGTTGGGGACCCCTGCTTTGCAAGACTTCCCCTCATCCAAAGCCCAGTTCATCTACATTTTCACTGCCCTTCTTAAATTCTTTAAAAGACTTTCTGTAATATATCACCACAATGGCTTAGAATGACCTGTTTCACTCTCATCTTACCCATGCTGTGTGTTCCCGTAAGTAGCAGCCCTTGTATTCAATTGTGTTTGGGTGTCGTAGCTTTTGCAAAAATTTCACCTCCTTGATAATGTCCTGCCATTTCTGGAAAACACAAAAGGGAGCCTGAGCTTGCAGGGTCCTATATTTCAAGTGGAGGAGGGGATACTACTAGAAGCCTAGAGAAAGTGGTCCTTAGGAGATTTGGAAATCAGGAGAACTGGGCTACCTAGGCCAGGGGGAGGCTAGAAGTTAATGGTCAACACAACTGCGGTGTAGTAAGAAAAAATGAAGGACCAACCTCGTTAGACTGCTTCCCACTGTAGGACATCTTCTTAATAGCAACCACTTCATTGTTGCGTATGTCTCGGGCCTGGGGAAGATAAAGAGAGTAAGCCAAGGAAGCAGGATGCTGAAAATAAGTGTCAGCAACCACAGACAGTCAAGTTCAGGGAGGCGCTTGGTTTCTGTGCCTGGAAAAAACAATAGAGGTCAAAAGGAGTAAATTTTACATCTCATGGCAAATCAGGCATTCTTAGAGCAGAGCTGCCCACGAGGCCAGAGATATGTGGGAACGGCAGGTACCCGATATCCACTTAATGTTAGAGCACCCCTACTAAGTCAGACCAAAAGTTTCATTAGTTCATCTTCCCACCTCTAATGATGGCCAATCAGATTCCCCTGAGAAAGCTACAAGCAAGACATGCAGAAAGTCCCTCCCACCGTCGCTATATTCAGTGGCAGGGGCCTCCCTATGGGATGGGACCAAGAAGCAAAACCGATTCAACTGTAAGCAAGGCCAGTTGGAAACAAGTTGTTTTAAATGATCCTGGCAAGGCTTGAGCATGAGCATTAACACTCCTTGGCACTCACAAAGTAGACAGCTCCAAAGCTGCCATGACCAATCTCCCGCAGGTCAACAAAGAGCTTCTCAGGGTCATCCTTGAAGAACAGCTCAGCCACCTCAGGGTCCTTCAAACTGCCAGCCCGGGCATTAGACGGCATGGCGGCCGTGGATGAGGCTGGGCTTCACTGTTGCTGTTCTCCTAAAGCAGAAAACAAATATTAACAAACTGGACCAGCTGGGTATAAATACGGTAAGGCAATGATTCAAGGATATCTGATGCTGCCATCTTGCTGAAGCAAAGCAAAACCTGAGTTCCTTGCTAGAAGGAAGGAAGGGCATAAATATAACAAAATTATAGTCCCATTTGGAGGAGGGGGTTCATAGCCACATGCAATCCTGACAAAGCTCAGAAAGCCTCTTCAAAGGGAATCTGTGAGCACATATTCCTACAACAAGAGGAATAAAACAAGAGGTCTGTAACAGGATAATCAGTGAGAGATGTTTGTAGCAGGAAGGCCATCAATGCCAAATGGAGACAGATCTCACAGAGATACAGAAGATAGAACAGACTTCTCCTGCTCAAGCCGGGCTTCTGCTATATATGTGACAATATTCAACTAGTAACTGTTAGGATACTGAAATTCTAGTATCAGCTTCTCTTATCTCTATATTCCCCACTTTTCTAGCTCCAGCTCAAACATGTTCATGCTTTATTCTTTCCATGAAAATCCAGGAGTCTTGATAAAGCTATACCCACTTTCCATAGACACAAACGTCAGAGCAGATTTGCCCGTAATGTTTCACTACTAAAATAATCGCCACTGGTCGCTACTTCAATGACAGGAGGTCAACAACCGTTATCATTTTTCTGTTGTAAAGTGACTCATGTTTCAGTCTTTATACTATTTATTTATATTTATATTTATTTATTTATATTTACAAATATTTATTTATTTATTTATATTCATGTCCCACCTTTATACTGTAATGAGCACAGACTTCCATTTAGGTAGTAAGGTTCTCACCAAACCAGTTTACGAGATTTGTTATTTGCATTAATTTCTGTGCTATCCTTACTGAGAGTTCAAGAAAAATGGTATGACCCTCTTTTAAAGAAATGTACAAGGCTTTGGAGGGTTCACTAAATATTTTCAGTTTTATTTTTAATAAACATGTTAACTGAGTCCAGCTCAATACTTTCATGACTTTCTGTCCACTACAGAGCAGATAACTACTTTCCTGCTCTTAAGCAATTCCTTCTTGTGTAAAATGAAGAAGCTGGCTATGAGGGATTAAAAGGAATTAGAGGAACACAGACCGAGGGATTTCTAGATCCTTGAACAAGGTTTTACTGGGCTTGATATTTGTTAGCTGGGTAAGCAGACAATTTAGTCCTGTACGAAGAATGCAAGAGTATGGAGGTTGTGTATTCATGTATAATCCTCATACAGGTATATCATTCTTTTCATGATTGCACAATGCCATCCCAAGTCTTAACTTTTACAAACATCACATGAATGTACATGAAACAGTTGCATACTATCAAGCAGATACCAAGAATGTCATGAGTCAGGAAAAAAGGCATGTAACAGTTCCTGGACCATGTGGGAACAGCTGCATCAGATGACCCCCCTCCCAATACAAAAGAATTACTCATTCTCTCTATTTGAGTACTTTTTAGAAGTTATTTTTTTCTGCATTCTTTCCCCATCTCCCAGACTGCTATATCTACAGCAAATGTTTCCAACATGGTTCCCTCCAGATGCACTGGATTACAATTTCCAACCAACATGGCCAATAACCAGTTGGGAATTCTAGAAGTTTGTAGACTAATCTCTTTGGTAGGCACATGCTAGGTAAAGGCTGTTTACACAATATTTCTAAAGTATTTTGTTTATTAAGTATTAAGTATTTATTAAGTATTTTAACCTTTAAAGGTTAAAGACATACATTTAAAAACCGATACTCCAAGACTCTGAAATGTGGAATAAATGTCAAACATACAGGAATATTTAGTCCAACCACAAGCTAACTCTATTTCTTAATGTGAGTAGACAGTGAGCCTCACTCCAGAAAGCAAGAGGTGAAAGTGTATCCTACCAAACAAAAGGAAGATTCCTTTTGTTTTCAGTCCAATGGCGAAGAACTTAGATTCTCAAAATGTCCAACAGAAGACGCCTGGCAGAGACTCATGAGGAAGAAAACTTGCTTGTCAGCAGCTGATATTAATAACAAGGGTTGGAGCTGCAGCCTTGGACGTCACAGAATTGATACCTCTCTTCTCTGGCTCATCCAAAATACCCTCATGAGTATCTTTAACTGCCTTTTTTCCCCCTTAGGGAGGGTCCATTCACAATTCAGGAGTTCCAATAATTGCAATATCTTAATCCACGAATAAGCTCTGGAAGATGCCTCCTCCTCTCTAGTTAATTACACTTCAGAAATTCAGCATTTTCCTTATTTGCTCCCCAGAAAATCCAGGAAAGTGAGTTTGCAGTGCACGTTACAAGGGTCCAAAGTTTCCCAGAAGCCAGCTTGCTGCATCCTTCACTGTACAGTGCAACATCAGAACAGGAATACCCAAGAAAGCTTGCGGGTAAAAACCGTTTCTTTTCATTACCAGAATAAAATGTCTACAGTCTGCCTATCCCCACACTGAGGCTATGACTATCAAATGCATGAAACGCCACGATATCAATGCAGATTAAAATGCTCAGGACATCTGGCCTGTAGAGAGATTTATCCCTGGAAAGCAGAGCCACCTAGATAGGAAGTTCCTCCCACCAAGCCGTTCCCTTGATAGGGCAGCAACTGGGGTTAGCTCACAAGAACCACCAGAAAATAAGACCCACAGCCTTGCTGTAACCCTAACATTTGAAACAACTGCACTCCTGTTCACCCTCTGGGACGGGCAGTGGTCGCTGGAATGGCTCCAGAGGGCTGAAATCAAAACTAAGGAAATCAACAGTTTGCAGGCGCGTTATGTCGGTCAGAGGAAATCCTCGCATTGTTCGGTTGCTTCCCTGGGAACAATCCAAAGAAAAAAGGCAAAGCGCAAGGCTAGCCTTGGCAGTGATACTGCTGGCGGGAAAGCAGCTGGAAGGGTTCCTGCTGCAGTGGTTGCTGCCTCGCTGCACCAAGGTGGCCAGAACTTTAGGCAGGCCCCGGAGTTTGTTTGCTTATTTATGTATTTATTATTTAAATTTGTATCACTGCCCATCTCCCCCAATCGGGGGACTCTGGGCGGTTCACAATAAAACAAATTAAAAACATCAATATAAAATTAGAACATCAATAAAATAAATATAAAATCCAAGTGGACTAGATGTTAATAATAGGGCGGGCTTCATGGCACCATGACTAGACCAGTTTAGTTTCAGTGTTCCAAATTAGAGATTAGGGTATGGAGGCATGTGAGGAGGAATCATCTGGGGTTAACCTTTAAAGAGAGCAGCAACTTCAGAAACAATATTTGTCACACAAAAGGAGTGCAAGAACTGATCACTCTCTTAACCAACATGAACTTGCTTTCTGGAAGGCAACAAAAGTAGAGAGCATTTCATCCATTCATTTTAAATGGAGACTCATAAGGTAGTTTATATGTAAGTCGTGAATCCTAAAAGTTGTTTTTTAAAACCCACTCTGAACCTGAATTATTTGATCAACTATGTTGGGATGCCACTTTCCCAAGAATTCACAGTGATTGAATAAATGAATATACTTAACCTGAAAACAACTTACAATATTTAAAAGCATAATATACACTGTAACTAAAGTAAAAAAAAACTTCTGAAGGGGAAAAAAAAGTCCTTCCTCAGGAAAGTCTTATTTATTTATTTATTTTTACTTCACATATAGAGTGGAACTAAAAGCCTCATTGAAAAGAGGAAGGCATTTCTCCTTAGGACAAAGTTACTGACAAAGCCATGCATGTTGTTTTTAAAGCACATTATTTTGGCTCACATGTCTCATCTATTTATAGTGAGCAATAAAAACAAAGCCTTCAGTGAATTAGGCACCTATATCCAGGAAGACATGGGTTATTTAACATCTACACGAAGCTGCTGCCGCCGGAGCTCATCTGGCGATTCAGGGCCTGGTATCATCAATATTCAGAATATTGATGACACCCAACTGTACATTGTGACCCTGGGCCGGAGAGACTGCTGAAGTCCTGTCCCGGTGTCTTGGAGGCTTTGAGGGTCTGGATGGGACAGAACAGGCTTAAACTGAACACTAGCAAGGCAAAGCTACTGTTTGTACATCGGGGTTCCTCCATGCCCCGTGTTTTCTCTCTGGATGAGGTTGCACTGCCTCTGAAGGAGCAGGTTCATGACTTGGGGGGCTCCTGGACTCATAGCTCCTGCTGGATCAGCAAGTGGAAGTTGTGGTGAGGGGGGGCTTTGCCCAGATTTGGCTCGTGCGCCAGCTGCAACCTTACTTGGGATGGGAGGACCTGACTAGAGAGGTTCATGCTGTCATCATCACCTGGACCACATCTCCCCAGTAAAGTCACCCCTGACCACTTTGTGCCAGGAGAGGCATCTGGTTGTCCCCCATTTTTGGAAAGTTAGGAGGACCAAGGCTTGAAAGCACTGTTTTTCTGTGATGAGGCTGGCTCTCTGGAATGGCCTCCTGTAGGAGATGTATTGATGTCCAACATTACCTGCCTTCTGGAAAAAGTTGAAAACAGAGCTTTTCTGGGGGGCTTTTGGGGTCTGATGCCAGATATTCTACTGTCTGAAGATTTATACCTTTTTGTTCAGATTACTGTATTTATTATTGTAAGCCACTGATAGTCTTTTTATGATTGCAGCAGAATAGAAATCTGATGAATAAATACATACATGGTTGGGGAAGATTCTCACAGAGTAGATGGACTGTGAGAAATTAGTTCTTAGGCAAGGACCCAGACCTTTGAGGCTTTCCAACCCCAGAGATTTAAAGAATGGCAGATTGTAGGGACTGAAACATTTGGGACAACAGATAGGGAGTTATTTGAAGCTTCTGAAGCAAACACTCCTTAAGCCAGAGCTTTCCAAACTTTTCATGTTGGTGACACACTTTTTAGACATGCATCATTTCACGACACACTCTTACAGCAGGGCATAATTTTGCAACACACTCTTACAGCAGGGTACAAGGCAGGCACTAGGACCTGCGTGGAATCACAGCAGGTTTGGAGGCAGCAAGGCACAAGGCAGGCACTAGGACCTGCGTGGAATCACAGCAGGTTTGGAGGCAGCAAGACACAAGGCAGGCACTAGGACCTGCGCAGAATCCTGGCAGGGCAGGTTTGGAGGCAGCAAGGCACAAGGCAGGCACTAGAACCTGCGTGGAAGCTAGGAGGCAGCAGCAGCCGCGACACACCCAGACACTGCAGCCGACACACTAGACACACCGACACACTGCAGCCGACACACTAACGTGTCCCGACACACAGCTTGGAAAGCTCTGCCTTAAGCGCTTGGATGGTAAAGAGGATCTGAACATTTGTGGCTGGGAATTGTGACATGCATGACGAGTAGGATAAAGATGTAAGTCCATTTGTGCAAGACAATGAAACAAAACTGTACTGTACACGAATTTACAACTTCGATGGCTCCATATCTTTCCCCACTCCACAAGAAGCAGAGTTTCTTTGTTTCTAGGTAATACAATCTGGGGGGCACGGTGGCTCAGTAGTTAAGACGCCAGGCTTGTCGATCAGAAGGTCGCAAGTTCGGAGGTTCAAGACCCTAGCCCCATGTGACGGAGTGAGCTCCCGCACTCACCCCAGCTCTTGCCAACCTAGCAATTCGAAAGCATGCAAATGCAAGTAGATAAATAGGTACCACTTTGGTGGGAAGGTAACAGCATTCCGCGCACATCATGCCTGCCACATGACCGCGGAAGCATCTTCGGACAACACTGGCTCTTCGGCTAAACAAATGGAGATGAGCACCGGCCCCTAGAGTCAGACACGACTGTGTGGGGGAACCTTTACCCCTTTAATACAATTTGGTAGGAGATGAAAAATACCAGTGGTCTCTGAGTGATTTATAGTAAGCATAAAGACATCTTGATTGTTCTAGGTTTATTTTGCTCACTTTGATAAAGTTATTCTTTGGCCATTAAAGCAAGATAAAATGGAAGATTTGATGGAAATCTTGGGAGAAATTGAGTAGAAAATAAGCGACAACATTCTGTTGTGCAAAAGCTAGAGCTGACAATGTCAGAGATGGAAAGATGAAAGAGCCATCTCAACCAAAGAAGGAAGAGGCAGACTCACCAATATCTGTAGCTTGACTCCGGTTTCTGAAATGAAACGATACTATAGTGGCAGTACATTTGAATGCTTCTTTAAACACAAAATCAGGAAGACTAATAAGAGTTCTAAAAGGTCATCAGCCACTATTTTTGCTCCCAGTCTTCAAAAATTATCTACTGCTCTTTGCATACTGACAACCAAACAAATGTGATGGTTTAAAAAAAAGAGATTAAAAAAACTGGACTGTAACGTCTTAGACAGATGCAATGTAATGGTATTGGACAGCTCTTTAATAGATATCACCTACCACTGATTATAATGTGGTACCCTGGCTTAGGTTGTTGAATCAACTAAGGGAAATACTGGCATATTTACACAGATCCCTTCATACCCCCTTTCAAACTTAAACATTCATGCATGAGATTTGTACGTACTCTTGATAAAGGAGGACAGCAGCTGAACTTCAGTAGGGCTGCCCATTCATTGCTTTCATGTTTCGGTACTCTCCATGTTTTGGTACTCTCTTGCAGGTTTTCCATTGGAATCACAAAAGCTAAAAATCTCTTGCCTTCAAACTCATTTTTAAAAAGGCATTTTCATTTACAGCTCTCAGATACAAACTCTACCTTTCTGCTACCATGGAACTCAAGGTAGTATATATAGAGTTCTTAGGCAATGAGCCACCAGGGGCTTCTAAGACTCAGACCTGTTTTAGCACCAGGATGGCTGCTGCATCGTGTGCTTGAGATTGTGCCTTGGGACAGAGAACCCAATGAGCCATCTTTTAGACTTTACTAGTGTTTCTGTTTTCTCCTCCCTCTACAGCAATATTCCATACATATTTATTCACATGTGATTCCCAAGGGGTTCAATAGCAGACACAAGATTGTAGCCTAGGTGTCCCTTCCCAAATATCCTGAATTACCCTGCACTGACCTTTTTTTCCTGTCAAAGGTTCTAAGAAGCTTTTATGCCAAATACCTTCTTTTTTCACTTCAAGACCTTCTGAGTTGGAAGTAAAAAGTGCTTACTGAGGCACCTGTGGGTAACTCAGGAGCAACCCCTAGGGGTTGTATTCTACTACAACAGCATGTGATAAAATGATGCTTTGGGAACACACTGCAGTCATTTTCAGAGATTTTGCTGCAACCAAAGAAAACTATCTTGAGAGAGGATGGGTGAGATCCTTCCAATTCCAATTAAGGCCCCAACTAATGTTTTATTTGACCAGCAAGGAAACTAGTTTTTTGTATAAACTGCTCCATTCGTGAAGGGCATCACTGTGGGAAACTGGAAACGGAAAATGTGCTGCAGTCATGAGAAGAATATAATATAGAACCTCGCCAAAACAGGAATTCAAGGGTAAAAATAAAGAGAAGCTTCGGATGTTCTAGAAAGCACTTCCACTTTTCACTTATATCTGAAAGGGAACTTATAATGAAGGCGGGAAGATCTAAAAGTTCTGTCAATATGTTAAGTTTCCATAAGTGTCCTTTCAGACATTACAAAGCACATAGTTTATTTATCCGTGTGTCAAATATTTTTCTAAAATTTGCAATGACTAAATAAAGAAATCCAGCTTATTAAAGGTGTTTAGCATTTGTCAGCTTATAGCACACTATGGTAAGCTGTGCAAAACTGAGGTGAACATAGTCACAATACACAAACTGCTTCTCCTCTTTGAAATTTCATCTGTGCTAGACAGAAGGATACCTTAGCTTTCTTCTTGGTTAGGCACAAGGCTATCATTTGGCTCAAAACAAGAATTTCCTACATCTTGTTTTTCTTAAAGTGGAAATCCAGAGGAAACTCTCTGCCACAAGGTACCTACTTTACAAAAAAAATAGGACTCAGTACCTAAGGATTTTTTTCCATGAATTAGTATCCAATTCATAGAGAAATTATAATTATGGACTAGTTTACCAGAACTCTGTTAGTATATGTTGTCCAGCTGCTTCTGTTTGGATCCGCCTGCCAGTGGGTGGAGCTAAACAAACCAGGAAACCAGTATTAGTGGTTAGTTTACTTTTTTTTTTTGGAACCAAAATCCCTGGTTTGAAATTCTTTTAACAAGTTAGACTCTTAAGACAACAACAAATCCTCACTTAAAACTTTAGCTTGTCAAGGGACCAACAATCCAGAAATTCTGATTCAGACATAACACTAATTAAAATATGGCCAGTTTCCTGCTATTTAGCAATTCCTATTAGCATGATGAACCAATCATTAGCACTTGGGCATTGTGCACCAACATGCTTATTTGATCCCAATACGCCAAAATTCTTAAGGGGACTCTGCCCAAGCGGTACGTGGTAAGAATCATCTCCAGGGAAACAATATTTATGGGCTGCTGATGTAACAGAAATTACTATATTAAAGAGCAAAGGTAGGTTAGTAACTTTGGGACATTTATTTTCAAAGATGCACAAAACTCCCAACAGAAAGAATTACTAATCATAAGTTAGAGGCTAGTGGGTAAGAAATCTGAACAGACTCCAGCAACCAGTTGACTTATAAATTGTATGTTTCTTTTTAGACAATAAAACCAATACTGTCATTAGAATAGGTGTAAGCAACCCTTGCACAAGCCTACATAGCTTGCAAAAAGTTAGTCATTTTGACAAGAATATGATACACAAAACCATCCCTAAAATAAGACATTTAAATTGAAATTAATTTTACTGGGTGTACCTCATGAGACAAAACTGTTATAACTGCCTTTCTTTCCAATCTCTAATGTGAACAGGTATGTCCCAATACCATGCGACCCTCTTGAGCAGAAAACACTCTAGATCTGTTCAGGGTCAAAGAATATGATTCATAAAGATGGAAGCCCTAAAACCTAATGCTTTTCACCAATGGTTCTTGATAAACCCTGGCCATTCATCTTTAAGGATACAATATGTACACAATTATACAAGAAACCTAGATAGCTGAAGAAATCCTATTTCAGCTTTTATAAGATACCAGCACTCATATTTCTAGGACAGAGGAGGAGAGACCATCCATTTCCATTTTGGAGGAAGTAACTGCTTTTTCATATCCTGCTATATCCTGTTACTCACAAATACCGTCTCTAAACAGCATTTTTACCGCTCTAATGCTTCATATATGGAAGTCAGAATTAAACATTAAAATGGAAACTAATGAAAGCTATCTGAATGATCAGTGTATGAACTGAATGTGAAATTGGATTTCTTTGCCCATGGAACTGGCTTTCTTTTATACATACAGTATTATATTACTATTAATACACTTCTATCTGTGTTATTTATTTATTTAACAAATTTTATCACTGCCCATCTCCCTCTCCTAGCATTGCTAAATAATTTGGGATTGGGAATTGTAAATGAGAGTTAAAATTATGATATTTTCAAGACAATACATCCAACCTTTCTTCACAATTATGTTAGCTTCTTTATTCAGCATTATGAACATGATCATCATATACTTACAATAAAGAACAAAACTGAATATTCTAAAAGAACCCAATAATAGGTTCCCCCCCCGCCAATTTTTAATACCTCACTGATACTTACTTCCCAAACCTGTCATTATAAGAATATCTAAGGGCATAAAATAGCAATGAAAGATACATTAAAAGGAGAATAGGACCTAAGGCCTCTGACTAGTCCAAGGAGTAAAAAGTCTAACAGTCTGGGGATATGATTCCCAGGTTCCCTGATTCCGAGGTTCCAAAGGAAAGAAAGTCTGAGGGTGACAAAACTGAGAAGGCGAGGAACCCTAACGGAAGCCTTCCTTAATTTTAAGAGATGAATATAGCACGGAGGACCTGGGATGAAGGACTAGGATCCCTTTTCCCCCTGCAGGGAGATGTTAGGCCCAGACCCCAAGCTCTGGAAAACAGAACTCCTGGTCTCTGGCCTGGCAAAGCTTTCTAAGAGGGAAAAGCATGTAGAGGAGACAGAATGTGTTTCCCAACCAAGGCAATACAATTTCTGACTTATTTGGAAGGACAACTATAGGAGGTAGAAGAGAGAACAGACAGAAAGAAAATCAGATTTTTTTCCTAATTGGTGCAATACAATCTCTTTTGTTCTCTAAACATTTACCTTCTCTTCCCATTGCCCAGCCTTCCCATCCCACAAAAATACCCTTCTCCCCCTCCCCCTTATCTGCGTGCTTGGGTCTCACCTGTAAGTCTCCGCAGCTGCCTAGATATTCTTCCCCTTGCGGCTCCAGCTCCAAGATATTGGGGGTGGGGAGAATACCCCCAACTACCTCCTCTTTCCCTACTCCTCCAATCAAGGAAGAGGGTTTAGAGGGAACTGTCAGTGGTTCCCCTGGATAAGGAAGGCCTCTGGATAGGAGGCATAGGGTATCTACAGCCCCACTCCAAGCCTCTCCCTCCCTCCCTCCTGTTTGGGTAGGAAAAAAATGTCCTGCAGAAGTGAAGACATGCAAGTGGCTCGGTAACCGGGAATGCGATGGAGGTAGCCCTGTAAAAGGATGTAACAGGAGTCTCGGGCCCTTCTGTAATGGCTCTATTTAGGGGTAGGGAGAGGGAGGGAAAATCCCAAATTAGAAGGGGGGAGAAGGCTATATCAGCCAAGAAGCTTTGCAAGAGTCCAAGGGATGAGCTCTGAGGGAAAGAAGGCATGGACTTCACAGGATGCTGCAGTCCCTTCCAGCTGTTAGCGACTGCCTACAGATGAGATATAAGGGACCTACAGATAACGGGTGAGGAGCAGAATTACAAGACTCTGCAAACGAGATTTAAAGAGGTCCTTAACGGAAACCGGCGGGGGGGGAGGGGGAACAAAAAGGAATGAGAGGTCAGGTGGGCGGGGGTGGAGTGGTCCCTATAGAAGCCAAAGAAATTCTTTCAGATCTAGGGAATCGGGGGGGGGAAGAATGGGAAAAGGGAGGGAGTCTCTATAGGGGAGGGTGCTGTGGGGGTGGGGGGCCTGACTCTATCCGGCCCCCCCTCCCCTCTCTCTTGCCTCTTCGGGTTCCTCCGTCTGCTCCCTCCCTCTCACTCACTCACTCCAGTTGTCCCCAAATCCAAGATGGCGCCCAAGGCAGGAGCAAGACCGGAACCAAGGCAGAGAAAACGTCAAGCGCATGCGCATAGGAAAGGGGGCGCCGAAGAAGAGCGCGCATGCGCGATGTGTCAGGGGCGGGAGCCAGTGAAAACTCGCATGCGCCACAGTCGGGGTAAGCGACGAACATTGTTCCGAACCAAACTAGCCTGGTGCGTAAAACGCTTCGGAGGGGAACTGTGCGCATGCGTCCTGTTAGGGTCATTCTTGAGAAAAAGGTGAGTAGCGCGAACTGAGAAGCGAGGAGCGTGCCGTGAGCAATTGTAGGATGGCATTACTGAATGGAACACAACGCACGCGCAGTAAAAGAGGGAAGGAACAAGGCCTGCCTTCATTGGGTTGTTGTAGCGTTGATGGGCGGGACACATTTACCCTGACAATATGTAAAGTGAGGGGTGGGACCCTGAAATTTGCTTAAGAATGGGATTGGATGAGAAACATCGGGAAGGGCAAGAGCAAACAAGATCGACATCTTGGTTGGCTGGGAAAAAAATAACGGCGCTTCAAAGAAGGAAGTCAGATTGGGACGCCAACATGCCCTCAAGTTTGCTTTGATTGGGACAATATGTGAGAGCGTGGGGTTTGATTGGAAGGCCGATGTGACATGGGGCGGGGTTCCTATCGCTCAGCTGTTACTGGGGCAAGATTTAGAAAGATGTGGCGCGCGCGCGCGCCCACAGAAGTGGCGGGGATGAGGGGGGAATGACAGCTGTTCAAAGAGGGGAAATAAAGGGCGCGCTGGGCGACGGTTAAACCATCACTGCAGGGGCTCGGGTGCATGCGCGCTTGGAGGTCTCCAGTGGAGGGCGGAGCTCGAGCCTCCCGTCGCGGCGTTCCAGTTTCTTCTGGTCTCCTCAGCGCGACCTTCCCCTCACCTCATGTGCAGCTGGTGACACCTTGACACCGGCGTGATTCAGGCCCGTGCTGGACGGGCTCCTTCCTCTCTTGTCAAAACGAGTGAGGTGAAGTTAGATCCCTCGCTCTTTTAGGCGTAAGTATGAAATTCCAAATAGCGGGCGAAAGGACAATAGAGAGCACTTCCAAGCGTACATGGGGTTAGGTGACAGAACCCGCCAATTTTGAAAGAAGCGCGTCGCCCTTCCCCCCCTCCCGCCCCCGATCACATGAATTGGCCTGGCTAACTGCACCGATGCGACTACAGCAGCCGACCTGGGATTGTTTATCCCGGTGACGACGTTTACCCGGATTGGCTGGGCTACTGCGAGGGTGTCGCGTGCAGCCCGCCTTCCGTGAGAAAAAGGGAGTTTGTCGGTTAGGTTGAACTGGGGGCATGTCGAGGGAGTGCCTGAGATCTTACACGTGGCCTTTGGAGGGAGAGAGGCGAAGGAACAGGGAGTCCAGAAAGACGGTCAAGAGTGGCTGCAGGTTCAGACATGAGCTGAAAAAACAGAGCAGCGGGGAGAGCAAGTTAGAGCTTTGATAAAATAATTATATTGCTTAAAACGGTTAGGGAGGTATGCTGCAGCTTGAAGGAGTACTAGGCAGAATAATTGAGAGAGATGGCAAGGACATGCGATACCAAACGGGGGCCTGGGAAACTGAATAGAGACGTACAGCTGAGGAAAATATAGCTGGGTACATAGATGGAAAACAAGTTAGTTTGGAAAATTAAGGCACCGTGTTAATATGTTAGATAGGAGTATTTTACCCGTTGCAACTTTTGCTGTTACTGCAGCATTGTTCACAGGGCAACAGTAAATATGTTGTGGTGCAATTGTAGTTAGATTTGGCATATTAATTTGAAATGACTAGCCAGTTTTTTGGCTGCAGGTTCCTAATTCTGCCAAGCACATTATTGGATTATGTTTTAGCTGGGTTGGGTTACTCAGATGTACAAGTTGATTCTCATATATAAATTAGTAATACAAGTATTATCATAGGTAGAAATTAGCATCTGTTGATCTCACTCAAAGCAAGGGGTTATTCAGGTATATCAAACATTTACACTGTGGATGATTCTATCTATCCTTTGAAGTTGCACTAAAACTGGAAATCTGTGCTTTCTGGAAAAAGCGTATTGAGAGATGGGAAGGGTAGCATAGAAATATTTACATTTTATTTGTGTCAGAGTCTGCTTTAGGTACTACTCTTGGGTAAGGTTAAGCTGGCAGTAGTTGAGATACAGGTAATTGGGACAGGAATTTCCATCCCTAAGTAATGCGGTTGTTAGGCAAAACATCATGTGACAGTATCACTTAGCAACAGCAATCCCAGCACTCCCCATTGCCAACATTACCTGAATCCCAGCCAGTTCGGTCTAGTAGTTAAGGTGCTGGGCTAGAAACCAGGAGTTCTAGTCCTGCCTTAGGCATCAAAGTCAGCTGGGTGACCTTGGGCCAGTCACACACACACAGCCCAACTCACCTCACAGGGTGGTGGTTGTGGGGAAAAGAGGAGGAGGAAGGAGTATTAGGTATGTTCACTGCCTTGAGTTATTTATAAAAAAATAAAGGGATAAAAATAAAAAACAAAATAAATCCCACCAGTTATTAGATGAGGACCCACCCCGATCCAAGCCATTCCCGGCTTGGTCTCTCCCAGTCCCGAGCCTTGGTAAAGTAAGGGACTGCCTCCTCTTCAACTCCCCCCACCCACCTATCTCCCCATCTCTGCCCTTTTGGCTGCCCTGCACAGCAGCACTCCTCAGCGGTGGTGCCAGCAGTGCTAGGGCTGAAGTAGAGGCCCGGGGCCTCAAGTATGCAAGGCAGCTGCTGGCCACACTAGGCCTTCTTCTCGAGGAAAGCTTTTGAGGCCTTCTGAAGCATTGCAAGAACGGCATGCCTGCCATTTTCCAAATAGTGTGCCCTGTTCTTGCAATGCTTTGAAAAGCCTTCTGAAAGCTTCTGAGGCCTTCCAAAGCATCATGAGAATGAAGGAGGCCTAATGCAGCCAGCAGCTGCCTTGCATAGGGCCAGGCCAGGTGCACCTCGTCAGATGGCTAAGGTCAGCTGGGCGTGGCAGGGCCTGTGGAACGCAGGGAGGCAGAGTCTTTGTGCTGGCCCTGGCACGGGGCTTGAGGCAGCACTCCTTGGCGCTGGGGCTGAAGTAGAGGCCTGGGGGCAATGGCGGCCAGCTGAGACTGCTGAAGGTCTGGGCCTCTACTTCAGCCCCAGCGCTGCCATTGAAGAGTGCTGCTGTGCCAAAAGGGCAGAGATGGGGGGAGATAGGCGGGTGGGGGGAGCTGAAGCACCCCTGCGGTCGTAAATGCGGGTGGGCTGCGAAGCACCAAGCACTCAAATTCTGATCATGTGACCACGGGGATGCTGCAACGGCCGTAACTTTGGGGAGTGGGCATATGTACCATTCGTTCAGCGGCGCCATAACTTTGAATGAATAGTCGTAACTCAAGGACTACCTGTAGATCTTTCTTGGTGCAGTACCACAGCTGGCGTTTCCTCTTCGTGGAAATCTACCAGACTAATTTCCACCTTCAAAAAGTTGCTGAAAAAGTTTAGTTTTCAGTCTTCCAGTTATTGCTCTCTCATTTTAATTTTTATACTCATTTCAAATTGCCTGCTTACATTTTATTTATTACATGTTAACCTTGCTGCTGGTGATGTGTGTTTTTACTTTAAAACTGGAATATAAATAAAAGTCCAGGTTGCAATCCCATACTTACCAGTCCAATTTAATTAACTGAGGCTTTCTTCTAGATACTAAACGTATTTTACTGAAAACAAGCAAACCTTGAAGGAATATGAGAGTTTCTTATTGGCACATTGCTTGATGCTATTTATAATATTATTTAATCATGAGTTTGGATCTGGTATTAGTAAGTTATATTTAGATAATTATTCCTAATAGTGGAATTTTTAGTAACTATATCTGATTCATTTAGGTTAATACACACTATTCAATGATATATAACATAAGTCCAGTAATATATAAGAAATATATTATACAATTTGCATCAGCTGAATAGCCACTTAAAATACAAAGAAGTCTCTATCTTTTGTATTTAATAAATTATTTTATCATCTCTCCTGTGAACCAAAATAGCAGTTTGACTTTTTCCATATACCAACTATCCCACTGTCTAGCTTCCAGCCTACAAAATGGTGAATTTTTACATGGTATAGCTGTTTAGAGAAAGGAGGACACGCAGCTGGGACACCTGAGTATTCTGGAATGTAGAATGAATAGCACTGGCTTGATCCACTTAGATTTGCCCCCATTTGTCTCTGGGGAGACGATAATATAGGCCAGCTGCACAACACAGCATGGCACAGAGGCAGAGAAGGAAAGCACTGGTCATGAGGAGGCGCTGGCTGCAGAGGGTACGATCCGCCTGAGAGTAGAAGTAACGATAGTGAATAATCTTACCCTTGCAAACATCCATTGTGAAGCAAACCAGTCTCAGTACCCAGATACTGCCCACACCACCACTGCCCACACCTATCTTACCTGATCTAGCATGCTGGATAGGGCAGGATTAGCTTGATAACGTGATTGATAGCAAATGCCTGACATTTCCAAATTCGTGCTCTGTTTCCCTATTACACATTTTGGTGGCTTTCTGGGAACAAAATGGAATACAGTATTACATTAATGGGTTAAGAAATGTTTGCAACAATGCCCCTTCCTATTAGCTCACCTTGTCTTCGGGAGAAGGGATGAAGGTGCAATGATGCTAAGGCAGTTCTCACGGGATAATGAATTTGTGATAACAGCCAAGAGATGAATTGATTTCTGGGCATCTGGACCTATGGATGGAGTTAGTGGAAGGAAATGTCAAGAGAAGACGAGCAAGGAATCAGAATTCTTGAGCTATTTGAGGCAATACTGAAATAGATTTGGTGGGGGGGAAATCACTCACCTCTGAGACCCAATTTTGTCCCACTGACGGTCAGACCTAAATGTGTACCATTGGGAAGATCTGTACCATTGTGGAGATCAAAGGTCAAGCCAACCATGATAGATACTGTTGTAGGGTATTCAGCAGTTGTCATGGAAGGAGGTGATGTGACATTTTCCTGAGTCTTATTTGGGATACAGAACATTAAATGTGCCAGAGACTTCAGCAGAGAGTCCCAGTCCTTAGATATAAGGAAAAAATGAATGAGAATTACTTCTATTCCCATTTTTTGCTTCTTCCTTTAAAATATCTATCCAACTCCATATGACCTCACCTTTAAAATCCTCTTTGTTAATTGTTATTCAGAATAGAGGCCACAAACAGTACACAGTACAGTGAGGGAGTTTCTGGATTTCTGAATTGGAGATAAAATAGCTAAACTTGAATTTAAAGTTTTGCATTATTAATTTTTTTTTACTTTCTCTGCTCCAAGTGGTAGAACATTTAGAGTTATATTTTTAAGGACACTTTCCTTTGAAAAAGAAACTAATTAAACATTTTTTTAAAATTGTAACATGTATAAGTTAGAGGACAATGATAGGGAAACAGAACTTTGGCCAATCAGTCTGAAAACATCTGTACAATGACCTCCATTAGAGAGAATCAACCTAAACACCTGGAAAGCAGCAAGGGAAAAATAGTATCTCCACTACTGCCTTTTCCTTCATGCTGCCTAAGATTTCTCCTTTCTTCTCTCAACAATTTAAATCCAATACCATCCCATGCGTTGGCCTAAATTTTTACTTAAAATTCTAATCTCTAGCTCACCTCTTTGACATCAGGATTATGAATATCATGTGACTGGATGTAGGCAGAAAAACCAACAAAAGCAACAGCCAACGAAAGGAGGCAGAAGAAGAAGGAGACCAGAGGTGGATGTCGTTCCAGGCAGATACGCAGGGAGGCCAGTAGGGAGCAGATGACCATGGTAAGCCCTAGGGGTGAGGGTAAGAAGGATGTAGTATCATCCTAGCCCTAGAAGAAACTACATTTCCTGGAGAGACTACTAGAACAGATAGAAAAACATGGAAAAGAGACTGGTAACATGAACCCTTTAACTTTTGTATGGTACTGTATTTCAGTTTTTCTAATTTCAAAAAGCAAAGCAAAAATTTGAATGGAAATAATAAATATATTCATTTAATCTCATTGCTCAGATAATTTAAACTGGTGAAAATCTTTCATGGGACTATACACTCAAAGAATGGAAAGGGAGCCTGCTTGTTTAAGATGACACTTCATTGTGATTGCCATGAAATAGGAAGCTGATTTTTTTTTACTGTACATTCAGATACGGGAATGCTTAAAAAAATCCTAATATGTATTCTGGAGTTATATAATAAAAGAAAAAGGTGGTACATTTCTGCCCACTGATTTTTAAATTATGTCTAATTCTCTCTATTTGAAGACATATCTACTGAATTTAAAAATAGCCAGTTTCTTCACCATGCCAACTGGCTAAATAAATCTACTTGTAAGATAATTTCCCCATGGGGGGAGATGGGCGGTCATATAAATTAAACAAACAAACAAACAAACAAATAAATAATTTGTAATTTAACCTGATATAATTTTGTGATACTTTCATATTCAAGACGGTGTCTGATTATCTTATATTGTATTTGAAGTTAGCAGATTACAACACCATGAAATTGGAAAGAAACAGCTGGAATTGTGGAGGTAGAGAACTGGATGTTCTGTCTGATCCTGTAATTTCATCAAAACCATGTCCTGTCTTAGAACATGAGGATGCAAAACCTCATATCTGAAAATTAATTACAAGGTATGTTTTACAAGACTGGTAATAGCACACAGTATAGGAAATGAAGCATCATCTTCTCAGTCATCTATCATAGGGTTAGCAGTCAACAGACAGGAAAGGGTTAACATCACCTCTTCTACCTAGAAAGCAGGCCTTAAGACCTCTTGTCCCAAGGAGGAAACCCCTCCTTTCAATCTTTAGCTCTACCTGTTAGAAGAAGCAGTGTCTTTTCTCTCGGCTCCATCTTATGAGCTCCAACAAACAAGTAAAGGATTGGTACACAGAAAACAAGCCATAGCTGAGACTACTTGACAGCTGAGGATTGGAGACCACCAGCCCCCTCAAGTAGAAATGGGGAATAACAGCTTCCAGAAGCACTGGATCAGAGTAAAGGAGGCAAGTGGCAGGGCTGGCACTGAGCCTTCTACAATGCAGCCAATGCTCCTCTTGGTGGCCCTCTGGCAGCCTCTCTCTTCTGATGGACTAGGCTCCAGGTGACGCCAGCTGCAGCAACCTTCCAGTGGCCTGATCAAACACCAGGTGACACCAATAGCAGCGTCCCTCCAGTAGCCAGACCAGCACTAGCAATGTAACTTATGGCAACCTTCCAGTGACCAGGAATGTTACAGAGGCTAAAAAATCATCTGCACAACTTTTAAGCCTTCAGGCTACAGCAAGCAGCAGGCCTTAGAGATCCCCCTTCTCTCCATTGTTAGAATGTTTTTATTTATTTATTTGTTTATTTATTTATTACATTTATATCCCGCCCATCTCCCCCACAAGGAGGGACCCTGGGCGGTTCACAGCAAAAATTTAAAATCAATTAAAACAATAAATATAAAACAATAAATATCAATAATAAACTATATATATATATATATATATATATATATATATATATATATATATAATACAATTTTATATATATATATATATATATATATATATATATATATATATATATATATATCATACAATTCGATCCAATAAATATCAATAAACTATATATACACACACACACACACAGGCAAAAAAGTATTTAGTCAGCTACCAATTGTGCAAGTTCTCCCACTTAAAAAGATGAGAGAGGCCTGTAATTGACATCATAGGTAGACCTCAACTATGAAAGACAAAATGAGAAAACAAATCCAGACAATCACATTGTCTGATTCGGAAAGAATTTATTTGCAAATTATGGTGGAAAATAAGTATTTGGTCAATATCAAAAGTTCATCTCAATACTTTGTTATATATCCTTTGTTGGCAATGACAGAGGTCAAACGTTTTCTGTAAGTCTTCACAAGGTTGGCACACACTGTTGCTGGTATGTTGGCCCATTCCTCCATGCAGATCTCCTCTAGTGCAGTGATGTTTTGGGGCTGTCGCTGGGCAACACGGACTTTCAACTCCCTCCAAAGGTTTTCTATGGGGTTGAGATCTGGAGACTGGCTAGGCCACTCCAGGACCTTGAAATGCTTCTTACGAAGCCACTCCTTCGTTGCCCGGGCGGTGTGTTTGGGATCATTGTCATGCTGAAAGACCCAGCCACGTTTCATCTTCAATGCCCTTGCTGATGGAAGGAGGTTTGCACTCAAAATCTCACGATACATGGCCCCATTCATTCTTTCCTGTACACGGAACAGTCGTCCTGGTCCCTTTGCAGAGAAACAGCCCCAAAGCATGATGTTGCCACCCCCATGCTTCACAGTAGGTATGGTGTTCTTTGGATGCAACTCAGCATTCTCTCCTCCAAACACGACGAGTTGTGTTTCTACCAAACAGTTCTACTTTGGTTTCATCTGACCATATGACATTCTCCCAGTCCTCTCCTGGATCATCCAAATGCTCTCTAGCAAACTTCAGACGGGCCCGGACATGTACTGGCTTAAGCAGGGGGACACGTCTGGCACTGCAGGATCTGAGTCCCTGGCGGCGTAGTGTGTTACTGATGGTAGCCTTTGTTACGTTGGTCCCAGCTCTCTGCAGGTCATTCACTAGGTCCCCCCGTGTGGTTCTGGGATTTTTGCTCACCGTTCTTGTGATCATTTTGACCCCACAGGGTGAGATCTTGCGTGGAGCCCCAGATCGAGGGAGATTATCAGTGGTCTTGTATGTCTTCCATTTTCTAATTATTGCTCCCACAGTTGATTTCTTCACACCAAGCTGCTTGCCTATTGCAGATTCAGTCTTCCCAGCCTGGTGCAGGTCTACAATTTTGTTTCTGGTGTCCTTCGACAGCTCTTTGGTCTTCACCATAGTGGAGTTTGGAGTGTGACTGTTTGAGGTTGTGGACAGGTGTCTTTTATACTGACAACAAGTTCAAACAGGTGCCATTACTACAGGTAATGAGTGGAGGACAGAGGAGCCTCTTAAAGAAGTTGTTACAGGTCTGTGAGAGCCAGAAATCTTGCTTGTTTGTAGGTGACCAAATACTTATTTTCCACCATAATTTGCAAATAAATTCTTTCCGAATCAGACAATGTGATTGTCTGGATTTGTTTTCTCATTTTGTCTCTCATGGTTGAGGTCTACCTATGATGTCAATTACAGGCCTCTCATCTTTTTAAGTGGGAGAACTTGCACAATTGGTGGCTGACTAAATACTTTTTTGCCCCAGTGTGTGTGTGTGTGTATGTGTGTGTGTGTGTGTGTGTGTATATATATATATATATATATATATATATATATATATATATCTCATACAATTCGAGATATATATATCTCATACAATTCGATCCAGGAATGGTAGATCTCTTCCCACCGGTTGATAAGGCTGGTCAGGGCAGATCTAAGGGACCAGCCAACCCCAAGACTGGCTATTCCTCCAAGCATGGTGACATAACTAGGTCTTTCCTAAAGTCCAGGAGAGAGGGGGCCGATCTTATTTCAGGGTGAAGAATATTCCAAAGGGTGGGGGCTACTGCAGAGAAGGCACGCCTCCTAGACCCCGTCAGATGGAACTCTCTTGCAGACGGGGTTCGTAGCTTGCCCTCTCTGCAGGACCGTTAACAGAACTGGGAGCATCACACTAGACTGGTGGAATTTTCTGAGCATGGGAACCATAATGGATACTTCCAAAATATTTCAGAACAAAAACAAACTAACATTAGCAATTAGCATCCTCCCCATAAACCAAGACTCAGAAAGAAGATTGATGGCAATAGGAAGGCTCAATGAGAAATGAGGGTCAAGGTATACATATCCACTTTCTTACATGCTGAAACAATTTCCTTTTCTTTGTAATAAAGCTGCATACTCATGAGTCTGTGAGAATCTTGCTTTCTTGGTTGTCAACTGCTGTAAGGGGCGTAACGTGTATGTTGGAGGATGGAGCTGTGAGCTGGCCTAGGCAGGCCCAGCATTGGTAGCTCAGGATCCTGAGGAAAAATAGGCTCCTGCTGGGTCCAGTCTACCATACAGAACATGGGAGCTCAAGCCCTGCTCAACCTTAAGTGGAAGTCTCCGGAGCTGAATTATAATTACATTATATATTAATACTGAATCAGCTCAGGGGGAAAAAAGCCATTCCAGGGCAAGTGGGAAGATAGAAGAACCTTCGTCCTTACTCCCAGAAGCTCACCTAGCAAATCCTACTCTTCTCCAACTTCTGCTTACTCAAAATCCTTTTTGTGCCTATGTGAAAATGAAAAAAGAGAAAAACAAGATACCCTAAGAGCCATGAGCAGAAAGAAAATGGACACAGGGTATATGTCAGAGACAGAAAGACAGACTGAAATGTAAGAGCACCTTCTCCTTGGGCTTTTCAGCGTTCAGCGTATTAAGAAGGTTTTTTTTTTACTAAGTTTATTGCACTAAAAAATACAGAGAAAATATATGAAGCATTATACAATTATACTAATTCCTATCATCTCCTGCAAGGAAGTATGTGAGACATCTGAAGCCTATTCTTCATGGGATTCCGATTCAGATGAACTTTCAGATGATGATTTTGTGTAATCCACACTTTCACATTAAAGGTAAAGGTTCCCCCCGCACAGTTGTGCAGTCATGTCCGACTCGGGGCCGGTGCTCATCTCTGTCTGTTAGCCGAAGAGGCAGCGTTATCCGAAGACGCTTCCATGGTCATGTGGCTGGCATGACGCGCGTGGAACGCTGTTACCTACTCACCGAAGTGGTACCTATTCATCTACTTGCATTTGCATGCTTTCGAATTGCTAGGTTGGCAAGAGCTGGAGCTAGTGCGGGAGCTCACTCTGTCACGCAGGGCTAGGGATTTGAACCTCCAAACTTTCACATTAGAGGCTGTTTAATACTGACTTATTTCCAGTGACACTTAACATGTCAGCTAAGATGCTCGGTCTGGAGGTCGGCCTCAGCAGCCCTACTATCAGTGACCGTTAAGGGATCATAAGGTCCTGCTGAGCTATTACCTTCAGGTTCCAACACAGATTTTAGAATGCCATTTCTGATAAACAGCCAAGCCTAAAGCATCCTCCACACTGGCAAGGAAGTTGTACCTCCCTCTCAAGGATATCATGGAGTAGCTAATTACACCTAGTATTAATGAGCCAGCAGCAGGAAGAAGTGCTCACAGATCCAACAGATTGTAGGACAGACACAATACTGAAATGAGTGTGCAAAGCAGCTGCACTGGAAATCAAGGCTGCAGCTGTCCGTTCCATCATGGCCTGGGCTTTGGCGATAAGGACACATGACTTCCTCCCATGGGTGCTAATATAAGCTATATCCCTAAGAGAAGGCATGAATGAATTAGCCAGAACAGCAGAACTTATAAGAGGCATATCTAAGGACTCCTTACAGTTTGCAGCCATATCCATGGTTTATGGAGTGCTGGCGGTTCAAGAATTGAGAAATGGGCTACCAGTTAAAAGCCTACCTTGCAGATAAGGGATTTGGGGGAAGCATGCTGATTCAGTCCTTGTAGAAAACAAGGATAAAATGAAATTCTTGTGTTACTTCCAGAGGAGGAGGTGAGAAGGTACAAAAGAAAATAATATCCTTTTGGTCCAAAGACTGCACTCCAATCGTTTCGTGAGGCAGGAAGCAGATAGGAAAATAACTACTAGAGTTCTCAGGCCTGCCAACACAGATATACAACTAACAGGCAAGGCAGAGAGGCATGAACCAAGGAAAATGCCCCTCAAATTGGTAACACCGCCTTACTGGGGGAGGGGGCACTGCAAAAATGTTGGCATACCTGAAAACCACATACAAGGATAGATGGGTTTTATAAACTATTGTTGGGATATGTGCTAGAATTCACAAGAAAATGAAAAGACAGGTTCCTGCCATCTTCCATCTCCAAAAACAAAGAGAAGCAGCTCAGAATGAAGGAAATAATAACTCACTTATTGGAGATTGGTCCCATAGAGCGTGTTCCTGTACACGAGAGTTCTTCCAGCATGTTTTTTCATTCTGTTTACAGTGCTTACACTCATACCCTTGCAATATATTCCTCATCAGGGAATTACCATCAACATAGGGGAAGGGAAGGGGAGGGAAACTATTCCTCTCTCATGTATACACCTTGTGAGGAAGAGCTTAACACGCAGGAGGCCAGCCCTCATGACGCTGGCAAGATAGAAGAGATGATTGTTGCAGCTCTGGATTCAGTACCATGGGCTTGTTTCTATCTCAGACCACTCCGGTGGCTCCTACTTCATAAGATGCCAAGTAAAGAAGATCAATAGCTGCATTAGTGGCTAATCCCAGCCAATCTGGTGCAAGGAATGCCAGTCAGACAGCCAATCAAAGATGGTGCAGGAATTGTAGTCCCATCATAAGCTGACAGCTGGAGTTGAGGGTAATATGACTGGCTCTGAAAGCCCTTTTACATCAGGTTAGTGGGTGGCAAATTAGTGCAAACAAGTAATATAACAAACGGTCTGTATAAACTGGGCGGAACCATATCAAGGGGCCTTTACAAAAAGCCAAAGAACTGATGACATAAGTGAATAAATGGTTAGAGTACATAAAGGGATCGCTGAATCCCACGGTTAATAGCAAAATGATCAGCACTTGTCTCAGGAAAAATGGGTATAGCCATAGATTGTTCACAAGATTGCAAAAATGGGAATTTCCCTTTGATTAACCTATCTGCAATAGCAGACAACCACCAACGGAGGTGATTCTTTTCAAGACCACAGAACAAAGGGGAATGATGGCACCATAGCTGGCTCTATACATTGCCTTTGACACCAGTGCTATCCAGAACAGTAAACAAAGTGAAAACATTCAAGGTATGGGTGATTTTAATCATTCCATTCTGCCCTAGCAGACCATGGCTCTCTGCCCTGATAAAGATGAGTGAGGACCCCCTGTGGCATCTCCTGAAATGCTCAAACATCTTGTCTTAAGGTACAATTCTTTACTGGAGCCAGACAGGTTACAACTTTGAGCCTGGAACTTGAACAGGGACCTTTTTTGAGTTCTGGCCCTCTAAGTTACAACTTTGAGACTGGGAAATCGAATGGGAACATCTCAGTTCTGTGCCTGCCAGTGGAAACCCTCTTGGCCTTTTGGAGCCCAACCACCACTGATCTATCATCTGATTTGCTGTGCCTTTGAATATATGAAAAAAGATACTTGTGGCACCAGCAACAAAGGATCTGCAACTATTGGGATTCCTTTAAGTGGGCCTGGATAGAGTTCTAGCAACTAACAGATTACATAGATAGTAGTTTTGGACTCAGTCCTTCTAGACAGGTGAGGGGCATCTTTATCTGACCATTCCTCAAAGCTACAGCCGCCTCTCACCCCAGTCCCTTCATGGGACTTGGCATTGAATCTTCAGACTCTAATGGCTGCTCACTCTGAATCCATCAGGCAGTCCCCCATTAACATGCGTCAGTTCCCTATTAACATACTGTGCCTCTTTAATAGGACGAGCTTGGCTGGAAAGGTCAGGAACGAAAGGTCTTTTCAGTTTTAAATCTGTGTATATTTCATTATGACATAGTGATGCTAAGACCAGATCCCTGCTTTATGCCCAAGGTCAATTCCAAATTCTACCAAGCACAAAACTACGGTCCCACAAGTAACCTGGCCCCATGCCATGCCGGGCTTTAAAGGCGACAACCAGCACTTTGAATGACACCTGGAAGCATACTAGAAGCCAATGCAGCTCGTGCTGCAATGGCGTTGCACAAGTGAGCTCTGGAGCACCAAAACTGTGTGCGCCACTGCATTCTGTACCAGTCGAAGCTTCCAAGTGTCGTTCAAGGGCAGCTCTGTGTACAGCGTGTTTCAATAATTCAATTGGGAAGTGACTACGGAATGAGTGACAGTGGGCAGATATGTTATATAATAAGGCAATAGATTATTCATACTCATTTAACTTTTTTTTATTTTGATGTAAAAATGTACCATGTAGTATACATCGGTGTGATAGTATTGTATCCTTATATAATCAGGGCACTCACACATTGAAATTACGTGCTGTAGGCAAAAGTGTCTGTTCTTCTAGAGCGGGTTCTTTTCAAAATGGGAGCCATATGCAGCCCTGATCTGACAAGCTCTCTTGGTAAGTCCAGCTTCTGACAGTGGCACCCTTGGCCTGGCTGAAGCATTCTGGGTATCAGCAGCTGTAGGACTTTCTAATGGTTCTAGCAACTCATCACCTTTGATCTCACAAATATTATGCAGGATGCAGCATGTAGCTATGACCACAGGAATGAGCTTCTCCCTCACATCCAGCCTCATTTGCAAACATCTCCAGCGAGCTCTCAAGACCCCAAATGCTCTCTCCACACAGGTTCGGCATTTGGCAAGCCTATCATTGAACTTTTCTTGGGCCCCCGTTTTTGGTGCTGGATATGGTTTCATTAGCCAGGGGCGAAGTGGGTATGCATGATCTCCAATGACAACAGGAGTCATTGAAACCCCTTCTAGTACTGTTGGAGTCTGTGGGCCAAATGTGCCTTCATCCATGCTGTTGAAAAAAGGAGAATTGTGCAAGATGCGGGAATCATGGGATCTCTCCGGAAACCCAACATAAATATCAGTAAAACGAGATTTACTATCCACCAGAGCCTGCAACACCATCGAATAGAAGCCTTTGCAATTAATGTAGGAGTCAGCAGAGAAGGGAGGGCAGAGAATGGAGATGTGTATTGCATCAATTGCACCAAGGCAGTTGGGAAAGCCCATATCCTTGAAGCCTTCCATAATATCTTGTGGATCTCCCAGCATAATTGTTTGGGCCAGGAGCCTACTGTTTATTTCCTCACAGACCTCTTCAAATATTGAGCATGCTGATGAAATTCCCACCCCAAAGAGCTCTGAGACAGTCTTGTAACTGTCATGATGTGCCAGTTTCCAAATGGTCATGGCCACCCTTTTTTCAACAGGAATGTGTGACCTCATGCCAGTGTCTCGACGCTGTAGTGCAGGACGCAGTTCTTCGGCAATATACATCAGTGTAGAGCGTGACATTCTGAATAAAGAAATCCAACACTTATCATCCTGTTCTGAAGAAATCATCCGCTCCCACCATTCACTACATCTCGGAAGCATCCAGTGTGATCGCTCAGACAGGGCCATCAGCTCATGCTCGTAGTGCAGTGCAGGTGAAGAGGAGTATACCATAGTAACTACAGAGACTATAGCATTGCGATGAAGCCGCAGCAAGGCTCTCTTGCGACGAACGCTAGCTGAGAGGATGCGCCTCAGCACTGCAGCTGACCGGCGAAAGTGCCTCCGCTGAAGAATCCTTGCTATTGCGAATATCACAGTACGCCTGTTCAGCATCCATTGTTGCACTAGCAATTGAGAAGTTTGAACACAGGCAGCAACAAGAGCCAAGCACTCTTGCTCCATTTATCCAGCCAGTTTTAACAGTAACAGCAAGTTCAGGAGGAAATGATGTCAGTGTGCTGTGATAAAAAACCTTTCCCCCTGGTCAAGGCAGAGATGACATCACCAATCAGGGATCACTCATAAGCAGTCCGTGCACTTCACTTGGATAGGCGCTGTTGAATTTAAGGGTAACACATTGTAATTGGGTCTTGTTCACTAAAAGAGTCATATCTATAATCCAATTATGAAGGTCTTTTTAAAAATACACTAAGCAAAAAAGAGTGGTTTCACCAGGTTCAGCCATTACATATTCTCCATTTAAAAATATTTTAAACTTTCAGAGTCCCATATGGCTTTTCCACAAATATTTCCCTTTTCTACAAATATTCTTTCAGCTGGCCAACTCTCAGTCATACTCTCAGTCAAACATACAATATTCTCCACACCAGCCATGACTGAGCTAGCATGACTGAATCCATGACATCTGACAAACAGCTGCAACAATACAGCCTTTCTGCAAGTTCTAGGCCTGCCAAGCCCCAATAATAAGGAGAAGACACTATATACTGTACATGCTCAGACACTCATTGATGACCCAGATTAATGTAAACACATTCCAGATAAATATTGGCAAACTCTAGCTCACCGTTTTCAGAAGCTCTGTCCATTATATATCTGTTGTTCTGCCCAAAAGCATTAAATATGAACCATGGCTACAGCTGAATTTTTAAAAAAATCCTCTTTTCTGTGAAATGAGCAGTATACTTATATATTCTTAGTAGCTAACATTCATGGAATTAAAGTAGTTTTAGAGACCTACTGACCAAATAATTGAGTTAATTTACATCTTTCCTTTGTCCTTAATAAGATAAAAATAGCATTTGGAATTGACTGAATGTTATTTGCCAGAGGCCATAAATGTACTTCCTTTCTTTACATATCACAATTTTCCATGTTTTCTTAATACATTATGGCTATGTAACTGTTTGTACTTGATAGCGAATCCCATTTGAACTTAGTGGTATTCACTGCTGAGTAATACTGGGCTGGATAAAAATACAGATATGGTAGGTAAAGGTAAAGGTTCCCCCCGCACATTTGTGCAGTCGTGTCCGACTCTAGGGGCCGGTGCTCATCTCCGTTTGTTAGCCGAAGAGCCAGTGCTGTCCAAAGATGCTTCCACGGTCATGTGGCCGCATGACGCACGCAGAACGCTGTTACCTACCCGCCGAAGTGGTACCTATTTATCTACTTGCATTTGTATGGTAGGCTCACAATAATCTGTATTGTTTGAATATATGTTTGAAACCAGCTATTGTGGTTAGTAAACCATGGTTTATGGCTTAGTGACTGTGATGAACTAAACCAGTTGCAATTCATTCAAAAACCAAAGCATGGCTTAGAGCAGTATGAATCCAGTTATGAAGTTGTAATTTTGGGACCTTATTAATATAGGATACCAGTTTAAATAAAGGCAAAGATCTTCTGCATGCTTCTGGGGAAGACAACCCTGATCTGATCTCCATTTAATCTCATAATCATTCCCTAATCACTAAAAGACAATCTTGAGAATGTGAAAGCACAATAGGAAAAATGGAGACAGACAGGCAGAAATAGTATATCCTAGAATGGAAGGATAGAAAGCATGGGGACAGATCAAGAAGTTTAAATCAAGAATACTGTAAGCAACTTATGGTTCTAGGACCACATGCAATATAATCTTCAAAGATCTCTTAAAACAAAACGTATCTGTCGTTTTATTGGCAGCCCACTTGGCAGGGTGGAAAAGGGATGCCCCATCTACCATTAAATTGCAGTCCTTAAGGAAATGCAGTTCTGGACAAAAAGGGCTGTCAGCCTCAGTTTAAATGCTAAGGACATACTAGATATTTTTCAATATGTTATTATTCCAATTGTATTTCTCAGGGACAGCCCGTTTTCTAATCAATCTCTGACAAAGAGTTACAGAGTCCCTCCTTTTACCTTTTTCAAATGCCTAATTTAGTTATGTGACTTGTTAGCATCTTGTTATCTTTGTTGCATATAAATGCCCATCATGAACTCTATGACATCCAAGGTGCGGAAACTAAACTTCACGTATCTACTTGGATAGTTCTTTCAGGCATACAAACAGCTTTATTATTACTAGCTGTAAGCGTTATACTGTGAGCTAATTAGTGAAGATACTGAAGCTGAGAACAAATAGCTTGCAAAAAATAATCTAGTAAATCAATTGTATACGCAAAATCAAACCAGGAACCTGATTGATAGTTTGGTTTCTTAAGAAGTACCCTACACTAATTACCTTGCTATATTTTTCTTTTGTTTTGTTTATTTGTTCAGTCGCTTCCGACTCTTTGTGACTTCATGGACCATCCCACGCCAGAGCTTCCTGTCGGCCGTCGCCACCCCCAGCTCCCCCAAGGTCGAGTCCGTCACCTCCCGAATATAGTTAAAAAATGTTCCTTTTGGGTTTGATGGAGAAGGAGCTGGAGAAACAACATGGAGTTTTGCTTTTATATATGATCACAGCTGCAAGACTTTTATACGCACAGAGATGGAAAGATCCACAGATACCTACGGTTGAAGATTGGATTGTTAAATTAATGGATCTGGCCCAGATGGCTAAATTGACAGCATTAATTAGAGAACATTCAGTTTCTGGATTTTTATCTGTTTGGCAACCATTTCTAGAGTACTTGCTTGTGGTAGAAAAAAATGATGTTCTGATTTTGGGTTTTAATGATTAATTGGTTTATTTTAATAGAAATAATGTTACTATGGTTTAATCATTGGTAAGAGATTATTTTTGTAAATTTATCTATATCTGTATTGGAGAAAGTCGGAAGTCACTTTTCCGTCTTTGTTTTCTGTCTATTTGCACTTTATAGCTTTTTCTTCTTTTTTCTTTAGTTCTATTTTCATGCTTTTCTGTATTTTCTATTTTATCTATACTCTGAAAATCAATAAAGTTTGAACTATAAAAAATATTACTAGGGAAGCAAAAAAACCAGAATATAGTTAAAAAATAACAGGGGGAACTATTAAATCAGGGTATTAGCTATTTGGTGAGGAAATTAATATTAGCATGCAGCTGGAAGGTTTTATCAACTGTGCACCTTTTGTATCCGTTTTAGATGGCAGAAATAGGGCTTTTACAACAATTACCCTATAGTTGGTGCAGTTGTCTCAAACATGCGGCCCACAAGTAGCCCGCTGAGATTTTCCCCCCTGTGGCCTGTTACGGCTCAAAGACACAAGGCATTGCCAGAGCCTATCCCGCCTTGCTGTCTTGTTTCATGCTCGAGCACTGCGCTAGCATGTGTGATCCACAACAGCTGAAAGGTTGAAGGCGCTGCCGGAGCCCGAGTCCTGCCACAGCAGCTCTGTAGGCTGCTGCACTTCACTGCCACTGCCCTGCCCTCCCGCCTTGTCTTGTGTGCGCCTGCTGTGCTGCTGGCATGTGATGACCATACAGATGTGCAGAGGGAGTGCTGCCAACGATGTCATTTGCCTGTGCTGGTTGGCACCAGGGAGGTGCACAGAAACAACAGCATGAGGTGTGGGACAGCAAACAGGTTAGAGATTGCAGTCATGGCGATACAGTATTTTACTGTGTTACAGTAGGCACCGTATTTTTGCTTTTATTAGCCGTTTTATTATAATTGAATTAATAATTAATACATTTTAATATTTAATACTTGCATTTTTGCACGTGTATGAACGTGGCTTATTAATTAGCACATTTTATGTACTGTGGCCCCATTCGAGTTTGAGACCCCTACTCTGGTGCTTTCTAACTAGAAAGGAAAGAAAAGGAAACAATTCTATTGGGTTTGCAGAAATGCTGTTACATGGATTAGGATTGGGGATTGTGTTTGTAGTATTTTTGTAGCTTCTCTAAATTTTAAAATGTCAGGCCATATTTTATCTAACCAAGACACAGGTCACAACAGTTGTATAAGCTTTTGGGAGTGTTGTTATTTATTTTATCCCACCTTTCTTGCCAAATCTGATTAAAACAAGATGTTATATAAAGTTGAAGCATGCAAGAAAGATAAAAAAAAAAGTTTTGATTAAGAGATGAAGTCAACTGTGTTTGGTTTAAATGATCCATAAAGGCAGTATATAAATGTTCTAATACCAAAACCAAGTGGAAAAAGTATGGTTCATCAAGTAATCACTGTTATGAAAATAGGGCTGTTTATAAGCATGCATGTAACTGTTGAAAGTGATGTCATCTGCCCAGAAACTTTGTGTTTCGCCAGGCTATTATGTCCCCTAGTTCCAGATGCAAACACAGATCCCCAAATTGTAGGGTAAGAATGTTACAGTTCATCTGCTAACATGGCTCAGTCGTCCAGGGGTGTGGGAATGGCGGGGGTCCAGTGAAAACCTGCTATATGTAGAATTCTACTCCACATTTCTGTATATCAAATGTTATGATATGGCATGTATCTAGATGCTACTAGAAGGGTCAGCGCTTCACTGTTGGATCAGCAATTAATTGTTCCATGTGTTTTTTGGCCTGCTTTAACACTGTTTTGTTGAGATCAAGAAAATTAGATCTGAAAAATAGGCATATAGAAAACAGATAATATATTTCCTTACACACTCATGAGCTACAGTTAGCATATTTTTCCCCATGTTAATAGAACAACCATCTGAGGCAGATTGCTGTGTCCTAACAAAGTATACTCCCCCCCCCCCCTCTATCTCAGCCTGAAAATTTGAAGACTGTAAAGTTTACAGTGTAAACCAAGAGTCTTGGACAAAAAAATTCACGTTACTTGTCTTTTAAGGATTATTTATGGCCATTTATTTCCTTGTATCTACCATTCTTATGTAACTTGCTGGAACCATTCAGAAAGGCTATTAAAAACTGAAGCCAGGTCTTTCTCTAGGACAAGGAGTAAGTGCAAGCTTGTATGGTTAAACTAGTATATGTGTGGGAGTGTGCATGCACGTGTGTGCATGTATGTGTGTGTGTGTGTGTGTGTGTGTGTGTATATGTATATATACATGTATATATATATATATATTATATCCCCTGAGATATCTATACTCTTTATGCATGGGATAGAGTGAAGAATAACTGGTGTATATAATAATGGAATAATGCATCATAATAATCAGGGACATTGATCCCAGAGATGGGCAGCTAGAATTGGTAGTGGGACATGGCCTATATTCAGCGAAAAGTGCAGACATTCTACTGAGTATGACCCTGCAAGGGAAATAGTGCATGTGAGAAAAGGGGAATAAGTCATTATTTTGCCATGAAAAAGCCCCCACTCCCAAGCCCTATTTATATCAGATTTGCAGCATTTTTGTCCATTAGGAGAACGTTTTAATTGTGAGTGGATGTACAGTAGTGGGAAGGGGCAACAGAGAAGAGCATGTTGTAAATTCTAAAAATTGGGGGAAAATGAAATAAAAAGGTTTTTTTTGTCATGACTCACGAAACTGCATGGGATACAACCATCGTGTGGATGCGGAAAGATCCATATGTAACTTATTGTACAAGCTTGCATTGTTGCTTGGTTCTGTATATGCAAGGCTGACTATAGTTTCTTAACAACTTTACATGTGATCAGACTTTTTTCCTTATCTATGCATTATATCTAAGTTTTCTTCATTGGGGCCCAGTGAAGGACATGTAATTCTTTTATTTTCCCAATAAGCCTCTGAGGTAGACCTAGTTGAGAAATAATGCCCGACCTAATGTTCTCCAGTAAATTCATGGGGATTCGGAGCCTTCCCAGCACTCTCGTCTAACCACATCGCAGGATTTAGGCACTACGGGTAAACGCCTGTAGTAGGAGCGCACCAGTTCATTTTTCTGAACAGGGCCTTGAACTTCTGCCTCAAAGCCTGTCCCGACGCCACCGCTCGAATGCCGCTGCCAGTCGGAGCACGCAGGACTGAGCTACTGTACTCAAATCAACACTGGGCGGTCTCAGTCTCCGGCAGCTAAGCCTAAGTCCTAAAGAATTTGTAATTAGTGTTGAACAACCAACAAATCTGAACAAAAGGCATGTTTTGGAAGGGTTGCAATGAGAAAAGGAACAGCTGGAGGGATGAGAGAAGAAAGGCCTACAGCATCAAAGCAACAGCCTCATCTTACCTCCGTCCCCTTTTCTTCTCTCCTACCCTCCAAACCCGCAGCTAAAGCGCCTTCCCGCTTTATGGAGGCCACCTACGAACGAGGAGACTACTGTCCCTTTAACAGGAAACTGTGCCGCTGATTCCTTTACTTTTGCGCGGCAATCCTATTAGATGATTTCGCGCACATGCGAAAATGACACTGTCCCGCGCGCCGCCGTGGCTCGTAGTCGTCCAAATGAAGGTCGCTTTGAAGTGACGTAGCTGCGTTCGCAAACATGCTGTGAGGTACGCACGCACCCCGCGCACACGATTCTCTCTCCTTGGAAACGCTGCCCTTTCCCAGATACGTGAATTCGCGGATGCTCACGCCCCTCTCCGGAACAGGTTCTCGGGAACATCGTATCTTCCGAGAAGCGGAGATTTGCCCCCTCCCCCATGACTGGAGTACTGTACCTTTTGAGAGCCATTTTGACTGAGGGCTACCGCGCTCATTTAAGGGATTCCAGGCTCCACCATGAAAAAATAGTTTGAGGTAACTGTTGGAAGTCGTTCATTTTACCCGTGCATTCTCCGTTGTGTTATTTTTCTCGAACAAGCAGTCATTTCCAATAGCCTACAGCCCTTTCCTCCTAGGCTGGGAAAGAGGAGTTACTTTTTATTCAATCACTTATCTCGGTTACTTGGGAGAGTCAACTGTTCTCATTTTCAAGCAAGATCAAGACCACTCTTTTTATAAGCATAATAGTAATACTTAAAAGAAGCAAGGCTCCAGTTTACATTAAGATGTTCCAGATCATGTAGCTGATTAGACTATATGGTATTACCTCAAACAATAGGATCAGATGGTTTTCTGTGGAGAAGCCTAAAAAGGCACCAACCCACTCTTGCTGCACTAGCAGGCTACTTTATTCTGGCCAGTCAAATAAATGAAGGCAAGCAACAGCAAGGGATTCCTTTCATATATCCCTCAAACTGCAATCTTAAATTTTCCCCGCTCAGAACTAAATTCTGTCGTGCTCAGTGAGCCCCACAGCTTACTAAAAATGTTAGAATCCTAAGGGGAAAAAACATTAACTTCCATGACAGTTAAGTGCTACAGTATTTGAACTGTACCAGTGTGAATATTATTGAAGCCAAATTAAGAAATTACAATTGCATAATTTCTTAGCCAAGCATTTCTCATCTAATAAAACTCCCAAGATACTCTCTGTATGGTTTCAAGAACTCATGGAAAGTTTTCATCTCTCTTCTTTCAAAATACCCCCATTTGTGTCCCCCTTAGTACAGCCAGTCTCACCACCATTCCCTCAGAATGTGAGGGAAAGCTCTTCCTGTGTTAAGAAGTAAGACACCGATATGGCAAGAGAAATGAATTTAAATAAATTCTTTTTTTGCCTTTATTTTCAGGGGAATCCAGAGAAATTAAAAACCATGTGAAGAAATTAAAAACCAGAGCATTGAGTCAGAGATAGAGAGAGATGGTGGGGAATGGGTGGGGCATGAGCCTCACCCAGGACAATTTAGGCTAAAACAGCAAGGGAAGGGAGGTAGGCAGGTGGCATAGCTTCCCCTTTCAAGATGCCTGGACTGCTCCAATCTTCAAGGGGGTAGGGTGGGTTGCCTTGCCTCTCCCCATACATCCCCCATATCTTAGCGGTGTTTCCCCTGGATATTCTTGGAATTACCCCTTCCCATCCAAGGTTTCCGAGTAGACCATCACTCTGCTAGGAGCTAGAACAAAAAATAAAAATGGAGAATGTGGTGAGAAGTATATCTTTAAAGACAGATGCTCCATGGATAGCACACAGACTCCCAGCTCTATGCTGCCCACAAGGTATACTCCCCTTCCAAAATAAATAGATGCTTAGCTTAAAAGATACCCTTAGTACATATCTGCTGCAATGCATACAGTTATCCCATAAAAGTATAACCTCAGGTGCACAATTGGAAGAGCATTAATTTGCTGTTGCTCCCACCTGATGAGACCCAGTTTTGCTCTTGTTCCTTTTTGTGCTTGTGCAAATTTATCTGTCATTGGGCAAGAACATTTTGAACATGACATGTTGCCACTTGTAGCAGGCAAAAAAGGAACAAGAGCCCCCAGCCTCACGCAAGTAGAAATAAACCCTGTTTCCCAGACAGTGACCTTCACGTCTGCATTCCCTTTATTTGTTCCTCCCCAGAGCGAATGCATTGGGCTGGCTAACTTTTGAATCTAGGAGGGTGATGACTAATGACTACTGTTAAATAGCATGTCAAATGTTAACTGTCACCAAACTTCTCCAGACCATGAATGGGGGTTGAAAGTATTTTATAGGCATGATTCGGTGCTTCAGTCTGATAGACACCTAGAAAGAAATCAACACCAATTTGCAATTATGGCTTCAAAGAACAGAGTATATGTGCTCATGCACAACTGAGGCAACGTGCTTTAAAAACTGCCAAAGGAAGATATCCTTTCAAATGCACAATTTACACCACTTTGGCAAACTGATATACAGTACTGTTATTTTGAGATGGCTATGAGGTTGTTGTGGAATAGACAAATTTACTGGGAAATTTAAGCTTGCCTCAAATGATGTTCACAGTCAGCTCTGCCCAACATGGTGCTCTCCAAAATTAGGACTCCCAGAACCCGCAGCCAGCACGGCCATGGTCATCCCAGCATATAAAAGGACATCCATTAGCGGAAGGCTGTTTTTGATAAAAATTACACTCCCACAAACCTTGGAGCAGCATCCTTCTCCTAGGATACCTCAACACTCCTCCAATTTACTTCCCACCTGCAAACCTTTACTTCACATACTGTAATTGTACCCTCCTGCAAACCTTTAACCACTAGAGGGACTATTCCCAAAATACAGTCCTTAACTTCAACTACAACTAACTTCAAGAGTATGGAAACAGAGTAGAGGCCCCACAAAATCCCCATTCAAGCAAAAAATAGCTGCCTCTGCAATTAGAGTAGGCACTACTCGCTTAGCTGCCCCACTGTCTCACAATGTAAGTTCACTTGACCTAGAATTCTAAAGGAGAGTTCTTCTACTGCTTACCTTGACTGTGCAGCTCCCATATATGGCTCCACTCTGTATCAGGAGAGGAAAAAAAGGTTAGAAGCCAAGCACCACTGCATTTTATTCCTAAAGAACACCCGATGCCTCTTTGTCTTTTGAGTCCAACAAGACGTTTCTAAATTTTAATTACACTGAGAAAAGCTAGTCCAGATATGCAGCAACCACATACCCGTCCCTCTGCATTATTTAACAAAAAAATCTCCAAACTCTGACTCAAGTTAAAATTAAATGCTGGAATTTGTGGTAATGCTCAAATAATTGGAAGTAAGATGAAATGCAAAAGCTTCTCCATTCAAATTTAATGAAGACACATTTTTTCCCCTAGCCTTTTAAAGAAAGCTGTTAAAGAGAAGGGATAGGCTTCTTTTGAAACTCCGTTAATTCAAAACTGGTCCAGAGGGGCAATGTACCCTTCCCTGATAAACATGAGAGGTGAAGTTTAGGAAATATTGTTAAGTTGATTTTCTCTACTCACTACCCTTCTTTGTTTCTGTGTGGGCAAACAATGTTATCCATGCCCCCCACTTCCACTAATTGCAACAGCTGGTCTCTGTGCACCTGAAATATGACTGCCCTCTCATAATTTCCTAATGAAATATGTCTATGAAGGTTCTCAGTCATCCAGGTGGAATTGTCTGTAGCTTGAATCATGTCAACTGGATTTCTATTTCCACTGAGAAAATAGAAATCCAGTTGACATGATTCAAGCTACAGACATTTCCTAATTAAAGTTCCTCAGTATATTCTGCTACCTATAGAATAACAGCCTCAAAATATGCAGACATTCCCTTCCCTGTGCAGTACTGTACACTTACGGCTATCTTACCTTCCAAGTGATAATTTCTTGCAGCCTGCCAGTCATCGGCTTCCATGTTTTCCCAACATGCTCCAGCATTTGCATCTTCTATCTCCTTGACTGGTGCCGTTCCACCACCCCCTCCGTGCCCGGCTCCTGGCTCATTGATAAAGGAGAGGCCCCACTCATTTTGGAAGATGGCTCCCAGGTGCTGCCGCCGACTGCTATCGGATGGCGGGGGACTGCTGGGGGGTGGTGCCAAGACACAGTTGGGGAGGCTATTAGTGGTGCGGACAGCTGAGGCTGGAACATGACAGGCTTTGCCTGGTTGATCCAAGTTCTCTTTCAGCTTGCTGGCATAAGAGATCTTGGGAATGATCCTGGCACTGCTGCTATCAACTGGGAAAGCAGGAAGGGGCCGAAAGAGTGACCATGTTTCCTTCTCAGATTCCTCAGTGGTTACACTGGAGGCATTAGATGTAACAGCGGGCTTCTCACTGGCTTTGATAGTGCTGACTCGTTCCAATTCGGGGGAAGACAGTGGGGAGGGTGAGTCAGAATAGCCACGGCGTCGATGTTGCCATCGCCCATTGGAAAGACCCTCTGGAGCACAGTGGTGGCCATTAGTGCTAGGTCCCCATTCCTTGCGGTCTGAGGGGCTGCCTCGGTAAGTTTTGCGGTAGGCAGCACGGAAGGGCCGGCCGTGATGGAAATTAGAAGGATAACGGCGGGTGTGCTGGGGAGGGTCTCGCTCAGACAGCTGGAGATTGCGGATGTTAAGGCTGTTGGAAGGACTCAGGGGAACACTGGGCTCATCGGCTATCTCAGAACTTGCAGTATATCCATTTGACTCCCACGATCCTGAAGAGGAAGGAGAGCAAGTGTGAGATCTGTGTCATGAACTGCAGAATACAAATACGGTTTTTTCCCTCTAAAGCATTTCGCTGAAGGTCTTTGAGGAAAAAACTTGCCCTTTCCCCCTGTAGCCTCCTTCCTCTAGACTGCTGGATTAGCATTTGAAGGTTCAATAATGGCAGGTGCTAAGTCATTTCATACTAGCACCCATGTATTTGTATAAGGCATTTTGTTTCTACACCGTGCAACACCTCTTCAGTTTCATGAATAAATAGGATGCTGAGGCTTAACTTCCTATTGCATTATAGTTACTTCTCAAGGTGGAGTGGGAGAATGCCCAATGGCTAGAACGGTCATTGATTAAAAAAGCTGTCCTTGAAACTGCTAAATCCCCAAGTAACATCACAATTTCCAAGAAGAGTAATAGAGTTGCTCTTGCAAAATGAAGAGAATTGGGAAGAAAGAATTTTTGTGCTATGATGTGGTTCAAGAAATAAAATGTTTAAATCTGAAACAGATTTTACTCTGCACCTTTTTATTTTCCTTGTCATTTAGCTCCCCTTGATAAGAAGCCATTAAGTGTAACTAGCCTAGACAACTTATTTGATTCAGTGCAAATAGGCCAATAAGCTGTGTTTCCATTCTGGTCATAAAAGAGAAGCAGCCCACCTCTCAGCCAGAACAAGGACTCAAGATACAATTTGGGGGGTGGGGGAGTCTAGTTTTTAAAACTATCAAACAGGTTGGTGGGGAAGGGGCTATTTTTCCTTCCTTCACACAAAGCACAGAAACAAGACAGAAAGACCGGAGGAATGGAGCGATTCCTCTGTCAGTTCACTCACTTGATGCTTTTCCTAACCATTAATGGCAACTGGACAAGTTGCTGAACACAAGGCTTTAAGGTCAAAGCTCAAAACATAAACTCAAACCTCTGTATCCCCATCAAGGGATAAAAATATCTTCACCTCACAATCTTCAACCCCTCTCTAGCAAACAGAAACTACAAAATAAAACCAACTGTCCAGAGGATTCTAAACAAACCATTTTCCCATTAGTGTGGTGGAAAAAAGGGTGATTTAAACCATGTTTCATATGCCAAATCAGTATGTGATAAGCTAAAGTAGCAGATAACTGCACCTTTTTCAATAGACAAGAAAGGATGCATCTAATACACACTGAATTTTTTGAAGTATTTTCATGACCACTGCAATAAAGCCACCTCTAGAACAAAGACACACACAGATATCTTAAGAAAGGAAAAGGGGGAACACCCCTGCTCAGTACAACAGAACAGAGAGAGTGATCTACCCTCTGAATGAGAGAAAGGAGGCTTTACTTTCTCTGGTTGCAGGCATCAAGGATAGAGAACCTTTACAGTCAGTTTTTTAAGGCAATTACTCAAGCAGAAGCCACTAAACTATTAATAAATTATGGGAGAAGAGATGACTTTGGAAGTTCAGAATTACTACAGCAATGAGAGAACCCCACAGTTCTGTGCCAAGTTGGGGCAACTGGTGGTTTAGGGTAAGACTGCCTAATATTGATTATCTGAGTCTGTTAAGGACAGGAATGCAAGTACTTGGCTTGGAGGGATTCCACTCTGGCAGAAGTTTAGCATACTCTTATGCTGGGGAAAGCCACTTATCAGAGTAATGCCTTGTGCTTATGGGTTAGAGGACTGATGCAAAAATTTGGTGAAGGGTAGTGAAGCCAGGATCCTTTGGGGGTATAACTGAAAAACCTTTCAACAGTTTTAACACCCAAACCACATTGCTAAGACCTGGATGCCTAGACACCTGGATTTTTGCCAGCCTGGTAACAGATTCAAACCAATAAAATATTGGATGGAAGGCCAATAGCTAAGTTACCTGTTCGGATACGGTTGCTGAGGTTATGGCATTTCTCCTTCTTTCCTCCCAGGAGACGCAGCTCCTCCTCTGGGTTGCGATTCTCATCCATGCCCAGTTCTTCTTTCTGCATGGCCTCTGCCTGGGCTTGGATGTAGGTCAACAAGGAGGCGAAAGATGTTTAACACCAGGGACCTGACTGAAGTCCAGCTCCAACCCCTTTTTTAAAGAAAGTACAAGCTTCCTGGTGATGACTCTTTCTACACTATTAAACAGTAACAAGATTGGGAACTATGCCACTTGCTGGGAACCACAAAAAGCCACCCAAACTGTAGAAGCTTCTCCTGTGAAATCCTCCAGATTTCCTGCACTGCTCCCGCAAATTTGCAATGCTTCCACAGATTAGAGAACGAAATGGGTTTTCTAGTATCGGTATCCACACTCGTTCTTCTTTGCCGCGCCTTTTGCTTTAATACCCTAAACTTTTCCCCAGGTAAATGACCTCATACAAACTCTTGTACAAAGCTTAAAACACACATGGAGTCGATTCCGTACTCTCCGCGCAGTTGCCTCAATAACTTGCTACTCTTCCTTCCGGCGTTACTCAGCACCAGCCTGCGATTACCCCCGGAATCTACCTCTCCACAACCGTAACAAAAGCTTCTGGCCGCCTGAAAAAATGCCTCTTCCCTCTCTGAGGATTTCCCTTGCGCCCCACACCCAATGCGACTTCCACCTTCCTCTGCCCAGAGCTCTGCTGCCCTCTAGAGCAGCTCTTAACAGCCCGATCCAAGCCGCCTCCCCGCTTTTTCGGAGGGCTGGCGGATTTCCCTTACAGTCTGTCCAGGCCTTCGGGTGCCTCTCGCCCCAATTCCGTCAATGGGAGGCCCAGATAACTCCCCAAGCCCGACCTCCGGCTCCCCCAAAGGCTACCAGGAACCTCGACCTAAAAACTAAAAAGCTGCCCTCGAGGAAAGCCCCAAACCGAAGCAGCGCCCTAGCTTCGCTCCTAGGCCCCCGCTGCCCCACCCCGACCAGCACCGGGCCCCGCTGCACTCTAGGCTCTTCGCTCCCGCCCGTCACTTTCCTCAGGCCCAGGCGATTCCCCCAAGCCCGCCCGGCACATTCAGCCAGCCAGCCCCCGCCACGTGACCGGTTTCCCCCTTTGGCCTCCTCTGATCATGTGACCTCCGTCGCAGAGCGGCTTCCGGGGAGGGCCCTATAGCACGTGGTCCATCCTTGTCATGTGACTCTCCTGGTATCATATGACTACAGGAGGGCGCGGCTCTCTCTGTCGAGCTGGTGGTTTTTTCAGTTGAGAACCGGCCGGTGTGTTTTCTTTCGAACTTTCATACATTTTCTATATGAAGGCTATGTGTAGACCAGGCTCAGATTATACTAGATTTCTGTCCAGCCTTTTGTACATAGTACAAAATGTACTTCCTTTTTATCCCCACAACAGTGGTCTGTGAAGTAAGATGGGCTGAGGGGGGCTGGCCCAAAGTCGCCTAGTGAGCTTCCATGGCTGAGGGAGGAGTATAACCTGGGTCTCCCCACTGTTACTCCAACACCTGAGCTACTACACCACCTGGCTCTGAATAGTTCCCAGCCCTATTAGATCAGCCCCACCAGGTAGACCAGACCTGAAAATCAGCTCCCCAGGAAGATAGGAAGTCACAATAACAGAATCTGGCTGGGGAATTCTGGGAGTTGAAGTCCACACATCAAGCAGCCAAGGTTGAGAAACCCTGCTCCAGTGAGTCGGAGGGTCCGACTTGAATCTCTTAATACTATGTCTGTCTGTTCCCAGGACTTAAGAAATGCTGTTATCCTTTTTCGCTTACATAAGAGTTTCTGAATATTTGCTTCAAGGCCACTTCTCTGGCTCTCTACACATTGATTTCAGTGGGTTGGCTTTTTCATTTAACTTTCATGTATGTTTATTTGGGAGACACTCAGGGGACTTACTTTTGAGTAAACACACACAGAACAGGTTGTTTGGCTGATTAGGTGCCATGGAGTCAGATTCAACTCCTGACTGCATGGACCAATCCTTGCCATCCTGGTTTGTCTACAATAATCTATAGCTCTCCCAAGGACATTCCTGTAATCTCTCTGATCCTGTCTATCTTCGTTATCAGTTGTTTCCCTCCCCCTCCTTTCCCTTATCCTTGCCAAGCATAAACATTTTTCCTCACCCAGCAGGTTGACAGAGAAAGTTATTGTCATAAATTATAACTTTATGAAAGATCATATGCAACAGTGCTGAGCAGTCTTCTTGCAAAGCTTCAGATGAATTACAACACTACGGACCAGCCAAACTACTTGGGGCAGAAATAACCTTTCCAGCCTACTTTGCTAATTTTAGTCCCTCAGTGCATATTTGTTTACTCCAGCCTTTCTCAACCTTTTGACCCTGGAGGAACCCTTGAAATATTTTCAGGCCTCGGAGAACCCCTCACATTCAGGCTCAAAAATAGGCCACAAGTTACAAAATTATTTGTTTCATGGGTAGGCCTGTATATATGCATTAACCGTGTTCTTAAACTGAAAATAAAGAATGAAATTTACCTCTTTAATGTGAAGTTGCCCGAATTTGAAATAATTTTTAAATAAATCACGATCTCTCAGGGAACCCCTAGTGACCTCTTGCAGAACCCTAGGCTTCCATGGAACCCTAGTTGAGAAACCCTGGCTTATCGCTGCTTGGTTTATGAGGAACTTGTAATTAAAAGGTAAAGGTTCCCCCCGCACGTTTGTGCAGTCGTGTCCGACTCTAGGGGCCGGTGCTCATCTCCGTTTGTTAGCCAAAGAGCCTGCGTTGTCCGAAGACGCTTCCACGGTCACGTGGCCGGCATGACGCACGCAGAATGCTGTTACCTACCCACCGAAGTGGTACCTATTCATCTACTTGCATTTGCATGCTTTCGAATTGCTAGGTTGGCAAGAGCTAGGGCGAGTGCGGGAGCTCACTCCGTCATGCGGCACTCGGGTCTCGAACCGCCGACCTTCCGATCGACAAGCCTGGCGTCTTAACCACTTGTAATTGCAGCTGCTTAAATTTGGAGTAGCAATTAAATGAGGAAGATACATAAGCAGGAAAAAGACCTTGTCGTTCACCTGTGCAATAACAAAACCTGATGGAATTTAAAACATCAGTTCTGTTCAAAGGCAAGCCAAATGTTCCAGTTGTAGTTTGAGATACATACTTTTAAATGCAAGTATTGCTGTATGAGAGTCAATTTGGTGTGGTGGTTAGAGTCCAGGCTAGAAACCTAGAGAACAGGAGTTCTAGTCCCACCTTAGTCAAAGCCAGCTGAGTAACTTTGGGGCCAGTCTCTCTCAGCTATAGGGAGAGGGCAACGGTACCTCGTTTTTGAAAATGTTGCCAAGAAAACTGCAGGGAATTGTCCAGACAGTTGCCAGGAGTCAAGGCTAAGTTAAAGGCACACACAAAACAAGAGAAAGGATGATATATAGTGTTCTTAAAATCTAGGAGAGGTGACTGCATCTTTATCACTGTTGTCTCTACCACTGCTACCCATATGTTCCATTGTTAAAACAGCAGTTTGGAATATTCCTTGCATAAATGTTTCTGCAAGTGAATGTCTGGATTGCACCGTCTGTCTGGAATGCTGTATCCAAACTTGATATAAGGGGCTATCAATCTGAGCTTGGTATCCAGTTCTCAGGTCTTTATGGCAATTGGCTATGAAAGCTAGGATTCATGGGAGTGGCAGTGCAAAACATCTTGAGGGCAGTAGATTGAGGAAAGGCTCATATGTACCTCAGATCAAGCAAGGCTGGCTGGGAAATTCTGGGAATTGAATTCTTAAAGTTGCCAAGGTTGAGAAACACTGCTGTTCAGTAACCTTTCAATTCTTATATATTGGAAGGATTTATTTATTTATCAGATTTATCATCACCCATCTCCCCCAAGGGGGACTCTGGGCAGTTATTTACACAATTCATGCAGAAGATATACAAACAGCCAATCACCTTTTCAAATGGAGATTCTGAAAGATCCAGAACTGGGTGAGAAATACATCCACATGTTCAGTTTCCCCTTCTCCTAAGAGAGGCTACACAGAGAACAGGTAAATGTGGGATTAGATTCATGCCTCACTAACTGTGCCTAGAAATTTCTACTTTAGTATGTGAAATTAACAAAAAGACAAACCCCCTGGCTTGGAAGGATGCTCTCTCTAAGTGAAAGCTGTACTAAATACTCTTGGATAGAGCAGCTGCTTGAGGAATCTCCCCATCCCCTGGAAAAGAGAGAAATAATGGATAACAAATTGATTATTTTTAATGCAGGAAATTTTATTACAATAATTTAATAGAAAAAAACCCAATTTAAAATAAATTATGCAAATACAAAATGACAACAATTAATTCAAGGTGACCTCCTCCAGGGAGGGGAGGATATACCGAAAAAGAAAGAAAGAGGTTTGGGGGAGGGGGACAGGAACACTTGAGAAAACCCATTAGTTCATTACAGTCTCAACTCTCTATTGCCATTATTGGGAATATCGAAATGTATTCCATCAAACTGCTGGATTAAGGGGCTGCTGGAGCGCCTGTAGTACCGTTTGCCACATCTAATGTGAAACAGCGTGCCATTCCTCACAGAAAATAGAAGGGGAGTTCAAATATTGTGGGCGGCTGGACAGGGGTGGTATATATAGCATAAAGTATCTGTGGTGTTCCAAATAAATGGAGAACTTTCCATCAAACCTTGCATGTGATTGTGGCCAGAAGCTCACAGCAAGTCTGCATTTTAAAAGATCATACCTTATATTGTGGGTGGGTGGAGAGACTTCAGTTTATATGACAGAAGGGGAAGGACAAAGTGGAAAGAATCCACTAAAATCTAGACCGGAGAATTACAGTTAATGTTGTTATCATCCTCGTCTAGATAGCACCCTGCCTTAAGACAGCTGAGAAAGAAATTGAAAAATAGATTGACTGGGTTCCAAAATGGCAGTTATTAAAAGTACAAGTCCAAAGTTAAACTGAGATGGAAAAATAGCTATTTTGACTTATACATTTGACCCACATATAGCTACTTGGGTATTAAAGATGTTCCATGGATCCTAAAGGCTGTAGCAGCCTTTTGGGAACCATAATGCCATCAGGCTAGGGAAGGTTAGAATATAGCTACACAGGAGTCTCCATTCTGAAAGGAAGACATTCAGATCAAAGAAGTTGTGAAGAGAGGACCACAATCTCAATTTGTGTGTACCGTGAGGATTACGAAACAGAGATTGGGCTGGCTGAGGAGAGAAGATCAGGTATTAAGACTCAAGTATTAAAGAAAATCAATAATTAGAACGTATCAGTAAATTACAGGGCAGATCAAGGCCTTTTATTGTCACAACAAAAGTAGGTGGGAATGGGGGCTCAAATTAGATATAATGTAAAGAAACAGCAAAAAAAAAAAAAAACGGCCCCAAACGGGGAGGACTTAGAAAGGACATGAACACTATAGAGGAGACCTCGGAATGAAATCTCAAAAGAAAAAAGCAGGTCCTCCTTTGGCACTGAAGAGCTGGAGTGATGAGGACCCTGGAAACAAGGCTGGATCAGTCTTTGAAAACAGCCTGGTGGCCGTGAGGGCGTTCGTCATGCATAATGTGTCTGCGAACATGGATGCGTCGGACGCGGTGCTCCCGCCCGTCTTCATCATCACCAGCGCGGAGGGGGCCTCCGCCCCCACCTGCAACTCCCCCAGTTGCCTCCAGGAGGGCCTTGTCTGGCACCCGTGGCGTCTCATAGATCAGGATATTCAGCGTTTCTTCAAAGATCCGGGCCTCAGGAAACTCGACCTGTACCCGGGGAAAGCAGGTTCGTAGGGGGAGCCAGAGAGAGCGCCAAGATGAAGCAAACGTTAGCGTCAGTATGGAATCCCAGGTTCAAACTGGAGGTGATATAATACCTCTAGTAATGCTCAGGACCAGCTGCTGACGAACACAAACTAGAGGGAACTACTGCCTCATGTCCTCCCTGTGGGTCTAAGCATCCGGTTAGCTAGGATTCAGGAAAGGCAAACCTACATAGCATTTTCTTTAAATGGGGGCTTGGAAAACACTTCTCTTCAGGCTCAAAACCCTCATATAAGAAATGCTAATGATAGTGACCTTTTAAATATAATACTTTACCCCATTAATTAATTGTTAATATTTCTTATTAATTAATTAATGTTTAAGGAAGCACAAGTAGTTTCTAGGTGACTCTATTCATACTTAAAGCTAGACTTTGTTTGGCCTGGTTGGTGCATTGTGGAAATGGGTGGGTTTGTCCAAGAAGCCAAAAAAACTAACCAACCACAATCTTGCTGATTCACAAAGATCACTGATTGGTAATGTGGTTTGTTCTAGGCTTAGCATGATGGGTTAATCGGGCCATGATTGGAAAGTGGAAAAGGCATCTTAACCAGACCCAGGGACTGCCATGAGACTAGATTAGAAAGCAGACTGTAATCAATGGAAGGAATAGAAAATTGGGAGATCAGCTGGCTTTCTGAAACACCAAGAAACTGTTAACCATATCCTGCTGGTCACTTCTTTACTATCACTCTGCCAGAATATCCTCTTGTAACATCTTGGGTCCTCCATCTGAACAGGAAAGCATGAACGTGGACATTCTCCATCATCAAGAATAGTACTTTTGCATGCGCTTAATAGTATTCCACTCTGGAAGTTTATTTTGGCTAAAGAGCAAGATATAAATGAATGAACACTGTCTATAAGCTCATTAAGACATTTAAAAGCAGGAGGAGCTATTTTCTTCTATAAAGCGTGTATAATCAGTAACTAGAATGGAATGGGGGGGGGGGCAAGGCAAGAAAGAGAAATACACGTAACAAGGAATAAAGTATTTCAGTTGGCAGTTAGAAAAGGCAAGATTATTCCCCCAACAGATCTATCAAGAACACACACACACACTGTATAAACTGCATTTGCAAAAACAGTGATCCAAGACTTTGGTAATCCTGGCTCAGTTGAATGAGATGTGTACTTCTATATAAACCCCATTTACTCCAACTCAATTCCTCCCACTACCAGAAGCAGCTAACCACCTCAAAATAATCTGCTTAATGGGTCACCTGAAATTGTGGCTCTTTGCTCCCCCAAAAGCCAGCAATATTTTACTGCTCACACTAGCAGAAGTTATTTTACTGCTCACACTAGCAGAAGCCGAATGAGAATGCGCTAATGTGCATTCTGTTCCCACTCAACTGGGCTTGCCAGACCATGGCTTCCAGTTCCATATGAGGACACCAAAACACATTAGAAAACTGAAGCTTCATATTTGGAGGACTGAGGACTGCCCACACCTTACCTTGGTCTGCTTCTTTTCGGTGGCATAGACGATGGAAGTGCAGCAAACCTCAGCAATCTTGCGGCCCTGCCCATAGAATGACCAGCAGCAGATCTCATCTCCAAGAACATCTTTGATGAAAAGCACCCGTCCATTGAACCTCAAAGCTAGTTTGTCAAACAGTTCAATATTCTTCAGTAAGTTGTCATCAGAGTTACTTTGGGGGTGGGGGGGAGGGAAGGGGAAGAAAGAAAAAATAGTGGTATAGATCCTACCAAAGAAGTGGAAGTAATGGATGACCTGGAATACAGCAATGATCCCAAGGTCATCCTATTCTGACAGTAGGACCACAGCTTACCTTGTATAGGAATACTTGTTATTACTTCTGTTATTCAGTAACTTCACCACAGGCTAAAAGGAAGCAGAAAGATATGAATGAATGAAATAGTATGAAAACATCAAAAGAATCGTTTCCCCTTATCACTGCCATACCCCTAAACTAATTGTTGTCATCTACAATCAGCTGTTGCTGCTTGCATGGTGAAATATTCAAATATCAGTATCCCTTTGTAGTTTGGGTTCAACATACAGATGGTGTTTGAAACACCTTTGATGTGGCAGCTTTACCACAAGGCAAGCTATTCATGTGCAGCGGCCTACAATGCAGTGATTTGCGAAGTCTGTCCCCAACCCACCTGCAGAATGTTTCACCTCGGCACAAAGAAAACCACAGGGAGGCAGATGATTCCTGCACCACGGTCTGTGCCACAGAATGGAAAGAATCAGTACAATTGCTCGGGGATAAGTGCCAGGTTAGGTAAAACGGTGAAAAATCTCACACGCAATGCGATTTGAGGTGAGAACTGGATTCCGAGAATAGGAAGTGGGGCCGAGTTATCCATTAAATGAGAGGTGCATGTTTCTGCTATAACATCTATTTTCTGCTAAGGTTTTAGTCATGCAGCTCAGGAGGCCTGAAGATCTAACCCCCCCTCTTGCTCTCAGGGCAAGCGATATATTACAGCAAAGCAAAGCAGAGTTTCCCTCATGATGGGGATGGAGGGCTTGCATATGTCATTGGCGATCACTCGTAGCCGAGTAAGATTGTCTTCCAAAGGTAAAATTTTAACGGTGGATCCGTAAGTGGCTATAAAGGCCAATTCTGGATCCGCACAACCTCCCACAATGAGGGCATAGGTTTCCGGGTGGGAGACGGTCATGATGAGGGTTTGCCTGACGTGCCTTCCTTTTAGCTCTTTTCTCCTTTTCGCCCTGTACTCGTGCTTCTTCAAAGTCCATAGCGCCATTAATAAAGGATGACCTCCAATTGAAACGCTCATAAGTTAGGGCTTCCCAGTTCTCAATGCTGATATTACATTTTTTTAAATTAGCTTTGAGAGTATCTTTGAATCTCTTTTGCTGTCCACCAATATTCCGTTTTCCATTCTTAAGTTGGGAGTAAAGTAGCTGCTTTGGAAGACGATGGTCAGGCATTCGAACAACATGACCGGTCCAGCGAAGTTGATGTTGGATGATCATTGTTTCAATGCTGGTGGTTTTCGCTTCTTCTAATACGCTAACATTAGTCCGCCTATCTTCCCAAGTAATTTGCAGAATTTTTCGGAGGCAGCGTTGATGGAATCTTTCAAGAAGTTGGAGGTGGCGTTTGTAGAGGGTCCATGTTTCACAGGCGTACAGAAGGATGGGTAGTACAATGGCTTTGTAAACAAGCATTTTGGTCTCCCTGCGAATGTCCCGATCCTCAAACACTCTACGCTTCATTCGGGAGAAAGCTACACTCGCAGAGCTCAGGCGATGCTGAATTTCAGCGTCAATGTCGGCTTTTGTAGATAGATGGCTGCCGAGATAAGAAAAGTGATCGACATTTTCTAGTGACACACCTTTAAGCTGGATTGATGGCGCTGCAGAGGGATTGGTTCGAACTTGCTGGTAAAGCACTTTGGTTTTTTTAATGATTAATCGAGAGGCCGAGTTTTTCATATGCTTCTGCAAAGATGTTTAGGATAGTTTGAAGATCTTCCTCGGAGTGTGCACAGACTACGTTATCATCAGCATATTGAAGTTCTATAACAGAAGTTGCAATTACCTTATTTTTTGCTTTCAGCCTACTAAGATTAAAAAGCTTTCCATCTGTTCGATATATAATTTCTACACCAGTAGGAAGTTTCTCTTCAACAAGGTGCATAATCATAGCGATGAAGATAGCGAATAAGGTTGGAGCAATAACACATCCCTGTTTAACGCCGGATTCCACTTTAAATGGATCGCTTTGAGAGCCATTGTTATTCAGGATTGTTGCCATCATGTCGTCATGGAGTAACCGCAAGATGTTCACAAATTTATCAGGGCATCCGATTTTCAGAAGGATGGTCCAGAGAGCAGTACGATTTACAGTATCAAAAGCTTTAGTCAGATCAATAAACGCCATGTACAGAGGGCGGTTTTGCTCCTTGCATTTTTCTTGAAGCTGTCGTGCGGTGAAGATCATATCCACTGTTCCCCTGGAAGGGCGGAAGCCATTTTGCGTTTCAGGGAGGATGTCTTCTGATACAGATAGGAGATGGTTTGCAATGATCTTTGCCAGGATTTTGCCTGCTGTGGCTAGAAGGGAGATGCCTCGATAGTTTCCACAGTCTGTTCTATCACCCTTTTTAAAGAGAGTGATAATTATGGCACCCCTAAAGTCTGCTGGAATCTCCTCCCTCATCCAGATTTTTTCGATGAGCTTATGAAGTTGTTGTGTAAGTTCAGGCCCACCTTCTTTAAAGACTTCAGCAGGAATCCCATCAGGTCCACTAGCTTTGTTATTTTTCATTTGTTTAGTGGCTTTACTGACTTCCTCCAAACTAGGGGGTACTGTAAGCTCATTTCTTATTTGTTTTTGCGGGATTTGCAAGAAGACTTCATCAGCCACAGTAGAGTGATGATTAAGGAGATTGTAGTAATGCTCTTTCCAGCGCAGTGCAATAGACTCTTTGTCCTTTAGAAGTTTAGCACCATCTACTGAGCGTAAGGGATTTGTACCATGGTTTGTTGGTCCATAGATGGCCTTTATGGCATTAAAAAAGCCCCGTGCGTCATGAGCATCTGCAAAATGTTGGGTTTCTTGGGCTTTTTTTATCCACCATATATTCTTAAGTTCTCTAGTTCTTCTTTGGACTTCTGCCTTTGCACTGGCGTAGATTTTTTTCTTAACGGCACAGTTAATATCTTTTTGCCATATCTGGAAGGCTTTCCTTTTCTTGTCAATAATACGTTCAATCTCACTATCGTTCTCATCAAACCAGTCCTGATGTCTCTTAGTCTGGTATCCGATAGTTTGTTCACAGGCTGAAATAATAGAAGTCTTCAATTTAATCCAGTGTTCCTCAACATTTTCAGGAAGTTCCATAGGCAGATGTTCCTTGAGAGTTGATTGAAAGCAAGCTCGTTTAATAGGATCTTGAAGGGCCAGTGTATTCATTTTACGCCTTGGTTTTCTTCCTTGGAGCCTACGATGAGGGACAATCTTTATGGCCATCGTGGATCGAATTAATCGATGGTCTGTCCAGCAGTCATCGGCGCTCCTCATGGCTCTGGTGAGAAGTACATCGCGGCGATCTCTAGCACGGACAATTACATAATCTAAAAGATGCCAGTGCTTCGACCGTGGGTGCTTCCATGATGTTTTAAATTTATTTTTCTGGCGAAAGAGTGTGTTAGTAATGACAAGGTTATGCTCTGCACATTTAGTCAGAAGTAAGATTCCATTCGTGTTGCTGTTGTCAACTCCTTCTTTCCCAATGATCCCTGGCCACAAATCAAAATCACGCCCAACTCTTGCATTGAAATCGCCCAGGAGGATAATTTTATCCTCCTTTGGTATCTCTGATAAGATGGTGTCCAGCTGGGTATAAAATTTTTCCTTGATATCCTCATATGCATCTAGTGTTGGTGCGTAAGCACTTAGGATAGTTGCCTGTTGGTTTTTGGCGAGTTTTATTCGCAGAGTTGAGAGTCGTTCGTTAATCCCAGTGGGAACTTCTGACAAGAGCTTCACAAGGTCGTTTTTGATAGCAAAGCCTACCCCATGTATTCGTCGTTCTTGTTCAGGCAGTCCTTTCCAAAAGAAGGTATAACCTCCTTTTTCTTCCTTCAACTGTCCTCCTGCTCTTCGAGTTTCTTGGAGTGCTGCTATATCAATATTAAAACGTCTCAGCTCCCTTGCAATAATGGCAGTCCTACGTTCAGGTCGTTCACTATCCATATTGTCTTGCAGTGTCCGTATAGTCCATGTTCCAAAATTCATGTGTTTTTTACGACCGCTAGATGGTGACCCCACTGGTCGCGGTAATCCAGTCAGGGAGAAAATGAGGCAGACTATGTTTAGGGCACCTTTTCTAGCCCCCTCCCCATATGGGGTGAGCAGAGTGGATCCTAAATAGGGCTGCTCAGTCGTGGATACAGCTGCCGAACTACTCAACTGCCTCGATCCTTGAGTCAGGGCGACTGAATCCGTATCCACCGCCCATGTGCTGGTCCATGACTAGGAGCTTCCGGATTTCACAGTCCTGCCCCCGTAGCCATTCGTCAGTCGCCATGGGACTTTTGGTTGTTTTGGGTTTGGTGTGGTTGGAAGACGCCTGTGCGTGAATTTGTTTTATGTGTGGAGATCGGTGCACAACAATCAGCACACAACCTTCACAGAAAAAGGCTCTAATCCAATGGCATGGATACCATGACGATTGGTGACCTTTTGTCTGCTGCAGCCTTCATCCGCCTTCGCAGCCGTTGTAACAATACACCTTGTTATCTTCCGCCTGTTCTGCCGTTGAGGACTTTCTTGGATCGTTCTTTGTCTGGTTCCTCCCCCTGGACCTTACCGCCATGGGTGACCCTGCCAGGAGTACATGACTCCCGTACGGCTTCGCTCACAGGGTTCTTTGGGAACACACAAGCCCACTCACCACAACAAGGTGACGATCCAGCGAGTGAGGCTTGCATATGTAAGAATAGCCTCACTTGCCTTGATACCTTGATAATAAGAGGACATGCATCCAAGCCACTTAAGCTTCCCTGATCTCTATAACTTTTTGAGGTAAAACCTGTGAGACTTCTCAGCCTCTTTACCTTGGAACACCTTGAGATGATCTGCTGCTCCTCCTTGGGAGACGTCACCATGGGGATATGGCAGAGTGGGTCATAGGCTTCACTCTTTTGCTAGGAAGGGGAGAGAGAGAGAAATACTTCTCTAGACTTTCTATTGTTCATTATTTACAGATTTACTAAGCAGATTCATACTTCATGTTAAGCCATGATTTGTGTAACCATGGTTTGTTTTAAGCCATAACTGACTGGGTTCACATATCTGCTAAGCCATAAACAATGGCTTAGAACAGGGGTCGTCAACCTGTGGGCCGCGGCCTGTTAGGAACTGGGCCGCGGGGCTCCCGCCTGCAAACCCCGCCTTCTGCGTGATTGGCTCTCACCCACAAACCCTGCCCCCCGGTGCTTGTGATTGGCCCCCGCCCACAAACCCTGCCCCCTGGTGCACGCGGTTGGCTCCCGCCTGCAAACCCTGCCCCCCCAGTCCGCGGAAATCCCAGAAACCCCGCCCCCTGGTCCGCGGAAAAATCGTCTTTTGAAACCGGTCCCTGGTGCCAAAAAGGTTGGGGACCCCTGGCTTAGAAAACAAAACTGCTGTGTTTGCACAAGTGCTAAGGCTCAATTAAAGAAATCATACCACAGCACAGTGCAATGCATAAACCAGTGTTTCTCAACCTTTGGAACTTTAAGATGTGTGGACTTCAACTCCCAGAATACCCCAGCCAGCATGCTCGCTAGAGAATTCTGGGAGTTGACATCCACACACCTTAAAAGTTCCCAAGGCTGAGAAACACTGCTCCAGGCAGTTGGGGCAGATCCTGCTTTCCTCTCTCATCCTTTCTTCTACGGAGAGTGAGACTCAAGGAAGTCATCAGGCCTCCTAATTTCTCAGCACAGCCACCCTCACCTGTATTGCAAGCTGGCAGTCCTCAACCAAACCTTGGATCAGGTAATATCGGGCTTCAGACAATACTTCCTCCAGCTCCCGCTGGGACTCTGGAAGGGATACTGAGCCATCTCGCAAATAATTCAGAATAGTTCCAAAATGGCGGCCACTTCGGTCAATCAAGATCCAACCTGGAAAAGCAGAGTTAATTTTAGTCCCCAAGGGAAAGATGCTGCAGAGTGAAGGGTCTATTTAAGCAACCTCCCCACTCCCCAAATTAAAACTGCTTAGAGGAGAAGACCCAGTTATTATTTGCATTCATACAAGATTGTTTTGATGCTAGAAGAATAAGGCCTTATTTAAATTAGTTTTGGGCTTATAATGTACTTTGTCTCAAAAAAGAAAATGTAAGAACTCTAGTCCTAAAAGAATCTTGTTTATGAATCTACTTTAGATGTTACGCCTTGGCAGGTGGCAGCATTTAGTTGACCTTGTCTGGGGGTCTGGCCTGGTTAGTTCTTTGATGGGACACACCTCCAGGAAGTATCAAACTGGTGGGCTAGTCTTGGGGAAAAAAACTAGAAGAATGCAGTGGTAAACCACTTCCAGAAAACTATAGATATGTTATTAAGTCCCTGGAAGTTGAGCTCAACTTGAGGCTTTATATTTTTAAAGACCTTGTAACAGAAGCTCTGAATGAGGAAGGAAAGCAGCAAACACCCCCCCCCAAGCTGGAATTAATATTATTTCATTTATTTATTTATTTTAGAGGCAACATTCAGATAATGAAATGAATGCAAAATCCTGACACACTTCAGCTGAACCTGATGAGCTCCATGTGGGGACTTGGATTTGAGTCTCCTCAGTCCCAGTTCAGCCATATAATCAAAGCACCACACGGGCTCTTAAGTGAGTTCAGTCAACAGTAACAGCCTTTCATTGGAACAATAATATTGCTAGAATATATATATATATATATATATTGCCAATGATTATGCTAGCCAGGGATTCTGGGAGCTGTAGTTTATCACATCTGAAGGACACCAGCTTGGGGAAAGTGGATAGAAATTGGACAACAGAGATCAGCTCTCTTTCCCTCCTGATAATCATCTGCCTCATACCAGCTGCTAATTAGACCAAGAGACTCCCTCCGGAGGCAGCCAGCTGCTCTTGAAATCACTGCTAAAAAGCTAACAATGTATTTTTAAGCTATTTATGTTCAGAAAAACAGGAACATTTTGGTGGCCCCTTATTCATATTTTAAATTTCCTCTCTTTTCATTATGGATTTCCCTAGAACAATGTAGGAACATCAAACAGGTCCAATGAAAGAAGATCACCTACTTAAACCCTGCTCCTACTTCTAGCTGTAGTGTTAGCTAGAGCCAGAAAGATTTGAATCTTACTGTGAGGACCTGCAGGGTCATGACTTAAGTAGGTTTCCCTTGAGAAAAGAAGGCTTTGTTTTGTCTTTGTAGATCTTCTTAGTCAAAGGAACCAAAAAAAGGGGCATCATCTGAACATCCAAAGAAAGCATTTTCCAAATATAAAACTGAAAACATTCACAGAAGCTTCTCAGAGCCTGGGATACAAGCCAAAACTGACACAGAGCAGTCTATGCGGCAAAGACTCTGCTTTGACTGGTCAAACCTTCTTTTTGTATCCATCGGGACGAGAAACGTCTCTTGTCACTCAAAAGCAAGTCACCCTTGAAATTGTCTAAGGCAGTGTTTCTCAACCTTGGCAACCCTAAGATGGGTGGACTTCAACATGCTGGCTGGGGAATTCTGGGAGTTGAAGTCCACACATCTTAAAGTTGCCAAGGTTGAGAAACACTGGTCTAAGGGCTCCCTGGGAACCATATTGGATGAATCACCAATGCAATCTCCACCATGCCGAAAATGCAGTTCCTGGCTGTGGAATAGATGTGGCAAGCTGGGGCTCATACCTTCATTATCTGTGAGCACTTCCATTCGGCCACTGAACATTGCCTTGAGCATGGTATCTTGCTTTGTCAGGGTCTGCACGGTGGTATAATGCAGAGACCCTCCCACATTCAGCTTGACATACTTGCTGCTGGGGTTCAGGGGCTTGAGGTCCAAAGTCACCTCGGTTACCCCACCCCTGCCATCCCGTCGGTGCTGGGTTGGGACCAGCAGAGCGCAATTCTCCAGGGGTAGGGCTTGATCTGCTGTGGCCTCAGCTGACATAGCCACCTACAAAAAAAAAAAAAAAAAACTGAGCAAGGAGATCTTCGAACAGCAGATTTCCTGCACTGGGCATTAGTGAAAGCATTTGGAACCTCTGGACTATTTTTTTCTCTTAAAGGCAGTCCTAACTTTTTTTTTTTTTAGAAGAAGCATGATATAGCCTTGGAAATCCTCCAGGCAATTTTATTTTCAATACTGTTTGGCCCAAACTTCTCCCTGCAACTCTGCTATTCATTATTATTCCCCCCCCCCGGCCCTGCCTTTATCATGAATCCTCTAGGAAGAAAAACTAGATTCATTCCATAACACATATAGCAGCAGTGGATACACTTCAAGCTTATGGGATCTGCTTTGTACTTTACTAACTGGAGCCAGATATGAAGTAATCGCTTTAGCACAGGAACAATTGCTAAGAGTTCATAAACAGAACAGTTGGGGTGACACATAATACTAAGCCATATAGTGGCTTGCTTGTTTGATACTGGGTAAACCCAACCAAGTGATGGTTAGTCACCACATCTAAACAACCCAAGGCATAGCAGAAATGTACTAACCCAGAATTTCCCTGAATACATGCTCAAACAAGGAATTTGTGATCAATACCAGAACCCCACCCATCAATCCTTTCACAACCCCATTCTGGCTCTCCCTCTAAGCATTACCCCCCCCTCCCAAGCAACCTAAGTGAAAGGAAATGCTTTTAAGTTTCAAGCGTGTTTGGGCCACCTTCCCATCCAAGCTGCTGCCCAGAGGTGCTGGCACTGGATGGCCACCGTCTGCCCAGCTGTGCTGGTTGTCAGACATTACAGGAGTTGAAGTCCAAGATGTCTGGAGAGTGTATTGTCGAAGGCTTTCACGGCCGGAGTTCGATGGCTGTTGTGGGTCTTCCGGGCTGTGTGGCCGTGTTCTGGAAGTTGTGGTTCCTAACGTTTCGCCAGCATCTGTGGCCAGCATCTTCAGAGGGCAGGAGCACAGATAGAAGCAAGATCTCTGACGTTAGGAACCACAACTTCCAGAACACGGCCACACAGCCCGGAAGACCCACAACAGCCATGTCTGGAGAGCATCAACTTGGGGGGAGGGAACCTAGAAGATGGGGTGCACCCAGAGCATCTACTAGCATATCCCCACCTACCTTCTGCCTTTCACTTCTGTGCAACACCCGACACACCTGGCACTGCCAACAGGAAGCAATGGGTTTGCCCTCAACTTTGTACTGGCTGGTCTTTGCCTCAACAAACATCCCTGCCCAGCGGGATCATTTCCTCCTACTGCCTGGCTCCAGCCCATCCCTTGTGCCTCCCAGGTGTTACTGCATTCCTTTATTTTCCTGCCTGTCCACCTCCAGACTGTCTTTATTCACTCTTGCATTAGTATTACTATTATTTTGTTTGCTAAATTGTTGGATCTTGGGGGTGTATGTGCATGTGAGAAAGGCAGAATATTAATATATAACGGAAATAAGCGATAGCATCAGCTATGAACAAGTCACCTTTCCAAGCCTCTTCCCGCACCCCTATTTGAACCCCCGGGTGCTCTGAGCGCGAGGGTCTCCCTTCCACCAACCCCTTCCCCTGCAGTTTTGCCCCACAACGGCTTGTCTCTCCCGTAGCGACTTCCTTCCCACTCAGGGCGACAGATCTGGGGTGCAAATCCCCGGGCCACCACTAGATGGCAGCAAGCACTCAGGGTGCTCTATGTCCCTTTGCTGCCATCTAGTGGTAGTTCTGGTTTCTGCAGCCCAGATCCGGCATCGTATTCCCGCCGCCCTCCGACCTCGCTCACCCACCCCAAGGTCCACTCACCTCCCCCAGGGGAGCAGGGTGGGCTCAAGCCAGGCCCCTCCCCTTCTGCCCCGCCTGGACTCTGGGGCAGTAGCTCCCCAGGATGCCTCAACCAAAAAGAGGAGCGGAGGGTGACACTGCGCATGCTCCTAAGCGCCCCGTCACGGCCTCGACCGATGGAACAGTTAGTCTATACATCCGGGTACCCGCCTACTTAAACGAGGCAGAGGCGGGTTCGTCTATAAAGCTGCGCCTGCGCAGAAAGTGAAACCGCGTCCGCAGTGAAGGGTCAAAGAAAGGGAGTGATGGGAGACTAAGTCAATCGAGGTTGCCGGGGGGCGCATGCGGACGCGGCAGCTGTGAGCCGCACGTGGTACTGTCGTGATGAGCGGGGCGGGGAGCCCTCGGGCACCTCCTCTGCGCATACAGGCGGTCGCCTTCGCTTGCGGGAAGGGCCGGCGTGCGTTCTCCGCCCAAACGGTCTTGTGCCCTTTCAGATTTGTGAAGGGCTAGGACCGACTACGAGGCAACATGGGAGAGGGTGCCTAACTCTGACCCTGGCCTGATTTTATATGTTGTGTGAAGCTGAAGGTCAACATACGAGTACAAATTGTATTTGTACATAGCTTCTGGTTTCGCCTGCTGGCTTTGATAGATTATGGCAGACTGAGTTTAGTAATCTGTAGGGTCATTACATTTTGGGATGCCTAACCCTTGTCTGCATGTTGTGTGATCCAGACTACAGAAGCTTTTAAGTACAGTATGTTGTATGAACACATTTACTTCGTTAATGCAGATTTAACATGTTGTGTGAAGCCAGTCATTTAGGCTGAGCTCAAGAGATTGCTGTAAAACACAGCTTTCCAAACTGTGTCGCAACACTTTAGTGTGGCGCAACAGTTTGGTGTGCCGCAACACAATGCGGTGGCGTGCACGGGGGGACATGCGCGCCATCAGCGGTGTGCACGGCGCGCCATCAGCGCTTCTGCGTTTTAACGGAGGCCGCTGCCGCCATGCACGCCCCTGCTGCTGCCGCCATTGGTGTGTCGCCAACAGCGGCACTTTGGAAACCGCTGCTGTAAAACATGAACATGGGATGTTCCAATCAAGAGAATATTCCTTGGAAACAGTTCCCAGAACTCCTGTGCTGTGTTAATCTGGGCTACAAACAAAAGTATTGTGGCATCTTAAAGATGAATTTCATTTCTGTTCATTTACAGTCCACTTCATGTGTGAAGTATTATCCTGAGAAACAAACATTTGTGTATCCTTTTTAAGATGCCACAAGACTTGTGATTGTATAACATGGTACAGTAAATGGGCTTGTAAAACTACCAAGAAAACCGATGGATGTAGTCAGCAGGAGTCAGGTTCAAACTGGGAATATGTCTATGAAGGTTCTCAGTCATCAAACTGGGCGTTTCCCACGTTTTTAACCTTTGGTTTTTGTGGCTTGCCATGGTATATAAACCATTACTGCAGATATGTGCACATTGTACAAATCCAGAAAATTCAGGTTTAGTAAATCCTGCTTAAGTTTATTGTACCAGGATTAAACATACTGAGGTTAAGCATGTTGGGTAAACACGATCACTATTTCCATTAAGGACAGTTGGAGCTATCCACAAGTGCAGGAGGAAATAATTTAAATAAATAAATTTAAAATACTAAACATTTAATTTAAATATTTTATGGCGCTATTTTAAGTGTGCATTGGTAAAATAAGACAGCCAGTTGGGTGTCATGGTTAAGGCACCAGCCTAGAATCCAGGAGACTGAGTTCTAGTCCCACTTTAGGCATGAAGCCAGCTAGGGGATTTGGGGCCAGTCTCTCAGCCCTAGGAAGCAGGCAATAGCAACCCACTTCTGGAAATCCTGCCATGAAAACTGCAGGGACTAGTTCAGGCAGTCAAGACTGACTTGAAGGTGCACACACATGCACAAATGGGTAAGATAACACTTCTATTTCTAGCAGGGTTGGAAAATGATTGCAGTCAGTTGTTCTACAGTAATTTATGCACAGGATGTCTGTTAACCTGAGGTACGGCATATATATATACATGCCATGTATGTATGTATGTATGTATATGTATGTATGTGTGTGTGTGTATGTATGTATGTATGTGTATGTATGTATATATATATATGTATGTATGTATACATGCATACATATATATATATATATATGGATATGGCGTGGTGGCTCAGTGGGTAAGACCCCAGGCTTGTCAATCGGAAGATCGCAAGTTCGAATCCCTAGCCCTGCATGACAGAGTGAGCTCCCGCACTCGCCCCAGCTCTTGCCAACCTAGCAATTCGAAAGCATGCAAATGCAAGTAGATGAATAGGTATATATTTTTTGTATATAATCTTTTTTTTTGTTGGAAACAACAGGGCAATATTGGAAAGTGATTACAGTAATCAGTTTTCATCTAAAGGCGAAGGTATGGATTTTGGGGGTTACAGACCAGATTTTTTAGAAAACAAGATATAGGATGCAGGAAGAAATGGGGTGGCAGAACGATAGAAAAAAATCACTTGTCCTCCCTTTGCCACTTCTGGTTCCGCTCTCAGTAGGTTATAAGTAAAAATACGTATATAACCTGAACAGAAAAATGTTTCCTTGTTCCTGAGTTTCAAGATGAGCAATATGCAGGAGGAACATTCACAGAACATAAACCTTACTGGGTTAGGTCAAAGGCCAACATAGTTCCTGCAGCAAACAACAAAATACTTCAGAGAAGCCCCAAAGGAGGACAGGAGCAATAATAGGCTTCCCTTTGGGTTTCCTGACAGCTGACCAGCTGCCTTTGTTAGGAACATTTGTAGCTGTCATTATAAATTAATAATCTCTGCTTCTCTAGCATTCCTTCTTCTTCATTTTCCAGCTGACTGATGCTTTAGTTTAGCGGAATGAGGTCATCAGTGGAAAGGCCTTAATTGGTGGGAAGAAACAGAGAATTTGGTTGGAGAATATCACTTTAAAGAAATTGGTGAAAAGAGGGAAAGCAATAGGCTGGGACACATCTGGTACCAAATTGATTGCTACAAAGACTAATGCCACATGGCATCAGGTTTCAAGTCTGGAGCAGCATCTCACTGGATCATAGAGGTATGCTCTATATCAAGAATAGTGTGCACCTGTTTCCCTCTGGATAGCACCATATTTGGAGCAGAAGCACTAAGAAACATAACTCAAATCTCAAGAAATATGTATCCCACCCTATTTTATTACAACCTTGCCAGCCATGTTTAGCTGAACTTGGAAGGATGGCTGGTAGAAATATGGTAAACAAGAATCAGGAATGTATAATCCACTGAGACAGCTTGGTATTCCATTGCTTTAGCAAGTCAATAAATGCTATATGTAAATTTTAAGATGCCAAGTATTTCCCTTCTCAGGTAAGAATAAATTGCTTTGCCTCTGTTTTCATATATTACCCATGCTTCCTTTGCCAAGATTCTTTCAGATCAGTTTTAATAAAGCCTCACTTGGTTTTTCGTGATTGTTCTGCAAAGAGCTTAAACAGGAAGCATCATTTGAGTCAAGAATTTATTGGTGTTTAGAAAGAACCGGCTTCCCGGGAGTTAATAGTCAAATTGTTTGAAGAAAATTTGTACTGATTTGTGTGAATCCAAAGCATACAACCCACAGCAGAGTAGCAGCTTTGATTCTAGAGCAGTGTTTCTCAACCTTGGCAACTTTAAGCTGTCTGGACTTCAACTCCCAGAATTCCCCAGCCAGCAGGTTGAGAAACACTGCTCTAGAATAAAGCTAAGGAACCCATGAGCAGCTGTTACCCTTGACCATTAGCAATGAGGGGACATATTCCAAACTTTTCCATCTACAAAACTTGGTTAGCTGGGCCAGCGCTTTTTTCAGTACACAATAAACGTTGTAGGTTGGTTGCACCCAAACTTTAATATAGGATGGAAAATGTACACAAACTTCTAGAATAATACTCATTACTAGCTTAAGATCAGAATTTTTGACAATGACCAAGGAAACTGAAAAGGAAATAGTCCGAGATAGCATTGTCTAAAACTTAAAATCCATCATTTTTCCTTATTCCTGCACTGAAGATACTCCCCACTTCTTTATGTAGAACATTGATGTTTTGATAGTTGTGAATGCTGGACTGTTTCCAGTGAAGATTAGCCAAGTGTGAGCAATGTAATCATTAAAAATATTGTGCTGAAATTTACACATGTAATATAGCTAAATACTTGCATTAGTTAAATAAAAAATAAACATATAAGCAATGTTAATTAAAAAAAAAGCCTGGTGCAGGGAAAGCAGTTTCACAGTTCCAATCCAGTTACTGAAGGTTTCCAAGATAGTTGAAGATATTTGCCTGGAAAATTGCAAAAGAGCAATATTAAGCCTATATTGACCACAGATACTCAAATGTAGCCACTGACTGAACTGTTCCATCAAAAGGCATTGCTTGGGTACCTCTATGACTGAAGCTTCCTTTAGTAGTGTGTCCAACTGGGTCAATCAGGACAGATACAAGAACCCATTCTGTATTAACCTATCTGGAAGAAACCAGTTTTGTTTCTCGTAGAAGCTTCCCCTGCTGTAGTCTGGATCCAGATGCATCCAAACTGAGAATAGATCCACCAATTACAGTGGATCAAGTCAGTGATGACTATCAAAGGTTTAATTAATTTCAGCAGGTCTGCTCTAAGCACAACCAATACACGGTAGACAGTGCACAGCTGTCTCTTTTTGTGCCCTGTTCCTTTTTGTTTTGTTTTTATCCATTTGTTCCCTTTTTCATGTGAGTTAAATAAATAAAGCTTCTGCATGAAACACAGCCGCCACTGCTTTCCAACCCAGGACAATCCCAAATAAGCCAGGATTCGTATGTCAACTAAGGCCTGGTTTTACTCTAGCATCTAATTTCTCCTGGGGTTAACCATAGTCTTATGTTGAAATATAAAGGAAAGCTACTCTTAATTTACAGTTTTCTGGTTTGCTAACTTGATTGAGCAACCAAAGGGAATGAACGGTCTTCTATAGCTCATGCACATACTGGTTTCATAATCCATCAAATGCCACTGCTAAATCGGGAATTGTCCCTTACTAGAACATGCAGACTCAGCCACTGTAGTATCAAGCCATTGGTAGAGCAGTCACAAACAATACCTTAGCTAAGAATATGTATAATTACTAACCTAGTCACTATAGGTGGCAAGGAATTCTGTCTAGGAAAGTGAATGGAGCTGGTGGAGTAAGAATAAACCACTCAGTCCTTCCTCTGCTGCTGGTAAGGGAGGCAAACTCTGCTTTATAGTAGAAAGGAAACATGGGCAGTATTTCCAGAGCAATCAAACTCTGATATGCTAGATCACTTCTCATTAAAAGGCAGAATTGTTGTTTTTGTTAGCAAATTATGAAGTTCATAAGTTTTCTGGCCTTCAATAAGAAGCTACTGTATAAACTTCTTTGTAGCCATTTGGTCCCACTGATTACCATTATTTTTCTTTGTGTTAATACTTTAATGCTGATTAACTCACAAATGTAGATGCTGGAATAAATTGGGATTCTATAACAGAATAGAATATTCATGTTATATCCTATTTTAAAAAAAACCTTACAAAGATGGGAAAACAGTGACTTTCCAGATGTTGAGTGACAACTTCCATCATCCCTGCCCACCGGCCACAGTGCTAATTGGAATTCTGATCCAACTGCATTAGATAACCTGTAGATAGTCCTCCACTGTTCTGAGTACAAACTTAACTGAATGCATACCTTCATAAAAGTGTCTATTTGCTTAGCTGTAATACCATGAATTTTCTCAAGGTCCTGTACCTGGTAAAAAGAAAAAAAGAAAGAAAAGTGATACAGTAAGGTGCAGCCCATCATTTAGAACAGCACTGGGCAGCCCACAGCCTCATTTCTATAATCCTCGGAGTTCCCTGCTAAAATAGTTAACGCCACCAAAATGGCCAAGTTGTGGTAGCAAAATTGTCTTTGTTGCAGTGCAATGTCAATAAAAGGATATGAATTATACTAGAGCAGTGTTTCTCATCATTAACAACTTGAAGATGTGTGGACTTCAACTCCCAGAATTCCCCAGCCAACAAGGCTGCCAGGGGAATTCTGGGAGTTGAAGTCCACACATCTTCAAGTTGCCACAGTTGAGAAAACACTGTACTAGAGGCTTAACATACCTATCACCTATTTTCAGGGGGAAAGGGCAAAAATTCTACTGCAGCACTTCCATGCCCCTCAAAGGCAAGAAGAAGGAAAAATTGGAAAGGATTACAAAATACTCCAATTTGCAAAGAAAGATTGCAAACATTTGGAAGAAATCAACAGTGGTATTATTATTATTATTATTATGGCACCAAGTACAATACCATGAGGTAGGCTGACCATATTTCAGGATGGCAAAACGGGACGGGGTATTATGTAATCTGTATTCATGAAAAAGACAGGGGTCCCCACCCCCGGTCTGCACGATTGGCTCCCGCCTGCAAACCCCACCCCCAGTCTGCGTGATTGGCTCTCGCCTGCAAACCCCGCCCCCTGGTCCGCACAATTGGCTCCTGCCTGCAAACCGCGCCCCCCGGTCCGCGCTCCGGCTCAGATCCTCCTTCCGCGCCATTCCAAAATTGAGATTTTTATGAAAACAACGGGACGGTTGAAAAATGATAAAAAAACGGGACTGTCCCGTTCAAAACGGGACGTATGGTCAGCCTACCATGAGGACATAGAATCTGGATTGTCTAAATTTGGAATAATTTACAACAGCCTAACTACAAACAAAGCACTGTTAGGCATCACATACTTAAGTAGATGTTACATTTATGATTTCCAAGCCTAAAACCTAAAGAAAACTGGCGTACAATGGTTGCAACACGTGATTAATGGAATTTTATTATTATTGATTATTATTATTATTATTATTGTGGGGCTCCAATGATGATAAGTTGCTTGTCGGGTGAGCGGTATGTTCCAAATAAACGGTCCGCTCTGCCCTCTGAGTCCACGAACCTTCTCAAAAGACCCATGCAGGTCTCTCCAGCTCACGATGAGCTGTGCCTTTTTCTTGCCAATGCGGTGTAGGGCCATCAGATCCTTCACAGAACCTGAGTTCAGGAGGGACAGGATATTAGCCTTGCTGCGAGCCAGCAGGTCTGGACGGACCTCCACCTCCCACTCGGGGGGAGCCTTGTTTTCAGAGTCGAGGGCTAGAATCTGAAGAACAAACATGGAAAGAGAGTGACCAGCTGTTGCAGCAGCCTTTTTAAGCCACCCTCCCCTTTTATATTGCCATTTATCAACTCCCACCTCTTATTAATATCAACAAGAATCATGGCGAAGACATGGTCGCCTAAGCCAGTGTTTCTCAACCTCGGCAACTTTGAGATGTGCGGACTTCAACTCCCAGAATTCCCCAGCTAGCCACAGCTGTGAGATCTGCTCAGAGCTTTCCCCCAAAAGACTGATTATCCACTAGCAAAACCAATTTGCCTAGATCAGAATACACTGTTAGGCATCTGTTGACCCCCAATGATTGGAGGGTTACTGACCGACCCTTGATTCTCCTGGCCTGGCTGTTCCTCAGTTCCCTGGGCACTGAAGCAATGAGAAGACCCAGAGGCACCATCAGGTTTGAGAAGTCTCTGGATAAAGTTATGTCTGGGGGCTGCTCCCCTATTACCCAGACCACCTCACCATTGACCTGCTTTTATTTAATAACAGTGTAACAATACTGACTAAAGATGTAGGGTAATTTTTTGGTGTGGAAAATATTCTACTTCAGGAATGTTTGGCAGATTCAAAATTGAACGAGATGTGTTTTGTAGGGGATTGTTCTAAAAAAACCGAGAAGCTAAAAGAATACTGCTACTACATATTATTTTATTTCCTATTGCCCAATGCTCTTTTCAAAATTTCAATAAAAATAATTTTTATTCATGTATCAGAGCTTTTAGTTTCCGTAAATGTAATACCTTCCTAAAAGAGGCTAGATTTGACTTTTTCCCCACCTCAAACAATGTAGCACTAATACCTGTGCAGACTATGACTAGTGAGACAAGTATGCTAATTGACTCATACTCATTGGCCAGATTTTCCAGGAAATCCACATCTCTAATGCCAAAACTTCAGCACAGCTACCTCTTCCACCTGCTAGCCACCTTGTGCTGTTGAAGCTGCCAGACTGTTTCAGACAGAAGCACTCCCCAGAGCGTGAATAGCAGGCAGCAGAACCAATCAGATCTTGTTTTGGGGACACACGGCCAGTGAGGACATTGGAATGGCGAGGCAGCAAGATTTCTACTCTGGTGACCACAAATCTAAATGGCAGCGTCTGATTGGTTCAGCTGCCTCTTCCTTACAGGCTGGGTCACTCCACTGTCTAATCCATTGTTTGGATTATCTTCTTCTGGCTTAGTGTAATGTATAAACCATGGTATTTTGCTTATTGTGTTTATGAGCCCAGCCAACTGTGGCATAGTCAACAAACTATGATTCAGGAAACCAGAACTTGGTACATTGGGCGAATCAGATCATACTCTGCAAAAGTTTAATTTAAAATGGCACGTGGCCACACACTATTAATAGCTTTCTACCATTATTCTGCAGGCTCTTGGATCACAGGGTACATCTCTGTTAATTAAGAGCAAGGAAATTATTAGTACGTACCGCTGGTCTTATAATCTTTCTGTCTCTTTAGGCCAGGGCTTTCCAAAGTTTTCCCGCGGCGACACACCAACCGCCGTTGGTGTGTCGCTGCGGGGAAACCCGGAAAACCCGGCAGCACACAAAAACCCGGAAGCACTGCTGCCGCTTTCGTTTTTTGCGCGTCACCGTTGGTGTGTCGCCGCGGGAAAACCCGGAAGCGCTGCTGATGATCAGCGCTTCCAGGTTGTGTGGCGACACACCAGACTGTGTGTGGCGACACACTTTTGTGTCGTGACAGTTTGGAAAGCTCTGCTTTAGTCAATTGTGTGTTCAGACCTCAAAGGAGAGCACAAGGGCCTCTTGCGCTGAGGCACCATAGCCAAGGTCCCTGTACTTGGAGCTACCGTTGGTGACCTAAATTCCAAGGTTCAATCCCGCATTTGCACAGGGAGATGGGAAGATCCCTCAAGCCTGGGCAGTAACTTGCATGAACCAATGAGGTGGCCTATCCCAGCTTCCCCCAAGAATGGGCCCTGCAAAAATGGCTCCACTCCCAGTTCCTATTAGCTGCAGTCAGCATGGCTTCGGATGCCAGCAGCTAACAGAACATCTGGGGAGCATAGGGTCCCAACCTCAATGACAGGTTGAAGTTTCCCCTTCCCAGGAGATACGTCTGTTCAGATATGTTCGTAAGCTACCTTAAAAACCTGTGATGCCGTATATCAAATTGGCTGGAGAAAGTTCTGCCACCCTTCATGTCCGTCACCAAAATGGAGCCAAAATCTATTTACGCACCTTCCTCTTTCGGCCTCTCCTCTTGTTTTCCAGGATAATGCCACCTTCCTCCTCTTCCTGACTCTTGACAGGTGTCTGCACTAGATAGGACAAGAAAGCAAGTTGGGACCTTGCAATACAGGAGAAAAAGGGAGGCCTGGCTTCAAAAACCTTCCCAGTCTTCTCACCTTGTTGGAGGGGCAGTACTGTGGCCTGTTTCCGGGGTTTTGAAGCTCGGGGGAAAAGCGCCCCGTCTTTCTTCTTCAGAGCCTGGGCTTCCATCTCTAGCTGCTTTTCTTTAAGACTCTGGAAGAAGTGGGAGAAGAGCAAAATAAGGGCCAATTTAAGGTACAAGTGGGGAGAGAGAAGAAACATCCATGATGTCTTTGCGGAAAAGGAAAGACTACCATTGGACTAATAGTTCAACCATGATCTTATGGCAGTCAGCTATCACCTCTATTTGCATGAACCTCCCTCCCTTCAACACCCAAGAGGCACAGAATTTCATTTATATGAATAGCATCTACCATGGTATCTACAGTACTTGGGGTTACCTGATTGTTACCAAATCCCTCCCTTTTTGTTTAATCTCTCTCTCCACCTTTCCATTCAAATGAAACTCGGCCCATGCATCTCTGTTTCTTTGGCCCCCATCTTTCCCTTCCTCCAAGTCTCTCCTCTATCAACATTTTGCTTCTAAGGGCTTCTCTCCTCTCTTACTCACTTAACTGTGTACACGAATAGTACCATGTGATTACTTTTTCTGAGTGTGTAAACAGGACAGGATTAACACACTCAGCAGAAAAATCAGAATATGAGTTAATTTTTTTACCACTTTGAAGTTTAACATCTACCATTTCCACAACTCTGAACAATTCTGGAAGGTATTCTGGCTCTCATAAGCTTCCAAGAAAGAAGAACTTCCATCAGTGGGACAGACACTGAAACACTTCTTCAGGATCAGAACAGAATAAACATCTACAAAATCCTACTCTTCAAGGAGTAGCCCACTGGTCAAGGCTAATGGGAGATCCAGTCCAACACTGGTCTAGAGAGACACAGATTTCTCATCATTGGTTTAAGGCCAGCAAGATACAGCTGGCAAGATGGGTGAGGAAGACACCATAATATATTCCATTAGGCTGTTGGGGCCAATAGATTTAAGTTCTACCTTTCTCAGAGGAAAGTCTTTGTAGCTAGCTTCCTTAGTAGTTGGCAGAAAGAAGTGAGAATGGCAAAAGAGAGAAAAGAGCAATTATCAGATGAAAGGAAATGTTTAGGGGCTCATGTTTTTCAGTCAAATGGATCGATGTGTGACTCACACACTGGCTTTGAAGACAACACACACATTTATTTTAAAAAGCTTCAACTCAGCAGAAACATTCCTTCCTATGTGAAAGAGAAAATAAGTGCCTCTGTTTAAAGGCTGTGTTAAACTCTGCTCAATCTTCAGTATGGGTGAATCCTACTATTTAAAAAAAATAACAAAACCCAGCATTCTTCTAAAAATCTGTCTGGTGAATCAAGGGCAGTTTTTTAATCAGTCAAAACACCTTTTAACCAATTAATCAGAGCATCCAACTAAATATTGCATTCGTATACACATCCACATCAAAGCAGAACAATGGAAACACAAAAGACAGACCTTCAGCTCACGACGTGTCTCATCCAGCAGTTTCAGAACATTCAAGCGCTCCCTGCGTGGTGTGTTAAGGAGAGGCAACGCATGGCTCCCAGCCTGCTCCTTCTCTAAGGCCTCTAATCGTAGCAGTCGTTCAGCCACAGAGGGCTCAAAATTCTCCAGAGGCAGCAAAGAACTGGTATAGAAAAAGACCAGTTACATGTCAGATTCCATCTCACTCAGATTCCAACAAACCAGCCAGAGCAACAATCCCTCCTCTGTTCAGCATGTGGAGGGTGGCTTGGCCCTGTGGCATGGAAGAACTGGACTGCACCAGTATCTACAGAATACCTGGTGACTCACCTAAGTGGCTTCTCTTCAGGTGGCCGTGGCTGTTCTTCGGGTAGGCAAGGCCTCTTGGCCCCAGGGCCTGCATCACTGAAGCCTAGACAAGGCCTCTTGCCGTCTGTGGAAGAAGAAGAAGATAGCTGTCTTTGCCCAACAGGCATGGTTTATTCAATCATTTCAGTTCCTGGCTTTGCATGATATGCTGAACTATAAAACTAAGTACGTGGGCTTGCCTGATACAACTCTGTAGGCTAAAATGTGGCTGGCTTGTTCGCGACTCAGTGCATTGTCAGAACATGGCCATTTGTCTATTTGATGCAAATGTCGGATGCTCAAAATCTGTCTCTTCCCTACTCCCCAACCCCATTGGCCACTTTTAGAAGGAACCTGGCACCTTCTTACATTATGATTTTGCTCTTTGTGATGTATATTACTCAAAATCATTCCATCATGTGTCAAAATAAGAATAACATTAAAATATGCCAACAAAATGAATCTGTAAAAGATAACATACTATTTTTGTTTTGATTTGCTGTTTTGAGACTATGAGAGGAGGTAGGATGGGAGAACTTGCCTGGAAGTTGCCCTCAACTGGCATCTGGAGACTACAATATAGAATTATATGGTCCCATAGGCTATAGCAGCAGAAGCACAACCCAACAAAGGATATAGTCAAGCCAACAATGCATAACCAAGAAAGCCAGATTCACATAAAGTCTTGTTAATCAGTTTTATTGCAAAGAAAAAGCAGTTAGGTTACAGAATCTTGGAACCTGGATAAATATCCTCTAGCCTTCATTTATGAGCAAATAGATTAAAGCAGGGTCATCTGAGCCTCTTTTTCAGAGTCCTTAACAAATGAGCTAATACCCCTCTTGTTATCTGACAAGAGTTGTTTGACTACAGTGGGTAACAAATCAAATAAATAAGCTTGGAATGTCCATCTGGTCCTCATCTGCCACATTTTGGAAAATCCTCTTTCCATGACAGAAAATTTCATTAAGGTTACTTCCCAGTCACAGTAGGAAAATAAGGCTAATTTTACTTGACATCTGAAACCCACTGTAATTTGGTAGGTTGGCTCCTTGGTTTCTTCAGGCAAGGGTGCAAGGGTGGGTTAACTCTTCCCCCACAATTCCTACTATTACACTTTCTCACAATCTTGCTTGTGAGGGGAGGTCAGTTTGGCCACTGCCACCACAACTCTGTATAGGGAAAATCCCATTCTTTACTCAGGAGGAAGCAAGTGGAACTTCTTTCTTGCCTTTCTATAGCTAGCAAAGTGGCTGTGATACATGGTAGGGTGTGCTCCCTGTCAGAATGTTCAGAAAAAGATACACATTGTTTACTATTTGGATCAGTGTTTCTCAACCTTGGCAAGTTTAAGAGGGGTGGACTTCAACTCCCAGAATTCCCCAGCCAGCAATGCTGGCTAGGGAATTCTGGGAGTTGAAGTCCACCCCTCTTAAACTTGCCAAGGTTGAGAAACACCGATGTAGATTAAAGCTAAGGAGCTACTTGAGAAATTAAGACAAGGAGAGGAAAAAAAAAAAGAAAATTTCATGGATCCCACAGTCTTTAACTTACACCCAATTCTTTCAGGTAGGAATTTACACAATATAGTCTGAACAAAATAGGACTTAGGATAGAAAGACAACTCTGACAAATCTATTGGAACATGCATCTAATGCTACATTTCTCTAAACCAGCCTTTCTCAACCTTTTTACCCAGGAGGAATCTTTGAAATAATTTTCAGATCCCAGAGAACCTCTGCATAAACATCACAAAAAATAAAACAAAAACTTAACAATACAATTCACTTCTAACCTACCCAATCCACGTTTTACAACAGCAAATCGGCAGGCCAGCAGCTGAATTGCACTATGTAAGCATTGCTATCACTGTGAGTAATGCAATCATGTTGCATTGCGTGTGAAGTTCAAAAACCATTTTTTCCCCCAATTACAATCTCTGGCAGAACCCCTAGGGACCTCTCAGTCCCCGTTGAGAAACACTGCTCCAGAGGGCTACGTGCTTCTTACCCGGAGGGAAGCAGACTGAAGAAAGATCACACCTCCCCATAATGGGAGGTAAAATGAAGCCGGCCCTCCTCCCCTTTCATGAGCTCACCTGAGAGAGAAGGCATCGTTCCTGCTCCTGATTGGTTGCTTAGAGTGCCAGTCTCCTCAGGCTTTCCTGGTCTCCTGCTACCTATATTGGCAGGTTTAGATTCAATTAACTTTTTTGTATCTGAACCTTTTGGAACATCTTCTCCTTTAGTACATCCATTAAGAGCTGGGGTAGACCTTGGGAAAGTGTTCTAGACCAGGGGTCCCCAACCTGTGCGCCGCGGCCTGTTGGGAAGTGGTCCGCACAGCAGGTGAGCGGTGGTGGTCCGCGCAATTGGCTCCCACCTGCAAACCCCACCCCCGTCTGCGCGATTGACTCCCGCCTGCAAATACCCCCCCCATCCGTGTGATTGGCTGCTGCCTGCAAACCCCGCCCCCCTGGTCCATGGAAAAATTGTCTTCCACGACCGGACCCTGGTGCCAAAAAGATTGGGTGCCCCTGTTCTAGACTGTAGGTGCCGTGATGAAGAGGTGTGGCCCTACACTACCACTACCTGGCTAGCCTTTGTGGGTAGAGCAATGAATATCAATTTTTTCTCGTTTAATCATGGAAGGTTCAAGTGCTGAAGTGCAGCCTTCTGCAACCTGGTGCCTTCCAAACTGTCAGACTTCCAGAATTCCCGACACTCTTTCCCCAGAAGCCCGGATTTCACCCTCCTGACTTACCGGTTGCTGGCAGGGCTTTCTGGGTGAAGGGTTTATTCACAACTTGTTTGGACTTTGCAGCAAAGTTGAGGCTCGTGAGAGTGTCAAAGTAGTACTTCTTCTCTGGAGCAATGTTTGCAATAATCAAGCTGTGGGCACTACCTCCCAGAGAGTCCTAGAAGAAAAAGATATTCCAGGGGAAAAGATCAGCCCTTGACACCAAATCCTTTGCCCTTCCAGGAAAAAAATGCCCAACTACCTGCAGCAGACGGGTCAGCTTGCTGTCTCTATAGGGAACTCGAGGCAAACCGTGATTAAGGGCATCCACCACCTTGCTGAGTACAAAGAGGGAGTTGTTGATGGCTCCGCTCTCTTTCAGGCGTAGGCCTTGGTTGCCTGTTCGCCGGTTGTCCTCTGAGCCCGCTAAGTCGATCAGGCACAGCTTTGCTGCCCGGTGAGCATATGTTGGCCAGCCCTGGATCTGGTTCACCCGAACCAGCAAGACAGCGTGACTGCGGCTTGAGCGCTGGTTCAGCTGAGTCGATGCCACAGTTCGGTTGCTGCTCGCAGGCAGAAAATGGCTTTCAAAGTCTGCAAAGTTAGCTATCTCTTTCTGTGTCAAGTCTGGCACCAGGATGTTGTGGTTACGATCCTCCCGGATAGGCAAGTCTCGGAGGGAGGGCTGAAGGAGGTCCAAAACCTGAGGAATGGAGGAAAAACCCTAGTTTGGATGGTGGGCATAGAACTGCAACCCCTCCTTCTGACTCCCTGTCTGTCTTTTCCCAGATAGGCTGATGGATCCCAGCAAGAACATTATTCCAAAGGTGAGTAGTCTGGGCACTGATTTTTAAGTCTTTTAAAAAACCTTTTTAAAAATCGTGCTTCTCAAGTGACATGATCCCGAATCAATCCCAGATTGGTTTCTTGTCTTCCTCTCAAGGCAGTAACTTCAGTCCTTGCTCAGATGAGCCTTTTCCCTGCCTGTTCTGCTTCTGAGACCAGAGGCTTTTTTCTCCTTAGCACTCACTTTTGGATTTCCATTGTTGCCATGAGAACAGTAATCCTCCAACACTGGCCATTAGAGCTGGGGCTAATGATAGCTGGAACCCAACAAAATCTTGAGAACTATCAGTTCCCACACCTTCCTCTCTCCACTGTCTTTTCTTCACATGCCTTTCCCCTCTTCCACTCTCTCTGTTGCCATTAACTCTCTTCTGCCTTCCTCTAGTCCAGGTGTTCCCAACCTTTTTGGCGCCAGGGACTGGTTTCAAAGGACAATTTTTCGTGGACTGGGGGGCGGGGTTTGCGGGTGGGAGCCAATCGCGCGCACCAGGGGACGGGGTTTGCGGGCGGGAGCCCCGCGGCCCAGTTCCTAACAGGCTGTGGCCCACAGGTTGGGGACCCATGCTTAAGGACTGAGTCCTTAAGCTTTTGTTCTCTTTCTCCTTTGCAAGTGCTCCCTGGCCATCTGCTCCTCCACACAAGTCAGGCCTCAGTTCCTCATCCATCTCTGGAGCTGAAACTACTCCAGCCAGGGCCCACATAGATCACTGGGGAGGGGGAGGGCATCCGAGCATAGAGGCCTCTCTGGGGGAGCCACGGAACAGCAGAATGAGGTGAGAGACAAATGTTGCGCCACGGGTCAACCTGCCGATCTCCCAGGCCAGGGTGGGCAGCTGGTAGTCTTAAGGCTGCAGAGGCTTCATGGTCTACTTTAATTAGAGTCTTAGCCTAACTTCAAAATCTCCCTTCAAGAGACCAGCTGAGATTTTTGATAAGAGATCATCTTAGGTTCTTAGTGCTCTCTGAGCTTGACTGTTTTCCTGCAGACATTTTTTTTTACAAGTCTAGCTAGCACCATCAATGTATTGTCCAACCCTGAGCTACACATATTCTCTTCCATGAGAAATATCTATCCCTCATTCGCAGTTTACTACTTGGGGGAGAGAGGGACAGGCAAAGTTATCAGAAAAGAATGAAAATGTGAGGAATGTCAGAAAGAGAAAAACTGTGTCTGAATCCCTATCCCTGCTCAGTTTGGGCTCTGACTCCACCTGCCCCTTGCTTCAGTCCTCCCTACCATGTGTTGAAACAAGTTATCCTTGAGTGAAAGTAGAAAAAAGATTATCCACTGCTTCCTATACCCATCGGTAAACAAGAGGTAGTGCTATTTACACCCAACACATTTTCCATGATTAAAAGCAGCGATAAATCCTAAATGCAGCATGAGAAGGTAATGAAAGCCCACATGTGCATCCATCAACAGAATCACTTGCTGTGATCAGTCGGCCATGCTCTCTCCCACACCTCTGGCTTTTTACTCCCGTTATGTTTTAAGCCCCCTTCTTCCCAGAAAAATGCAATTGTTCTGAGCCATTAAACCTACTGGGCTCAATTTCCCCTCTGCACAATTGTGTAAACCACCCATTTTTACCTTTTCTTGATAGATTTCCAGATAGGACATAGAGACTGAGTATTTGCATTTATCTTCTGTAGCATCCCTTGTCATCTTCAAGACATCTACAACAGCTCGAGGGATCACTCCTGGCTGATCTGGACTCCCCAACATGGTGTGCGTCTTGCCTACCGTTTGGCAGGAGACAAGATGAGAACAGCATCACACCATCATCTCCTCTTAGCCCAGTTCTTTCCCCCAGATGACCCCAACTCCTCTGGGCTCATTTGGTTTCTTTGTAGTACTGCCTTATATTTACCTGCTCCAGTTGGTCCATAAGCCAATATGCTGGCATTCTGCCCCTCCAGCAGATGGTGTAAGATAGGCTGAACTGACCCCATGTAGACATCATGTTGGGTGGCTGCCTCACTATAGAACGCATCAAACCTGGTGGAGAGTGTGTGTGAATGTGAAAGGAATGTGGGACAGAGGCTTACTGGCTACTCTGAAAATCTAGTAGTTTTTCTTTAGCAGTCTCGGGGAATGGAGCAGCAAATCCAGCTATAAAAAAATCCTCCTTAATACACAAGTATATAACTCCCACACTCCTTTGCAATTAGACATGCTTGCTGAAGCTTATAGAAAGGCACCAAGTTACCTACCTTCATATATCCACTGATATCAAAAAAATCCCACTCCCACATATATATTCTTACGCATCTCAGCCATTTTATTCTAAGCTAAAACAGCAAGGCTTTGGATTCTTTTCTCCTGCAGCTTTGAACCACAACAGACTGTTGGCATGTCCACATAATGCATCCCAGCAGCTCATCCCCATAGCATGTGCATGTGAAGAGGCAAATCATAATGAGTAGGATGTGACCCAGAAGGAAAGCTTCTGTCATTGCTCATATAGGCACAGTTCAAAATTAGCTCCCTGTGGAAAATTAGGCCCACTAAGAGTCAGTCAGATCTTCTGAATCCCCTACCCAACTCACTTGTAATTCATAGTCTCCATCTCATTCCTCCAGTTGAGAATTTCCAAGGAGTGGGAATCCACACCTCGTACACATGGAGCATCCTGACCTTGTCCAGTTCCCACACTTGGGCGCAGTCGTACACAAACCCGTACTTGCTCGGGGGCATTAGCAGGGCGCCCGAAGTCAGTCCGTCTTAACTGCTGATGAGTTGTCATGAATACTTATGGAGAAAAAGTACAGGATTGAACAAATGTATTAGCCAATGTACAGTATATACTACAATATCCAATGGAGGATCAACATAAGGCAATGGCATCTATTTTTTTAAAGCCCTTAACAGTTTTAAAAAGGTAAGAGAGGTCCTAGCTATGACCCCACTGGTATGTTACATAATGACCAAGAATGTCAGGGGCCTAATTATGGAAATATCTGCTGAGAAAAGAATGCCCCATACTTGACTTCAGAAAACAACTGAGGCCATTCTTATTTATCCAGACATTTATGGGACTACACTGAAACCAGACTGCCTTTACACTTATTATTTACTTTGTTTCTTTTTTAAAAAAAAACAAACTCCGTTGCCTTTGAACACTTTTAGTTTTATTGTGATCATTTTAAGGCATCACCCTCCCCAACTATCTTGGGCATCTTTGAAGTAAGAACAACAGAAATAAAATTCTATTATTGACAGGATATTAGTCTATTCAGAAATTAATATCAATGGCCTAAGTAATGTTTTATTAGTTTGATCAAAAAACACTTTTTGAAATAATTAACTGGAATGGTTCCTAAACTTACAATCATACATTTCAACAGAAACTTGCTATGGGAGGGGTATTATAAGTAGTGGTCAAGGAAAAGGAAACGTAAATTCAGAAATAACGGATGGGCAATGAAACTTGCATCAGGATGCTTAATGGGAACTGCATTCATTTTGGACGCCTCTGATGTTGGGTCGGAGTCCTGTTTTGCAAACAGGCGGCTTTTGATGGGACTTAGATTTCTTTCCAAACATCTAAAATGGGCTTTCCTTCCAAGTACCAGTTTCAAAAAAAGTAAGTGCCTCATCCACCATTTGCACTCACCCTTCCCACGTCCAAGACGCTTCAACCCCCACAAAGTCGGATCCCAAACTCCGTTTGTATTTGGCGCTAAGCCCGCCCCGGAAAGGGAAGCAGACCAATGGGAGAAAGGAAAGGAAACAAGCATTTGCCTCTGCGCGTGCGCATCGGCCTCTGAAAGTGTGGCGTGCTCTTGCGCAGTGCGAAGGGGGGGGGACGTACATTTGCGCACGCGCATTGGAAAGAAAGGGCGTTGGGAGAAGACACGCGTGCGCAGTAAAATATGGTGACTTCGGAACAAAAGCGATGCAGTACATGGGAGTATGTCTATGAAGGTTCTCAGTCATCCAGGTGGAATTGTCTGTAGCTTGAATCATGTCAACTGGATTTCTATTTTCTCAGTGGAGAAAATAGAAATCCAGTTGACATGATTCAAGCTACAGACAGTACATGGGAGTGGTGTCATATAAGAAGACCCTGCATTCTTATTAACACTTTCGATCTGACATTGAACGAATTTTCCAGATACCTAATTTTTATGTATTTCGATTAGATACATTAGAGAACGAATCTCTCTCCTATTGGAACATAATTTTTACCACACAAATGCTCAAGGGCTAGAGCGGCGCCTTCTTCCCCTTTCCATGTTTTTTTTTTTTTGCATGTCCAGGCCTTTTTTTGTCACTCGTAACAGTTTTGTATCTCTAGGGATGTATGAAAACATAGGCAAAATAAAGAAATAACATTTGAAATTTAAAAAATGGTTTTAGGAGGCTGGGCATAGCTCGGTGAAAAGGAAGACGATAAAGGAGACAGCGCATGCGCAACACACGGCTCAAGCGACTCGCGCGCTTGCGCCTTCTTTTAATGCTCAGGGGGCGGGATTGGATTCATCGCCCAAAGGAACGATCGATTATGCCGGGCTCGACTTTTGCGGGCTCGCTGGAGGGGAAGCGGGAAGAGAGCGCTCGCGAGCTCCGATGCGTGGATGGGGCGGGGGAGTCGCCGAATCATTTTTCTCCTTGGTGCTTAGCGCCGCCCCTTGGAACTGGGGATGCAGTGCCTCTGAGCATGTGTCGAATGCTCTTTTTGAAAAAGGCAATATGTGTCTTTAGCTCGTTGAAGCGCGCCGCTCTTCCATTGGGGGAGAGGCGTGAGGTCTGAATCCGAGGCGTCTGGTTTTCACAAAGCAGTAAAGTACCTTGGTTCCGCGAGCGCCTCAATTGCAGCCAGGGACTTGTGCTCAGGACTGCAGCTTTAAGAGTGCGCTTCTGTACCGAAATGCTTAACTTCGTTTGACCCACTCTCATGGTTATCATTTGGAGGTTTGGGGTAGGTGTTAAGAAAATCGTGGCTCCAGATACTGTTCTTTTGTTTTTTTTAGGAAGATATGAATGTGGTTTAGTATGACACTGATGTAAAACCCTGTTTAATTGTGGCTACTGATTATTTGTTCACTTCCATTAAATTGTAACAATGATAAAATATTTGTACAGAGCTTTCAAGTGGGCAACGTATTTTGCATATGTTTTCTAGCTCTTACTGTTACAATAACTTTAGTGAGTTATATTAGTATTAGTATAAAGACGTTATGCTTGGAACGTTCAGTGGCAAAAGACGACGAGGTCGCCAAAGAACGCGCTGGTTGGATGTAATTAAAGCAGACACGGGCCAAAATTTAAAGCCACTGAAAGAAGCTGTACAAGATCGGAAATCATGGAGAGAGCTGGCTTATGGAATCGTCAAGGGTCAGATATGACTGAAAAGATAATTCGATTCGATTAGATATTAGTATTGCCCATGATTACAAATAAGAGGCCTGAAGTGAAAAGAACATAGTTTGAAACCCAGTGAACTCATGTTTCATACATCTATTTATTTTATTATATTTGTATACTGCCCTCTCCAAACTTGGGACAAGGGATTAATTAAGAATAATCAGACTCTTTATACTAATTTGAAGGAAATCCACGTGAATGTAAAGATATTTAGACCTTTTACAGCCAGGACCAGAAATATTGGAACAAGGATAACTGTTTTGGCAGTTGGCCTCTGTACACCACCACATTGAAGTTGAAAGGAAACACGCCCAGATGGGAGCGAAGTCAGGACTTTCAGCTGTAATTCAAGGGGTTTGACAAAAGTGGGGCACTAACCATTCTTTAAGTTCTTAGGGTTGTAATTATTTTTTCTTTTGTTCTGAGTTGAAGATACACTCACCCAATAAAGACTTTTCAAACTTGTCGTTCCGAAGGTCTCTAATAGCTTTAGAATAGTTAGTAGGCAATTTCTGAAGTGTCTTTTAAAAGGCTCCACCAAGGTTGTGAGCAAGATGACTAATCCCTTTGTCTCCTGGTGCTCAAACCTGTGGGAGACCACTGTCCTGCCGTCTCCTCACGAGGCACAGCCATCTGGAGCACATGTGGGTGATCTCCCATCCTCTCCTTATCCGGAGAGGTTCTGAGGAACCGGTCTACTCATCGGTTCCTTGGTCTTTGCCGCGGTCCTCGGCTCTATTTGCTTTCGCAGAGCCGTCTTCAGTTCGCCATACCTCCCCCGGAAGGTATTTTGATAGATGATCTATTAGTGGCATAAATCTATTAGGGATTGGTACGTCATAAAAATTCTGTTATTTTGCACCAGAACTGTTGTGGCCAAAATATCATCTAAACAGAAGATGTTTATTCAATGGTAGGTATGTTGACAATCATTGCAATTACGGAGTTCAAATTACAATCAGGTCAACACTGGTACCCTCTAAATAATTGAGAAAGAGTAAGTTGAATACCACTAGGTTGGAAAAGGCTTCGTTAGGCTTTGCCTCTTAGTATTTTAAAAATTATTTATTTTTATTTATTTATTTATTTAAGCTATTTATACCCCGCCCATCTCTTATTACGACGACTCTGGTTTTAAGTAATCAGTTATGACATTTGTATTACATCTTTTCTTTGGGGAATTTAGTGTGTGTTTTTCCTCCTGGTGCCCCAATTTTTTCTCCTAGCAACCTTGTGAAGTAGATTGGTTGAATAATAGGGAGTGATCCCAGCTTGATTTGTGTCTCAACAGGATATTTTGAACCCAGCTTTCAATAGTCCAACAACATTATTTCATGCCTTTTTTCATTTTAGGATGTGCTCCAGAATAGCTACAGCATTATACTTGGTAATTTTTGGCCAGCTATCTTGATACCTCACGGTTTGCCATACCTGCTCCTATCCTGTGGTCTCTTATTGTCATTATTACAGCCATGGAGGAAGCCAGCACTGTGGAGGAAGGGGAAGTGACCTCAGGGATGCAGTCCTTGGCAGTGGAAGATGGGCCTGCTCCAGATTTAGCTTCTGCCACTGAGGAGCAAGATGACACTCCCAGAGAAACAGAGGGGGAATTATCAGGGAAGGGTGATGAATCTGCTGAAGAGGATTGGTGTGTCCCCTGCAGTGATGAGGAGCTGGATTCCCCAGATACCTGGATGCCTGCACCCAAGGAGATCCGCCATTTATACGAGCTCATTGCTGCACAAGGGACTCTGGAGATTCAGGCCGAAATCCTCCCTCGGCGCAATCCTACCCCAGAGCCTGACAGTGAAGATGAGGATAAGTCTGAAGGACAATCTGAACACCAGGAAGAAGAGGAGGAGGAGAAGTGAGAAATGGGGTTTTGTATTTGGGTTAAAGGAGGGGGAGGGAGGGATCTAAGATTTGAGGTTATGTTAAGGGGAGAAACAATAGGCTGGGGGACTGCCAGGTTGATTCTTATTTTCTCTGTTTGCTCCAGGCCTCATGTGCCTACTGAGTTCGACTTTGATGATGAGCCTTCTTCACCCAAAAGCTCCTTGATCGACCGACGGAGAACTCCTGGTACGTAAAGAAGGCAATCTGAGCTTCCATAAGAAGACAGAAGAGCATTGCCAGGCCAACAAGTTATGTAATTGAGCATTCTGCACCCAGGCTGGCCCACCAGTTGGTTATGGGAAGCCCACAAGCTGGGTGTGAGTCCAATAGGACCTTCCCTCTTGTGTTTCATAAGCAAATGATATTCAGATATATATTGCTCAGCCGTCATGACTAGCAGCTACTGACAGTATAATCATTCTCCATGACTTGGTCTGATCCCCTTATAAAGCAAAGTTGATAGTCATCACTCCTCGTGATAGTAAGTTCCACAGTTTAGTGCTGATGGAAGAAGTACGTCCTCTTGGCTGTTCTGAATCTCCCCCCATTTGACTTCATTAGATGACTCTAGCTTCTAGCTTATGCAAGAGAGAAAGGGAAAAACTCTTCCTACTTTGCATAATTTTTATATATCTTATCATACTCATTTAATCATTTTTGTTGAAGCTGAAAATTCCACAGAGAGCCAGTTTGGTGTAGTGGTTAAGACACCAGGCTAGAAACTGGGAGACTCTTGAGTTCTGCCTTAGGCTTGAAGCCAGCTGGGTGACCCTGGACCAGTTCCTCTCTCAGCCCTAGGAAGCAGGCAATGGCAAACCACCTCCAAAACACCTTGCCAGGAAAACTGCAGGGACTTGTCCAGGCAGTTGCCAGGAATCAACACTGACTTGAAGGCGCGCACACACAAAATTGTAACTGTTCTGTACAGGAGAGTTGTTCTGCCCCACTTGATCTTTTTGGTTGCCCTTTCCCAACTCTGCAACACTTTCATTTTTCATGGAAACCCCAGGATATAATGCTCCTCTGCAGCATGCATTTTCTCTTCTTTCCTTTGGTCTCTTTGACTAGTTCCTTGTTGCCTGTTAGACTAAGTTATTTTTAATGCCAGCCTAGGAAAAACTGTAAAAGAATATTTGCTAAGGTGGATTCTGAATTAGAATTTTGCAGAAATCAAAGGAAAATGTCCACAAATGTTATTTTATTTGTTGATTAGGAAAATCAACTCTCTCTCTATATAATGGCTATATTTTCAGAGTCTGTCATGTCCATCCACATTTCCCACTAGGGTTTATTGAAAATAGTAGATTTTTAGAAAGAAGATCCTAGACAGAAAAATTATTTAAATCACCCCTTACGTTGTAGCATCCTTTTCTTGAAGTGCCCCATTGCTGAGAAGCAGTACGGAGTATTTTATTTATTTATTTTTTATTTATTTATTTATTTTTCAGATTTATTCCCCGCCCATCTCCCATGCAAGGGACTCTGGGCGGGTTACAACCAATACAATTTAAAAACTATACAAAAATATCTAAAAAACACAACAAAAAATAAATACAATAAAATCCAAGATGGATTAAAACCCGCAGATAGATCACGGAGCTACAGGGCGAGCCAACTCCAGGAGGCACTACTACCTCCGTCGTCCCAGGCCAGGTGGCAGAGCCAGGTCTTAAGGGCCTTCCGAAAGGCCAGGAGGGAGGGGGCCAGTCTCACCTCCGGGGGCAAGATATTCCATAAGGCGGGCGCTATCGCAGAGAAGGCACGCCTCCTGGACCCCGCTAGATGGAATTCTCTTGTTGAGGGGGTCCGAAGCATGCCCTCTCTGCATGCACGGGTGGGACGGACCGACGTTATCGGGACGAGACGGTCCCTCAGGTACCCTGGTCCTATGCCATGTAGGGCTTTAAAGGTAATCACCAACACCTTGAATTGGACCCGGAAGCAAACTGGCACCCAATGCAGCTCACATAGCAGAGGTGTCACATGTGCCGATTTCCTGGCACCCATAACTGCTCGCGCCGCCGCATTCTGCACCAGCTGAAGCTTCCGGATACTCTTCAAGGGTAGCCCCATGTAGAGCGCATTACAATAGTCTATACGGGAGATGACAAGGGCGTGAGTGACTGTTCGGAGGGCCTCCTGATCCAGGAAAGGGCGTAACTGGCGCACAACTCGAAGCTGTGCAAAGGCCCTCCTGGCCACGACTGCCACCTGCTCTTCAAGCAGGAGTCGCGAGTCCAGGAGGACCCCCAGATTCCGCACTGGATCCGAGTGGGGTAGTGCAACCCCACCCAGAACCAAAGATGACAACTTCCCAGATCCAGGAGGGCCATCAATCCACAGCCACTCCGTCTTACCAGGGTTCAGTTGAAGCCTGTTGTTCCCCATCCAGACCCCTACAGCCTCCAGGCACTGAGATAAGGCATTGATATAAGTATAAAGTCTTATTGATATTATTTATTGATAGGTAGCAAAGGTGTCAATTTCTTGACCTAAAAAATAATTGCTGTGGGTAGACACTTTTCCCCACCTGTTTCCTCATGATTTTTAAGTAATTATTTTGCAATTTTGTGTAGGAAGATCAAGAATTGCACTATATTTACATCTCCCGTGCCTATTAAGCTAATGAAATGTATGAACTTATAGTCTTCCAGTCCTGACTTGTGGTTAATTTCCAGGGGCTAAGAGTCAGAAGAGGGAAGCCCGTCTGGACAAGGTACTATCGGACATGAAGCGCCATAAAGTGCTGGAGGAGCAGATACTGAAGACTGGCTGTGACCTCTTTGACCTTGATTCAGATGATGTACCCACTCCAAAACGACCATCTGGTCTCTTCCTTCGTCAGCGCAAATACTAATGGTGATGAAGATGATAAGCCCAGAGAGGAGGGCGGAATGGAACCGCGGGACCTTGGGCTCAAATACAAGGGGAAGGAACTCCTGCATGAACCCGTTGGGTCTGCCAGTACCTTGGGCTTTGACTCTGATCCTTCATGGGCTGTAGGAGGTACTGGCTTGCAAGTTTCTGGGCGTAATACAACTCCGTGAACCATTCTTATACCAATGGAAAGAGTTGCAAATCCGGAGGAGAGGAGCAGTTGCTGAGGACCTCCAATGTCACTTGGCATATGCCAAGCATCCCATTTTGTCTGCTAACCCCCACTCTTTCTGTGACCTTGATGGGCTTCCTTGTCACAAATGTCCTGTGCTTTGAAAGGGCAATCCAGCCGCTGGAATGATCCCTTGCCAGTCCCAGACTTGCAAGTGGCAAGGAGAGCCGGGCAGTGTTCCTCACCTTGTGTGAATGGAAAGCACAGGTACTCTACCTAGAGTTGCCAGGGAACGTGGCCCTGATGATCAGAAATCTTAAATGGTAACCAAAATGGATCCAAAGTTTGTGCACTCTATCTAAAAAAGCAAGACCGTATGTTTACATTTACATGCATAGATGAAATTGTTGCTTTCATCTCCTGCACGAGGTAAAGGAGAGGACACAGTGAGTCTTTTCTTCTGCTCTTGGGAACTTGATGTGCAGGAAAACAAAACTATTTAGAATTTCTACTGGGCATAGTCAGACTTGGAGAAATAGACACAAAACTGGCAAATAAACTTAGTAGATTCAACTTCAAAAATTTGGGATACTTTTTTTGTGTGTGCACTTTGTGCTTCTTTTAGCAGATTATCCTAGTATATTTTTAAATTCTCTGAAGGATAATAAGATTCCTCTGCCAAAGTTTTTGTTTTAAAGTACCAAAGCTGGCTTGGAAATCTAAGAACAGTTATAAGAGTTACACAGCAGTGGCTCACACAGTGTGTGGGGATTTAAAACAGTCAACATTTACTCTGTGGGGAAGCTAGCAAAACAAAAAGTGTACAGGAAACTGGTCAGGGAAAAAACGACAAAGACTTTAAAAAAAAATCTAGAATCCTTATATGGACTTTTTGCCGAAAGGAGAAAAGACTGAACTGATGTCTTATGGATTTGGAGATTAGAAAGGGTTAAAGAGGGAGGGGAAAGTAAGATGGGAGTAAGATGGCAATTAGTCAGTGGAAGGGTGGAAGTCAAAATTCTGGTTTTTTTTATTTCTTTTTTCTTATTTCCTATCTTTTTTCATTTTTTATACTTTTATTGTACTGTAAAATTCTAATTAAAATATTTTTTAAAAGGGTACAAGAAACATGGATGAAAAAGAGCTTGTCTGCTTTTGGGTAGTGATATTCTGGACAAGCATGCATTGGTCATGCTTTTCTCATATCAGTGTTTCTCAACCTTGGCAACTTTAAGATGTGTGGACTTCAACTCCCAGAATTCCCCAGCCAGCCTTGGGGAATTCTGGGAGTTGAAGTCCACACGCCTTAAAGTTGCCAAAGTTGAGAAACCCTGCCTCATATACTAGGACCGTCCTATCAGTGATTTCAATAACTTTCTTGGAGATCTCCACCTTACTCCCTGCAGCTTTCGATCTTCATCCAATTTGATTTTCCTTAGACCACTTGGTCACACTTCCTGACATCACAGTTTAATGCACTTTTTTAAAAAACTGGGCTGATGTTCAAGAGTATAATCGTGGCTAGTGCCTTTAATCCCATAAAGCACATCACATTAGTAAGTTCTGAATTGTTTCTTCTGCAAGCAAGAGGTCTCTGGACTAAGAAATATGAGTCTTTAAGGATTTTATTGGAATACAACTGGCTAGGATTTTTCAAAATTAAATCCCTTGACACAAATGTTGAGATACAGACGTAGTGAAAGAAGAACACAAATTATCATAGACAGGTGGAAACAGAGTATTTTACTTTGGTTAATTTCTTACCCTCCTTTCCTTCCCAAAACAACCCTGGAGAAATCTATGCTACTAATGCAGAATGTGGGTTTCATATACTTCACTAAATTTGAGGGCATCTAGTACTATAGTGTAGTCAGCAACATTCCCACCTGCACAACCCTGAACAGAGCAGTGCCAGAAGAGAAAACCACAAGGAACCATACAGTGCAAGAAAGGAAACCAAGATGTCCTGCGTCACAAAAGTCTGTAGGATGAGTCTTATAAGAGGGCGCAGAGTCACCTTGAAGAAAAAGACATTCCCATGGCTTCGTCCATCGCAGATCTCTGTGCGGCTTTCGCATTACACCTCAGCACCTAACTGTAAAACAATGAAAATAAGAATACTGTAACCAGACTGAGACAATAGTGTAGGAAGTGGTTGAAGTTTGTGAGGACAGCAAACATTTGTGAGATTGTGTTTGTTTCCCCCCCCCATACCTGTTAGGTGAGGCATCTATCGACCGGGGGCAAAGATGTAATCCAATGCCTGTCGCTCGGGTCCTGCTACGTTGGGGTGCCAGAGATCAGCAATAAAAATCACCTGGGGTCCATCGCTGGGGGAACCTGTAACAAAGATATCTGAAATTATTATCTCACGAGTGGGTAGCCTATGGTCCTCATGTTTTATACAGCCCTCAATTTAATTTCAATATCCTTTGGCAACAATTCGATTAGATCTCTTGACCAAAACGAAGTGTTTCTCCCCCGACAGCTTGCCAGGTGAAAAGAAAGAAAAAGTAATTACGTCGAAAAGAGGAGTCAGAGGTGTTGCCAACACATGAGACATAAATGGGGTTGGCTAGTTCACGGTTTAGTGTGACACTAGCCAACCATAGTTTAGACCATTGGGCAAATCCAGAAAACTCATTTTCTGCCATAGCTAATGGTTGAGTTTATGGTTAGTCATCTGTCTGTGCCCAGATAATTCAGGAAAACCTGGTTCAGTTAATCCTGGGCTATGTGTTGTCAAACAACCATCGAGAGAATGGAATACCGGAAAATGGGTGGGAGGTGTGTGGCGCTACCTATTTTAATCTTTGGGCCACACCTTTCACTCACTTCAGCTCTGCCCACCATTGTTTGATGATGCAACCCTGAACAGATTATTCCTGCAAGAAAGACAACCTTTCACCCAAATAAGAATAAAAATTGCCCAACCCTCTTAGGTGGAGTCCTCAAATTGTGCAAAATACTTTCTCTTATGAAAGCTTCACAAAATCCTGCACAGAGAGGGTGGCAGGAAAGAAAATTGTCTAGAGGTGGCCAGATGGTCATGAGTTTAATAGGATAGCGTTGTATCCCTCAGGCTCAGAGTCCTTCCCTCTTTGGGCAATACAGAGGCCATGTCTCTGAGCAGAACATTTGGGTGAGTGGGATAAGAGATAAACAGCCAACCCCAACATAACATTCCTAAAGCTGAGGTGTGCTGATGAGCACCCTTATACAATTTTATACAATGGGGAACCGAGGTTTCAAGGGAGTCTTAGTCTCCCAATCGCTTTTCGGAAAGACAGATCGTTGAAGTCAACTCACTTCAGCCCTCACGCCTTAGTCTGCCAGGCCTGCTTTCTGTGCACTCTTACCATTATGGGCTGTGGTATGCAAGAAGGAATCATCCACCAGAAGGCAGTATCCTTCAGACCAGCACTGCGGCTCACCACCCACCACCAACTCGCAACCAGGTGGCACTTTTAGCCCTAGAAGTGGAATGAAGAAGAAGAAGAAGCTGTGAGAGGGGGGGGTGCCCTGAATGATGCTTTGTATCCCACCCCCCACCCCCCAGTACAAGAGAGAGATGAGAAACATGCTGATTTAAAGCACTAATTATGGAAACAGCTTCCCATGCTGGGAGAAAGAGAAGCTGTAATTTGCAAAACCAAGAATGCCTACCCCATTGGGGTATAGAATTTTTATCACTCCATCCAGAATGGTGGACCACAACCTGGGGAACCTCTTTTTGGTTCAGCAAAAAGCAGGCTGGCTGCCTGTCTTAAGTTATCCTGCAAATGACAGTCATGGCAGAAATATAGAAGTTACAGAAGATAATTGGAGACCAGGAAAGGGAGGTCTGTACAACATAAAAAAATTGTTTTCTGGAAAACTCTTTGTAGATTTCCTCAGGTCAAATGCTTGAGATTTTATTGTGAGCTACTAAAAAAGGTAAAGAGTTTACTGATACTCTTTGTGCCACATACCTACCCACCCATCATACTTGCACTGTGAATCAAAGTTTTCTTTGTTTGCCAATGATGCATATTTCTCATAGCATCTTCACTGAAGAGGCATCCTACAAAGAATGCCTCTTCTGAAATGCCACTTGTCACCTGCAGATTTTCTACTATTAAAAAATAAGATTTGTTTATAGTTTCTGAGCAAATACATCTGAGGCAGTGCTGCAGTTCTGAACAATTATCCCAAATGTACCTGTTTGGCTGCTACTAATTATAAACAGGAGAGCCAGTTTGGTCTAGTGGTTCAGGCACCAGGCTAGAAACCGGGAGACTGTGAGTTCTAGTTCCGCCTTAGGCACAAAGCCAGCTGGGTGACCTTGGGCCAGTCACTTTCTCTCAGCCCTAGGAACAAGGCAATGGTAAACCACTTTTGAAAAACCTTGCCAAGAAAACTGCAGGGACTTTTCCAGGCAGTCTCTGAGAATCACACACAATTGAACAGAAAAAAAAAAAACAACAATTATAAAAAAAAGGTAAAGGTTCCCCCCGCACATTTGTGCAGTCGTGTCCGACTCTAGGGGCCGGTGCTCATCTCCGTTTGTTAGCCGAAGAGCCAGCGTTGTCCGAAGACGCTTCCACGGTCATGTGGCCGCATGACGTGCGTGGAACGCTGTTACCTACCCACCGAAGTGGTACCTATTCATCTACCTGCATTTGCATGCTTTCGAATTGCTAGGTTGGCAAGAGCTGGAGCTAGTGCGGGAGCTCACTCCGCATGCAGGGCTAGGGATTCGAACCTCCGAACTTGCGATCTTCCGATCAACAAGCCTGGCGTCTTACCCGCTGAGCCACCACGCCCCATCAATTATAAACAGCATAGTTAATAAAAAAATCTAATAATAATAATAATAATAATAATAATAATAATAATAATAATGCTTATACACAGCTCCTATTTAGGGAACAGAAGAGTTCAATAACAATTATAAACAGCATAGTTAATAAAAAATATAATAATAATGATAATAATAATAATAATAAAGCTTATACACAGCTCCTATTTAGGGAACAGAAGAGTTCAATAACAATTATAAACAGCATAGTTAATAAAAAAATATAATAATAATAATAATAATAATAATAATAATAATAATAATAATAAAGCTTATACACAGCTCCTATTTAGGGAACAGAAGAGTTCAATAACAATTATAAACAGCATAGTTAATAAAAAAATATAATAATAATAATAATAATAATAATAATAATAATAATAATAAAGCTTATACACAGCTCCTATTTAGGGAACAGAAGAGTTCAATAACTGGGCAGCATGTATTATACTGAAAGAAGATGCAGGTTTTCAGACACTGGTGCCCCTTCCCCACCAAGTGGATGCTGTGATTGGCCCCATTCATTGCTCCTCCAGCATTTGCTCACCTAGGTGGCACCGTACCCTGGTGTTCGTTGGCCCATAGGTGCCAGGCAGTACAGTTCCAGGCTGCAAGACATTAAAGCACGCATTTCCAAAGCAATTGGCGTTGATAAAGGTGCGCAGTGCGCTGAGTGCCCGGTATGTCCATGGGCAGCTGCGACAATTCTGTGCTACGCACTCCCCCTGTCGGTAGAGGTAATAACTGTGCCAGCCAGGGTTGGCATTGACTGTCCATCCCCGTGGCATTGGGGCTCCGGGTTCAAAGTCCCATGCAATGCCCTCAAATTCCCGCAGGATGGCTGGGAAGCTGAGTTCAAGAATCTCCACATCATGACGCTGGGACTCCCGGGGGAAATATGGGGCTGAAGGCAAGTCAGGGAGGTAGAAGGCGCTGGGCTTCTGGATTGCTAGCCGTTCACCCAGCTGATAATGGGTCTGGTCCCGGATACCTTTGTGCAGCCGGTTCATACCTGACCACGAATAGCGCTTGGCGTAATCTCGCAGGCTGCGATACAGGCGCTGATTGATAGCATCACCCTTGAGGTTACGACGAGGGCATCCTTCTTCTGTTGGCACACCTTGCTGATGAGACATGGGGGCTACCTGCCCCGTCCCCACACGATAGCAATACCAGATGAACAAGAGGGCTAGAGAACTCAGCACGGCTATGGCCGGCTCTGGCCGAGAGTGCCAAGTGGAGGGGTCGGGGAGGAGCGGGGAGAGAAGGCCACGGAGACCCCAATCAGCCATGATACTGGGCATCTCCAGGCACAGCTAGGGCGTCTTATGCAAATCTGCTGCCTGCCTGGCCATTCTGAATCGCCTGGGCCGACTCTATTCCTAGGGTGCCCTTTCAACCTGGGCTTTCTATTTCTTTCTGCTCATTCAATATTTTGTCCAGCCGCTGCATGGATCTGTTCTTTAAACAGATGCTTAGCTTCTGAGGCTTCAGTCAGTCATTTTCACCACTTCTGCCCCCCACACCATCACAACATTCTCTCCCCCTATTGCTATATCCTCTTCCTCTAAACTGGCTCTCATTTTGCCTTATCAATTATATCTCTTATAACATTCTTATCTGCCTCCATTGCTGTAGTTTCCCCTGCCTGTTTTTCCTCCGTCCTCACTAGTCACCTTCTCTGCTGGTGTCTCTTCCCTCCATTTACTGTATTACAATACAAATTATACCTTCCCCATACAGATGTGTTCTCCCCCCCTCCCCCCCCCTTTTATCTCTACCTGTTCATTTGTCCATTTCCCAGTCATTCCATCTTCTAATATTCTTGCCTTCTCTGTCTCTCCCCCAAATTCCTTTATCACTCTCTTTCCTGTGTGATTCTCTTTCTATCTCCTCCTGGCTGAACTCCTCCGTTGCCAATTGTCTACAGTAATTTCTTTCCATGCACATAGGCTATCAGAGGCATCCGGAAAAGATTAGAGCTCCCCCCCCCCACCGCTCTAATCTGCCATCCCTCCCTTTGACGTCTTTCTCTCCTTCCTCGTATCAGCACAAGCTGAGGCTTCGCTGCATAAACAGCCACCCCCAACCACACACATGGATGCCTGCGATGGTTGCTGCATCCCAAGAATGGCCAAGGACCCCCTGTATCAACGGACCCCAGTGGGCAGGTGGTCACCCTGAGCAATGGCTCTCATCAGCAAGGAATCCAATCTCATTTCCAGGGTGGGGGGTGCAGGATTTACTGATGATTTTTTTTTAGTGCTGTAAGAGGTAAGCTACCAGCTAGGCCTGCTTTAGACTAGTGCCCCTCCCCCCCAACTGCAGCATAGGCTCAGCCATCACTCCACTCTTTTGACGTTGGAGGCAACCCCTGCCTGCAGCGCAGCCATCTTCCCCCCTCCTCCCTGGGCTGTGTATTTCAGGCAGCCAGCTGATTGCTGCATCAGATATGTTTCTCAAAGAAGTCTTTTAGCTGCACACCAATGGCCACTGCTAATAACAACTTTCCTGTGAACCGCCCTCAGCATCTTCCTTACCAGCTCCTGGTACCTATATCCTAGCAACTGCCTGGCAACCACAGTGCCTCCTTAGCAACCATCCTCCCATAGCAACTTTCATAGTAACCATTGTGAGGGGAGATTAAGGAGAGGAGGTTCCTTTTTCTGCTACCCCCACCCTTGAAGAGTGATCACATCCCCACCCCTACAACCTCTACATCTTCCCCTCCCCAATTATTTCAAGAATGTATTTTTCATCTTGATTCTGTGCCCAGCTTCTGTAGCCTCTGACAAAAAGGCCCAGGATGGGAGGGGTGGTGGTGGACATTTTATAGGAGTGTTATAATTGGGAGGCGAACACTTTGAGTTGTGAGGGATTGAAGGAGCCCAGATGGGAGGTGGGAAGTTGGAGGTTGGAAAAAGTCACAAATAATATTTGTGCAGAGAGAGGAAGAAAGAACAGCAGTTCTAAGCTCTCAAAATCTGGATTTTGAGGAAGGAAATAGAAAAATAAAAGAATGTTGTGCAAGATAGGAACATCTTTAATAATAAACACAATGTTTCGGTAAGATGCTAAATATTGCCTTAAAGATTCTGGGACCTGTGGTTTGCAAAAACACGGTAAACTAGGAAAGTATGGAAGTTTGCAAATAAAAAAACCCCACACAGAGAAATGCATAAGCCCAAACGGAGTCAAACAGAGATTCTGCCTAGATGCCTGCCTTGAATTTCCCAAAATGGCAACATAAATATTTGATAGGTTTCTTGATGAACCTCTTTGGGAAAAAAATGATGGACAATCTAAGGAGCCTGTTGTGTTTTGAACTCTTGCCATCTGTCCTCTTACAAGGAGTGACCAAAATGTTAATGGGTATTAATCATGCATTTTGGTAATAAAATGGATAACTTGTTTTCAAAATTCTTGTGGGAGGTGAGGTCACAAATCAGTAGGTAAGATTTGCAACATTACTAATAGGGTTTGCATCTGTTTTCCTCCTCAATGTTCTGTTAGAGAACTGGCCTTGAACAATTTCCCTTTATCATCTAGAAAAGGGGATCTACTTATGTATTAGCTTGGTAAATCAGGAAGGTGTATTTTTTAATAGGAATGGAATGCTACATATATTGTGTTCTTCATTTTTTTAAAAAATTAAATCATATAATTTATTTTCCATATTGCGCTTTCAACGTATCCTTATGGGCATCTGCTAGGATGGGGGTGGGAATTTATATTCCACATTCTCTATCCTATTCAGAATAATTTGTAGGTCCCAGCCGAGTTCCTTCTGCAAACACACAGCCTGTCATCCGTTGCGTTTCATTGTCAAGGACAGAGGGGGGGAGAGAGAGAGGGAGGGAGAGACTTGCTTTGCCAAACCACTGAAGGTTTTACATTTTTTTAAAAAAATCATTCACGATATCCTTCTATTTGAGTTTTTCCTGGTTTGGTAGCAGAATCTATTGCAAGAATGGAACGGGGAGGAGAAACCACATGCTGATGGCAATGTATCCATAGGTGACTTTCCAGGCAGGGGTATGTAGGTGGCCAAGAAACAAGGATTCAATGCCTTTTCTTACGCAAAGAAATCCATCTCTGTTTCCTGTGTTTCTCCACCAAACTGAGTTTCAGTAGGCTCTCTGTTGTTTTGGCAAAAGGTGAATGGTAAAAGGACATGAGAGAAAAAGAGCGGTTCTTGGCTAAAGAGGCCTGACATCATGCCTCATCTCAAAAATAATTTCATCGAAAGGAAGCAGGCCACTGCATTTCTCTTTCGATAAGCGAAGGGGAAGAGGATTTCCCGATAATACAGTTAATCAGTTATGCAGCAAGCAGAAGCAGACTGCAGAAAAGGCACATTTCCAAAACCCAGATAGAGAAAGCCTAGGTTGCTTTCGAAAGGCAAAAGAGAAAAATCATACAGAACTAGTCCTTGCAAGAGAAGCTACTGCATTTTCATTTGCTAAGAAGGCTCCTGCCTCCACGGCTCCGTTGCCTGGCAGGAGAAGGAAATAGCCAGACTAGGTATTCTGCAGGTCTGAAGAAATCCAAAATGCGCTCTTTGGGAAAAGCAGGACCCAACATGCCTTTTCTTCTGCTGCTTTGCTCCCTGTCTCTTCTGCAAGGTAAGAGGACAAGGGCTGGGGAGCGGGGCAGCCGGCTACCAAAACGGAACGGGCTTATTTCAATTTAACCATGTTTTGTACTAAAGAAAAGGGGGGTTGAAAATTCCTCTTCACCACCAGCAGCCCCCCTCCCCCAGCGCAAATGGCAGGTGGGCATGTTGAAAAGATGGTGTTGTAGGCACGGGAAGCATATTTTCAGATACACCTTTACATGGAAAAAGAAAAGAAAGAAATGACGGATTTTTCTTCCTTGCATGGGGACGCACATATTTTTAAACAGCTTTGGGGAAATGATGGATACAAGAGGATAAAAGAAGAGTATCAGTATTTGAATTGATGGACTGGGATATCCAAAGGTGGAAAATGTGCAAAAAAAGGGGGGTTGTTCTCTGGGTTGTAGTAAGCAGAATGCAGAAATCTGATGAGGAGCATGGTCAGTAGCAAGTAGGTTGTAATTTGGGGTGCTCTTTGGAAAATGGAGGGGAAGTCTATTTAAAAAGCTATAAAATCTGTTAAGAGAGAGATCTGGAGTCATCTTCACTTTGCCTTATACTATATCTTTGAAGCATTATAAAGGGTGGCAGTGATTTTAAGGGAACTGATTATCTATAAGGGGAGGGTTGCCAGGTTGTCGCAGAATGTTGCAAGTGAAGCAGAAATTTGAGGCTGACCCTTGACAGGAGGTTACAGTTATGCCTGAAGATCTGATAGTTAGGTTTGAAAGCTGAGCTGAATTTTGGAACACAAGGGTCCAAGAAATGGAGTGGAATGAGATGTGAATAAATAGAACTAGGCAAAGAACAAGAGGAAAAAAACCTGGGTTTTTGCATGTAATGCCACCAAGAAAAGCAAGTTCAGGATTCACGCATTGCTAAACTAAAGCACAGTCCAGATCAAAACGGGGTTGCCCCAATAAAGGATCACTCAAAAGGATAGCAAGCATGATGGCAAAGACCTAAAGGGCTTGGGGGGGGGGGGGGAGAGGACATGATGAAATCATGCAAAAGGGCGAGCTGTTAGGTGATGCATTTCCTAAACAGGGGGTTGGCATTCCTGCAGCTTTGCAAATTCTGTACAGGAGGAGAAGTTCAAATTTGCTGGATAGGTTAGGGTGAACACTAAGGGAGCAACAGGGAGTCTACATGGCAAAGGCCATTAAGAATGATGGTGGTAGGGAAGCTAGGTCTCAAGAGCCAGAGTTGTTGTGGGGCACAATGATGGAAGGATGGAGGAGGAGGAGGTGGTCAGGCCTAGGAATTCAAGAAGGAGGCATAGGAGCGTCATTCTTGATGCAGGAAAGAGCTAGATGCATAGATGTTCCACTTGGATGTGAGGACAGGAGGTTTTTATGGGCTGTAATTAAGAGTGTATTCTTTACCCCCCACCACCACCACCACCCTTGTTGATTTGGGATGGGAGAGGTTGAGATATAGCACCCAGAAGGTGCTGAATGTGGGAAACGAAATCCCAATAAGATGCCATCTCACAGAAAATTCTATTAGCAGCTTTGCCCCTCTCCAGAGGCACCAGCACTGGATTTTGGACTGGTTGAGCAAACAAAGGTGAGGAAATATCTTTAGACAGGACAAGCGAGACAGGCCTTTCCGCTCTTCCGAGCACCAGCCTTTTGACTGAGGGGTGGCAAATGCACTGGGCACCCAAGCCTGTGAGGCAGCTGGCCTTCTTAATAGAGAGAGCTCAGAGCAATTAATGGTTTGTCAGAAGCTGCCCAGATCCCACATGTTGGCAGTTGCCTGCAGCGGCCACGGCTGTCAGTGCCGAACTTGTCATATCAAGGCAGCCCAAGTGATGTGCAGCACTAGTTATTCAAGGCCCTTTAGGTCCCTGATCTGATCTGCAGACTTCTCTGCTCTCCCAACCTGGAATGGCCTCTTGAAGTGTGCTATCACCCTTCGATCAGCAGCCTGCCTCCTAGCCATAGGCTTCTGCTAGCCTCCTCGTTCCCCTCTGTTTACCCAGCATGAAGCAAAGTTTAATGTGTAAATATGGAGCTAAATGACGCAGCCTTCTGCAGCAAAAGAGAAGGGACGCAGGCATTCACAAGATCACTTTTACACACGTAGGTCTCCTATGGGTATCTTAGCTACCCAATGTACCCACAAGACATGATAGCTACAAATTATTTGCCTCTTTTCACAATGGAGCTATCCGGTTTGCTGACAAGATCACATAATTTAGATAAATCATTCCACCTTAATTCACTTTAATCACCAGTTTTGTTAGATCACCTGAGTCTTAACGAACTGCTTCTACTTCATACTGTTTAACCATCTAATTGGCTTATTTAGCTGGCATGGATAAAGAGGAATTTCTCTCTCTCTCTCTCTCTCTCTAAATAATGGATTAGCAAACGGATTTGTCTTTTTTATGATTATGTGAACAGCTCAGGTTACTTCTTGAAGAGAACACACAGATCAGTTTAGGTTATGAGAATATACCCCAGTGGGTATTTATGTGTGAAATTATATTTTACCTTTTTATTATCCCCAACTAGGATTGCCGACAAAAATGTAGTTAAGACGGCAATTCAAAGTACTGTACTCTATTTGGGGAGTCGCCGTTTTTGAATTGCACTTAAGTTTGTAACAGCTACTTTTTATTTCAATTAATTTGGCAAGAGAAACAGGGAAAAGAAGGTGGGGTGATGATGGTGAAGGCATACCCCACATTTTTTAGGGACTAGTATCCAATGTTTAGGATTTTGCCTTAGAGAACCAAGGTTTGTAGAATCATGTTTCTAATTCCTACTTCTATGTCAACTATATGCCTGGGAAAATAGATTATATCATAGCTTTCCAAACTGTGTGTCGCGACACATTAGTGTGTTGCGACAAAACCCGGAAGTGCTGATGGCGCGTCGCCGCCGCCCCTGTGGTGGTGTGTGTGGCGGCAGCGGCGACGGCAGCGGAGCGCCATCAACGCTTCCGGGTTTTAGCGCAAAACATGAGGCCGCCGCCACTGCCACTGTGCACGCCACCGCCGTGCACGCCGCCGCTGTTGGTGTGTCGCCAATGGCGGAAGTTTGGAAAGCACTGGATTATATCTATTTGGGACAAGGAAAATGGATGTGGCCCAATGCCCCAGTTACATTGGATGGAGTGCCCTCAATGGAGTTTATAAACTCTATCTTGAAAGGACCTTGCACTCTAAAAGAACAGTTAAAGTGTTCATGGTGCAAAAGATAAGGCCTGAGCGCAGTTAGAAGATCTAGCATGATCAGTATACAAGCACTGCATAGGTTACCTATGTAATTTCATCTTAGAAAATTATTTTATTGTGAACCGCCCAGGGTCCCCCAATGGGGGAGATGGGCGGTAATACAAATTTAAACAAACAAACAAACAAATAAATAAATAAAATTATAAAAATAAGACAAGAATACCCGGAGGAAGCCTAGGTGGTGTTGCTGCAAGACCTGGCAGGATCCGTACACAAGCACTGCACAACTTGATAAACGGCTAGGCTAAACCTTGGGATGGTGGCCACTCTGTTATTGAAGGCTCCTCATTTTTATATTAATGTGCCAAGGAAGGGGGACAAAGGGCCCTGTGGACAGAGAAGAGCACTCAGCGTAGCTGTGGAGGATAGGACCAATGTCTAAGGAAGGGAGACCAAGATTACAGGCCCGGATGGACATTAGGCTTTAATAAGCAACCCAAGGTGTAGACTGGGGATGATTTGCATGCCTGTCTGTTGCTATAGAAACTCCTTGAGTGATTTGGGCCAGTGTCTCTCTCTCTCTCTCTCAGCATCCAACTTACCTCACGGAGCTGGTTGTTGTGTGGAAAAATTAGGACTGGCATATCTGGGCTGCAGAAACCTAGAAGGCAACACATGGTTAGCTTTCTGTAGCTCTTTGCTGTCCTCTGTGGTTGTCTGGAGTTTTGCAGCCCAGAAAGGATGGTCCCAGGAAAAATGGGAGGAGGAAGTGCTGTGGATGCTGCTCCTGGAGGGAAGGTGGGACGTTTCTAAATTTAACAAACGAAGGGCAATGCACTTTCTTCTCTGACTACTTAGGAGGCAGCTGGGAGGTGGAGGACAGGCCACTGTTAACCCTTTGTCCCCTGCAGGCCTGCCTCTCTGGGAAAATGAGGATGCCACCCCCTCCCCACTGTTGGAGGCCCTCTCGTCAGAGGCCGTGGGGGGACCCAAGGAGGAGGAACTGGGGGTATCAGCAGAGGTGAGGGGGTCCTCGCCCCCCAGTCCCGAAGGCCTTTCCGAATTGCTGCAGGGGACACTGCTGAGGAAGGAGTTTCTTGGGGACGAGTTGGCAGAAGAGCCTATTCCTGGTGAGAAAAAGCAAAGAATTTGGGGAAGGGGGAGAGAAGGTCTGGGATGGGACAAGATGCAGAGGAAAGGGTGGCTTGGGTTAAAGAAAAATGGAGGGGCAGGTGTGACTCTTGGTGGTGGGTTGGGGGCCTATAGGAAGGGGAGATGCAATTGTGAATTAAAAAGATAGGCATTACACTTTAAAAATAAGGGTAATGAATATTTCCATAATTGCACTTTGGTTTTTCTACCAGAAAAACAGTTCCATGGCAGAAATTTCGGAGGGGGCTTTTTTTTGGGGGGGATGTTGTATGAGAGGGTTGCAGTGTTTTTCCCTCCTCTGTTCTGACTTCCCTGCACCCCTTCTTTTTAACTGTCTCCCCCTCGGTCCTAGGAGGACATCCTTCTACTATGCCCCCATTCCATCCACCCATCCAGCATCTAGATGGTGGGATGGTCCTTGAGACCTCCGAGGCCACAGCCACCGGCCCCTCCCCGTTGACCACCGCTGCCCCTCCCACTGGCTTCCTACTCACAACCCCTCCAGCCTCAACAGCAGCAGCTCCCGCCCGGTTGCCCCCTCCACCGGACGAGGCTGGTTCTGCCAACCACCCCATCTCGGCCACCACCACAGCCTTCATCCCAGAAGGTGATGAGGAGACGACGACCACCCTGATTACTACAACAACCATCACGACAGTTCACACGCCTGGTAAGTGCTAAGAGTGATATGCAAAGATTTCTAAGTGGGTGTAAGGAAGCCTTTCCCAACCTGATGGTCTCCATGACTTCAAGGCCCCCTATCATTCCCCAGCCAAAAAGTCTAGATGAGGGACGTGGAGTCACCAAGTTGTGGTAGGTTGAACTTGATTGGAAAAATATGGACCATCCTGGACTAAACGGACTTCAATTTTCTTTGTCTCCTTCCTTCCTGCCTTCCTCCCCAAGTGCTTTGCAACAACAACATCACCGACGTAGAAGGCTATGTTGAATCTCCAGATTACGCTGGTACTACCTTTTATGGAGGCCTGGATTGTACTTACACAATTTCAGTGTATATGGGCTACGGGATAGAAGTACAGGTAAGCTGATATGAATTGGTCAAGACCGAAGAAGTTAAAAATATGTCTGAAGCTGGGAAACGTGGACTAATCATTCTTTTAAAAGGTGGCTAGAAGTTTAGAAGGGGACAGCGATAGCTGACCACATTCCTGTATGCTTAACGGCATTTGGCACGGTCTGAAAGCAGGAGCACAGCACTTCCCTGCTATCTGGGAGAGCTGTCTGTTTCAGGCTTCTCTGCCGGGCCATGAAAAAGGTGCTGTTGCTTTAAGAGTCTCATTAATTTTAGTGAATGGAGCCTTTAAAAACAGCCTCATCTTTTTTTCAGGCTTGCACTAAAAGCCGGGCTGCTTTAAGAAATGGCAAAGCCGTGTGCTTGCATGAGAATCAAAGGATTTTGATTCTCATTTTCAAAGCATTTTCATTTTCAATTTGATTTTCATTTGATTTTCAATTTGAATTTCATTTGATTCTCATTTTCAAAGCATGTCCAGCCCTGTTTTGTCCATTGGATGAATATTTGTCTTTTCTAGACGTGCTTCCACGTGCCCCCTCCCCCCGATAGGCTTCCCGATAATATTTGCTCTTAACTTTGGTTTCTTGAACAACCTTAAAAATATGAAGCATAAGCAGGTGTGGCCATCTTCTTGTTCTTCTCAACTTCCAACATCAGGTGCAGACTCTGAACTTGTCCAAGGAGGATTCCCTGACAGTTGAAGGTCTGGGAGGGGAGAAGCCGGTTGTCTTGGCCAATGAGTCATTGATGGTTGAGGGGCAAGTGATCCGCAGCCCAACCAATCAGGTCCTGATTCATTTTCAGAGCTACCACACCACCACCCCTGGTGTCTTCAGATTCCACTACCAGGGTAAGGCACGAATATCTCCTCATCCCACATTCCTTTAAACGACCTTTCTCTGCTTAGTCCCCCTCAAATAGATTGGATTCCTGCTCAAAACTTTCCATGCTGATTTTGAGTGCCTAGACTGCACATTATGGGAAGCATAGTTCAATATCTGAAATAAGGTAAGGAGTAATTTCTCACCCCTTGGAGCAGTGGCAAATTTCTCCAATAGCTGAAGACCAAGAAAGCAATGAGACAGAGGGCCCTAATGTTTTTTTTCGGGGTTGGACTGACGTTTTGTGCTATTCTAGCACCTGTGTCACAAAGCCAGACCTTTGGCAAGAGCTGATTCTCACTGGGCTCATTCAGAACAAACCTGGACCTCATGACATAGTGATAATTTATATACTTCATGTATTATTGGGATAGATTTGTTTGTCTCAGTGTAGGCCTATCCCAATTACATGCACATTTCTCTAAATTCAGGCCTGCTGTATTTATGCATGAAATGGGGTGGGAGGTCCCATCTGAAGAGCAAATGGGGCATGAGATATGTCTTCCAGAAGCTCTTTTCCTTAGATGTCTTCTAATACCAGAAGTGCTGGAAGGAAAGCTCTTGGAGATGGTGGTAGTGAGTTTAACAAGGGTTTATCTGCCTTACAACTTGACTAATTTACATAAGAGTGAAAGAAAATCAATACTGCAAATCCAAACCAGAAGGAACCACACCTCACTGAAAAAAACAAAAAGAAAGCCCATAAACCCACTTACAAATAAAGAGTATATGGACCCAATGAGATTCAGAGTAGATGAGAATTTCTTCAGGTGCACCACATCTATGGTACAAATTCAGTGCTTATTTTGTGTTATAAAAAGACTATTTGTGACAGCAAGCAGTCTGAAAATGAACAAAAACCTGTTAACTGTTGTCTAGGTTGAAAAATATTTATCAAGTAGTGGCAGAATAGAGCACATTCCTTTATGAATGTATGTCACTTGTTGAAGGCACTATGTGAGCATAATTACATGCTATATTTCCCTGACTGTAACCTTCCTATTTCCCGACCCCCAGCTTTTCTACTCAGTTGTGGCTTCCCCAGTAGACCAGAAAATGGGGATGTCATGGTAACTGACCTCCATCCAGGGGGCTCTGCCACTTTCAAATGTGAGTCAGGCTTCCAGCTGCGAGGTGAAGAGACACTCATCTGCCTCAACGTCAGCCGCCCGCAGTGGAGTGGCACCAGCCCTGCGTGTGTGGGTGAGTGAAGAAATAAAATGAACCAGAAAATGCAGTCTTGACAAATGATTGGAGTGGTAATGGACAAAGGCAGAGCATTTTAAAGGTTTTTGAGACCCAGGGGCAGAACATTATTTTGAGAATCCTTTCTTACTTCATCATATGGCTGTAATTTTTTTTTTGCACTGTTTCTTTGTCCATTGATATCAATGGCCCAGTTAATGGGAGTATGAGTGGAAATCCAAAATACCATAATAATGATTGGGATTATATTTTTTAATGGATGAGCTTTCCATAAATCAAAAGTATCCGTCTGGCTGATCGTCTCAAATACTGAATTTATTTATTTATTTATTGGATTTATCATCGCCCAACTCCCCCGAGGGGGACTCTGGGCGGTCTACAACAGAATTAAAACATTAATATACATTTATAAATAAAACAAAATACATAATAAATAATAATTTAAAATATAATGAATAAAATGGGATCCAAAGGCAGAGTATTCTTAAGTTTATAAAAAGGGCCCCTCAGAGCAAATCTAAGGTGCAAGCCATCTCCAGGTATCTCCAATCTCCTTCTGACCCCAAGCATAATGACACAACCAGGTTTTAAGTCTTTTTCGGAAGTCCAGGAGTGAGGGGGACTGTCTGATCTCCGGGGGCAGAATGTTCCAAAGGGCAGGGGCAACAGCAGAGAAAGCACGCTTCCGAGACCCCGTCAGGTGGGACTCCCTAACCGATGGGGTCTGTAGCATGCCCTCTCTGCATGCCCGGGTGGGACGGGATGAAGTGATGGGGATGAGACGATCCCTTAGGTATCCTGGTCCCATGCCATGTAGGGCTTTAAAGGTGATAACCAACACCTTGAATTGTACCCGGAAGCAAACTGGAACCCAGTGCAGCTCGCGCAGCAAAGGTGTTACGTGAGTCCTCCTTGGGACACCCAAAACTGTCCGCGCGGCTGCATTCTGGATCAGTTGTAGCTTCCGAATATTCTTCAAGGGTAGCCCCATGTAGAATGCATTACAGTAGTCTATGTGGGAGATAATTATCATTTGGAGACTGGAGTTTTGACTAGGAATCTTTTGGCCCAGCAGGGGACAGGTTTAAGAGTCTGCTGTAGAGGAAGAGAGACTTATTTTCTTTCATTTGCCATTGATAACACTGATGGATGAATTTTGGTTCCTCCATACTGCAGAGTAAAGATTTATACAGCTATGAATGATGTAAGAACAAGACAAATTACACTTTTTTCTCTAAATGTTAAAACCAGGCAGTTACCCAATGAATGGATTGCCAATATGCTCAGAATGAAAATGTTTCTTTGCATAATGCATAATTCATTGTCACAAGGTGCAGGGATGATAGTAACTCAATAGCTTTAGAAAGAGATAAAATTAGACAAATTAACAGTGGATAAAGCCTCAATAGCTATTTTGTCATTAGAATGGAAGCTTTCTATTTAGAGGTATTATCCCTCTGATTGCCAGACGTTCTGGGCAAACACCCAAGGCTTTATACAGTAATATCCTTCTAGTGATTTTCTAAGAGTATCTAACTGGCCTCAGTTTGAAGAAGAGAGCCGGGCAAGATAGGTCTTCCAATAATGCTAATTTTTTCCTGTAAGTTTGGGCTCCTTGAGCAATCATAAACGCTCCAAAGAAATTCCAAACTGTAGGTCCAGGATCCTTGGGGTTTAAACTTAATAATTTTCCAGAATAGCTATGAAATCCTAGGCTATCCAGACTGACACCCATGATAAGGTTAAAATATGACTTTTATATTCCTCACCAATCACATGAAAATGTGTCTTGGCTAGGGATGATAAAAGTTGTAGCCCAAAATGTATTTGCAGAGAATTAGGACAATCTTGGGTGAACTTTATTGATATTTGGTGAAATCTTTTGCAAAGTGGCTCCGTTGAAGACAGTGTTGAAGACAGTGTTGAACAAAGGCCTAGGAAATGTCAAGTGTCTGCTTAGCCAGGGATTCAGGATGTTACCTTGGGTAAAACTTAGTTTCTCCTCTCCAAATGTGATCTAAATGACTTCTCTGAGGATGAATTAAATGTTGAGCAGGATTCTGGATTCTAAGAATGCTAGGGAGAAAAAGGACTTGTAAAGAACATCTAGCCTTCCTCCCTGCTAGCTTCCTGTGGAGGAACAGTTCACAACGCCACTCGTGGACGCATTGTGGCTCCTGAGGCCCCAGGAGGACCACGTGGTCGGAACCTGACCTGCCGTTGGTTGGTGGAAGCACCTGAAGGCCAGAGGCTACATCTACACTTTGAAAGAGTGGCTCTGGATGAGGATAATGACAAGTGAGAAAACAGGAAAATGGGGATGTGGGGGTGGGAAGATGGGAAGATGGGAAATTAACAGGCAATCAAGTATGCCATTGTGTTGGGAATGGAAAAGGGAGCAGAGAAGGGAGAAGACGGGAGGCATCAGCTGAGGACAAGCGGGAACGGTTGAGGTACAGTAGATTTCAGAGAACCTCAAGAACCTTGCCTGATGCAGGGAAGAGGGATGAGAGCAACAGTCAGTCCGTAGGACATGGAAGGAACAGGAGGAAGAAATGTGTTGCTGCCCACCAAAGTATGATGGGGCTCTTGTAAAACACCTGAAGTAGAGAAGTACAGTGTAAAGGTATTTAGAGCTGACCTTGGAGAAGGCATGGGTGAGCTGTTAAGGAGGGACTTGGACAGGAGATTACACAGTCCAAAGATAGAAAGAAGCATGAGAAAGACACTCAAAATTGCTTTGCTTTGCTTTGGCTAAACCAAATGGGATGGAGAGAAACTTGGACAGGCTTTCAAGTTTGATGTCAGCCTTTCAAGGTAGGCCAAGTCAAGATAATGACACCACAGGGATTCCAGGAATGCTATTTTATTGTTATAGGGTATAATACCAGAATCTTGCACTGTGTAATCTCTTACCTGAATCCCTTATCGGCTCACTCATACCTTCTTCAAGGATAGCTCTAAATTCATTTACATGGAGCATGACACATACCCTGAGTTGGGGAGATCTGCTTACCCAAATCCTTTCCCCTCCCCAGGCTGATGATCCGCAGTGGGAGTAGCACCTTTTCGCCTACAATTTATGATTCTGACATGGATGACGTCCCAGAACGGGGATTGCTAAGTGATGCTCAGTCTCTCACTGTTGAACTGATCAGTGAGGGCCCTGCTACGCCCCTGATCCTTAGCCTGCGCTACGAAGGTGAGAATGTAATCTTATTTCCCCCCATTTTACCTGCTCAAAAATAGCAGTGGCAGGAAAATGTGAAAAATACTGCCTTCTCTCTTGGCAGTAGATTCTGACAATTGCCGTTTGTAACTCTGGGAAGTCATCAAATCGAACAAGCATGATGATCTGCAGTAGTGGGCTAGGTATTGGAAGCTTGTTTTAGTAAACAAAATTCTGCTTTGTCATTCTGGGTTGGGTAAATTACTAGGGTGCAGTGATGAGGCCACATTCCACGGATAGGCTAAACTGTGGTGGTGCTACAGGATGTTCAATAGTTCTGGGAACTCACTGGCTTCATTCCAGACTCTGTACGGAAAAGGGAAGTTTTCAGTGTGGTTAGGATGAAAAAAGCAGGATAGAGGAGAAACGTATGGAAGCTAGTAAGCAAAGAGTCCACAAGGAAGGGTACAAGAGGAAGGTTGGAGAGTGGGAAAGACAGGAACTTCAACAGAGGGCAGGGAACTGAGGCAAGAAAGAGTTCATCAGAGAGAGGGGCTGGCTGTAGGTTGAGGGAGAAATGAGTTTTAAATAAAATTGATACAGGACTTGAGAATATGTCCGATGGGGATAGGCTGGAGGAATTGAGAAGATCAGTGTGCAGAAAAGAAGACTGAGGGGAGACGTGATAGCTGTGTTTGGGTGCCTAAAGGGAAGTTATAGGGAAGATGACCAAAAACTATTTTCCGTGGCCACCGAAACTAGGACCAGGAATAATGAGTATAAGTTGTAGCTGCATAGATTCTATTTAAATATAAGGAACAACTTCCTAACAGTAAGATCGGCGAACAGTGAAAGGTTGTGGGCTCTCCATGTCTGGAGAGTTTTAAGAAGAGGCTAAACAGCCACCTCCCAAGGATGGTTTAATTTGTTTTCCTGCATATCGCAGAGAGATGGGCTACATGACCCTTGTGGTCCCTTCCAGCTCAACAATGTTATGATTCTGTGACTGATCAGGAGACATGGCTGGCTAAAGGTGGATTGTTTACTGTCATCAGAAGAACCGGTGGGTGGTCAATACCTAGAGTTGGTTTCTGTTCAGATCATATAAATATTACTGGAAGAAAGAGGGCAAAGTCTGAGAAAGCAGGGGATTTGCACTATTGGCAGGAAAGAAGTGATCAGGCACAGAAGGTTGCTGAATGGATACAAAGCTATTTGACAAGGAAATAGGTCCAGTTTTGACTTGACTTGACTGTTACTGCCTCCTTATGATTTGGCAACCAGAACCAAGATGCAGTAATGTTGTGTGTTTGAATCTATATACCAAGTCAACAACAGATGTGTGGCTGATCCCATCTTCAAGTGAAGCCCATTCAGCAGTCTGTTAGAACTACTGAAATGGAGCAGAGCTGCAAAGTTCGTGTACAGAAAAAGAATATTGTTTAAAAACAGAGCCCATGAGCATATTTGAGAGATCCAGGTTAATCTTACACCCTGAGCCCACCCAAGCATAAAGAAAGGCATGGAGAGCTTGCATCCTAGAGCAGCCATCCATATGCTGATGAGGCATGCTGGATTTGCCAGAATCTCCAACATCAAGGAGGTATTACTGTACTGCAATGGGAGAGGTCAGAAGCTGTAACCTTCATCTAGGGTGGCTTTTCTGATTTTCTTGCTCCCCCTGGTGGCAGCTTTCGATGAAGATCGATGTTATGAACCGTTCCTGGCACACGGAAATTTCAGCACCTCAGACCCTCTGTATCGTACAGGGACCATTGTAGAGTTTGCTTGCAGTGCAGGATACATGCTTGAGCAGGGTCCTTCTGCCATTGAATGCATTGATTCAAGAGACCCCCGCTGGAATGAAAGCGAGCCCACCTGCAAAGGTAATCATTCTTCCTATCAAACTCTCAGCTCAATTTTCTTGTGGAGCCCGATACGAATTTCTTTTCTTCTTGATTGCTCTTTTGTATTTCTGCCCTGAAAGTGTAATGGTGCACAACAGGCATGAGCAAATGAAGATGCTATGTATTGTGTTTTACGAATTCAGGCACACATTTGTACAGCTGAGCAAACGGGGGCAGAGGAAGGCCAACATGGTTGGAAGGAGATTAGAGTTGTGGCAGAGTGTGGATCCTCCAGGATCTCTACAAAGTCTGGAAATTAAAATGGGACAGTTGCAAGTTCTAAAAATGCCACTTTACAAGCAAGAACAGAGAATTTGGAACCGTGTGATCCAGAAAGCTATTTGGATAGGGCAGAATGGTTCTGGAAGCAGGCAGTCACACTAACAGGACTGAAGATCACCAGTTTTAGAGTTACTAGAGCCCTCTTACTTTCTTCAGGAAGGGCCTGATATCCCATGAGCCCATGTATCAGGAAAGTGCTGACAAGGCTAAATGACCTCACTATCCCCTTCCTCATTGATCAGAAGTAGGTATAGCTTAGTCACTACAGTGATTGGGAAGTGTATTCCATGAGTTCAGACCTTGGCAGAGGGAGGTAAGAGTCTCTCTCTCTCTCTCTCTAACTCTTTTTCTTGGAGGACTAGAGATGCAACACAGGTCAGTTGACTGGTCTTAAGTGTTCTCACAACACAACTGAGTGGGTGGAGTTAGTTTACATCTGTGAGTGCCTGGCTCTGTTTAGGACTAAATTTAACCCCCTAGGGGTTAGGTGACTAGGTCAGTTCTCCTTTCTGGTGTTCCCACAACATAGTAACTTCCTTCCCCCACATGTTGTGGGGCCACTGTTACTCTAATCCAGAAATACAATATATTTTATGTCTAAGGCAGTGTTTCTCAACCTTGGCAATTTTAAGATGTGTGGACTTCAACTCCCAGAATTCTGGGAGTTGAAGTCCACATATTTTAAAGTTGCTAAGGTTGAGAAACACTGGTCTAAGGTAATATGGCCAGAACCTTCAGTTTCCATCCTATGCACTCATCTGTGATCTTTTGAAAGGAATTAGAATTGCTTACAAACAAACAACTTTAGCAATCAAAGAGGACTCCACCAATAACTTTAGGCTTGGTGAGGAAAGGAGTGTAATTCTTCCCAGTACCGCAGAGGTGGGAAGTCTGTGATGCTTCAGATATTGCTGAACCCCAGCAAGGCCAGCAAGAATGGCCAAATGTGCTGTGGAGACTGTCAGCATCCACAAGAACTACAGGTTTTCTCAGATATTTTGAAAACTGGGTTGCACCTTCCACTTGCTCCAGTAGGTGGGACTAAAAGATTTTTAAAAATTCCTAGAGCGAGAAACAGCACTGTTTGTCTGTCCAAGGTACCTTCCTGCTAACTCCAGTTCAGGTCTTTTAAGCAGTGGTCCCCAACCTTTTTGGCACCAGGGACCGATCGATCGTGGAAGACAATTTTTCCACGGACCGGGGGTGGGTGGGTTTGCAGGTGGGAGCCAATCGCGCGCACCGGGGCGGGGTTTGCAGGCAGGAGGCCCGCAGTCCACTTCCTAACAGGCCGTGGCCCACTAGTGGGCCGTGGCCCACAGGTTGGGGACCCATGTTTTACAGTACTGTATTTCTGCTCTTTTCCTGAATGGCTGGGGAGCATATGGACACTGGTAGGTCTGGGAGGTGTGACTCTCCAGATGGGGGGGGGGGATCTTCCTCCCTCCCTCACAAAACTATCAGCTCCAACCATGGCAGTAGAGTCACCATCTGTGAGCCATGTGCATCTGGAGCCCCAGGTAGGCCCACATCCTCTCCTTTGGGGCAATGGACTAGGCAGAACCTGGCACTAGTAGGCAGCTGATCCCCCCATCACCCATCACTGGGGGCACTTCAATGCACCAGTTCTGGATTTGGACACAGCAGGTAACCATCGCTGGGTTTTGATGTCCACTGTCCAAGGCCCTTCCATGTAATTTATTTATTTATTTATTTACTTACTTACTTACTTACTTACTATCCCGCCTTTATTATTTTTATAAATAACTCAAGGCGGCCAAGATACCTAATCTTCCTCTTCCTATTTTCCCCACAACAACCCTGTGAGGTGAGTTGGGCTGAGAGAGAGTGACTGGCCCAAGGTCACCCAGCCGGCTTTCATGCCTAAGGCGGGACTAGAACTCACGGTCTCCTGGTAATGCCCATTCCATGCGGTGCCGCTATGCTTCAGCCCAGCACTTTAACTCCTGCTATTATGAGGGTGAGAAAGTCCCAGTTGCAAGAGGGTACATGGGCCTAGTGAAAGGAAAGTGGGGTCTTCCCAATATCCAGTCACTACATCAGAGTTGATTGGGAGGAGAGAGTGATACAACCTTCTGAACTTCAGAAAACATTATATCCTCTCCACTGTCTTCATTCTCAAGACTTTTAAATACTGTTTTCCATATGGGGAACTCAAAAGAGTTAGCCTGAGTTGCCAGGGACTGATCTGTGGAAATGCATAATCAATTATTTGGCATTCCTTTTCCTGATCAGTATATTTGATGTTCTACCCAGCCATAACTGGAGTTATGAACTTGGAAGAAACCCAGTGACTTATATGGGATTTAGCAGGAAATACATATAAATGTTGTAGTATTTTATCTCTTAAACTGGCTTAGTTGATTCTCATTTTTCATTGGAAAATCTGGGGATAAGGGTAGAGATAGTCCCTTTTGTTCAAGATGGTACATATTTCTGTTCTCTGGATTTAGCTTTCAGGTCTTCATGTTGTAACATCTTTTGAGAGATCTATGTATACCTGCTACATGGATTTCTTTCTTCCTTTGTCGTCAAAAGAATTCTGCAAGTTCTTGCAGAATTACATCCCCAACCCTCCTAGGGACTTCTTTGCTATGTCCCAGTTTTCAGGATATTCTCTTCCAATGAAAGAAAATGAAACACTGAATACTGCGAGAGTCCCTTTTCTACTGTGGATTGAAGATATCTTTCCCTCCCTGGTCTTTCTTATTCTGTCTGTGTTATCTCTTGAATTTTCTTTGGAGATCCTATTCACTCCCTTGAGTGGAAGGGTGGGGGAGCTTTATTGCTATAGGGATCATTAAAATCTTTTAGTCCTGCTTCTTGGAGCAAGTTGAAGGAACCACCCAGTTTCCAAGATATTCTGTCCCTGTAGAAAAGAAACTTTCATGGTAAGTCCAATGTTCTCTTCCCTACCCTGCAGTAAACTTTTTCACAGCTGGTTGGTGTCATGACCTAGAATCCAATTTCTCATATTTGATTATTAGGTCATTTTGACAAGGCACAGAGTCAAGAGTGAGGAAAGAGGGGAAGTAGAAAGCATTGCAATGCAGAGATGATGAAAGATGGCTGCCACTATCTTTGCTGGAAGCACGTTTTACCTCTCTTGAATTCTAGGGCAGGGCATGATGTGTGTCTGCAGGAGGGTCAGGAGGTATAGGGGCTGTCTATTGTCTTTCCCTATTGCTTTTTTTCATAATCCAAAAGAAATTGGTTTAAAACTGGCTTAGACTGGTTGAGTAGCTGCACTGCTTCATCCAACATATAGTCTTCTCCTGATTATGCATCTTTTCTCTCCAGCATTGTGTGGTGGGGAGCTCTCTGAGTCAACAGGTGTTGTACTTTCTCCTGACTGGCCCCAGTCTTATGGAAAAGGTCAAGACTGCGTGTGGGGCATCCGGGTGCAGGAGGAGAAGAGGGTGCTGCTAGACATTGAGATGTAGGTACTTCTGCTACTGCCACCATCAACACCACCCCATTTTGTTGAGGAAGGCCTCCTAACTCAACCAGAGCACTGTGTCTTCATGGTCCCTGAAACTATCATCCATCATTACATTGATTGTTGAAATCATTCATATCATCCACTCAGTTACAGAGAGATCTGGATGCACGTTGGAGGTAATCTGCTGTGACAAATAGGATTCCTAGCTAGAGGTCATCAACCAGATGACACAGCAAGTTCTTTATATTTGTGGAAGGAAATGTCTAGATGGTGAAACGTTTTAAATCATCAGTGCAAGAAAGAGAGGGACACATTTAATCTAGTATTTATGCTGCTAGATCTGATTAATTTCGGTTGCATAGAGCTTTCAAAGATAGTGCTAAAATGATAATAGAGGACATGGCTTGAAGTCAATGGAACATGGAGGGGGGATTATGTCAGTTCAGCTTTTCCCCCTCAATGGTTCTAAAAATCTAGAGACCTGAGAAAGTTTGACCAAGGCAACAAACTGAATTCATATGTCTGCAGCCACATAATAACAGAATCATTCCGGAGAGCTATTAAGAGATATACACCCAATAGTTTGAAAGTTCTTCACAAATCACAACAACATCAGTATAGTGATATTTTTTTAAAAAGAAACCCTGAACAGTTTATACATTTACACATGGCTAGGCACTAAGGGGTGTGGTGGCTCAGCGGGTAAGATGCCAGGTTTGTCGATCAGAAGATCGCAAGTTTGGAGGTTCGAATCCCTAGCCCTGCGTGTGGAGTGAGCTCCCGCACTCGCCCCAGCTCTTGCCAACCTAGCAATTCGAAAGCATGCAAATGCAAGTAGATTAATAGGTACCACTTCGGTGGGTAGGTAACAGCGTTCCACGTGCGTGTCATGCCAGCCACATGACCATGGAAGCGTCTTCGGACAACGCTGGCTCTTCGGCTAACAAACGGAGATGAGCACCGGCCCCTAGAGTCGGACACGACTGCACAAATGTGCGGGGGGAACCTTTACCTTTACAGGCACTAGATATAATTTATTTATTTGTTATACCTCAACAGTCTTCAGAATCTAGGTCAGTGTTTCTCAACCTTGGCAGCCTGAAGATGTGTGGACTTCAACTTTGAAAGTTTGAAAACTTTGAAAGTTGAAGTCCACACATCTTCAAGTTGCCAAGGATGAGAAACCTTGATCTAGGTAGTATACCAGAAAATTGAGGTAAATTAGTACAGGGACATAAGAATAAAAAGAAAACTACACGGCCATTTGTAATCTTTGTTTTGGGCCAAAGTCCTGCTGAAAAGGAATGCTCTTAAGTTCCTCCTGAAATCTCAGAAGGGTAGGGGCCGTGCGGGTGGGTACAACGTGTTCCACAATGCAGGGGCAGCTATAGAAAAGGCTCGCCTTTTGATTCCCACCCTTTTAATGGACATGCAAATGGAGCCTTCGTTAAGCTGGCTCTTGGCAACTGGACAGGCAGAGTCATGTTTAGTGAGCAGTCTCTGATGGAAACCATCATCATGGCCTATAGGGCTTTATAGATAATTACCCCCACTTCGAATTGGGCCTGAAAGTGCAGCAACCATAGAATGAGTGTGTAACTCTGCTGTGATGGGTTTCCCACACTAGGAGTCTGGTTGCTGCATTCGGTACCCGTTGCAGCTTCTGAGTTGTCTTCAAAAGCAGCCCTCCGTTATAGTAATCCAGTCATGAGGCAGGAGGTTTTTTTGGCCAAGGTTTCCTTGTCCAAGTAGGGGCATCACTGGTACACCAGCTGAAGATGTTCAAGCAGAGCTATGGATCCAGGAGGATCCCCAAGGACCCCTTCTTCAGGAGGGAGCGCAGTCCTATCTAGAGCAACCATCGCAGAGCATTATTTATTTATTTATATTTATTTATTAAAATACAAATATAAAATTACAAATTAGTAACATAACATAATAAATACGAAATACAATCTGGCAAGTATCTCAATAATAGGGAGGACATTATGATATTAACCACCCCCAGGAGGAGCTGTTACTTTTCCCCTCCCACGCTAGGCGGCAGAGCCAGGTTTTCAGATCTTTCCTAAAGGTCGGGAGGGAGGAAACCTGCCTCAACTCTGGGGGCAAGATATTCCAAAGGGCGGGCGCTACTACAGAGAAGGCCCGCCTCCTGGACCCCACTAGATGAAATTCCCTTATTGATGGGGTCCGTAGTAAGCCCTCTCTGAATGATCGGATGGGGCGGGTCGATGATATGGGGATAAGACGGTCTCTCAGATATCCTGGTCCCATGCCATGTAGGGCTTTAAAGGTAATAACCAACACCTTGAATTGGACCCAGAAGCAAACCAGCACCCAATGCAGCTCGCGGAGCAAAGGTGTTATATGTGCTGATCTTGGTGCACCTAAAATTGCCCGCACGGCTGCATTCTGCACCAGCTGTAGCTTCCGGATATTCTTCAAGGGTAGCCCCATGTAGAGCGTGTTGCAATAGTCTATGTGGGAGATGACAAGGAGTGACCGTTCGGAGGGCGTCGCGATCCAGGAATGGGCGTAACTGGCGCACAAGCCGAAGCTGTGCAAAGGCCCTCCTAGCCACGACTGCCACCTGCTCTTCAAGCAGGAGTCATGAGTCTAGAAGGACCCCCAAGTTCCGCACCGGTTCTGAATGGGGTAGTCAGTGTATTATCAGTGTACCGTTGTCACCTCACCCCAAACTGACTGACGACTTCTCCCAGTGTTTTTATATAGATGTAGAATAACATGGGAGAGATGAGAAAGTCCTATGTACTCTGCATTGGAGCAACTACAGGTATAATGGCTCTTCCCACATAACTACTGACTAGAAATATCTAGTCAGGTTGGAGGGGAACCAGAGCAAAACAGCACCCTAACCCCCAACCCTTCCAGGTGGTTGAGAAGGAGACCATGGCTGATGGTACTTAATATCATCGAGAAGTCTAATGGGACTAGGAGGGGGACTCCGCCATCCAGGTGAAGATCATCCACCAGCGTGACCAATGCTGTTTCCGTCCAACAATTGGGCCTGGATCCTGACTGGAAAGGATCCAGATGATCCACTTCCTCTCAGATGCTCTGGGTATGATTCCCCACCACGTTCCCAACAAAGTGGTGAAAATACGAAAATGTGCTTGCAAAGATGTGGATGATGAAAATGCTCTTACAAGTTGCACTGAACCTGATTTTATTAAGGCTATCTATGCTTTGAAAATGATTCATACAGAATGGTTCTTCTGTATGAGCCTGAAAAGAAAGATGCGGCTGCTTTAAGGAATCCACTTACTAAAGTTAGTGCGGCTTTTCAAGCAGGGAATCTTGAAGCCTGAAAAGGTGGTTGCATATTCAAGGGAGGTTGAAATAGTCCATGATGGTGTGTGTGTGTGTGTGTGTGTGTGTGTGTGTGTAAGAATGGAGGGTGTGACCAGGCAATTGAAATCACTCCTTTTTATAGTGTATCACATACATGTAAAAGAGGGGGGCTTCAACCAGTGACTTTAGCCAGTCACACCTGCCCTTTTGACGTTATTTACATCTGTCCCCCCTCCGGGGATCCCTCTAGATCCAAAGCACTAATTCAGAGTCACCTTGGAAGTGGACCCAGCTTAAGTTCTATATTAAAACTTTCTTTCCCTAAGGGATCCAATTTTATGTACTGGCTGAAGAAAAACCATGCTTGTCTTCCCATCCGTTTGTGTGTGTCTGCACTCCCTCGCCCTTCAGTTTGGATGCAAGAGATCTCTGCACAGGCTGTTGACTCCTCTGCTTTCCTTTTCCTCTTTCAACAATCCTTTCTCTTGGTCTTTTCCTTCTCCCCAACCCTCCTGCTAGCCTCAACATCCGCAAGTCTGATGTGCTGACGGTTTTCGATGGAGGGGACCTAACCGCCCGGATCCTCGGCCAGTACCTGGGTCCCCATCCTCGCTTCAGCATCTATTCTTCAGGCCCAGCGGTCACACTGCAGTTCCAGTCAGATCCTGGAGACCCCCTTTTCGGTCTCAGCCAGGGGTTCCTGGTGCGGTATAAGGGTATGAGAAAGGGCTCTGGTGTGCTTGGTGGTAAACTGGGAGAGAGAGAAAGAACTTGGTGTAAATTGATGCCTGCTGGCTCATCCTGTGAAGATGGATTAAGAGGCGAAACCCCCGAAGCAGAAGGCTTCTAGAAGCTGCTTAGGCTGAGAGTGGACGAGTGTTGCATGACGTATTTGTTTCAGATCAGAAACAAAGGAAGGAAAAGGAGAGAGCTGGAGTGCAGGTTAATAAAATCAAGGTGATATTTATGACTAGTTGTAATTTTAGCAGCAGTGGATTGAAGAAGAAAAGGGACAGTAGTTTTGCTTAAATGCCATTCTGGAGGACAATGTGAAGTTTAAATACACAGTATGTTGGAAGCGTCTTCGGACAACGCTGGCTCTTCGGCTAACAAACGGAGATGAGCACCGGCCCGTAGAGTCGGACACGACTGCACAAATGTGCGGGGGGAACCTTTACCTTTTTAATGTTCTTTTTCACCAGTGTTATAGCAGTATTCTTCCAATCATGCAGCTGGAAAGGACCAACTGCCCTGCTCAGAAATCCAAATTAAAGGATCCCCAACTAATGTCCATCTCTGCTTAAAGACTTAATTTGAAGGGGTCTCCACAACTTTCCCCATCCTTGATTCCCCTGTCAACTTGCTGAACACACAGGAACAAGAAATTGCAAGGGTTCCATCTGGTGTCTTACCCTTGTTGCCTATCTTAAATCAACCAAGTGTCACTTGTTGCCTATCTTAAATCAACCAAGTGTCACTTTTTTTCTTCTGTAGAACACTGGATTCCCAAATTTGAGCCTTCCATTCATTATTCTGGAATCTTTGAAGGAATTAATCAATGGGGGGAAATGGCATTGAGTGCAGAAGTTGGTAACATGGTGTCTGTGGTCAGCGCAGTACCTACAGGTAGTCCTTGACTGATGACCATTCTTTAGTGACCATTCAAAGTTACGATGGCACTGAAAAAAGTGACTTGTGGCTGGTCCTCACACTTACGACCATCACAGTGTCCCTGCAATCACGTGATCAAAATTCAGGCGCTTGGCAACCGGCTTGCATTTATGACGGTTGCAGCATTCTGGGGTCACATGATCACCATGTGCAACCTTCCAACAAGCCAGCTTCCAACAAGCAAAGTCAATGGGGTAAGCTGGATTCACTTAACGACCGCGGTGATTTGTTTAACAACCGTGGCAAAAACTATCGTAAAATTGGGTGTGACTCACTTAACAACCGCCTCGCTTAACAACAAAAGTTCCAGTCCCAATTGTGGTCATAAGTCGAGGACTGCCTGTATAGAGATTTCTTCTATGCCACAAAGTATCTGCTCCAACCATGATTGGATAGGAAAGCTCAAAATATGGAATTAGACAGAACAGAGTGGTAATCGTAAATGAAAGAGAGAACCCCAACTTTCAGGGATAAGTGGATTATTTATTTATTTATTTATTATCCTTCCTTTATTATTTTTATAAATAACTCAAGGTGGCGAACATACCTAATACTCCTTCCTCCTCCTATTTTCCCCACAACAACAACCCTGTGAGGTGAGTTGGGCTGAGAGAGAGTGACTGGCCCAAGGTCACTCAGCCGGCTTTCACGCCTAAGGCAGGACTAGAACTCTCAGTCTCCTGGTTTCTAACCCGTTGCCTTAACCACTAGGCCAAACTGGAGTTCAGACCCTAATAGGTTCCTGTGGGTTTTTTTGTGCAAGGAAGGCAAAATTCTGGTTGAATGCTAGAGAAGATATCTTAATAGTAATTGCAAAGCATGTTGACAGAGGAATCAAGGATGGGGGAAGTTGTGGAGTCCCCTTCAATTTAAGTCTTTAAGCAGAGATGGACATTAGTTGGGCATCCTTTAATTTGGATTTCTGAGCAGGGCAGCTGGTCCTTTCCAGCTGCATGGTTCTATGAGCTGCTTGTAGAGACAAACTCCTGACATATAGTAGAAAAGTGGAAAAACAGAAGTGAAATTTGGTGAGGAGGGACAGGACAGTGCCTGAGGGAAGGCAGTCCTTACTCCTCCTCCTCTCTTCTCGTTACAGAAGTCCCACAAAATGACACTTGTCCTGAGCTGCCTGAGGTGGAGTTTGGCTGGCGCACAGCTTCTCATGCCGCTGTCATCCGTGGCACAGTCATAACTTACCAATGCGAGCCAGGCTATGACATTGTGGGCTCCGACATCCTCACCTGCCAGTGGGATCTGTCATGGAGCAACAGCCCGCCTACTTGCCAGAAGAGTAAGTCTTTCTGATGCTAAAATAGGTGGTGTGGATACTCCAGGCAAGCACTAGGATTTGTCTAAGTGTAAAGAAGGAGGTGTGAGAGACAATGGGAGGCAGGTGGGGAAGGAGGAGGAGTCTAGTGCGTGTGAGAAGAGACACCCGGCCCAGATGTGGGACTGTGGGAAGAGAACGTTCAGAGTGACTGTATCTTGCTGTAACTTACTGACTGGGAAGTTACTTTTACATTTTTGAAGATTATGTTTTAACCCTAACTAGCATTAAAGATGCCTTTCCTACATCTGTGTGGTTCTCGCTTTTTGTGTTTGCCAGCTATGTGGAGCATATGGGGGGGGGGGGGGTAGACAAAATTCTGTTGAAGGAAGAACATTTTGGACATAAAAACTAGGATAATGCGTCCTGGGTTGGGCACATCAGTGTGGACCATTGACAGCTTTGGTGCACTGTTTTAAACGTACTAATAGGACAGCTTTTGGTCTATACAGGTAGTCCTCAACTTACAACCATTTGTTTAGTGACCATTCAAAGTTACAATGGAGCTGAAAAAAGTGATTTATGACGGGTCCTCACACTTACGACCATTGCAGCATCCTGGGGTCACATGATCGCCATTTGCGACTTTCCCATCCAGCTTCCGACAAGCAAAGTCAATGGGGGAAGCTGGATTTGCTTAATGATTGCAGCAAAAAAGGTTGTAAAATTGGGCATGACTCACTTAACGGCTGCCTCACTTAGCGACAGAAATTCCAGTCCCGGTTGTGGTCGTAAGTTGAGGGCTACCTGTAATTCACAGTTCTAGATTTTTTGTGTCACTTTAGAAGGAAAGTTGAAACATTCTGGGGGTAGAATCACACTCTAGACTACCCACATAGTCAGATACGATTCCTGAATTGGGAACCAGAGGGAAATACACAGAGGACTTCTTCTCAAACTTTACTTCATCTTCCCTCTCCCCAAGTTATAAATTGTGCTGATCCTGGAGAGATCAGCAACGGCAAACGGAGCGTCTCAGACCGACATTTCTCCATCGGCTCACACGTCCAGTACTTCTGTCATGAAGGCTACGTAGTGGAAGGGAGCAGCACGCTGACCTGCTACAACCGGGATACAGGCACCCCTAAATGGAGTGACCGAGTACCCAAGTGTGTCTGTAAGTAAAAGAGGGTGAAGGAAAAGGCAAGGGGAAGGGGAAGGGAGGGGGCTAGAACTGTGGGGGTCTTTAAAGCAGCAAAGAACAGGAGTGCATTTTTGACAAGAGCTCAGCTGGTCTGATTGGCTGTTGGATTTGCCACTTTTCTTCGTGTGAACCTCTCTAATTAATATAGAGCACGGCTCACTCACTTGAGTCTAGTATAGTTGATGTGTTGAAATAGGAAGTGAAACTATGCCCATTTCTGTAAGTACATCAGAAGCAGGAAATATGTCACTGATGCAGTAGAACAAGCTTGCAAAGACACTGAGCCCCTTAAATGCACTTTTCAGCTCTGTTGCACACCTACTTAAACAAATATCAACACACTAATGTCATTTGTGCCTAATTAACCTTTCTATAATCCTACCAGAATCAGACCAAGTTAAAGTGGTCCTTGAGTTTCTGGATGTTAAGATGGATGTTCTTAAGAGTGGCTGAGCATCCTAAGGCACAAAAAAAGGGATTTTGTTATATTGGCCTTAGTCTTGGATACAAGGTCAGGATAGTTCTTTACCCACTGAGCGATTCAAAAGAAAAATAAGAATCCACATCTATTCTTCTGTTGACTGTCTTAGCATCTTTTCGAAGTGAATGCAGCTCACTATCTTCTGGATATCTTTATTTACACTGTCTTCTCTATCAGTGGAGGGCAACCTGTGGCTTCAGGGCCAAATGTGTTCTTGAAACTCTTTGTTACCCCATTTCCTTTTTTTCAGTGAAATATGAGCCTTGCCTGAACCCTGGAGTTCCAGAGAATGGGTACCAAACTCTTTACAAGCATCACTACCAAGCAGGAGAATCGCTGCGCTTCTTCTGCTACGAGGGCTTTGAGCTTATAGGGGAAGTGACGATCACCTGCATACCCGGGCATCCATCCCAATGGACCAGCCAGCCACCCCTCTGCAAAGGTATGGTGTCCCTTCCCTCATCATATGTGGCTTTCCCTCACCATTCTATGACCCTCTGCTCTGTTTGCCTGTCATTTTTTAAAATAGCCCCTTGGTCTCTTTCTCCCCACCAGTGGCCTATGAGGAGTTATTGGATGACCGGAAACTGGAAGGTGAGATGGGAAGCAGCTTGGGAAGGGATCTGGGGGGATGGCAAACATTATCTCCCTCCCTCCCTCCCTCCTTCCTCTCCTCTCCTCTCCTGGACTCTTACCTCCTGCTAAAACAGCAGGTGGAAGTTGTGGCTAAGGGGGCCTTCACCCGGCTTTGGCTACTCTGCCAGTTGACCCTATCCGGACCAGGATGCCGAGACCTCAATAACTCATGCCTTGATCACCACTTGATAGGACTACTGCAGTGTGCTCTAAGCGGGGCTGCCTTTGGAGACAACCCAGGAGCTGCAGCTGCTACAAAATGCAGCAAGATTTTTGGCAAGATAACCCCACCAATATCGAATTACAGCTATACTAAAGTTGCTGCATTGGTTGCCAGTAGACTTCCAGGCCCAATTCAAAGTGCTGGTCATTACATTTAAAGCTCTAAATCAGTTTTTCTCAACCTTGGCAACTTGAAGATGTGTGGACTTCAACTCCCAGAATTCCTCAGCCAGCAAGGCTGGCTGGGGAATTCTGGGAGTTGAAGTCCACACATCTTCAAGTTGCTAAGATTGAGAAACACTGCTCTAAATGGTGCAGCACTAGGATACTTCAGGCAACGCCTTGCCGGAACTCAACTTGCCCATCTGGTCTGGTCATCCAGAGAGGGCCTACAGACCCCCACCCTCATGAGGACCAAGGAGCATGGGTGAGACATCTGGTTCTCTCTGTAACAGCTCCCACCTTATGGAATACTCTCCCCCAAGAAACACATGTAGCTTCTACCTTGCTGCAATTCTGGAAACAGGTTAAAACTGTTTTATTTTAATGAGCTTTCGGTCCAGTTGACTAACTGTGGGCACCAATCTTGGATTTTATTTCACAGTTATCTTTGCTTTTTGCAACTATTTAGGGGCTTTGATAATGTTCTGATTTACTTATTTATTATTATGCTTTTGGTTTTCTTTTTGTTCAATTGGGATTGGGGTGGGCTATAATTACTGAAAAATTAAATAAAACTTCAGGGTGGAGTGATTGAGATCTCATACATTCCACTTTATTTTTTTCTCTTGTAGTCACCCAAACCACAGATCCTTCCCACCAGATGGAAGGTGGCAACATTGCCCTGGCAATCTTCCTCCCCATTATTCTTGTCATCCTACTGATTGGAGGCATCTATATCTACTACACAAAGTGAGTGATATCAAACTAATTTATGTTTGCTTTGCTCAGTGTGCGTTTAATGTGGTTAGACTCTGTTGGTTGTGTTGGTTCCAGTTACTGTAAGTTGTCTTTTGAAGACAGAGGTTGTTTAATGCAAATAGAGGGGAACTGGGGTTTAGCTCTGCTTGGAAGTTACAAGTTTAACTTGAATAACCCTACACAGTTCTAATTCCCAAGTGCAAGGAGACAATTACAATAATTTGTTTATTCAGTGATGATGGAAATGCATTTTGCACACGAAGGCAGCTTCTTCATTATAATTTCTTCAGGCTTCCCAGGATTAAACTGTAGTATAAAATGTGTTCCAGTCATGAACTCGAGTTACCTTCTTTTATATGAATACCTCAGGGCTTTTAATTAAAACAACTTTGGCACATATAATGCTTTCCCAACATATGTTTAAAAGAGAGGAAAACACCTCAATACTGCAATCATATGATCAGTTCAAAAACAAGATCATTGGTATATCAAGTTACAACAAAAGCTCTCCCTATATTGCTAAACAGAGCTTTGATACTGCAGAAATTAGCAAGTTAGGTTTTACACGTTCTAGAACAGTGTTTCTCAACCTTAGCAACTTCAAGATGTGTGGGCTTCAACTCCCAGAATTCCCCAGCCAGCATCCACACATCTCAAAAGTTGCCAAGGTTGAGAAACACTGTTCTAGAAAGTGTTAACCACTGTCCATACCTCCCATTAAAAGCATAGCTAGATTAATTTACTGAAAGTTTATCAGTTCTTTGTTTCTTTTGAATGACCCTGGTCTCGTGTGTAAAATGAAGTCAATATATGATTGAAGTGCTGGATGGGCACAGAACATAGGAAGCTGCTTGACAGCAAATCAGACAGCTGGTTGATCTAATTCCGTAGAGTCTACACTGATTGACTCCTACTCTCCCTCTTCAGAAAAGATCTTTGCATCTGAAGATGCTGGTGACTAAATCTGAACCATCCAAATGCAAAGCATGTAATCCCCCACACTGGATTACTTCTGTAACATACATAGGAGTTATGCCATTAACATGCCATTAATAAGAGGAAGTGGGTCTGATTTTCCAAATCTGTAGGTCGATTATTTTGATGCTCTCTCTCCTTTTACCACCCTGCAGATTCCAAGGAAAAACTCTCTTCGGCTTCTCCTTTTCCAGCTCCCACAGCTACAGCCCCATCACTGTGGAATCTGATTTCAACAACCCTCTCTACGAGGCTGGGGTGAGCTGCAAACCCTCAGCCAATCCATTGTTCCCCCCCCTTTTTTTTTAAGGCTCCGGTTGAAGAGGGTTGACTTACTCCAGTTTGGGTTTCCCCCTCTCTCACTGCTGTTTTCAGCATGTTGCAATCCTACTGCAGTTTTATTCCCTAGAGCTCCCAGATTTGGCCTGCAAAATTATGGACAGCCGTTAGATCTCTGTGAAGAGATAACCCCCCCCATACTGCCATCAAGTGGTCACCTGGCATTTTGCAGCCTGGATCTGGTTTTGTTCCAGATGGAGTTCATTACAGCTTTTCTGCTGTTTCTTCCAGCACGGGTTTCTCTTGGCCATGTTTCTACTGGTTTGGGGGAGGGTGCACAATTTTGCCTGTTTCAACACCTTTCTGAGTGCTCCATGTGCTGCCAGCTGTAGCCACTAAAGGCCAGCTGTCCATTTAGGCCAGTGTTTCTCAACCTTGGCAACTTTAAAACGTGTGGACTGATGCTGGCTGGGGAATTCTGGTAGTTGAAGTCCACACGTTTTAAAGTTGCCAAGGTTGAGAAACACTGATTTAGACATATATTTCTTTTAATGTGCAGGTTGTCAAAATGCATATAGTACTAGCTGGGCCTTTTTCCCAATTCAAGTAGCAGCTACAAAGGAAAGAGCTGTGGCAGGAATTGGGTGGGGAGGGTTACATCTTTCCTCCATACCTGCTCTGCGCCTGATAAGTATCTCCCCCCCTCCATTATGTATGCTATGTTGGTGTGACATGCTTACCCATGGTTAATTTAACCATGCTTTATTGAATTAACCCATTTGTCTTAATTTGCACAACACGTTTGATCATTAACTAATTATATCACTGGGTTCACATGATATACTAGGCTAAAATGTGATTGGTTAGTTTGTGGTTCAGCCTATTATGTAAGCCCAGCCTTGATAATACCGTTTTTTAAGCGGCATGCCTCTGACTATCACATTTACTTAATGTGTTTTGCAAGCAGATTAGCAGTACCTTTTGCTGGCTGCATCCCATCCTAACCCATGGTCCCCCGAGTTCTATTCAACACCAAGGATGGTACCTTTTCCTGAAACAAGTAGCCTATCCTACCTAATCTCCTTATTGTCTTCCCAAGGGGAGGAATCATCTTGCCCCCCTCAGACCCTCCCTTCCTAGGAGTTTTCCCTCGTCCTCTTCTTCCCACCCTTTCCTCCCACTCCATATCCCTACTCTTTGGTCTCCCCAGTGATTTACAGTAGGTTGACCAGCTTGTGATGCAAGTATATGCAAATTTATTTCCAAAGCTCAATACCCTTTGGAACAAGAACAATGATAACTAATTCAATAGCCAGACACACTATTTGGTTATATAGTTGAGATGGGGACCCAGAATCTCAGGCTACGTTAGCGTACATTACCTTGAGAGGAGCTAATTGGGAAAGAAAGAGGAAGGCAGGTATATATCTCCTTTCCCTTCATTTTAATTAAAGCTTGCCACAAATACATTCTCCCAGTGGATTTCGACCCTGATGGGCCTGCAGCTACAAACTGGGGATAAAGGAGCTAATCACTCCTCTGCCTCCCTTTTCCCATCTGGCCATAGGTTTGTGAACATTCGGAGAAAATGTCCTCCACGCGATTCCAGGGAGGAACAAAGTCTCATTAGAACAAACAAGCTGAAGTTTTCTGGTTCGTGGCTACGCCAGACAAACGGGACAGGGATGAATTTTCTCAGGATTTTAGAGTTTGTCCATTGTCCATGGGAGAGGTTTCGGTACATTCTTTGCTCCAGAAACAGGATGAAACACTTGTTTCTCCAGGCGGCTTAGTATCTCATTGATGTGGCAAGATCTCAGATCATCAGGTACAGTGGATATAAAAAGTCTACACACCCGTTAAAATGCCAGGTTTTCGAGATGTAAAAAAATCAGAACAAGATAAATCACTTCAGAATTTTTTCCACCTTTAATGTAACATATAAGCTGTACAAAATATTTCAGTTTGTTTTTCAATTGTATTGTACAGCTTATATGTTACATTAAAGGTGGAAAAAATTCTGAAGTGATTTATCTTTGTCTGATTTTTTTACATCTCAAAAACCTGGCATTTTAACAGAGGTGTGTAGACTTTTTATATCCACTGTATATAATCAAATTTCTTTTTAATAGTCAGGATTAAATTAATACCCTAACCATCTCACATTGTAGGTTGTGAAAAGAGCATTGTACTCTTTTCTCAGCACATTCAGTTCACAGGATATTTAACAGCAATGTTCCTCAACAACATGGACAACATTTCTGGAACTGCTGCCTGGTGTTTTCTCTTTCTTTCTTTCTTTCTTTCTTTCTTTCTCTCTCTCTCTCTCTCTCTCTCTCTCTCTCTCTCTCTCTCTCTCTCTCTTTCTCACTCACTCACTCACTCACTCACTCACTCACTTTCTAACTCTTTTTGGAAGCAATATGAGGCTGAGAAGTTCCCTTCAGTATTAGCACTTTTTAAAAAAAGGATATTGACCAGTGTTTCTCAACCTTGGCAACTTTAAGATGTGTGGACTTCAACTCCCAGAATTCCGCAGCCAGCCATGCTGGCTGAGGATTCTGAGAGTTGAAGTCCACACATCTTAAAGTTGCCAAGGTTGAGAAACTGATTTTGACAATCACGTGTGGTAAGGTAAAGGTAAAGGTTCCCCCCGCACATTTGTGCAGTCGTGTCCAACTCTAGGGGCCGGTGCTCATTTCCGTTTGTTAGCCGAAGAGCCAGCGTTGTCCGAAGACGCTTCCATGGTCATGTGGCCGCATGACATGCGCGGAACGCTGTTACCTACCCACCGAAGTGGTACCTATTAATCTACTTGAATTTGCATGCTTTCGAATTGCTAGGTTGGCAAGAGCTGGAGCTAGTGCGGGAGCTCAATCTGTCACGCGGGGCTAGGGATTCGAACCTCTGAACTTGCGATCTTCCGATCGACAAGCCTGGCGTCTTACCCGAGCCACCACGCTCCCTATCATGTGTGGTACCTGTGGTGAAAATCTTCCCCGAGTGCTTTTTCTTCTTTATTCTGTCTGGCACTGTTTGTTGCTTTTTGCTAATACTATTACCATTTTTGCAGCATAAACAATTGTTGACACAAGTACTTAGATCTACGTAGATCAGAGCTTTCCAAACTGTGTGTCGCGACACAAAAGTGTGTCGCCACACACAGCGTGGTGTGTCGCCACACCACACGGAAGCGGCGGCGCGCGCGTGCACGGCGGCCGCCATGCACGCGTGCGCCATCGCGCGCCCCCTGCGCCACCACACGCCCCCCGTGCCGCCGCCGTGCGCGCCGCCGCACGCCCCCCGCGCCGCCGTGCGCGCCGCCGCACGCCCCCCTGCGCCGCCGCCGTGCGCGCGCGTGTCGCCGCCGCTGCCGCCGCCGCCGGGTGTGTCGCCAGCGGCGGCACTTTGGAAAGCCCTGACGTAGATGGTGATGGGGGTTGAAGGACTCCCTAGTTATCTCCATTCAATCTGGGAGAATGGATGGCTTCTTTTCCAGGTAAGACAATGAGTTTAGGTCCCTGCCTACTTACTCCTGGAGAAGGTACCATCCCCAAAGGTTAAAGGCCCCCTATAGAGTTGAGAAAAAAGGAACTCATGCAAAGAGGAATTCTGTTTTTATTAACTTAACCATGGTTTACTCAATTTACTCTCTTCGGTGGGTTTGCACAACATATGGAACCATAAACCAACCAACTGTGTCACATTGCATGAAGCCGATCTTCTGGTCTTTTGGTAGTTCAGAGACAACTAGGTGAAGAAAAAGTGCTGGTGAGATTCTATCCCTGGAATAAGGTTTTTTTTCCCTCCCTTTCTGCTAACAGGACACCAGAGAATACGAAGTTTCCATTTAGAAGATGTTAGAGGATCTGCCATTCTTCTCCCAAACCCAATTGGGTCTGAGAAGCAGCGACTGAGAATGATTCCTGATTTGGAGGGAATAGTGGAAGGTGGTTTTTGGGAGGGGGCTAAGGGGAAATGGAGGGGAGAGAAGGAGTTTATCCTTTCTACCCCACAAATTCAGCTTTATCTCTTCTTCTCCATGTTGCTGCCTCACTGTCCACTCTCAGCTTTGGACCACTCCCTTATCCCTTGTAAATACCCTCTTCAATGTGCCAAATGTGTTTCTCACACACACACACTCTCTCTCTCTCTCTCACAGAGTTTTTCTGCTTTATCTGTTAATTTTATTTATTTCTCTATTTATTTATTAAGCTCACTTTCCTCTTCCTTTAGTTTACTTATCATTCCCTTAGTGGTTGAAAAAGGAGGAGAGGGTTACCGCCCCTCATCCCCTCTTCCATACTTTATCTCCCACTCCGTTTTTTGAGGAAGTGGGTATCAGTTCTAAATGGTGCTGCCATTAAAATTAAAAATAAAGTATCTCTGTAAACAAGGCTGTATAGTAACATCACTAAAACCCAATATATGTGGCGTATCACGAGGAGATATATTTAATCCTAAAATCAGTGGCAAACAGATACGGATAACAGAAGAAGCCAAGTGCTGAGAGGCATTAGAAAAGGTTAGATGTCTATCCCTGATTCTTAAAAGCCAGATATTGACCCCTAATTCTTAACATGGAAGCAAGTCCCATTTTGTTCAGGAGAACTTACCTTCCTGAAATTGGGAATACAATAGATATGGCGTGCAAATATAAGCAGGATCACAGAACCACTGACTTTAGCTGATCATATATACAATCTGAGTTTTGCAAGGTCTATGTGCTGCAACTGAACGGCCCTATCAAAAAGAAACCAGGCTGCAATTTTAGGGGATTTGCGTGGATGTAACAGACACGCTCTCTCCTCTATATGACAGAACACTGATGCTTCCAGGAATAGATTGCCAGGTGTCATAGCTTGGGGCTGTTGAAAGAACCTACAAAGACAAAACACTGTAATAGGTTTACTAGATTTAGCTGTATTTTCTTTTCCTTTCTCGTACCATTAATTTCTTTGGCTTACTACTTCTTACTCCTGTTCTATGCTTTGCATAATGTTGCTTACCCCAAAACAGAACAGTGTGACGGGTATGTATGTATTTATGTATGTCCGTTCAACCCCGGGAGTGGGGTTGTCTCCCAGATAAGCACACACAGGGGTGCTGCCTATGAAGGGCTTTCTACTGATATTTTAGTTGCTCTTCCTCTACTCTTCTAATACTTCTCCCACCTCTCTGAAATAAAAAAATAAATAAAGCCAACATAATGCAGGTCTTGTAAAGAGGCTTGGTAGAACTTCAATAAGCAAGCTTGGTCTTTTTGTTAGACTGGAAGACGCAGACAACCCACGGTCAATAAATTCATTATTTATTTGTTGGTTAGGCAGTTTATCCCTGCCTTTCCTCCGGGAGTAGCTTTCATAGCACTTCCTCCTCCAGTTTTTCCCTAGAACAACTCTGTGAGGTTGGTTGGGTTGGGAGAAAGGGACTGTCCCAAAGTCACCCAGTGAACTTCCATGGCTGCAGGTGGGCTTGAATCTGATCTCTATGATCCTCGTCCAATCCTTTTACCATTAGACCACATTGGCCCTTTATTTGCCGTATTTTTTTAGCAGTACAGAATGGCTGTGAGGAATCACTTGAGTTTTATATCTGAGACACAAACATATTAAGGGTTTGTCTCTCTCTCTACACAAAACTAGAAGACATCCTAGGATGTTCAGCTGTTGAGACTGCTAAAAATTAATTTTAATAGTCCTCAAACATTTGGGGAATAATTTGTAAACCCTTTTGATCTGAGTTCCTCTGGAGCTATTTCCAATGAAATTCATATGGCTGTTTAGTTATGGAGCATGGCCCTTTAATAGTAAAACACTGGTCCATAATCATTAGGATCCATATAACTTTTAAAAGATAAAAGTGCAGGCCAATAATTTTATGTTGCTTTCAAAGATAACAAATCACTGAATGTTACTAATTTTACATATGCTTATAAGAACAATATTTATTACTTTTTAATTTTACTTTGCAGCCCTTTTAAAGAAAACAAGTGTATATTTTTCCCATTTGTCTAATATACTGACACAAATGGTAAAATAACTGGAGGCTTTGCCTTTTATCTCCTTTGAAAGATAAAAAAGAGTAATATAATTATGTCTGGAAAAGATAAATTTTCTTTTAAAGGGGATTTCACTATATCCTAACAAGAAAACGACTTGCCCACTTAGTATCAGAGAATTGCTTTAAGGATTAAAAATATTATGTCAGGATGTAAACAAAAAGAAGGGTTTATTGACAGCCTCTCTTGAATTAACACAACAGAAAGCCACTTGTTGCCTTGTTTCTTCTTCAGGACACTGAACAGAAGTTTTATGTGGCTCTTTCTTTTAAGTATTACAACAAGAAAGATCCTTAGTGCCAAAATGTATGAAAATAAACTTTTAGAGTTGTTAAAAAAACCCTCATCTCTTCAAGACACCCTATTTTAGGACACGAGAGCATCTGAACAGAATTACAGTACTATCTCCCACCCCATAGGGTCTATAGGAGACGAGAATATTGTAACTAAACCCACTCACCTACTTCCAATATGGAGCTGGGTATAAAAATAGTACCCCCCAACCCTTCTCCTGTCCCAAATGATGAAACTGATTTGTTATATCAACCCTTCCCTGGTGGCCAGCCTTGCATTTTGGAAGAAGGTGAAAAGCATTATTTACTCCCATTTTTGTAGGTAACTAGCCTTCCTCTTTATAGTTCTTTTGTCATGCTAGGAGAACAGTAGTGTCGCATCCCTCCAAATGACAATGCAATTTCTGGGGAATGCTCTCCTTTGCATCCTTACCATTATTCACAATTCTATTTTTTGGCCTTCAGTTACTTTCCCTGCTCCCTCTCATCTGCTTTTATTTTGGAGCAATAAATAAAGTGCACCATTTGTAAAAGCTGTGGTGTCTGTACTTCTGTTACAGTGCAACAGGAGATGGGTGTACTCTGTGTGTGGAAATGGGTAAGTTTGGTCATCCAGCCTAGCAAATAAATGTTTAGAGCAGGGGTTCTCAACCAGGGTTCCGTGGCACCCTAGGGTTCCCCGAGAGGTCACTAGGGGTTCCCTGGGAGATCACGATTTATTAAAAAAATTATTTCAAATTTGGGCAACTTCACATTAAAGAGGTAAGTTTCATGCTTTATTTTTAGTTTAAGAACACTCTTAAGGCATTCATACAGGCCTACACATGAAACGAATATAATAATTTTGTAACTTCTGGCCTACATTTGAGCCTGAAAGTGCAGGGGTTCCCCAAGGCCTGGAAAATATTTCAAGGGTTCCTCCAGAGTCAAAAAGTTGAGAAAGGCTGGTTTAGAGGTACACATGAAACGGTACTTTCACACCTGTTTTGGGTGTGCGTGCTTTGTGTTTTTAAAAGGAATTGAGGGGAGAGGCCAGTGGCCACTTGGGCAAATGGGCATTGCAAAAGGTTCAAAGGCCAAATATTAACACAGAAACCCAATGGTGTCTCAGTACTTTTTGTAGATTTAACGTTCTGGTTCTTCTTTCAGTCAACTAGAAATTGTACCAAGCAGCCGATAGGCAAAAATAAATAAAACAATTTAAAAAGCGGTCTGTGCCTTTAACAGAATTCTAGGTGCACTGATCTAGCAGCCATTTATGACAATGAACCTGATCAGCTGCTGATGGTTGTGGATAAAAATGAGGAGAAAAGGACAGGTGCTCTGTTTGAAATGTTAGCAACACATACCCGACATGGGGGGTTCTACAACCCACAGTGCCACTTGTCTATTTCTGGCTCCGACACCCTATCTTCTGGGCCTTCATTTCCACATAATTTTAATTGTGCATGATCTGTGGAGTCCTTGGTGCTCTCTGAGCTTGGTTGTTTGTTTGCAGACGTTTCATTACCCAACTAGGTAACATCATCAGTGCTAGTGAGCGTATAAACAGAGAGCAAACCGCACACTCACTAGCACTGATGATGTTACCCAGTTGGGTAGTGAAACGTCTGCAAACAAACAACCAAGCTCAGAGAGCACCTAGAGTTCCACACTTCAACCCTGAGCTACAGATAGTCTCTTCTATATGCATGATCTGTTAGCTTAACAGACCACCATAGCCCACGTTCTAGAAAATCATTGGTAAGCCTAGTGCCAAACTGTTGCAGCATCCTTAGTTGACAATGTGTTTTTAACTCCCTTCACCACAAGCACTTTAATTTAGATTTAAAAAGCAAATGCCTTAGCAGGGAAGTTGTCATCCATTAGGGTAAAATAAAGCCACCTTCGTTGAGGTCAAATCTTGGTGACGTCATGGACATGTTCTCTTGACAACAATACAGAAGTGGTTGCTACTGCCTTTTTGCGGAATGGTTCTCTTTTTGCAATTTCCCACTTTAGCCTTCAGCTGTTGTGTTCCCTGGGGGTCTTCCAGCCAAACTGTAACCAAACCTGAGGGCTGGTTTCCCAGCCTGGAGAAGGGTTAGGGTTATCTATTGAAACCACAAGCTCATATCAAATAGAGCTTTGTTCTGTTAAATATCTGCTTATATAATAATAATACTGTAGTTTTGCTGGATTGGGCAAGGCCCATCTTAATCCAGCATTTTCTTTCTCTGGTGGCCAATCCGATGCCTCTACGGCAGTGTTTCTCAACCTTGGCAATTTTAAGATGTGTGGACTTCAACTCCCAGAATTCCCCAGCCAGCCACTTCAACTGGGAGTTGAAGTCCACACATCTTAAAGTTGCCAAGGTTGAGAAACACTGCTCTAGGGTGCTCACAAGGAAGAAATGGAGATATAACATCTTGTTGCCCTGGACCTGATCTTTGGAGACATGCTGCCCTTCAAGCCAGGAAGTAACATTAGGTCTTCAAGAAGACAAAACAACGCTTGAGAAATGGGTCCTCCATGAATTTATCCCATCCCCTTTAAAGCCATCCAAGTTAGCACATCTTCCCCACCCGCAACTTGTCATGACCTTCACACCTTTTGCACTGTGTGAAGAAGTACAGGTACTTTCATTTGTTTTTTATAAAGATCTTATTTATTTGTTTTATTTATTTATTGGATTTATATTACCACCCATCTTCTCCATAAGGAGAACTCTGGGTGGTTCACAACCAAACCAACATTAAAATACAAAACCGGTCCTAATACAAATAACACAAAATATAAAATATCATTAAAATTCTTAGACAATATAAATGGAATAATATGGAATAAAATCAAGATGGCTACAGTTCTTCTCAAATCCTGAGCGTAAGGGCCGCTCTCCATCCGTGCTAGGGTGCTAGCCATCCCCAAGAGTGACTATTTCCCCTCCCGTCCCAGGCTTGGTGGCAAAACCAGGTTTTCAGGGTTTTTTCTGAATTCCAGGAGTGCAGGGGGCCTGTCTCACCTCTGGGGGAAGGATGTTCCAGATCTTCCCATCTTCTTTACCACCCAGCAGCTTCCATGTCCCACCTGACACAAACACATACAGATGAAAAATAATTAAAATGGGAAGCTGGTATTCTGCAAAGTCTGTTCTGCAGCACGAGCTTTATTTTCGAGAACGCCTCTGAAAAAGAACACTTTTGAAGAACGCTTTCTTAAAAAGTGAAATGATGTGTGACTGCCCTCCAGGGCCACCCCGAAAGGAGAGAAGTGAGGTGGCCTGTAGAGACCATCTTGTATGTACAAAAGATGTTTAAAAGACCTGGCTGGTAGCACTCTATAAATTGGTGGTTTTATAAGTCTAAATATAGAAATAGCTGCTTGGACAGCCATTTTGTGACAGGGAAAGCAGAATTTTTTTCAGTACTTTCCCGTACCATGTTCTCAAAATATGGAACGTGCTCATCTACTGAGAAGGCTGGGACAATCAACTAAAATTAGTTTCTGTACATGGAGTGTGCTTTGTTGTCAGCAGGAAATAGCCCCTGGAAGGTCAGATTCTTGCTGTAATGACAACTAAATCTAGTCACACGCTGGGGATATGAACGCTAAAATAGTGCTGAGTTTTTAAAGAAGCTCAGGGTTCAAGTCTTTTTTTCAGTCTGGAAATTCTGCTCCTGCTCCCAGTCATACGCAAAGGAGCTATACAAATTTAGGTTGTAGTTCTCTCTTAATTGCCTGAGACTAACTTAGTGGGAGAGAGCCAGTTTGGTGTACTGTAGTGGTTAACGCACCAGGCTAGAAACTGGGTGACCTTGGGCCAGTCACTCTCTCTCAGCCCTAAGGAACAGGCAATGGCAAACCACTCCTGAAAAACCTTGCCAAGAAAACTGCAGGGACTTGTCCAGGCAGTCTCTGAGAATCAGACAAGATTGAACAAATTAAAAAAAACACAACCTAGTGGGACTTATAATGATGGGATAGCACTGAAAAAAAACAGCCCAGGCTCAACTTCGTATTATTATTGGATCTGTTGCAGGCTGAACTCCAATACAGACAAAAAACAGAGCAAATGAAGGTTTTGCATATTTCACATTTAGGGAGGTCGTGGCCAAGGGTCAATACAGAGGATAAGTCCCTGTTTATCTTATGAATTAATTGGCTTCATATCCATTTCCTTTCCTGATAATATATGATAAAAAATCCATTCTCTAGCAGAAGACTCACATGCCCACCCCAGGGTTCACTGCAGAGGAGAAAAATGCAATAGTTAAAAGGATACACCCTCATTTTGGTTATTGCATCGCAGCAAACCATGATTTACCATGGTTAAAATAAAACATGGCTTAGCATGATGTATGAACCCAGTCAGTATACTGAGTTTGCATCCTAACAGATGTGCAAAATTACACATCTTAGCAACAAGTCCAGTTTCTCATGCAGAAGTGAGAAAACCCACGCTTTTTGCAGAAATTACCTCATTTATACAACTTTTAAAAGTGTGTGTTTTTCTAGGTCATAAGAAAAATCTCCAGAGCCTTATTATGGGAAGACCTTAATGGTACACATTTTGAGCCTCCTAGATCTTTTCATCAGGCAAGATGTTGTTAAAAGTAAGTTTTAACAAGCTAACCTTTATTTTTGTTTTGCTTTTTTTGCTTTTTGTTTTAAAAGGGAGATTCCTCACTGTTCTTCATCCCTGTGGATGCAACCCTGAAACAGCACACTACAGAACAAGGTTGTTTGACTTTATTCACACATGGCAGTAAACCATTATGTATTTTGTTTGGTTAGGGTTGAGCATCTTGTGTAAAACTATCCAAATGTGGTTTATTGACTAAACCCAAATTCATATTATCCAGATATGTTCTATTCCAGCAATACGCATCATCTCAGCAAGCCAGCTTAGCTTCCCTCTCCCACTTTTTGATTATCCCACCCTTGTGAGTTCTCATTTTAATACCTTTTCCCAAACTGCAGTTTTGTTCTTTAAAATACTGGTACTCCATACCACTTACTGCATTAAACAATTATGGTAATGTCTTTGTCCCTGCAGGGAACCAATTTACTCCATTGTACCCCAGCAACATTTTGAACCCTTTTCATGGCAGCATTTTACATATTATTTGCAAAGAGGCACAATTCATCCCAGCAAATACAGTAGCGCTCTCTAACATTTTAAGGGGAGGGGACCTATGATCTGTATAATACGGTAAAACTTTCTCCATGTAAGAGGTGGAAGGAAAGAGGTGATGTGCTGAGTCATGCTTACCGTAATAAGCAAGATTAAAACCCATCTTAATTACTAATACATGAGTATACATGACTTTGTACTCATGAAAACTCACCAGGCAAATTTTACGATTCTTGAATGGAAAAGAAAAATGCAGTCGGGCCATTCTGACTGCAGTTATACCATACAGTATTTCTATCTAGCGATAGAGTTGAGAAAAGGAATGTCCCTCAGCTGCAGCCACTTTTTGGGTTAAGGCAATTTATACAGAGTAGATACACAGCACGCCCAGGGAAGGTGGAGCTTAGAGACAGGAACCTAGCAGAACGTAAACAAGAAATCCGCACAGGACTAGTTCACAAACGATCTGAGGTCCAGCCTCCCGTTTCCTGTAAAGACCGCTGCATATTTGCCTTCTCCAAGCCCACAAGCAAGGTACAAATGGAACAGTACGCTATCCGGTACACTGCCTCTAAACACGGAGGCTCCACTGAACTGTCATTTTTTTTCTTCCAAGAAAAATGAATTTATGGCATGTGACAAGATAAACTTTAGGGCTAGAACAACTGGATTCCCCTCCTCAGCGTTTGGTGCTTTAAACTCTGTATATACAATTCAGTGTCTTTTTAAACATGGCCGATTCTTACAATATGATCCCTCTAGATCGTAACTTATAAACTCATTTCTAGTGTAGTGGTTAAGGTGTTCTGACCTAACTGTGAGCTTATCAGCTGAATTTGGGCACAGTCCAACCTATCTCACAGTGATGGTGAAGATACAATTAGTCATCATCATTAACATTTTACTTCCCGCTGTAGCCTACAACCCTGTGATTTCCTTGTGATCCAAGTACTAGTTATTATTATTTAGAAATAATATTCACTTTTACCAAGACCCAACTGCCATTTGTTTTTCTTGTCCTCCACTCTAGACCTGTTAGAGTGCCACTCCCATTGCACGCTGGCTGGGAATTATGGGAGCTGAAATCCAACCCAGCTGGAAGGCATTGGGTTGGGAAGGGTGTCTTGGATAGTGTTGTGTCGGTTAACCATCCTCCAGGGCAGCGTTTTTCAACCTTGGCAACTTAAAGATGTGTGGACTTCAACTCCCAGAATTCCCCAGACAGCCTGCAATGGGAGTGGCAGACTAACAAGGTTGAAAAACACTGCTCCAAGAGCTGCAATTGGGGCGTTTAGGGTGACTCATAGCTGTTCCGTGCACCTTTCTGGTGGGAGTGAGAAAAGTGGGGTCAAGAACGAAGGGCCGGGCGGGTGACCCCTGCCACGGCAGGGAGTGCAAAAGAGAAACTCCATCGGGGGGGCGAGGTGCCCCCAAAACAGAGCCCACAGCGACTGCGTTCGGACGACAACCTGCCTCCTCGTGGTGAACAGAACCGTGGTCTCCTCACTTTCCCTACTTTTGGGGATTCGCACAACGTGCTGGCCTAAAACGTGGTTGGCGCTGCAAAGGTATGGATCAGTAGGTGGCCTCCACCCAGCCGGCGGGTGCTTGCGCAGGAGAGCTGCAGCAGAACTGCGGTGTGGGGAAAGCCCCCATCCAGGCTAGGCTACCCTACTTCGAACATATTCTCTCTGAACAGATAATAAATTGCTGAGGGTTGGGTGGGCATTTTCCTCCCGTTCCTCTAACCTTCCGGGCATTTTCTGGTGCTCCTGATTAAAGCGCCGGGTTTTCTCCCGGGCTTGGGCTGTTCTTTTGCAGCAGTCTTGTCGCCAGCTCACGCTCCTTGTTTGCAGCCGGGGGAGGCCGAGAATCTGCGCCGGAAGCTGAGGAGGGAGGGGGAAATCCGTGGGTTTTTTCAGGCCCGCCGGCGCCGCCTCCGCCTGCGCCGGCGCCTCCTCCGCGAGCTCTCGCTTGTGTCACGGGCTCTGACGACAGCATCCTCCTCCGCATCCCGTCGCCGTGGCAACCTTTTGTTACCTCCAACGCTTGAGTGGTCCAGCCGAGGAGGGGGGTAGCAGGGGTGGTATATAGGCAAGGCTCGGGTGGGGGGAGTCAGGGAAGGAAACTCCAGTTCCCCACCCAGAAAAGAGGAAGGCTGGAGAAGCCCTGCGGGAAGGAGAGGAGCTGGGCCAGGAGGACAGAAGAAAAGAGATTTATTATATTTATTAATGTAAATTGTATATACACTTATAAAGAGTGGCCTATTTGGAAAGAGGAGACCAGGAAGAAAAGGCAGATCATCTGGAATCAGAAACAGAGAAATCCTCAGCTTTCTTCCCCAAGGGATAACACAGATTTCTTGGCAGAGAAGAGTTTTGGGAACTATCCTCAAAGCTTCCGTTGAAAAACAGCACTGACTGGTAATGTTTTTCATGTTTCTCCCTTAGAGTTGGACACGACTGTGCAGGGGAAACCTTTACCCTTTTACCCCCAAAGCTGGGCATCAAGAAATAGCTGGAGTTAGTATTGCTGCTTTTGTAAATTCAAAAGTAATTATTTCTAAGGTGGGGCGGGGGTAGGGGGGAAGGGGATACGAGGGATGAGGAATATTTGGGAGTGGGGTGGCCTTTAAGACTGAAGAACATCCAATGAAGTAATTTGGGGGGAGAGCTGACCCCAAATGGGGAGAGGGGCTGAGAAGAGGGGTGCACGGAATCATATGTCATGACTGGCTGGGAGGTAGATCAACTTGTTTTAAAGCTACAACCAAGCTACAGTTACTGCCATGTCTTTACTAGACTTGTGACCCCATAGTACAAAAATATGAGCAGAGAATTGCTCGGTTGCTGTTAAGTACCATGACAGTAGCACAGCTCAATTAAATCTTGAGTAGATTAATTCTGAAGGAAGGAGAATGGGAGATGAAGCATTGTTTCAGGGCTATTAATGAAAGAGAGCTCAGAATTAAAACCAGATATAAAGGCTGGTGCCCTTTGAGAGGGAAGGAAGAAAAGTGTTGTTGTGCCTGGGCAAAAGTCAAAATGGAGTTGGAATGACTGTTCAAAAAGTTGTGGTAAAAAAAGGAGATGGATTTGGCAAGCCTTTGTTGAGGAGGTGAGGTTGTATTCTCAAACTGGCTTCTGGAGCATAGAGCTGAAAGAGATGGACAATTGAAATTGGGGAAGTTTAAACTTATTTGTTTTATTTATTTCAATATTATTTGCCCAACATCAGATAAAAAAATGCAGGGATAGCTGTATATAGGGGAAATCATGCATAATTCAGGAGTCAAGAGCAAGTATGTATGTACAAATGAGAATGGTCTGCATGGTTGCATATTTTAAAGTTTGAAAACTGGATGATTCAGCATCATAGATGTATCTGTGGTGAAGAAAGTTTGAAACTGGGAGCTTTTGAGAGGAATGGAAGATGAAGGAATAAAGTAGTTGGCAGCTGGAATCAGGATTCCTAGAGAGCCCCTGCGGGCTGGATTTTTAATAGATCAAACTAGGAGGTAAAACTAGATAGGGAAAACAACAAATTGGAAGTGGACATTTCAGAAGCAGCATATTTATTAGATCACCTTTATTCTACTCAAGATGTAAGCGTACATAGGATGAAAAGGGGGAACCATCTTTTCAAAATCCAGGCTGTGGGGTTAGGGTACAAGGTACAAGTTTCAAGGTAAACGGGGGGGGGGGGGGGGGGGAAACAAATTACTCTTGAGTTGAGTGGCTTACCCAAATTGATTGCTGCATTGAATCCCATTCCTAAATAAAGAACTCTAAATAGCATCACATTCTTAAACCTACATTCATATCCTAAAAGTCCTTGGGACATTCAGGGACATCATTTATATGCTACCAGCACACCAAATTGCGGTAGAAACCCCAATCTTCCTTTTAGAATACAATATGCTGAAAGGAAGGGTTTTTTTTTTACTTAAATCTTGTAGTCAACAATTGGGGCAGGAGAGCAAATCCTACAGGGAACAATGAATGCAAACTGGGCTTTTCGTCTCCTGGTTAGAAGGTGAGGAGAACCGCTGGTGCCAAAACTGCCTCTTTCCCTTTGCACCAATCTTGGGAGAGTATGAGTCACAATTTAGCATCAGAACTTTCCCCACCCTGATTTTTGAGCCCATAGCTGTGGTGAAAGTGGGTGGGGTGAGAGAGGTGACTGAGGAATGCGCGTTAGCAGTCCAGGCTGGGGAGAATCCTAGGTTTAATTGAGAGTCCACTGCCCCTTTAAGAGGCTGTCTTCTCCCTCCCCCACTCCTCCATTTTCCCATCCTCTCCATCATCCCCCCCTCCTGCGCATTATTCCTGCAGCATCATAGTTTCTAGCTCCTTCCCTCCCCCTCCCGTCTAGCCTAAGAAGCAGGGGTCCCCTCTGCATGACAGCAGCTTCTAGAGAGCTCCAGGGGAATGACTGAGGTAGGATATTGAGAATTGTTTGGCTTTGTGGAGAAGTAGAACTTGCTGATGTTTTGGTTTGACACCCCTTTCAGGCCTCCATGTACTTATTCACGCCTGTTCCTCCTCCCTCCATTCCTTCTGTTCCTCCACCAGTCTTGTTTTGCTTCACCGTATCCTTTGCAGACTGCAGCTGATCCATCCATTAATTTTGTTGGCTCCAAAATCTATTTCTAACTCTCTTCCCTACTTCATTCCATATCTCTGTAGGCCCCATAGCCACCTCTTAAAAAAACACACCAAAACTCTGTAGGTCCCATACTTCACTCTTAAAAAAACAACAGCAAACCAATTTATTAGAATAAAGAAGAGAGTTAGTTTTTTTCATTTGTGGGGCAGGTCAAGTTTAAGACATGAGTTAAGTCAGAATACTAACCTTTAACTGTTGAAGTGCATCAGTTCTTAAGACTTTGCTTCTTTTTTCTCTCTCTCTCTCCTCCCTCCCGATAGCTGTTATGTATGCTGAACCATCCACCATGAATTTCCGGAACCATGGGTTCTTTCGCCGTTCTCTACCCCCTTCGGTGGCCAAGCCATCTCCTGCTGCTGGGAACACATTGTCGGTCTTGGGAGGCATTGCTCAAATATCTCCTTGTCTCTATCTCTGCTCTGGCAATGCTGCATCCAATAGACACATGGTGTACTCCCGGGCAGTGACCTGTGTGGTAAATGCCACCATGGAAATCCCCAATGCCAACTGGCCAGACATTGACTATCTGAAGGTGCCTGTTCCGGACCTCCCCCATGCTCCACTGTCCTTGTACTTTGACTCCGTGGCTGATAGGATACACCAGACAGGGAAGAAGAATGGAAGAACCCTAGTCCACTGTGTGGCAGGTGTCAGTCGGTCTGCCTCCCTCTGTATTGCTTACCTAATGAAATATCATCGGTTGAGCCTCTTGGATGCTCATGAGTGGGTGAAGAGCAGGCGACCTGTTGTAAGGCCCAACGTAGGCTTCTGGAGACAACTCATTGAATATGAACGCAAGTTGTTTGGCAAGAACACCGTCAAGATGGTGCCTTCACCCATTGGGTTGGTCCCAGATGTCTATGAAAAGGAGACCCGTGGGCTGGTCCCCTTGTGGAACTTAAGATAAAGACTACCACTGAAATGGGCTGTGGGTCACTTTGACTTAGAATGAAAAAGTTCCACCATGTTTGGACCTTTAATAAGATTGTCCAGTGTGGTGGACCTTAATAAGAAATTCTCTTAATGGTAGTCTTTTTATAAGACCTTGCAATATGAGTACAGTAGATCATGGAAAAGACTTGAGTTGCTTGAACATTTCAGTGTGATAGACTTTGTTGTTTGGTACCATCCTGTCAAACATTGCTAAGAACCTGTATTTTGCTTATAGACTGAGATGATAAGATGGTTAAACACAAAAGTTTAGGCAGTAAAGATTACTATCTAACAGAGAGACTCCAAGGTCTTTATAAATTAATCTTTGCATAGTAAGGAGAAAGATCTTTTCTTTCCCGTCCACTTCAAGAGTTTCAGAACTCCTGTCTTGGGTTTCCTCTGATTTTAATAAGCACAATACACATTCCTTTCTGGAGAGTTAAGTTTAAGCCCTAAGGTGATGGGAATTAAAGCTATCATTCATTCAAAGATACAGTGTTTTGAAGAATGCACATCACTAAACAGGCAGACACCAAGAAGCTGAAGATGGCAGAACTGTCAACAGTAGGTGGAAGACAGCAACCCTACAAAGGAGACTTTAATATAATAACATTCACTAAGCAAGTTGCAACCTGGCCATGGTGTTATGCATATCACTATTTTAGGATGCTGCTCCAATTTACGACAATCTAAACTCTTGGGAAGACGGGGGAATGTTTGTATAAGGGAACCTTTCTCAATGCTTTACACCTTGAAAAAGAGGGAGAACAAGAGAACATCTCAAAAGCTAGCACTACAGCCAGGGGAAAAGTACTACTTTAAAAATATTTAAAGCTACACAGGGAACAAGAAGTGGAGTCACAATTTGGTGTGAGCAAGCAGTCCTGTCGTTTTGATTATGTTAGGTGAGGGGTAGTATTTTATAATCAAAGAGGGTTCCTCAGTGAAGCTTTTTTTGATAATATAGAGGTTTGGAATTGGAAGGTGTATCCAGAGTTGAGCAAATGTTAAGCGAGGCCATACTGTAGAGCAGTGTTTCTCAACCTTGGCAAGTTGAAGGTGTGTGGGCTTCAACTCCCAGAATTCCCCAGCCAGCATATGCTGGCTGGGGAATTCTGGGAGTTGAAGCCCACACATCTTAAACTTGCCAAGGTTGAGAAACACTGGTGTAGTAGAGGATATCAAACAGGAGGTGGGGTGGTCTAAACTGGGTAGCATTTCAGAGTGCTTTCAATGAGTTATTGAAACCCAGGGTTTGGACAATACATCCATAATAATTATAGGAAGATTAATTAAAAATGGAGAAAGATGAATCCGATACATTTTGGGTATGTTGAAACTGTAACTCCCAACATTTTTAGCCAGTGTGGCCTTGATCAGGAGTTGTAGTTCTGGCATAGCCAGAGGGGGAACCACGTTTAAGGGAAGCTGTTTTAAAAGAACTCGGCTAGGGACAAATTCTGCTGTAAAATATCAGTCCAAGTGGAAGGGGCTCAGATTATCAGCACGCGCCAAGCCCCCATGTGTTTTTGCATAAACATGACACAAGCATGGTCGATCTATAACCAGCAGTGGGGTTATGCTTCTAAAAAGAACGGCTTAGCATTTCATAGCTGTGCTTGGCTCTCCAGAACAAAGAATACAGTTCATTCCCACCTTGGATTGTTTGACTGTATTGACTTTTCAGTGCAATTGATCATTCCTCTTTTATGGTATAAATTAGGTGGATGGGTGGATTCTGTAACCTTCCTGTTCTTATAGAAAAATCTAATTGGAGAATCTTTAAGACATTTCCAGAAGAATACAGGGCTAAAAGGCATTGGCCAGTGTTTCTCAATTTCAGCAATGTGTGGACTTCAACTCCCAGAATTCCCTAGCCAGGAATTCTGGGAATTGAAGTCCACCCTTTCAGAGGTTGAAAAACACTGGTATAGGCCATCAAAACAAGCAATTCAGAAATATCATTCATCTATGTAGATAGAAAATTGCCACTCCCCACATTCATGACAAAGAAACTGAATGGATAGTACATCATTTGGGAGAAAAGTTGTCTTCTGTTATAGATCTTATTTTTTAATTGATATACTGTATAGCAGCTTGGATATCTGTCATCAAAAATAACTCGTATATTGGCATTTTACATGGTGACAGTGTTATGAAAATAGTGATGCTTTTTTTCTTTGGCGGAAGAAAACTCAAGATTGACTATTTTAAGTTTTCTTTCATAGACTGTTCCAGCACTTCCTGCATCAGAATTATTAGTGCCTCTAAATTTGTCTAGTGAAGGACAATTGCATACAAATGTAGAGTTTCGCATAAATCTTAAGATTTTCATTTCCCCCCATGAATATTTTCCAGTTGTTCAAGCAGTGGCGTTAACAGGAGGATTTGGGCATGAAAGCCATGTCTAGAAGTGATGCACCAGCATACATATCAGAATTAGACATGAATCTCCCCAAAATGACTCTCAGTGGAGAGCAGTATCTACTTGATTTTTTCAGGGCTCAGAAACGAAATAGGGTCAGAGCTTGTTATTTGGATAGAAACCATCAGGCACGTCCTAGACACGCCCAGGAAGTCACCAGAAGACAAGCTCAACGTGAAGGAGAGGTTACCTTTTTACTTCCCAGAATTGCCCATAACTGAATGGGTGATCTTTTAAGACTGAATGTAGCATTGGCAAATCTAGGAATTGTGCGGATGATGATCAGAGCACATCTTCCTTGCGAAGTAACTTTTGAGCTGAATCCACAAGCAGACGATCAAGGGACACCCAGGAGGAATTTGTTCCAGGGCTTAGCGCACAAGCTGGTCTTCCTTTCAAATGGTGTATGTGTGTATATAAGCCTATCTAAGGTCTCCGCTGCTCTGTCTACTTTGTACATAGAAAAGAGGTATGTCTATATAAAAGTTCTGATTTCTTATGACTTCAGTGGCAAAATGGCCCTCGTAAAAATAATAAAAAAAGTGAACAAGCAGCTTCTTGCAGCGTTATTGCCAGTTTTACGGCTTCATAAATTATGGTGGGTGTATATGATACAACTACATAGACAGGAGAGATGGGTACAGCTCAGGGGCAGATATGCTTTTTATGCAGAAGGTTCCAGATTTAATCCTTGGGATCTTCAGTTAGCCAGATACATTCACAACACAGGATCACCAGTAGCCTTCGAATGAAGAATAGAAAGGGATCTTAAGGGAAGCGATGTCAGAATCATTAGGTCTGGATTCAACAGAGTGATCCTGATTTTGTGTAAAACAGCTCAGCATACCGTACCAGGCACTTGTTATTTTAAGAAACTCCAATCTCTCGCCCCGCCTGAGCTTTTTGTGAATACACTCTCTCTTTCAGGCCTAATTGAAACTGGGCAGGAATTGCCACATCCTCCTGCCTCTTGTACCTATTGGATAATAGCATGTACAGTATTATAAATATTGGAACTATAGAACGGAATCTGAATTAGCAAGACTCTGTATAGCTCCAACCAGATTCAGTGTAGAGATAACATGCATGGAAACACCTAACAGTTTCCTACAGACCAGTGTTTTCAAACTTGGCAACATTAAGATGTGTGGAATTCAACTCCCAGAATTCCCTGGCCAGCATGCTAATCCCACACTATCCAATAGATAGGAGACTCCCACCCAGTTCCCTCTTACCATGTTTATAGACACTATAATGGAACCAGTAATAGGGAAATGGCTATCATGGAATAAGAAAATGGCTGCTACTGAGACGACCACATGAATTTCATTTCCCAGGTTAGACAGCCTGTTTCACGAAACCGAGCAACTTAGCCTTTTAAATAAACTATAGCAAGGTAGCCATTCCAGAGAGCTGGCTTCTTTTGTCATTATAGGAGATGATGCTGAATTAATCAGCAAGCACTTTTGTTTAAAAAAAAACAAACGTAGTACATGCAGAAGGGTCTAGGTGAGGAGTAGCTGCTGATTAGACTTGACAGCAATCTTGAGTTAAAGTCCAAAACATATTTTATTTAACAAATATAAAACTTTTTTGTTTTCAATCATAAAATCTCAAAAATGTGACATGTACAGAGATAGGGACTCACGTATCACACAACGAAGGGCAAGCAAAATCTAGCCCAGAACAAGAAATCTTCAGAAAACTCCCCACCCCAAAAAGGGAGGAATGCTTGAAAAATATGGAAAGGAAGGAATGCTCTCTATATTTACATGGAATGAAAATAAAAGTAGTCCCAATCCAAAACACAGCTATTCCTACTCCAGCTGAGGAATGTCTATGCTCGGGTAAAGGGGTCACAGAGTAGATAATTTAAAAATGATGAAATGGCAACATTGACAAAATTTGGGGGTTTTAAAGAAACAGTGGATTTCCTCCGGCGTCCATCTTCAGAAAGTAGGAAGTCTTCTGATCTCAATAGGGATACTTCTGTTCTTCCCTTCCCTTGCCCAGGGGAAATGCAGTAATAAAAAAGTAAGGACAGCTTATCAGAAAATTCTTTTCTTTGCATTTTGAGAAGAAGAGGGGGGGAAAAGATTAAGCATAAAGAGGTCCCCTCCTGGGTGTTTGATGAGTTGAATCCACATTTCCTCTCCAAAGTAGGGCAATGAAATGAGCAAATGCCAGCCTCTCCCCACCTCAGAGTCAACTGCTCTCCCCGTCTGAACTGATGACTCCTCGAAGGTGGGACCAGTCTGTAGTGCGACGGCGAACAGGCAGCTCCGCTGGCGAACTGGGCGACTCCTGGGGCTCGCTGTAAAGGCTCCAGACATTACGACGCTTTGGACGGCCTGCGTGGAGGGAAGAGGAGGGGAAAGCTTTCCAGATGTGCTAGAACAGTGCCTCTACTGCATGGAGGCTGGCGGGCATCTCTGGACCAAGCTCACTTACTCTCCCAATTTGAAGAACCTCCATTCAACATTTACCCACTCTCTGCACCCAGGCAGAATCGGCTCTCCCCAGAATGAGGCTGTTGCCTGGGAGGGGCGTGGGGAGAGCCCGAGGGATGCAGATAAGGTGCTGGAGGAAAAAAGCTGCAGGCCACGTGTGCTTTACGCTCGTCTGCTGCTTTCTGAGCTAGTGGAAGATGCCGTTGTATCACTAGTGTTAAACTCAACCGTCAGTCCAGTCAGCCTTTCTCCAAGAAACAGGAGTGGCACCTCCTTGTTCTTTATTTGAGCAGGAACATTTTTTGGGGACCATCCCACACACTTCGCATTTCCATTGCTTACATTAGTGCACACCAGTTGGAGTTCTTCTGTTTTCCTTACACCCTCCATCTTGACCCTCTTTCTCCACCACACGTTATTTCCCTCAAAAAGACTGCCCTGAACTTGTCACGCTCTTTTGACCTCCTCTCCAACTTCCTCTGACAGACGTTTTAAAAAAGGGGACCTTTTAGAAACAAAGCAGGATATCAACAGCATCAGCTAAATTATGAAAAAACGGAATGATTTGCACCTTTGGAGTTCAGAAATAAAAAAATCAAGAAAGACCTACCCTGACAGGTAGTCCTCGACTTACGACCACAATTGGGATCGGAATTTCCATTGTAAGTCATTGTGGTCACCACGTGACCAGACCTGATTTTATGACCATTTTTACGGCGGTCGTTAAGCGAATCCAGCTCCCCCAATGAGAAAATGGCAAAAAAGTTGCAAAATGCGATCATGTGACTGTGGGATGCTGCAACCGGTTGTAAATGTGAGCCGGTTGCCAAACGCCCAAAATGCAATCGTGTGACCGCAGGGGGGTGGTGCAATGTTTTGCGACACTTGGAAGTGCTTTACAGGCCGTAAAGCACCCATTCCAAGGCCGTCGTAACTTTGGAATGTCGTTAAATGAACGGTCGTAAGTCGAGGACTACCTGTATTTGCATAAAAATAGAGAACCAAATCAATATATTTGGATCATGAGTGGAATTGTACTATTCACAATTTCTCTGGGCTCCCATTTTGTGGGAGGGGTGTTCCCAAAGCTTATTTTGGAAAGCTTCCAGGATCCTCATGATGCACCTGGACTTTTATTTTAGCCACACCCCTTTGGCTCCTCCCCTCCACACCCCCTTTACCTTCTGTAGCAATAATGTTGTTGATATCAAGTGAAGCCACTTCAGCTGCTTCTTCCCGCTTCTGCTTTAGGGCTTTACACTTGGCTAGAGATGGAGTTCCTAAAGAAAGGAAAAAGAAAATACAGGCAAAAAGGGAGACATGTGGAGCAATATTCTGAAGTGGCTGCCACTGTGGCAAGCCACTTTTGAAAATCATGCTAAGAAAACTGCAGGCAGTTGCCAGGAGTCAACACTAATTCAAAGGTGCCCAAACACACACACACACAAATTATATAAGCAAAGGGGCCTGAAACATTCCTTAAGCCCTGAGAAGTAAGATAGTATTTAGAAGAGACTTAGGCAGGCTCCTCCCTGGTTCACTGGGATATAAGAGGGAGGGGAGGTGAAGCACAATCAGGCTTGCAAGATTCTGCTATTACAGCCTCTCTCAATAAAGTATAGTTCTAGGCTTTCTGTTTCCTGATCTGGTCTACCCTGATGGGCTGACATCGAACTTGCAAGCCTCAAGATAATCTCCTGATTCTCTACACCTCGCCCTATAAAGGTTAGATAACCGCGCCTTTACGGAGAAGGAGGCACAGCTCAGAGGTGGAACCCAAAGTCTGCATTCAGAGGGTCCTGGGTTCAATTCCCAGCATTTCCAAGTAGGAAAAGACTCCTATCTGAAATACTGGCAAGCCATTGCATCTGCAAAGGGACTCGGCATTCAGCGAGAAGGGCTGGTGCTCTTATTCTGGATAAAAAAACTTCTTACAGATGAATTCTGGATTCTCCTTCCAAATATTTAAGAACTAAGCATCTGTGTTTTAAGACCGTGGAGAGCAGCTCAGGAAATACCTGGTAAAATCAGTGAGCTATGGATGCAGACATGGCTTTCCTGGAGTCAAGAGGTCATAGTGGTTTCCATAAAACTGTCCCTAATATTAGAAGTTAATTTACTGATCCTGAAAATAACTACTGAAAATTGGCTGGGCACATTTACATGTTGTTTGAAGAATTTACATCTTGGATTCAAACACAGACTGCCTTGGCACAAATAATATAATTTCTTTGATAATGGCTCAGTCTATTCTGGAAGCCAGCCAGTATGGTTTGCATTTATGCATTCATGGCTTAGTGTGCCGTGGCAACTCAGCTACCTGTGGCTTGTTCAAAAAGCCAAGGTTAAAAGAAACAATGGCTTAGCAATATGGGAATCTAGTATCCTTCCTTATTCAGCTCCCCAGAAAGATTCACAAAGCTCAGCCTAATATCAGTTGAGTTACATCAACTGCCATTGACTAACCCTTCATGCCGAGACTCCCCAGCTCTTCTCTGAGAACCTCTATCTGAGCTCTGCGGGAGTGGCAACCCGCCAGGAGTTTTTTGTAATTCCGCCGCACACCACATTCCCGGATGTAGCGTTTCAGGCGTTGGATGGATGGATGCTCCTCGTTTTTTCCAGAATGCTTCTTATCCTGCAGCAGATGAGGAGAGGGGTTAACAACTGGAGAACTTTTTTATAGTTTTTTAATAATTTGTGAGATCAGAGTTATAGAAATATTAAGAGATAAATGAACTGAAAAAAACTTGCAGTAGAAAAAATGCTTTTATTTTAAAAAGATGAAAACAGGAACTAAGCTCTGACTCAGCCGAGTAGAGCACATGGCTTAATTAACATAGCTAGAGGCAATTGCCTCTCCGCACTCACCAACAACAAACTCTCAACACAAAAGGAAGATTTACAATATAAAGCTTTTACAATTACAACTTGGCAGTACCTGAGTGGACAATGTGTGACATGTGACCACTCGCCTATTACTTATTTGGAATAGGACCAACAGGTAACTTTCTGATTGGCTAAACTAACTAGACCTTCAGGCACCATCTATTAATGTATTGTCGAAGGCTTTCACGGCCGGAGTTCAATGGCTGTTGTGGGTCTTCCGGGCTGTGTGGCCGTGTTCTGGAAGTTGTGGTTCCTAACGTTTTGCCAGCATCTGTGGCCAGCATCTTCAGAGGGCAGGAGCACAGACAGAGATTTTGCTTCTATCTGTGCTCCTGCCCTCTGAAGATGCTGGCCACAGATGCTGGCGAAACGTTAGGAACCACAACTTCCAGAACACGGCCACACAGCCCGGAAGACCCACAACAACCATCTATTAACATTCCTGAGGGGGGAGTTTGCAAGAGCACTTCTGACTCCCACAGGAAAAAACTTTTCAGCCTTTTAAAAACTAGCTTTCCATTCTTTCTGAATCATAAAATATATACAACAAACTTCCCACAATATGCTTTCCATGAACCATCTTGAACAGATCACATTTTCAAAAAGCATCCTTTATTTTTTACACCTGTACTGCAAGGTTTGTGGTGACACAATTTGTATTGTGTGGGAAATCCACACATCTCAGACACCACACTGCTGAGTCAGACTGGCTTGGCTGCTGAGACCTTGAAGAGCTGTATGATTTGGTGAGGTTTCACATCACTTACTCATTCTCTGCTCCCCCTACTCAGCTTTGCTTGATTTTGCTCTGCAACACACCTCAGGGTACAAGAAGAATGGGCAAGCTGTTTGCACCAAAGGCCATGCCAGCTAGGCCATTTCTCTTCAAGCAATTCACACAAATTTTGATGTGCCCTTAAAGAAGTTACACAAATTGGTCCTTGTTCCTGGAAAAAAAAAAGATTCCCATGCCAAACTTGACATTAGCCCAGCCCTCCTCAACCTGGTCCCTTTCAGATGTGTCGGATGTCAACTTCCAGAATTCTAAGGAAGTTTGTTGAATGGCTGTTTCCTGCTAGGGAATTCTGGGAACTGCAGTCCCAGCACATCTGCAGGGCACCCGGCTGGGAGAAGGTGGTTTTAGCATTCAGACTGCAACCTGGAATATAAAAGTTTGAGCAAATTGTGGAAAAATGTTGATGCGAGTGTGAGAGTACGCTTGCGGAGAATGGAAGGCAGGCAAATGGTTCATTGTAAGAACACACATATTTCTGAAGTGGCAATGCTGATGTCACTTACCTTTCCAAGATGGTGCTGATTAGAGGAAGTGGGCTCGCCCTCTTCCTTGACGGATTCTTCCCCATGTTTCTCCTTGCTAGTGCTTCTCCCGAGCTTTTCTGTCCTTCTCTTCTGCTGGCTTTGGCTTTTTCTCTTTCCCCCAAACTCACTTCCAGAGTCCTCAGAATCAAGCGCCGATTCTTTTTCACTGACACTCTTCCCCTGCGACTTTTGGGCCCTCATGTTCTTCAACTCCTCCTCCTCTTGGCTTGAGTCACTCCCGGAGAGGCCCTTGCCCTTCTTTTTCAGCATCCTGTTTTCCCTCCGATCCCCATCCGACTCACTTTCTGATGGGGGACTTCTTAGAGCCCCCTTCCTAGGCTGGCCTTGGCTTTTCTCGGTCTCCTCGCTTTGTGATTCCCCATCGCTGCTAGTGGAATCCTGCAGCCCCTTCTTCTTCTCCTCTTTCAAGCTCTTAGGCTCATCGGCCTCACTTTCAGATGCTTCACTGGTGCTTCTGGACTCCTGAATCCTTTGCGTCATCTTCTTCTCTTCCTCCAGTTCCTTCCTGCTCAAGTCTTCCCTTGGCATCTTCTTCCTCCCTCTCCCTTTAGGCTGCCACTTGTGTTTGGGATAATTCCTGGCCTGCTGGCTCCATCTCTCACCGCTCGCCCTTCTTGCTCCCTCCTTCCTCACTGGACTTTGACCTGCGGAGTCCTCAGAACTGCTCCCCGAATCCTCAATACTCCTACTCTTCCTTCTGCATCGATGGTTTGCCATCTTCTTCTGCAGACTACACTTTTTATCAAAATCACTCCCTGATGCATCCTCACTCTCATTCCCCCTTGAACCCTTCTGAGTTCCCTGCCCTGGCCTACCCTGTGCTTTATCTCTACCGAGTGACTTCTCCTCCTCTTCGCTCTCACTCCACTCAATTCTTTTCTTTTCAGAGATTTTCTCCACCTCAGACAGATCATTTCCCCCCTCTGATTTGTTCTTTCTCCCTCTTTGCTCATTCATCTTCCTGTTCTTTCCTTTGCCTTTGGGATCAGTGGCCTTCAGTTCTTTGACCACCTTTTTCCTGAGCTTCAAGTCTCTTTGCTTCAAACTGTTCCCTCTTGTGACCTTCCTGTGTTCTTCAACCTCTTCAAGGTCACTCTGTCCCGTGTCAGTGGCCTCCTCAGACTCACTCCCCACCCTGTCCTGCGGGCCCCTGTTCCACGGCCCCTTGGCTGCTCTGCTGCCTCTTTGCCTCTCCCTTCTTGCCTCCTGAAGTGGTTCTTTTCCTTTGCTCTTTGTACTTTCCTCATTGCTTCCAGACTCAGCAGTGTGATCTTCAGCTCCGGAGTCTCCTTGGTCAGAAGAATCCGAGAACTTCCTGAGAAGTTTTGGACCACCACAGGGTGGCTGCTTCTTGGAATCAATCCCAGAATCCTTTTCATCAAAACTAATTTCTGGAAGACAAAACAAAGAAGTAGATAAACTACTTTTATTGTAAAGTTAGAGTAACAGAATCTTGTGAGTCTGAATGCACTCCCCCTCCCTCCCTCCTTCCCTCTTCATGAGAACTAGGGAGGGTCTTGTCTAAGACACCTTCTCAGGTTACAGTTCTGGGCCAGACTCAGGTTTCTTTTATCTGACCATTGCCTTGGCAATGGCTCTTCCTCCTGTCCCTCAAGGCCATTCCCTCTGACCATGCTAGCTAGGCCATTCACGCTGGGGAAGGGCAACTGTTACTCTAAAGTAGGAATGCTCAACCAGAAGTCCTGAGTCTCCAAGAAATCCCAAAGCCTTGGATGCAGCACCTGGAGCACCTCCAAAGTTGCCATTTTAATGTGACAAAGGGATATTTAGGACATGGGGAATAACTTACCTTTTTGCCTCAATTCCTCCCTCCCCTTTTTATCCTAGTTCTGCCCACTTCTGGAGTTCAGTCCCTGGAATTCCAGTCAAAGGCTGAAAGAAGTTGCACATCCCTATGTATCTGTCTGGTTACTTGTGGCAAATAATCCAGTTGTTGGTAGGCAGGCAAAGGTCTTCCATTTTGGAAGACCAGATCCAAGTTAAATATGTAGCCTGCACAGCATTGCTTTATGACAGCCTACCATTATGACTGGTCACTTATTTACCTATCTATAACCCAGGGCTTTCCAAAGTTTTTCCCGCAGCAACACACCAACCGGCGTTGGTGTGTCACCGCGGGAAAACCCGGAAGTGCCGTCCTTGCGGCAGCGCGCAAAAACCCGGAAGCGCTGCTGCCGCTTTCGGGTTTTGCGTGCTGCAGTTGGTGTGTCGCCGCGGGAAAACCCGGAAGCGCTGATGATGATCAGCGCTTCCGGGTTGTGTGGCGACACACCAGACTGTGTGTGGCGACACACTTTTGTGTCGCAACACACAGTTTGGAAAGCTCTGCTATAACCACTGTAGCCCAGTTTTCATTCGGCTGCCTGTTTTTCCCTTTAATTTTTCCCCCAAATTATTTCTATTTCACTTTTAAAATTCAAAAGCCCGCATAAAGAACTTCTAAGAACAAAAGGGGAATGAAAAAGCAGGAGGTAAAAAAAAGAGTATAATGGAATCAATATAACAGCAGGGATAACAGAAAAGCAGAGACAATCATGTATGAAAAGGGTGGGCAAATGCAATGGCTTTGATCTGGCACCAGCAACTGCTCCATCATCCAATCGCCAGCCTTTCCCAGTCAACTGCTTTGGAGTATATTGAAGTAAGCTCCCAGAATGCAATGCTCAGCCAGCAGGGGTAGGATATCGAGTCCTCTCCAGATCTTCTTTACATTCCAGGAAGCATAATCGAAGATCAAGGGTTATAGGATTGTTAGTCCAAAACACTTGGAGGACAACAGGTGGCCTATCCTCGGGCTTAATGCGTTCTGAGATTTGCTGAATTGAAGCCAGGATGGAGGCTCACTTCTAGCAGAACGAGAAAGATGATAAACAGCAAGCGGATGGTACTGTATGGATTCAGAATGCAAATGAGGATGGCTTGGTATCAAAACCTCACAGCATTGATTTAGAAGATCAGCACTGCAGAATGAAGATTAGTTCACCTGCAGTCCCTCGGGATTAAGGCAGGAATAAAAAGGTAAAGGTTCCCCCCGCACATGTGTGCAGTTGTGTCCGACTCTAGGGGGCGGTGCTCATCTCCGTTTCTTAGCCGAAGAGCCAGCGTTGTCCGAAGACGCTTCTGCGGTCATGTGGCCGGCATGACGCACACGGAACGCTGTTACCATCCCACCGAAGTGGTGCCTATTCATCTACTTGCATTTGCATGCTTTCGAATTGCTAGGTTGGCAAGAGCTGGGACGAGTGCGGGAGCTCACTCCGTCACGCGGGGCTAGGGATTCGAACCTCCGAACTTGTGATCTTCGACAAGCCTGGCGTCTTACCCGCTGAGCCACCACGCCCCTTCCAGGGACAAATAGTCATGGAGAAAATCTATCTATATGGTCATAAAGTAATAATTAAAAAACAGATTGGACTCACAAAAGGAGCTGAATTAAAACCAGCACTTTTATTTAGGACTTCACTCCCCTTCCTCTTCTTTCCTTAGACATCCAAAGGAGTTTGCATGTGAACTTCTGTCAGACATCCTATCAATTTTTCCCTCCAATGTAGGCAACACTGCAACAAATACTGATTTCCAGATTACCTGCTCCGTATTTAGGAGAAGGGAAAGGTAAAGGTAAAGGTTCCCCCCGCACAGTTGTGCAGTCGTGTCCGACTCTAGGGGCCGGTGCTCATCTCCGTTTGTTAGCCGAAGAGCCAGCGTTGTCCGAAGACGCTTCTGCGGTCATGTGGCCGGCATGACGCACGCGGAACGCTGTTACCATCCCACCGAAGTGGAACCTATTCATCTACTTGCATTTGCATGCTTTCAAATTCCTAGGTTGGCAAGAGCTGGGGCAAGTGCGGGAGCTCACTCCATCACGCGGGTCTAGGGATTCGAACTTGCGATCTTCCGATCGACAAGCCTGCCGTCTTACCCGCTGAGCCACCACGCCCCTAAGGCAGGAATACATTGCATAAATAAATAACAAAACAAAACAAAAAATAGAACCCTTTGCCCTGACATCCTAGCTTCCCATGGGCAGAGGTGAAGGGTTTCTGACATACATGCTTAACTCACTCACTCATTCACCCTGCTGTCTGGGTTTACCCAGTACACTGACTCATAATCAGAGGGCTGGATTAACACACTGTAAAAAAGCCAAACGAGGTTAAAACTAAGCAAAAGTAACATGTTGTGCTAATGAAACCATAGGTTTCCACTTACCTGGTGAAGTGGATTCTATAAACCAAGGCAGGAGCTTTTTCATATCCTGATACTTTTAAACATATATTCTAACGGATGCATACAAATGCTTTCTGTGAAACTCTCGTGCAATTCTGAATCGAGCTTGTATGGGTAGTGACAGATTTTTGTTCTTAGCAATTGCTTGCAAAAGTAACCTTTATGGCAAGCGCGGTCTGTTGGCTTTCACATTGTGTGAGGTGCCCCTCATGCAAGCCGCACGCATTTCTTACCAAGAATAACTTCAGCTCGTAGTATTGGTAAGTAAACGGTTTATTGCTAGACATGGGTGACCAGTCAAAGGCACGGATGGTTCTTGGGGTTTCGTCTTGGCTTTTTATATCCTCCCGCCAGAGCGCCCACCCCCTCCCTGCTGAAGGCTTCCCTCTAGTCCGTTTCTGGTTAGTGACCTGGAGTACCCTCTGGGAGGTGTGGTTTGATTGTTCTTTCTGTGTGTTCTTTGCTTATGCCAATGGTCTCTTAATGGCAGGGCTCTGTGTGCCTGCCAGAGTCCTGACACATTGTAAAAGAAAATAGAGATAAAGTTGGTGAAAGTAGGCAAGAACTGTTAGCAGATAAAAGAGACAGTAAATGTCACCTCAGCCCTGCGAAAGGAGATCTCTTCACAGCTACAGAAAAAGATGGGAAAGCCATTTTTCATGAACATTTACCAAACATTTGAAAACAACTGTAGAGCCCAGCTTATATTTAGCCTCTACCAGCTCAGAAAACATTGGTATACCATACAGCATGTGCTAGGTACCATCAAATCAGAAATACCATTACCTAACTTCTTTCCAATCCTTTGCCTCTTCTGCTCCTGTTCGTTTTTGATCTCTTCATCTGATGTGTCAGAGATGCAATGGGGTCTCTTGCGGTCTCCAGATTTGAAAGAATCCTGGACTTCAGTCCTTAATTCTACATTGCCTGGGGGTTCATCAACCTGTGATGCATTACATTAAAAAAAGTTATAACTGTGTGGATCCCTTTCATTGTTTCCCAAGGCATAACAGGTTTGTTTTCTCCTCCCCTAAAACCCCCCAGTTGGCGTCCCCACAGAAAAGCTGCCTCTCCCACCCTCAGCACCTTCATCTGGACCAGCTCTTCCTCCACCAGTCGTTTGAGTTGCTCCTTCTCCTCCTTAGATAGATTCTCCTGCCCAACATGGTCAAGATACTTCTTCCGAACTATGGCATGAGTGAGGATGCTGCAAGAGAGCATGATAAAGTCAGGCAGCATCTGCTAAGCGACCACACATATTTGCCACTATATGGTATGTGTCAAGAAGAGCAGGGATGGGGAATCTGTGATCCTCCAGATGTTGCTTTCTCCAGCTGCCCATAACGTTGGCTAGGTTGGCTGGGGGGAGATATAGTTCAGAATATCTATAGGCCACAAGGTCCCACCCAAATTTGTCACCTAAAGTAATTCCAGGATTTTTTTAACCATAATCTGCCACATCTGCTCTCCTATTTAGGCTTATTTTTCAGAGATGCAATTCTTCTGTTTTCCCTTTGTAAATCACGCAGGAAACACGTGCTGACAGAGGACTGTATGATTCTGGTGCCAATGCTGTCATCCAGGGATCTCAATTTCCACCCAGCAGGCTACTCTCAGGAAACATCTTCCAATCTGTCTTTTCCTACCATCATGCCAGTGGGTTTTTACTTTTTTCTCATACCCAGGGTCTTACTCATCTAAATCACTTGTTGCAAAAAGAATCGCAAGGGGTCAAGAACTGAAGAATCGCCCTCAGCACCAACCACTACTTCTGCTTCTGCAACTCGGCGCCCTTCAGGCATACAGGACGTCACACCACCCATAATTCTCAGCCGGCAAAGCACAGTGGGAGAATGATGGGATCGCGGTCTAGCACGTTGGGGCAAGCGGCTCAGGAGGCATTACATTCTGCAAAGTAGCCATCAATCTCGGCTAAGAGGGCGTCCGTCCCCCTTTACCCAGAAGGGCGACCCGAAGCCTGAGCCTCACCTGAGATCAGGGCTTCCCCGGAAAACACCGGTGACAAAGTCCCGCATCTCTTGCTGCCTCCCACCAGCGGCTTCTGCCATCCTTTCCCGCCAAATGATTCCTCCAAGCCAACGTAGCCCTTCCCTCTGCAAAATCTCATAGGAGCTGCAGTCCAAACTGTGCGTAAAGAGGCGTGGCCGGCGGCGAACGGTAACCAAACGGGACGCGCATGCGCAAGCTCTTTACCCCACGGCCTCATGGGAGATAGGGTCTATGAGCCAATGAGGGCGGAGGGCCTGGCCTGCGGGCTTCTTGGGAAATGTAGTTTTTCTTCGGGACAACGCTGCAGCGTCCTCCTGCAGACGTTTTAGCAAGGAAAGGGCGTTACGGGGCTTTATAGGCTGGTTCAAGGAGGTTTTTTTCTTGGATCTGCAGCCTTGTAGCAGTCTGCCCCAATCGGATGCCCTCTAGATGTGTCAGACAACAACTCTTATTAGCCCCAGTCATTCCTTATGTTGGGTTGGAACAGTGTTTTTCAACTGTGGCACCTTTAAGATGGGTGGACTTCAACTCCCAAAAAAAAAAAAAAAAAGCCAGCATGCGGGCTGGGGGAATTCTGGAGGTTGAAGTTGAAGTCCACTCATCTTAAAGTTGCTGAGGTTGAGAATCACTGGGTTGGAATATTGAGAATTCCAATCCAACATATCTGAAGGACCCCAAGATGACATCATCATCATCAGAGTGAGAAGTATCTGCAAGTAAGGATAAAAGGGTTTTAGCCTCCTGCTCTCCTTAAACAGAGCTATCTGGCTCCTTGCTGTGTACTTCGAAAGCTTACACTCTTCTGAAATGGCTTGTGCAAGTAAAAGTTGAAGTTTCAGAAAAGAAAGGGTACGGCTCAAAGTTCATTTATTTGTTACATCAGCCAGGTGTGGTTTTTCTACTTGATTGTTACTAGCTGATTTGTTAGTATTGGATTTTTTAAAATAATGTGATTTATTACAGTATCGTTGCATTTGTATTTTACTGTACCTGCCCAGTCTTTTGATTTGGTCGAGCTGCAAAAATGTAAAACAAACAGATAAATGGTCACACGGCAAACAAAGTGGATGTCAATTCTCTTTGAGTTGGGAACCTAGTACAACTTTTGGGGATAGCTCTACCCGGCCTGCGGGCAGAAGTCAGTTTGGTGGGTGAAACGTTCTGTAGTTTTTTTCTAGGCCGGCTTTGTATTACTTTGATTATGTATATCTCCAAATTTCCATTCATATGAATGCATGGATGGCGAATAACATTCCTAAACATTTCCCAAAGATTACAGTAAATTACTGAAAGCAACAGGGGAAGCGAAAAGATAGGGCATTTACCCGTACCCAAAGCGAGACGGGAAAGAGGTTTTACCAACCAGGCTAAACTCAGAGTCCTACTATTTTAACAAACGTGGGTAGGATTTCAAATCACCCCAGGAACGCTGAACATTAAGAAAAGTTTCACCCCGATCCTTTATTTCATTCTCTCACAATGCATGCTGGGAGGCGTAGTTCTGAGCTCACCACGCGGCCACTTTCCGAGGCATTCCGGGAGATGTAGTTTTTTCACTCCAGCTTTGTATCGCGGTTCCTGTCCCACGTTACTTCCCCAGCTGGGCATGAACGGAGCAGGAGAGCCGGATCCGGGCGGCGGGGGCTACAAGAGACGTTATAGAGCCTTGAAGAGGAGGCTCAAATTCCTGATCTATGTAAGTGGTGGGGAGTTTCAGGGGAGGAGGGGCATTGATGCAGGCAGAAAGAACGGGGCTGGGTTGGAGGAGCAAATAATATTTTAGGAAGACGTGGGCATTGGGGGGGCGAGGCTAAACTCTCCAGGTGAGAATAAGGGGTTTTTTACAAGAAAGAATAAATGCATCCCAAACATCTAAAGACATCCTGGCATTTGTGGAGGAAATGCAGTACATGTGGACGTTTAGCACTCCAGGTTTGATGACACGGGGATATGAGGGTTATCAGAGAGACAACACCTTCCACAAGATGTTATAAAAAGATTATTATTTTGCCATGTGGTCCATAAGAACACAGTTGCACATGTACATGTTTAACGATGAATATATGGTTGAGTTTGCACCAACCCCCCAGAACAGTGTTTCTCAACCTTGGCAACTTTAAGGTATGTGGGCTTCAACTCCCAGAATTCCCCAGCCAGCATGCTGGCTGGGGAATTCTGGGAGTTGAAGCCCACATACCTTAAAGTTGCCAAGGTTGAGAAACACTGCTCCAGAAGTTCAGGTCCTAACTGACCTATGTTGCTTTCTTGGGAGCAGTTCAGAAATGGTTTGCCCTTGCCTTATTCTGGAATGTGTTTTGGAGTTGTCTGTCTCCAGACAGCCTTAGTGTTCACCCATTCAACAATTAGTCAGATCCAACCAAGTTTAGTTTTTACAGGTCAGTGTACAACATACTTGTCTACAATTTGTGACTGACTACTTTGCTGAAACCAGACCATCCTAGTGAACTATTATTATTTATTTAGGTGTAACATGTTAGGTGGACCCAGCAATTGTGTTTTATTCACATCTTAAAGTTGCTGAGATTGAGAAACACTGAACTAACATGTTGCAGAATTTGGGGAGACTGCAAGAAAGGGGGTTGGCCCCATAGGGTGCCCATCTGGGTCATGGGCCCTGGTTTCCAAACCACAATGCCTGGATTCACATGACATGCTAAGGCGAAATTAAGCAAACCACGAAATGACTTAGTACGATATGTGCCCTGTCTCTCAAATTTTCAGTAGTATAAATGGGATGATAATACTAATCCACCTTACAGGTTGCTGGGATTACCTCCCAAGCCCCCAAAAGTCTGGGGAGAATTTCATCTGTATTTAATACAGCCAGTTAGTATTATTTTATTTATTTATTTATTTATTTCCAACTTATATCACCGCCCATCTCCCCCCACAAGGGGACTCTGGGCGGTTTACAATCAAGTTAGTAATTAAAAGCATATAAAATACATTATACAATTTAATTCTTTAATTCATTGTTTAATTCATTGTTTAATTCATTAAACAATTATCATTCTAAAGAGCTATTTTCTTAAAACAGCAATCGTGCATAGTAGGTAAAGGTTCCCCCCGCACATTTGTGCAGTTGTGTCCGACTCTAGGGGCCGGTGTTCATCTCCGTTTGTTAGCCGAAGAGCCAGCGTTGTCTGAAGACGCTTCCACGGTCATGTGGCCGGCGTGACACGCGTGGAACGCTGTTACCTACCCACCGAAGTGCAACCTATTCATCTACTTGCATTTGCATGTTTTCGAATTGCTAGGTTGGCAAGAGCTGGGGCGAGTGCGGGAGCTCACTCCGTCATGCGGGACTAGGGATTCGAACCTCCGAACTTGCGATCTTCCGATTGACAAGCCTGGTGTCTTACCCGCTGAGCCACCACGCCTCCTGCAATTGTTCATATAGGGGAATAATTCATAGAACAACATTGTAAAAGCCTAGCATGAATAATCATACTATATTGATGATAATGAACAAGGGAGCCTACTCAGGCAGAAATACAAAATTGCTTCCTCTTCCATCTGGCCAAAAACTGAAACTTAAACAACCAGCAATTTGCTGCTAGTTGATGGCTCAGAAGAGCTGCTATTTTGCTGTGCCTGTTTGCAGGATTTATATGGGAGGAAAGGATCAGCCCGCAAAGAGGAAAAACTAACCGGGGATGGCAACTGTCTGGGATGATGCCTGGCACTCACAGCCTTTTCAGATCCCAGTGACACTGTGGGGGGGCGGGGGGGGGCAGGTGAAATAGAGGATCTGTCATGTTATCTATTAGAATGCCGGTTATGTACATTATCAATCCGCATTCCTTGATGACATGAGGAATTGGAGTGTTGAAAGTAAATTGAATTTCCTCCTACAAGGTACCAACCACTTTGTGACACAGTGAGTTGCTATCTTTGCAGTTAAGGCAGCAAGGCTAAGGGGGAAAGGGGTAGTAGATTCTGCCTGATGTGACTAATTATGTCATGCTTATATTTCCTAGGAGTCTGACAAGGTGGATTAAAGTCCCTACTCTATTTTCTTAACAATTTTAAAGTATTGTGTTATAAAGGTTAAAAGATTTTAACAATATTGTTTAGATTTTAGATTTAAATTTTAATGCCTGGAATGTATTAGTTTTAGATTTTAATAATAATGTCTCATTTTAAGATACGTACGTACGCATTGTTGTTACTCCTAGTATACTTGAAATGGTCTGGAGATTTATTCAATAAGCTATTTAGTTACTTACACTTAGCCTTTTTAAATCGATTCTTAGGAACAAGAATGTTTCCAAGAAGAGCTGAGAAAAGCACAAAGAAAACTCTTGAAAGTTTCACGGGATAAAAGGTGAGCTGATCTGATGAGGAAGGACGGAGAAACGAGGCAAGCCAAATTGCCAAGGGATCCTGGTATCAGAATGCGGAGGTGGAAAGGCGGAACTAACACCTTTTTCCAATTGAGTCTGGAGTCTTTGATGGCCGGGTGGCAGGCAAAAGTCTAACTGGTCATTTTATTTTATCCAAACACCTTTTGAATGTTTGCCCTTAAAATTGGCAGCTTAATAATTTGAGTTAGAGGTAGAAGAGAGCTAATTTGGTGTAGTGGTTAAAGGCACCAGGCTAGAAACTGGGAGACTGTGATTTCTAGTCCTGCGTTAGGCCCGAAGCCAGCTGGGTGACCTTGGGCCAGTCACTCTCTCTCAGCCCTGGGAAGAAGGTGGCAGTGGCAAACCACTTCTGAAAAATGCTGCCAAGAAAACTGCATGGACTGATCCAGGTAGTCACCGGGAGTCAAGACAGGCTTTTGAAGGCACCGAAACAAAACAAAACTCCAGTTGAAGGGACAAAATCTCTTTGAGATACATGTGGCAACCTGGCCTGGGTTTGGAAACAAAGCAAGACCAGATCTGTTAATAATAATAATAATAATAATATTATTATTATTATTATTATTATTATTATTATTATTATTATTAATTTAATTTTTATCCCGCCTTTATTATTTTTATAAATAACTCAAGGTGGCGAACATACCTAATACTCCTTCCTCCTCCTATTTTCCCCACAACAACAACCCTGTGAGGTGAGTATGTCTATGAAGGTTCTCAGTCATCCAGGTGGAATTGTCTGTAGTTTGAATCATGTCAACTGGATTTCTATTTTCTCAGTGGAAACGTTTCGCTCCTTATCCAAGGAGCTTCTTCAGTCTGAGCAAAGTTAGTAAGGGAATCCTTAAATATGTTTCTAGGTGGCTGTGTGACCTTGCACCTGGGGCTAGGTCATGGTTCAGACTGAAGAAGCTCCTTGGATAAGGAGCGAAACGTTTCCACTGAGAAAATAGAAATCCAGTTGACATGATTCAAGCTACAGACCTGTGAGGTGAGTTGGGCTGAGAGAGAGTGACTGGCCCAAGGTCACCCAGCCGGCTTTCATGCCTCAGGCGGGACTAGAACTCTCAGGCTCCTGGTTTCTAGGCCAGCACCTTAACCACTAGGCCGAACTGGCTCGTTTTTTTGCAATGGAGACTGTAAGGCCTTAATAGCAACGGACAGAAGCAAAGGGCCTGAGGCCAGACTGGTCCATTACACTAACATGGACAGGGGTCAACTGCTCTCTCTGTTGAGAAGTGAACGGCTCTCAGTCTGTTGCAGTGCCTGGGTGGGAGTAAAAGACATTGGATTTGAACCTTGGATCTGCCATATAGAGGGCATAGCTTGAAACGTACAGTTTGCAGTTGCTGCTTTTCTCCACATTAATGGTTTCTCTGGTATCTGTCAATATCCTCTCTTATCAAGAGCTGTGTCTGTGAATCTCCGCCTATGAGCCACCTAGTTCCAGAATTGGCCTGAGACTGCCAGGGAATACCGGGCTAGTAGAGTAGGCTGGGAAGTCAAAAAACATCCTGAACGAAGGCAGGGACAAGCCACTGTCATAGTCGCTAAGAAAACTCCATGGCTGTGCCACAAAGTCACCGGGAGTTGAGCCTGACTTGGGGAAGATTTTACTTCGTACAGGATTTTCAAGGTTATCCAGTCCTTGGCCCTTCAACCTGTCTTCAGTATCAGGGCTAAGTTCTGGATACAAGAAGTGCAAAAATATTTAAAAAGTGAGGTGCCTCAGAGTATGTGCGGAGGGCCTTTCTCTTGCTAAGGAGTAACCGCAGCTCGATCCTGGATGCCTGCCCTGGAATACAGGATGTCCCAGGAGATGGCAAATCTTTGGAGCCAGCTTGAGGCCTCAGTCTCTTCCTAAAACTTAAGCATCAGAACTGAGTCACTGCTGTTTCCCATCTGTTTCCTCTTTCTAGTTTCCTGCTTGATCGCCTGCTGCAGTACGAGAATGTGGATGAAGACTCATCAGGTAAACTGAGGCTCACAACCTCCGTTTGATGGCTCTGGGAGAAAGGGCAGGATTTCCCTGGCGCTCTTTGTATATGGGCTTAATAATAATAATAATAATTTGGCTGATGTGGACACAACATCATCTATTCAGGCAGGAAGAAAATAAAACAATGACAGGACAGGATAAAGGATAAATCTTAAATCAAATCTGACATCCTCATAACCATTTGTTGTTTCCCTTTAAACATAAAAGTGGCTCATATTCCACATTCGGTAGCAAGGGTCACTGGTACCTTTTACTTGCTAATAGATATTATGGAATCAAGACCAGTGGAAGTCCCCAGTGGTGGATTTTCTGATTCTGGTTTAAGGTGGCATTGGTTAACAGTTAAATAATGCAGAAAACACCCTTGAATATAGCTATGTCTGATTGGCATTTAAAAATTGTCTCAAGGTGGACTAGAATTGTTGGTTCAACAATTAGTTATACTTTTAATAATTGTGCGTGGGTATACAGGTAGTCCTCGCTTAACAATGCTAATTGGGATCGGAAACTCTGTCATTAAGCGATGCAGTTGTAAGTAAAAAAAAACGTGACTGTGCCGCTTAGCAATGGCATGTTCCGGCAGTCCCAGTTGCTGTCATTAAGTGAGGACCATGCGGGTCATTAAGTGAGGACCTCACGTGATTGTAACTTCCAACTTCCTGCCAGCTTCCTCATTGACTTTGCTTGTGGGAAGCTGGCAGGGAAGGTCGCAAATTGTGATCATGTGATTGTGGGATGCTGCTACATTGTAATTGCGAGCTGGGTGCCGAGCGCGGGGGATGCTGCAATGGCCTTAAGTACGAGTAACTACCACTTGTTCAGTGCCATCATATGTTTGAATGGTCACTGAATGAGTGGTCATTAAATGAGGACTACCTGTATAAGCAAGCATGCAAATAGTTATCTGTGTTACAAGTTTAATCCAGTATATGAGCTTTCCCTAACCTGGTGCCTTCCCAAATGTATGGACTACAACTTCCAGAATTCCCATCCCAGATAACTAGGGAAAGGCGTGGTGGCTCAGCGGGTAAGACGCCAGGCTTGTTGATCGGAAGATTGCAAGTTCGGAGGTTTGAATCCCTAGCCCTGCGTGCGGAGTGAGCTCCCGCACTAGCTCCAGCTCTTGCCAACCTAGCAATTTGAAAGCATGCAAATGCAAGTAGATTAATAGGTACCACTTCGGTGGGTAGGTAACAGCGTTCCGCGCGTGTCATGCGGCCACATGACCGTGGAAGCGTCTTTGGGCAACGCTGGCTCTTTGGCTAACAAACGGAGATGAGCACCGGCCCCTAGAATCGGACACGACTGCACAAATGTGCGGGGGGAACCTTTACCTTTACCTAGGAGAGTAGGTTGAAGAAAGCTGCTATATCTGCTTCTGCAGGAGGAAATTTCATGGAACTTATTTCTGCCCAGACAGATGAACCATTGTGCTGTTAATCTTTCTTGCTTGTTTTTGCCCCTTTGGGTTGGTGTGAATGGCCCCACTTTCCAGTTCCTCTGCAAGTAGCATGTTTTTATATTGGTCCTTGTAAAAATTAAAATTTGATTGCTGTATTCTGCATTTGGTCCCCTTGAGGAACCAACTGCTGATTATTGTTAATATTTGATTCCTCAAGGAAGTGTTATTCTTAAGCACTTTTGTTTCTCTATTACATTTTATATTTGGCTGACATTGGCTTTTTATTTTAATATCCAATTGCCAGGGGAGTTTTTAGCTGCCCAGTTCACCCTCCCTATTATCCTAATTTCTCTGCATTTTTTTTGCTGCTCAGTCCCATTGGGGATTTTGACTAGATTGGATAAATGATCCATGATTTTTTTATTTATTTGAAAGCTGTCTTTGTAAAGATGAATGGTTAGAAATTGAATGTCGACGTTGTTTTGGAGACGTCTTCATTTTGTTGCAAATGTGTCTGTTGCTGTATCTCTGATAACCTCAGCTAAGAGTGCAGGCTACTGGAGAAAAGTGAGATATAAATAAATTGGATGAGTGACTTGCTCCGAAACACACTTTGACTGTTCAGAATGATGCAGACTAGAAGTGTAACTAAATGCAGATCTTGGTGTCCAAGTACTCAGGCAGCATCACAGTTTTCTTAAGATGGTGTACAGTTCAGTGAACATGATTTATAGAAGTGTTTGATGCACAGGATAGCTTGCAGAACAAAGCTGAGGGAAGGTGGATTTCTGGGCAAAATTAGCTATACTCAATGTTGGAAGAGGGAGTCAGTGCAGTATTTTGACCATAGCTTTCCAAACTGTGTGTCGGGACACGTTAGTGTGTTGGCTGCAGTGTCTGGGTGTGTCGTAGCTGCTGCTGCTGCCTCCGATCTCTGCCAGGATTCCGCACAGGTCCTAGTGCCTGCCTTGTGCCCTGCTGCCTCCAAATCTGCTGTGATTCCACACAGGTCCTAGTGCCTGCCTTGTGCCCTGCTGTAAGAGTGTGTCACGAAATGATGCCCTGCTGTAAGAGTGTGTCGTGAAATGATGCATGTCTAAAAAGTGTGTCACCAACATGAAAAGTTTGGAAAGCTCTGATTTTGACCTTGAACCCAGAAGGCTTGAGTTTGAACATTTCTGGGTAGAGCAACTGGACCAGGTCACCTAACCAACCTCACCAGGGAATGATGCAGATTAACACAATACCTTTATATGAAGTCCATAGCGCTCTGGCAGAAGGAGGCTGAATGAATTTGACCGATATTATTTTTCTTGAATCAGATTCAGAGGCAACAGCCTCATCAGACAACAGTGATGGAGAGATGCCAAAAGGGACGGAGCCTCAGTCCCTCAAGAGGTGAGTATGTGATGGGCTTCAGGATGGAGAGAAAATGCAAATGTCCAAGATGACGGCTAACTACTTGAGGCTAAAAGGGCTGACAAAAGAGGTAGAATTCTTGGGCTTGGGCATTTTCCGCGTGCTTCCACAGTGACTTTCCTGTACTACTTTTCATTATGCCAGTGTTTTGGCGGTGGGTGAGGGAGGTGGTCTCGTGGTCTGTCTTGGGAGGCCAGACTAGGCCCACAGGCTAGAGCAGTGTTTCTCAACCTGGGCAACTTTAAGGTGTATGGACTTTAACTCCCAGAATTCCCAAGGCTGGCTGGGGAATTCTGGGAGCTGAAGTCCACACATCTTAAAGTTGCCCAGGTTGAGAAACACTGGGCTAGAGATTCCCCATACTAGCTGTATGGCTTAGCGCAGTCATGAGTTGATCTGTTTTGAAAGTCAAGGGGCCTTCTTTGCCTGTTGTACCTTACTGAAACAATACCACAGATGATTTAAGCACGATGGTAGTTCCCATGTATCAAAGATACACTGTTTCTATGGAGCACATTTTTGGCAATTTTTCATCCATGGCATCTCTTTCTGCTCACAGAAAACAAAGCCCCCAGCTTGGCAGTGCCTCATCACCATCCTCCTCAGGTCTTTCTCTCCAGCCAACATCTGGTTTTGGGCTTCCAGCTTCAGGGACATCATCCCCCTACTTAGCCTCTGTGAGTAATCCTGTCTCCATCTGGGTAACAGGGCAGAGTAGATAGTTGCCCATAGCAGACCCTGAAGCTGGGAAAAGGCTTTGCAGAGATTGACCCTTCCCCGGCCTGATTTCCTTCAGGTGTGTTGGATCAGATCTCTCCTAGCTTCAAGCCAACACAGCCTTTGGCTCTGCTGGTTTGGGATGATGAAAACTGTAATCTATCCCTAGGAACTAAGTCAGAAAAGCTTGGATTTTCAGTGAGTTTAGGCAAACGTTTGACCAATTACCTTGGGAATAAGACAGCGCAGCCAGGAATCAGTTGGCAAGGAGAATTCTCAGCCATTATTGATTACTTTCCTCAGTTTTCCTAGACCAAGATACCAAATTTGAAATAAAGGTTTTTCTTTGTGCAATGCTCAGCATGTCTGGGTTGGTGTTTGAGTGGGACTGCTGACTGTTGCTAACCCCCCAAACCCCAACACTACACAGCTAGTAGTTCTGTTCCATCATATACGCCCCAAATGGGTGCCCTCATGTCAAGAGCAGATTGACTGAAGGCCTGGGTTTGCCCAGCATGCTTCACTTCGTTATTTAATTAACTCCTGTTTTGATTTGCACAAACCCTTGAACTGGAAAAACACAAAATGGGTTGGGTTGACACACAGCACTCTAAGCCAGAAGCCCACTTCCCACAACCAAGATTAAACCTAAACAAGATAGCATGTTTTACAATTGTGGGTGCTGGGACTTTAACTGATCTACATACTTCTACCTGTCCTGCTAACCCAGCTGATATTTATGTCAGAATGCTTTGGCTTCATCCCATCTTCTCCTCTTTAGCCTGATTTCCATGTCGCTTCCATTTCACCTCATTACTTCCGAGTGCTTAGCGCTGAATATAGGCATAAAAATTAGGCCTCCATCTATCTTAGTCAATGGGTAATTGGATTCCTCGAAGAACACAGCATATGATTCCAATACGTTTGGATGTAAACTGCTTTTTTAAAAAATGATGCCTAAATGAAGAACTGTAAGTTGTTTCTGTCTCCATGGTTCCCTTCCCAACCATTGGAAAGATTTCAGTTTTGCACCTTTTTGTACCGAGAGCGTTTCATGTTTCTGCTGTCACAGATCATCTAGATCAGGGTTCCTCAACCTCAGCCATTTTAAGATGTGTGGACTTCAACTCCCAGAATACTCCAGCCAGCGATGCTGGCTGGAGTATTCTGGGAGTTGAAGTCTACACATCTTAAAATGGCTGAGGTTGAGGAACCCTGATCTAGATGGCTGCAGGGAGGCAGATAGTTTAAATCGGGAGAATGACATAGTGATGATTTTTCTCATGTGCTGTTTTCCCCAAATAAAGTGAATTTCTAACAGCTGCTTGAGGGGCAGACTGCACTTCAGGATCACCCTTTGTGTCCCCTCATCTCCGGCACAATTGCAGTGATGGTGTGGGGGAAAGACTTGGCAATGCCTTAGTTGCTGTGACGAATGACCTCTCCTTGCACCCTAATGAAATTAGCAGAGAAACATATTTCAGTTCTAGTGGGCGTGGATGATACAGTTTTACTTTCCCAGATCCTGATTGGCCAAGTAAGTCTGTGTATGCTCTGGTCTGGCCAATTACTATGCCTCAGATGCTTTGGAAACTAATTACACAAGACCAAGATGGTGGTCTTTGCCAAAAGGCCAATTGGGATGCTAAATAATAATCCCATTGAGCAGGTTAAATCATTTAAATTACTTATGCATAGTCTTTCATGACACAGCCTTATGTGGCATACATACACAAAAAGCCTCGAGTTGTGTTGCAGCATTGCAATCATTCTTCTACACCAGTGTTTTTCAACTTTGGCACCTTTAAGATGTGTGGACTTCAACTCCCAGAATTCCCCAGCCAGCATGCTGGCTGGGGAACTCTGGGAGTTGAAGCCCACATATCTTAAAATTACCAAGGTTGAAAAACACAGTTTTACACTAAAGGGATGTTATTTAGCCGTGCTGCACTCCAAGTGTACTTAGAGTGTAGTTGTTATATGGTGCCCAGTTAGGCCCATATAGTCCTTGGCTCCTTTATAAAGAATCCAGACTAAATTTCTTAGGAACGTCTTCCAAACTCCTTGCTGTGTCTCAAATGCAATTCTTCCATTGTAGGCCAGCACCAATTAGATCAAGACCAACATTTTGTTATATTTTTACATTCTGGGCCAAAATATGTGTTGCCCATGTAGGATCCTTACTGATAGTAATTTTGTTTCATCCTGGCCCAAAGCAATAGATTAAAAAATTGGAGGTCCTTGGATTTTCCTTAACTCAACTCTCTGCACTTGGGCACGAATGTGCAATAGCAGCTTTGAAGCGATGGATTTAGGATGTTGATATTAAGTTAGGCCTGGCATCTCTTCCAAATATATCCTTCTGATTAGCTCCTTCACCTTCCTTAACCAAATCACAATCCTTAAATGTAGGAGGGTCTTAGAAGGGAAATACAAGGGTATCCCTTTTGGATTGAAGGGAAAGGGGTTTTTGAAGCCATAAAATATGTCTTATTGTATTGCCTCTTTTATGCTGGCGCATAAAAATGTAAATAGAACCAGTCAGAATGACTTGGAAATTTATTGAGATGCCCTACATCTCAATAAATTTCCCGGTCATTCTGTCTGGTACTATTTACATTTTTTTACTTTCAAATCCATGTAATTCTGTTAGATTAAGTGTTGCTAAGTTTTGTTATGTCGTATGTAAAATGCTCAGCTGACTGACAGATACATCCAGTTGATTTTATGATCTGCACTTACCCATATTCATGTAGCCTGTTTTACATTACTGAGTTTCATTATGTATTGGTCATTGACTGAGATAACAATTTTCTTCTTCATCAACTTGGCATGGGCTCTGGAAGCCATGGGTGGCCTGTGTAGTATAAATTGTATATGCCCATGTAGAGAATTAGAGTCTGACCAAGATGCTGGTGTTAATCTGGCTTGTGGGACATATTTGTGGGAAAAAAGAAAAAAAGATGACTCTGGAGAACTATTTCCATCAATGGTTGAAAAGGGGCAGCCAAAGTGATCTAGGAATCAAAGCACTAGGAAGGGTTTCCATTTTGTTTGTTTATTTATTTATTTAATTTTTATCCCGCCGTTATTATTATTTTTTTATAAATAACTCAAGGCGGCGAACATACCTAATACTCCTTCCTCCTCCTATTTTCCCCACAACAACAACCCTGTGAGGTGAGTTGGGCTGAGAAATAGGGACTGGCCCAAGGTTTTATTTTAGCCATTGTACTGCAGAGGGAAAAAATAAATAAGGAACCAGATTTGAAGTTTATCAAATTATGCATGGTTCTGAGAGACTACATTTTTTCCTAGGAGGGGGTTGGTTTCCTCGCCTGGTACAAACATCAATAGACTCAGGATAGATCAGAGAGTCCTTTTATGTACTGTATGGAATTTTCCGCTCCAATGGCTGCTAAGATAGATAGCATTGAAAGAAAGAATTCCTTCATAGATCAGCCTGCTCCTTTTAGAGGTTCTGCGCCATGGAAGAGTAATAGGGCTCCAGATTCAGGGCTAATGTGGAAGACTGGGAGGACTGCAGATCCCCTGGAAGGATCCAGTTGGTCTGTGGGGAAGAGAAAACTGGTTATGTCAGATATTTCCAACTTGGCACCATCCAAATGTTACAGTGCTCATCGCTCCCACCAGCTTCCCTGTTGGCTGGATGTGATGAGAATGTTGACCATCTGAAGGGGTTCAGGTTGCATTGCCTGGTCTCAGTGGGTGGGTCCCTTGCTCTGAACTAGCAGGGCTGGTGTGAAGAAGATGACTAAGCCTTCCCTAGCTTGATGTCCTCCGGAGGTGTTCAGACCACAGTTTTAATTCAACCCTCCCCAGCTGGGGAGAATCACCTGCTCATCATTCATATTTTGATTTTTTTATTCCATCTTTTCCCTCTTGCCATCCCTTTCCCACCCAGCTGAATTCACCCACTTATGCTCCCTTCCCCTCTGACTACTTGGCACTGGGGCCTGAACCTGTTCCCCCCCAGCCTGACACCAACGCTACTCGCTCTGCCCGGCGGCCGGCAAGGCCCCACACGCTCAAGGTACCTCAAGGAAGGTGGGGGGTGGTGGAGATGAGGGCTGTCTGTATTTCAGAGTATGCAGTCTTGCTTTAGGGGCATGCTGAACTTGGCATATTCAGTGCTGGATTAAATTCACAACCACGTTCGTACTTAGGCGGGGTGAAATGAATGTGCAGGGCAGGGTATGTTTCAGCTTACAAATCAATATTGAGATACTTTCTGTTCTTATGGAAGTTGCACTGATTTAGCTGAATGAATAAGAGATGATAAAAGAAAAGTGATGCATCTCTGTTGTGAACTTCAAATTAACTTTGCACCCTTGTGCTGTCATGGCTTGAGGCTTCTATGAAAGATTTTGTGAATAATATTGCACGCCTACAGCAGATATTCACTCATCCAGACTTGCTTTTGATTCTCATGCTTCTGGCTGCAGCCATAGAAGTTCTAGATGAAAATGGAGCTGTTGTGGGTTTGAGGGATGTATAATAAGCTCAGCATTACATTGTGAGAAAAGAATCTTGCTGATTTATGGAATTTCACTGTGCCTTACATCTTTGTGACTGTATTCACATACCATGATAAGTTTGGGTAATATGGCATATGTTTTATTGTGAACTGCCCAGGGTCCCTCCTTGTGAGGGAGATGGGCGGGATATAAATATGATAAATGAATAAAATATTAATTAAACCAGTATTAGTTGGCCCATACAGTACAGTAAGGCAGGGTACTCAGGGTGAAGCCAGGAGCTTTAGGTGTGTTGCTATGGTAACATGGTAACTCAAATTGCTGGGAGCAAAACTTCTGCCCCTTGGGGATGATTTCAGGGGCGTATAGTCCTAAGGCACCCATTTTATTTACGCCTTAAACCTCTAGCCTTCTGAAAATGGTGGGAGAATTGTTGGCTCTGTCATTCTTGGGGTTCTCTGGGGCATGGTGGTGGCTCCCATGTGGCTTGTGGGACGTGAGTGGCTCAACCCCATGTTTAAGCCATAAACCACAGTTGACAGACCCCAACGGTTGGATTTGTACAGTGTACCAAAGCATCATTATGGGTCAGGATGATGTGAAAAACCAGACCTGCATGTGACCATGGAGGAAAGTGGGCAGGGGGAGAAAGTCACAGGGCCCAACATCCCTCTCAGGCTTTTTCTTTTTCTTCCCATCTGCAGCTTCCCCTGCCCCCAGCCTCCCACTCGGACTGTTCATCCGTCGTGGTGGGCTTACCCTTTCCTTCGCCCCGAGGGACTCCCAAGCTGCCGCCACCCACCATCCTCAGCACGGTGCCCCATCAGATGTTCAGTGACGCAGGGGAGGGAAGTGGCGAAGACCCCCTGGATGGTGACGATGAGCTGGTAATCGACATTCCCGAGTGACGGTGGCAAAAGAGGCACGTCGTCGTTCGAAAGGACACAAGTCTCTTGGTTGTGTGCGAGGGGGATGGTGCCCCACCATTTTATTTTATTATTATTTCTTTGTTTACAGACTCAGGGGGAAAAACATGCAAAACAGTCAATAAATGGGATTTTGTTTTTGTATTAAAAGCATCCAGTTGCGATTTCTACACTATGTTCCTTTTGTCTCCTGAAACCCATGGGCTTTTAAAAATACCTCTCCCAATGAGGTCAGACATTTCCTGACCCTGTTGTGTGATGTGCCATCATTTACACATTGGTAAAGAAAAATCTGCTTGAAATAGTACATCTGTTTACGAGGTAGAGCAAACTCTCTCTTTTGCTGCAAAACAAAAGAAAAGAAAGTTCCTCAAAAGTCAAGGGACTCTAAAAAAATAAAAAAATAGTGCTTGAAATCTCCTAGTCGGGGTTGAAAGAGAGAACGAACCTTATTAATAACCAGGAGTTTTTCCACTGCAAGTGTAAACATTTGACATCTATCGCTTCCCCTCGCCCAAGTTAAGCGCAGTTTACTCTTCAAAATGCTTGCAAGCTGAAAACATTCCCTGCATTGTAACTGCATTTTTATTTATTTTACAAGATGGTTTCTCCAAAGGTTGCTACTCACTGCAGTGCTATATTATTTTTGCTGCAGATATTTTTCCTGTAGTAAAAACTGTAAAGGGGGGGGGGGGAAGAATCTTTTCTCAGTTGAAAGAAGAGAATATTTTTCAGGTATGGGTGAATCAGCTTCAAGAGAAACGAAAGAGCTCATTTTACTTGGCTGAAAAACAATTGTGTATAAACACAGATGGAAGATACTACCTCTCTTTCAGCGTTGATTCACATCTTACAAAGCAAATAGATTTGTCACTTGGATACTGCGTGTCTCTTGGTGAACCGCTATGCTGTTCAGAGAGGAAGTGAGTGTTTTTAATTGAGGTGGTCCAAGATATTTTGGTACCTCAGGAAGAAAATTCAAATGGTACTTCTCCCCCACCCTCACTCTCACGGAGTGATAAAATAAGAATAAGCCAAATGTTAATTTCCGCCTTTAATCACTAGCTTGCTTGCCTGCGACAGACCTCTTCAGTTAGACTAAGAGGAAGGCAAAATGTGCTCTGCCCATGTGTCAGACCCATCACTCTTGCTAATTTCAACAAGCCTCTTCCCCTAAGCCAGGTCAGGGCTGGCCAAGCCCGTTCTGTAAACATATGATGGCCAAACGTGGCCAATCCAGCCGTGTTTACATTCGAAAGTAGGAAAACCTAAAGGCACACTTACAAGCAATTCCATAGAGAGAAAAGTGGCAGATGTTTAGGAAACCAGGTGGCTGCCCAGAAAATAACATTTAGGAAGCTGCTGGACATTTTAGGAAGAAAGAATCCACACGAAAAGTGCAACGGGGCTCCAAGAAGAAGGTAGATTGTCCAGAAATACAAGTGTATCGTTGAGATTGTATTAGGGGGAGGAGAAAGAAATTGTAAGCCTGCCACTTAATCAGTTAAAAAAATACCTGCCCGATCCTTGCTTGTCTGAAGCAGAGCTACAGCAAACTTTGCTTTAAACAGCATGATTCCCATTCAAGACCGACACAGAAGATTAGAACATTTCTAGCTTAATGCCGTCTGGGGCTGAATGAGTTGACCGTTAAGGTGTAATGATGGGTATTCTCGGGATCTTTGTGAACCGCCGTGAGAAACCCTGGGACGTGGGTGTGGTCAATATCAGGAAGACGCTAAAACAGATAATAAAAGAGTCTGTAAGCCTCTGGATAACGATGGAAAGCAGCCTGTCAAAGTTATTCATGACTGATCCAGACTAATCTTACATTTTCTTTCCAGGTTGCTAGCTTAATGGCATTTGGGGATTCTGTGATTGGTCCCCTATCGTGTTTGGATTGGCAAACTTGTTCAGTGTTGGTGAACTCATCCTGTTTGGTGCATTCAGGGCTGGGAAGCTGTGTTAAAAAATGTACGGTAAAGCACAGACCGTGTTTATTAGTGGCAAAGGTAAAGAGATAAAGTCCTCATCAAACCTGCAGGTAGCATAGAACTGGGAAGGATAGTTAACTCTCCTGGATGATAGGATTAAAATTCAATGGAAAACTGCCCTGAAACTAACAAAATGAAATTCAAAAGAGACAAATGCAAATTATTTGCTATAAGACGAAAACAAAAAGTTGATTTATAGGAAGGAGGTACAAACAAAAGTGGGAAATATCTGTAATCAATCATCGGTTAAGCCTGAGGCAGCACCGTAATGGGGGTGTAAGAAAAGGTCATATGATTTTTGATTGTGTTAGACTTATACTTCCCCTCAAATTGCTGTTCTTTATTCTGCATTCATCTGTGTCCTGTTCTAGAAGCTCTATCTCCCTCCCCAACTAACAATTTGCCCCAAAATCTTTTGAGATTTGAGTATGTTGCAACGTGAAGGAAAAAACAGCCTTGAACGTGAAGCAAATGAACATGAAGCCAATGAAGAGCACAATATTGTTTTCTCTGTTCTGATCCTGTTTTAGAAACAATGGGGTGGATGGGGGGGGGAACTCTGCAGGAAGGGTTGCTTTACATAGAAATCAAAGGGATGCATAGCTTAAGCCAGCATGCTTCTGAACACAGCAACTTAATTAGAAGAACTGAGCCATATGGAAAATCCATGCAGAAGCTGATTTTATTTATGGTTCAGAAATACTAATTGCTTCTGACATTTCTAAGTCAAGAGGAGCAAGGGAAAGAGCCCATGTGGAAAATAAGAAAAAGATAATATTTGAGACTTTAAAATGAAATTGCTTGATCCAGTGTTTCTCAACCGTGGCAGCTTTAAGACGTGTGGACTTCAACTCCCAGAATTCCCCAGCCAACAAGGGCTCTGGGGAATTCTGGGAGTTGAAGTCCACACGTCTTAAAGCTGCCAAGGTTGAGAAACACTGGCTTGATCCTTTGGACTTGTTGGTTACTTTTTAAAGGTAAAAAAAAAAAATAAGTTTTGCAGCCAGAAAAAATCTTGTATAAAAGTAGAAGGGTTGCACAACAACTGTTAGTTTACGAGGTGAGAAAGAAGAGAAGGGGGAAGAGAAAGACCGGGAGGACCGAGGAATTGTTTTTGACTTCACTGATTTGATGCTCGCTTGGGACAGGTAGCAATTCCAATCGTTGCCTGTCTGTTGGAGGCCTCCGGCTCTTCTTGCCTGCCCAACCCTTCTGCATCTGCCCCCAATCCCCCACCGCGTTGCCTTAACGTACCGGAAGAGGAATGCCTTCTGTCTGAATGCCTCCCCAGAGTGTAGCATAAATGGTCCCCCACGACAAGTAGTTTTGAAACGTGCAAACGTCCTCGTGCAAAGGAGGGGCCTCTGGGTGCTGGGCCCCTCCGGTTGGTTTTTGGCAGGCAGGCAAGGTAGGAGGGTGCAGTTCTACGGTGAGTCACGGGGGCCTCAAGGGCCAAAAGTGGAGGATTCTGGGAGCTCATTGGTGAGGGTGTGCCAATGTTCCAGGCGACAGTCAGAGGTCTGGAGACACGAGAGCCAGTGTTGCCGGCACTCCCCGCTGGCCCCTAATCCCAGGGTCACCCCACCTGCAATGAAACAAGAGCTTCTTCCAGTTCCCAAGCTGCTGGTTATGGAGTTGCCTTCTTCCCTGTCATGCGGTAACGCCATAATCAGGCAGGGTCTCATGGGCACCGCCACCCCACCCCATGCAATAATTAAGGATGTTTTTACAGAATGGAGGAGGCTGTGAAGTCTGGTAATCTCACCCTCAAGTTCTCTTGGGAGATTTTGGGTATTCTTTTTTTAAATGCTCCATTTTGGGAGCCTGCAAATGCAGCCTCGGGTGAACCGTGGGCTCCCCTGCTGTTGGCAGCAAAACATCCACTAGAAAAGAGTATCTGTAGCTCCAGGTTGAATTGTGGAGTTCTTGGTTTGCTTGTGGATGTTTCATTACCCAACTAGGTAACATCATCAGATGATGTTTTACCCGACTACAGGTAGTCCTCACTTAACAACCATTCGTTTAGTGACAGTTCAGACTTATGATGGTGTTGAAAAAAATGACTTATGACCGGCCCTCACACTTATGACCATTGCAGCGTCCTCACAGTCACATGATCATGATTTGGGCACTTGGCAACCGGTTTGCATTTATGACCATCACAGTGTCCTGTAGTCATATGATCGCCGTTTTCTACCTTCCCGTCTGGCTTCTGGCAAGCAAAATCAATGGGGAACCGCATGATTCGCTTAACAACCACCTGGTTCACTTAACACCTGCAGTGATTCACTTAATGATTGCTGCAAAAAGGTCGTAAAATCAGGTCAGATTCGCTTAATGACTGCTTTGCTTAGCAACTGAAATTCCAGGCTCAATTGTGGTCATTAAGCGAGGACTACTTGGAGAAAACATCATTTGATTATGTTACCTAGTTGGGTAATGAAATGTTTGCAAGCAAACAACCAAGCTCGGAGAGCACCAAGATCTCCACAGTAAGACATCCTTTCTGTGACATGAGAAAATCCACCCTCCTATCTACTTACTCTCAATATAAGTGTCATGGCTTCCCCTTCAGTGTCTTGGGAAGAATCTCTGAATGTGTGAGAGACTCCTAGCTATCCTTGTGGAATTAGACCCCTGGCTTTCAATCCGGATTTAAGTTCTGTAATGTAAACACCCCCAGTGTCCCCGAGACTACACAACTGTTCCCTGAAACTAGGTGATCTTCTCCCTTCTTCTCACCAATGAAGTCATTTGATTTCCCAATGTCGTAATCCCAAACGGTTATTTCCAAGGATTTGTGACCAAGATCTGACTGTTCAATCTCATAGAAAAAGTCCTGTAATGGGGCAGAAAAGTATTAAAAGTTAGGCATTTTTATGCTCACCCCCTCCCTCCCCCAACCATGCAGTTCCTCCCCTTGCTCTCCTTCATTTACCTCATTGTACTCCGGGTTTAGTGTTTTCTTTTTCACGGTCGTTTTATGCTTCGATTTTTTCTCTTCATCTGGCTTCAGGTAGCTGCCAGAAAAGAGAAGAAAAGACGGAAAGGGAGAATAGGAGATTAAGCTGGTCTGTAAAGATAGTTGTCCTTTTTCCCAGAAAACAACCAGCGTGTGCAAGTGCTAAAGCACCACCATAAAAACTCAACAAGATGTCACAAATCCAAAGCACTGAGAGAAAATGTGAAATGACTACTGCAAATTGGACATCTTCTGAACATTAATTCCAGGGCTATTAAAGCTAGTCTCTAAAAGCTTTCCTAAATAGGAACATTACACATGGTCTCTTGATTGACTGGAGGCTAAAGAAAAGAGGCTGTCTAGAGCCTAGGGCTTTTACATCTGTAGCAGACATGGGGGAGGCTAAGTTACAGCTCTTCCTTCCCTCCCCAAACCTCTGGACTTTTCCCCACTCCCCCAACCATCCTTAAGCATGGCTGATCTTAGAACCCCTCTCTTTCCCTTTGTATGTGCGCATTTCTCACGTTTTTACATAAGGGTCCGAGTAGCCGCACACATCCATGGCAGCTAAGTGGGCGCAGCGGAGAATAGACACCAGTAATCCATGACGTTCGGAGATGTATGTGAGGGCGAGCAGGATGCGACCCCTTTCTTCCAGGGCCCAGCCAGCTGGGGGTTCCAACTATGCAGTGGGGGAAAGGAAAGGCCATTGAATGCTTTTGTGTCAAATGCCCACCCTCCGGCCTTCCCAAACAAACTTTTGCAACTGGGTTCACGCATCACCATTTAACCATGCCTTGTTGAATAAGCCACAATTGCCTAGATTGGCATAAAATGCTAGGTCACAATCCATGGTTTATGAAGCACAACCGTCGAGTTCACAAACCAAGTCAACCGTTGCACGGGTTAGCGCAGGGGTCCACAGACACAGACACCATGAGAGCCAGGATGAGTAGAATGGTAAAATGTAAATTCAACCAATAAATATAAATTATATATATAAATTAAATTAAATAAATAAATGCATTTAAATTGTTATGGTTCTTTTCACTTTTTAAAAATAATTTCGGTGCCTGTGCAAGGTCACAAGATGGTGTCTACTGCTTGAAAAATTTGCTGACCCCTGGCTCAGCTGGTCATGTGAACCAGGCCTTAGTTAGGCCTTGGACATTTTGAGACCCAGGTGAAACGTTTAGAAGGCCTTGCATTCAGCCTTGGGCTTTTGAACTCCTTGAGCCCAGGGCAGCCTTCCCCAACTTAGTGCCCTCCGGCTGCTCTGAACTACCTGCCAGGGTGGTGTAGTGGTTAAGGCCTTGGACTAAGAGCAGCGAGACCCAGGTTCTAGTCCCTTCTCAGCCGTGGAAGCTCAGTGGGTGGCTTTGGGCCAGTCGCTCCTCACCCCAAGCTGCCCCAAAGGTTTATTGGGCCGGGGGAACTGGACAAGGGCATGCTACGCACACCCCTTGAACTCCTGAATGAAAATAGGTGGGATATACATCTCATAAATATTCCACCCGGCATAGCCAACGGTTGTGCTAGCTGGTAACTGTAGACCCCCACAGCTGGAGGGCATCAGATTTGGAAAGCTAGACCTGAGATGAGTCCTTTTCATCTCAACGGGGGGGGGGGGGGTTCTTTTGCCAACTCCTGCTACAAAGACAGTCTCTTCCTAATGCCTCACTAGCCCAGAGTTTCTCAACCTTGCCAACTTGAAGATGTGTGGACTTCAACTCCCATGCTGGCTGGGGAATTCTGGGAGTTGAAATCCATACATCTTAAAGTTGAGAAGCATTGCCCTATTGACATGTCTTGTCAGGGACAGCCAGCCCTCAGCCTAATTTCATGTTGGGGGAGGGTCTGCTAGAGAAGGGGGGTTGGGTGGGGAAAATGGGGCAGGGGCTTCACATTGAGTCCTTGGGTGACTGGAGGGCATGGGGGGAACTCTTGAGCAAGTGGCAAGCTCGGGTCTCTAGCGAGGAGGAGCTATTTCTTTCCAAGCTCACAGAGGGGAGAGGAACCGGGAAGAAATAGAGGGCGTGGCTCTGTTTGGGCCTGGTCCGGCCCTGGGAGTCATCGGATAAGTTCCCCCCATGGGACTACAGCCCTTCGCAGGGAATAGGTGCTCCATCCCCAGTCTAACCTTCTGCTGAGGAATTTCAGGTGCTGTCTTTGGTGCGGAGTAGGATGGGAGAAAAACTCTCACCTCTCTCAGATAGCAGGAGATTCCACGCAGGGCTGCAGTCATGGAAGAAGGGGATGCCAGCTGTTGTGATAGGAGAGAATTTAGCGAACTTTGAAACAAGGGCCCCAGCAAACTTGGAGGAAGTCAAGGGGTGTAAAGGCCCCGTGGGAGGAGTGAGGGAGAAGGGGACGTATTGGTGAAGAAATACCATAGGCCCCTTAGAACCGATGTGCGTTTTGTGTGCGTGGCTCTCAGTGGGTGGTGGAAAAGTTCACCTATATTACGTTGCCCCTGGGGAAGCTGAATTCTGTGAGTGGCATTGAGTCTATAATGCAGGTTTCCCTACAGGATGACATTTTGCAGGCCAACACATCTGGCTGTGATAGGGGACTGTCCGTGTTTTGGGTTGCTTGCATATTTTGCTTCAGTCATTGGCAAGGGCTGAGGAGATTTGTCCCCAAAGAGTAAAATCCTGCTTTATCATCTCTCTCACCCACCGTTTTTTTGAGTTTGGACCCGGCACAGCTATTCATTTATGGAATAAATATGCTAATAGACTGCTGTCTGTGAGCCTCTCCTGCCTCTGCACTCTCCCACTTCGCATATTCAGTCGTTCCAACTGGTGAAAAGGAAGGACCAGTTGTGAAATGCAGATAAAAGTAGAAGATTTGGGTTGCAGGGGGGGGGGAGGGGAAGGGGGCAGGGGACATCTCACACAAATGCTAGAGAAGGGCAGGACTCTTAAGAGGGATGGTGACAGACAGCCAAGGGGACTGGCAAAGGAGTATCTAAAGGTGTGTCTGAAATTCTAATCCTTACTAATGAATCAAATGCAGACAGTCAGTCAGTCATCTCAGGTTATACAACCTTCTTTGACTCAGCTCTCACCGGTTGTTGCCGTTCTAAGCACAGGTTGAAATGTCTTTTCTGGCCAGGACGCAGGCGTCTGAGAGGCACCCGAGTCTCTCCTATGAACTCGTTGTGGGTCAATTTATCCTCATCACAGACAGAGATTCTGGAAGGCAGAAACGGAGAGGAAGAACGGAGAATGGCGTTGAGGCAAGAGTGCGCAGGAGAGGGACGCAGCTGTGGCATGAGATGTTAAGCAAGGGGTGGGCTTTATCTCACCGCAGCGTTTTCCGGGCCATGTCCTCCGCGGTTATCCCATTGTAGATGAGGGCCTCGTTCCACACAGGGTTGAGAGTGTTGTGCTGGGTGCGTGTTTTCAGTTTGTTTGCCTGAAGAGAGAAAGGAATTGGAACGGAAGAACAGAATAATCGAGAAGTGCTACAGCAAAGCCTGCACCTGATTCTGTTCACTGGTCTGGGGAGTGGGAAACAGTGTCATGGGGTATAAATGCACTGCTTTCCCTTTTTCATCCTGCTAAACCCGTTTTTCAAGCTCAGCAACTTTAAGATGTGTGGACTTCAACTCCCAGAATTCCCCAGCCAGTGTGCTTTGCCAGGGAATTCTGGGAGTTGAAGTCCACATATCTTAAAGTTGCCAAGGTTGAGAAGCACTGGCTTAGTGTGTTAGGTAAACCTAGCCTATTGTTCCTTGTTCAACCATGGCTCTGAAGTATCTGTACCCTGTTACTGGGGATCAGAGCGTCTGCAGGATCCGCTGTTTTCATCCAAATGACCAAAGTAGCCTTGCACAGTTGTAATGCAAGCTCCGCACCTTTCATACATGCATGCAACATCAGGACGCCTGTATAAAAGAGATGCTTTTGGTGTAGCGATACAATGCTGCCTTCGATATTTTGATATTTTCCTCCCCCTGTGCATGTGCTACCAGGGATCCTGTTTCGGCTTCATACCTTCCGTATCTCTTTCCCCTTCCCCAATCAATTGCCTGTTGCCCCTTCTTCTGCCCCTTGGCTCCTCCTGTGCACCATTCTCTGGGTAAGATTTCTTCTCCAATCTGACCGCCCCACCCAGGTTTGTGGTAGCAACTCCTGAGTGGAGGCTCTGGTTTTGATTAGGGCTGAGGTATGGGTAGGGCTTTGGCCACCTAATGTGAAGAGAGGACTCACTGGAAAAGGCCCTGATGCTGGGAAAGACAGAAGGCAAAAGGAGAAAGGGACGGCAGAGGATGAGATGGCTAGATAGCATCACTGAGGCAATGAACATGAATTTGAGTAAACTCCGGGAGACAGTGGAGGACAGGAAGGCCTGGCGTGCTACGGTCCATGAGGTCACGAAGAGTCGGACACGACTAAACGACTGAACAACAACAATGAGGTATGGGTGGGGATTTTATTCTGGTTTTGATTTCATAGAAAGGTGTTGGGTTCATTTGGCCAACCGGAGACAGGAAAGTGCACACCAAGATTTCTGTTCTGAAGCTGGTGGTGGACTCACGGAGGGGAGAGGATCGTAAATACCTAGACCATTTCTCCGTTTTCTCCAGCATGGCTAATAACTGCTTCAGGTTGAGTGGGTGGATTTAGACTGGGAAAACAACACAGGGGGAAAGAGTTACAGCACCTGCTTCTCGCAGCTGCTCTAATACAATCAGGCCTACGCTGCTATTTTTTGAGCATACATAAATAATCATAAATATTAATTTGGAAGATCTGGTCACATATTCCCATGTCACATCTTTTTTGGCCCTGAGATAATGTAACCTAGGCAATCAGGGCTTTCTATTCCAAACATCCAATTACAGCTGGTTTAGAAGCCTCTTATTAGATAATAAGTGGGTGTGCGGGTGGGGGAGACTTTTGCATAACTTATTCGATAATAAGTTATGCAAAATTGTGTGTGCCCTAAACTGCCGCATCAGAGGGAACTCCTGGTAGGAAGCGGCAGAGAACATGGGGGGGGGGCAGCTTCTTTTCCACAAGGAGCTGGTCCGCAGCCCCGCTGCCGGTCCTGTGACGGTTTGAAAGGAGACATTTTTCATATTCTATTAGTGGTATTGTTATTGTTATTATTAGCATCAATTAAATTAATAGGCCTACCCAAAGATTAATTCCTGTATAAATTCTTTCAAAGAATACAGTATGACGAGAGCATTAATGTGAAGTACTGTATATGCTCGTGAATAAGCTGAGAAGTTTAGGTGCCAAAATGGACCTCAAAAATTGGGTTCAGCTTATCTGTGGATGGGCTTATCCATGAGTATATACAGTCACACTTTTTTAAAGTACAGGTAGTCCTCGACTTACGATGACAATTGGGACCGGGATTTCTGTTGCTAAGCGATGCGGTCGTAAAGTGCGACCACATTGCTTAGCGACAGCAATCCCTGCAGTCCCAGTTGCTGTCATTAACTGAATCCCATGGTCGTTAGGCGAGGCAGCTTCCTGCTGGCTTCCCACAACCAAAGTCAGTGGGGAAACTGGCAGGAAGTTGGAAGTTCCAGGATGGCAGGCGGGTAAATGGCTGCTGCTGGGTGGGGGAGTGAGTGAGGGGGTGCATGGGGGTATGGGGGAGGGTCAGGGAGAGTGCACAAGGGTGTGCGAGAGGTGCCACGAGGGTTGGGGAGGGTGAGCCAGGGTGTGCGTGGCACGAGCACAGAGGGTCTGGGGAGGGTGTGCGGGTGGGGGAGACTTACCCCAGCGACTTGCGACCTTCCCTGCCGGCTTCTGCACTGGCTTTCTGGGGAAGCTGGCAGGGAAGATTGCAAATGGCGATCACGTGATTAGGGGTGCTTGGCAATCGGTTGTGAGTGCAAACGGGTTGCCAAGTGCCCAGATTGTGATCATGTGACCATGAGGGTGTTAGGATGGCCGTAACTCTGAGGATCAGTCGTAACCACCATTTGTTGAGCACCACCGTAACTTTGAATGGTCATTGAACGAATGGTTGTAAATCGAGGACTACCTGTACCTGTATATCCCATAAGGCAACGGGCTAGAAACCAGGAGCCTGAGAGTTCTAGTCCCGCCTTAGGCATGAAAGCCGGCTGGGTGACCTTGGGCCAGTCACTCTCTCTCAGCCCTAGGAAGGAGCCAATGGCAAACCAGGAGCCTGAGAGTTCTAGTCCCGCCTTAGGCATGAGAGCTGGCTGGGTGACCTTGGGCCAGTCACTCTCTCTCAGCCCAACCTACCTCACAGGGTTGTTGTAGGGAAAATAGGAGGAGGAAGGAGTATTAGGTATGTTCGCCGCCTTGAGTTATTTATAAAAATAATAAAGGCGGGATAGAAAATAAAATAAAAAATTAAAAAATAAGGTGACCCTTGAAATTTTAACCAAAATACCATGAAAAATGGATAATGCATGAATTACCCATGGATAAGCCAACTGTGAAAATTAAAACATACAAACATTTTGAGCGTCGGCTTATCCTCAGGTGGCACATTTTTCACGATATTTTGGTTAAAAACTTGAGGGTCGGCTTATCCACAGATGGGCTCACCTGCGAGTATATATGGTATACATTCCTTCCCTTTCAGAATGTTTAACATGAGAGATAAAGCTTATCCCAGCCTGCTTCTATGCCAAATGTTTCACTCACACATACATACAGTACATGCTGCACCTAGTACACTTTAGCTGATTTTGAAAACCTAAGCAGGATGAGACCAGGTCAATTCTTAGATGGGAGACTGTGAGGAGATCTCAAGGGTCCAAGGGGGTCTGCCGGGAGGAGGTCAAAAAAGTCAACATGGCAGCCACAAGCATGCAATTGAAGTTCCGCCCTTTTTAAATGTTTGTGACCCATGTAAAGAAGGGGTGGAGCTTCAATTGCATGGTTATGGCTGACATCTTGACTCTTCTGACCCTCCTGCAGATACCCCTGCCGAGCTCCAAACTAGACTGATGTCAAGATCTTAGCAACAGAGAAGACGACTTTCACAACGTCTTCTTTAACTGGATTTGTGGGAAAGAAAAAGGGATCAGATTGCAGAAATCTTGATCACTGGATATTTTCACTTCCGTTCCCATTTTATCTCTAAGTGCACTAAGGCAGGGACTTCTTAATTCTCTTTCTAATAACTGTATGATGGACAGGGGAGGTGGCTGCTTTTCTGACAGCAGGAGAAATGTGCAAATGTGCTGGGTTATTAATTTTTGCCAAACCCTTGTCCACTCCAGCATTTCTCAACCTTGGCAACTTTAAGATAGGTGGACTTCAACTCCCAGAGTTGCTGGCTGGGGAACTCTGGGAGTTGAAGTCCACCTATCTTAAAGTTGCCAAGGTTGAGAAATGCTGGTTCACTCTTTCAGGCTCCAAGAAGCCTGTAGCACCTGGGAAGTTGGACAAGCATCCCAAGAGAAGGGCAAGGCCGCTTCCATATTGTTGCCAAAAAACCCAACACGTAATGCACATGTAAGGAGTTTAGCTCGTATTGAAGGAGACTTGATATTATATACTCACCCAAGCTTTTGTGGCTATGTGGGACCAGAATTGAAGCGTAATAACGGGGAAGTAAATTTGAGACTGTGCTTACCAAAGGTGTCTGCACAGTCAAAATGGTGACTCCTTTTAGGTCATGCTGCACATAAGTAGGGGACAGGTGGCCACCATCTTGACTTTTTTGACCCCCTCCCTGCAAACCCCCCTGGTGCTTACCTTACAAGCACCTGGAAGGAGGTGCAGTTTGACATAAGGGTCAGCCAAGCCATTAAAATCCATTGGCTTCAGTCCCTGAGAAAAAAGAAGATGGGCATTAATTCCACTCTAGCCTGAATAGAGTATTTATCCTTTGTGGTTCTTTTCGCACCTCCACACCTTCAAAGGACTGTAGAAATCTCTCTACCCTTCTAAGAATTACAAAATTCCCGCTCAAAAGCAGACATTGGTGTGCCTACTCCGCATTAGGGACGTGACACTGTGCTAATTTCAATTCAGCAGCGAATGTTGTGAGCGGTGAAGTCAGCCTGATCCTTTCCTCACAATTACTTGCTGATTAAGGGGGGGGGGGGCAGTATTTATTTATTAAAATTCTTCTGCAAGAGATTGGTTCAGATTTCTGGTAAAGGGTATCTTGGTCTTTTCTTCACAGGCAGCCACTTTGGAGAGATTGGTAGCCCTTGCTATCTGCAATTTAGGAGGGAGAAGAAGAGAATATCCGAAAGAAAAAGGGAACGAGAAAGGGAAAAGAGGGGTCTTAGGTAAAAAGAGAGAGAAAGGAAGTTGATGTCTGCACCTAGTTGAGCCTGAAGGTTGACCTACTACTTGCTTCAGGAGGAGGAAAGGGGCGCTTAATAGGCAAAAACAAAAATGGCACAGTTCTGCTTTAGAATCTGAAAGATTAAGGCCCACTCTGGATGGGTCTGGAGGTGAATTGAGAGAATGCAAAATCCGCTCCTCGACACGCGTAGAGTATCTTCTTAGATAATTGTTGGAACTCTACATTCTGACCAGTGGAACTTTCCAGTTTCTTGATTGCAACTCCACCCAGCAACTAATCTGGTGGATTATTCCAGAATTACAGTCAAACTCTGAGATCTGCGACATAAGGAACCGAACACCGAGCCGGGTAGCCTGATTAAATTTCACTGCATATGTGGGGGATTTGTGTCTAAATCGTGGTTGGACCATTGGCTTCTCAAAACCCCATTACAGAAACCCTGGTTTACCTTCCTGGATAGGAACGCGACCTTTTTGCCATTGGTGGCCCAGAGATGCTGCTTCAAATCCCAGAACTATCTGTGCCATGCATTTTAATACTGCTCAGAGCCATTGCTGAAATTCCAGCTAAATTGCCTTTATTGGAGAATTGCCACAGGGAAAACGATATACCAGTCATAAAAATATTTTTAAAACCTCACTCATGTAAACATACACCCTAAATAGTTTGTGCATAATCTCTAGAGATACCGAGGGTGACGACAAGGAAACAGAAATCGGCCAGTTGGGAATAAGGGTCATCTACTCTTTTCGAAGAGGGAGCCTGAAGTGGTGGGCTGTGGGTTAGTTTTGCTGTGGTTCTGAACTGCCGCAATGTTTCCCATGTTTCCCCCCTGCCCTCTTCTGTTGCCACAGCAACCCCAGATGCCTGCGGATACCCGGTTGCCTGGCGTGTCGCCGAGGTGCTTGAAGATGCAGCAAGCCCGCCAGCTGGGAAGGAAGAAAGGGAGGGGGGCTTGTATATTGCTGGGGTGTGTGTTGAGGGTCAGACTTGCAGAAAAGCAGCTGGTTGAGGACACTTGGAGGGAGCTTGCCTGACTTCTCCAGGCTTTGTAGATGGGGTGAGGAGAACGGGCTGAGTGTGGGCGAAAAGGAGAGAGAGAGGCTAAAATGAACGTTGCTAGTTCCATAATGAGATTTCCCATCCCGGTGTGGCCTCTCTTATTAAATCATGGCCCTTTATTGTGAAAGCACAACGTGTGAGGCAGAAAGGTTGAATCCAAAGGCATCAAGAGTCCAGGAAACCAAAAGGGTGTGTTTGTTTTCAGCAGCCTTCCCCAACCTACTATCCTCCAAGTTAGTTGGGTAGCAACCCTCATTATCCCCCGCCAGCACAGGCTGTGGCTCTGTTGGCAAGAAATTACAGGAGTTGTCCAAACCCCGCCAGTTAGAAGAAGCTGGTTTAGAAGATGTTTTTGAAGGCCAGTAAAAGAACATGATTACCTTGGCTCGTAGGATGGTGCAGTCAAGGGTGCAGCTTTCTGGATCATAGAGAATGTCAAACTCAAGAGTCCCAAGCGATGCTAGAAAAAGGCCAGGCATTAAGGAAAATAAATTTTAAAAAGGGATCAGTTTTATCAGTATTTTCCTTCAGGCTGTCTTCCCAGTCCCACTCACAATCTGCAAATTCAGCTCCATCCATCTGTCCAGACCAGTGTTTCTCAACCTTAGCAACTTTAAGATGTCTGGACTTCAACTCCCAGCATGCTGGCTGGGGAATTCTGGGAGTTGAAGTCCAGACATCTTGAAGTTGCCAAGGTTGAGAAACACTGATCCAGGCTAATCTTCCCCAACCAACCCTGCTCCAGAAGGACTTACTAGAACTCCCATCATGCTTGGCCAGCATAGCCATCCCTGACCTGGTTTCTATCTCTCTATTTGCACAGTTGTGTACAGTTGCATGGAGATTGGCTGTGAGTACAAATCAATACTGGAAGGTGCTAGTATGGCCATGACTAGCCAACATTGTCTGTCAAAATGACCCCCTACTCCAAATTCTGTACACTTCTATGTAAATGTTCTCTGTCCGTGAGCTGTCCAATCCTATGAGCTATGCATAGGATTGGTGCAGTTTGATCTTGAATGTCTGAAGCCCCCCCCCCCCGCCCCTTTCCCTCTACCAATCTAATTTAGGTACCAGGAAAACTGAATGTGATATCCTGAATTAATTGTGCAAATAAAGTAGACATGTTTAAAGATGCATAATGATTGGGCTTCTGCTTCCCATGCAACAAAGCAAAGAAACATGGCAATGAGAGAATCTTCCCCAGCTGGTCCCCTTCAGATGTATTGGAACTCCATCTGAGCATATTGGATGGTACCAACTGTGTATGAGCTCTGAACTCCTTTCCACGTGTTGGCGATTTTATCCCATATCACCCCATTTATTTCCATGTTTGATTTACAAGCGTAAGTCCCAAGAGAAGAGAATATCTGTAGCTCAGGGTTGAACTGTGGAGTCCTTGGTGCTCTCTGAGCTTGGTTGTTTGCCTGCAGACGTTTCGTTACCCAACTAGGTAACATCATCAGGGCGAGGGAGTGTGGGGTTTGCTCCCTGTTTATATACAGTAGCTTGCGCTGCCTGTTTTGGTGGGGGTGTGGTTTTCTCCTTGGTAGTTCTTGAATCAGCCATCAATAGATAGATAGAAATAAACAGTGTTTACACATCATTCAAAAGAGACAAAAAGGCTAAGAAGGAAACAAAAAGACTGGAACACATCCTCTCCAGCAGCCAACACCCAGATAAACAGGGATTAACACCAGGCAAACAATCAAGCAGAAAACAATACTCTAATCAAGGAACTGCCAAGGAGAAAGCGAACCCCCCCCAACACTGGCAGGGCAAGCTACTGTATATAAACAGGGAACAAACCAGTGGATGTTACCTAGTTGGGTAATGAAATGTCTGCAAGCCAAACAACAAACCTCACAGAGCACCACAAACATTAAGTGTTAGAAATGGGCTGTTTTCTTTTATCAGTTCCTTTTCCCCCCTGCAAATTAAAGTTCCCAGGATACTACATTTTCTCTCTGGGACAGTTGCCCAGTTGTTCATTATTCAGGACTCACAGGGGGTGTCTGCAAGGCAAGTTAAAAAAAAAAGTCAAGAGGGCGGCGGTGACCATGCGATTGAAGCTCCGTTTGTTTTTTATGTGCGTTGCAGATGTGACACGCCTAAAAAACAGGCAGAGCTATGATCACATCGTTGTGTCTGCCATCTTGACTTTTTGATCATGCCCTGGGGACACACTATTTACTTGTGCTTCTGTTTTTCTCTACGGCTGGAGAACTTGGTGGCCTTTGTGAATAAGAGCACCCCCCCCCCCCATTCCTGTTAACTCAGGTCTTTATAAATGTATTTATACATTGGGGGTGACATTTATGAACAAATAAATCAATCCAACCCAACAACCTCTAGAAGTCCCATCCTTTAATGCTAGAAGCCTTAACCTGAGCCATGTAGGATCTATTTGTAGTTTCTCAGCGGCAAGAACAAGGCATTCTATCCTTTATGTGTTCTAAGACATTGTGATTGATCTATAAATTGTATGGATCAATAGTCTGCCACAGTAAAAAGGTTTCTTGGCCTGGGTCGTTGACTGCATTTTATCAATGTTGGCAGGAAAGTTCACATCTACCCGCTTAGCCTTTGGCCTATCATTGTTGCCCCATTTCACAAATAGGGTCGTTCATCTAATGTGCTAAGTCATAATTCTCTCTGGCTTACTGCGCTGTGTAAGCATAGTCACTGCTCTTGCCTATGGCGTTTGATGGCTCAGCAGGTCGTGTGCACCCGACCAACTGCGCTTTCTTTAATAAACCATGGTTTAGTCAGTGATACGAATCTACTTAGTCCTTACTTGTTAAGACTCAACCTGAAGAGAAGAAAGGGGGTGGGCTTCCTTTCCTCACTCCTGGGGGGTCATCTACTTGCTGTGTGTGCACTAGTGCTCACTGGTTAGGCCCCCTTTAGATAACTGAGAAAAGCGGGATCCTGGAGCGCATGGAGAGAAGACCGCAGGCACAAACTGCTGATGAATGATGCACGGAGATCAGGAGGAAAAACCGTGATGCATTCTTGCTTTCTCCCCCTGGCCCAGGCCTTCAGCTAGTCTGCACAATTTCAAAGCCCACATGAAAAGGGCTTCCATGTCAGCCTCCCTACACATGTGTGATCAGTCTGTACCTCTTTGTATCAGGATACATTTATTTGTAAGAGTTTCTGGATGGATTTCTGTCCTGATGCCTCCCTCCGTTAGGTAGCATGGAGATTTATCCCACTGTCCTTCTCTCTCTCTCTCCATCCATTTATCTACAGTATCCACTCCTATGCCTCCTTTCTGTCTCCTTCCCTCACTCTCCCCCTCTGTGCCCACCATTCATTAAAGCCATTTCTCTCCCTCCCTCCCATCTTATGGTCTTATGGTCTTATGGGGGTTGGTGTGTGTGTGTGTGCGTGCGTGCGTGCCTGTTGGAGAGCATATTAATGTGATGTCTCTTTTATGCCAGGTTGCTATCAGTGGAGGTGTGAGGTTGTGAGTTTGTTTTTGTTAGAGGAGATGCCTGAGTGAGCATTTGTACGTATGGGTTTGTCCCAGAAAGTATGTGGGCCTCTATAACTCTTCTGATGTAGGGCCACCAGGGAAAAGTGACATCCTGAGTCTTCAGTACCACTGCATTTTTGAGGACTGCTGATGTCGTGGTTCATGTAACTCTGTGCACATGAATAGTGTGCGTTGTGCACATGCTGAGACAAATAAATATGCATAGGCTTTAGCATTTTCATTTACCAAAACCTGAAGCACAAAAGATGAGAACAGGGCACGACGGTTCCAAAAGACTTATTATTTATTTATTTATTTATTTATTTATTTATTTTATTAAATTTATATTATTATTATTATTATTATTATTATTATTATTATTATTATTATGTTTCGACTTCTATCACCGCACCATCTCCCACAAGGGGACTCTGGGCGGTGCACAACAAAATAGAGATTAAAAATATATAAAATTACATGAATACAAAATATGAATTCCAAGAAGAATATTAAAATAAGTCACTGGGAGGCTTCAAGGGGCCAGCCATCCCCAAGAGGAACTGTTGACGTTTCCCTCCCAGGCAAGACGGCAGAACCAGGTCTTTAAGCCTTTCCGGAAGGCTGGGAGCGAGGACATCAGCCTCAGCTCCGGGGGTAAGATATTCCAAAGGGCGGGCGCCACTGCAGAGAAGGCCCGCTTCCTGGACCCCGCTAGGTGAAACTCTTTAAACGATGGGGTCCGTAGCAAGCCCTCTCTAGCTGAACGGGTGGGACGGGTCGATGTTCTGGGGATGAGACGGTCCCTCAGGTAACCTGGTCCTATGCCATGTAGGGCTTTAAAGGTGATAACCAACACCTTGAATTGTACCCGGAAGCAAACCGGTACCCAATGCAGCTCGCGTAGACTTGGTTATCCAATGGCCATTGTTCCCCCCTAGCCCTAAAAACAAACCTGTGCAAGAACCAATTCTTTCCTTCATCTATTCCTCACACCTTTACTAGGATGCCAGCTGCAGCAGGTCACTTCATCCTACTGCACGGCAAGCCAAGTCCTGTGAGAAGAACTATACAGTATGCCCATGAAAGCTACAGTTACCAGATCCAGGCTGCATGGATTCAGATGACCACTAGATGCCAGCAGAGTTCAGGATTTCTATATCTTTTTACTGCCACCTAGTGGTTAGGCAGATTTTTGCAGCCCAGATTTGCTAGCTGTATTCTAGGCTAGAATCTGCTGGCCAACCATAGGTTTCTGGAAAATGCATGGGCAGCCCAAGGAGTCCTTCCCTATGTTTGCCCCCAAGCAGCAAATGTTAATACCATGAAGCCTTGGAGGTTCCACACAGCCATTGTGACTAATCAAGCCAATTCCAAAATCCACCGTTGGATTTACAAGGTTCTTCTGGATCTGGGAAATTATCATCTTTGGTTCTGAATGGGGTTGCACGTCCCCGTTCAGAATCAGTGCGGAATCTGGGGGTCCTTCTGGACTCACGACTCCTGCTCGAGGAGCAGGTGGCAGTCGTGGCCAGAGGGGGCTTTGCGCAACTTCGTGTTGTGCACCAGTTACGCCCTTTCCTGGATCAGGAGTCCCTCCGTACAGTCACTCATGCCCTGGTCATCTCCCACATAGACTACTGCAATGCGCTTTACATGGGGCTACCCTTGAAGAGTATCCGGAAGCTACAACTGGTCCAGAATGCGGCTGCGCGCGCAGTTATTGGTGCCCCTAGATTGGCCCATGTGACACCTCTGCTGCGCCAGCTGCATTGGGTGCTGGTATGCTTCCGGGTGCAATTCAAGGTGTTGGTTTTGACCTTTAAAGCCCTACATGGCATGGGACCAGGGTATCTGAGGGACCGCCTCATCCCCATAACTTCAAACCGTCCCACTCGATTATGTAGAGAGGGCATGCTCCGGACCCCGTCGGTAAGGGAGTTTCGTTTGGCGGGGTCCAGAAGGCGGGCCTCGGCAGTGACGCCTGCCCTTTGGAACAACCTGCCCCCGGAGGTGAGGCAGGCCCCATCGCTCCTGTCCTTCCGGAAGAACCTAAAGACCTGGTTTTGCCGCCTCGCGTGGGATGGGAACAGGAATAGTTCCTCGTGGGGATGGCTGGTGCCATAGAGCCCTTTTAAAGATCATGGTCTGCCTTCTTGGATTTTCTACTTAATTTATAATAATAATTAATTGTATATTGTATTTTTATGTGTTTTTATAACGGAATTTTAATCTCTATGTAAACCGCCCAGAGTCCCCTTGTGGGAGATGGTGCGGTGATAGAAGTCGAAACATAAATAAATAAATAAATAAATAAATAAATAAATAAATAAATAAATAAAACATCTTTCAAAATCTGCTATGCTGGTCTGTGCTTGGGTGACTGGGGTTCTTGGGTGTGTATCAGTGTGTAGGATTGTAGTCCCTGTGTTGACAAAGGCTGTGATGCAGTGCCAGCTGATGCAAAGATTTGCATGTTTAGAAGGATTTGGAAAGGGGGGGGGCATTGGCACCCCCTAAGCTTTGGCACTCTAGGCCAGTGCCTACTCAGCTCTGCTGCAATGGGTAGCAGGGATGGAGGATAAGCCCACTGTACCTAGAGGTTGTGCAAGCAGGAGTAGATTGTAAGTACTGAAGCAAATATTGGAGAACCTGGCCTGGTATGATGCAAGAATTGCTTATGAGAGGGATAAACATGGATTTGTGCACATGGCTGTTTCAAATTTGTGTCTCCAAAAGGAGCCCAGATGGTTGGGAGAAGTTGCCTTCATGTGTCCCTCCATATGTGAACCTGGTTACCTCTTAAATCCTGCCTGATCCTAAACAGGTTGACTTGGAAAAAAGTCCTATTTTTCCCCCCATAAAACCTTCTTCCAAGTAAGTTCCCTCAAGAGTGCAACATTCACCATTCCAGTGGTGCTTTAGAGAAAAGATATTATGAAATCATTTTCTGCAGACCTTTTAGATTTATATTGTATTATGGGCCGGTGCGTATGTATTATTTTATTGTGCAGTGACTATGTACAATTAAATTTGACTGCCTCATGTCAAAGATACTGTAGGAGTATGTTCTCTAGTTCTCGCCTTCATTCACTCAGCCTAAAATCTCAGGAGATACATTGGATTTTATTTCCAGATCAGTGTGCAAATGATAGAAGATAGGAGATGGAAAGATGGAAAGAAGAAAGGACATTCTGTAGCATATATAACAAAGAATGAGGAAGATCCAGAACAACATGATAGTGAGATCCTGTGTCTGATGATGGCAGACCTGCTCAATAGACTCTCCTCAGCACATTGACAAGGGCTCACACAAACACCACTTTTAAGTGAACAATGTGGTATGTGGATGAATGTCTTGAATGAAGTAGAACTAGGGAATTTACCTCTCTATAAGACTGAGGTCTCACATACTTAGGGCAGGTCATGTGAGTGGATGGTGGATTAGATAAAGTATTCTGGGTAAGATTGAGAGACATAGGAGAAGGGGAAAACAATGGGTATGGTGGTTGGAGGGGATCAAGGAGATTACAAGAATGTCCCTAGAAGAGTTATGAGTTTCTATTGGAGACAGGTTGAGAGGATTAACATTTCTTCTTGTGATCATAGGAACCGATGCTGAGTCAGCGGCACCTAATCCACCAGTGAAGATTCAGTTGTCTGTATTTTTGAGAACCGTTTTGTAAGACAGATTTCTTCATGACAAACATATTGTTTGGGTAAGACAACATTTGAGGGAATATGGATGTGAGTGTGGATATAAGTTGACATCAAAGTGAAGGGTGAACAAAGGATGCAGGATGAGGCTCTGGATGGCCATTCACAAAACTTTAATGTGCATTTGTAGTTGTGTGAAGAAAATATCCAAGTGCATTCATGCACGTATGAGTGAGTAGATGTGTTTATATGAGACAGAGCTGCTGGTTATATTAGCACATCATTCTAAGCTTTGGCTTGTTTGAATTATTGAACAAATCACAGTGACTTAGTTCATACATCTTGCTAAGTCATAACCCATGGCTGACAAACCACAGTGGCTGGATTCACACATTCCACTACTGTAAGTCAAAATCAAACAAACTCATTGTATGGCATAGTACAGCATGCAAATCCAGCCACCAGCTGTCAGGCATCTATATGCCGGATTTGTATACTTTATGAAATAGTCTTTATCTTAAAATGTGTGAGGAGAAAAAGTTGATATGTGAGGTGACAGTCAACATAAGAGAGTCTTCATGCAATGTGTGATGTAGGCCAGCTCTCTGCTCTTGGATTAAGAGATAGTTTGATTAAAGCTCATGACTTCTCTACATGTACAGGCGGGGGGATTATACTTACTGTTCTCATCAGAATCATATCCATCAGTGGATTCTCCTTCTCCGGTTCCTGGGGGCACAGTTGTTGTTCCTTCACCCCTCATCCTCTCTTGTGTTGTCAGCACCCCTTCCAGCCCAGGGTGTGGAAAATAAGCTGAGATTTGGGCGATGGGTCGTATCGGTCCTGGGGACACATCAATGGCCATGTGCTCTCGGATAGGGACTGGAGCACGATCTCCACGGCGGACGGTCATTGGATGAGCAGTCAACTGTGCTGAAAGGGGAGAAAAATCCAGTCATTAATTTTGATCCATTATTTCTATGCTCAGTCGTAGGTTGGTGTGCAAAACTGCCTTACGCAAATTTACTTGAATAAAACCCATTGAGCTTGATTCTCAAGGAAATACGTGTCTAGGTATGATCTTAATAGGTGGCTCAGCCGGTAAGACGCCAGGCTTGTCGATCGGAAGATAGCAAGTTCGAATCCCTAGCCCCGCGTGACGGAGTGAGCTCCCGCACTCGCCCCAGCTCTTGCCAACCTAGCAATTCGAAAGCATGCAAATGCAAGTAGATTAATAGGTACCGCTTCGGTGGGTAGGTAACAGCGTTCCACGGGCGTCATGCCGGCCACATGACCATGGAAGCGTCTTGGGACAACCCTGGCTCTTCGGCTAAGAAACGGAGATGAGCACCGGCCCCTAGAGTCGGACACAACTGCAAAAATGTGCGGGGGGAACCTTTACCTTTATAGAAATCAATCAATCAGTCAATCAATCGAATAAATACAGCTCCTTTAGAAATGGGAGAACTTTAAGATTCAGCCTGATGTTTTGGTTACTTACTATATGTAAACTTTTGAAGGTTCTCCCTCTAAGCTGTAATGACAGGGAGGGCAAATTTACTACTTTGGGGGTAGGGGGCAGGGCAAACCTTTCTCTGCTGTCAGAAGAATTGAAAAATTTGGCTGTGTGTTATTTTTAAATGAAAAAAAAAGTCCCTTTGTGTAAGCAAGTATTTCTGTTTTTGATGATGAACTATAGTTTATATTAGGTAGGAAATATCTATTACAGTTTGTGTCACACGGAGAAATAAGCAATGGTTAAACTTCGAGCTGAACATTTCATTATTTTCTTTATAGGTTATCTTCGGTAGGTTTCAGGAAAAAACTCTGGCAGAAAAAATTGGATATTTTCTAGGTAAGAAATGCACCTCTCTTGGTCACAGTGATCTTGATGTTATGGGCTAGCTAAGGCATGGGAAAGGCTATGCACTTTATGTTGACTCTGTCTGATGATAACCACTTGTGTTCAGAAACAGATGTGCAGAAAATGGCTGGTGAGACATGGCATCATAGAGACTGAATGAGGAAAGGTCTGAGAATCCACTTTTGTTTTAGGAGAACTGTGGGCTTTCTCTAACTTCTAGCACCCCTCTCAATTGGTCTGCTAGAGTGGCTAAGAACTGTAGAATGCCACAGGTTCCTTATCTGTACTCTTTATTTCTTCCGTTGCTAAAGGATTCATAGTCCAGTTGGGAGATCATGTTCTTTATGTGAAAGTACGTAGGGTATGTGCCTGTCCAATCCTGCCTCTGGCCAGCCATTAGGCAGCCCTGCAGCAAGAAACGCAGGCACGGGATGTCATATCCAGCTTGATTCAGAGCAAGTCCTTTTGGGTGCCACACAATCCTACAGTCTGGAAGGTCTACTGAGCCACCAAGAAGTGGGGCCTGCAATAAAGAGTTGTGGGATAACTCTTCTTCCTGGGTTCCAATCACCCCATGCAATATGTCTATGAAGGTTCTCAGTCATCCAGGTGGAATTGTCTGTAGCTTGAATCATGTCAACTGGATTTCTATTAAAATAGAAATCCAGTTGACATGATTCAAGCTACAGACAATCACCCCATGCAGTTGTCCAAGGTACTCCATTCTGCATATGCACCCCAAGATTTTCTTCTCTGACTGATGCCCAATCTTCTAGAGCTATGGAATAGGTTCAGCCTTCATTGTGATGTTTTAAAGCAAGGTTGTGTTTGTTGGTTTGCTTTGTGTTTCTGCATTTTAGGATTCCTCCAAGCCTGCTAACAGATCCCATTTGGTCCTCAGTGATTTATTTTAGCTTGGGTCCTCTCAGAACTCATCACTTAATTTCACTACTAAAGAATAGGTCTATGGTTCCCACAATAAGTGTGCTATTTCCACAACATTGCATTATTCCTGTAGAAGCCCAAAGCCACCACCACATTCTGTATTAACAAATTCCGTCAATTAATTGCATGTAACAAGTCACATTAAGAAAGTACCTTCTTTTTCCCCTTCTGAATGATGACTAAATCTCAATGAATTCAGTGAATTCAGGAAAATAAGACTTTCCATTTTCTCTATCGCAGATATAAACCTAAAATCTATAGACCTTTGTTTACAGGAAAAAGCCCGTAGGAAATGTTACATAAAAATTGAATAAAGGAGGAGAGTATCCTAGTGATTCCATCTCCCCTTATCTTTTTATGTTTTACGTAACGTTTGCCTTTTCTTCTAGGGAAGGCACCCCAACCCTTTACTTTTTTGGTGATATTTTTCTGAGCCAAACCCCATTTCTCCCCTTGAGACACCCCAGTTTCTCATGATCCACTCTGTGAGTCACTTCCTCACTTCCCAAAGATTTGGGCTGGGGACCATTTTCTGACTGTTTCCAAATTTGCAGAAACTTTACCCCTTAGGCTGAATGAAAATGAAATGGGATGACTTTACAAGGAGATTTCCTCTTGATCTTGTTCTCCAAACAGAAGACATTTCAACAGCCGTTGTTGTTAAAATACTGTTAAAATAAATGCCTGCCCATCTTTTTAAAAATCATGGTTCCCATTCATTTGTGGCAAGCAGGTTAAAAGTTGGGATGTTGGTGGAATGGACAAAATTGATGACAGATCTTTTTTATTCTAAACATCCGAACTATACTGTTTGAAACAGCCTGATGCGCTACAAGACTGCAGTGCTCTAGCCACTTACCAGGAATCAAGTTCTCCTGAATTAACTGAGCTAAGGTTTATTTCTGAGTAGACAAAATTGCATTTAAATAAAAACAACAATAAGAAAAAGAGTGTAAAAGAGGCATTAAACCAAGGGTTACTAGATCAATGCAACATGGGAAAGGAATGTCAACAAGCAAAATTCCAAACTCCAATTAGAGCATCTTTTGCTGCACTGATCTCTCCCCCCTCCCCCAATTTTTAGTGATGGTGAGATGATTATAAGTGAATTAGGAATTTCTCTCTGTTGGACACTTAATGATATTTTAATACAGCAGCATATTTTGAAATATTTTGAAACAAGTCAGAGGCTTGTTTTACACAAATTAATGTTTGTATTCTTAAACAATGGTAACAGAATGAATTTGCTAAATTGAATTGTCTTATTTTGGAAAGAGAGGGCGAGAGAGAGAGGGCTGCGTAAAGGTATTTTCTTGAACCAAGGTTGCTTCAGTCCATCAGTTCTCAATCAGTTTCATCCCTCCCCAGAATTGCTCTCAGCATCTATTCCGCTCATAGGGATCAATTTAGACAGCCTTCCCTGATTCTTGACGCCTGCTTTCTCTGCACCCCAACTTTTCCACCTCTGTGCAGCTGATTTCCCCATATTTTCCAGATGACACCCCAAATGCATCTTATTCTTTGAAGAAGCACATTGGAGTTGCTTTCTACCCTGCCATCCCCCCATCTTCACTCCCCTCATCCCCCCACATTCCAGCCACTTGCCTCCCCAAGCTACCTTTCCTGCCCCATAGCAGCCTCCCCCAACTTGTCCCAGTCTTCCCCCCCCCGCTTATATCACCTGCCAAACAACTCTGCCAAGTCGCCGTCTTCTTTGGAAACTCTGCCAGATTGTGAACCCACATTTCTCTCTCTCCCCAGGTTGCACCCCGCAACTGTCTCCACGCACCCCCATCTCCTCAAAGTGCTGCACCCTCCTCCGTCTCCCACTCGGCCCCACGGGACTCCCCCCCCCCGCCCCCCGCGCTCCATCTTACCTGGGTGCAGCTCCTGTCAACAGGTTCCAGTGAAGAGAAGGTGATACAAGGAATGAGCGGAGGGGATCGATTGGGGATCCCACGGACTTCGAGAGAGCGAGTGAGAGAGAGAGAGAGAGCGCGCACAAGGGAAGGGGGGGGTTGCAGTCGGAGAGGTGGAGACTATTGTCTCTATTGAGAATGGGAGGGGGACGGTGCAGAGATCTGATATGGAATACATAGATTAGATTAGAGGATAAAAGGCGGAACTATTAGACTTTGTGTATGTACTCAGCCATACAGGAAAAAAAAAGACAGAAGTCAGCAGAGGCTGGCGTGGGTAAATCAACTGCTAAGATTGAGGCGAGATAAAAGAGGTGTGTGTGTGTGCGTCCGTGCGTGTGTGCCAGGTTTGGGGAAATAAAAAAAATTCTCCTCTGCAGTTTTAATTGGATAGAGAGATGTGTATATTTTAAGCTTTGCTCATTCTCTCTCCTAAAGAGAGGAGGAGAAAGATGAGAGTATAAAGAGTGATGAATTATTAAATACTCCTGCCATATCCCTTGGGCTTAAGGTGGGTGCATTTCTTTAATGCAAAAAAAAAAAAAAAGTGAAAAGCTACACTCAAAACATGGTTGAATGCATAGCCATAAATGCAGGGAATAATACAGGGGAGAATTAAGGAATAGAATTAGAATTAGAATTAGAATTAGAATTAGAATTAGAATTAGAATTAGAATTAGAATTAGAATTAGAATTAGAATTAGAATGAATAGAATAGAATAGAATAGAATAGAATAGAATAGAATAGAATAGAATAGAATGCATTTCTATGATTATGAAGTTACATAGTATAGCAATTGTATTTATTATACAGATTATATAATGTGATATTGTTAACAAGGAGGTTTTAAGAAAGGAGGAAAAAGAGAAGGGAACATGCTATAGGTGGGGGGGGGGGAAGGTGGGGGGGGAGTATTCCCAAAGTGGTCTATAAGGGAAAAAAGGGGAGAAAATGTGTATGAAAATGTGGAGATGCTAAAACATATAGAGATAGATATATACTGTATAAAGAGATAGCCAGAGAAGAGTTTTAAGGGAAGATAGAGAAGAAGGAGGACTTGGGCAGAAATCGATCAAAAGTAAATAGCTTGGTTTCTTCCAAAAAGGAAATTGTTATTTTTACTTCTGCTGGAGCTCAAGTTTATCTAGAAATGCTACCTTGTGGGTACAAGCCCTTCCTGCTTCCAACGTGTTTGGCAGTCTGTAGTTAATCAGGATTTTAGACCACAGCATTTTTCAAAGAGATGCCAGCTTTGAAGATGGACAGAAGAACGTTGTGAGCATAACGGAGCCCAAGGAAGCCTTTTTCTATTCCAATATGTGGGTTTGCAGGAGTTGGTATCCACTCCGTGCATTTGGTATGGCTGATAGATTATGGTCTACAACTCAACCCACAAGCTTTCCTCAACGCTCAAGCTCAAGCTAGGGTTCCCCAGTCATAAAAGGTCATAATTGCTCCCTGCTGGCCCTCATTTCTTCCATTCCCTGTTAAGGAGCATTTCCAGAGTCAAAACAAAAACATCTGAAGCTGCACAGTAACATCACTTCCCTTGAGTGTGGGGCATTGAAGTTTTTCCGCTCTGCCCCCCTCCCTCCTTCTGTTACTATGGCAACACTGTCCTGGACCTACTCCAACCAGGAAATGTTTGTGATGCTACATATGATATTAAATGACATTTCAAGTGTTAGTCAAACATATAAACCTGACTTGGACCTGGCAGGGTGGACTGGAATCCACCCCCTCAAGTTTGTTGATAAATAAGGCTTAATCAGAGCCCAAGATCTGAATTTGCTCTTAGATTTGGGTTCTGGAATAAGTGAGATTTTTCTGTCGGGCTACAGGCCCCAAACCCCAAAAAGTTTATGATAGTTGAGCAAAGGAAAATAGAGTCCCATATCATGAATGTTCTAGGATATGCAGATGTGTTTTATGTTTCAATAAACATTGGGGTCCCTCATTATAATATTTTGTTTCGGCTAAGAGTGCACTCTTTAAACAATTAACCAGGGCCATTAATGAACTGGAGCTTTTAATTGCTTTTTAAAAAAAGCATCTGTATAAACTAATCTGTGTACAGGTAATCCTCACTTAACAACCATTCATTTAGTGATGGTTCGAACTTAAGACGGTGCTGGAAAAACCGACTTACGACCGGTCCTCACACAACCGTCACAGCATCCCCATGGTCACGTGATCACGATTTGGGTGCTTGGCATCCGGTTTGCATTTATGCCTGTTGCAGTGTCTCGTGGTCACATGATTGCCATTTTTGACCTTCTTGGCTGGCTTCTGGCAAGTCAAATCAATGGGGAACTGCATGATTCACTTAACAACCACATGGTTCGTTTAATGCCTGCAATGATTCACTTAATGACTGCCGCAAAAAAGATCGTAAAATCGGGTCAGATTCACTTAATGACCGCTTTGCTTAGCAACTAAAATTCCGGTCCCAATTGTGGTTGTTAAGTGAGGACTACCTGTAAATCAGTCAACTCCTTGGACAGCATATGACTGGACTGTGACACCCATAATCCCCAGCCAAGACAATCATAGGACCTGCTGCTTAGAGTGACTGGACATGGAGATCATCTCAAGGCTCAGAGAGCTGAATAAACAAACCTTGGAAATGGAGGTCCTTTTTGGGTGTGGAAGCCAGCAACTGTTTTTTGTTTGTGTGTATGTATGTATCTTAGGGGCGTGGTGGCTCAGCGGGTAAGACGCCAGGCTTGTTGATCGGAAGATTGCAAGTTCGGAGGTTCAAATCCCTAGCCCTGCGTGCAGAGTGAGCTCCTGCACTAGCTCCAGCTCTTGCCAACCTAGCAATTCGAAAGCATGCAAATGCAAGTAGATTAATAGGTACCACTTCGGTGGGTAGGTAACAGCGTTCCGCGCGTGTCATGCGACCACATGACCGTGGAAGCGTCTTCGGACAACGCTGGCTCTTTGGCTAACAAACGGAGATGAGCACCGGCCCCTAGAGTCGGACACGACTGCACAAATGTGCGGGGGATACCTTTACCTTTTTTATGTATGTATCTATGTATACTGTATATATATGTGTGTGTGTGTGTGTGAGTTTAATGATACAGCTCTTTGTGTCATTAAATCCTCTAGAAAGATTCTTTAGCTTGTTTCTGGAACAAGTCCGTGCATGTATATTTGTTTCTGTAGCCAAATCAACTGTTCCTTCAGCAGACTGAATCAACAGGAGTTAAACAATTGCTTGGCTGAAAGTCCTTATCTCAGAGGAAGGAGCAAGCTATTCTTATTTGGCTGGACATTTTTTTTAAAGTAAGAACTCCAAAAATGGTAGAAGAATTACTTCACACCACACATTCTCAGATGATGACACTTCATTCTACAAGGCCGAACTATGGCTGCCCACATTTATGGGGCATAACTATGGCTCATAGTTGTGATAGCTACTTCTTACTGTATCTTGTGTGTGTGTGTGTGTGCGTGCAATGCGCATGCTATTAATTGCATGTCTTGCTTGTGAGCTTCCCAAAGACATCTGGTTGACCCCCCCCCCCCCCGTCCCCCTGAGAACAAAGGCTTTTGGTCCACCCCATATCTTCCCTGTGGTACATTTCAAAAATTATAGTTGCTGATTTTCAAAAAAGGTGAATGAAAAACATTGCTTGACTCATCTGTACATTGCACCTCCTTTTGTTCAGTTAGAAGCTTGCATTAACTACATTTACACCGGCACTCATAGAGAGACGAAAAGGGGCATTGGTCATGCGTGAGAAAGCAGCGTCCAACTAGGATTTGGGGGTCTTCCCCTCCAGCGGGCACTGGATCGATTCACTCCCAGCCACCTTGTCTGGCAGTGGCTGCAGTGGTCTTAACATCGCAGACAGACAACTCTGGAATCTCTGGGTTGATTTTTCATCCAGCCGCGGTGGGAAGAAGGATCAATTTAATTCCCTCTCCAGCCATTAATTTTCTCCGCTATCTGTCAAGTTCTGAAGGAAAAGGGGGATGAGGGACTGGAGCGCAGTGAGTTTAATTAAGCAGATGAGCAGGCGAAGGGATGGGGAACGGTGTCGCTTTGTGCCAATTGTCCTGAACCCCAACTTCTTACCCCTCCTCAAACTGAGACCCCAAAGTCCTGCTGCAGATGGCGGGCGGAAGTGGGAAGGGATGATAATCTTGAGATCTCTCTTTCTTATTATTAGTGGCCTGATTAAAATGCAGCTGCGGCTTAAGTGGCAAGTGACATTTTGTTCCCGTCCCAGCCGCTCTACACGACATACCTGGCATTTGGAAGTATGGCGGGGTGATGGGGAGGGAGCAATAGGGAACCTCTCAGAACGTCTGATGTCATGTCCAACTTCACAAACCCCTTCTGGCCTTCCCTCTTTCTGAGCCCCTGATCATCCATGCACAGACTGTCCACATTTGAAATCTCCATGGCACATTTCTGTCTTTGGCTGCTATTCCTGGAAGCATTTTCACGCCCGCCTCCAGGGCTGTTTATCGTGGGGAAGGAGAAGCAGGGTTGGTTTTGGTGGGAAGCATCTTGCACAGAAGCTGGGGTGTGTTTGTGTACGTTCCTATGTGTGAGTGTGATATTTTGGTTCGAGGATCTGGGTGCTGACACCTGTCTCTGGAGGCGTTGAGGGAACTGAGCAAAGGCGAGCATCTGAAGCTGAAATCTCCACCAGCATCTTGTCCTGTAGCCTCTTATACACTTGTTCCCTTTGTACACTTAAACAGCCCCAATATAAGGTAAAGATTTCCTCCAGTTCAGCTTGACATCTATTAATTTTCCTGGCAGCAAACGGAAGGGATTTGCCACTGCGTTCTCCAGAATGTTTTTTTCAACTTCCCATCTAGCATACTACCTGAGATTTTTTGGTGATCTCCCTCCATGTATTAACCAGGTCTGATCCTGCTTAGATTTTTTAAAGATCAGCTGAGGTCAGCCTCGCGCTGCCATTAGCTGGGTCTTCCCAAACGTATCCCCTCCAAAATACCTTGGGGTTTCCCCTGCTCTAATCCAGGTTGGGTTGCAAAGTTTGGTTTCAGTCCTTGATTCAACGTATAGAAATCAACCAGGTTGGTCATTGAATCTTACTTCGAGAATGGTGCTGGGACAGCAGTCCGCTTCAGACAATGCAAGCCAGGCTAAATTGCAAACATAAGGTAAAGGTAAAGGATCCCCCCGCACATTTGTGCAGTCGTATCTGACTCTAGGGGCCGGTGCTCATCTCCGTTTGTTAGCCGAAGAGCCAGCGTTGTCCGAAGACGCTTCCGCGGTCATGTGGCTGCATGATGTGCGCGGAACGCTGTTACCTACCCACCGAAGTGGTACCTATTCATCTACTTGCATTTGCATGCTTTCGAATTGCTAGGTTTATTTATTTATTTATATTTCTAACTTATATCATCGCCCATCTCCCCCCATTTCCAGAGGGGACTCTGGGCGGTTGGCAAACATAGCAGAGATCTTATTACCAATCCACTCCTCCCTCTGTTTTCCAAGATGGCCTGCTCACTCTGCCTAATCGGGGTAGTTAGATGATTAGGTTTGCCAATGAACTCTGGGTTCAAATCCGTGTTTGGCTGTGAATCCCATATTTCTCAGTGTAAACTATCTCATGAGAGTATTATGAAGAGGACAGGGAGGAATGCCGCAAGACCCTGGGAAGAAGGACAGGATGAAAATGTCATGAAAACCCTTTGAGGCTGTGTAGATCTCTGAGAATTCCCAGTGAAGACTCCAGGTTGCACTGACATGTAAATGGGTCTGGGGTCACTGGGAATCTTGACTTGGTTGCAAGCAAAGGGCTTACTGATTCCTGGGTTGGAAGAGCCACATGCTGAGGGATGAATGGAGTTTCTTTGGCCAGCTACTAGAAACCTCATCCAGACGGGGCTTTGCAGTGTATTTACAGTTAATGGGAGGGGAGTGGGGAATCTAGTTGGTCACTGGTACTATTCCTCAGATGGGCTTCTCCAAAGTCCCTTATGAAAGGACCTCTTGCTTAGGGACTTTGGGACTATATGACACAGCCTCAGGGGGCATTAATCTGCCAATCCAGGAAGTTACTGTACATGGCTGAGCAAGGAATCTGTGCTACTTATGGTGGAACTTCAAATGTTCCTCTGCTGTTTCCTCTTAACACTCCTGTGCTAATGGACTTGCTGGAGGGAACTGGAAGAGAAGGATCTGATTGCAAATCAGGCCCATGGGCTGTCTAGCCACTGTCTGCCACCTGTGATTAGCTGTGCCTTCCGGAGTCTGCTGGAGCCCTGCTACCTTCATTTTCTTTAATCAGACCCCTATCCATGTGAACATCTCGGCAGTGGCTTTGCAGAATTGCATTTAATCCCTTATAATGCAGAATATGCAAGTAGCAGGAGAGGACCTGAGCCATGTGTGTTCCTGCATGCATGTGGATGTCTGTTTTCGTGTGTCCAGCCTAGCCAGAGTGGGAAAATTGGCAGATCAAATGCAATTTATAGACCACAGGTAAAGCAGGTCCCCGGAATATAATTTGTGACGCTGTCATCTCTGAAATGAGCTTCACCGGCTTTCCAACAGATAGGTTCAGATTCAGGCGTTGATTTATAAGGAGACAGGGCTGCTTTTATGGCAAGGCGAGTTATTACCGGAAGGGTGGACGTGTCAGTTGGTAGTAGAAAAGCAAACTCCTTTCCTTCTTGCAGTGCAGAAAATGCAGACTTGCTGTTGCTGCGACATACCTGACATCCATGAGACAATATTAGCTGCAGGAGATGGGAGGATAGCCAACACCAGGGGGAAACTGTTTTGAAGAGAGGAATGCAGCTGAGATGAAGTGTGTTGTAGTGGCGGGTGGGTAGAATCTGGTTTGATGTGGGATCTACTGGAAACATCCAGTTGCTGCTATGAGTTGTCTGGCAGGTGGATGGTTGGTTGTCTGGTAGAAAAATTGCTCTAGGTAGGAAGGGATGGATATATTGAGAGTTCCCAAGTCAGTCCCGAAAATAACTGGGAACATGCTTGGAAGCAATCTGGGAAGAAACATATTTAAAAGTCAGTTGCTCACATTCAGTTTAGATCCAAGGTACTTTTAAGACAAGGAAGGAAACTCCTTCCTTCCTTCCTTCCTTCCTTCCTTCCTTCCTTCCTTCCTTCCTTCCTTCCTTCCTTCCTTCCTTCCTTCCTTCCTTCCTTCCTTCCTTCCTTCCTTCCTTCCTTCTGGTTAAATGTGCCCTGAGGAAGAATTACATTCAAAACATGTTTGGCAAGGAGGTCAAACCAGTCAATCCTAAAGGAAATCAACCCTGACTGCTCATTGGAAGGACAGATACTGAAGCTGAAGCACAAATACTTTGGCCACCAAATGCAAAGAGAGGACTCACTGGGAAAGACCCTGATGCTGGGAAAGACTGAAGGCAAAAGGAGAAGGGGACGGCAGAGGATGAGATGGTTAGAGAGCATCATCGATGTAATGAACATGAATCTGAGCAACCTCCGGGAGACAGTGGAGGAGAGGAAGGCCTGGCGTGCTATGGTCCATGGGGTCACGAAGAGTCGGACATGACTTAACGACTGAACAACAACAACATGTTTGGCTCTTCCCCCCTGCCCCCCGCCCTCCAAGTTTTCTTCCCTTCTTTCTTTCTTTCTTAAATCATTGGTGTCTTTCTCTCTCTCTTCCTCTCTCTTCTTCTCAGAAAGAACTACCCCCAAAACTCATTCTCAGGACAATTCTGTAAGACAGAAGAGACCAAAGATTTATTTTATGAAGGGAGAGGACTGAAGTCAAGCTGTGGGAACTTGACGAAAGGCAATCTGGTGAGTTGGTGGAAACTCTTTTAGACGGGCACGTGCGTACTCTGTTCCCTGGATTTTTTACTTCCTTCAAACAATTCCCTAACTCCTGGTGCCATCTGCTCCTAAGCAATCACTCCCCTACTTTTCTAAAGAGAAATTTTGGGTTCCTCTGCCTTTGGGGCTGTGCCCCATTTAGACCTTGCTGTCTTCCTCCCAAACCCTGGATTCTTACCATAAAGCACAGACACGGGACTAATGAGTGACGCATCTGGTTGTCTCTGTCCCAGCGGAGACCTAATTAAGTAGCGGGATCCGTGGTGAGGCAGCAAGTCACACTGTGCTAATGAGATCCTAAAACATCTCCTTGTTAACCCTCCCTCCTTCTTGGAGGCTGACATGTTTTCTTTGTCCCCACCTGTCACCCACCCAGGCCACCGCCAACCTTTTTTGGGCTGGTGCCACGGCCCTTCTGAAAAACTAGAAGAGCTCGTTCCAGCAAATTTCCCATCTTCCCACAAACACCCACTGCCTAATGCCCTCATTTGCTTGGCCAGCCAGGACAGACTCTTTCTTCTTTTCGGAAGCCTCTGGGGCTTCAGAGTGACACTTGTCACTTTTGTTTCCCCTCGCCAGCTATGCCCCATCTTCTTAATTAGATTGGGGAGGGGGGCATTTGACAGGCAGTAGGGGGATTTTATTAGGCACTCAGGCGATTAGAGAATCTTTAAAGCCATAGCCTCGTTTTCAGGTTCCATGCTGGCCCAATTAGTCTTTCTTTCTCTACCTCTCTGTCCTGTTTCCCTCCTCGTCTTGATCTGTTCTTCGATCAATGACAGCTTGGTCTAAACCTCCGGATTCCTAAAACACTTTCTTGTAATGCTTGCCAGCCTGCTAATAAAAGCTTTTGCTTTGTTACAGTAGGCCCAGGAATCCCATTGTGTAAAGAAACCCCATCCTTCATCTAAACACAGATAGGTAGGGAATTGGTTCCATTTTGACTAATGAGGAGTGCTGTGAGTCCATGAAGTTCGCACCCTTTTTTGCCTTAGTTAAAAACTATTTTTCTCGCCCATTGTATAGTATGGGACACTGGGGTGGCATCAGAAGCGCCAGCTTAGCCCCACTGAAAAACCTTAGAAACCTCCAGAAAGTGTTCAGTGCATTGTAATTTTTAAATAGAAGGATAAGATGATTCCAAACATGCTTATACAGTATATTTAATGTTAATTAAATGTCAAGGAAACGTTTCAAGTTGAATCTAGAGTTGGAAAAAGCCATTTAGGCCAGTGAGTTCAACTCCCTGCTCAATCCAAACCCAAATTTAAGCATCCTGGACAGATGGCTTGAACAAAGGGGAGCCAAGGTCATTGGTTTCTCCATCCAACTATTCGTCCCCTTAAGAAGTTTTTTCACCCTTATATCCAATCAGAATCTGTCTTCCTGTAAGGCACTGGTTCTCAGCCTTGACAACTTTAAGATGTCTGGACTTCAACTCCCAGAATTCCCTAGCCAGCGTGCCACTATTTAATTTATCTAATGAATTAATTTCTATCCCGCCTTTATTTATTTTATAAATAACTCAAGGCGGCGAACATCCCTAATACTCCTTCCTCAGAGGTCTTCACTCAAATTTAGTTTCTCCAACTGACTCTGAGTGGAGTCTCTTAAAACTCTCAAATTTAATTTTCACCCTGGCCCCTACCTACAACTTCCTGGGGCGTGACCCAGGCAAGCCACTCCAAGCCCAAATGCAGCCCTGCCCTGGACAGGCAGATTTCCCCATAGGGATGTCCTACTGGGGCTGACAAGCCTCTGAAATGGGCAATATTTCTAGAGAAAGATGACTCTTGCCCCCCCCCCCCCACCCTCGGCCTGTGAGGTGCTTTACTCAGGTTGGCTGTCTGTGGCAGGGCTCCACACCTGAAAATCAAGCGCGGCCACTAACAGGGCGTGCAGATGTTTGTGTGTGTGTGTGTGTGGCCTTCGTGCTCCCCCATCACCACATCTGGGGTCAGAGGGAGGCTATGTGAAACTATCCCTTTGCCGACACAAAACTGCAGGCACTTCCATCTCTAACCTTTTCCCACCCTTTGTCTCACCACTGCAGAGATGCCTATTATTCTCCTATTTTAATGATAAGTCGTTGTTACGGGTCTTCCCTGCAGTTTTCAGGGAAAGTGAAACTCTAGTGAAATCTTTTAGCTTGTTAGTGCTGTCTGTCTGTCTGCCTTCTATGATCCACCCATCCATCTTCTTTTTTCCCTTTCCCACACACAACATTGCTTTCTGTATCCTATATATACAGTATTTGTGAGGATACCTGAGTAGGGGAAGTTTATGTGCTACTATTTCTGACTGTTCATACTATTGTTTTGGGGCAATTGTTCTTTTCTATACATATTCCCATTGCGTGTCCTTTGTATAATGATTTTTGCTTTTGTGACGCATGCTTCCAAGGCCAGTTGTAGTTAGTGTCAGTGTGTGTGTTAAGACAAAGAGTGAGAAAGAGAGAGAGAAAGGGTGCATGTGGATTGCTCCATGTTACATAATTTCTTCCTCCCTCCCTCCCTCCCTCCCTCGTGCTTACCTGTGTGCATACATGCTTCCTTTTAATTAGTCTTTTATGCATAAAAAGCTTTTAATCTGTGTGCCACTGATTGTTTCCAATACCTTTGATTATATTTTTAGAAGGTTTGTGTGAGCTATTAGATGTCAGATGCAATATGTTTTTTGTGGTCTGTGTTGCACAATGCACAGTCTATTGGAGAAAGGGAGGAAGATGGTGTAATGACCCACACACTGTGTGTGCGCCACACCAAAATATTCTCCTTTGAGAAGTGTGAATGGCAACAGCAACATCTTTTTTTGTGTAGATAGTGAATAATGCATTTGAGATGTTAATGTACTTCTTTGTACAGTGATGGTTTCATAGCATACCTGCAAAGACTGTAATTACTTTTCTATGCTTGGAAATAACTTCCCCGCACCAGAGAACCTGAGGAATTCTCTTTGCGTATAGCAATAAAAGACGTGTAGTTGGATTTAACTAAGGCTCAGTTGAGTTTTATTATTCTTTACCAGTTTTATTATAGTCCGTATAGTTAAAGCTATGGTTTTTCCAGTAGTAATGTATGGCTGTGAGAGTTGGACCATAAGGAAGGCTGAGCGCCGATGAATTGATGCTTTCGAGCTGTGGTGCTGGAGAAGACTCTTGAGAGTCCCTTGGACTTCAAGGAGGTCAAATCAGTCAATCCTTAAGGAAATCAACCCTGACTGCTCATTGGAAGGACAGATGCTGAAGCTGAAGCTCAAATACTTTGGCCACAAAATGCAAAGAGAGGACTCACTGGAAAAGACCTTGATGCTGGGAAAGACTGAAGGCAAAAGGAGAAGGGGACGGCAGAGGATGAGATGGCTAGATAGCATCACCGATGTAACGAACATGAATTTGAGTAAACTCCGGGAGACAGTGGAGGACAGGAAGGCCTGGCCTGCTATGGTCCATGGGGTCACGAAGAGTCGGACACGACTAAACGACTGAACAACAAGTGCTTTTCAAATGGGCAGTGTGAGGTCTGAAGGGCGCTATTTCTCCCATTTTGCGGATTAGAAAATTGAGGCTAACCCCCCCCCCCCCGTGACCTGCCCTACATCAGCCGTCTGAAGCCAACCTTCTTCAGATGTTCTGGACTACAATTTCCAAGGATTACAATGTCTGGGGATGTTACTAGTTCTAACCCAGCGTATCAGGAGATGCGAAGAGGGGGCACCAGCTTTAGGAGAGCTGTTCTCTGCGTGCCTATGAGCCAGAACTACAACTCAAACTCATGTCCTTAAATCCATGGCATCCCTTGAATTCCCTTTCATTGCCCGGGGTGTATGTTTAATGAAAATGAGAACAATACTGTACATCAGAGAACACACAAAATGTTTTCCTCTCATCAGTCAGGAACCACACACAAAAAACGGACCCCCGCCCGAGATTACAGGAGACAACTTCCAGGATTGTGTCTTGGAGTGTTCCATCAATCTGCAAGGCTGCACTGTTTTTTGATGGAGCCTCTCTATTGTTTTGATTGATTTGTGTGCTGTGCTGTGGCTTTTTGAATTGGTGTGATATTAAAACCTTTTTTGTATGCAGGGGGGAACTAAGCTATATTGCCCTTTCTCTTGGTTTCATCATGTTGGGGAGGGTAAAGGGGAGGGGGGAAGACCAGTGGCTGGTCCCAAATTGCTTCAACCCAGCTTGGAGAACATCGTTCAGCAATAAATTTACAATTGCATTAGGAAGTCTGGCGATACAGAACATCCATCCATCCATCCATCCATCCATCCATCCATCCATCCATCCATCCAGCTTTCCATTCTATCCCACCCTATGTTCTGCAACAGGATGCACCTAGATGACCTTCCTGATCTTGGAAAGCTAAGCACAGCCAGGCCCGGTCAATACTTGGATATGGGTCCATCAGGAAACTCCAGGACTCCAGGCCAAAATTCCAAATTGAAACATGCCCAAAGAAGGATGCGGCAAACCATTTCCATATGTAGTCAACCCCCCCAATGAATCTGTCCAAGTGGTCATCTGAAGTCCAGTTCAATTCAATACAGTTTTTACCTTCCGGTGAGGTTTTCACTTGTATAAACAGTTGGGTAAAGTTATTTTGAAGCAAAAGGAAAATGTCAGAGGCTGCCAAAAACAGAGTTGTCCACATAGGAATCTTTCCCCCTTCAATGGATGAAAGCTTCCAGGCATACAGGCTGAAATGTGTAATGAGTTGTTCCAAGGCGCAAGTCTGACAGGTAAGTTCCCTCAGCTGTTGCCAGAGGAAGAGGGCTTAGTGTGTTTGAAAGACAGGATGCATATTAAAATTATTTGGAAGTGTCCAGGGGGGAAAAAGCTTACTTATTTTGTGTTATTTTAAAAAATTCTGCTGTGCTGTTTGGTCCCCCAAAGGATCACATCCACATTTTTAAAAGCCATCAGTGCCACTAGATTAAAAAAAAATCCAGTATATTGATTAAATTGTTATAAATCATTGGGGTACGGATCTAATGAAGTTGTTGTTGTTCAGTCGTTTAGTCGTGTCCGACTCTTCGTGATCTCATGGACCATAGCACGCCAGGCCTTCCTGTCCTCTACTGTCTCCCGGAGTTTACTCAAATTCATGTTTGTTACATCGGTGATGCTATCTAACCATCTCATCCTCTGCCGTCCCCTTCTCCTTTTGCCTTCAGTCTTTCCCAGCATCAGGGTCTTTTCCAGTGAGTCCTCTCTTCGCATTAGGTGGCCAAAGTATTTGAGCTTCATCTTCAGTATCTGTCCTTCCAATGAGCAGTCAGGGTTGATTTCCTTAAGGATTGACTGATTTGACCTCCTTGCAGTCCAAGGGACTCTTAAGAGTCTTCTCCAGCACCACAGTTCGAAAGCATCAATTCTTCGGCGCTCAGCCTTCCTTATGGTCCAACTCTCACAGCCATACATTACTACTGGAAAAACCATAGCTTTAACTATACGGACCTTTGTCGGCAAGGTGATGTCTCTGCTTTTTAATATGCTGTCTAGGTTTGCCATAGCTTTCCTCCCAAGGAGCAAGCATCTTTTAATTTCATGGCTGCAGTCACCGTCTGCGGTGATCTTGGAGCCCAAGAAAATAAAATCTGTCACTGCTTCCATTTCTTCCCCTTCTATTTGCCAGGAAGTGATGGGACCAGATGCCATGATCTGAGTTTTTTTAATGTTGAGTTTCAAGCCAGCTTTTGCACTCTCCTCTTTCACCCTCATCAAGAGGCTCTTTAGTTCCTCTTCACTTTCTGCCATTAGGGTGGTATCGTCTGCATATCTGAGGTTGTTGATATTTCTCCCGGCAATCTTAACTCCGGCTTGTGATTCATCCAGCCCGGCATTTCTCATGATGTACTCTGCATATAAGTTAAATAAGCAGGGTGATAATATACAGCCTTGTCGTACTCCTTTCCCAATTTTGAACCAATCGGTTGTTCCATGTCCGGTTCTAACTGTTGCTTCTTGACCCGCATACAGGTTTCTCAGGAGACAGGTAAGGTGGTCTGGTACTCCCATCTCTTTAAGAATTTGCCACAGTTTGTTGTGATCCACACAATCAAAGGCTTTAGCGTAGTCAATGAAGCAGAAGTAGATGTTTTTCTGGAACTCTCTTGCTTTTTCCATGATCCAGCGATTGTTGGCAATCTGATCTCTAGTTCCTCTGCCTCTTCGAAACCCAGCTTGCACTTCTGGTAGTTCTCGGTTCACATACTGCTGAAGCCTAGCTTGTAGGATTTTGAGCATAACCTTGCTAGCATGTGAAATGAGCGCAATTGTACGGTAGTTTGAACATTCTTTGGCATTGCCCTTCTTTGGAATTGGAACGTAAACTGACCTTTTCCAATCCTGTGGCCACTGTTGAGTTTTCCAAATTTGTTGGCAATACTAATGAATGAATACTAATGTTGGCAATACTAATGAAGTAGGCAGGGACAAAAGAGAAATACCAAAAGAGGTAATGTGGGGTAGTGGTTAAATTGTGGGACTAGAACCAGGGAAATCCAGTTTCAAGTCCATATTCAGCCATGGAGATTCAGTGTATCGCTTGGCGCCAGTCACCTTTCATTCCAACTTACCTCACATGCTTGCTGTTGTGGGAAAAACATGGAGGAGGGTGTGCTAGGTATAAATTGAAAAAACAAATAAATGTAGAGGCAGACAGGGTTTGGTAAGTCAGGGCTGGGGAAAAATTGTCTTCTGCATAAGATCTAAGGGACTCTCTACTTTCCTATTTACTCAACATTTCTCTGATCTCAGACCTGTCACATGTAAAATGAATTCTGGGATGAGTCCCCAGATCAAATGAAGTCATGGAAACAAGACTACAAAGGGGGAGGAAGTAATTAAAATTTAACATCCAGGGCCCCTCATTTTGTGCAGCCTCATTTTAAGGAATATGTTCAATTTTAGACACATTCAAGAGATATAACCTTGTGAGCCTGCTTTGCCAAAAATGAGAGAGAGGGGGTGGGTGGCTTGTGACATCTGGCAAATTAAATGATTTATGCAGAATGGGACTGAAGTCTATAAAACATGAGGTCACAACCAAACTCTTGTCTAAAGGGTCACACAATTCCAGTTCCTAAATCTGAGAGGTTGACACAACTTAAATTTCCCACAGTGCTACTGATATGACCCCATGGGGTTCCTATGGGACCTCTTCTGCAGCTGATCCAACTGGTTTCCTACTCAACTTTGCTCTTAAGAGTGGAAAATTAGTTGTGTTGTGTTAATACTGGACCTATGAGGTGGGGGCATCTCTTGCCTTGTCCCTCCTCCTGGCTGTCAGTTCTTTCCATTCCCTGCTGAAGTCAAGAGCCACAGCATCACCTGGCCACCATTTCATCAAGCTTCTTAAGCTGAGAGTAGGAACAGCTTAAAGAATGTTCAAACTATCGAACAGTGGCACTTATTTCACATGCCAGTAAGGTAATGCTCAAGATCTTGCAAGGTAGACTCCAGCAATTCATGGAGTGAGAATTGCCAGATGTACAAGCTGGGTTTAGAAAAGGCAGAGGAACTAGAGACCGAATTGCCAATATCCGCTGGATAATGGAGAAAGCAAAAACATCTATTTTTGTTTTATTGACTATTCTAAAGCCTTTGACCGTGTGGATCATAACAAATTGTGGCAAGTTCTTGGTGGTATGGGGATACCAAGTCATCTTGTCTGCCTCCTGAGGAATCTGTATAATGACCAAGTAGCAACGGTAAGAACAGACCATGGAACAATGGACTGGTTTAAGATTGGGAAAGGAGTATGGCAGGGTTGTATACTCTCACCCTACCTATTCAACCTGTACTCAGAACACATCATGCGACGTGCTGGGCTTGTTGAATCCAAGGCTGGAGTTAAAATCGCTGGAAGAAACATTAACAATCTCAGATATGCAGATGATACCACTTTGATGGCTGAAAGCGAGGAGGAGCTGTGGAGCCTTATGACAAAGGTGAAAGAAGAAAGTGCAAAAGCTGGGTTGCAGTTAAACCTCAAAAAAACCAAGATTATGGCAACCAGCTTGATTGATAACTGGCAAATAGAGGGAGAAAAAGTGGAGGCAGTGACAGACTTTGTATTTCTAGGCGCAAAGATTACTGCAGACGCTGACTGCAGCCAGGAAATCAGAAGACGTCTACTTCTTGGGAGGAGAGCAATGGCAAATCTTGATAAAATAGTTAAGAGCAGAGACATCACACTGACAACAAAGGTCCGCATAGTTAAAGCGATGGTATTCCCCGTAGTAAACCTATGGCTGCGAGAGCTGGACCATAAGGAAGGCTGAGCGAAGGAAGACAGATGCTTTTGAACTGTGGTGTTGGAGGAAAATTCTGAGAGTGCCTTGACTGCAAGAAGATCAAACCAGTCCATACTCCAGGAAATAAAGCCAGACCGCTCACTTGAGGGAATGATATTAAAGGCAAAACTGAAGTACTTTGGCCACATAATGAGAAGACAGGATACCCTGGAGAAGATGCTGATGTTAGGGAAAGTGGAAGGCAAAAGGAAGAGGGGCCGACCAAGGGCAAGATGGATGGATGATATTCTGGAGGTGACGGACTCGACCGTGGGGGAGCTGGGGATGGCAACGGATGACAGGAAGCTCTGGCGTGGGCTGGTCCATGAAGTCACGAAGAGTCGGAAACGACTGAACGAATAAACAACAACAACAAGGAACAGCTTTTATTTTGTCACTGCAAAACCAAATGTACAGTAAGGATGAGGAAGGCTAGATGCCAATTTTGGACACCCCCACTGTTCAGGGGAAGAGAGCGCTGGTTGGCTCATGGAGAGGAGTGAGCAGGACAGCAACAGCAGGGCAATTTGCTGGGGGGATGAAGCAAGGGGAGACTTGCTTCTTGACTGAATGTTGGAAGCACAGAGCAGGATCCCCCAGCCTGATATCCTCCAGATGTGTGGGGATGATGAGAATTATAATCATCAGGTTGGAGAAGACTTGGGCAGAGAATGACTCTCGGAAAGTTGCAGAGATACTGTTGGTGTAACTTTAAAAGCTTTCCTCATCTATCTTCTCTGGTATCATAATTAGTCTTTCTTGAGTCAATTTCCTTTAGAGAAGGGAGAGACCAGTAGAGTTTTAGGTTGACCCCCAAGGTCAACATTGTTTATTTCTTTGGCCTTTCAAATGCTGCAATTATAGATTTTTATTATGTATTCCAAAGTGCATTTTAAATAGGGTTGCATGCACCATCCCTAAGGACCTACGAAATACATCTGAGAATACCAAGGTTTATTTCTAATAGCCAATTTATTTGCAGTTGGAGGACAACTTTTGAAAAAGGAAATGCAAGAGTTGCAAAGGGCATGGTGGTGATGCGATGGCGATGGCGTGGCTGAGGGACAGGCTGAGTTACAGGCCCTGTTTGATTGTTTAACATTCTACAGCATCTTTGTGAGTTCATGATTAAATGAAAATGTCTTATGCTGATAACGCATAATGGCCCCTCTAACCTAATGCTCTCTTATCTGACTGCTGGGGTTCCAGGCATTGTCATCTCCCAAGGCTGCCAGCTCCATCAACAGGAGTCTAATGCTTTAGCAAATTAGTCAGGTAATAGCACCATTAGCACAATTTGCCAAAAAAGAAACAACAACTTTATTTTGTAAATTAGCTTTACAAAATAAAAAGCAGAAAGCAGAATGGAATAGTGTTACAGCATCTGATTCATTATAGGTTTTTTTTAAAAATCCAAAGATCCAGATTGGAGTTTAAGAACCCTAACAGATGCTCTGGATCAAACCCTTGTTCTTGTATTTTTGAAGTGATGGGGAAGCTTGAAAAGTCAAAGGATGTTGAACAGCATCATATTTCTGAATATTTCTTGAATGTAAAGATTACTGATAAGACAGAAAATATTCTGATGTAGGGAATAGTCTAACAGGTTTTTTTGGGGGAGGGAGTATATGCAGGCAGGATTAGAAGTTTTATAAATGAAACTTGAAGGAGTAACCAAGTGACTTTTGGCTTCATTATATGTATCAGCCATGAAAAAGAACCTCCTATGACACGTATAAGTTAAAAATATATATAAATCTACTAAATCAGTCAACATTAAAAAATAGAAAAAACACAGAACAGAGTGGCATTTTTATTTACCATGACTGGGATCTGAATCACAGGAAGAAGGAATTCTAGTATATTATTCATTAATTAGGCTCCATTTCAATTATTATGGGCCCAGGATTTTAAAAAAGGTCCAGACAACCTAGAAGGGGCTTTGAAGAAGAGCAAGCAGGATGATCAGAGAATTTAAGAAGCTGGGCATGATTAGTTTTAAGATCAGAAGGCTGACGGGGGAATGTAACATCATTCTTCACATACTTGAAGGGATGTTACACAAAAGTGACCATGAACTATTCTGTGTTCTGTGCAGGAGACAGAATAATGAGCTTAAAGAACAGAAAAGCAGATTCTTGGTGAAGAATTGATGGTGGAACTAATTACCTGGTTATGTTCAAGTAGAGGCTAGAAGTCTATCTACTGAGGATGCTTTAATGGGGGATCCTGCACTGAGGCGGGAGTAGCTTTAATAGCCTATAATGTCCCTTCCAATTCTAGGATCCTATGAAAATAAGTACTGTAAACGAACCTAAATCAAATGACATTAGTGCTATATCTAGAGGGCAACAAAGAGGACTATTTCAGCTTTGCCCAACAATGCTAATAGACACTAGTTGGACTGATGAGAGTTGTAGCCCAGCTATTTGAAAGGTTTCAAGTTATGGAAGGCTTGTTTATTGGTGGTGAAAGTTAAATAGCTAAGTGGAACCATCATAGACCCAAGACCTACAGTACATTTCAGAATGGCCTGGGATGGGGCAAAGAATAGGTAACTTCCCTGCTTACAGAAGTCCAGGAGCTTCAAAATAGCTGCTGTTGGAAACTCAAATAGGGCTTTCCCCCCCACCCCCAAATAATTTTATTAAGTATTGCAGTCATACAGATAAAAACCAATACAAACCACAAAAAAATAAAGGGGTAGAAAGAAAAGAAAAAAGGAAAAGTGCAAAAAAGGAAAAAGAAAGAAAGAAAAGAATATAAAAGACAGAATGGAGAAGAAATAAAAAATAAAAATGTAACGAAAAAAGAAATAGAAAGAAGTAACTTCCCCCTTTGTCTCAACAAGTATAAACAATTTTAACAACTTATCACTTTCTCTTAAAATACAACAAACAATCTCTTCATCCCATATCACATCTCTTATCTACAGCCCAGTGTTTCTCAACCTTGGCAACTTTAAGCTGTGTGGACTTCAACTCCCAGAATTCCCCAGCCAGCAAGGCTGGCTGGGGAATTCTGGGAGTTGAAGTCCACACAACTTAAAGTTGCCAAGGTTGAGAAACACTGGTCTATAGACAAATCCTTAAATAAAACCTCGTCATTCAGTCCTGGTCAGCAAGAAAACTCAAATGAGGCTTGAACTGATCCAGGATCCAACTTCTTACCTGACAGTGCTTCCCCCAGCCTAACAACTTGAGCTGAAGCCAGGTGACCTTACCTGGGGGAGTTCCTTTTCTCGCTGACTTCAGCCCACTGGCATTCCCTTCAGGTTCCCCTTGCTGCAATCTTGTTTCCTCATTCCAACAGCTTACAGAGAGAGAGGTTGATGGGCTCTGGTGCTTTGGCAACTGGTCTGTCTCATTCATGTAGGGGCGTGGTGGCTCAGCGGGTAAGACGCCAGGCTTGTCGATCCAAAGGTCGCAAGTTCGGAGGTTCAAATCCCTAGCCCTGCGTGCGGAGTGAGCTCCCGCACTCGCCCCAGCTCTTGCCAACAAAGCAATTTGAAAGCATGCAAATGCACGTAGATGAATAGGTACCACTTCGGTGGGTAGGTAACAGCGTTCCGCACGCGTCATGCCAGCCACATGACTGCAGAAGCGTCTTCGGACGCTAGCTCTTTGGCTAACAAACGGAGATGAGCACCGGCCCCTAGAGTCGGACACGACTGCACAAATGTGCGGGGGGAACCTTTACCTTTACTGTCTCATTCATAGATGTTAATGGGGCATCCAGATGCTGCGATGTTCCATGTGTAACACTTGCTTATTTTTCCACTACTTCTTCCATCTGTTTTTCTTTCCATAAACAAAGAAAAAGAACAGTTAGGAAGGCAGAATTGCTGCATAATGCATTTTAAGTGGCAACATTAGGTAACTCTGTTCATTAAAAAAAATCATGACTCTGCTCTTAGACTCCAAAGAATGCATTTTTATAGTTTTCAAGGGGGTTGTAACCAAGAAGTGTGTTGTTTTGCTGTACACAGTGGACGTGCACACAATGGTGGGGAACTCACAATTTATCCCTCTTGCCCTGACTGCTCCAAGGTTAGAATCTGAATTCTGATCTCTTCTTATCCTACTCGAGAATGTATTGGCTTTATTTGTCATCTTGCTGGCTTTTCTCGACGGCCACATTAAAAGACTATCCACCAGTCCTTCAGGCAGCAGAGAAATATGGTAGCATTAACCTGGCAGTGTTGATCCCTATTTTGCCATCGTAGTGAGGGCAGCAAAGGGCATTGTGGGCGTTATGAGGGTTGGACCAGCCAATGTGACCCTCATTTTTAACAGAGGCAGCCTGCAAGTGTGCTTTTCTGCTGCTCCTCTCCAAAAGTGCTCCCCTTTCTTAACTGTGCCCGCACAAGGGTGGCTGTGCAGTTTCTCTGCCACACTTTGAATTCAAACTAGGCAAAACCTGTGCTCCTTTCAGTTCCTGGTCATGGCTGCTGGCCTGCTCTCTCCCTTCTGGACCCCAATCGCTGCCTTCCATGGCCATTTTCTGCATCTGAAGAGAGGAACGTTATTTAAAGATTGAACCTGACTGTGCTGCGTGAAGCAGGGCTCACGGTTTGGCATGGGACCATCATGGAAAAACCACCTGGATTTGACCAGCCCCGTGCGATATGGACAACCTTGAACCAAATTCGCACGGGTCATGGTAGATGCGCAGATGCCCTTTATAAATGGGGCAAAACAACTTCATCGAATTGTGACTGTGGGGCCGAAAAACAAACTATCCAACATATAGTGACAGAGTGTCAAAACCGAGCCTACAATGGAGACTTTGCTGATTTCCTGGCTGTGACAACTGAAGCAAAAAACTTTGATGGCTGAAAGCGAGGAGGAGTTGAGGAGCCTTATGACGAAGGTGAAAGAAGAAAGTGCAAAAGCTGGGTTGCAGTTAAACCTCAAAAAAACCAAAATTATGGCAACGAGCTTGATTGATGACTGGCAAATAGAGGGAGAAAAAGTGGAGGCAGTGACAGACTTTGTATTTCTAGGCGCAAAGATTACTGCAGACGCTGACTGCAGCCAGGAAATCAGAAGACGTCTACTTCTTGGGAGGAGAGCAATGGCAAATCTTGATAAAATAGTTAAGAGCAGAGACATCACACTGACAACAAAGGTCCGCATAGTTAAAGCAATGGTATTCCCTGTAGTAACCTATGGCTGCGAGAGCTGGACCATAAGGAAGGCTGAGCGAAGGAAGATAGATGCTTTTGAACTGTGGTGTTGGAGGAAAATTCTGAGGGTGCCTTGGACTGCAAGAAGATCAAACCAGTCCATACTCCAGGAAATCAAGCCAGACTGCTCACTTGAGGGAATGATATTAAAGGCAAAACTGAAGTACTTTGGCCACATCATGAGAAGACAGGATACCCTGGAGAAGAAGCTGATGCTAGGGAAAGTGGAAGGCAAAAGGAAGAGGGGCCGACCAAGGGCAAGATGGATGGATGGTATTCTGGAGGCGACGGACTCAACCATTGGGGAGCTGGGGATGGTGACGGCCGACAGAAAGCTCTGGCGTGGACTGGTCCATGAAGTCACGAAGAGTCGGAAACGACTGAACGAATAAACAACAAAAAACCTAGACATATGTTTGTAATTTTCCTGTCTATATTTTATATTTCATATTTATTATGCTCTATGTTTTTTATTGTAATGCGATGTGAATGTGCCATACGATAAATAAATAAATACCAGTTCCTATCTGTACATGCAACCAGGGTATCAATGATTAGGGCAAGCCGTAGCTGGTTAGAAAGGACCCGTGAAGCACTGGACTTTTTGCCCCCCACCAGTAGTCCAGTAAAATAGTGGATCTTTCTTTTCTTTAACAGGTTCAACAGCGAACTGATGAAACACGACTTTTTTTTTTCAAACTCATCAGTGGATTTGTGAAAGTGAACTAACTTCCTTCCTTCCTTCCTTCCTTCCTTCCTTCCTTCCTTCCTTCCTTCCTTCCCTCCCTCCCTCCCTCCCTCCCTCCCTCCCTCCCTCCCCCCCTTCCCCCCCTTCCTTCCTTCCTTCCTTCCTTCCTTCCTTCCTTCCTTCCTTCCTTCCTTCCTTCCTTGGATTTTGCCAGTTTTCCATCCCAGCCCAAGAAACAGGAGGAAGAGTACAACTGTGAAGTGTTTTTTTCTACTCACTTATCCACTGGTGGACCCACCAGGCAGGAAGGATGCTGAAGAGAGGCTCATACAAAAGGTCTATAAGCGGAAAGACCCACCCACGGAAATCCATTGGCACTTAAATGTGGACCGGGTTGGACAACTGTAGGTGGGTACTTGGAATTGCAGATTTGGCAACCCGTCAACTTCCCCAACTAACAGATGGCAGATGCTAAGAGGGTGTGTGAGGGAAGAGGGTTCTTCCAATATTCCTTCTCAGCACAGCCCCGCTTCTGCGCCTGTGACCTGTCAGCCAGCCTTTCTCTGAAAAGGGCACTCTAGTGTGCGAAGCCCATGTTTGAATAGAGTCATTCTGACAGGTCACACGGAGGAGTGGTGTGGGGCGAAGCAGGAGGGAGCAGTGAGCAAGCTGTGTTCTCAACTAATGCTGCAAGGCAGTATCAGTGCTAACAGCAAGCAACCAAAGAGCCCATTCGTATCTCATGACCAGCAGCGTCCAGAAGTATCTGGTGGACACCCATGGACAAAACACGATTGTGATCGGTCTGCGTGGAGTAACAGCAGTTATCATGATGGCACCTCATGCTCCCAAAGCCGGGATGGAGTAGGTAACGTGGCATAGCTAGCTACCCCAACAAAGTGACATAAGTAACTGTGCTGCCTTTTGCAAACAGGCATGGAGATGGTGACTTCATGTTATGGTCCCAGGAGTGTTGCCCAGTGAGGGTGACCATTACACCACCTCAGAAATAAAACAAATGGTAAAAAAATATGCCCGCACAAAACACCTTGTCAGAATGAGCAGCGAAAAACCTGTCATGTGCACCAAGGTGACAGAACTAGCAGGACCTGGCTGTCTTTCCTAGTTTAAAACAACCTTCTGTGCAGCACAGGACTAGTGTTCTCTCAAGAGAACTATCAACTAGCAGTCAGAAGACACCATGAAAACTCCTTAATCTCACAACACATGGACAGACTTAACCATACTTTCAACAGGGAAACTGTGAGCATCTTAAACCAAGCCAAGTCCAAAAACTCTAGAGAATTCCTGGAAGCTTGGCACTCAGACAAAGCAGCCATCAACAGACACATAGAGGTAAACAACATTTACATACCATTAATAAGAGACAATAGAAAAGCCAGAAGACCAGAACACCTCCTTGCCAGCAATCATGACCCAGATATGCAAGATTAACACCAGGATTAGCACCTGAGGGACAATCAAACAGCACAATATACCCTAATCAAGGAACTATTAACTCAGTCAATCAACCAAGTAGCAAACAACAGCCCAATCAAGGAACTCCTAAGGAGAGAACAACACCTCCACCAACACAAGCAGGACAAGCCATGGTATATAAACAGAGAGCAAGTCCCACTCCCTTTTCGCACTGAAGATGTTGCCTAGTCTGGCAATGAAACATCCGCAAGAAAACAACAAGGCTCAGAGAGCACCAAGGACTCCACAGAACCATCAAATTCTTGGCAGCCTACCTCCACCGAAGTGAGACTCTCCTTAGGTCTCTTTTAACAAGACTTATTGAAGTGAATAGGACAAAGCTACAGAAACCTCAGCAACTTTCACTTTTAGAATCCAATTTATCTTCTAGCTAGTTAAGGCAGAGATTTTTACTAGGTGTAAACTGACAAGGAGGCGGTTTGATTAACTGATAAGAGAGGGCTGTCCCGATGGCCAGGATATGAACCTCTCTCTGAACATATCATTACAGGAGTTATAGTCTCGTTTTAAACATAGGCATAGTGTTGTTTCAAAAGGTTGCTAAATCTGCATTTATAAGGAATCTGTATAAGACTTGACAAGCGCTACAAGGGTAGATCCCTCCAAGGAAGCCAGTGTGCAGCCTTTCCTGCAGCTTAAGCCAACATGGCTATGGAGGGCAATTTCCAGGCCAAGAGCAGCATGCCTGCAGGTGTGTCAGCCTTGCGAGGTAGTCCAGACAAGCAGCACACCCAGAAGTACTAGCTCTAACTTTATTGTAAGGTTACATTAACAGAATCTTGCAAGTCTGAAAGTACATCTCTCCCCCCTCACTTTTACAGTCCAAGAAACAAGGGAGGGTCCCTTCTGAGACGTTTGCCACGTCCCCATTCCTTCTGTGGGCTCAGCTGCCTCTTATCTGACTGTTGCCTAGTCTGCAGCTCTTCCTCCTGTCTCCCAAGGTCATTCCCACATTCCATTACAAGGTGTAGAATGAGAGAGTGGAAATTCAGGCACAGAGGCATCAACAGGGGGAGGTCAGAACGTATAAATGGTGGGCAAAGACACACGATTAAAGCCTTGGCAGGGCAGTGGCAACCACTATCTTGACTTTTTTGACCTCTCCCTACTGCAAACACCCTTGGTTGGGCAGTTCTCAACCCTGACCATGTCAGCAGCCACATTGACAAGTGTGTCAGATCATCCATGGCAAAAATCATGTTGAGTGAATTAGAAAAGTACTGCTTTAAAGCTGGAACAGCTAAAGGTGAACTTGAGGCTGTCTCAGACAAAGGCAATTCAATGAGGATATGGCAGGAAAAAAAAACAGTTACTGGGGTGTGTTTGTGCCCTGCTTAGACCCAGGTGTGGGAGGGAATCAGGAACATGAGCCATGAGTCGAAGCAACCGTGTCTGTTTTAGAAGGCGCCAGGCTACATTGTACGTTCAGTATCAGGGATTCCCTGGAAACAGTTTTTTGTTCAAAGTTGAGTTGTCTCAAGGTGATCAGTATATGGCTTATATTCACAGCCTGTGCAACATAGCCCTCCTGGGTGGACTTTTTCAGGAGATGGGGAAAACAGGGGCAAATGCGTTTCTTATGCCCAGGATCCTCCACAATGGTGGAGTGTTGCACCATTGCATCATGACATCACTTTTGTATATGCATCATGACATCACTTGCACGTATGAAAGGGGGAGAGCTTCTGGGGCAATGGTATGACACTGCTTTTGTCATTTTGCTGAAAACCTTTGATCCTGTGGATGCCTCTGCTTATGCCTCTACAAACTTCCCTTAGAAGTCCTCTCAAAATGGGCCTAGGTTTCCTTTTGTGAAATGGGCAAAGCACTCTGCTTGGTTTACAGCAGGGATCCCCAACCCCCAGGCCGCGGAGTGGTACCGGTCCATGGCCTGTTAGGAACCAGGCCGCCATGCCGGTCTCCGAACCCTGCCCCCAGTCTGCGTGATTGGCTCCCGCCTGCAAACCCCGTCCCCGGTCCGTGTGATTGGCTCCCGCCTGCAAACTCCGCCCCTCCGGTCTGGGGAAAAATTATCTTCCACAAAAGCGGTCCTTCGTGCCAAAAAGGTTGGGTACCCCTGGTTTACAGCACTGACTTCATTCCCCCCACTCTACTAAAACAAGGCTGAAGCTTTTGGCTTTTCCACTCTGTGATATACCCCCTGTGGTCCTTAGAGATAATGAACATTATAATCCCAAGGGTGGCCCCCTCTGGCAGCTAGAAAGTTGCATCTGCTTGCCATACAGGAGTGTTTCTCAACCTTGGCAACTAAGATGGGTGGACTTCAACTCCCAGAATTCCCAGTCAGAAGCCAATGAAAAATGGGAGTCACCAAACTAAGCTTCCTGATCTCTAATGTTGACCTGCCTGTCCACCCGTCACTGTATGCCATAGTGATAATGATAACTGTCAATAACACTAGATAAGTGATAACAGTGATAATGCCTGGGTATCCCTATGACAAATATGAATTGTATGTTATTTCAAAACAATTATGTTAAGACATGGAATGAAGTTAAAAAAAGATATGTTAAGATGGGACAAAATACTATTGTCATTGTTGGGGAGAATTTCTGTGAATAAGATGAATGTTTTACCTAGATAATACCTGTCTTGACAACTGATGCACCACTAAACAATGGCAGAAGGACATATATAAATTTGTATGGCAGGGGAAAAAATGAGTTAAATGTAAGGTATTACAAGATGCAAAGGAAAGAAGTTGATTGGATTTACCTGACTTGAAGTCATACTTCTCTGCTTGTGGTTTAGTTTGGATGAAAGAGTGGGTGTTGCTGAGAAATAGAAGGCTCTTGGAGTTAGAAGGACATGACCTGAGATTTGGGTGGCGTGGATATTTGTGGTATGATAAAGCTAAGGTTAATGTAGGTTTTAAAAATCATTATGCTAGAGATGCCACTTTGAGAATATGGAATAAATACAAATCCAGGTTTTGCTCCAAAACACCTTTGTGGTTCTCAGCACAAAAAGCATTTTAGAGACGAGAAATGATAAGCAAACTTATATGGTTAACGAGATTATTATATGCTCAAAAGTGGAAAGACTCAGCACTACCCACAATGGAGGTGAAGACGATGGAACTTGCTGAGATGGCTAAATTGACTTCTTTGATCAGAGAAAAGACAATATCTACGTTTGTTGCTGACTGGAAACCCCTTATGAAACAGAAAAAAATGATCTTATGACTTAGGGCTTTGATGATGAGAAAAAATAGATAATCGAAAAAAGAGAGTTTTTCTTTTTGTAACCATAGAGTAAAAGGTAATTTGGTAATTGTACATATCTGCTGCAAAGAAAATGGGAAGCTACTTCTTTCTATTTCTTTTCATTCTTTCTATTTGCACTTTTTGTCTTTTTCTTTCTTTTCCCCTTTTTTTTCTTTTCTCTACTTTCTATTAGTTCTTGTTAGTTTTTATCTTTTATTCAAAGCTCTTAATAAAAAATTATACAAAACAAATGGGAGTCACCAAACTTTGTGATCTCTAATGTTGACCTGCCTTCTGGCTACCACTGTGATAGTGATAACTGTCACTAACACTAGATAGGCAGGTCAACATTAGAAGTCAGGAAGCCTAGTTTGTTGACTCCGATTTTTCATCAGCTTCTGGGCCGTTCAGGGAGTGATTGCAAGGAAGAGCCTAACCCTCAATCTTCAGTTCCTCCAAATCAAAATTTCCCTTTCTCTTTTCAAACCATGCATATTTTATGTTGTTGCTAAGAAGCTGAAAGCAAAATCTAGGTTACGGTAACAGCAGAGCATCAGAAGAGTTTTCCAGCTTGTTTTTGTCTTATACATTTTAAATATAATTTAAAATCAGTTCTTACATGCACGCACAACCTTGGGGGATTTTTCTTCTCCTTCTTCTTGCTGCTTTTCTTTACATCCATGATTGTGTTTTTAATTCCGCAGCTGACTTAGACTTTGATTTCTTTTACTCCCTAGCGTGTTTTTTGGATGTTTTTCCTTCATATTTCTTTCCTCAGGATGATGGATGCCTCTGGGGGGATTTATAGAGGAGGGCTTGTGGAAACTGAAAAACTGGCTCTATTTTGACCAGGTTGTTTTTGCAGATTTTACTACCCTCAAAAGGGTGATCAAAAGGCAACCTAAACTGGGGCATTACATCTTCCATCAGCCCCTGGTAATTCCAGAACAGCAATTCCCAGAATTCTTCGCCAGCACGATAGAATTCTAGGAGTTGCAGTTCCAGCCTAGCAGAGGGACATCAGCTTAGAGCAGGGGTGGGGAACCTTTTTTCTGCCAAGGGCCATTTGGATATTTATAACCGGGGACCGGGGGGGCGGGGTTTCTGGGATTTCCACAGACTGGGGGCCGGAGTTTGCAGGCGGGAGCCAATCACAAGCACTGGGGGGCGGGGTTTGCAGGTGGGAGCCAATCGCGTGGAAGGGGTGGGGTTTGCGGGCGGGAGCCCCGCGGGCCTTAGGCGGGAGCCCCGCGGGCCGTATACGGCCCGCAGGCCTGACGTTGCCCACCCCTGGCTTAGAGCAATTGTTCTAACACTTCTACCCAGAACATCCCTCAGGACACAAGGGGTTGATGAGCATTAGAAACTACTGCACAGGGCATCCAGTCAAGAAAGGCTGCCATAAGGCTATAAGTGCTGAGGTTAAGGGGCGTGGTGGCTCAGTGGGTAAGACGCCAGGCTTGTCGATCAGAAGATCGCTGAGGTTAGGTCTCCATTCTTCCCACTTCAGCTTCCCACTTCCCAATTTTTTATTTATTTATTTAATTTTTATCCCGCCTTTGTTATTTTTATAAGTAACTCAAGGCGGCGAACATACCTAATACTCCTTCCTCCTCCTATTTTCCCCACAACAGGAGGTGGTGAGAGAGTTATGAAATATTAATTACACCTAGGAGCTGGCACATAGTTCTCCTTGGAATAAACTGAATCTTGGATCAACTTCTATGCCTAACCAGCTGAATTTAACAGGACATTGGCCTAGAACTGACCTGCCCTTCCATTACTTCTGTTGCTGCTCCACACTACGTGCAAGGCATGGCCCTTCCAAATTGTCTTCCAGCATTGGACATGATCCAGCTTAAATTAATTTCAGTTCTCAATCCCAGGACTGACTTTCTGTGCTATACAGTTAGCAGCCATTTTGGAAAATACTTACCCTGTTCTACAGTTGGAGGACCTGCAAGAATGAGTCTGCAGCTTCATAGCTGGCTTGGGATTCCACAGTTGACCATTCCCTTTGCTGCATACAAAGCCAGCTTATTTCAGGGGCCACCATTTATTAATCAAGGCAAGCTGATTCTATACCATCCCACATTTCTGTACCAAAAATCTGTAACCAACAGTGCTTGTAAATAATTTTTTGAAACACGGGCTCCCAGAATCTTATTTTTCCAGATCTGCCGACAATTGAGGGTGGTATTTACACCATCCAAGTCCCCTGTGGGTAGTTTTCCTCTCTTATCTGCATTCTATTTGAATCTCTTATTGTTTGCATAACATCTTCAGGGATGACAATCTGTAATTTGGCACAGTTTTCTCTTTCCCTGGAGGGCCTATCTCCACTGGATAATCTTTTCTGTGTCCCCTGCATCATGGCTGCTTGTTTGTGTATAATAAGTCCTGTCTGGCTCACTGGGAAATTTGTTGTATCCTTTAAATCATGACTGATTGAAAGCGCATCTGTTTTGGAGGCTGCTGTCCTCAATCTTGAGAGGGTGAATGCCACATTGAGCCTCCAAATTTTACTGTTCGTAAATTTTCACTTACGAAACAGCTAATGTCCTACAGTATGCAAATCTCAGAGTTTAGATGTCAGAAACTCAGTTCACTCATCATGCTAAAACTTAGTTTGTATAACTATGATTTATTGGGAACTTCAGCAACTTTCAGATGTGTGGACTTCAACTCCCAGACTTCCCCAGCCAGCCGGGCTGAGGTTGAGAAACACTGCTCTACGCAGCCTTGATTCAGAAGAAAACTATACCAGTGTGAAGTTAGCTGCTTCCATTGCTGATCCTTTCCTGCCTCTACAGTCTTTCTTTCCTAGTCACTGCAATCATCTGGTTTCCCTCCAAAGTGTGGAGTGAAAAAACCTAAGAGATCTTACACACTTGAGGCTGCCCTTGGATGGTGTCAGAATAAGGGAGAAAATACTGCTTTGACACAGATATGGCTGAGACCAACTTACAGTACGTCTGTTTCACTCATGGACAAGATAGAGGCAATGTCATGAGGACACAGCAGAAAAAATTTGTTGTTTGTTAGGAGCAAGTGGGAAGATAGTGAGGTGGCCAGCTCTCCAACCATCTCTCTAATCTCCCAGAAATCTTTTTCTTTTTTTAAAAAAAAGAGGGAATGCTGCTGCACTGGGATGGCAATCAGTGGCACCTTTTCTAGTTGTTCAGTGTCTTTTTTGAAGGGTAATGACCAAAATTTACATCCTAGATTTCTCTAGTGTCCTTATGCTCTTGGCAGTGCCTTCTCTTTTTCCTAATGAATCCTCTTCCATACAGCTATAACCTGGTGGGACATTTTCACCACGTCCCCAAGATCCTTTTCCTGATCAGCTGTTACTGCCAACTCAGACCACATCGATGTACGATTGGTCTCTCCCTGGGGTGTGTGACTTCATTTCCATTCAATTGCATTTGCTATTGGAATGTTCATTTCCCAAGTTCCAGGAGATCCCACTGAAGCTCTTAACTGTTGCTTTCTGGTTTGCCACCAAAAGCAAGACAGAGCCACCAGCAAATCTGGTGGAAATTTGGCCACCTTACTGCTCACAGCTAACTCCAAATAATGTAGAAACAAGTTTAAAAGCAATAAAAATCCTCTGAGAAAGGGGTGTGTGAGATCACAGTTAGTTCCTCCTCTCCAACCAGTAGGCGATGATTCCAGTTTGGAAACCCTGAAGCTGGTGTCTGCAACCTTGTTTCACATGGGATATGTGTGCCTTGTTATTTTTAAACATGACTGGAGGCTGCAGAATTGTGCCCAGCGAGGTGATATCACAGGAGTGGACAGGGCTGAAAGGTTGAGCTTCTTTTTCATCCTGAGGGGGTTTTACAAGACGTGGTGGGCACTCATTTCATAGGTAAAGGTTCCCCCCGCACATTTGTGCAGTCGTGTCCGACTCTAGGGGCCGGTGCTCATCTCCGTTTGTTAGCCGAAGAGCCAGCGTTGTCCGAGGACGCTTCCGCGGTCATGTGGCTGGCATGACGCGCGCGGAACGCTGTTTCCTGCCCACCGAAGTGGTACCTATTCATCTACTTGCATTTGCATGCTTTCGAATTGCTAGGTTGGCAAGAGCTGGGGCGAGTGCGGGAGCTCACTCCGTCACGCGGGGCTAGGGATTCGAACCTCTGAACTTGCGTACTTCCGATCGACAAGCCTGGCATCTTACCCGCTGAGCCACCTCCCCCAGTAATCAGAAAAGAGTCCAACATTTCCATCCTACCCATTCTTCTCTAGGAGGCTCTGGAAGCCATAGATGGGATGTTGGCGAGCTGCAATATTGCCCACACTTGACCTACCCTGCCCTAAAGATCTGTTTACCCGTTCCTCCAGGCCTGGGAGTTTCCTACTAAATCCAGGAGCTACAGATATTTGTCACTTCTTTGTATGTATTTATTCATGAATTATCATATTTTAAATTCATCCTTCATCCCTGGAGATATCAGGGCAGTCTACAGGAGCGTGATTAAAAGCACGCACAATCCAATAGAACAGCAAAACAGCATTAGCGTAACAAAAGCAATGGCCGCAGAGGCAGACAGATTGTAGCTTTCTGCTAAAATGGCAGGGATCCTACAGTCGCAGAGAATCAGGGATCCTGCCTCTGCAGTCTTCCCGCCCAAAATATTTCATCGTTAGTAACCTTTGGATTACTGGGGACTCTCAGATCCCACCCGATTTTGCTTCCTCGTTTTTAAAAAATAGATTGGTATGAATTATTGATCCCCCTGCAGCGCAATTTGTTTCTCGGAGCCAAATAACTTCATCCAAAGGCTCAAACTGTGCAAAATAAGAAAAAGAAAAAGAAAAACCCAGCACCAATCATTCCTAAACTTCCAAAAGGGGTAGAGCATATTTCAGGGAATCTATTTCAAGGCCTACATTCACGATGGGTAATCAGGGGGATGATGTGGCAAAATTGCTACAATTGCCATTTTTTTGCATGCCAGTTTGGTCTAGTGCAGAGCTTTCCAAACTTTTCATGTTGGTGACACACTTTTTAGACATGCATCATTTCACGACACATTCTTACAGCAGGGCATCATTTTGCGACACACTCTTACAGCAGGGCACAAGGTAGGCACTAGGACCTGCACGGAATCCTGGCAGGGCTCGGATACACCCAGACACTGCAGCCGACACACTAACGTGTCGCGACACACAGTTTGGAAAGCTCTGGTCTAGTGGTTAAGGCAACGGGCTAGAAACCAGGAGACTGAGAGTTCTAGTCCCGCCTGAGGCATGAAAGCCGGCTGGGTGACCTTGGGCCAGTCACTCTCTCTCAGCCCAACTCACCTCACAGGGTTGTTGTTGTGGGGAAAATAGGAGGAGGAAGGAGTATTAGGTATGTTCCCCGCCTTGAGTTATTTATAAAAATAATAGAGGCGGGATAAGAATTAAATAAATAAATAGGTTGTGGGTGCAAGATCAAGCCTCTTGGTATCTCGGTATCGGTAACAGAGCCAGTCTGGTCTAGTGGTTAAGGCAACGGGCTAGAAACCAGGAGACTGAGAGTTCTAGTCCCACCTGAGGCATGAAAGCTGGCTGGGTGACCTTGGGCCAGTCACTCTCTCTCAGCCCAACTCACCTCACAGGGTTGTTGTTGTGGGGAAAATAGGAGGAGGAAGGAGTATTAGGTATGTTCCCCGCCTTGAGTTATTTATAAAAAATAATAGAGGCAGGATAAGAATTAAATTAATAAAAATGTTCATATGTGTGTGTGTGGGGGGTTTCCCCTGCTTTGTGGCATCACAGTTCATTTCTGTGTTTCCTTATTCCACTCATCCTTGGGAGAGACCTGGATATTGCAATGTAGAACCACCTCAGCACAGGATGGAGTCTAACTTGGATAAATCTAACCTATTCCCACATTCCATGAAAATCTAAATGCAGTCTCATGGCTTGGTCATAAACACTCCCCTCCCCACTATTTTTTCCCCTCTGGTTCCTCTTGCCTGGAAAAGCATTCTACAGGTAGTCCTTGTTTAGCAATTGTGTTTAATAACCATTTGCATTTATGACAGTGATGAAAAAGTATCTTTGCGACCAATCCTTGCTTTTATGACTTTCGCAGGTCTGTTAGTAAGCTGAAGTAAGACCATAAGCAGAGTCACGGTTTCATTTAGTGACTGCTTCACTTAATGCCTGAGTTGCCGGTCCCGATTGTGGTCGCTAAACGAGGACTACCTGTATTTTGCACACTCTTTTGTTTTCCTTGTAAAAAGTTGAGATTTGGGGAATGCTTGTCATGTTGTCGTGATAAATATATATAAAAAGAAAACTATTATCTCAACTAATGATCTTTTAAAAACATCTCCAATATGTGTTTTGGGCCATAAAAATCCTAACAGAACTTTTTCTGAGCAAAAATATGTTGTTTTCTAGTGCTTAAGAGTGGCTGCTATGTTTTCACCACATTACTCAAGTAATCGATAGTACAGTCTTGCAATGTAGATTTATAGTACTATTATCTCCATGTTGAAGTTAGGAAGAAGATGGGCTTTTCTCTTACTGTTACATATCTTGAGGCTGCCCTTGGGTCGTGCATAGGAGACCCAAGTTCAAATCCTCCTTTAGCCATGGAAACTCGCCAGGTTGGAGTAAATGCAGAGAAATCCCACAAGTTGCCTTGACCTCGAGAAAAAGCAGGATAGAAAAAATGCCATTACAGCTAAAGGCCGTTTCCACAAGCCTGTCTGACTTGTGTGCTGGAGACAGGATGAATGTAACCTCTTGGGGACACAACAGAAAAAAGATCTTGCTAGAGCATGTTTGTGCCACGGGCTTAGGTGCAAATGAGGACAGTGCCTAGTAGGGGGCCACTTACCTAAGGCATGTTGTCAATTTGTGGTTGAGAAAAGATTCGAAGGAATATTTCCCTGGTTTATACTTTCAACGATGACTGTACAGGCATTTTGACCAAACAGCTCTTGGCGTGCAGTCAGTGCCCCAGATTTTGTCCACAAACATTTGTGAGTCCCAGATCAGGGATACTGGTTGGATCTTCATTTACCCCATGGTGCTTTTTTCTCTCTCCAAAGTCTGTGATGAATAAAGAGAGATCTGATTCAACCGCACATTTTATTACTTGATGATGACTATCAGGGGCACTTGTGTTAGGATTAATCTTCTGAACAAATAGAGCAGGGCTAAAGCAGATTAGAAGTTCCTCAGTTTAATGGGTTGAGAAGAGGAGAAGGGTTAAAAACCAAATATACAATATTAGAAGACTGACAGGAGCCAAACTGAGGGTCAGATGGCTAAATAAGAAAAAGAAGGAAGGAAGGAACAGAAGAACAGAATACAAAGCTGGTGATAAGGAATTGGTGCACTGGAATTGCCTAAACAGGTGTCATGTTATAAATCCTCAGGGGAATTAATAAAAGTAATATTTGAGTATAGATTCTGGATTTTTTTCCTCATAACCAACACAATTTATTTTGTTTTTTTCTTGGTTACTGAGGTGGACAAAAAGGCTACTTATCCTAGACTTCTGAAACCTGTTGCCTCCAGATGGACTGAAATTCAGTCTGCATAATCTCCAATGCACACAACCTTTGGCTGTACTAACTGGAATTATGGGACACTGTAATCCATCCTACATTTATTTACCCATCAGCCTTATCTGCCATCTCAATCCAATATCCATACTGATGTTAAAATACAACATTTTAAACATTTTAAAACACGACCATAATAAGGACCTTCAGTAAACATAATAATACAAATGCAGCATTAAGAGGCATGCTAATGGCTTCACATGGTTCACAAAAGATCTAGAACAGCCAGGTTTAAACCAGCGTCTGGAAGATCAAGATAGTGTGAGCCATCCTTGCTTCAGGGGTTGTGGGGAAGCAAGCTGTTCCTGGTCTGCCATGGTCCCCTCTCATGCTGCACCTCCAATAAGAGGGGATCTTCAGCAGATGTTTTCTGTTGCCCAGCGTCTCTTAAATTCCCAGGCCCTGAGCCATGAGGCATTTTAAAGGTAGTGACCCGCATTGTGAACTGCACTCAGAAACAATTTGGCTCCCGTAGCAGAACTATGACATGGCCGTACCATTAGCATACAGCTGTCTTATGCTAGCTAGTGTTTCCAAGTGGCCTTCAAGGGCGTCTCCACATAAAGCGAATTATAATAGTCAAACTGAGAGATGACTAGGGCATTGTGACTGTTGTCAGCACATCCTATGCCAGATAAAGCTGCAACCAGGGTACCAGCTGAAGGTGGGCAAAGGTCCTCCTGTCCGTGGCTTCCATCTTCTCTTGGAGAGCGCAAGGTTGGAGAAGACTGACCTATCCCATGAAGGACACCAGCGAGATGGATGCAAAGAGTTGGTTCCTCCATTGCTATTTGACAGCTTGTCTCCTACGGCTTCCTTGCTATCCCCTAGCCTAGGACATTCTTGTGGGAGCCAACCCATAGGAAACTGATGAATTGGATGGCAAAACACACATAGCATCCATTGAAACAATGCAGAGAAGCCCCTTCGTGGCGTGAAGTTGCATCCAATTTGAAATCTGGGTCGGAGCTGAAGGAGAAGATGTGTCTACATGATCAGTGACAAATACAAGTTCCTCGATGAAGATGAAGTACTTCCTACTGACTTGGATGATGGATTCATTGGATGGATGCGGGAGGATTTCTGGCTGCCTATGAAGTTATTCCACTTAAGGCCAGAACAGATCTGGAGACTGGATTGGGTGTCTAACTTAGAAGAAACCTTGCATGATTGTTGAGTGAGGTGGCTATCTGCCAGGGCCATTGCTTGTCAGGGCAGCTAGTGTGGAAAAAAGAGACTGTACCAATCAAAGAGAATATTTGTAGCTCAGGGTTGAACTGTGGAGTTCTTGGTGCTCTCTGAGCCTTGTTGTTTTCTTGCAGACATTTCATTGCCAGGCTAGGCAACATCTTCAGTGCGAAAAGGGAGTGGGACTACTCTCTGTTTATATACCATGGCTTGTCCTGCTTGTATTGGTGGACCCTAACCCTAGTCCCACTCCCTTTTCGCACTGAAGATATTGCCTAGCCTGGCAATGAAACGTCTGCAAGAAAACAACAAGGCTCAGAGAGCACCAAGGACTCCACAAAAGAGACTGTGTCTGAGCATGCGGTAGCTGCGATTGGCTGAAGTTGTCAATTTCAGTTTCTCGCTTTTGCATATCTGCCCATTTTGTTTTCTCAGTTTTTTCATTTGTAAATTCACTCCATCCAATTTCTATATATTTTTAAAGATGTCCTTAAAATGCTGCTCTGTGTTAGGGCCCCTCTTTCCTAGAACACACACTTGCTTGCAACTTGACACCTTTTTGAAAATAAGTTTCATGAAAAAAGAGCATTTTTGAACAGACTTTCCTTAAAATACTTCTTTCTAGAAAAAAAAAAGGAGTCGGACAAAGTGCACTGCAAAATTTGAAGAAACGCAAATTTGGAAGGTCAGCTGATTTTCAGTTGGTGCGATGGTTAGAAAATGCAAAATTAGAAAAATTCACACACACACACACACACACGCATGCACGCACAAACATAGCACAAATTCATCTCTCTTCCCCAATAGCAGCTGCTGCTACCACCTCCCACCCCCTTCGCATGTTCCTTTAGTGCAACAGGATTATTGGAAAGGGACTATACTAAGGTTCTTGCCCCTGTGCAGCAGCTGGGCAGTGATGGGCTGGGTTATCTTACAGTGTTGCCAGCTGCAGAAGGGGGTCAAGAAAGTCAAGTTGACCGCCTCAATCACATGCCTGTGGCTGCTATCTTGATTGTTTTGGACACCCCCTCCCCCCGGGGTGTCCCTTCTTGCCAAACAGTACTCCCTCCCAACTGGCCAATCCGAAGAACCCAAAAAACCTGGGCAACCAGTTCTCTCCCCTTATGTGAAAAGAGTGTCAGGGTCACTCCTCAGTGGGACCATGGAGAACAGGGTCTTGATGATAAGGTATAGTGGTGGCTTGCTTCTTGCTGGTGGTGGGGACCTCAGCAGCCAGGAGAGGTATGCAAGAGGAGTTTCCATCAGTGGGAAACCAATCACCCTACACTTCCAAGAAAGGCTGCAGTCCTGTTTTTGCAAGGTTTCTCTGCACCAGGAGCTGAAAGTTAATGTGTTTTCCAAGCCCCCGAGGAGGCCCGTGACACAATGGGGATATGTGTGCATGTGTGTGCATCAGTCTCAGATTGGCAGGATCCCTGCATGTGGAAGGGCCTAAATCTCCTGTAGGAAATGTCATCTCCCTGCCAGCACAACCTGAAATTCCTTGGGAACTATTTAAACATTTTGTCAGTTTCAACTAATATTATGTCGAGGTGTTAACTCTTAAAAAAGGAGAGAAAGAGTGGGAGATTGCCATGAAGTGGTGCCAAGAAAGGTGGGAGAGAGGAAAGAAGAAAGAACAACTGTGACCAACTGAAGTTCCAAGACCAGTTTAAAACAGCACCTAGTAAGCTTCCTACAACCTTTCAAAGGCAAGCCGAATCCGGATGAGCAACGCGGCTCTGAAATTCCCCTTTGTCTGCAGAAATGAAGCATGAACAATATCATTTGGGTGGTGGAAAGAGATGTTTCTTCCCCCCTCGAGGTAGGGAAGTCCCTTCAGCTCCTATAGCATCTTTTCTATGTTCCCCATCCTTCTTGCCATAGACAGGAATCATGAGTCAGCAGTGTGGTTGTACAAAAAAAAAAGGGGGGGGGGAAATGGAGTTTTTGGCTGCATCCTTGTTTCTAAATGATGGGAAGCAATATAGTATAGTTCCATTCTATTGTGCATCGCTCAAACCCCACTTTGAAAGCAGTATCCAGTTCTGCAATCTATTATACATTGGCAGGGGATATAATTTAAAACTTTTTTGGCAGACTGCTTCTTTCAAGGGTTGCCCAGTAAAAATGGGCTGCTCCCCGTCAGACGAAATCTTCTGACATCCCTAGTCTGCCCAACATGGGAACTCTCAGTACAGCTGTGTGAGGATCCAGTTTTGGGCAAAATGGGACTCAGAGTGTGCTGGTTGTACAAGCAGCACCTGTTTCGTTAAGCACCTTCACCCAAGAATGTCTTTTCCCATTGTTGCATGGCAATGCAAATCTAGGAAAAGATGCAGCTGCTTTAATAGGTCCCCAACAGGTGCTACGCGTGCACCTACGCATGTTCCAAATCACATTTTGCCCTTTGAGTCTTAGCCCTCCTACTAAGAATTTTTCCTCCAGCCCAGCCCTTAGAAAAACAGAGAGGCTTAAAATCCTACTGCCAAAAGGCCAGAAATGAAGAACCTTTTTAAAAAAGCAAACATCCAAAAAAACACAAGGCATATCTTGTGCAGTTTTGCAAGGGGGGAAATTTTGAAGAATGTCCTTATTAAAGCAGTGAACCCAAATGGCTAGATCTAGAAAGGAATAGTCTGGGAAAAGGGGAAGATAAAGAGAAGTATGGGATGAGGAGAAGTATGGGAAGCTAACACACACACAAACAAGAATTCAGAAAGAAAGAAAGAAAGAAAGAAAGAAAGAAAGAAAGAAAGAAAGAAAGAAAGAAAGAAAGAAAATTCAGAAGAAAATCAAGCCAGTCTGCTGGTGAAAGGACTTACTTATTATCTGCTTGAGATTAGATAGGCTCTTGGGGTTCAGAACATCTCTAGGTTTCATTGCAGAGAAGATAATTGGAGAAAGATCAGCCGGGATTCCTAATTGGATATTGCAATGAAAAAAGATTGAGAAAACCAGGTACGTTTAGATTCAGGAAGAGAAAACTTGATGTGGGAGGCACTCTAACAACCCAAATGGACGTCACACCAAAGGTCGCCAAGGCCAGTTCTGCTCATTCCAAAGTAGGCACAGAAGAATGAAAAGTCTTGGTGAATATTAGGAATCACTTCCCAAGAGCAACTCAACAGACCCAGAGAGTTGGTGGGCTCCCCTTCCTGGACATAATGTCAAGCAATGGCTGGACAACCATGTCTCCCAGGGATACTTTAAATTGGATTCATGCACTGATCAAGGAACGGGAATCAGTGGCATCAGTACCTCTTTCCATCTTTAGAATTTCTTGGGAAATGAAGGTTGAGCTAAGATATTGGCACTGCCCCTATGCCAATGTCTCCTGGGCACAAAAATCTTCCAACATCTGTCAAGGCTGGGAGAAGATGGCGGGAAGCACAATGAAATTTACATCCCATGGTTCTGGCAGCCTAAGATGGAAAACTTATTTGTTTTAAGGAACACAAAACAATCAGATAAGACCATTTAAACCATAGTCTGGAGATAAAATAGGAGTAGCAACATGAAAGGATGGTGTGAAATTGGGAACTAGTTGTTCTGTGCTGCTGAAAATTGCAAAGAAAGAAAGGCCCTAAGTTTTCTCTTTTTCTTCACCTCATCTTTAATGTCAAATTCTTAAAATATTTAGATCAGATAGTCCATCGCAATGCGCACCATCAAGAATGCCAGTCAGAACAGTTGCTCAGCCAAAGAAACAGAAGACCCCCTAGAACCACTTTTTCACATACAACCTGATGGGTGTTCTAAGGTTTTCTTCTAAGACCGTTCCCTTGTTTCTCTCACTATCAAAGGCATATAGCTAGGCCCATTATATCAAAGCACTGAAATTACATCCTTAGAGAAGTCTTCTCTATACCATTTTTACTGATGTTCCCAAAGCTGAGAAAAGACAGCTCTTTTTGGAGAGCTTTTGCAGACCTCTGGCTGTTCCCAGTATCTGAAAAGGATCACATATGCTTTGTGGCTTCTTTCAGCTTTTGAGGCTAACTATAGCTTGATTGACTATGTGCCATCACATTGGTACTGACTCTTAGCAACCACATACAGTAGATGGCCCTTCTCCAGGATGATCTGTCTTCATCTTGGTCCTCCAGGGCTCTCAGCGATGATACACCCATCGCTGCCGTAATTGAGTCTGTCCGCCTCACTGGGGGCCACCCTCTTCTTCTCTTTTTTTCCCAGCATTATGGGCTTCTCAAAAGAGCTGGATCTTTGCATAATGTGTCCCAAATATGGTAATTTGAGCCTGGCCATTTATGCCTTAAGAGAGAACTGTGGATTGATTTGTTCTATGATCTATTTGTTTGTTTTCTTGTGATTCTCCAGAGCAGAGCTTTCCAAACTGTGTGTCGCGACACAAAAGTGTGTCGCCACACACAGTCTGGTGTGTCGCCACACAACCCGGAAGTGCTGATCATCATCAGCGCTTCCGGGTTTTCCCGCGGTGACACACAAACTGCAGCGCGCAAAACCCGAAAGCGGCAGCAGTGCTTCCGGGTTTTTGCATGCTGCTGCAAGGACGGCACTTCCGGGTTTTCCCGCGGCGACACACCAACGCCGGTTGGTGTGTCGCAGCGGGAAAAACTTTGGAAAGCCCTGCTCCAGAGTCTTCTCCAGCGCTGAAGTTCAAAAGTGGCAATATTCTTTCTGGTCTGCTTCCTCAGAATCCACATTTCTCTTCAATAGAATATCACAAGGAAAACAATTGCCTGCATGATTCTGATCTTTCTAGGTATAGATACATGTCAGTATCTGATTATCTTTTCCAAGGACTTTATTGCTCCCTTACCATGCACTAGTCTGTGGTGTATTTCTTGATTGCTGGTTCCTTTCCTGTTGATAGTTGATTCTAAAAGGTAGAAACTATCTACCACTTCAATGTCTTCATTGTCAGTTCTAAGGCTGGTTGCTGTACCTTTGTCATTAGTTTGATCTTTATATTTAATTGTAGTCCCCCTTTTTTCATGGTTTTCCTTGACCTTCATTAATAGAGCTTGCAGATCATCTGCATTTGCATTCTCAGCTATTAAAGTAGTGCCATCAGCATAGCACAGGTTATTGTTGCTTCTTCCTCCACTTCTAAACCCACACTCATCTTCTCCCAATCCAGCCTTCCTTAATATATAGGCAGTATATAGATTAAATACATATGGATGGTCTCACTCCTTTGCCTACCAAGGACCAATCTGTTTCCCCATGTTTCATCCAGACTGGGTCTTCCTGTCCCGGGTACATTTTGTGTGTGGACAATGAGATATTCTGAGATACCCAATTTCCTAAGGATTTTCCATAGCTTGATATGGTCAACACAATCAAAGGCTTTTCTATAGTCAACGAAGCATGTACTGTATTGACTTCTTTTTGGTATTCTTTGGCTTCCTCAATTATCCACTATGCATCAGCAATAATAACTCTTGTATTTATTTATTTATTTATTTATTTATTTATTTATTTATTTATTATTTCAATTTATTCCCTGCCCATCTCCCATGGAAGAGATTGTTCATTGGCCTTTTCTAAAACCAGCTTAAACATCTGGCATTTCTCTTTTCCCTAGTCTGCATTGGACGATCCTAAATATTATCCTGCCAGTATTGGAAATTAAGGATATTGTGTGATAATTTACACTCTGTTAAGTCTCTTTTCTCTGGTATTGTTATGAACAACCACCCATGTTGTTCTCCAGATTTGCTAGCATAGTTTACGTAGAACCTTCTCTGACTGTTCTTCTGTTGCTTGCCATATTTTTGTAAATATTCCATCAGTTCCTGTAGCCCTTTGACTTGGTAATGACTGGAGTGCTGATCTAACTTCATCTACTTCTAGAGACTCTTGTAAATAGGAAATTTTTTCTAAGGTATCTTGGATGTTGTTGTCCCTACTGTACAGAATTTCAGTATACACCTTCCATTTCTATTTGATCTTCTTTGAATCAGTTGCTATCTGTCCATTGGCATCCTTCAGCATATCACTTTGGGATTGGAACCTGCTTCTGAGGTTAGAGACGTTTTGGAAGATTTTCCTTGTTTTTTCCTTGTCTGTTTCCATCTTCAATGTCTTTACCAATATCATTGTAATACTGCTTCTTGTGTTTTCTAACAGTCCTCTGAAATTTTTTGTTCCTTCCTGAGTTCTTTGCTTTCTTGGTTTGGCTTCTCTTATCTTCTTCACAATTTCCACCATTTCTCTTCTCTTCTTGGCTATTTCCACAGTTTGCTTTCTTGTTTCTTGGTCTTTAGCAGTCTGTTTTCACATTCATCTGCAACAACATCTTTGACTTCATTCCACAGTTCCTCTGGTTCCCTATGAATGAGTTTTGGGACTTCAGAATGACTCCTGATGTTCTCCTTGAAATTGGTGGGTATGTGCTCAAGATCACATCATAGAAAGTGATTGGCTTTGTTCGTCCACTTTAGCTTGCTGTGGAACTTGCACATGAGCAATTCATGATCTGTTCCTCAGTCAGCCCCTGACCACATCTTTGGTGTTCTAACTCTGTCTTCCACCTTGCACCAATAATATAGGTAATTTGATTTCTGTGTGCTCTGTCTGATGATGATATAGGCATCATTTTGGTTGGCTCCAACCACACACTGTACAACTTGCTTGCATGTTCTGTGATTTCAGATTGAACTTGACCATAAAATTTGTCATCCTCCTTCTGCGTCAGTCGTTGGAGCATAAACGTGGATAGCTGTCATATTAAAGGACTGTCTGCAAAGTCTAATTGATATTATTGGTAAATAACTGCATTGTACTGCAAAGTACTGTCTTTGCTACATCCTTCCTGACTATGAAAGTAATGCTACTCCTTCTTTGCTTTTCATGTCCTAAGTAGGACAAATAGTATGATCTTTGACTGGAAGTGTCCAACTTCAATCCATTTAAATTCACTAACATGCCCAAATATGATGATTAATTTCATCTTTCACTGTGCTGAGCTTTCCCATGTTCATGCTTCTAATGTTCCATGTCTCACTGCAGTCTTGTCTTTGCAGCTCTGGATTTTCTTTTCCTACATGGCAACATCAGCAACTAGACATCCCAAAGGCTTTAATCTAGCTGTGTCATAAACACCATAACTACTCTGAAAGATCCTCAGCTCTTCCTCTATAGCGTGTTTGAGTGCCATCCGACCCAAGGGGCCCATCATCCAGCACAATATCGTCAATCACTTGATATTGTCTATCCATGTGGTTTTATTGGTAAAATGTCGGTTTAGCAATGCCTTCTCCCATGCAATATGAAATTATGCCTTTGCACTCTCCCTAAACTTATTGTCTGCCTCCTTGATCTTCCTATATTGCTGCTGCCCAATATAGATGTTTGCCTGCTTTAATTAGGCACCTGGGATGACCTCCACACCTTGTGTAACCCTGCTGGGAGTAAACATTCTTGGTGTATGTTCCCGGCATTCTTTGCACTTCCCTTCCAGGAACACCCACCGCTACCACATGACATGATGAGGCAGCATAGCAGGACTTGAAGGGTGCTAGGCGGGGGTGGGTGGGTGGGATTAAGCAATGGTTCTAAGCAAGGAAATGGATCCCATATCTAAAAAACAATGTGGAAATGTGGTCAAGCATCCACATCAGAGCACCTGAGGTTATGCAGGGTATCTCAAAGGGAGGCAAGTATGGCTCATGGATTTTCTTGGAAGCTGATGGTCTTTAAGTAACCATGTGAAGCTTCCATCTATCAAGGTAGCCATAAAAAGGTAAAGGTTCCCCCCGCACATTTGTGCAGTCGTGTCCGACTCTAGGGGCCGGTGCTCATCTCCGTTTGTTAGCTGAAGAGCCAGCGTTGTCCAAAGACACTTCCGCGGTCATGTGGCCGGCATGATGCACACGGAAGGCTGTTACCTTCCCACCGAAGTGGTACCTATTTATCTACTTGCATTTGCATGCTTTTGAATTGCTAGGTTGGCAAGAGCTGGGGCGAGTGCGGGAGCTCACTCCGTCACGCGGCGCTCGGGTCTTGAACCTCCAAACTTGCGAACTTGCGAGCTTCTGATCGACAAGCCTGGCGTCTTACCCGCTGAGCCCCCATGCCCCCATCCATCCATGTCTGGATTTTCTTGGAACCTGATGGTCTTTAAGTAACCATGTGAAGCTTCCATCTATCAAGGTAGCCATACTGGCTCCTTCATCAAATGTTGCTGATCCTAGCACTCCAAAATCTAATGAACTTTTAAAAAATGAGGGGATTTTGGTTAAAGTGTCCCATTTCAAGCTACCTTACAGTTGCAGATCAAACCTGGTGGTTGAAGGCCCCATAGAAGAGACAACTGCCAATCTTCACTTTCACTTCCGGGCGTTGATCAGAGTGCAGCGAAGAACCAAGGCTCTTAGCCTTGATTCCGCAGTTAGCGGTCTGCGGCGATTTGGAAGAAGAAAAATCGCCGAAAAATCACCCTCGAAGAGAGGGTGATCAGAAGATAAACCACAAGGGTCGCTGAAGTAGCTGCTGTCCCCCGACCCCCGTATTTCCACCGCGGGGGATGGGAGATTGAAGCGGCGAAAGGCGACTGGAAGAGGAACAAAGCTCTACAGCAGCTGTGAATCTGGAAAAGGTAAGTAGCTGCCCGATCAACCTTTTAGACACATTTTTTTTTTACTTTTAAACATTAATCTTCCTATTAAGTGCTAAGATTTGTTTCTGGACTTGATTTATATTTGCTGGTGTGTTACTCCCTTCTTGTTAAAGGATGATTAAATGGTGGGAAAAGAAGGTTAATTGACTTTGCTAAAAATGAAAGTGACTTTCGTTATTACCTGCAGTTTGGTCTAAGTTTCCTACCTATGGACAATTGTTGGTATTTTTCTTTTCGTTTTGTGGAATTATTATACTAAAGTTTGGACATAAATGGAGTGATTAATACTTTGTTTTTTATGACTTTTATGTTGGGACTGCTGCCTGAAAGAAGAAAACCTTATTACTTTATATATATATATATAAGTTTCTCTTTTTTCTTTGAACTTTGAATTCTGTTTGGACTTGCTTTTTTGGAAGAAGCTAAATTGTTTAACGTTCAACTTGGATTATTATTTGGAATGTAGAGGGTTTTTTTTTATATGTTTCTGGTAACATCTTCCCTTTGTGACTTGTGGTTGGATTGAAGAATTACAAGTGGGAAGGTGAAACCTGGGAATATTTACTATTCTTATCTTTGATTTTGACTTCAGGAGAACAAAAAGTCCCTACTGGCTTTTTATTTTGGGTGTTTGAAATACCGTGGATTTATATATTTACTTGGATTTTGACTTTATATGGATAATTAACATTTTGCCTTTTAAGCTTTTTTTTGGTGATTACTACTGGGAAAGAATTTACCCCTCCTTTCTTTTATAAGCTTCTTTTAAATTTTTATACTTTGTTTGGACTCTTTTTATATAGAAATTTGATTGTTCAATATGTACTTTGGGTGAAGAAGTTATTTAGATTATTGCAGCTTTTCTTTACATATTTTATATATATTTTTCTTTTTTTTTGCCTCTTTTTCTCTTCAGTTACTTTTGGCTGGATTGAAGAGCTATAAGTGGGCGTGAGAAACCTTGCTACTGCCTATCGTTTTTATTATTATTTTGACTATAGTAGGGGGGGAAAAGTTTCCATCTGCCTTTTTATTTTTTGTTCCTGATTTTACATGGACTTACATATCTAATGGATTATTTACATATCTAATGGAATACAAATGAATTATGGTGTCAATTATTTTTAAAGGACTGTTTTTGACTTTTGTATGGATTACAATCCTGGTGTTATGACAACTATTTTTTAAAGGATTGTTCTTATTTTTGGTATTTTTCTTACTCTCTCCTTTTTGTAAATAATTATTGCAACAATTATTATCTCTTTTTTCCTTTTTTTATTTTCCCCCCTCTCTCCTCCCCCTTTTTTCTTTTTATAGGAATATTATCTACATTATGACGAATATGGCATTGAGGATGAAGAGAGACAAAGAGTTAAAAAAAGGAACTGGAAGTGCATCTATGGAAACTCCACCTGCAGAAGAAGAAAGAATTATGGATGCAATCCTGGATGCAATTACTGTATTAAATAAAAAAATGGATGACTTGGGCCAACTAATCAACAAGCGGATAGAAAATTTATTTACTTTAGAAAAAAAGATGGACAAAAAGATGGATTTATTGGGACAACAAATAGTTAAGAAGAAGGAAGAGACGTAAGAAGATCCAACCCAGGAAATAGAACAAGAATTTGAAAAAGATGAGCAAATGGTTATGGAAGTGGTTAATACCTTATCAGGGGAATTTAAAGAGATGCAAGGTCAGATGCAGAAATTAGAGGTCAACTCAGAAAGTTTTATTAAAGAAGTTGAATACAACTCAGATATTATTGTCCTTGTAGAAATGATAGAAAAGGTACATATTAGGAGATTGAGTGCATCCCTAGAACAACTAAATGAAAAAGCAAGAGAAAGGACTATCTTTGAATTAGTTAAATTTCTAGAAATAAGAGAACAAGATGTGGATTTGGAAATAGATAAAATTTTTAGCGTTAATCCATGGCATGCTAGAGAAAAAAAAGTGTTTAAAGGATACAAGACAGATATGAGGGATGCACCAGGAGAACGTAAGAAGCATTTCATAGATAGAAGTAAGAAATAGAGGTAAATGTCCTATAAGGACTTCTTAAAAATTGGGAAAATTGGATTTTATCAAGGATATAAGATTGCATGTAAACTACCGATGGACTACTTGTGACTTACAGGGGGGGTAAAGCCTATATGGGGTTATGAAGACTAAAATATATACTATTATTTTCTTAATGAGTGGAAATTATTAATAGACTATTTGCAAAATGCAGGAGGGGCAAAGCTTGCAGGAGGATTGGAAGATCAAAATATATATAAATGGATATATTAGACAAGAAATGTTTTTTTAATATTATATATAGACCTAGCAAGTAAGATAAATTCTTTATATATCCATGACCAGAGATAAGTCGGAAGTTGACTATTTTCTATGTTTCATCTTTTTCTTTTTTTCTTTGCTTTACTACACTTTTTTTCTTCTCTCTTTGATTTGTATTTCTATTTCTTTTTCTGTTTCTAACTTTTAACTGTGTATAATCAAAATTCAATAAAATTTATATATATATATATATATATAAAAGAACTGCCAATCTTCATTTTACCACCCCAGCCCACCCCTATGACTCCCTTATTCTGCAGTCACGGGGCTCTCTGAATTTGACTTGAGGGATTCAGTTAAATATTTCCTCATTTGAATGAAGTTTCTGCTTGCTTTATTTCCATATTAATGCTGGCTTGTCCGTTGTGTAGAAAGTTGATCAGAGGTAAAGTGGGCTGACAGTAACCAGCACAATGTCCGTCAACCTAACTTGGGTGGTTGAGGATGGACCTGAACTCAGCACCTTGATCACTGCACAACCAGCTTTTCCTTTTTCTTCTACTTTATTGTCCCACAGCAAACATCTACCAAGAACAAAAATATACTGCGCGATGCCTTTTAACTGCTTTTGTAGAAATCGGTCTGGAATCAGCCAGCTCCTATCGAAGCCAGTTCTGGATCTTGCACCACAGTTGCAACCCCCGCAAAAGATTAAGGCACAGATATTCTCCAGACGTTGACATCCAAGATCGGGGCCTTTGTTTTGGTCCTTTGTTCACATCATACTGTCCTTATGCAAGATGAACTTTCAATAACTTAATATTTATGAATTTTATTTATCATATTTCTTCACCGCCCATCTCGTATAGCAATGACTCTGAGCGTAAAGTAATCCCTGATACTATCTTGTTCTAAATCAAATCTGCTTTTACTGGAGTGGTACAAATTGCCAGAAATGCCCGTCATCTTACAGGCGAGTAAGTGCTGAAAGAAAGAGTCAGGATTCAGGCAGCGGTTGGTTGATTCAGCTGATTAACAACTAAAGGGATAAAAAAGGAAATGAACTGGAAGAACAAGTTGGAGCTGGATAGATGACTGAGTGGGTGACTGACGTGTGTGGATGGAGGAAGGGACAGAAATTGCTCAACAGAAGATCCACTGGAAGTATCTAAATAGTTAAAGAGAAATGTTTGGATATCAAGATTGCTAGAAAGGCTAGCCTTACTCAACCAGATACCTTTGAGATGTCCGTACTGCATGGCACTTGGGCCTTTTAATTTGCCTTGACATGGGCATCTGTAGGAGGGAATTACAATCTGTAAGGAGGTGGGAACAACATTGTGATAGGAGTCCCAACCTTTTGTAAGGACATGGCTTCCATTGTGATGCCCCATCCACCATCTGCACGTTTGGACACACATCCATGAACGTTGCTGTATCCTACCTAGCATTGATCACCCCATGTATAGTATGGCTGTGACCAACCCACATCAGAGTCTCTTAGATTCTAAATCCTCTAGCCCAGAGCTTTCCAAACTGTGTGTCGCGACACAAAAGTGTGTCGCCACACACAGCGTGGTGTGTCGCCACACCACCCGGAAGTGGCGGCGCGCCCCCCACGCCGCCGCATGCCCCCCCGCGCCGCCACTGTGCACGCGCACGCCGCCGCACGTTCCCCTGTGCCGTCGCCGCGCATGCGCGCTGCTGCACGCCCCCCCGGCGCCGTCACCGTGCGCGTGCGCGCCGCCGCTGCCGCTGGTGTGTCGCCAGTGGCAGCACTTTGGAAAGCCCTGCTCTAGCCATTGGCCAGGCCTTGAAATAACCTGACCTTACGAGACTCCAGAATGCTCTGCTGGTTCCAGACTTCATGGGGATCCTCCATTATTGAGATGTTGAAGGGAATGGCCACAGACCTTGGCCTGGAAAACACCCTGCTGTAGTATTTCCCCATAATGCAGCACTGCTAGAGCCTTACTGAACCAAAGATTGTGCTTGAGCCAAGAAAGTGTTAACCAAGGATGACCCTTGAGATAGGCCTGCCCCAGCAAGGCCCCCAAAGAATTCTGCATAGAAATACTAGGTGCTACATAGTAATTCTACCTCTCTTTAGAATGCATACCAGCTTGGGGCCACCCCTATCTGGTCAGCATCTTCTTCCTGACAAGCTAACATGTTTACTTGACTTTTCCTGTAATAAATCTTTTGTTCTCCCTTCCCAAGATATGAATATGCAGAGACTTGATTTTATGGTTCTGACCTCTGTGATTTAGTATGCTTGTATAACCCAATGTCCCTGTAAGTGTTACTGTTATCTCTGAAAGATGCAAGTGCCCCCGGACAGTGCCCATAGAACAATGGTGTGAATGTTCACAAGATTCCATCCCTTGTAACTATGTTGATGACCCACGTCACCCCCTTGACCTGGTGAATCCCAGAATCCTTTAGCCTGGGAGGGACCGTGATCCCCAAGAGCTAGCCAATCCCAGGGAATGGTCAGAGGACACCTCATCCACATATGGGCATACCATCATCATCCTCACTTCTTGCTTGTATTCCCTGTATAAAAGATTGTGCACCCTTATGCTCGGGGTGGTGGTTTCATTCAGAGGTCACCTGCACGTGACAGCTGTCTGGCTGCCACCCGGCAACCTTGCTTGGTACCAATTAAACTTGCTGCTGTTCCTTTTACAAAGTCTCCATTGTGTATTTGGCTTTCTCTTAAGGCGCGTGGTAAGTTTTGGTGCCTTACAATGTAACCACTGGATCAGTGTCAGCTAAGCGACAACTCTTTTTGCCCTCTTCATTCTGTGTATGTTCTTGCAGTCTACCCATCATTTCATAATCTCATCTCTGCTACAAGTGATGGGACCTTTACCTCCATTCCCAATGTATCTGTAAGTTGGAAGACTTCTGGCTGAATTTGCTATGAAGAATAAATATATGTTGGGCTATAAGAAAACATAATGGAATAATATGAGCTGAGATTCCAGGTCTACATTCTCATGAGGTCAGAATAGATGTGGTGGAACTACACCTCCCAGAATTCCCAGCTATCCTGGTCCAGGGAAGGCAGGGCTGGGCTTCTCCATGATCAGTAGCTAATTCTTGCCTTTGATTGTCTTCTTCCTGGCAGATGGCATATCTCTCTCTCAGTTTCTCCTCTTCTCCTCTATGCAGTTGCCAGAACCAGCAGGGCATTTACACCAATAAAAACTAATTTGCATGGATGTAATAGTGGCACGTGAACTCAAATAATACAAGGCCAGGCTTTGGCAAACTGGAGCTATGGAATGTATAGCCTGTTCCTGATGCAAAGGTAAATGTGTGCCCTTGGTTGGTGAGGAACTGAAGTCTGGTGGTGTCGGGGTGATAGTTCCTCATGACTTGATTGGCATCAGGAATGAAGGAACGTGGATAATGTTTTTCTCCAGATCCCCATTTGTGTTCCTGGCATAGTTGTTCCACTCACAGCAAAAGTGGATCTAGAAGCCAGTGAAAAAGAGCAGGGAATTGTGGAAACATGTGCATGGCTTTCCATCAGTAGTGCCCTGTGGCTGAGTAGCCTCAAAATGTGACATCCTAGAGCCAACAACAACAACAGAGAAATCCTGAATTTTCTGACAGAAAATGTATACCAATCGAAGAGATGTATACAAATGTATACAAAGGCACACAGACACTAACCTTCTAGAAAGGAGTACACAACATCTATTCAACATACATCACCAAAAAATAGTGGAGGAGGAAGGGTGACACAGCTGGGCATCTTTAGATGTTTATCCACATTGTGATGACAGTCAAGGAAATAAAACCAGTCTAATGAATTAAAAGGGCAGGGATGAATGAAACAGATATACCGATGTCTTGGGCCATGTATTGGTAATAGAAAGAGGCTAGTAAACTTTATCACTCCAAAGCAAGCCAGTCAATTTGGATAATGGAATTTTTATGTACCAACTCTTGTCTCCTTCGAAATGGATAATAGCAAAGTCTATTTGGAAACGTGTCTTCATAAAATGACTGCTATTTCATTAAATCATGGTTATTTGTGCATGCCATATAATTATGATCGTGAACTTACTTATTTTAACTTGTAATACTTCTACATTTCTATAAAAGAACATATTAGTATTTTTTCTTCTTCTTTGAAGCACATTTGCTATATGTTTAAGACTTCAGGAGTCTCTGAGTCTCAAAGTGGTACACCGGCTAGTTGCTTGCCCAAATTGGACAAAAGACAGTAATATATAAATCATTTTTGAAGGGCAAGGCAGAGGGAAGTGACATCGTGGGTATCACAATGTTATCGTGCAAGTCATGCAGCTTAAGTAATTTGCACAATGACATCATAACACACAATGGCGTCATGATGCCAATGACAGGATAGACCAGAGCTTTCCAAACTGTGTGTCGGGACACGTTAGTGTGCCGGCTGCAGTGTCTGGGTGTGTCGCGGCTGCTGCTGCCTCCGAGCCCTGCCAGGATTCCATGCAGGTCCTAGTGCCTGCCTTGAGCCTTGCTGCCTCCAAACCTGCCCTGCCAGGATTCCGCGCAGGTCCTAGTGCCTGCCTTGTGCCCTGCTGTAAGAGTGTGTGTCGCGAAGTGCTGCATGTCTAAAAAGTGTGTCACCAACACAAAAAGTTTGGAAAGCTCTGGGATAGACTATGACCTCTGTGGCTTGTACCAGGTGCCCATCTTTGCAGTGTAATTCCTTTTCACACAGAACCTTTATGATAGCTAGAGATCCCTCCTTCTTTCCCTGCTATTTGTGAAACACATTTTCCACCTCTTCTGCCACACTCACCCAAATAGGAAGGGTTGGAAAGTCGCAGAATAGATCTTGGAATGGGGGGGGGGGGGGGGGGGAATTAATGAATTTCATGTTCCCTCCCTGGGGCACAGTGACCCCTGCTGGAATTTACCTGCATTGCTGGTGAGGCTACCAGAGAGTAAAGCAAGAAGCCACTTCTTGTGAACAAATGCTCTAAGACAGTGTTTCTCAACCTTGGCATCTTTAAGATGTGTGACCTTCAACTCCCAGAATTCCCCAGCCAGCCATGCTTAAAGGTGCCAAGGTTGAGAAACGCTGCTCTAAGTCATCATTGCTTAAAAATCTGAACTCTTTGTTATGCCTAGAAAACTGGCTTATTGGGGCTGTGCACATGTTGTGTGATTATCCCACAGTCCTCGAAAGAGAAACAGCTGCTTTTATGAGTCATCAACAGATGCTGCATTGATACTCTGGCATACTCTGAAAGACCTGTGGAGAACTGAAACCAAAGCTTTGCACAGCACTGATGTTTACCCAGTGTCGGTCCTTCAAGGGAGACTAGGTCAGGAGATAGACTTCACAGGGGCTACTGAAACTCGGTGGTTGCAGTGTATAATAGCAGAGCCTTGAAAGCCCAACAGAGTTTCTCTCTCCCGCCTCTTATACCAAAGAGAATCAAGGTGGGGAATCTTGAGCTTCTTTCTCACTTCTTCCTCTTTTTCAGGGCTAAGCTGATGTTCATGTATCTGCTGTTGCATGTCTTCTTCAAGGTTATCTCCATGCTTCTCAATGAATTCTATCCTAAATAACTTATGATTGTAGCATTTTCTTTATTAAGTCTTGACCTGTGGGGTCATCTCACCTCTTCAGAGCTCTTATATTAGACAACCCAGTTTAAGATACCTAGACCTTTAGCACTCCCCAAACAAATGGCAACTCAATTCCACTTGTCCTTTAAGGGACACCTCCAAAACTGCAGAAGCACACTCTGTCAGAAATGAAAAACGGAATCATATGACGTCTCTACTGAAAGATCTGCACTGGCTGCCAACTGCTTGTCAGGCACAATTTAAAGTGCTGGTACCCTTAAGGGGGCGTGGTGGCTCAGCGGGTAAGACACCAGGCTTGTCGATCGGAAGGTCGGAGGTTCGAGACCCGAGCACCACGTGACGGAGTGAGCTCCCGCACCTGCCCCAGCTCTTGCCAACCTAGCAATTCGAAAGCATGCAAATGCAAGTAGATTAATAGGTACCACTTTGGTGGGTAGGTAACAGTGTTCCACGTGTGTCATGCCGGCCACATGACCGTGGAAGCCTCTTCGGACAACGCTGGCTCTTCGGCTAACAAATGGAGATGAGCACCGGCCCCTAGAGTCGGACACGACTGCACAAATGTGCCGGGGGAACCTTTACCTTTTTACCCTTAAAGCTGTAAAGAGCTCAGGCTGCTTAACTATTTGAGGAACTGTCAAATATGTCATCGACATATTTGAGGGACTGTTTCTCCTGCTATGAACCTGCCCAGTTACTGTACTTAGATTAGTGTTTTTCAAACCTGGCCACTTTAAGATGTGTGGGGAATTCTGGGAGTTGAAGTCCACGCATCTTAGAGTTGCCAAGGTTGAGAAACATTGATTTATGGGTTGGAACAATTAATTAAATTTGATTTAACTTACCATGCAGATGTGTTGGGCTACAATGCCTATTAATCCCAGCCAGTATGGCCAATGTCTAGCAATGATAAGAGGACCCTGGGGGAGACTCCACTTATATGGAGACTCCATTCCAAGTTTCAGACCATTCGGACAAAACTATTGGATTTCATTCTGTCTGATCACATACAAACTTTACAAAAGAATGATGCAGTATGATCTGTGGCCTCACTGCCCAGCAGGGGAAGCAGCTGACTTCAAGCAGAGGATGCCCCCTCAATATTTGGGCAGAGGGTGACAGCTGCAATGGGCAAGACAGAGGTGCCAGGGGTCCACCTGGCAGACTAACTTTTCATGCTGCTTAAAATCCTGGTGCTCTAAATCCCAGCACCAGGAGGGGAAATTGCTAGATTCCAAAGTGAATGGGAAATGGACTATTCAAACATCTCTGGCGCAAACACAGACCAGGATTTTTTCAGACAGCCCGGGGAAGCCAAGCCAAGCCCCGCTGTTCTAGGAACTTCATCTCCAGAGTCCTGGACAGTGTGAGATGTTGAATGACAGGGCAGTTTGTCAGAGATTGACCTAATTTGCAGTAATTTGTCCTTTGCCCAGCTGCCTTGCACTATATTTAGAGTCTGTGATTGCCTAGTCTAACTTTTATTTCCTTATTAATTTTTCTTTCTAAAGGGTGATGGGGAGATTTCAGACTTGATCTGTCCAGTGGGTTTAGAGATGGGGGAAGGAGGGAGCTGTATGTAGCAAAGATGCAATTATTTCAATATTCTAAGTTACTTTTCTGCTGTCTGGGGCAAACATATTGGAGGCCCTTTTCCCATACTCTCTTGATTCTCCCCCCCCCCCCCCCAGGAGACATAGCAATCTCTGAAGAAAGAGTGTATATCATCATAATTGGCGATCACTCGTAGCCAAGTAAGATTGTCTTCCAAAGGTAAAATTTTAACGGTGGATCCGTAAGTAGCTATAAAGGCCAATTCTGGATCCGCACAACCTCCCACAATGAGGGCATAGGTTTCCGGGTGGGAGACGGTCATGATGAGGGTTTGCCTGACGTGCCTTCCTTTTAGCTCTTTTCTCCTTTTATATGAGTGTATATTAGATGATGTCACACAATTTATGTGGCATTAGAATCTACTGGAATGGGCAGCTATAACAAAACAACAACAAGGCATTTACTGTATGCCTAGTGCATCAGTCAAAATTACTCTTCAGATCTGTTGCTATAAAGATTATAACATTTATTTATTCTTACTTCCCATCAGGCCAGACTCAATGGCAAGAGATAGAATAAGGACCAATGGTCTTTGTGTTTTTAGAGCTGAGAAGAACAAACAGGTTCTTAGTCCTTGAATGCTAGAAGGCTAGATATAACTTGATTTTAATGGGAAGTATATACATTTTAAATATAAATAAACGGACACTGATAACACCTAATGCTAATTACTGCTTTAGTCTACAAACTACATTTGAGATCAACCTTGAACCCATTGTGGCTGATACAGTATATGTGGTCTAATCTTTGTGCTGTCCGATTTTTTCCACACCCTCTGCTTTTGTAGCCTTTTGTCTGAGGAACAGTTCTGAAAAAGTCAAAGGTTTACACCCTCTTTGATGCTGTAGTGTGAAGAAATGCTTCTGAAGACATAGACACTCAAAAATCAACAAGTAATGGTGATTGTGTCATTTAGTGTTTAAAGTTCACTTGGAAGTCAATCTAAATCCCAGCACCAGGAGCGGAAATTGCTAGATTCCAAAGTGAATGGGAAATGGACTATTCAAACATCTCTGGCGCAAACAGTTACTGGCCATCACAGAATTTACAGATTTAAGAGGTGTAATTCTGCCTTGTAAATAGTGAATGGAAGAAAGAAACGCATAGTCCTAATATGCTTAGCCTATGAAAACCTACCCAAATTAATGGGGTGTCGAGACTCAACCCATGGGTTACCAAGAGGTAACTCCCTCTTACTAATAGGATGGATGGATGGATGCATGCATGCATGGATGGACGCATGGATGGACACATGGATGGACGCATGGATGCATGGATAGAGTAGGTACAGTAGGTTGCCTGCCCAAGCAACAACCTTGATAAGCATGCAAGTTCCCCTTGCCAGGCAACAGTTTTATGTGGAATAAAATCTACTTTTTGTCTTCTTATTCAGCTGTGTCTGGAATCCAGGACTAATCTGAACTGAGTGGAAAGGATTTTCTTTCCTTGGCTCATTAGGTGCTATTTCAGTTGGTTTTTTAAAAAGTAACATCCACTTATGACTATTGCCAGATTTCTCCCCTGGACCAACAAGGATATGCTTGTTCTTTTATTATTTATTGAGGAATACCTAGGAATACCTAGTCCCATAAATGGAAATAGAAAAGATCTAGAATAGTGTTTTTCAAACTTGGCAATTTTAAGATGTGTGGACTTCAACTCCCAGAATTCCCCAGCCAGCATGCAAGTCCACACACCTTAAAATTGCCACGTTTGAAAAACACTGATCTAGACAATGATGAAGCAGGCATTAAAATTGAAAGATAGTGCCTATTAAAGCAATGGGAGACAGTTTGGTGTAGCGGTTAAGGCATCAGGCTAGAAACCGGGAGACCCTGAGTTCTAGTCCTGCCTTAGGGTGACCTTGGGCCAGTCACTCTCTCTCATCCCTAGGAAGGAGGCAATGGCAAACCACTTCTGAAAAACCCTGCCAAGAAAACTGCAGGGATTTGTCCAGGCACTCCAAGAATCAGACAGAATTGAATGGATTAAAAAAAATTAAAGCAATAAGAAAATTTGCAAAATACAATAATCAAATGCTGCACTTTTACACACACACATAGACACACACACACAGCAGCAGCAAAAAAAAAACGGTCCAAATTCAGGAAAATCCAGAGATTTCAAAGCGTGTATGTGAAAGAAACGCCTTCGTAGCACCTCATAGTCAGCAACAAAGGTGCAGGGAGACTGATGAAAGGCCTGTGATATCATAGTTATCACAGAATCCAAAGCAGAGGTTGTGAGAAAGTTTTTAAGAATATAAGGTGGCCTGATGCAGAGTATTCTATGAAACAGATGACAAGGCCTCTTCAGGGTTCTGGATCTCACTTTTAAAATTCTGCACTTGTCAATTCCTGGCTGATGGCTGGACAATTCCCACCTGCATGGCACATTTTTAGTGATTATTTTTGTCTGATGATGCAGCTGTATTTGAACTGCCATCCATTCAACATCATGCTATGATTGCCCAGAATTAACTGAATCATGTTTTATGGAATTAACCCAATTTCCAGGTTTGCACAGCATGATCAAACATATCCTGATCAAACACTGGCCGTAAATTGAGCATCAGAGAAGATGGCCTTAAACAGACACAGTGGCTGGGCTGCAGGACAGAGAGGGCTAAAATATGGTTTGGCTAGTTTGTAAATTAGCATACAATGCAGACCACTGTGGTGTGTGATGGAGAGGTATCCCATGTGCCCCTTTGGATCATCCCTGTACCTTTGTGCCCCACCCCATATAGATTCACATTTACCAAAACCATGTTTGATTCCCAATTCTTCCTCTTTTTATTGGCAATCAAAGCCTTGATCGACATATGTCTGTAGCTTGAATCATGTCAACTGGATTTCTATTTTCTCAGTGGAAACGTTTTGCTCCTTATCCAAGGAGCTTCTTCAGTCTGAGCAAAGTTAGTAAGGGAATCCTAAATATTTAGGATTTATTTAATATATTTAATATATATATATTTAATATATTTAATATAAAATATTTAGGATTCCCTTACTAACTTTGCTCAGACTGAAGAAGCTCCTTGGATAAGGAGCGAAACGTTTCCACTGAGAAAATAGAAATCCAGTTGACATGATTCAAGCTACAGACAATTCCACCTGGATGACTGAGAACCTTCATAGACATCTTGATCGACATACTTTGTGCCCTTCTATTAATTAACCAGGGGCGTGGTGGCTCAGCGGGTAAGACGCCAGGCTTGTCAATCGGAAGATTGCAAGTTTGGAGGTTCAAATCCCTAGCCCCACGTGACGGAGTGAGCTCCCGCACTCGCCCCAGCTCTTGCCAACCTAGCAGTTCGAAAGCATGCAAATGCAAGTAGATTAATAGGTACCACTTTGGTGGGAAGGTAACAGCGTTCCGCGTGCGTCATGCCGGCTACATGACCGTGGAAGCGTCTTCGGACAACGCTGGCTCTTCGGCTAAGAAACGGAGATGAGCACCGGCCCCTAGAGTCGGACACGACTGCAAAAATGTGCAGGGGGAACCTTTACCTTTTATTAATTAACTAACAACCCAGTCCTATAATGGTTCTTGTAACCTCGCTCTCCTGTTATACAATGAACACCGAGTGGTTTTGGGGCCTTTACTGCTGATTAATTTTAAAAAGCAGAGCTGAATCCAAGGCTCAATTCTCTTCTGACCTGCAGAAATTGATTCTGCGGTGTGAATTGAAGCCTGCAAAAGTTGTGGCCAATTTGTGTCTTCAGTGCTGTGGGAAGGTTTACTGCAGCCCTCCCCTGCCTAGAGACCTCAAGATGTGTTGGGCTACACCGGCTAAGCATCCAGAAATGTCAGATTGGAGAAGACTGATTTACTATTTAACACTTACTTTTAAGTCAGCCCGATGAGATTGTTACATATAAAAGGCAAGCTTGCTGTGTTTTTTCAGCCTGAGATCCTGGAGCTCAGTGGGTGGCGATCACGGTCCATTTTCCTATTAGCAGAAGCCCCTGCCTGATATCGCCTACCTGGATTCTCTGCTGGCAGCTTTATCGACAAGCCCTTCTCAGTCCTTCTAGCCAGCCCTGTAAAAGATTCGATTCTCCCAGGTTATATAAGCATCCTTTATCACAAGTCATTCTACTTAGCGGCCAGCTGGTTAAACAATTCTTGCAAAATCTTCCCCTCTTCATTTTTCATGCATATACAGTATGTGCAGTGTGCATCATACTCTCTCAGGGGGGAGTTTAGCTGCTGGGAGATTAACATCTTGATGGCCAGGCAGACTTCCCTCTTACCAATAGGATGGATGGGTGGATGGGTGGATGGGTGGATGCATGGATAGGGTGGGTAGGTAGGTAGGTAGACATAGCAAAATGGTAAGAAATGTATATGGCTTGTATTGAAAATGTGGCTAGTGATGTAGTGGAGTAGCAATTTATTTTTCTCTTTTCTGTGGGAACAAGAGAGAACGAAGGGATTTTTGTCATTCCAGGAACTGCAGGAGCTAAAGATGCAGATCATGGATTAAATGACCATGGTTGCACTTTCCTAATGTTGGTTGGAAGGAACACTGGTGGGTCCATGGTGTTCTCTGTCTGTTCATTGGTAGGGGTGAAAACAAATTAAAGGGATTACTTCAAAATGCTTCAGGCAAACCGGGATTGAAAACGTTGCCATGCGGAAGTTTCCTAATAGAGCCGTTGACATCTGTTGTTGCTGCTGTACGTGGTTTGGGGTGGAAATATTTGAACTTGGTTTGCATTATAATGCTTCCCCCCCCCCCCTTAAAGTAAAAACAGAAACAAAAACAAAAATCTTGGTGACTTCACGGACAAGCCCGTGCAGTCTTCTAGGCAGCGTTTTTAGAAGTGGTTTGCCATTGCCTTCTTTCTGGAGCTGAGTGGGAGTGACTGGTCATCAGTTGGCTTCCATGCCTCAGGCAGCCTTAGGATGCGGGTTTCCCTGTTCCTAATCTAGCACCTTAACCACTAGGCAATAACTCATAGAAAGAAGGCAGTGGCAAACAACATATAGTTTGCTAAATGCCATTACAACACACACTCTCTCTCTCCCTCTTTCTCTTCTCCCTTTCTCTCTCTCTCTCTCTCTCTCTCTCTCTCTCTCTCACACACACACACACACACACACACACACACACCTGCCAATTTGCTCCTGTGCATTGCAATGAAAGAATTCTGTGCATTACCTGCAAAATGCGCTCCTGGATCACTTCCTCTTTGTCATGTTTCTTTTTGTGGTTCTTCTGAATGTGACCAAGAGAATGTTACACCACTCCTTACACCACATCTGCTGCAAAATTGGAGGTTTCCCTTTTTAAGATGAAGTTGCAAAACACTGGCATGAACCTATCCACATTTATAAATCAGTAACACAAAAATGCTTCAATTAACCATTTTTAAAGGCCATATTTTCATGCGGTTGCCTTTACAGGTAGTCCTTGCTTAACGACCACAATTGAGACCGGAATTTCGGTTGGTAAGCAAAGCAGTCATTAAGCAAACCTGACCTGATTTTATGACCTTTTTTGCAGCAGTCATTAAGCAAATCACCATGGTCGTTAAGGGAACCACATAGTCATTAAGTGATTCACATGGTTCCCGATTGATTTTGCTTGCCAGAAGCTGGCTGGGAAGGTCGAAAATGGTGATCACATGACCACAGGATGCTGTGAAGGTCATAAATGTGAACCGGTTGCCAAGTGCCCAAATCGTGATTACGTGACCACGGGGACGCTGCGAAGGTCGTTAAGTGTGAGCACCGGTTGTAAGTCAGTTTTTTCAGCACTGTCGTAAGTCTGAACCATCACTAAACAAATGGTCATTAAGTGAGGACTACCTGTATCTCACCCTCAGCTAACTACAGAGGGGGCCTAAATTTGTCTTGTATTGTTCCTGTGTTACTGTAGTGTTTCCCACCTTCTGCTGACAATGTGCAACTCCTCATTGATGATATTGGTGATGACAAGTTCAGGGGTGGATTTGCCAAGTTCCTACTGAGACTGTTGCAGATAAGCCTTCTTCCCTCCTGTGGCTGGCCACTGCCCTCCATGGCCACTTTGGTCTGGGCTGCTGAAGAGCCCAGACACCTGGCTTCTGTATGGTCATCTCCCTTCATAATACCTGGCCTGCCCTTTGCAAAACGCCACTTGGGCATTTATGTAGGCTTCTTCTATACCTGGGTGAGGCGCTCTTCTGTATGAGCACTATGCTCAACCTCTCTCTCTCTCTCTTTTTAAACAGGTGCTTAGCAGTGCTTTGAAGAGCATTAGAGCTGTCTTGAAAAAAAGGACTAGAGCTTTCTGGACAAAGCAGCAATCCTAGGCTGCACAGGTCAATTTAATCTGGGAGAGAGACCTGGGTTCTGCCAGTTGTGTGTTGCTGGTTCTATTTCAAATGAATGGATTCCGGTCTTCTGCTACTTCTGCAGACGAGGGGTTTCACATGGCCTACTTTCTACTGGGTTCATTCTTGTGGGGGTGGAGATGGAGGGAGGAATTACACCATGATGCCTACACCACCACCATTTTGTATATTCTATGGGCTACCTCCTGGTGCTGTGGCCGCTGCCAGCACGGCCATTCCCTTGCAATGGTGATCAGTTGGGGATATGTAGGACTGATGATGAAATTGTCAAGAGTTTTCTGTTTTTCCTTTTAGCCAAGGGACAGGTCATAGAAGCAGCTGAAGGGTGTGGGGGCGAAGTGACAAGGAGTGCCTCTGATGCAACCTGCACCCCCTCCAGTATATCAATCGTCACTTGGATGTTTTCTGAATGTGGGTCTAGCGTACTTCTGGAAGAGAGGTAAAGCTATGCTCCAAGATAGCTCAGCTCACAGGTTGGCAGGGTGATGGACAGGTGTAGGGTGAAGCAGGAGGGCAAGCTCACTCCTATCTAACTTTGCACCCTTCCTCTGTGTCTGCTTCCTGTCCACCTGGCTGTTTTTGGATATGGGTCTAGGGCTGTTTCAGAAGACTGATTGACACATGTTCAGAAACTGCGCGTGTGAGACGTCGCTGGCATGGAGCAGAACCAGGCCAGGAACCTGCCACTCAGATAACTTTCAAGGTGGCTAAAACCTCCGTCGTAGGCACTTGCCCACACTCATGGAAACCTGCCCCACCAGACTTTAAGAAGAATGACTGGTCCTGCTGGCTGGTGATGCTGTGGGAGGGGAATTGCAGCCTGGGGAATCCATCACTTGCTATCCTTAACTTGTCCCACATTGCAACAGGAAGGACAGCACCACTTGTGACTGAGACTTATGCCCAGCTGTCGAGACAGTGCAAGCTCCTCCCTTTTCATGTGTGTCATGCATGTAATGCATGTAAAAAAGGGCAGGGCTTCAACCAGACAGTCATGGACACTATCTTGACTTTTTTGAGCACCCCCACCCCCCCAAACAACCCTCCATCCCACCTAGCATCATGGTGTGTGGCTGGGTTCATACATCACACTAATGCATAATACGATTTCTTGGCTTTGGCTTACCACAGTATGTCAACACAGCCATTGTTGCTTACTCAACAAATTATAGTTAAAAGAAACTATGGCTTGGGTGCAATGCATAGACACATTCATCTTCCCAGTAGCCTTAGAAGACCAGCATTATTCTTATCCTTACATTTATATCAGGAAGGCTCAGGGAGCCACATAGCAGTTTACCCAAGATCAAACAGGAAAGCCATGGTTGAGATAAGATTAGGAGCTCATGGCTGATGCACTTAACCATTGCCCCATTTCTCCTATCGTTTTTGCTCAGTATGCTATGCAGGTCAGCGTCCCTAAAATGTTGAAAAATAGGTTGTAAGACATTCCTACGCTATTTCAGCAGAGTGACGGGACCGTCTTCAAGGGTGGACAATCAGTAAATAAAAACACTGTGCTTGGTTTCCAGTTAGCTTTTTATTGGTCAACGCTGATCCCCGGCTGGTCCTTTGTGGGAAGAATGGCTCCACAGCAATGGGGCAAAGTCGAGGCAGATGGTGGTTGCTTTTCTTTCCCTTCCCTTTCATGATAAAAGATGGGTGGGAAACATGTTGGAAGAACAAGGTTGCTCTGGTCTGGAGGTATGGAATGCATCTGTAGACAGGCAGATAGCTGGCCACAGGACGGGCATGCTGGTGAAAGTGTATCCTCGGATGCTGAGGGGGCTGAAAGAACTTATTCCACTAATCTCATTGACAGGGAGGGGAAAGACTGCTGCCGTTCTGCTACGCTGCCCTCTCTCCCTTCTGTTGGTCAAGTCCTCTCTTGTTCTGACAAGCAATTTTTTCATAAGCAAGGTTTAACCACTACTGCGCTGTTTACAAGACTGATTCCAGGGCAATTAACATGGAGAGCCAAAAATTGGGATTCTGGCAAACATAATTTTTCACATTTGTCCACAAAATTGATTCAGGCAATGTCTGAAACCTGAAAGGTAATCAAAATCAAACTGAAAGGAAACAAAAACCACCCAAAGACGCTTCCCTCTCCCACACTGACAGAGAAGATCTGTAGGGAGCAAATGTCCTTATGATTACACTTGCTCAGGTCCTTCTTCTCCCTTTCCACAACTCTTGCAACTGCCAGGGTACTTATCCCAATGGAAGCCAATGGCGTTAATGGCTGAACTGGACCGGCCGCTGAAGTAACGCAGGATCGTGTATGGGAAGAGCGGCGCTGCATTGAAACTGGTGCCATCATCCTTGCCGAAAGGAAAGACGCGCCCCTGGGTAGTGACGAAGACGAGTTTGCGGAGATAACTGCCGTATTTCCCTGATGCTTGAGAGAAGGACTCCCCTGGAAACAGGAAGATTTCCTCCAGATCTCCCGTAGTGCCACCGACGTAGTTACTCCATTCCCGTCCGTAACGGACCTGCAAGCTAGAATAAACACATGGGACCTTGGTTCTCTCGGACCATCTTTGACCTGTGCAGAATTAATTTCCAGATTAGAGGAATCATATTACTACCAATAAAAAGGCTCTGGTTTTTCCTTAATAGATTTTCTTTGAGAAGAACAATGATGGAATGAGCAGTGAGGAAAGACAGGGTGGTTAGAAATTGAGGACACCTTTGTATGAACTCCTCTTAAAATTCTGTGAATAATGTGGACAAGTACATAATAAAGCTCTTGTCTGGACTTAATTACACTTACACTGATTAAGGCGTGAACTGGCTTAATGATGACTAAACCTACATGGGGAACAGTCTTTATTGCCAACAAATGTAGAAATTATCCATGGACTGTTAGAAGCCTTTCCCTGAGAGTGTGTTTGCTTGCATAATAAATTACATATGTTACTCATTTCATCTGCTAGTCACTCCACTGTCCATCAATTTGCAGTTGAGCAATCCTATGGCTACCCTGCCATGTGAAATAACATTACAGGTTGGAAGAACAGCCAGTAGCAATTCATAATGAAACAACAGAAGAATCTAGACTATAGTCTCTTTGGGATAGGACACTGGATCAAATCTAACATAGGGAATGCACTATGAGAGAGGGGTCAAGGAATCCATTTATGCCAACTTGGAAAATCCTTCCTTGAATAGAGGTGGGGGCCTCAGGCACAATCTTTCCCCTATTTTCCTTCCTGCTTTGTCTTCTGTGCCTAGGAAGATTAAGACCATTTCGCAAGCTCAACAGCAGCATGGTAATCTTAACGATCCTCCTTTAGATGATAAAGGGACTTAGAAATAACATCTCAAAATAACCATGACCTAGCCCCAGGTGCAAGGTCACACAGCCACCTAGAAACATATTTAAGGATTCCCTTACTAACTTTGCTCAGACTGAAGAAGCTCCTTGGATAAGGAGTGAAACGTTTCCACTGAGAAAATATAAATCCAGTTGACATGATTCAAGCTACAGACAATTCCACCTGGATGACTGAGAACCTTCATAGACATACTAACATAGGGAATAATAATAAGACTGAATAACCCATTCAAACAAAGGTATACTTGATAACAAGCACAGTAATTCACTCCCAGATCCAGCACCAGGCTCTTGGAACCAAGGTTTCAATATTACATAGCCTTTTATCTGTCTGGACTCACCAATGATCAACAAGCAAAAAATCATGGGATTTAAGTACAGTAACTGTGGAAGGAAATAGAAGGAAAGGATGACCAGCAGCAAGGTAGATCAACTCAATGACAATGGAGATGGGTGCACCGTTGGAAGACCTGAAGGACCAGGTTAGGGACAGATCATAATGGAGAAAGCGTATCTATGTGATTGCTAGGAATCAACACCAATTTGATGGCACATCATCATCATCAATTAAATAACTGACAAGCAATATTTTCATAAGCAAGGTTTAATCACTACTGTGCTGTTTACAAGACTGATTCCAGGGCTATTAACATGGATAGACAAAAATTGGGATTCTAGCAAACATAATTATTCACATTTGTCCACAAAATTGATTCAGGCAATGTCTAAAACCTGAAAGGTAATCAAAATCAAACTGTAAGGAATCAAAAACCACCCAAAGACGCTTCCCTCTCCCACACTGACCGAGAAGATCTATAGGGAGCAAATGTCCTTATGATTACACTTGCTCATGTATGCATCCTATATGCAACCGTGTAACTGAAACCCTGCCTCTTTTTATATGTGGCATATATGCGGCACACACAAGAAGGGGTGGCACTTTGATCACATGGCCATGCCTGCCATCTTAACCTTTTTGACCCCTTTCTTGGGATATCCCTTTGTTGTTGCTGTTCAGTCGTTTAGTCGTGTCTGACTCTTCGTGACCCCATGGACCATAGCACGCCAGGTCTTCCTGTCCTCCACTGTCTCCCGGAGTTTACTCAAATTCATGTTCATTACCATACACGTTTTATGGACTGATGTAAATCTGATCGGCTTTCCAGCATTCTTATACCCCAGAAAACTGTGTTTGCCCGGGGTCTTCTAATTTCCATCAACCCAAGCCGGTTTTTCTTCCCCAAAATACATGATCTGGGACCACAGCCCTCTCACTCGTTCACGTACTTACCCCACAATGTACCAACGGCTAACCCGGACCCTTATGGCAGTTATGGGTCCCTCTAGTTGGTTTCCAGAATGAGAGAAGCGGTTTCCTCCTGTCCCTCCATACTCTCCAGAATAGGAAGACGTGTACGGCTGAACGATCTCTGAAATAAGATCCAGAGGGGGGGAAAAGAGAAGGGGTTGAGCTGTGATAGGGCAGTCGTAATAGCCCCACTGACTGTGGAACAGCCTTCGCCTGAATTTACCTGCACGGAGGGTGATGCCGCAGCACAGGACAAAGAAGATGGTGAAACACGGCTTCCTGGAAAGACAATTTTGCACAAAATCAATTAATTACGTTATTTTGATTATTATATTGTGATACTGCCCTTCTTCCCATAGTAGCAGGCATGCTTCCAATCCTCTCGTTGAATTTTTTGCAATATCTGCATGGGGTGGCTCAAAGTTAAATATTGGATGCAGAAGCCTTAATATTCCTCATGCCCTGATTTTCGCAGAGGAACAGGGGCTTTAATGCCAGGGCCTTAAAGTCATTCGGTCTACAAGTCCCAGATTGACTGTCTCCCTCCAGATGGCTGTTGCTGGAAAGAACTCTAGAGCTACAGTAATATAAAATGCACAGCAGTTTATGGTTCACCGGCCTCAGCACAGCTTTCAAGACCCATGAAGTTTCTCCCCTATGAATGCTTACCTCTCTGCCTTTGAAGCAACCCTTAGAAACAGTGTTTCTCAACCTTAGCAACTTCAAGCTGTGTGGACTTCAACTCCCAGAATTCCCCAGCCAGCCATGCTACACTGCCTTAGAAACTAGATCAGGGACAGGGTATAATCTTTTCACCTAGATTTATTCCCAGAATTTTTTTTCTCAATGCTGTGAGTTGTTCACTTCTGCTACGTGAGACCAATAATAAAAAAAGAAATGCAGCATGCACGAGCATAAGCCTTAGTGTCAACCCTAACAAACTGCTAATAGCTTTGGAGACAGATGGCTGGATTTCAGTACAAAGTTGAAATTCTGCAATCTGTGTCAGAAAGTAAGAACTGCATTGCCTTTGATGTCTGTTTCCAAAATCAATCAATCAATCAATCAATCTCTCCATGTAGTGTTTAAGTTTTGAAACCTCGGTTCTTTGCAATCCAGCATCTAAGGTGCCAAATTAATGGCGGGGTGGGTGGGGGGTGGAGGATCAAGGATAACAATTTGGGAGAGATCCACTCCCTGAGTTAAAAAATAGACATTTCCCACCTCCTCCCACCTGTTTTTAAAAGCCTGCCATCTCAAAGGCATCCGAATCTTCTCACGGCTCTAAAAAAGATAATCCAAATCTTTGTAGAACCAGAACCTCATAGACTTGAGAACCCAAGGCTTGCTAGAAATCACCCCCCAAACTATTTCTTCTTTTAAATTAGACATTATATTGGATGGGAGACATTTTCCCCATCCCGGTGAATGGTAAGAATAGATGGTTGATTCCCTTTTGTTATATTAAGTGGAAAAGATTCTTGTCCCATTTCTTACTTACATTGTGGCCAACACGGTCCTGGGTTTAGAGATGTCGGGCTGTCTTCAGCAAAATCACCCAAAAGGAACCTACGTATTTTATACTGTTTCCAAGGCATCATATGGATCACCTTATCTTGGGAATGGGCCTGCTGGGTAAACATCACTCATTTCTTATAAATTTCTTGGGTTGGCATTTTCCTGGAGGTCACCCAGGTAACCATCTCTCCCTTTCCTGGCTGCCTGCTGTGGGGGGCCCAGCTTGGCTCTGGGGGAATTCTAGGATAACAATGTCCTTGTGGCCAACTTTGCTAAGGATGAGCATTTCTTTGAAGGTGTCTCCCAGCTGAAGGGCTCATAACTGGTTTGAGGGAAGCAATGCTTTGAAGTGGCCCATCAGTAGTAAACTGAGAAGGCCCACAGGTTACCTGAGAAGGCCCACGGTCCACCTGAATGGCCGGCTGAGCTGGTATACCACAGGTCCTTACTATTTATTTATTGATTGATTGATTTAATTATTATTATCCTGCCTTTATTATTTTTATAAATAACTCAAGGTAGTGAACATACCTAATACTCCTTCGTCCTCTTTTCCCCACAACAACAACCCTGTGAGGTGAGTTGGGCTGAGAGACAGGGACTGGCCCAAGGTCACCCAGCCGGCTTTCATGCCTAAGGCGGGACTAGAACTCTCAGTCTCCTGGTTTGCCATTGGCTCCTTCCTAGGCCTGAGAAAGAGAGACTGGCCCAAGGTCACCCAGCCGGCTTTCATGCCTAAGGCGGGACTAGAACTCTCAGTCTCCTGGTTTGCCATTGGCTCCTTCCAAGGGCTGAGAGAGAGGGACTGGCCCAAGGTCACCCAGCCGGCTTTCATGCCTAAGGCGGGACTAGAACTCACAGACTCCTGGTTTGCCATTGGCTCCCTCCTAGGGCTGAGGGAGAGCGACTGGCCCAGGGTCACCCAGCCGGCTTTCATGCCTCAGGCAGGACTAGAACTCACAGACTCCTGGTTTCTAGCCCAGCACCTTAACCACTAGACCAAACTGGCTCTCTATTGATTATTTATTTGATATATTTATCTAATGCTTCCTAAACAATACATCAATATTTTGAAAACTCTCAAGTATTTAAAAAAAATGAGGAAGGGTAAGAAATAAAAACAAAAGCAAACAGCTTAATTCAGCATTTATATAGGGAAGGCCTGGAAGAAAGATAAAATGACAGGGACCTTACAAATTTCAGGCAAGAGAATATCCTAGAGCACAGGTGCCACTCCAGAGAAAGCCTCCATGCGGGTGCAAAAAATGCACTTTGCCAATCTTCACACATGAATCAAGATTTCCCCTGTTGTAGCAATTGTAGCAATCGTCCAAATCTGTAATGGTGAAGATGGGATTTGACAGGCTCTTGATCCCAATTTTTTGTATGTCATATGCAAACTTTTGAATCTGGTTTGGAAGTTAACTGGCAGTCCGTGCATATACATATAACGAACGACTTGGGGATAGCATTCTGCACCTGTTGAATCATTCAAATCATTGGCGATCACTCGTAGCCAAGTAAGATTGTCTTCCAAAGGTAAAATTTTAACGGTGGATCCGTAAGTGGCTATAAAGGCCAATTCTGGATCCGCATAACCTCCCACAATGAGGGCATAGGTTTCCGGGTGGGAGACGGTCATGATGAGGGTTTGCCTGACGTGCCTTCCTTTTAGCTCTTTTCTCCTTTTCGCCCTGTACTCGTGCTTCTTCAAAGTCCATAGCGCCATTAATAAAGGCTGACCTCCAATTGAAACGCTCATGAGTTAGGGCTTCCCAGTTCTCAATGCTGATATTACATTTTTTTAAATTAGCTTTGAGAGTATCTTTGAATCTCTTTTGCTGTCCACCAATATTCCGTTTTCCATTCTTAAGTTGGGAGTAAAGTAGCTGCTTTGGAAGACGATGGTCAGGCATTCGAACAACATGACCGGTCCAGCGAAGTTGATGTTGGATTATCATTGTTTCAATGCTGGTGGTTTTCGCTTCTTCTAATACACTAACATTAGTCCGCCTATCTTCCCAAGTAATTTGCAGAATTTTTCGGAGGCAGCGTTGATGGAATCTTTCAAGAAGTTGGAGGTGGCGTTTGTAGAGGGTCCATGTTTCACAGGCGTACAGAAGGGTTGGTAGTACAATGGCTTTGTAAACAAGCATTTTGGTCTCCCTGCGAATGTCCCGATCCTCAAACACTCTACGCTTCATTCAGGAGAAAGCTACACTCGCAGAGCTCAGGCGATGCTGAATTTCAGCGTCGATGTCGGCTTTTGTAGATAGATGGCTGCCGAGATAAGAAAAGTGATCGACATTTTCTAGTGACACACCTTTAAGCTGGATTGATGGCGCTGCAGAGGGATTGGTTCGAACTTGCTGGTAAAGCACTTTGGTTTTTTTAATGTTAATCGAGAGGCCGAGTTTTTCATATGCTTCTGCAAAGATAGTTTGAAGATCTTCCTCGGAGTGTGCACAGACTACATTATCATCAGCATATTGAAGTTCTATAACAGAAGTTGCAATTACCTTATTTTTTGCTTTCAGCCTACTAAGATTAAAAAGCTTTCCATCTGTTCGATATATAATTTCTACACCAGTAGGAAGTTTCTCTTCAACAAGGTGCATAATCATAGCGATGAAGATAGCGAATAAGGTTGGAGCAATAACACATCCCTGTTTAACGCCGGATTCCACTTTAAATGGATCGCTTTGAGAGCCATTGTTATTCAGGATTGTTGCCATCATGTCGTCATGTAGTAACCGCAAGATGTTCACAAATTTATCAGGGCATCCGATTTTCAGAAGGATGGTCCAGAGAGCAATACAATTTACAGTATCAAAAGCTTTAGTCAGATCAATAAACGCCATGTACAGAGGGCGGTTTTGCTCCTTGCATTTTTCTTGAAGCTGTCGTGCAGTGAAGATCATATCCACTGTTCCCCTGGAAGGGCGGAAGCCATTTTGCATTTCAGGGAGGATGTCTTCTGATACAGATAGGAGACGGTTTGCAATGATCTTTGCCAGGATTTTGCCTGCTGTGGCTAGAAGGGAGATGCCTCGATAGTTTCCACAGTCTGTTCTATCACCCTTTTTAAAGAGAGTGATAATTATGGCATCCCTAAAGTCTGCTGGAATCTCCTCCCTCATCCAGATTTTTTCGATGAGCTTATGAAATTGTTGTGTAAATTCAGGCCCGCCTTCTTTAAAGACTTCAGCAGGAATCCCATCAGGTCCACTAGCTTTGTTATTTTTCATTTGTTTAGTGGCTTTACTGACTTCCTCCAAACTAGGGGGTACTGCAAGCTCATTTCTTATTTGTTTTTGCGGGATTTGCAAGAAGACTTCATCAGCCACAGTAGAGTGACGATTAAGGAGATTGTAGTAATGCTCTTTCCAGCGCATTGCAATAGACTCTTTGTCCTTTAGAAGTTTAGCACCATCTACTGAGCGTAAGGGATTTGTACCATGGTTTGTTGGTCCATAGATGGCCTTTATGACATTAAAAAAGCCCCGTGCATCATGAGCATCTGCAAAATGTTGGGTTTCTTGGGCTTTTTTTATCCACCAGATGTTCTTAAGTTCTCTAGTTCTTCTTTGGACTTCTGCCTTTGCACTGGCGTAGATTTTTTTCTTAACGGCACAGTTAATATCTTTTTGCCATATCTGGAAGGCTTTCCTTTTCTTGTCAATAATATGTTCAATCTCACTATCGTTCTCATCAAACCAGTCCTGATGTCTCTTAGTCTGGTATCCGATAGTTTGTTCACAGGCTGAAATAATAGAAGTCTTCAATTTAATCCAGTGTTCCTCAACATTTTCAGGAAGTTCCATAGGCAGATGTTCCTTGAGAGTTGCTTGAAAGCAAGCTCGTTTAATAGGATCTTGAAGGGCCAGTGTATTCATTTTACGCCTTGGTTTTCTTCCTTGGAGCCTACGATGAGGGACAATCTTTATGGCCATCGTGGATCGAATTAATCGATGGTCTGTCCAGCAGTCATCGGCGCTCGTCATGGCTCTGGTGAGAAGTACATCACGGCGATCTCTAGCACGGACAATTACATAATCTAAAAGATGCCAGTGCTTCGACCGTGGGTGCTTCCATGATGTTTTAAATTTATTTTTCTGGCGAAAGAGTGTGTTAGTAATGACAAGGTTATGCTCTGCACATTTAGTCAGAAGATAGATTCCATTCGTGTTGCTGTTGTCAACTCCTTCTTTCCCAATGATCCCTGGCCACAAATCAAAATCACGCCCAACTCTTGCATTGAAATCGCCCAGGAGAATAATTTTATCCTCCTTTGGTATCTCTGATAAGATGGTGTCCAGCTGGGTATAAAATTTTTCCTTGATATCCTCATCTGCATCTAGTGTTGGTGCGTAAGCACTTAGGATAGTTGCTTGTTGGTTTTTGGAGAGTTTTATTTGGAGAGTTGAGAGTCGTTCGTTAATCCCAGTGGGAACTTCTGACAAGAGCTTCACAAGGTCGTTTTTGATAGCAAAGCCTACCCCATGTATTCGTCGTTCTTGTTCAGGCAGTCCTTTCCAAAAGAAGGTATAACCTCCTTTTTCTTCCTTCAACTGTCCTTCTCCTGCTCTTCGAGTTTCTTGGAGTGCTGCTATATCAATATTAAAACGTCTCAGCTCCCTTGCAATAATGGCAGTCCTACGTTCAGGTCGTTCACTATCCATATTGTCTTGCAGTGTCCGTATATTCCATGTTCCAAAATTCATGTGTTTTTTACGACCGCTAGATGGTGACCCCACTGGTCGCGGTAATCCAGTCAGGGAGAAAATGAGGCAGACTATGTTTAGGGCACCTTTTCTAGCCCCCTCCCCATATGGGGTGAGCAGAGTGGATCCTAAATAGGGCTGCTCAGTCGTGGATACAGCTGCCGAACTACTCAACTGCCTCGATCCTTGAGTCAGGGCAACTGAATCCGTATCCACCGCCCATGTGCTGGTCCATGACTAGGAGCTTCCGGATTTCACAGTCCTGCCCCCGTAGCCATTCGTCAGTCGCCATGGGACTTTTGGTTGTTTTGGGTTTGGTGTGGTTGGAAGACGCCTGTGCGTGAATTTGTTTTATGTGTGGAGATCGGTGCACAACAATCAGCACACAACCTTCACAGAAAAAGGCTCTAATCCAATGGCATGGATACCATGACGATTGGTGACCTTTTGTCTGCTGCAGCCTTCATCCGCCTTCGCAGCCGTTGTAACAATACACCTTGTTATCTTCCGCCTGTTCTGCCGTTGAGGACTTTCTTGGATCGTTCTTTGTCTGGTTCCTCCCCCTGGACCTTACCGCCATGGGTGACCCTGCCAGGAGTACATGACTCCCGACGGCTTTGCTCACAGGGTTCATTGGGAACACACAAGCCCACTCACCACAACAAGGTGACGATCCAGTGAGTGAGACCTGTTGAATAAATACATTCAGTACTCTGAATACAAGGTCATCAATGCATGAACAGCATATGTCCAGGAAAAGTCACAGCTGACACACCGGTTGAAGCTGATAATAGGTGCTCCTGGCCACAGGGGGTGCTTGGGCCTCCAATGGCAATGGTGACGTTATGACCTTCTCCAGTTCAAGTGTTTGTTCTTTCTTAAAATTTACAACCCCATTTTGAACACTTAGAAGCCCTGCTCCCAATTTTTGTACCCGGGAACTATCCATGCGCGTGGACTTTGTTTTATCAGGATTGAATCTGAATCTGAATCTGAATTGAAACCTTTTTTTGATTATATTAGAAGAACACAAAATATCCAATTAATTATATAATATAAAATGTTAATAGAAATAGCAGATATATAATTTGATAACAATTTAGAAAAGATAATTTAGATAAGTATCTTGATTCTTCAGATGGATAGCAGGAAGTCTTTTTAAATCTATCAAAATTTTGTTTTTTCTTACTCTCTTCTTTTTCTATTTATATGTATAAATGTAATTGTATGTCAGTTTGTAGTATATGTTTTGTACGTTAATTTTTTTTTTACATTTTTTAAATAATAAAATATATTGTAAAAAAGAAAGAAAAAAGGATTGAATCTGTTTCCTGCCCCTCAACAATACCACCACTGTCACCAGACATTAGTTCAGAACATACAACTTTTCCTGATTTAGCTTTTACTGAAAAGTAAAGCTGAGTGTCATCAGTATATTGATGCTGAACAGATCCCAAACATCTGATTGCTACCCCAATAGCTTCATAGAGATGCTAAATAGCTCTGGGAACAAAAATAATATCTTGTGGCTCCACACAACTTAACTGTCAGGGTGAAGAGGCATGGTTACCCAACCCTGCTCCCTGGACATAACCTTAAGTGCCCAGCCTCCAACTCATGGAGATAATTCAGGAGAATAGTGTTGCTGATGGTATCAAAGACAGCTGAAAGATAAAACAGGATCCATGGAGCCACACTCTGTTTTGGTCCTGCAGGAGATCACCAAGCAGGGCAACTCTGGCTAATTCTAATGTCCTCCAGGAACACCTATGGCTGTATAGAAACCGTCTTCTCAAGCACTTTGCTCAAAGATGGGGCATGGTCATTGAGAGGTAGTAAACCTCTGAAGCCAGGCAAGGTCCTTTAGAAATGGGTGGACTACTGTCTTCTTTGAGGCCAGCAGCGACATTCCACCACGCAAAAGGCTACCGACTACTTCCCCAAGTGACTAAGTCCATTTCTTTTGCCTGGCTGAAAGACAGGATTTGCAGATGTTAAGATAGCACATGGTAGACCTTACAGCTATTATGCATCTTGTTCATGTCTTCAGGATTCAAAAATTTGAAAACGACCCCATACAATTAGACCAAATGGTACACTGGAGTCCACAATATGTATCGCATCAAAATGCTGCTTCTAATATAAACTACGGTGAGCTCGTACTGCATTTCTGTATGATTTATACTTCTACATTTGTATTGACGCATACAGATGAATATATGCAAAGTGAATGCAAATCAGTGTCCTCTGACGTCCTTTAGTGATGGATTTCCTCCTTTTTGGAGATGTATAAAAGGAACTGATGAAGATGGAAGATAATGTAGGAGGTGAATTTCATTTAAATATTCACCACGAAATAAGCCCCCGTGAGTTCAGTAAAATGGAGGGTGGACTTCTCATTTTAGCAAAATGAAATGTTAAATTCTTGCTATGATAGAACAGACTATACCATTTCTGATCATAGTCAATGGAAAAGTTGTATACACCACTCTGTATAATACTGCAGGGGTCAGAATAACCCACTCAGCCTATAGAGATTTCGGGCCTTTCCCCACCTCCGAGATAACCTCCTGCCCTTGAATTGGCAGAAAACTATCCAGGCATAACATTTGCTATCTGTATCACCAATTCTTACTTTTGATCTACTGTATTGCCTCTGTTTTGGCTTGCTACTGAATGGTGTTATCTTCTTTTGTATGCGCGAAAGCTAAGCGTTCCAATCAATCGGCAAAAGCGTTCTGTGTTGCCTTTGCTTCCTTCCTGCTTTGTGCATGCCACCAGCCACAGCCAACCATCTGCCAATCAGGACAACAAGAGGGGGACAGGGCGGGAACAAGAGCTTGGGCAAGTGGTGAGTTTTGACAGATGGCCACATTGCCTGTCCATCTGAGCCATCAACAGGAGGCAAACCTATCAAACTGGGGAACTGCAGGTAAATAGAGTCAAGCTCCCATAAAACCTGACAGCCTCTCCAAATAGCTGATCATTGGGCTGAGGAAGTTGCACGGTAATGTGCTGCAGCTGGCTCTCTCAAAACCTCGCAGCATGACCTCTCTCACTTTACCATGCAGCTCAAGCCAGCTTGGTTTGATATCCAGGTTCAGAGCGCTTTCAAATACCTAGTTCAGTGTTTCTCAACCTTGGCAGCTTTAAGATGTGTGGACTTCAACTCCCAGAATTCCCCAGCCAGCATGGCTGGCTGGGGAATTCTGGGAGTTGAAGTCCACACATCTTAAAGCTGCCAAGGCTGAGAAACACTGACCTAGTTTCTCTTAGGCATAGAAGCCAGCAGCAGCTGTGCCCAACTCTTTCCACTAAGAGGGGGGGGGGGAAACAGCTTTTCCCGCCCTCTGCAAATCATCAGATTGCAACGAAGGAACAGGGAAATGCGTCAGCTTTTCCACGTCCTGAAACAGCTTAAGGGAGAAATTTGATTAATTGATTGGCGCCTTCAAGCCAGCGTTGACTCCTGGTGACTGCCTGGACAAGTGTGCCTTAACCACTGGGAGAAAACATGACTTTAAAACCAAAACAATTTAAGACCATTTAAGCCTGGCACACGAGCGGGCGGAGGACGAGATACGGCAACCTTATGGGGACACAGCAGAAGAAAGATACGGCCATGGTATATTTGTGCTGGATTTATGTGCAAGGGATGTTTCAGCTCTGAATTTAAGTTTCCCACTCTGGATTACCTTTGTCCAGCCTCCACCTCACAATGTGATGCAAACTTTGTGTGTGGGTGAAAAGGCAGAATTTTTGTGAGGGTGGAGAAGCCTGTAGAGAAGAATGATGGGTGCCACTATTCTGAGCTGTATGGAGGAAGGCTGAGAAATAAGTATCTCCTTTTTTAAACATTGCAAGTGGAAATTTCACATATGGGTGGGCCTGCACATTTTCAAGAAGGAATTGGAGCTTTCTTCTGGAAGGAACTAGTTTTACAAGACTAAACATCTTCTTCCTTTGCTTTGGAAGAACTCAGAGCAGTATCTGTGAATGCATTGGTATCCCCTGACGCCCAACCACTACAGGTAGTCCTCGCTTAATGACCACAATTGAGACTGGAATTTCGGTTGCTAAGCAAAGAGGTCATTAAGCGAATCTGACCCATTTTACCACCTTTTTTGGGGGCAGTTGTTAAGCGAATCACTGCGGGCATTAAGTGAACCACGTAGTTGTTAAGCGAATCATGCAGTTCCCCATTGATTTTGCTTGCCAGAAGCCAGCCAGGAAGGTCAAAATGGCATCATGTGACCACAGGATGCTGCGACACTCATAAATGTGAACCGGTTGCCAAGCGCCCAAATCATGATCACGTGACCGCGGAGATGCTGCAACGGTTGTGGGAGAACCGGTTGTGAGTCAGTTTTTTCAGCACCGTTGTAAGTCTTGAACCGTCACTAAATGAATGGTTGTTAAGTGAGGACTACCTATATTGCTTAACATTCTGAACTAGTGAGGCACTGTGACTTATTCGGCAAACTGGGGTTTAAATGCTAGCCTAGCATTATGTCTTGTAATTTTATTCTGTTCACTTGTGCTGTGCTTGGGTTATAAGCACAAACCACAGAAAAATGCTAAATAGACCAGGGTTTCTCAAGCTCAGCGGCTCAAAGATGCGTGAACTTCAACTCCCAGAATTCCCCAGCCAGCCATGCTGGCTGGGGAATTCTGGGGGTTGAAGTCCACCCATCTTAAAGTTGCCAAGTTGAAAAACACTGCATTAGAGAGAGGGCAGGCTGAGAGATGGTGGCCCAGTTACACACCCCTCAGCTGTGGGGTGAAAAATCCAAAGGCCCATTTCAGAGGTCCCCCCTACAATTTCACATCAATCTACCCTCTTTTTGTCACACATCCCTGTGAATCTCCAATCCTTTTCTTTTTTCCCCCTGGTGCCTCAAAGCAGGATCCCTGCCAGGAACAAAACCGGTGCAGAACAAAACAGAACAAGCCACCCCACAGGGGCTGCTTCCTCCTCTTTTTTCCTCCCCTTAAAACATTTCTCCTTTTTCTCTCAGCAGCCCTTTCAAGGTGCCCACTTTTCCTCCCTTCTCTTTCTCGCTCCTCCCTCACCTGCCAGGCCACGAAGGTTTGTTTTGTTTTATATAATTTTTATTAAGAGTTTTTACATACATAAAGAACTAATATAAAAATATATAAAGAAAAGCAAAATAAGAGAAAGCGCCCAAAGCAAAACTGAGAAAGGAAGGAAGGAAGGAAGGAAGGAAGGAAGGATCAGGAAAAATAACCGGCTTCCGACCTTCTTTTCAACGGTTATCAACAAACTCATTGTCCCTCTTCGCACAAATCCCTTCAGCCCCTTTTTCAATCGTCAAATCCAGAAATCATCGTTTGACTTTTTTCCATTTTCAGCAAAAAGTCCACACAGGAAAGGCTTTCCAGTCGTTCCTAAACGGGCTTCTTATTGTTTAGGCCACGTGGGTTTCGCAGCCAGCCTGGCCCTTCCTTTCGGAGCCTTTTTAATTCCTTGGCGCCCCTGGCTCGGTCTCTCCCGCCTGCTCCGCGCATCCCACCGCCGGCCTACCGGCCTGCCTGCCTCTCTCCCCGCGGCCAGTAGATGGGGTCCGCCGGCACTGCTGGCCCGCACGCAGCTTGCCTTTTCCTTCCTGCCTCGTTCCTGCCTTCCTGCCTTCCTTCCTTCCTCCAGCCCGCAAAGATGGACCCGCAGCGCCTCTAACAAAGACCCCACCAGGCGCCCACCCGCCCAGCCGCCGCCGCCGCCGCCTGGGCCGCCACCGCTGCTCCTCCTCCTCCTCGCCGGGGTTTGCTCGTCCGCCGGGAGAGTGGGGTCCTTCGCGCGTCTGCCTCCCGGGGAGTCCCTTTTGTCTCCGGCCGCAGCGGCCCCCCCGCCCCCATGCCTTGCTGATACGCTGCGAAGCCCACCCGGGGGGGCGGGTGGGGGAAGGACCCCCTTCCGCACGATGGGCGCCCCCACCTTCCCCCCCGCTGCCGGAGAGGGGCTTGCCCGTCGGTAGGGTCTGTCTTGCCTTTGGGCTGAGGACTGGTTCTCTTTCCCTCCCTGGGCATAAAAGTTGAGAGCACCCCAAGATTTGCCTCGCCTCGCTTGCTGTCTAAAAGCACCTTTTGGCCTCCCCTTCCACCCTATTTATCCCCCCCTCCCCGCACACCCCGCGTCTGAACTTTACCTCTGCAGCTATCAAGTCATCCTGCCTCCCATCTGTCACCCCTCTTGCTGTGGGGGTGCGTGTGTGTAGGGGTGTTCTTTGATACCTCCAGATTTGATCGCAACTTCCTAAACCCTAACAGGGCTGATTGCCAAGATAGCTGCTTTCTCTCTCTCCCCCCCCCCCCCTTTGGCTCTGTCCATAAAAGGGGAAACATCCCCCTTTTGACTGTTGAGAAACTTTTCCCAAAGTGCACCCGAGAGTTAAGGTGGTGTGGTTCTGATCACAACTCTCTTTTGTAGTTACCACCACATCCTCATTGGAAGTTTTCCATCCCTTGGGAGGGGGGTGCTTTTGCAGCTTTTGGGGGTTCAGGTCACAGAACCACTTCTAATAATTTGTGGGGAGCACCCCTGGATTTTCACACCTCACTAGAAAGGCAATAGACCTCATTCTCCAATAACAGTGAAGTGCTCTTCCCAAACCTAATTCTCTAATTGTAGCTTGTATTCCCAACATGTGTGGATAGGATTCCCCAATTTTTTTTAGACCTCTTGATATTTCAGTACAGCCCAGGATTTTCATCAGTCCTTCCTCCATATCTTGGTTATATGGTGAGATAAAATTTCAGTGCTCTGTTCTCGGTTAAATATATATATTTTTAATTAACTTAATCCCAGAATTCCTGTTTAAAAGTTTTGTGGTTCCACAAGCCCACCTATTAACAGAATGATGTTATACAAAGTTTCTGCTCTCTGTCTATAGATTGTTGAGCTTCAAGTCTATTCTCTTAGTCATTATCCCTCTTTTTTGTTTAATGCAAGTACAGTATTCTAAACTTTTCTGTGCATGCTGGAGAAACCACACCTTAGAAACCTTCCCTCATGTCCCCCACATCAGCGACTGGATTAGAGAACTAATTTCATCAGCTGCTCGGTCATCCCACTTTCAACCAGAGTATATCCGGTCCCTAAAACATATCAAACTGCCCCAAAATCTACTTTACCCCCTGTTGTACTAACAGAGCATTTTAAATTTAAAGTAAGCCGAGATACCTCTTTTCTTTCGAAGAAAATAGAACCTTAAGGGGAAAAAAAAACTACTGATATAAAAACACTCCTTTGCCAGAGTGCACAATTTTGCATGCATTTATTTTGCTTGTGTGATTTGCCCTAATAAGCCAGTTGTTTCCCCCCGAATATTCCCCCAGTCCAGAACTCCTTTTTGCAAACCACAATTTGTTTGAATTCTGGAGTGCTGTTCAGCTCCTCTCCCCATCTTCCTGTCCAAAGTCAGTGCATCTTTCACGTACCTCTGCCCTAATTTGTCTGATGGCATTTCAGGATCCAAACCATTCCCTTCAAACTCAGCTTTGCAGCAATGTTTTTGGGGCATTGACTGGCTTAATCCAGCCACCTTTAGCTGCTGGACTCGGTGGGGGGCAGAAATACTATTGCAATAATGGGGTACAGATAGCTTCCCCCCAGCAACAGCAGACAACACTTGGCAATGCGATGATGGTGGAACCGGAACCGGATCGACCTATCGGTTATGGTGCTTTTGGTGTGGTATGGTGAGTGAGGAGTTAATTACCGCTGTGGGGTGGTACAGAAGGATGGAGGAGGAGGCGGGAAAAGACAGGAAGTCGATCGTAATTGGGGTTTTTTAAAAATAATTTTTATTAAAGAGATTTTTAACAAGATAAAAACAATTCCAATTTTAGAAAAGAAATAGAGAAAAATAGTGAATAGGTAAGAAAGGAAAAAGTAAATAGAAAAGAAAAAAGATTTTAAAGAAATGGCTTCCAATCTTCTTAACAGCCGTTATAAATGCATTTCTATATTGCCCTCTCTCTCTAAAATTACATCATAATTCCCTTCTTTCCATAGTCTACCCTTTCTAATAATCAAAAAGTAAATCGTAATTGGAAAGGTGTTTTTTTTTTCCTGCAGGTCTGTGACAGATCCTCGGGATGGGTCGCGCGTTGCACTCAAAAAGATGCCCAATGTTTTCCAGAACTTGGTCTCTTGCAAACGGGTCTTCAGAGAATTGAGAATGCTCTGTTATTTCAAGCACGACAATGTGAGTGTGGAATAGGGTGCAAAGCCGCTCCTGGGGTGGGGGTAGTCCTTCCATAGCACCTCCCCAATACATTGGGTTCTCCTGGTGGAAGCTGTCACTTAAGTTTCCCCAGATTTAGGAATGTGCATTGTGGAAATGTGCCCAATGCAGCCATCTCTCTTGGGCATTGCAGGCATATAAAATGGTGGCTCCAGGCAAATTATAGAGGAGAGGCAGCAATAAGGGCAGTTGATCACACATGCAGTGACTCTCATCCAAAATGGGGTTCCCTACTGGAATAACCAGATGGATTGATACTTTTTATTCAAGGCTGTGAAACGACTTGGTTAAAATCATATCCCAAGAGTGACTCCAGAATGTTGGATTTCCCATAGGTTCTTTATTGGGCTATTGACAGAAATGGACAAAAAGGGACAGGAAAAAAAGAATTATTGGATATAATTCAGTGAGAAGCAGTGGAAGGAGGAGATGGCCTCTGATAAACCTCTTGATCCAGGGCCTCCCAATCCAAGCCCTGGATGGAGTGGTAGGCAAGGGTCAGCGGTGGGCCTTGCTCTCGGGCATAAAGAGGCTGGCGAAAGGGCAGTTTCACCCCGGGACAAAGTTGGGGGATTGGAGGAGATGGGGACAAATCTATGATGCGTAGGACAGAAGGGAGCTTGGGTGGTTTGCCATGTTCGTGAAGATTTGAAGGGTCCCTTGCAGTTGTTGGCAGGTGTGGGTGGCAGGGCTGTCCCTATTATTAGACAAAGTGAACAGGCTGCTTCTACCAGCTAAGTTTCAGTCTTGTTTCCAAGCAGCAACTTTATTATTAGTTGCTGTTGACATCGTTTTATTACTAGGAGGAGGAGAGTGGTCAATTAGGCCTGACATGCCAAAATATCAGGGTATAGATCAGCCTTTCTCAACCTTTTGACCCTGGAGGAACCCTTGAAATATTTTTCAGGCCTCGGGGAACCCCTGCACATTCAGGCTCAAGCATAGGCCAGAGGTTCCAAAATTATTATATTTGTTTCACGGGTAGGCCCGTATATATGCATGAACAGTGTTCTTAAACTAAAAATAAAGAATGAAACTTACCTCTTTAATGTGAAGTTGAAATAATTTTTTAAATAAATCGTGATCTCCCAGGGAACCCCCAGTGACCTCTCGCGGAACCCTAGGGGTCCATGGAACCCTGGTTGAGAAACCCTGGGTTCCATCACTGGTTTCATATTCCATCCCTTCTGTCTGTGATGGCGCATTTCGGAAATGGCTGCCTTTGGTTTTTTGTCTTCTCAGGTCCTCTCGGCACTGGACATCCTCCAACCTCCACAGATTGACTGTTTTGAGGAAATGTATCCTTCGGCCCACCTGTAGCTGAGTTATTTTCTCATTATTATTTTCCCTACTGTTTTTCCCCGCTCCATTTTGTGCAAGCTTTATTTTTTGTTGCTTTTTTCCCCTATACATGCTACCTGTGAGGAGAGGAAGTGAAATATTTATTTATTGTTCTTGCTTTTCTTAGCTCTGGTTTGATTTTTTGCACTCTATTTGTGTTATATTTGCTTTGGTTTTTCTCTTTTACCTCCCACATATTCTTTGTTTCCTTCATTTACAGTACTGCTTTGGATTCCCCCCCCCCCCCCGCTTTATCTTCTCATGCAATTGTTTCCTAGTTCCTTTGGGGTTCTCCTTGCCACCGTCCCCTGCCAGGTTTCTTCCACTCAGCCTAGTTCGGCCATTTTCAAATGATCAGAGTTGGTGTGAAATCCCCTCCCTCCCGCCGCAATTTGTGTGCAAAGTCTGCTCACTTGAAAACGATTGGATGATCCACTAGCTTTGCCCCGGCCTTTGAGTTTTGAGGGCAACTGCAGCATGATACTCCAGGTAGGTTCTCTATGAGATTGAGAATCCTGGGAAATCCGGGTGCTCCGTCCCCTAGGCCAGAAGTCCACAGCCTTTGAACACCGATAGGCACATTGTCTATTTTAAGACTCTCACAGCTGGCTGCAGTGAAGGGCATAGATGGCCCCTCGTTTACCCGAAGGCAAGCTGGTGACGCTGCTCCCCATCGTTCCTTCAAAACTCCCAAGATGTTTTCTACCAGTCCAAGTTCCTCTCTTGTGTCTGGGCAGCTGAACACACTTCCCATAAAGCATTAGACTGCAGCCTCCCTTCATTTTTATCTTATAAGAGTTTCTCGGGGCCTGGGAAGGACCCAGAGGCTTTCTTAGAAACAGAAATGGCGATAGGGCTTTATTCTGGAGCCTGCTAGCTTCCCATTTAACTTCTTTGTACGGTAATTACATGAATCTAACACAATAAAGTGAGGTGGACATGGAACCTGGTGGATATCAAGGAAATATTTTGGGGCCCGTGGATACCATGCTGGAGATTGAGATGCTGATAACAGTGGCCGCCTATATGAACGGTGCTAAGAATGGATGGGCCAGGGATGGTCCGTTCCTGCTTCATCTCCTCACGTATAAATGTTACAGCACCTAGAAAGGGCTATTATATCTTGCATGTTATTTTTCCTTCCAGCTTCATCTCCTCTCTCCTTTGCTTGCTTGCTTTTTATTACTAAAAGTTGTGATGCTGTTCTTTAACCTCAGAGATCAACAACACAATGCTCATAGAAGCCAGGGCATCAGATATCTATGCTCCGTTTTTTTTAATGGTTAAAAAAAACTAATCTTTTCACAATCCCCTATTAGAATCTGTGGTGAGACTGTCAAAATTTCATGAAATTTAGGTGGCATTTGTGGGCAGGAAGTGCCTGATCTTGAGATTATGCAGTGGTGTCCAGTGCCATAAAAGATTGCTTATGCTTACTTTATCTGCACTTTTATCTTTTATTTTCTTTGCAACTGAGAGAAGAGTCTCCATACTGATTTTTAAAAATTCTCTGTACTTACAGTTAGCCCATTCTTAAATGCATTTCTTATCTCCGTTACCTTAACTGTATTGTTTTGTTTTGCATGTTCTTTTCCTGGTCTTTAGTTCTATTTGATTTATACCACCCTTTCCTTAGTCTTGTGCCCTCCAAATTTGATGGGAGTTGGCATCCCAGCCCATGTACAGAGTGCCAAGTTAGGGACTTACTGACCAAGTTAGGCTGATCTGTGTAACAGTCCATCTAAATCTTCTTGTTTTCTTTTATCTTACCCTTTGATATTTGTGCCTCCTAATTCTGTTGGAGCCTGTTGGTTTTACAAAATGGTGGAAAAGTAATTTTTCTTTTTTGCTTACAATGGGAAGAGCTGGGTATTCAGACAACCTCCATTCTCTGCTCCATTCCCCATCACCCTCCTTGACAATGACCATCAGTTATGTTATCACTGAATTGATGCAAAGTGACCTTCACAAAGTCATAGTTTCTCCACAACCACTCAGCGCCGATCATATCAAGGTCTTTTTGTATCAGATCCTCAGGGGTAAGTATGACATGGAAATGCCATAAATTTCCCTTATTGGGAACTCTCTTCGTTTGGGCAAAGTTCTTCGTTTAGGTATGAATGTAGAAGAGAGGAGCTATCTGGCTTGGGATCCATATACTTGAAAAGGATTGTAATCATTCAGAAGAAGAATGTGAACAAGTAGGACAATGTCTATACAGAGTTGGCTGATGCTATTCATAGCCTGTAGTTGTAGACTCATCAATTCCAAGTTAGAAGAAGATGCCAACTGAGCGATCGGAGAAATGCTTTGACAGTAGAGTGGTTGGCCAAATGAAGTGCTTGGATGAGTGGTGAGATCTTTCTTGCCGCAGGTCTTTAAACTGGGATGGAGAGCCATGAGGAGGGGATGCTCTGGGGGTGGATGAGATGGCCAAACCAGTTGTATTTTGGGAGGATCCAGCAGGGGGGTTGATGAGATGACCTAACAAGTTGTATTTCTGTTGTCTCAATTCCATCTTGAAAGGTTTCTTCCATATGTCCTCTTACATTTTCTCCCCTCGTGCTTTACCATATTTCCTTTGCCCTTTTCTCCTGCCCCATTCTTTTGCTTCCCTCCTTCCCAGCCATGTCCTATTGTGCTTCATTCATTTTAACCGTTTTTCTCCCCTTTGCTTTCTTTTCTGACATTCCTTGCAGAGTTGCAATGCCGTAAAATAAATCCGAGAAGGTTGATCATTTGAGTTCACTGTTGTTACAGAATTGGTAACAACCATTCTGAAGCAAGGAGTTTCTTTTCGGCGTTTAATGCACTGTTTCTCAACCTTAGCAACTTTAAGATGTGCGGACTTCCACTCCCAGAATTCCCCAGCCAGCCTTGCTGGCTGGGGAATTCTGGGAGTGGAAGTCCGCACATCTTAAAGTTGCCAAGGTTGAGAAGCACTGGTTTAATGCTGCATATGTGTGATTTAGCAGGGTATTCTCTTAGAAGAGATAAGAAGTGTCCCTTTTTAAATGGTGTTGGTTATCTAATGTTAAGAAAAATGTATTTGGAGTCAAGCTCAGCTCCAGGCTCAGCACTTGGCAACAGTACAGAATCCATACAAAAAATTTCGAAAGCTATCATGATAATGCAGAGAGGGGGGCAATTACACATCACAGTACCAATCGAAGAGAATATTTGTAGCTCAGGGTTGAACTGTGGAGTCTGTTCTCTAAGCCTTGTGGTTTTCTTGCAGACATTTCATTGCCAGGCTAGGCAACACCTTCAGTGCGAAAAGGGAGTGGGACTTGCTCTCTGTTTATATACCGTGGCTTGTCCTGCTTGTGTTGGTGGAGGTGTTGTTCTCCCCTTAGGAGTTCCTTGGTTGGGCTGTTGTTTGCTGCTTGGTTGATTGACTGAGTTAATAGTTCCTTGATTAGGGTATATTGTGCTGTTTGATTGTTCCTCAGGTGCTAATCCTGGTGTTAATCTTTGCATATCTGGGTGTTGATTGCTGGCAAGGAGGTGTTCTGGTCTTCTGGCTTTTCTATTGTCTCTTATGAATGGTATGTAAATGTTGTTTAACTCTATGTGTCTGTTGATAGCTGCTTTGTCTGAGTGCCAAGCTTCCAGGAACACACTAGCGTTTTTGGATTTGACTTGGTTTAAGATGTTCACAGTTTTCCAGTTGAAAGTATGGTTGAGTCTGTCCATGTGTTGTGAGATTAAGGAGTTTTCATCGTGTCTTCTGACTGCTAGTTGGTGTTCGTGGATGCGCTCTGCTAGTCTTCTGCCGGTCTGTCCTACATAGTGGCTGCTACAGTCCTTACACTGTATGTTGTAGATAACTCCTGTTTTTTCTTCTTGGGCTACTGGGTCTTTTGGGTTACGTAAGATGTTCTGAAGAGTTTTGGTTGGTTTATGTGCTACGGTGATGCCATGTGGTTGTAACAGTCTATTGGTAGTTTCTGAGATGTTTCTGATGTACGGCAGTGTTCTGTTTAATATAAGTGGTCTGTTTCGTTTTTCTGGTGTTCTGGGTTGCTTCAGTGCGTTAGTGCTCATCTGAATAATGTTCTTACAAAGCTTCTCTTGTGGGAGGTTGGGTTGTTGCTTTGGTAATGGAGCACTTGGTTAGTGTGGGTAGATTTCTGGTAGACTTGTGTTTCTAGAATGCCTTCATTTCCTCTACTGATGAGGATGTCCAAGAAGGGTAGTGTGTTGTTGTTTTCTTCTTCCCTTGTGAATTTTATTCCATTGAAACACACCCAACCTGGTCAAATACACTAAGATAGAAATACCCAGAATCATGGACCTCATTGACCTCTGCCTCACTACCTACTTTCAGTTTGATGGACAAATATACCAACAAATCAAAGGAACACCCATGGGATCACCACTTTCAGGACTCATAGCAGAGATTGTAATGCAACGTCTAGAAAGGATAGCACTTGCACATATACAACCCAAAGTATGGATCCGGTATGTAGATGACACCTTCATCATAATAAAAAAGGAACAACTGGAGGAAACCAGTGTGCCTATCAGTGTCCAAAGGCTGTGGACTTCTGGCCTAGGGGACTGAGCACCCGGATTTCCCAGGATTCTTAATCTCATAGAGAACCTACCTGGATTATCATGCTGCAGTTGCCCTCAAAACTCAAAGGCCGGGGCAAAGCTAGTGGATCATCCAATCATTTTCAAGTGAGCAGACTTTGCACACAAATTGTGGCAGGAGGGAGGGGATTTCACAAGGGAAGAAGAAAACAACAACACACTACCCTTCTTGGACATCCTCATCAGGAAATGAGGGCATTCTAGAAACACAAGTCTACCGGAAATCAACCCACACTAACCAAGTGCTCCATTACCAAAGCAACAACCCAACCTCCCACAAGAGAAGCTGTGTAAGAACACTATTCAGATGAGCACTAACACACTGCAGCAACCCAGAACACCAGAAAAAGGAAACAGATCATCTATACAGCATCTTCCAGCAAAATGGATACCCACTCAACTTTATCAAAAAGTACCTGACCACCCAACCCACTACAACACAACCAACAGAGCCTATGAAAAGGATAACACTGCGATACATCAGAAACATCTCAGAAACTACCAATAGACTGTTACAACCACATGGCATCACCGTAGCACATAAACCAACCAAAACCCTTCAGAACATCTTAAGTAACCCAAAACACCCAGTAGAAACAGGAGTTATCTACAACATACAGTGTAAGGACTGTAGCAACTACTATGTAGAACAGACCGGCAGAAGACTAGCAGAGCGCATCCACGAACACCAATTAGCAGTCAGAAGACATGATGAAAACTCCTTAATCTCACAACACATGGACAGACTCAACCATACTTTCAACTGGGAAACTGTGAGCATCTTAAACCAAGCCAAATCCAAAAAATGCTAGAGTGTTCCTGGAAGCTTGGCACTCAGACAAAGCAGCTATCAACAGACACATAGAGGTAAACAACATTTACATACCATTCATAAGAGACAATAGAAAAGCCAGAAGACCAGAACACCTCCATGCCAGCAATCAACACCCAGATATGCAAAGATTAACACCAGGATTAGCACCTGAGGGACAATCAAACAGCACAATATACCCTAATCAAGGAACTATCAACTCAGTCAATCAACCAAGCAGCAAACAACAACCCAATCAAGGAACTCCTAAGGAGAGAACAACACCCCCACCAACACAAGCAGGACAAGCCATGGTATATAAACAGAGAGCAAGTCCCACTCCCTTTTCGCACTGAAGATGTTGCCTAGCCTGGCAATGAAACGTCTGCAAGAAAACAACAAGGCTCAGAGAGCACCAAGGACTCCACACATCACAGTGTTAATTTTTATTGCATCTGTTGACTTCAATTAAGTTTGGTAACACCCTCAATGAATTTTTTTTCCTCCTCATTTCTCCAGGGCTAAAATATTTGCACTCTGCTGGTGTCCTTCATCGGGACATCAAGCCTGGGAATTTGCTGGTCAACAGCAACTGTGTCCTCAAGGTAATTCATCTGCGTAGCCATCCTAGGCACCTTTCAGGATAGCCACCTCCAGTGAAAGTGCCACTTCCAACATTCTCAACTACTATGGTCAAAGACTAAATGTCTCTCCCACCCACCTAAGTCACTGTGAATTCATACTAATACAGAACAGGGATGACTGGTGTGAAGATGTTTGTGTGGATGTGTCAAATCTGTAAGGCGTTGGGTATGGTGTCGTGGTCAAAGCCTTCAGTCATGACACTGTGGCCACCATCCTGCAGATTTTGACACACACACATCTGCAGTCACTCTGCCTCAAAGCCTTGCTGCAGCTGCAGCCACCAAACTGCTATTCTTGAGGTGACAACAGAAGAAAATTGATTATTAATCATGCAGGAAGTGTTCAAATGGATTATATTTAGTTAATTTGATATAGTGTAATTGGATTTCAGTTATATACCATCACATTTATTTGTGCATTTATTTGCAGTATTTATAGCCTGCCCCATTCCAAAGACACTGGGTGGGTTACCACAGAGTAAAAACTAAAAACGGATGCCTCTAGCAATCAATTAGGGTTGAAGGCTTGGTGGAATTTAGGTTTTTGTTCTGGCTCTACCTGCTTTTCTTGACCCACCTTGTTTTTAAGGGCAGCTGTCGCCCACTCCAAAGCTTTCATTGCAGCATTTGTCCTAAGCAACGATTGGCTCCGAAGGAGGAGCTACTCTATCAGTGCCTCACTTTGACCCATTTGCTTGGCTCTGGTAGATGTTGGTTTGAATTTACTGTAGGCATTGGGCTAATTGGGCCCTTTTTGACAAGTTTTTTTTACCTTAATGTTAGTTAATCCCTTCGTTTATTACCATAAATGCATATCTGAATCATAGGATTGTTCTCACTATGACAGAGGGGGAAAACATTAATATAATGTTGCAGAATAAACCGCTGGGCTAGGATGTTCACTGAACCCAATATTGGAGGAGGTGCGTTGTGAGGCTGTGATGGTGCCTCGGCTATTGTATTATGATTATTTTTAACTTCGTTGGGATTGGGTTTCGAAGTTTTATTACATACTTTCTGGAATTGTTCACCACCCGGGGTTTGTATTTGGGCAGCCGTGTAAATTCCCCAAATAAATAAATCAATAAAATTTGGGTAATGCAACATTAAAGAGGTTGCCATTCACTTCAAAAGAGAGTGGCTTGTCTCCAAAACAAAGTTTAGGGGGAAGATCTTTCTTTCATCTCAGTGCAAAACTGCAGGACACTCTTACCCAGAGTCCGTTGATCTTGACATCAAAAAACAGTGCCAAAGTTCAGACATGAAACCCATTAAGAGAAGAACAAAACAGGAGTAAACTTGTGGCACATCTGAATGGCTTTTCTTGAGCAATGCATGATCCAACCTCCCAGTAACTAGGACTGGGAATTAATTCCTTCCAGGTCACAGACTATGGCTTCCAGGTCACAGACTATGGCCACCCATCCAGCTCCCATTTTAGGATGCGCCTGAAACGATAACATTCAGTGGCGTTGAAGGAATCTTGATTCTCAGAGGGAGCAGCAGATAGTAGAGAACTTTGGGTCTGTCCTCTGGAAGTTTCCTCCTCCTAGAGGCTTCCCCAGGTTGACAAAACCTTTTCATCTTTCCTTCAGATCTGTGATTTTGGTTTGGCCCGGGTAGAGGAACCTGATGAGTCCCAGCACATGACTCAAGAGGTCGTTACTCAATATTACCGGGCCCCCGAGATCCTGATGGGCAGCAGGCATTATGGACGGCCAATCGATATTTGGTCCGTGGGCTGCATTTTCGCCGAACTCCTTGGCAGACGTATCCTCTTCCAGGCCCAGAGCCCAATTCAGCAGGTATCTCTAGTGGGAGAAACAGCCTTTGGAGAAAAAGTTGCATGTGTGTGGTGGCAGGTAGCATGAAAGAATATTTTGGCTTGTAGTTCCACAAAATGTCCACCATTTGGCACTGAAGAGGCAACTTAACAAAACATTTTCTTCTTTTCATTCTCTCTCTCTCTCTCCATGTCTTCTTCTTCTCCCCTTCCTTTGGTCTGTGGGTGGCAGTTGGACCTGATTACGGATCTCCTGGGGACTCCTCCCATTGCTGCCCTCCGTTCAGCCTGCGAGGGGGCCCGTGCCCACATCCTGCGTGGCAGTCACAAGCCGGTGAGTATTACCAGGTATGAAGGTAAGGGCCGTGGGAACAAGGGAGAAGCCTGTTAACCACTTTGCATCTTTTTTCTAGCCATCGTTGTCTGTCCTTTACATGCTCTCTGGAGAAGCAACCCACGAAGCTGTCCATTTGCTCTGCCGGATGTTGGTCTTTGATCCAGTGAGTTGGCAATGTAGTCCAAGGAAAACTTTAGGCCAGTCAGATGGTCTCTCTCTCTCTCTCTCTCTTTCACTTACCTCGATATTGTTGTTATGGTTGTTAGGGGGATAAATTGACTAGGTAGAGGTAAACCACCAGATATGCCAGAGGATAGAAACTGTATACACCCATTCCTCATTTAGTGACTACCTTGGTTAGTGACCATTTGCAAATATGGCAATAAAAAATTCATTTATTTATTTATTTTCTATCCCGCCTTTATTATTTTTATAAATAACTCAAGGCGGCGAACATACCTAATACTCCTTCCTCCTCCTATTTTCCCCACAATAATAACCCTGTGAGGTGAGTTGGGCTGAGAGAGAGTGACTGGCCCAGGGTCACCCAGCCGGCTTTCATGCCTAAGGCAGGACTAGAACTCTCAGTCTCCTGGTTTGCCATTGGCTCCTTCCTAGGGCTGAGAGAGAGGGACTGGCCCAGGGTCACCCAGCCGGCTTTCATGCCTAAGGCAGGACTAGAACTCTCAGTCTCCTGGTTTGCCATTGGCTCCTTCCTAGGGCTGAGAGAGAGGGACTGGCCCAAGGTCACCCAGCCGGCTTTCATGCCTAAGGCGGGACTAGAACTCACAGTCTCCTGGTTTGCCATTGGCTCCTTCCTAGGGCTGAGAGAGAGGGACTGGCCCAAGGTCACCCAGCTGGCTTTCATGCCTAAGGCGGGACTAGAACTCACAGTCTCCTGGTTTCTAGCCCATTGCCATGACCAAATTTTGTGTGCCTGACAACAGCAAATGCTGGAATGAGAGTAAAGCTGGTGTAGCTGTATGAGAGAACTTTTACTGAATGAGACGGCAGCAACCAGTGATCGCAGTGTCTCTCTGTCTCTCTCTCAGTCACATGTTCACTTAGCGACCATTTTGCTTAACAACTTGGTTGCTGGAAAAAAACTCAGTTGCTGAACGAGGAGTGGGTGTACTTGTGAGCACTGCGGAACCCATGATACCCCAAAAGCATTTGCAGGACCTGGAAGCTCATTTTTCTTTTTTAAAGAGAGCCAAAATATCAGGACTTTTTTCAAACTTCATGAAATGGTGGCATTCTTGCATGCGCTCCCCCCTGAAGTTTTGTACGTATTTAGGAATGACAGCCCCAGCATCTTGAGAGAGAGGGCAATCTTACCAAATTTCAGGCCATTTAGATTTTTTAAAACAGTTATTTTCCAGAGGCCTGTGCCATCATGCAACAGTATATGGTGGTGACAGCCGCTGAAAAGATTGCTGAGCTTGTTACGTGCCTCCATATACTCCTGAAAGGAAAAGTAGGTCGTAATGTTAGCAAGTTAAGCGTGTGCAGGAAATCCTAAATATTTGACTGGTGCTGCTCACCCAGTGAAGAGAAAGGTGTTTCAAAGGCTGAGATGACAGGTTTCCAGCTGTGCCCCAAGGATGGTGCTAAATCCATTCCACCATTTTGTAGCCTCAGAACAGAGTATTTGTGCTGGGGAAAAAAATCACAATTTGCCTCAGACAGCTGTTTTGGGATTCGGGGACCTTTAGCTGTTGCAGATGGAAGTGGAGACTGGCAACTTAGTAAAGGGTGAGATGAGTACATGTTCTTCTACTTCATGCAGCACATCGAAGAAGAAGAGGAGGTTCTAATCTGCAAAGGGAGCATAATTTCATTAATGTGCAAATTGATGTCAACCTTACACAATGAGGCCGCAAACATAAATCCACTTTATTTATTTATTTATTTATTTATTTATTGGCAGGGCTTATAGGCCCAGTGTCTGTACGTCCTTTATTTCAGAAAGCTGTCCTTTCGATTTATTTAATTTAATTATTTATTTTCTTGGTTTTGCTCCTGAATTTTCCTTTGTAAAGCAAAGTTATAAACATAAAGAATTAACTTTTTTTTTCACCCTTACGGGCCGCTTTGTATACAGTGTCAACCCATTAAGAAATCTCAGTTCAGTGCCTGGGTTTGCAGAGAAAGGGATCTTTTTTCCTGCCGTTGAGTTCCCCCAGTGGGACTTCTTGGGTGATGCTCACTGTCCGTCCTTCTTCCGCAGGCCAAGAGGATCTCTGCCAAGGATGCCCTTTCTCACCCTTACTTGGATGAGGGGCGGCTGAGATACCACACCTGTATGTGCACTTGCTGCTTTTCCATCTCCTCTGGCCGCATTTACACCAGTGACTTTGAGCCCCGGGCTGACCCCAAGTTTGACGGCTCTTATGAAAAGAACCTCACCTCTGTCTGGCAGGTCAAAGGTAGTTGGTCGAGTCCAAGTCGCCTCACAGATCTTGGGGTGTTCAGAAGGCTCCTTTCTTGATGTAGTTGCTATTTTGGAGCTCAGTATTGATCCCACCTTCCTACACTAAGTAGGTGATGGCAATTAATGCATGTCATTGTTCCATACATTGCACCAGGCATAGACTTTGATTTAAAGCTTTGGTCTGGTTTTTGGATTGGATTGTCTCAGTTCTTCCCCATGTTCTGTGTGTTTTGTAATGTCTTCTGCAATTATGAGTTCTGGAGAATTTAAAGGTTGACACATCCTCTTGTGTCATTTCGTCCTAACAAATGCATCACATACGGCCACTGAATCTCCCGTGCAGCAACAGTGGCTTTTTATGTATTTTGGAGGAGCAAGAGATCTTAAGACGATGAAGATTTTGCACTAGTAGGGATTTATCTGAATCTGCAAGTGAAGTTATAAGTGGTACATGGGGCAAGACGCTTGGATGGCAAGTGCCTGGATCTGGGATTCTCTTGTGATTCACTGCCTCTATCATCTCAAATAGCTCTGATGTCCTTGGCTTGCCTGAGTTGGGAGAGGCAGAATGAAAATAGCCAGAAAGATAGAGGGGAGGAAAAAGAGGGACATATATTATGTAACAATAGGACTACTGTACCAGATTTGGGCTGCAAAAATGGGGGGGGGATTTTTGAAGCCCTGATAGCGAACAAATTAAAATGAACTCTTCGTTTTTCAGAACTGGTGCACAGGTTTATCTTGGAACAGCAGCATGGGAAACGGGTCCCACTCTGTATCAATCCCCAGTCAGCTGCCTTCAAAACCTTCATCCGGTGAGTCTCTGACGTTGGTGACTTTATTTATTTATTTAATTTTTATCCCGCCTTTATTATGTTTCTAAATAACCCAAGGTGGCGTAAACATATCTAATACTCCTTCCTCCTCCTATTTTCCCCACAACAACAACCCTGTGAGGTGGGTTGGGCTGAGAGAGAGGGACTGGCCCAAGGTCACCCACCCACCAATTGAGACCAGAATTTCAGTTGCTAAGCATAGCAGTCTTTAAGTGAATCCGACACAATTTTACTACCTTTTTTGCAGCGGTCGTTAAACAAATCACTGCAGTTGTTAAGCAAACCACATGGCCGTTAAGCGAATCACACAGTTCCCCATTGATTTTGCTTGTCAAAAGCTGGGTGGGAATGGCGATCACGTGACCACAGGATGCTGCGACCGTCATAAAAGCGAACTGGTTGCCAAGCACCCAAATCGTGATCACATGACCGCGGGGACACTGCGACAGTCGTAAGTGTGAGCACGGTTGTAAGTCAGTTTTTTCAGCACCGTTCTAAGTCTCAACCGTCACTAAATAAATGGTCATTAAGTGAAGACTACCTGTTACAATCTGTGGCTCTGTCTGAGGAGGAGGAGGAGGAGGAGGAAGTAATTCTTTTATTTTCCTCCCACCTGGCAGCTCCACGGCATGGCACTCTTCCAAGGTGTCCAAAAAGGAAGAGAGATGAAGCCCCTTGGACGGTCATGAGGGAAAAGAAAAGCGGAACAAAAGAAAAGGGATGAAAGACAGAAGGGACGGCGTTGTCGCTGGGAGATGAGAAGAAGAGGGAGACGCTGCTCTTCATCCTGCACTCTTGAATATTTTGACTCATGGACAGTCATTTGGGAAGGGGGGATGGAGAAATGTCTGTGTCATTATTATATTACTATTATTATTATTATTTGGAAGTGGGGAAGTTTGGGAAGGGATTTTTTTCACTGATGGATGTCTTTCCCCTTCCCCTATTCCTGTACTGCACTGGAAAACTGGGTTGTGGGCACGGTCCTTGTGAGCTCCTTCCCTTCTCCCCAGCTCTGCACCGGTATTTCCCCCTCCCTATATTTGTGGGGTCTTGTCTGGCTACCTCCGAAAAGGGACGGCCATGTTGGAATGAAGGGAAGTTGTTTTCTTGAAATGAGGTGTGTCTGTTCTTTCTGTTTCAAGAGCCTCCCGCCACCCCGAAGCCTTAGACCAGTGTTTCTCAACCTTGGCCGCTTGAAGATGCGTGGAGTTCAACTCCCAGAATTCCCCAGCCAGAGTTGAAGCCCACACATCTTCAAGCGGCCAAGGTTGAGAAACACTGCCTTAGACTAAGGATGGATGTGTTTCCCCCGAATCACCTTCCCCTTAAAAGATTTCCCAAAGGGGATGGGGGGGAAATTGAGTGATAAGGCTCAGTTTTCCGAATCTACCGCAGAGGTGCACACATTTCTTGCAACCAAGGGCTGCGCTTGGAGTCGTCGTCGTCTTTGGTCTCCAGGAGCGTCTGGGAAACCTGTAGAACTTTAGGCATCCATTTTGCTTCCTTAAACCTCTCTTAGGGGGCGGGGACAATTTTGAGGAAGGTTCCAGTAGAAAAGGGCCACACCAGTAATCAGACCCCTTTATTTTTTTCTCACCTTTCTCCTTCCCACTCAATCTTCTGTTACCCCAAAGAGGCCTAAAGGGCCTGTTGAGTTGAAGTAAACATTGCTGGAAAGAAAGAGCAGTGGTTTCTCACACACACAGAGAGAGACACACACGGAGGGGAATATGTCTATGATATATGTCACGGAGGGGAAATTAAAATGTTGGGGTAAGATGCCAAATACTTCCTTGGTGTGTGCTTGTGGCCTCTCCAAAGCACCTGTTCTCCAGGTTTCCCCTCTCCCGGTGTGACACCTCCTGTCACAAGAAGCGGATGGTGGCCCTGAACTCTGCTGACATATTTCTGCTGAATTTTCAGAAAGTGCTTCTTTTCTTTAAAAATAGGCAGACTTTCCTGAAACATTCAGTTTGGCCTTCATGCTGGATTTGGAATGTCTGTAAGCTTCCTGCCCCCCACTTTCCTGCCTGCAGCCAGATCAACCACCTTTCTTTATTAAATGTACCCCTCCATTAATTTCACACCCCTTCAAAAATCTACCTCTTTTCTCCTAGTGGGTTTTTTTCCGGTGTGCATGTGTTTTGGACCCTTGTGTTATTAATTTTTTATTTTTATTTTGTTGGTGATTGATGGTTTCTTTATGTTGCTGGTGTTTCATCTCTTTTTGTCGGTTACCCGTATTAATTTATGATCACAGCAGTTTATATACTAGTTTAAATCCTGAGCGTGTGCGTATATTTCTTCCTTGTCTCTGAAAAAACCGCATGAGAGAGGGAAAAAAAAAAAACCACAGAACCAACAACCTGGAAACTTGAACTGTCTTGGCTGTAATAATTCCCCCCTCCCTTTAATTTAATTGTGCTCTATAGTAGCTGAATTAAATTTATGCTGTATATTTTTCTCCTGTGGTGGGTTTTGTCTGTCTCATGGTCTTTTTCCTGCAAACGGGAACCGGTTGTTCTCACTGTTGAGCAGAGGACGAGCAGTCACCTGAGCTGAGAGATACGCCTGATAGGAGGAAGTGCGTTTTTCTCAGCCCACAGCTTTGAACGGGTGTGCCCAGGAAGCGATGTGACTCGCCATGTATCCCACATCCTTTTCTCCACTGTTGTTAAAGGCAAGTCAACGGTATGAAGCTCTTCTAAGGCCAATATGCTTGAGCATTGAAGAGAGAGGAATCCGGCGCAATCTACGACATCCGAGGTTAGATTTTTTTGCCTCCCCTTCTTCCAACCCCCACCCGCTTCTCTGTAGCCCCTTCTTCAGTGCCTCTGAGCAGAAATCGAGCCTCCCGTGTCTCATCTGGCCTCCTCTGGTTTGGCTGGGATTACAACTTCAGACTTCCCAGCCCTCATCTGGAGGGCGCCAGGTTGGAGCAAGCAGCAGAACCCCACAGAGAAGAAAACAGAGAGAAGCTCGTTGCTAGCTTAGACCCTACCTTAATGATGTTCTTTGGGCCTTTTATTTTTATGGTGATTTTTTTTTTTCGTGTCAGAAGCACCGAGGTGCTTTTGTAGTGAAAGGATTAATTAGGTTTTTATTCCTCTGAAAAATTCTTCATTTAGCCTTGTTTGATAAGTTCAGGATAATTTACGAAGCACTTTGCCTGAGGCTATTTGAGGATGGGCCTTCCTAATCACTCTTCAGTTTTTTAGTACTACCACAGCACGTTTTGGCCTAAAGCAGGGGTGGGCAACGTCAGGCCCGTGGGCTGTATAAGGCCCGCGGGGCTCCCACCCACAAACCCCGCCCCTTCCACATGATTGCCTCCCGCCCACAAACCCTGCCCCCCAGTGCTTGTGATTGGCTCCCGTCCGCAAACTCCGGCCCCCGGTCCGCAGAAATCCCAGAAACCCCACCCCCCCGGTCCCCAGTTATAAATATCCAAACGGCCCTTGGCAGAAAAAAGGTTCCCCACCCCTGACCTAAAGCAACATAGAAAAAGAGGCAACAGCCCTCCTTCAACCTAATGTCCAGATATTTTGGCCTGTATATGCCTGGTATAGAGGACAGCTGCACAGCAACTTGGAGTTGATTCCAGAAAGTGCTTTGGAGCATGTGTGGGCATGAATGGGGTGCCTGTCTGCAACTCTTTAAAGCAGCTGTGTCTTTTTCTGGGATCTCAAAACTGCCCTCTACAGCTGTCATGAAATTCCAGGAAAAGACACAGCTGCTTTAAAGAGTTGTAGACCATGCACTACATTTGGTATATAAGTCCAAAGCAATGCATGGCCCAAGTATTGAAATAGTACGAACTGGGGCAAACTGCCCAGTGAGAAGATACAATCAGGGCTTAGAAGGACTGTAAAAATGGTTGGGATTCGCAAGGCAGAGCATCTTGTTCTATTCCAGCCTTTCCCAGTCATGTGCCTTTCAAATGTCTATGGCAGAGCTTTCCAAACTTTTCATGTTGGCGACACACACCAACGGCGGCGCGACCTGCGGTGTCCTGGTGTGTCACGCGCAAACCCAGAAGCACTGATGGGGGGAACCGGAACCGCTGATTGGCGGGGGTGCCGCTCCTTCCGATTCCCCCCATCAGCGCTTCCGGGTTTGCGCGTGACACACCAGGACACCGCAGGCGACGCAGTAGTGTGTCGCGACACACACTTTGGAAAGCTATGGTCTATGGGCTACAATTCACAGAATTTCTAGCCAATGAGAATTATAATGGCTGAGTATTTGAAGAACTGTCATCCTACACATCTGGATAGCACCAAGTTAATACTGGTATAAGCCAATGCATTTAGACTTGGAGAACTTGTTGGGCTGCCAAATATGAGCTGTTTTGAATTGTTAGGCTGAGTTTGCACAACTCGCTCACATCCCTCAGTTACGTCAAAGATTGCTAGCTCTTTTAAATACACTGCTCTGACCTGTCTCCTCCCATTTTCTTCTCAATCCAGCTTCTTTCTAACAAAAATAATATTGGCTCCAGATGCAGCTTTGATCTGGCTTGGTTCTTGTCCGTTTGCGGTCATGTTGGGTCCCCCAACAAGTGTTGAGATGCCGTCTCCTTCCACTGCCTCCCCGTTAAGTGACTGTGGCAACTGCTTGCTGATCATGGTAAGCCTCGCCATCATCGCAGCTGTGTTCATGGTGGTCTCAGCTGTCCTCTGCGAACAGGTTTTCCGTGGGTCCCTGCCCCAAGGAACAGCTGTGCCGACAGTGTGGAGGCAAGGTGGGACACTGTGGATTGACCCCGCACGCAATAGTAGACAGCCAGATGTCTTCTCAAGGCCATCAGATACAGTCCCACTTTGGATCCAGCGTTCGAATGACTGGTTTCTGGATGTTCCCCCTGCAAGACTGGGCAGCTATGATTCCACTGAGGACCTCCAGAGAGAGAGACACAGTTCCAGCAGCACTAGCCCACTCTCGAGCCACAGCGAGCCATCATGGGGGATCCAGCCTCACGTCACTCTGCCAGACCTAGATCATTTTTTCCGACATAGCAGCCGCGTTACCTACAGTACTCAGCACTTGGTTTAAGTGAAGATGTCCAAGGCAAAAGGCCCCCGTGTTCTCCTCTCTTAATCCAAGGTTGAAAGATCTTGGACTAGCTTACCTGATGCCTGATGGACTGCATTTCCTACTTCAAAACATACCAAAGAAATGCTTTGATATGTGTATGAATGAGAAAACAAGCTTTTTCTCCATGAGACACTCCTACTTAGCAGCAAGGGAGGAGAATGGAAGCGGGTCATGAAAAAGTTCTAGATCATTGTCATCCTAGGGATTGGGACAAGGATTTAAAGGCTAAAATGAAAGGACATCAAAACTGGATTTTTGGAACTAGAGGTGTGATATTTGGAAAAAGATGGTAATCATAAAGACAGTTAAAAACAACAGAGAAATAGATACTGTTTATATCAAATATCCTTTTAAAAAAAATGCTTTTCAAACTTCTATGTACCGTTCATCTCTTCCATGATTTTTCTGCACCTCCAATAATCCCTAAATTGTATCCTCCAGATATGTTTTGCTAGTATTTCTATTACCCACCGCCCAAATGCTGGCTGGCATAAGAGAAAGGGGCTAGTGCCCTTGTGTTTTTTTTAATTCAGCACAGCCACGAAGGCCTCACTTCGCACCAACCTGCCGCAAGGTTAAGGTACGCTCTGGAGGCAATGTTGAATTTTCTTGCAGTTCAAAATAAGACTGATGATGACCAAGAAATGAGCATTTTCTCCTCTAGTGCCTTGGCTGTAGAACGTTCTCCACAGTGGCCGGTCTGGACCAACCCCAGGGCCTTTGTGGTACCTAGTGAAGACCCCTGTATTTCCCTGGTCTAAGGTGGAATGGGAAGAGATGATGGAACTGCCTGTTCCTAAGGACAGAGGGGATGAATGTTCACTTATCTCATTTTGCATTTTTGGAGCAACGCACCCAACTTAGTGTTCTAAATTTCCAATCCTTTGGCCTTTCTAGCTCAGAGGACTGAACTGCAGTCCTTAAAAGCATGAATGTTAGGGAAATGTCTATCCGAAAAGGCAAAAGCAGTTTTTAAAAAAACCTGGTAAAAAATGAACCAAATGCATGATACTGGGAAAAGTTGTATGCAAAAACGATTCGCCCAACACAGTGGGCACCATTTGGGGGGAAACCGATGTATGCCCCGGTTGCTCCAGCCACCTCTGCCAACTGTGTCTGCTTTTGGCCCCCATGGCTGATTTGTGCGATTTGTCCATCGCCACCCAGGAAGAGACTTGCGTGGAGATCTCCCTTCACTCTGCTGATGGAAGATTGCAAAATCCCTGGGATATCCTTTGAAGGATGGCCGAACTGCAGGCTTTGATGCCAAACGCATCGTATCATTGGTCGCACTGCCAAGGCTTTAATCATGTTTATTTTCATGGGTTCGTGTTTTACTGTTAGAATAATTTTAGTATGATTAGTTGTCCTGAACAGAAAAGAATAAGGAAGAGAAGCAGGAACAGAAAAGAATAAGGACAGTTGCCTGTAGTAAAGACATAGATAAACTGATAGAACTACCTCTAACATAGCATAGCTTCATGTTCTTTTGTGGTCTGAGTCATGACTGGCTCTGTGGGGCAGGGAGAAACCATACAGAAAAGACTGCATGATCTTGAGACCACTGTTAAATGTGAAACTCACCTGGAGCCAGATCCCATTAAAAAGGTTTCTGCATCTTAGCACTTGCTTTCCTGCATGTTCTGAATTAGGCCGACTGTTGCCAAAACAGCTGCCCAAATGCAGAGAAACACTACAAACTCAAGTGTAACACTGGGGAACGTGTGGCCCCCCCAGGGGTTCCTGATGCAGAGCCCCCAACAGTCCCAGCCATGTCGGGATTCCTCCACTTCTCCATACAGAAGCCCCTCAAAATGTGCATGGAAAGGAAATGGTTGCAAGAATCTTCTGTGAAACAACAGGATAGAATGAACATTTCCAACTCAAGCTATAGTGATGGGACAACAGCCTCTAGATTAGCCCATTACCCCAGCTGCTTGCTTCCTACCTTGACTAAAATATATATATCTAGCTAGCCACCAAGAACACATGAAGGAAAAAGATGGGATTAACTCACATAACCTTTGCGGCTTCTTTACTGAATCCTGATCTTGTTTTGTTTTCTACCGTTGAGGCCGTTACACAAGGGCTGTTATCAAGCCCTCCCAGATTGTTTCCCTTCCTGTTTCTTACAAATTCCTTCACTAGTTTCATTTCTTCTGCTTCTTTCTTTTTTATCGATGGTCTTCAACCTGTCGTGGCACCCAGATGTGACGAATGGAAGCACTTCCCCAGCCTGTTATCTTCAGGCCTGACAATATTGCTATAATTCTCAACATTTATTAGGGAGCAGAGCCAGGGGAAAACATCAGGGACTGTGCTGGCTGGTTTCTTTTCTTGCAGCAGGATGTGGGAGGGTGGGGGTGGGGAGATGGTGGTAGAGAACTATTTCTAAAAAATGTTAAATAGTTTTGTTGCAGGTTGCCCTGCAGTTTTAAATAACCTCAGCTAGAAGTGTGTGTCCAAACACACACCTCTAACCATACCCTGCTGGAGTTTTGTCATCTTCCCACAAGCTCTGAGCAAATTCAAGAACACAAGGAGAGTCGTCCTCCCCATCAGCTCCTATGGAAGGGGCATCCATTTGGAATTGTCAACGAAAGAAATGCCTTCACACAGAAAGGTCATGGCAGCTGCAGTACAGTAATCATATCATTTAGAAGCAGGTTGCAAGGCTGTGGGCTAATCTCCAAAAACTCCATGCTTAGGAAGGGTACCAATTTAACAAGGTGCTGGGTTCAACTCCAGTTTCAATATAGGCTCATCTGGTTGGAATAGCCAAGAGCAGGGTTCCTCAACCAAGGTTCCGTGGCACCCTAGGGTTCCGCGAGAGGTCCCTAGGGGTTCCCTGGGAGATCACAATTCATTTTAAAAATTATTTCAAATTCGGGCAACTTCACATTAAAGAGGTAAGTTTCATTCTTTATTTTTAGTTTACGAACACTGTTAATGCATATATACAGGTCAACACATGAAACGAATATAATAATTTTGTAACTTCTGGCCTATATTTGAGCCTGAACGTGCAGGGTTTCCCCGAGGCCTGAAAAATATTTCAAGGGTTCCTCCAGGGTCAAAAAGTTGAGAAAGGCTGGTCAAGAGGAACCAATGGCCTGACTTTAAAAGACATCATACTGCCTTTTAAAAACTGCAGTAAACGAGGTACTTCTGAATGTGGAAACAGAAGTACAAGGTACAAGAAGCTTATACTTATTTCTGAAGTGGCTGGGTAGAGCAGAAGGGGGAAAGAGGATTGTTCTAGAATCCACAGTTGACTCATTCTTTTATGAAGTCCCAACAAAACAAACACAAAAGAGTGTACAAGAGTTCTGTGGAGTCCTTGATGCTCTCTGAGCCTTGTGTTTTCTTGCAGACGTTTCATGAAACGTCTGCAAGAAAACAACAAGGCTCAGAGAGCACCAAGGACTCCACAGTTAAACCCTGAGCTACAAATATTCTCTTTGATTGATACAAGAGTTCTCCAGAATTCCTCATTAAGCGAGATAATACAAAAAGCAGGGGATGGTTGGGGGGAAAGGAAGAAAAACAGAATGGGAAAGGAGAAAAAACACTCAAAAATTAAGTTAGGGGATGTGGGGAGGGGGTCAGAAAAGTCAATATGGCAGCCGTGTTTGTGTGGTTGAAGCCCCACCCCTGGGCGCTGTGCTGGGAGGTGCGCCAAAATGGCGCCTGGGGTGCACCAAAATGACAAAATAACCCGTGGGGGGGGCGCGGAATCTATGTTTGCCCCAGGTCACACAGACCCTAGTTCCATCCCTGGGGCTTCGATTGCATGGTGGAAGCCACCATCTTTGTGACCCCTCTCAGTGATTTTGTCTATGAAATCTGCAGTTCAGCCAGTCTCAAAACGCATTTGTTAAAGGTTAATACAACTGGAGTCAGATTCCATCCAGGGACAAAGAAATGGGTTCTAAAAATATGAAGACCATTCATTCCAAACTGTGCTTTGCTATGGCTGAAGATCACAGACTCCCAGCCGAGAAGAGAGCAAAAGAAAAAAGAAAAAAAGAAGCATTGTAGTCTGTATATCAGCAAAATTAAATAATACCGTTAGGCAGTATGCTAGTATTATCTAGTGATCAGAGACTAAGCCTTCAGGAACTTTGTGTTGTCTCGTAGGATTTTAAGGCTGTGATGTAACTTTCTTCCTTCCCCCTGTCCTCATAGCCAGGATTTAATGATCCAAATTGAATTGGCATTATTTTTATTTATAATTGGCATTATTTCCAAAAGATCTCTGAACCCAGAAGGAGGTTCCAACCTCAAATTGGTGTGTTAAAGGATGCCAATGGACAGATAGTACTTGATTCAAAGAAGATCAAAGATAGAAGGAATATACTGAAAATCTGTACAGTAGAAATGTCTATGTCCAAGATGTGTTAGAAGATATTCCCTACTTACAAGAACCTCTAGTACTAGAATATGAAGCTATATCGGCACTCTGCTCACTACTAAGTCAGAAGCCTACAAAATTGTTGCAATATCGCTATATAACCTTGGGCCAGTCCCTCTCTCTCAGCCCAACTCACCTCACAGGGTTGTTGTTGTGGGGAAAATAGGAGGAGGAAGGAGTATTAGGTATGTTTGCTGCCTTGAGTTATTTATAAAAATAATAGAGGCGGGATAAGAATTAAATAAATAAATAGGTTGTGGGTGCGAGATCAAGCCTCTTGGTATCTCGGTATCGGTAACAGAGCCAGTCTGGTCTAGTGGTTAAGGTACTGGGCTAGAAACCAGGAGACTGAGAGTTCTAGTCCCGCCTGAGGCATGAAAGCCGGCTGGGTGACCTTGGGCCACTCACTCCCTCTCAGCCCTAGGAAGGAGCCAATGGGAAACCAGGAGACTGAGAGCTCTAGTCCCGCCTTAGGCATGAAAGCCGGCTGGGTGACCTTGGGCCAGTCCCTCTCTCTCAGCCCAACTCACCTCACAGGGTTGTTGTTGTGGGGAAAATAGGAGGAGGAAGGAGTATTAGGTATGTTTGCTGCCTTGAGTTATTTATAAAAATAATAGAGGCGGGATAAGAATTAAATAAATAAATAGGTTGTGGGTGCGAGATCAAGCCTCTTGGTATCTCGGAATCGGTAACAGAGACAGTCTGGTCTAGTGGTTAAGGTACTGGGCTAGAAACCAGGAGACTGAGAGTTCTAGTCCCGCCTGAGGCATGAAAGCCGGCTGGGTGACCTTGGGCCAGTCCCTCTCTCTCAGCCCAACTCACCTCACAGGGTTGTTGTTGTGGGGAAAATAGGAGGAGGAAGGAGTATTAGGTATGTTTGCTGCCTTGAGTTATTTATAAAAATAATAAAGGGATAGAAAACAAACAAACAAACAAACAAACAAACATCTACTGAAATACGGCAAGCAACAGAAGAGTCAATCTTCATACCAATGCCAAGAAAGGAGACTTAACAGAGTGTGCAAACTATTGTACAATATCCTTAATTTCACATGCTAGGAAAATAATGCTTAGGATCATCCAATGCAGATTAGAGCCCTACATGGAAAGGGAGATCCCAGATGTTCAAGCTGGCTTTTGAAAAGGCCAAGGAACATGAAAGATTATTACTGGTGCATGATGGATAATTGAAAAAGCCGAAGAATACCAGAAGAAAAGTAAGTATCAGGAAGTCGTAGTACAGACAGAACATGACAAAACAAACTGGCTCCATGTTGGCAAAGGGGTGAGACAAGGGTATATACCCTCCCCTTATCAGGGCCAGATTAAGGCCAACTAATGCCCTAAGCACAGCCCAACAATGGTGCCCCTTGGCTCTTCCTTTGCTTAACTAACAAGACATTAAGACTCAATCAGTTTGAAAACTAAAGTTGAGGCTGGCAGTGAAAGAATTAAGGGCGTGATAGGGGAAAAAAACTCTGTGGTGCCCCCCTTCCCTTGGTGCCCTAAACACATGCTTCTTTTAAAAAGGTAAAGGTTCCCCCCCGCACAGTTGTGCAGTCGTGTCCGACTCTAGGGGCCGGTGCTCATCTCCGTTTGTTAGCCAAAGAGCCAGCGTTGTCCCAAGACACTTCCGCGGTCATGTGGCTGGCATGACGCGCGCGGAACGCTGTTACCTACCCACCGAAGTGGTACCTATTCATCTACTTGCATTTGCATGCTTTCGAATTGCTAGCTTGGCAAGAGCTGGGGCGAGTGCGGGAGCTCACTCCGCATGCAGGGCTAGGGATTCGAACCTCTGAACTTGCGATCTTCCGATCGACAAGCCTGGCGTCTTAACCATGCCCCCTATATGCTTCTTTTGCTTAATGGTTAATCCAGGGCTGCCCCTTCTGCATCTTCTATGCAGAATATATATTGAGGGAGGCTGGTTTGGAAGATGAGCATGATTTTAAAATTGGAGGAAGAACCATCAATAATCTGAGCTATGCTGATGATACTCCTCTGATAGCTAAAAATGCAAGTGATTTGCAAGCTCTGGTAAGGAAAATCAAAATGAAAAAATGGGAGACTAAGATTAGATATAAAGAAGACGAAACTAAAGTAACGACAACAGGTACAGCAACCAGTCTTAGAAACAGATATTGAAGATAGTGAAGTGCTGGATAGTTTCTGCCTTTTAGGATCAACTATCAACAGTAAAGGAACCAGCAGTCAAGGAAAAGTAGAGTAGAGTAGTATTTGGTAGAGTAGCAATGAAGGCCTCAGAAAAGAAATTCAGATCCTATAATGTGTCTATTTCTAAAAGAGAATCATGCAGGCAATGGTTTTTCTTGTGACACTCTATGGAAGTGAAAGCTGGATTTCAAAGAAGCAGGATAGAAAGAATGTTGATACTTTTAAGCTTTGGTCAAAAGTTGGAGAAGACTATTGAGAATACAGTGGACAGCCAAGAAAACAAACAAACGGATCACTGAACAAATCCCAGAGTTTTCACTCGAGGCACAAATGACCAGGCTCAAATTATCCTACTTCAGACACGTTATGCAAAGACCCAGCTCTCTGGAGAAGCCTCGGAAAGGTTCTGCACTTATCTAACATCTCCAGGCTAGGATCAATGCTCAATAAAATCTTACATCAAGATCCAAATTTAATTTCCCATCTCCCAACCCATTTTCAGGTTACTGCCTGCAAGAAATTGGTTGACATGATTGCCCAACAGAGTTGACCCGGATTGTAATTATTTGTTCAGAAACTGAGTTTGATTGCTACTACTTTCAAGAAAGGAATCTCTCAACAGACTGAAACAAGGTAAGGTAAAAATGTAATGCAGCAAGAAATGGGAAGGAGGATCCACAATAAATCCAGCTATTCCTTCCTATTGTTTCTATTGACAATAAGGTATTAAATAACTGGCATAGAGAAATAGTGAATTATATGTGAGCTAACGAAAGGCCAAGGATTAAATTCAAGAACTTGCAAAATTCAAAAGATTGAGGTGGCTTAGTGGCCCCAAATTTCAGATCGTACTTTCATGCCAGTTACCCAACCTGGATTTCAGAACAGATTGTATTTCTTTATGGTTCTATCACCTCAGTGGAAGAGGGAAAACCTTCACAGGGCTACATAAATAAATATGGTTGATATATACAGATATAAACAATTTTCAACAGGCTATGCATTATTATTGTTATTGTTAATTAGATTTAATATAGCTGTCAAATCCAATGGACTCTGGGCATCTTACAAAATAGAATACTAAATTAAAACAATCAAAAACATAAATAAAAGCAACTTATTGAATGTTTGAGATAATTATAGGAAAAGAATAAGCCCAGACCTTTCCCCTCTTGCTTCCTTAATGAATGTCTTTTTGTTGTTTATTCGTTCAGTCGTTTCCGACTCTTCGTGACTTCATGGACCAGCCCACGCCAGAGCTTTCTGTCGGCCGTCACCATCCCCAGCTCCCCAATGGTTGAGTCCGTCACCTCCAGAATACCATCCATCCATCTTGCCCTTGGTCGGCCCCTCTTCCTTTTGCCTTCCACTTTCCCTAGCATCAGCTTCTTCTCCAGGGTATCCTGTCTTCTCATTATGTGGTCAAAGTACTTCAGTTTTGCCTTTAATATCATTCCCTCAAGTGAGCAGTCTGGCTTTATTTCCTAGAGCAGTGCTTTCCAAACTGCCGCCGTTGGCGACACACTAACCGCGGCGGCGCGTGCAGCAGTGGTGGCGTGCGCGGCGGTGGCGGCCTCGCTAAAACGTGGAAGCGCTGATGGTGCGCCGCTGCCACCATGCACACCACCACCACCGCCCACGTCGCCACTTCACGACACACTAAACTGTGTGTCACGACACACTAAAGTGTTGTGACACACAGTTTGGAAAGCTATGTCCTAGAGTATGGACTGGTTTGATCTTCTTGCAGTCCAAGGCACTCTCAGAATTTCCTCCAACACCACAATTCAAAAGCATCTATCCTTCCCTCCGCCTTCCTTACCGTCCAGCTCTTGCAGCCATAGGTTACTACGGGGAATACCATTGCTTTAACTATGCGGACCTTTGTTGTCAGTGTGATGTCTCTGCTCTTAACTATTTTATCAAGATTTGACATTGCTCTCCTCCCAAGAAGTAAACATCTTCTGGTTTCCTGGATGCAGTCAGCCGTCTGCAGTAATCTCTGCGCCTAGAAATACAAAGTCTGTCACTGCCTCCACATTTTCTCCCTCTATTTGCCAGTGATCAATCAAGCTGGTTGCCATAATCTTGGTTTTTTCGAGGTTTAACTGCAACCCAGCTTTTGCACTTTCTTCATTCACCTTCGTCATAAGGCTAGTCAGCTCCTCCTCGCTTTCAGCCATCAAAGTGGTATCATCTGCATATCTGAGATTGTTAATGTTTCTTCCAGCGATTTTAACTCCAGCCTTGGATTCATCAAGCCCAGCACATTGCATGATGTGTTCTGAGTACAGGTTGAATAGGTAGGGTGAGAGTATACAACCCTGCCGTACTCCTTTCCCAATCTTAAACCAGTCCGTTGTTCCGTGCTCTGTTCTTACCGTTGGTACTTGGTCGTTATACAGATTCCTCAGGAGGCAGACAAGATGACTTGGTATCCCCATACCACCAAGAACTTGCCACAATTTGTTATGATCCACACAGTCAAAGGCTTTAGAATAGTCAATAAAACAGAAATAGATGTTTTTCTGAAATTCCCTGGCTTTCTCCACTATCCAGTGGATATTGGCAATTTGGTCTCTAGTTCCTCTGCCTTTTCTAAACCCAGCTTGTACATCTGGCAATTCTCGCTCCATAAATTGCTGGGGTCTACCATGAATGAATGTCTACTTCTGTGATAAAGAGGGGACTAAATATTTTGCTCAGTGAAGAGACAATACTCTGAAAACTCTTTAGATTATAAGGTTTTATTATTAAAAGGACAAAATCAAGATCTTTCAAGTGTTTTGCTACATGGTGCTGTTCCACATTCAGTTGATTCCAATACTCTCAAAAAAGCAGCATAACACAATTTGAAAATCTCATATCTCATAATACTGAACATTTACTAGACACAATTTATAATTTACTAGACAACCCGTGACCCATTGGGTAATTTTTCTTCTACATAAAATATAGGCTTGCACCGTTTCCCCTCCCCTCACGATCCTCAGGAGAGCCCCGGTGCAGGGGTCCTCCCCCCCCTCCTCCTCCTCTTCCTCTTCAGCTGACCTGCAGAACAGTCTGCCACTTTGTGGGGGGGGAGGGGATTTCCCCATTGACTTTGCATGTGGGAAGCTGGCTGGGAGCATTGGAAATCTGAAGTGGCCACAACTTTCCCAAGTTTCAAAGCCATGTGAGTCATGGGTCCCAGATTTTGGACGCATTCTGCAAGTTAGCCCATTTGAGCTACCTTGGTTGAAAAAGTTTTGCCCTATGATGCACCGTTTCACCGAATTGAAGGTTACAAACTATCAAACAGACACAAGAGTTTTAGTAGTATATAGATTAGTGAAATATAACTCAAAACCTGGCCAAGTCAAATATTGTGGTGGTGGAGAAAACAAATGTCATAAATAAAATGGAGGCTGCACCCTTTTTCCTCCCTGTCTTTTGGACATGACCAGGGTCAACCCCTGCTCCTCTATTTTCCTAATCCTATCAGACCCAAATTGACCCTCCCTGCCCCAAATAAAGCCCCCTGCCATCTCATCTAGACCGAAGAATAGAAGCTGCCTCACCAGCTCACAGCACAGCCCAAGGAAATTGAAACCTAGAGAAACCCCAACCTTCCACCCTCAATTAGGGACATGCCCCGGACCATCTCAACATTGCATCTCCTTAACACTCCTTAACCCTTCCGCAGCTCTGCTGCCCTCTGAAAGGCCTGCTTTGCCTAACTATAGAAGTAACCCCAGGTGCATGGACAAGGACCTGCCTAGTTTCCCCACAGGTTGCCAGCCAATCAGATCCCTAGCATTCCCGCCTTGTGACCACCAACTTCTATAAAAATCTCTGCTTTGTCATTGTTCCAGGTCCCTCTTTCTTGTAAAACAGGCATCCAACGTTGCAATAAACATGGTTCCTCCTTTTCAGCAGTGTGCTCTGGGCTTCAGAATTTTCGACGACATTGTACAATTAAATGGATGCAGTTACAGAGATGGACAGTGGGAATTTCAGTGAAAAAAAAATTAAATATACTACAAGCATACATGGGGAGAACTAGCATAAGACATTTTATTGCTGGTATATTACTCCAGTCATGGTTGTTAAAATGGGTAACTTTTCCGCAAAATGCTGGAACTGCGATCAACAGGTTGGATCTTTCTTCCATATGTGGTGGCAGTGTTGCAAAACTCAACAATATTGGAAATGAATTTATCGTAGAATGGAACAAATTTTGAAAGTCATAATTACATTTTAACCTGAGAAATGTAAACTTCATTATACTTCGCTAAATCACCCATTTTAAAAAATATATACTGAACTGGCATTATATATGATAACAGCTGCAAGGATTATATGCTTTTTATTGAAAAAGATCTCTGATCCCCTCTATGGAACAATGGTTAATTAAATTATGGGAGTATGCTTTGATGTCTAGAATAACTTCATATCTGAACAGTAAATCTGATGTACAATTCAGTCTTATTTGGAAATAATTTCTGGACTACAGTACTACAGTATATATGGAATTGTGCCACATTCCAAATTTGGGTTTTAGAGTTTATATTTTAATCTGATATATAATTTACACAAATATCTTTTTCAGGTCAATGGAGACATGTCTTGACTAGAAATTGGGTATGAAATATTTTATGGTATGCTAAATCATTAATGGTGTATTAGAATATATTAAGAGAGCCAGTTTGGTGTAGTGGTTAAGGCATCAGGCTAGAAACCAGGAGACCCCGAGTTCTAGTTCCGCCTTGGGCACGAAGCCAGCTGGGTGACCCTGGGCCAGTCACTCTCTCTCAGCCCTAGGAAGGAGGCAATGGCAAACCACTTCTGAAAAACCTTGCCAAGAAAACTGCAGGGACTTGTCCAGGCAGTCTCTGAGATCAGACACGATTGAACGGATAAAAAAAAAAAGAATATTTATTTATTAATTTGATTTCTCACCGCCCAACTCCCAGAATATAGGGAGTTTTGCCCTATGATGCACCGTTTCACCGAATTGAAGGTTACAAACTATCAAACAGACACAATATATATTAAGGAATATACTAAGCATATGATATTTTAGATCTGCTAGTTATCCAAGGTTGGTGGCTGTCTACCTGTATGTTTTTGTTTATATTGCCCCCCCCCCCACTTTTCCTGTATTTTCTATATTCTTTTAAATTGGTGTTTGTATTAGCATTATTTCTTTTCCTTTTTTCTTTGGAATTATAATTTTTTTTTATCCGTTCAATCGTGTCCGATTCTTGTCCACCCATCTTAAAGTTGCCAAGGTTGAGAAACACTGATCTAGCAGGTATTGGATGCCTGCCAAGATAAAAGGGGGAAATCATGATCTAATTGGGGTTAGCGCAGAAAGTCTGTTATCTCACAGCTCGTGAGAATAAATAGGAAGAGCAGGCTTGTCTAAGCAGCCTCTCTTCCAGGTGTTAACTAAAAAACGCGGGTCATTCACAGGACAGATGTGAACATAAGGGACACCTGATCTATCAATAGACATGGTTCTGAAACTTGCTGAGGTTCCATCTCTTTGGCCAGGCACAGAGTGTCGATATTTGGGGGGCCACCACTAAAAAGTCCTCTCCGTTGTGGTCACCAGGACATTTGGAGAGAGTCTCTAAGCTGCTTGCCTTGCCGAGAGGAACCCAGGGGGAGGCTGCGCCCTTGGGCCACGATAAGAGGAAGACGTGCAAAAGATGATAACAGCTTTACAGTTTTGAACATATTCCTTATTTTTTCGACGTGCTTCAGAAGTACGGATGCAGAGCTGCTATTTGGCAGGCGATCAAGATCGTTGCTCGGTGAGATGGAAATGTCCTCCCCCTGCTGACCCCTTGCTCCCCTGCCAGCTTTGCTGCCACCCGAAGACCTGGGTTTGGGACCTGGGTGCCGTTGCTAAAATGTTGTTCCATCTGCAGTTTCATATCTTCATTTCTGGTCCCTCTGCTCAATTTCTTTCCTATTTTCTTTGCATGAGTGTGCGTATTTGTGTGTATTTGTGTATGACTCACCTTTTGCATTTCAGCCTGCCATGCGGCTCAGAAAGACACAGGAAATCTGCCGAAATGAACAGTGACTTGACTTTTGTGTCACTTTTGTGGAGTTGCGTGTCTTTCTGTTTTTGGCCAGAATTGGCGAGGCACAGCTGCTTCTTGTGCCTCTGACCGTGGAAAAGGGGCTTTGTATCTGCTCAGAGGTACTCCTTAATCCTTTGTCGACCCTGGTGATAAATCCCGAGAGTGTAAAACGAGGGGTGGGGGGGAAAGCGGAGCCTAGTTTTCAACAGAGCACTTGATCCAGGTCTTCAGCCTCAGATTGTTCTACGGGCCGGATGCTACAGGAATGGGTGGAATTAAGATGATTGCTACTACTCAAAGCCACTTCCTCTGTGCATATAACGGTTGCTTCTTCTTTTTCTGCATTTTCCAGCAGCACCACCTGCTTGGTTTCATTCACTCCTTCCTGCCCAATCAAGCAAGAACAGGGGAGAAGGAGGCAGCTGAAGTTTAGCAGACAAGAACCTTCCCTTGAAAACCCCGGGACCCATCCTAGCCTTGTTTGAAGAAACCTAGGAAAAGGTACAGCAGAGACGGTGGGTGGGTGGGCGGGTGGGCGGAGGGGTGCGTTTTACTTATTCAACCACGAGAAAATGGAGGGATATCAGTAGGAAATGGTAGCAGGGAGTTAAGGTAAAGGAAGAGAGAGTATTAGACTAGAGAGATATGCAGGTTTTGTTGTTGAACTTCAACCAAATGCTTTTCATCTTGCGTGATTGCCAAATAGAGTGTAATATGTCTATGCCTCAATTTTAGATTCACAACAACCCTGCAAGGTTGATGAGGGTTCTGATCTGGCGGAGTGGAGGATTTGGAATGCAAGGCTCGATCGAGCTAGGGTGCAGGTCTTCTCCAAATCAGGGTCTTTTCCAGTCGGCCAGACTCTTGAGTCTCATCATCTATTCTAGACCAGATTGACACAGTCTGGAGAGCACTGCTTTGGGGACAGGCCTTCCCTACATCACATTGGGAAAAGGAGATGCTGCTGGGCTGAGAAAATTTTAAAAAGGAAGCTGGAATGTAGGTTCCACCATCCTGATCTTCTCTCCCACCCTCCCAGGAGCCAGCTTCAGGTTGCACTAGGAGGGAAGGTTAACCAAAGCAGAAACGTGTCTGTTGGCAAGAGCAGATGGCGAATGGTGGGGAGGTGGAAGCGGAGATGGAATTTGACTTCATGAAGCAAATATTTTAGACTGGTAAGCTTCCTCTCCCAGACCGCCTTACAGACATCCCTCTTCTTCATCTGGTAGCGATCCTGCACCTTTGGCAGTTACGTCCCGTGCCCAAATCCTAGCGCTACAACTCAGCGATATGTGGTGAATAAGGTGCCGCAACGGATGGGCTTCGTGCTACCGTGCCGCGAAGTGCAGAACTGCCGGGAGGAGAGCGTCAACTCTCAATAGCGTTCAGACCAATTTCCTCACCTCGAGTCTTCCAGCTAGGCTACATTTTTACTTGAATCATTTCTGGCCAGCAGTGCCAGAGTAGCACCACCAGATTGTCATCGCCAAGATAGAGAGCTAAGGACTTAGCTCAGCCTGTTGAATGTGAAAAATAGAGTGAGACTCAAATAGAAAGGATTTCTCAACTGCAGGCTTGGCCTCCCTTAAATACTCGGACAGCTGAGCTAAGTCACTTTAATGAGACTGATTATCTTGGCTCTCTGATTTTCAATTTCCTAATGCAGTGTTTCTCAACCTCGGCAACTTTAAGATGGGTGGACTTCAACATGGCTGGCTGGGGAATTCTGGGAGTTGAAGTCCACCCATCTTAAAGTTGCCGAGGTTGAGAAACACTGTCCTAATGCCCCTCACCCGCATTTCTTCCTGAGCCTCTTGTTTTTCAACCTTCAAATCCAGATTACTCTGCAACCCAGGTTTCTTTGATGGGCAGCTCCAGCTTTGCCTCCTAGCATCTTCCTTGTTCATCGAGAACCCCTGCCACAGTGTGGTGGCCTAGCTTTTTCTTTCTCGGTCACACTGTCACCAAATCCAAGTTGCAGAAGTGACCAAGCCCTGCCTTTGTAGGACTCCCCTCCTGCTGAGCAAGTCAGGCTACATCTCAAACCTGGCATTAAGAGCAGCAGGTGATGTGTAGATGAAGCCAAGGTACGAGTTCTTCAGGGCAAAATGGGGCCATTTTCTCTTGCTGGTGGAAGAACCCACGTGTCAGCTGCTCCATCCATTTCTGGGGAAGGAGTTACCAAAGGAAGAAGAAATAGTAGTGGGAGGGCCAGTCTGGTCTAGTGGTTAAGGCAATGTTCCGCCTTAGGCATGAAAGATGGCTGGGTGACCTTGGGCCAGTCCCTGTCTCTCAGCCCTAGGAAGGAGCCAATGGCAAACCAGGAGCCTGAGAGTTCTAGTCCCACCTTAGGCACGAAAGCCGGATGGGTGACCTTGGGCCAGTCCCTGTCTCTCAGCCCTAGGAAGGAGCCAATGGCAAACCAGGAGACTGAGAGTTCTAGTCCCGCCTTAGGCACGAAAGCCGGCTGGGTGACCTGGGGCCAGTCCCTGTCTCTCAGCCCTAGGAAGGAGCCAATGGCAAACCAGGAGACTGAGAGTTCTAGTCCCGCCTTAGGCATGAAAGCCGGCTGGGTGACCTGGGGCCAGTCCCTGTCTCTCAGCCCTAGGAAGGAGCCAATGGCAAACCAGGAGACTGAGAGTACTAGTCCCGCCTTAGGCATGAAAGCCGGCTGGGTGACCTGGGGCCAGTCCCTGTCTCTCAGCCCTAGGAAGGAGCCAATGGCAAACCAGGAGACTGAGAGTTCTAGTCCCGCCTTAGGCATGAAAGCCGGCTGGGTGACCTGGGGCCAGTCCCTGTCTCTCAGCCCTAGGAAGGAGCCAATGGCAAACCAGGAGACTGAGAGTTCCAGTTCCACCTTAGGCATGAAAGCCAGCTGGGAGACTTTAAGCCAGTCCCTCTCTCTCAGCCCAACTCACCTCACAGGGTTGTTGTTGTTGCGAAAAGAGGAGGAGGAAGGAGTATTAGGTATGTTCGCCGCCTTGAGTTATTTATAAAAATAATAAAGGCGGGATAATATATAAATAAATAAATAATAAAATAAATAAATAAAAAGTACTGATATGAGGCAGCTGCAGGTTATGTAGGGTTTCGGGAGGGTATAGCGGTCTCATCAAACGCCTTTCTTATCTAGAACGCAACATTTTATTTTGAAAACTCTCTAAATGCTCCAGTTAAGGGTTGTTGTTCTAGTCTAGATTTTAATTATCTTGCATTATCCAAATACAACTGGATTTTTAACTTGAATGATCTTCTATTAGCACAACGGTTTCAATACACACCAAGCAAGCTGTGTACTGCTAGGTGTGATGATGGAGTTTTAATGACCTTGATAAAGGTCATGGTGAGGGAAGCTGCCCCAGGGCAAAAAATGCCTCTGTAGCGACCCAGGCTGAAATCTGGGGGGGCAGAGGGGGGATTCCCATTTGATGGTGGGCATCTATTCAAATATAATATTTAATACTTATTTAAATGATTTTTATTTATTTATTTTTAAAAAAACCCACTTCCTAAGCAAAGAGAAATAAAGTCAGATGTATTTCCAACGTAGTGGGAGCAAGCAAAGGGAGACTGTCCTGAGAAAGATAAACCATTGCAGCGCTAGAAAGCTGCTTTTTAGTTTCTGTTTCCTTGCTATCTTGCCAAACATCTTCATTCAGTGTATGAGCCCTTGAAAGTTTGTGCCACCCTAGTTTTTAACCACACTTGAAGGACTGTGTTTCCTGTGGGTAGTTTGGGTCTTCTTTTTCCGCCCAGGTTTCTACTTTCTCCTCTCCTCCTGCGTGGAGAAATGCCTCCAAGCCCCTGCATTCTCATTCAGTTCTGCTGGGTGTGGTGCTGATAGGAAATTTCCCACACGGTTAAACAGCAAGAAGGGCTGCAAGAAACCTGCAGGCTGACAGGCACAAGGTCCTTTCCCATCTCCTCTTCAACCTTGCCTCCAACATGAGACTTTACTGCAGAGCTTTCCAAACTTTTCATGTTGGTGACACACTTTTTAGACATGCATCATTTTGTGACACACTCTTACAGCAGGGCACAAGGCAGGCACTAGGACCTGCGCGGAATCACAGCAGGTTTGGAGGCAGCAAGGCACAAGGCAGGCACTAGGACCTGCGCGGAATCCTGGCAGGGCTCGGAGGCAGCAGCAGCCGCGACACACCCAGACACTGCAGCCGACACACTAATGTGTCGCGACATACAGTTTGGAAAGCTCTGCTTTACTGGAAGGGTGAAGGAGATGCTGCTGCACATGGGTCACCAACACACAGGACTTTGTGGTTGCAAAGCTCACATGTTTTATGCTGTGTTTTGTCTCATGGAAGCTAGACAGCACCAAGAAAGTTCTGTAGGACTTCCTGTCTCTCTGAAGGTTGGTGGCAGTCCCTTGACCGTTTAGGAAGGACTCTTCGCCACTTGCATTCAGCCACCTTCAGCTTCTCTACTAGACTTCCCTTCCATGGTTCTGTCACAAAGCCAACCCCCTCCATGTGGGTAAAAGAATGATTACACAATCGACAGAGAACTCTACACACAATCTGCAGCAACGGATTGCTTCCATGCGTTGCTTGTCAACACTTGAATGAGCAGGTCCTAGTTTCTTTCAGACCAAGGAACAGGGGAAAAGACTTTCAAACCACAGGGTCAACTTTTTGTAGTTGTTCTGTTCCCTTTGTTTATTCATCGACGATCATAAGTAGTAATTGCATTCATTTTCTTCTGTAAATTAGTTTGAGGTAATAAAATATATATATTTAAAAACAAATTCTTCAAGAGGAATAATCGGAAAAATACAGAGGAACTCATCTTCTGCCCACTCTTGAGGCAAAGGAACAAGATTAAAAAAGAAACCCTCTTTCTAACTGTTGTTTTTTCCTGTTTACCATGTGTGTTAGCCCTGGCTTCCAGCTGATGTCAACCCATGGGTGGAGAAAGGGGCTCTTGCAAAACTTCACCATTTCCTCACTTTACATAGGGCTAATGTAAAACGCGTCTGCTATTGCCACCTAGTGGTCAAAAGGCAATATATTCTTTTAGGAAAGGGGCATGATCCATCTCTGGACTTTTGGCCACGTGGTTGCAGGTTGACTATCAGATTGAGAGCGGCATGGGAAGACTAAACGCCAACTGTTGTTCCATTTTACAGATGTAACCACTGGTGGCCAGTTATGCTGGCTTTATAAAACTGAGTTCTGCACCATGGCCACATTCAGAGTTTTTTTCTGCAGAATTGAGAATTCACACAGACCTGCAGATGATTCAGAGCTATTCTCCTCCGATGAAACATGGCTTAAAGTCATCTTAAGAAAGGATCTCCTGTCTTCTCCTTTAAGATTACAGTTCAACCGTTTCACTGCCTGCTCACAAGCCTATTTTTAGCTGTGAAATTTTGGAATGCATGTTCTCCTGGTGGGATGTGGGTTGTGTATCATTGATAAGGTGTCTCTTGTTCAGTATCCACAAATGACACTGAGCTGGGGATGGGGCAATATACCCGTGGACCCCAGGAGCATCGGGGGGGAAGGGGCATCAAAAAAGTGGAGAGAGAGTGAGATAGTGCTTGCAATTCCTCATCTCTATCCAAACAATCATAGGTAAGAGGCATATGGAATTCTTTGCATCGATATGGGCATTGCAGAGCGGGCACCTCTTTGGATATGGATCTCCAAATACTCTGTGCATATGGAGAATCCCTGGGTAGAATCCTTTGCCACCTTGGGCCATTTCTCCTTCTCAGATTGAAGCTTCCAAGTCATTCTAGAGTTTTGCTCCTCTGTCTTAAGCATACAATTTTCTGGAGATTTCTCTTACAACTTCTCACATTTTGTCCTCAGGTTCGGATTAGCCTTCACATATTCCATACCAAGAGGGCTCCGGGCTCTGGAATTTTGCTGCCATGGAAAAATCAAGATCCTTGTTCCAGCAAATCATTGGCTACAAGACACTCTTTGTCTTCTTCCTACTTTTTAACACATGTATTCTTGTAGATGGACAAAATACAATCCAGCTTCTTAGCACAACAAATGTGAACATAGAAACGACAGAAAGTTTATCTGCAAGCTCCTCACCGCTTGCGTTGCTGAATTCTACCATTTTTTCAAATGTTTCCACGACATCTGTTAGGCTCCTTCCTGATGCCACCATATCTAGCCCTCCTAGCATAAAACCTGAAGTGCATCAAGAAGCGGCCCTCGGGACGACACCTGCAGTCTCAAAACAGGAAATAATACATTCTCCCACTGCAGTGACCACTGCTGCCCCAGGAGACACATCAATCCAAATGAAAAGTTCCACCTCTGTCCTAGATTATGCCACCTTCTCCACCAAGGAAAAAAGCCATCCCACAGAAGCCGTGGAGGTACAAGAATCCAGTACACCTCTTGGCCAGAAGAAGGTTCCCACTGGAAAGACTGTCCCACCAGACTTTGATACAACTGTTGCTAAGAAGGCATCCCCTCCAACAAAGGAGTTTGGAAAGTTCTTCCAAGGGATCCTCTCTGAGCCAACACCATCAAAGAGCACAGGACCAAGACAGGACAAAGCAGAGACAACAGTGCCAGGTCCAGATATTCCAGAAGTAACTCAGACATATGAGGCTGGCAGCCACTATAAGCCTCACCCTTTCGCCTCATTGATGACACCGATCAGCACAGAATCTGCCTCTTTTGGCACGAGCACTTCACAGAAGAATTACACTGCCATCATTTTGGCCGTTGTTTTCTCCATTCTGCTGCTCGTAGGCCTCCTTGCTTTTCTGTATTGTAGGCACCGCCATCACTCCGGCTCTACCGATCTCCATGCACCAGAATGGGCTGGGCAAGCGGCATTGCCAGATGATACAGGCTTGGATAAGGATGTTGAACAAGAGGCGGGGGCCGCAGGGGAGGGGGAAACCAGACGTGGGACTCTTGTCACTTTCTCTGGTAAGCGTCAGTCTAGGGTGCCTTCGATAGCCATGGAAGACATCAACGAGAAAGGAGGAAAAGAGGAAAGAGAACAACTGCTTTGTGGAGAGGCTGGGACAGGCTCCACTTCCGAGGGGTTCGGGGACGCAAATGGCAAAGTCCCAGAGTCCCAGCCTCCAATGTCTTAGGAGGAAGTTCCTCCTAAACAGTCAGCAGAAGGCACACCCACCTCTTAGGCTCCTCCTATAGCAGACAGTTTTTATGACTTATATACACACCTTTAGGTATATCCTATCTATCCTACACCCTGTATATCCTGACCATTAGATTAGGATGTCCCTTGTTCATACGTGAGGGATGGGTGGAAGACGGAGGAGTCAGAGAGAGATTTCTCTTCCTCAACTACTCTTCTGAAAGTCCCGAGCAGGCTCCCTCCCACCCGCTTTGTTATAAGGCATAGGTATGACAGACCAAAATGCAGAAACTAAAATTCCTGGTTTCTCAGCTGCCATTGGCCCAGCCCAGATTCACCAAGTTCTTCTTTTTCTTTTTTCCTCTTCTTTTAGAGGACAAAAAATTTGACATAAGGTTGGGTGGTTGTCAAGTTTCCAGGTGGTGGTGATGGTGGTGGAGAATGCTGTGAAGAGGTGAGGGGTTGTGGCTGAAGATTGGGCATAGATCAGGCTTTCAGTCTATATCATTGTTTTTCAACCTTGGCAACTTTAAGATGGGTGGACTTCAACTCCCAGAATTCCCCAGACAGGTTGAGAAACACTGGTCTATATTGTAGGATAAAGTTTTGATCACCATTGCCAGAAGAAACTATATTAACAAAAGTTCTGTTTGCTAAAATTTTTATGATGCTGCACATTGCTTGGGTGATTCATTCTCAGAAGTGCTGCGTGAGTGGCTTTTATGAATGCATACAGGAATATCCTAACTAGATTGTTCATTAACTCAGATTTTTCATTGTATCAGCTCTCTGGGTATGACTATAAAGAAATGTCTTTATATGGGCAATCCCAAAGAGCTGATATAGCTGGCCGTAAAATATATGTAGGTTTAAATGCTTTTATTTAATTCAGAGACCTTTCCAATTATTCTGCAGTACTTTGTCATTTGCATCACTTCAAAAGGGTAAATTTTAAAACAGCCAGGAGAGAGGGTGTATCTTCCTTTCCAAAAAAAGCCTTTGGATTCATGTAAAGGCAAAACAAAAAATATCTGGTAGACAAAACATACATTTGTTTACAAATACAAGAGTTTATATTCTGAATTATATGAACATATGTTAAGTAGGAAATAGCATTATACTTTGCCTGTCCTTGCTCATATATTAAAGGTCTGCTTCTGTTGGAAGTAGATCCAGTGGATTTCAGAAAACTTAGCAGGTTAAACTAGTTCATCCTGTTACACAACTTTTACTTAGTTTTTCCTAGGGGTATAGCCTTTGATCCTGAATAAGGTTACGCTTTCATCACAGGAACTAATTAACAATGAGCAAATAAATAAATATATAAATAAATGGCCAAAATTGCAATGCAATTCTACGGCTGATCACTTGGGAATAAGTCCCACTGAATTGAATGAGACTCACTCCGGGTAATTGTGTATGAAATAGTTGTCTGAAAAAGGCAAGCTCTTTTCTCATTAGCCAAGTCTTGAGTAATGGCAGGTAAGGCAGATTGCGAACGCTGTTCAGTTCAAGTAGAAATAGCTCCCCCCCAAAAAAAAATTGAGTAAGGCAAGATAGACGGATGAACCAACATCTACTGTATAGTATTTCTGGATCACTTAAGCACCCAAGTTCATTTGCAAAGTCAACTGTAATAGATCACGGTCCTTTTCCCTGCTTCGTTCATCTTTTTGTTCACGTGACCCAGAAAGTTAGAAGACGAAGCATGTGTTTTCTGAAAATGGTAGAAAGGCATTCCCATTTGTTTTCGAAAACTAGAGGTGTTTTTCAGAGAGGTAGTTTGTGATGGAGTGGGGTGGGGGAAGCAAGTTTGGAGCACCTCGCAGTCTAAAAAATAGCCCAGGTCTTGTGGAACTAGGTTAAGATTCCCTCAAGTCAAGGCGGGCTCTGGTGACTTCATGGACGTGTTCCTGCAATTTTCTTGGCAGCAATACATAATGATTTGCCATCGGCTTCTTCCCAGGCTAGCCGGTAACCCCAATACTGCCTGGAGGTCCCCCACCTCAGGACCGACCAGCCCATCCCTGCTTAGCTTCTGAGACAAGACCATGTCAGCCAGGCATATTATCACCTGCTAAGACTCTGTGGAACTAAGTTGCTCTAATAAATATTTGGTCTTCAAATTATAAGTGGTAATCATGTCACATTAATTTTAAAAAAAAAACAAGTATGGAGTATTTGTTGACTCCTTTTTAAAACAGAATCTAAGGCAGCCTTTCCCACCATTGTTAATAAACATGTTAATTGTTGGGGATGATGGTAACTGTAGTGCAAGACCCCGGGAAGGCATAATGTTTGGGAATATTTGGGAAGGCTGGCTTAATTTCTGACCTTTTTGTTTGGTTTGTTGAACCAGCTTTTTTAAAACCAGCTGTCTTGATCCAGGTTTGGATTCTAACATGTCATATTTAAAGCCAGTCCAGCTTTACCTCTATGCTGGATTTCCACATTATATTAAGCTATGGCTTGTTTAATCTATTTATTGAATAAACCACTATCGTCTCAGTTCATACAACATGCTAAACCATAATATGGGGTTTACAAGCCCTATTTGCTGCATGTGAACAATATGCTAAACCATAATCCAGTATTCTATCTCAGCATGATCGATGAAGCCAGTCAATATCTTTCAAATGGTTGGGTTCTTTCCGTAGCAATTGTTAGAAAACACTGTTAGGGTTAGGGTTCTTCTATGAACAGCAGGCCAGCCACCCAATGGCAGAAGATAAGCATTTTAGCAAATCAACCAACTAATAAATACAAAATAATAAACTGCAGTAAGAGACTGATTACTTCATTGAAGGTTTTTAAGCAGTTGAGGGTTGGCCAGAAGATCTGAAGGTCTTTTCCTTCCTCTATGATTAGAGGTGGGGCAGAGCACGGTTTCACGCTCCAGAGCACGGTTTCTCATCCTTAGCTACTTTAAGATGTGTGGACTTCAACTCCCAGAATTCCCCAGCCAGCAAGGCTGGCTGGGGAATTCTGGGAGTTGAAGTCCACACATCTTAAAGTTGCAGAGGTTGAGAAACACTGCTTCAGAGATCGCTGAATTACAACTCCTGATGGCCAGGCAGCTATGTGTAATACTCAACTTCCTCACCTGTGTTGTATACCTGAACAAAAATTCGTATCAATGTTTTCTCTAAGGGAGAACTTTCTGAGGGGACAGCTGGGATGCTGCAGAAGATAACTGTTTGATAATGACTGATTCTAAGATTCCGTAGAGGGGAACATATGACAGCAGGGGTGTCTGCTGGTGGGGGGGTGTCAAATAGTCAAGATGGTGGCTGCGACTGCATGATTGACATCCCACCCCTTTTTATGTGCACATGTAAAAAGGGGTGGGGCTTCAATCACACAGATGTTTTTGACATTCCCCTACAGATACCTGTGCCTGACAGTTTTTTTTTATTTGCTTCATTTCCATTCAGTTTTGCATATTAGGTCTAAGACTTAATTCCTCATGAATCTTAATTCCTCTTGTGCAAAGCTCACTGAAATGAAGAGGAGCTAAGTAAGAGCTTATGTGCCAGTTTCTGACTTACTTTTCTCTTCCATTCAGCTTCTTTTTAGAATTTCTCTGTATTTTCTGTGTTAGTTCGATATTTTGTATTCATTTATTTTATAAGTCTGTGCGGCGCTGCATTAAAGTCTATCCAATAAAACGTCTGAAGTTCAATTTATTTATTTATTTATATTTCCAACTTATATCACCGCCCATCTCCCCCCATTCCGGAGGGGACTCTGGGCGGTTTATTTAAATATTTAAAATTTAAATGTTTGCAGCACAGATCCTGATGAAGGAGAAACCAGCTACAGTATAATGATCAGCTTGGCTTCATTTTTATTCCAGCCATACCCCAGAGAGGCGTGTGAAAGAGATCCGAGACCTATCAAGAATGATCTAGACCAGAGCTTTCCAAACTTTTCGTGTTGGCGACACACACCAACGGTGGCGGCGCGGCCTGCGGTGTCCTGGTGTGTCGCACGCAAACCCGGAAGCACAGATGGGGGGAACCGGAACCGCAATCGGCGCTGATTGGCGGGGGTGCGCTCCTTCCGGTTCCCCCCATCAGCGCTTCCGGGTTTGCGTGCGACACACCAGGACACCGCAGGCGACACAGTGGTGTGTCGCGACACACACTTTGGAAAGCTATGATCTAGACCAACCTTGTTACCTTCCAGTCATATGGAGTTCAATTCCCAGAATTCTTAATAATGGCCCCACTGACTGGGGAATTCTGGAAGTTGAAGTTGATATATCTGGAGGGCAGCCACATTGGGAAATACTGGTTTACAATGTTCTTTGCTAACTTGATGCCCTGCAGATGGGCATTCTAAGTTATATATCCTGACAATCTGGAGGGCAGATCTACCTCATTTCCTGGATTTAAGAATGAATATTAGTTGTGGATATGTAAGAAATTCATAGAGACAACAAATGTGCCTGCATACAGCAACTTGAAGAAGGATAAGGGGGCAACACCATCTCCAGACTTTTTTGTTTGTTTGTTTGTTTGTTTTGTTTGTTTGAATTTATCCAAGGAAATGGAGGACAGATCAGGCTTTGATCTTGGAAGGAAGGAGTCTGCCACTACATCCCCTGTATCACCTTGCCACCAATTTTCCTTCTTCCCCTCAAATTTTCTAACTATGGGTGTGGCTCAGGAGAGCCTTCTGCAATGTGTCCCACTCCTCCATGGTTCAACCTTTCAGAAGGACAGCTGTGTGACGAAGGTTGAATAGACGGTTAATCTCCAGCCTTCTCAGAATTCCTAACCAGCAAGGCCAAAGGCGATCTTGACGGGGAATAGTGGGATCTGTCATCTGACATATTTGAGGGCCACTGTAGAGGAGAAGGCAAAAGAGGAGACAAGGGTTTACATAAATGTTGCAGATGCTGATGTTTAATATAGAGATCCAAATTCAGAAATGCTATTACTAAACAGAGATGCAATATTCACAGCAGCATTGAACTAGCCACTGCTATCATGGAGCATTTATGGACACTGTTCTCACCTTCAGCTGAGGAGCCTAGCTATAGCCCGCTGGGATGCTGCCTTGGAGAAACGGTTGACCTTTCTCCAAAGGCCCACCTCTGAAGTGGAGTGATGGCCTTCCAAGGACAAGAGCAGCTAAGCATCAGCAGACCCAAATTTGCCCAGTGAGAAGACCTCTTGATCCAGATGCTCTTTCAACCACTGTAGGACTCCCACTCATATAAAAAGAGGGTATAAGATGGTATTATAAATAAACTCAGGGAAAGGGTACCAGAAATAATTTAACTTGCATGGAGATAATTAATGATATATGGGGGGAGGGGTGGCTTCAGCCCAGAAGGCTGGGTTTTTCATCCCTTAAACTCTAACCCTTGAATCCTTTCCAGGTCTGTGGGGTTCCCATCTCTGACATAAAACTACCTTTTCATAATGTTTCTTCTATTCATAAATGTATAGAACATTTTTTGCAGCTCCCCCAAGCAAGTCATCTCTGACCATAGTTGCATAGTTTCTTGACATTTTGAGATGGGAAATGCTCACAAAGTGTAGTGTAAGCCTAAAAGGAGGCTTAATATGATTTAAAAAAAAAACCCTTCCAAATCCCCAGGAGCTGCCACAAAGGTCTCCAACAGGTGGAATTCTTGCTAGGACTGCAAGGAGGTCAAACCAGTCAATCCTAAAGGAAATCAACCCTGACTGCTCATTGGAAGGACAGATACTGAAGCTGAAGCTCAAATATTTTGGCCACCTAATGCGAAGAGAGGACTCACTGGAAAAGACCCTGATGCTGGGAAAGACTGAAGGCAAAAGGAGAAGGGGACGGCAGAGGATGAGATGGTTAGATAGCATCACCGATGTAATGAACATGAATTTGAGTAAACTCCGAGAGACAGTGGAGGACAGGAAGGCCTGGCTGCTACGGTCCATGGGGTCACGAAGAGTCGGACACGACTTAACAACTGAACAACAACAAAAACCCTCAAGCCTTTAATCAGAATTTCCCAATCTAAGTGCTTTCCAGATGTATGGACTTTACTTCCCAGAATTCCCCAGACAATGTGGCCATTGCTGAGAATTCTGGGGATAGAAGTTCACCCGTCTGGAAATTGTCAAGGTTGGGAAACACACTATACAGGAGATCTCAAATTTAAACCCTGTCTGTCCTCATATTTCAAAGAGATTTGAGAAGCTAACATTTGGGATATATTTAGGATATTAATGCTAAGACTCAGGGGCTTGTTGGGGGGATGGCATCAGCATTTTGTATTGTCAGTCAAGTACTTTGAAATATCCTCAGAAGATGATCAGCTTTGATAAAATGCCCCGGTGAAGCCAGAAGACCACTGGAGGGCATTCATTTATTCATTCATTTTCTATCCTGCCTTTATTATTTTTATAAATAACTCAAGGTGGCGAACATACCTAATACTCCTTCCTCCTCCTATTTTCCTCATTGTCTTTCTGGCATTACATCAAAGCACACACCTGTCTGGGCATAATTACTTGGCAAACCTCTTCGTTTCCTTTGCCAATATTTTGGAGGTAAATCTGTAATGCCTGCCAGCACAGTAAATGGGCAAAATTCTTCTTTGTCATTAAGCGCTGATGAAGTTGCAAACATTTTTTTAATAATAGGCTTCCATCTCCAAGAAAATTATTTGATCTAATCTCTCTCCATGCTGATTATTTTGCAGAGAATAAGCTTCCTGGAGTCTTGTGTCACAACTCGTGGGCTATTTGAACCCCAGGCAGCCTTTTCTGAGTTGAAGCTCTCCGTATGTGCTGGATTTCAGGTCCCATAAGTCCCAGCCAACATGCAGGGTAGGAATAACGGATGTTGAAAGCCAACCCATTTGGGGAACATTGTCCGAGCGTATGGCTGTAGGGTGGAAAGGCTTAGATCTGGATTATGGACTCTGAACCAGGTATAGGCCACCTGAGACCTTTGGACTTCATAGAGCCTCAGAATCCAGTTTTTCCAGACCTCAGGGGCCGTTTCCTGTCATGTTGAGGACACCCCCCCCCCAAGATTCCTGTCCAAGTCCATAGGAATGAAAAGGCAATTGTAGCTTCCATGCATACGTCTCAGACCTGCTTGTCATGGCCCAGGACTCAGACCCTGGCTCTGAAGCTGCTGCTCCAGCTGAACCTGTGGAATGTCAGCCTCGGGAGACACCAAGCCAGGAATCACCTGAGGCTGATCAAACACAGGCACCATCGGAACAGCTGGAGCAGTCAGATGATGGCGCGTGGCCCCCAAGCCCTCAGACTCGGGGAGGAGAGCAGAGCAAAGATGCTCAACGAGGCTCCTTGCCAAGCAAGGGAGTAACTATCCTAATGAGAGATAGCTGGCCGCAGCCTGATGTAAGCGGTAACCCTGACCCACATTTCTGTTGGAAACAACTGTATGATCTCCTGCTCTGGTGTGTCTTTCGTGGGTCTTCTGCTCATGTAAAAAAACCCTAAACCTCTGACCTTTGGACTGGCTGATGATCCCGGCTTGACTCTTTGAACTTCCGACTGGATTTTGACTTCTCTTCTGCGTGTTCCTATTGAAAGCGAAACTACCCAGGCAAGCTTTCTTTCCCAGGGACTCTGTTTTGATTTATGGTCCTTTCCTTGTTTATCTCCTCAGCCTTTTGAATAAATTGCTATTCTCACCTAGCAACTGTGGATGTGTGAGTTTGAAACCTGAAGCGGGACACTGCTCTGCGCAATCCTCATCACCCAAGGACAGAAGCAGGCAACCTTATGGCGGCTGGGAATTGCTCTTCATATTTTTTGAAACCTGATGATCACAGTGGGCGGGATGACGGTGCATACTGGGTAAAGCTACTTTTTCCTGGGCTTGGGGAATTTTTTCAGAGGGGTCTTCCATTTTTGGAACTCTGTTAAACCTTTGGTTGAATATGACAAGGTGCTAGGTCACCCTGCTTTGCCCTTAAAAAAACAATCAAACCTGTAAGTGTGGCTTCTCTGTAAAAAAAATATTATCCATCCATCTCCTAATTATCATACTGGTTACAGGTAGTCCTCGCTTAAGAACCGTTCGTTCGTTCGTTCATTTATTTATTTATTTATAATTCGGTTTATATCACCGCTCCATCTCCCCTTAGGGGGACTCTAAGTTTAGTGACAGTTCAGATTTACAACAGTGCTGAAAAAACCGACTTATGACTGGTCCTCACACTTACAACCATTGCAGTGTCCCCAGTGTCACGTGATCACGATTTGGGCGCTTGGCAATTGGTTCACATTTATGACCGTTGCAGCATCACATGGTCACATGATCGCCATTTTCAACCTTCCCAGCCGGCTTTAGGCAAGCAAAATCAATGGGGAACCACGTGATTTGCTTAACAACCACGTGGTTCGCTTAACGCCTGCAGTGATTCACTTAACGACTGCCACAAAAAAGGTCATACAATTGGGTTGATTCACTTAATGACTGATTCACTTAGCAACTGAAATTCTGGTCCCAATTGTGGTCGTTAAGCAAGGACTACCTGTATAGCATGACCCCTCACTTGGCTGATCTTGTTTGGATTCAGAAAACTGGGTAGTCAAAAAATATCTCAAAAGAAGAGAATGACAAAGCCCTTCTCAATGCTGCTAAGAAAACTGTGATGGAACTTGGAGTCTAACCCCTGAAGAAAAAGGTTGCTAAGCATTATTCTGCTCAAAAATGGACCTAGACTAATTAAATGACGACATATAAATCAGTCTGTCTTTTCCATCCTGTGCACATTAAATTATGTGGTTTCTTCTCAACTTGACCCAAGTTATACTGGATCCACCTGCACCTTCCAGATCATCAGGGGGAAAATAAGGAAGCTGTGATAATTTGCTGAAAAAAAATTACTAAGGAGGCTTCTTACTTTATGAATAATGACACTGAACTAACATTTACGTGGTGCTTTTTAATAACTATCTAGGGGAATTTCCCTGATGATCCTTAAGGATCTCTTTCAACTGATTGGGCACTCCCCACTGGTTGAAGAACCTGAAGCTATTTAAATATATTGCACCAAATGATAGGTTTTTTTAAATATCTATTTTTAAATACATATTTACCAGGCACAGCTAAAGACATGCAAGCAAGATCTTTCCGGACTTCCAGATTTAGGAGTAGGATGTGATCTAAGATCTAGTTCAGAGCTTTCCAAACTTTTCATGTTGGTGACACACTTTTTAGACATGCATCATTTCGCGACACACTCTTACAGCAGGGCACAAGGCAGGCACTAGGACCTGCACGGAATCACAGCAGGTTTGGAGGCAGCAGGGCACAAGGCAGGCACTAGGACCTGCGTGGAAGCTAGGAGACAGCAGCAGCTGCGACACATCCAGACACTGCAGCCGACACACTAACGTGTCCCGACATACAGTTTGGAAAGCTCTGGTCTAGTGTATTGGTTCTTGGCCAGAATTTTTCCACTTTTTTCTTAAAGTTTTATCTGTGGCTTACTATAAGGGCAATTTTTTGGAAGATTAAAAAAATACAGAGATGACTGGAACAGGGCTGAGGAAAGTGAGACTCGCACACATACACACCCCTCAGTCTCTTGCTTGCTATCATACCCATCTCACAGTTGCTAAACTTCTAACTCTTTCCTTTCTCTCTTCCGCTGACCCGCTTGTTCCATCTGCTGTCTTAGTTCATGGCAGAAATAAGCTCACTCTACAGGTAGTCCTCGCTTAACGACCACAATTGAGACCAGAATTTCAGTTGCTAAGCGAAGCGGTCATTAAGCAAATCCAACCCGATTTTACGACCTTTTTTTGCAGCGGTCATTAAGCAAATCACCACAGTCGTTAAGCGAATCACGCGGTTCCCTGTTGTTTCTGCTTGCCAGAAGCTGGCCAGGAAGGTCAAAAATGGTGATCATGTGACCACGGGATGCTGCAACGGTCATAAATGTGAACCGGTTGCCAAGCGCCCAAATCATGATCACGTGACCGTGGGGACGCTGCCATGGTTGTAAGTGTGAGCACCGGTTGTAAGTCGGTTTTTTCAGCACCGTCGTAAGTCTGAACCATCACTAAATGAATGGTTATTAAGTGAGGACTACCTGTATCTTGAAAGCCAAGACAGCCAAGTAAATGGCACAAAATGAGGACTGTCCTGTATCATTCTGGCCAGTCAGAAGTATTGGGCCTTCTTTATTCATCTCATCAGCTCTCCAGTGCTGCTCTCCTACCTAGCAATCGAACTGTATGGGAGCTAAGGGTCCTCCGATGGACCTGGGGACTTACGTGGCTGTGGAGGTAGTGTTCCAAACAGTGTTGACCAATTAGATCTAACCATCTTTAAAATTTGCCACAAGCCTCAAGACCAAAAGTCAAATGCATTGTGGGGAATTTAAACTGTAATTAGGCTGAGCCGCTTGATCATAATTGATAAGAAAGTTGGAGGCAGGAGGGGGCCCAAAGATGCCAAGGGCAGACACTCTTGCTCAGGGGAGGGTCACGGCCTTTAAAAAAGGTCCTTGCAAATAAACAGCTGAGATGTCAGCAAGCAAAGCGACACACAAGCCTCCTCTTTGACATCTAACCCTCACTATGAAAAGAAATATTAAAAGGAAGGAAGGATATTAAGGTATTTGTGGTTCTTGAGTCTGATCCCATGATAGGAAATAAGGCAGAAGCCTGGAAACTCATGAGCCACCTATATCTCTTCAGATGGCATCTGAGGATTTAAATCAGGGCTTTCCAAAGTTTTTCCCGTGGCGACACACCAACCGGCGTTGGTGTGTTGCCGCGGGAAAACCCGGAAGTGCGGCAGCACACAAAAACCCGGAAGCACTGCTGCGCTTTCGGGTTTTGTGCGCTGCAGTTGGTGTGTCGCCGCTGATGATGATCAGCGCTTACGGGTTGTGTGGCGACACACCAGACTCTGTGTGGCGACACACTTTTGTGTCGCGACACACAGTTTGGAAAGCTCTGATTTAAATGTTCCTCCCCTCTAAGAAACTGAGCCAGTTTGGTCTAGTGGTTAAGGTGCTGGGCTAGAAACCAGGAGTCTGTGAGTTCTAGTCCCACCTTAGGCATGAAAGCCGGCTGGGTGACCTTGGGCCAGTCACTCTCTGTCAGCCCTAGGAAGGAGCCAATGGCAAACCAGGAGTCTGTGAGTTCTAGTCCTGCCTTAGGCACGAAGCCAGCTGGGTAACCTTGGGCCAGTCCCTGTCTCTCAGCCCTAGGAAGGAGCCAATGGCACATCAGGAGACTGAGAATTCTAGTCCCGCCTTAGGCATGAAAGCCGGCTGGGTGACCTTGGGCCAGTCACTCTCTCTCAGCCCAACTCACCTCACAGGGTTGTTGTTGTGGGGAAAATAGGAGGAGGAAGGAGTATTAGGTATGTTCGCTGCCTTGAGTTATTTATAAAAATAATAAAGGCGGGATAAAAATTAAACAAACAAACAAACAAACAAATAAATAATATGTATTGTCAAAGGCTTTCACGGCCGGAGTTCAATGGCTGTTGTGGGTCTTCCGGGCTGTGTGGCCGTGTTCTGGAAGTTGTGGTTCCTAACGTTTCGCCAGCATCTGTGGCCAGCATCTTCAGAGGGCAGGAGCACAGATAGAAGCAAAATCTATTTTGCTTCTATCTGTGCTCCTGCCCTCTGAAGATGCTGGCCACAGATGCTGGCGAAACGTTAGGAACCACAACTTCCAGAACACGGCCACACAGCCCGGAAGACCCACAACAGCCAAATAAATAATATATAGAATAAAGAAATATTCTACAAGCGAGAGGATTAAAATTTCAAGGGGACCAAGGACAGCTTGAATCCTTTCCCCTTGAAACCCTAGTTTCAGTGAAGAGGAAATTCTGCAGGCTTTCTCAACCATGGGCTTATGATCTTGTTAGAATACAAGTCCTCTCATGGCTGACTATTGGCTATGATTACTGGTGATGTGAGATACGTGAGAAAAATCTGAGGACTCGTTTGGAAAAAGCTGGTTCAGTCTGGTTTGTGTGAACCAACTGGTGAATTATTGTACACATTAGAGCTAAGCTAAAAAATCACATTTTTCCTATTCTGCCTGGGTAAGCTGACCAGTGATTTTGTCCAGGCAGAGTGGGAAGAAAAACCTGGGATCAGACTTTGCCGGTGCAGCCAAATCCAGAGGTCTGATAGGATCATACCCTGGACTTGGGCAAACGGACAGGTAACTCATCCAGGCAGAGCTGGAAAAATGTAAGGTTTTGGCTTAGCACTGATTTTATTGAAAATACTGGGACTTAAGCAATTAATGAATTATTTGACTTCTATCAATTTCTAATATATCTTGGTGCCCACAACTGTGGCTTATGGATGAATTTTTTATTTTTTATGTGTACATACTCCTATTTAGTTCCGTAGCAGTCTGGGCACAAAATTATATTACATCGACCCAGTTCTAAGCAGAAATGTGGTCAGTAAGTTTTGGATCCCTTAACAAGTCAGACCTTTAAAATAGTCTATGTACCATATCAACAATATTAAAAAGGAGGGGGGAATTAAATAAAAGGGGGGGGGGAAACCCTATTTAAGCCCTTATACCTTCACCACCCAGTCTCAAGAGAGAGAGTTATTTCCTCTTACGTTTTCAGTTTTCCGAGTAAAGCAAACAAAACTTTTTCCTCCCCTTTTTATCAAGAAATGCCATCCATCTCAAAAGGAATTCTTTATATGGATTTTTTTCCCCATCAGCCCCAATCACTGCGTTTGTCAAGGGCTGCAGTTTAACTTCAGTTAAATCGTTATTGCTTAGAGCAGACTCCTGAATTTGTGGTGTCAAGGTGATGGAAAAAGTCAGCCCTGTTTGAAATTTTAGGCGGACAGGGCACTGCAAAGTTTGAAAGCCCTTGTTTCACTGTGGTTTTGCACATGTTAGCACATGCTATTATTAATTTCGTTGAAGAGCTAACACTATAAATTATTGTTGGAACTGGTTGAGGCCTGGTTTAGATAAGGCCCCTGGGTAAATCTGATCAGCACTATGAAATGGGAATGCCCAGACTGGGTTGGTCTCATCATCTCTTTCTTTCATTCTCCTGCCATCTTCTCATAACCCTAATTCCTTCTCCTCGCTGCCATTTTCTACATCTCCTCTAAACACGCACCCTTCAGGTTGAGTGTCCTCACCACATGCTCCTGGCCGTCCTCCCTCATTCTCACTGCACATGCGACGGCACCTTCCGTTCCAGCAGAACCGCAGGTGAAAGTAGCCGAAACAGGCCAATATGAAAAGAATGGAGGTGAAGGCCACCCCCCATAGCGCCATCCGTTTTTCAGCTCTGCCTTTCAGTGCACATTCAACAGCTTCAGGGCAACTGACAGCTCCTGGGGAGCAGATCCAGGAACGCCCAATGAGCCTGGGCATTTGGAGGAGAATGACAGAACACAGGAAGCAGGTCTCACTAGCTAGGAGAAGCCCCACCCAGATGTCAAAGAGAGGTATGCCACAGATGTTTGCGATGATCAGCTTGGCCTCATCCTGTGGTCCAGGTGTAGATTCTCTAGCAGTGCTGGACTCAGCACTGCGGCTGGGGTCTCCCTGGGGTTGAGATGAGGGGCTCACGTGGCATGGATTATTCTCAGGGCACGTACATGCTGCGTCACCACGGCAAGACGGAGTCGGTCCAGTGGCCACGCCAAGCCCAGTCATGACTTTGTTTTCATCAGTGTGTCTGCAGTTGGAATCATCAGCCATCCATGGTTGGGGGCCCATCTTGTTGCCAAAGCCCACACCATTCCTACAATTGGCATCAAAAGTTACTTGCCGCCTGGTTTTCATTTTACTTCCTGGAACTGGCCTACGTTTGATGGCTATGCTCATGTCATCCAGCCTAGGATGGACAGTCATCTGGTCCATGTTGCTTTTGGGGATTGTTTTACATTCGGTTGCCATGCTGTATTTGCTTTCTTCATAGTATCTGGGGATCATCTTGCCTTTCCCAGTGTACTTTCTACCCATGGTGTATGCATAGTTAGTAGATTCACCATAGTCTTTAGGGCCTCTATATCTCTGTTGAAGACCCTCATGATCTTTGTCCTCTGACCACCAATGAGGAGCCATTTTAGCTCTGTATGGCGAACTGCTCATGGGAACAGACGCATAGTTGGTAGGAGCATTGTTGTGCTGTGTTTCATTAAAATAGGGTGCAACATTGGTTTGTTCTTTAGCACTTTGAATGGGAGACACTCCATATTGATCTGTTTCAGGGCAATGGGTGGTCATCTTGGTATGTTGCATATCTGTTGGGTAGGCGTTCATTGTGTGTTGAGACATATCATAGCAGTGGCCAGGCATTTCAGAGGTGTCAATGCATCCAGGGTGAGAGGACATGCCATATCCTCCCACTTCATATGGTCCGAAACCACCTCCTCCAGACATGGGGGCCATTGGTGTGCCTTCCCGATCACTCCAATTATGCCAAACATTGTGGTGAGAATGTCGGGAATAGTGGGATCGGGGACTATCGTGACCAGAGTGTCCTGGACGACCACGATGTCCAACCATGTAGACAGTGTCTGCAGTGGTTCTATGTGGCACAGTGGCAACCACACCTGTACTTTTGTCATCACCTTTGTCATTGCTTTTGCCGTCCTCATCCTCTTTCTTTTTCTTTTTCCTGGGGCTGGTGAGCCTCATGAGCCCCACCAGGAGGAGCACAGCAAGGAACGCCACCCCCCAGGTGGCTGAAACTGAGACTGGGAAATATTGGTTGTGGCACAGGGTTGTGCAGAACTCCCGTGACTTCTCTTCCATCGGGCCTATCCAATTGCAGGCCATGTCTTGCTTCAGGGCATCCCAGGGCGCGTTGAAGAGGAAGATGGCCACGATGCGGAGGCCTGTGAGGAAGTACCATGGTGCTACACCTTTGCACTCGAGCACACCAGAGAGGGACGAGAGGAGTGGCCGAAAGAAGTGGATAAGACCCGAAATGATAATGGACATCTGTGAGGGACAGGAAAAACACCAACAGAGAAGTTGTTATTCTTCATTTAGGAACTGACCTAGCAGGCTACTTAGATCAACACAAGGGTTTGGCTTAGCTAGGCCTCTGCTCAGGCCTTTGCTGCCCAAGGAACCATCTCACCCAAAGTCAACTCCTTAAACCTGGTCAGCGTGTTCTTCCACTGTGAAGCGAGGTGAGCCATATAAAGCTGAAGAAGGTAGAGGGTTAAGTCGATTCTTAAACAGCCTTCCCCAACCCAGCACCCTCCACATGGATGGGTACCATAATTCCAAGGCTGACGTGGTGGCTGAAAATGCTGGGTGCTCTAGTCCTAACTCATCTGGAGGCTACTGGCTTGAGGAAAGCTCTTGCTGATCTGCTGCTGTGAACCCATCCACAGGCTTCCCTGGAGTAATCCCAGACCTTGCCTTGACATCAAGAGAAGCAACCGTCCATCTTATGGCTTAGACAAGATATTTTGTCAATCTTTAGAAAAATAATTCTAAATGACCCCAGGAAACTTGTGTTCCCACACACATCTTGGCTTTGGCAACCTGTGATCTACGCTGGCCTTTCCTTCCTTTTCTCCCTTCCTTTGCTCTTGAACCACAGGCCATTCCTTCCTTTTCACATATTATTTTATTTCTCATCATTTATTGTAAACCGCCCAGAGTTCCCCGTTGGGGGAGATGGGCGGTTATATAAATTAAATAAATAAATAAATAAATAAATAAATAAATCCTGTTTCCTCCATTTGTTTTTCCTTACCCACTGAGTTAAAATAGGTGAGGGGTACCTTTAGAGGAGGTTTAAAAAGTCCAAAAAGTCAAGATGGTGGCTGCAACTGTGAGACCAAAGCCGCGCTCCCTTTTTATGCAAAAAAAAAGGATGGGCTTTTGATCATGTGGTTGGGGTTGCCATCTTGACTTTTTTGACGCCTCCCGATGGATGCCTCTGCTATCCACCTCTCCTTGAGTTAAGGAAAAACTCTACCAGCATAATATTTGCTACCCCCATTATTGATCTTTTTCAGCCTCTATTGCTCTAGTTGCCTTCCAATTGGAGGAGTCCTGATTTATTGAGCACACAGCATGTTAAGGAAAGGTACTGGTGGGTTTCTCCAGCTCTCCATCCAGCTCTCCAGCTCTGCCTCTCGAAACATTGCCAGCTGGCTGGAAAATATCCATCAATCACAATGGTAATCTGTTTACTGGCTGGTTTCGGGCTTCCACTGTGTTCAGCAGACTTGTGGAAGTGTTCTGTGGAGAAAGCATGAACCCACACAGCTCTGCTTTTTCTTTTTAGATTTTTTATCCTGCCTTTATTATTTATACGTCAAGGTGGGGAACATACAGCTAGTCCTCACTTAACGACCACAATTGGGACTGGAATTTCAGTTGCTAAGCGAAGCGGTCATTAAGTGAATCCGACCCGATTTTACAACCTTTTTGTGGCGGTCATTAAATGAATCACTGAGGTCATTAAATGGACACATGCTCATTAAGCGAATCATGTGGTTCCCCATTGATTTTGCTTGCCAGAAACCAGCCGGGAAGGTCGAAAATGGCGATCACTTTTTGATAATGAGCAATAACCCAACCTCCCACAAGAGGAGCTGTGTAAGAACACTATTCAGACGAGCACAAATGCACTGCAGCAACCCAGAACACCAGAAAAAGGAAACAGACCACTTATATAGCATTTTCCAGCAAAACGGATACCCACGCAACTTTATCAAAACGTGCCCGACCACTCAACCCACCACAGCAAAACCAACAGAAGCTATGAAAAGGATAACACTGCCATAAATCAGAAACATCTCAGAAACTACCAATAGACTGTTACAACCACATGGCATCACCGTAGCACATAAACCAACCCAAACCCTTCAGAACATTGTAAGTAACCCAAAAGACCCAGTAGCCCAAGAAGAAAAAACAGGAGTTATCTACAACATACAGTGTAAGGACTGTAGCAGCCACTATGTAGGACAGATGGGCAGAAGACTAGCAGAACACATCCACGAACACCAACTAGCAATCAGAAGACACGATGAAAACTCCTTAATCTCACAACACATGGACCATACTTTCAACTTGGAAACTGTGAGCATCTTAAACCAAGCCAAATCCAAAAACGCTAGAGTGTTCCTGGAAGCTTGGCACTCAGACAAAGCAGCCATCAACAGACACATAGAGGTAAACAAAATTTACATACCATTCATAAGAGACAATAGAAAAGCCAGAAGAGCAGAACACCTTCTTGCCAGCTATCAACACCCAGATATGCAAATATTAACACCAGGATTAGCACCAGAGGAACAATCAAACAGCACAATATACCCTAATCAGGCAACTATTAACTCAGTCAATCAACCAAGCAGCAAACAACAGCCCAACCAAGGAATTCCTAAGGAGAGAACAACACCCCCACCAACACAAGCAGGACAAGCCATGGGATATAAACAGAGAGCAAGTCCCACTCCCTTTTCACACTGAAGATGTTGCCTAGCCTGGCAATGAAACATCTGCAAGAAAACAACAAGGCTCAGAGAGCACCAAGGACTCCACATGTTTGTATGAGCCTAAAGTGGCCAATAAGCATCAGGCTGTTCCCACTCCCCACCCTCCAGTGGCTCCCCTGATTGCACCACCTCCAACAAGGGTAGCAAAGTGTGTCAAATTTTACAGACCTTGAAACAGCTGTTGGATGCGGTCAACTGAAGGAGAAAACACTACTTTAACACTGGGTGTCCTTGAACAAGGGGGCAATATGAAACCACGTCAACAAGACCCCGCAGGATAAAGTTGTGGCCAGGGAATATTTGTACCATGGTTAGATGTAGAGGGGAAAGCCCCTTCACCCATGCCCTTGTTCTATTTACTCTCCGTGCTGGTCCAGAATCAGTGAAGCCCACATTTTCCGAATCTTTGCACCTCACGCACATTTCCCCCCACCTCCATCTCATCTACTCCATTTTTGACACCATGTGAAGCAAGCCACTTCCACCTACTGCATGGCAGAAGCAGAGTGAGCTAATCTCCTCGTTCGTATTGTCTACAATATGCCCAAAATATGCCTCTTCAAAATCCATTCCTTCCCACTCAGTTCTTCCCTGGGGGCAGTCCTGCAACCCCTCCTACTGTGGCTGGGAGTGAACCAACCATCTTATAGGCCAGTGTTTCTCAACCTTGGCAATTTTAAGATGTGTGGACTTCAACTCTCAGCCATGCTGGCTGGGGAATTCTGGGAGTTGAAGTCCACACATCTTAAAATTGCCAAGGTTGAGAAACACTGCTATAGGCATTGGTCAGAGGAGAGCAAATCCTTCTCTTCTTCCAAAAAGGGCATATTTTGCTATAGGAGTAAATTGTCCTCCTGCCTAAAGCAGCGATTCTTCAGGACCATGGATGGTGGTGGGGATGAGTGGAAGGCATGGACCTCTGGAGGTTTTGGATCTCTCTCAGGAAAACTGATATAGCGAATGAATCTGCTGCCTTGAAGACGAGCCTTTATTATTAACTAAAGCAAAGATCGAAAAAGAACGTTACATCTCCAAGGCGCTCTCCGTCCCAAGGAATCCAACAGCATTTTATTGCTTCAGTGAAACATTTTCATTCCCCATCTCAGCATCTTTCCTTTTTCTTTTCTTCTAACTTGCCATCGTCTCTTCTTTATCCCAGGCCCAGAAATAAACTAATCTGCTCCTAAGAGAATATTCCATTCATTTACTTCTATTTCCATCTCTCCCTGTTCTCAAGGCAGCTATTACCCAGAACGTCATAAAAGAATACTGTATGAGAATAAAGCATATGCGCTAACTGCTTTGTTAAGTTTAAAACCTGAACATCCTTTTTAGGAGAGAAATCAAAGCCAGCATGACTAATCCTTATTGCCTACACTGTGGGATGAGTACAGGCAGTTTAGAGGTCAACACGGGACATCAAAGTAGAGAGGATCCTGATAATGTGACTGGATTACAAAGGATCTCTCCAGAGTGATAAGACAAGGAAAGTCAGATAATTTCAGTAAAAGTAACTAAGACAATGACACATACTTTGGGAGATAAAAAAATAGGAGGACCTGACCATCACCTAAATAAATAAAGGTAAAGGTTCCCCCTGCACATTTGTGCAGTCGTGTCTGACTCTAGGGGCCGGTGCTCATCTCCGTTTGTTAGCCGAAGAGCCAGAGTTGTCTGAAGACGCTTCCACGGTCATGTGGCCGCATGATGCGCGTGGAACGCTGTTACCGTCCCACCGAAGTGGTACCTATTCATCTACTTGCATTTGCATGCTTTCGAATTGCTAGGTTGGCAAGAGCTGGGGCTAGTGCGGGAGCTCACTCCGTCACGCAGGGCTAGGGATTCGAACCTCCAAACTTGCGATCCTCCAATCGACAAGCCTGACGTCTTACCCGCTGAGCCACCATGCCCCCCTACCTAAATAAATAGGTTCCCTCAAAATAATCACAAATATGACACATATTTGTATATTTATTTATATTTATATTTATTTAATTGTATTATTATAACTTATTTTATATTGTATGTTTTTAATTGTTGATTTTATTGTAAACCGCCCAGAGTCCCCCATTGGGGGAGATGGGCAGTGAGAGAAATTTGAACAATAAATAAATAAATAAATAAATATTGGCTGAGGAAGAATTCACTGAGTTTGACCCAACTAAGCAAAAAATAAAATAAATCTTGAGGTCACGGAGGAGATGCCCATGGTAACCTAATTTCAGAGAAGGAGCTCTAAAAAAACCCCTGATGTTCTAATTTATTCATCAAAGGAATGAAAATAAAATCAGCAGCCTAATAATATATTGCAGTGATACAGCTATACAGGTAGACCTTGTTTAGCGACTGCCTCATTTAGCAACTGTTCGCAGTTACGACGGTGATGGAAAAGTAACTTTGCAACCAATCCTCGCATTTATGACCTTCGCAGGTCTGTAAAGCAAAGGAAAGCTGAATTAAGATCGTAAGCACAATCGCGGTTCACTTAGCGGCCACTTCGATTAACAACTGACTTGCCAGTCCAAATTGTGGTTGCTAAACGAGGACTACCTGTATATATGGAAAGCTGCATGCAGTTACCTTTGGCTGTTTTCATTTATTAAATGTGTATACTGCACCCTGATGCTGGGAAAGACTGAAGGCAAAAGGAGAAGGGGACGGCAGAGGATGAGATGGTTAGATAGCATCACCGATATAACAAACATGAACTTGAGTAAACTCCGGGAGACAGTGGAGGACAGGAAGGCCTGGCTGCTACGGTCCATGGGGTCACGAAGAGTCGGACACGACTAAACGACTGAACAACAACAACAACAAATACTGCATCTCAGAAAGTTTAGGAGAGTACTGTGAAAGGGCAGGCAACCTGATGAAGACATGTCTGCTTTTCATCCTGTTAGATCACTCACAGGTTGCTCCACTTAAGGGACACACGCTGGAAAAACCCAAATTAATCCCTTAATTAATTCTGTCCAATAGGCATAATGTATCAAAGATGACTTCTCCATACCTGTGTTCCTGGCTACTTGGGTTTCCCCTTCTTCTTTCATTCGTCCTCTTTTGAAGTCTGGTCCCACTTGCCAAAGGCCAATAGATCCCGACTCGTGGAATGTATATCCCAGTTTAGAGGCTGCCAAGTAACCTGCCAGCTCGACAAGAGCAGAGGATAACAATGCTGATGCATGATAGTAGCTGGCAACATTCCGAGTCACGCCCTATACATACATGCAGATCCCTGCCCCGTCCAGGTAACTTAACGTCTCCTACCAATGCATTCCTCAGCCACCCACAGGATATCTCAGGGCGTTTCAGCAAAATTGAGGCTTATCCTGAATGCCAGGCTGATTCGCTCTCCTGCACAGAGGGCACCACATTCGAGGAGATTTTGCAAAAGTGGGTCTTGCCTACACAGACCAAACTACAACAGCTCTGCCCCACACCTCTTATACTTATGAGGATGAAAAACTGGCAGCTGCTTATGATCAGAAAGATAAGGAAAAATCAGCCTGTCCTACAGCATCAAGTGCTCATGTCTCCCTTTTAAGTCTTCCCCAAGCTGTGTTATTTGCAGCTCCAAACCACTAATCAAAAACTGTTTGCAGGTGGAAGTAAAGAACCAAATGCTTCTTCTGTGCTTCATTCTAGGGCCAACACTTTAGAAAAAGTATTTCTGCACTCTGAGACATCAGTTCACCCTTGCATTAAAAAGGTAAAGGTTCCCCCCGCACATTTGTGCAGTCGTGTCCAACTCTAGGGGCCGGTGCTTATCTCCGTTTGTTAGCCGAAGAGCCAGCATTGTCCGAAGACACTTCCACGGTCATGTGGCCGCATGACGCGCGCGGAACGCTGTTACCTACCCACTGAAGTGGTACCTATTCATCTACTTGCACATGCTTTCAAATTGCTAGGTTGGCAAGAGCTGGAGCTAGTGCGGGAGCTCACTCCGCACGCAGGGCTAGGGATTCGAACCTCCGAACTTGCGATCTTCCGATCGACAAGCCTGGCGTCTTACCCGCTGAGCCACCACGCCCCTTCTTGCATTGCTCACCCCAAAATTCCCTTGCCTGATAAACCTGTTTTATCACACCACTGTAGGCCTATATTGCTAGGGACCACTGCAGTGGTCTTCTTTTTCTAGGGTTTTTTAAGAGTCCCTTCTGTGATGGCAAAATTGACTGCTTCTTCAAAAGGAGCAACAGGCAGCAAGAAATGCTCCAAACAGGGCTTGATAGAAAAATCATGTTTATTTCCTGTGGTACAAGAAAGTCAAGGTTAATGTGGATTTTAAAAATAATTATGTTAGACGTGCCATACTGAGAATATGGAATAGACACAAACCCAGGTTGTGCCCGAAAACACCTCTGTGGCTCTCAGCACAAGAAGCATTTTATAGATGAGAAATAATAGGCAAATACAAATTGCTAACCTATCGTGAGATACTAGAATTTTGTTAAGGGGAATGTAAAATAAAATCAAGGGAAGAAGTGGCAGCAGAGGGATATAGTTGTCAATGGTTCTCTTATTTACAGTTATCAGAAAGATTTACAGTAGACAAAAGAATTTATGGTTTTGAACATTGTAAGACTGAGTTTGAAATGGAATTATGTACAAATGTTGAACATGTAATTGCTAAAATGTATAAACTTTTATTGAAATTTGAAACAGAAGAACAAGTGAAAGAATGTATCATCAAGTGGGCTAGAATTTTGGTTATAATATACAGATGGAACAATGGGAAAATATGTGGTTGAAGGGATTGAACTTTACACTACGTTATAATCTTAAAGAAAATTTATATAGAATGATGTACCGTTGGTATATGTCACCAGAAAAATTGTCTAGAACAGGGTTTCTCAACCAGGGTTCCATGGAACCCCAGGGTTCCACGAGAGGTCACTAGGGGTTCCCTGGGAGATCACAATTTATTTTAAAAATTATTTCAGATTTGGGCAACTTCACATTAAAAAAGTAAGTTTCATTCTTTATTTTCAGTTTAAGAACACTTTTAATGCACATATACAGGCCTACACGTGAAACAAATATAATAATTTTATTATCTTCTGGCCTATATTTGAGCCTGAATGTGCAGGGGTTCCCCGAGGCCTGAAAAATATTTCAAGGGTTCCTCCAGGGTCAAAAAGTTAAAAAAGACTGGTCTAGAATGTATAAAGGCACTTCAAATTTATGTTTGAAATGTGAACAACAAGAAGGGACATTTTTTCATGTTTGGCGTTTGAGGAGATGACTATATGACTATATAATTCTGCCCTCCATGGTTAGCCAGCTGCTTTCAGGGGCAGTGGGAATCACTGCCCCATTTTTTGTATTGGAGCAGTTTGGTCTTATCCATGGAGTGAGAAGTGATGCCATCTTGTTATTCTCTTGGACGGTAAAGCTAGAAAATGTTGGATTCAAATACATGATTCAGAGGATTTTAAAGATTAATATACAATTGAGACCAGAGACCAGAGATTTTTCTTTTGGGATTGATGGACAAACAGTTAGAAAAAAGTTACCGAACTTTGTTTTTGTACATGATAACTACAGCGAGATTATTGTAGGCACAAAGATGGAAAGATCTGGCATTACCCACAATGGAGGAATGGTTGGTGTAGATGATGAATTTGCCCAGATGGCTAAATTGACTTCTTTAATCAGAGAAAAGACAACACCTACGTTTATTGCTGACTGGAAACCCCTTATTGACTTTTTGCATGAAACAGAAAAAAATGAACTTATGATTTATGGTTTTGATGATTAGACAGAATAGATTATAGAAAGAAGAGAGGTATGTTATAACCATAGAGTAAGAGGTAAATTTATAATTGTACTTATAACTGCTGTAAAGAAAATTGGAAGCTACTTCCTTGTATCTTTTTTTCTTTTCTTTCTTTTATTTTTCCCCTTTTTCTCACTTTTAACTTTCTCTTTGATTTCTTTCCTTTCCTTTCCTTTTTCTTACTTTATATTAGTTTGTATTTTCTTTTTAACACACACACACACACACACATAAATATAAATATAAATAATCATGTTTACTTCCTGCCTTGCTTTGGAGTGCCACTTCACTGATGGGAAATTAAAATGACAGATGCAGGGAAGCTGTTAGTGATGAACTATTGGAGAACTTCACAATGGAGTTGGAGTGGCCCAAGAATGTTAGATTTTGGTTCTGTCCATCCTGAATCTCCCAGTAACCTTCACTGAATGATCCCTAATTATGAGAGGGGAATTAAACTTTTATCCTTTCTCTGCACCATTTGCAATTTTGTGTATTTCCGTCATGTCCTGTCTTCTGTCCCATATTTCCTAAACTCAAACAGTTCCAAACTTTGCAACCACAGGTGGGTTGTTCTACTGATTACAGGTAGTCTTCACTTACCGACCGGCCGCTTAAAGGCCGTTCAAAGTTACGATGGTACCACAAAAGGAGATTTCTGACTGGGGCCCGAAATTTCCCTCACAAGGCCTCAGCGATCACGTGACCTGGATTTGGCCATCCTGGAAGTGGCAGCCATTTTGGATCACGTGATCGCCCTTTGGTACCAGTAAGTCCTCCAGGCTTACCACGCTGGATTTCTGAGGCAGCAGGCCCGGTCACGTGTCGCACTACTTCCTGTGATTTAGCAGCCAGCAGAGGGAGACTAATGCATATACTCATATGTAGAATTATTTTCTCTATTTTTTGTTGTTGTTCAGTCGTTTAGTCGTGTCCGACTCTTCATGACCTCATGGACCACAGCACGCCAGGCCTTCCTGTCCTCCCTGTCTCCCGGAGTTTACTCAAATATTTTCTATATACCTTTTTATATTTCCAACTTTTAATATATTATATTTGTAATATGTATGATGTGCTGCCATACGATAAATAAAATAAATAAATAGAGGGAGCCTTGTGTGTGCCTTACTGCAGTGTTCCTCAACCTCAGCCATTTTAAGATGTGTGGACTTCAACTCCCAGAATACTCCAGCCAGCATTGCTGGCTGGAGTATTCTGGGAGTTGAAGTCCACACATCTTAAAATGGCTGAGGTTGAGGAACCCTGCCTTACTGTACAGAAAGGGTACTTTTTCCATGCAGCACTGTATTGACTTATGCTTGCCTTTAAGTTTTTCCCAGTTTTTGTTTAACTTAAGTAAAGATTTGTATGGTGGCATGCATGTTCCATCCTCTGCCTGTCTAATTTTTAATTATATTTAACAATGCTGGTTTACTGTTTTTAAAACAGTTGTTTTATAAAAATCAGATTTATATACAGTACTGTACTGTAACAAAAGCTGCAGAGTTTACTACAGGAGGAAAAACAAGTTACAGTACTGTACAGTACCTTTAAACCTGTTTAGTACTGTACTATAGAACAAAGATTCCAATGAAGACCTTACAGTAAACGTTTTTAATAATCAGTCAGTAATATTAGTTGAAAATAACAGTAATATTAACTGAAAATAATACTACTGTAGCCACAGAAGCATTTCCATAGTCATGTTTTGGTGGAAAACATGTAACTATCACCCGCACAGTACTGCAAAGTCACTCCTGGTTCGCTTAACAACCGTGCCGTTCACTTAACAACCAAAGGAAACCACAAGCCCCGATCTTGAATCACTTAACGACTGCTGTGACTCGCTTAACAACTGCGGTAAAAAGGTCGTAAAAACGAGTCTGGACTCACTTAACAACCGTTACGACTTACAACCGAAAATCTGGGCTCAATTATGGTCGTTAAGTGAAGACTACCTGTATTTTAGTTGCCCTTTTGCATTTTTGTCCACCAGTTTTAATCCCATCGTTTTTGAGAGGCAACACCAGCGCTGTACACAATATTCCAAATATGGCCACAGCAGAGTCTTGTACATGGGAGGGTGGCTTGAACATTGCATAAACCTTCACTTCCATTTTTTTGCAATCCGAGAGAGGCCCCTGGGATCACACCAACAACGTTTGGCAGCACATAGGCACCCTGTGGCCATATGATTCGTGATAATATTGTTTTAGCTTAAACAAGGTTAAACAAAGATGTGCGAGCCTTTGGTAGGATTAACACAAGTATGTTGGGTTTTTAACCCACCAACTCAGCTCCTACAAAATGAAAAGGGCATGTTAGTCCCATCATCAAATGATGTTGCCCACCCATTCAAGGTATAAAGGCCCTTTTATATTGTCAGTTTTATTTTCAACCCCTTTCCCAATTATTTCTGATTTTTTTCCCCTTCTATGATGTCAAGTACCATCACATTCACTCTCACTTTATATGTTGGAATTTCCTGCCATAATGTGCAAGACTTTGCACTTGTACTGAATGACAGTCATGGTTTTGACACTCATTCACCCAGTTTGGAGAGACATTTTTGTATTGCTTCTCTTTTCCTTTTCCTTTTGCTCCCCTTGAAGGGATTTAATATAATGAAATGTATTTTGTATTACTGATGCATAAGCCTTTTAGAATTATGCTGTGTTAACATAACTGCTCTTTGCTTCTGTAAACCCGCTTCAGCTAGAAAGTACACGTATCCAGGACTAGGAAGGCTATTCAGTACAGAATGTAACACCTAGTGAGAACAGGACAGAGATAAGAAATGCCTACGCGCTGGGAAGAGGCGTGTAGAACAAAGAAGCAACTTTGTTCTATGTTGTCTATGTCTATTCCCGCCTAATGGAATATCTTGCCCCCGGAGGTGAGACTGGCCCCTTCACTCCTGGCCTTTCGGAAGGGACTTAAGACCTGGCTCTGCCGCCTGGCCTGGGACGACGGGGGCGGTAGTGCCTCCTGGGGTTGGCTGGCCCCATAGCACCATGATCTATTCTACAGTTCCCAATCCATCTTGGGTTTTATTTATTTTATATTGGTTGTGTTTTTTAGATAGTTTATATTTTGTACAGCTTTCATATTTTAATTGTTGTAACCCGCCCAGAGTCCCTTGTATGGGAGATGGGCGGGGAATAAATTGAACAAATAAATAAATAAAGAGGCGTGAGAAGCAACTTTGTTCTATGTTGTCTATGTCATTTGATTCGTGCTTGTTTGTGACCTTGTTCTAGTTGCAGGGTATAAAATGTCTGTAGACCCCCTCGTGGTCATGGTTTTCCTATAGGCGTTTGCCTGTCATGGCGCCCATCAGGAAATTCCATCCAGCTTTATATTTGATCAAATAAAAACTGCTTTATTCTTTTTACTACATCCAAGCCTCGCTCAAGTTTCTTCCATTGGTAAGCAAGGGAAGCTTGGGGAAAATATCACACCTTTCATCCTGGCGCCCAACGTGGGGCAGAAGGCTTTGTTCTCTCAGGGCAGCCGCCCACAGCTCTCTGCAGTGTGACTCCCTTTTGTGAGTCAGTGCCTTCACAATGGCAGACAGAAGAAACCAACACAGATCTCCTTCAATGTTGAGAGCGCTCTCGGTGTAATTTCACCGGCAACCTTGAGTGAATCTGAGATGTCGGCAGACCCTGTTCTGGCTGAACCTGAACGCCCAGCAATAGAGGCTTCGAGTATGTTTTTGTATGGCGCCTAGAAATTTGAACAGTGCACTTGAAAGACTGGTAAGTATAAAGTCTTTCCCAGGTGGTGAGTGTTGCCCTGTGTGTGTGAGAGTGAGACTTAGAAATTTCCACTAAGGAACAGAGGAGTGTGTGTTGGAATATTGGAATATTGGTATATATTCCCCTGGTAGGTTGGGTGGTTCCTGCAGTCAGGTGGGTGGTGATTGTGCACTGCCCCGAGGCAAAAGCCCCGATAAATCCTGCAATGGGTGAGTGGTGATTGATCACTGCTTCGAGGCAAAAGCCCCGAGAAATCCCTAGGGAACCACAATGGGTAACAGAAACAGTCAGCAATGGTGTAAAGCTGGCGAAACTTACAAGCCGTGCACTCCCTTAGAATGTATTTTCATGCATTGGGAGGCGTGACAGGAAAAAAAAACTTCATTTAAAAAGAAACAGTTAAAGACCCTCTACAGCAGTATTTGGCCAGCCTATTCTATTATCTCAAAAATAGTATCTTGGCCACCGGAGGGCATAGTTAATGGTGCTTTCATTAACACCTTCATGAAATTCCTAGCTGTAACCAGCCGAATAGAGGAGGAACTGTATGTTAAATTCTTCTTCAATCTCTGCTTCCGAACCGACATAAAAAGACTCTGTGGTCCAGATAAGACTCCAAGTAAAATATGCCCTCTAAGAAGCCAACCAGGAAAAAATCTGGACTGATTAAAAAAAACCCTAGAAGAGGAAGAAGAAGAGCCCCCCCCCCACCTTACATCAATCAAGTTGGCCAGCCGCCTGCCATGCCTCGGCCTTTGGCTGAGGTGCCGGCAGCAAAAAGCAGCCTCTCTCTTTTAGAGAGCTTCCAGGTAGTGAACAAGATAAGATATTGAACAAGGAACGTGTTGTTCCTATGCATGAAATGTTGTCCCCTAAGCCAAGCTGCCTAAGGCAGGAGGGAATACTTTGCCCTCCCTCAACATAGTTTTTTTTTCCAAAATCAGGGGGCGGGGAGCTCCTAAGAAGACGAAGGAGTTTCTGTGTTTTGTCAATGTTAAGGCACCGGTGTGTCCACCTGGATTTGTGTGTGCATGTAAAGCTGAGAAATTGTTTTGAGTTGTGAAGAGAAAGTTTTAACAATTATGTGTGCCTGTCCATGGTGAGAATGGAAGCAGGTTCTGGCCAAACCTGCATCCACTCTAGTGTGTAACTTGAATGCACATTCCAAGAAAGTTGAGAAGTTTCTGTTAATTCTTTGCCATTTATTTTTCATTGTTTGAGGTGTATGTTTGTTTCCCCTCCTTCAGTCTTACCTCCTTGCCCCCCTCCTTGCTTGCCACTTGTTTCCGGCTCGAAGGTTAGAGTGAGGAGGGAGGAACGGGGGAAGATAAAATCCTTCCACAGAAACCCACGAGGGGGGCAATTAAAATGCTTCTTTTCGCTTCTTTGCTGTGCCTGCTGTCTGGTTTGGGATATTGAGATAGCTTCAAAGTAAGTGACAGAAAAAGAATTGATATGTGCAAATACTAGATGGGAAGTTTTGCGGAAGAGGTGGCGAGGAGAATTAGTTTCTAGGAAGAGATGGGTTTCAAGAATTAGTACAGGATTTGGTGGAACAAAGGGAAGGGAAGGCTAGTGCTTGCAGCCCTTGCAGCAAATTTTACAATGGCAACAAAGTGAGTTGCTTACGCTGAAGGTAGCCAGATCTGTGTTAACAAGGCATTGCCCTTTTAACAGGAGCATGGGAACAATGTGAAAACCCTGTCTTAAAACATTGGCTTGTGCGGGAGGAGGGGAGGTCTGCTTCCTACTTAATGTACAAAGGGTTTGTAGTGAATGGGCTAAACTTTGAGTCCCTTCGTTAGAATCCTATCTGTTTTAACTTTTTATATATATTTTTCTGTTATTAGACAACAGAGGTTGCATCTTTTCAGGCAGTGAAGGGGGGCACCCTCTTGCTGCCTTCCCAATTGTTTTTATGTTGATGCTGACCCTTTAAACAAAGAAACAAAGGGAATGTGAGTGTGTGTGTCTGTGTGTGTCTTTAGTTTGTTAAACTGTATGACACATGATTAGAGGGTAGGAAAAAAAATTTTTTTTTTTTGGATGAACTTTGGCTGTAGTAGAGCCTCCATGGACTGGCATAATCTATCTGATGATTTTGTGTTGTTTCTTTTTGAAGGAATTTTTACTGCAAAAGCAGTCCATTCATTAAAATACATTATGCCAATGCTCAGGTTTTTTTTTATAGGATTGTTTTTGGAAATTTATTGGGACTTTTATAGTGTTACGTGCCAATGCTTTTGCTCAGCATGGCTGAGCTATTTGGCCACAGAGACGAGTGTCACTGTTTAATTGCCTTTCAATTTTTTATTTTTCTTTAGAATATTCAGCATGGTTTTTCAATTCCTTGCCTGTTAGTGGCAGTGCCAAGACACAATACTTTTTTATTTTTCTGCATGTTCAAACTCACGTGCATACATGGGGAAAATGAAACATGTACAGGGAGACTTTTTGGTATAAAAAACTTGTAAGCCCAGGTACTTATTAGGATCCCTAGAGAGTGCTTCCAGCGGTCACAATCTGTTTATACAATAACCCCTGCAACTGCAGGGCACCCCCCCCACACCAGGTTGCTTAGACATGAGCATAAAACCTGGGAGTTTTGTTTTAGTTTTGTTTTAGTTTTTTTGTGTTTTTTTTGGAGGTGGCTTTCACAAAGCTCCTCTGACTCTCATGCGCTCAGGCACACATCACTGAGCCAATCTTGCAGTTGTCTGCGCAAGCTTTGTTCTTATCATCCTTTCTGCAGGAACGCCAACCTTGGCAGGTGGACCAACTGGTGCTGAGGACCAGGGGCTGATAAAGGCGTGCTACCAGGATAGAGGAGAGTTACAGCCTAAGTGCACGAGGCTGTTCCGAGTCCTGCTGACCACAACTACCACCGCAAAGGTCACCTGCATACATTACACGAGGCTGCCATAGATCCCAGTGCCAGAGGAACCCCCTGACGCCTGGACTGTGCAGTCACCTGATGCATCAACTGTGGAGCAGCCTGACAACTTACAACTAAGACTTTTGTTTCAAGGAGAAAAACAACCTAAGCCTAATAAAACCAAATAAAAATAAAAACACACGGGGGGAGGAGCAGTGTAAAAACTCAGCATACAGTTCTATGAGACTTTCTTTTCTCTATGAGTCTTCGTTTTTTGTTCCTTTTGTTTTTTCCTTGCTCAGACAAGCAATGCAGGACTAAAACATCTACTTTCAGGACCAGCGAAGGATTTCGCCCTGTCGTCTTCACTGACCTGCGTTTTTGTTTTTTTTTTAATTTTCACTGACAGTGCCTAATATTTTGCTTCTCTTCTAGGACTTGTTGCTTTTCAGATGTCAGTTTATGCTTTGTGTCCTGGGAGAGGTGGATGGGCCCTGGAGCGTATTTGACCCTAGACTGCAGTTTTCTGATTTTGTTTGTTTGTTTCCCTTTTTAGGCTGTTTTACATCTTGCTGTGTGGGAGTGGGGTGTTGGTTGCTACCTGGTCTCCTTTGTAGGAAATGAATGGGTGGTGAGACCGACTCCTTGCTTCAGCATTTGGTGATTATTATCTTATAGAAATTTCAAACCCCATTGGAGGAAAGGGCACCATTTTATGTTGGTAGTGTTCCATGAAGGAGAGCCAGTTTGGTGTAGTGGTTAAGGCACCGGGCTAGGAACCGGGAGACCGTGAGTTCTAGTCCCGCCTTAGGCATGAAGCCAGCTGGGTGACCTTGGGCCAGTCACTCTCTCTCAGCCCTAGGAAGGAGGCAATGGCAAACCACTTCTGAAAATCTTGCCAAGAAAACTGCAGGGACGTGTCCAGGCAGTCTCCGAGAATCGGACACGATTGAATGGAAATTTACATACATACACAGTGTTCCATGAACGTTTGAAATTACTTCCCCAGGTGCCTGGAAGCCCCAATTCTAACGTGGGTTCAGTAAACCTGCCAGGCGTTCTGCCTGCCTTTCAAAATAAAATATACTGACTGTAGCCTCTTTACCAAGGGCTTGGATATCTGGAGCCTTTTGGACAAGTAGGAGGATTACAGTAAGATGTCGATAATACAATTGGGAATTTTTTTTTTGGTATTTGGGATGAGGGGAGGGATTGGAGGTCCAATCCTGGACCCCTCTCCAATAGTCAACCATTGGATCGACCTGTTAAAAGCCTCAGTGGCGGTGCTGGTCAACCGGTCTGTATAATTTGCTCTCTAACCCCTCCTTCCATGGATGAGGGACTTCCTTTTCTCCCCATTCTTTTCAATATGACTTCCATGGTACCCCCTGACTTTAAGACTTTGGGTACCACCACCATCTATAATGGAACCTCTCGAGTCTGGAAATATAGAGTGAAGGGGGTGCTTTGTCTACGCCAGCAGGGATTGGGTCCACGCTTGGGAGAGTCTGAGTATAAACAAACGTGGACTCCCCTCACACCCTTAGCCTTTTTCATTCGGCCAGATGACATTGTGGTATTCTAACCAATATCCCTCCCAAGGACTGTTCCTGCCTCTTGGGGCAAGCCTGGAAGAAACTGTGGGGATTACATTGTTCACATCAGAGGTATGGAACGCCCAGAAAACAGGTTTTTCATCTCTCCTCATCAGTTCCTGCAGAATTTCAAATTGGGTCACTGCTTCTGGGGGGTAAACAGACTCCTTGGTGGGTCTGCGGAGAGTGGGCCTATAAAACACTGCCGCCCAAACACATCATCAAATAGGTGGGGCCTGCCACCTGGAAGCCAAAATTTCATCACCTGACCATCCCCATATTTGACAAACATAATTACTAGGTCTCTGGCAGTTTTGGCAATAATTACCAATAAAACTGCAACTGCTTTAACTTTGGTAGCCACCCAGATTACCCGAATGCCCACCTTACTGTTACAATATACATTAGTTTTGGATTATCTGTTGGCTGCAGAGGGAGGGTTTTATAATTGGCTTGAGAACAGCTCCAACTGCTGCATCCTCATGAATGATAATCGAGAAGCAATTAAAACTATTACCAAAGACAAGTGTGCTATTTGAAGGTTTTCCTCAGCATCTGAGTTCAAATCTTCAAAAACTCAAATGGGGGAAAGGATGGCAAGGGGGGGGAAACTGAATTTGATTGCAGAGTGCCAATGTAATAATTGTGTGTTAAATAGGCCTTTGAATTAAATGTGTAATTGCACAAGAGATAGTGATGTTAATGCTCTATTGTTCTGCAGCTGTTATTTTAAAATGCTCTGTGCCTAAGCTTGCAACTTAGGGGCAGAGAAGGAGATAAAGGGGTGAGCTATGAAATGTGGATTTGAAAATAGTTATCGATACATGTTTAGAGAATATTATGGGTTATGTTTCATGTTCAGCTTTTGTGCAGATGCTAGAGAAATGACTACTGAGAAGCTTCTATGGCAAGATGGCAATTAACATAGGTACCTAATGTTGTTTATGATACTAACACCAACAGTTAGTGAATTGGTGTAACTAGATTGTCATATTTTTGTGCAGTTACTGGGCTCCTAACGACCCAGTGCTAAAAGAGAAAGACAACAGAACATAAAATAAAACGTAACTAAATAAACCTAAAGACTATATGTGCCCAGTCCCCACGATACACCTGTGAGGGGCTGTGATGGAAACTATAGTGGAACTGGAGGATGCTACCTGGGGATATCGCACTCCCATGTACATATATGCTTAATCACAGTATCTGCTTACAGGCTGTGTTAGAAATTATTATTAACAAAACTGCAACTGCTTTAACTGTAGTAGCTTCTTCGGAATGGATATGTTTAGCATAACCTGACCCATTTTTTGCTTCTGTTTTCGCTTGGGCCAGGAACACCATTTAGCAATAAATGTAACAGCACACAGGGAGAGGACAGATAGGATGTCCCATCAACAGCAGATGAGTCGGCATGCAGTGGTAAAGGAATGTATGGTCTATTTCCAGCTGCTAACGTAATGGTTTTATGACATATTCCCAAAGAGTATGCTCCAATACTTGACGGAAAAGCATTTCCCTCCTTTTCTATTAAAAGGGAGGGATGAAGGGATTTAATATAATGAAATGTATTTTGTATTACTGATGCATAAGCCTTTTAGAATTATGCTGTGTTAACATAACTGCTCTTTGCTTCTGTAAACCCGCTTCAGCTAGAAAGTACACGTATCCAGGACTAGGAAGGCTATTCAGTACAGAATGTAACACCTTCTAGTGAGAACGGGACAGAGATAAGAAATGCCTACTTGCTGGGAAGAGGCGTGAGAAGCTGCTTTGTTCTATGTTGTCTATGTCATTTGATTCGTGCTTGTTTGTGACCTTGCTCTAGTTGCAGGGTATAAAATGTCTGTAGACCCCCTCGTGGTCATGGTTTTCCTATAGGCGTTTGCCTGTCATGGCGCCCATCAGGAAATTCCATCCAGCTTTATATTTGATCAAATAAAAACTGCTTTATTCTTTTTACTACATCCAAGCCTCGCTCAGGTTTCTTCCATTGGTAAGCAAGGGAAGCTTGGGGAAAATATCACACTTTTCACCCTAAATTACTGAATGTTGTGGAAAATGTGGGTCATCTGCAAATTGTATTGCCTCGTTGCTCACCACAAAATCCTGATCCTTCATGAACAAGTTAAAAAGCACCAAGACTTACTGAAGTCTTTGCAAGACATCACTTTTTATGTCCTTGCATTATGAGAATTGTTCATTTGTTCCTTCCTGCCAAGGCTTCATTGAGGAATATTGTCAAATTCCTTCACTGAGGAACATTGTCAAAAATTCAAAGCCAGGACTTATATTATTCATATCTAACCACAATATGAATGGGGGAATTTTTTACTTGCTTCATATTTTGAAAGTGAAGTTATCTAATCTCACATATTCTAACCAATACATGAACTTGGTTTTTCTTCAAAAATCATATTTCTCTGAATTTTATAATGCACGTTTGCCACTAAGAAAAACAACAACTCAAAATGGTATGTAATGGGAGGAACTGAATCTATGATTGGGATCAAAGGAGCAACTAGAAGAAACTTAACCTGCCTATTGGCATGCTTATTAAAACTTTGAGGAACTTCATTAAGCTTCATAACCTTTGAAGCCATGTTGTGTCTTTCACCAGCATTCGTTCTTCACCACGTTTGATAATGCCGTCTTCAATGATGTTTTTCACCTTGTGAAGATGAATGGCCTATAATCTCCTGGATCTCCATTGGATCCTTTCTTAAACATAGCACTTGACAACCTTCCAGGTCTCAAGAAAGGAGGACAAGATCACCGGCCTCTGGTTTTTCAAGTGGTGCTCACAATTCCCATTTGCCTGGGAGAAACTTAAACTTCTAATGAAGGAACAGCTGCTGCATCCCCTGGGGCGTGGGAGATGTGAACATTTTAATTTAAATGAGCTTCCTTCCTTCCTTCCTTCCTTCCCCTTTCCCATCATTGCCAAATCTCACATTTAGATTCCATTTTTCCAAAAGGAAGTGACAGGGTTGGCAGAGCCCGAATAATTATGTATCTTTTTTAAAAGCATTTTTTCACACCTTTGTTCCTTGAGACCTTTGAGGTCACTAATTCTCACATTATCAGATAATGATGACAACAAGCACAAACAAGAACACTCTTTTAAAAAACAGATGAAACATATGTTTTATGAACAGTTATATAAACTGAAATGCTGATGAAACAACTGTGGTCAAATATTATTGTTTGCTCTTAAGAATCCTGATAAACAGGACGGTGTGAAAATGGCATCTAGAAGATGAGAAACAGACACTAAATACAACTCCCTGAGGGAAATCCCATAACTGGGACAACTCCAAAAAGAAAGAACTCTTCTCTTGATAGAAATCTGTCCAACTCTCAAAGATTTTATGTGTCCACAGGATATTCTCAAAAAGACATAAAAAATGGGCAGAGCTTCAATCACACCACTGCAGCCCCCATTTGACTTTTTTGAACACCTGTGGACACCACTGAAAGATTCAGAGAAGAACTTCAGAAGATAATCTATGAAAAAGTATCTTTGGGGTGAAAATGGTCATTCTCTTGAGCAATATTCCTCTGGAGGAGGCCCCTCCTTTCATATGGCATTTAAATGAACTTAATTTGAATAGGTACCACTTCGGTGGGTAGGTAACAGCGTTCCGCACGTGTCATGCGGCCACATGACCGTGGAAGCGTCTTCGGACAACGCTGGCTGTTCGGCTAACAAACGGAGATGAGCACCGGCCCCTAGGGTCGGACACGACTGCACAAATGTGCGGGGGGAACCTTTACCTTTTTAATTTGAACACGCTACACTGACGAAATTAGCTGAGTGGGCTGAAGAGAATGCCCAGGATGCCATCCTTTTATAATTGAAGCCACAAAGCTTTATAAACAATCCAATTTGTTTATCATCTTATGGAAGTCTAGTCCCTGCAACCCACCATAACTCACTGGAACAACAGGACCTCCAAGGAAGGTCAGAGCAGATGGGTATCTTCATTTAGAAAGCAATTAGTCTTCAGGATATCTTAGAGTTTTTAGTTTAAAACAGCCACAGGGGTTCTGGATCAGCAACTCCTTCCTCTGCATTGCTGCTTTGATCAAATTCCAAGCAATTCCATTCCACCCCCAAATCTGTGACAGCTTCAAAGAAGATATAAAGAGACTGAACCAACAGCTCTCTCTATTTCACACATACGTTTTGGCCACTACTCTGTTCATGGCAAGAATTGCCTTGTTCCTGAACAGCTCTTCTCTTTGACAGACAGCTAACCCTCTTCACAAGTTCTTTTTTAAACATATCAAAAACGGAAGGAGGCACCGTGATTCTGAAGAATAATGTCATTGTAATATTAACAAATATTTTCTTCAACAATGCTGCTGGAAAACAAGTTTGGCTTTATTCAGTCTTTAATTCAGGGATGAGAATCCTTAATTTTTTTGTAGTAGAGGAGGCAGAATTGGTGGAGCTGTGTTCCAGGGGTGTGGGGGGGGGGGGGGAGAGATGATAGATAAAGGATAGATAGATAGATTATAGATAGATAGGAGATTGGCTTTATCTTTTTCTAATAATCAGTTTAAATAGTTTTAAATGGTTCAGGAAGGGCTTATGACCACAAGTTGCCCATCTCTATTGTAATTAAAGCCATTATGCCCCTTCTGATGTCTCCTATCTATCCTCTCTCTCTCTCTCTCTCTCTCTCTATCTATCTCTCTCTATCTCTATCTCTATCTCTATCTCTATCTCTATCTCTATCTCTATCTCTATCTCTATCTCTATCTCTATCTCTATCTCTATCTCTATCTCTATCTCTATCTCCATCTCTATCATCTCTATCATCTCTATCATCTCTATCATCTCTATCATCTCTATCATCTCTACCTGTCTACCTGTCTACCTACCTGGAGGTTCTATGGCCCTGTGTTGTGAATCGTGCCTTTGGGTGAAGTTCCTGTTGGTGAGTACTGCAAACACTCAATCTACCTTTAAAGGAGAAGGAGAAGGAGAAGGAGAAGGAGAAGGAGGAGATATTTGAATATTAGGACAGGAAACATTAAGGCAGTGTTTTGAGAGAGCATGACAATTCGCTGAAAATGAAACTAGTAACTGATAATTGGTATTTAATTCTTCCTTTGCAATCTGAAGAACTTTTTCAGGAATTAATTCGGCTCCAGAAAAGGCAGCAAATGCTGCTGTTTCAAGCAGCCCAAGGCAAATTGTATGGCTTTTCCACACCACACCTTTCAGCTGCTGATCTCCCCTGCATTAACTGGCTGAAAGCAAAGCTGAGATAATAAATCTTTTTCCAGTTTTCAACCCCTTCCTCTGCTTTGGCCACAGTTGATGGCCTGGTGTTCTGTCCAGACTATAGTCCACGTGGCACCCAATTGGTGGATTCTCCTGCTTCTTTTCCCTTCCCATCCATGCCAGGAAAGCAAGCACCAATTGCTTTCCCTTTGGTGAGCATGTCTTTAGAGCAGGGGTCCCCAAGCTTTTTGGCGCCAGGGACCGGTTTCAAAAGACGATTTTTCCACGGACCGGGGGGGGCGGGTTTCTGGGATTTCTGTGGACCAGGGGGCGTGGTTTGTGGGCAGGAGCCAATTGCACGCACTGGGGGGCCGGGTTTGCAGGCGGTAGCCAATCACAAGCACAGGGATGCGGGGTTTGTGGGCGGGAGCCAATCGTGTGGAAGGGGGCGGGGTTTGTGGACGGGAGCCCCCCGTCCCAGTTCCTAACAGGTCCACTAGTGGGCCATGGCCCACAGGTTGGGGACCCCTGCTTTAGAGGACAAGAGGACAAAGAAAATTAACAACACTTTTATGTTCTTCCTGTCATTTGGGCTTCAAGGAAAACTTGGCAGAACCCTTGTCAATTATACCCAATTAAAACAGGAAGAAGCCACCATAATTTGACCTTCCTCTGCTGAACCTTTTGGAATAAAAACAAAAGAAGGGACAGCATGTCATTGTTCCTCTATTGAAAAGATATTCCCCAAGATCCAGCTTCGGGCATTGAAGGCAAAGAGCAGGGGTTGGGGAGCATGCCTGTCAGAGCACAAGATGGAATGGAGGTTTTTTTTGTAAGATGGAATGAAGGTCAATGGGACTAGTGGAGAGGGGGGAAAACAGTATTTTTGATGCGCAGCAAGAAAAGTCAGGTGGAGGTTGTCTTTCCATTAACCTACGATCAGGCTGTGGATTATGTCACCAATTCTTGCCCTCTCCAAATTACAGGCAGTCTGGCTTCATGCTGGGGTAAGCAAGAACTGTGGATCATTTTATAATCTAGACCAGTATTTGTCTCTTTTATGTATAATTTTTAATTTTTTCCCAATAAACCAGTGTTTTTCAACCTTGGCAACTTTAAGATGGGTGGACTTCATCTCCCAGAATTCCCCAGCCAGCATGCTGGCTGGGGAATTCTGGGAGATGAAGTCCACCCATCTTAAAGTTGCCAAGGTTGAAAAACACTGATCTAGACCAGTGTTTTCCAATCTCAGCAGACAGCAGGGGAATTCTGGAAGTTGAATTTCACACATCTTGAAGTTGCTGAGGTTAGGAAACACTGGTCTAGACAAAGCTAGACTTAAAGTGTTCACCACAAACTCTCCTGTATATCCAACTCAAATGAAAAGTCTGAAAGGTCAGATAGGGCAGAAAGGGCAGAAAGGTGAAAGCATCAAAGAACTCTTCCATACCTTTTGAAAACAACCAAAACTACTTCCCAGTTTTAGTACTGGAAAAACTGCATTGGCAGCAGCTCAGTGGCATCTTCCTGAATGCCAGAGTAACTGAGCAGTGCCAGAAAACATTTCTGCCTGAGATCAGTGCGAATGATAACAAACTTGTACTGACTTTTAAACAACTCAAGCATAACTCTTTAAAAAAAAATAGTGTGCACACCCAAAGGTATCCCTTTATTAATTATTGGCTTAATTCTAGCAACTTCCTGTGTTTCACATATATGCAAATAATGATTAGACAGAGATAACATTCATATGGAATTCCTCTTTGTGGAAGAACAAATGAATCTTTTGTGCCTGGCTGATAGTAAAACAATAGCACAAGAAGAGAATCATTCATTTGCAATACCAATCCAGTAATAAATTCTAGGATTACAAATCTCTCTCTCTCTCAGGCCTGGACATGGGACAGAGACGGCATTGGTCACACTTTTAGATGATCTCTGGCAGGAGTGGGACAGGGGTTGCTTTTGCTTTTCTTGACCTCTTGGCGGCCTTCGATACCATTGACCATGGTATCCTTCTGGATCAGCTCCGTGGACTGGGAGTGGGTGGCGGAGTATTGCACTGGTTCACTTCCTTTCTGCAGGGCCAGTTGTTGTTGTTCAGTCATTTAGTCGTGTCCGACTCTTCGTGACCTCATGGACCATAGCACGCCAGGCCTTCCTGTCCTCCACTGTCTCCCGGAGTTTACTCAAATTCATGTTCATTACATCGGTGATGCTATCTAACCATCTCATCCTCTGCCGTCCCCTTCTCCTTTTGCCTTCAGTCTTTCCCAGCATCAGGGTCTTTTCCAGTGAGTCCTCTCTTCGCATTAGGTGGCCAAAGTATTTGAGCTTCAGCTTCAGCATCTGTCCTTCCAATGAGCAGTCAGGGTTGCAGTACCGGTCGGTATTAATTTGGAGTGAGAGGTCCCACCCTCAATCCTTATTATGTGGGGTGCCTCAGGGTTTGGTACTCTCTGCACTCCTATTTAACATCTACATGAAACCACTGGTGTCGTGGCTAGGGGAAGAATGACACTGAGCCCCAGAGATAAGCTCTAGATCTTTATTCTCTACCTTACACAGAATCTTACCAAACTAAGCCACCAGAACAGTTCACTGAGAAAAAACTCCAAGCACGCTAAGGCGGGCCCGGCCTGATTCTCTTGGATGGCTGCCCAAGGCCTTCCGTGCTATGAAAGCGCTTCTCACCCTGGAAGGCGCCCCTTCCTTCTTGTCCTGCGATCTCAATAACACTCCCTTCCCCTTCAGAGAGACATTCCATCACACCGGGTGAGATAATCTGCCACCATGGGGTGAGGTATCATCAGTATGCTGATGATACTCAGTTATATATTTCTGCCCCTGGCAAACTAAGCAATGCAGTTGGTGTCTTGTCCCAGTGCCTGGAGGCTATAGGGGTTTGGATGGGAACAACAGCTGGCAAGACTGAGCGGCTCTGGGTTTTGGGGCCTTCTGGTTCTGGGACTTTACCATCGTTGGTACTGGATGGGGTGGCGCTGCCCCAGACAGACCCAGTGTGCAATCTGGGGGTCCTTCTAGATTCACAACTCCTGCTCGAGGATCAGGTGGCAGTTGCGGCTAGGAAGGCCTTTGCACAGCTTCATGTTGTGTGCCAATTGGGCCCCTTCCTGGACCATGAGGCTCTACGCACAGTCACTCATGCCCTGGTCATCTCCAGAATGGATTACTATAACACACTCTACATGGGGCTGCCCTTGAAGAGCACCCGGAAGCTTCAGTTGGTGCAGACTGCAGCTGTGCGGACAGTTATGCATGCCCCAAGGAGGGTACACGTTACATCTCTGTTCCCCGAGCTGCATTAGTTGCCAGTTTGCTTCTGGGTGCAATTCAAGGTGCTGGTTTTGACCTTTAAAGCCCTACATGGCATGAGACCAAGTTATTTGAGGGACCGCCTCTTCTCGATTACATCTATCCATCCCATCAGGTCAGATAGGAGGGGTATGCAGCAGGTCCCATCCTCGAGCTCCATCTGGTGGGACCCAGGCGGCGTGCCTTTTCTGCTGTGGCCCCCAGCCTCTGGAACATCATTCCCCCCGAGGTGAGGTTAGCCCCATCTCGGTTAGGCTTCCGGAAGGCCCTTAAAACATGTTTTTTTCACCAGCCTTGGGGATCCCAGGAAGAGCCTGCAAGGTGGCTGTGTGAGATTAAGTGATGTTTGTTCTCCCACTTTCTTGGGTTTTATTTGTTTATTTTATATGCTTACTTTATCTGTTTATTTTATTTATTTATGATTGTTTTAGATTGTTATGGAGTTTTTAACTGTTGTTGTGTTGTACACTACCCAGAATCACATGTTTGTGAGATGGGCAGCTATATAAGTACACTAAATAAATAAATAAATAAATAAATAAATAAATAAATAAATAAATAAATAAATAAATAAAACATCCGCCAAAATTCAGAAGTATCAATAGGCAGTTGATCTATCTTGATTGAAATGAATATTCACTGACGAACCATATATGTACATCTTCCACAGCCAACAGTATTCCTTCTATAATTTCCTTTGCTTCATCCTCTCCCTTTCCTTGAATGTACCTGTTATGGTATCCTGAAATGTGTTCAGTAAGCCTTTTCAAGGTTATCAGCATGGTTATAGCATGTTTCTGTTCTAATGGTGAAGATGTCACATATCAGGCTAAGGATATGAAGACCAGGGAGCTGGGAACATATTGTCTCTAGGTTTTGCCACGTTTCCCCTTGGACTTTGGAGGGAAAGTTTTTTGCAGCTCTTCCCTGCCTCCCACCCACCCCTCCGCCTTCACAGTAGTGCATCAATCCAACTTGCTCAGTTTGGAAATCCCATACAACTCTGAGCTACTCAGCAGTCAGCATCTCTTCTCCTTCGTGTCTACTGGATCCCTCTGAGCTACTTAATAAGACTTGGTTCCAATCCTTTGGGGATAGGGTTCATCACAACTGAGCCAAAAATAAATCAGCTCAGCTGCCAAAACTCAGCCAACGTCATGGGTATCACAGAGGTGCCGAGCTGCATTTGAACTGGTGCAGTCCTAGGCTGACCATATTTCCTTCAGACAAATTGGGACTTTTGGGATGGCAAAACGGGACAGGGTCTTATGCCACCATGCCGGCCTCCAAACCCCGCCCCCCAGTCCACGCAATTGGCTCCCACCTGCAAACCCCGCCCCCACCCCACACGATTGGCTCCTGCCTGCAAACCCCACCCCCATCAGCGTGATTGGCTCGGGTTTTAATTTTTTTTCCGATTTTTAAAGGTTTTTTTTTTCTTCTAGTAGTAAATGGTGCGGCAGAGCTGGTGTGTTTCGGGGAGGCCGGAGTACACACACTGTGCACACAGCACCGTCATCGGCCGGGGAACAAGGGGCGGGGATGGAGGGGATGGAGGCCCACCATTGCCCCATCCCCCTCGGGCTTGGCCGAGGGAGGGAGGAGAGTCGCTGCTGCTGCCACCACCGCAGAGCAGGAGGAGCAGGAGGAGCCGGCTGCACTCGGCTGCTTCAGCCACACCACTCCGCCCCTTGCTGCCTGCTGAAGCTCCCCAGGGTGGCCGGCTCCTGCTTCTCCTGCTCGGCGGCCCGACAACTCTCCTCCCTTGGCCAAGCCCAATCAGATGCACAAACACACACACACACACACACCACACCCTCTTTCTCCAGCCTCCCCATGACCAAATGCACCCGCACCTTTTGCAGGGAGGCTGGAGAAAGAGGGTGTGGGGAGCATGTGTGTGTGTGTGTGTGCGCGCGCGCGATTACGCTGAGCAAGTAATCCCCGTGCACGCGCACACGTGCACACACACACACGCACCCCACACCCTCTTTCTCCAGCCTCCCTGCAACAGGTGCGGGTGCATTTGGTCATGGGGAGGCTGGAGAAAGAGGGTGTGGGGTGCGTGTGTGTGTGTGTGTGTGTGCGCAAGTTACTCTGAGCAAGTAATCTGCACGCGCGCGCACACACACACACACACACACACTTTCCACAACCTTCCCGTGCCTGCTTTCCCTGGCCTCACCACTGCTGGGCAGACAATCTCAGGATCAGGTAAGGAGGCAGGAACCTGGACTGTGGTGCTGTGTCTGCTGCTGGGCTTGCACGTGGCAACTGGGCTTCCAGTTGCCGCGCTGATAGGGCCTCTTCCGGGCTGCCTCCAATGGCAAGTCCGGCTCCAGTCCTCCTTCCTGTCTTCCTGTCCTCCTTCCCGCCAGGTTTAAAAAAGGGACAAAATTGAGATTTTGATCAAAACGACGGGACGGTTGAAAAATGCTAAAATAACGGGACTGTCCCATTCAAAACGGGACATATGGTCACCCTATGCAGTCCCCCTGTGATGTGATTGTAAAGATTTCAAGGTACTTCCTGCTGAGCATTCCAGCAGAGAAACTTCATAACCGCTGCACTTCTCTAGAAGCTTAAGAGGCAGGGGGTGTCTAATGCAGAGTGTTGCAAACCTGATTTCCGCCAACGATCTAAAGCTCCAGAGTTCATTCTGTCCCATTCTTCTGCTACCCAGAGAGACCAGTTCCTCTAGCCCAGTGTTTCTCAAGCTTGGCAACTTTAAGACGTGTGGACTTCAACTCCCAGAATTCCCCAGCCAGCAAGGGGATTTAGAGGAGGTGGTTGTGAGCAGTTAGGGTTCTTGCAACCTGCATGTAGGCAAACCTAAGGCCCAGCCTTCTGAAACACAGATAAGGTGAGGAGGAAGGGACAGACAAGTCACTGGAAAACCAAAGAGGCCAAGCTTGTTGAGTGATGTAGCAAAGAGAAGTGCAGGTGGTGTGCTCATTGTTTTGCACCTTTTTTAAAAAAAGAATTTTATTAAGTTTCAAGACAAGGACAAAAGCTACGAAAAAAGAAAAAACTGCAAAAAAAAAGAAAAAAGAACTAAAAAGGTGTGAAAACACAGAAGGAATTTTTTTTCAAGATTACAAAAAGATGTGACTTCTGACTTTTAACAGCAAGGATATACAAAAATTTCCATAATCAATCTCTTACTCTATATTAAACCAAAACCACATTATTTCTATAAATAATTCCACTTTAGCACATTATAAATATAGTTACTCCCCCCTTATCTTAAAATAAAGGGGGAAAAATTCATATAGACCTCCTAAACAATTTCCTCCCCCAAAAGATAACACTTATCTAATTATTCCCTTCCTACTACTATTCTATACATTTCTGTCTACTATAATAAAAATCAAACTAAAAAGCACATAAATTGTCTGCCATTATACTTAATAATACAACAGTTTTAATAATCTTAATCTTAATAAACCCAAGAAACAAAAACAGTTCAAAACAGTAGCCTTAAATCAAATCCTTAAAACCATCCAAATAAACATTTTATACCCTAATAATCTTAATCCAAATCCTTAAAAGCAAATAACATCAGTTGAACCCTTAAAGCAAGCCAGATAAACATTCTTTAGCCCTTATCCCACTTCAAAATAAACCAGAGCATTTACATATCCCCACAATGTGCACAGATCTTTTCTCTTGAACAAATCAAACAGCCCAACTGCCCCCCTCAAAAATTCCAGCCTCTCTTCAAAAAATCTCCCATACATAATGATCCCTTCTTTTTCATGGCATTCCACCAGAAAGTCAATTTCACCTATTGCTTGCAGATCTCTCTCTCCCTTAAATTTCTCCAACTCCACTATCCGATCTTCATCCAGCATCTCAATGGAGATCCCAATCTCACTCTTAGAAGAAACATTTCAATCACTGTTGAATTCCTCAATTTCATCCACCACATCCCCAACCTGATGGCACATTTTAGACCTCATATTTCCCACGATGTCCTGAATATCTTGCATAAAAGCTTGGTAGAAGTCAGAAGAAATCTGTTTAAAATCTTGGTGGAAGTCAGAAAAAATCTGTTAAAAATCTTCCATGTCTCATGCAGTAGATTATAACACCCCCTAGGAGCTTAACCAGCGAAAGTCGAAGATATGGAAAAGTTCCAGAATGTATTTACACAAACAAGAGTGAGATAGGCAGACAGTTCTCATGGGAAAATAGAAACAGAAAGCTCAAGGTTCAAATCAGCCGATTCAACATGTAGGAAAATGCTAATATCTTCAAATTTAGTACAGAAGTAATAACAGGAAGACAATTGTTTACTCCCAATCCTCCTTTATATTTGGAAGGAAAATGAAGTCCAAAACTTAAAAAAGATTTTTTAAAGAGGAATCCCAAAAATAACAATAAGCACCAAGAGAGCCAGTATCTCCTTGCTGTAGAAAGCCTCTCTTACAGTACGCATACTTTAAAAAAAAAGCATAAACTTAGTGATTTAGAAATGGGGTGGCCGGTCTTTAAGGCTACAGCGCGGCTTGAAGCCTTAAAGTCCCTTTAAGGCTACAGCGCGGCTTGGAAAATGATGACGGTCCCGCCTCCCAGCTAGCTCTTACCAGTCGAACGCAAAACGCTGTTTGCAATCTTATGGCTGCATGCAGCTGTCCGGAGGACAGATGGGATAATTTATTTATTTATCAAATTTAGCCACCGCCCATCTCCCCCTCAAAGAGGGACTCTGGGCGGTTTATAATATAGCTAAAAAATTAAAATACAATAAAACCACAATACATAAAATATAAATATAAATACAGAATATAAATATAAAATAAAATCCAGATGGCAATAACAGATCTAATTCAATTCCTGTGTATAAGAGGCCCATTTTAGGGCGCCAGCCATCCCCAAGAATGACTACTCCCATTCCTGCCCCAAGCGAGATGGCAGAGCCAGGTCTTCAACGTTTGTCGGAAGGTCAGGAGAGATGGGGCTTGCCTCACCTCTGGGGGAAGAGTGTTCCAAAGGGCGGGGGCTACTGCAGAGAAGGCCCACTTCCTGGACACCGCCAGATGGCACTCTCTTGTAGACAGGGTCCGTAACATGCCCTCTCTGCATGACCAGGTAGGACGGGTCAATGTAATGGGGATGAGACGGTTCCTCCGGTAACCTGGACCCATGCCATGTGGGGCTTTAAAGGTGATAACCAACACCTTGAATTGGACCCGGAAGCAAACTGGTACCCAATGCAGCTCTGGCAGCAACAGTGTTACATGTGCCAATCTTGGGGCACCTAAAATTGCCTGCGTGGCCGCATTATGGACCAGCTGCAGCTTCCAGATATTCTTCAAGGGTAGCCCCATGTAGAGCGCATTGCAGTAGTCTATATGAGAGATGACTAGGGCATGAGTGACTGTTTGGAGGGCTTACCGATCCAGGAAAGGGCGTAACTGGTGCACAACATGGAGTTGAGCAAAGGCCCTCCTGGCCACAACTGCCACCTGCTCTTTGTGTAGGAGTTGTGAGTCCAGGAGGACCCCCAGATTCTGCACCGGGTCTGTTTGGAGCAGTGCAACCTCATCCAGAGCTAAAGATGGTAAATTCCTGGATACAGAGGAGCCATTAACCCATAGCCACTCCATCTTACCAGGGTTCAGCTGAAGCTGTTGTTCCCCATCCAGACCCCCACAGACCCCAGGCACCGAGAGGGTGGTCACAGCATCACTTACTTCACCCGGAACAGAGATGTATAATTGGGTATCATCAGCATACTGATGATGCCTCATCCTGTGGTGACGGATGATCTCACCCAGTGGTTCCATGTAGATGTTGAAAAGGAGCAGAGAGAGCACCGAACCCTGTGGCACCCCACAAAGGAGGGGCCATGGGTCAGATCTCTTGCTCCCTATCACCAATGTCACCACGCCACCCACCCCCAACTCCCTGAGTCGCCGCAAAAGGATACCATGGTTGATGGTATAGAAAACCACTGAGAGATCAAGAAGAGCAAGGATGGATGCACTGCCCCCATCCCGCTCCTGCCAGAGATCATCCATAAGTGTGGCCAATGCTGTTTCCGTCCCATATTCAGGCCTGAAACCTGACTGGAGGGGGTCTAGATTATCCGTTTCATCCAGAATCCTCTGGAGCTGCAACGCCACCAGTTTCTCAGCCACCTTCTCTAAGAAGGGGAGGTGGGAGACTGGACAAAAATTGTCCAGTACAGTAGGGTCCAGGGATGGTTTCTTGAGGAGAGGGTGCACCAGCACCTCCTTAAAGGCAGCCGGGAACACCCCTTCTCCCAAGGATGTATTTACCATCGCCTGGACCCAACCGCACGTTACCTCCTGAGCTGCCTTCACCAGCCAGGAGGGGCATGGATCTAATTGGCAAGTGGTGACATTTACAGTCCAGAGGATCCTGTCCAGTTCCTTGGGCCCAACAGGATCAAACTGTTCCAGGTGTTCTCCTTTTTCCAGAGAACGTTCCTGGGCTTCAGGAAAACCTGCCTGAGCCCGAAAAAAATTGCCACGTTGTCAACTCTGCCTGCTAAGCCCGCGGGCACAGCTGCTCAGTCTGCCATGTCCCCACCGGAAGCCATTGTTTTGCACCTTCAGGAGTTTGCCAGCTATAATTTTGAACCTGCTTTTCCTTAATAAAATAAGTTATCAAGCCCAACCCAGATGAATCAGTGCAATGTCTTCCAGTGAGATAAAGTATGGTATGCCGTGCCATACAAACCAGTGCTGGAGGAAATTCAAAACAGAAAGAGATTTAAGATACCAGCAAGTAAGTCATCAGCATCTCGAGGGTCTAGAAGACATGTAAGGCCTTAATTTCAGAGCTGGTTATTATATGACTCTTCTGCAGTCCTACCATTTTTAAAATAGCATCTAGCATCAGGAGCTCCACTTTTGTATTATTTCAAATATTTCCTTCTTCGTTCTTATGGTCAGCAAAAACAACTATGTAAGACATGAGCATCTTGGTGAAACTTTAAAAGACTTAAGAAGCTGCATGGAAAAACTGAACCTCAATAGCCCTCCACCTCAGTAAACTTAGGAGGGAATATCACTTTTTTTGGGGGGTGGGGGGAGTGCCAAAAATTAGAGATCGCTAGTGAAGTGAGTATCAGGAACAGATCAATGAACGTGTAGGCTTATTATTGCTGTTGAGTTAGGGTTGATTAAAAAAAAATGAAAAATTCTTTTTTTAAAAAAAGTTAGCTGTTCTTTCGGCAAGAAGGACTGCATGCAATAAAAGGTATAAGGGGGTTTATGTATGGATTAACTCATTTACTGTTTTTGTCATATGAATTGGGTTTTTTTTAAAACATAAGACTTCACAAACCAACATATCTGGATTTTGCAGTTACGAGTTGGACTTGATCTCCACAAAGGGCTTCGGAAGATGCAGAAGCGCAAATGGTGTACGGCATCTGTCTGCAACATCTAAAAATGTTCATGTATTTTCCCAGGTTTGCAAGGCAGCTGTTGTGGAGGGCAGTTAGCTATGTGATTCCAGGAAAAAATGTGGCTCCTTTTACATGTTGCACGGAGGTGCTAGGTTTGTACTCCCGTAATCTTGTAAAGGAAGTGCTCCACGGCCATGATTATTGGTATAAATGATTGGATTTTCTTTATATAAAACAATGTTTTCTTTTTAGGATTTATTAAAAACAACTAGTGATTTGCACTTATTAATAGCGTTTTCCTGTTTTCCTATGTATCAGTAGGAAAGTAGTGCATTCACTTAAAATATATATGTATATATAGACACAGACATATATCATGTCAAAACAGACATACATAAATTAATTGAGAAACTGACTTTATTCATCAACTGCTGAAACAGAGCATATCAGGCTAACATACCGTACATGTATTGTATTATCCCTTACATCAGTCGTATAAGACATTTTAAGTCTTTTTAAAATTTCTGCTGATCATCCAGGAATGTTGGTGTCCAAAATTGCTGCGGGCAATGGGCTTTGTTGTGAGCCAGTGGGTTCCATGAATTATGCATCTGTTGCCTGTAATAAAGACTTCCTCCTCTTTTTGTCCTCTCTGAATTAAAAGTCCCTCTCCCAGTTATTCCCCACTTGTGGGTCATGAGGAGACTTTGCTCATGTGCCACGTTCCCCCAGCTGGGTCCACTAGAGCAGTGGTCCCCAACCTTTTTGGCACCAGGGACTGGTTTCGTGGAAGACAGTTTTTCCACAGACCGGGGGGGTGGATGGGTGGGCCACGTGGGCCATGGGTGGAGCTCAATGGGCTGGCCACGCGGGCCATGGGCAGAGCTCAATGGTTGGGCCATGCGGCCCGGTTCCTAACAGGCCACGGACCGGTACCGGTCCACGGCCAGGGGGTTGGGGACCCCTGCACTAGAGAGAAGACAGACTAGAGATCCCACGATCATTCTTAGCCAGCATGGCTAAGGCTGAAAGCGATGGGAGAGTCCTTGAAGAGGCCAGTCATGAGGAGAGATGCAGGATGAAGAAGCAAAGTTTTCAAAAGCTGCCCTCAATGGCCACATATCTCTGAAGCTGATCTTAAAGCATGTTCTCTTCCCAGACTACATATAGCATATGTAGTCATATACATATATTCCACCAATGTATCCAGACGCCTTGGGACTGTTATTCCTGAAATTCAAGGACAGTATGCAATACAGAGTTTCGTAGGACGTAACCTCAACCTTATTTAAAATATAGGCCATAATATCTGGACACTTTTTGAATGGTAGAATCTTGTTTTCCCAAGTTGAGGATTGTACATACTGTATAGAAGCTGCAGTGAATCAACTTTCTCTTGATGAATGGAAACTATCCAGGGCTGAACATCATATTTAAAATGAATAGTAGTGTTTTTCCTTCTAGTGACATGTCCGGTTTTATGCGCTTCAACACTTCTTTATTCATTATCTTTGCAGTCCAAGGGATTTGCAAGAGCCTCCTCCAACACCATAGGTCAAAAGAATCAATTTCCCTTCTATCCAACTTTTTCATCGTCCAACTTTCACAGTCATAAGTAGTTATGGGGAACACGATAGTGCGGACTAGTCTACACCTAGTCGTCAAGCTGACATCCTTGCTTTTCCAAATTCATACTCATCATTGCTGTACGACCCAGCATGATTCGACGTTTAATTTCTTGGCTACATTCACCATTTTGATTGACCACTGATCCTAAAAAGGTGAAATTTTCCATGCATTCCACCTCATCAATTACTTTTTTGATGTTTCCATTCTTTGCAGTTGTCATGAGTTCGGTCTTTTTGATATTCAGAAAGAGGCCAAACTTCTCACTTTCTTCTTTGAGTCTCATGATTAGGTGCTTTAGGCCTTCCTGGGTTTCTGAGACGAGGGTTGTATCATCCGCGTATCTAAGGTTATTGATGTTTCTTCCGCCAATTTTTACCCCAATTTCTGATTCGTCTAGCTCCATTTTCCTGATGATCACTTCAGTGTACAAGTTGAATAAGAAAGGTGACAGAACGCAACCTTGTCACACACCTTTCTCGATCTTGAACCAATCAGTGTCACCATATTGAGTTTGTACAGTGGCTTCCTGATTTACATACAGTGATTTCATCAACTTCACTAAATGTAGTGGCACCCCAAGGTCTGCTAGGGCTCTCCATAGATTGTCATGGTCAACACAATCAAAAGCTTTCCTGTAGTCGATGAAGCACATATAAATATTCTTTTGATATTCGCGACATTTTTCCATTATCCATCGAACGTTTGCAATGTGATCACGGGTGCCATGGCCCCATCAGAAACCAGCTTGGACATCCAGCAGTTCCCTTTCGATGATTGGAGCCAGGCGTTGTTGTATGGTTTTCAGTAGAATCTTGCTAGCGTGAGATATGAGAGCAACAGTGCGGTAGTTAGAACACTCCTTTGAATCCCCCTTTTTTGGCAATGGAATAAACACTGATTGTTTCCAGTTATGTGGACATGTGTTGGTTTCCCAAATTTTCTGGCACAAAGCTCTGATAATTGCAGTTGGTACTGGCCTTAACAATTCAGCAGGGATGTTGTCAACTCCTGGGGCCTTGTTGTTTGGCAGTTGATTCACTCTACTGTATATCAAACTGATAATACAGGATGAACCTAACCTGCATAAATCACTGGGGTTGAAATTTGCAAATCTGGAACCTATGTTTACGAACGTTCATTTATTTATTTTATTCCAACTTTGAGGCCACCTGAATCCTTGCCAACTCTGGGCGGCTCACAGATATGAGAAAAGAAACGATCCTGTACATATAAAAAAGAACACGGTCAACCAGAAGAATAAAACTAAGCTCAATTAAGAGGGCTCCACAAGCACCCTATCCCAAAGCTTGGGAGAACCACCAAGTTTTTAGTAATTTCCGGAACGTTGTATCGGTGGGAGCTGCACAAATCCTTGGGGGGTTATTATTTCAGAGGGCAGGTGCTGCAACCGAGAAGGCACAGCTCCTGGGTCCTTCAAAGTGACCGTTTGACGGACAGGACCCACCCTGGCTGGTCACACAGGACAGGCCGAAGCGATTGGGAATAAGCGGTCCCTCAGATAGCCAGGCCCTACGCCATGTAGGGCTTTAAAGGTAATAATCAGTACCTTGAATTACACCCAGCAGCCAACCAGCAACCAGCGCAGCTCGCAAAGCAGCAGAATCACGTCAGCATAACGTGCCACTCCCGCCACTGCGCACTTCTACTTAAAAGGAACCAGATTAGGGAAATCTGGTTTATCATTTCTTTCTTGATGCCTCGTGTATATCCTGCCCTTCTTCTGAGATAGGCATACATGGGGTCTCCTCTAAGTTTATTCCTAAAACAGCCATCTTAGGAGTAACCTGAGCTGAAAGGGAGTAACTGGTCCGAAGCCATCAGTGAGTTCTGTGGTTGAGTGGGGAATTGTACTGGGCCTTGTCGACTTCCACATTGTCTCTCTGACAGCCAGCCCTCTGTTTCTGGGGGCCCCAACCCCACCTCACTAAGCAGTTCTGTGATGGCCTTGAATGTTTCCTTCTAAAGATTCTTTGTGTATCTGCTAATGTTGGGGTTATCCATGTCTGCATGTCTGAATAAATTTAACTCCTTAATTTAAAATGGAGGGGGGGTGGGGTAGTAAAAAGTTGTGAAATTCTGGAATCCTTTTGAATTGGTGGAGAAAAATAAAATCTCTCTCCATAAATTGTTGCAATCAACTTATTTAAAACAAGTCCCAACTTGCTGAACAGGCATAAGAGGTCAAATATATTTGAGGACTGTGTTATTAAGAGTGGTTTATCAGTGGATTAGATGGATTAGCAAACACAACTATGAGTGGGTTAAGTTAGGTCATTCAACATGCTGAAGGAGAAACCTGGTTGTACTCTGTAGCTTGAATATGTCAACAGGATTTCTACTTTCTCAGTGGAAATGTTTCGCTCCTTATCCAAGAAGCTTCTTCAGTCTGAGTAAAGTTTGTAAGGGAATCCTTAAATATGTTTCTATGGTGGCTGTGTGACCTTGCACCTGGGGCTAGGTCATGGTTATTTGAGATGTTTCTAAGTCCCTTTATCATCCAAAGGAGGATCGTTAAGATTACCTTGCTGTTGTTGAGATTGCGAAATGTTCTTAATCTTCCTAGGCACAGAAGACAAAGCAGGAAGGAAAATAGGGGAGATATTGTGCCTGAGGCCCCCACCTCTATTCAAAGAAGGATTTTCCAAGTTGGCATAAATGGATTCCTTGACCCCTCTTTCAAACCACTTATCGTCCCTGTCTAAAATGTGAACATTAATGTCCTCAAATGAGTGTCCTTTTTCCTTTAGATGAAGGTAAACTGCTGACTCTGATCCTGTGGTGTTGCTCCTCCTGTGTTGGGCCATCCTCCTGTACAAAGGTTGTTTGGTTTCTCCAATGTAGAGCTCAGAGCACTCCTCACTGCACTGAATTGCATACACTACATTGCTTTTCTTGTGTTTTGGAGTTTGATCTTTGGGGTGTACAAGCCTCTGTCTCAGTGTGTTGGTGGGTTTGAAATATACAGGTATGTGGTGTTTGCCAAATATCCTTTTTATCTTTTCAGACACGCCAGCCATGTAAGGAATGACCAGGTTCTTCCGTTTACTCTGAGTCTCAGCCCTGTCTGTTGCTGTTTTAGGTCTGGTAGACTTAGATTTGGTGAAGGCCCAATTTGGATATCCACAGGCCTTCAGAGCTGTTCTCAGGTGCTGATTTTCATTCTTTTTGGAATCCATGGAGGTGGGGATGGTTTCTGCTCTGTGTGACAATGTCCTGATGACCCCTAGTTTGTGCTGTAGTGGATGGTGGGAGTCAAACATCAGATATTGATCTCTGTGTGTGGGTTTCCTGTAGATCCCTATTTCTAGCTTGCCACCGGTCCCAATGAGGACTTCACAGTCTAGGAATGCCAGTCTGTTGTCCTTGGTGTCTTCTCTGGTGAACCTAATGTTGGCATCTATGGTGTTTATATGGTCCGTGAAGGAGGAAGGAGTATTTGGTATGTTCGCCGCCTTGAGTTATTTATAAAAATAATAGGGATAGAAAATGAATGAATGAATGAATGAATGAATGAATGAATGAATGAATGAATGAATGAGAGATGTTGGAAGAAAATTGAAAAAAGAGTTAAATGATCAATTGATGTACAAAGAACAAAACAGCCTTCTTCATCCTAGCGATCCAATCCAAATTGTAAAAGGACTTGAAAGAAATAAAGATTTTCCTAATTAAATACAATAGATCAGAATTGATCAGTCATACTTTGCCAGAGCATGCACCCTCTGAAATCAAGGAGGCATAAGTATAGCTCCAATCTATTAATTCCAAATTTACTAAATAAGGATTTATATAAATATTTTTGAGCCAGATAAACTTTGGCATACAGATGTCATAGAAACTATGGGCAATTTCAAATGTCATTCAATAAAACAGACCAGTAAGTAAATAAATCCAGTGATTTTCATTATTTAATTTATTTTCAAAGCCATATATGAATTGTAATATTTTAGATGCTGATAATATTAAATAGGATTATTTAATAATATTTATTTTTATCTTTCTTCTTTTTTTTTCAAGCATGCAAAATACATATGTGTCCAGCAGATAATGAAAATGCAAATTTGAATTGAGCAGGGTAATCAGATATCAGAACTCCAGTTCCTTTTTTTTAAATAAGAATTTTATTAAGTTTAAAGCAAAGATAAAAACTACAAAAAAGTAAATAACAACAAAAAAAAGAAAAAAACTAAAAAAGTGAGAAACACAAGAAAAAGAATTTTAAAAGATTACATAAGAAGTGACTTCTGACTTTCAACAACAAGAATATATATAGAGTTCCCCGTTGGGGGAGATGGGTGGTCATATAAATTAATTAAATAAATAAATAAATAAATAAATAATAATAATAATAATAATAGCAATTTCCATAATTAATCCCTTACTCTATATCAGGGCTTTCCAAAGTTTTCCCGCTGTTGGTGTGTCGCCACGGGAAAACCCGGAAGTGCCGCTGTTGCAGCAGCATGCAAAAACCTGGAAGCGCTGCTGCCGCTTTCAGTTTTTGCGCACTGCCGTTGGTGTGTCGCCGCGGGAAAACCCGGAAGCGCTGATGATGATCAGCGCTTCCGGGTTGTGTGGCGACACACCAGACTGTGTGTGGCAACACACTTTTGTGTCGCCACACACAGTTTGGAAAGCTCTGCTCTATATCAAACCAAGATCACATTATTTCTATATATCAATCCATCAGCACACATAGAAATCACTAAATAATTGCTCTTTCCCCTTATATTAAAAAAGAAAGAAATGCATAAATATATAAACCAGCTTCCCTCCCCTAAACACAACCTTTATTCAATTATTTCCTTCCTAACACTATTCTATATATTTCTGCCTACTATAATAAAAATCAAATTATAAAAATATATAAATTATATAATTAATAATACTACAATCTTAACCCTATTAAACCTAAAACCAAGCAATTATTTTCTTAATTTTTTTCATAATTGATAATACTACAACAATCTTAACCTTATTAAATCTAAAACCAAGCAATACCTTATAGATACCTTATAAATCTTAAAAATCAAACAAACCTTATAAAGAAACCAGTAAAACCTAATCCAAATCATTAAAAAAACATAAAATCATAAAAATCCTCATTATCAATCCAATTAAGCATTCTTAAATTTTTACCCCACTTCGAAATATGTCAAAATATTTACATATCTCCATTTTACAAACAAGGCATTTTTCATTCAGGACTCAAACAGCCCAACTGCCCCCCTATGAACAGCCTTCTCAAAACTCCCACAAAGCAAGTTCTCTTCTCTCCCATAACATTTCCCCAGAAAGCCATAACAATCGCCCAGAAAAACAACTTTCTGTGTCGTCTGCAGCTCAGATTGTCATTTTAACCCCTTCAACATCAAAATGTAATCTTCGTCTGGTGTTACTTCGATCTCACTGTCAGTAAAAACACCAAAATCTCCATCTTCCTCCGTAACATCTTCAACCAGATGACACACTTTAGAAATAATGTCCTGAATATTCTGCAGAATAGCTTGACGGCACTCTGAGAGTCTCTTTGAAAGTCTGCTTAAGCTAACAACGGAGCTCTGAAAGAATCTCGTTGAAATCCTCCATTTTTCAGGCAGTAGATTATGACACCCCCTAGATACTTGACTCGCACAGATAGGAATTAATAGGTTAATAGAAAAGATCCAAATGAAATTGACAAGGGAAAGTGCACTAACAAGCAGGTCCCAAAGAAAGTAAACAGAAAGCTGAAGATTCAAAACAACAAATCCAGCGTGTAGGAAAATACTCAATCCTTAAAATTCGGTACAAAAATAATGACAGGAAAGCAATTGTTCTCAGTCGTCCTTATTCTTTAAACAGAAAAACAAGCCAAAACTTTAAAAAAAATTAAAATTTAATCCAGAAATAACGATAAGCACCAAGAGAGTCCACTTCTTCTTGATGTAGAAAGCCTCTCTTGGGGTACGTAAACTTAAAAAATATATAAACTGGGTGATTTAGAAATGGGTGGCCTGACCTACTGTCCCTTTAAGGCTGCAAATGCGGCTAGGAAATGATGGCTTCCCCGCCTCCCGTCGTCCCTTACCGGATCGTTGCAAAGGCTGCGATTCTCTGGCTGCAAGACGTCATTTAGGAGAACAGATGGGGTGATTCCAAGCTTTTCCTTCACATGAGAAAGCTCTGGGCTCCAGGCCTGTCAAGCCCCCCCAAAAAGTGTGCGTTGCCAGCTCTGCCTGCAGATCCTGCGGACACAGCTGCTCAGTCAGCCATGTTCCCACCAGAAGCCCAGAACTCCAGTTCCATTGCATCTTTTAATTAAAAAAAAAGGTTGAAGTCCATCCAATAAAAGTAGTCCTGACCTATATGGCATTGATTTCTTAGTCAGTCTGTAGGGCTGACAATTATGCACCATGTGAAAATTTCCTTTTTTGTGTTTGTTCTAAATCTCTTTCCAATCTGCTCCAGGGAATGCTTCTGGTCCTAGAGTTTTCGGAGTTGGAGAAAACCTTTTCTCTCTCTCCACGTTCCCCATGCCATGCATGACTTTATACACCTCAGTTACTCCCTCCTTCGGTTGCCTTTTTTCTGAGCTAAAGAGTCACAAACATTCTAGCCCTTTCTGGTAGGGAAGACTGGCTGGGGAATTCTGGGAGTTGAAGTCCACCCATCTTAAACTTGCCAAGGTTGAGAAACACTGGTCTATAGTAACAGAATCTTGCAAGTCTGAATGCACTAGGGGGAGGCTTGTCTGAGACATTTTATCACATTAGTTTCTTGGCCCGGGCTCAAGCCCCTCTTATTTGAGCATTGCTTTGGCAGCAGCTCTTCCTCCTGTCCTTCAAGGCCATTCCCTCTGTCCTCTACAGTAAATAGCTTGTGAAATTCATTACAAGGTGGATGATGGCCACTGACTTGGATAGCTTTTGAAAGGAGACTGGATAAATTCATGGAGGGCAGGTCTGTCAAGAGCTGTTAGACTGTAGAGCACGAAAACTCAGATGGAGGTCCTCTTCCCAGCTGTTTAGGGACAAGCTGAGGACGGCATCATCCATTCATGCTGTAATGATCCTGGTCCTCAGGTATTAATTCAGAGTCTCTCAAATCACATGCCGTCAGAGGGTATGGAAGGATTTTTTATTAATACAGGTGATCAGTCCAAGGCAAAGATCAGACTGAGGAAAGCCCACGCAATTGCTGTTACAAAACTCCCAGTACTGGCCCCTCCATACCAGCCCCCCCCTAAATGCTGATTTCTCTCTAACATTCTCCTAACTCCCAGCTGCAAATCATTTAGCTAACAATCACTGATAGCGCCAACTAAGCTGACCTTGGAGCTATTCGGGCCGTCTTAGCAATTCTACTTAACATACCAAAATACCACTACAAGCATGCTAAAGAAAATACTACAACACCTATCATATATACTGGAAGGATACTAAATCCTGACATATGCCCTTCTGAAACAAGAGTTGGCCTGACTGGGGAAGTAGGAAGTAGGAAGTGCTGAAAAGCCCTCTAGATCAATGTTTCTCAACCATGGGAACTTCAAGCTGTGTGGACTTCAACTCCCAGAATTCCCCAGCCAGCCAACTGGGAGTTGAAGTCCACACAGCTTGAAGTTCCCAAGGTTGAGAAACCGTTATGGAGATCGCGGGCGAGGAAGGAGGGGGCACCTTCCAGGGTGAGAAGCGCTTTCACTGCCTCGAAGACCTTGGGCAACCATCCGAGATGGTCAGGCCAGACCCACCTTAGCGTGCTTGGGGCTTCTTCCCAGAGAACTGCTTAGTGTGGCTTAGTTTGGCAAGATTCTGTGTAAGGTAGAGAATAAAGATCTAGAGCTTATCTCCGAGGCTCAGCGTCGCTCTTCACTTAACCATGACAGAAATACTGCTCTAGATTATGTCCAACATGCTTTCAAGTACCAGCTGCAGAAGAGCAACTTGTTTAAAACAAGTCCTGCTACTCTTTATGAGCTTTTTGAAATCAGTTAAATCTGTAAACTGTGTATTCCTAAGGATTAGGGTTACTTAATTTCTTAACCTCCACTCTTTGTGCTACAGGTACAACGGTAGTTATAGATGCCATTAGTGGGCAGCTAGTACCACTGAATGGAGCAGAGCATATAACCGCAAAGAAACACTCACACAGAAAGGAATATTTATTTATTTATTAATTATTATTTCTAACTTATATCACCGCCCATCTCCCCCCACAAGGGGACTCTGGGCGGTTTACAATCAAGTCAGCAATTAAAAACATATAAAATACTTTATACAATCATTAAAAATATAAAAATATAAAATCCAAGAGGCTGTATGTGATGTTTACGAACCAAACTTTACGGTGCGAGCCATCCCCAGGAAGAGCTATTACTCATCCCGTCCCAAGCGAGGTGGCAGAGCCAGGTTTTCAGTTGCTTCCTGAAGGTCAGGAGTGTGGGGGCTAGCCTCACCTCAAGGGGCAAGATGTTCCAAAGGGTGGGTGCTATGGCAGAGAAGGCACGCCTCCTGGATCCTGCCAGGTGAAATTCTTTTACTGATGGGATCCGTAGCATGCCCTCTCTGCATGACCGGGTGGGGCGGGTCGATGCTCTGGGGATGAGGCGGTCTCTAAGGTAGCCTGGTCCCATGCCATGTAGGCATTATCTTAATGAGCACGCTAGAGAGATTTAGGTTATTGATCTTACACACTTAGCCCACCCAAGCATAAAGAATTACACACTTAGACAAAGTAGTTTCAAAAGTAAGTACAAAGCAGTTCTTACTGTTTATTTGGTCCAGTTCAGTTACATCCATTCTGTTAGGAATGATTCTTGTTCTTCTGTGTTTCCCTAAACTGTTTACTCTTAATGGCTGTTGTGGGTCTTCCGGGCTGTGTTTACTCTTAGCTCTCATTGCTGCTAAGAGCTGCATGTGGAGAAAGGGGAAAGCTTCTGGAGTTTAGGCCTCATGGCCTCTAGATGGAAGGACCAGCAGCCGCATGGTCCTTCTCCGATGGTGGAAAAAGGAAAGAGAGAGAGAGAAAGGAGAAGTGGGAGAAGACAACAAAACAACTTCCTCAGGAAGAAACACATAGCGAGTTTGCCTCCTAGAGCAATAACCCATATGCTAATTAGGCATGCTGATTTGCTGGGACCTCCAACAGTTATGACGGTGATGAAAAAGTAACTTTGAAAAAATGCTTGCATTTACAACCTTTGCAGGTTTGTAAAGCAAAGGAAAGCTGAAGTAAGATCGGAAGCACAGTTGCAGTTTCACTTAGCGACTGCTTTGCTTAACAACCGAGCTGCTGTTCCCAATTGTGGTCGCTAAACGAGGACTACCTGTATTTAACTTTGGTTTGTTAGAAGACATTTTGGTCTTGTTTTCTGTCAATATGGATCATTTGTCTCAGAGGTGCATCACTTGCAGTGTTTTGTGTAATCTCTGAAACCTGTCAGATGACTTTCAGAATCTGAGCAAAATAGTAAATGTTCATGTAGCTGAAGGAGGATTTTTATTTGCATTTTTTAAAAATAATACCAACCTCTTTCTTCTGTTTCACTTTACTTTTGGAATGCTTCCCCATCTTTGAGCCTAAAAAAAGGTTCTGCATCCTTCATTTATACTCATCTCATGCTTCTAAGCTGAGGTTTCCCAGCTCCAAAGTTGGGTGGAGTCAAAATGGAGAAACTGATGCAACTCCAAATAGCTTTTCTCCAGCTTTCCCACACCCAAAACTTAATATTGCTTTAAGGATGATCAAAACCAACTCAGCTTTTACAAAGTGTAGACCAATTGATTTCTTCCCCATACCTTGTCAACAACCGTCTCTATCCAATCGGAAACTTTGAAGAAACAAAAATCTTTTGATGCTAAACAGTTTCTTAGAAACTCTAGGGAAGTGAACTGCTCACCCAGGGATGTTGATGTCAAGGTAAACAAACTCGCCAGGAATCAGGAGCCAAATAACCCATGGCTGCGGATACAACTTGATAAATTGTAAGCATTATTCACATATTAGGCCCATGCAATACTGCTTGTTACAAGAGCTAGTAGCAAGGAGCTGATCTTGGTTGATCTCAGACATGCTAAGCAGGGTTGGACCTGAGTAGTATATGGATGGGAGAAAGCAGGAACGATCAGGACTGTAGGCTAGACTAGAGAAAAAACATCCTGAAATATAGCAGTGTCAAAATATTGGCAGTGCCATAGTGTTGCCAAGAAAATAAAATTGACGTGTCCAGTGTAATCACCAGGACTCCATCTCTCAACTTGAGGGAGCTTGATTTTACCTTCTAAATACCGCTTAGAACAGGGCTTTCCAAGGTGGCGACACACCAGCGGCGGCGGTGGCGGCAGTGCGGCGGCGGCGCGCGCACGGCGGCGGCACAGGGGTGTGTGCGGCGGCGCGCGTGCGCACGGCGGCGGCGCGGGGGAGCGTGCGGCGGCGCGGGGGAGCGTGCGGCGGCGCGGGGGAGCGTGCGGCGGCGCGGGGGTGTGTGCGGCGGTGCGTGCGTGCATGGCGGCAGCACGGGGGGGCGTGCGGCGGCGCGGGGGGTGTGTGCGGCGGCACGCGCACGCACGGCGGCGGCACAGGGGGCGTGCGGTGGCACGTGCGTGCACGGCGGCGGCGGCAGCCTCCGCTAAAACGCGGAATCACTGATCCCGCGCCGCTGCTGCTGCCGCCGTGCACGCGCACGCCGCCACTTCCGGGTGGTGTGGCGACACACCACGCTGTGTGTGGCGACACACTTTTGTGTCGCGACACACCGTTTGGAAAGCTCTGGCTTAGAAAATTGTTACCCCTTAAATGTTCCCCTAATAAATATCTTACCAAACGGTAATTGCCAGGACTGCTAATAAACAAATCAACCTATTTACTAATTGAAAAATGCTATGATCTTTGCTATCTTCAGAGAGATAATGAGCTCTTTGTTTAGCAGGAATATTTATTTGTTTGTTTGTTTATTTATTTATTTATTTATTTGTTGAATTTCTATAACCGCCCATCTCCCCCTCAAGGAGGGACTCTGGGCGGTTCACAGCATAATAATAATATATGTAAATTCTCACCAGGCAAAGAAAGCCTGCTGAAGAAACAAATGAGATTTTTTCCAGATCGAAAGCCTATTCCCAAGTCATGGTGCTAGCATTAATTTTTTAGAAAAATCTGGGACTGGGGTTTATCATCTTTGGTTTTAAAATGAGTTTTGTGGCACCTTGAAGACTAGCACACACATCACACAATATGTTTTCATGGAGCAGATGCAGTCCATGAAAAGCTTATGCCACTATCACTTTGTTAATCTTTAAGGTGCCACCATGTCTGTTTTTGTTTCCGCTGCAACTAGTTAAACTGGTTGCCCCTTTGGAGATTTTGTCTTTGGCACTTTGGAGGGTTGAAAGGAGAGGGCTAAACAACTCCTTCTCCTTCTCCTTCTCCTTCTCCTTCTCCTTCTCCTTCTCCTTCTCCTTTATGACATTTCCTCCAGGAGCTCAAGGGAGCACATTTATTTATTAAATTTATATTACCGCCCATCTTCCCCCGAAGGGGGAACTCTGGGCAGTTTACAATAAAACCTGAGTTAAAATACAAAACAGATCCCAATGGAAATGGAATAAATATACAATATCATTATCATTATCATAATAATAATATAAAAAGCCCTACATGGCATGGGGCCAGAATACCTGAGGGACCGTCTTATCCCCATATCATCGACCCGCCCCACCCGATCATTCAGAGAGGGCCTGCTACAAGCCCCATCAATCAGAGAGTGTCATCTGATGGGGTCTAGGAGACGGGCCTTCTCTGTGGTGGCACCTACACTATGGAACACCTTGCCCCCAGAGTTGAGACAGATCCCCTCCCTCCCGACCTTTAGGAAAGAACTGAAGACCTGGTTCTGCCGCCTGGCAAGGGAAGTAGGAAAGGATAGTTCCTCATGGGGGTGGTTAATCCCTTAATCCTATAATGTCCTTCCTTTTATTAATGCCATCTCCCATCTGGATTTTATAACTATTTATTATATTGACTGTATAATTTGGTGTTTTATATTTTATTTTAATCTATTTTATTGTAAACCGCCCAGAGTTCCCCATTGGGGGAGATGGGCAGTCATATAAATTAAATAAATAAATAAAAATAAAACAAATAATTATTAAAAGATATAAATAGAGTAGAATAAAATGAAATCTAGATGGCTACAGTTCTTCCTCAAATCCTGAGCGCAAGGGCTGTTCTCAATCCATTCTAGGGCGCTAGCCATCCCCAAGAGTGACTATTTCCCCTCCCGTCCCAGGCTTGGTGGCAAAACCAGGTTTTCATTTTTTTTCCTGAAGTCCAGGAGTGAGGGGGCCTGTCTCACCCCTGGGGGAAGGATGTTCCAGAGGGCGGGCGCTACTGCAGAGAAGGCACGTTTCCGAGATCCCGCTAGATGGAATTCTTTTAAAGATGGGGTACGTAACATGCCCTCTGTGCATGACCGGGTGGGACGGGTTGATTCAATAGGGATTTATTTATTTAGTACTGCTTTCCCATTTTCCCCCACAACAACATTCTAGGAGGTAGGTTGGGCAGAGAGGGAAGGTCTGGTCCAGATTCCCCCAGTGAGCTTCCATGGCTGACAGTGGTCACAACCTTGGGTTTCCCCAGTCCCAACTCAACAGCCCCAACTCAACACCCTAACCATTGTTGTAGGTCAGATACTCATAACCTCAATCCCCAGGGCTGCATGTAGCTCCCAAAACCTTAGTTGCAATTCTCAGGGATCTCCAAAAATTGTTACCGGATTGATAGAAGGGAGAATTTGTTTGCCAAAATGGCTAAACTGACATGTTTGATCGAGGAGGGAACTTCAATTACTTTTATAAAAGATTGGAAACCCTTTATAGACTTTCTGCTGAAAATGGATAAAAATGAACTGTTGATTTTGGGATTTATTGATTAAAAAGGTTTGTTTATGGGAAGAAGGGAACTATGATATAAAATATGGGAGGGCGGAGATGGTAATTGCTATGTCTGTAACTGCTGCAAAGAAGATGGGAAGTCACTTCTTTAGATATCTTTCTTGCTTTTTTGTTATTCTTCCCTTTTTCTTTTACCCTTTTATAATCTTTTTCTATTTCTTCTTTGTTTCTGTAGTTTTTTCAATCTTTGTAAAACCTTATTTTAATAAAAAAAAATTTAAATATAACTTATTGAGAGGAGGGTAATCATATCTACTATATTTAATTTTAATTAAATATAAATAAGATCAAGACAAATTTTCTTTTTGACATGACTATGTATTAGTTCTTTTTTTAAAGTCTGACACACATACTCCCTTGCCCCTCAAATATCTTTCTACCTCAGGTGATGGGAAGAACAGTGAAATGATGAACCACTGGACTTTTAAAAAACAAACACAGGGGAAAGGAAGAAGCTTAGGGAAAGAAAAATAGTAATAAAGGTGTTTCTGCTAGGTTTCAAACCAGCAACCTTCAATTTATAAGGCAAGTTTTATAATTATTGAAAACAGCTTTAAGAGATTTTAAAGAGCATGGTAAGCTTTGACTCAGTTGTGAAGACCATTAGTGGACTGCTAGGACCACTGAATGGAGCAGACCGTATAACAGCAAAGAAACACACAGAAAGGAGTTTTTATCTTAATAGCATTAATGAGCATGCTAGAGAAATGTAGGGTTTTGATCTTAAGCACATAGCCCACCCAAGCATAAAGAATTACACGGTTAGACAACGTAGGTTACAAAAAGAGTTCTTACTGTTTATTTGGTCCAGTTACGTCCATTTCAGTAGAAAATTGGTTTCAGTTCTACTTTTGTGGTTCTCTAAACTTAATTTACGCTCACCCCTCATTGCTGGTGAAGGCTGCATGGAGAAAAGGGGAAAATTCTGGAGTTGAGGCCTAGCACATGGCCTCTCCATGGAAGGACCAGCAGCCGCACGGTCCTTCTTCTCCGGTGGAAGAAAGCAAGAGAGAGAGGGAGAGAGAGAGAGAAGAAGTGGGAAGAGCAACAAACAGCTTCCTCTGGAAGCATACAGCGAGTTTGCCTCCTAGAGCAATCACCCATATGCTAATGAGGCATGGTGATTTGCTGGAACCTCCAACAAGATGAAGGGGTGATCCTTCCTCTGCAAAGTAGGCAGTGAACTGTGGAGGTTGGTCTCCAAAAACTGAAACACACTTTCCCAAACAGAAAGGATCACTGAAGTGGGCAGTTATATTAAATCTAAAGGAGGAGAAGGAAGGGAAAATGTACTTTGGAATTGCCCTGAGATCACTTTGACAGGCAGTGGGGGATTAATAGAGGGCGATGCCCTCTATTTCTGCTCTCCATGAACACTTGCCCACCTCATTTGGAGATGAGCCCTAAGATGAACTTATTTCTATACATAGAAGATAACCTGAATTTCCAGATATTACCCTGTCAATGTTTGGCAATCATTTTTTCTTTCTGCTAAAAGGTGAGGGAGCTGAGAGTGTCTGTTGTATACCAAGTGAGCCTTCCTATGATTAAGGGAGATTTTTTTAGTACACTCCCTGCCCTTTCCTTTAGACACAATCCTGTTCCGCCACTCGGCCGTTAACCATCTTTTTAATCCCCTTGTGTCTTAATGTAGTATGTGAAGCTGGTTATTCCTGAAAACAGGCTTTAGATTTCTGGTGGATGTGGCTGAGAAATCTCGAGTTCAAATCTTCACCTGAGTATGAAAAATACTGACTAAGCTTGGATCATCTGAGCTAGGGGGAAAAGGAAGAAGTCTCCCGTTGGGGGAGTTGGGCGGTCATATAAATTTAAATAAGAAAGAAAGAAAGAAGATGCTACGTCTGTCCTGAGCCTTTTGGGGTAAGGAGAAGATTAACAATAAACAAACAAACATGTTTGTTCATAACCTGAAACAAACTGTTCTTCTACTTTTAGTTAACATCTTCCTTCCCTTGCAAATACTCCCTACTTTTATTTGTTATTCATTAACAGTCAAAGCTAATACACTGAGTTGATCAAGGTGTCATTGATCAGATGGCAGCAGTCCTTTCAAAATAAATGTAGGAAAAAGAGCTCCAATTATTGCAAACGTCTATTTTTACAGAAACTAGCTCTATCATTTTCAGCATGAGCTGTAGTTGTAATGGCCACTTCCTAACATCTATTTCTGTATGGATTGTACAGAATATAAAATGGTGTTGGATTTCAGAACATTAGGACTATGCAGGAGAGATAACCTGAAGGAGGAACATGAGTATTGCTGGTTTTTTAAAGCATGCCTCAGAAAAGAAACAGGAAAAAATTAAAGACAGTTTAAAAAAGAGGAAATTGTCAACGGAACAAATAAAAGCATTGATTTAAAAGAAGTCCCAGAGGGACTAATGTCATAAATTGCTGATGATGTGAGAATTTATAGCAAATTCCCTTACTCAGGCAAATTATGCCAAGAACTGTTTCTTAATACTACCCAGAATAGTAAAACCTGACATTTCTGAAAAGGACCATTTCATTACGGTACCACTATATTTCCTGGACTGTAAAAAAAGAAAAGAAAGAATCTTGCTTATTTCTCAGGTCAACCAGTGGGTTCCTAGCAATGTATTCAACTCTTCTATGTTGTGAAATCACCAATAACCTTCTATGGCCTGAACAAAAAGTGAAAGACTTCCTTGCCATTTAGACAAGGCTTACATTAAACTAATTAGACCTTGGTTGATATGAATAAGTTGGGTGTGTCCTTCACTGAAGAATTGACCACCCATGGTTAGCAGGTCAAGCCTTTAAACTTCTTCATAAAATGTTGCTGTGAGGACTCCAGGCTTCATTTAATCCTGTTTTCATTGGCTTGTTCCACAAAGTATCTGGAACTTTCCAGCAGTTTTATGTCTTTTCAATCCAGGGATGCTGGGATTTATAACTCCCTGTATTCTTGGTCAGCAATAGACAGAATGCTTCAATCAAAGCTTTCTCACTCCCTTTTCCTTCCTGTGTATCTCCCAAAAAAATTTTTAACACATACTCATGTACATCTCATATATATATATATGCCAGCTCCCTCTCATTCCAACACAGAGTCAGAGCAATATATTATCCATTTGTTCCCTTTGAGGAAACATCAACCTATCTATCCATACTTAACAAAACACTTGTTTATTTATTTGATCATTGTCTAATTCTTTTGATAACTGAAAGAGTATGGGCAGATTATAAAGTGATTTAAAGCATTTACCACGACAACAACAAAAATGAATAAACAGCACATTGAAGACACAAGAATAAAAACTTGCCAATACTGCTGCCCAATTAGGAATGTATTTTAAAAGTTACCGTACTGGGGAAAAATGCCTGGAATTCAAAATCCGAGTGCAGATGCCAGCCAGGCAACAGAAAGTACATCACTGAAATCAAGCCAGATGTTAGAGTCCTCTTGTGGAGGTGGAGGTGTAGATGAAAGAAGACATTTATATATTGATTTCCTTTGGGCTTAAACCTTTTGGCTTACCTGCTTGCTGGGAAAAAGCTAAAAAGTTTTTGTTTTTCCATGCAGTGCCAGAAGCAAAGGTGTATCCTAGTTTTCTGTCAAATCTTCCCAGAGGGAATGTATCAAATAAGATTTGGGAATATAAGAGAGATAATGATTAGACATTTCAAATAGAAAAAGCTAAGGCCCTTTGGGCTCTCATAGCTTGTAACGCATCACAGCTCCTATCTTTATCCTGCACAGAGTGTCATGATCCATCTTAAATGGAAAAGAACATTTAGTAAAATACTGAATGGAGTACATTAAAATGTATTCAGGAAGAGTTGGGCTACCCATATGCAAACACTGTGTGCAAAAATATAATATGCATGCATATCAGCATTCCTTGATCCGCTGGCTTCTAACTCCAAATCGCAACTGGTATTTCCATATGTGTCAGACAGGGACATCTGCAGAGAGGGAGGTTCAGAAAAGTCAATATGGTGGCCGCCACTGCACAATCGCAGCCCCGCCCCTTTTTATGTGTGATGCTTGTGCGGTTGCGGCTGCCTTCTTGGCTGTTTCATCCCATCTGTGGACCCCCCTCGTGTCAGACAACAACTCCAATAATCCCCAGTTTTTTCCCATTCAAGATTTGGAAGGAATGTTACTGTTTTCATCCCTACTCCCATATTAAAACAGTTCAAGCTCCTTAAGTTTCTGAGAGCTTCAGAACAGTGTAGAAAACAAGAACAAAAAAAGCAAAGAGGGTCATCTCAGCAACTGCCTGAATTTTGGAACAAAGTACAGGTTGTCCTCGTTGAACAACCGCTCATTCAGCAACTGTTCAAAGTTACGACAGCACTGAACGAGGGGGACTAACAATGGGTCCTTGTAGTAGCGGCTGTCGCGGCATCCTGTGGTCACATGATCCCCATTTGTGACCTTCACTCCCAGTTTCCAACAAGCAAAGTCAATGGGGAAGTCAGCAGGAGGTTGCAAATGGCGATCATGGGACATCACGCTTAACGACCGTGCGGGATTCACTTAATGACAGCAACTGGGACTGCCGCAACTGCTGTCGTAAGTCAGTGTGGTCACATGATGTCACGCTTTACAACCGCATCACTTAGCGACAGAGTTGCTGGTCCCAATTACCATCGTTAATTGAGGGCTTCCTGTACCTGTGATGACTATTCACTACAATCTCGTACTTCATACTTCCTGAACTATAAGACTGAGCTAAACTGTCTCTCCCCACTTGGAATTCTGGAAGCCCAATTCCTGTTGAATTGGAAGAGATTACAATTCCCTGTTCCTGCAATAGAGATTACGGGGGGGGGGGGACTGAAAATTGGGCATGAAAACATGTGCTTCACCACTGAGTTAAGGCCATTTCTATTTATTATCAAGCTATGACCTCTAGGAAGAGTGGCTGGGTTCAGTTGCTGTGCTAAGCCATTATATATTGTAATCATGGTTTGCAGTCAACTAAACACAGTGACCAGATTCACAGGTAATGCTAAACTACAAATCATGATTTCACAAAGCGGTGTTTAGGTTTGTCCAGCTTGTTAAACCAACAGTACTCAAACTGTTCACATTAATTGTATCAGTCCACCTATCCTCCATGAACAGAGGGTAACCACAAACAGGACATCAGGACATCTTTAGATGGAATCCAAGGACTTGTAACATGAAATAGAAATAATTACAAAATCTTAATATCCCCCCAAACCACAAAATGCAACATTTTGATGGTCTTGCATGAGTTCTCATAAGATTTTGGGCAAGAACACTGAAATTTTGTGAAACTTACAAGATTGCCCAAATCTCACAAGATCTGACCAACTTGCAAGATTGCATTCACAGGGGGCTGTGGGGGGGGGGATTGACAAAATGTGAGTCATGACATAAATACTGCAACTTATGTACTTAGATTGGACATTGGGACAGTTACATAAGGCCAGGATTTGCATAATGAAGTCACCTCAGTTTGCTGTGGCTCCCCCTGATTTCATCATAGAAACGTCCACACCATCTCATGAAATACTGTGACCCACCAGCACCTGTAAAGAAATTGAATCTTCTTAAGAAACATGCTTTTCTTTCAAGGTGCATTTTGCCTGAAGCTGAAAAGGAGCTTTTTCAGAAGTGGGCAAAATGTTCTTATGTAATCCGCTCAGTGGAACTGATGCTACAGAGAATGAGTTCCCCAAGGACACTTTCTGACAGAACATCTCTCAGTCCAATGAAGCTGATGTTTTAGACCCATATTTAGCTCAGCAGCTCTTCAGCATCAAGAACCACTACTTATCCAGTGGCCTAATTATTGTGAATTTCCTTTACAGTGTACACTTCATAAACTGTACCAGCCAAGAGATTTATGGTAAAGCTTTCAAATAAAACTTGACTTAGAAAGTTGAGGCGTTTTTAAATAATAACACACTAAAAACAGAAATACAGTCATGAGGGAATACATTTTCTCATTTCTGTCACTACTTAATAACTTTCAACGACGATGACAGGCAGCAGCAAAGAATGAGGAAAGGTACAATGAGTTACACAGAGGTGAGTGACAATTATTTTCAACTCCCGGGCAAATAAAAGGAGTAGAATAGGAATTACACTGTAAAACTAGATCTGGAAAAAACCAGGATTGAAGAACTGAGAGGCATAAACCTGCTGCAGCTCTGGGGCCATTATGGGGGGAAAGACTCTATATAGAATTACTTCTGCACCACACAAAAGAGCGTTCACGTTAGCAAGGTTCACAGCTGTATCTTCGAAGATGCTGACGGAGGGGAGCCATCCTAACATCCCTTACGCAGAACTTTTCAGCATCTATTCTGACTCCGCAGTTGAATCAGTGAGCCATGTTTTGTTTTATTTTATTTTATTTTATTATTTTATTTTATTTTATTTTATTTTATTTTATTTTATTTTATTTTATTTTATTTTATTTATTTTATTTTATTTTATTTTATTTTATTTTATTTTATTTTATTTATTTTATTTTATTTTATTTTATTTTATTTATTTTATTTTATTTTATTTATTTTATTTTATTTTATTTTATTTTATTTTATTTTATTTTATTTTATTTTATTATTTTATTTTATTTTATTATTTTATTTTATTGCCCCCTTTATTGCGCTTGGCATGCATTGCTCTTAACCCCACTTGTTAGACATTCTGCGGGCTGGTTTGAACCTAAAGTGATTTGTTTTTTTACTTGCTGACTTCTCCACTGAAATGTCCAGGGACATAGTGAAGTTTTCCTCAGTTGCTATTGGTATCAGACAGCTCTGCATTTGATTCTTATGCTAGTTAAAGGCAATGAATAGATACCAATTTTTGTTGTTGTTCAGTCGTTTAGTCGTGTCCGACTCTTTGTGACCTCATGGACCATAGCACGCCAGGCCTTCCTGTCCTCCACTGTCTCCCGGAGTTTGCTCAAGTTCATGTTCATTGCATCGGTGATGCTATCTAACCGTCTCATCCTCTGCCGTCCCCTTCTCCTTTTGCCTTCAGTCTTTCCCAGCATCAGGGTCTTTTCCAGTGAGTCCTCTCTTCGCATTAGGTGGCCAAAGTATTTGAGCTTCAGCTTCAGCATCTGTCCTTCCAGTATAGATACCAATATCAACATCTATATCTTTATTTTTTTTTACTCTTATTTTATTCCTTGTTTATATAGAGCTGTTAGAACAGATCACTAATCTCCTTCTGCTTCTTCTCATGCCCTTTTTTTGGTTTCTTGCTGTAAATTAATAAAGTTTCTTTTAAGTTAAGGTTTTATTTATTTATTTATCTATCATATTTATATTACCGCCCATCTCCCTCACAAGGAGGGACCCTGGGCGGTTCTCAATAAAACACTTAAAAATTCAATAAAAGTCATAAATATCAATAATCAATAAAAATATAAATTACAGTCAAATCCAAGTAATGGCAGTTCTACTTTATCCCATGAGCAGGTAAGACCGGTCCAGGGCAGATCTAAGGAACCAGCCAACCCCAAGAATGGCTATTTCTCTCCCCACTCTAAGCATGGTGACAGAACCAGGTCTTCAGTTTTTTCCTGAAGTCCAGGAGAGAAGGGGCTAACCTCACTTCTGGGGGAAGAATGTTCCAAAGGGCGGGAGCTACTGCAGAGAAGGCCAGCCTCCTGGACCCCGCCAGATGGAATTCTCTTGCAGACGGGGTCCATAGCATGCCCTCTCTGCATGACCAGGTGGGACGGATTGATGTAACGGGGATGAGACGGTCCCTCAGGTAACCTGGACCCATGCCATGTAGGGCTTTAAAGGTGATAACCAACACCTTGAATTGAATCCGGAAGCAAACTGGTACCCAGTGCAGCTCGCGGAGCAAGGGTGTTATATGTGCTTATCTTAAAGCACCTAGAATCGTCCGCCCAGCCACATTCTGGACCAGTTGAAGCTTCAATTTTGGTCAGTTCCTCACCAAGGACTGCTAATGTCTTATAATGTCATCCAATTTTCAGGGTGCTGATATGTCAAGAATGAAGACATGCTTGATGTCACCTCAACGATGGTTGGGTGAGGCTATAAAATGCTGCAAATCACCAGTGAAGAAATACCTTATCTCTCTTACATAATACAGTATGGTTAAAATTAACCTCTATCTATTGTGTATTTCCAACTGTACTTATCACAGCTGCTTGAAACATGTTTGAAGTTCAGCAAGACGTTGGCTCACCATGGGCAACATAAGTTTAAAGGTATCCATCACAGCCTGGGAAATCTTGCAAGATCATGCTAAATTTCAGTGTTATTACATGAGATGTCCCTAGGTAGTGGGTCAAAAGTCAAGATGGAGGCTGCAACCACATGATCAAAGTCCTGCCCCTTTTTTATGCACAATGCAAAGGGTGGTGATTTGGTCAAATGTTGCACCTGCCATCTTGACTTTTTGGACCCCCTCCCCTCCTACTGACACTCCTGCCTACGCTATTGGATGAGTTCACACAGTAGTGCCTGATGTTTGAAAATACTGTTGTTCTCTGGAATATCTGATTCAGAAACCCTTAGTGTCTGAGTTATTTACAGACATTTTTTATTTCTTCCTTAATTACATTTCCAGTTGCCAATTTTTAGCACTTGTCAATTATCAGTTTTGTCATTAGGTTTCACACCACCTCCTCAATTTTACAGCTGCCTTTGTAAAACAGCTACAGGAGAAGCTGAGCTATTTGTCCTGCAAGAAGAAAATGAATATAAATTTTATGTACGAGATACACAGAGGAAATGTTCAAAAAGTCGGACTGTCATGGCGAAACCAAAATGCAATAAAGTGGCTGATGGTCCTAACCACAGCTGTTAGAATCTGTTTCTGAAATTGGGAGCACCATATCTAGGCTGACCATATTTCCTTGAGACAAAAACGGGACATTGGGATGGCAAAACGGGACGGGGTCTTATGTAATATTCCGTATTCATGAAAAAGACAGGGGTCCCCACACCCCAGTCCATGTGATTGGCTCCCGCCTGCAAACCCCGCCCTCCTTTGCCGCTTGCTGATAGGCGGGAGGGCTTCCTCTTCCAGGCTGCCTCCAATTGGCAGCTCCGGCTCAGATCCTCCCGCGCTATTCCCGCCGGGTTTAAAAAACAGGACAAAATTGAGATTTTTATCAAAACGATGGGACGGTTGAAAAATGCTAAAAAAACAGGACTGTCTCATTCAAAATGAGACGTATGGTCAGCCTAACCATATCACAAAGTAGATGCTGTTCAACCAAAGTGACACCATTAGTATTCCATCCTTTTAGTATCTCTTTCCGAAAGCAGAGTTAATTACATGTTTCCACTATCCTTGCTTGAAGCCCTGAGTCTATTTCCTATATTTATTACACTTCTGCACAGCTATCCTTTTTTATTATCTTTGTTGTTCAAAATTAATGCACAATCCCATTAACTCAAAATTAACAAGGAAAAACTAACAAAAATAAATGAAAGCAAATAAATCAAAATACACCATGATGTGTTTACAGTCATGGAAAAGTAACACCAGTACAACTATAAAATCCTGAACCTAGAATTCTGATAAAGCATGGAATAGATGTATGCATCGCTCTTGTGACCAATGCTGACATTTGCTTATTTCACAGTGAATGTGAAATATCTATTTGCACATTTTCAAACCAATATGCAAACTGAAAACAAGCAACTATTTGAAATGTGTGCTTTCCCAAAATTTGCAGTTTGCCCATTTTTTAATAAAGAAAATGTATATTCAGGAAACTTTCATGTTCCTGAAATAATACAAGAAAAACTATTCTATTAGAAGAATTGTTTGCGGAAACTGTATAGCAGGCAAAATTGTGAACAAAAATGTGTACGTTTGGAGAAATATGCATCAAATGTCATCCAAAGTAGGCTGACCATATGTCCCGTTTTGAACGGGACAGTCCCATTTTTTAAGCATTTTTCAAGCATCCCGTCGTTTTCATAACAATCTCAGATTGGTCCCGTTTTTTAAACCTGGCGGGAATGGCGCGGAAGGAGGATCCGAGCCGGAGTTGCCGATTGGAGGCAGCCCGGAAGAGAAAGCCCTTCCACCTATCAGCGCGTGGCAAACGAGGGCCGAGGGGTGGGGTTTGCAGGCAGGACCCAATTGTGCGGACTGGGGGGCAGAGTTTGCAGGCAGGAGTCAATAGCATGGACCGGGGGCGGGGTTTGCAGGCGGGAGCCAATCACGCAGACCAGGGGCGAGTTTAGCGGGCGGGAGCCAATCGCGCGGACCGGGGGGCGGGGACCCCTGTCTTTTTCATGAATACGGAATATTACATAAGACCCCATCCTGTTTTTGTCTGAAGGAAATATGGTCAGCCTAATCCAAAATTTAGTGTGATTAAAAACATTTTAACAGATTAGCAAGACTTTTTTAACAGATTTGCAAAACTGAAAAACAGATTAGAAACTGATAATCTGCCCATTCCTACTCATATCAGAGACTAATGCAGCTGCTTATCCTCCCAAATGACTTACGTTATCAACTACATTGCACAAGCTGGCCAATTCCTATTTTAAAAATAACTAATCTGATCCCCGTAATGGCAGCATTCCAGAAACCACAAGGAGCACCTCACTTCCCTGCGACAGTATAGCTGGCCTTTCAGTGTCCATCTTTAAGCACCATCATCTTAAAAACCGGCTCCCATACAAAGGAAGCGCCCCAGTATTTCAAGAAATCCAGCACTGTATCTTCTGGTTTAAGCAGAAGCGAGGTTTTATCCTGCAACGTCGATCAGTCTCTCCACCGGTTGGCTAAGTTCTCCTGGGGGGCTGGCAGAAAATTTGAAGGGCCTCACCAGTTTTTTAAGCCGTCTGACACAGGGGGGCAGCTATGCTTGCAGTGCCTCGTTGGTGACAGTTCCCTCCAAGAATGTTTGGGGAATTGGGGGGGGGAGGGGGAGATGGCAGCTAGGTGGGCCAAGGTTATGCACCCCAAGGCAGACCCCCATCCCTCCACCCATCTTATCCTCAGTCTTCCCTCAGCCCGGCCAAGAGATAAATGTCCGCTCTGTTTTGGAAAAGGCAATATTTCCCACTAATCTAAGGATGCATCAAAATAGGTGTTGTTCTGGCTGAGGCTTTGCGAGATTCTACAATAATATGTACCGTTCATATTATAGTAATGAACTGATTAGTAATCCAGTGGCTACTGATAAGTATAAAACATAAGGTAATTTTTTTAATTAATTAAGAAGGTTTTTTTTATTTTCCCCCTTTTCTTAGTTTGTATTTTTAGTTTGTGCAAGGTTGTCTCTTGTGTCTACTTTTTAAAACTTTTTTTTTAAGATGCAAGATTTGTTTGCTAATTGTGTGAGCATAAAATAAATAAATAAAAATGGCCAGAGAGAGAGAGGTCGGCAAGGCAGACAGGCAAGGAACACCTGTGGAGGACAAACCAGGCTGTTTCTGGTTCAGGTGTGCAGAGAAACAGAGAAGGAGAGCAGGTAATCCTCACTTAACGACAGTTTGTTTAACGATGGTCTGAAGTTACGACAGCCTTGGAAAAAGTGCTTTACAACCTGTACTTGCACTTACAACCATCACAGACCGTCGCACCACCCCCGCAGTCACATGATCGCAATTCGGGCACTTGGCAGCTGGCTCACATTTACGACCAGTTGCAGCGTTCCGCAGTCACATGATTGCAATTTATGACCTTTTTTTTCTGGTTTCTGGCACAAAAGGTCCATTGGGGAAGCTGGATTCGCTTAATAATTGTCGTAAACATGGTCGTAAAATTGGGCCTGGCCACTCACTTAATGACCACACCGCTTAACAACCATTTTCCAGTCCCTATTGTGGTTGTTAAGTGAGGACTACCTGTATGCTGAAAGTTATAAAAGGCATCTGATATAAACAGCAATGGAATGAAGCCCAGGGACTACTAAGCCCTCCAACATCAGGGGAGACCTTGGAGCAGTGTTTTTCAACCTTGGCAACTTTAAGATGTGTGGACTTCAATTCCCAGAATTCCCCAACCAGGTGGCTGGCTGGAGAATTCTGGGTTGAAGTCCACACTTCTTAAAGTTCCCAAGGTTGAAAAACACTGCTTTAGAGTCTGCTGTAGGAGAGTCCTGTATGTAGATAGCTTTCAAGAAAGCACGCAGCAGCTGTTACAAAAACATCAGATTAGCCCCAAAAGGCAGGAGAGGGTGAGAAAGAAACTCAAGATTGGCGCACCTTGATTCTCTTGGGTATAAAAGGGAAGGAAAGAGAAACTCTATCAGGCTTTCAAGATTCTGACCATATAGGCTGTATCAATAAAGTAGAATTCTAGTATTTCTTATAGTGTCTGTTTCTTGACCTGGCCTGTCTCAAAGGATTGACATTGCCAAAACTCTAACCTCTGAAGAAATCCACCATGGGCTAAGGGGAGGCCCTCTCTCTAGTTATGATTGGTTGTCTGTGAATATTACTAGACAGTATTACTAATTTCTTGAATAAAATTGAGTTGTAATAAACTTAGATATTGATATCATGCTCCAGTTCTTTAATATACTTCTCTATTGCGGATTGCTTGGGCCTCTATGGGGATGGGGGGGGGGAGCGGGAATAGTGGTAAGATGAAGATTTCAATATCTAAGCTGCAAAATGCCAGATGACCACTAGATGGCAGCAAGAAGATGGAAAAACTCCACCACGTTGCTGCCATCTAGCCATCGTCTGGAGTTTCGCAGCCCAAATGGGGTCATCCTAGATAGAGTCAGTTAATGCGATGTGTATATCATTCTGCACAGGATAATGCTACTGTACTTCTGGCAAACTGAAGGTATGCATGCAAATTTATGTGAGAATAAATATATTATGGTTTAATGTGCCACACAGCTCTGGTTTTGCTGCAGAATAACACAGCAGTCCATCTGAGAGATGTAAGTGAATAATCCGAGAGGAAAGGTCTGTTGGGAGTCAAGTGAGCTGTCAGGGGCTAACGCATATTTCATGCAAAACGTCTGTGGGTGAGTATTATGCGCTTCACTTAATGGTGCCTTAAAATGTCAGCATCTTCATTTTTGACATGGCTTCATTTTGTTGATCTTTTGCTGCCCCCTGCTGGAAGAAGGGAGAGACTTCTTGCAAGAAATGCCAAATAACTAGCTAGCATTGCCATCCAGCCAGGTATCCGTCCTTCTGCTTGCTTCTTCTCTGTCAATATCCATCTCAAGAAAGAATTCTGGAGAATTCGCTGTCACTTTGTGCTCCCTTTATTTAATGTGCTCCCACTTCTCTCTCCTACCCAAGAACAATAAAATATTTCAATTCAGTCTTCCCAGGTCTGCTGCCCACATATTTGGGGAAAATATTCTGCAAATATCACTGTAGCATCCCAGGAAACCTGTTTCACTCTTGTCTTATGTTTTCTGCTGATAAAACTCTTATTGGCTTCCTTCAGCAGCTCTTGACAAGACCCCAAGCTTGATTTAGTTTGATAGCTTTTTCCTCTTGCCTGCAGGTTTTATCTTTATCAGTTGTATTGATATCATTATTTTACAGCACAATCCAATATCTACTCAGAAATAACTCCCCGTGCAATCTGAAACTGTTCAGAAGCTTCACTCATGAATTATTGTGTATAAAATTGTAGCCTTCGTCTTTAATTTCAACAATGTCAGGCTTCATTGATGGGATGGGGATGGGGATGGGGATGGGGATGGGGATGGGGATGGGGATGGGGATGGGGATGGGGATGGGAAGGGACGGAACAGAGCAGAACAGAATCAGCCAGCAGCAAGGGAGATGATCTTGATTACAACGATGATGGGTGCACCGGGACTTCCGGTGGGGATATGGCGGACTGAACAGCTGTGCCTGTGGGCTTAGCGGGCAGAGCTGACAACGCAGCAATTTTTTTCGGGCTCAGGCAGGTTTTCCTGAAGCCCAGGAGTGTTCTCCGGACAAAGGAAAACACCTGGAATCACCCCCATTTGCCCTCCAGATGGCTGCTTTTAGCCAGAAGATCACAAACAGCATTTCGCATTCGACTGCTAAGAGCTAGCAGGGAGGCGGGGACATCATCATTTTCCAAGCCGCGCTGTAGCCTTAAAGGGACCTTAATACCGGACACCCCATTTCTAAATCACCAAATTTGTATTTTTTTTAAAGTATGCGTACCTCAAGAGAGGCTTTCTACAGCGAGGAGAAGCTGGTTCTCTTGGTGCTTACCGTTATTTTTGGGATTACTTTTTAAAAATTCTTTTTTAAGTTTAGGATTTCGTTCTCCTTCCAAATATTAAGGAGGATTGGGAGTAAACAATTGTCTTCCTGTTATTATTTTTGTACTAAATTTGAAGATATTAGCATTTTCCTACATGTTGAATTGGCTGATTTGAACTTTCAGCTTTCTCCTTCTACTTTCCCTTGGGAACTGTCTTCTTATCTCACTCTCACTTTGTGTAAACACATTTCGGAACTTTTCCATATCTTCGGCTTTCGCTGGTTAAACTCCTAGGGGGCGCCATAATCTACTTCGTGAGACATGGAAGGTCTTAAACAGATTTTTTTCTGACTTCCACCAAGATTTTAAACAGATTCTTTCTGACTCCTATCAAGCTTTTATGCAAGACATTCAGGACATTGTGGAAAATATGAGCTCTAAAATGTGTCATCTGGTTGGGGATGTCGTGGATGAAACTGAAGAATTTAACAGTGACAGAAATGTCTCTTCTAAGAGTGAGATCAGGACTTCTGTTGAAATGCTGGATGAAGATCGGATAGTAAAGTTGGAGAAATTAAAGGGAGAGATCGAGTTGCAAGCCATAAATTAAATTGATCTTCTGATGGAACGCCATGGAAAAGAAGGGGTTATTATGTATGGGAGGTCTCCTGAAGAGAAGTCGGAGTTTTTGAGGGGGGGCAGTTGGGCTGTTTGATTTTTTTAAGAAAAAAGCTCTGTGCGCATTGTGGGGATATGTAAATGCTTTGGTTTATTTTGAAGTGGGATAAGGGTTTAAGAATATTTATCTGCATTGCTTTTAGGGTTTGGCTGATTTCATTTATATTTAATGATTTGGCTTAAGATTATTAAGGTATAATAAAAAAATTATAAATGTCTGGTTTTGGGTTTAATATGATTAAGATTATTAAATTTTTTGTATTATCAAGTACAATGGCAGACAATTTATATGTTTTTTAGTTTGATCTTTATTATAGTAGACAGGAATGTATAGAATAGTAGTAGAAAGGAAATATTAAATAAATGTTATCTTTTGGGGGGAGTTGATTAGGAGGTGTATGTATGTAGTGTCTCTGTGTGTGTGTGTGTGTGTGTGTATTCTTTTAATATAAGGGGAGGGAGCAACTATATTTAGTGATTTTTATAATGTGCCAATGGAATGATTTATAGAAATAATGTGATTTTGGTTTAATGTAGAGTAAGGGTTTGATTATGGAAAATTGTTGTATATCCTTGCTGTTAAAAGTCGGAAGTCACCTCTTTTTGCAATTTTGAAAAATTTTCTCTTGTGTTTCTACACTTTTTTAGTTTTTTCTTTTTTTTTCTTTGTAGTTTTTTGTTTTTCTGTAGCTTTTGCTTGAAACTTAATAAAATTCTTATATATAAAAAAGAAGACCTGAAAGACCAGGTTGGGGACAAATCCTCCTGAAGAACATCTAGCTAGATGCTTGTTAAGAGCAGACACTGACATGATGGCACATAATCAATCAATCAATCAATCAATCAATCAATCAATCAATCCTTTCATTGTAACCATCTATATGTAGTCCACAGCTGCAGGCAATTTCTACATAAACTGTACGTAACACCAAGTCTCCAAGAGAATGATTCCTTATTTAATATGGTTAACATTTTAATATGAAATCCATCCCTTTCAGAATATTTGTGCTCAAAGGCATATGGAGGGGTGATGTGGGCAAGCATTCTCCATACAAGTGGTGTGCTCCTCACTGTTCACTTAAATAATGAATATTACTTTATTTCTCTCTGAGCAACTAATAGATGGGATACAGCTTACTCTCCCAGCTCTCAACTTTGTCTCTTCTGAATCTGCCCTCAGTTTTTTGTTTGTGTCTGACATTGCTGATAACTCATTCTGGAAGGGTGTTTACAGGGTTTGGTCAAAAAAGTTAAGGTGGTGGCCACAAGAGTGTGCTTGAAGCTCCACCTGTTTTTTTTATGTGTATCCCATGAGGAGCTTTGATCACACCGTTGTGGCAACCATCTTGACATTTTTGACCACGCCCTGAAACACCCCTTCATTCTCTGCAATACCATAGCGCCATCCAGAAATAAGGGTGCTCTTCAGAAATAGGGATGCTCTTCAGAAATAAGGGTGCTCTACAGCAGTAGCTACTCATTATTGTAAAAATATCATTTGCTGTTCCAAATATAAAAAGGGCATCGTGTTTCCCCCCAGTTTGGCACTGGAAAGAATTTTAAATGACGCTTCAAAAGCAACTTCTTCCTCCACTGACAGATACCGCAGAAATATGTGGAAGCCATGACTAAAATCGCTTTACATACACAGGAAAGTCTCAATTTTACAACTGACAAAATTTGAACTAGGAGTGCTTTGCCCCCAAACCATGTCCATTATTGGGCAAATGAGCCTAGGTAACATTTGTATATTTTAGCTCAATTTTACATAAGTGACATAAATCTGTATTTTTTTGATAACCGTTTCTTAACATTTTGCATAAATTATGTTAAATGTACATGTTATATAACATTTACATAAATTTTACATAAATCATAGAGGTTTTACATGGGTTATATAAAAACGTTCATTACAATGTTTCAACCACTCAACAGCTGCAGTTCTTTGCACAGTTTGTAGTTGCTTCCTTGGTTGACCCCACGTCTCTGACACCCATCTGCACAGCCCAATCCTAGAAGCCAGTCTTAGTGGGTAGGGAACCCTGTGTTTTTTTTCCTTAGCTGCAAAAAAAAAAATCCTTGCAGGCTAATTTATTATCAAGCCCACTTGCTTGATCTACTGCTCTCAGCTGCACAAGACATCTGCACCATCTGGATTTGAGGCTGGAACCATCAGAGATAATTGACTGGCCAAATGTACTTGTTGAGTCAGCGTCAAACCGATTCCTGGCTTCTATGCACCCACACACACACACACGGGAGACTTCTTAGACACTCGGCAAACTAATTTGCACAACATTGCAACAAGCACGAGAGGCGGAAGGCAGGATTTTTATGTTGAGGTACTGTAACAGCTGAATTTATTAGGTGATGGTTACCTTTGGGGTTTTTCAGGCTTGAAGTAATCCAAACACAACGTGTTGTAAGGCTAACAATATATTTATTGATAGCATAAGGCAATAATGGATGTATAGTGCATTATTGCAAAAAGGAAAAATCAAAGCATAAGCAGAGTTCCATCACCAGAAGTGAGGAAAGAAAAACATCATAGTCTGTGCAAAGACCAGGCATAGTTACAGTTCAGATACAAGTACATGTAGATAGCAGTCTACATAAAGAAAAGCATAGGAAGAACATAAGTGAGAACAAATACCCATGGTTCATAGCTGAAATACCCATGGCTCAGAAATTTGATTGGTTAAAAATGGGCCAGGCAACCAGTTTAGCTTCACAGTTGTTGTACTTACTATAAAGCGTCACACGATGGCAGTGTGGCGCGTTGGCTTTCCCTCAAGATACTTTTTCAATTCCCCTGGGAAAAACGCTGATAAGAGGTTGTTTTGGCTACAAGGGCACCTGTTGTTTATGAATACGTGCTCGCAACAGGGGGACTTGTAACTTTCCACTTTCAGGCCAGATTCAGTGGAGAAAATGCCATGCGTTTAATTCTGCATAGAATACTTTTACCAAATAACTTTAACACCCCTTCCGCATGGATTTTTTGAAACGCTGTGGGGGAAAACTCATTTCACAGGCACACAGAGACACAAATGATTTTATTTCAGACACATTTGTTCTAGTCCCAAGCTGGTTACCATGGTTGCATGCTTATCACGAGAAAGTGCTTTCGTGAAGATGTCTGCAATGTTTAATTCAGACGGACAATATTCTAATTGGATAAATTTTTCTTGAATTGCATGTCTTACATTTTTGTATTTTACATCGATGTATTTGGTACGACCTTTGACATTTTCAGAAACAGCGAGAGAAAGACAGGCCTGGGAGTCTTCATACACTGTCATTGGTGAGATTATATCTACAGATAAATCTACAAATAACTGTTTTAACCAATACATTTCATTGATTGCCTCACTGAGGACCGCAAATTCGGCTTCACATGTTGAAACAGCGATTGAATTTTGTTTTCTTGCTCTCCAGGCAATGGGTGTATTTGCAAACAAACAAACAAAGCCACTCATAGACTTTCTGTCTCCCTCTTCTGCAAAAGAGCTGTCAGCATAAATCACAGGCATTTCAGCTTTAGTGGTTGATATTTTAAGGCAAAAATCAGCTGTGCCTTTAAGGTAACGTAGGACTCTTTTTAACCCTTGCCAATCTCGCATGGATGGTTTGGCAACCTTACGACTGAGCACTCCAACTGAGTAAGCTAAGTCAGGGCGTGTCCATTGTGTTAAGTGTAGCAAACTTCCTACAGCTGAGTGATATAATTCAAGCTGAGGACAAATTTCCTCACATGCATCACCCTTTAGGAAATCAAGAGTCATTGGTGTTTTGGTGGGTTTTGCATTTGACATTTCAAGTTGACTCAACAATTGGTCAATTTTTCTCTTCTGACTTAGATAGAAGTCACCACTCTGAGCTCTAGTGACTTCAACACCTAGATAGTATTTCAGCTCACCTAGGTCTTTCAATTGAAAGTACTGTCTCAATTGTGTTGCAAACTCTTGTACAAGGTGCAAAGAACCAGTTGCTAGGCAAAAATCGTCAACATACGTTAGCAACACCGTGTAATCACTTCCAGAACCTCTTACATACACACAAGGATCAGCAACAGACTTCTTAAACTTTAGCTCTAACAAAGCCTTATCTAAACATTGATGCCAACAATGTCCGGCTTGTTTTAATCCGTGCAGCGCCTTGCGCAGTCTGTACACCTTCTGAGAATTGTCACAAGCATAGCCAGGAGCCTGCTTCATGTACACAGTTTCAGGGAGCTCTGCATTCAAATATGCTGTGTCAACATCAAAGTGATGGACAACAAGTCCACGCTGTGCAGCCAGAGAAAGTACCATACGTAAAGACTCTGGTCTAGCTGTGGGTGCATACGTGAGATCATAGTTCAAAAACCTCTCCTGTGCAAATCCCTGAGCAACAAGCCTGGCTTTGTACTGCACTGTATTATCAGGAAGAAGCTTCTTTCTGAAAACCCATCTGGAACCAACAGCTTTCTGGGATGGGGGCAAATCAGTGACTTCAAACACCTTTTGACTCACTAATGCCTCAAACTCCTTATCCATCGCTGTATTCCACTTCTCCTGCTCTTCAACAGGCAGAAGCAACATTTCTTGGAAAGACTGAGGTTCACAGGTAATCTGACACACTCTCACCTGCTGAATCACAAACCTGTCAGGTTTCACACCCTTTGTGGAACGTGCAGACCTACGAGGAATTACCACTGCCTCTTCCTCATCACTGTCCTCTGCCTTTTCACTACCTGATTCCCCCTTCAGATCCTGAACCTGCTCAGGTGAAATTTCCTCTTCCTTCACCTGAGGGGACCCTCTCACCACACTAGGGGACTGGGAACCAGAAGGCAGCTGAACTGGTTGTTGTCCAGCCATATGAGCATGGACAGTTGGCTGTACACTAGATTGCAACAATACCTCTGAACTAGCATTCAACCTATCCCAACCAGTAGGGTGCTCAAAATTAGCACTTCTGGAGACTACCACACGACCATAGCCTGCAGAAAAACGGTAACCCTTAGATCTAGATGAATAACCAACAAACCTTAAGCGTTGTGCTTTTGGCTGGTTCTTCCTTCGCTGAGACTTAGGAATATGCACATATGCAAATGTTCCAAAAACACGCAGATGCTTCAGCGAAGGGCGCTTGCCAAACAAAAGGAAGTAAGGAACTTCATTCACAGCTGAATTCCACACCCTGTTAGTCAGATACACTGCAGTCATGGTAGCCTCACCCCAGAAACAGGCTGGCACCTGGGCATCTAACATCAGGCTATTTTTAATGGTATTAACAACACCAATCTTCCTTTCAGCTATTCCATTCTCAGCAGGAACACCAACATTGGCAAGTCTATGGGAGATTCCTTTCCTACAAAGCCAATTCTGAAACTCATGGCCTAGAAATTCTCCTCCACAATCCGATTGAAACTGACCTACTTGATAGCCATAGTTTCTTTCCACCATTGCAACAAACTCCTTAAAGCGAGCAAAAGCCTCCGCTTTAGATTTGAGCAAATAACAAAACGTATAGCGAGTATGGTCATCCACCAAAAGGAACATGAAACGCGCCCCCCCTTCACTAGGAGCATTGGGGCTGGCTAAGTCTCCATGAACCAACTGAAAAGGCCTAGCTGACACTCTGTCACTTTTCCTAGCAACAGGAGCAGCCTTGATTTTGGATTGTTTGCACACAGTACAATCAAGAAAGTCATCACACTTTTTGGATCCTAACTCAGGATACACCTTGGCCAGTTGGAACAAACTTCCCCACCCGGGATGTCCCAGAACTCTGTGATAATAGTGAATGCATTTGTTGTGTGGGGGAACATTGGAAATACAATTTCCTGACACAATCCCCTGCTTAGGAAGCATTTCATACAATTGATTCACTAACCTCCCCCTAGCACATTCAATCCCATCTTTTTCAATGGAACATCCAGTACCCTTGAACACAACAGTATAACCAGACTTCACCAGGGCTGGAACACTAAGGAGGGAAAAGTCAAGTGTAGGAACACACAACACATTTTGCACATTTATCCCCAAACAAGGAATGTATACTTCACCCTGAAAGGACACATCAGCCATAGATCCATCAGCCAGAGCAACCTGTTGGATTTTAGGCTTGCTTTTTGATAACAACAACTGTTCATTGTTGACAATGATTTGGCTACAGGCTGAGTCCAAAAGCCAAGTCTCTGGAGAACGTCTACTCACAGCCGTGAGCAAAGCAGACACCTGGGTACGTTGTCTAGGCGCTTGCTTCCCCTTCTTTCGCACGAACCTCTTTCCACTGGCTCCACCGGCTGGGTGAGGTGGCTGGGGACAGTCTCTCATGAAGTGTTGGGTCGAGTTGCACCGAAAGCATCTCCTCACAGCACACGCAGCCTCTGTTCCAACTGGAAAACGCTGTGCTGAAGCCTCAGGAACAGCAACAGATGGCTTACTCTGCATCTTCTCCAAATCACGAGCTTGCTGGATTTCCTGCAGCCGATTTGTAAGATAATCCACAGTAAGGTCTTGGGGTCTCAACGTCTGAGTTGCCTCGATGAGCATGTCAAAGCTCTTGTCCAAGCTTGACAGGATAACACAAGCTCTCTGGGTATCAGGGATCACAACATCCCGGTCCTCAAGTTCAAGAAACAAAGTCTTGATTTTATGGAGGTGGGTCATCACGTTTCCACCGGGCTGCAGCTTCAAGTTGTAAAGCTGACGTGATAGACCAACAATGGCAGCAGAGGTTTGCTTGGAATAAAGGGCTTTAAGAGCTTCCCAACAGGCATGTGCAGTTTCCAGATTACTGATATGCAGTAGCTGTGATGATTCCAGTCCCAGAATCAAGTTGCCATACGCACGATCCAAACACAACTGCACTTCTTCAGTAATAGCACCAGTTGGAGGTGCGTCTTTCACATACTTCCACAAACCTTCTTTTAGGAAGAAAGACTTGATCTTCACACACCAGGTCCGATAGTTTGTGCCATTCAAACGCTCAAAGGGCAGACTGGTTAGCCCTGCAGCAGCAGCCATGCTGACCACTCAAAGAAAACACGTTTACTTCAAAAATGCAGCCTCAAAAACAAACCCCGTTGTTACAGCTAGATCCAGCGCAGCAAACAGCGATCCATCCAGCCTGGGCCCGTAACCTATTAGGTGATGGTTACCTTTGGGGTTTTTCAGGCTTGAAGTAATCCAAACACAACGTGTTGTAAGGCTAACAATATCTTTATTGATAGCATAAGGCAATAATGGATGTATAGTGCATTATTGCAAAAAGGAAAAATCAAAGCATAAGCAGAGTTCCATCACCAGAAGTGAGGAAAGAAAAACATCATGGTCTGTGCAAAGACCAGGCATAGTTACAGTTCAGATACAAGTATATGTAGATAGCAGTCTTCATAAAGAAAAGCATAGGAAGAACATAAGTGAGAACAAATACCCATGGTTCATAGCTGAAATACCCATGGCTCAGAAATTTGATTGGTTAAAAATGGGCCAGGCAACCAGTTTAGCTTCACAGTTGTTGTACTTACTATAAAGCGTCACACGATGGCAGTGTGGCGCGTTGGCTTTCCCTCAAGATACTTTTTCAATTCCCCTGGGAAAAACGCTGATAAGAGGTTGTTTTGGCTACAAGGGCACCTGTTGTTTACGAATACGTGCTCGCAACAGGGGGACTTGTAACTTTCCACTTTCAGGCCAGATTCAGTGGAGAAAATGCCATGCGTTTAATTCTGCATAGAATACTTTTACCAAATAACTTTAACAGAATTCTACTTCTCAAGGGCTCAGACTCTGCTTCACACAATGCATTAAGCCGCTGAAAGACTTTGCCGAGACCTTTCAAAATAAGGACACTCTCCTGGTGACCTCATGGACTCCGGGATTTTCTTTTCTTGGCAATGGTATGGAAGTGGTTCACCATTGCCTTCTTCCAGGAAGGTCTTTCCAACCTATAACCCTGAGACTTCCCTGAGACTCATCCAAGTACTAACCAGGTTCAGCTCAGTATGGCTTCCCATCAGCGTCAGATATAGGCTGACCATACGTCCTGTTTTGAACGGGACAGTCCCGTTTTTTTACCTTTTCCTGACCAGACCGTTGTTTCCTGAAAAAACTCAATTTCGTCCCGTTTTTTAAGGGCTGGAGTGCGTGCGCGTGTGCGTGCTGGCGTGCGTGCCGGTGTGCTGGCGCGCGCATGTGCGCGCATTAGGGTCCCATTTCCGTCTCAGGGAAATATGGTCAGCCTAGTCAGATAGGAACAATTATAATAACCATTTTCACTTAAATTGAATGAATCACATCAAATTCCCTCCCCCTCCTGCTTCTTTGTCTCAGTTATGTCTCCGTTAACCCTAACCCTATCTTTGACTTTAGCAAACTACAAAAAGGTCAACTGAGACCCCAAAGAAAATTATAAGTCTCCCCTTCCACCTACCACCTCCATGTTGAACCAAAATGTTGCTTGTATGGTTTTGGCTTAGTGTGCTGTATGACTCCAGCAGTCATGTCTTGGAAACCATGGGCTTATGAACTAACATGGGCAAGCCCCACCGATCAGGAATAATGGATAAACCACAGCTAAACCATTGCTTAGCGTGATGTGTGTGCATGCTCATTCCGTATGTACAAGTATCAGGTTGTGTTGGGGGTGTCAAGGGAGCTTTACCAGAATGCCTACGCAGATAGAAATCATCTTCAGGTAGATATTTTCCACTTTAATTGTTTTAGTAAGAATGAGAGTAGATGGATGCCAGCTGTGGAAAACTGATGCTGGCCCTCAATATCTCTTAATTCTTAGGGAGAAGCTGAAGAACTTGTGGGGTGATGTAAGGTGCTCCACCTGAGGCTGCCTCAAAGACTATCAAGACACTGAAATTCGTGCAGAATGCAACAGCCACATCCTGGCTGGTATGAGCAGGATATTATGAGATGAGAGATGAGATGAGAGGTGATATATGTACTGCACTGGCTTGCAGTACATTTCTGGGTACAGTTCAAGGTGCTGGTTTTACTTATAAAGTGTTACGGTGTGGGCCAAGATATCTACAAGACAGTCTTCTCCAAGTTGACCAGCCTGTTTGTTCTACTCAAGAGCAGATGCTCCGGATACCCTTAACCCCGGGGGATAAAGGGGGCGAGGGAAGGGAAAGGAAGTGGTGCTTTTCCATTGCCACCCCACACCCTCTTGATTAAGTTCCCTCACACACATCAAGATTGGTTGGCCTCTATTTTAGTCACCTTACCTGCAGCGAGGGTGAAGTTGTGTTGTTTCCCCAGCATACATTGGCAGCTTTAAGACAGATAAAATCTGTAACCCATCACTTTGGAGGGGACTGCAGTGACCGGGAAGAAAGGCAACAGAAGTGCAATAAGGACTGGCAATAGGGTAATAATTCCCATCGCTGGTCTAGTTTTTTGCTGATTCAAGAACAGGTGGAGAGCATTTAAACGAGAATGGGAGGCGGGGGCCTGCATTCCAAAAAGTTGACAACTCCAGGATAAAAAAGATGCTTAAATTTTATTTTATTTTATTTTATTTTATTTTATTTTATTTTATTTTATTTTATTTTATTTTATTTTATTTTATTTTATTTTATTTTATTTTATTTTATTTTATTATTTTATTTTATTTTATTTTATTTTATTATTTTATTATTTTATTATTTTATTTTATTTTATTTTATTTTATTTTATTAGTTTTGTTTTATTATTTTATTTTATTTTATTTTATTTTATTTTATTTTATTTTATTTATTTTATTTTATTTTATTTTATTTTATTTTATTATTTTATTTTATTTTATTTTATTTTATTTTATTTTAAATTAAAACAGTTTAAATGGTTACTCCCTGTGTATTTAATGATTAAATAAATTGTGAGGGAATGAAGATGGGATTGCTGTTTGCACTTTTTGGGAAAAGCAGCTGCAGCCAGGCAGAAAGGCTTCCCACCTCACTTCCCTCATGTATTCATTCATTCATTCATTCATTCATTCATTCATTCATTCATTCATTCATTCACAACTTTACACACAAGGGAGAAGAATCAGCCAGGAACCTGTGGCCCAGTAAACCAAGTTGTATAAATTCACTGACTACTATCTCAGAGACAGTATGGCTGCCATGCTGACCTAGTGGGAAGGGATAAATAATAATAAGATCACCGAGAGGGGTTTATCAAAAACATTCCAACCTCATGCTGTAATTTCCACTGTGTCTGCCTTTTTCCTTTGTCTTGTCTTTGCAAGGGGCACGATGGCTCAGTGGTTAAGACGCCAGGCTTGTTGATCAGGAGATTGGCGGTTCGAGACCTGAGCGCCGTGTGACGGAGTGAGCTCCCGCACTCGCCCCAGCACTTGCCAACCTAGCAATTCAAAAGCATGCAAATGCAAGTAGATAAATAGGTACCACTTCGGTGGGAAGGTAACAGCGTTCCGCACGCGTCATGCCGGCCACATGACCGCGGAAGCGTTTTCGGACAGCGCTGGCTCTTCGGCTAAGAAACGGAGATGAGCACCGCCCCCTAGTGTTGGACATGACTGTGCAGGGGAAAACCTAAACCTGTCTTTGTAACGTAGTAGTAGTCCAAGAGTATATAAGCTCTGGTTCTGCTTTTGATCAGTGCTGCTCAGCAAAGTGCCAATGCTTTGCTGGGAGCCCAGTATATACTGTGTTATTGTCTTCATGCTAATAAAATTATGTTGTATCTTCAAAGTGATTTGGTTGCTTTAGGTGAGCCAGGTTTTGGCCACAACTGTCCTGTTCCAACTAAGACTCGACACAGGAAGCGATGAGTAAACAAACCTTTTATTTATCAGCAAAATATACAATAAATTCATGTCAGCTGATAGCTCGCTCACATGCAGTCGTAGCAATATGCAGCAACGGGCATGGCGTGGAAAAGCGACCCACTTGGTGGCAAGGTGAGGTCCGGAGTGAGGCCGGCATGGCCACCAGGCAGGGCGTGGAAACGGGGCCCGACGCGGTAACAAGGCAAGGCACAGCAAGGCAGTCCTGTGCGGCAGCAAGGCGAGGCTTGGAAGCGGGATCTGGCATGGCAACAAGACGAGGCACGGAGAGGCAGTTCTGCACAGCAGCAAGGCGAGGCTTGGAAGCAGGGTCCAGCGTGGCAACAAGACGAGACGTGGAGAGGCAGTCCTGTGCGGCAGCAAGGCGAGGCTTGGAAGCGGGATCCGGAATGGCAACAAGACAAGGTGCGGAGAGGCAGTTCTGCGCAGCAGCAAGACGAGGCTTGGAAACGGGATCCAGCATGGCAACAAGACAAGGCGTGGAGAGGCAGTCCTGCGCGGCAGCAAGGCGAGACTTGGAAGCAGGGTCCGGCGCGGCAACAGGGCAAAGCACGGAAGGGAGGTCCGGCACAGCAGCAAGGCAAGGCTCAGAGGCGGGATCTGGCACGGCAGCAAGGCAAGACTCGGGATCTCAGCTCTTCTCGGCGGGGACAGGCGTCGGTGTAGGGCTGCGTGAATGGTTGTCTCCGGCAACCTGGTCTGGTTTCTGGCACCTTTTAGCACTTCGATTTTCCCGTTTATGTGAAGGGCCCAATCGCGCCTCTCGCTGCTCAGCTCGTCTCTCCGCCCTCCTTTCTCGTGCGCTGATAGGTGGCGGTGAATCCGCCCCCTGGCTTTCTCCAATCGGCGGCTTAGGATCTTGCGGCCCAAAGCTCTGTGCTGCTCCATTCCCTGGTTCAATTTTCGCCCCTTCCCCAATCTTTCCCGCCTTTTCAACGGTCGGCATCCCCTCCTCCACCTCGGACTCAACCTCCATCCTGACAACAACAAATTATAATAGATTTTCCTTGTCCCCTTCAATCTTCCCTCACCTTGTCTTCAAAAACATGAGATCCAGAGCATGGGGCTTCCATGGGTGGCCAACAAAGTGAAAACAGGCTCTTTCTAGCATTGACATTCTACCCAATGTTTAGCAATAACTTCATATCAAGTACAAATTTTCTTTAAATTATTATTTACTAAGAACCACATGAGGGAAAAAAGGTATGTGTGTTCCCTGCACAAACTCTGGACCATTGACCAGGGCTGCATTTGTAGCAATCCCAGCCACGGGGCATTGCAATTATGCAAAGCTGGTTATGTGTGCCTTAGTGGCTGGTGTAAGGAAGAATATTTGACTATAAGTGAGATATAATATTTGGTAGGTTTATAACTTGGGTTTGTGAGACAATGTTCTTCCCATTTTTCTTCTGAGTCAAATCTTCATTACAGGTAGTCCTCACTTAACAACCATTTGTTTAGTGACGGTTCAGACTTACGACGGTGCTGGAAAAAACGACTTATGACTGGTCCTCACACTTATGACAGTTGCAGCATCCCCATAGTCACATGATCACAATTTCGGTGCTTGGCAACCGGTTCGCATTTATGACTGTGACAGCGTCCCATGGTCATGTGATCACCATTTTCGACCTTCCTGGCTAGCTTCTGACAAGCAAAATCAATGGGGAACCGTGTGATTCGTTTAACAACCACATGGTTCACCTAACACCCATGGTGATTTGCTTAACGACCGCTGCAAAAAAGGTCATAAAATCAGAACAGATTCGCTTAATGACAGCTTTGCTTAGCAACTGAATGTCTATGAAGGTTCTCAGTCATCCAGGTGGAATTGTCTGTAGCTTGAATCATGTCAACTGGATTTCTATTTTCTCAGTGGAAACGTTTCGCTCCTTATCCAAGGAGCTTCTTCAGTCTGAGCAATAAATATAATAAATAAATGATAAAAGGACTTAAAATAACATCTCAATATAACCATGACCTAGCCCCAGGTGTAAGGTCACACAGCTACCTAGAAACATATTTAGGATTCCCTTACCAACTTTGCTCAGACTGAAGAAGCTCCTTGGATAAGGAGCGAAACGTTTCCACTGAGAAAATAGAAATCCAGTTGACATGATTCAAGCTACAGACTTAGCAACTGAAATTCTGGGCTCAATTGTGGTTGTTAAGCGAGGACTACCTGTAGACTACTTCAGCTTTGACCTTGATCAACTGGAGGAATTTGGGAATGGCCTTTAGTATAAATCATTTGGTGCCAATCTCTTTACAAGAAACTGGGAAAAGTAAGATTGCATCATGAGCATATCACTATAAGATCATATTTACACTTGGAAGCAGTTAGAAGTATGGAGGTATGTATTTTTATATCTTTGCGTCTACACGACAACATTGTAGTGTTGAGAAACTAAATATACTGTCTAGTCTTATTATTCTTAAAGAGTGAGATTTTTAATTGGCCTTTTAAAAAATATATGCTTATAGTTATTTTGCCACATATTTAACTTGTTTTTCTTTAATTGATTTTATTATTTTAAAATCTTTCTCTCTGTTGTAAGCTTGTTTGAACCTATGCTGGAAAACTAGTTTATGTTACATTGCAAATAAATAAATAAGTTGTTTTCCAAGAAAATAATTAATGGCTTAGCCTCATCACAGTGATTAGCTAATTAAATTCTATAAGATGACTTCAATTAGTAGTCGCTTTTAACTTTTTGCCCGCCCACCCCTTTCTATGGCTCAGGTATGCAGGAAGACAACAGAGTACATCAGAGTGGCAGGCGGAAAGCTGTGGCATAATTTTAATGCCTCACTTTGCACCTGACCTATTTTACCCATATACAGTACATATTGCAGGATTAGGATAAATATTTTCATATACACTTATAAAACTTAATAGAGTTTTATCATCTCCTTTAAAACTCTATTAATTGTTATAAGTATGTATGAAAATATTTACATCCTGCAAAAGCCTGAGCGTGCAATCCCGTAGGGCCTAGAGTACTGTTTTTCAAACCTGGCAACTTTAAGATGTGTGGACTTCAACTCCCAGAATTCCCCAGCCAGCAATTCTGGGAGTTGAAGTCCACACATCTTAAAGTGGCCAGGTTTGAAAAACACTGGCCTGGATGATGCTCTCCTTGATCTCTCAGGGAAATGTGCAAACTCTGACTGTACTTTCGAGGCAGCAGATCTAAAAATCTGCTTTCCGGCCCCTCCTGGACTCTACGTGCTACAGCCTCCGGTTTCTCCAAGGCTGATATTTGGCCATGTTTTTTACTGCTGTGCCTCCTCTTGGGCTGCCTTGGCCCCTCTGGGCCTCAGTCCTGAGGGGCTCGCTCATTTTGATCCACTTCACCGATCCACACTTTTTCCCTTCCCCCTCTATTTCTGTGTCTCCTCTTAAGAGCTTCCCCTCCGAATCCTCCGTGCCTGTCAAGGAAGACAGGCCGGCTTCGCTTCCCTGGAAGTAACAGGGGCAAAGCCGGTTGTCCTGACAACCACAGGCCACACCCCTGCTTCCATCGTTGCCTTGGCGACAGCAGCAGCTGACTCCCCCTGGCTGGCACCCACACCTTGCTGCCCCTGCCTGGGGTTTCCCACGGTTGCTGGGCACCTCTGTCCATCCACCGTAGTTGCCCTGGCAATCGTGGCACCCTGCGCCATGGAAACGGCAGCCACATCCCCCCGCCTCTCTGCCACCGAGGCCTTGGGAGCCCGGCCTGGCCTTCTCCGGGCCTTTGCAAAAACCACAGGCCTGACAGCAGTGTGCGGACAAGTAGCCAATACAGAAGGTGATGTTGGCTGCCGAGCAGAAGGCCAAGACCCAGAGGATGGCCTGCTTGTCGCTGAGGGCATTAACCACGCACTGGGCCGAGGGGGGACAGTTTGGGTCATTAGGGTAGCAAATTATGACCCCTAGGATCAAGCTGGGTAACTGAAGGCTCAGAAGTGTCCAGATGAAGGCTACATCTATTGCCAGAAGGAAGGCGATGCAGAAGATGTAGATCCCATATCTCCATCCCCCAAAGTGGGGCTCGTCATTAGCCGGTTTGGTCCCTGTGGTGGGCTTGGGCTCTGGGGCAGCTTCCGCGTCCTTGGCTGTGGGGCTTTTCTTTGTAACGTAAACAAACTTCAGGAGGGCTACGGTGAATATGATGGCAATGAAGTGGAAAACCCAGAAGCCCGAAATGGGGACAGGGAAGCGCTGGTTATAGCAGAGGGCAGAACAGAATGTCTTTCCATCCCCGAGGTCGGAGGGCCAGCGGCAAACCAGGTCACTCTTGAGGGTGTCCCAAGGCCCATAAGCAAAAAACAGAGTCACCATGCGAAGGCCAATAAGGAAGTACCACGGGTTGGTACCCTGGCATAACTTCTCCGCTGAGAGTAATCCAATTGTCGGCTGAAAGAGCCGGGAAATGCCGCTAATCACCGTAGCCATCTGTACCAGCAGAAAGTGAAGAAGGAAACACAAACAAGACAAGTGATTAGAAATTAAAACAGCTTAAAAAAAGGACTATCATGCTAGGCCCGATCCCTTTTCTGATGCTCTTTTGCTCCATTTTAATTTCTCTGTGATGAGATTTATATGTTGCATTAAGTTGTCGTTTGTTAACTACTTTTTGTCAAATAAGCCACCACTAGCTAGGTGGGATGGTTTATTAAGCTGTGATGTACAAGCCACAATATCAGGATTCATCCAGCATGCCAAAGCCAAACCAAACAGACCATGTTATGATTGAGCAAAAGGCATAAACAGTTGTGATTTTTCTTAATATTGAACTTCCTGTCCTTGGATTCTTCCTTTATGCCCTATTCCATAGCTTTCCAAACATAGCTTTCCCCCTCCTCAAGAAACCTTCCCTGGACCCCACTGTTTTGAACAATTTTCGTCCTGTCTCCCACCTTCCCTTTTTGGGAAAGGTGGTGGAGAAGGTGGTGGCGCTGCAACTCCAGAGGATTCTGGATGAAACGGATTATCTAGACCCCTTTCAGTCAGGTTTTAGGCCGGGATATGGGACAGAGACTGCATTGGTCGCGCTTATGGATGATCTCAGGCGGGAGCAGGATGGAGGGAGTGCATCCATTCTCGCTCTCTTGGACCTCTCAGCAGCTTTCGATACCGTCGACCATGGTATCCTTTTGGAGCGACTCAGGGAGTTGGGGGTGGGCGGTGTAGTTTTGCGCTGGTTTACCTCCTTCCTCCAGGGTCACTCGTAATCGGTGGTAATAGGAGAGGAGAGATCCGACCCACGGGCCCTTCTTTGTGGGGTGCCGGAGGGTTCGGTTCTCTCTCCTCTCCTATTTAACATCTACATGAAGCCGCTGGGTGAGATCATCCGTCATCACGGGATGAGGTATCACCAATATGCTGATGATACTCAATTGTATATCTCCATCCCGGGTGAAGTAAGTGTTGCAGTGGACACCCTATCTCAGTGCCTAGGGGCTGTAGGGGCCTGGATGGGGAACAACAGGCTTCAACTGAACCCTGGTAAGACGGAGTGGCTATGGATTGATGGCCCCTCGGCCTCCAGGAAGTTATCATCTTTAATTCTGGATGGGGTGGCACTACCCCGTTCAGACTCAGTCCGGAGCTTGGGGGTCCTCCTGGACTCACGACTCCTGCTTGAAGAGCAGGTGGCAGTCGTGGCCAGGAGGGCCTTTGCACAGCTTTAGCTTGTGCGCCAGTGGCGCCCCTTCCTGGATCGAGAGGCCCTCCGAATAGTCACTCATGCCCTTGTCATCTCTCATATAGATTATTGCAATGCGCTCTACATGGGGCTACCCTTGAAGAGTATCCGGAAGCTTCAGCTGGTCCAAAATGCAGCCGCTCGAGTGGTTATGGGTGCGAGAAGATCAGCACACGTAACACCACTGCTCCGCGAGCTGCATTGGGTACCAGTTTGCTTCCGGGTCCAATTCAAGGTGTTGGTTATCACCTTTAAAGCCCTACATGGCATGGGGCCAGGCTATCTGAGGGACCGCCTCATCCCAATTGCATCTACCCGCCCCACCCGGTCATGCAGGGAGGGCATGCTGCGGACCCCGTCAACAAAGGAATTCCATCTAGCGGGGTCCAGGAGGCGTGCCTTCTCTGCGATAGCGCCCGCCCTGTGGAACATCTTGCCCCCAGAGGTGAGGCAGGCGTCCTCCCTCTTGGCCTTTAGGAAGTCCCTAAAAACCTGGTTCTGCCACCTGGCGTGGGACAAAGGTAGAGATAGTTCCTCCTGGGGGTGGTTAGTTTAATAATGAACTCCTTTTAAGATCCTACCATCCTCTGGATTTTTATATTCTTATTTATTGTACTGTTTATTGTATTTTAATGATTATTGATTTTTAACCTTAATTTTAACATTTGTTGTAAACCGCCCAGAGTCTACCGTGGTAGAGATGGGCGGTGATAAATTTGATTAATAAATAAATAAATAAATAAATAAATAAATAGCTTTCCAAACTGCACGCGCGGCGACGGCGGTGGCGCGTGCGGCAACAGCGGCGCACCATCAGCGCTTCCAGGTTTTAGCGCGAAACACGAGGCTGCTGCTGCTGCCATGCATGCCACCGCACACACCGCCACCGCACACGCCGCCACACCGCCACTGTGCACACCGCCACCGCGCACGCCGCCACCACCGTTGGTGTGTTGCCAACGGCGGGACTTTGGAAAGCACTGCCCTATTCCTTTATGCCCTATTACTGTACCTCTTTTTCTCCCCCTCATCTTGTCTTTTCTCCCCAGTATTTTCTTATATGTTTGATGTTTTACGCTTGAGACTTAAAAATGTCCTTTGAAAGAGTTAAACAGTTTGTTGAAATATGTCTGTTACATCTTAGAATGCATTTGTCTGAGGATGGAATTTTAATCTAAAGCAGATCTGTGCTTTAGGCATATTTGATGTACATGTTAATAATCCCTTTCAAATTAGAGGAAAGGCAAATAGAAAACCAAAGAGATATAATAATTAAAAAGTTGGCTTAAGACTGGGGAAACCCTGGTTCAGTTGTTTGCTAATCTTCAAAGATTATTTGTGCTTCCAGAGTGCAAAGCTCAGAGCAAGAAATACTGTATGCTATGGGTCCATCCTTAAATGAAATATTTTCCTAGGATTGCCCAGCTACTGTACTGTGCAAGCCCAAGAAAATACACCACTTCTTTAAGGAGTCGGAGACAGGTTCAAGCATCTTCAGATCCAAAATGCTACACACATGTAGCCATACCTACCATTAGCTGCTGCTGTCATCCTACAGTGTCTGTTTTGAGATTGAGAGACGTGTCCCCGTTTATACTCCCACATCCCTATTTATTTATCTAAAACCATTTATGTGGCCGTCACAGTCACAGCAGTGACTCTGGGCAGCATACAAGAAGTTAAAACCAAGTAGCAAAAAAAACTGAAGAACCAATAATCCACATAACCAAAATCCAGGAACAAGAAGAAATGTATTATAAAAAAGCAGCAATAAAACCACTCAATCAACTAATCAACAGGGCAGCCAGCTTTTGAGTACCTTACAAAAGCCTAACGGAGGTGGGGGGTGGGGTAGGAGGGAGGGGGCAACCGGATCTCCTTCATCTTGTCTACAGTCTTAAATTGTCCTTGGCTGTTCCAGTGTACCTTCCTCTTTATTCCAACAGCATCATAAAATAAGTTCAGGGTAGGTAAAATGTGCTAGACTTTGCCACCCATTACCTTAAAGCAGAGTTTTTCAACCTTGGCAACTTTAAGATGTATGGACTTCAACTCCCAGAATTCCCCAGCCAGAAGTCAGATCACTACAGTGATTAGGAAGAGAGGCTGTAGAAGCAGGGTAAGGATTGGCAAAGGGGGCATCAGTTTTCATCGTGGTATTGTTTTCTGCTGATTCAAGGAGGGGTAGAGCAACGCTATGGGGGAAAGCTCTGACTTTGAACTGCAGACTGCCCAACTGAAACAGCTGGCCTGATCTCTTGTTCTTGTTGTTAGTGTTACTTCTCCATCTGTTTTTTCATTTTGCCTAGCGAAGAGCTCTGGAGAACTCAGAAGCATGCACATCAGGCCAAATAAAGATATTATTAACTCTGCATTTCCTCTGACCCATCGATCAACAGGAACATGGTTGTTTTGATATGCCTATTTCATAAAGTTGCTATGGGAAGATTAAGCAAGGGTGTGCTACAAGGTTAAAGATTAAATATAAGAATTAAATATAAAAATAAGTAACTGTACTTCAGAGTAGAAAACTCTATGCGCTATTATACACTCACTCACTCACTGCTTATATGACATTCCAAACATGCACACTTCTGAACAACTAACATTTCCTGATCCAATAACAAGATTAAAATAATAAAACAACATAATAACAATTACATCAAAATGCCAATGAACAGTGTGCAATAACAACCAGAAATTCTCATGGCAGGAGAAAATAAACTCTGATTTTAACTCCAAAGGCCTTCTAGGAAGAAGAAAAAAGACGTGGCTCTTTGAAAACTTAACAGGAGTGCCGATATCTGATCTTTGGGAGTTCAGATCTTTCAGAGCTACCAAGGGCAGCCTCCATTGTCCCTGATAAAAACAGCCCTTAAAGAAGAGCTGGAGGGAGATTTCTTTTCCAGATCTTTCTGAGCAGGCAGATAGTAACAGTGTTCTTGAAGATTTCCGGGTCCTGAGACAATTTCAATGCATATATTAAGATCAGGATGAATCTAAAGTAGTCTTCCCCTTGGTTGGGCTGTCCAGATGTGTTGAGCTTACAAGTCCCAGAACCCCAAGACAGCATAATTAAAAGCTACACTGAATAAAACCTATTATAATGCTATGTAGTATTTTAAAGTTTCAGAAAAATGAAATATATGAAGCTTTGGGGCTGAATGGCCATGGTCTAGTTTTCTGGGGCCCAGACGTTTTGCCGGCAGTTGTGGCTGGCATCTTAGGCAACTTACCCTGCCTCTGAAGATGCCAGCCGCAGCTGCCAGTGAAACGTCCGGACACAAGAAAACTAGACCACGGCCATTCAGCCTGAAAGCTTATCACTGCTTGATTGATGCCAGCTGTGAAAGCCTACACCACTATAATGAAATATATGGCATGTCTATTTTGAACCCAGACACCAATTCTCTTTCTGTCTTCATTACAGACTTTTCTGAGCAAAAGACAGATTTTTTTTCAAGCCAGAATACCGTATTAGTTTCAGTGTTGCAATATCCCCAGTAGACATTTCTGCAGTCAAAGCGTGGGCCACGCATGGGACAGATTTGCACTAAATGAATATTAGACAACACATATGCCTGCAAATGTCTTTGGCATCCTTTTACTTCCTTTCTGCTTTTCCCCTTCTGTCCCACAACGGGACAGACAGGAAGGGGTGTCTACATTGGTGAGACAGGGCAGAGCGGTTGTATTCGGCTTAGCTTCTGCACTTTGCTTGCCTAAAACTATCAGCAGTTTGGTTACACAAACGTCCCCCAACTGGCACCATCCAGATGCTTTGGGAGTAAAACTCCCCTAATGACACATGGCCAACAATTGTGAATCTGGGAATTTTAGTCCCAACACATCTGGCGGGGGCCAAGTTGGGAAAGATTGTATTAGTATAACGAAAATCTGAGGATGGGGAGCATGCTGCAAACAACATAAGAACAATCCTACAGGATCAGATTTAAAATCCATCTATTCTAGAATCTCTCTTACACAGTAGTTAACAACTGGATGCTTCTGGAAAGTCCATAAATGAGATTGGGAGGCAGTGACCCTTTCTTCCAGTGAAAATTATTTATTGCCATAGTATGTCATGGTCTCACATAGCCTTTGATAAATCTATTAGCCACTAACAAATCTATTTGTTGTTGTTCAGTCGTTTAGTCGTGTCTGACTCTTCATGACCTCATGGACCATAGCACGCCAGGCCTTCCTGTCCTCCACTGTCTCCCGGAGTTTACTCAAATTCATGTTCATTACATTGGTGATGCTATCTAACCATCTCATCCTCTGCCGTCCCCTTCTCCTTTTGCCTTCGGTCTTTCCCAGCATCAGGGTCTTTTCCAATGAGTCCTCTCTTCGCATTAGGTGGCCAAAGTATTTGAGCTTCAGCTTCAGCATCTGTCCTTCCAGTGAGCAGTCAGGGTTGATTTCCTTTAGGATTGACTGATTTGACCTCCTTGCAGTCCAAGGGACTCTTAAGAGTCTTCTCCAGCACAGTTCAAAAGCATCAATTCATCGGCGCTCAGCCTTCCTTATGGTCCAATTCTCACAGTCATACATTACTACTGGGAAAACCATAGCTTTAATTATACGGACCTTTGTCGGCAAGGTGATGTCTCTGCTTTTTAATATGCTGTCTAGTTTGCCATAGCTTTCCTCCCAAGGAACAAGCATCTTTTAATTTCATGGCTGCAGTCACCGTCTGCGGTGATCTTGGAGCCCAAGAAAATAAAATCTGTCACTGCTTCCATTTCTTCCCCTTCTATTTGCCATAAAGTGATGAGACCAGATGCCATGATCTGAGTTTTTTTAATGTTGAGTTTCAAGCCAGCTTTTGCACTCTCCTCTTTCACCCTCATCAAGAGGCTCTTTAGTTCCTCTTCACTTTCTGCCATTAGGGTGGTATCGTCTGCATATCTGAGGTTGTTGATATTTCTCCCGGCAATCTTAACTCCGGCTTGTGATTCATCCAGCCCGGCATTTCTCATGATGTACTCTGCATATAAGTTAAATAAGCAGGGTAATAATATATAGCCTTGTCGTACTCCTTTCCCAATTTTGAACCAATCAGTTGTTCCATGTCCGGTTCTAACTGTTGCTTCTTGACCCGCATACAGGTTTCTCAGGAGACAGGTAAGGTGGTCTGGTACTCCCATCTCTTTAAGAATTTGCCACAGTTCGTTGTGATCCACACAATCAAAGGCTTCAGCATAGTCAATGAAGCAGAAGTAGATGTTTTTCTGGAACTCTCTTGCTTTTTACATGATCTAGCAAATGTTGGCAATCTGATCTCTAGTTCCTCTGCCTCTTCGAAACCCAGCTTGCACTTCTGGTAGTTCTCGGTTCACATACTGCTGAAGCCTAGCTTGTAGGATTTTGAGCATAACCTTGCTAGCATGTGAAATAAGCGCAATTGTACGGTAGTTTGAACATTCTTTGGCATTGCCCTTCTTTGGAATTGGAACGTAAACTGACCTTTTCCAATCCTGTGGCCACTGTTGGGTTTTCCAAATTTGTTGGCATATTGAGTGCAGCACTTTAACAGCATCATCTTTTAGGATTTTAAATAGCTCAGCTGGGATACTGTCTTCTCCGCTAGTTTTGTTGTTAGTAATGCTTCCTAAGGCCCACTTGGCTTCACTCTAGGATGTCCGGCTTAAGGTCAGTGACCACAGCATCGTATTTATCAGGGACATTAAGTTCTTTCTTCTATAGTTCTTCTGTGTATTCTTGCCACCTCTTCTTAATCTCTTCTGCTTCCGTTAGGTCCCTGCCTTTTTTGTCCTTTATCATGCCCATCTTTGCACAAAACGTTCCCTTGATATCTCCGATTTTCTTGAAGAGATCTCTAGTCTTCCCCATTCTGTTGTTTTCCTCGATTTCTTTGCATTGTTCATTTAAGAAGGCCTTCTTATCTCTCCTTGCTATTCTCTGCATTCAGTTGGTTATATCTTTCCCTTTCTCCCTTGCCTTTTGCTTTCCTTCTTTCCTCAGCTATTTGTAAAACCTCATCAGACAGCCACTTTGCTTTCTTGCATTTCTTTTTCTTTGGGGTGGTTTTAGTTGCTGCCTCCTGTACAATGTTACCAACCTCCATCCATAGTTCTTCAGGCACTCTGTCTACCAGATCTAATCCTTTAAATCTATCCCTCACCTCCACTGTATATTCATAAGGGATATGATTTAGGTCATACCTGAGTGGTCTAGTGGTTTTCCCTATGTTCTTCAATTTAAGCCTAAATTTTGCAGTAAGAAGCTCATGATCTGAGCCACAGTCAGCTCCAGGTCTTGTTTTTGCTGATTGTATAGAGCTTCTCCATCTTTGGCTGCAAAGTATATAATCAATCTGATTTTGGTATTGACCATCTGGTGATGTCCATGTGTAGAGTCGTCTTTTGTGTTGTTGGAAAAGAGTGTTTGCTATGACCAGCATGTTCTCTTGACAAAACTCTATTAGCCTTTGCCCTGCTTCATTTTGTACTCCAAGGCCAAACTCGCCTGTTATTCCGGTTATTTCTTGACTTCCTACTTTAGCATTCCAGTCCCCTATGATGAGAAGGACATCTTTTTTGGTGTTAGTTCTAGAAGGTGTTGTAGGTCTTCATAGAACCGGTCGACTTCAGCTTCTTCAGCATCAGTGGTTGGGGCATAGACTTGGATTACTGTGATGTTGAATGGTTTGCCTTGGATTCAAACTGAGATCATTCTGTCGTTTTTGAGATCTATTAGATCTTCACAAACCGCAACTGATTTATTTATTTATTTATTTATTTATTTAATTAATTAATTTTATTTTTCAAATTTATTCCCCGCCCATCTCCCATGCAAGGGACTCTGGGCGGGTTACAATAAATAAAATTTAAAAACTATACAAAATATCTCACAAGCCTAAATAAATAAAATAAAATCCAAGATGGATTAGGACCCGCAGAATGGATCATGGGGCTACGGGGCTAGCCAACCCCAGGAGGCACTACCACCTCCGTCGTCCCAGGCCAGGTGGCAGAGCCAGGTCTTAAGGGCCTTCCGAAAGGCCAGGAGGGAGGGGGCCAGTCTCACCTCCGGGGGCAAGATATTCCATAAGGCGGGCGCTATCGCAGAGAAGGCACGCCTCCTGGACCCCGCTAGATGGAATTCTCTTGTTGAGGGGGTCCGAAGCATGCCCTCTCTGCATGCACAGGTGGGGCGGGCCGACGTTATCGGGACGAGACGGTCCCTCAGGTACCCTGGCCCTATGCCATGTAGGGCTTTAAAGGTAATCACCAACACCTTGAATTGGACCCAGAAGCAAACTGGCACCCAATGCAGCTCGCGTAGCAAAGGTGTCACATGTGCCGATCTCTATGAAGGTTCTCAGTCATCCAGGTGGAATTGTCTGTAGCTTGAATCATGTCAGCTGGATTTCTATTTTCTCAGTGGAAACGTTTCGCTCCTTATCCAAGGAGCTTCTTCAGTCTGAGCAAAGTTGGTAAGGGAATCCTAAATATGTTTCTAGGTAGCTGTGTGACCTTACACCTGGGGCTAGGTCATGGTTATATTGAGATGTTATTTTAAGTCCTTTTATCATCTAAAGGGAGGATCGTTAAGATCATCATGCTGCTGTTGAGCTTGTGAAATGGTCTTAATCTTCCTAGGCACAGAAGACAAAGCAGGGAGGAAGATGGGGGAAAGATTGTGCCTGGCACAATCTTTCCCCCATCTTCCTCCCTGCTTTGTCTTCTGTGCCTAGGAAGATTAAGACCATTTCACAAGCTCAACAGCAGCATGATGATCTTAACGATCCTCCCTTTAGATGATAAAAGGACTTAAAATAACATCTCAATATAACCATGACCTAGCCCCAGGTGTAAGGTCACACAGCTACCTAGAAACATATTTAGGATTCCCTTACCAACTTTGCTCAGACTGAAGAAGCTCCTTGGATAAGGAGCGAAACGTTTCCACTGAGAAAATAGAAATCCAGTTGACATGATTCAAGCTACAGACATGTGCCGATCTCCTGGCACCCATAACTGCTCGCGCCGCCGCATTCTGCACCAGCTGACGCTTCCGGATACTCTTCAAGGGTAGCCCCATGTAGAGCGCATTACAATAGTCTATACGGGAGATGACTGGTCTAGCTAACTTTCACAGAATTGTCTTATCTGCTAACAAAGCTCATGCCATCATCATCTCCTACTGGTAAACCCCATAATTTAGCCTCAAGGTGTGTGAAGTAAAAAAACATGACCTGACTCTCCTACCCATCAATTTCAGCCACATGAGTTTGAGTTCTAGTATTATCCAATTTATCCTCCCAATGTAACATCTTACGAAGCTTGCTCCTACCTCCCCTTAATGGTTCCCTTCCTGCTCTTTCTGCATGAATCCCAGTTTCATTTAATCTTTCCTTGTGGAGAAAGCCATCTTCTTCAACTTGCTGTCCCTCGGATCTGTTGAACTAAAGCGCTCATGACTTCAAGCAGCACAGCAACTGGGCATCATAGTTTGCTACAGTACTACAATGTAGGCACTGTAGTTTGCTGTATCTGAAGATGATAGGTTGGAGAAAACTGTTGTTGAAAAAATATGCACCATCTCTAACTGTATAGTGTGTATCCTCTGAAAGATGAACCCCTGCTTTCCAGAACTCCCTATCCCATCTTCCCTAGATCCTTCTTACTTGGTGAGGGAGGGTCTCTCCCCCTCCTGTTTTACCCTTTTCAGGGTACCCTGTCAATTCCATTCCCACTTTTAGATCAGTTCCCAGTACCTTATTTTCTTAGATTCTCCTCCTTGTCCACCTTACTTCTTCTCCTCTCTCTTCCTCTTGAATTACTGATCCTCCCAGTGCAATCTCTCTCTTCTCTATCACCCCCAGATTAGCCCAAGTAGGTACTTAATGCAACCATACGAAATCTTTTTCCAGGAAAACCTGCTGCCAGTACTAATGCAGCACACCTCCCACACACCTCCAGCCAGATGTTCTCAGCATTGAGTACTTCCCAGTTGGGAAAAAAACCACAAACAAACTAAACCTGCCTGGCAGGTTTAAAGAAATCAGAAACCCTGGCTTCATAATTCCTATTGGAAGTGCCACCCCTCTTTTCTTGTCTGGCACACTTTAGACTGTCTCAAGTTGGACAGGAAATGACAATGATCAATTGTCACTGTGGTCACATGAATTTCCTTCAAGGTCATGGGTGACAAAGGTCTGACACAACTTGAGGCTGCCCTTGGGCAGTGGCAGAATAAGATGAAAAGTATTACTTTAACACTGGAACAGCTAAGGATGATTTATGCCCATCTTACTCCTGGGCTGTGGATGAGATGAAAGCAGCAATATGGAAGACAGGAAAAAAAAAATCTTATTTCGGCTGTGGTTTGGTGAACTGGGGACATGACCAGATTCTCAACAATGAGCAAAGCTTCAGTATAGGAATTTAAGGAACAACATTTACAATGTGAGGAAACCCCTGTGGAAGATATGAGACTGTTACTTACTACAAAGTAATTGTTAAAAGAAGAAACTACAAAAAGAAGTGAAACTCGCCAAGTACTGAATATTTAAAGATTTTTAGCAAACAAAACTGACTGAGGATGAAAGAAAGTTCATAAACGTCAGAGATAAGGAAGCTCAACGTGAAAAGAAAATGTTGCAATTTAAAGTTCACATAGGAGCTTTTCAGATTTGCCTGGGAAAATTCTCACACCTTTGTCAGTTTTTGAGAGCTCCTAAAAGGTGGAACAAGAGAGGTGACAACTTCATGAAAGTCAGCCCAAGTTTGATTAAAGGAGAACTAGCAGAACTTACAGTATAATATTTCAGGAGAAAAAGCAGCTTCATTGGCTAACTTTAAACAATTGAATATAAAAGATTTAAAATGAAACCTGTTTTATCCCCCCCAAGATCTTTGTATCCAAAACCAGAAAAGTATTTTGTGGCATTTGATACACAGTTGGTACAACTGTTAAAGAAATTGTTAGATGGGTCCTAGGTAGATAGCGTAGAAGAAATAATAGAATTTAATGGGAATGGGAGAATTTTATTTTCGGTTCCCTCATGAGTTAAATACAAAAATAAAAGGCATTCTTTCAGAAATAACAGTACCAGTGCATAGAAAATATTATCCCTAGCCAATATGTAATGGTAGAAGCGTTAGAAAACAAAGGTCCTTTTAACGTACTTGTGGCAGGAATATTGGTGGGGTGAAGAAGAGAGAGTTCTTTGAAGTCAATTTAATAGAATATTAATTTTTATCATTTAATAAATGAAGGGGCATCAGGAATCCTTATATCCATGTTTGCTTATATCTATGTTTATAAATAAATAAATAAATCCCTGCCACATTATGTAACATCTATTAAACTTTGTCACTCATTCTGTGACTGCAGTGACTTGAATCAGGGGCAACAGAGATAGCACAGAGCAGGGTTTCTGAAACTTTTTGCTCTCCGGACCCCTTCCCACTTTTAAAAATTATAGAGGACCCCAAAAGAGCTTTCGTTTGTATGGGTTATATTTATCAATAGTTACCATATTAAAAATTAAAATTGACGCATTTGTAGAATAATTATTGAATCATGTAAACATAATGTTAAACCCATTAGATATTAACAGAAATAAAATATTTTTCATGGAAAAACCCTATTTGTTAACAAATAAATAATAATAATGAGAAGAGTGACATTGTTTTACATTTTTGTGAATATCTTCAATATCTGGCAAATAATTTGGATTTCGCAGACCGCTGAGATGGTCTTGGGGAACCCCTAGGGGTCCTCGGACCATACTTTAAGAAACACTATATAGAGAACGGCGGTGGGGCAGCAAATTTCATGCCAATTTTTTGCTGAATCAGTGGAGAGCACTGTATCTTGGTAGCAAGGAAAGGGCAGCCAGTCACAGTGGTTACTGAAATTTGAAAATTTCAAATTTGAAATTTTCAGGAAAATTGAAATTGCTATAGAACAAAAGGAGATGGATTTTAAAGAGATGAAAAAAATTGAAAAGAGCCTTGACTTTCAAGAATAGGATTGCTCCTTCAACTCCAGGAGCAATTACTCCTCCAGGAGGTTTTCAACAATGAGTTGAAATAAAACTGAAGAAAAAATGATGAGATGGAAGATGGTGGAGAGACAGAATGAACAGAAGAAAGTGACAAAGCAAAAGAGAATAAAAAAATGATTCCACAGTTGAAGAAGGCAGGAGTGACAAGGAAAATGTAGAAGTGGCCTGGAATAAGCTGGTACTGGCAAAAGTAATATGTAAAAGTCACTAAAGCAGGCAAGATTCACGCTGTTCAGGCATATTTAAAATTAACAGCAGTTAGCATCATATCTGAATACTACATCTAAGCTATAGATTTTTTTTTTTACTGCTGTCTGATTTTTCAGAATAAATATTTAGAGGCCCACAATTATTTGCTGAGATCACTAATATCCCAGGCTGACATCATTATGGCCATTCACTTAACGAAGCAAGGCCGTATTTCAGTAAATGGAAGGAATTCAGTCACTGGTTGAAAGACTAAAAATGAAAGAAGTGGTACTGGCTGAGGCTAAGGAAGAGAAAGTCAAGAGGCTGCTTCCTGAAATGAATTATCAAGTTTGTATACCCCACATTCATGGCATAGCTACAGTGGCCATGCGTCCTTCATGATAAAGGAGAGTCCTTTACTTCAGAAAGCTGCCCTTTAGATTTATTTAATTTGATTATTTATTTTCTTGGTTTTGCTCTTGAATTTTCCTTTGTAAAGCAAACTTATAAACAATTACTTTTTTTTATCCTTATGAATCTCTTTCAGATTTGCTTTTTTTTTAAGGTTTTTCCTTTATTTTTTTCCAAGAAAATATGGTCACTGTAAACATAGCCAATCCATAGTGATTTAGTATATTATTATTATCATCATCATCATCTCAAAATTTATAAGGCCACCCAGCTCAGACAGTGGGACTCTGAGCCGTGTACAACATAAACATGCAATAAATCAAAAAGGAGAAAAAATACAATTATCTAACAAGAAACAAACAATATTCCGTATAAATACAACATGTAAAATGGCAACTAAGCACCCAACAAAAAACAACTTCAGGGGGAGTCCCACTCAACCAAGACAAGGAAGTAAGAAATTAAACCAGAATCAGCTGTAGTAAGAATGAGTATGTTGCTTTCAGTGGAAATGAATTGCACAAAATGGAAGTAATTAATTAAGTAATTAAGTAATTAAGGAAGGTTGGATGCAGTGGGGACAGAGAGAGAGAGAGAGAAAGAAATGGCTAATGCTTTATCACAGTGTTTCTCAACCTTGGCAGCCTTAAGATGTGTGGACTTCAACTCCCAGCCAACAACCATGCTGGCTGGGGAATTCTGGGAGTTGAAGTCCACGCATCTTAAAGCTGCCAAGGTTGAGAAACACTGCTTTATCAGGACAATAAATTGGGGAAAATATTTATTTATTATTTGAAGGTAGAAGAGATTCTCCTTGAATTCTGTCAGAAGGATAGTGTTGCTAAACTTTTAGGAGCAGGGATGGTATGTGATGAAATAACAGGATTACATCTGGCAGAACACCAGCAACGGATTAGCTACAGTAGTTACTTCCTCATATGGAAAACCAACGGCCACCTGCAGTTTGTAAAACAAACTTGGCTGTTATAATGCTACAAACGTTTAGCCCGGGTTAGGAATCAAGCAGTGGAGGCCAAATCTGGCCCTTAAGAAATACTGCCGTCCCTTCCTATCGCGCCAACCGTGAGAGGGGGTGATGGGAAGGGGGCGGTGGCTATAGCAAGTGGTGTGTTCTCAGTGGTTATGGGGGATTCAGGAGCTGATTTTAGCAATGAGTAGGCCAAATCTTCCGCATGTCAGCCATTCAGAGTGCTAATAGAGGAAGACTGCTGTCAGCCCTTCGAGGTAGTCCAGACAAGAAACCAAAACCATGAATACTAACACTACCTTTATTGTAAAGTTACAGTTGCAGAATCTTGCAAGTCTAAAAGGCAAAAGCACATCCCACCCACCCCCCTTGCCTTTACTTTCCAGGGAACTCAGGAGGGTCCCTTCTGAGACGCTTCCCACGCCCCCATCCCTTCTGAGGGCTGAGATATCTTTTGCGTGACTGTTGTCTAGGCTGCGGCTCTTCCTCCTGTCTCCCAAGGTCATTCTCACAGCCCACTACAACTGCAGAGAGTGCCAACTCAGTTGATTAAGTGCTATTAAGGGTATACGGTTGCCCAGTCAATCCTCTTTCTCTCCCTTTATTAATGCTCCATCTATAATACAGAGAACATATCAGAATACTTCATCAGATTACAATCTCTGCAAAATCATTAAAACCCACCTTAATTTCTCAAACAATAAGAATTCACAGGAAAACATTACAAGTTCCATTTGGATATTTGAGGGAAGAAGAATCAGTTACTTGGAAACTTTCGTATTTATTCTCAAATGTAATGAAGACATCAGGTACCAATGATTCTAACCACTCCCTCCCCTTCCTTCTTATTCTTTATCTTTATAACTCTGTATGGGATCACAATCTACCTAAATCCAAATGTATTGCCCTTTCCAAGGTTGCATCTAGACAGAGGTCCCTATAGATCTTCGAGAAATCCATGTTTCTCCATTCAGTTTTGTAATGTATCATTTTCAAAAGCATCCAGGTTTGGAATTAGAGATATGACCTTGAACATGTGGTAGATGTATTCTATTAGTTTTACTACTAAATTGCCTTCTGTTCTCATGGCAGTGATTGACTTGGAATACTGGTTATTTTCTGATATCAATGTCTAATGATGATTTACAGTTAACAACCAGCCTACATGTATGATTATTTTTAGTGCCATTCCCAAGTCACTACTGCATATTATTTCTGCCTTCTATCTTTTAAACGTATTTTTAAATTTGTGGAAGAGAACCATCGATCAGCAAAGTTCCTTCTCAGTGAAGAAGTCACTGAAAATTGTGTCCAACATTAATCTGCTTCTTGGACGTATGTAGAATAGTCTTTTGCTTTGATAGCAACATAATCTGACCACTCACATCTGTTTTAAATGCTGTTCCTGTTTCTGTAACTGTTGTAAATCAGTGACCATTGTACAAGTAGAAAAATAGCAGCCACACTAAAGTAGAGGTGTCAAAGGAAAAATGTAGTATTGTTTCTATCAGGATGACATGACAGTACTCTGCTTGAAAGGCACTGAAGGAAATATTCATCATTCACAAACTGTTGGTCAGATTTGGTCACTGGAACTACTGTAGGAAGGATGAGAAATGTTTGGAAAACTTTAGGATGTCTTCTGCCATAATATTTGATATTGCATATCAACTTTGACTGGCTGCCATTACCAGATTAAAGTTACAAGAAATGCAATTTCAGTAGAGCAAAAATTGGCTCTAGCTATTTGTTGTTTGTCCAGTCGAAAGAGCTACTGGACATTTGCAATCTCTTTGGTGTTGGACAATTGGCTTGTGAAAATCAGTAAATAACTTGATATAGGATCAGGCTGTATCAAAACAAAGAACAGATACAACAAATTTGAACATTGATTATTATAAATAGAACTCAGATTTGATAGATAGCAGTTGCTAGAATCCATTCATAATGGCTTCTTAACTTTTCTGCAATAAATTATTTAACTAAAGTTCCTGGATTCTTGCATGCCTGTTTAATTGGATTCAACCTTGCTTTGTCAGGGAAAAGCCTGATGTGGCTGTTGGAGAAATTCTTACCAAGATCTACTTTGCCAAAAGTCTTACCACACATGGGAAAATCCTGCATTAGCCTCCAGCACTCTCATTTTATTCCCTAAAATCCAGCAGCATCATGTCAGAAGTTGGCAAAGAATTCATATCCTGGTCTCAAGGTTTTTTTTTCCACACTTCAGATGCAACTGTAATAGATGTCCAGACATCTTTGCTACATTAGCCACCCACACACTCAATCTCCCAGCTTCAATTTAGGGACAGCAATCTGTTGAACATGTAACTGACACTCTCTTGCCCAGATGGTCTAAGTCAATATTTCTCAACTTTGACAACTTTCAGATGTGTGAACGTCAACTCCCAGAATTCCCCAGCCAGCCTGGAATTCTGGGAGTTGAAGTCCCAGACATCTGAAAGTTGCCAAGGTTGAGAAACACTGGTCTAGGTAATGCCCTATCCTCAAGCACAGATGCAGCTCAGTAGGTGAGAGATTGTGCTCCGAAGTTGGGCTTGGTGAGGACAATGTGGAGCAAAGGCACTAGGGCAGGAGAATCAGGCAATCTAACCTTGTTGGAGTTACAAAGGTCCCCAGTATGTGCTTAAACGTGAAGAGTTACATAAATTGTTACAAGATGCCAAAGAACGAGGAGGTTTGGGTTTACCTGATTTAAAACTGTATTTTGATGCCTGTTGTTTGCTTTGGATGAAGGAATGGATAACTCTCAAGAACAGGAAGTTATTACAACTTGAAGGACATGAATTGAGATTTGGGTGGCACGCCTATTTGTGGTATGACAAAGTTAAAGTTAATAAAGATTTTAAAAATCATTTTGTTAGGAGTGCCATAATGAGGGTTTGGAATAAATATAAAGTAAGATTGTCTCCTAATGTACCATTATGGTTGTCACCGCATGAAGCATTTGTTAGAAGAGAAAATGTGGGAGGAACAAGTTGGTTAAATTATAAAGATTTGTTAAACTTTGAAAAGGGTGAACCGAAGATTAAAACAGGGGAAATGTTAGAGTTGGAAGGTTTTACATGTCATTGGTTTACTTATGTGCTGCTGTTAGAACGTTTTAAAGTGGATAAAAAGAATTTTAAATTTGTTAATGAAACAACTCAATTTGAAATGGAACTCTGTACAAACGATGAACATGTTATTACAAAGATGTATAAACTGTTGTTACAGATGAATCTAGAAGATGAACATGTTAAAGAATGTATGATTAAATGGGCTAAGAATTTTGAATACAATATTATGTTGGAGCAATGGGAAAACATGTGGAACAAAGGTTTGAAATTTACTTTGAATTATAATTTAAAAGAGAATTTTTATAGAATGATGTATCGCTGGTATTTAACTCCTGATAAATTGTCAAAAATGTATAATGGAGCAACAAATGTTTGTTGGAAATGTTCTCTTGGTGAAGGAACTTTTTATCATCTTTGGTGGACTTGTGAGAAGGCCAAAAAATTTTGGGATCAAATACGTGCTAATATTCAAAAGATTCTTAAAGTGGACTTACAAAAAAACTCAGAACTGTTCCTTTTGGGTTTGATGGAGAAGCAACTTGAGAAACAACATGGGACTTTGCTTTTATATATGATTACAGCAGCTAGACTCTTACAGTATATGCACAACAATGGAAAGATCCACAAATACCTACAGTGGAAGATTGGATTATTGAACTGGTGGAGCTGGCCCAAATGGCTAAGTTAACAGCTTTAATAAGTGAAAATACTGTTTCTGGATTTATTCTTACTTGGCAACCACTTTTAGACTACTTGCTTGTGTCAGAAAAAAATGAAGCTTTGATTTTGGGTTTTAGTGATTAAATGGTTTGTTTTGTAGAAATAATGTTACTAAGGTTTAACTAATGGTAAGAGACTATATTTGTAAACATTCATCTGTACTGGAGAAAGTCGGAAGTCACTTTCTGTTTCTGTTTTCTGTCTGTTTTGCACTTTTATAGTTTTTTCTTTTTTCTTTTAGTTCTATATTCTAGCTTTTCTATATTCTATATTTTGTATTTTAATTATACTTTGAAAATTAATAAAATTCTTTTTAAAAAAGTGAAGAGTTACATGATGCTAAACAGTCTAGTTCGGTGGATATCTTGAAAGGGAAAATTAAAGTGCTGTAGGAGTTGTGTGAAGTACTAACGTTGTTGTTGTCAATTGTTTGCTGTAGATGAATCTATAATTCATACAATTAAGGAAAATGAGGAAGTTACAAGAATGAGTGTAACAAATGCAACAACAACCTTGTTTAAGGTCTCATGCATGGTAAATGCCTGAAACATAGAGAAGATGGTGCAGATGCCAAGTCATTATTTGAATGGAGGATTGGAGCCACAAGAAAATTCCCATCAGCTTTTTAAATAAGTGCCTGCAGTATGAGGCCCATTTGGCTGATGAGATGATAGAGGTGCATCCTTTTATGGAACGCAGCAGAAGAGCACTGACTAATATACTGATAGTGTTCATACAACAAACGGTCTTAACAAAGAAATAGAAACAGGCAACAAGTCATGCTTTCAACCGAAGAGAATATTTGTAGCTCAGGGTTGAACTGTGGAGTCCTTGGTGCTCTCTGAGCCTTGTTGTTTTCTTGCAGACGTTTCATTGCCAGACTAGGCAACATCTTCAGTGCGAAAAGGGAGTGGGGTTTCCTCTCTGTTTATATTCATGCTTTCTTCAACAACAACCAAAAAAAAGTTGAAATTCCAAAAGCAGCAGCATAATGTCAGGACCCTTCCATTCTGAAGAAGAAAATTGTACTAGTCAAGCTCCTTCCATATCATATTCATCACCGTCTTCATCACTTTCATCACCATCAATATGTGTGTCATTACAGCAGCGTAGGAAACCATTGTCTAAAAACACACAAAATATTCATTGAAATTTTCTTTACAAGGTTTCTTTCCTATTCTTTACTACAATATTGCTTTGTTGTTTTACTCTGATGCTATTACAGGTAGACCTTGTTTAACAACTGCTCTGTGTAGCAACCATTCAAAGTTATGATGGTGCTGAAAAAGTAACTTTACGACCAGTCTTCACATTTATGACTGTCGCATTTGAGCACTTTGCAACTGGCGGGCGTTTATGACCATCACAGCATCACACAGTCATGTGATTGCCATTTGCATGCTTCACAGCTGGCTTCCAACAAGCAGAGTCAATGGAGAAGCTGGCAGTAAAACTACAAGTCGCGGTCATGTGATGTCTAACTTAATGATCTGCAGTGACTTGCTTAATGACCAAATGGGAAGTGATGTTGTAAGTCCATCGCAGTCACATGCTGTTTTGCTTAGCGACCGCATTGCTTAGCGACGGAGTTGCCAGTCCCAATTGTGGTTGCTAAGCGAGGACTACCTGTATTCTACTGTGTTACAGGGTTTAAAAGTCATTAAGGGACTTCAAACATTACTTAGTTCCCCTAACACTATTTGACCCGTAAGACCTTAAGTTTATCAACCATGAATTATCTAATTGTGAGGGTTTTCAACAATGGAAACCTCACAGTTAATGAGGGGTTACGATTGATTATGTGCCATCAAATCATTTCGATTCCTAGAGACCACAAGGACAGATTTTCTCCATGAAGGGATACCTATGCTCTTACTCAGTCCTAACTACAACTATGACAGAATTTTATAGAAAGTAAGGTGGTGAGGGATGCTATAGTGTAGCCTATTTTGTGTATCATAACTGGCACAACACAGTGACTGTGTAGTTTTTAAGGTGAGTCATTCCTCCACACAATACTTTGTCAATATTCCAATGTTTCCTGCCATGCTATCAAAGCCCTAAGGTTATTGTCATACATATTTCTATATTTACTTTGAAGACATTTCTATTCTAATTGTGTCTTGCTTAATAGAATGATGAAAATATAAGTGGGATTGTCATGCATGCTGTGTTTATTTTCATCAGTGTCATTACATTCATAAATGAAAAAACATGCAAGTTACGCTGGAGTAATGAAAGAAGCTGAAAGAAGAACTATGACGAAGTGTCTGGATTTAGTCACCAGCTGAAATGTTCAGGAAGAGTTCCCAATTACAGAAAACTGCAATCAACAGACTTATATTTTACGACATAATCATTTACCAACCACTTAAATCTTATTTCTACATGACAGTCCCCACTCGACCAGTTCCAAGTCTTTCCAAGAACGTTCCAAGTATGACACTCATCAGCACTTCGATATCATTCCCTTCTTTGCCATGGAAGAAAATGAAAAGGCTTTCATTAAAGAGAGGAAAACTCGTTCTATGTTAAACAGCTTCTGATATAGAAAGTGACTTCTGGTGGAGATGGGAAAAAAAGATGGCAAAGGTATCATTAGTACCTATTACAAGCTACTAAGCAGCCTGTTTTACACTCAGAACAGCTGTTCTGCTCTTGAAATGGGCTGTTTTTTAATCCAAAATACGGCATTTTGAACTCTAAATGATTTGAATTTGAAACATTTTGCACAGCCTCTAATTAACCCTAATGCCCTTCATCTAGAATGGACAATATTTGAGGAGTTTTGATCTCAACCTTCTGAAGAATTAGGAGAGACCTTCCAGTAATATGGGTCACATCACTGAAAAGGGAGTGGGGACTGGATTCTTTGGGCCCAAATCTTTTGGGGTTTTAAGAGCAGGAGTTTTTAAGGTGAGTCATTCCTCCACACTGCTTGCCGTTGGCATTCCCACCCTTCATTTTCAGGAAAGTGGGGAAGGGGCTGAAACAAACTGCACCACTGAAACTGGACATGTTTTGGTAAAGTCCTATGGCATGATCTTGGGATGATGGGGGTTGCTTAAGTCCAGCAGGCCACAAGTTGCACACTCCTGATACATATTACATGACATATTATGGAGTCCTTGGTGCTCTCTGAGCTTGGTTGTTTGCTTGCAGACATCTCATTACCCAACTAGGTAATATCATCAGTGTGAGTGACTGTGGGATTTGCTGCCTGTTTAAATGCAAAAGACCCAGTAGCCCAAGAAATAAGAACAGGGATCATCTATCACATACAATGCAAGGAGTGCAACCACCACTATGTAGGACAGGCAGGCAGAAGACTAGCAGAGTGCATCCATGAACACCAACTAGCTGTCGGAAGACATGACAACAGCTCCTTAATCTCACAACACATGGACAAACTCAACCAGTTTCAACTGGGAAACTATTAGCATCTTAGGCCAAGCCAAATCCAAAAATGCTAGGGAATTCATGGAAGCTTGGCATTCAGACAAATAAAGTTAAACCACATATTGTGTCAAAAGACACAATAAAAAACCTAGGAAGGAAACAAAAACACAAGAACACTGTTCTGCCAAGTGTCCAGGCAGTGATCTGGTACCCAGACAATTGGTTCTTTTAGATCCAGAGGCAATAAGCACACCAGTGAATAAAGAGATTTTAAGTTTTATTATTAACTTAAGCAAAGAGATTTAAACAGAAACACAGTTTAAGCAGATTAAACAGAAACATAAAAAGCCTAACATAAAGAAAAATCATAGCAACCAAGCAAGTTGATACCCAATCTCCCATAGGCTGTCAGGAGCCCCTTAGTAACGGCAGTGGAGATGCCCCAGGGCAGCTCCATTTCCAGAGTACTCGGCCCTAAGTCTGTGCAGAAGCTCCCCACCAATTTTGCACACAGCACCCGGTACCAGGGTCTGTGGCCAAGCTCCCAGCTCAAGAGGCAATCCTGAGGTTTTTATCAAAGTCTGGCCCTAAAACCTCATGACTCTGTTTCCATGGTACCAAGACTGCAGGATCTGACTTGACTGGATAGTTCCCAGAGTCTGGGCACCTGTTTATGACATAATCCCAGCTCTACAGATAAGCTAGTGCTAACATAAACAGTTTGGGGGTTTTCTTTTCCCCCCCTTTTCAAGCAAGAGTGAAAAACAAGCAGGTTAAACATAGCTCAGAATGAACCCTAAACTTCTATAATTTTCTTAATATGAAGCAGAAATCAAAATATGTCACTTGAACTCCTCAAAATACAATGGTCTTCCACATTGCCACTACACTCCACCCCTGACATATTTTAATTTCCCTTCATATTTTTTGTTTTTATGAATTCCAAGTTTCCAAGTACAATCTTAAATATACAGAATAAAAATAGCTATTAGGAAATTAACTATTAGATGCCCCCTCAGCAGGGCCGCAACTGGGGGGGGGGGGGGCAAGCGGGGCATGTGCCCCAGGCACCGCGCTGGGGGGGTCAAAATGACACCCAGGGGCACCAAAATGATAAAATAACCCATGGGGGGGTGCAGAATCCATGTTTGCCCCGGGTGACACAGACCCTAGTTCCATCCCTGCCCCTCAGGGCTGGTTAGGTGGACTAAATAATCTTCTGATCTTCTGATCGACAAGCCTGGCGTCTTACCCGCTGAGCCACCACGCCCCTTCCAATGTATTGGTAAAGCAGGACAAATCCAACAATTATAAAGATCATTTATTGAGGAATACTCATGCTAGATGTCTTTGTGACCCCAACGATCTGCAAAAGCTACTGCAACTGAAGATATATGGAAGGCTCAAAAAGATGCTCACCTAGGAGATAGAAAATATTTAGAAACAATGACAGGTTTACTGCTAGCACTTTTATCTTTGCCAGCTTGCCTTTAAAGCAGGGGTGGGCAACGTCAGGCCCGAGGAGCTCCCACCTAAGGCCCGCTGGGCTCCCGTCCACAAACCCCGCCCCTTCCACCTGATTGGCTCCCGCCCGCAAACCCCGCCCCCCAGTGCTTGTGATTGGCTCCCACCCGCAAACTCCGGCCCCCGGTCCGCGGAAATCCCAGAAACCCTGCCCCCCCCCCGGTCCCTGGTTATAAATATCTAAATGGCCCTTGGCAGAAAAAAGGTTTCCCACCCCTGCTTTAAAGTATCCTGTACCACTTTTTTTGTGTGTGTGTGGATGTAAATCCACCCTAACCCTTTAAGGTATTATCTTTTGGCCCATCTATCTCTCTTGCTGGGCAAATCATAGGTTTTTCCAGAATTAGCTGGGCAATTCGATTTTCTCTCCCAATAAACACACTGCTGTCCCCTCCTATTACATAAGACAGCCTGAAAGCACATTGACTGCCTCTGACAAGGTGCTCTTAGAAAGCATATTCCTGAAACAGCCTGGAAGGGAAACAGAGTGCATTTAAATGGAATTATGCCAGATATTTAAAAAGCCGGGTGTTCGCAGCTCAGCATTTTTCTTTTGTTTTGGAAAGGTGTTTGATCAATAAACAAGTATATCAAGATTTTTATGCATACCAATTCTTAATGAAAGACTGATTGGACACAAATCAGTTCCAGCAAAATCATAACAGCGTTCAGCACAGTGTCAAACAGGAATAGTCACACCGGACACGTACAATTGAAAACAAGAATGCTAATGGAAGAACACGCAATATTAATTACATTTTGCTGCGCTGATTGAAAATTACATGCACTGCATGCCTTTTCTTTCTCGACAATGAAATGTGCCAGTGTGGGTATCTTTCCTTGAGATAGTTGATCTGTTACTGACAAAATGTACAGGTAGTCCTCACTTAACAACCAGTCATTTAGTGACTGTTCAGACTTACGATGGTGCTGAAAAAAACGACTTACGACTGGTCCTCACACTTATGGCCGTCACAGCAACCCCATGGTCACGTGATCATGATTTGGGCACTTGGCAACCGGTTCGCATTTATGACCATTGCAGTGTCTCGTGGTCACATGATCGCCATTTTCGACCTTCCTGGCTGGCTTCCGGCAAGCAAAATCAATGGGGAACTGCATGATTCACTTAATGATCATGTGGTTCACTTAATGCCTGTGGTGATTCGCTTAACGACATCGCAAAAAAGGTCGTAAAATCGGGTCCGGTCCCAATTGTGGTCATTAAGCAAGGACTACCTATAGTGAACATGGATTTTTCTTCTCTTGCTTGCTCTTCTCTGAAAAAAGCTTACAACGATTAACATGCAGAACAGCTAATCTGGCAGAAGAAATCATCCTATGGCATGAGAGACAAAACTACAGCATTGCTCAAGTCAAAGATGATGGTACCACGAGACCATCAATTTCTACTGGACAAGGATTTTTAAGAGCAGTAAGATCCCTATGTGCAGAGTTAAGATTTATAAAACTACTTTTATCTTTACCCTAGTTTCATTGTGTCCCCAATCAGATAAGTCCAAGAAGGACAGATTTCTCTATCCACCATGACTGAGTTTAGTGTTTCTGTCCTATTGGGATGATAATCCTCGATCAGATTTTCAACATCACTTCATGAGGCCCCATCTCACCCCCTTGTACAAATAACGTGCATTTCGGATCCTAGGGATAAAACTGAGGTATTATTTCCTGTGTTGTCTTCAGAAATGCAAATCACCAGAGTGTTCAGGCTCAGACATGAAAGGTAATAAAACTTCTGCTCTTCTAATAATTACTTTTTATTGAAGAATGACATCCTATCAGGATTTAAAATCAGGATTATAATATTGTAGCCCAAAAGTCATTCTTTTTAGAAGGGTGTTAAATACAAGGCATATTCAGTGTAAAAAATAATTAGACAAAACACCCAAACAGCAGTTGTTATTCCAGTGTTAATCTGAGTGGAAACACAGATTAAAGTTTTTAATTGTTTCTACGTTCAGCTTTCGCCTTTGCCTTCCAGGCAGTAACTAGTTTCAGTGTCAATTCTCTTACTTGTGTAACTCAAGATGTGGCTTCATGCACACATCTTGCCAATTCTTCTATCATTACACAAATCTGAATCATACAGAGGCTCATTTTCTTTCCAAAGATGTGTCCTCATTTCCTGCAACACCTAGGTGTATCATAATGAAAATCAATTAAATTCAAACTCTTGTTAAGAGTGTGAGACATTCATGCTGTTACAGAAATACATGCTGGAACTCTTTCCCAGTTGTTTATTTATTTATGTATTGGTTTATTAATTGCTAGAGTTATATCCTGTCTTTCTTCCAGGAACTCAAGTTTATTTATGTAGTACTGTATTTCGTCGTCCTCCATTTCCCAACCACAAAAACTCTCTGGGCCTTCTTCAGGAGTTGGGTCCCCCAATTCACCATAGAGCACTAATAATGACTGAAGTGTTTGAATTTTCTTTTGCTATGTGAAGGGCTTTTTTGACACCTATTATTTGATTCCAGCCTGTCTCCCTCCCTGGCCCATAATGTGATACGAGGTAGTATGGGCTTTCTCTGGCCCACTTAGTGAGTTTCAGGGGCAAATGATGGACATGAACCCAAGTCTTCTAGGTTCCAATTAAGCTACATCACCTTTCCATGTATGTATCTTCTCCAATCTCTCTCTCAGTCTTGTTCTCTTTCTATATAATTATCATCAGGAAGGACACAAAAGATTGCCAATATTAAACAATGTCAAAACAGGCACTACTGTGATTGATTACTGCAGTGCTCTATCATTGTGGCAAATGGCCTAACCTTTCCTGCTTTAGTGAGTGTTACATGGTTGACTTGGATATTTTACTGTATTCTGTTTGAGGTCAGCTGCTGAAACTTGTCTTGCATAAATAAATGAAAAATGGGCAAAGGGAACAAAGGCTGTTCCGTGTTTCACATGCATTCATGGAAGAAACGTAGAAGGTGTTTTGAGAGTAACTTGTAAGGGATGGATTCGGTATTTTATCACCACTCCTGGACTGATTACTGTTCTCTTCTTTGTAGCCCATTGATAGAATTCTTATTTTAGCTTTGCAAAGTTTAGGCCATGATACATGTGCAGTTCTGCTTAACTTTATTTCATCTTGTACTCGCAAGTTGGCAGATGCTACTTACATAATAACATTGCTGGAAAAGAAGTCAGGTGCGTGTCTCATTTTCAAGGAAACAAAAAGAATGCAGAAAATAAAAAGGATGCGCCGTTTTAAAAGCCACAAAGGTTATGGATAACCAAAACGGAAGAAAATGGAATGCAACTATCAGCCCCCCTAGGTAGACCAGACCAGGAAATCAACTCCACAGGAAGGCTAGAACTACTTTTATTGAGATTGGCTGTAATAACAGAATCTTGAAAGTCTGATTGAGCTATACCTCCTCCCAATTCTTATAGTTCACTGATTTTTTTCCAGTCCAGGAAAAACAAATCTCTTGAGTAGAACCCATAGCTAGCTAGCAATTCCAAAATGTGGCCATATAGTGCATTAGAGTTGCAGGAAGCAGTACAGCACTGAATGTTTTTAAAAATATATTTTCTCCTAAAGATAGATAGATAGATAGATAGATAGATAGATAGATAGATAGATAGATAGATAGATAGATAGATAGATAGATAGATAGATAGATAGATGAGAGAGAGATTTGTGTTATAGAATTTTGAGGCCTCTATGACTCTGGGTGGCTTACAATTAAAAGGAAACAACATATATCAAAAAAGAAAACAGCCAACCAGAAGACCAACTCCATACCCAAAACAAAACATAGGGCTGAACCATCATCCTATCCCAAGGCCTGGGAGAACAACCAAGTTTTGAACAGTTTACCGAAAGTCATGAAGGTGGGAGCAGTACAAATCTGTGGGGGATATCATTCCAAGGGCAGGGGCTGCCATTGAGAAGATATGCTTCCTGGGTCACACAAGATGACATTGGTTGATAGTTGAGACCCAAAGCATGCCCATTCGGCCCGATCTTATCAGACAGGTGGAAATATACAGGTTATTGAAAGGCTTTCACCAACCATTTTAGAGGCAACATGTCATCCATCAGAATTGTGTTGACCTGATTGTAAAAGGGGATGTTGCCAGATTGTTACTTGTTTTAGTGTTGCGTGCCATAATCTTTTTTATTCTAAGCCAGTGTTTCTCAACCTTGGCAACTTCAAGCTGTGTGGACTTCAACTCCCAGAATTCCCCAGCCAGCTGGCTAGGGAATTCTGGGAGTTGAAGTCCACACAGCTTGAAGTTGCCAAGGTTGAGAAACACTGTTCTAGGCCAAGAACTTTGTCTTTAGGCCTGCATTCTAATATGCTCCATCTATTCAACAGCAATACAACTGATTTCTCTAGATATGGTCTCAATTGTGTTCATGTTGCAATTTCAACTTCTACGTTTTTTAATTTTACATTGACCCCAAATTTGAACTAGATCTAGAGTTTTCCAGTAGAAGAAGATACTCATTCAACACAGGATCCTGAAGCAATACTAATCACGGTATACATTGATTTAACATCCTTTCCTAATAATCTCTACCAAGAAAAGAGCTGAAGAGTGTTTAGAAGAGAACAACTAAAAAGGATGTTTGTGGTGCACTGTAGGTTTTTAAAAAGAAAATTGCATTATTATTCTAGTCCCGCCTTAGGCATGAAAGCCGGCTGGGCGACCTTGGGCCAGTCACTCTCTCTCAGCCCAACCCACCTCACAGGGTTGTTGTTGTGGGGAAAATAGGAGGAGGAAGGAGTATTAGGTATGTTCGCCGCCTTGAGTTATTTATAAAAATAATAGAGGCGGGATAAGAATTAAATAAATAAATAGGTTGTGGGTGCGAGATCAAGCCTCTTTGTATCTCGGTATCGGTAACAGAGCCAGTCTGGTCTAGTGGTTAAGGCAACGGGCTAGAAACCAGGAGACTGAGAGTTCTAGTCCCGCCTGAGGCATGAAAGCTGGCTGGGTGACCTTGGGCCAGTCACTCTCTCTCAGCCCAACCCACCTCACAGGGTTGTTGTTGTGGGGAAAATAGGAGGAGGAAGGAGTATTAGGTATGTTCGCCGCCTTGAGTTATTTATAAAAATAATAAAGGCGGGATAAAAATTAATTAAATAAATAAATGAATTATGGTTACTTCAAAGCCCTCAGATAAAATGAACACTGACCTCATGGACCAAATAAGATACTGGTGATGTAATATGGACAGCTGGTTTTGCCTACACAAGTAATAAGCAGTGGGAAAATTTTAAAAGGTATTTCTGGATGTCCTCCTGATAATGCTAATAGTCAAATGTAGTTATTCCAACTTTTCCTCCTGAACAGGTTTGTTTTTATCTTCTGGAAATAAAAACAATTAATGATGTGATAGGGCAGAGCTTTCCAAACTGTGTGTCGCGACACAAAAGTGTGTCGCCACACACAGTCTGGTGTGTCGCCACACAACCCGGAAGCGCTGATCATCATCAGCGCTTCCGGGTTTTCCCGCGGCGACACACCAACGGCGGCAGACAGAAACCTGAAAGCGGCAGCAGCGCTTCCAGATTTTTGCACGCTGCTGCAACAGCGGCACTTCCGGGTTTTCCCGCGGCGACACACCAACGGCGGTTGGTGTCTCGCCACGGGAAAACTTTGGAAAGCCCTGTGATAGGGGATGATTGGGGACTTCCAAAAAAAATATATAACTATCTGGACTCTCTGTATAATTCCATCAATGAGGCAATATGACTGTTTCATACATGTCTTATTTGGAAATCCCCCCCCCCAAATAAAAAGATTGTTTGGGATCCTCACAGTTGCCCTAGAAAGGAATTGGCTTGGGTTTTGTGGACCCCAAAAGAGAAGAAAGCTATCAAATGGTGTTACTGGAAAGCTGCAGAGCAAATATAAGAAACCTTCAGGATATGAGATTCCTATTCCTCAATAGGTAGTTTGAAAACTTTGAAACAGAAGAAATGGATTGAGTGATAAGATGTTTACACTCGCTAAATGGCCAATTCTGAGCAAAGTTGATGGGAATTGCAGTTCAGCATGTCTGAACTGCACCCAACAGGGATTCAGCCTCTTTATCTGCCTTCTCTGTTTACCACAGTAGAAGCTGCTATATCACTGACAACATTCTTCCATTGAGAATTGCCCACAAAAGGAATTTAGTCTTGCAATTATTCAACAACGCTTGTTTATGGGACCTTGAAATCATGGTGATACTTTGCATTAGCAGTGTTGTTTGCATTGTTGGACAACATCTCTTTCTTGCATTCTCCACTGTAATATTAATTTCTGAACAAAATTTAACCCTAGATTTTTGCCATGCTGCTTACCATGCTTGTTCATCCCCTTGACGTTTTATTTTGTTTTCTTCAGGCTTCACTTGTTGATGAGAAAACAGGCCAGGCCAGGCCTACCTGATCTCTGAAAAACAGGTAATCTGGAAGGAAGTGGGTTTTTTTTTACAAGTCTCATGTGTTTTGAATTTTGTAATTATGGGCAGTTACGAAACTTCTAACTGCATTAGTTCAATCTTTAGGAGAAAGTATGAGTTGGTTATTTACTGTGAGACCCCACTTCCACTCTGCTTAAATAGCACAGGAGGTAGTCCTCGCTTAACAACCACAATTGAGACCGGAATTTCGGTCGCTAAGCAATGTGATTTTTAAGCGAATCCGACCCAATTTTACAAGCATTTTTCCAGCAGTCGTTAAGCGAATCACATGGTTGTTAAACAAACCACGTGGTTGTTAAGCGAATCATGCAGTTCCCCATTGATTTTGCTTGCCAGAAGCTGGCTGGGAAGGTCGAAAATGGCAATCATGTGACCATGGGACACTGCAACGGTCATGAATGCGAACTGGTTGCCAAGCGCCCAAATCACAATCAGGTGACTGCAGGGACACTGCGACGGTCGTAAGTGCAAGGACCGATCGCAAGTTGGGTTTTAGCGCTGTTGTAAGTCCGAACCATCGCTAAACAAATGGTTGTTAAGTGAGGACTACCTATACCCCTTTTTAAAAACACATCGATTTCACAATCTTCACGTGCTTTCCTTTCTTCCTTATTGGATTTGTCCAGAACATGTCCCACGACTGACACCTGTTACGAAATTTAACACTTCCAGTAAAAATCTAGCCATTAATATATTTTAAATCTCAATTAATTTTTTTAAAAAAGGAGCTCATGAAGGAAGATGGAGAGTGGCAAGGAAAGAATAAGGAATGCTGTACTTGAAAAGGCAGGATTTGAAAAGGCAAGTTCTCTGGGGCAGCTAGCTGAAGGGTTTCTTGTCACCGCTTACGCAGGTCACTGGCGGCCCTGGGAAGCCTTCTTAAGTCTTAAGAGAAGGTAGGACAGGCAAACCATCACATTGACGATGGCCGTGAAGATCAATCCCCACAAGGCCACCTGCTTGTCCACCTGGCCCAGCATGACACACTCAAGGGTCGGGGGGCAGGCTCGCCCGCCCAGGAGGCACCGAAAGGTCGTTTCAGATACCAGCGGAATCTGCAGAGCGATTACAATCCAGAGGAAGCCCAACTCCGTTACCAGGAGAAGAATCACCGAAAAAGCAAAGGCTAGTAAGTGCCAGGTAGGAGAAGATGTCCTGGCATCTGGTGGAGCTGCCTTTCTTTCTAAGGTGGCTTCTTTGGGAGATGGGTGTGATCCTGCAGCCAGGCCGAAACCAGCCTCCATGCCATGGCTGACACCACCAGGATGTGTTTGCTCTTCCTCTGCTGCCCTCGCTGCTTTTTTCTGGTGCTTGGATACAGCCCTTATGAGCCCCATAAGCCCCACTGGGAATAGGCCAAGTAGAAAACCAAGCCCCCACACTGAAGAAACGGCAGAAGAGAAGTGCTGGTTGAAGCAGAGTGCTTTGCAGAAAGGCTGCAGATGTTCCTCCATGGTTGTCTTCGTCCAGTTACAGGCCAGGTCTGCCTTTGCAGAGGACCAGGGGTCATTGGCAAAGAAGATGGCCACCAGGCGTAGGCCCAAGAGGAGATACCATGGTGCCAGGCCAAGACCGTCAGGTTTTCCTCCAGGGAGCATCATAGTTGGCTGAAAGAGTCGGGCCAGACCCATAACCAAAGCTGCCATCTATGGAGAGAAGGGAAGGGATAAGGGAGAGATAAATCTCATTAAGAAGGCCATTTCTCCTTCCTTCCTTCCTTCCTTCCTTCCTTCCTTCCTTCCTTCCTTCCTTCCTTCCTTCCTTCCTTCCCTCCCTCCCTCCCTCCCTCCCTCCCTCCCTCCTTCCCGAGCCTCTCCTGCACTTCAGCTTCACAATGGAAAGAACTCCATTGGGATTCAGCAACTAGAATTGTCTCCAAATATTTGGAAAAACTCCACTTGTTGAATTTGTGCCTCATACAGTTATTTGAGGAACAGAAACCCTAGGAGAGAAGAAGCACTAAAGACCAAGCAGGTGCTTGAATGGACACTTCTGCTTCTCCTCTTCTCTTGTTTTGCTTCACCCAGTTTCCTCTCCCCCCCCCCACCCCGCCCAACCACCTTCTCAAACATTGATCCTGATTTGCAACTTAGTCAAGACGGCATCCCATTCTTCATCTTGACTCTGCAGGACACCCAGTGCTATGATCCCTTCCCTCTCTGCTCAGCCCGTATAGATGGCCATTTTCACACATAACCAATGTTTCCGCCTCCCAATCCTGCTCAAGCAGTTTGGAATCAACTCTTAATTCTTTTCATAGTTACTGACTTCTGTTGAGCACTGTCATATCGGCATGTTTGTTAATCTATTCATGGAGAAAGCCAGGAGCTAATCGTGCTCCCCTGTTTCCCATCAACTGACCAAAAGGAGAGTGGAAAAAGCATTATCCAATCACTGCACCATCCCCTGAGCTACCACTATATGTAAAGCAGAGCTTTCCAAACTGTGTGTCGGGACAGGTTAGTGTGTCGGCTGCAGTGTCTGGGTGTGTCGCGGCTGCTGATGCCTCCGAGCCCTGCCAGGATTCCACGCAGGTCCTAGTGCCTGCCTTGTGCCTGGCTGCCTCCAAACCTGCTGTGATTCCGCACAGGTCCTAGTGCCTGCCTTGTGCCCTGCTGTAAGAGTGTGTCGCAAAATGATGCCCTGCTGTAAGAGTGTGTCGCGAAATGATGCATGTCTAAAAAGTGTGTCACCAACATGAAAAGTTTGGAAAGCTCTGATGTAAAGTAACAAATCCACCTCAACTCCCTCTCTACACAAAAAGGAAAAACATAAATTCCCCAACAGCACATTTTACAGAACATGGGTCTGTGCGCATTTGTCTGGTAGTTTCCAAAAAGATCTGAGAGGCTGCTGTAACTGGAAGTTATATGAGGGAAGGTTAATGGTAAAATGTGTAAATAGAAGTACCGAAATCTCTGCAAAGGTTTGTTCCTCTGTTGCATTTAAAAAAAAAACCCTTGTGAAACTGGAGTTAGCAAATGTGAACTATTAATTTATGGCTAGAGATCAAGAGAAGAAAAATGTGCAAGAGGAAGCAGGTTATACAGGAAGATTAGTGGTAATATTGTTGTTGTGGGGAAAATAGGAGGAGGAAGGAGTATTAGGTATGTTCGCCACCTTGAGTTATTTATAAAAATAATAAAGGCAGGATAGAAAAACAAACAAACAAACATACATACATACATACATACATATATATTCTAACAGGTTTATAGTATAGGGATGGGATGGGATATAAAGCAATCATCCGGCAACATTAGGACTCCATCATCTGGAAGGACAGATTACAGTAGTCCTCATTCCAAGTTTTTCTGCTCAGCCTAGGAACTGGTCTTCCCCTTTCCTAGAAAACAAGGTTATATCTGTTTTTGTTTTTCCCACCCGGTGCTCTGTGAGAGGTCATCAGTCCTGCAATCTGAGATGCAAAATGAGGGCGTGAACCTCTGGGCATGTGCTGATTGCATGTTGTTCTCCTGCAAATATGCAGCGCAGACGTTCTTACTTCCAACATGGCTTTCCACAGGCACCGTTCAGACCTTATCTTCTTTTCTCTACTCTTCCGCCATCTGGTGGCCATAACGGTGCATGGCCATTGTCCTATCTACCGGGGAACGTGCCTGGTTGCAGGATTGTCCCCATACTCTTATCTCCCTTTCAGGAGCTGTTTTGAGGCTTTCCTAGGACCCAGGTGGCAGGCATTTCTTTGAGCTCTTCTTTTTCTCTAGTGAACAGGTTAAGTGCCTAGGAGAAAACATCTAAAAACTCATTCTAAGAAATGGAATGAAATAAAGTGTTGCTGAAAAATAAAAGAGCTAGGAGAATAAAAGGAGGAGATTAAAAAGTATACTGTAAAACTAGATTTAAAAAAAAAGGATTGAAGAACACAGAAGGCTAAATCTGCTGCAGCTCCAGTGCAGTAATGGGGGGGGGGGACCCTCTATATAGAATTACTTCTGCACCACACAAAAGAGCATTCATGTTAGCAAGGTTCAAAGCTGTATTTTCGATGATGCTGACGGAGGGGAGCCATCCTAACATCCCTTACGCAAAACTTTTCAGCATCTGAGAGCCAGTTTGGTCTAGTGGTTAAGGCAATGGGCTAGAAACCAGGAGATGGTGAGTTCTGATCCCGCCTCAGGCATGAAAGCCGGCTGGGTGACCTTGGGCCAGGCACTCTCTCTCAGCCCTAGGAAGGAGCCAATGGCAAACCAGGAGTCTGTGAGTTCTAGTCCCGCCTTAGGCATGAAAGCCGGCTGGGTGACCTTGGGCCAGGCACTCTCTCTCAGCCCTAGGAAGGAGCCAATGGCAAACCAGGAGTCTGTGAGTTCTAGTCCCGCCTTAGGCATGAAAGCTGTCTGGGTGACCTTGGGCCAGTCTCTGTCTCTCAGCCCTAGGTAGGAGTCAATGGCAAACCAGGAGACTGAGAGTTCTAGTCCCGCCTTAGGCATGAAAGCCGGCTGGGTGACCTTGGGCCAGTCCCTGTCTCTCAGCCCAACTCGCCTCACAGGGTTGTTGTTGTGGGGAAAATAGGAGGAGGAAGGAGTATTAGGTATGTTCGCTGCCTTGAGTTATTTATAAAAAAGAATAATAAAGGTGGGATAGAAAATAAATAAATAAAATCTGTCTGACTCTGCAGTTGAATCAGTGAGCCATGCTTTATTTCATTGTCCTCTTTATTGCGCTTGGCATGCATTGCTCGTAACCCTACTTTTGAAACTAAAGTGATTTGCTCTTTGACCTGCTGACTTCTCCACTGAAATGACCAGGGATGAAGTGAAGTTTTCCTCAATTGCCATGCCTATCAGAAAGCTCTGCATTTCATTCTTAGACTGCAGCATTTCTCAACCTTGTCAGCTTTAAGGTGTGTGGACTTCAACTCCCAGAATTCCCCAGCCAGCCATGTCCTTCCATCAGGACAGATGATGATCTGTCCTTCCAGATGATGGAGTTCTAATGTTGCCGAACGAAAAGACAATTGGTGTTTTAGCTGCCAAATTTGCTGAATTTTACATTGGACCCAAAGAGTGGTAACTTCCACTTGTGGAGATACCTTCTCCACTTTTAGACTGCCTTTTTCTTCCTTGCTTCAAATGATAGTAAAGTGGGGACGATGAATGAACTGCCCAGGGCTTTGGGGCTGGCTGGCAGCGCTAGGAGCTGTTTGTGTGGAAGGACCCAAAATGGGACTATTGCAACTTTTCAATTTTAATGGATTTCCTTTCTTCCCTCCTCCTCTTCCTTCTCCTCCTTTTAAGACAAAAGAAATAAAAATACAGGCAGATTGCGGCTGCCTCCGAAAAATTCTGCAAATTACTTGGGAAGATAGGCGGACGAATGTTAGCGTATTAGAAGAAGCGAAAACCACCAGCATTGAAACAATGATCATCCAACATCAACTTCGCTGGACCGGTCATGTTGTTCGAATGCCTGACCATCGTCTTCCAAAGCAGCTACTTTACTCCCAACTTAAGAATGGGAAAACGGAATATTGGTGGACAGCAAAAGAGATTCAAAGATACTCTCAAAGCTAATTTTAAAAAATGTAATATCAGCATTGAGAACTGGGAAGCCCTAACTCATGAGCGTTTCAATTGGAGGTCAGCCTTTATTAATGGCGCTATGGACTTTGAAGCAGCACGAGTACAGGGCGAAAGGGAGAAAAGAGCTAAAAGGAAGGCACGTCAGGCAAACCCTCATCATGACCGTCTCCCACCCGGAAACCTATGCCCTCACTGTGGGAGGTTGTGCGGATCCAGAATCGGCCTTTATAGCCACTTACGGATCCACCGTTAAAATTTTACCTTTGGAAGACAATCTTACTCGGCTACGAGTGATCGCCAGTGATGATGAATGAGTCTAGACCTGGTTCCCCCTAAAGAGAGAAAGTGATAGAAAGGAGAAAAGCAGCCACTTTATAGGATTAAAACGTTTGAGCAGGATTTAGGAGAGATTCCAGGGCACAGCTGGGCTTTTTTGTTTGTTTGTGGATAATCCCAAAATTCATAATGGTGCCCATAAGCAACCCAACTTTCTTACCTTCAATGCCTTCAACCAGGAGAGGAACTCTGGGTCAGCAAAGATCTCCTTGGATTAAAACATGTATGTGAAGTATTTCTCTTGAGCTTCCCTCCTTCCTGTCCTCCGCTTTTGTATCCTGTGTCCAACAATTCTCTTAATATTCAATCCAGCATTTTATATCATGAAATTTCCCTGCCTCTGGAGGGTCAAGTTTTTAGTTTTTACCTTTTTCTCTAGTCTGGTCCTCAGTGTCTTTCCGTCCACCTCCTTAGACTTCTCCTTCACTTTCTTGGGTTGGCCATCTGTCTGGTGGTTCGATGCAGAAAAAGAGATATTTAGTTTCCTTCCGTATCATCAGAAACGCCCCACATAAGAGGGGCCAGGAGGTGAGAAATGGAAAGCTGAATTGAAACTCACTCCTCCAAGTGAGAAATGCTGCTGACTCCATCCAGCTGCACAAAGGCTGTTGCCACTTCCCCACACAGAGACTCGAACAAAGCACAATGCATATTCATTCACTGGACGCCCCCTCCTCTCGTTAGCCTTTATATTCTCTGTTTTTTCAAAAATGGCCTTTACATCTGCCCAATCTGTGTGTCCGGAGGTGGAAGGCGGGAGCTACAGAGCCTGGGGAATCTGCTCCCCTCCCTTTCACAGATGCTTCCAGGGAACTGATTCAGGACAAAGTTTCTAACAGAGCAAAGCTGCGCCACGTTTCCCAGAATAATTGCTACAAGTCCCAATCATTATAGGTAAGGATGCAACCCAGATACGGCGGGTGATGTGAGCATATCACCTCCCCTTGAACTAAAGGTGGGTTTATTTGTTTCACGTCAGAATCTATATCCCGCCGCATTGAAATGATGAAAAATGCACGACTGATGCTGTTGTGGCAGATATTGGAACACAAATGGCGTGATGAGGTCACCATGTGCTTGTCATTTTCAGCTCTGCAGGCAGAGAAAATCTGGATTTCTGCATGCAAGCCAGCCTTTGCAAGCGGTTCGCTCTGGCCCATCTCCAAGCCCCCATTCGGAGTACACGCCATGTGAAAGTAAGAACTCCTGACCCTCTGCTCAGGGTCAGCCACAGCCTATATGCTGTAGCACGTAAGACCCATATTCTCTGAGAACTCACTTGGGTATATTTTGTTGCATGTACTGTCCCGTGACATAGCATGTGTGTGGATAGCACTGTGTCAGCTCTCTGTCCCAAAAACCTTGGTCCAGGTTCTGCCACAAAGCCAGAAGATGGTTGTGATCTGCAGGGAAAGAGACAAGGTTATGGAGCCTTGAAGTGGGGTGATTTTTAAGTAGCTCCCAGTATGTCAGTTTTCTCCAACCTGGGTGCCCTCCAGATGCGTTGGACTATGAGAGCATGGCCATGAAACATGGGATGAAGGTTGCAACAATTAAAGGGCGGGCAGGAATGGGAATCTTGAGGCCCCTCACTCACCTATGACAATTTCTGTTGGCTACAGCCATCTTTCCTTCCACCTCTCCAATAAACTCCATTTATTGACTGTGTTCTAACCACACAAACTGGGAGTAATAAAGCACTGAACCAGGCTGTTTTCCAAGAGAGATTTCAACAAATAAGACATTTAAAGCTGGACCTCTCCCTTGGAGGAGCTATTCGAACTTTGTACAATGACCTCATAGTTGATTACACTGAGGAGAGAGATCAGGTGCTTGAATGTAAAGTCTGTAGCTTGAATCATGTCAACTGGATTTCTATTTTCTCATTGGAAACGTTTCGCTCCTTATCCAAGAAGCTTCTTGGATAAGGAGCGAAACGTTTCCACTGAGAAAATAGAAATCCAGTTGACATGATTCAAGCTACAGACAATTCCACCTGGATGACTGAGAACCTTCATAGACATAGAATGTAAAGTGTTTAACAACTTGGGTGCAGGTTTCAACAAGTCCGCAAGGTGGCAGTCCCCATATTTCCTTAGCTTATTTTTTGTTTGATGGCTTCTCCGGTACAGGTTGATTCTGAATGTTGCCTTCTGCTTCATGACAGACGTTTGAAAGTATCTCCATGCAGAAAGACTGTTGTTAACACATCCTAGATGCTGCCAGGTTTCAGATATCATTCTGAAAGCATTTTACTTAAAAAGCCACATCCCACCAATCAGAGTTGGGCCCCCAAGGGGCATCCTCTTGGAGGAGTGGGACTGGCACCCCGAAGTGAACCCACAGCTCAGCGGTGGAGAAGAACCTCATTGAGGAGACCCAGAGTTGTGGAGATCAGGACGGGGGGCGTGTTGGGGTGCTAGTCCTAAGAGTCTCTGTGCCCCAGGGAGTTTGCCAGCTTACAGCAGATTCAGCAAATCTGAGAGAGAGCAGTCACTCCCTCTCAGCCCAACTCACCTCACAGGGTTGTTGTTGTGGGGAAAAGAGGAGGAGGAGGAAGGAGTATTAGGTGTATGTTCCCCTCCTTGAGCTATTTATAAAAATAATACAGGCGGGATAAAAAAAATCTAAAAAAAAATTCTACCTGCTCGTCCCTTTCTACTCTAGACCTCTCAGTACAAGAAGTCTGAATCAAGCATTACCAGTCTTCCATCTTGGACTTCATTGTGGAGGAAGTAGTGATCTGATGACCTCAAATTATTCATGGATCAGAGCTTGATTGATTTTTCAGGAGAAATTATAATGTTGCACCAGCATTGGCGCTAGTGTGTGTGTCTAGATTCTGTTGTTGTTGTTGTTATTATTATTTTTATTATAGGTAGTCCCCGACTTACGATCACAATTGGGACTGGAATTTCCATTGCTAAGTGAGGTGGTTGTTCAGTGAGTCATGCCCGATTTTACAACCTTTTTTGCCATGGTCGTTAAGCGAATCCGGCTTCCCCCATTGACTTTGCTTGTCAGAAGGTCACAAATGGCGATCACGTGACCCCAGGATGCTGCAACTGTCGTAAATACATGCCAGTTGCCAAGTGCCTGAATTTTGATCATGTGACCACAGGGATGCTGTGATGTCATAAGTGCGAGGACCAGTCATAAGTCACTTTTTTCAGTGCCATCATAACATCTAACGGTCGCTAAATGAATGGTCATAAGTTGAGGACTACCTGATATACCACTTTTATATATACAGTGTGTGTGTGTGTGTGTGTGTGTGTGTATGTATGTATGTATGTATGTATGTATGTGTATATATATATATATATATATATATATATATATATATATATATATCTATCTATCTCAAGGCAGCGAACATACCTAATACTCCTGCCTCCTATTTTCCCCACAACAACAACAACAACAATGGGAGGTGGGTTGGGCTGAGGGAGAGTGACTGGCCCAAGTTCCCGGCTGGCTTTCATGCCGAAGGGAGGCCTAGAACTCTCGGTCTCCTGGTTTCTAGGCCAGCACCTAAACCCGTGCACCAAACTGGCTCTCATATCAGATGGACTGGATACTAGATAGATGGACAGTTCTCCAGCTGCTTCAGCAGCTTTACTCAAACTTGCTTCTTGCCCTACTGGGTAGTTCTTCCGCTTTTACCAATGGACAGAAAAGCCATGCCTGGTCCTTTGACCCGTGTGTCATAAAATGGGACAAAAAGCTTGCCCTCCTTTTTTGACCCCATTTCCCCACTGAAGAGCTCCAAGAGTTAAACTGTATGTACCATAAAACTGGATTACACACTTAAACCGTTTTCTGCCAGCTTGATCTTCAAACAACTTGACTCAGCTGTTAAGTCAGAACTCGGTCTCTACAAAGCAGACATTCCAAAGGGGCATCTTGCAGATATGATGGGTTACTACCCCTGCCAAGCTGGTCCTGGCAGTTTCACCCGTTGGCCGTCCTGCATTTTTCCCCACTGCAGAAGGAGAGGATGGCCCTAGCAGGTGTGGGGTACCTCCATCCCACAGGTCACATCCTGCCCACCTAACTGGCCCATCTAACCCTTAAACCTAAATTTCAAGCCTGCTCCACCAAGCTCTATCTCCTCACTCACCTTGCTAAGAGATGTGCTTGGAACATGTGCGAATAAGTTCTACTCATTTTGGTTGCCTTGTATCTTCCCCCTTTAATGAAGATGCAGAGCGGTCAAGACAGATGGCACGGTGGTGCTGGGCTGGTAGGCCTGAGGGTCAGTGGTCCCCATCTCTAGTATAGGTCACTTCTCCATTAGTGATCTGTCGTCTATTCTAACCACCATTGAGACAATATAAAGCTTGGTCCCATTATTCCTGAAGGCACCCTCCCTCTGGAACACCATACCCTCCTCTCCCACCCCAGAATTCCTATGATCCCGATCCTGCTTGCTTTCTGCAGAGTATTAAAAGAACATCCAGATGTTCCCCCAGGCATGGGGCCAGGATGTTAGGGGAGCCCATTTTATGTGGCCTTTGTGTTTGTTGGAGATGGGCTATGGGCCTCAAGACCAATTTATATTTAAATTACTTTCTGCTGTTCATTTGATATTTATTGTCGATTTTAATCCTATGCGGGGTTTTTTTTTATCCATTCAATCGTGTCTGATTCTTAGAGACTGCCTGGACAAGTCCCTGCAGTTTTCTTGGCAAGGTTCTTCAGAAGTAGTCTGCCTTTTCCTCCTTCCTAGGACTGAGAGAGAGTGACTGGCCCAAGGTCACCCAGCTGGCTTTGTGCCTGAGGAGGGACTAGAAGTCACAGTCCCCCGGTTGCTAGCCTGATGTCTTAAGCACTACAACTAATCATCTATATCTATATCTATATCTATATCTATATCTATATCTATATCTATATCTATATCTATATCTATATCTATATCATCTATATCATCTATATCATCTATATCATCTATATCTATATCTATATCTGTATCTATATCTATATCTATCTATATCATTCTAATCTAACCTAATCTCTAAACCTATGCTAGTCACTATAGTCAGCCAGTCCCTCTCTCTTAGCCCTAGGAAGCAGGCAATGGCAAGCCACTTCTGGGGGGAAAAAACAGCCCCGCCCCCACCTTAAGCTCCCTTTATTCAGTATAGCCCGAAGGGGTTCAGAGGAGGCTGAGCTGGGCGTGGGCAGGGATTGAGATTGCTGATTGGACCCTGAAGGTGCAGCCAAGGCCCGCCCTCACTTGGGGGACCAGCAGCGGAGAAGGCTGATTCCCGTTATCCCAAAGGGAGCTGTTGGAAGTCACGCGGGCAATGGGGCTGGTGCATCAGTGGAGAAGCTTGTCTGGAACGCCACTGGCTGAGAGGTAAAGGCCTCCAATTAAGGAGATGCTGTGTGAAGAGTGAGACTTTCCCAAGATTGGCACTTCCCAGCCGCCTTGCACTCCAGTCTCCATCACACACACACACACACACACCAGCTAACAGGCTATCCTGGATGGGAACAATGGGGCAAAAAACCCGATGTGGCTGGAGGCACCAAGACTGCATTGAAGTGCCTTTTATTCCTGGGATCATGGCTGGTGTGAATTAACTCCATTCTGGGGCTTGAGGGCATGGGAGCCTCACCCACGGAAGTGTAACCTGTCTTGAGGCTATTTAAAGGGAAACCCCTTCCAAAAATGTTTCCAAGAAGACTGCATGGACCTGCCCAGGTACAGGTAGTCCTCACTTAATAACCACTTGCTTAGTGACAGTTTGGACTTACGATGGTGCTGGAAAAAACTGACTTATGACCGGTCCTCACACTTATGACCGTTGCAGCGTCCCGGCAGTCACATGATCACAATTTGGACACTTGACAACCGGTTCACATTTATGTAGGGTGACCATACGTCCTGTTTTGAACGGGACAGTCCCGTTATTTTAGCATTTTTCAACCGTCCCATCGTTTTGATCAAAATCTCAATTTTGTCCCTTTTTTAAACCCGGCGGGAAGGAGGACAGGAAGACAGGAAGGAGGACTGGAGCCGGACTTGCCATTGGAGGCAGCCCGGAAGAGGCCCTATCAGCGCGGCAACTGGAAGCCCAGTTGCCACGTGCGAGCCCAGCAGCAGACGCAGCACCACAGTCCAGGTTCCTGCCTCCTTACCTGATCCTGAGATTGTTTGCCCAGCAGTGATGAGGCCAGGGAAAGCAGGCACGGGAAGGTTGTGGAAAGAGGGTGCGCGCGCATGTGTGTGCGTGTGTGCGCACGCGCACGCAGATTACTTGCTCAGCGTCATCGCACGCACACACACACACACACACACGCACCCCACACCCTCTTTCTCCAGCCTCCCCATGACCAAATGCACCCGCACCTGTTGCAGGGAGGCTGGAGAAAGAGGGTGTGGGGTGCGTGTGTGTGTGTGTGTGCGCGCGCGCGCGCAGATTACTTGCTCAGCGTAATCATGCGCATGCACACACACACACACGCACCCCACACCCTCTTTCTCCAGCCTCCCTGCAACAGGTGCGGGTGCATTTGGTCATGGGGAGGCTGGAGAAAGAGGGTATGGGGTGCGTGTGTGTGTATGTGTGCGCATCTGATCGGGCTTGGCCAAGGGAGGAGAGTTGTTGGGCCGCTGGGCCGCTGAGCAGGAGAAGCCGGCTGCGCTCGGCTGCTTCAGCCACACCACTCCGCCCCTTGCTGCCCGCTGAAGCTCCCCAGGGTGGCCGCTCCTGCTTCTCCTGCTCAGCGGCCCGACAACTCTCCTCCCTCGGCCAAGCCCGATCAGATGCACACACACACACAGGACAGACTGCCCTGACAGGAGCTGACCATGCTGGGGGGCTTCAGCGGGTGGCGAGGGGCGGAGTGGTGTGGCTGAAGCCCCTCAGCGCGGCCGGCTCCTGCCGAGGGCAGTCTGTCCTGTGAGTGTGTGAGTGTGTGTGTGTGCATCTGATCGGGCTTGGCCGAGGGAGGAGAGTTGTTGCCGCTGCCGCCGCCGAACATGAGAAGCAGGAGCCGGCTACGCTGGGGGGCTTCAGCCACACCACTCCGCCCCTTGCCACCCGCTGAAGCCCCCCAGCGCAGCCGGCTCCTGCTCGGCGGCCCGACAACTCTCCTCCCTCGGCCAAGCCCGATCAGATGCAGACACACACACACACACACACACTCACAGGACAGACTGCCCTGGCAGGAGCTGGCCATGCTGGGGGGCTTCAGCGGGTGGTGAGGGGCGGAGTGGTGTGGCTGAAGCCTCCAAGCATGGCCGGCTCCTGCCGAGGGCAGTCTGTCCTGTGAGTGTGTGTGTGTGTGTGTATGTGCATCTTTTTTTTTAATATAAAATTTTAATTTTATTTACATTCAACATAAACAAAACATATAACAATAACTACATTTATGTATACATATTTACATTTGATTGATAATATTCATTATCTAATATATTTCATATAACATATCTTTATTCTAAATTATTTTCCCTGTTTCCCTCTTCCCTTCTTCTTCCTCTAACCCTTTCTAACTACTTTATTTATATATATCTATTTCTAACCTTATCACTATTTTCTTTTTCTTCTCTTATGTTATATTACTGATTTATTAAGTATTTATTTCAAATTCAATTTTTGACTTATACATCTTTATCATAGAATACATACGTACATTTCATTAAAATACCTCCAGTTTTCTTAACAAAAAATTGTGTAAATACTTGATTTACATTTTTCTTCTTTCTTCTATATATATATTCAAAAAGAACATAATATTAAGTAGAGATTAATAAACTATAAAAATAAAAATACAAACATAGGGGGGGGCGGGAAAAAAAAAGAGATATAAGAAGAAAAATGTGTGTATGTGCATCTGATCGGGCTTGGCCGAGGGAGGAGAGTTGTCGGGCCGCCGAGCAGGAGAAGCAGGAGCCGGCCACCCTGGGGAGCTTCAGCGGGCAGCAAGGGGCGGAGTGGTGTGGCTGAAGCCCCTCAGCGTGGCCGGCTCCTGCTGAGGGCAGTCTGTCCTGTGAGTGTGTGAGTGTGTGTGTGTGCATCTGATCGGGCTTGGCCGAGGGAGGAGAGTTGTCGGGCCGCCAAGCAGGAGAAGCAGGAGCCGGCCACCCTGTGGAGCTTCAGCGGGCAGCAAGGGGCGGAGTGGTGTGGCTGAAGCAGCCGAGCGCAGCCGGCTCCTCCTGCTTCTCCTGCTCTGCGACGGTGGCAGCAACAGCAACTCTCCTCCCTCCCTCGGCCAAGCCCGAGGGGGATGGGGCAGTGGTGGGCCTCCATCCCCTCCATCCCCGCCCCTTGTTCCCCAGCCGATGACGGTGCTGTGTGCACAGTGTGTGTACTCCGGCCTCCCCCAAACACACCAGCTCTGCCGCACCATTTACTGCTAGAAGAAAAAAAAACCTTTAAAAATCGGGAAAAAAAATTAAAATCCAAGCCAATCACGCTGATGGGGGCGGGGTTTGCAGGCGGGAGCCAATTGTGTGGGGCGGGGGGCGGGGTTTGCAGGTGGGAGCCAATTGCATGGACTGGGGGGCGGGGTTTGGAGGCCGGCACGGTGGCATAAGACCCTGTCCCGTTTTGCCATCCCAAATGTCCCGTTTTTGTCTGAAGGAAATATGGTCAGCCTACATTTATGAGCATCGCAGCGTCCCGTGGTCACGTGATTGCCATTTTCGACCTTCCCGGCTGGCTTCTGGCAAGCAAAATCAATAGAGAACTGTGTGATTCGCTTAATGACCACATGGTTTGCTTAATGCTTGTGGTGATTCACTTAATGACCACCACAAAAAAGGTCATAAAATCAGGTTGGATTCGCTTAATGACCACTTTGCTTAGCACCCGAAATTCCGGTCTCAATTGTAGTCGTTAAGCGAGGACTACCTGTAATGGCCAGGAGGAGTCAAGGTTGACTCGAAAGAACCTAGCAACTTAAGAGTGACACAAAAGACACTTGACCAGGACCAGATTAAGGCCAACAGATGCCCAAAGCACAGCCCAAACAGGGTGCCCCTCGAGGGAAGCGCAACTCTCATGCCATGAGACGGAAACGTGATATCTGATGACATCTTCAAACCAAACTTTTAAACTTCAGTCACTCAGCATGCCAAGGAAAACTTTGTTTTTAACAGTGCAGATTGAAATCGAACACGGCAGATCTTTATTTACAAATTACAAAAAAATTCAACTGAAGTCGAGTGTGGCAGTGAAAGGGTTAAGGCAGAGCTTTCCAAACTGTGTGTCGCAACACAAAAGTGTGTCGCCTGCGGGGCCCAGATGTGTCACGTCAAAACCCGGAAGCGTTGATGGCACGCCACCGGGCCATCAGCGCTTCCGGGTTTTCCCACGGTGACACACCAACGACGGCGCGCGAAAATCCGAAAGCGCCGCAGCCACAGCGGCACGCAAAAACTGAAAGCGGCAGCAGCGCTTCCGGGTTTTTGCGCGCTGCCGCAACGGCGGCACTTCCGGGTTTTCCCGTGGCGACACACCAACGGCGGTTGGTGTGTCGCCGTGGGAAAACTTTGGAAAGCCCTGGGTTAAGGGCATAATAGCTAGGGGGAAAACTCTGTGGTGCCCCCTTCCCTTGGTGCCCTGGGCCCGGGCCTCTTTTGCTGAAGGGTTAATCCAGGGCCTGACTTGGCCAGGAATCAGGATAAGCCTGAGGACTGGCTGGTCACAGTCTTCTCTCTCAGGTCTTGCCAGACTCCGAGATTTGCAGGCACCCGGACTCTACGTCTTTGGCTTAGATGAGACTGATGGGTTGGACTGACGTGTACTTGAGGGATGGGAACCTTCCGGCCTCCAGATGTTGATGGATTTCATTCCTGCCCACTGGTCTTGTTGGCAGGGCTGATGGGAATTTGAGTCTAACCACACCAGGTGTCCTACCTCTCAGTAAATCCGTCTTCAGCCTGTCAGCTTCATAGCTGGCGGTACTTAGTGGTTAGACACAAAAGCACTTCAGAGAGCAATGCATGCTTTTTAACCGGATATTTTGAATTGCTCCTGGGCTCTGGAAGAGCTGACCTCAAATATTACACTCCGCCGGGTCACGTGCCTGAAGCGGAGGGTAACTAACGGAGGGCTGGGCCTTGCCGGATGGCTGTAACATTTTGGCAAGCATCCTTGTGTCTCTTTCACCAGGGAATTTCTAAGATTACACAACTCCCTGATAGCGTGTTCCTGCCTATTGAAACTCTGGGCATTCCTACATTGTCCTATGAAATCAAAGATAGCAAAGAAATAGATGCATTTACAATTGAACATGTGGGGCTGCATGTGACCTTCCTGGACATTGGGAGTGAAGGAGGGGAGCCCACTGGGAATAAAAGAGGATAGTCCTTTGAGAGGGAGGGAGGGGAGCCCATTGGGAGTGAAGGAGGGGAGCCCACTGGGAATAAAAGAGGATAGTCCTTTGAGAGGGAGGGAGGGGAGCCCATTGGGAATAAAAGAGGATAGTCCTTTGAGAGGGAGGGGAGGGAGGGAGGGGAGCCCATTGGGAGTGAAGGAGGGGAGCCCACTGGGAATAAAAGAGGATAGTCCTTTGAGAGGGAGGGAGGGGAGCCCATTGGGAGTGAAGGAGGGGAGCCCACTGGGAATAAAAGAGGATAGTCCTTTGAGAGGGAGGGAGGGGAGCCCATTGGGAATAAAAGAGGATAGTCCTTTGAGAGGGAGGGGAGGGAGGGAGGGGAGCCCATTGGGAGTGAAGGAGGGGAGCCCACTGGGAATAAAAGAGGATAGTCCTTTGAGAGGGAGGGAGGGGAGCCCATTGGGAGTGAAGGAGGGGAGCCCACTGGAAATAAAAGAGGATAGTCCTTTGAGAGGGAGGGAGGGGAGCCCATTGGGAATAAAAGAGGATAGTCCTTTGAGAGGGAGGGGAGGGAGGGAGGGGAGCCCATTGGGAGTGAAGGAGGGGAGCCCACTGGGAATAAAAGAGGATAGTCCTTTGAGAGGGAGGGAGGGGAGCCCATTGGGAGTGAAGGAGGGGAGCCCACTGGGAATAAAAGAGGATAGTCCTTTGAGAGGGGGGAGGGAGGGAAGGGAGCCCATTGGGAGTGAGGGAGGGGAGCCCATTGGGAGGGAGGGAGGGAGGGAGGGAGGGAGGGAGGGAGGGAGGGAGGGATGGAAGTCCATTTAACAGAAGTAGATCAGCAGAGGTCAGTCGGCCCCTGGGTGGATTGAACTTCACATACGGAGGGCTGGTTGATAATTATGAGAGCCGGGCTCCCCCACATCTGGAAAGCTCTAGCCAGGACAACACCATGCTAGACCTGTAACTTCAGATTCAGCTAAGTTGTGCTTGACTCTTCACTTAATGTAATGTGGGCCAGCTCTTCAGCCATGTCAGCTGGCAAAAGAAAAGGGTCATCTTTAACCCCCAAGACAAGTCAGAGCTTTCAGAGGTGTGATTAATTGGGGTTGGGGGGGAGAGATACAAGCATCTCACAAAGAAATTAAGTGGTGTGGAAACCTTGGAAACCTGCTTGCTGAGTAGATTTGTCCCAGTTTCCCCTTCCTCTTCGGATACCATTTCTCCAGCCCAAAACCTCAGACCCAGAGCCTGCTCGGTGTCCCCAGGGATTGAAATAATGAGACGCAGAGTGCCCCTGAGCACCTACAGCAGTGTTTTTCAAACTTGGCAACTTTAAGATGTGTGGACTTCAGGTAACCATGACTTTGCTATGATTACAAACAAAGATGGCTAAAGCACGGGAGGAAAACCATGTCAGTCAGAAGTGGCAAAGTGCGTTTCTGGAAGGGTGAGCCATGCCCCAGAATGTTGGATGTCCAAAACAGAAATTACCTTTCGGTGGGTATTTTTCTGCCAAAGCAGCTTTGCTTTTGGACAAGTTAAACTCCCACACCTTTTATTTAAAATTTATAACATTTCAACCTGGCCTGTCCTCAGCCAAGTTAGAAAGCCCTTTTCTCACCTCCCCCTTTTCCTTTTCAAAGCTCTTTCCCCGTCTGTTGCGTGATTCTGCCGCACTGCTTTCTTGCAGTCTAGACAGTTCCAGAATTATCCAATTATTGTGTCTCCAAGTTCCTTTGGTTTTAATTTCCAATATGTCCTATTCCCCTATTCCTTCCCCCGCTCAGGTGGATCTTCTCCAAAACCTCAGAAATTGGATTGACCCAAAGTCAAATATCTCCCCGGACAACCCGTTTCTTGAAAAGGCATTTGTTTTGTATCTATCCATTCTCTATGTGCCAGAAACTACATTCTCCCTCCCCCTCAAAACATTTAAAAATAAAATCTCCCTTGAGTTCAACCCCTGTTCACTACAAGGACAGGTCCACATGGTTTTCTTTGAGCAATATAGAACCGGTTTGACACTGCATTCTTCTGGTGTGATTTTAGCAACTTCCCAGTCTTCCTGGGCTTTCCTGGTGGTATCCCATCCAGTAGGAAATGAAATCAGCCCAGGTTGACAATTGCCACCTTCTACATCGTGCATATAAACATCCATACCCTCCTGATGGGCTGGATTACAGTTCCCATCCCTCTGCAAGCACTAGCTGTGGGCGATGGGAACAGTAAGTGGGCATATCTGGAGGGCACCAGAGTGTGGAAGGGTGAAATAATTCATTTACCTAGACCAAAAATCCACAAGGAGGCTATAACCCCACTGAAATGTTTCAAAAATTACGACATGCTTTCCAAGTTCACAGGAATTTAATATATTTCCTGCATGATAAGTATTTAAACCATGCGTGGCACAGTAGTTGCCCTGAGAGAGAAGAGCGTTTCTCCTTCTCTCACGCTGTTAGGTCATGCACTGAAACTAAATGCAGGGAGATTCAGGACACGGAGGAGGCTTCTTCACACCGCCCAGGATGGCAGCCAATTGGGACGGTGTTAAAAGGAAGCTGGACGGGAACCTGGAAGGACAAGCTATCCGTGGCTACTAATATTACTATGTACTAATGGACAGCCATGAGGGTGTAGTGCAGTGTTTCTCAACCTTAGCAACTTTAAGGGGTGTGGACTTCAACTCCCAGAATTCCCCAGCCAGCAAAGCAAGCAAAACTGGCTGGGGAATTCTGGGAGTTGAAGTCCACACCCCTTAAAGTTGCTAAGGTTGAGAAACACTGGGGTAGCGATTAAAGGGCTGGCCTAGAAACCAGGAGACTGTGAGTTCTAGTCCCACCCTCAGGCATGAAAGTCGGCTGGGTGACTTTAGGCCATTTCCCCCCCTCAGCCCAATCCACCCCGCAGGGTTGTTGTGGAAAAAATGGAAGGAGCAAGCATCCTGTACCCCTGCTTTGAGTTGTACAAAATAATGGTGGGAAATGAAACAAAAAAAAATTGATAATACCTCCTGAATTATAGGGAATAAGCAAGCCCTAAATAATAACTGCCTGGGCAAACACTTCAGAGCAAGTTCGTCAGTATCACTGAGGTACAATTTGCTATTCTATTATTCATACTATTATTGTTGCTGTTGACAGTGTCTGCCAGACAGTTTGGACCGGATTTTGTATTTTTGACTATGGGATCCTCCCCAAGGATCTAGGATAGGATAAGGAGCGAAACGTTTCCACTGAGAAAATAGAAATCCAGTTGACATGATTCAAGCTACAGACAATTCCACCTGGATGACTGAGAACCTTCATAGACTAAAGATACCAACTTAATATATGTGCTGCTCCAAGTCCTGTATATTATTATTATTATTATTAACACCCCATTGAAACACCAAAGGAAAAGTCCTAACGTGACGGAAAGCGGCTCATTCCGGGGGCCGCAGGATTTCCAGCCCAGCAGGGCTTCCGAGAAGCCGGGCCGGGCCGGCCAGCGCTCGGGTCCCCCTCCCTGTCCCCGCCTCCCCTCTCCTTCCTTCTCCCGGCCGGGCTCGATAAACAAGGGCCATTTCCTTGCCCGGAAAAGCGCGGCTTTCTCGCGCGGAGCAGCTTTTCCTGCGCCAACTCGCTCCCCCTTCGCCCCCCGGCCCGTTCCCTCCCCCGCAGATCAAAGGATGGAACGTAGGAGCCCTGGCCGCGCGCCCGCCAATCCCAGACCCGCGGGGGCGTCTCTCGCAGGGAGCCGAGCCGAACCGAGCCGAGGAAAGTTTTCGGCGCTGAGTCAGTTGCTCGCTGTCGGACATCCTCGGTGGCAGCGAAGGAGCAGCGAGACCCACGAGCGATGCTTGCCTGGGGAGCCATCCTGGGGCTCTTGCCCGTGTTGCTCGGGACCGCCGGAGGAGAGCCCATCGCAGGTAAACGGAGGGCCGGGAGCATTTGGGAGGGGTCCTTTTCCCCTCCCCCGCAAACTTTTCTTTTTAACAACTGGAGAGAAGGCCGAGCAAACAGGTGCGGGTTCCACCGTTAACTAGGTACGGAAGGTGCCGCGAAGCTATACCTGCTGAATTGCCGCCAGTGACCGCTCGCGGTCCGCAAGTGGCGTTCGGAGCGAGACTGGGGGAGGGTTGGTGAGGGATGAAAAGGAGCGGGCAGAATGAGACAAAACAGAGAAGGAGGGGGCGGCTGGCGTGTGAATGAATGAATGAATGAATGAATGAATGAATGAAGTTTGTCTGTGTCCTTTCCTTGTTGACTGTAAGACCGCTTGTCAAGGAGTCGCGGCCAGACCCCTGGGGCACGGCCGTGGTTACCTTTGTGGAGAAAATGTGGAATGAGGACCTCGCAACGATTTTTAACTGGACAAGTATGCAGGCTTCCCAGTAACCCAGCTTTCTAGTTGATACTCGTGTCGGTAGATGCTGGGCTGCGCCCTGCGCAAAGCACAGTGCATTCACACATGGTGTTAAGGAAAAGGCTTAGATGGGCGAACCCTCCTAGGAGGAGAGATTCAATGTAAAGTCGATGCGGTCATCTTCTCGGTCTAACAATGACTCCCTGGACAGTTTTTCAACCCTCTCTATCACGGTTCCGTTTCTCTTGAGGGCTGAACCTGTTGAATCTTTACCTGTTGTGGAGCCGCTAACGTAACGATGCGGGGTAGGAGCTTTATGAAAACGAATACAATATAACGAAAAGGACTATATTTATATTAATATGAAGTAACATTTGCTTAGTTCACTCCGACTGAATTTTACAGAAGAGAATAGTTAAGGGAAAACGGGCTGGGCTCAAGCAAAAGCAATCTGCACATGCCTAGTGGCGCTTCCATATCAGCCCACAAATTCCGGGGCTGAGCTAAACCCCACCCCTCCCCGCGAAATTAATCACAGAAGCGATTGATGTGAGAAGTTCGAATGTTTATGAATGCAAGGCCACGCCCCGCTCGGCCCTGCCCCTCTCCTATTGGCTGGCTTTCCGGGTGAAAGTCTGCGAGCGTCTTATTCCTGCAAGTGAGAAAAGTGGGGCCGACGTGCGGGGAGGGCGATCTGACGTCGGCGTCATGCGACTCACACTGTGAGTCATCTGCCCGCCCGACTTCGCTTGCTCCGCTTCTGGGCTCAGCGCCATCTGGTTGCCTGCTCGCACCGGGCATGTTTTATCAATGAAGTCATTTAAAAGTGAGGGACGTGATGGGAGGGAGGGAGGCTCCCTCTGCTTCTTCTACCCCCCCCCCGTTTAGCCACGTGATGCCCTCTGAGTTGAACTCCCCCCAGTGTTCTCCTGTTCTTAGCACTGGTTCACGTTTCTTTCGGGGTGAAACACAACACCCCCTCACCCCAGTGACGTGACCCCTCTGGAAATAGCCCTGGTGTCATTGGGGGGGGAATCACATGGATTAAGTGCAGCGGCCCCTCACTTATGACTCTCATTTTGTCCTTATCTTTCTTCCTTATTTTCACCCAGCTGTTAATACATCTCATGCCCCAACTTGTTTGTTGTTTTACTTTTCTTTCTTTCTTTCTTTCTTTCTTTCTTTCTTTCTTTCTTTCTTTCTTTCTTTCTTTCTTTCTTTCTTTCTTTCTTTCTTTCCTTCTTTCTTTCCTTCTTTCTTTCCCTCCCTCCCTCCCTCCCTCCCTCCCTCTTTCTTTCTTTCTTTCTTTCTTTCTTTCTTTCTTTCTTTCTTCCTTTTCCTTCCTTTTCCTTCCTTTTCCTTCCTTCCTTCCTTCCTCCAAAGGTCCGTGCATTTCTTCCCACTAGGAGAGTAGCTATGCCTGCAAACGTGCTGGATGTCAATTTCCATAACCCCAGGCAGCAAGGGATTATTGGAACTGGAGTCCAACACATCTGCAAGGTGCCTGAATCAGAAACACCGGCACTTTTGTTAATCCTGCTTTGCTTTAGGGAGGCAGAAACTTCCTGATGCTGTTTGTGTGCAAAGGGGATGTGTGAATTCTCAGCTCCTTTGGGAATTTTTTTTCCCTCAGAAACCACCTGCCCCGGAGGCCAGTCCTGGAGCCCGGACCTGGAAAAGTGCATGGATTGCTCGGTGTGCCAACGTCAAAACAAGAATGACTTTTGCTCTACCTGTGAGTGGCTCCTAACAAACCTTGTTGCTGTGGCCCAGGAGGGCTGCCACACTTCTTTGCTACGGCCATGATAGCTCCTGGAGCAGTCTGGGAGAAGGGACGAGGGGCTGGATCTTCAGCCTGCCACTACAACGCACAGTTCTTTGGGGCTGAACGTCTGGATGGTGAAACGGTTGAGGGCAAGGCCCGTTCTGAGACATTTTGCCCCCTGAGCCCAAAGTCAGGACGGTGCTTCTTCTCACTGCATGTTCAGAAGCCAACAGACTAGCAATTGAATTGGAGATAGAATCCCATATTTCAGGGGAGCCAAATGGCACCCACAGCTCCATCCCACAATATCTTCCCATGATTCCCCTCCCTCTAACATCCGCCACCCGAAAAGATGGCCCTCGTTCTTTTCCCAAAGTTGGGCGTGCAGGGTTTGGTTTATTCAGGGATGGTCAAAGAAGTCAAGATTCAGCTTCCATCATGTGATTGAAACCCTTCCCCATTTGTACGTGGGTTGCACATCGACAATCAAAGCTCCGCAGCGCCCATGAAAGGAGGCGGGGCTTTGATCACATGATTGTGGATGCTGAGAGCAGACGTTGGGGCCACCATCCCCTTACAGAGGTCCAAATCTACCCTTGTGGGTGCTCTGCGTCAGCCTTTCTCTCAAAGCTGCATCTCGGGGCCTGGAATTAATTGCAATTCAAAACTAAGCACAGGCTCAATTTTTGGCCAGCCTTCTTATGAGCGGGGTTGTGCCGCTGGCAAAGAAAAAGATAATTGATTTTTTTTCCCCCACCCCTACTCCAACATTTAAAACTGGAAAAAGTAAAGCCTTTATGTGTAGTTTTATTCCACTGCTAGTGGCAAGTCAGCCTTGAGGGACCTCGGTTGGCAGGAAGGAAAAGGATTTTTGAGCAATAGATGTCTGTTTCAGATTAAGAAATTGGCTACCCCAGGCAAAGATCCTTTGGAATCAACTAAAGGCCATTTCTGTAGGGAAATTTAATTTAAAATTAAATTTTAAATTTAATTTAAAATGAAATTAAATTTAATTTAACCGCCCAGAGTTTCCTTGCGGGGAGATGGAGCGGTATATAAATTGAAACATAAATAAATAAATAAATAAAATTTAAGGTGTTCTTCTCTCCTCTCTCTTGCAGGTGGAGACCCCCAGCCTACCAATACGTTCAATTTGTGGTTGTTAGTTGGGGCATCCCTCGGTGCTGTTCTTCTGGCTAGCATCATTGGGGGCATAATAATTTATGCCCGCTGCCGAAGGCGAGAAAAATTCACCAGTAAGTTCTTCCTCTTTGTGATATGTCATCCTAGCGGAAATTGTTGTTTCTGTCTGCAGCAGAGTCTCCACCTCTCCTTCACACGGATAAACATTGTAACTATTATTTTTGCTCTTCTTCCAGCCCCAATCGAAGAAACTGGAGGCCATTCAGCTCAAGAATCACTGATACACTGAAGGTGAGATGGGGACGCTGCTAATCTCCGATCCTCTCCTTGTCCTGTCCTTTCTGCCTGTGGGTTTCGTTTAGTCGCTTCCGACTCTTCGTGACTTCATGGACCAGCCCACGCCAGAGCTTCCTGTCAGCCGTCGCCACCCCCAGCTCCCCCAAGGTCGAGCCTGTCACCTCCAGAATATCATCCATCCATCTTGCCCTTGGTCGGCCCCTCTTCCTTTTGCCTTCCACTTTCCCTAGCATCAGCCTGCGGGTACAACACTTCTATTAATTTGCCACTTTAAGAAGAAGGGGGAAAAGGGAACCAAGTTTCTAGTTCTCAGAAACAATCAAGAAATGTTTAGCTTTCCCTCTTTTTCAAAAAACCTTCCCAATGACCTTGAACAGAAAACTTTTTTTTCTAGATGGTGAAACATTTACAGAAGCTAAATATATTTGTGTGAAGGTCTTTCAATGACATCACTGTGTGATAACAGAAGTATTTTTTTTCTTTTGACATAGTCCGTGTTCATTCCTAAGCGCTATCTTGTTTCAGTAATCTCAGAAGGCTATCCTAGCATACTATATATTTTACTGGGAATAATACCTGATTAAGTCTAATTTCTGAGTAAAGTCGCCTAGGATTGTTTTGTTGGTCTCACACCCTCCCTGAAAACTTTGAATGTGGCTTCTCAACTTCAAACAAACTTGGGATATTTTGGGATATCAAGTAAGGGTAAATGGCACGACAACCCTGCGAGGTGGGCCAGCCTGAAATTAGTACCTGGCCCAAGATCATGAATAAGGTTAATGACCAAACAAAGGTCCAGTTTCACTGGTCTGTTTCCAGGGCCCTCCTTTCCCAATATAATATCTCTGAGGCAGACCCCACTGTCATTCCCAGCCACTGGCTCCAATCCTTAGAGGGCTGGGAGGGCTGGGAACTGTGGGAGGCATCAAGGAAGGGACCATGTTGCGGAAGGCTGCCCTGACTTTAAGTGACACGTTCATCTTCCTTGTTTTTCTCCCCACAGATCTATTTTTCAACACTTCAGATCCAGGAGACAGCAAGGAAAGTGTCACTTTTGATTACCTCGACTTTTCTTGAAGCTGCGGGAGAGACATTTTTCACCTGCCCTGGAATTCTGGGGCCTTACACTTTGCACACTCAGCAATGGGCTGTGAAACCTACTGCTCTCTTGTTCCCGTTTCAGGAAAACCACCCAACAAAGCATGCGTGGCCCCTTTGGGGAAAGGCCAACCACCTTCCTTGCCAAATGCCCTGTGCCCTGAGAGGCTCGTTGTCCACACGCACGCACCCCAGGCCTAATGCCCCACATTGGGGCGATTTATTTTCCTATGGGGTTACATTTGGGGGGATTTTGCAATTCCTAGATCTGCCTTTGTTGTTTCCCTTCGGGGAACGCTTTAGGGAAAAAGATGAATGTGATTTTTAGATTATCTGTATATAGAGAGAGATATTGGGTGCTATAAAACTCCATGAGAGGGAAGCACAGACTAGCCTCAACAGAGCATCTTGCACCATTCTCTCCAATCAGTGGCTGGCCACTACGTCAAAAAGACAATTAGTTGGGTAATTTGGAACCTCCAGAAGACATTCTGGACCACAACTCCCATAATGCTGTGAAAAAATACAAGTTGCCTTGGGCTTATGGGAGTTGTGCTGTAGAATACCTGGTGGGCACCGGATTGCTTTCTCTGATTCTCATTGGTGTCTCCCCTTCTCTCTTTCCCTTCTCTTTGGTGCTCCCTGTTGAGATACTATTTATGTCTTCTGCTCTCATAAGAGAATTTTAATTTTATTGTGTGATTGTTTTTTTCCCAACTATAGTAAGAAAAAAAAGCATGTCATTTCCTGACACCGCGTTTGTGAACTAAACTAAAATAAAAATGCTTAAATGTAAAAGGTGCTTAAATTTGGTATGAGAGTGTGGCAAACCATGTTCCACAGGAGGCAAGTATGAATATTGATGGGCCTGATTTGCCCATCACTGTAAACCATACAGGGAGTCCTCGCTTAACAACCATTCGTTTAGTGACAGTTCAGACTTACGACGGTGCTCACACTTAACAACCGTCGCAGTGTCCCCACGCTCACGTGATCACGATTTGGGCGCTTGGCAACCGGTTCACATTTATGACCGTCGCAGCATCCTGTGGTCATGTGATTGACATTTTTTACCTTCCCGGCTGGTTTCTGGCAAGCAAAATCAATGAGGAACTACATGATTCACTTAACGACCACATGGTTCGCTTAACACCCACTATGATTCGCTTAATGGCCATCGCAAAAAGGTCATAAAATCAGGTCGGATTCGCTTAATGACCGCTTTGCTTAGCAACCAAAACTCCAGTCCCAATTGTGGTCGTTAAGCAAGGACTACCTGTAGTTTGTTTAATGTTGTATTAAATAAACCACAATTAGCCAGATTTTCATGATACAAGAAGCCAAAGCCGAATAAACCACCTTAAGGTTTAGTGTGAGATCCTACTTTTTTTTTTTTTTTACGTTTAAAGCATTTCACATAAATGAGATGAGCATCTTTTTACGACAACCCTGTAAGGTGGTTCAGCATGATGAGACTCCTAGATGGAGGCGGATAGTGCCACTCACTTGTGTTTCCCCCTCCCGCAGGAGCTCGGTGGCAAAGCATTTTTATATATGCCAATAATCCAAGTAAATTCCCAGGCATCTCCAATTAAAAGGGAGCAGATGATGGGAAACAACTTTGTTTAAAATCTGCTGTGACCAGAGCAGGCAATACTGTGCTAATGAATGAATCAGTGTCTCCCAATTTTGGCTGCTTTCAAGTGTCTGGACTTCACCTCCCCAAATTCTTAGCAATGCTGCCTAGGGAATTCTGGGGGTTGAAGTCTATACCCCAGGAAGTTGCCAAAGTCAGGAAACATGGGGGGATCAGTAGGAGATCTGCTGTACTGTATTATTTTTCAGTTCTGAGAAGCTGATGCGTGATTCTTTCGAGGTAGTCTTTGATCCAAGTTCCCCAGCATGCTGGGGAATTCTGGGAGTTGGAGTCCACACAATGCTTAAAGTTGCCAAGTTTGAAAAACACTGACTTAGATCTTTACAAATGGAGTGTTTAAAGCAATAATGTTCTTACCTGATTCATTGCTCTTTGGGGGGGGGGGTGACTTTTCATATAATTTGGTAGTTCAGTCAAAAAATAATCCAGGGCCATAAATAAAAGAGTTGTGTTTCATTGTCAGAAGAATGCTAACACCTCAGCCTGCCTGGCCACCTTTCTTTTAAATCTCGAAGCGCCGACAGAGAATGCCTGTGCTTCAGAAAAATCTCTCTGCATGCTCAGGAGCTCAGTTCTTTCACACGTCCCACGACTGAGTTTTCGCCTTCCACTTCTGCCTCCCCACCCACAGGCTGGCCTGTAGCCCTGTTGGAGTCCTGCCTGCGAAGCACTGGAGGCCCAGTGAGTTTCCAGCTTTCCTTTGTGAGAATGCAGATCGAGGAGTGCCTAGCTGGCAGGCAGGCAGGCAGGGGAAAAGAAAAAAAACTCCGGAGTAGTTTCCTGTTTTCTTTGTAGCTAAAGTATAGCCTAAAGGCACCCTGGTGTGCTTCCTCTGCAGCCAAGCAGGTCTGAGTCTAGCCAAGGTTTGGGAAGGAAAAGTTCTTTGAACCGTTAGTCCTCTTTTCACTTTCACAAATGAAGCTGAAATACCTTACAGGTATTTTTCTTCTCTAGCAAGTTGGGAGAAATTCAGCAGCTAATGACTCTCAAGACCTGAGAAGTTCCAATCTGCTAGTAAGAAGATGGGAGCCACTTCCTGTCTCCTCCTAACACAGGGCTCTTTAACCAGGATTATTGGCTTACCAATGTACTGTGCTGTACTCTTTATTTTCACCGTGTCTCACACCTCCCTTCAGTTCTTCCTTTTCCTAATCACACTTGGAAGGCTGATGGAGGAGGTAATCCTAGGAGTTAAAAAACAGTGGGTGAACCAGGAGGCTCAGCGTTCAGGGAATGTAAACCTTGGACCTGAGTTCCCATGTCTGTAAACCTCAAATGGTGGCTCCTTTAGGTTCAGATGGCTCGGTAAAGCTTCTCCAACCTGTTCTGTGTAATTTGGAGATTCAGCAGGTGGTGGCCGTGGACTGAGCCATCCCTGAGGATAGTGCCTTCTTTTAAGATTACCTTCCCCCTGAAGGATTGTGGGCACCCACAAAATTAAGCTCATTTTGATGCTCTTAAGCATTGGAGGAATGACTCACTGACTTGGGTTTCTCTTCAGCTCATTGTGGTGGTTTGGGGTTCTTCTATTGTTGTTTGCTTTTAGGTTGATGGGATGTTTTTGAGGGTCACGTCGTGTGCAGTCAAGTCGTCTTAGGCACACAGTGGAGAAACACTGCTTTTAAAAATATGGATTAAATCAACAGACTTCAACACAACCGCAGAGGATGGCCATGCTGACTGGGGTGGTCACCGCACTCAAATTCCACTTTTGCTGGCACCACACAATCCTTTCGGCTCTCGAAAACCTGCACTCCAAGAACTGAGCTGTTTCTTTCGAGGGACCCAGCAAAGGGTTGGGGGGGGGCTGCTATTTTTTCAGCATGGAACTTGCTGGGTACAGATGGATCTTTATACAGCCTTCCAGCTTCTCGAGGCCAAGCTTGCTCTGTTTATTTTTACCATCTCCCCCTCCTTCAGTTCTTTCTTTTACCTAATCTCAATTATTTCATAGACTGGTAGAGAGGGAATGTCATAGGAGTTTTAAAAACTTCAGGTTTAAACCTGTGTGTATTATTATTATTATTATTATTTCCAACTTTTCCTTTCTCTTCACTAACTTACTTTCCCACTTCCCGATACTAATTATTTTCTCCCCGCCCCCCACCGCTTTTCTTTCAAGCCTCTGGTTCCTTTTGTTGAGTTCTTCCCCACACCTCCTCCCCCAGAATTTCCTTCTCTGTCTCTCTGACTCATTCTCCCTTTTCTTGTCCTTGCCCTTATGGCCTCCTGGCTCTGCATTCCTGTCCCCTTAGTTCATACCAGCCTGTCCCTGACACCACCCAGTGACTCATCTGAAGGTGGGGGGGGGGCAGGGGAGGAGGAGAGAAAGAGGGCAAAATTCGAGGTAATTCTCCTTGTGGTCCCTTGGTCCCTGTAAGAAATTCACAGCACCTGAGACATCCCAATAGCCCCGCGGACCGAGCCAAGTAAAACTCTCTGCCCCACAATTTTATTCTTATTTTTCCCTTGGAATGATGGCCTGAAAGAACTCCAGGCTGAATTTAATCTAACCCGAATCCAGACATAGGAGGAGGCGAGAAAGTCTCGGAACATGCAAAGCTGTAACAACAATGAATACTTAGAGGCTTGGAAACGTTTCTTGGGGTTTTGGGGGGTGCACAGACCAGCGTACTGTTACCTCTGAACGGGGGGGGGGGGGAAGAAGCTTTGCCATCACTTAGTTTGGCCTGACAGCTGTGCAAGCTTCTGGATTAGACCGGCTTCCTTGTCACGGAGCTGTGCTGCATGAAAAACGGGGCTTAATTCTCTGAGTCAAGTGAGCAACAGAAGGTCATCTTACGTGTTTTTACTGAAGCTGCTCCAGTATTTTTTTTAGGGTATGGCACATAGACATGGAGCAGGCACCCCTTAACTTGCCATTAAGTCAAAAGGTTTCCTCTGCTACGTGTTGGCTGTGTTCACACATCAATGCTTTTCTAGGTTTGCACAGTAGATCAAATGTTCGGGAGCCGATGCCAGAAAGCACAGTTTCTCTGCAGTAGCGCTGACACTGTCATGGGATCCCCAGGAGACCTCACTGGCCCCCTCCCGGGGTAGCTTTTAGGAACTTCTTAAAAAGGGACCTTTTTCCAAGGACCGGTCCCTAACTCCTCTTGTGCTAATTTATTTTCTTCTCTTCCCTCCTCCTTGCTTTGATTTTGCAATCTGGGATTGTATGTTGGTTTAATTGTGTTGCTGTTGTTTTTATTTGTGGAGATGCGAGATTGTAGCGGGGAAAAAATCAAAACGGTAACTAAATCAAGGGAGCTGGACTCACACAGCATTCTAAGACAGGAAAACAAACAAACACACACACACACACACACAACTAAACTAGCTTAGGGTGCTGTATGAATGCATTGGCTGGGGATTTAGCTGACTTGGCTAGGCCTGTTATGTGAAGATAGCTGTTGTGTACCAAGTAACTATTAAAGGGGTAGTGGACATAAGGGAGACCACTGGGGGGGTCAAAAAAGTCAACATGGGGCCATACAATTGAAGCCCTGCTCCTTTTTATGCCTGGTTGTAGCTGCCATCTTGACTTTTTTGACCTTACCCCTACAGACACCCCAGACTGGACAGATGATAACTACAGCTGCAGAATTTTTATAACTCAGATAAGCTTGAACACCAGTTTGGTTTAGAGCAGTGTTTCTCGACCTTGGCATCTTTAAGATGTGTGGACTTCAACTCCCAGAATTCCCCAGCCAGCATGGCTGGCTGGGGAATTCTCGGAGTTGAAGTCCACACATCTTAAAGACGCCAAGGTCGAGAAACACTGGTTTAGAGCAGCAAGTATGCGCCTTTCTGGATTAGACAAGATTCTTCCATCAAGCGAATGGAAAAATATTACTTACATCTCAATTGCAGTCACAGAACTTCGATCTTTCCAGCCCACTCACACACCTTGGGGGTTTTGTCTATCTTCTTAGGCCTGGAAGGTTCAGCCCAGGTGCGCTTTACTTCCGATGAATAACTGACTGGCAGAGGCTTTCTAGCAAGAGTTGGAAAAGAATCTGCATTTCTCAGCCAGGGCGAAGTGTGTTCTACGCCTGGGGCTCATAGTGTGTGGGTGATAATGCCGGTCATTCACCCAACTGTAAAAAAAAAAAAGTTTGATTTATAAGGTCTGAACCAGTTTAATTATTGCAGCTTCCACCCCCAAACCAGAGGACGTTTGATGAGAGGAAATGTTTAGTATTTAGTCTAATTTCCAGAATTCCTTGGCAGGAGCTCTGTTTCAAAGATCCAATGAATGGGATCTTCTCATTTCCTGCCTGGAAGCTATTTTGTGGTCAAATCGAGGAGGCAGTCACTAAGCACCATCCCTAACCCGAAGAGGGATAGCAAGATCCGAGTTAGCCAATGAAGCACCCACAGCCGGCACCAATCACTTGGTTTGGTTTAATTAATCTGGGCTAATTCCAGAAATGATGAAAAAGGAGGCAGTCTTCTCTCCACCAAAATGCCACAGATCCAGCTGGTTTAAGGCTGTTTAGACCTCAGCCCTTAATTTTTCCTTTCTTGAAATGTGATAGCTCTGTTTTAATTTTTGTTGTTGTTGTTGTTCAGTCGTTCAGTCGTGTCCGACTCTTCGTGACCTCATGGACCATAGCACGCCAGGCCTTCCTGTCCTCCACTGTCTCTCGGAGTTTACTCAAATTCATGTTCATTACATCGGTGATGCTATCTAACCATCTCATCCTCTGCCGTCCCCTTCTCCTTTTGCCCTCAGTCTTTCCCAGCATCAGGGTCTTTTCCAGTGAGTCCTCTCTTCTCATTAGGTGGCCAAAGTATTTGAGCTTCAGCTTCAGCATCTGTCCTTCCAATGAGCAGTCAGGGTTGATTTCCTTTAGGATTGACTGGTTTGACCTCCTTGCAGTCCAAGGGACTCTCAAGAGTCTTCTCCAGCACCACAGCTCGAAAGCATCAATTCTTCGGCGCTCAGCCTTCCTTATGGTCCAACTCTCACAGCCATACATTGCTACTGGAAAAACCATAGCTTTAACTATACGGACCTTTGTCGGCAAGGTGATGTCTCTGCTTTTTAATATGCTGTCTAGGTTTGCCATAGCTTTCCTTCCAAGGAGCAAGCGTCTTTTAATTTCATGGCTGCAGTCACCGTCTGCGGTGATCTTGGAGCCCAAGAAAATAAAATCTGTCACTGCTTCCATTTCTTCCCCTTCTATTTGCCAGGAAGTGATGGGACCAGATGCCATGATCTGGGTTTTTTTAATGTTGAGTTTCAAGCCAGCTTTTGCACTCTCCTCTTTCACCCTCATCAAGAGGCTCTTTAGTTCCTCTTCACTTTCTGCCATTAGGGTGGTATCGTCTGCATATCTGAGGTTGTTGATATTTTTCCCGGCAATCTTAACTCCGGCTTGTGATTCATCCAGCCCGGCATTTCTCATGATGTACTCTGCATATAAGTTAAATAAGCAGGGTGATAATATACAGCCTTGTCGTACTCCTTTCCCAATTTTGAACCAGTCGGTTGTTCCATGTCCGGTTCTAACTGTTGCTTCTTGACCCACATACAGGTTTCTCAGGAGACAGGTAAGGTGGTCTGGTACTCCCATCTCTTTAAGAATTTGCCACAGTTTGTTGTGATCCACACAATCAAAGGCTTTAGCGTAGTCAATGAAGCAGAAGTAGATGTTTTTCTGGAACTCTCTTGCTTTTTCCATGATCCAGCGAATGTTGGCAATCTGATCTCTAGTTCCTCTGCCTCTTCGAAACCCAGCTTGCACTTCTGGTAGTTCTCGGTTCACATGCTGCTGAAGCCTAGCTTGTAGGATTTTGAGCATAACCTTGCTGGCATGTGAAATGAGCGCAATTGTACGGTAGTTTGAACATTCTTTGGCATTGCCTTTCTTTGGAATTGGAACATAAACTGACCTTTTCCAATCCTGTGGCCACTGTTGAGTTTTCCAAATTTGTTGGCATATTGAGTGCAGCACTTTAACAGCATCATCTTTTAGGATTTTAAATAGCTCAGCTGGGATACTGTCTTCTCCGCTAGCTTTGTTGTTAGTAATGCTTCCTAAGGCCCACTTGACTTCACTCTCTAGGATGTCCGGCTCAAGGTCAGTGACCACACCATCATATTTATCAGGGATATTAAGATCTTTCTTGTATAGTTCTTCTGTGTATTCTTGCCACCTCTTCTTAATCTCTTCTGCTTCTGTTAGGTCCCTGCCTTTTTTGTCCTTTATCATGCCCATCTTTGCACAAAACGTTCCCTTGATATCTCCGATTTTCTTGAAGAGATCTCTAGTCTTCCCCATTCTATTGTTTTCCTCAATTTCTTTGCATTGTTCATTTAAGAAGGCCTTCTTATCTCTCCTTGCTATTCTCTGGAATTCTGCATTCAGTTGTTTATATCTTTCCCTTTCTCCCTTGCCTTTTGCTTCCCTTCTTTCCTCAGCTATTTGTAAAGCCTCATCAGTCAGCCACTTTGCTTTCTTGCATTTCTTTTTCTTTGGGATGGTTTTAGCTGCTGCCTCCTGTACAATGTTACGAACCTCCATCCATAGTTCTTCAGGCACTCTGTCTACCAGATCTAATCCTTTAAATCTATTCCTCACCTCCACTGTATATTCATAAGGGATATGATTTAGGTCATACCTGATTGGTCTAGTGGTTTTCTCTACGTTCTTCAATTTAAGCCTAAATTTTGCAATAAGAAGCTCATGATCTGAGCCACAGTCAGCTCCAGGTCTTGTTTTTGCTGATTGTATAGAGCTTCTCCATCTTTGGCTGCAAAGTATATAATCAATCTGATTTCGGTATTGACCATCTGGTGATGTCCATGTGTAGAGTCGTCTCTTGTGTTGTTGGAAAAGAGTGTTTGCTATGACCAGCGTGTTCTCTTGACAAAACTCTATTAGCCTTTGCCCTGCTTCATTTTGTACTCCGAGGCCGAACTTGCCTGTTATTCCGGTTATTTTTTGACTTCCTACCTTAGCATTCCAGTCCCCTATGATGAAAAGGACATCTTTTTTTGGTGTTAGTTCTAGAAGGTGTTGTAGGTCTTCATAGAACCGGTCAACTTCAGCTTCTTTGGCATCAGTGGTTGGGGCATAGACTTGGATCACTGTGATGTTGAATGGTTTGCCTTGGATTCGAACTGAAAGCATTCTGTCGTTTTTGAGGTTGTACCCCAGTACTGCCTTTCCTACTCTTTTATTGACTATGAGAGCTACTCCATTTCTTCTAAGGGATTCTTGCCCACAGTAGTATATATAATGGTCTCCTGAATTAAATTCGCCCATTCCTGTCCATTTTAGTTCGCTGATTCCCAATATGTCGATGTTCAATCTTGTCATCTCATGTTTGACCACATCCAGCTTACCTTGATTCATAGTTCTTACATTCCAGGTTCCTATGCAATATTGTTCTTTACAGCATCGGACTTTCCTTCCACTTCCAGACACATCCACAACTGAGCGTCCTTTCGGCTTTGGCCCAGCCGTTTCACACTTTCTGGAGCTACTCCGTTTTAATTTTATTTCAGTTTAATTAGAGATGTTACAACTCACCCCATTTGTATACATACAGTTTTTTTAAAAATCAAAACAGGGGCTACCATATCTGGGCTGCAGAATTTCAGATGACCACTAGATGGCAGCAAAGTTATGCCAAAGATCCAACTCCTTGCTGCCAACAAGTGGTCATTCAGAATTTTGCAGCTCAGACATGGTAACTTAATTAAAAAGTGACTTCCAGTTAACAACCAAGCCTTCAATAAGCTGTCCTGATTTAGTCCTTAAGTATGAATTTCCTTTCCTACCTGATTTTTTGGAATTTCTATTCATTGCCCATAAGCAAACGAGGGCTAGTTTCAAAATTAGGCTGAGGAACAATTGGATTGTAACTATACGGCAGCTTTTCCCAACCAGGCAGCTCTTTGGATGTCAGACTACAGCTCCCATCATTCACTGTGGCCTGACGAATCTAAAGGGCTGTCAAGTTGAGAAAGGTGGTGGTAAATCCTAAGGTGGGACAGTGAATGTGTTTTTTTTCGATTGGAAGAAAAAAATCCATTTCATTTTTTTTCTTTTAAATTCTCCATGTAAAAAAGCACATGCTTGAAGTAGATGATTTTGTTCCAGCTCACCTATTGAAGGTTTATGTTTTTATTCGTTAAATAAAGGTAATTCCTTTCTTATGGTGAAGGGAGGCGATCCTTCTGTCGCCTTGACTGGGTTCACACAACACTCAGGTTAAAATGCAGTAAAGGTAAAGGTTCCCCCCGCACATTTGTGTAGTGCAGTAGGCTGGTTTATATTGTATGAGCCCAGCCAATGGGGTCATTCCTGAAACTGTGCTTGCTTTAACCAGGGGTAAGCTTGTTGTCTGAACACAGCCGTTCTGTGGTACCTCTGGAATTCCGTGAGTCAAGGCTGCTTCCGAATCGCCCTCCAGCCTAGGTGGAACTGCGCTCGCACGGAGCCAAACTCACCGAAGTCTCCTTGGCCATATAAAGCCAGAATGAAGCCAGTCGTGATCGTGAAATCCATAAAGTGGAAAAATCATCTTCCCCACCCCATCGGGCAAAAAGAAAGAAAATGCCAGCAGAGGGAGGGAGGGAGGGAGGAGGAAGATTAAAGAGATGGAAACCAGGAGATGAGGAAGCCCAGACGGATAAAGTCATAGGGAAGGAATGCGCAGGACTCTTGCGTGCGCCGGGTGGCTGCAGCGAGCAACCCAGCCGGAACAGGCGAATGATTCACAGACTGGAGCAGGAGAATCTGAGCGAAGCCAAGGCTTTCTCAGACAGCCCCAGGCACACGCAGAGGAGAATTTTGGAGTCTGGGCACCCACTGCGGCTCCCTGTCCAACCTGGGCTTGGCCCGCCTCCCTGTCAGCTATGATGCCCAAGAGGCCTGGTTCACAGCATCCCTGGCCTGGCTGCAGCTTCCCCATCAAAAACGCCCTTTGGTTTTTCAGCCTTTGCAAAATGCAAAAAAGGAGAAGCGTCCAATGACTGCTGGAAAGGGAGAATGAGTCAGAAGAGAAAGACGGGACCCAGCGGAAGTGGGGGAGGACCGATTCTCCTTTTTTGCTGCAATCGTGTTCTGTGTCCTTAATAGTCAGGTTGCAGCAGGAATCCAGCAGTGTACTTGAAGTGCTTTGGATCCTTAAGAGGAAAACTGAATAAAAATACAGTTTTGAGGTATTCTAGATATCTTGTCTTCAAAAATTCCAGATATCCTGGTTCACTGATAGCTATTTTTTCCTTCAGTCCCATTCTTTCAAACAATCGCTTGAAAAAATAAAATACCTGACAGTTTAAGCTTTTCTGATTCTTGCATCTCCATGCCTAAGGCTTGACACATTTTGATTTTTCACCACTGTACAAATCCTAGGGTGAGGTTGTGGGGGGGGATGAGGCCTTTGGAAAAAATGACTGTGGGTTTTTTCTTAAATAAATACTCAGTTCTAGGAAGAAACAAACCAACATTTAACCACAGTTCTGTTCCTGGAGTAAAAAAACGGGGGGATGTTGGGGTACAGATCAGTGAAGCCCCATCCATCAGGGCAAGATCAAAGAAGCCAAAAGTGCATCAATTTCCCTAAAGTATCTTTAAGCTGAGGCGGGTTTCCTCACTCCCGGCCTTCTGGAAGAATTTGAAGACCTGGTTCTGCCACCTTGCTTGGGATGGGAAAGGTAACAGCTCCTCCTGGGGGTGGCTGGCGCCGTAGTGCCCTCCCTATTATTTTAGATTTTATTAGCCCTTGGATTTTACATGTATTTATTCTATTTATACAGGTTGTATTGTAAGTTTATGTTTACTGTATATCTTTTTAACTATTGATTTTATTGTAAACCGCCCAGAGTCCCCCGTTTGGGGGAGATGGGCGGAGATATAAATTTAAATAATAAATAATATTTAAGGCTAGTTTGGGACAAATACAGAATTTTTGGAAACTGTACAAGGAATTTCTCAGCTTTGCAATGCTTCTTCCCAGTCTCTCTCAACATGGGCTAAGTTGCCCTTTATGAGATGAGTGTCCATTGACTCATCCACTATCTCTTGACATTTATGCCTGTGTTCTTGTCCGTCCTTGTTCTAGCCTCCCCACAATTTCTCATAAGCTCTGTTTTAAAAGGGGCACAGATTCGTTGCAACTTTTGAATGCTTCCTGGCTATAGAAATGTTGCCACCTGGCACCGCCAACTTTTAATTCCCCCTAATCCAATGCAGCCATGCTAGGGGTGAGAAAAAACAGATTTTAAAAAATTACTTCTTATGGACACAGGGGAGTTTGCAGGGTGTGACCTGAAAAAGTCATGACAGGGGCCGTGACATTGCACATTAAAAATGGATGGAACTTCAATCGTACCGTCGTGGCCGCCATCTTCACTTTTTTTTACCACATCCTGCAAACACCACTGGGTCCCAGGATATCCACTTGCCTGATTCTTTCCTCCAAGATAACAGGTGGCAGAACCTCACAGATTTAACTCATCTTGGTCGGAGTCAAAATAAGGGGGAAAATATTATTCGAATGCTGGTACCACTGACTTCAGCATCTCCCAATTATGGGCTGAAGATGAGATGAAAACAACATCATGGGGACATATCAGCAAAAAGGGGTGCCAGGACATTTCTGTGCTGTAGTAAGGGGCATGTGAAGAACAGCTGTGACGGTGGCATCCACAGTGTGTGTGTCAGTCTCAAATGGGTCAGCCTAACAAAGGCAGCATTACACCCCACTCCTTCTGAACATACACTGTGGCATTGCACAAACACCCAAAAGAGGCAGAGCTTACGTTGCAACCTTACTTTCGTGTCTGCCGGAGGGGGGCGGTCAAATAAGTCAAGATGGTTATTGCAACTGTGTGGATCAAAGCCCCGCCCCTTTCAAATGTCCCTCAAAAGAGGCGGGGCTTCGATCCACCTTCTTGGCTTCTTTGATTCCCCTGCTGTGGTACTAAACATCAGGACAGGTCATCTTCTGTGACCTGGTGCTTCCTGACATGTTGAATGAATTCCTGGCCTGTCCCACCCATCAGCCATCCAGAAAGAAACAGCTTGCGATGCTTGGGTTAAAGCTATACAACCTGGCTGTTTTATTTGTGAACAGTACTTATACTGTAATAATACAAATCAACTGATAAAAGTCACCAGGCAGGCTTTACTGAACAGAAAGCAGCTTCATGTACAGGATAGAAAATTAAGACAATATGGGTGGAGTGAGACCAATATTATGGCTCTGCTGCCATCGTGTGGTAGTTCTGTGCCTCTGCATAATGTTCCTCTGGGCATTGCCATCCGGGCAGGAGCACACGGTCTGCAGGAAACCCGCTGGAGAAGATGATTCCACAGGGCTATGAGTTCACCTGCTTCAAAGGAGGTTCCTCACCATTTTCAGGTTCACAAACCACAAAATTGGGCATGGAAGGAAATGAATATCCAGCAGCTGTGTTCACACAACATGCTAAGCTTGCTTCGTTTGAACCAGTGTTTCTCAACCTCAGCAACTTTAAGATGTGTGGACTTCAACTCCCAGAATTCCCGAATTCTGGGAGTTGAAGTCCACACATCTTAAAGTTGCTGAAGTTGAGAAACACTGATTTGAACACTGGATAGTTTTTTGGTATGCTGTGTCAAGCCAGGCCACTGTTTATTTATTCGATTTTTATCCTGCCTTTCTTCCAGAAGCTTTAGCGGCATATATAGCATTCCTTCTTCCAGTTTTTCAGAACAACAAGCACCCTGTGAAATATTTGGCCATTACGCTTCTGTGTGAGACTGAGTTTGAACCTGGGCCATCTCTGTCCAGGTCCAACACCTTTACCTGTGCACCATACTGGCTCTTTCATTTGATAGGTTTATGTTTCAGTGTGTTGTGCAAACCCTGAACATGGGTTAACTCAAAGAACAAGTGCATATTGTGTGAATGCAACCAAAGTGGTCCATTTTGAATAGACAGTGCATCCTGTTCCTTTTCTCAAGGACCTCTCTCTCAATTTCCATTCTCCTCCTTGAGAAACAAAGGCCTTTCTGAGTGAGCTGCACAAGAGCCGACAACTGGCAGAATCTGTTTCCCTTTCCCTTAAATCAAGCTTCTATGTAATACAGCAGAGCTTTCCAAACTTTTCAAGTTGGTGACACACTTTTTAGACATGCATCATTTCGCGACACACTCTTACAGCAGGGCGCAAGGCAGGCACTAGGACCTGCGTGGAATCACAGCAGGTTTGGAGGCAGCAAGGCACAAGGCAGGCACTAGGACCTGCGGGGAATCGCAGCAGGTTTGGAGGCAGCAGGGCACAAGGCAGGCACTAGGACCTGCGCGGAATCACAGCAGGTTTGGAGGCAGCAAGGCACAAGGCAGGCACTAGGACCTGCGCGGAATCACAGCAGGTTTGGAGGCAGCAAGGCACAAGGCAGGCACTAGGACCTGCGGGGAATCGCAGCAGGTTTGGAGGCAGCAAGGCACAAGGCAGGCACTAGGACCTGCGGGGAATCGCAGCAGGTTTGGAGGCAGCAGGGCGCAAGGCAGGCACTAGGACCTGCGCGGAATCACAGCAGGTTTGGAGGCAGCAACGCACAAGGCAGGCACTAGGACCTGCGGGGAATCACTGCAGGTTTGGAGGCAGCAGGGCGCAAGGCAGGCACTAGGACCTGCGCGGAATCACAGCAGGTTTGGAGGCAGCAGGGCACAAGGCAGGCACTAGGACCTGCGGGGAATCGCAGCAGGTTTGGAGGCAGCAGGGCGCAAGGCAGGCACTAGGACCTGCGCGGAATCACAGCAGGTTTGGAGGCAGCAACGCACAAGGCAGGCACTAGGACCTGCATGGAATCCTGGCAGGGCTTGGAGGCAGCAGCAGCCCCGACACACCCAGGCACTGCGGCCGACACACTAACGTGTCCCGACACACAGTTTGGAAAGCTATGTAATACAGGATTAAGCAGCCTTTCCAGAGAGCACTAGGTCTGTTTTTTTAAAACATGGGTTTAGAGCTTTTTCAAAAGAGTGCTAAACCCATGTACATAAGGCGCCTATATAAGACCTGACCAGGGCTATGGAAAGCGCCAGACAGACATTACGTGGACAGACATATCTGTGCAAGGCAGGTGTCCGATTCTCCTGCAGCCCAATCAAAATGGCCAGGGTTGGAAGGGGAAATTAACTGATTGGTAACCTCAGACAGAGGAGAGGAGCAGATCTGAAAATCCCATTGCAAACCATTGTCTTTATTTTTAAAGTTGAGGTAAGGGCAATCCAGTGGGGAACGCAAATAACATGTACATGAAAAAAAAGAGTTCTTTTTCAGAAGGGGGAGAATTATAATGGGGTGTGCTTCGTCTTGTGAAGGAGGTGGGAGTCAAATAGGATATCCTGAAGCAGTGTTTCTCGATCTTAGCAACTTTTAAGAGGTGTGGACTTCAAATCCCAGAATCCTGGGTTGGCGGTTGGTGTGTCGCTGCGGGAAAACTTTGGAAAGCCCTGGATTAGGGGATGGAATTAATCCATTCACTCCACAAATCCACCCCGATATAGATCTCTCTACCTTTAGTCATCACCCCTGAAATCAATAAAAATTCCCAAAGTTAAACAATGGCTCCTTTTTATTGTTTTCTTTGGACCTTGGGGGGTGCCTGCTTCCTAGGGCTGAGAGAGGGAGACTGGCCCAGGGTCACCCAGCTGGCTTTGTGCCTAAGGTGGGACTAGAATTCACAGTCTCCTGCTTTCTAGCCTGGTGCCTTAACCACTACACCAAACTGGCTCTCTCTGATAGCCACTAGGGGGCAGCAAAGTTGGAGGTGTCTGTATCACTTGACTGTCTTCTAGTGGTTGCCTGTAATATTGCAGCCCAGATCTGGTAGCCCCACTCCACTGAGTCTGTGTAGAGCAGTGTTTCTCAAGCTTGACAACTTTAAGATGTGTGCACTTCAACTCCCAGAATTCCCCAGGCTGGGGAATTCTGGGAGTTGAAGTCCACACATCTTAAAGTTGCCAAGCTTGAGAAACACTGGGCTAGAGGAACTGGTTTCTCTGGGTAGCAGAAGAATGGGACAGAATGAACTCTGGAGCTTTAGATCGTTGGTGGAAATCAGGTTTGCAACACTCTGCTAGGAGCAAACACAGAAAGAGCTGGGCTGCCATCTTGCTCTCCGATGTGCACTGATCATTTCGCATGCTGGAAGTCCTGCTTTCCATTCTGGAACTTAATTCCTGCCTCTGACTTCTCAAATGCACATTATTAAGATCTCAGCTTGTAATATAATCGCTCAGGGTTCTCCTGAAGAATGCCCTCACAGTAACAGGAACAAGAAGGTACAGGTAATGCTCACTTAATGACCATTCGTTTAGTGATGGTTCAGATTTACGACAGCACTGGAAAAAACGACTTACAACTGCTGCTCACATATACGACCGTCGCAGCGTCCCCGCGGTCACGTAATCATGATTTGGGCTCTTGCCAACCGGTTCGCATTTATGACCGTCACAGCATCCTGTGGTCACATGATTGCCATTTTCAACGTTCCCAGCTGGCTTCTGGCAAGCAAAATCAATGGGGAACTGCGTGATTTGCTTAACGACCGCTGCAAAAAAGGTCATAAAATCGGGTCAGATTTGCTTAATGACCGCTTTGCTTAGCAACCAAAATTCCAGTCTCAATTGTGGTCGTTAAGCGAGGACTACCTGTAAAAACAACTTAAAACTCCCCTCTCTCTCTTCCTCGAAAGAGCAAGATTAAGGAAAATCTACAATCATTGCTTAACAACTTAGTTTTTTTTTAACCTCCCAACTTGCATTTTGAGGGTTAAAGCTCTTCTCTTTTGCTTATCACCTGCAGGGGGGAAAAAGTCCACTTTACAGTCATCCTCCCTGTACAAAAATCACCAAGAGCAAATCAACCAATCGGAAAGCAGCTTTGAAAGGAAAAGTGAAAGCCGAGTTGGCCCGAGGGCTTCAGAGAAGGAAGGAGGAGGAAGGGTTCAAAATGAGCAAGGAAAAGCCCACTGAACAAGAGAGAATTCTGCAGCAGTTCCATGCAGATACAGTTTTCCTTTCAGGGGACAAGGAGTGGCTCGTACAGAAGAACTTCTTTGTCGTGAAAAGCACGGTGGAGAAGATTGTGAAGTGGGCCTATGAATCCAGCAGTGGGTTATACCCGTTGGAGCCCATCCCCGTGGGCAGCTACAAGGAGGGGTCGCACCTTCAAGCGGGGAGCGCTTCCAACGATTTTGACTTCCTCATTCCAGTACGGTATAACTCCAAGCTGGCGCTCAGGAGCAGATGCATCCCCCACGCTTCCCCCAGCCGCCCCGCCCACGAGCTGCCCACCTACCTCTTCCGCCGGAGGGGAGTCCGTGCCTTTCTCGACAAAGGGCTGCCGGTCTTTCGCCAGGGCACCAAAGTGCTGGTGGACATTGAGGATGTGGCGGAGACAGATGTGGAGATCTATTGTGATAAGCCAAAATCGCAGTTGGGGGAAGAGGAGGAGGAGGAGGATGACACCAAGTTCTATACCTTAGAAATGTGCCAGGTAGGTGTCAACCTGATGGCCAGAAGGTGCACACGGTGCTGAAATCTGGAACACCTTTGCTGGAAAAATGTCTTTCCCCAAAAAGAGGTCTTTGGTTTTTTTACCCTGTTCTCAAGATGCTTGTGAATTTCTTTCAAATTCCTCTGGGTAGTATTTTTGCGTTTCTTGCGGGAGGTGGCGGGCATTTTTATGATCCTCCTTTCTACCACTCTGACAATTCCCTGGCTGCCCCCATTCCCCAGGCTAATCAAACGTTAAGAGAAGCTGAGTGCAAGAAGTTTGCATGATTGTTTATGCAGATAGTGAGGTAACATGTATGCCTTTCCCTTGTGGAAGGAACTCCTTTCCATGTAGATGGAGGTTGGGCAAATGTTTCTTTTGTCAAGGTCTGTCTTCACCCAGGCGACGTGCACTCTGGGAGGCTGAAGCAAGGCTCGGGGAGGACCAGAACCAAATGGTGAAAAAAACCCTACTTTTAACCTGAAGACATGTTTTGTTTCTGACATTCTTCTCTTTGAAAAAGCAGGAACTGATAATTCCAACTAGAAGTTTGAAAAGATCTTTTGTATAAAGATTTTGAAATTAGGCCCATAGCCAGATCCTTCCTTCCTTCCTTCCTTCCTTCCTTCCTTCCTTCCTTCCTTCCTTCCTTCCTTCCTTCCTTCCTTCCTTCCTTCTCCTCTCTCACTCTCTTTCTCTTTCTCTTTGAAAGAGCAGGAACTGATAATTCCAACTAGAAGTTTGAAAAGATCTTTTGTATAAAGATTTTGAAATTAGGCCCATAGCCAGATCCTTCCTTCCTTCCTTCCTTCCTTCCTTCCTTCCTTCCTTCCTTCCTTCCTTCCTTCCTTCCTTCCTTCCTTCCTTCCTTCCTTCTCCACTCTCACTCACAGTTTGAAAAGATCTTTTGTATAAAGATTTTGAAATTAGGCCCATAGCCAGATCCATCCATCCTTCCTTCCTTCCTTCCTTCCTTCCTTCCTTCCTTCCTTCCTTCCTTCCTTCCCCACTCTCACTCTCACTTTCTCTTTCTCTTTCTCTTTCTCTTTCTCTTTCTCTTTGAAAGAGCAGGAACTGATAATTCCAACTAGAAGTTTGAAAAGATCTTTTGTATAAAGATTTTGAAATTAGGCCCATAGCCAGATCCTTCCTTCCTTCCTTCCTTCCTTCCTTCCTTCCTTCCTTCCTTCCTTCCTTCCTTCCTTCCTTCCTTCCTTCCTTCCTTCCTTCCTTCTCCACTCTCACTCACAGTTTGAAAAGATCTTTTGTATAAAGATTTTGAAATTAGGCCCATAGCCAGATCCATCCTTCCTTCCTTCCTTCCTTCCTTCCTTCCTTCCTTCCTTCCTTCCTTCCTTCCTTCCTTCCTTCCTTCCTTCCCCACTCTCACTCTCACTTTCTCTTTCTCTTTCTCTTTCTCTTTCTCTTTGAAAGAGCAGGAACTGATAATTCCAACTAGAAGTTTGAAAAGATCTTTTGTATAAAGATTTTGAAATTAGGCCCATAGCCAGATCCTTCCTTCCTTCCTTCCTTCCTTCCTTCCTTCCTTCCTTCCTTCCTTCCTTCCTTCCTTCCTTCTCCTCTCTCACTCACAGTTTGAAAAGATCTTTTGTATAAAGATTTTGAAATTAGGCCCATAGCCAGATCCATCCATCCTTCCTTCCTTCCTTCCTTCCTTCCTTCCTTCCTTCCTTCCTTCCTTCCTTCCTTCCTTCCTTCCCCACTCTCACTCTCACTTTCTCTTTCTCTTTCTCTTTCTCTTTCTCTTTCTCTTTCTCTTTCTCTTTGAAAGAGCAGGAACTGATAATTCCAACTAGAAGTTTGAAAAGATCTTTTGTATAAAGATTTTGAAATTAGGCCCATAGCCAGATCCTTCCTTCCTTCCTTCCTTCCTTCCTTCCTTCCTTCCTTCCTTCCTTCCTTCCTTCCTTCCTTCCTTCCTTCTCCACTCTCACTCTCACTCTTTCTCTCTCTCTCTCTCTCTCTCTCTCTCTCTTTCTCTTTCTCTTTGAAAGAGCAGGAACTGATAATTCCAACTAGAAGTTTGAAAAGATCTTTTGTATAAAGATTTTGAAATTAGGCCCATAGCCAGATCCCTCCCTCCCTCCCTCCCTCCTTCCTTCCTTCCTTCCTTCCTTCCCTCACTCTCTCTCTTTCTCTGTTTGAAAATACCTTTTGTATAAACATTTTGAAATTAAGCCCCTAGTCAAAAACAAGAGTTTAAAATAATAAACTGCACTGAAGCCCCAGTAAAATCTTGCATCCATCCACAACCACCCTGCGCCAGCTCTATAATGACTGGGGGAAGCCAGGTCTTTACTGCTTTCCTGAAGGCCAACAGGGTTGGGGCCATCCCTATCTGTGGGGAGAGGCTGTTCCATAAGGCAGGCGCCATGACAGAGAAAGCACACTCCGAGGCCCCACCAAGTGACACTGCTTCGCCAAGGGGACCCGGAGCATGCCCACCCGACCAGATGGAGCAAGACAGGCAGAAACTATGGGGGATAAGCAGCTCCACACGTAACCTGGCCCCATGGCATGCAGGTGGTAAAGGTAAATCAGCACCTTGAATTGCACCCAAAAGCCTACTGGGAGCCAGCACAGCTCATGCAGCTGTTCTGTTATATGGGCATACCAAGGTGCACCCACTACTGTCCATGCTGCATCATTGAGAGCCAGGTTGGTCTAGTGGTTAAGGTGCTGGGCTAGAAACCAGGAGTCTGTGAGTTCTAGTCCCGCCTTAGGCATGAAAGCCGGCTGGGTGACCTTGGGCCAGTCCCTCTCTCTCAGACCTAGGAAGGGGCCAATGGCAAACCAGGAGTCTGTGAGTTCTAGTCCCGCCTTAGGCATGAAAGCCGGCTGGGTGACCTTGGGCCAGTCCCTCTCTCTCAGACCTAGGAAGGGGCCAATGGCAAACCAGGAGTCTGTGAGTTCTAGTCCCGCCTTAGGCATGAAAGCCGGCTGGGTGACCTTGGGCCAGTCACTCTCTCTCAGACCTAGGAAGGAGGCAATGGCAAACCAGGAGACAGAGTTCTAGTCCCGCCTTAGGCATGAAAGCCGGCTGGGTGACCTTGGGCCAGTCCCCGTCTCTCAGGCCTAGGAAGGAGCCAATGGGAAACCAGGAGTCTGAGTTCTAGTCCCGCCTTAGGCATGAAAGCCGGCTGGGTGACCTTGGGCCAGTCACTCTCCCTCAGCCCAACTCACCTCACAGGGTGGTTGTTGTGGGGAAAATAGGAGGAAGGAGTATTAGGTATGTTCGCCACCTTGAGTTATTTATAAAAATAATAAAGGTGGGATAAAAATAAATAAATAAATAAATAAATGTGAAATTGTTGACTTTGATCGTCATGGCAAATGACCATCTTATGTGAAAGTGTCTAAATTAAGAGCTTATCACTGACATCCCCAACGGGGGAGATTGAGGGTGCCTTTCCCTCTTATTTTTTCTCTTCAGTTTGGGGTGTGGAATCTGGCAACTCTCTTTGCTTATCTTTTTGCTAGGAGAGTCTCAGCTGCCATAATCTGAATCCAGAGCAAATCCTGAAGGACTTCCATCAATATGTAGGAATTGCCTTGAATCCAGGTACACTGTTTCAGAAGAATTAGCCAGTGCAATGGGAATCCAGTGCAGAGATAGATAGGCAACTGTTTTGGACCAGACACGTTTAGGATAAGAGAGTATGTCATGAATGCTAAACAAAAATGGGCTGGACCTAATTCACAAAATAATTTCTTTGGTAGATTTACTAAGGATTCGGTCAGCAGAAAGAACCTAATAGGGAAGGTCTGTAGATGTCAGCCCTCCCAGGTAGACCAGACAGGAAACGCCACCAGATGAGCTCATTCTACTTTATTGCAAGGCTACATTAACAGAATCTTGCAAGTCTGAAAGTACAAATCTCCTGCCGTCTCTTTTTACAGCCTGGTAAGCTAGGGCGGTTCCTTTCTAAGTTTCTTTCTCTGCCTCTTATGCAGCTGCGGGCTCCCCCTCCCTCTTATCTGATCGTTCCCTAGGCAGCATCTCTTCCTCCTGTCTCCCAAGGTCATTCCCACATACCATTACAGTAGAACCTTCTGTAATGGAACCCTCATCCTACCCATCTTGCTTTTGAAGATGGGCAGACTTGCAAACTATCAGCCATTTCAATGTTCAAAGATATGTCATCCAGATACATTTTTGTGAATAAAGGTGATGCTAGAAGCTAGCATTTTGCAATGTGACAAGCAACCCATTTGCCTTTTAAATGAAATAATTTTAGAAAAGTAAAGCCAGATGTGCCCTAGTTGGTTTATATTTTCATTAAGGCCAATCAAAATAGTACAGAGCATGCAAACTCTTCATCAGGCCAGATGATACAAAAAATGTTGCTTGTAAGTAAAACTTAGGGACTGTTAGCCAGGCAGAATCTGTTAGAGGCTTTTAGTGTGTGAATACAGGTAGTCCTCAACTTACAACCGTTCGTTTAGCAGCCGTTCGAAGTTACAACAGCGCTGAAAAAAGTGACTTGCGACCAGTCCTTGTACTTACGACCGTCGCAGCACCCCTGCAGTCACGTGATCAAAATTCAGGCACTTGGCAACTGGCATGTATTTACGATGGTTGCAGCATGCCGGGGTCACGTGGTCACCATTTACAACCTTCCCAGCTGGCCTCCAACAAACAAAGTCAATGGGGGAAGCCGGATTCGCTTAATGACCACGTGATTCACTTCACAGATTGCAGTGATTTGCTTAATGACCGTGGCAAAAAAGGTCGTAAAATTGGGTGTGATTCACTTATCGACCACTTCACTTAGCAACGGTCCGTTGTGGTCATAAGTCGAGGACTATCTGTAGTCAAGTTCTCTTCCAAAGACATCAATCTGCCAGCTTTGTTCTCAAAATAATAGCTATTGTTGTTATTATTTTTAAAATTTGTATGCTGCCCAACTCCCAACAACCCAGGGATGGAAATTTAATAGGCTTCTCACTATATCAAGATACCAAATAAAGTTATATCTGCTGGAATGAATGTTGCTCTGTCCCCCGGTTCTAAAATGGGATGGTTCTTGAAATCCACAACAGATTCTCCTTGACTTCCTCCTATTTCTCTTTCCCTCCTCCCTAGAGTACACTCATCCTCGACAAAATGGTAAGTCCAGAAAGCATAAAATGTAATTATTTTTCTATTGGGAGAAAATGCTTGAGGGATTGGATTGGGTTCCAGTTGCCCTATTGCTAGTTTACAGGGTTTTAAAAACAAAAGCAGTGACTACAGATTATAAAACCATAAAACTAAACTGCATTCCTTAAATTCATACTGGATTCCTCCTCAACCATTAGATCCTGTTTTCCAACGTCGGCTTTTCCCCTCCCGAGTACCCAGTATACATAACAGGATGAGAGGTGAGTTGATTTTTTTTTATTGCCCATTTCTTCAAATAAGAAACATCTTTGTTGTCCTTTCAGTTGCTGGTCTATAAAAATTAGCTGGCCACAGATTAACAAATTTAAAAATTATCTCAGAAACCTTGCATGGCAAGTAATTAGCCTTCTCAGAAATGAATCAGATTATAATTAGAGGCAGTTGGAAGTAATGCCTTTTAATATCCCCAAGCCTTTCCTTTTTTTCTGTCTTTGAATTTCAAATGGGTTCAATCCCAGTCACATCGTTGGCATCTTTACTTCTCTTAATAGCCTTAAAATTATTTCATTCTTAATTCAAATAAGAGGCCTTGGATTAAGTAATTTTGGTATTTGTATGCGAGCCACTTTAGAAATAGAAGCACATTCAAATATATCAACAAAAATGAAATGTTACATATGTACAGTATTTGCACACAAATGTGCTGGGAATAAAAAAATACAGGATTGTAACAGGCAGTGAGTCAGAGCAAGGATTTTACAATGGGAAGGGCACTGTTCTGGCTCACTACCCCCAAAGAATCCATTTGTAAGAATGCCCTTATATTTGATTGATTATATGCCATCAAGAGAGCTGGATCTTTGCATAACTTGTCCAAAGTAGGATAATTGTGCCTTGAGTCAGAACTCTGGGTTGATTTATTGGATGATTCATTTGTTTTCTGGCTATCCATGGTATTCTCAGGAGACTTGGCTATAAATTGACAGCCAAGGAATGAATGAATGAATGAATGAATGAATGAATGAATGAATGAATGAATGAATGAATGAATGAATGAATGAATGGTTTTCTCCCCACTGTGCAATACAATAATGGTTACAACTCAGGGCTATGCACTGCTATGGGTACTTGGACCCAAAGAAAGGCAATGATGAAATTACAAATAGGTAAGCGGTTCTTCCTCTCTGCACATTAATAACCGGGATATTGCTTCCTTCTGACACGTTTCTAGAGAACATCAAATTAGAGACCTTGGATTTGAGCGGTCCTGCCATCCGGTTGGCTTTTGACGAAGGGAACGAAATTGTCCCAGTGAAGCTGGTGCCGGCCATTCGGGGGGTAATAAAGTTCTCCAACGAATGGATAAGGGAAGATCTCGCCCACCTTTCCGACTGGTGGGACGGTGACCTGAGCAACGAAAAGAAAAGCTTCTTCCGGAAGGTAGAAGCTGTTATGGAAGCGGGGCCAGAGCTGGTCCCAAAGGGAGGATTCTGGAGGTAAAAACCACCTACTCAGTGGGCCAGAGGGATGGGGTGGCCGAAGCTAAGGCAGCGCAACGGGACTTTGCTTTAAGCCCTGCAGGATGCTGGGAAGTGCTGCAAAATAGATAGGGGGAGGGGAACATTATGCTTTTGAACAAGGCCAGGATTTTCCATTGGAGCCTCAGATTGCTCACGTGTCTTAAAATTAAAAATGTTTTTAAGTATTTGCTTGCCAAACTTTTGCATCGTTGCTTTTAATACAGTTCTTGAACCCTCATCTGAGGAGGGCTATGCCCGTGCATCTCCCTAAATCAGGAGTGGGCAACATCAGGCCCGCGGGGCTCCCGCCTGCAAACCCCACCCCTTCCACGCGATTGGCTCCCACCCGCAAACCCTGCCCCTCAGTGCTTGTGATTGGCTCCCGCCCGCAAACTCCGGCCCCCGGTCCACAGAAATCCCAGAAACCCCGCCCCCCACCCGTTATAAATATCCAAATGGCCCTTGGCAGAAAAAAGGTTCCCCAGCCCTGCCCTAAATGAAAGGGCATGCTCATTGGTTCACCGGAAGCCTCCTTTGAGAAGCCCGGCCCTTCTGCTGCCCTCTGGGTGCTAACAATTCCCATCATATCCAGGCAACCCACCTACTTTGAACAGTTCTAAAAAAGATGCCTCCTAATGCCCAGAAGTGCCAACCTAGCACCTATCTGGAACTCTTTAAAGCAGCTGCATCTTTTCCCACGACTATGCACTAGTCTAGGGTTTTCATTTTTTCTGCCCAAGTTAAGAAAGAAGGCAAGATGCAAACTTCTGATACACAGGGAGGAAGCCTGAGCCGGGGACATTTATTATTTAAATTTATATGACCGCCCATCTCCAACAGGAGGACATACCTCTAGAGCTCCTGTTTGCACAAGTGTTGCGATATTCCTAACCACCACTTTCCCCCGGACCTAGGCTGTCTTTCAGCTGTGCTGAGGCTACGATCCTTGAGGAAGTTGACACCGACGGAGGACAGAGGCGGGCGGCTTTACGACTGCTTAAGTTTGTTAACAAGACTAGATGGACCCCCGAGTATGGCAAAATCTTGACTTCCTATCATCTTAAGGTGAATCTGCTGAACTAACTGTATGCTAGGCCAGATTAAGCCCCCAACTCACCCCCATGAAGATACAGTGAAACTCCCCATATAACATTTTATCATCCTTTCAGAATGTTCCCACCCAAAGTGGTATCAGGCACATTGGTTATCTTCACTGGTGTACTTGTGTAAGTGTGCACACAAACTCATTTCTAACCCACACGGGAGCATCTAACGTGGTACAGTGATTACTGATAACTGTAAAAAAACACCTCCCTTCTGCAATCACCTTTCCCTCCCTGCTGCCTTGGTGTGTGTGTTAAGAGACAACTTTACAAGGCTTAGTCCCAACAGCATCAATTGCCGACTTCTTTCATAACCTCTCACCTCCAGTTGCGCTGCCCAAATTCCTTTCCTCCTACCTCTTGTTGACCTAAACCTAGGAACGTGAAGCTTGACCACACCCTTGGAAGTCATGAGGCCTGAACCTCCAAAGTCAATGTAAGATCTAAGGAATGCTCTGTTGCTTTTCATCTCTTGCAGACCATTTTGCTGTGGTGCTGTGAGATCTACCACCACAAAGAACACTGGGAGACTCTGCTGTCCTCTCTAGAGACGCTCCTCGGGCTGCTAAAACACACCCTAGCCGAGAAAAACCTTCCTCATTATTTCCTACAGTCTGTCAATCTCTTCAACAGACACTACAAAATCAGCAACAGTACCCACCGGCCCTTAGCCTTGCAGGCCCTCTGCCACGAGGTTTCAGCCATGTTGGCAGATGCCACAGCCTACCTCGTGCCGGGCCACGAATCGCCAGGCTGCTCAGTCAACAAAGACCGTGAAGAGAAAGCCGCAGCTCTCCAGGAGTTTAAAGAAAGGCATCAGGAAGAACTGAAAGAGCTCAAGAGAATGGAAGATGAACGTATGTATGAGGAAGTGGAAATTACTGAAGAATAAACCCTGCTGAGCTTCCTTAGGGAACAAATTGGCTTATGCCGTCATAAAACCTGGCTTTGGTCCCAGGCCTGGGGCTAATTATGGTTGGGGTTGGGGGGGTGTTTGGCTTGGTTTGATTTGTGTCATTTTTAGATCGTTTTAGCCTGGACTGTCAGTGTGGTTTTAGGTTCTATCTGTTTTTATGGATTTTTTTTTGGGGGGGGCGGTTGTATGCCCCCCCAGAGTCCATTGGAGTTGGACTACTATAATAAATATATTTAATAAGTATAAATAAATAAATAACTTTCCCTTTGTTTCGAGGGATTGTGTTTCCACTGCAAAGTAAGTTCCAGTCTTCGTGATCACAGAGGAAAGAAGCTGAAACTGCATAGGCAAATTCTGGCGGAAGAGCCAAGAAGGGCTTCAAACCCAAGGGTTTTATATCCTGAACAGCTCTATATCTCTCAGCTGTTCTTTCCTCCCCTTCCACTGCTGCTTCCAGCAAGAGCAGGGGAAGGCTGCATATGGCCCGCCAGCACCCAGCTGGTAGCCCCAAGGCAGCCCAAGATCACGCTGCCAAACTTGTAGTGGCAAAATGGCCAATTTCCAAGAGTAAGATTTGTGGGATTTCCAAGCACACCCCTCCAGTAAGGGTGGAAACGGGAGTGGGAAGCCGTCTGGAGGCCTCCTAACTTCTGCATTTGGCTGCCAAATCCTGGCGGTGTGATTTCAGCTGTTTGGGAGGATCTGTGCTATTTTTTCAAAGGCATGAGTTGAAGAAGTTAAACTTACAAAAGTTCCCATTCCCACCCTTTAAAACCCAACAGACAGACAGACAAGAATACTTGTTGAAATACTTGTGAAAATAAAAAGGAAACCATAGATGAAAATACATTGATTTTTAAGTGTTAAAAAAAAGGGGGCGGGCGATAGTTTCCATGTATCCATGAAGAGATTCAACAGTCCAGTCCTGTGGTGAAACATGCAGATCACTAGAATTAGGACATCCGCTTTCAGACAATACAGGCAATTTTCAGTTCCTTCCATCCACTTTCATAGTAAGGAATTCCGCTTAAGGTGCCTGTTTTTGGAGTTTGCTTCACAGCCTTGTGGGGGGGAGGTCCCCTCGCAGGCAACAGCGTTTAGAGGCAACCACCTGTTCATCAATCAATCAGAGATGCCCACAGAATGGAGATGTTCCCTAGAGCAGGGTTCCTCAACCTCAGGCATTTTAAGACGTGTGGACTTCAACTCCCAGAATACTCCAGCCAGCCATGCTGGCTGGAGTATTCTGGGAGTTGAAGTCCACACATCTTAAAATGCCTGAGGTTGAGGAACCCTGCCCTAGAGGATGCCAGATTTGAAATGAAACAAAACCAGGATCATTTACAAAGGGACACTATGTGCATGTTAGGTAAAAGTTAGAGAAAAGGCTCGGTATCCAAAGTTGGTGAAGACGTCGATGCAATGGCTGCTTCCCGCTGCTGTCAACACCTGAAGGGGGAGAAAAAGATTTCTGGGATGGGTTTACGTGATGGGCTGAACCACAGACCAGCTGGCCACACTCGAGCTTAGTGCTTTGCGCGCTGCTCCGTTTCAAAGTGCCGTTGACTTGAGCTTGCAACATTTCCAGAATGGTCCCAGCAGCAGTTGGACCTCAAAACATTTTCTACTCAATTAGTGTGGAGTCTTCTGCCCCAGGGAACATGCCTGACTCCATTTCTCAACAGTCTAACAAAGGGTTCCGTGGCGCCCTCGGGTTCCGCGAGAGGTCCCTAGGGGTTCCCTGGGAGATCTCAATTTATTTAAAAAATTATTTCAAATTCGGGCAACTTCACGTTAAAGAGGTAAGCTTCATTCTTTATTTTTACTTTAAGAACACTGTTAATGCACGTATACAGGCCTACCCATGAAACGAATATAGTAATGTTGTAACTTGTGGCCTATATCTGAGCCTGAATGTGCAGGGGTTCCCCGGGGCCTGGAAAATATTTCAAGGGTTCCTCCAGGGTCAAAAGGTTGAGAAAGGCTGGTCTAACAGCTTAAGGGTCAAATAAAATTTCTCTTCATTTCAGTTTGGTTCGACTGCTGTTTTTGGTTTTCTATCACTGTATTTACAGTATTAGCTGATTTGGAGCCTCCCTTCATGGGACGGGGAGTTGGATACAAATGCTATGATGAAGAAAACGTCCTCCATTTCAAATCAAAGACACAAGTACTGGCTTCAGTCTGCCTCCTTCCCCAAATGAAAAAAAAAATCTTCTCCCCTCCCCCATAGCTCTTGGCCCCTTTCTTATATTAGGCCATGCTGACCCAATTTGAGCTCCACCCCTTCACCCAATTTTACAGGCCACAACATCGACTCTCCCTCATCCTGCTCCCAATCCTGGGGGTACCTTGTGCTCTGGAGAGTGTTCGTTGATGGAAATGGAGTGGATGCAACGAGGGATGCAAGGGATTTGGGCCTTCACTTCCCCACTGATCTGTAAATGATTAATGGTTGGGCTGTGGCCAGCAGAAAGAATCTGTGAAAGAGGAGGAAAGGATGGATGCTTATTGAGAGGGATCCGGAAGTACTTAAAAAAACAATTAAAAGGTAAAGCAATACAGTTAAACAGCAGTCATCTTAAGTCCCCAATAACAGAAACGGTAAGCCTCTCCGATACATAAACTGTGGGGGACCTCCTGTTCTCTGCACTGCAGTTTACAAACCCCTCGTGCGCCAGTCTTGTGAAATGATCCCCTTTCTATGATATAAAAGAGCAAGATGTTTTAGGTGTCTTTTGAAAACCCACCTTTTACATTGGTCATCTCCAGCCATAAATCCCCAGTAACATTTTTTAAAAAGTGATTTTATGGAATTTCTAAACCAATTTGGCAATATTTGTACTGAGGCTTAGCAGTATTTCTCTCTCTTTCAGACACACACACACACACACACACACACACACACACACAGAGTTTTATAAAGGGGAGAGGAGAAGGGGGAGAATAATAATGGTTAATTTTTTTCCCCTTGTTCAATCGTGTCTGATTCTCGGAGACTGCCTGGACAAGTCCCTGCAGTTTTCTTGGCCAGGTTTTCCAGAAGTGGTTTGCCATTGCCTGCTTCCTAGGGCTGAGAGAGAGTGACTGGCCCAAGGTCACCCAGCTGGCTTTGTGCCCAAGGTGGGACTAGAACTCCCAGTCTCCCGGTTTCTAGTCTGGTGCCTTAACCACTAGACCAAACTGGCTCTCCATGGTTAAATAAAGAGACACAAAAGCAGCAAAGCAACAACAACAATTGAGATATAAGAATAAGCGAGGAAGCCGAAAATGTATGGGGGGCAGCTGTGCAGGTTCCGAAGTTCAGGGATGGAAGACTCACCAGATCTTGGTAGAATATAGCTTGCTGCTGGCACTGAGTCAAGGGAAACACCGTGGTGGGTGTCACGGACCGCAGGTGCCAAAGAGTGAGCGCAGGGCCCCCACCACACACCTGGGACAGAAAAAAACAAAAAGGTATATTTCAGAGCATTCTTTCCCCAACCTGGTGCCCTCCAGATGCATTGAGCTAGAACTCTCAATCCACAAGCCAATCACCCATTTCAAAAGAAATTGGAGAGCAGGGGCTCCAAAGGAAGAGAGATAATCCAAGAACAATGAAAGCCCCATCAAAGAGCCAAACAATTGGGGCACCCTTGCCTGGTGCTTCTCAGGAGAGGTAAATCACGGAGGAGCCGAGGACTCACCATCCAGTCAGAGTCAGTTGCCAAACAACTGATCCACTTCCCATTCTGAGGGCGGCTGCATTCCTAAAGGAGTTAAGGAGAGTTTTAGAGAAAAACTCCTGACGGAAGAGTTATGGAGTAGTTAGACCAGTGTTTCTCAAGCTTGGCAACTTTAAGACATGTGGACTTCAACTCCCAGAATTCCCAGAACTCCCAGAGTTGAAGTCCACACATCTTAAAGTTGCCAAGCTTGAGAAACACTGAGTTACACTCACAGTACTAAAAACTGACCTCTGGATTAGTTCCCCTAGAAAAGGCCCACTGAAATCAATGAGATTTAAATTCATAAATTGAAAACAAAAATCTAATGGCAAACCTAGAAAAAGGGTAAGGAGCACAGAAATCTTACGCATTCTGAGTTTTGGGGGAAGAGGTTAAGATGAAAATACCTCATATTTGTGGACTTCAATGGATTGGACTTGACCCCCTGTACGTAAATCTGAAAAACAGAATAAAAGAAAAGAAACAGTCCTTAAAACAGTCCTTTCTTTCTGATTTAAAATCACAACAACATCCTTCAGATGTGTTGAGCTGCCCAGCATTCATTGCATTCCCCTCGCATCTGGAAGGCAGCAGGTTAGGGGCTGAAATACAGGGAGTCCTCGACTTACAACAATTGGGACCGGAATTTCTGTCGCTAAGCAGTGCGGTCATAAAGCGCAACCACATCACTTAGCGACAACAATCCCTGCAGTCCCGGTTGCCGTGGTTAACTGAATCCCATGGTTGTTAGGCGAGGCAACTTCCTGCCGGCTTCCCACAACCAAAGTCAGTGGGGAAGCCAGCAGGAAGTTGTGAGTCCCAGGCCAGCAGGTAAGTGGCTGCTGCTGGGTGGGGGAGGGAGGGAGGGGGTGCATGGGGATGCATGAGAGGCCTGCGCGGATCAGGGAGGGTGTGCAGGGTGCGCAAGTGGCCAGCGCAGCGTGAGCACAGAGGGGCTGGTGCCTCGCAACCTGCCCTGCTGGGTTCCCCATTTATTTTCTGGGGAGGCTGGCAGGGAAGTTTTCAAATGATGATCATGTGATCGAGGGGTGCTTGGCAACCGGTCCTAAGTGCTTGGCAACCGGTCGTAAGTGCAAATGGGTTGCCAAGTGCCCAGAACACGATCACGTGACTGCAGGGTCACTGCAACAGCTGTACCTTCAGGGACTGGTCATAAGTCCCTTTGTTCAGCACCGTCATAACTTTGACCAGTTGCTGAATGAGTGGTTGTAAGTCGAGGACTACCTGTAGAGAGAACACCTAATAGACTAGAAATGTGCAGCCCTTCAGATTCTGCTGAACTCTCCCAGCAGGATCAGCCAATACAGCCTACGGTGAGGGATCCTGGGAGTTGTAATTCAGACACATCTGGAGATCCATAGGAACTGGATTTAAAGGTCATCCTAGGAAGCCTTGTCTTTCTGCATTCTGGCCAAACCAGACTCTGGTAGTTTTGTATACAGAACCTGTTCCATAACAGTAGGGCCAACACGGACAAGGTTCTGCCTTGACAGGACCCAGATACAAGTTTGCTTTAGAGGTGAAAGGAAAGAATGCAGCTTAGTGATGTAGCACATGCTTTAGAGGCAGAAGTCTCAAATCAAGCCCTGACATCTTCAGCCAGAAATCCCAGAGATCTGCTACTAATCATGCAGCACGGGCTAGGTAGACTATTGATGAATTTAATATAAGGCATAAATATTATGCTCCTGTAGGACAGCTTGTCAGATTTGTGGAGGAACTCCCAGAATTCCCTAGCCAGTATGGCCACTGCTGAGAATTCTGGGAACTGGAGTTCACATATCCAGAAGACACTACATTTGGCTAAAGGCTGTTAGACCTTTCACAGAGGCATGGGGACACACACGAGAGGGAGAGCGAGCCAGGGTCTGACTCAGGAGACCCTAAACCCTTACCCCAAAGGCGCACGGTGCCATCTTCACTTCCTGACAGGCACTCTCGGAGCTGCTCCCGAAGGGTCAAACAGTGGATATAATCCGTGTGGCCCTGAAATTCACGCTGGGGGGGGGGGGAGAGAGAGAGAGAGAGAGAGAAGGCAAAGTGACTTCATGTCTACCTGTCTGTCTATGGGTGCTCCACTAATCAGCATTCTAATTTTGGTCAACAGTGAAAGAGACAGAGGGCACCAGAGGGGCTCACGGTCAAGCTTGCTATTCATTCCTAACAAAAGAGAGTGTGTCTCTGATTTATACTATTCCCAAGATTCCCCCACCATCTCGAGCTGTGGTTCCGCTACATCTGGAAGGCCACTAGGCTGAGGGATGAGCAGGATCTTTAAGGCTGCTGAGCTACCTGTTTATGAGATCCACACCCCTCCTGCTTAGTTAAGGCCTCCCAGGAGGGGACATGTGTTTGGATCCATGCTGAGGGGAATTTATCCTTGAGAGAGGAGGTGGCGTGCCTTCTCCTCAAGAAGCCATTGCTGGACCCAACGTTTCTGGACAGTTTTTGTCCAGCCCCCAACCTTCCCCTTCCCAGACAAGGTTGTTGAGAAGCGGTCAGACTTCAGCTTCAGAGGACCATGGAAGAAGTGGGTTATCTGGACCTGTTCAAGGCAGGTTTCAGGCCGGGCACAGTAACAGACAGCCCTGATTGTGTTTGTTGATGATGGAACTGGTTACTCTTCATAAAACCCATAGCCACGTTTCACCAAACGTTATGGAAGAAAGCTGAAGATACTTCCAGATCTATGGAATGCTACTTCTGGGATTCTCAGCAACGGCCCTGAAGGTGAAGGATGTATATTGGAAAGCCCCCAGGTTGAGAAAAATGGCACTGGAAGTTTAGAAAGTGAGAAAATGGGAAAAGGCACAGGGGGGAGTACTCAAAATAGATGCACTAAGATTGGTAATCACATTTATTTAGAGAATGTGTGTGTTTTTAATGCAAAAAAAAAAAGATTACCACCAGATCTGGCCAAATAATCTGCTGGTTGAATTACCGACATTTATCCAGATCTGAAGAACAATTTGAGAACAACCAGATGAGAAAAGGATGTCTGAGAAAATCAGAAAGGCCGAAAGGTCCATCATACCTAGGGCACCTCGGTTTCTTTCCCCACACCCCAAGGACTCACAGTAAAGGCTCCAGTCTCCAGATCCATCATGTGAATGACACAGTCGCCTCCAGCCATCAGAAGACTATTATCCTGGAGAAAGTGGGGGAGAAGGGAAAGCATGTGGGCCTGAAGAAGTCTCCCGCGCTGTGCTGACCCATCCCCCAGATTGCCCGGTGGCCATACCTTCAGATTCAGCTGCAGGCTGTTGATTTCTGGCACTTCCAGTCTGCTTCTGAAGAGGAAAGGAAAGGAAAGGAAAGCCTTCAATCTCTGCATGTGCACAGGCAGGAAAAGAGGTCGGTGAAAAACGAAAGAGCAAAACTGAGCTTTACCCATAAGGTGGCCTCCTGCTCCAAGCTTCCTTGCAACTCTAAAATGGAAGGCAAGGAAAGGCATCTTAAGAATAACAGAGAAGTCAGGAAACCCACAGCCAGGCTAGGGGGAAGAGGAGTAGGCAGGTGGTGGGAAGCTACCAACTCTTACTTTCTTCACAATCTCACTCCAATTCCAGGCCTTGACCTCTCCATTGCCGGCACTTAACAGTTGCCGATCGGTGGAAACCATGGCGTAGATAGCTCCATTGTGGGCTATGGAAAGAAGGAGGATGCTTCAGGACGGACGTGGTCTCGTGGTGGGACATGCCTTCTAGGGAATCCTTAGCTTAACCAAACAAACTCAGGGGAGCACCCCCACTGATGCCGAACAGAGGATTTCTCCTGGTACTTTTTCTCTCAGAACCAGGCTCCTTCAACACCATTACAAAATATGACGCCAGGGTCAGGGACAGACTTGCCCAACCATGCTGTCTGATGACTCCAGGCAGCCCCTAACGTGAGCATAAAAGAACAAGCCAGGTTACTATAGGCCAGTGTTTCTCAACCTTGGCAACTTGAAGATGGGTGGACTTCAACTCCCAGAATTCCCCAGCCAGCACGGCTGGCTGGGGAATTCTGGGAGTTGAAGTCCACCCATCTTCAAGCTGCCAAGGTTGAGAAACACCTCTATAGGCAAAGCTAAGGCACCTCTGCATTTTCTGTGCTCGCCAGACCACAGTCACCAACCTGTAAAGGACACCGCTGGCTTCTTGCTCTCCTCCTTGGCTTCCGAACTCAATGCTGCCGAAAGGCTGTCCAAGAAGAAGTAGCGGAGGGAAGATTAACACAAGGGTGCTCTCGCTTTTTTAAAAAACAAAAACAAAAGCACATCCAGGGATAAGCCGCATCCGAATACCTGAATATGGCAATTTCTCCATAGTTGTTTCCGGCTGCTAAGTATTTGCCGCAAGGGGAGATGCTTTGAGTGTATATGGTCATGTGCAGGAGCTCCAGAGACCGCTGAATGTCCATCTGGCCACAGATGCAAAGGGGAGAACAAATTCAAAAAGAAGGGGCTTGATAAAGCAGAGGTCCACCTAGGCTGCATCCGGCGTTGTTCCTTGTGGGTGTCCTACTGTTCAGTAGCAACCAGACTCTCTAGGTACAAATGGAATCTTAGGTTCCTATCCAGAACAAGAAGAGGTCTAACCCTAATTCTTTTGAGATCAACGCACAGTGCTGTGCAGAAAAATTGTCCTGCATTTTCCCCTACCAGCTGTCCTTCAGGGTGATGAAAGAACTCACTTCCCACATTTACAGGTAGTCCTCGCTTAACAACCACAATTGAGACTGGAATTTGCTTAATGACTGCAGTCATTAAGCAAATCCGACCCGAGTTTACAACCCTTTTTGCGGCGGTCATTAAGCAAATCAGAAGCCAGCCGGGAAGGTCGAAAATGGCAATCACGTGACCACAGGATGCTGAAATGGTCATAACTGCGAACTGGTTGCCAAGCGCCCAAATCATGATCACATGACTGCAGGGACGCTGAGACAGTCTTCAGTGTGAGCACCAGTTGTAAGTTGGTTTTTTCAGCACCGTCATAAGTCTGAACAGTCACTAAACAAATGGTCATTAAGTGAGGACTACCTGCATTTCAAGGGATAAGGGAATTTCAGTGAATACTCATGGGTGGAAGGGATGGCGTTTTTGCACTTGTACACTATGCAATCACCTCTCCAGCCTTCTACAGCCCACAGTGCTCCCTGGGCCTCGATGAAATCCCAAAGACAAGACATCATGAGGAAACTCCACCCAATGGGTTTCTACAGACTGGGAAGGCTTCAGAGTGATGGAAAGAGACGTAACAAAAAAAAAATCAACATTAGTTGCAGCAGCATCCACAATGAAGTAAGCTAAAAAACACCACCAAGGGTAATCTGAAATAAATTCCCAAGTTTCCTGAGATGGAGATAAAGTAGAAAAGCAGAAGCCTTTCCCACCACCCTTGTAAAGGGATGGGGGTCTTTTGAGAATTGCAAGGCTGTTCTCAGTACAGCAATGTATGGTGTTTATAGGTCAACTGAGAGCAGCTTTTCTAGTGGAGAGGAGATGTATCTACTCTTGCAGTGTTTCTCAACCTTGGCAACTTTAAGATGTGTGGACTTCAACTCCCAGAATTCCCCAGCCAGCCATGGGACTTGAAGTCCACACATCTTAAAGTTGCCAAGGTTGAGAAACACTGGCTTAAAGCACAGTACATGCTTACATGTGAGTAACTAGGGAAGTGGGCCTTATTTCAAGTAAATATGAACAGGGTTGCACCTGCTAAATTGCTAATGTAATTGCTCCTTTCCAACTCTCCTTCCCGGCCCCAAATTCAGTGCTCAGATGATGCGAAACGTACCTTGCATTTTAGTCTATTTAATCACCCAGCCTTCCCACAAGCCTCCACCTATGCTGAACTACAACTCCCATCTACCCCAGCCAGGCTGGTAAATCGCTGCCTTTCAAATTGGGAAAGGCAGACGGTAGGGGGCGCGAGTCAGCAATTCAACGTCTATCTCGATGGTTAAAAGAAGATAGAGCGACGAGAACGCAAAACCCAAAGTATTACGGGATTCCTCGTTTCAACTGCCTGGTTACCAGGGAACTACACTTCCCACAATCCCTCACACTAAGCATCACTTCTCGTCACGTGATGATTGTGGCTCTTTTAGGTTTTCCGGCTGGCTGTGGTTCACTATTGTGAGAACAGCGTGAGAAATAATCATACAGACGGTAAGAATTGTTTTTCTTTTTAAATTCCGTGATAAAATAGCGCATGCGCACATCCTACCGCCCGGTCCGCATTCTAACCCCTCTTTCATTCCCCGCCTCCCACCCGGCAGCGTGCGCATGCACTGACCGTTACTAGCTGCTCATTTTCTTCTCCACAGCGCGCACGTGCAAAGGATCAGCCGGGCACCCCACCCTACCCTCAGAGGTAGCCACGCCTTTTCCTGTGATAGTGGCCACGCCCACCCGCCTGGCGGGCCACTAGAGCAGCGCAAGGCATGCTGGGATTCGAGTTTCTCGACGAGCGCTGTGAGGCATCGGGGAACGCCCTAAAATGGCTGCCAAAGGGCGCAAAGCCTGCTGGGGGACCCGATTTTTTTGACAGCCTGTAGGTTGGGCTGGATCAGCCAAGACAAGCCCAGTCAAAGCCAGTTTGTCTTAGCCTGAATGGGCCTGGCGAGCCAAGGAAATCCCCTGTGATCCCTTTAATCCTTGATCCTCTGCAATAAGAAGTTGCAGGGAATTTTTTGGCTATGCTCAGCAGCTGAGAGCTCTGAAAATCAAGGCATTTATTTTGTAAAAAAATGCAATCTCTGATGTAGCTGAATTTTACTCATGTCAGAGCAAAAATATTTATAGTGACCATAGGTCCCTTAATTTAAAGGACAGTCCTTTATTTCAGAAAGCTGTCCTTAGATTTATTTTCCAAAAACTCACTTTTGTCCTTTATTTTGGTCCTTTAGTTTTTACCATACAAATGGTACCACTTAATGCACAATCTTCCACATTCATGTGAAAAATGCGGAAATTGAATTGTCTTTTTAAAATAAATTTACATATATTATTTGATTTTTGGAATTTTTATTAGAATGTGCATTTTTGTAAACTTTTTGGTTTTGTTTCAGGTAGGCTGGGTGACCTTGGGCCAGTCCCTGTCTCTCAGCCCAACTCACCTCACAGGGTTGTTGTTAATGGGGAAAATAGGAGGAGGAAGGAGTATTAGGTATGTTCGCCGCCTTGAGTTATTTATAAAAATAATAAAGGGATAAAAATTAAAGTTATAAACAATTTTTTTTTATCCTTATGAACCCCTTTCAGATTTGCCCCTTTTTCAGGTTTGTCCTTTATTTTTTCCAAGAAAATATGGTCACTGTAATTATTGTGTGTCTAAGCATGCTGCATTGTTTCTTATGCCCTCTGCTACTATTAAAAAAAAGGTCAAGATACTTTTTACTGGGAGAGCAGTAAAGCACTCCCAGTAAATGCCCCATGTAGGGTTGGGCCCAATAAAGAAGTGCTTTGCCATTGTCTTTTGGAATATTTTTTGTAATCCTCCGTTTAGGCACTTGGGTTCCCTAGAAATCTCCTATCCAAATACTACCCACGTCTGATCGTACTAAGTTTCTTTGAAATCAGCCAAGTTCAGCTAGATGTTGCCACTTAAGCAGGTCTGCTACAGAGAACAATCTAAATAAAAATGTGGCCAAAAACTTTTTTAAAATGTTGTTTCCTAGGAGACATTTCTTGGAATTTTCTTACTGTGATTTTAATGTGAAAAGCAGTTACAGAATACCAGTTTTTACCTACAGTAACTCACTATCATTCATCCTATAAAGTACACAGTACACAGTTTCTGAGGACTGTTGAGTAGAATGTCCATCCTTGCTTACTGAAACAAAGTAATATTTTAATTATAGGTAGTCCTTGCTTAACGACCACAATTGAGACTGGAATTTTGGTTGCTAAGCAAAGTGGTCATTAAGTGAATCCGACCCGATTTTACTACCTTTTTTGCAGCGATCATTAAGTGAATCACTGTGGTCGTTAAGTGAACCAAGTGGTTCCAAAACTCTTTTTTCAGGTCCTTTATGAAGCTGGAAGAACCATTCTTTCTGGTTGGAGGACCTGGTATCAGTTTAAATTATAGTAGTGTTGGGGTTAATTACAGTTTGTAAAATTGATTGTTTACTGTGTTGTGATTTCTGTTGTTGTCTGCTTCTTTTGCAGTTAGATATAATCACATACCAAATAAAAATACAATTACTACTTTTGTGTGTATGTGTGCCTTCAAATCAGTCTTGATTCCGGGCAACTACATTTTATTTTATTTATTTAATTAATTAATTTACATGGACAAGTCTCTGCATTTTTCTTGGCAACATTTTTGGAAGTGGTTTGCTACTACTACATGTTCCTTTTCCACATAGCATGATTAAAGCTAGGTTCCTTCTATTCAGAAGTGCTCAAATTCAACATGATCCATTCAAGACACTTACAGTCACATCTCTGCTGGAAGGATGGGTTCTCTTTAACCTTTCTCTTTTGCTTAATTTCACAGATGAATCCTACAATAAGCCAAGAGTCACCATCAGCTGTTTCATCTGGGCAATTTTTGCACTGCTCTGTCTTGTCAAGGAATATGGGCTGTAGCCACAGCATAATCCCAAGTTGGGAACGCGATGTGGCGTGCACAATTCCACGGATCAAGCCCAGGCACAGATCGGTGAACTTCAGTGGTATACAAGGGTCCCGGTAATCATGTGCTGTGAGGCTCTCGGATAAAGATGAGAGGATTCTGATTATAACTACTGTAGATTTGGGATAGTGGAGAACTCATCCATCTGGCATTTATTCACAACATGGCCATGGGACCAGTGCTGAAGCATCTGAGATGATGTTAAGAGAGCAAAGCTGGAGTCATCTTTGTTGCACTCAAGCTTTGCGGCTCAACTAGCCTTCCTTCAAAGGGAAAATGACCTTTAAAGCCCTTCATGGCACGGGACCAGGTTACCTAAGGGACCGTCTTATCCCCATTACATCTTCCCGTCCCATCTGGTCATGCAGGGAGGGCATGCTACGGACCCCGTCGGTTAAAGAATTCCATCTAACGGGGTCACGGAAGCGTGCCTTCTCTGCAGTAGTGCCTGCTTTGTGGAACATTCTCCCCCCGGAGATAGGACAGTCCCCCTCGCTCCTGGACTTCCGGAAAAAACTCAAGACCTGGTTCTGCCAACAGGCCTGGGGCGGGAAGAAGAGTGTACACTCTTGGGGATGGCTAATGCCTTAGCGTGGCCCTAGAATGCCCTTTCCATTGTTTTAAAGAAGATACTACCATCTTGATTTTATTATATTTATTATATTTTTGAATTGTTTATTTTAACGTTTATCTAATTTTATTTATATTTGTATTACAATTAATTGTGTTTGATTGTAAACTGCCCAGAGTCCCTTTGAGGGAGTTGGGCGGTGATAAATCGAATAAATAAATAAATAAAATGATGGAGGAGGCTGAGACAGAGAGGGCAACAGGAGGCTACATATCAGCAGATTTATTTGGGGTATTTAGTAGTATTTTTGAATAACCCCCTAATATGCTTTACTCCTGGAGAAAATCTATTTGGTCACCAAAAGTCGACACCAACTTGATGGCATATAATCAGTTTCCTTTATAAAAACATTTAAAAAGCACAACTTAGTTAAACTGTAAAATTATTTACTAAAACTCAGCAGCCCCCAACAACTAAACCACAAAAGATTAAAAAGCTTGGACAAGAGTTTGGTCTGCTGCTGAAATAACAAACTGTGCCAACAAGCAGATTGGCAAATATTTCAAAGATTCTGTACCTGAGCTGTGAGGGGCTTGGGACAACACCTTGGGGTTGGACAGCTAAAAGCACTATAGAAGTGATACCAAAGGGAAGGTTTTTGCAAACCTACAGCTTTGGGTTTTCAAGGGCATAAGGAGCTGTTAGAATTTTTATTTTAAAGGTATGTCAGTGACACAAAAATAACTAAGGATGATGTTCAGCTCCTTAATACAAGTCTCCTGTTTTTTTTAAGGTGCCGGTCAGTATCCCTTGCTTTCAAGCGACATCTGGAAAGGCAAGATCAGTAAGTGTGGAGGAAAATGAGAGCTATGGCCAAGGGGGCATTGGCAAAAAAAATGCTCCAATTCTTTTTTTGTATTCCCTATTGTTGGGAATACAGATGGCACTTGATGGCTCGGTCTGGCAAAATTCAGGTAGATGTTAGTTTTCTCAAGGCACTGTATGTTTACAATGCTATCCAAGTGGTAGCCCAACAGCCAAGCTTTCAACTAATAACCTGTAATTAAGCCTGCCCTTTCATGTTGCTTCCTATCACATTAGAACCTTCATGTGCCGTCATGGTGCAGACATTCATATTGAACGTTCCCCTGACAACATAGCTGAGTACAATGCAGCAGCATAAGTGATGACAAATGCTGTATAAAGGACCACCCTGCATTTTGGATGCCCTCATGTTTGCAGAAACATTCCAAAATGTTTCTAATAAAGTGCCACCTTCCATAAGGGGCTTGTTAGTTTGGCCATGGAGAGCTTGGCACTACCGGTAGTCCTCTTTTAATGACTGTCTTGTTTAGTGACCGCAGTTATGAAGGTGATGAAAAAGTCACTTTGCGACCAATCCTGACATTTATGACCTCCTCAGGTCTGCAAAGCAGAGGAAACCTGGTCAGATCATAAGCACAGTCGCAGTTTCACTTAGTGACCACTTCATTTAACAACCGAGTTGCTGGTCCCAATTGTAGTCACTAAATGAGGACCACCTGTACTCGGTTCTAAGTAGGATTGGTCATATTGGATAGGGCATGAATTGTCACTGCTTTCTGCACCTCAACAGGGAACCCAGTTCCAAACATTTTCTGTCAGAAGAGAAGATGGCTGCCCGTTTTAACTCCCTTAGCCTGGACAACGATCACATCTACAGTTCTAACGGCTTCCCTGTCCACAGTGAAAACCCCAGGTGGCAGCAGGCATACACCCAGTTGAAAGAGCTACAGCAGAGGTACCAGAAACCATGGCAGCTTTGTGCTTTTAAAAAAAGTGGGTTCAGGGAAGCAGAGTATCATGACTTCATCACATAAGGCCTTCTCTGTCTCAGGCTGTCTCAAGATAGAGCAAGTGAAGACACCAGCTCTACAGAAGACGACGAGCTGACCACAGTCATAGTAGATGGTGAATTCATGATGGGAGATTGCCCCATGCTGGCGCCATCTTCCTTCACATTAGGAGGACTTGAAGGAAGCAGCGATGCCCCTGAAGAAATTTTTCTTTCTCTGTGAGTATTAATGAAGTAGGAAGGCGTAACAAGGAAAACAAATCAGTTGAACAATTAATCAGCTTCCTCCTTCATTTTCACAGGAATCCTTGTACAGAAGTTGTCCTGTGGAGCCCTCACAGTAACTCATTCTTGCATACCATCAGGACATTGATAGCTGCCCCATCTTCCCCATCTTCCCAGCCCCATCTAGAAGTGGTGGCGAGACAAGAGGAAATGGAAATATGAGTCATCCCCCAACCCCCATTTTACTTCCCTCTGAAGTCAAATTCAGTTCTCCGTCTGGCCTGCCTTTCAACAAAAAGCACCTTTATCCAGCCAATGTAAACATTTTACTACAAGTATTTTACACCACCATGGGGGCATTCATCGTTTTCAGCCAGCTGCAATAATCTGATCCTGTCTTCTCCATCCACGTAATGTACATCTGCAACTCTGTCCAATATATATCTATTACTGTATTTTCTCTTTCGATAAGCAATCAGTGAATACTTCCTAGGACGCTGTAATATACTTTTAAATAAGTGTTAAAATGGACATTCTAACCACCTCTTTTATACTTTATTAGCACAGAAGTCAGATTTTTAATGTCCATCAAAGTTGGAATAATTTAAGTTTCTTCTTGACTTTTTGCTTCAGATAAAAAGACTTGACACTTTTACACTGCCAAATATTATTTGAGAGGAGCTGGCATTATGATGAACTCTTCCTGTTGGCACCTAAGGAGTGGGGTGTAACAGAAATAAAAGCAGCAGAAGTGTTTTTATATCTAAATCTCTTTATTGAATAGTGGTGTATCCTTAACAAGTTTGATGCCATTAGCAGTGGGTTAAAACAAGATGTTTTAATTATCTACAGAGTTGGATGTACATAAAATAATTAATGAAGCAAATATATTGCACAGGGGTCCCAATGTTGAAAGGGAACAGAGTATCAGTCTGCAATACCCAAAGGTTGGGAATCGTAGGATAGCAACTATTAGCTGAATCCAGACATAATTTCATATTCCTATATTAAAGTTTATGCCTCCATTTCTTATTTTGTTCCTCAGTTTCTGGAGGTAGACTGGGATCACTGAATTGTACCCCAATCATAGTTGCAAATAGAAGGTGAGGAGGTTACAAAATCCTTTTTCAAACCCAGCCCTACATGGGCCTTTGGGGCTATTTTCTCCTACATGTGGGCTGAGGGACAGGACTAAGGAAGGCGACATGGGAAACTCTCCGAATCCTAATCGGAGAGCAACGAAGCTTGGTCCTAAACCGTTCCTAAATAAAGTATTCAGAGCAAGCCTAGAGAGAGATGAGAAGGAAAACTCCCAGGACTATTAGCTGGGAAATTCTGACATCTTTTGCTGGATTTCTTCCACTTCTGCCTATTATTATGTAAACCGAGGCATAGCTACAGAGCCCAGAGAAACTTGCCTCCAAAATGATCATAATGCCCGCCTTCTCCCCCACCCTGCATCGTTCTTACCGCGACTTAAAATGGAAGATTGGTTGTATTACGCAATAACAGCACCCAGCCATAATACCACAAGTGGAGAAATAAAATACAATGAGTAGGCAACATTGCAGAGAAGGGCATTTTTCAGTTGTGGGGAGGAGGACAATATCTTTGAGCTCAGCTATGCCCCACATCCTCTTATTTTATTCATCTTAATCATTTCAGTAGTCTTTTTTTTTCCAATGCTGCTCGGTACTTCCCACCCACCCCCTTTCTGTAACACAGCCTACCCCCCACCTACCAGCAAGGGGGGACTGCAGGGCTTCAATTTGTTTTTCTATCCCCACAACTCAACTTCCCCGGGGGAGGGGAACAGAAGAGTGTAACTCCAGTGCTGTGAGGATTCATACAGGCTCTCCTGCCCCTCCAGCCAAGATCCAGAAGCCCCCTCCTCAACACCACACGAGCCGTGACTTTTCACCCACCCAACTCCCCGCAGTCCATTCCTCCTCCAAAAGGAAAGGGCACACACAGGCACTGGCCCTTCAGCAGCATTTTTTGACGGAAGGCTTCTTTTTGGGCTTGTTGATTTTGACGACCTCGTTCTGCTGTTGCCGCCGTGCCAAGTTTTCCTGTTTTGTTCGGAGCACCATGGTCGTAATGGTGTTGAACATCTGCAGATGGAACGTACAAGGGGAAGGGAACTGAACAATCCTCTCGTGGCCAGGTTCCTTCAGCCCGAAGCCACAGCCACCCCCTCCCGAAGCACCGAAGGCTGCAGTGTCACTTCCCACCTCTGCCCTCACAACCACCTCTGCCCGATACCTCTTCAACGTTGAGGTTCTCCTTAGCGCTGGTCTCAAAAAGCCGCACTCCCATCTGCTCACTGAACCGGCGGGCGTCGGCAGTGTCTACTTGCTTCCGTGACAGGTCCTCACATTTGTTACCCACTGGTGGTTTGTGGGGATAGGAGAAGAGGAGAATCAGAGCAATGAAAGCAATCCAAATCCTTCAATATTATGGGATAAATTCTGCATGAGTAACAGATACTCAGGCATGCTGTGTCTTCAATCTGAACCTATCGCATCTTAAGACCAGCTAGACCAGAGCTTTCCAAACATTTCATGTTGGTGACACACTTTTTAGACATGCATCATTTTGCGACACACTCTTACAGCCGGGCACAAGACAGGCACTAGGACCTGTGTGGAATCACAGCAGGTTTGGAGGCAGCAGGGCACAAGGCAGGCACTAGGACCTGCGGGGAATCGCAGCAGGTTTGGAGGCAGCAGGGCACAAGGCAGGCACTAGGACCTGCGGGGAATCCTGGCAGGGCTCGGAGGCAGCAGCAGCCGCGACACACCCAGACACTGCAGCCGACACACTAACGTGTCCCGACACACAGTTTGGAAAGCTCTGAGCTAGACTGTCTTGGGACTAGAGTCCTGTCCCTAACCTTGAGCAGCTCAACCTGGCTCCTTTTAAATGCTTCTGCAGTCATTTTTTGGTGAAATGATGTAGGCTCGAAGACATCATAGTTCAGTGGCGCAGCATATGTTGTCCAATTAAATGCTCCAATTTTGATGTCTCCCATTTTAAAAGGAGCAGGTAGCAGATAATATCAAGTAGCACGTTCTCTGCCTTACAGTTTAGAGAAAAGACTCTGAAGGGGATAATTCTAGGAACTAATCACATAAGAATGACTCATTAGGAAATGTTCCCTCTCACTCACTATAGAGTGGATGTGGTAACAAGCCATTCACAGTGCAAACCCAGGATTTTGGTTTTGTTCACCAGAGAACAAAGCAGGAAAGATTTAACCCTAGCTCAGTTCTCCCATTTCTTACAGGAGACAAAGCCAAAATTCCATGTTTACTTGGCCTTCCAATCAACAACAGATGACCAATTAGTTCTTCATCTCATGGGTGAAGCAAGTGGCTCAATTGGACATGAAATCTAGCTTTCAACTTTGTTTAGGTCAATTTTCCATGACCTAACACTATGTTCATCTTCATTATGTTGAGTTTTTAGGGGAGATAAAAATGTAGTAACTTCATATCACTTTTCTTCTCCAGGAATCCAAAATATTGTGTTTAGTTCTATGCCAATGTCTCAACTGAATTTTGATTCCCCCCACCCCATAAACTGCTGAGAGATTTTAGTAGTTGGCAGTGTATCAAGTTAGATAAAGAAGGAATTGTGCTGCAATCAGTAAGCCACAATGGTTTTTTGTCATAAGCCATCACTCATCTCAAAGTGAAGGGCATGTGACAAATGCTCTCTTGGTTAGCTTTGGCCAAGCCTCATTATCTAGTAGATCTCTCTATCCAGCAGATATTTTCAATCCTCAAAGACCCACCATCAACCTGCAAAGTATCTTAGTATTCTTCCTATCTCTACAAATGATGGGAAGGCCCTACAGCAGCTCTCCTAACCAACATGGTTGGTGGTGGAGAGCTGTGGGAGTTGTAGTTCCATCTGGAACATTCCACCTTGAGGAAGACAGTACCCTGGCATGCTAGAATACGCTCCCCCAACCAAAGGCTTGTTCAAATGGCCAAAATCAGCACTTAGTAATCTGAAGTGCATGGAGGATGGAACCATGATATGACTTGTCCTGTTTCTAGATGCAAACATAGCAACTCTGAAATAATTTCCTCAAATGCAACGCTACTGTTGCCATAAATAAATAAAGACTCTCTCAGGTTTCCGTAGCCAACCTTCAATGAGATAGCTCTGGAGTTACGTTCGTCCCTAGAGCAACCAAGAAGAATTAAGCAATTGTAAACACGTGAACTGACATGTGAATAGGCTGAAACTTCATTGCATCTGAGGATACTTTTCTAGGTTGGCTATTCCTGAGATATAACAATACCTCACCCACATGAGAAAGAAGCAGGACACATGAAGCGTACACAACTGTACTTCCTCTTCGGGTATGAATGAAAACTATTGAGAAAATCTTTTGTATTTCTATTACATGGTCAGGTTCCAATGTAATGTGACAGAATCATGAAGACTCACAGTTCTGGCCACTGAACTGAAAGACGAGAAGAAGACAGGTTTGTAACAAAGTCACTCACCCAAAATCTTGCATACATTGTCACAGTTTTGCCCAATCTCATGCAGCCAACGTTTGACATTAACAAAGGACTCCGCGTTTGTCACATCGTAAACAATGATGACGCCATGAGTATTGCGATAATACCTGTGCCCAAAGAAAATGAAACAACTACTTACTTTGAACTGAGAAAATCTGATAATTCCATATCTTTCTCTTCCCTTCAGTGACAGGGTTTTGAAGTAGCTCTGTAGCCCCCCCCCCCCCAAGAGTTACATTTTAGTTCAGTGATCAGCACTGAAGTGTCCATGAAACCCTAAGAGGGAGGACCTCAACACTCAATTAAAAAAATTTAAAAATCAAAATGGCTAGATCAAGATTGGCAAAAATAAATAGATAAATTTTCTCATTCTGGATCTGAAATCTTGTGACTTTTTAAGGGAAGGACATTCACACAAGTTTTAAAACTTTTATTTCTTTTGGTGTCTGCACCATCCTGCAAAATTGTAAATGGTGACCATCATGTGAAAAAGGCTGTTAACTGCTGTTCTAGCTAATTAATACCTAGTCTCTCTCCCTGGCCATTTCACAGGACTCTCATCAATTTAACCCCGTTCTTCATTCTACAATATTCAGGCACCCCCACACCCCCGAGCTTCTGTCCTAGGCTTACGTGGAGGTTATGGTCCTGAACCGTTCCTGTCCAGCCGTATCCCAGATCTGCAGCTTCACTCTTTCTCCATTTATCACTAGTGTCCGGATTTTGAAATCTACCCCGATTGTTGTGATATAGCTACCTGGAGAGACACAGGGAAGAGAGAAGAAAGAATTAGAATAAAGAAATCGGAAAATAGTAAAAATGCCTTTTTACTGAGCAAACTCAGAAATCCATTATTGCAAAGCAGTAGTGAGATCAATTATTGGTATTATTAAGAAAAATAATAGGTAGTCAAGATTGTTAATGGTCAAAAGTTACATTGTGACCAGAGCTTTCCAAACTGTGTGTCGCGACACAAAAGTGTGTCGCCACACACAGCGTGGTGTGTCACCACACCACCCGGAAGCGGCGGCGCGCGCGTGCACGGCAGCCGCCGTGTGCACGCGCGCGCCGCCGCACGCCCCCCGCCACCGCACGCCCCCCGCCGCCGCACGCCCCCGCACCGCCGCACGCCCCCCGCACCGCCGCACGCCCCCCGCGCCGCCGCACGCCCCCCGCGCCGCCGCACGCCCCTCCCGTGCTGCCACCGTGCGCGCGCGCGCCGCCGCACACCCCCCGCGCCGTCACCGTGCGCGCGCGTGTCGCCGCCGCCGCCGCTGGGTGTGTCGCCAGCGGCGGCACTTTGGAAAACCCTGATTTTGACACTTGAAAGACCACATACCACCGATTAACTCAATGGAAAAAAATGAGATGGAATACTGTTCGGATCCAACTCCAACATCAGGTATGGATGCAACCTCATTGGTAACAGGGAAAAGTGCAGCAATTTTGCTCAGAATGGATGCTGCGAGAATCAATGCAGCCTGTAGCTTTGGCAGATTTTGCATGGCCATTTAATCAACGGTTTGGCTAACCGGCAAATTACGATCTCACTTTGCACGTTGAAAGCAAGCCAAATAAAATGGAGAGAAATAACTCAACCAAGGTAGGAGGGAGGGGCAAAAGAGAAAGGAATTTATTTTGAAAAGAATTCATGTTGCAACACTTTGAAAAGACATACAATCTTAAACCATCAAGGATTCAATCCCAGCATTGCCAGCAGGGCAAATGCAATCAGGACATGAACACATTTAATTAGAGCAGATAGGGCAATTTGCTTCTTTTAGAGGAAAACTGAATAAAGGAACACTGGGTTAATTAAACCCCAAATCCACAATTGGGCAATATCATTAGTACGACCAATTAAAATGCCACAAAGGTGGGAGTGAGCTTCCACATTCTTCTGAACTAACCTGAGGAAAATCTCTGGAAAACTCACAAGCTCGTTTGTGGAATTTCTGTTACTCCTAATTGCCCAATTGGGGATTGTGATTTTTGGATTTCGTGGACCAGCGCAGCTATCCTGTTTTTTGCACCTGCGCGTTAAGGTATTCTTCTCTAGTGGGCCGGTTACAATTTTGCAATTGCTTTTCAAAATGATAGGTTAACGCCAAGAACCCACATTATCCGAAGATGCTTGACCTGGACTGCGCTGGAATCAAGTTGCAGCATTTTGGTGCATGGCAGGAGTCGGAGCTCCCAACCCATCCAATGAGCATCAATACAGGAGGGCAGTTCCTTACCTGAGAAGGTATTATCTGCAAAGCGGAGCAGCAGGCTACTTTTGCCAACCCCTGGACAGGAAACAAAAGGGAACAATCACACAAACTCAAAACAAGGGTTTAGTCCTTCCCATCATTTCTTAACTGCCTCTGATGCAACAGAGGTTCCTCCGCAAAGCTCACAAGCTTCCCACCCAAAGCAAACAACCTTGGACTATTGACTCAAAGAGGGCCACTCCTGTTCAAACCTATTGTGTCCTATCACGAGGAGGAGGGGGAAAAACCACGGCCTGGAAGAGAAGCTTGCAGAGCATTATGGGGAAACATCAGAGATTGTGGATTATCCCCCATGTAAATCGATGTAAACTGAGGGCAGTGGTGAGAACACAGGATATATAGAATTAAACTGGAGCAGCATTATGCTGAGTAGTCAAGAAATTTTTGCTTCTAAATAGGAAGTTGAAAGGTTACAAGCAGGAAGAAGAATGAAGGCACACCTCGATACCCTGGCTTAAAGCAATCGAGACACCTAAGAGGGTGGGGCCACAGATGTCACGGGACAGAAATCCTCTCTGGCAACTCCTGAGGTCACCTGTTGACATAACCCTGGAAACCAGGTTCTCTTAACTTATCCAGTCTCTTCTCCCTTCCTTCCCCACGGCTTCTTGAACAGACAGACCCCTTCCTGTGAAGGTTGAGAGTATTGCTGACAACTCCATCTCCATTCTCTACAGCTGCAGTGGGAGATAAGCCAAGATTGAGTTTCCGCAGCAGCTAGAGTGAACTTTCTTGGCTGTATGCTAGGCAGTCTCTCTCTCTCTCCCACACATATATACACACTGACGGAAATCTGTTTTTCTTCCCAGATTTCACAAATCAGCTAGGCCCCATCATGTGCCAGTTGATTTCCTTTGGTTCCTGCAGGAGCCTCTTGGCTCTCCACGTCATTCCAACATGATGTTCAACTGAACTGCATTTTAGCACACTCCTACTATATCTATTGCCCTAAGCCAGGGGTGGGGAACCTTTTTTCTGCCAAGGGCCATTTGGATATTTATAACCGGGGACTGGGGGTGGGTGGGGGGCGGGGTTTCTGGGATTTCCACAGACCGGGGGCTGGAGTTTGCGGGCGGGAGCCAATCACAAGCACTGGGGGGCGGGGTTTGCGGGCGGGAGCCAATCATGTGGAAGGGGCGGGGTTTGCGGGCAGGAGCCCCGCAGGCCTTAGGCGGGAGCCCCACGGGCCTTATACAGCCCGCGGGCCTGACGTTGCCCACCCCTGCCCTAAGCTATGGTTTGTTGACTAACTAGAATTGGCTGAGTGCATACCACAGTTTAAGGCAAAAATCAGCTTGCAGACCACAACAGTTGAAAAAGCATGCTAATCCAAACCAAATTCAATATATTATAGCTTAGGCACTGTATCACATATTCACTGAGCTATGTAGGGCCTGGCTAATTACACAGAATTCTATTCAGGGAATATACATCCTTCTTTTTCATAAACAAAAAAAAAACCCACCAGCTTTTGAGGACTTTCTCCACATCTGAGTGTAGCTGTTCTCTTTAATTACTCTGTCCTTTCTCTTAAGATGGTTTGGGCTTTTTACACAATGCAGTTAACATGCAATAGGGACGCAGTGGCTCGACAGGTTAAACTGCTGAGCTGAAGGCTGCAGATCAGAAGGTCTGCAGTTCGAACCCCGCGCAACGAGGTGAGCTCTCGTTGCTAGTCCCAGCTCCTGTCAACCCAACAGTTCGAAAGCTTTGCAAGTAGATAAATGGGTACCACCTTAAGTGGGCTAATTTGCTGGCGTCCTGTCGGGAAGTCGGCACCACCAGAGGAAAGGATCGGAGGAAGATCGAATGGCGGCGGTGACGACGGACCCAGATGCAACAGCTACAGGACGTCAGCAGCCGGCTCAAGGCATCCTGGGAATTGTAGTCCAGAGCCTGAAAGAGTCGGTTCCCTTACCCCCTCCCCTCACGCGCGGTTAAAATGGTGAATTGTATAACTAGTGTATATATGCTTGTAAGCCGCCTAGAGTCCTCCATTAGGGAGGGGATAGGCGGGGTATAAATATCAAAATAAATAAATAAATAAATAAATCCATTTTATAAAGTAACTCAAGATGCAGATAAGTTCCTACAGGCACAGGTTCTAAACTTCAGCGCCAAAAATGGCAACAGATGAAGGGGAGAAAACTGGAAGAGAATATGTCTAGAGCACTTTGAGCTGTTCAGACTGATGAAGACTCTACGTGAAATCTAACCCTCCTCCTAACAAGGAATTTAGCATGAGCGCCAGTAGGACTCTAGCCAAAATATGGCCACTGAGCCACAAGAAGGAAACATCAAGCAGACTCAAGGGAAACCAAATGTTTGCAGAAGAACAAACTTTTAGGAGAAGAAAGGAGGTGAAGGAGGAACACGCACCCCCTCCCAAATGGTCTAATGAAGACTGAGTAAGCTGAAAGGCCATGGAATGCAAAGAATTTGCTAGAGGGATCTGGAAAACAAGATGAGAAAGAAGGCAAGGAATGGAGTCTCCAAGACCAGGGCAAGGCCGCCTGGCGGGAAAGTTGACCAAAAGCTCCATGCTGCAGCACTGGGATGGTTTAGCTTTCAGAAGGACTCTCCAGATAAAATGAGGGGGGATCCCAGCAACTGTTCTCCATCTACCCCCATCTCGGTTATCTCCTTTACATGCTAATTTTCCTAGAGATTTGGTGGAGAAAAAGCTGGGAAACAATAAATAGAGGAGATCGGCTTGCAGCTGTATGACCCTCTTCTAGCCCTCTCTGCTCCTCTCCAAGGGAGCCTTCAGAAGAATCATTTACACATAACAGGAAAGGAATCTGTGGAGTTCATGCACCACAATGTGAATTAGCTGCATGCACATACGTGCAGCTCCTCTCTCTGCGCGAGTACATAACATAACCAGATGCAGAAAAGCTTCACGGAGTGCTCCAAACCAGGATTCTGGTTAAACACACCCAAGGAAACCAAGGTTCATTAAAAAAAAAAAAACTAAGCCTTCCTTTCAACTGGCTTAATAGATCTTAGTTTGTCTGAGCACTCTTAGCCACAAAGCTGTGTACAAAGCTCTCCTCTTTGGGCCTTATCTATTAGGACATAGTACCTACTAGAATGGGGCGTGGTGGCTCAGCGGGTAAGATGCCAGGCTTGTCGATCAGAAGGTCGGCAGTTCGATTCCCTAGCCCTGCGTGCGGAGTGAGCTCCCGCACTCGCCCCAGCTCTTGCCAACCCAGGAATTCGGAAGCATGCAAATGCAAGTAGATTAATAGGTACCACTTCGGTGGGTAGGTAACAGCGTTCCGCGCACGTCATGCGGCCACATGACCATGGAAGCGTCTTCGGACAATGGTGGCTCTTCGGCTAACAAACGGAGATGAGCACCGGCCCCTAGAGTCGGACACGACTGCACAAATGTGCGGGGGGAACCTTTACCTTTACTTACCTACTAGAAAGAAAAAAATGGCAATAAATGGGTCATCTAGATTTGCATGGTTTATCACACCTGGGATTCCTGGCTTCTTATACATGAATGCAATCACTGGATTGCTTTTCATATAACAGATAGCCTTGCCTCACCAGAGATGAAAGGAGATATCCTATGAGAGTTTTCCCCAATGAGGGTACCCTCCAGATGCTTGGATTTCAACTCAATCTCAGTCACTTTAAGATCTGTGGACTTCTAGAATTCCCCAGTCAGCAACGTCCTAGCTTCTCAGCAATGGTGTCGCTCATTGGTGGATTCTGGGAGTTGAAGTCCATTCATGTGGAGCGAGACCAGGTTGAAAAGGCTGTCCTGAGAGGTAGTCACCACAATGGATGAAGATACTGGTTAAAAAGGTTTCTTTATCCCATGGGGGATAAAAATGTTTCTTAAAATTTAGTAGTCACAAACAATTCTGAGCCAGGATTTAGTGGTTATTTTTTTCCCAGCCAAACCTAGATCATTTTGCATGGGAGCTTTTCATATCCCCTTTTCTGAGTCTGTTTTAACGGGATGGGGGCAGGAGGAGTCACCATTCCCAATCCCAGCAATCACATGAGCTGGGCAGCCAGTAACACTGGAATCATACAATCATACAGTTGGAAAGTATTAAGCCCTCTGCTCCGAGGGGGAATTCACATTAACGCAATCCAAACAGACCGCTCTCCAGCCTTTCATCCAAAGAAAGGAACCTCACCCCTCCCTTGATAATTGGCTCCACTGTCAAAAACCTCTACCACCACTAAGAAATTCTTCCTAACATACGAGTAGAACAGTCTCAGCTTCTTCTGTGTGACCTCTTCAGGTACTTTAAGGGTGCTCTCACCTTGCCCCTCATTCTTCTGTTCTTGGGGATCAAGAAAGTCAGCTCTCTTAATTTATCTTTGACTTTCCACCCCTTGAGCTTCCTGATTACCCTTTTCTGTATCTGCTCTAATTTCTCTGAATCTTTCTTAAAATGTGGGACTCAGAACGGAACACAATACTCAAGGTGATGTCTGATCAGTGCAGAATAAAAAGGTAAAGGTTCCCCCCGCAAATTTGTGCAGTCGTGTCCGACTCTAGGGGCCGGTGCTCATCTCCAATACAAGAGAGCTAATACTTCCCATGATTTGGGGACGATGCTTCTATTGATGCAGCCTATAGCTGCATTTGCTTTTTTTTTTTTTTGCAGCCCTATCTCTCTGCTGACTCATAGGCGGTTTGCAATCAACTACTGTTTCAAGATCTTTTCCGCAAATACTTTTATCAATCCGGTATCTCCCATCCTATAACTGCATTTGATTTCGGTTTCCTAAGTGAAGAATTTTGCATTTGTCACTACTAGATGTTATTCAGCTGATCTACTTATCAAGAGATTTTGAATGCTATGATTGTTTTCCAGAATATTAGCTGTCCCACTCTTATTGTTCATCTGCAGATTTCACAAACATTTCTTCCACCTCTTCACCCAAATAATTAATCAAAGGTGGATGCATACAAAACCCAAAATCAAGCCTTGTTGGCACCCCATTTCACTCTAGTTTTAACAAGCAATCTTTGAGTTGTTTTCAAGCAAGCTGCAGTAGACCCACCTAAGAGATATCCCATCCAGCCCATATAACAGAGCTTTCCAAACTGTGTGTCACAACACGTTTGCCGGCTGCAGTGTGTCGCTGCTGCCTCTGAGCCCTGCCAGGATTCCACGCAGGCCCTAGTGCCTGCCCTGTGCCCTGCTGTAAGACTGTGTTGCGAAAGGATGCCCTGCTGTAAGAGTGTGTCGCAAAATGATTCATGTCTAAAAAGTGTGTCACCAACATGAAAAGTTTGGAAATCTCTTGTGTTAAAATATTTGCCCTCTTTCCGATTTTCTAAATGGCCTTCACAAGCAAAAGACCAATTTTCCACACCAATTAGCACAATGACATCATTATGCAAACAAAGTAAATTGATGCAAATGACCCAATTTGCCTTCTTTCCATAACAATATAATTATGTGAATTGCCACATGAATAGCAGATCTCCCCATCTGCCAATGAATACATTTTAATAAGGTTTTACTGTTTCTGCCCCCAAATACTTCTTAGCCCACACGTTAGTCAGTCCCTCTGATCTTTCTTGATTTGGAGTGCCCCATTGGTACAAATGGTGCTGGGAAAGACTGAAGGCAAAAGGAGAAGGGGGCGGCAGAGGATGAGATGATCACCGATGTGATGAACATGAACTTGAGTAAACTCCGGGAGACAGTGGAGAACAGGAAGGCCTGGCGTGCTATGGTCCATGGGGTCACAAAGAGTCGGACACAACTAAACGACTGAACAACAACAAATTGGTACAAAGGACCATGACCACGTGACAGGCACTTAAATCCTAAAATCCTCTGTAAATCAGACAAGCCCTGGAGCAACCTGATCCAAAGAGATCCCAGGACACTCTACCAAACATCCCGGGATCCTCCATTACTGAGATGCGATCGCCAGAGATCGACAGCCTTTTGCACCAGCTTTTTACCTTGCCATTCTTACAATCTATCCATCAATCATTTCATCAACTTCTCTCTCTGCAACCAGCATCTACTTCAAACTGATGGGATCTTCATTTGCATGCCTACTGTATCATGAGTCAATTTCTTTAGCTTGTTCTTGCTATAAAACAGTAGTAAATTTATTTTGGACTGTAAGAAAACACTGGAATGAGTTAATGCTGTCATGCTACTGAGATTCCAGGTTTCAGATACAGTACATATCCTCACAGATATCTCTCTCTCTCTCTCTCTCTCTCTCTCTCTCTCTCTCTCTCTCTCTCTATCTGAGATACACTGATACACCAGCCAGGGGAATTCTGGGAGTTGGAAGTCCACACATCTTAAAGTTGCCAAGGTTGTGAAACACTGATGTAGAGCATTCCCCCAATCTACTAAGGAAATTATCCAGTCGTCTAGAATGTACCCAAGGGCTAATGCTAAAAGGACTGGTCTAGATTAGCCCAATTTCTCTTGTCTTTCTGAAGATAAAGACAAATTGGCCCTTCTACAGTCTCCCGGCCCTTCAGCATCCTCCCACATTTCTTAAAGATAATGGGCAGACGGTTGCCCAGACCATCAGCAAGTTCCTTCAGTATTCTAGGATGCAAGGATGCAATTCATCTGGCCCAGAAGATCTGAACCCTTTTAAGGTTAGTCCTCCTCTTTGCCTAAAGCAGGGCTTTCCAAAGTTTTCCCGCGGCGACACACCAACCGCTGTTGGTGTGTCGCCGTGGGAAAACCCGGAAGTGCCGCCGTTGCGGCAGCGCGCAAAAACCTGGAAGCGCTGCTGCCGCTTTCGGCTTTTTGCGCGCCGCCGTTGGTGTGTCGCCGCGGGAAAACCCGGAAGCGCTGATGATGATCAGCGCTTCCGGGTTGTGTGGCAACACACCAGACCGTGTGTGGCGACACACTTTTGTGTCGCGACACACAGTTTGGAAAGCTCTGGCCTAAAGGCACTTTTCATACCTAAACATGGAGACGGAGAGACATGCTCCCACAAATTACTTCACCAAAGGTGGCTGCTTCCCTACAAGTTTGTTCTGGTCCCTGTAGTTTGCAGCCATTCACACATCATGTAAAGGCTCTTGATTGCTTTATCATGATTTATTAAATAAACCACAACTGGCTGGGTTCCCACATCACACTATGCCATAAACCAAGGCTTACAAGGCACACTGACTGGGTTCACACAACATGCTACCCTAAAGCAAGATTTGCAAGGGATCTGGGGATCTAAATTATGGCTTTCCTTTTTCTTCATGTAGCAGGAAATTACCCCGTTGGAGCAAACACTGGTTCCTGGACACACGGAAACATGCATGAACACACACCAAGATTGCTGCTTCTAGCAGTTTTACTTGGATCCATTTCACAATCAGCTTTATCAAGAGCAGAAAGCAAATAGAGGAAGCCATAAAGACTTTCAAAGGTCCTAAAGTGAGAAGATAAGCAACATCAGTTGCAAAGGGCCTAAAGAGAAAGTGAGGGGCTGAAATCTTCATCACTCTGGGCTTTCTGACTGGAAAGAGAAGCAAGACCACGGGGAGGTTGCGCCACTCCCTTTCCAAGAAGAGGGTAGCCCAGTTCTGCCGTAGGATGAGACTGCTGCCTGAAGAAAGGTTCGGCTTGGAACAGCCCTGTGTCTGTTCAGAAGACAGTGCTCCTGGTCAGTTGTACTACCTCCATCCTCATCAAAGTACAGGTAGTCCTCGCTTAACAACCGTTTGTTTAGTGATGGTTTGGACTTACGACGGTGCTGGGAAAACTGACTTGTGATCGGTCCTCACACTTACGACCGTCACAGCGTCCCCGCAGTCACATGATTGCGATTTGAGCGCGTGGCAATCGGTTCACATTTATGACTGTCGCAGCATCCCGTGGTCACGGTATTGTCATTTTTGACCTTCACAGCTGGCTTCTGGCAAGCAGAATCAACAGGGAACCACGTGATTCACTTAACGACCAGGTGGTTTGCTTAATGCCTGCGGTGATTCGCTCAATGATCACTGCAAAAAGGTCATAAAATCGGGTTGGATTCACTTAATAACCATTTCGTTTAGCAACCAAAATTCCAGTCCCAATTGTGGTCGTTAAGTGAGGACTCTCTGTAAACTAGTGCACGAAGAAAGGTTCCATTTGTAACAGCCCTGTGTCGGTTTAGAAGAAAGGGCTCCTGGTCAGTTGTTTTACCTCCAACCTCAACAGAATACCAGCAATGGAAGATCAGCTCAGCCCCAACTGGGCAAGTCTGCTCCAACCAGGCTTCCCTCCTACTTCTTGGCCTTGCAGTGTGTAAGCTCGAAGGTACAGCCCCCACCTCATCCTCATCCTCAAACCTTCACAAGCAGTTGTGTGGCTGCAGGGGTTTGTGGCAGACAACATGTGTCTACAACAGAGCTTTCCAAACTTTTCATGTTGGTGACACACTTTTTAGACATGCATCATTTCGCGACACACTCTTACAGCAGGGCACAAGGCAGGCACTAGGACCTGCGCGGAATCACAGCAGGTTTGGAGGCAGCTGGGCACAAGGCAGGCACTAGGACCTGCGTGGAATCCTGGCAGGTTTGGAGGCAGCAAGGCACATGACAGGCACTAGGACCTGCGCAGAATCACAGCAGGTTTGGAGGCAGCAAGGCACAAGGCAGGCACTAGGACCTGCATGGAATCACAGCAGGTTTGGAGGCAGCAAGGCACAAGGCAGGCACTAGGACCTGCGCGGAATCACAGCAGGTTTGGAGGCAGCAAGGCACAAGGCAGGCACTAGGACCTGCATGGAATCACAGCAGGTTTGGAGGCAGCAAGGCACAAGGCAGGCACTAGGACCTGCGCGGAATCACAGCAGGTTTGGAGGCAGCAAGGCACAAGGCAGGCACTAGGACCTGCGCGGAATCACAGCAGGTTTGGAGGCAGCAAGGCACAAGGCAGGCACTAGGACCTGCATGGAATCACAGCAGGTTTGGAGGCAGCAAGGCACAAGGCAGGCACTAGGACCTGCGCGGAATCACAGCAGGTTTGGAGGCAGCAAGGCACAAGGCAGGCACTAGGACCTGCGCGGAATCACAGCAGGTTTGGAGGCAGCAAGGCACAAGGCAGGCACTAGGACCTGCGCGGAATCACAGCAGGTTTGGAGGCAGCAAGGCACAAGGCAGGCACTAGGACCTGCATGGAATCACAGCAGGTTTGGAGGCAGCAAGGCACAAGGCAGGCACTAGGACCTGCACGGAATCACAGCAGGTTTGGAGCCACCGCGACACACCCAGACACTGCAGGGGACACACTAACGTTTCCCGACACACAGTTTGGAAAGCTCTGGTCTACAAAGTGCAATATCATCTGTAGGAATCATTCATCCTAACTGCAGAATTCTACATTCATGGTAACATCTCAGATTTCACAGCAAGTGCACCAGCCGGATCCCCAGCTCTCTCCACCGGCAGCCACGTCTTCAGCAGGAAGCCCAGCTTTTAAGCTATGGGCCAAGAACATCAGGGCTCAAAATGCAGCTTGGAAGTTGAAAGACGGGACTTTGCCAAAGGAGGGGTTGAATGGAATGGTTTTGCACCAGGATACGCAATCTGGTGCCTTCCAAATGTTTTGGATTATAAATCCACCTCTGGATTTGGCCAAGCTGGCTGAGGCTGGTGAGGGACAAAGTCTAAGGCATCTGGAAGACACCAGGTTACCTGCCTGATTTGCAACGTTCTTTAAAGAACGGAAAGGTCTATGTAAAGAAAATAACAGTGCAATCCTGTACACGATTAAAAATTCAATCTCTTTGAGCAAGTTCAGCTTAGGTAAAGGTTTTCCCCTGCACAGTCGTGTCCGACTCTTCTAGGGGCCGGTGCCCATCTCCATTTCTTAGCCGAAGAGCCAGTGCTGTCCGAAGACGCTTCCACGGTCATGTGGCCGGCATGACGCGCGCGGAACGCTGTTACCATCCCACCGAAGTGGTACCTATTTATCTACTTGCATTTGCATGCTTTCGAATTGCTAGGTTGGCAAGAGCTGTTCAGCTTACCCTTAGCTAAAGAGCTACAGGACTATAGCATGATGTGAAACATATGGCCAATGAGAAAGTGCTGCTTTAAATCAGGTAGAAATTTAAGAGACCATCTTGCTTAATCTTAATTTCCCACCCCACTTCACCCATATTTTTATTTTACTATTAAGATTTTTTTAAATGTATTGCAATGTTATTAAATGTTAATAATGTATCAATAGCTTTTATTTTTACGTTTGTACTCTGCTTTGAGATAACTACCCAGGCAGTGACATACAAATATATTAAATAAATGCATGAAGCATTATTATAAACATTTTGAGGAATCATAATCAGCTATCATCAGTTCCAGATGTGCTGGAACTACAACTCCCAGAATTCAAAGCCAGCATGGCTATGTAGTCCCAGCATGCCTGGAGGTCATCCACTTGGAGAGGGTAGGTCAACAATCCTCAGACAATAAAATCATAGGAAGGGAACTTACCAAGACTGTTCCTCCATCTCTAAAGCTAAATGAGAATATTCCAGGGCTGAGAAAACTAAATCCCAAAGCAGTGTTTCTCAACCTTGGCAACTTCAAGCTGTGTGGACTTCAGCTCCCAGAATTCCCCAGCCACCCATGCTGGCTGGGGAATTCTGGGAGTTGAAGTCCACACAGCTTGAAGTTGCCAAGGTTGAGAAACACTGTCCCAAAGGATCCTGGGAATTCTACAAATTTAACACAATTGAGACCTGCAGAAAACCACTGATGTGAGGTGTCACTGAAACAAAATTCAGCTGTTAACATATTTCGCGGAGCTTTCTGTAAGTCAGTGTGGTCTATAGAGAATTAGAGAGTTCCTGAAAGTAGTGAGGGTCAAGAAGAGGGGCAGAACTAAGGAGAAAAGATAAGGGGGCTGTTGGTCCAATGACTTCCTCTCAAAGTTGTGGGTCTTTACTTTGCCCAGGGATATTTGCAAGAATGAAGGTGAGGCAGAAAGGGTGGAGAAGTACAAAAGAACGAGAATAAAGGACAGGTAAGAAGAAGGTTGTATATGGGGGGGGGAGGAATGTGTTCAACGCATCCCAAGTGCTCTCAATGAACTGGAGGAAAGGGACATACGACTGACATAAAAGACTAGGGGCAAGAGCTGTTCAGGAGAAAAGGAGGAGAAAAGTTGGAAGGAACCAGGATAAGTGTTCAAAATAAAGATAGCAAAAGAGTCACAGACAAATGTGGCATGAAAAGTGGGTGGGAAGATCTGAAAATCTTCAAAGAAGACAGCAAAATGGTTGAAATGATTTTTTTTGGGGGGGGGGGGAAACAGCAATACAGAAGAACAAAGCAAGATAAGACTGAAGATGGGATGACGATGACAAACATCCTTACCCGAATCTCCGATGATAAGCAATTTAAACAAGTGGTCATAATCCTTGGCAGCCATTCACGTACTGGGGCAGCCCCCGTCAATGCTGTATCTACCACTGTGTTCCTGCCTGGAGGGATGGTCCTTGAGTCGCCCAGTGGAAATCTGGCCTCACAGCCCCATCGCAGCTCCTCGCCGAGACCGAAGCCGAAGGCCCTTGCCGACAATTTCCCGAGTCAATCCGTGAGGATTCACCGCCTTTTCCTCCAAAGAGTTATCATGAGGGACATGGAAATGTTTGTGCCTTACTCTCTGCCTCAACTGGGGTGATGTCAAACTTTTTCTTCCAAACTTTTTCCTTCCTTAGAGCCAAATGAGAGAGGAACACAGCCCAGTCTGTGTGTCCAATAGGAGTTTCTTCTTCTGCCAAGGAGCTGTAGGATGTGTGTTGATTGTTCTGGAGTTTTGTCCTCCAATACCGGAATCACGGTTTAGTAAGATCTTGGCTTCGCTTGTAATGGGAAGGTAAGGAGACAGAAATGGTAAAATGTTTCTGAGCGAAAGGGGGGGGGATTTCTCCCAAATTCAGACCTGGGGTACCAAAAAGTGGTGCAGTGTAGAAAATATTGTAGAGTGTAACTGAAAACAAAAAGGGAAAGGGAGGGGGAGAGACCTATTTTCTTCTTCTTCTTCTTCTTCTTCTTTTTCTTCTTCAGTCTTTTAATTCCAGCATTCAAAACAGAACAGGATTCAACTCCCTTAAAGGATGCTTCTGTTAAAAAAAAAAAAGGAAAACAGTACAAAAAGGGAGGAAGGCGAGAATTTAGGTCTCCATTCCAAAAGTCTGCCTGGCTCCAAAAATAAATGTACAGTATCAAAAGGAGGGTAACATCAGAGAAGAACACTTGCCATAGTGAAGTAGATTATCCGATCGGCTTAAAAAGATTAACGGGGGAAAAAAACAGTGCACCCAATTGAGGTTGGAGGGAAGGAGGTTAGGGAGTTTCCGTAAAGGGTTTGGCCAGGAGGAAGAATCGCAAAGTTTCCCTAAGTACCTGGCCGTCTCTTTTTCCTAAGAAACAAGGCCAGAGAGGAAGGCGAAAGAGAGGGCGGCGGAAAGACCCGGCTGCGGGAATCAATGAAGGAGAAAAGGAGAGCGGGGCGGCCGGCGGCCTGCAGGAGGCATTGCGACGGGAACGAAGGAGCGCGACGCTGAATCAGCTGGCAGGCAAGGCGGGTCTCCCGCTGGCGGCTGCCTTCCGTCCTCGCTCCCTGCCGGACGCGGGTCTGGGATCAGATGACCGGCAGGTCTCTGCAGTCCGCCGCTTCCTGCCTCTCCCCTCCGACGGCCGCGGCTTCCCCGCTGGAACGCGAAAGTATCATTCGAACCAGCCGGAGGGAGAGCGAGGGGCGGAGCCTGGCTTATAATGGGCGGCGCTTAGCGACCGCGGGCAGGGGCTGGGCGGGGCGACGAGAGGGGGAATAAAGAGGGGGCGGGGCCTGGAGGAGGCGCGGGGCCCGCCTTGCGGGGGAGAGGGGCTGGTCGGGCGCCGGGTCCTCGAGGTTAGAGATGCCGGAGGCGATTTCTAAAAAAAAAGATAACAGTATTTATTTATTCAGGTGTGCAGCCTGGGTTGTTCAGCCGGACCTCACTCCTCGCCCATTAAAATGCCTGAATGCCGCAGCTGGCCCCAACCTGGCGCCTACGAGACGAACGGGACTACAATGACCACCCTCCACAGCCCGGAGGGAATGGGAGTCGCACGCATCTGGAGGCTGCCTGCTTAAGGATTGCAGCAGCCGGGAAAGGGCCCGGAAAGGTCGGCCCCCGTGGGTGCCAGGGTCAGAAACCCGGATTTATTTCGAGGATGCGAAGAGGAAAGCTTCGTGGGTTTCCGTGCAGGGTCGATGCGCCCGGCGTTGGAAAAGGGAAGACCGCTTAGTAAAAATAGTAACGATGTGGGGAAAGAAGACAAAGGGAAAAAAATTAAAAAGTCATTCTGAGGGAAAGGGTGGGGCTGCGACCCAGCGGAAGGTGGCCTGCATTAATAAAAGGAAAAGTCTACATTTCAGGGTGTGCCTATTTGGCTCTATCTAAATACGCGGCTTTGGACGAGGCTCTGCCTTTAACAGCTGCGCAGCGCGCAGCAACTTCCTTTGCTCAGCTGCCAAACGTCGGGTTGTGTTTCCAGAGGGGGGGGGGGTTGGCTGCATTTGGAGCAAGCCTTTGCAGAAAAGAGTCCCAGCTGGTGGCAGCACCTGATTTCAAAACAGTTCAGAGTTGGATCTGGTTGGATGGGAGACCACAAGGAAATCCCAAGACTAGACTGGAAAGAAAAAAAGCTTCCCAGGAGTCAGTGGCAAACCACTTCTCTTTTGCTGCCAAGGAAATAGTGCACGTGTGTCCACAAGTTACCAGAAATGAACTGGGTTGTTTTCTTTTACCTTTTGGCAGAACAAGGCATTGAGAGAGAACTCCCAGCTGAGGGCCACATCTTTCAGTTTCCCTCTCCTGCCTGGGCCCCTGCCCAAATAATCTAAATCAGGGCTTCTCAACCTCAGCAGCTTTAAGATGTGTGGACTTCAACTTCCGGAATTCCCCAGCCAGCATGGCTGGCTGGGGAATTCTGGGAGCTGAAGTCCACACATCCTAAAGCTGCTGAGGTTGAGAAGCCCTGATCTAAATGCAACTTCATGGCTTGAGGGATGGGGGGTGGGTTGGGGCACGGATTGTCCATGGCGGTGGCTGTTTATTTATTTATTTATTTATTATTTCAATTTATTCCCCGCCTGTTTGCTTTGACCATCTGCCTGATCCATCCGTTCTGCATTCCTCTCCGGAGTGTTGAGATGCCAACTGCAGCCGCCCCCTCGGTGCTGCAAGAGACACATTGTTCTCTGCTTTGGCCCACCCCGAGATAGAAAAATGCCACCCAGATGGACGCAGCTGGTGCAGAACGACAAGAAGGGTGCCCACAGCCCAGCTATTAAGGCACGGGGCGGCATTTCCTCCGTTGGAATCACCACTTTTGCCGCTGTAAAAGCAAAACGCAGATTCAAGGTGTAAGAGCTTGCATTCAAGTCCGATTAAAAGTTTTTTAAAAGTTCGGAGCGGGATAGTTTGAATCCCATCAGATTTTAAAAGTGTAGCTTTTTACTCCTTGGGAAAAACAACAGCCTTTTCTTGGCAATCTCAGTTTTCTCTTTTGATCTACCCTGGCATTATCTTGTTCCCAACCTGTATATTAAACCTGGAGATCCTTTGGGTTCTGGGAAATAACTAGTTTTTCCTGCTAAGCGACAACAAAAAAGCCATCAAGATAAAAACAACACCAAAGAAAACTGTAAGGTAATTGTGGTCAGCTCACAATCGATTCAGTTTCAAACCCCTACAGACCGGCTCCTCCGCCTGCTTGGCTGGACGTCCCAGGGAAAACCCGAGTCTTCAGGGCCTTACAGGCCAACAAGACGGGGGCCATCCAATTCTCAGGGGCTCTGCTGTTCCGGAGGGCAGGTGCCCCAACAGAGTAGGCCTTGGCCTTGCCAGAGGGCACTGTTTGGTAGAGGGCACCCTGAGCACATCTACCCTGTCAGATCTGGTGGGATGGGCAGGATCAATGGGAGATAGGTGGTCCTGCAAATAACCCGGCCCCATTCCACGGAGGGTTTCATTGATCATGACCAGCACCCAGAAGCCGACTAAGAGCCAGCACGACGCATTCTGGCCTGGTATCTGCAGACGCAGTAAGAGCGGAAAATGACTCTAGTTGTCATGAGAGAAACCTTAAGGAAGAGCCTTTTCCATTTGCTCTCCATCAGAGCTCTTGGTGCTTCTTCTGATGCTGCTTCTCTTGGAATTCCTCTTGAAAACCAGGGGTCCACACGCATGGGTGCAATCCTATCTAAGGCCTTTGTTGCCCCCTCATTCTGAGCGGTGACTAAGCTTCGGTTGAACCGTGCGTCAGCCTCAGGAATGGCTAGGGTTACCAGATATCTGAAGAGGCAAAGGAGGACATGGACAATGGGGAGAAAGGAGGACACACTAACAGTTTAACTTTCGTGGCATCTGCAACAAAAATTACAGCAGAAAACTACAAAAAATATATTTAGGCCTACATGTATACAAAATTACTTTTTCCGGCACCAGAAAGACTGGTTTTTCAGTCGCAATGTTTTCCCAACAAATCTTTATTTTCAAGAACATATGCTAGCGATAATATAGAATCAACTATGACTCGCTTTTCAAATGTTCACCCTAGAAAAGTATGACGAGTCATGTGATCTACAGACTACAGGGATCATAGATTGGAAGGGGCTGGACTGAAGCCAATTGCTGGAATCAGGAAATAAAATAACGTAAATCTAGGCTGCCGAGTCTGTCAACAGACGAGAGAAAGGAAGAAGCAGGCAACTTACAAGAACGCAAGACAGGTAGTCCTTGGGTTACGACAACTGGGACCAGAATTTCTGTTGCTAAGTGCTGCGGTTGTAAAGTGTGATGTCATGTGACCACATCGCGTAGCGACGGCAATCCCAGCACTCCCCGTTGTCGTTAAGCGAGGATCGCAGGTCGTTAAGCAAGGACCTCCTTGCAACTTCCTACCGGTTTCCCACAAGCAAAGTCAATGGGGAAGCCGGCAGGAAGTCGCAAGCCCCAGGCAGCTCACAAGCAGGCATGTGGGGGAGGGTGTGCAGGTGGCTGCTGTGGGCAGGGGGTTGGCTGTGGGCGCCATAGCCGGACTCCTCGGAGGAAACAACAGCTGGAGCGCAAGCGACTTACCAGAGTGACTTGCGACCTTCCTTGCCGGCTTCCCCATTGACTTTGCTTGTGGGAAGCCGGCAGGGAAGGTCGCAAATGCCGATCACATGATGCAGGAAGCTGAAACCGTCATAAGTGCAAGCTGGTTGCCAAGTGCCCGGATCACGATCACGTGACTGCGGGGGTAGTGTGACGGCCGGAACTTCGAGGACCGGTGGTAAGTACCACTCGTTCCGCACTGTCATAACTTCAAATGGTCGCTGAATGAGTGGTGGTTAACCGAGGACTACCTGTACTCAAAAGTTTGAATGACTACTTTTGTGAACTGTTGAAAATAAAATAAAATTTAAAAAGATATTCAAAAAGCCAGACAATATTTGATTTTAAGGCTATGCCTGCTGGACGGAGGACATGAAGACAAAAAGGAGGATATGTCTCCTTTTGCTGCACATCTGGTAATCGTCCCAGGACAATCCTTCCTCTCTACGGCAGGGAGCAGTGATTTGTTGATCCGTTTCAAGGCAGTGAGTGTAAGCCTTCCTCTAAATCCTCCTCTTTTGAAACGTGAGATCAGAGTAATTTTGATCAGTTATTGATGGACTCTCCAGTACAGTGTATCTCAACCTTGGTGGCCTTAAGATGTGTGGACTTCAACTCCCAGAATGCTGGCTGGGGAATTCTGGGAGTTGAAGTCCACACATCTTAAAGCCACCAAGGTTGAGAAACACTGCTCCAGTATCTTAGATGGAAGGACTGGAAATAATTGGCTATTTATTAGCCAATCGGCAGCATCCAAATAATCTCACCCAACCAATGAGGAAGCTACATTTTGATAGCCCATCAGCCCAGCCTATTCCTATTCTGACAAGATGTTCTCTGGGACAGGACCCTGCAGGGGATCAGAAGCAATTTGGGGGTGCGCAAGGGGGGGGGGTCACATTAAAAAAAAAGCTTTTGCAGGTGAAGTGGGAGCACTACCTAAACTCACCCAGGTTATGCTCCTCATTTTGCTCATTTTACTAGGCTTCTGAGATTTAGTAACACATTTGTTGCAAAACATATGGAGTTAGAATGGATTTCATACTTCTTCAGTCCCACAGTTCTTCAGAAGAAGCACTTCTTGTGCTGGATATATATTCCTCTGTATGTTAAAGAGCTGAGAAATTACGTGTGCAAAATTGTGTATGTTGTCATACATTTCCAGCTTTCTTTTCTTTTCAACCATATAATTTTTGGGTGGGGAGGGGTCATTTCATTGCTCCTGATATGAAGGACCAATCAAAGAGAATATGTGATAGTGATATGAAGGAGTCAGAAATTTTTGCCAACCCATTGCCAGTCTCTGAGAAGTCTCTTTCCCAGTACAATCATTCCTGCCTCCCCAATATTATAACTTCCTCAATAGGCCAAATTTTTCCCTTTCATCTTCCATTTCCTGTTTTGTTCCTTCAAGTGACACTATAAGCATACACAGTCCTATTCGGCTGCTTATTTATATTTACCTTTATCTTTAAAGTAAATTTAAAACCAATACTGAACATTTAGAGATCTCCCAGATGTGGAAACATTTAGTGAGTGATCCCATTTCATTGCCAAATGGATAGGCATGGGGTCTTTCACACACGCACACCCCGACCACATTCACACAAACACTCTGTGTTTGAAGGAATCATAAGGAGATGTGGGGCCCTAGTTCCCATTTCTTCTTTCCTCTGAGATTAATTTGAATCATTACATTAAAAGCTATGTTATGCTAAAACTATGCTATGCTAGAGCATTGGAGCTCAGCCCCAGGGTACAATAAAGGTGGGGAAAGTGAGCTATTATCCTTCTTTCATCTTACAAAGAATTTTAAGGTGATTTGAGAAAGTTGAGAACTGTGAGATAAAGGACAGTCAAAAGGATGTACAGCTTTACACATCCTTCAGGAGGCAACTGGACTGGATACAGTGTGGATCCAAACTCTTATGAGACGGTAAATAACAATGAAGTCACTGCAGCACAAGCAGAGTTTTAAAGTCTGACCGTAAGTTCTGCTCTGAGATGCCCGAGTATTATTAGATTTTTTCCCCCGCTTGATCTGTTGGAGAATCCGGTTTCACAGCATCCCCTGCTCTTTTCCACCCAAGGAATGGGCTTTCCAACAGAAGCATCAGAGAGGTGTGAAGGGTAAGTTCCATACTTTAATAAACATTATTAAATCTGTATTAACAAACGTACAACAAAAATACTCTATAAACAATATAGAATTTCTTCTTTGTAGATAAATAAATCTCTGTTTGGATCTGCCCTGTCAGCTTTGATATTTAAACTGGATATATATTCCTCTGTATGTTAAAGAGCTGAGAAATTACGCGTGCAAAATTGTGTATGTATGTATGTATGTATGTATGTATATTTGCTTGTTTGCATGCAATCAGAAGAGAAAGGGGAGGAGGAAGAGGAAAGAGCATTACTACCCCCTGCTGGTGTTCCTGCAACATAACCATGACCGAACCTCATTTGCAGAAATGCATGCAGATTTTTTTAGAGGCCACAAATATATATATACTTAAAAAAAAAAAAAAAGCTATGAAGAAAATCTAAGTCAGCCTTCCCCAATCTGGTGCTGGAGTAGGGGCTACAGCAGTGTTTCTCAACCTTGGCAACTTTAAGATGCGTGGACCACAACTCCCAGAATTCTGGGAGTTTTGGTCCACACACCTTAAAGTTGTCAAGGCTGAGAAACACTGGGCCACAGCATTCAGGATTCCGAGAAACATAGCAATGTTGGCTAGGAATTCTGGGATTTGCAGTCCCAACACAGTGGGGGGCTGCCACATTGAGAGAGGTTGATCTTGTTGAAGAGGACGCTCTAACGCAGGGCTTTCCAAAGTGCCGCCGCTGGCGACACACCCAGCGGCGGCGGCGGCGGCAGTGGCACGCGCGTGCACGGCGACGGCGCGGGGGGGCGTGAGGCGGCGCGGGGGGCGTGCGGCGGCGTGCGCGCGCGGCGGTGGCGCGGGAGGGGCGTGCGGCGGCGCGGGGGGCGTGCGGCGGCGGCGCGCTCGCCGCCGCTTCCGGGTGGTGTGGCGACACACCACGCTGTGTGTGGCGACACACTTTTGTGTCGCGACACACAGTTTGGAAAGCTCTGCTCTAACGCATAGCTTTCCAAACGGCGTGTTGCGACACAGCACTGTGTCGCCTGCGGGGCCCAGGTGTGTTGCGTGAAAACCCGGAAGCGCTGATGGCGTGCCGCTGCCGCTGCGCACGGCAGCGAGCCATCTGCGCTTCCAGGTTTTCACGCGCCACCGTTGGTGTGTCGCCAATGTGAAAAGTTTAGAAAGCCCTGCTCTAATGCATTGCAGATATAATACTGGTGCCTTTTGAAGGGAGATTTTTATGCCCATGCTGCTGTGTACTGTTTCAGGTAGAAACGACAAAACATTTGTCTTCTGCCTCCTTGGGATTTTAAGAACCTGGCCGAGATTCTCTTATTTTCTATTCTGCATCCTATTCCAAGACCGAAACCTTACACACATTCCTTGGTATTCATTCTTTAAGGCAAGGAGAGCAGCGCAAGGGTTAATCCAGTGCTTCCAAGAAAACAGATGTGTCTACACAGTAGCTACCAGCAGCTGAGCTCAACTCATAGGAATCTTTACCTTTTTTACTGTGAAAAGTTAAATAGGGTCTGCTGTGACGAATAGTTTGCTATAGGGTGTCCACAGGGTGTGTGTCAAAAATTCAAGATGGCAGTCACACGAATGAAGCTGACATCTTGACTTTTTTCATTTCTCCCTTCGTGGACGTCCCAGCTTTGACAGCTTTTGTTCCCAACTTCAAAGAAGTGAGCATTAGTCCGTTTCCTCTTGCAAGGGAGGGACCTGATATTAATCTGCCCCTTCCCACCAGTCTTGATTCTACAAAGAAGTGGAGGATCAAAAGCCAGGTTTCTAGGCCCGTTCCATCAAAAGCCAGGTGCTGTGTCCTGTGGATGTCTTGATGCTACAGGCTTGCAGTTCTAGAATAATCCACTTAGCTGAATCGTGCCTTCGACTAGCCAGTAGAGGGTAACCTTAGAACTTGGAGCACAGATTGGCCAACTGCTGTTGGAAGCCTAGATGCATTTTAAAAGAGAGACCAAAGTCAATGTTAATGTTCTAGTCACTAGTGTAACTATTGAAAGGGAATTGCACTTAAACGCATCACTTCAGTTGGCTCAATCAATTGGCCAGCTGATGCCATCCACTTGACTTGACCTAGTTCCAGACTGGAACACCCCACCTAGCTCCTGTGGTCACTTCTTGGATTGCCTTTGACAGGCGTAGGCAGCCTGCTGCCTTCCAAGTATTTGGGTCGTGCCGGGTGGGAATTATTGGTCTGAATATCTGAAAAGCACCTGACTGCTTGTTGTTGTTAAAGGACAGCAGTTTATGGGCTGGATGACTCCAGGGCTTGGAACCTCCAACTGCTCCAAGTTGAACATGAGTGAAATTCATGTATCACCAAATGAAGTCACTGAAGCTTTGATTTCACTGGGTGACCCAAACATGCCCTGAGAACTCCGGTGGCCAGATCTTGCTAACTGAGAAAGGCAAGGAATCCCATTTGTATGTTGCCAACATTGAAGGCACTCACATATTAAAGAAGGACTATGGATGCTCTACTATGGAAGTATGGGTGGCCAACCATACTCCCGGGGAGTTCCTGTCTCTTTTCCAATGTTACTCCCCCCTGGTCTATGTCTACATCTATGTTATGGTTGCTTGTAAAGGAATTCTGAGCCATAATTGACATGGAACCACCACTTTTCCCAACATCTATGTGAATGGAATGCAGAATAAGAGAACACGTTCTTTGGCCTAGATTGGTTAACAGTCGCTAAAAGGCTCTTGAACCCATTTCAGCCCTTGCCCCTCAAAGATGTCTCTCACAGGTGCTTTTACTGCATCTCTTATCATTCAGTCTGGCCTTCGCATTCCCTTTGCCCACTTTCCTGCCTTCCGCCATATTAGAAGTTCCACACCTTCAGCAATTCAGCTTTTCCGGAAGAGTGAGAAGAAGCCTTTGCCACTAGGAATGCTGGCACCACCCCGAAATAATTCAGGACCCTTGCCTTGTGTTGGTGACTTTGGTGGTGGGGTGAGGCGATGGCGCTCTTCCTGCTGTTTCTGGAGAAGTTGCTGGTGAATAATATACTGAATGTCATCCTGTGTGCCACAAAGAAAAAGAGAATACTCTGATTGACATGAAGTGGAATCCAGAAATCCTCTCTTGAGGGTCTCTGGAGCAATATCAGAAACGCTGCCCCAATCCATTTTCATTTAAAAGGGTTCATGAATCCTACCCACCATGTTGCATTGGTGCCTTCGGTATTTTGAATGATAGTCACCATTTTGCTCCTGGAGACTCCCCTTTCTAATGTCTGTAGCTTGAATCATGTCAACTGGATTTCTATTTTCTCAGTGGAAACATTTTGCTGAGAAAATAGAAATCCAGTTGACATGATTCAAGCTACAGACAATTCCACCTGGATGACTGAGAACCTTCATAGACATATCCCCTTTCTAATGTATTTTTTTGCCCAAAAAGCTCAGAGCAAAGACAAAAAGATGGTTGTGATTCTGCTTTGGCTTCGTGGAAACAAGATGTCATAATCTGACCCCAACAATACAGTTACGTCATGTTGAAGGTGATGTTTCCCTTTCTCATGCAGTCAGGCACCTACTTGCAACCCAGAGCCCAATCAACAACATTGATATGTTTACTCAGTGTTTGCTCTGCTGACGGCCCCACCCTCAAACCATCCAAACGCCTCCATTAGTTTCATGTATCGTAAATCTGACACAGAAATGGAAAAGACATTTCAGCACTGATTTGTTCCTCTCTGTTTGTGATTTTCTAAATTTCTAAACTCCTTTCCTTCTACCCCCCTCCAGTTCTTTCTTTTTTAAATTCTTTCTTCTTCTTTTTTTGGCATTCATTGCTAACATCCTAGCATCCCCCTTCCTACAACTCATTTGTTTTCAACTATTCTTCATTAAAAGTTTCTTTTTGCATTTGCTTCCCTGCAAGCTCCCCTCTTCATATCCCATCATTGGGCCTTTTCCCCTTTAGGGGCCTGTTTGGAAAGGGAACAGCTTCATACAGTAAACCTGGAACAAGCTGTGAATGTAGGAAAAGAATAAACATTCCCACACTCGATTCAGCTATGTCACAAAATGCATCTGGAATGACTACATGTTGAAGGAGCCAAAGCAGTATCTGAATGGGATTTTAAAAACAGGGCATTGGGACTGTTTAAATTCCTGGCACATGGTTCACAGCTTGCAAACAGGTAAAGGCTCTTGGTTAAATCTCAGGAAATGTTTCCCGATTGTTCTGATGGTTGCTTACTCACTTGCCAGGCTTCTAGTTCCTGGGAAAGTGCCATCTTCTGGCGAATGACGCGCAGTAATTCTTGGCTCAACGAATCTCGCTCCAGGGAGATTTTTGCCAATTCCAATTCCATTTCCCCTTTCCTAGTAGGAAAAAGGAGAGAGGCAATAAGCTGGCAATAGAAATAGCAGCAGAAGTGGGAAGAAGAAGTGTTTTGGGGATGGTTATCCCATAATTTGAACTTTGGTGTTGGAGAAGATTCCTGAGAATACCGTGGACATCCAAGAAAACAACAAATGGATCATCAAACAAATCAACCCAGGGTTCTCACCTGAGGCACAAAGGACCAGGCTCAAATTATCCTACTTTGGATACATTATGTGAAGACCCAGCTCTTTGGAGAAGGCTCTAATGTTGGGAAAGTTGGAAGGAAAGAGAAGAAGAGGACGACCAGCAGCAAGGGGGATAGACTCAGTTTCAATGGGTATGAATGCACCATTGGAAGACCAGGTTAAGGACAGATTGTCATGGAGAAAAATCTATGTGGTTGCTAAGAGTCGACAACAGCTTGATGGCACATAATCAATCAATCAATCAATCAATCAATCAATCAATCAATATCCCATAATGTTATGGAATAGTTTTACATGCAGTTTCCATCCTAACATGAAGACCTGTAATTCTATGGTTTAAGAGCATAGTGCTAAACCATACTGTAGTTTGTTTGGTTCTAATCCCAACACTGTGTTTTGCAATCTCTGGTTTAAGTTTTTCTTTTTTTTAATCCATTCAATCGTGTCCGATTCTCGGAGACTGCCTGGACACGTCCCTGCAGTTTTCTTGGCAAGATTTTTGGAAGTGTTTTGCCATTGCCTCCTTCCTAGGGTTGAGAGAGAGTGACTGGCCCAAGGTCACCCAGCCGGCTTTCATGCCTAAGGCAGGACTAGAACACCCGGTCTCCTGGTTTCTAGCCCGGTGCCTTAACCACTAGACCAAACTGGCTCTCACGGTTTAAGCTTGCCATCGCTACTGTAGCTTATTCAACCAATCACAGTGAAGGAAATCATCACATTGCATGATGTGTGACCCCAACCATCAGAAGCTCATAAGTAATGACCGGCAGAGAAACTGATTGGAAACTCATAATGAAAACTCATAATTAACGATGCTGGAAGTGCTATAGCTGTAATGAAACACTGAGTGTGTTCCTGGAATCACTTTTTTAAAAATGATTTAAAAAACAGCACCACAAAATGTTTAAAACAGGAATAAGCATAATGAAGAGCAAAAGACAAGAAAACTATCCACAAACAACTATTTTTAAGCTATATAGTTTAAGATTATATAGATATAAGTTTGTAATATTAAGGAGAGATTCTACATTTTAAACACCCACTTTCAGTATTTTTTTCTCCCCAAAAATTGCATAGTTGGAAGTAATTTATTAGGATTATAGTAAAGACCCCCTTGAGTTGAGCTCCACTTTTTGGCAACGGCGCAGAAATGGTTTGCTATGGCGTTTGACCAAGATCTTTTTAAAATTCTTGCCTAGCCAATAATGTTGGGATTTCCTAGTAATCTCTCATCCAGGTACTAAGTCCAACCCTTCTTAGATTTTTTTTCCAAGTCTATCCCAGGCAATCTTAGTGCTACCGTAAAGGAATATTATTTGATGACTGTAACTAAATCATGGGAAGCACATTAAGGAAAGCAATCCTTAACTAATGGATTCTGGAAGACTTTTGGCAATTATGTAATTTTTCAGGCAACTCTCTTCCCCTGGATTCATAACTAAGTCATCTAAACCAGTGTTTCTCAACCTTAGAAACTCTAAGATGTGTGGACTTCAATTCCCAGAATTCCCCAGCCAGCATGGCTGGCTGGGGAATTCTGGGAGTTCAAGTCCACACATCTTAAGAGTTGTCAAGGTTGAGAAACACTGATCTAAATGACCAATGGCACTTCCCATAATCCTCTCTGACACATAGGGATTCCAGGGCAGAAAAGCAGGGCCTTCTCTGCAGAGATCTAAAAAAAAAAACCCAAAAGGCTTTTTCTGGAGTAAGGCCATTTAGTTCAAAACCATGCCAAAGGGCAATGCCTCCAGCTATCAGTCTCCTACGATAAATTCATTTATTTATTTAACAATATATATGAACTTCCCCAATCCATACATGCTCTGTCTGACGTACAGTAGTTCAATGTACAGTAAAAAAAAAGAGGACAATTAGAATAATAAAACCACCTGTAATCATGACAATTACTCAAACAAAACTAAACCTGAGAATCTTTGTGGCCACAACACTTCTGGGGGGTAAGATGTTCCATAAAGCGGGGGCCACCCCCAAAAAGGCCTGTCACCTGCCCCACAAACCAGACAAAGGGGGGAAGATGGGAAAAGTGGGTTTGCAGGCTACTGTGATGCCTGGCACTTGAGGTAATCTGTTAATATAGAGAATTATCATATTTACTTTGTTGTTAAGGTAAAGGATTTCCCCTGCACAGTCGTGTCTGACTCTAGGAGGCAGTGCTCATCTCTGTTTGTTAGCCGAAGAGCCCGCGCTGTGCGAAGACACTTCTGCGGTCATGTGGCCGGCATGACGTGCGCGGAACGTTGTTACCTTCCCACCGAAGTGGTACCTATTTATCTACTTGCATTTGCATGCTTTCAAATTGCTAGGCTGGCAAGAGCTGGGGCGAGTGCGGGAGCTCACTCCATCATGAGGCAAACAACAAAGTCACTTTGTTGTTACTTCTGTTTATTTCCACCTTTCTGGATAGAGGCAACCATTATTTGGTGATGTCATGCATTTGTGATATTGAATTTTGGGTAGCTGGTAGTTGCTGTAGTACTTGCTAAACATATCCTAAGTGGATTCTCTTTGGGTTCTGATATAACCTGGTGCTGTGCTGTAAAAAGCTTTTTAGGTAACGTCCAGCACTTTCAATTGGATCCAGAGGTACTACCAGATCCAGATTCAATTGGATCTGCTGGTACCAATGCCATGACTTCAAACCTGGTGTTACTGTGCATTGATGGGGCACCTTCGTTAAAGGTGTGGTTTTAATGTTATTAATTAACCCACTAGCAATAAACATTACAGTTGCTCAAAGAAGCAACTTTTTGCGAGTGTATAGTGAGGTCAGCAAGTTTATTCAGGCTGAATAACTTTGATAAGCAGGGAGGGGGCATGAGTCACTTGTTGGGATGGGTGGCTATAGAAATCAAATAAATAAACAAACAAACAAACAAACAAACAAATTTGGCTAAACTTGGAAGGATTCAAGGCTGATGCTTAAAGATTTCCTCCAAGGTTCCCCATCTCATTCCCATCCTACCCCCATCCTTTAAACCAGTGTTTCTCAACCTTGGCAACTTTAAGATGGGTAGACTTCAACTCCCAGAATTCTTGGAGTTGAAGTCCACCCATCTTAAAGTTGCCAAGGTTGAAAAACACTGCTTTAAACACTTGCAATAATGAGAAATCATCATAAATAAGGCAACACGCCTTAAGGAAATGCAATGGTGGAGATTATGACTTCAACTATTTTTTGTTGCAGATGCAGAAAAGTACAAATCCCAACATTTGTTTTCATGAATCAGGAAGCCCCAGCTGGGATGGAAAACAGTATCTCTGTCCCGTAACAGCTCTTGCCTGGGAAGATGGAGGTCCCATTTAATCTGCCTCACCAATGAGCCCTCTGTGGATGGGCCTAACCCAGTTTTCCCCAATCCGATGCTCTCCAAATGTGGTGGGACTGAAAATGGCTGCCTGGGAATTTTGAAAGTTGCCCTCCCAAGGTATCAAGGTAGACTGGTCCCACTCCTTTGACAGGCAACCAACCCAGCAGCCATCTTGGTATCAGGAGCAGAGGGATTACACAAATTAATAACACGTGTGGGATTTGCAAAGCATAGATTTCAAAGCGAGCTCACTTGATTATGGCCTCATCCCGGTCTGCTACGGCTAACTTCAAGGCCTTGTCCCGATTGCTTTCTTGGTACAACCGCCTCTGGTTCTCTACCTCAGACTTCAAACCGCTGAGCTCTACGTGTTGCAAGGTAACCTGGGAATGGAAAAAAGCCATGCACAATGCGATCCACCACAGCCCAAGATGTTGCCCTCCAATAAGGAAGAACTACAGCCCACGTTACCTGATCCTGGAGTTTCACAATCTCCATTTCCTTCTGTCGCAGTATGTCTTGCTGCTGATAACTCAAGGCTGAAACCATTTTGTTGTATTCAGATATGTTCTCCTCCAATCTCTGCGAGGTCTTCTTTGCAGTGGGACCAGCCTTGTTGATGCCGTTGGTTGTTGACTAAAGCAGATAAACAGATGCCCCCCAAGGAGTGAGAAAGCTTGGTGCTAATAAGTAGGTGACTATGGGGTGGGCCACAGCCACACTGTCCTCATGTGAACCTCTCCAGGACAATGCTTCATGGGGAATGCTTCCCATGTTGCATTAAGATACCATCCATTTTTCCTTGGACCAAACTGCAATTTTGTGCAGTTTCTTAGGAATAAGCTTAACTGGACCCAGTAGAACCTATCACCACACTATCCTTCTAATATCACTCTTTGCAGAGGCTTTTTGATAAGAACAGAAGAAACACTACTTTCACAGCCCAATGGCTCCCCACAAACAATCGTTCATTCATTTATTTATTTTTAATAGCCAAACAAGGGCTTACAACACATATTAAACATCTGGCTGGTGTGGAGGCAATTTATTTCCTTTGTTTGTCCATCTGTGGGTAGAGTATGAGTGAGAGGATTTGTGTTACCCAGGGGATGTGGCCGCTCTGCAACCAGACACTGTTACAGTTTTGGACTTTCTTCTTGGTCAAGTGGTGGGAGAACTGACTTGCTCAGGGTGTTCCTTGCCTGTTCTCACTGTTTCAAGTCCCGCAGAAGGGAAGATATACAAAGGTCATCTTCAGATTGGGTTGTGAGGCATTGGGGCTGGAAACAGGGTGAAAATTGTGCGGTGCAGAAGTGCCTTACAGTTTGTACCAGCTAGGTCAGAAGATGACATGCTTCAGATGTCCCAAATCAATATGTTTTGAACACGCCCAAAGTGTGGGAAAGATTGGTAATGAATCAGATATGTGTAATACTCTGTACTCCCTCAAATTAGCGTACAGATTACCATCTTCTTTTGACACTGAAAATTTCCCCCGTGACACTAAAAAGTGAACCTGACCAGCTGTGTCCTTCTACCCTACCTTTGGTGTCTGTCCAGGGGCTCCTGGGGCATCATCTAAACTGCTTTCAATCTCAGATTGGATGGAGGTGACCGAGGTATCCAAGTCGTGCAGACGAATCTCTTCCTTCAAATCCTTGACCTGATGCTGGAGGCGCCGGTTGGCAGTCCGGAGTTCCTCAGCTTCCACTTCTACCTGTTGAAACTTGGGATGGGAGGAGAAGCAGGAAGTAGAGAGGTTGGAAATAACTTTTGGGGAAGAGTTCTTCCCTGAGATGCCGCTGCTTTCAATGAATTCTTCTTCCTAACTCTTTGCATAACCACCCACGTGTGACTCATTTTTCCATCTATGGTTTCATCTCTCCTTCTATTCTGGCCCTTCAGTTTCAACACTAGCCATTGTTCCCCTGCAACTTAGCATTTATGTGTAAGTAGAAACATCAACCTACCCGCAGCTGCTTTTCACAGCTCTCTTTGCGGAGAAGAAGGAGGTTATCATGCAACGTGTCCACCAGCGCTTGGATGGATTCATTCTCCTCCCGAAGCTGACGGATCTGTTTCTCCGTATCTTGCTTCCGCTCTTGGAGCAGACGATTCTGGGAAGGAACATGTGAGAAATGGGCATAAGAAGGAAGTAGGGAACACCTCAAAGATCAGCTCCGTAGCACCATTCCCTGCTCAGCCAACCCAGTGCCTCATATCCAGTTAACGTTTTTCAGCGTAATAAGGGAATTTGCAGCAGGAACACTTCAATTAAACAATGTCATCTCTCAGGCCACCTAATGCAGAGAGAGGACTCACTGGAAAAGACCCTGATGCTGGGAAAGACTGAAGGCAAAAGGAGAAGGGGACGGCAGAGGATGAGATGGCTAGATAGCATCACCGAGGCAATGAACATGAACTTGAGCAAACTCCGGGAGACAGTGGAAGACAGAAAGGCCTGGCGTGCTACGGTCCATGAGGTCACGAAGAGTTGGACACGACTAAACGACTGAACGACAACAACAACAAACATCTCTCAGGACCTGGGAAGCATACCTTCTCTGTCACCACACCTGCTCTCTAGAATAGCATCCCCCAGAGGTCTGTACCGCTTCCACCCTGCAATTGTTTGGCAAGTTTCTGAAAACCAGGGCTTGCTCCCAGACCTCGGAGTGGGGTGGTTGTTGAGCCTCGGTTAGGTTAGATTAGGTTTTGTTTTCTGGTGTGTTGCGTTGTTTCTTCCCAGACATACCTTTTTTCTTTCATTTTATTGCTCCTTATTTTTGAGATGTAAGCCGCCCAGAGTTGTTTAGGAGTTGGGCGGCCTCTAAATCCAGTAAAGTAAATCAAATAAAATTTACAAGATATTGTTCTGGTAAGGTGTAAGTGGGGAAAAGCCCAGAGTTCTGACATGTGATTCTGGAGCATGATGCGCAACTCAATGACAGCCCATGACTTGGGGGATCCTGGAAGCCACACCTATCTTTCCCCCGTGTCCAGATGATTAGATGTCAGCAGGGAAGTGTTGAGTGCAAGGAAGGTGAAAGGTAGGAACAAGGTTCCCCGGCGTTTCTGGGATCCCTACCTCAAATCACGGTTTCTTGGTTGTCGTTAGGAGAGTGCAACCAACAGTTCCCCATTCTTTTAGCAATCGTAGTTAAGATTGCTGCTTCCCCTTTGCTACTGACATTATGGAAATAGTGAACTTCCAGAGCAGGACTCCTGGGAAAGGAGAAGGACTGAGTTTGGGCATGTGTGAGGGGGTGTTGCATAGAGTAGCACCAACCAAGTTCCAAATGGGGGCCTCAGAACTGAAAAAAATGGCCATCCATGGAGGGATGAGGGACCCAAAACTATCCAGATGTTGCTGAAGTACAACATCTAGCTGGGTTGCTGGGAGTTTAATTCATCTAAAGGGCAACAGATTGTCCATCTGTAATGGGAGAGAGCACCAACTGAACAACAAACACAGGTTTTCATGTTGTTAATACAATACTTCTCAAAATGGCTTCCATTCACTAACCAGCACCCTTTCCTTGACACAACCAACACTGCTGCTCCATCTATAATGTTTGGGAACTGGGGCATCATCTCATGATTATATATTCTACTGCAGCGGTCCCCAACCTTTTTGGCACCAGGGACTGGTTGTGGAAGAAAATTTTTCCATGGACCGGGGGGGGGGGGGGGTGAGGTTTGCAGGCGGGAGCCAATCGTGTGCACTGGGGGGGTGGGGTTTGCAGGCGGGAGCCAATCACGCACACCGGGGGGGTTGCAGGCGGGAGCCAATCACGCACACCGGGGGGGGTTTGCAGGCGGGAGCCAATTGCGTGCACTGGGGGGCGGAGTTTGCAGACGGGAACCAATCACATGCACCAGGAGCGGGGTAATCGCACACACCGGGGGGGGGCAGGGTTTGCAGGTGGGAGCCCTGCATCCCACATCCTAACAGGCGGCCGTGGCCCACAGGTTGGGGACCCCTGTTCTACTATATTGATAATTCTCGGTGGCTTCTGGGAAAGTGGGGTTGTATGAGGATGCCAGGGTAGCTTCCCACAATGCTCCAGGGTGATACTCCAGGGCCCTGTAGGAAATGTAAATGGAGACTCCAAATTGCCCAGCATTTCCTGAATCCTGGAAAAGAGAGGCCTAGGGTACATCAACCATATTGGGAACTCAAGGATGGATGGTTGTCTCTAGAGAGGAAGACTTTCACAGTGATGATCAGAATCTATTGGTGAAGTTCAGATAGGACAGACATGGATGGGACTGTTAGATGTTTGCCCCAGTGAAGAGTTTGGGGATGTGGCTTCTTACTTTTAGGAATAGGACATGAAAATGTATGAAGGGGCAAAGAAGACCAACTTGAGCATAGGCCAACCGTGTCCTTTCTTTAGCTATGGGCAAGCCCAGCTGTGCAACTAGGACATGGGTTTGAGAAGAGAGGGGAGAGCTCTTTAGGGCTACTAGATTGGGCTGCAGAATTCCAGATGACCTCTAGATGGCAGCAAAAAGACAGAAAACACCAAGTCTGTGCTGCTGTCAGTATTTCTGTAGCCCAGACCTAGTAACTTTAATTCATCAGTTAGCAGTTTGCTCTGTGCTAAATCAACCATTTTCAGATTAAGCAATAGCACCTCCTAGAGGGGCGGAGAAGAAAGGGTTACAGTCTCTTACCCTGCCTGGCATCCCTGCCCTGATGGAGGACATTAATCAACAGCCCTTTTTCTTACCTCAGCTTGCAGACTTTGCATCCGGGCAGCATGCTCAGCGTTGCAAAGGGTTAGGGTCCGATGTTCAGCACGTAATACAGTCAGTTCTTCCTGTAGCCGTTGCTCCAAGCGACCGACCTATTGTAGGTGGTGGGGTGGACAGCTCTTAGTTAGGTTTTGACAAGAGAGAGAGGGCAGCCCTTAAACCTCTTTACTTTTTATAAATTTTGATTAGAATTTTAAAATACATAGTTAAAAGTTAGAAATAGAAATACAAAGTAAAAAGAAAGAAAAGAAAAAGTGTAGTAAAGTAAAAGAAAGAAAAAAAGGAAGATATGAAACATAGATAACTTCCAATCTATCCCTGGTCATAAGAACAAGAAAATCCGTCCTAAGTGCTAGTTTTTCATGCAATAGATAAGAATAATTCTTTGTCTAATATACCCTATTATATTTATAATCTAATCTTCAAATCCCCATGTAAGCTTCGCCCGTCCTGCATTTCCCAAATAGTCCACCAGTGGTTTCCATTCTTTGAGATAACGACAACTTGAGCTTTCTTTCAATAAACAAGTGAGTTTATCATTTTCTGCCATGTCCATCAATTTTAACAACCATTCTTGTATCCTTGGTAAAGTCTGCGTTTTCCAAAATTGTGCATAAAGAAGTCTTGCTGCAGTAACCATATATTGTATGATTCTGACTAGGTGTTTTTCTATTTGTAAATCCAATATCCCCAACAAAAATAGTTCTGGCCTTAAACCTCTTTTCAAACCTCTTCAGCCAGTGTTGGCTCTGGATTGTGCAAAATGTATTTGGCCTCCGAATACAACCAAATATTCAGGTTCATGCAAGAAATATATACAATTATCTAAGGGAAGAATGTACCATTGACATATATAAAGAATGCCTTTCCTTAACCACTGAATTACTCAGTACCTGAACATCTGCAACTGGGAGACAAGTTTTCAAGGGGATATTGTTTCTGGAGAGAAGTCATGCTTGATTCCCTCTTACTTATTAGCACCTGCTGAGCCAAGAGACATGGTTTGATCTTTGCCCTAAGGCCTCATACCTCCCAGATCTGAATGCTTTACATTGTCTTAATTTCCCAAAGATAAGAACAGATGGTAGGCTTGGATGTTAAAAGGAAAATAAACAAAATGTGCACAAATGTATTTTAATAAAACAACTTTTGGATAGTTTGTTAGCCTTATTGGACACCAACAGTGGCATGTAGTTGGCACATATTAGTAAGAGAGAGACAGAACTACTAGGTTTCAGTAATACTTTGGCTGGCTGTTGTGGGTCTTCCGGGCTGTGTGGCCGTGTTCTGGAAGTTGTGGTTCCTAACGTTTCGCCAGCATCTGTGGCCAGCATCTTCAGAGGGCAGGAGCACAGACAGAAGCGATCTCTCTGTGCCCAGGTAGAGTGGCAATGTTTGTTTTCTATTTATAGAGCTAAGTTATAGAAGATTAGGTGGGGGTTTTTGTTGTGTTGAAATGTTAACGAGTGGCTGCTGAGCGTGATTAGCATGTTCATTGTGAGAAGTATTCCCATGTCCTGGTGGTTGAGCGGAGTTCGTTGACCTTTTGCAGGCTGTGTTTTTCAAGACTGGTAGCCAGGTTTTGCTAATTTTTAGACTTTCTTCTTTTTTATTGTAACTGTGCTGGTGTTTGTGAATTTCAATGGCTTCCCTGTATAATCTGGTGTAGTGGCTTTTGGTGTTGTCCAATATTTCTGTGTTTTCAAATAGGATTTTGTGTCCCATTTGCTTGAGAGCATGTTCAGCTACCGAAGATTTTTCTGGTTGCTGTAGACCAGTCTTGAAAAACACAGCCTGCGATGCTGGCGAAACGTTAGGAACCACAACTTCCAGAGCACGGCCACACAGCCCGGAAGACCCACAACAGCCATCGAACTCCGGCCGTGAAAGCCTCCGACGATACACAATACTTTGGCTGTGTGCCAACAGAACAAGGTAATCATCCATTTTACAAAGAAGAAACAAAAGCACCTTTCGATCCCATTAATAGATTTCAGAAAATCAAAGCCACAAAAAGAAGCAGGCCAGTGACTTTTAATTCTTAAATCTGTTCCCTTACTTATGGCATCTCTCCATTACACTTTTGCAGGGCGTAGAGTATCTTAGAACGCTTATCTCATTTATTTGACTTTCTTATCATCTCCTACTTGGGGTTAGATCCCTACATTACTGGAAACCTGCCAGTCTGGTTGGTGCTGTTATAAGAAAAATACAATGCAACTCAAACGTGCTTTTCGTTCTAGCATAGCACATTCCATCCACCGGGCTGTTATTGTACTGGGGGTGAACTTATATTAGCATTGAAAAAGGAAGTCACCATTTCAAACCAGTTTAATATCACCTACCTCACCTGTAGGGAACCTAGGGTTCTTCAAATGTTGGTGGACTACAACTTCCATCATTCCCACTAGCTCTGTTGCTTGAGGTTGATGGGAGCAGGAGGCTTGGTAAGTTTTCCATTGGTGGTATAGGTGGGGATGATGGAAATTGTCGTTCAACACTCCGAAGGCACTTGGTTAGGGGCGGCTTCTCCCCTTCTCTCTCCCTGCCCCTACCTACAACATTTCAGTTAGGGATACTGGTGAATTTAGCATTTTTAAAGGGGACGGGATTGCGTGAAGGTCTGTGAACTCAGCAAGACGACAGACCACTCTGATTTATTTTAATATTTACAGTGGCGTAGGCTGATAGGTAAAGTAAAGGTAAAGGTACCCCCCGCACATTTGTGCAGTCGTGTCCGACTCTAGGGGCCGGTGCTCATCTCCGTTTGTTAGCCGAAGAGCCAGCGTTGTCCGAAGACACTTCCACGGTCATGTGGCCGCATGACGCCGCGGAACGCTGTTACCTTCCCACCGAAGTGGTACCTATTAATCTACTTGCATTTACATGCTTTCGGATTGCTAGGTTGGCAAGAGCTGGAGCTAGTGCAGGAGCTCACTCTGCACGCAGGGCTAGGGATTCGAACCTCCGAACTTGCGATCTTCCAATCGACAAGCCTGGCGTCTTACCCGCTGAGCCACCACGCCCCCGGATACACATGATACACATGATATACATCATATACATACATATACACATGATATAGGCTGATACACATGTCTAAAATTTCATGGTTTGAATTCCCCATCTCTTGTGCATTTCTGCAACCAGCGGATCAGACAAGGTGTGTGGTATTTTAAAGGATGGTGCCTCATTTGGCAGTCTCTCACTCGCCGTCTAAACTTGTAGAATCCCCTCCAGGCCACCCAATGCACCCTTGATTGACCTGAAAACAACTCCACCCTCTAATCCAGATCACTCATAACCAGTGCTGGGTTCCTGGTTGTTTTCCTGCAGACATTTCGTTCCCAGGCTGGTTACCAACAACCAAGCCCAGAGAACATCAAGAACCCATCAGTTCAACCCTGAGCTTCATATATTCTCAACTGCTGGATATGACTTTATGCTGAAATATATTACAGGATAGGCCTTTGGCCTAGAAGCCAAGCTTCCTCTTCTCTTAACAAGGACATTGAGAACCAAGCCTACGAGATTGCAGCCATAAATTTGATCTTTTGCCCCTTTGCCTTCACAGGCACAGAACTGGCAGCAGAAGCAGCATTTGAAGCAGCATTTGACTGATCTGCTGCATGAATAAAACGGGCGTGGCACTTCCTGGCCCAAAAGAGAGCTTTATCTGGTGATTGACCTAACCACTTTGCAGCTGTTACAATATACCAGTTGGCCTCCTTCTTAGCCCTTCTCCTTCCCAATGTGGTGGACAAAACCCCGGTCAAATCCCATCTCACCTGACTGAGCTGCTCCACCAGACGTTGGTTCTGCTCTGAAAGGTCCAAGACCGCCTGTGAGCTCTCTCGACTGCTGCCCTGCTGCTCCAGGCGCTGCTGCCCCAGCTGGGCTCGGGCGGCCACCAAGTCAGCCTCCAGCTCTGCCGTCCGGGTCTCAAACTCCGCCCGGCCCGATTCAAGGTGCCGCCGGAGTTCATGTTTCTCTTGTTCAAGATGCTACAAGAGGCAGATGTGAGGGTCAGGGAGGGGAGACTCGAGGCCAGTGTAGAAGAGGGATCCAGAACATGAGCTTTAAATCCTGACTTTAAATCACATTTTCCACTAAGCACTCAAGTTTCTGACATTGGTCTACCTCATAGGATGATTTTAAGGAAGAGTAAGAAGATGGTTGGCTATCAAGTGTCATAATTACATAAGCAGAACGCTCTACAAGTATGCAGTACGATTGGTAATCTGACTTCCCTATTCGGGATATTCAGATATAACTCATGAATGATTTTTTTGACTGGAAACAGAAGTCTTTTCAGGATGTAGGTGGCTTTTAATAATTAGCAGAAACTATTAGACACTTCTTCAGCCAAATTGGGCTGTTGTGGGACTAGACCGGAGCACAGGGATACAGGACTCTGCTAGCCTGGCTGTCTATAAAATGGGCTGCATCTCCCTGAGTGGTCCCAATCTCCAGGACTCCAGACTGGATTCTTTCAGAGCCCTATCCTGGAAGCTTCCCTAGAACCTCTCATTTCCCTGCAAAATCTGACTTTTTAAAGATCTCCTGCCTTCACTGCGAAGACCCACATTCAAAATCACAGGCCAAAATACTGGAAGGGTAGTCCATCGTATCGGGAGGACACCAGATGGTGGACACCCTACAGTCAGCAGAGTTAGATCGGAAAACAGGACGCCACAAGCTCCAGGCTCTACTCTTGAATGCAAAAGTCAGTTAATCAAAATCTCCATGAATGAAACCCTTCCTTTTTTCAGAGGCAGCTTCTCACTGAACCCCAGAGACAGGGCCATCCTGTTATTAGGGAAAGTCAGACAGACAGCCCCTGTGACAAAAGGGCTGAAGGACGTACAACAGAAGGCAGAATGACTCATGCCATCTGGCCTACCTTATGCCCCCCTAAACCAGCCAGTTGCCTTGGCTGTGATGGTGGATATCACCTGGAATTAAGTTTCAATTGCCAATCTAACCAGTTTCTGCATGTAGAACAGAGGCCCTGCCTCATTATTCTTTCCATGCAGATGGACATGGAACATTAACTTGGTCTTTGATTCTGCAGCAAAATCCCACAAGGCAAGGATCTATTATTGAGAGACAGAATGTCCACGGGGCAGCCCAAGCGATTTGGGTAGAGAGGGGATCCCTCCTGCTTTCACAGCTCACATTCTTGGTCCCTTCTCTACCTTAGGCACTGTTGGAAGTGGCTTTCCAGGGATTACATGATACATGAGGTATCTGCAACCATTTTGCACCCCAGAGCCCTGCCTACTGGTAGGGCCAGTCCTAATGCACTGTCCATCCCTCTCCTACAACAAATCAGCCCTATTCAAGAATTTCCTAGCAGGAGTAGCCACAACAAAGTGCCACAAGGTACAGCAAGCCCCATCCTGCACAAACCCCTCCTTTATGTGCCCATGTCATGATGCCAGGGTGGGTCAGAGCTTGCGTACTGACTTCACTGCACGAGCTCAGACACACAAAAAACACAACTTGTTCCTTGCTTGCCAGCAAAAAACAGGCCAGTCAGGCTAGCTGCCTTGTTTTCTGCCAGCAATCGCCAATTAGTGGCTGACAGTAAACCAACTCCAGCCTGCTGCTACTGCCAATCTGATGTTTTGTTTTGTTTTGTTGTTTGTTTTGTTTGCTGGCAAGGAATAATTAAAGTGCTATTGTTTCATTTTTCCTTCCTGTGCTTGGATTTTTGTTTAACTTTTCCAGAAATCAAGTTATATCAATTGATTTCACAGGCCATACTGTGGACATGCATATAATTCCTAATGAAGAGGTTGTCAACTTCCCCCAGGCAGTGCCAATAAAAAGTGCAAATAAATGCAGAGGGAAAAGTATTTAAGGGGATCTTATTCCATTTAGACACACCTGGAGGCAGAATGGGAAGGCAGATCTCATAACAGGATCACCTAATCACAGTCAAGCGGGCCTGGGACAGCAAAAGAGCTTTGCTTTTCAAGACTGTCGTAAAGCCACAGCCCTTTGCAGAAATATTTGGGTACCGCCATTAGTGGGTGAGGTCTTTTGGAAACAGAGTGACTCATACTGGGTGCTTTCTCACTTCTGTTCCTGCTTGGTTTCATTCGGTCACTTTTATGTTCTTCTTCCTCTCAGGTAATTATATCCACCCTTGTAGCAGACTCACCTTGGTTCTGCAATGCCTTCCTCTGGGCCAGACTGGTTCTCCCAGTTGCCGTGGGTAGCATGCCCTGAGGTTGCCTAGCTGGTGCTATCTGAGGTTAAGGCCTGGGGGGGTGGGGAGGGTTATTGGAGAGGGGGAAAGGATGAGAGACTGAGATGGCCAAAATAAAAGAAGGCTGAGTTTTTTCTGCAGGGAAGAAGAGGGAATGGACTGAAAAATTGCACACTAGGCTTCTCTGAGAAACACAGATGGTTCCAGCAGATGCCAATGTTGCTTCACATGCTAAGGAAGAACTCACATGTTAGAACTAACAATGTCTGTACAGTATGTGGTAGGAACAGCTTCAACAATATGGATTGATTGATTGATTGATTGATTGATTGATTGATTGTTCGATTTATATTTACCGCACCATCTCCCCACAGGGGGACTCTGGGCGGTTTACAAAAATCGGGAATTAAAATTCAACAGTTAAAACAACATATATTACTCCATAATACCATAGTAATTAACTAAATATAAAATCCAAGATGCGATGGGTTGATGTTTAAAAGGGCACTATGGCACCAGCCATCCCCAAGAGGAACTGTCTTCCCCCCCCCCCCCATGCAAGGCGGCAGAATCAGGTCTTTAAGTTCTTTCTGAAGAACTGAATATGAACCTGGCAACCTTCCAGATCTGTTGCTAGGGAATTCTGAGAGTGGAAACCCCCATATATCTAGAAGACACTAGATCTACTCATTGTCCACCCCGATCCTGACTGGGGATAGGCACAGTGTCTTAGGCACATGGTCAACTGAAGCAGCGGGTAATGTTCTGGAGTACAGGTCAAGATCCTCTCCCAGATATTAAGCCTTTCCCCCCATGTTGGTGATTTGTAGGCTGTGGGATGACAACGGTACATCCACCTAGTACGTTCCGCAGGGAACGTTTTCTGAGTTGCAATTCTGAGCCAAACCAGCCCTGACAGAGGCAGCAAGATGAGCTTCTGCCAGAGAGGGCTCTTGACTTTCTTCCCGTTTTGTGGCATGGAAAGCAGCAGGGCGAAGCTGTGTAAATCGTGATCTGGGGACAAGACAAGGGCAACTTCCGGAGTCAGTGCTAGGCCATTCCGGTAACCCCAGTAAATAACTCAGGAAGACAATCTCTACAGCAGTGAATTATACTGGGATGGAATATATATTTGGAGCTCCCCTCTCGCGGCCTCTCTTCCTTCTCACCATCCCCTCTTCACTCTCCTGAACACACCGTGGAGCTACATGCAGCATGCAGCTGTGTCATGCACCTGCGCACCCTTTCATTTTGTTCAGAATTCCACCATCTTTTTGCTAAATATCACAAGTTCATGTTTGTCAGTAGCTTGTGGGAGGCCACTGTGTAAACTATTCAGTGTCAAAGAAAGAGTTAGGCAAACCAATCACTCCTGGGCATGAGGTTGGAGTTGGGCAGCTAATAAATTCAAATAAATAAATGGAGATTAAACAACGGAACAGAACAGAAAAGCAGAGCAGGGAGCAGTTTTCAAAGTGAAAAAAATAATGTTGAATAAAAATAGGTATAAACACATTATTGTTGGGGGTGGATGGGTGAATGATGGTGGCGTACATCTGGGCTCAGAACGAAGGGCGCAGAAATAAAGCAGAAGAGGAGCCATGACTATCACTACAGGTGTCAAACTGCTACCCCTACTACGAGAAAACCTGTGGAAGAAAAAGACTATGGAACATCCCTACTTTGAAGAATGTCATTATGCAACCAAGGTCTTTTTCAACTAACTATATCATCTCCATCATGGGAAGAAATAGAAGAGATGAACAAGGAATAGAAGATGGCCTGATGTTTGAAGGCTGCTGTGCTGTAGATGCCCAGTGAAATCACAGTGATGAACTCTGAGAAATAAGGAGTAAAAAGGGTGCTGGGAAGCAGACAGGGTAAAGAGTTCAAGGATGTGATGGCAATGGATTCTGAATCCAGAACTTTGGTAAGAGAATGGGATACAGCACAGCACATGAGAAAACCACATCTTCAGGACTTTCCTTTTCTTTTCATAGCAACCTAGCAAATACAATGGACAGAGAGACCGTGATGGACCCAGTGCCCCCCAGTGCTTTTTGCAGCTGACTGAAGAATCTTGGGTCCATGTCAGGCCTTCTCCTCTCTGCTCCCTGCTCTCCACCACCCGCCTCACCTCTTTGACTTCCGTATGTTCCTTCACCAGCTCATCACAGCGCCGTTCCAGTTCCTCGTTACGCTCCAGGAGCATCTTCCCCAATTCCGCTGCCAACAACAGGTCCTGTTCTTTCCTCTGCAGCAGCACCCCCAGATCCGTGTCTTCGGGATCCCCATCCCCAGCAGCAGCGGCATCCCCCACAAAGGGTTGCTGGCACTCACCCCCAAAAGGATAGTATTCAACCCCCAGAGCTGGTGGTGGAGTGAGAGGGAAAGGGCTGTGAAGGGTCTCCTCTTCCGGGCACCTGGAGGAAGCCATTGTGGTTGCCATGGAGTCTTTGGGGTAGGATAGGAAGGCCTGTCCCTCAGGCTGGTTAGACTGGGGAGATGTTGCAAGCCAGGATGCTAGTCTCACTGGTTTCAGGCGGGTTCAAAAGGACAGAGAAAGCGTTGGCACGCAGGATCTGGCTTCTCCTATTTCCCCATGGAAGAAGGTGTCTTCAGGAAAAGAAAGCCACAGGTGAGCTGGACCATCCAGGGATCCAGGGGAGATATTAAACTCTTGAGGTCCACCAAAAGCTCCATAGGAGAACAGCCAGCCCCGGCAGGGTGGCTGGTATCTTCAGTTCCTTTCTTTCTGGCCAGGTTTCGCTGTTTATTTCCTAATTCCAGCCTCCACCCTCCCAGGTGACAGGTGAGGTTTGACGCTGTTTGCTCCACCTTCTCTAGTTCACAACCTCACCTGTTGCTACTGTTCCCTCCTCCCTTGGGAAATTTCTGACAACTCAGTTCTTCCCCTGCCTTGCTATATCACAATGGCAACCAAATCCTATGGCTTAAAAGCAGGGGTGGAAAAACATCTTCTTCTCAAGCCTGTTTTCTAAATCTCAACCTTTTTCTATGCCAAACCACATTTTTCGGTCTCGGATTATTGGGTCATGTAGCCTGGAATTATTTCCCATCACAAGCACTTCTCTGATCTTTAAATGGGAGATGCCAGGTGAGCAGGCCATCCAGATCTGTAGGTGAAATTTTAAACTCCTGAGGTCCAGTGAAAGCACCAAAGGAGAAAAGCCCGTTTGGGCTGGATTCTCTACTTCTTTTCCTCCCGGTTCGTTTTCGCTGTTTATTTCCTGTTTCCTGGCTTTACGGCAAAGGTTAGAAAAGTACTTTTGGAATTTCCTATTACAGATTGGAAACCAGAGATGAAAGAAATCAGTTGGTTACAGAGGTCAGTACTTTCACAGCAGAGCTGAGATTTATAACTCTTATACCTTTAACCACTAGGCTACTGTGACTCTCAAATATAATCAACCTCTGTGTTTTATGACAGAATTAGTAATCCCATTTCCAACTCTTCCCATCCTTAAATCCATGTGGACTGTATGAGGAATAGGACAGGTTAAAAAATACCCCAAACCAAACAAAGCAACAAACAATACAGAAATTCTGGGAAATGTACATACACACATGTATATCTACATGGATAAACACAAGCATGAACAAAACTTTATTGTTTCTCATCTAAAGGTTACAGCAAAGAAGGGATAACACAGATGATAAAACAAACTGGATTATCACATAAAAATGGCATTATTAATGCTCATTTTTTGGCAGACAGCTGTGAAAATAAAGCTGATAAAGCAAAACCTGCCACTATCATCAAAATCATCTGTAAGAAGCCAGAAATTAATTCTTTTGCAGGTTGGTCCAATCAACTTTTCACCCAAAGTTAGATTTTAAAACATTGATTGAAAGTCAGAAAGCAAAGGAGAGACCATCATGTGGGGCGAATCTGAAGTTATATGGTGTTCTCCTAAAACAATATTCTAAAATTGCTGTTGACATGTGTTACCTGATCCTAAATCAAATTACAGCAGTTCTAAGAGTACGTTTGGAAATATGCTTTAAATAAAATTCACATTCAAGCCAGTGTTTCACTAAGTATATCAGGGAGCAAAACTTTATTAGGCATGAAAGCCGGCTGGGTGACCTTGGGCCAGTCCCTCTCTCTCAGCCCAACCCACCTCACAGGGTTGTTGTTGTGGGGAAAATAGGAGGAGGAAGGAGTATTAGGTATGTTCCCAGCCTTGAGTTATTTATAAAAAATAATAAAGGTGGGATAAAAAAATCTAAAAAAAATAAAAATTTGTAACGCTACTTAAGTCATTTGCTTATACTGTATACCCAAGATCAAAATTTGTTTGAAAGAAAAACCTCATGGAAGAAAAAAGCTCTAAGGGAAAACTGTCATACAGAATTGGGTGAACTAGATTTTGAAATCAGGTTTGACGTTTAACAATTAACTGGCCTAAAAGGTGAGGTTTGGCAAATCGGGTATCAAGAAGAAGCCATTTGAGTGAATAATTCAATAATCTAATTCTGGTGATAGATCTAATTGTGATAGTACCAGTTTCATCAATATATAAAAATGCAGTAACTGTGGATTTGGGTGTCCTAAGTATTGACCTCAGCAGTTTATTCCAAAAATATTCTAGGCCTGAGGAAGATTTTAGAGCCCCCGTTTCAGCACTGCAGGAAAAACATGCAATAAGTTTTTATTTCAGTAGGTATAAAATTGGCTGAATTTGATGTCTACTTCCTGAATGCAACATTTAAATATTTTGTTTACCTGTTAGCTAACTTTCAGTTTCAAAGATGGATAATAGTCCAGCCTTACTACCAGATCAAGGAAAAGTTAAGCCAAGATATCAAAAGAAGGAAACCTGTTCTACTGGGGAATGCCACTCCTCATCTTAGATTTCAACACCTTTTGTCCAAATTAACAACCTTGATTTTGCTATAATTGCTGGCTAATTAGTTTTCTCGGCTACTTAGCTAAAGCTAACTGGAGGCTATGAAGCCCAATCCAGAAATTAGAAATAAAGATCAAGCCCTCAGCAAAAAGTAGACAGGATAAACCTCCCTCCCATCATTTTGCTGGGGATCTGCTTTAATATATGGCAATATTACTAACAAAGAATTGGAGCCAGAACACAGTCTTGTTTAAAATCTCAGGACCCTGAGATGTAATCCTGTAGTTGACCTGCAGAGAACCCTCACTTGGATATTGAAAGTCTTGTGCAAACATTTCAAGAGTAATAAAAGAGGACCATCCATACTTTTTTTGCCCATGGTCTGTGTAGCAAGAGGCCTGAACCCATTTTGGGGTGGGGGGGGGGTAATCTGGAGGTCTCAATTCCTCTCTCCCCAAATCCTTTTTTCATACCCTGCCCCCCTCCTTACCTGAGATAGCAGCTTGGTAGTTACTGCTGCCACCTCCAATCTTCCAAGGGGGGCCCTCGCTTTGCATCCTTCCCCCCTCATCTCTGGTGTGGGAGGGGGGGGCTCCCTTTCTGCTGCCTTTCTGGCAAATAGAAGGGTAAAAATGAAATAATTAAATATTGTATTTGCTATTACACTGTCTCCTGGCCATATAAGATTTTTCTCTAGAGGTATCAACCCTTCTTCCCCCCATCCTCAAAGAAAAAAAAGCCTTACTTAAAAAAAGAGAAACACACACACACACACACTTTTTAACTGTAAAATCTTAAAACTGTAAACATGCAGTGTTGTCAGATCTAGAATATAATGCTGCCCCATTTACAGTAAATAGTAGCTGGGCAATTGTTTAAAAAGCTAATAAATCCCAAAGGCAACAAGATTACACAATTCCTTCAAGCTTAGAGTCTTACAGAGCTCAAATAATTTCTCCGGGAAAAAGTATGATCTCAAAAAATATGAAAGAAAGGGCGTATCCTCATGCACAATCTGATAGATTCATAATGGATCGAAGTATATACAGTCACTGAGCTTGTATCGTAAAGAATGTTGGACTTAAGCACTCACAGACAAAAGAGATTAAAATTTAACACTGCTTCTGCCTAAAATCTTTACCTGTTTCTTAAAGATCACCTGAATCCTGAAGCAAAGCCCTCTGCTTCTTTTCTGTGGTCTCCCCCAGCATCTGGGGATATGTCCAGAAATATATCTGAGTTGCTGGGAAGATGATGCCACCCCCACTTCTTTTCCCAGTTCAAGAGCAGTAACTTCTTTCTCAAGAAAATTCACAAGAAAATTCCCCTCTGATTTTTTTTTCCTATCCAGGAGAGGGAATGGCCAGGGCATCTGCCTTTGCTTTACACCAGAGAAGGCAAGCCCCCCACCCACCCACCGATTCTGCTTGAGAGGAAGAAATGTGTACTCCCACTCTGGAAAGCTGTCACTCCTGCAAATGTGGGCTGGCATCTCAACAGTTTGTTCTTGTCAACTGAATTGCAAACTGCATTAAAATCGACAAATGCCACCTACCGTTTATACCTCCACTGTACTCCATACTCCAGACTTCTGCCATTGAATGATCTAATGCTAAACTCCATTAATTTCTTTAATCAGAATATTGTTCTCTACGACCCACTTCCAGTTTATGGAAAAGACGTTCAGCATATAATTTAGCAGCAGCAATATTCATAAACCATCCTAACTGGTGTATAATCTGAGGAAACACTTTCTGGACAATGCAATAATTATAGTGGTGTTCCTGCCACAATTCAACCCTGAGTTACCCATATTTTCTGCTACTGGACTTTATTAACGTATCTCAAGATGCAGTGCTTAGAATCTCTCAAAACTTGGTTCTTTCAACAGGCTTGGAGATCCCAGAGGTGGCTACACTGCATGAAGGATGCTGGTCCATTCTCCCCCCGTCTTATTTATATCTGTGTTTTAAACTATTTTAAAATTTTAAATTATTAAATTGTTGTATTATATTGTTGTTTTATAACTGTTTACCTGATTGTTTTATTGTACGCCACCCAGAGGCACGTACATGAGATGGGCGGCTATATACATTTAATAAAACACATACATACATACCTATATACATGTATTTAGGATTTCAGCCTAACTCATTCTTTTGAAAGATCTCGAGGACAAGAACAGAATGGCAGTGTTGCTTCCACACATCCCTACTCAGAAAGCCGTCCCCTGCTATCTGCCCCCCCTCCATGTTTTGCACAACCATTTCTGTTGGGTCATCAGTATTGGTTGTTTCTCAACCTTGGCAACTTGAAGATGTGTGGACTTCAACTCCCAGAATTTCCCAGAATTTCATGGCTGGCTGGGGAATTCTGGGAGTTGAAGTCCACACATCTCCAAGTTGCCACGGTTGAGAAACATTGGATTCTTCTGTCACACTGCCATCTAGAGGTCAAATTCCTCCTTGTCCTTCCATTTGTAGGCTGCACGGAACCAAGAGTACAGCCCTGAAATGCTGGATCGATATTCACGGCTCCAGGCTGGCTACCCTTCGACGGGGGAGATGAGAAAAAAGAATTTCCATGAATGTATTGCCAAGGGGAATACGTGCCACCAAGTGAGGTGAGTACAGGCCCTTCCATAATTTATTTAGAGCAAAGGGCTACTGACTGAGATGTTGCACCAGCTCTTGTGTTTTGTTCATTCCCAGGGAAGCAAAGGGCCAGCAGATTGTACCCATTCTAGGGTTGCTAACTGCTTGGAAAGACACTGTCCGCTCTGCTCCTGAGAGCAACTCAGTCTCTGCAGAAATTAGCATGGGAATCATTAATGCACGCAGATGTCCATTGACCACCTCTAAGTTTTGCAGAGCGACCTCTTGTTAATGTTACCGGAGCAAAAGCTGGAGGAAAAAAAAGTTGGCAGCTCCTTCCACCTGGGTTTTAATGGGCATGATTTCTGAGGAGAGGGAAGCACACCCTTCCCATTTTTTGGAACATCTTGCAAATGGACGTTCGTTGTCCTGCCCTCTGGAATGAAGTTCCCCCCCCAAGATCCGGATGGCCCCCACTCTGCTGTTGTTTTGAAGAGCCATGAAAACCTGGCTCATCACCCAGGCCGTCAGCAAGGGAGAGGGAGGCCCCTCGCTTCATAATGCATGGCATCTTTTATCTTTTATCAGTTTTATTGTAATGTCTTTGATCGTTGTGAGCTGCTCAGAGTCGGGCGGCATACAAGCCTAATAATAATAATAATAATTTTCGCACTGAAGATGTTGCCTAGCCTGGCAATGAAACGTCTGCAAGAAAACAACAAGGCTCAGAGAGCACCAAGGACTCCATAATAATAATAATGCCATATTTTCAAACCATGACTGCAGTTATGCCTTTAACAGGAAAAATAGGAGGAAGAAGGAAATAAATAAATAAATACATGACCAGAAGGCACTGAAGACAGTAATTCATTTTATCTCTCCAACTACTGCAACTCACTCTGCATGGGACTTCCCCTTGAAGATGAGCTGGAAGCTGCACCTGACACTGAATGCAGCTGCCTGTTTATTGACGGCTACTAACCAGTTTAACACAAAACACATCTCTTGTGGCAACTGCACTGGTGGCCCTCTTGGCTACCTGTAAAGCCTTACATCACTTGGGCCCTCGTGACCCTCAGGAGCCAGGATCACGTGCTCCAGGTGGAATCTGGCTGCCCCACACAGTCTAGCCATGAGGGGGCATTGCGGGTGCCCTTCCCCGAAAGATCAAGGGAGCAGGAGCCCACAGGATCAGCTTCTCATGGTGGGATACTCTTCCCCGCAAGCTCAGGACAGGCCCCACTCTTTCGTGATTGAGGAAGATGTGGAAAACAGGCCTTCTTTGCAGGGTTTTGGGAATGGAAGGTCCTCAGTGGCCAACACTAAGGGAGGAAGACAGAGGTTTTATTTGCTGGATGATGATCAAAATAAAGAGACTTGGCTTGATTTGATATGGATTTTATTGATTTTATTGATTGCAGCAGCCTGAGAGAAATGAATTGCATTTGTATGCTTTTAGGAAGGTAAACGGCCTAGAGTCCAGTGCATAGGCAGCATGGAAATGATTGGAGTAAAAAAATAAACACATGCATGAATAACAAAAGCAGTTCTATGCACTTAGACATCCGTGAAGGGCTAAGCAATGGTGGTTACCAGGAAATGCTATGTGTTTTTTTTAAAAGAAAAACTTCTTTAAAATTATTAAATTTTATTTTATATTTTATATATATATAATTTATAATTAAGGGGGCGTAGTGGCTCAGCGGGTAAGACGCCAGGCTTGTCGATCAGAAGATCGCAAGTTCGGAGGTTCGAATCCCTAGCCCCGCCTGACGGAGTGAGCTCCCACACTCGCCCCAGCTCTTGCCAACCTAGCAATTCGAAAGCATGCAAATGCAAGTAGATGAATAGGTACCACTTCGGTGGGTAGGTAACAGCGTTCCACGCGCGTCATGCGGCCACATGACCGTGGAAGCATCTTTGGACAACGCTGGCTCTTCGGCTAACAAACGGAGATGAGCACCGGCCCCTAGAGTCGGACATGACTGCACAAATGTGCAGGGGGAACCTTTACCTTTTTAATTTATAATTAAATAAAATTAAAAAGATGTTATAAGCTGTTATGAAGCAACACTGTGCTGTGCTGTGTGAACTCAGGAAATTGGCTTAATTCAAGAAATCATGGTTAAGTGAAATAGTGAGTTGTGTGCACACAGTCAATGTGGATGTCAATGACTGTGAGAGAGCACTCCTATTCTCTCCTTTTCACTTGGTTCACCCACCCACTTAAACCATAGTTTCCTTAATTACAATGTGTGGGATAAACCACAGTTTGTTGGGTTTGCTCAATAGGCCAAGCCAAAACCAAATAAAACCCACAATGGCTTAGCTTAGCCCAATGTGTGAACTCATTCCCTATTTGTTTCATTATGTACAGAAAGAAAACTTTGTGTTGTTTTAATCAAAAGAGTTCTTCTTGCATCCTTTAAAACCTCTTTCAATTAAAGAGAAAATCTTGTTGCATTGGAAGAGAAGTAACACCATCTCCAACCATTTCCCAATACAGGTAGTCCTTAACTTCCACAATTGGGTCTGGAACTTCTGTCGCTAAGTGAGGCGGTTGTTAAGTGAGTCATGCCCAATTTCATGACCTTTGTGCCATGGTTGTTAAGTGAATCACGTGGTCGTTAAGTGAATCCAGCTTGCCCCATTGACTTTGCTTGTCAGAAGCCAGCTGGGAAGGTTGCAAATCGCAATCATGTGACCCTGGGATGCTGCAACTGTTGCAAATACATGCCAGTTGCCAAGCACCTGAATTTTTTTTTAAAATAACTTTATTAATTTTCAGAGTATAACTAAAATAGAAAATAGAAAATACAGAAAAGCTAGAAAATAGAACTAAAGAAAAAAGAAAAAACTATAAAAGTGCAAATAGACAGAAAACAAAAACAGAAAAGCGACTTCTGACTTCTCCAATACAGATATAGGTAAATTTACAAATATAATATCTTACCATTAGTTAACCCATAGTAACATTATTTCTATTAAAACAAACCATTTATTCATTAAAACCCAAAATCAAAGCTTCATTTTTTTCCACCACAAGCAAGTAATCTAGAAGTGGTTGCCAAACATTTATAAATCCAGAAACAGAATGTTCTCTAATTAATGCTGTTAGTTTAGCCATTTGGGCCAGATCCATTAATTTAACAATCCATTCTTCAACCGTAGGTATCTGTGGATCTTTCCATCACTGTGCATATAGAAGTCTTGCAGCTGTGATCATATATAAAAGCAAAATTCCATATTTTTTCTCCAACTCCTTCTCCATCAATCCCAAAATAAACAGTTCTGGCTTTTTTTGTATATTCACTTTTAAAATCTTTTGGATAATAATACATATTTGATCCCAAAATTTTTTAGCCTTCTCACAAGTCCACCAGAGATGATAAAAGGTTCCTTCTACCTGTGAACACTTCCAACAAACATTTGTTACACCATTATACATTTTTGATAACTTATCAGGAGTTAAATACCAATGTTACATCATCTTATAAAAATTCTCTTTTAAGTTATAATTCAAGGTGAATTTCAAACCTTTATTCCACATAAAGAAAGAAACATATTTAGGATTCCCTTACCAACTTTGCTCAGACGGAAGCAGCTCCTTGGATAAGGAGCGAAACGTTTCCACTGAGAAAAATAGAAATCCAGTTGACATGATTCAAGCTACAGACAATTCCACCTGGATGACTGAGAACCTTCATAGACATAGATTTATTCCACATATTTTCCCATTGCTCCAGCATAATGTTATATCCAAAGTTCTTAGCCCATTTAATCATGCATTCTTTAACCTGTTCATCTTCCAGATTCATCTGTAACAACGTTTTATACATTTCGGTGACAACATGTTCATCATTAATACAAAGTTCCATTTCAAACTGAGTTATTTCATTAACAAATTTATAATTCTTTTTATCCACCTTAAAACGTTCTAGCAATTGCAAATATGTAAACCAATGACATGTGAAACCTTCCAATTCTAACATTTCCCTTGTTTTAAACTTTGGTTCACTCTCTTCAAAATTCAACAAATCTTTATACACTGCTCAAAAAAATAAAGGGAACACTGAAACAACACAATGTAAGTCCAAGTCAATCACACTTCTGTGAAATCAAACTGTCCACTTAGGTAGCAACACTGATTGACAATCAATTTCACATGCTGTTGTGCACATGGAATAGACAACAGGCGGAAAGCATAGGCAGTTAGCAAGACATCCCCAATAAAGGAGTGGATCTGCAGGTGGTGACCACAGACCACTTCTCAGTTCCTATGCTTTCTGGCTGATGGTTTGGTCACTTTTGAATGCTGGCGGTGCTTCCACTCTAGTGGTAGCATGAGACGGAGTCTACAACCCACACAAGTGGCTCAGGTAGTGCAGCTCATCCAGGATGGCACATCAATGCGAGCTGTGGCAAGAAGGTTTGCTGTGTCTGTCAGCGTAGTGTCCAGAGCATGGAGGCGCTACCAGGAGACAGGTCAGTACATCAGGAGACGTGGAGGAGGCCGTAGGAGGGCAACAACCCAGCAGAAGGACCGCTACCTCCGCCTTTGTGCAAGGAGGGACAGGAGGAGCACTGCCAGAGCCCTGCAAAATGACCTCCAGTGGGCCACAAATGTGCTTGTGGCTGCTCAAACGGTCAGAAACAGACTCCATGAGGGTGGTATGAGGGCCCGACGTCCACAGGTGGGGGTTGTGCTTACAGCCCAACACCGTGCAGGATGTTTGGCATTTGCCAGAGAACACAAGATTGGCAACTTTGCCACTGGCGCCCTGTGCTCTTCACAGATGAAAGCAGGTTCACACTGAGCACATGTGACAGACGTGACAGGGTCTGGAGACGCCGTGGAGAACGTTCTGCTGCCTGCAACATCCTCCAGCATGACCGGTTTGGCAGTGGGTCAGTAATGGTGTGGGGTGGCATTTCTTTAGGGGGTCGCACAGCCCTCCATGTGCTCGCCAGAGGTAGCCTGACTGCCATTAGGTACCGAGATGAGATCCTCAGACCCCTTGTGAGACCATATGCTGGTGCGGTTGGCCCTGGGTTCCTCCTAATGCAAGACAATGCTAGACCTCATGTGGCTGGAGTGTGCCAGCAGTTCCTGCAAGACGAAGGCATTGATGCTATGGACTGGCCCGCCCGTTCCCCAGACCTGAATCCAATTGAGCACATCTGGGACATCATGTCTCGCTCCACCCACCAACGCCACGTTGCACCACAGACTGTCCAGGAATTGGGGGATGCTTTAGTCCAGGTGTGGGAGGAGATCCCTCAGGAGACCATCCGCCACCTCATCAGGAGCATGCCCAGGCATTGTAGGGAGGTCATAAAGGCACATGGAGGCCACACACACTACTGAGCCTCATTTTGACTTGTTTTAAGGACATTACATCAACGTTGGATCAGCCTGTAGTGTTCTTTTCCACTTTAATTTTTGAGTGTAACTCCACATCCAGACCTCCAGGGGTTGCTTACATTTGATTTCCATTGCTTTTTGTGTGATTTTGTTGTCAGCACATTCAACTATGTAATGAACAAAGTAATTAATACGAATATTTCATTCATTCAGATCTAGGATGTCTTATTTCAGTGTTCCCTTTATTTTTTTGAGCAGCATACTTTAACCAACTTACTTCCCCCACATTTTCTCTTCTAACAAATGCTTCTTGAGGTGACAACCATAATGGTACATTAGGAGACAATCTTACCTTATATTTATTCCAGATCCTTAATATGGCACTCCTAACAAAATGATTTTTAAAATCCTTATTAACTTTAACTTTATCATACCACAAATAGGAGTGCCACCCGAATCTCAATTCATGTCCTTCAAGCTGTAATCATTTCTTGTTCTTCAAAGTGATCCATTCCTTCATCCAAAGCAAACAACAAGCATAAAAGTACAGTTTTAAATTAGGCAAACCCAAACCTCCTCGTTCTTTAGCATCTTGTAACAATTTATATTTAATTCTTGGTTTCTTGCCTTGCCAAACAAATTTTGAAATATCTTTCTGCCATTCTTTAAATGGTAAATCTGTCGTCAAAATCGGTAAAGTCTGAAAAAGAAACAACATCCTAGGCAAAACATTCATCTTAATCACAGATATTCTTCCCATAAGAGATAATTGTAATTTTCCCCATCTTAACAAATCATTTTTCACATCATTCCAAATTTTTACATAATTATTTTTGAACAACATACTGTTTTTAGTTGACAGGATCACCCCCAGATATCTAACCTTTTTTTCAATCTTAAAACCTGACTTACCCATCAGTAGTTCTTGGTCAGACATGGTCATATTTTTAATTAACATTTTTGTTATTTGTTTATTTACTTTCAGACCCGCCAATGACCCAAACTCTTTCAATTTCTTCATCAGATGTTCCGCGGTATCCAATGGGTCCTATAAAATCAAAACTAAATCATCAGCAAAAGCCCTCAATTTAAAAACTTCTTGTTTGATCTTTAAGCCCTTTATTTGTTCATCTCTTCTAATGTCTCTATTAAAAACTTCCAATACCAAAATAAAGAGCAGAGGAGACAAAGGGCATCCTTGTCTGGTTCCTTTCTGTATATGACACGATTCAGTTAATTTTTCATTCACAATATTTGCCGGTTGTGGTGTATAAATTGTCTTAATTGCCTGAATCAAATGTTCTCCAAAGTCCATAATTTCCAAAACTTTAAACATAAAACTCCAATTCAAATTAGCAAAGGCTTTTTCCGCACCAAAAAAAATAAGAGCTGTTTGACATTCGTTATGATACTGTAAATATTCTATAACATCCAAAACGACTCTTACATTGTCTTTTAACTGTCTCTTTGGTAGAAATCCACATTGGTCATAATGAATAAATTCTTGCAAAATTTTTTTCATTCTTTCCACCAATATTGATGCAAATATCTTATAACTATTGTTCAACAATGAAATTGGTCTATAATTTTTGACTAAAGAGGGATCTTGACCTTCCTTTGGTATAAAAGCAATATTAGCTTGTTTCCATGAGTCCGTGCCAAGCACCTGAATTTTGATCATGTGACCGTAGGGATGCTGTGACGGTCGTCAGTGTGAGGTCCAGTCGCAAGTCACTTTTTTAGCGTCATCGTAACTTTGAATGGTCGCTAAACGAATGGTCATAAGTTGAGGAGTACCTGTACAGCCCTTTCTCCAACCTACAAGTAAAGAAGGAAAAAAAGACCTCCATTTATGCAGCTTCAACTATTTTGGCCTCTCCCCAACCATAATTCATTAACCATTTAACTTGGCTGGGGCAGAGATTATGACCTTCATAATAACATATTAAAAATATTCAGTAATATATTTTTTTAAAAGATGCCTGAATATTGTTTTTCTTTCCCCACCTCATCCGTTTCCTTTTGTGTTGTGTCTTTTCAGACGATAAACTTTTTACTGAACTATAAACAAATAATCCTGTAAATCACATAAAATGCAGGCTATAAATGCATAAAATAAACTAAAAAGAGATTTAGGATTTTACTGCACTTGTAAAGACAGACACACCAATCTGTCTGTTGCATCTGGTGAGTGAAGTCTGTCACTGAATGATTAGACAAAGCATTGGTGTGGGCAAATCTACTCCTGTAGATGTATGAAACACCTTTAGTTTTTTCTAAATTACAGTGGGTCAAATATGCAAACGTGAGTAATTGAGATGCAGGATAGAGAACTGGTATCTTTTGAACATGCCACTGTGATGCTAACCGATTATTGGGTTGGGTGAGAGCGCTTGCCATTTTAACAACCTCTGTTTCTTGTGTTTTTGCCCTATTTTCACGACAAGAGGAGTTAGGAATGACAAATGTTGTGACAGCATCTGCTGGCATAGATATCAAAGCTCTTCAGCTAATGAGGACAGGAGCTATGGTGTTTCATGCCACAATATCCTGTTTCAACTGTTGAAGCAGGAAGGAAGTAAAGCAATTACGCCCTTCTTAGGCCCCAAAATATTTCTAAGGGCTCTTCCCTGTAAATGCTTTTCTCCCATCTGTGAGCAAGCAGAAAACTTCACCAGCATGGATTTTGCCGGCCCTGTTGAAAGACCCTCCATTTTGGCTCATGTCCTCACTTCCCCTGCAGGCAAGGCTGCCCCCCATCGCCAGCTGGCGGGGAGACCATCCACCAATTGCACTATTGCTGTAATCAGAGATGGTTTTGGCAGATGGCTAGACTTGCGAGTTTAGTCATCTGTCAGGACAACCCCCGCCCCCTTTGCTTGCCGACCTAAGGATCAGCTGTCCAAGCTGAGAGAGGCAGCTGGCCAAGGGAAGCAGAGGATCCTCGCTGGCCAGGTAGGGATGTCCCCCAGAGGGTCAAAAAAGTCAAGATGGTGCCCACATACATGCAATTGAAACCCCGCCCCTGTTTATATGCACATGAAAAGGATCAGGGCTTTGGTCACGTGGTTGTAGCTGCCATCTTGATTTCTTTGACCACCCCCTGTCCCTGCGGATACCCCTGCTGCCAGGCATTGAAGCCAACCTGGTGGGCTTCAGTGGGTTGGTTGGCAACCTGGTCTGAATAGCTGATAGACCACAACCACAGCAAACGGGCAGAGGACAGGGCGTTGCCTCCCATGGGTTTAATGGACTTGCACTAAACAATGTTCAAATACTGGTGACAGAAGCAGCCAAGAGAGAACCATCTTTCTTTCTCTGGCTTCACCATGAAGCCCCTCCCTGCATCGCCAGTGCTGTTCAGCCTGATCCAAATCTGCAAGCCAGGAGCATCCACGGGGGTCAAAAAAGTCAAGATGGCAGCTGCAACCCTGTGAGGACAGCTCCACCCCTTTTTTACCACTGTTGGGTGGGGCTTTCATCACACAGCGATGAAAGGGGTGGGGCTTTGCTTTCATCACAGAGTTGCAGCTGCCATCTTGACTTTTTTGACCCCCCTAGACCCCCCTGCTCCAAGCCCAGAATCAGCCTAGAGATCAGGAGGGTCCAAGGAGAGAGCTTGGCTTAAGAAAAGCTGACTCTCCTGCTGCCCTACCCAGAATGTCCCAGAGGACAGTGCCCAAGAGCCAGAGGGGAGGGGCCGTGCCCGCATCAGCCCAAGGTGGCTAATAGGCGCCAGGCTGATCCCACCTCCTTGGGGTCACCTGACTGCAACGCCAAGAGGATGGTTGGTGAAGTCTGTCAGCCTTTAGTGGTGGTGAAACCGCTGCAGCTGGTTGGCTGCTCAAGGGAGAACCTGCAACTTTGAAAGTGGAATTTACTACAGGTAGTCCTCGTTACTGCAGATGCTGACTGCATCCAGGAAATCAGAAGACGTTTACTTCTTGGGAGGAGAGCAATGGCAAATCTTGATAAAATAGTTAAGAGCAGAGACATCACACTGACAACAAAGGTCCGCATAGTTAAAGCAATGGTATTCCCTGTAGTAACCTATGGCTGTGAGAGCTGGACCATAAGGAAGGCTGAGCGAAGGAAGATAGATGCTTTTGAACTGTGGTGTTGGAGGAAAATTCTGAGAGTGCCTTGGACTGCAAGAAGATCAAACCAGTCCATACTCCAGGAAATAAAGCCAGACTGCTCACTTGAGGGAATGATATTAAAGGCAAAACTGAAGTACTTTGGCCACATAATGAGAAGACAGGATACCCTGGAGAAGAAGCTGATGCTAGGGAAAGTGGAAGGCAAAAGGAAGAGGGGCCGACCAAGGGCAAGATGGATGGATGATATTCTGGAGGTGACAGACTCAACCATGGGGGAGCTGGGGGTGGTGACGGCCGACAGGAAGCTCTGGCGTGGGCTGGTCCATGAAGTCATGAAGAGTCGGAAGCGACTGAACGAATAAACAACAAAAAGTCCTCGTTTAACATACACAATTGGGCCTGGAATTTTGGTTGCTAAGTGAAGCAGTAATTAAGCGAATCTGACCTGATTTTACGACCTTTTTTGTGGCAGTTGTTAAGCGAATCACCGCAGGTGTTAAGCGAACCACGTGGTTGTTAAGTGAATCACACAGATCCCCATTGATTTTGCTTGTCATAAGCTGGCCGGGAAGGTAGAAAATGGCGATCATATGACCACAGGATGCTGTAACAATCATAAATCCGAACCGGTTGCCAAACGCCCAAATCGTGATTATGTGACTCTGGGGATGCTGCAACAGTCGTAAGTGCGAGGACCAGTCATAAGTCGTTTTTAGCACCGTCATAAGTCCGAACCGTCACTAAACGAATGGTTAAGTGAGGACTACCTGTACTGTACTGAAACAATGACTTTTTGCTGCCTCTGATTTTAGTTGGGAGAAGATGAAAGCAGCATCAATAGCTGGGAACAGGTTGTTGAGACATGCTCATGCCGTGATTAAGTGGAAGCGGGAACGTCTCTAAGATGCCACAAGACTTTGTGACTATGAATCACATTGTAGCTGTAGTGAGACACTATTCCCAATCCAACCATGTAGCGCAGCTATTCCATCTTGATAAGCCGCAATGGCCAGAAGGTCATTGGTTTAGCATGCTGTGTGTGAACCAAGCAAAAACTAAAGGGAAGGATCAGCATACTTTGGCAATGTTCAGCTCACACAACACCACAAACCAACAAACCACATTTGAGTGTGAAACCAGCTATGAGGTAGTTATGATTCAAATGAACAGGCTCAAATTATCCTTCTTTGGACATATTATACGAAGATCCAGCTCTCTGGAAAAGGTTCTGATGCTGGGAAAAGTGGAAGGAAAGAGAAGAAGAGGATGACCAGCAGCAAGGTGGATGGACTCAGTGACAATGGCGATGGGTGCACCATTGAGAGTCCTGAAAGACCAGGTTAGGGACAGATGGTTATGGAGAAAATCTATCTATGTCAGTGTTTCTCAACCTTGACAACTTGAAGAGGTGTGGACTTCAACTCCCAGAACTGAAGTCCACACCTCTTCAAGTTGTCAAGGTTGAGAAACCCTGATCTATGTGGTCGCTAGGAGTCGAAAACAGCTTGATGGCACATAATCAATCAATAACTTACAAATTCAGCAAGTGAAACATCTGATTGGTGGCAGCTGATCGGGCCTCATCTATATAGGAAGGACCAGTTGCTGAGGTTAGTTCAGGCAGACCTGTGAGACAGGGAGGGACCAATAGGAGCTGTTCTTTTTTCCCTTGTTGTTCCAGGAGAGGGACTGTATGAAGAGAAGAGCTATTTGGATTGCAAAATCTTTGAGAAATTAATAGACATGGACAAGCTGTGTTGACCTGCGAGGTACATACTTTGCAGCTTGCTGTTTGGTTTGGATGAAAGAGTGGGTGATGCTGAGAAATAGAAGGTTATTGGACTTAGAAGGACATGAATTGAGATTTGGGTGGCACGGTTCTTTATGGTATGATAAAGTTAAGCTTAATGTAGATTTTAAAAATAATTCCATTAGACGTGCCATCCTGAGAATTTGGAATAGATGCAAACTTAAACTGTGTCCAAAAATACCTCTATGGTTATCACCACAGGAAGCATATTTCAGAACAGAAACAGCCACTAAGCAGAAATGGTTAACTTATGATGATATATTAGATTACTCACAGCCAGAAGAGAAGAATTGACATCAGAAGGATATATATGCCAGTGGTTTTCACAGTGGTTTAACAGAAAAATTTAAAGTTGATAAAAGGTTTTTTGGTTTTGAATGTGATAAAACCGAATTTGAAATTGAGTTATGTACTAATGATGAACATCTTATTGGTAAAATGTATAAGCTTTTGTTGCGACTTGAAACTGAGGATGAACAAGTTAAAGGTTGTATGATAAAGTGGGATAAAAATGTTGGGTACAATATACAAATGGAACAATGGGAAAACATGTGGATGAAAGGGCTGACATTTACATTATGTTATAACCTTAAAAAATGATGTATTGATAGTACTTATCACCAAAAAGATTGTCAAAAATGTATAATGGGACTTCAAATATTTGTTGGAAATGTGAACAAGAGGGGACTTTTTATGATCTTTGGTAGACATGTAAAAAAGCTAAAAAAAATTGGATTCAAATATATATATTAATCCGGAAGATTTTAAAGATTAATATACAATCGAAACCAGATTGCGGGCTGATGGATAAACAATTGGAAAGGTCATATGGAAATTATTTTTATATATGATAACTGCAGCGAGACTTTTATATGCTCAAAGGTGGAAAGACTTGATCTTACCTACAATGGAAGAATGGATGGTAAAGTTGATGGAGTTGGCAGAGATGGCAAAGTTGACAGCTTTGATTAGAGAAGAGACATTGACTAATTTTATAGTGAATTGGAAAGCCCTTTTGGACTTTTTGCATGAAACAGAAAAGAATGAAATTATGATATACGGATTTGACGATTAGTAATATTAGTTGGCAATAGAAAAAATTGTTGTTATGTTGTAACCTTAGCAGGGCCGCAACTAGGGGGGGCAAGTGGGGCATGTGCCCCAGGTGCCGCGCTGGGGGGGCCCCAAAACGCTTCTTTTGACGGCCAGCCCTGAGGGAGGCCCACGCTCCTGTCACTGCCACTGCCGCCTGCGAAGAGGCCCGCCAGAGCGTTGCGCGGCTGGGCTCGTCCACTCCCCGGGGCTGGTCGCGGGCTCTGGGGTGGCTGCAGGGCCGTGCCCCCCCGGCGCTGCTTCGGACTGTCCCGCTTGGGAGTGCAGCGGCGGGCTGCTCACTCCGCCCGGCCCGGATGGGCAGACAGGAGTGCAGCAGGTCCTTCCCCCAGGGGCGCGTGAGAGATTGCAGCCAGGAGCGGGGCGCTTGTCCCGGGGGAGCCCCGCGCTGGTTCGTGGAGGGGGGTCTGCGTTGGGGGTGTGTGGGGGGGACTCGACCCTGCGGGGGGGGGCGTGGAATCCATGTTTGTCCCAGGCGACACAGACCCTAGTTGCGGGCCTGAACCTTAGAGCAGTGTTTCTCAACCTTTGCAACTTTAAGATATGGGGACTTCAACTCCCAGAATTCCCTAGCCAGCGATGGCTGGCTGGGGAATTCTGGGAGTTGAAGTCCACACTTAATGTGAATCTTAATACATCTTTTAAGGGAGTTCCTATGAACACCCTACCTATCTTTTCTGTTGTCTGCAAATGAGAGAATCTATTTTCTAATCCCTCATTCAAGTCACTTAAAAATATGTGAATACCACAAAGCTTAGGGTGGATCATGTGGTATACCACACAGCATTTTGTTCTAGCTTGATATGAAGCCACTGACAGATATTCATTGGGTATGATTGTTCAAGCAGCCAATGGTAGCAAAATCCCCCCCCCCCATTTTGCCATCATTTTTACTACAATCTCATGGGAGACTTTGTCAAATGCTTTGCTTAAATCAAGGTACACCATATCGACCACATTCCTCTGGACAACATTCTGTCAAAAAATAAGATCAGATTGGATTGGCATGACATGAACTTGATAAACCCATGCTGACTGCTGCCAGCAATTCATTTTTTGGTAAATGCCTGCAAATTGATATCTATCTATCTATCTATCTATCTATCTATCTATCTATCTATCTATCTATCTATCTATCTATCTATCTATCATCTATCTATCTATCTATCTATCTATCTATCTATCTATCAAAATTAACTGCTTAATAATGTGTTCCAAAGTTTTGCCTGACATTGACATCAAGTTGACTGTTCTATAATTGTTATATTTTTCTTGGGTTGGTTTCTTTTCTTTTCTTTTCTTTTCTTTTCTTTTCTTTTCTTTTCTTTTCTTTTCTTTTCTTTTCTTTTTTCTTTTTTCTTTTCTTTTCTTTTCTTTTCTTTTCTTTTCTTTTCTTTTCTTTTCTTTTCTTTTCCTTTTCTTTTCTTTTCTTTTCTTTTCTTTTCTTTTCTTTTCTTTTCTTCTCTTCTCTTCTCTTCTCTTCCCTTCCCTTCCCTTCCCTTCCCTTCCCTTCCCTTCCCTTCCCTTGTCCTCTGGAACTACATCTGTTGTCCAAAATTTTCCAAAGATCACAGAAACAGCTGCAAGATGGTGTCTGCGGGTGCACCGTTCTGATCCTGGAGATCTTAAGTAGCCAGATAATCCCTGTTATCTCTTGACTTAGCTTGGTTTGCTACTCTTCATTGCATCAGCTGTTTGCATCTGAACCCACCTTCTCTTTGGGGGGTGGGAGGATAGGAGCAAAGTAGGAGTTGCTACCCTCTCCCTGTCATCTGTTACTATCCCACCATCTTATCCCTTTTCTTCCTTTTGCTACTGACCCAGGCAACCCCCCCTCCTCCTCCTTTTTGCTGCTTTTAGCCCAGTGTTTGGCTGGGGAATTCTGGGAGTTGAAGTCCATTCCTCTTCAAGTTGCCAAGGTTGAGAAACTTGTTTTAGCCTAAGTTCTTTTCTGCCTTATGTTTAATTTCCAATCTTTTACACAGGCACAAGAACTAAGCACTTGAATACACCATGCATACCACTGCCAGAAAAGAATAGGGCAGCAACTTATGCCAAAGCCAATTTACCCTGGATCTATGCAGAGGTTTCTTAATGCATATTCAATCCCACATTGACCATACCATGAAATGTGTTTGAGGAAAAGCCGAAGCATAGCCTTAGCATTTGTGCTGCAATTGTTTTCTATCACTGCATTCATCTTCTGTGATACTAAGTACAGTAGTTAGTGTGCAAGTGAAAATCTGAGATATGCCCAATGCCCGTTTATATAGCGATCTCTCTCTCTCTCTCTCTCTGTCTGTCTGTCTCTCTCTCTTGTCTCTCTCTCTGCAAGGCAGCTGATTTTGGGGAGGGTCACTTCTATAAGACACCCCGTCCCACTAACATATAATCCTCCAGGGTGGGGGGAGGTATTTCTTTAAAGGTCTTTTTCCCCCAGATACTGACTAAACTACATCTGCCTTTGGAGAAGGAAGTTGTTAATATACATGGCATGCACCCAACACATAAGGCCATATGGTTTGCTTGATTCTGGTTTTCTTTATCTCTCAGAGTGGGGTACAAAGGAAGGGTCTTAAGTTACAGGAAGACCAATTCCACGTGAATGTTAGGAAGAGCTTCCTACTAGTAAGAACAGTTCAGGAGGAGAATTCAGTACCCAAACGGATGGTGGATTCCTTTTCGCAGAAGGTGTTCAGGTAGCTTTCAGCTCTGTGATCCTACAACTGCATTGTTCTGTTTGGGGAATCAAATCATTGCAGTTAATGGTTTAGTATGGGGTTTCTTAAATAAGCTATGGTTAGGCTATGTGAGGGGTGTGGTGGCTCAGCGGGTAAGACGCCAGGCTTGTCGATCGGAAGATCGCAAGTTCGGAGGTTCGAATCCCTAGTCCCGCGTGACGGAGTGAGCTCCCGCACTCGCCCCAGCTCTTGCCAACCTAGCAATTCGAAAGCATGCAAATGCAAGTAGATGAATAAGTACCACTTCAGTGGGTAGGTAACAGCGTTCCACGTGCATCATGCCGGCCACATGACCGTGGAAGTGTCTTCGGACAACGCTGGCTCTTCGGCTAACAAACGGAGATGAGCACCGGCCCCTAGAGTGGGACACGACTGCACAAACGTGCAGGGGGAACCTTTACCTTTTAGGCTATGGCAGCCTTTCTCACCTTTTTGACCCTGGAGGAACCCTTGAAATATTTTCCAGGCCTCGGGGAGCCCCTGCAGATTCAGGCTCAAATATAGGCCAGAAGTTACAAAATTATTATATTCGTTTCATGGGTAGGCCTGTATATAGGCATTAACAGTGCTCTTAAACTAAAAATAAAGAATGAAACTTACCTCTTTAATGTGAAGTTGCCCGAATTTGAAATAACTATTTTTAATAAATTGTGATCTCCATGGGAACCCCTAGTGACCTCTCGCGGGACCCTAGGGTGCCACGGGACCCTGGTTGAGAAACCCTGGGCTATGGCTTGTTAAATCATTCTGTGACTGAAAGGCTTTTAAAAGGGGGGGGATAGGAATGAATGTGCCTTTCTTGCAGGTTAACCCTCCAGCCTTCATCTCCTGACTCCTTCACCCCAGCCAGCTTCCATCCTGTGAGATCTGGCCTTTGTCTCTCACCCTTCTCCTTGAGCTTCATCAGGAGGTAGCCAGGTGTGAAGCCGGAAATTAAACAGGCAGGTTTGAGGAAATGTGGGCAAACAGGAGCTGTGTTGATGCATCCCCCCCTCCTCACCAGGCAAAAGGGAAGCAAAGTTAAATGGACCGCAAAGTTTAAAAAAAAAAAAAGCTATGGTTGGTTGGACATAACACCCTAAGCCAAACCCCAAATATTAAGGTGTAGCGTTTTTAAAAATTATTTTTATTATAGTGAAATTTTACAAGGACAGACAAAAACAATATAACAGTGATAGTACAATCAGAGGAAAGTAAAATACATAATAGAACTGAATACAAAATTAAACTGAAACTAAAATACAAAATGAACTGAAACTCAAAAAAAAGGGGGAAGAGATCCATATAATATTAATATAGAACTAGCCTAAGTCCTTAATGTATTATTAAATATAGGCCATTAGGAAGCATATTGCTCCATCTTCTCATTTTTACAATGTAAACACATTTTAATAATTGGTAGGAAACACTTTTCTTGAATCTACTCTTTAATATCTAGAGCGCTGATTGCTTTCCAGCTTCGGAATTTCCTTTGAAGAACTCCAGGCCTGATAGAGGCAGAGGCAGAATTCTCCATAAAAAAGTGAAATTCCATATTTTTATAGTATGATTCAGAATCACATTTCAACTAACTGTTTTTTCCTAAAAGCTGTTCTAGCATAGGTAATGACTTGAAACCAAAAAGGGCCCATAAAGGAACATAACCAAATTATCTGAGTCAGAGAGACCTCAACTTTCTTATACCAACATGCAAATAATCTGATATCCATCCTGTTTAAAATATCATTTGAGGAGCCCAATAAACACAAAACAAGTTTTTCTGGTGAATTCACTCCAGTCCTAAGAATTTTATGTTTCTTAAAACCTTGGGCCCACTGATTTTCCAAAATTGCATATTCAAATTTGTTATTCCACTTATCATATATATTACCAATATTAACGTCCATCTTTTTAGTTTCAAATAGAATGAGAGTGTTAATTTTATGTCAACTACAACGTATCTTAAACATCCAAATATTTCATGTACCTTTAAAACTGCTAAAGCATCCAGGCCATATTTTGTTGCCATATTACATGTTTTAATTGCATTATACTGGCAAGCAGATGATTTATATAAGCTACATTCAGAACATAGCGTCTGAAAATGCTTAAACTACTAATCAGTTGCTTCAAGATCTTAATCACTTGCTTGACTTCCAATAAAACATCCCCCCCCCCAATTTCCAAATTAAGATTACTCCACAATGTCAGTTCAGCAGGAGTGACAGACTGGTGAAAGCAGCATTTACATGCCAAAAAGGGGTGGAGCTTGTTCTGTAATGCTGCTTTTGTCATTCTCATGAAAGTTTTCATGTGATTCCAGATCAGAATTTATCCACTTCTCGATTAATGCTCAGTTGCATCTAGCAGCTTTCAGAGCTGGGAAGATCAGCCTTCGGTGGTCATAAGTTGACCCTTGCCAAGAGTTCAAAGGAGCACCATTGACACTCTATAGAAGAGAGGAATAATCAAAGGAGTTCTCATTCCACAAAAATATAGGTGTTAAAAGAAAAGCCGGTTGTAAAATGGAAAATTTGGTAAATTAAAGCCCTGTCTTCCTAGGACAAACTGTTTGACCAAAGTGAATTGAAGGCCTTATCCTGACACAAAAACTTTCTCAATAGTGTGTAAATATCTAATAGGGATTAAATTGAATCCAATCAAATCCTGTTAGTTTAAAATATCTAATAGGAGTCTCCCTCTCTCCGCCTTTCCAGCTCTCAGACAGGCAGAAATTCAGCAGGTAGTGTACACACAGAAGGCTCACCTGCTGAATTCTGTCCTATGAACAGGCAGTTAATATATCAACCAGCTACTCACCTTACAAGAACTCTGGAGTCCTGTATCCCCATCAGCATTTCCACTATATCCCACTCTCCTCGACTGGAAAATCCAGGGGCTTCTACTTCCCATCTTTTTGCTGTTCAGTCGTTTAGTCGTGTCCGACTCTTCTTGACCTCATGGACCACAGCACTCCCTCACCCTTAATTTGATCAGCAGCAGCCGAGAGAGAAGTGAGACAGGAAGGAGGGGAGGGGAGATAAGAGGGGGGAGAGACAGAGACTACAGTATATAGGACGCCGGCTGCGCCTGGAGACATCACTGCTGAGATGCTTCTGCTGCTTATTTTCCTGGCATCGCTCTGGAACTTCCCTCGGATCAAGGCAGGACCATCCAGTGCCCGTGAGATGGGCAAGGGGTTGGTGAGTCCAGGATTCCTCAATCCTCAAGAAAGCAGGAAAAGTGGGGAAGGGTCCACAGAGTCAGGATAAATGGTCGGGTGGGTGGAAATAGTCTCTCCCCATTCCCCCCCCCAAGAAAAGAAAAGACTGAATGTGAAGGAAGGGGAATAATTATATTCTCGGGGTGGGGGTATTGGATTTTAGGGGGCTATTGTAGGGGAGGGGGCAAAGCATGACTTTGGGGGAAGAAATTGGTGCACGAAATTAAGAGAGGTGGGAAAAGATGAAGCTCAAAAGATAAATAGGACTCACCTGGTGGGTTATAATAAGAGGGGGATGGGATTCCTAGATTTGTAATGTGTATGTGTGTCTTTTGTAGCATTTTGTTTCTCCTTCAAGAAAGATAAAATTGACTCATCTCCTTGGGGTTTCAAATTACAAACTGCCTGCAGCCAGAAAATCATTGATCCCTAACACCAGTTTCCTTCCTCTTTCTCTCCCCTGTAGTTCAGTGATAAATTATGGGGAATCGGTGGCCCTTAGTATAGTAATAATGTTATCAGACCTGCAGATCTTTTTGATCCTCTTTCTCGTTGTCCGGAAGATCACAAAGAGATCCACCACTGTTTGGATCCAGTTTTTCAATATTGCCAGGGTTTGGAAATATCTCCCACCCTAGAGCATTGACGGAGAGTTTCTCTTCCAGATCTGTGAATGTGACTTAGACAGTTCACCGCTCACACGAAACTTTAATAGGATTGGTTTGACTCTGGCTTAGCATCTTGCATGAATCAGCTGTGATTTATTCAAGAAGTTATATGATCAAACAAATCATGGCTTTTAAAATTCTGCGTAAGCTCCCAGACCACTGTAAGCCCATCCTGAGCCAGGTTGCCTTTCCGGATGGGGATGAGTTGCTGGCTTTCAAACTCTGGCCGCTGGGAGGCAGACGGCTGTTAGGTTCTCAGACCTGATTCCTTTGGGGAGCTGTGGAATTATTTGCACAGACACTTTGCACTGAGGAAATGGCCATTTTTCCCCCCTGATGGGTCTTCTGATCGTTCACAGTAAAAGGTAAAGGTACCCCCCGCACATTTGTGCAGTCGTGTCCGACTCTAGGGGCCGGTGCTCATCTCCGTTTGTTAGCCGAAGAGCCAGCGTTGTCCGAAGACACTTCCACGGTCATGTGGCCGCATGACGCCGCGGAACGCTGTTACCTTCCCACCGAAGTGGTACCTATTAATCTACTTGCATTTACATGCTTTCGAATTGCTAGGTTGGCAAGAGCTGGAGCTAGTGCAGGAGCTCACTCTGCACGCAGGGCTAGGGATTCGAACCTCCGAACTTGCGATCTTCCAATCGACAAGCCTGGCGTCTTACCCGCTGAGCCACCATGCCCCTTCGTTCACAGTACCAGACACTAATTTTGATCATGGGGAACGGTGGTTCTTGAAATGGTTGCTTGCTGAGCAACTAGTAAAGGTACAAGGGTTTAGAAATTTTAGAAAGCGTGTGTTATGCTTAAATGCACTTGCCACTGCTTGGAAACACTGGGTGGGTACGAGACTCTAAGCCACCATGTGCTTTCTTTCGTTTTGGCTCAGCATTTTTTCCATCACCTTGACTGTACTGCAGCTCAGAAATCCAACGTTTTATTGCTATTTTAGTATCTTTAAATATCTCGTCCTCTGCTGTTTTGGAGAACGGGAGTAAGCTAGTACCTACTTTGAAAACTGGAAGCTTTTCTACCCTGTGAACGATTCAGGCTGTCACAGCTGTAGAAGGGTGACGCCAGCTGACTGCAAGGTCCCCTTTGAATTTCTTCTTGGAAAACTTGGGATGGTTTGGCTTTGCCAAACTAACAACAACAGTTGGGTTTGCGTTGCCTATAAAGAGGCAGTGAAGAATCCGCTTTGATGAGAACATCATTGAGTTTTTAAAACCCTTTACTTTTTACTCTCTGGCCTGGATCAACTATATCGCAAAGTGACACTCTACAGAAGAGTGTTTGAACACCTTGTGGAAATATACCTGCCGATTGGGATCTGAGCTACTCCAGAGAATTGATAGCTAGAACAGAATTCCTCTCTCTCCATCCACTGCTAAAACTGAACTAGCTTCAGGCTGAGTTAATTGCCATTTCTCTTAATGTCCAATTTGGCTCACTTCCTTGAACAAGCAATTCTCTGTAGAAATACTATAAATGTTGTAGTGCACCTAATTTACCCGGAATGGAGTCGTGTGGGTAGGCCAGGGATAAAGAGCCCTACTTGGGGCAACGAAGCAAATTTCTAGTCTGTAAAGTCTTATTTCCTCGCATAATACCTAACGAATTTGCAGAATTCACTTTTAAAAAAACGACTCCCTGGAAGGTGCAGCTTGGAATAGTTCAGGGGCTGTCAAGCACTGAATAGGGAGTTGGGAGGAGACATTAGGGTGGGTAAATACTTCCTTGTAAACCTATTTTATATACTTCAAGAGAGCTCTTCTGTTCTGCCACAGCTTCCTCTCTGTGAAACGGAAAAAAGGCCAGCCCAGCTTTCAAGGCTACTTTGAGGACGAGAGCAATAAATACTGCAAGTGTTCTCTGTGCTTTTAAAAGTGCCTTCTATGAAAGATTAATAATACACTTTCGAGTTGGTTTTTTGCAGCCATGATGGAAACTAATAGAAACCCTCTCCCTCAATCTCAGCCTCTCTGTCCCATGCCTGATTTCCTATGCTTTGGCAGGGGACACTCCTCTCTAAAAATCAGTATCTTTGGAGGGAATCCAGTGGATCCTGGCTTGGACTACCTCTACCGATTCTTGCAGCTGCGTGTTTGTATTTCCTTCCGGTGGAAAGCAACTTCGACTAGCAGCTTGACCTTTCTTTTAAAAAACGACAGCTGACCCAACCAGCTGGAAACAGCAGGGGTTGTGTGCATGCATGTATACATTTTTAGATAAGATACATAAGGGGAAAATTGACCCATTCTGGAAACTGATGCAAAAGGGCGGTTGTACGGAGGTCACCGAGGTCTCGAGAAACCAGGGGGCGGCTCTCGGATTCCGCAGAAGCCTCCATGGAGTCAAACAAAGGGGGCCTTCAACGTGCCAGGGGGCTGTGGTGAATTGGGAATGTATTAAACTCACTCTGACAAGCCCTCCAGCCCAAAAGATGTTCAGAGTGCGCGCGCACACACACACACTTTCTAGAGTGCTGTCTGCTGGCCATAGAGGGAGTTGCAGGCAGAGAATTCTTTCCAACCTCCAGCTAGTAGTCCTTTTTAGGGGTATCTGAGATTATTGCCTATATCTAAAGCAGTGTTTTTCAAACTTGGCAACTTTAAGATGTGTGGACTTCAATGTGAGGCAGAGGTTACTTTCACCTACTTTACCACCTACGTTTCACCTACTTTTACCACCTACTTTCAGTTTGATGGACAAATATACCAACAAATCAAAGGAACACCCATGGGATCACCACTTTCAGGACTCATAGCGGAGATAGTAATGCAACGTCTAGAAAGGATAGCACTCCCACACATACAACCCAAAGTATGGATCCGGTATGTAGATGACACCTTCGTCATAATAAAAAAGGATCAACTGGAGGAAACACATGAAGCCATCAACAACATCTTCAAAGGAATAAAATTCACAAGGGAAGAAGAAAACAACAAAACACTACCCTTCTTGGACATCCTCATCAGTAGACGAAATGAGGGCATTCTAGAAACACAAGTCTACCGGAAATCTACCCACACTAACCAAGTGCTCCACTATCAAAGCAATAACCCAACCTCCCAGAAGAGGAGCTGTGTAAGAACACTATTCAGACGAGCACAAACGCACTGCAGCAACCCAGAACACCAGAAAAAGGAAACAGACCACTTATATAGCATCTTCCAGCAAAATGGATACCCACGCAACTTTATCAAAAAGTGCCTGACCACTCAACCCACCACAGCAAAACCAACAGAAGCTATGAAAAGGATTACACTGCCATAGATCAGAAACATCTCAGAAACTACTAATAGACTGTTACAACCACATGGTATCACCATAGCACATAAACCAACCAAAACCCTTCAGAACATTGTAAGTAACCCAAAAGACCCAGTATCCCAAGAAGAAAAAACAGGAGTTATCTACAACATACAGTGTAAGGACTATAGCAGCCACTGTCTGTAAGGACAGACTGGCAGAAGACTAACAGAACGCATCTACGAACACCAACTAGCAGTCAGAAGACACGATGAAAACTCATTAATCTCACAACACATGGACAGACTCAACCATACTTTCAACTGGGAAACTGTGAGCATCTTAAACCAAGCCAAACCCAAAAACGCTAGAGAATTCCTGGAAGCTTGGCACTCAGACAAAGCAGCCATCAACAGACACATAGAGGTAAACAACATTTACATACCACTCATAAGAGACAATAGAAAAGCCAGAAGACCAGAACACCTCCTTGCCAGCAATCAACACCCAGATATGCAAAGATTAACACCAGGATTAGCACCAGAGGAACAATCAAACAGCACAATATACCCTAATCAAGGAACTATTAACTCAGTCAATCAACCAAGCAGCAAACAACAGCCCAATCAAGGAACTCCTAAGGAGAGAACAACACCTCCACCAACACAAGCAGGACAAGCCAAGGTATATAAACAGAGAGCAAGTCCCACTCCCTTTTCCCACTGAAGATGTTGCCTAGCCTGGCAGTGAAATGTCTGCAAGAAAACAACAAGGCTCAGAGAGCACAAAGGACTCCACAGTTCAACCCTGAGCTACACATATCCTCTTTGTGTGGCTTCTCTATTTCTGCAGAATAAAATTCCTAAGCTGTTGTTCTGCTTCAAAGTGCCTGACATTAAAAAGCAGCTGCAGAAACAGAAACAGAAGAAAATAGACCATAAAATTATAAAATGGGTAAACCAGCAAGCACAATGGAGGATGATCAATTCTCAACAGTCAGAAAAAAAATTGCATGTGTGGCATCAGCCTACATTGGCTGGATGTACTGTACATGTTATAGCAGAGTTGGAGGTCTTAAAGGTCATCTACTCCAACCCCATTCTGCACAGGCTCTACTACCGCATTGCTGGCGGTTACCATCCTGAACATAGGATTGGACTACATAACCGCCAAGGTCCCTTCATTCTATGATATCTAAATCCAGCCAATATAGGCCGATGTGACACTTGTGATGTTTTTTTAACTGGAAGAACAAAGCCATGTTATCATGTTTTCTTTTATCCGTGGTTTGTTAAATAAGCCACAAGGGCTGGGTTCAGCCATAATGCTGAGTCATAAACAATTATTTGCAAGCCGCTCTGCTGGGGTTCACACAACATGTAAACCAAGACCAGGCACTTTTCATTATGGTTTGGTGTAATGTGCAAACCATCCATTGCACGTATGGGCTGATTGCACTTTTATTCTTTTTTCTACCCACACCTATAGTTGAGAATGTGGGTGTTGCAAAAGTTATATCCTATAACTCTTGTTTGAGTTACACATAGTCCTTGCTTAACGACCACAATTGGGAGTGGAATTTTGGTTGCTAAGCGAAGCAGTCATTAAGTGAGTCTGACCCAATTTTATTACTTTTTTTGCGGTGGCCGTTAAGCAAATCACCATGGGCATTAAGTGAACCATGTGGTCGTTAAGCAAATCACGCGGTTCCCCATTGATTTTGCTTGCCAGAAGCTGGCTGGGTCAAAGGTCAAAAATGGCAGTCATGCAACCATGGGACTCTGCAATGGTCATAAATGTGAACCAGTTATATAACCATGACCAGAGATAAGTCGGAAGTTGACTATTTTCTATGTTTCATTTTTTCTTTTTTTTTCTTTGCTTTACTACACTTTTTTTCTTCTCTCTTTGATTTGTATTTCTATTTCTTTTTCTGTTTCTAACTTTTAACTGTGTATAATCAAAATTCAATAAAATATATACAAAAAAAAATAAATGTGAACCAGTTGCCAAGTGCCAAATTGTGATTATGTGACTGGGGGGAACACTGCGATGGTCGTAAGTGTGAGGACCAGTTGTAAGTCTTTTTTCAGCACCGTCGTATGTCCGAACCATCACTAAACAAATGGTTGTTAAGTGAGGATTACCTGTATATCCCACGCCTTCATGTTTATGAAGAGGTTTCCGTGGATGGTCGTGCAAGTAAAAATCAATGCTGGCTAAGACAATCGAAAAACAGTATGTGCTGGATCAGGCCAGGGGAGATCCAGATTGAAGCCCACAAGCTTTCTGGGCTTCAACCTCTCTGCCTCCAGTGGTGGGTGTGGTGATAAAAGCCTCCTTTGGGTCGAGTTCAAGTCTAGCCAACTTCACGGAGACAGTCCCTAAATCACTTGCTGTTGCTTTCTTCAACCTCCGGGCTAGTTTGGAGGAGGAAGACAAACCCCATACGTAAAAGCAAGAATATGTTGTGTGGGAAGACTTGCTATCAAAGAAACAAGCCTCTTATAGGAGCTGAAGTCCACACATCTTAAAGTAGCTGAGGTTGACAAACACTGTCTTATAGAATGCTTACGGGAGGTTTCCATGTTCCTGCTTCCTATTGGTTCCCTGATGCTGGAAAGAGGCTTCGGAGAAGAGATCTTCAGAGCTCTTCAGAAAGCTGAAGGCAGCAGGAGGAGCCACCACCATCGCGAAGCAAAACCAGCTGACCATTTTGAGGCTTCCCCTCGGTGGTTCTGCATCCTAGTTCTCCTTTCCCTGTAAAGAAGAAGGAACCATTGCTCTAATCTAGAGAAACAAAAGGAGAAACGGAGATGGATCCTCTCAAGGCATGCAGCTGGGGAGAAAAATTGCTGTCCTGGCACACCGCAAAAGGGAACATTTCCTCGATCCTCTTGAATTCCCCGAGAGCAGCTTGCCTCAACTGAGCATGCTCCAGATAGGTTGGGACTGCAACTCCCAGAATGCATAGCCAGTGTGTGAGCCAGGAACTCTGGGAATTGCAGTCCCAAGGCAGCGAGAGCGCGCCCAGCTGGAGAAGAGTGACCTGTTATTTGTTAGCCAGCTAGGTAGCAAGTAATAGGATTAGTAAATATTACTATTAGTACAGTAGTAGTAATATAGTAGTAATATAGTAACATACTATAGTATAGTAATTATTTTTTATACCACTCTTCCTTGAAGAAGCTCAATATAATGTAATTACCTATATCAGAATATCTAACACAGAACCTAGGTTCCCAATACAGCAACTGTTTGCAGTTATGACAGTGATGAAAAAGTAACTTTACGATCAATCCTCACATTTACGACCTTTGCAGATCTGTAAAGCAAAGGAAAGCTGAAGTAAGATCGTAAGCACAGTCGCGGTTTCGCTTAGCGGCCACTTGGCTTAACAACTGACTTGCTGGTTCCAATTGTGGTCGCTAAATGAGGACGACTATCTGTATTGTGCTATGATATAATAGCTATGTTCACATAACATGCTAAACCATGATCTGATTAATTAGGTCTTACAGTCGACTGAGTTCACACAACATACTAATCCATAAGCAAGGTTCACACCCCACGTAAAGCCCCCCAAAGCAAGCTGTGTCAGGGCTTGCAGGGTTGTATGAACCTAGCCGGTATGGTTTGTTTCATTTTCACTTAGCCTGTTGGGTGAACTTGGGTGGTTGTGTTTTATTCAGTAAGCCACTAGTAAGCAAATCATGGCTTGGTGTAATGTGTGAACCAATCATATCACCTTGTTCTTTGTAGAGCTGCCCCATGGTGGATTCAAGCAAGCAAACCTTCCCTGTAGCTGTGCCTCCCTGTCAAGGGAGGGAAAACTATTTCTACCTTCCTGCCTGTTGTATGACTGGCAAAGGCAGAGGGGCCCTGCCCGAGGAAGGCGCAATCCTGCCATCTCTGCCTGCCCGCCGACTGATAACACCGTGCTAATTGTGTCCTCACAGGAATGGTTGATCCGCTATGGCTACCTTCCCCAGCCAGATCCCAGAGCAGCTCGTCTTCAAACCCAGGAAGAATTCTCCGTCGCTGTCGGAGCAATGCAGAGGTTCGCAGGTCTGCCTGTAACTGGGAGACTGGGTAGGTGTCTCTGTTCTCTGAAGGAAGCTGGGTGAATGTAGGGTTACCAGACACCCCACAAAAGGAGGACATTTTTCAGCACCGTCGTAAGTCCGAACCGTCACTAAACGAATGGTTGTTAAGTGAGGATTACCTGTATATCCCACGCCTTCATGTTTATGAAGAGGTTTCCGTGGATGGTCGTGCAAGTAAAAATCAATGCTGGCTAAGACAATCGAAAAACAGTATGTGCTGGATCAGGCCAGGGGAGATCCAGGTTGAAGCCCACAAGCTTTCTGGGCTTCAACCTCCCTGCCCCCAGTGGTGGGTGTGGTGATAAAAGCATGTCCTCCTTTTGTCCTCATGTCCTCCAACCGACAGGCATTGTCTGGCTTTTTGAGTACCTTGCTTTTTTTTAAAAAAAAATTGGACTGTTTTCACAACAGTAGTCATTCAAATTTTCGGGTATTGTGACCTTGTCAATTGTCTGCTTCTTTCTTTCCCTTGTCTGTCAACAGATTCACAGCCTACACTCAAGTTATTTCATTTATTTCGTGATTCCAGCAATTGGCTTCAATCCAGCCCGTCAAATCTGTGACTGCTGTAGTCTGTAGATTACATGACATGTCCTACTTTTCTTGGGTGAAGTTTGAAAAGCGTGTCATCGTCGATTCTATAATACCCCTAGCATATGTTCTTGAAAGTAAAGATTTTTTGGAAAAATATTGCAATTGAAAAACCAGTCTTTCTGAGGCTGGAAAAAGTAATTCCATATTCATGTAGGCCTAAGTACATGTTTTGCAGTTTTTCATTGTAATTTTTGTTGCAGATGCCAACAACTGTTAGTGTGTCCTCCTTTGCCCCCATTTGTCCTCCATTCCAGTTGTCCATGTCCTCCTTTGCCTGTTCAGATATCTGGTAACCCTAGGCGAATTATGATGGAGTCATATCATGCTACGGAAACCACCTTCTTCCTCCAGAAAATCTGTGTGATTGTGCTAAGTGGAGCCTTCAAGGCATTCCTTTCCTGATCCATGTTCCCTGGCTTCTCTTACACTTGTGCTTTTTTCCTAATAGATGTCCCTATCCATGGTTTGGGACGTTCTCCAATAACTCCAAACTTGAGGTGGGTTGTGACACCATCCACTAAAACCAACCTTTGTGGCACGACCTTGAACTACCACCACCTATTTGCACTGGTTTAGGATTAGGGATACTGTTACTAGAGTCCAAGCAGGTATCATTTAAATATTCTCACATACAGTCGCTATAATTCCTGTTTCCAGGCCAGAGCAGAGAAAGGGGACTTGGATTAAAAACAAAACGTGGAAAATAAGGCTTTGGTTCCGTGTCCCTCTCTCTTTCGCAGATCCAAAGACTTTGGAAATGATGAACAAGCCTCGTTGCTCGCTCCCTGATTTCATTGGCACCTCCGAGTTGATGCGTCGGCGGCGTAGGAAGAGACGTTATGCTCTCACTGACAGTGCCTGGAAAAAGACAGACTTGACCTGGCAGTAAGTCTAATGATCCCGTCTCCACTGAAGGAGTGGGCCTGGGAGTGCAGAGTTAAGTTACGTCTTATTTGCTGTGCTTTTTGTCCTCCTGTGATTTATATTCCAGTATCTCGGACTATGATTTCCAGCTATCGCAGGAATTATAATTCAGCACATCCTCTAAATTGGGGAAATATACTTTCAGTGTATGGGTGTCTTGTTAATGTCTTCCCTGCTCACCCTTACTATCTACTTCTCATTGCATAACTTACTGACTGGGCAACTGAGGGAGTTATTCTGTCACAGCACCAGGTTGGAGAAGGGCTACTATTAACTTACTGCCGCTGTTCCATCCTTTTCTTGTGTCTGTCTTGTTCCTGTACCTTTATTCACTTTTGCCACAACCCTGTCAGTAATTGCTTTTCTGTTCCTTATTCCTTCTTATCATGACTCTGAATACCACAAGCTGGGTGCAAAAGTGTAAGAGGATATTGCCTACACATCCTGTTTATGGGCTTCCAGTAAGTTTTTGTTGGCCACCTTGCAAAACAAGATACCGAACCACATAGGACTTTGGTATAATCTAATCCAGCAAGACTCATCTGGCCTTACACTGTTCTTTCTTTATGTTCTTTGTTTCCCACTCTAGCATCCGTTCTTTCCCTCGTTCCACACAAATGTCCCAAAATCATGTCCGGAATCTGATCTTCTATGCTTTTCAAGCCTGGAGCAACTCTTCAACCTTGAACTTCAAAGAAGTGTCTTCTGAGCAAGCGGACATCTTAGTGGATTTTGTAGCCTCTTATCATGAAGACACATACCCTTTTGATGGGCCTGGAGGCACGCTGGCCCATGCTTTCTTCCCTGGTGAATATCCCATTTCTGGCGATACCCATTTTGATAATGAAGAGACATGGATTTATGACCCACTGAATGAATCACCAGGTATCTTCAGAATTACTATACACCGCACTTTGGGACTTCAGTATCCTTTAACAAATTGTCCAAAGAAACTCAAATCTTGAGTCAAATGTTCTTTTTCTCCTGATTTCAGGTCGTGGCACAGATCTCTTTGCTGTAGCTGTGCATGAGTTTGGCCATGCCTTGGGACTGGCTCACTCTTCTGTTAAGGAGTCCATAATGATGCCATATTACCAAGGCCCTGTTGGTTTGCCACACCGGTACCAACTTTCCCTAGATGACACCATGGGAATTCAGCAAATCTATGGTGAGAGGCTTTGCTCTTACCAAGAAAGCAATTCTTTCATGCCGTCCTCTTTCTTTCCACCTTGACTGATATTTCTTCTCCTTCCTGAGACATAGGCTTCTCCCCTTCTTTCTTCATCAAGTGTTAATAATACTTCTAAAAAGCATTGTGTATAATATTTTGACTGCTGACAAAGATAAGTTCAGTATAATCTGTAAAATAAACATATAATTATGTTTATATAATTAGGGGACGTGGTGGCTCAGCGGGTTAAACCGCTGAGCTGTAGACTGCCGATCGGAAGGTCGGCAGTTCAAATCCCCACGCAACGAGGTGAGCTCTCGTTGCTAGTCCCAGCTCCTGTCAACCCAACAGTTCGAAAGCTTAGCAAGTAGATAAATGGGTACCACCTTAAGTGGGAGAATATGCTGGTGTCCTGTCGGGGAGTCGGCCACCGAATCGGAAGATCTCTGCAATGGCGGTGGCAACGATGGATCCTGGAAAGAAGCAGTTTCATCTACAGGACGTCAGCAGCCGGCCCCGACGCAAGGCATTGTGGGGCTTGTAGTCCAAGCCACGGAAGAGTCGGTTCCCTTACCCCTTTCCTTAGCGCGCAATTTAAATGAAATTGTATATGTATGAAATGTTAATGAAATATCTATATGTATGTAAGCCGTCTAGAGTCCTCCGTTAGGGAGGGGATAGGCGGGGTATAAATACGATAAATAAATAAATTAGAACAAAGCTAGAAAAATAATGTAGAGTTACAGATATCATCTGAGAGAATAAGGATACAATCAAAACATTGGACACTTTATTAAGAAGCTCAAGGGAAAAATTTATTAAAATTAAGGCTAAATCACATCATCTTTAGTCTATAGTTCACAGCCATTGTTAGATACTTTGCTATATTAGGAATGACACATTTACTCCTTGGAGTAAAAATACTACATAAAAACTAGATGGTAAAGGTTCTCCCCGCACATTTGTGCAGTCGTGTCTGACTCTAGGGGCCGGTGCTCATCTCCGTTTGTTAGCCGAAGAGCCAGCGTTGTCCGAAGACGCTTCCATGGTCATGTGGCCGCATGACACGCACGGAACGCTGTTACCTACCCACCGAAGTAGTACCTATTCATCTCCTTGCATTTGCATGCTTTCGAATTGCTAGGTTGGCAAGAGCTGGGGCTAGTGCGGGAGCTCACTCCGTCACGCGGGGCTAGGGATTCGAACCTCCGAACGTGTGATCTTCCGGTCGACAAGCCTGGCGTCTTACCCACTGAGCCACCACGCCCCTTAAAAAAAGTTTTTATACAAGGGTGGAAATCATTATCTACTGTAGGTAATGCACACAATCTAGTTGATAAGAAACTTCTGTGTTTGTAAATGGTGAGTTAACTCAGGTAACTTGTACCTATCTCATTACAGAAAAAGAAGATAGGTATTTTTTCTGCTAAATAGGAATTATTAATCAAAGTTATATTTTACTTTTAAGCAATGCTTATTGGATGCTGATAATCATATCCAAACTGATATCAACTAATAGCTGAGGAGAAAAATACAGAAAATCAATTTACCTTGGCTGATTAAGGGGTCATTAATTAAGCAGGAGATCAAACTATTAGCATTGGATCAAAAAATCTGATCCAAAAGTTCAGAACAAAAGTCTGTTCCTGAATTTTAATACAGGTGTCTGTTCTAAGCCATAAAAGAATATTACCAGCATATATTGGAACTGGAAAAAACTACATCTTAGAAACTTGGCTTCAACTGATTCTAAACAAATACTTCCCCTGTTCCCCAAATAGCTGCAACATACACAAAAATTTAGGCTAAACTTTAGCCATTAAAAAGATGCTCTTTAAAAATTTATCTACAGTTTGTTTATTTATTATATTGATTTATATGGCTGCCCATCTCACAATTGTGACTCTGGGTGGTGAACAGAGGATTAAAACCAGCAGAACAAAAATAATTAATAATAACAATAAACAGCAGTGACACAATAGCACAATGGCAGCCAAGGGCAATTGAAACCTGAACCACATTATCACAATCACGTCAAGAAAAAAACCCACAATGAGGATCTCACCCAAGCTAATACGACAATTCCCTCTAGGCAGCGATTCTCAGGCCGTGGCCTGTGGACCACCAATGGAGGTTCATCAGCTAGTCTGCAGCCTTCTCTGTTCAGTGGGAGTGACACATTTCGTCACTGTGGTGTTATCATGGGGTAGTTAAAGGTAAAGGTTCCCCCCGCACATTTGTGCAGTCGTGTCCGACTCTAGGGGCCGGTGCTCATCTCCGTTTCTTAGCCGAAGAGCCAGCGTTGTCCAAAGACGCTTCTGCGGTCATGTGGCCGGCATGACGCACGCGGAACGCTGTTACCATCCCACCGAAGTGGTACCTATTTATCTACTTGCATTTGCATGCTTTCAAATTGCTAGGTTGGCAAGAGCTGGGGCGAGTGCGGGAGCTCACTCCGTCATGTGAGGCTAGGGATTCGAACCTCCGAACTTGCGATCTTCCGATCGACAAGCCTGGCGTCTTACCCGCTGAGCCACCACGCCCCTTTGTCATGGGGTACCTATGTGTTTTTATGTGTTTTTTATGTTTTCTTTGTTGGCTTCATTTTTATAGCATATTATTTTACTTGTAGCGATAGCCATTTCTCTCATGCTTCTCTAACCATACCTAATCACGTAGCCTACAAGCCTCATGATCTGCAACCAGCAATGACTATGACGACGGGATCATGGATGTTGTACCCAACAAACTGCTAGGAGTGAATCTGGGGGAGTTGCTCTTACTTACTTACTTACTTACTTACTGTTTTTATTTATTTATTTATTTATTTATTTGTTTGTTTGTTTGTTATTTATTTAATCTTGTGATCTACACATTCATTCTCCGTTTCTCATGTCAGGAAATATCTCATACTGGCTATTTGTCCATTTGATCTGGGGCATCCTCGTTATTTCTCTCCTGCGTTGCAGGTAGGCGGCGTCACAGTTCATATCCAGATCAAGACAATCCAGCCCTGCCGGTCCCCACAGCACCCCCAATCCCGGACCTACCACCAGACAGGCCCAGAGAAAAGTGAGTCTCTTTCCTGCTTGGTTGATGATCCTGCCAATCCTCCCTTCCCTCACGGGCTCTCGTAAGCTTGATGCAACGAGAGCCCTTTCCATATAATGCCAGGCACCAAGCCAAATTAGAGCATGCTTCAATATTGATCCAGGCTGCAGAAGTGCAATAAGTTAGTGATGGGCTGGTTGCAACCTTGGTTCAGATTCAAAGGGCCATGCTAATACCAACTGAAATACAGGTAGTCCTCACTTAACAACCATTCATTTAGTGGCAGTTTGGACTTATGACGGTGCTGAAAAAACCAACTTACGAGCGGACCTCACACTTACGACGTCACGTGATCGAGATTTGGGCGCTTGGCAACCAGTTTGCATTTATGACCGCTACAGTGTCCCATGGTCACATGATCGCCATTTTTGACCTTCCTGATCGGCTTCTGGCAAGTAAAATCAGTGGTGTGATTCACTTAACAACCACATGGTTTGCTTAATGTCTGCTGTGATTCGCTTAACAACCACCACAAAAAGGTCGTAAAATCGGGTCGGATTTGCTTAATGACCACTTCGCTTAGCAACCAAAACTCCGGTCCCAATTGTGGTCATTAAGCGAGGACTACCTGTAGCAGCCTGGAAGAACCAACTGAGAATGGCCAGGTACTCAGGAAAAGAAAAAAAAACTTAATCAACAGCAGTGTTTCCTTTTGGCGGGTAGAAAATGAAGGTTCTACCTTTTATATCTTGAATCACAGCCAACAAGAGATGAGCAACCCCCCTAGACTACATGAACAGTTAAGACTCTGACATTTGGCAGCTGGCGATGTAGGAAACTTGAAGGCAGCTGCCAAAAGATAAGACTCTTGTGCTAGTCATTTTTAGAAATGTAAGTTTTAATTCCCCTACCCTTGGGCATACTATCGGCTACTTTCGCAAACCCTAAGAGTCACCTTCTATCATAGGTCAGCAGCCTGGAGGTCCTTGGCTTTGTGTGTCTGTGTGTGCTTGTGTGGGTGGGGGTGGGGGTGCAGGTGGGAACCGATTGCTGATTTCTTCCTGCTGCTGCAATTGGGATTTGGAAGGGTAACTATAATGCTCTCATGCCAAGTCCAGGGAGAGGAAGACTTATATGCATATCTATTATGGGAAGCAGAGGAGGGGAAGGAAGTGAGGCAATTCTAGACAAGGCTTTTATTGTGAACCACCATGCCTCATTCATGGAATCTAGGATGGAAGGCAGCACTGTTGACTTCCATTTGTAACTGCCCCACATCTTCCCACTATCTCCCCTGTTTTTTTTTGTCTCTCCCACCATAAAGAAGTCCATTAACAAGGGGAACAGAATAGCTTTGTAATGTTGTTTATTGGGATCGGTTTGGAAACAGCCAGAGTTAACGAGGAAAGACGAGTTTAGCAAGTAGGTTTTAAAATCATGAGCCATATTTTGTGCTGGAGGTCTCACCCTCACCCAAATGAATTAATCAGTCCTCTCTTCTTTTCAGGCCTCACTTGCCAACACCTGATCGTTGTAAAGCAGGGTTTGATGCTATTGCTAATATTCGTGGCGAAGTTTTCTTCTTTAAAGGTAAGTCAAGCACAGATATGTCCTTCTGTGCCTAATGTGAACGGGCTGATAGATTAAGCCAGGCTTGCATGCCTTTGCCTCTGAAAAAAGGGGAGGTGGACTTAATCCCTGTCTCCGGTGAGGGCCTTGCTGCGGCTGATGCCTGTTCAGGTCAAAGGCATGCTTTGGGAAAGCTGATGCTTTCATAGGATGGACTGGCGAATGAATCTCTTTGACAGCCAAACAGGGACATGAAAATGTGCATCTGGATCTCCTAATGCTTCTTCCTTGCTTTGGAATCACCATGGAAATGACCAGTGGGTCAACCAGAATTGAAGGGGCTCTTTCTCTCTCGGAGATCATGGTGACACAAATAGTGCTGCTTCTCCAATTTTTTGCAACCCTTACCCTGTGCAGTGGGTGGGGCTGAGAAATGGTGACTGTCAGCCCTTCAAGGTAGACTGGACGAGGGAACCCATGCCATGTAGGTCAGTACTACTTTTATTGTAAAGCTACAGTAACAGAATTTTGCAAGTCTGAAAGCGCTTCCCCCCTCCCACCCTTTTTCTTTGTATGAACTAGGGAGGGGCTTGTCTGAGATGTTTACACACGCTACTTCCTTGGCCCAGGCTCAACCCCCTTTTATCTGGCTGTTGCCTTAGTAGCAGCTCTTCCTCCTGTCTCTCTCAAGGCCGTTCCCTCTGCCCTCTACACCAGGGTTTCTCAACCAGGGTTCCATGGAACCCTAGGGTTCCGTGAGAGGTCCCTAGGGGTTCCCTGAGAGATCACGATTTATTTAAAAAATTATTTCAAATTCGGGCAACTTGACATTAAAGAGGTAAGTTTCATTCTTTATTTTTAGTTTAAGAACACTCTTAATGCATATATACAGGCCTACCCATGAAATGAATATAATAATTTTGTAACTTCTGGCCTATATTTGAGCCTGAATGTGCAGGGGTTCCCTGAGGCCTGAAAAATATTTCAAGGGTTCCTCCAGGGTCAGAAGGTTGAGAAAGGCTGCTCTACTAACCACTGAGCGAGGTTCATACTTTGGATGGAGCCCTAACACAGTTTGTTTGATTTGGGATTGATGTGTGAACCAGCTAGTGAGGTACATAAATCATGTTTGATGGCCTATCCGAATATGTGACACAGCTGACGTCATAAGCACTGACATCTCTGTAGTTTGTATGTTTGTTAATTAATTCAATTCATTGAAACCAGTGACTCTGGGCAGCTAACAATCATAAAAACAGTTTGACAATTAAAACAGTACAATCCATCCATCCATCCATCCATCCATCCATACATACATACATACATACATACATACATACATGTTAAATACAAATAGCAGCCAAGGGATATTAAAATCCGTCGGTGTCAGCACAAGCAGGAAACGGGGCCCTTCACACACTCGGGACCCCAGGCCCGGGCACATAGCCAGGTCTTCAAGGCCTTCTGAAAAGCCAGTAGGGTCAAGGCCTTCCATCCTTGCATAAGAACTCAGATTCAGTGCTGAGGGAAATTTACAGCTGACATTGTAGATTGTATCTGGCCCACCTGCTGAATGAAAACTCAGCATGACAGCAGCTTCAGGGCATCCAGTTTCTTACTGAAGTAAAACAAAAAAGCATGGTGACTGGATTGGGGGGCTTTCGGTGTTGCAATAGGGTGATTGCTGCAGCAGGATACGGCAGCAGACAATTATCATTTACTTGTGCTACATTCTCTCCATTGGCATCCTGGTAACGTGGCAACTCTAATGAACCATTGCTGATTTCTGGCAATACGCTCTTAATTTTTATTATTTTGGGATATTAGGAGATTTGAATTGGCAGTTGCCCTCCATCCACTTTGGTCTCAGTGAATGTGGCCACATAATCTTTTGCAGCGAGACATTTTTGGAGAATACAACCAACCCAGAATCTGGTTTCTCTGGATCCCGCGCAGACCCTCCGCTTCTGGAATGGACTCCCCCCAGATTTTAAGGCAATTGATGCTGCGTACGAACGTGCCAACGACAGCCAGATAGTGTTCTTCATTGGTAAGTGTGGCGAGGTGGGAATGGGAGGTGGGACATCTGATTTATTTGGAAGGAGAGTCTATACCAGTGTTTCTCAAGCTTGGCCACTTGAAGATGTGTGGACTTCAACTCCCAGAATTCCCCAGCCAACCAGAATTCTGGGAGTTGAAGTCCACACATCTTCAAGTGGCCAAGCTTGAGAAACACTGGTCTCTACTAATGCAAAATGAGCCCAAGATAGGAAAGATCAACTTATGATCGGGGTTTTAGGGGAAAACCTTAAAGATCGAGGTCTTTCAATTAATCTGCAACAGTAAGAGTCCAGGAATGTATAAATCATTCATCTACAGCAATGGGGAGATGATGCCTCCAGGAGAGTGTGGCACATATGTGTCAGTCATATGTTCTTGGGAGCAGCTAGGTGTGTACTGCACATACATGCACCATCTGGATCTGAAGTTTGAAGAAGCAGCTTCTTCGATATAAATCGAGCGGCACATTACAGACATTAAAATGAATACTGAGGGTATCATGAGATGTTACATAATCTTTCTGTTAATTGTACATGTGAAAACCATTGGCACATATATCCTTCTGATGTCAACTCTTCTCTTCATTTTATTTTTAATTCTGGCTGTGAGTAATCTAATATATCATCATAAGTTAACCATTTCTGCTTAGTTGCTATTTCTGTTCTGTAATATGCTTCCTGTGGTGATAACCATAGAGGTATTTTTGGACACAGTCTAAGTTTGTATCTATTCCAAATTCTCAGGATGGCACGTCTAATAAAATGATTTTTAAAATCTTCCTTAACCTTAACTTTATCATACCATAAATAGCCGTGCCACCCAAATCTCAATTCATGTCCTTCTAAGTCCAAGCCTTCTATTTCTCAGCATCACCCACTCTTTCATCCAAACCAAACAGCAAGCTGCAAAATACAATTTCAAATTGGGTAAAACTATTTTGGAGTGTCTGTTTGAAGATGGGTAAGGTGGGTAAAATGTATGTGTTCTCTCTAGAAGTCATTTACAGAATCTAATTCACATCTCTTCTATATAATTTCTTTCTTGCTTCCTTCTCCTTGCAGGGCCCTACTACTGGGTTTTTACTGATACCCGAGTCAATCACGGTTATCCCCGTCCCACAACAGATCTGGGACTCCCTCCTGGCACTGTAATTGGTGCTGTGTTTGTTTGGCCTCACAATGGCAAGACGTATCTCTTAGAAAAGGACCGGTACTGGCGGTATGATGATCAGCTAGGGCATGTGGAACTAGGATATCCGAAACCTGTCACCCTCTGGAAAGGAGTCCCTTCTGAGCTGGATGACATTACTCATTGGAATGACGGTATGTTCTACCTAAAGCAGTGTTTCTCACCCTCAGCAAGTTTAAGATGTGTGGACTTCAACTCCCAGAATTCCCCAGCCAGCCAGCCAGGCTAGGCTGGCTGGGGAATTCTGGGAGTTGAAGTCCACACATCTTAAACTTGCTGAGGGTGAGAAACACTGTCCTAAAGCATACTATAATGTAGGGAGTTTTGAACAAGCCTGTTCCAGACTTTTGTGTTTTTTCCACTAATTATTAGTGGGGGGCGGAGCTAAGATGGCGACGGATCAGCAGCTTCTCTGCTGAGCTCCTTCTGATATTTTATATGTTCTATTCACTTTTATAAACAGCCTAGCTACACATCTTAATTTTTATCTAGCTTTATTTTATAAACACATTCTCTGCAAGAGATACTCTAAAACTGAACACCAAGTTCCACTAATTATTAGTGACATGCAGTTGCAGAAACTGCTGTACAACTGCCACATATCAATGAACTGCGCTACAGAATGCAGAATTTGGTACCAAGTATTGAGTCTTGGACTTAAGAGTTCTCTCAGCATTATCAAGAATAACTGTAAGATACCGAGGCTCATCTTTGAAAATAAATTCACAGAAAAATAGCAGGCCACCTTTAAATAAGGATCTAATTAACCAACATCAACAGAATAGGAGAGAGATGGTAAACTAGACAATCACAAGGGGGGGGGGCAACCCCCAAGCCAAGTGAAGAAAATTCTACATCTAAGAAATCATAATGTTTTCTTGATGAAATTGCTCTAATGATAAAACAAGTTTATTGTTAAACATCAAAGGATGCTCAGAAATGGTTCTGCAGCTCCCGTTCTAAGACAGGGTCCTCCTTTCCTTCCATCGCTTGCCTTAAAAATGCCAGTTATGTGAGGAATTGTTCTATATTCAAATATCCTTTCGGTTCACCTGTTTTAGTTAAGACATTCGTGTAAGAGATGAACCGACATAAAATATAAAGTACTTTTGAAGTATACCCTCAAAACTGCCCTAGGGTTGTTTATCTTTCCAGGGCCTTAAATTCACTCAATTTGCCTTTAAATCATTCTCTGAGCCGAAAAAGTGTTTTCCTCTCTACTAAAATGTGCATCTAGTGAAAAGAGGCAAAAAACGGTCTCAAAAATAACAGAGATAGTTTAACGTGACCCAGCCAGTCTTCACAGTCAAATCCCTCTGCGTTTCCGCAGCAAAGTAATGGAATCGCTTAGTAATCACAGGCCACTAAGTAGTCCCCTTCAGATGTGCTCCTCGAAATTCATTTGCGCAGGTGACAAAGGAAATGTCACAGTTATCCTCAGGGTTTTTTTGTTTGTTTCCTTTGCAGGCCACACGTACTTCTTCAAGGATACTCACTACTGGCGCTTTAAAGGCGGCAGTGTGGAGGCCGATTCAGCCTACCCACGCTCCACCCCCCATGATCTGATGTTTTGCCCGGGTTCTGCCACCTTCTCCCCCCCAGCCTCAAGACCTGGGGGTGGAGGGGAGAAAGGGCTCTGCATCAGTGGGCATCCTGGCCTAAACGAAAGCTCCTTCTTAGCTTGGATCTTGATTCTGCTCTGGGTGATATGCTGACTCCTCGGCTAGATACAGAACTATGCACTTTATCTTTATAAAGAGAAGAGGGGACAGAGCAGCAGGGAAATACGGTATTCCCTAGGAAAAGGTTTGGGATACTTTTCCTTTTACTTTTTGGTGCTCTCAAAATCTGATTCCTGCTTGGCTGCTTTGTTTCCATGCTATTTCCTAAAAAGAAGTGCTTATCCCAGTGATTCTCAACCTTAGCAACTTTAAGATGTGTGGACTTCAACTCCCAGAAATCCCCAGCCAACAAGGCTGGCTGGGGAATTCTGGGAGTTGAAGTCCACACATCTTAAAGTTGCTAAGGTTGAGAAACACTGGCTTAACCTTAAAACTAACTTGGAAATCCTGGATCCCAGTCCCAAATCTGTGAGAATTTCATATCTCAGGGGCAAAGGAAATGCATTCTGCGTGTGCTCAGAAGTGCTGACCTTTCTATCACATATCAAAAAGCTCAGATTTACCGTTAGTTACATGATACCTCTTGTCCTTTCCCTGAGTGGGAAGCAGACGAGACCAACTTGGCTTCAGGATGTCACCGGGGGTAGGGGACAGGGAGGAAACAAACACTTATTGGAAAAGGAAGTCCGGCCTATGAACAGATTGTCATGTTTTCTCCAATAAATAAAGAAGGATGAGAGAGAACCAGGGGTGAGGAGTATCTCATGAACGTTAACTCATCCCTATAGATGCTGTCATTGTTATATTGTGTAATGGAAATTACGGTCTGTATTTTTGACTTTATGGGATAAACACCACTTGGGACTGCAGAGGATCCAAGAACCTTTGGTTCCAGATCAGAGCTGATTCCCAGAGAAGACCCCAAGAGTAATGGAGCAAGTTAACTTAATATGATTTAAAATCCGCTTGGAGATGAGGGGAGGGAAGAGCAGATTAGCTAGGAAGAAATCAAACACACATCACATTTTAATAATAAAACCCAGATGGAAACCATCCGGACTTGTTTTTGCTGTACCGATTCATCTCCTAAGATAAAACAAAGATTATGGAAGGTGGCAAAGTCAGTTTCTGAGTCATGGGGCATAATTTGATTCCTTGCTGGGGAATTCTGGGAATTGAAGTCCACACATTTTAAAGTAGCTATGGTGAGAAACACTGGATTACACCTCCAGGACCCCACACCAGGATTATATTCCATGCCCTTGTGATTTGACATCTCTGTAATGGACAGCATAAGAATAACTTGCCTAAATCTTAAAGATGGTTGTATCCAACTAATTTTACCTGATTCCTTCTGCCTACGTTATTAGTACAGACAAAAATCAAAAGGCAGCTGAGATTTAAATGAACATCCAACTATTTTTGAGAAGGGACACGAGAACAATGCAAATGTATCCCCTAATAATTAGATTTATTCACCCCACCCATAAGGACTTCAAAGCAACATACTTGGCCCCCTTATTACTTTGTCGCACAACATCCTGTGAAGTAGGTCTGGCAAAGACCCAAATAGACCTGTCCCGACAACACGTTTATTTGGACTGAAGTTAGCGTGTTGTGGGAACGCCAGAAACAGCCAACATGTTGTAGTAGTTAAAATGTGGGATTGGCACCAGGGAGAACCAGTTCTAGTCCCCCCTGTCCCCAGCCAGTCGGAAAAATAGGAGGGGGGTATTATGTATAGTGCCTTGAGCTTCTGAATGAAACATGGGATAAAGATGTAATAAATAAAAATGGGTCAATTAACCTAGGTGGTTATTAAATGTAACTCAGAAGAAACTCGGTAAACCAACCCTAGTCAATTTGTTCTGCATACTTTATCCTCCATGAAAAAAGAATTGAAAAATCAAGATGCACTATCACATCTTTCACAAAATTCACCTCACAGTCCCGATGCCCCGGCTGCCCATCCAGCCAGTGGGGAAGAGGCTACTGATGGAATTACGACTTGTCGGTCCACTCCTCCTGCAAAGGCTCATGGGATGCTAGGGAAGAGTGGTGGGGAGGGGGGACTTTGCTTTCCAAAATGATGACTTTGGACCAAGTGAGTGAGTTTCATTAAGCCCAGGAATTCTTCAAAATGTGTACTTGAAGAAATATTTCCTAATTTAGTACACAGGAAGAAGAAGTGCGTTTCCTCACAATTCTATGAAAACCTTAAATGCAGCGGTTTGATGTAAATCTTGCAGAGTCCAGGAAGATGTCAACAGAAGACTGAATCATACCCCTTTGAGCTTATGGGGATGTCCTGTTCAATTCACCTTAACTTCCTTCATTTCAAAACAGCAGCTCCAAAATGTACAGAAGATCAAGAGGTTTCTAAATCCTCTTGGCACTCATCCATTATCTCTTTCCCAACCCCTCGTTCCTGTCTCTTAGGGGAAGAAAAAAGGAGGCAGGCAGGGACGATCCTCATCCATCTGCAAAAAAGCCATTAAGCACGGGCCATCTTGCTTTCAACCCAGGTGGGAGAGCATTTAGAGGCATGAGAGGGTGCCCTTGCACAAAGAGCAATGCAAAACATGGGCTCTGCTGTTAGAAAGCCAGCCTTCTCTTCGTGCTACCAGATACAACACTCCTGCTGACGTTAGTGTCATGGGTAGGCTAGAGGGGCAAAACCAGGGAAACAACCGGGGTCCCCCAGCGTACATGCGGGTGGCAGCAAGGGCAGAGAAGTGGGTCGCCACGTGTGATCCCAGCGTCCCTTGCACGCTCAAGACAAATTCCAGCGCTGTTTGGTTAGAATCTACCCAAGCTGGGTCGGTCAGAGATGGCGTGTTGTCACGGAGAGACTAACATAGCTGCACCAGCTTTCAGAGAAGGCAGCCTTTGGTGACTCTAGACCTCAACATACCAAGCTCTGTTCCCAGGCTCCAGGGCGCAAGAACAGACCTGCGTTAGCAAACTCCCCCATGTTTTGTTAAAGATAGCCTGCAGTTACAAAGAGAGGGCCCATTCCAGCAGAATAGAGGCGGCAGAAATAAAATGACTAAAACTCGGTCAAGACGTGGCTCAAGCAGGAGATGACATGTGAGCTTCTGCAAGCAGGTTTGGTGGGCTCTGTTGACTTTTAGTACTTCCATTCCACCCCCCAACCGCCCCACTCCCGTTCACACTAATAACATTGCAAACACTGCTTGCAGGCAAGTGCCATAGGAGTGAAGGGTTAGTTCTCCAGATTCCAAGGCAAAGGGTGGTTCAAATACAAATGTAGCACCATGTGCCACTCCTTAAACCAAATATGTCCTTTCCAGGGTTCATGTGGCAACTGCACAATCCCAGGAAGATGCAGCTGCTTTGAAGAGTTGCAGGGAGGTGCTACGTTCATGATCCCATGCATTCCAAAGCACCCACTTAACTTGGTATGTGAAGACTCCCCCAGCCTCTACGTGGGCTATTCTGACCGCATCCACATGACACACTGAACCACAAACTAGCGTGCCAAGAACTAGCCTAATGTGGTTATGAAAACCCAGTCCGTGTGATTAGTTTATGATTCAGTAAGTCGTACAAAGCCAGGACATTGATTTAACTTCGTAAACCACAGTTGAATTAATGTGTTGTGCAAGCCTACTATGTGCAAACCTACTCTATTAGCCAAGCATAGCCACAGCCTTGGACTGCAAATAGGGAACACAGAGCTATTTCATAAGAAAGAAAAAAGGGAGAGCTCTGTCTTCCTCCATTCAGAAATGACTACGGCAAAATTCTTCTCTTGGCCATCCAGTTACCTAAATGCCAGAGGGATGGGGAAGTGCATATAAATTTAACGATCTGAAGTCTAAAATCTTCTCTTTGAGTCGGGAACTCGCAGGCACCCAAGAAAGAGAGAAAACGGGCACAGTAAAGAAAAGTGGGCTTCTCTCCTGCAATTCTCCTCTGCCGTAAGCAACCTGCTTTTGAATTCCTGCAGAAGTATTCCCCAACTTCCATTCCAAAGTGGGATAGTTCCCGGATGACTCTCCTGCGTGTCATTTTATTTCCTGGAGATATCGGTATGTTCCAACCGTTTTCGTGGGCAAAAAATGGCCACCAGACCCTTGTTTTTTCAATATAAAACTCTCTTGTATTAAAATTATTAAATTAGTTCATTGTATTTGGCGCCCAGCCCTCTCATCTCCTAATCCCCTCCCCCCCATCCCATTCCTTTTCTAGAAGATCCAGAGGTCCCGCCTCTCCGTTTTTCGGCCCTCATCCAGGCTGGATTAATCCTGTTCCAGACAAGGCAGGCATCCAGGCTTCTAAGTTGTACCCAGATCCAGAATCCCCTTCTCCCTTAGGAACCAGCTGGAGCTGGAGGAGCTTGGTCGCCGGGAGCAGCTGCTCCTGCCGCATTTTCATCCATTTGGGGTGCACGGGTGCGTTTAAAGAATCCAAACTGGAAGGATGTTAGGGGGTGGGGGTAGGAAAGAGAGAGAAACAGATTTAAGATGGAGGAGAAACTGCAACGCACCTCTCAACTGGTCTAAAATATCTTCCAGTCTCTTTTCTAAAGTCCAAAAGTAGCTGCCAAGAGTACTTAACAGGAAATCTGTTCATTGCATCTATTTTACCCAACCGCTTTCCTAGGTCCTGAAAAGATCCAGAGCATACAATTTGGGCGTGCTGATATAGATGCATGTATATAAGCAAACTTGAAATGAAAATCCATTTATGGTTCTTCCTGCCAGACCATCTTCTGAGTTACGGGGGCTGAGATTTTCTGGTGCAGTATGTGGATTGCGAAATATATTTAAGGGGATAATGATACTGTTGTATCTTACGGCACATGGGGAGTACAGCATATGTACATACTGTACATGCTGTATATATATGCTTACCCCTTCGTTTCTAGCCGAAGTTCCCGCTGAAAATCAAACCCTACTTGACAGTTAAGTAGAGGAAGAGCCTCCGCTGAAACCAATCAGGGTTCTGGGATTGATTTAAAGGAGAGATGGGAATAAGGTCCCATAAGCCAAGGTCCTAGCAACACCCACATCACACAAGCAACCAGCACAAACCTTATACAAGGCAGCCACAAGAATGGCCAAAAGCACAACGCCTCCAATGGTGCTGCCAATGATGATGGGAACAGGATTGAATGGCGAAATTAACTCAATTTCTGTGGTGATCTGAAAAGGAGAGCAATAGGAAGCTGAAGCCTGTTGCCCACAACCATCCGGTTCCAATTCCAGGAATCGGTTTACCCAGAAGACTGCTTGTTAGATTCAACTGCAAAACTGCTTAAAAGATAGCCTAGGAGACAAGGAGAAATTACCCTTTGCTGCACACTCATTATGTTATTCCCCTTTGGGGTAAGCATCATTATGCAATGTGCAAAAAAGGAGGAAGGGCAGTAAAGGAATGAAAGGCATGAGATAAGAAAAAGAAAATGAAACATGGATAAATCGAGTTATACAACACCATTCACTATAACTCTCCATCCTTGCTTGTACCCTGTCCCTACATCACTTAATGTGTTCTTTAAGCTTCTCTCCTCTTTCTTTTTGAGGATCTCATTAGTTCCAATCAACCATGAGCTTCTCAGTCTTCCCTTTCTTCTCAACCATTCATTCTTCCTTCATATATTTGTTCTGTGCTTCAGTCCTCATTCATTCTCTCTCTATGACCCAACCAGCTCAACGTTCTTTCCTACCGGTCTCTTGCTTTTGCATTCAGTTCACATCCATTCAGCTCCCATTCATTCTTGACTCTCTCTCTTCTTTCTTTACACTCACACATCTTCATTCCCCCAAGTTCAACTAATTATTATGTTTCTCCTGACAAACCCAACTCTTGCTTCCATATACAGTAAGAAAGTCAGCAGACGCATGCTTTTATAAGCAGCCATTTCTTTTCCTTTCATTCACTCATCACAAAAGACTGCATACTATGGCGGGAAGCCAAATCAGCTATTGTGGAAACCCATCAGCCTCCCACCTGGTTCTTCCCCATTGCCTTCTCCCCTCTTCCATTCCCTGCATTTAAAGTCTATAACAAAAAATCCACTCTGTGCATCTGATGTTCGTGAAAGGTGGTTAGTCTTGAAGATGCTACCAGACTCCCTGACTCGGTTGTGGCACGGACTAATATGACCCTTTCCCTCTATTTCCACTGTTCAACCAATATCTCTTTGGTCAACCAATCCTGCCAATTACCTGGCTGAAATGGAAATCCTCTGGTTCATTCAGGAAAAATCTGGTCTCATCCACTGTTATGGACGCCTCGCTGCGAAGATGGAATATTTCGGACTTCAGCTTTAGAATGGATAAGCAAATTAAAGAGGTCAATAAAATTTGGTTCTCAGCTTCTCTCCTCCTTCCCCTTTTGCTTAGCTCCCCAATCAGCTGACTAAAAAGGAGAGATTTTTTCTCGTTTTCCACATATGAATCCGAAATCAAACATCTAGGATGGGTGTGATGGCTGTTGTAAGCTTTCCCCTTATAGGGGTCATGAATAGGAAATACTTTAAAATGCTTTCTTTGCCCAAGGCGTTCAGTAGAAATGTATCTTCCAAACAGGACAGTGCAAGAGCCCTACTATCTGATGGAGGTGCCACTTACTTTGAAAGATTCATCTTCTCTGTAAAAATCTCCAGAAAAATTGAACTTGATCCATTCTCCCCTAGCAAGTCCGTTGATAAAGCAGTGAACTTTGGGGCATGCAACAGCCCCCAGACAGCCTCTCTGTCAAAAGGAGAGAAGAAAAGAGAATTGCGATCACCATCTCAGACAAAAATACATCTCGGCTTCAGACGAGGGATACCTTCTCATAGAAATGTATCAACCCAAAGGAAGCTGCATACCAGGGTCTTACCGTGATGGGTTTCGTGACATTCTTCCTGTTGATTCCCGTTCTGAGAGTGAACAATGGTGTGCATGAGAAGTGATTCACCTAGGGGAAAAAAAGAAGTAATTCTGCACAAGTGGAACTTACAAGAAAATATACTAGGTGGTGCTCTGAGAGAGATCTCTGGAGCTATGAAAGAAACAGGAGTATCTCAAAATATTAATGTCAACAAGCAAATGGACATTTCAAGGTCAATCTTATCTAGAGAAATGATGATTAGCCCTTTCTTCTCGCATGCTGGGAAAAAGAGGTTCAAATGACTCTCAGAGACTCTGCCTTAATGAATTCACCAATAAATGAGTGCTAGAGTTTTGGATTATACGGTGATGCCATGTGATTGTAACAGTCTATTGGTCATTTCTAAGATGTTTCTGATGTATGGCAGTGTTATCCTTTTCATAGCGTCTGTTGGTTGAGTTGTAGTGGGTTGTGTAGTCAGGCACTTTTTGATAAAGCTGCGGGGGTATCCATTTTTCTGGAAGATGCTGTATAGATTATCTGTTTCCTTTTTCTGGTGTTCTGGGTTGCTGCAGTGCATTAGTGCTCCTCTGAATAATGTTCTTACACATCTCAGAAACGACCAATAGACTGTTACAACTACATGGCATCACCGCAGCACATAAACCTACCAAAACCCTTCAGAACATCGTAAGTAACCCAAAAGACCCAGTAGCCCAAGAAGGAAAAACAGGAGTCATCTACTACATACAGTGTAAGGACTGTAGCAGCCACTATGTAGGACAGACCGGCAGAAGACTAGCAGAGCGCATCCACGAACACCAACTAGCAGTCAGAAGACACAATGAAAACTCCTTAATCTCACAACACATGGACAGACTCAACCATACTTTCAACTGGGATACTGTGAGCATCTTAAACCAAGCCAAATCCAAAAACGCTAGAGCAGAGCTTTCCAAACTGTGTGTCGCGACACAAAAGTGTGTCGCCACACACAGCGTGGTGTGTCGCCACACGACCCGGAAGTGGCGGCGCGCGCATGCACGGCAGCCGCCATGCACGTGTGCGCCGCCGCACGCCCCCTGCGCCACCACCGTGCGTGCGCGCGCCGCACGCCCCCCCGCACCGCCACTGTGCGCGCGCGCCGCTGCACGCCCCCCCGCACCATCGCCGTGCGCACGCCGCCGCCACTGCCGCTGGTGTGTCGCCAGTGGCGGCACTTTGGAAAGCCCTGCGCTACAGAATTCCTGGAAGCTTGGCACTCAGACAAAACAGCCATCAACAGACACATAGAGGTAAACAACATTTACATACCACTCATAAGAGACAATAGAAAAGCCAGAAGACCAGAACACCACCTTGCCAGCAATCAACACCCAGATATGCAAAGATTAACACCAGGATTAGCACCAGAGGAACAATCAAACAGCACAATATACCCTAATCAAGGAACTATTAACTCAGTCAATCAACCAAGCAGCAAACAACAGCCCAATCAAGGAACTACCAAGGAGAGAACAACACCCCCACCAACATAAGCAGGACAAGCCATGGTATATAAACAGAGAGCAAGTCCCACTCCCTTTTCCCACTGAAAATGTTGCCTAGTCTGGCAATGAAACATCTGCAAGAAAAGAACAAGGCTCAGAGAGCACCATGGACTCCACAATCTGTACTCTGTGCCGACTGAGCTCCCCACCCATTACAACCCCCCCCCCAAAGTATTTCTGCAAGTTGGGCTTCCACAAACTGGATGACACCGCTCTCCTTCAAGTGCCCTTTGAATGACACAAGAACAGACATGCAGGGAATAAGTTTGCTACATATACAGTATAATACAGTGCACTTCCAGAATATGATAATATTAAATCTTTCTTCAAGTTTATAGTCTCCGTTCACACAAAAATTATTCAAATGTTCTCTCTTGCAGGAACTCTAATCAACCGGCTTTCCCCAGCAATCTTCTTCTTACCACATCACTGTAGGATGGGGTTATATTCCAGAAGAACCCCTGTTTTGTCTTTAAAGGAAGCTCAAAAGTCAGATTGATTGCTGTGGAGTTTGAGTCCAAATTTCTCACCTGCCAGAACAAAAAAGAAAATTGAATAAATTTGGAATAAATGGAAGCAGGTAGGGAAGATGATGTTGGCAGAATGAACATGTCAAAGGATTAAAAAGTGCGGGGATCAAACCATTTGTAACAGAAAATAGTAGAGTGAACAGATTGCTCCGTTACTCCTGATAGGTTTCAATATGCTATTAAGGTTTTTTTAATCACTTTTTTCCCACAGAGAGAAATTCTCTGTCCACCAAAACAAAGACCTCTCTTTCATATCTTAAAGACCACAGAGAGATTGTTTATTGTAGATATGTATGCAAAGAGAGAGAGATAGCTGGAATGGTGGATGGGTTAAGTAAAGGAGTATAGGCAGATGTAACTATATTTGTTAGCCACCCCAATCATATCATTCTGGGTGGCAAACAATAAAGTAAAAACACAGTGGAAAAGTAAGATCACAAAACCCCCAATATAAAAAATATGCAAATAAATATAGAGACGGATGCCCATGGCCAATCAAATGGAGCTAAATGGACTAAAATAGGAAGGTTTTAACACTCTTCTATAATGTGAGCAGCTTGTTTGGAGCCTGTTCCATAGTATGGGGGCCACCACAAAGAAGGCCATCTGCTTCATCCAAGTCCCACAAACTTCATGAGCAGGATGGACTCTCAGCAGGCCTGCTTGAGAAGACCAGAGCAGATGGGTGGAATCAATTCTGACAAGACAGATGTGAAGTTAGTTAGTTAGTTAATTATTAACTAACCTGAGGGACCGTCTCGTCCCGATAACGTCGGCCCGCCCCACCCGTGCATGCAGAGAGGGCATGCTTCGGACCCCCCCAACAAGAGAATTCCATCTAGCGGGGTCCAGGGGGCGTGCCTTCTCTGCGATAGCGCCCGCCTTGTGGAATATCTTGCCCCCGGAGGTGAGACTGGCCCCCTCCCTCCTGGCCTTTCGGAAGGCTCTCAAGACCTGGCTCTGCCGCCGGGCCTGGGACGACGGAGGTGGCAGTGCCTCCTGGGGTTGGCTGGCCCCGTAGCACCAGGATCTATTTTGCGGTTCTAACCCATTTTGGATTTTATTTATTTTATGTTTGACAAGTTTTTTAGAAATTTTGTATAGTTTTTAAATTTTTACTTGCTGTAACCCGCCCAGAGTCTCTTGTATGGGAGATGGGCGGGGGATAAATTAAACAAACAAACAAACAAATAAATAAAAAATTAACAAACAGAAAAAGCAAGTCCATTACCTCATAGCTATGAGTAAGTATTTTCTTCTCTGGGTCCTTGGTAGAGAAGTTGAGGTATGCAGTGGATTTAAGCCTAGAGGGGAAAGGAGAGGCATTCATTTGGATCATGAAAAGGGCAGGATTTAAATTATCTGATAATAATTTGGGAAAGGTGGCATTAATTTGAGCACTTCAACATGGCACGGAAGGCCCATCACTATAGCGTTGCCACAGAAAAGAACGTTACTAGTTGGGGTTTAGAAGAACCACACGGTCACCAGAAAAGGTCTGAGAATCTATGAAACAGCACCATGCTTTAAATCATGGGCTTTCCAAACTGTGTGTCGCAACAGTATTGGTCACCTGGGGGCCCCAAGTGTGTCGCGTGACAACCCAGAAGCACTGATGAAAATGCCCTCGGTTCCGGCAGGGAGGTGAAAATCGCGCATGCACACTGCCGGGCCGCTTCCCTGCTGCACAGCTCAGCGCGGGGGGGCCGGGGTGGAAATTCTCTGCGCCGATCAGCTGAGCGGCGGGGCCTGGCAGCGTGCGCGTGCGATTTTTGCCTCCCTGCCAGAACCGAGGGCATTTTTGGGGTCCCCGGAGCCTGCCCTTTCGAAGGGGCAGCGGCAGCGGCGGGCCATCCAGGTTCCAGGACGCCGCTGCTGCTGGGTTTTTGTGCGCCGTGGCGGCAGCGCTTCCGGGTTTTTGTGCACCAGCCGTTGGTGTGTCGCCAACGGCAAAAGTTTGGAAAGCCCTGCTTTATATAGATCTTCCCCTTGACCTGGCATTTCTAGGTAAGAGTGGGGAAAGATGTTCTTCTGAAACTTTTAAGAGATCTGCCCATGAGCAGCCTTTGCCAACTTTTCACCCTCCATTGGACTATAAATCCTGTCTCCACTGGTTGGAGTTATGATATTTGTAGCCCAACACAACTGGGTGGGCAGAAAGTTGGCAAAACTTGATGAATCTAGATCATCTGATTCATTGTATAACAGTCTTCTCCTCACATGATTTGGACATGGCATGCAAGTAGCTGTTTTTCTCTCTTGAATTACTTAGTCTTGAACTGCAAGCTCAACAGCTCCCTGTGATGTCTTGTTTTTTCAATCACTGCAAAAACACCCACGTAGTTGGATAACACACAGTATATGAGCCTTCCTCCGCTTTTAAAAAGAAGCCTGCATTACTTTGATGTTCACTAGTTAATTAGTGGTTCAGGCATCAGGCTAGAAAACGGGAGACCGTGAGTTCTAGCCCCACCTTAGGCACAAAGCTAGCTTGGTGACCTTGGGCCAGTCACTCTCCCTCAGCCCTGGGAACGAGGCAATGGCAAACCACTTCTGAAAAACCTGCCAAGAAAACTGCAGGGACTTGTCCAGGCAGTCTCCGAGAATCGGAAACGATTGAACGGATTAAAAAAAAAGCATGTTCTGTCATAGGGTGGGCAAAGCCAGGCACTGCCTCTGAAGAAGAGCTTTGGACTGGCCTTACTAGTAGCCCCTTTCAAGTGAAAGCATGAGGCTTCAACTGGAGGCTTAGGCAAGTTGTGGTCTAACTTGCTTTGGCTCCACCAGCTCTCTTGTTCTTCCTGGAACCGATTTTTCAAAGACTGCAGCACCTCCAGTGCTCCAGGCCAAAGGCTCATCTAGACGGCCTTGTTTTCTCCAGTTCTAACTCTGTATTAATTAGATTTATATCCCCCCTTTCATTCCAGACCTCAAGATGGTGTGCATAGCTCTCCCTCCTACTTTTCCCCTCAGCAACAACCACCCTTGGAATAGGCTGAGCTGAGAGTGCGACTGGGCCAAAGTCACGCTGGGTTGTCTATAATGTGAAGTCCCTGCTGCTAGTCCAGCACCACCCTGGCTCTTGGGCTGGGAAGGAGGGACTGGGCCGAAGTCATCCAGGGAGCCTCCGTGGCTGAGAACGGACTAGAACCCAGGTTTCCCAGCTCCTACTTGGTTTGTGGTGAAGATAGGTTGATCTTCACCACAAACCAGGGTTATTCCTGGGAAATGGGCTCTCAGGGAAGGACGGAGGAAACCACAGAAGAGGGGGGCAGAATTACCCTTTCACTATGACGTTGATGGGGTGCAAAACAGGCAGCTGCCCAGTCGCCTCGTTGTTTCCCTGCGTGTTGCTCTCATTCTGACTGGAAGACCAAGAAGGAGAACGCAGTTAGGAGAGGCCAGTCAGAAACGGCAGAGGGAGGCAGACACTCTGGGGGTTTCCTTACCTGTGTGCACGGATGGTGAAGTAAACAAACTTGCCACGCCAGGTATCCCCTCTGGAGGAGCGGAAGGAAACCCGGAGGAAGGCCTTCGAGAGTGAATATCAGAGATGGCTGAGCCAGTAAGCGTGTCTTTTCCCGTTCAACCCCCCTTTCTGCTTTGTCAGCCCCTCCTTTATCTGAAACAGCTTCCCCCATACTGCAGCACCCTGAATGTTTTGGGTGTCAATTCCCATGGCCTCTGCGGCCTCACCCCCCTACGCTGTTGGTTGTGGTGGTAACTCAGAAAGCATAGCTTGTAGAAATGGTGCCCATCTGCCCGTTTCTCCTTTGCTTATAGAATTTATTCTGTTTCCACTGGTCGCAGGGAGAAGCAAGAATGAAGCTTGTTATTCATGCTCCATCTCTCAATCCCTCCTCAGCTTTTCCCCTGCTGGCTTTTAAGATTGCATCACATTTATAAACATACAGATTAGGAAGATTCTCTTTGAAAAACAAAACCATGCTGAATTCTGTCTCTTCTGTACACAGTAACTGTGCAGAACCAGGGCACACAGCTAGCCTCGCTTCTACTGGCATCTTGGACAAGAACATCTCGTTTTTCGCATTTCCTTATCGCTTTTACACACTCCCATTCCCATGACTGGTCTTTGCTTGACTTCATTTCCCATTTCCTACCTGAGTGCCTCCCTTGAGAGCGGGTGGCCTGAAACGGCAGGAGCTGTGACGTACGGATGCATTTCCTTCGGATCCGTGCATTTGACAAGCCGGGAACAGGCGCCAGTTCGACTTGAAGCAGAGAGAGGATTTTTTTTTTTAATATCAAATCATGCCCAGGAAATATAAAGGAAAGTGATATACAAGAACAATTTCATCCATGACTGGTCCCTGGTGCCAGAAAGGTTGGGGACCACTGATTTAGTAGGTAGGTGCCTTAAGGGAGTTGAGACTCTTTTCTTCACTAACATAATGATGATGAAATCTCTACTGTAAATAATTCCAAGAGCTGGATAGTGGGGGGAAAATTATGTGCAATTTTTACGCACATAAAAAACAGGCAGAGCTTCAATCCCACCATTGCAGCTACCATCTTGATGTTCTTGACTACACCCCGTGGTTACCTGAAGTCTCTAACTTTTCCTCCAGGGAAGATGGAAACAACTGATGGAGGATGGGGAGTAATTTTGAACAAAAAGTAAGTGGAAGTGGGAAGACCTAAGTAGCCATCCTTAACTACAGCTTGAAGCAAGACTGCTATCTTCAATAGTCTTCTTTTTCCCCAATAATTAAGGGGAAATTAATATACAGCTGCACAGATTGGTCGCTTAGACCTATATCAGCTTCAGATTGCTTTGTAAGGGAGTGGCCACAGGCTGCTGTGGAAGGGGCTTCCCGTTGTTATTTTCTGGGGGGAACTTTTCCAGACTTCTCAGTCTAGTCTAGACCCCTGGGGTTTCCTAATTCTCTCCCATCTAAGTATTAACCTGGTTTGATGCTGCTTAGCCTTTTCTAGATCAGCCAGCTCAGCAAGGTCATACCTACTGGGTGACACCTGGAATCTGACCTACAAATCTCCAGCATCTCCACCCTAATCCCCCCGTTCTTTTCCTCCCCACTGTAACCCCAAAGAATTCCTCAAACTTACCTGAAGAACTGAAGCTCCCTGGAAGGACAAAACAGACGAGTAGTGAAAGGAAATGGCTGGCTCATATGCCAATTCTCCCAGATTTTCTAATTTCACTGTTAAGTTCAGTATGAAATTTGGGCTCAGCTTCAATCCTTTAGATCTGAAATACAACAATGGAAAATATTTCCTCAATGCCAAGGACCACTGGTGACTTTCTGTCTCTTCGTCTCCACTTCCCTACATCTAGAACAGAGCTTTCCAAACTGTGTGTCGGGACACGTTAGTGTGTCGGCTGCAGTGTCTGGGTGTGTTGTGGCTGCTGCTGCCTCTGAGCCCTGCCAGGATTCCGTGCAGGTCCTGGTGCCTGCCTTGTGCCTTGCTGCCTCCAAACCTGCTGTGATTCCGCCCAGGTCCTAGTGCCTGCCTTGTGCCCTGCTGTAAGAGTGTGTCGCGAAATGATGCATGTCTAAAAAGTGTGTCACCAACATGAAAAGTTTGGAAAGCTCTGATCTAGAAAATAGAAGTGGCCAATAAATCTATTGCATGAGTTACAAGGAAATGAATGCAACACCTTTTATCCAATGGCTAATGTTATCAGAGCACAAAGGCAATTAAAACGGGCATTTGGTGTGCTGTCCTTTATTGCTGACCACTAAACTCCCCGTCTCCAGCACAAGAGGGCTGATAGAAGCAAATACAGGACATGATCCAAGAGATGCATCTCAGACCCAATTATATAGGGATTCTGGAAGAAATCTCCAGAATGTACATTGGAGCCATCAACACATTCATAGGCTCTGGCATTTTATATATGATTTCACAATGAATCTTGGGTCCATCCCTCAGCTTGTGCACAGCTTCCTACCAACCAGGGGTAGCATTTCCAGGTATCCTGTAACCATCCAGATGGATGGCTGAGATGCATCTCTTGGCTCTCGCACCATATCACATCTTTCCATGGGATCCAAGTCGCAATAGTGAAGGACAGCATTAAAGACCATGGACACCACACGTTACTCACCCTGAAAAGTTAAAAGATACTGAAAGATCAGGCACACAAATACCATCCTGACCACAGTCTTTCTGGAAGGGAACCTGACAAAATAAGAGAGAAACAGCAATGGGCTGAGCAACACGACCTAGTAGATAGAAGGAGCACTCTTCAGGAGGCACAGATGGAGGCAGGCAAAGGCACAAATTGATGTACAGACGGGCAGAATCATATATCTAACATAGGATAACTTGTATTAAGAGTTCCCCAAGCATTTTACTTCTTCAGGAGGATGGGCTTTTCCTGTCTTCTCATTATGAAATCTGTATGATAGTTTCCTTCTATGGACACAAGGAGAATCCATACGATCACACCATCATAACCAGTGACCTGTTTCAATTTAGCCAGGTTAACACCATACCAGAAGCCTTCATACCTGTGAGATGCCTTCATAACTAACATGCATGCCTGTGAGAGATTGTGGGCAAAGCAATGGGTGTCAGCTGATAGATTATCTCACAGTCCACAACTCAGCCCAGGTGGAGAGAGATTTAGGAGAAAGCATTTTAGAGGCTCCACCTTAGTAAACTCATTATAAATGAGGCTGGGGACTTCTTATTACAGTTTTCAAGATTCTGTATTTAACCCGGACCCCATTAAAGATACCTTACTGATATCTGTAGTTTGTTTATTTAATTTTTATCCCTTTATTATTTTTCTAAATAACTCAAGGCGGTGAATATACCTAATACTCCTTCCTCCTTCTATTTTCCCCACAACAACAACCCTGTGAGGTGAGTTGGGCTGAGAGAGGGGGACTGGCCCAAGGTCACCCAGCCGGCTTTCATGGCGAAGGCGGGACTAGAACTCCCGGTCTCCTGGTTTCTAGCCCAGCGCCTTAACCACTAGACCAAACTGGCTCTCTTGCTTCCTTGGTCTTGCCAGCAATGTGGAGCTTGACAATAGCCAAGCCTTGTGTTTTTAACAAACTTAGCTTCTGTGGGAGATGCAAAGAACTCTCTTTTGAATGGATTTGCTTACAAATGTGCCTGGAAATTTGTTTCAGGAGGTGAAAATGGTGTGAAACAAGAATAGTGGCTAAGACAGTGGACAGACACTTGCATTTAGACTGGGGTCAGCTGCTTTCTCTCCTCCAAGCCTACCTCCGAATGTTGTTGTGCTTTGTAAAGATTACCAGTATGTACACTACCCTCAGCTCCTTGGAGGAAGGCTAGATTCAAATGAGATGGAATGGACTGGCATGAAGCCATAAATGCTCGGGGCTGGCTCATGATGGAGGAGGCATTAGTTCCAGATAAAGAAAGTGAAAGAGATGGACTATAAAAAAATACCTCAATGTCAGTGGAGGTTTTTGTCTCAGGGTGAAGGACGGGTTGGAGATTCCTGTCAGAGGCATCTGGTTCTTCCCGAACTGAGAAGTTTGCCTGCAGCACAACTGGGGAGAAGGAGTCATCCAGGCAGACCTGGGGCCAATTGAAAAAGAGATTCTGGGGATCAGAAATTTCTACCCAGATCAGTGCATTTTCTCCAATCAGTGTTGGAATAATTCTTACAGGTACACTCCTAACTGCAGGAGCTTCAACTGTATCCATTCTCCAATTTCTCACAAAGCCATGTGAAGCCAACCTATCTTGACTTCTAATTACCTTGAAATGCTGAAAACATGCAGAAAACATCATGAACTGATTAGTGCTCTCTCCAGATAATCAGTTAAAAAGTGCCAAGAAATGTCATTAATCAGGGCCCCATCCCAAGTGACCTTTGGTCCCAGAGCGACAAAATCCCCTTCATTCCAATTAGACCCAAAATGGAAATAAAATAAATTGCTAGCCTCCCCTCCCTATCCACATGTTTAGTACATGATGTATTTGTTTCTATGAAAACATCTGAGTTCTTGCTAGGAGGGGAAGCTTACTGGCTGCAACACTGCCATTCCTTTATTGCATTTAAAAGTCTGTGGAGGCCTTGGTGCTCTCTGAGCTTGGTTGTTTGCTTGCAAGCTCAGAAAGCACCAAGGACTCCACAGTTTGTTTGTTTGTTTGTTTGTTTGTTTATTTATTGGATTTATCACCGCCCAACTCCCCCAAGGGGGACTCTGGGCGGTTTACAACAGAATTTAAAATCATTAATATACATTTATAATAAAGTAACATACACAATAAACAATAATTTAAAATATAATGAATAAAATGGAATCCAAAGGCAGAGTATTCTTAAGTTTATAAAAAGGGCTCCTCAGAGCAAATCTAAGGTGCTAGCCATCTCCAGGTATCTCCAATCTCCTTCTGACCCCAAGTATATTGACAAAACCAGGTTTTGAGTCCTTTTCGGAAGTCCAGGAGTGAGGGGGACTGTCTGATCTCCGGGGGCAGAATGTTCCAAAGGGCAGGGGCAACAGCAGAGAAAGCACGCTTTCGAGACCCCGCTAGGTGGAACTCCCTAACCGATGGGGTCCATAGCATGCCCTCTCTGCATGCCCGGGTGGGACGGGATGAAGTGATGGGGATGAGACGATCCCTTAGGTATCCTGGTCCAACGCAGTTCAACGCTGACCTACATATATTCTCTTCTATTGGTATTTAAAAGTCTCTTCAAGCTATGAAGGGGAAATGATTGTATGCTTAGCATTTCTGCAACCGTGATCTTGTCCTAATAGCTGTAACCATGGCTGCAGATCTCTGCAGTGGCCAGAGTAGAGAAGGGACATATGTTCTATGGAATGCCAGCATGAGGCACCACGACAGGATGTTGAAGTTTGGGGGAATGAGGGAAGAGTAATAATAGCCTTGAGTCCAAGAGCAAGAAAGCAGGCAAGAATTCTTGCCACTGGGTAAATGGGCAGCCCATAAGGTCATCAGAACCGCAGCAGTTCACAGTATATGAGTTTTTCTTTCATTTGAAATAAGCTGGTATAAAGCCAGAAATGAATGGACTTTGCTCCTCAAACCAGCTGACTTCATGAGATCAGACAGGCCTCTGAATCGATGCAAAACTGTGCAGAGATGTACAGAGGCTTCCTCAACCAGCTGCCTTCCAAGTGTTTGAACTGTAGCCCACAGAGATCAAGCCAACGTAGGGAATGCTGCTCTAACATATCTTTGTTGGGAGAACCTTTAGGCCTTATCTGTATTGCAGCCTTGACCGTATTGTGGACAATCTTAACTCTAGACTTTTTAAATTTATTATTGGATGCTTTGGTCATCATGTAAAATATACATCTGAGATATTGTATGCTTTGGAAAATCCAGTAAAACCTGAATAAAATACTAAGATCTTCAGGAATGATAAAAGACTTGGGATTGAAATGACAACATCATCTTTAAAAACTTTGGAAAAATCAAATAAAAGCCTGGGTTATGGAATTCTTTCCAACCCCTTTACCAGCAGTAGCCATAGGCGGTATTTGCATTTTCTTCTGGGTAATGAAGTAACATGAGGTGTGTTTGTATGAGCATGTGTGCACGTGTGCACTTTCTCCCTGGACATACAGTATATATGGCGTGTAAGTTTGTGTTTCTGCATGTATGTGTGTATATGTGTGTAGTGGAAAACCCAGGGTAAGATGCAGGGCTGCAGCTGATAAGGAGGGAGGGGGAATTAGAATGGAGCAATCAGCAGCATTCCGAGCCACTGACCAATTGCCTCTCCAATAGGGATCCATTGGGAGAATAATTTTCTGGATTTTTTTCATTATACCCCGCCTGATCTGGCCCATTTCCAAACTCAGCCTTTCTATTACCTGCTTCAGCCCCGACACCAGTTCTGTTTAACAGTTATCATACTGACAGACAGATAGACAAAGTCCCAATCCCCTTTACATAATTTCTTTCTAATACTCCTTTAGGTTGTAAAGATTAGCAGTACCACTTTACTGAAAGGCTGGAAACCTTATATGGATTTTTTGCTGAAAGAAGAAAGAAATGACATGATGATTTATGGGTTTGAAGATTAAGAAAGATGTAGATTAAATGAGGGGCTGAAGGGACTTGAATAATATCTAAGAGGGAGGAGAGACTATAAGATTGTAACTATCTGTTGAAAAGAAGGATGGAAGTCATTATATTTCTTAACTTTAATTTTTTCCCCTCTTTTTTCGTTTCTGGCATTTCTTTCCTTCTCTCCTTTTTTTTCTTTTGATTTGTCTTTTACTCTATGAAAAATTCTTAATAAATATATATTTTTTTTAAAAAAAGGAAAGATTAGCAGTATCTAGCAATCATTAAGAGTGGAGGGGGGCGTGGACTAAAACCACAGTTTCCATGGTTTCTCCAAAGAAGCTGGAAACTGAAGTTTGGTGAAGTGTAGTTTGTGAAATCCTTGATGTTGCCTTCTTAATGGACCTATACAGACAAAACTACAATTCTTAGCATTCCCTTCTAGACACTTTGAATAAAGGCATAATTGTGTCTACCTGAGCCCACAGGGTCTTGTTGACACAGATGGGCATAACTCCAATTCGGAAAGTATCTGAAAAACTGGGTGCCTCATTTTCTAGCATCAGGCGTGGTAAGGTCTGTTTAACATCAAACTTGAGGCTGAAAGAGATTGTGGCTCTCAGAGAACCTAGTAAAAAAAAGGGGTGCAAGGGAAGACAAAAAAAAAACTGAATCAAAAGACTATTGACTGAGAGAACTTGACAAACAAGTTAATGAATGAGTTAGCACCCAGAGAGACTTTCAATGAATGTGGGAATAAATTGCTATTTATAATTGTTTTAGACCAGTGATTTTCAAACTTGGCAACTTTAGGATGTGTGAATTCCCCAACCAGCATGTCCACACATCTTGAAGTTGCCAAGTTTGAAAAACACTGTTTTAGACTCTGCCCTTATTATATTCTGGCAAGCCGTCAAGGGGGCTTACAATTTAAAAAAAAACCCAAAATATTAAAAGTTAAAAATTCAGATTAAGTTACCAATAAAACAATATTGAAATCATATCTTTACAGATTTTCTAAAACCTGATTGAGCGAGGATTAAATACAGTTCTTGTGGAAGGGTATTTCATAGTTTAGGACCAACACAGGATTTGGCCCTCCCCCACATACCAGGAAGATGGGCTTCTGACCAGGGGGAATTCTCAAGAGGGCCTCTCCTGTTAATCTTAACAGCTAGATGAGCACAAAATAAGACAGGCAGTCCCTTAAATAGCCAGGCAATAACCATGAATGGCTTTAAAGCAATGTTTCTCAACCTTGGCAATTTAAAGATGTGTGGACTTCAACTCCCAGAATTCCCCAGCCAACCATGCTGGCTGGGGAATTCTGGGAGTTGAAGTCCACACATCTTAAAGTTGCCAAGGTTGAGAAACACTGCTTTAAAGGTTAATGCCCACCCTTTAAATTGTGACCAGTGCAGTTCTTTCAGTACAGGCATTGTATAATCCCTGAACTTTGCGCACTAGTCCGCCACCTGGCTGCCATGTTCTGTTCCAATTGCAATTTCTTTTCAATGGACAGCCCCATGTAGCACAGCCAGCTGTAGTCGAGATGGGATGTTCCCAAGGCATGAATTGCCATCACCAAATCCAACCGGATCAGGATGGGACGCAGCTAATGCACCTGCCATAACTGAACAAAGGCACAGCTCACCACAGCTGCCCCTGCAAATCCAGGAAGAACTGGGAATCAAGGAGCACTCCGAGACTGAAAATATACGCTTCTGGAGTGATTGCAGCTCCAACTAAACTAGGCGGAACTTCACTTCCTATTAAGCAACTGTCCTTCTGCCTTGTTTGGATTTAAGTTCAGCTTCCTCTTTACCCAGCCCCTGACTGAACAAACATTCAAGAGCATCAATTGTTTCGTTGGAATGGGATGGTAGGGAGCAATAGCATGGGTACAGCCACTCTAAGCAGTTTCATGTACAGGTAGTCCTCGCTTAACGACCACAATTAGGACCGGCATTTCGGTTGCTAAGTGAAGCGCTCATTAAGCGAATCCGACCCAATTTTACTACCTTTTTTGCAGCGGTTGTTAAGCAAATCACTGTGGGCATTAAGTAAACCACGTGGTCATTAAGCGAATCTCGTGGTTCCCCATTGGTTTTGCTTGCCAGAAGCCGGCTGGGAAGGTCGAAAATGGTGATCACGTGACCACGTGACACTGCAATGGTCATAAATGCGGACCAGTTGCCAGGCAGCCAAATTGTGATCACATGACCGTGGGGATGCTGCAACGATCATAAGTGTGAAGACTGGTCGTAAGTGGGATTTTCAGCACCGTCGTAAGTCTGAACTGTCACTAAACAAATGGTTGTTAAGCGAGGACTACCTGTAGATGTCAAACAGCATGTGGGATGAGATGGAACCCTTTGGGATACCAGAAGTCAATGGCTTAGGTGTCAAATAAAGCCCCCAGTACCCCCTCCTAGACAAGGCCTGAAAGGAAGGACCAACTGCTATAAAACAGGAGTATCAAGATGCAACCTTGCCAGGCAAGCCAGAAAAATACTATGGTGAATAATATTAAGGCCATCAAGAGGTCAATGAGAAGTAGTGGAAGTACATTCCTTCCCGTTCACTTTCTAGCCCTAGTCATCCATCAAAGTGACCAAAGCAGTTTCAGAAATAAATCCAGAACATTAATATCATTCAGATGCGTCTGGAGTGCCTGTCTAGACAATTCTTCCCCCACAATCTGCTCTGCTTTATTCAGGTCCAGACGTTATCATAATGTGTTTATAATCAACCTTGAGTTCCTTCACTGCTGCCTCTATCTTTTTGCTATCCCCCTCCCCCAAAATCTTGTAATGGGGCAAAAAGCAGAACCACAGTGGAGTTTTTCACCAGAGATGGACACGGAAAGACATTACAGGTAGTCCTCCCTTAACAACCATTCGTTTAGTGACGGTTCGGACTTACAACGGTGTTGAAAAAAACAACTTACGACCAGTTCTCACACTTATGACTGTCGCAGTGTCCCCACAGTCACGTGATCACAATTTGGGCACTTGGCAACCGGTTCACATTTATGACCGTTGCAGCATCCCGTGGTCATGTGATTGCCATTTTCTACCTTCCCGGCTGGCTTCTAGCAAGCAAAATCAATGGGGCACTGCGTGATACGCTTAACGACCACGTGGTTCACTTAACACCCACTGTGATTCGTTTAACAACCACCACAAAAAGGTCGTACAATCGGGTCAGATTCGCTTAATGACCACTTCACTTAGCAACCAAAATCCCAGTCCCAATTGTGGTCGTTAAGCGAGGACTACCTGTCCTAAGAGAGGATGGAAGGCACTATCCTTGGGGAAGGTAAAATATGTACTGGGGGGATCTCATCTTTTCTCTATTAAATGGTTGCTGAGCCAGCAAATGTTCTCTTCCCTTCCCCCCAAACTCCTTCGCCTTTAAGGGGAAAAAAGATCTTGCTGAACATTGTGGCCATTACCGCTTAGTTAATTGATGTATGCTCTGGTTGCAAGCTGCAGTCCTCTGAATTATTTATGCTTACCTTTTGAAACATAACTGCATCAGAAGAGTTTTTAATTTTTCTAAAAAGGAGACGGGGAGATGAAAATCACACTGGCGGCTGCCATTTTTTGCCATTTTGTGCACAGGCATAGCATATAATTTAATGTACCGAAAAATTGGTTTCCCCAAGGATTCTCGGAACTGAATTCTTGTGGAACTGAGGACTGTCCGGAGCAGATTTTGATACAAAAGGCACTTGGACCATTTTGTTAACAGAATGGAAGCACAGGTAAGAACACTTATGCGAAACAGAAGTTGGCAGATGGAAAGAATAAGGATTACAAAGAAAATTATCAACGCCTAAGAAGTGAGGGAAAGATGAGAGACCTAAATCTAAAAATTAAGATGACCAAGCAAAAGAACAGTCATACTGAGATGTTACCAGAGCTCCATTTCGTGCTGAGTAGATTCAAGGTGAAGCAAAGGCTGACTTCCCCACGAGGACCGACTCCTGAAACCTTCTTGCTTCCACAGTCTGGATCATCCAGGGGGACTGAGTGAGGGGAGAATCTCAGTGACGTGAGGACAGTGAAAACAGGCCGGGATCTGGAAGGCAGAAGAAAGGTGTCGTGATCTTTCCTAACAAGCTGCCTTCCAAAATGCAGAGATCTCTGATCAGGCCTAGTCTGGGCAGTGGGAGAAGTACCATTTCACAGTCCCCATGTATCTCTATCCAATACGCAGCACAATTCCTCTTTTACCATTAACAAGGGTTAAGTCTCTTTTGAGTCAAGTTTAACTTCTGGCGGTCTCCCATACCAGTAATAACCATATCCAGCCCTGCTTAGCTTCTGAACCCAGACAAGATTGGCTAGATGCTGTCAGCTGCTGTGACCCCACAACTAACAACAGGAGATAACAACTGTCTCAGCTCACATTGTAGGTTCCAAGTCAGTTTGAAATTACTCTTGTGCCACAGGCCAAAGTTTTTTTTAATTTATTACTTTTATTGATTTTATCCCACCCTCAGATCTTTTGACATAAGGTGATTATAACACACATACACACATATGGCCCAGCTGTCCTAAGCTGATGGATATTTTATCATCGCCCTTTGCACACACACACTGCACAATTAGGCTCAATGCGTTTATTCCTGCCCTCAGTCCATGCCCGTTTCCACCCCTCCCGTTCCTACCGAAGCAGCACGGCGCTTCCAAGGGCCCCAACGGCTAGGTCGGTCAGCTCATCCCTGCTCATATCCAACCTTCCCTGGATGGATTGCCCAAAAAACTGGAGCACAGGAGAAACAGAGGTGGCAGAAATCCGCTGCATGGAAGAAGGAAGTAGGAAAGAGACCATTAAAACCGGGGCGCATCAACACGTGTAGAGAAACCTCAATCTGCTCTTCTTACCTTTTCTATTTCTGACATTTGGACTTACCTGGCTGTGCACTTCCTTCAGTCTGCCTGTTTCACCTAGGAAAATGTAAATGGCCCCCCGATCTTCATCCTCCATGGGGGCTCCTACAGCCACATCTGTAAGGCCATCGCCAGTCACATCCCCTAATGAGGCGAGAGCTGCCCCAAAACGGCCCAGTCCATTACCGGGGACTCCATGCAACGTCTGAAGGTGTGCAAGCTTACCCTGGAATGAGGCACGTGACTTAGTTAGTGTATTTTTACTCTGCTGCTTACAAACAACTTTCAAGGCATCTCATACAGCTGACCGTTCGAAAATGCAAACTAACCAAACATTTCTATATTTAAGCACTCACATCAAAACACACTCATTAAAAGCATCTGGGTAGATGAGCTAATGTTATAAGACTCAAAGCAGTGGGTGGATTAAAGCAACATACAGTAAAGTCTTGTTATTTGCGGTAGTTATATTCTATAAAAAGGCTGCGAACGCTGAATTAGTGAATACTGAACCGTTGTTCCTAGGGAAATACAGGGTTAGGTTCCTATGAGCCTCTGGTCACATTTTTGTTAACTAATCAATGCATAACTTTGTTTTATGTGTGCTTCTGTTTAAAGACAACTTACTTAGTGTGTGTGTGTGTGTGTGTGTGTGTGTGTGTGTGTGTATTTCTTACAAATAAAGTCCTAAAAAAAAGCAACAAAGATTAAGCATTTAAAGTTTTATTAAAAAGTCTTACTTTTGATGGCCATTTTAACCAGCAAGATCACTGAGAGAAGGCAGACTCAACATTCTCGCCGTGCTGTGCGTGTCCATGAATAATTGCGACAGCGTCGGGAGTATTGATTTTGGGGCTACAAATCTATTTTAGTGAGTAGGCGAATTCGCAAATATGGAACCTGCAACTAATGAGGATTGCCTGTATACAATTTAGATTTTTTTAAAAAACAGTTTGGCATTTGAAGCTAAAAAATGAAAGTCATGCTCTACTCAGAGGGCCGTGAAGGGGAAGGCCTGAAGACTTTGTTATTGTCTGCCTCTGTTGGCAGAAATACCTGAAAAAGAGCCTGCTCAGATGGCCAAGCATTTCCTCAAAAAAAAAAAATGAACAGGTGTAGCGAAAGACGATTCACCAAACGTGGGAAAGCTTCTCCCCAATCCTAGACCTCTCTTCCTGCCTCCGGTGGTTCCACTCACCGTGCTGCTGATGGAGGAGACGTGGACAATCCCACCGTGGCTTCCACTGTAGTAAAGAGGAGCCCCGATTAGAACGAGGTCAGTATTTCCATCTTCATTTAGGTCCACAGAGGCAAGTTCAGCACCAAAGTAAGAACCCACCTGAGTAGAAGAAAACACACTCTGTGGGATCACGCAACACACAGCGCCACATTAAACGAGGGTTGGGGAATCTGCTGGTCCAGCATTTTGTGGGAATCCAGCCATTTTAGCATGTTATCCTGTTGAGACCTTTTAGCATGACAATCCTGCTGAGACATCATAGGGTTTGTTTGGCCATCTGGGGTTATAAAAACTTAACAGGGTTTTTTGCTAGGTGTTAAATGGAACTATTGCCAGAAAGGATTTTGCTGAATGTATTTCAACTGTATTTGATTGAACTGATTGAAAGAACAGGTTATGATTAAATTCCTCTCTCTGCCCTGCAAAAAAATGTTACTTTATATTTTGCATTTGGACAAGCCCTTGTACCAAATTGCCCAAACAGAAATGACCAATCATTTAAGACTTTAAAGGTCAAGACCAACACCTTAGACTATGACTATGAACCCTATCCTTGATACAAAGCAAAACTTTTATGAAGTTGTACAATTCTTCCACCCATCTGCACTCCGTTTCCTACCCTCCCTTACCTGCTGACCCTGAATATTCCCGATTAAGCGTCCACTCTGGCTTTCAAAGACCAGGACTTGGCCAACGTGCTGGTACCGAGGAGCTCCAGTGATGTAGAACTTCCACCGGCCAACGCGAGCTAGAGCCACAGAGTAACCTGTCCCGCAAAGAGAAGAAACAACCTATGGTTCTTGGATTTGGCAAGTTTAGCACCACTTCTGAGCCAAGGGTGGAGAAAAAGTCCTGCCTCCATCACTCACCCATGTACGAGTCTTTTACGCTGCCATAAGGCATGTTCAGGAATTTGGTCTGAGGAGGTTCTCCAAAGGATGTTTCTTCTAACCCCCCAACCCAGCCATAAGCGCCAACAACTCCAGTCACCGCATGTTCCTGAAGAGGAAAGCAAATGAGCAACAGATGAAAGAGTGAGAATTCATCTACACACATAGTGTACATTCATGGGGCCCTTTCTCCAAGTGCCAGAAAAAATCAGGACAAATGTGAAAGTGCTGGGCATTCCCCACCTCCAAGAAAACTACGTGCAGATTTTAATGGCTTTGATTTTTCACTCTGTCCCATGGGTTGAGATCAGCCTAGAGCAGGATTTTTTTAAAAAAAGTGTATACAGGTAGTCCTCGACTTACAACCGTTTGTTTAGTGACCGTTGAAAGTTACCACGGCACTGGGAAAGGTGACTTACAACCGGTCCTCACACTTACAACCGTCGCAGCGTCCCCGCAATCACATGATCAAAATTCAGGCACTTGATAACCAGCATGTATTTATGACAGTTGCAGTGTCCTGGGGTCACATGATCACCATTTGCGACCTTTCCAGCTGGCTTCCGACAAGCAAAATCAATGGGGGAAACCAGATTCACTTAACAACCATGTGATTCACTTAACAACCACAGCAAAGATGGTCATAAAATAGGGCATGGTCATGTGATGCCTCACTTAGCGACCACATCGCTTAACAACCAAAGTTCTGGTCCCAACTGTGGCTGTAAATCGAGGACTACCTGTAGTTCAATTCCCTAAGGTAGTGGTGAACAAATCATGAGTCTCCTGTGGCCTCCAGTAGCCCATATTTCAGCTCCCAAAGCAGGCAGGGCAAAATTTTCAACCCCACCCCCTTTTTTTTCTTTGAATTTAGAGGAGTTCTAAAGGTCAGAATGGGTGCTTAAAACATCCACAAGCATGCCTTAAAATCCCAAGTTTCTGCTTTGCAGCCTGCTATTTTCTTTTTAAATATTACTAAGCCTTATATTTCTACAAAGTACACTGAATTAGTACTGTACATCAGGGGTCCCCAACCTGTGGGCCACGGCTCACTAGTGGGCCGCGGCCTGTTAGGAGGTGGGCCGCGGAGCTCCTGCCTGCAAACCCCGCCCCCAGTGTGCGTGATTGGCTCCCGCCTGCAAACCCCGCCCCCGGTGTGTGTGATTGGCTCCCGCCTGCGAACCATGCCCTCCCCGGTCCGTGGAAAAATTGTCTTCCATGACCGGTCCCTGGTGCCAAAAAGGTTGGGGACCGCTGCACATGGTAACTGCTGCAAGGATACTGTATGGCAGTTTTTCTCAAACTGGGCAACTTTAAGATGTGTGGACTTCAACTCCCAGAATTCCCCAGCCAACCAGAATTCTGGGAGTTGAAGTCCACACATCCTAAAGTTGCTAAGTTTGAGAAACACTGCTGAATGCTTTCTAGTGGAAAGGACATATGACTCTCTCTGGAGAAGAATGGCTAATTAAGTTGTGGGAGGACGCCTACATGTCCAAAATAACTTCATATCTTAAAAGTAAATCTGACACAGAATTTAATTCAACTTGGAAACCATTTCTAGATTATAATTCTTTATATGGACTTGTACCACATTGGAAATTTGGGTTTCTCTTAACATAAAGTCTTAATATTCTAACTGTATAGGTTCTGTCAAATCGGAATAGATCTCCAGTAGCTTGAATAGAAGTTATTGTAACTTTCAATCTTATTTTATGATTTATACTCTGCTGACTGCTGCTGCTGCTATTTATATATTGCTTGGAGTTTAACAATGATCTGCCGTTTTCAAAATGATATATTTAGTCATTTAAAACCAATTTATGAAATATTAAAAAGTTTAACCTACTTCTGAGATTCCCTATTTATTCATTTTGTGTTTTATTTTTATTTTTCTCCTTTATTCCTTTATTAGTCTATCCTTTTTTAATGTTTAGAAAAATATAATTAAATAAAAAAATCCCAAAGCTTCAAATAAATCAGGACAGTTCAGTGGGACATGAAAGTTTTTTTGCAATTCTGTCCAGGCAGTAAAAAGTTTCTCATTTCCAGGGCCTGGAATCTCCTGCCCCCCAAAAAAAGTTCCACAAATAATAGTAAAAATAGTTGTGGAAAAGGTGCTTCAGAATGTGTTAGTCAGAAGGAGTTGAGCATTCTCTCCAGCAAAAGAATCATCATTAAAGCTTCAAGCTGATATAATGCAAAGATGCCACCATGTAGTTCTAACTCAGATGCAGATCTAATTAGATGGATACACCTACTCACCGGCGTAAGAAGGGAGCTGAATCCACCTTGGGAAAGTTCTTTCTGGAAAGAACTGCCAGGCGAGGCACCAGGTGACGTTCCAGAGACCCCTTTTTCAGGGAAGAAAAATAATTAAGGCCAACAATTGGCAGCAGCGCCAAAATACTTGAATTTTGCCCTTTATAAACCACGCAATACATATATGCAGTTTTCGATGGCACCAGCGGCACCCACAGGCTCTGCTGCTTTGAGGCACGCATGTGATGTCATGACGCATCTAGAAAACAGAGCTGCACATCACACCACAAGCTTTGCCCTTGGGGGCATGCGTGCAATGTGACGATGCTTATGAAAAAGGGGGTGGGGCATGCATTACGGCGACACAGTGCTGCTTGCATTACTCTTAGACCCCTCCCCCCGGGAAATTGCTGTGGAATATAGTTGCTGGAGTATCAAAGAAACCCATGGAATAGTGACATCGTCTGTAATGAATGAAGCAAGTGTCCTTGTCCCCTCATGAGCTTGCTGTTTGGTAAATATTTAAAGTTTATCTCCAGCCAATCCTCTTTTTTCATCCTTCTTAGCTTTGGTTTTGACATACAGGTAATTCTTTGAAGTTCTGACATACAGGTAATTTCTTTGAAGAATAAATTCTCTGATATTATATGAAGTTATGTCTCGCTAGCATCCAGCTGCTTACAGCTGGGAGTTGAAGTCCACGCATCTTAGAGTTGTCAATGTTAAGAAACACTGCTGAGCCGGATACAATCCTTAGCTGGAAGTAAGGATTGTATCCGGCTCAGCAGTGTTTCTTAACATTGACAACTCTAAGATGCGTGGACTTCAACTCCCAGAATTCCCCAGCCAGCATGCTGGCTGTGGAATTCTGGGACTTGAAGTCCATGCATCTTAATGTTGTCAAGGTTGAGAAACACTGCACTACAGCAACTGCATGTTCACCATTATTTTTGCAAGAAATAGAAGAATGTCCAAGTCCCAAAGGATTAGTGCTTCCATGAGCTTGCCAGTAAAAGGAAATTTGGGAATTAAAAAATATAAATCACCCTTGGAAGAGCACCAGAAAGAGAGAGAGTAATTGGAAAAGGATTGCAGCTTGATTTCAAACCTTCAATAGCAAAGATCTTATCCTTCAGCTGTTTCTGAAGCTGATCAAGTCCATCAAAACTTGCCACAGGAAAGACATTTTCACTTGATGAAGCAATTCTGCGCAGCTCATCTTGAGCCGTCAAGAAATTCCGACCAACCTGATACATACAAGAGGGAGGGAGGGAGATGCATTGGATAATGCGAAGAAATTTGTACTAACCGTCCAGAACACCACATTCCCTTCCCTTTCTAGCTGTCAATGAGGCTAATTTCATCCAGGATGTTACACGGACTTGCAATTGACTTCCAATGAATCTTCCAGTACTGTATAATTGTTCCCACAGTCTTCCTTGTGTAAGTCAGACGTCAAGCAGAATGCAGCAGAAATATTATTTATCTTGCTTTTGGCCTTATAGCTTAAAAAAAGAGCTACCTTTTCTATAAACATCCTACCTAACAATGGACAAATGTGTGTGGAAATGGGTGGATTCCTCCTTTGTACTAAGCCATGGTTTGATTTAACCAAGGTTTGCTGGATACACCACAATGGTTGGGTTCACAGAGCCTGCTAAGCCATAAACCAGGAGCACATCACTTCCATGGGCTTGAGGGACAAACCATGCTTTGTGCAGCGTATCAAGGGCCATCCCCCAAAAGTGGATACTGACAGGATCCAATCTGGGGGGAGATTTCAGAGGTTTTAAGGAGTGAAATTGCCCCTAAATCTCTTCTCTACAAATGAAAAAGGGTTGAAACGTTTGACCACTGTTTCAGAGCTACAAAAGAGATGTCAGTGGGCCACAGGCAGCCCCTGGGCCACAATTTTTGCATTCCTGCCATAAACTATCATTTGTAAACCTCGGAACCTGGATTCACATCTTGCTAAACCAACACATGGCTTGTTTGGTTCTGGCTTAGTATAATATGTGAACTCTGCCATTTTCTCCCTCAGCTGCCAAAATAAATTCACCTGTATCAGGTCCTCTGCACTTTGACTCTTGAGCCATCTCCGACCTGCTAGACTTGCATACAAGACTGGTCCTTTAAACAAGCTCTTGCGCTTCCCAAGGTCTTAGACCCACTTTCCCCAACCGGATGCTCTCCAGATAGATTTCAACTTCTAGCATCATTAACCAGCAGTGGCAAAACATTTGGAGAGCATCCGTTTGTGCAATTTTGCCTTGGATCCTTTGAAAAAGCTCCTGAGGTTGGTAAAATTTTGCCCACTGACCTGTAAACACTTTCCAGCCTCCCTTTGTAGACAAGAATGCTCAGTATTTCATTTTTAATAAAATCAGATCTTGACAAGATAGCTTCAGTGAACTCCTGTCTCTGTCTGTATGGTGCCATTACAAATACCCACAAGTCCCTGCTTGCAGTCCACCCAGAGCAGTGTTTCCAACCTTGGCAACTTCCAGGTATGTGGACTTCAACTCCCAGAATGTTCCTCAATGGCCATGTTGGCTGTGGAATTCTGGGATCTGAAGTCCACAGCCAGCATGGCCAGTGATGAGAATTCTGAAAGTTGAAGCCCACACATCTGGAAATTGTCAAGATTGGGAAACATTGATCCAGAACCACACCATTTCCCTGCGTACCCCAATGGCGTAGCGGATTATCCCTTTTTTATTGGCAGCTTCTGTTGCGTTTTCAAATGTGGTTATTTGGTCGTTGGAGATGCCATCTGTCAGGACAATGAGGAGCTTCTTGCTGTGAGGGCGCATGCCACGGTTCGCTGTGAAGACCTGATCTCTGTAAGGAGAACCACAACTGAGTGGGTCTGTAGGGCCAATGGGAGACTTTCCCCTTCCCCCCTCCCTTCCCTGGTACTCACACCACAAAGCGAATTGCAGTAGGAGTGTAGGTGTTTCCTCGGGTACGAGCGGTACTGAGAATGACTTCTTTTACCTTCTCTCTAGTTTTATTATAAAATGTGAAATCAAAAACAAGGTAGGGTTCAGACGAGAACTGAACCACAGCAAACTGGGGATGGAAAGAGAAAAAAAAAAGATATATATACTGTATATATAACATTTTTAACATCCTGTAAGACAAGAAAGAAACAAGAATACAAGGTAACAACCCAAAACACATATATCTCAAAAGGATTTGTCAGAATTACAGCTATTGTTATTAACATCACATATACGTTCTTTCAGATCCAGTAAAAACCAGATTTATCCCTCTGTGAATTTAATATTAAAATTTTATCAGCGACCTTAGTGCACCAACTGTCCAGTGACAAATTAACAAGGAATTTCCACTTTTGAGTAAGTATTGACTTAGCAGCTAAGACTAAACATATAATAAGTTCCCTTTTTGTTTACTGTAGAGCTAGCACCCTTAAAAAAGGATATTTAATAACACCAATGATACAACCTCTGGTTCTCCTGCACCTATTATGGGATCTATAGATCCACACTGACAGAGTTTCGGGAAACTCTGGCAGTTTTCCAGTAATCATGCCTCACCTTTCTTCTTGCAGCCTGCAACTGTTAAAAATATTACCACATAGGAAATCATGTAGACAAGTATTCCTCAACCCACTCGATGTGTTGGACTACAGTTTGCATCATTTCCAGGATGTAATGCCAAATGTAGAAAGTCAACCTGGAAAGTCACAGCCCCAATAAGTAGCAAAGAATCAAAGTGGCGCAATGGACCAGCCCTGACCACATCCTCCAAAGAGAGGGAGGAGTATAGAAGACTTCAATTTGCGCACACACACACACACACACACACGCACACACAGACACACAGGAGGAAACATGATTGAAGATTAGGCCCTAATAGCTTTAAAAACTAGTCTTCAGATTTGGGCTCAGAACATAACTAGCCAATGTTTGGTTGCATAGAACAGCTCCAAACCAAAACTTCCACAAAGCCAACATGCAGTTATTCCATAAACCAGTCAAAATTATCAGCCACATGCCCTGCACCCCTGAAATCGTCTTGCTCTCACCTGCACATCCACCCCCATCACAGAGTCCATCAGCTTCAGAAAGAAGTTCTGCATGATGTTGAAGTCAGAGTTGCGAATGCTCCCAGAATCGTCATACAAGATCACAGCATCCACACCAAATATGCACTCTGGATGGACGAGAAGCAGGAGAGATTGTATGAGCCTAGCGCTACTTAGCAAGCTGTCGGACTTTGGTGAGGAAATTTCCCCGTGTTTCCCATATTCTTCCCTCACTACAAACAAAATTAATCTCTCTGCTTCGTAGCAGAATATAAGGGAAATCTCCCATAAAAGAGTTTGTGTTTAATCCCTTCTTCCCTATGATTACTTCCCAAGTGCAAGCTAACGTCAACATTAGCTCATATCAAGGTTACGATACAGGTCAATTATCTTCATAGTAAAGGGATATTTTATCTTCCACCCACCCTAACTCTTAATTACATTCCTGAAAGCCATGCACATCCAAGCACACAGCCCGGAGGGACGTACCACAATTCTCCCTGATAATCTATATGCTTGATGGCCCCAAAGGCAGCCTGACTGAAGCATCATGGGAATGTAAGCCACTATATATGGAGAGTATATGACTGGCAAAGACTGATTTAAGGTTTCCAATTGTGGGCTTCAGCAGCCACTCGATTCCTTCCAAAGTCATGAGAAAAACCGAAACTGTGGCATGCTCTTCTTGGAAGGAGATGTATCAACGGTGAAGAGATTCACATACTGAATTTCTACTTCTGAGGTAATGCTTAAACACCACAAGGTACATTTCTAACACCTTCCAGTAGCCCCAGGCAGCATTGTGAATGCTGGGAGTTGTAGTCTGTGAACATTTGAAAGGCCAAATATACCACACCTAGATAGACAAAATATGAAGCAATCTTTGTTTAAGCAGAACTGCATCCATACTTCATCTTTTTCTCCTTGACTACGCCCCAACCCAGTTTCTTGTCATGGCTGGATCAACCAGGAACCAAAGTGAGGCAGCTGCCTCTAGTAATAGATAGATTCTGGGTGTCACAAGGGGTCAAAGATTAATTATTTAATTTGCTATGGCTGCATTTTTACTGTCAAGAAGAAGAAGAGGTCCTTGCAAAATGTCCTGCTTTGACTAGTCTTGTGAGAGGGATGAGTATCCTTTTTTGTCCTGTCTCAAGTAGCAAAGATCTTGGCACAATCTAGCTTTCAGACCTAATGTGCAAACATCTTCTCATCTAACCTTGGAAAGCTGGCTGGATCTCCTTCACATTTCCTTCAAAGCTATTCAGAATATAGCAGATGCCATTCAGATAATCGAGCTGCCCACATCGTCGTTCCCAACTTGGACCACAGGCCTGTGGGACAGGAAGAATGAACACTAATAGCCCCTGTCAGCAAGAGTTATATTATATACTCAGACAAGCTCAACCTCTCCTATCAGCCATGGGCACAAACCAACATAGACCCCAGGATTCATACTAATATTTTTTTTAATTGTACTTCTATTGTCCTTTTTAATTCTATTTGAGTCTTACTTACTATTATTTTGGATTCAGATGCTTCATCAGCAGCCAGCGAAAGACCCAAAGATATCCCAGAAGTGTCTTTGGCATTTGAAAGGATAGATAAAAAAATTAGAGTTTGTCTCAATTTCACAGACTTATCTCTTTCACACACACACCTAATCAAGGTAGTCTTTCTTTCTTTTTTTTTTAGAATGTCTCACAAAGGATGTTGTTGGTCTTATTTATGGCTCCAGTGCATTCTGCAACTTTGCCTGGCTGGGGAGTTCTGGAAGGGGTGTGTGGAGCAGAAGGGAGGGCACTGGCCCACGTGTGCATTGCTGTGCATTAATGTCAGGAATTGTTCAAAGCAAATGCTAATGGCTAAGAACGTACTTTTAAATATGGCTTTATTATATTTCTAATCTGTCCAATAACTGATATTCTGCAAATAGATGACAAAGGCAGCAAAAATAGCAAAAAAACAAACCCAGAAACAATAACATGCTGTTAATAAACAGCACAGGAAGATGTAAGAGTGATAAAAAAAACATTGTGTCCTATTCCCTGTGGAAGCACCTAGGCCTTTCTTATTCTTTGAAATTTATTCCCACCACAAGATCATATTGCAATCATTCCCTGTCCTTAGAGGATATTGAGGAAAAGTAGACTTGGATTCCTAACAAAATAATCTCATAAAATACAATTCCCAGGATTACAGTTAGACTGGATTCCCAAAGGGCAATAATTCATGTTTTTCTTAATCATGGTTTGTTGACAAATCACTATTAACTGGGTTCACAGACATGCCAAGCTATAAAATATAATAAACAAGCTAAAATGGCGAGGTTCATGTAACATGCTAACAAAAATCAAACTTTATTATGGGTTAGGGAACTCAGTAACTTATATGAAACTAGTTTAAGCTTGCAATGTCAGTATACTCCAAGCAATTATCTTTTCTTAAGATAAAATGAAAAACGATCAACACATGGGAGATTCACAAATGTATTTTAGTTGACACTTACAGTGGAGGACAATTGGTTGGCATTTCTGTGTATCGTATGAGCACCGGAAAAGGGAACCTGTCCGATTGCCTGCGAAGGGAGCGCTCACTACCAACCTAAAGGGATATTAAATAATATTTTAGAATTAATATTTAAATATTAAATATTATTTTAGAATTAATATTCCCAGACATGCGGATTCCTTGAACAAACAGAACGGAATGTTCTTAACGTAGGTCAGCTCACCAGGAAGCACCACTGGATTTCGTCTGGATGACCCGATAGCCGAACTGGTCAGCCTTCTCCCCACGGAAAATCACAGGAGCCTCAGTATCGATGAGGCTAAAAGCTGAAAAGCGCGGAAGGCCTACAACAGACAAAGGCAGCATAGAGAGTTTGTGGAATCAATGCTCCTAAGAGCAAATCTGTTTTTCAAAAAGGGGCAGGGGCAGCCAGATGAGGCTGGTGGAGATAGGATGGGTGAATTATTCATATATTGACATTATAAAGATGTGGCAAAGGCTGTCTGAAATCAGCAGCACCAAAATGAATTGAGGGCAGTCGGCTGAAAAATCGGTCAGTTGCATAAACAGGCCGAGATGCATCTGCAGGTTGGACCATCCTGAAAATGATGTAGTCAGAATGGAGGAATCCGTGGCCCATCATTCTGGGGAGAATTATAGCTCTCCACCCTCCTTAGAAATTTAATGTGGGAGCAGCATGTGACTGCGGTGGCTCAGTGGTTAAGACACTGGTTAAGACGCTGAGTCAGAGGCCATTAAGGCTGACAGCTCGGCAGTTTGAATCCCAAGAGCGCGAGCCGCATGCCGGAGTGAGCTCCTGGCAATTTGTCCCAGCTCCTGCCAACCTAGCAGTTCAAAAGCATGCAAATGCAAGTAGATAAATAGGTACCACTTTGGTGGGAAAAATCACAGGGACGTGAAAGGAACCTCCTCGGGCGTCCCCCGGGCAACGGAGATGTCACCGGCAAATCCTTTCACTACAGAAGCGCCTTGGTGCTTCTGACACGGAAAAAAAAATCTGGTGGAAAGCTACTATTCTGAATCCCCCTCTGGGTTCAGTCCCCATACATTGCGAGTGATAAACACCAGAAAGCTGTCGTACTCCACTGGGGGGGGGGGGGAACATAAGATACTTTGCTAACACCCTCTCCGTCACTGAATGCTGACCTCTCTTGTCCTACTGAACCCGTAATAGCTGCTCTTCTGACTCAGTCTGTTTGCCACTTCAGTGAACTAGACAGCTGGGTAAAGCCCATAAACCAGAACAAGTTGCCAAAGGAAGGAAATAACCTTTATTCTAGCCCAGGGACTTATAACATGATAACTCACTGGGACTGAGTAATAATTATTTCCATGCCACGAGATTTTTGTGGTATGTCATGGTGATGAGGCCATGAGCACTTTCGGTATCTTTAAAAATGGAAGATACAGATATCAAGGTGACTATATGTCGATGAATTAATCAAAGTGACTAATTAATATAGCTGTGTGCTATTTGTAAAATCAGTGGTAACTGACCTAGTGTGTCCTGCTTGTGGGCCTCCAATATGAATCTTGGCCATTGTAAGAACAGAATATTCACTAAATATACTTCACACTGATCAAGTATACTGGCTTGCTGTAAGGCAGAATTAGGCAATCTGATGTCTTCCAGGTGTTCTGGACTACAATTCTCATAAGCCACATTCCAGCATGGTCAATGAGGGATTCCACAATCCAGTCCAGTAGTCCAAACTATCAGGATGGTCTTAGGTCACAGAGCTCCACCATGTGAGTTATGACATAATAAGAACTTGATCCTCTCTCTCATACACATCCTAACTGGCCTATTAACCACAGTCAGTGGTTTTCCTAAGATAAAGCATGTAATCCAAATCTTAGGTTTACCACTATTTCCAGATAAGTTAACCAGAAATTGAAACCATGATTAACTGCTAGTTTTATATTTCAATTAGCATTAATTAGAAATGGCTGCCTTGGGTTCTGATAAACCCCCAATAAGCTGTTGACCATGTTTATGATATCCTGCAGGATTTATTTATTTTATTCATCTAATTTATATAGCCACCCATCTATCCAAGAAACTTTGGGTGGTGAGCAAAATAAAAACAAGAGATTCCATTAAACTAGGGGGGGGGGGGAAATCCAGATAAAACCAAATTGTAAAATCATAAAAACACTAATCATATGCACCCATACTACAGCTCCCATAATTAATTTCCTAGTTCCAATGCCTGGGGGAAGAGCCAGGTCTTCACAGCCTTGCGAAGGGCCAATAGATTTGGGGCCATCCATACTTCTGAATTCTTACCAAAAGTAAGAATACAGTAAAGAAAAGGAAAAGAAATATATAAATAAGTGACTTCCTACCTTCGCCACAAGTATAAACAATTTTAGTAACTTATCACCTCCTCTTAAAATACAACAAATGATCTCTTCTTTCCATAACCCATCTCTTATCTATAAACAAGTCCATAAAGCATAGTCATTTCAGTTCTGGTGTCAGCAAAAGTCCATTAAGGGTTACCTTAATGGAAATAACATATCTATTTTAACCTTAATCAAATAAACCAGCTTTATATTCCTTCCTTTTACTTCTAACAATCTTAATCTTTAGTCCATTTGTCATAGAACTTGATTTCTTTTCATTTTTTCTTTGTCCCTTCTCATGAGATTATTCAAATTTTCACAAGCCTCTTTTGTAAATCCAATATAGGAAAACTATCCAGGTCACTCTCTTGGTTTATTGTTTGTATATCCCTTTTAATTATTAAAACATCAGCCAGTTTCCTTGGTATGTCCAGTGTAACATATTTTTCCATGTCATTCTTGTAACCTGTCGTTTGTAAATCCACTTTCAACTCAGTTTCGATCTTGTCAGATAAAACTTGTTCCTCTTCCATAACATCTTTTAGACACAGTCTCTCCACAGAGAGAGATGTCTCTGTTGATCCTATTAACTTCAGTGAGTTCATTTTTCAAAAATATCTTTCAATGTGTCCAATATTAGAATATTTTGCTTCATTCTGTAATTGCATGGAGCAGTGAAGGGCAGCCGTCGAGAGCACTTGTGGGCGATCTCAAGTCCTCTCCTTGTCTGGAGAGGTTTCAAAAAGCCGGTCTACTTGCCAACTCTTCATTCCGCCGTGGTCATCAGCTCCGCTTTTCACGGACCCATCTTCAGTCCACCATTTCTTCCTCCGGAAGTCCAGGACTAGGTGGGGCTCCTGAGTGTTCTTCAAGGGCAGCCCCATATACAGTGCATTGCAATAGTCCAATTGGGAGGTAACTAAGACATAAGTGACCGTGAGCAGGGCCTCCTGATCTAGGAATGGGTGCAACCGGTACACAAGTATTTGTGCAAAAGCTCTCCTGGCCATGGCTGCCACCTGCTCCTTGAGCAAGAGCCAGGAGTCCAGACCCCACAGATTACACAGCCTCTCTGCCTGGGGGAGTGTAACCACATTCAGAGTTAACAATGGAAAATCAATAAATCCAGGGGGCCCTAAAGCCCACAGCTACTCAGCCTTGTCAGGGTTGACTGAAGTCGGTTCTTCCCCATCCAGACCTGCATAGCCTCCAAGCACTGGGAAAGCACCATGGCAGCATTACTTGGCTGGCCTGGGGCTGAGAGGTACAACTGAGTATCATCAGCGTACTGATGATGCTTAACCCCATACCAACAGGTGACCTCACCCAGTTGTTCCTTGTAGATGTTCAAAAGGAGTGGGGAGAGAATTGAGCCCTGCAGCACTGCACAATGCAGGGGCCTAGGACTGGCCTCTCCCTCCTTAACACCACCTCCTGGAACTGGCCTTGGAGGAAAGAGGAGAAACACTGGAGGACATTGTCTCCCAACCCACTCAACAGGTCCAGAAGGATACCATGACTGATGGTATCAAAAGCCACGGAGAGATCGAGGAGGGCTAGGATGGATGTACTACTCCCAAAGGTCATCAAGAAGTATGATTAGTGCCAATTGGGGAAAATGGTGGTATGTATTCATGTTCTCTGGAGTGGCTAAAGGTGTCATGTGAATACACCCAATAAAATGGGTGATATGCTCTAGACCAGAGCTTTCCAAACGGTGTGTCGCGACACGTTAGTGTGTCGGCTGCAGTGTCTGGGTGTGTCGCGGCTGCTGCTGCCTCCAATCCCTGCCAGGATTCCGCGCAGGTCCTAGTGCCTGCCTTGTGCCTTGCTGCCTCCAAACCTGCTGTGATTCCGTGCAGGTCCTAGTGTCTGCCTTGTGCCTTGCTGCCTCCAAACCTGCCAGGATTCCGCGCAGGTCCTAGTGCCTGCCTTGTGCCTTGCTGCCTCCAAACCTGCTGTGATTCCACACAGGTCCTAGTGTCTGCCTTGTGCCTTGCTGCCTCCAAACCTGCTGTGATTCCGCGCAGGTCCTAGTGCCTGCCTTGTGCCTTGCTGCCTCCAAACCTGCTGTGATTCCATGCAGGTCCTAGTGCCTGCCTTGTGCCTTGCTGCCTCCAAACCTGCTGTGATTCCGCACAGGTCCTAGTGCCTGCCTTGTGCCTTGCTGCCTCCAAACCTGCTGTGATTCCGCGCAGGTCCTAGTGCCTGCCTTGTGCCTTGCTGCCTCCAAACCTGCTGTGATTCCGCGCAGGTCCTAGGGCCTGCCTTGTGCCCTGCTGTAAGAGTGTGTCACGAAATGATGCATGTCTAAAAAGTGCATCACCAACATGAAAAGTTTGGAAAGCTCTGCTTTAAACACTCAAAACCTCCAGAGAAACTCATAGCTACCTCTGGCTGTATTGGGATACAAATGCTTTCACTTTTAGCATTTCAATTTCATTTCATTTTCTTTACCACGGAATGAACTTTGTTTTGACCCACATATGAAGATAGGGGAAGGTGGCTGTATTTTAACATCTCCCCTCCCTCAACTTCCTTCACAAAGTGAGATGACTAATCACATATTTTTCTTTTCCACAAATCTGTATCTCTTCTACAGCTGTCCTGTAGACAAACCATTTGATTCTGCAAGTTTTTTTAAGCCCCTTATTTCTGCATATTTCAACATAAAATGCATCAGAACCTACATGGCTGTATGTTAGAGGGAGAAAATTCATTATTGTGAATAACTCTTTCGCTTTCCCAAAAAATTCACAGCAGTTCTTTCTCTAAGGTACTCCTGTGCTTTCTTGAGAAAGAACTGCTGTGAATCGTTTAGGAAAGTGAGAGAGTTATTCACAATAATGAATTTTCTCCCTCTAACATACAGCCATGTGGGTTCCAATGCATTTTACATGAACCACCAGGCACCAAGTCCGCATGCTAACTGTCTACGTCTCTGTGACTTTTCTTGAGCAAGATGCCCTCGGTGGCCCAGTAGTGACCCATTTAGTGACCCATCTTGGTGACAGAAGCCCAAACTGACACAGAAGACGGGCAGTGTTAGGAAAAGCAGAAGCTCAGCTTGCTTGCTCAAGAAAAAGAAAAAGGCAAGTGAATCTGCTGTTGCCCTTTGACTGCATGGATGATATGCATAGCAAGAACAGGAAAGAACCAGAGCAACAGTCAAGGGAGCTGCAAGCTCTTCCCAAGGTCCGGGGGCCTTGCCCGAGGAGACCAACGCGAGGCCCTGGCAAAGAGCAGCTAAATGCAGCACCTGGTCTAGTAAAAGAGAGCTCAAGCTGACGGGGTATATGCTGGCTTAAAGGGGAAAAACCCGAGGCTTGGGAATAAACAGACAAGAATGCAGCTTGTTAGGGCCAACAGTGTTTACTGATAGGCATAGGGCAATAATGTATATACAATCACATTATCGCAAACATGAAAAAGATGAATATACAGGATACATCGTTGTAAAAGGAAAAACAAAACTAGAACTTATAAGCAGAGTTCCGTGTATTGATCCCAGGGCCAGAGTTCCTGCCATGGCCTATACCCAAAGCCAGGCATAGCTCACTCTGCCCAGTCCACGGGAAGTGAACACGTGAAGAACTACATGACTAGGAGACACTAGAAATCAGGAAGACATAGAACACCATTTTGCATGGTTGTATATTCAGTTCTTCCAGCATTCTGATTGGCTGGAAGTTATCTGTTACACACACTAGGCCTCAAAGCACACAGCATGACCTGCTATTGGTTAGCAGTGCTGCATCTACGCACTGAGTTCCCCCCTTCCTTGCTCAGGGGGGCCAGAGCAAGGCTTCTCACAGAAGGATATCAGGAGGCTTCACTTTCATGGGAAGATCCATTGCTAGCCATAACAATGGTACCTTCTAGCTTCATATCTAATGAAGATGTAAACAAAGCCAAGGCTTCTCTGTTATCCAGCCACCTGGCATTCACGTCATCATGAGAATGCTTTTGCTTTGTATAGGAATAATTCGCCAGGGCAACACAAGAACTCTAACACAAGCACCAGCACTGAAAGAACTTGGACCACACAGACAGTCTTGCCCCACACCACACAGCCATTCACGAGTGAGCACCACAACACGCATGTCCCGTCATACACCACTTAAAACGCATGACACCCGAGGAAGGGGACAGTGTTCTCTGCTCTGTTGTTTCAGCCACATCCTTATTGGACCCAGGTCCCTCCTGGGTTGTTGAGGCAGCCAGGGGGGTGACCTGTAGTTGGGTCTGAATGGCTGTGGGTTTTAAGGCTCCCTGGATCCAAGAACTTTCCATCTATACTCTTAGATGGGGAAGCACTCAAAAGTGGTGCAGAATCTGGGGGTCCTTTTGGACTCACAGCTCCTGCTCAAAGAGCATTTGCTAGCTTGGCCAAGGGGGACTTTGTTCGGCTCCATCTGGTGCACCAGCTCCACCCATTCTTGGATTGGGAGACCCTTCAGACAGTCACTCGTGCCCTAGTCACCTCAGGGCTCAGCTGCTGCAATGGCTGTACGTGGAGCTGCCTTTGGAAACCAGTCAGAAGCTTCAGCCAGCTCAGAACACAACAGTGTGGTCAGTGATGCACATGCCTCAATATGTCCACGTAACACCTCTGCTCTGAAAGCTGCACCGGTTGCCAGTCTGCTTCCAGGTGTGAACCAAGGAGCTGGTTATCACCTATAAAGCCTTACATGGCATAGGGCCAGATTACCTGACCGCTTATCTCCCATGGTTTTTGTCTAGCCAGTATGTGTTGGCAGAGTTGGCACACTCTAGGTACCTTTAATTAAACAATGCCATCCATCGGGACCCAGGAAGTGTGCCTTCTCTGTCACGGTGCCTGACCTTTGGAATGATATCCCCCCTGAAATCCATGTTGCTCCCACCTTGTTGGTATTCCATAAAGCAGGGGTGGGCAACGTCAGGCCCGTGGGCCGTATACGGCCCGCGGGGCTCCCACCTAAGGCCCGCCTAAGCTCCCGCCCGCAAACCCCGCCCCTTCCACGCGATTGGCTCCCGCCCGCAAACCCCGCCCCCAGTGCTTGTGATTGGCTACCGCCCGCAAACTCCGGCCCCCGGTCCGCAGAAATCCCAGAAACCCACCCCCCCACCCCCCCGGTCCTCGGTTATAAATATCCAAATGGCCCTTGGCAGAAAAAAGGTTCCCCACCCCTGCCCTAAAGCCTTGAAGACCTGGTTGTTCTCCTCGATCTCAGGATGAGACAGCTGGGGCCCCTTGTGTGCATTTGTTACTTTTGTTTTCTATCTGAATATTGCGCCCTGGATCCCGTCTTGTCTTTGATCTGCAGTGTTTTTTTAAAATGTTATTATTTGTGAACTACCCAGAGTCAGTTGGAGTTGGATGGCGCCCAAATTGAATAAATAAAATAAAATATCCACACTTAGATTAAAGTGGTACAGCCTGCTCTGTTTCCTCACCTGTTCCTTACTTTGGAATTCAGAGAAATAATCAAAGTTGGCTTAGAGTAAAGTATCAGTCAACAGAAATAAAAACAAACTGTTGTAAAAAATATGCAGAATAAAACCCGACAGATAAAGCAGCGATAAAAAAGGGAATGCAAATGAGATGAGGTTAAGACTAGGATTTACTAAATAAAAGAAAGCAAAAGCACTTTGTATTATGCAAGGAACTAGAGGCATCTAATTTTGAAGCCTTTCAAATCTGAAATGGCTGTTTCAGAGACAATATGGACTGTTTCCAAGCGTTTTGGAAGCCTTTCACGCTCTGTGAAACGTTGTTCCATGTTCAAAATACTGCTAAAATGCTCAGAACAGCAGTTTTGACCTCAAAATGGGAAGTTTCTCAGAACAGTTTGAAATTATGTGCTTTGCACACCCCTACTGATAAATTATTGTATTTAAAAATCTTTTGCATCCATTCAGTCTGGTGTCACAAGCTCCTGGCTGCTGTCCAGGATTAGTTTTAACATGCTAGACGTCTAGGGCCTATTTGCCCCTGCAAAAAAACCAGGGATCTGGATTATTAAGACCTCCTTAAATTAGTCTTTATTAGGATGAAAATACTGTGTCCCTTTTAAAGACTGGAGTTTGTTCCTTTTTGGGGGTGGAATTGCATCATAACCGCAAAATGCAACTTTAATCAAACCTACTATTGGTTTAAGTTGGTCTGAGATTGTAGGGACATTCAGCCATTTTCTTTTCCTGCTGTGGTTCAAAAATTGGTATTACTGCTTCCTGTGATCATTCACATTGAGGTACCTGTGAAAAGTACCACTGAAATCAATGATGAAAATACTTATAACAGCTAATTTATGCTTGATTAATTTCAAAGGGCTCAGTGGAAGAGCTGTACAGGAAATCTAAAAACAGCTACAGTAGTTGAAAGATAGATATAAACTGATGACATTATTAGACTATATTGTTCATGTTCTGAAATGGGTAACACTTCCTTGTGTTGTATTTCCTCAGGCTGTATAATCCTGTACAAAAGGGTTATGAAGCTTAAGTGCAATCACATATTTTAACAATTGGCTTGGAAACTCCCTAGGCTGTCAGAAGAAAGACAGGCTATGTCAGGGTTCTAGTGAGAATCCTGCCATTCGTCTATGCATAGTTGGACTGTGTTGTGCGGGGTGGGGGAGAACGTGCCAGGAGCTGTGTCTAACAGCAGAGACTGTGGAATGCATCGTCAAGGTCGTCCATCTGCAGGAGTCTGGAGGGGGCGAGCGCGGAGTAAGAAAGTAATGGACATCGACATCATGGGTGCAAAGAAACTGGCGCAAAGGGGGAGAGCTAAGTTTGAGTGTTTGGTGGGAAACCGTCATTTGGATCTTTGGGAGTGCTTTGAAAATTAATTTTCAGTGAAAATTAATTCCACGGCTAGGGAGGAATATATGCTCAGTCCTTTCTAGGACTGTAAAAGGTAAAGGTTCCCCCCGCACATTTGTGCAGTCGTGTCCGACTCTAGGGGCTGGTGCTCATCTCAATTTGTTAGCCAAAGAGCTAGCGTCCGAAGACGCTTCTGCAGTCATGTGGCTGGCATGACACGCGCGGAACACTGTTAGCGTCCCACCAAAGTGGTACCTATTCATCTACGTGCATTTGCATGCTTTCGGATTGCTAGGTTGGCAAGAGCTGGGGCTAGTGCGGGAGCTCACTCCATCATGCGGGGCTAGGGATTCGAACCTCCGAACTTGCGATCTTCCGATCGACAAGCCTGGCGTCTTACCCGCTGAGCCACCACGCCCTGCTTCTAGGACTGTACTGACTTCTATATTAGGTATTGAATAAATATTAATTTTATAGAAACTGCTAAGATAGGATAAGAAGTAGGAAGCGCCACTTCAAATTTGAGTGCATTTAAACCAATCTCAACACGCCATTGTCTCTCAGCCTCGGCTGCGCAGCTCAATCTGTGATCATTTAACCTTCTTTACAGAATTTGATAGAAGGGCTGAGTCGAAGCAATATTTAGCGATCCTCTCCAAATTGTTCAGCCAGGGCAAAACATAAAAAGGCTTTTATGCTAACATTACCTTCTTCCAGAATACCAATAGGTTATCCTTACTGAAATTCATTCAAGAGCATCTAGCCTCTCCATTTTGGGGGGATGCCCAAACCTCGCAACTGATCCTTCTCTACTTTGGATACAAGTTACCCCTACCCAGCTAGTTCCTCTCATTCCAGATGAGAGATGCTGATCCAGCTCTGTTAAGAAGTAGTAGTAGTTTCCTCCAAGCTAGGAAAAGCTCCGAAAGTTATTAAAGGCAAGGCAGTCTGGTACTTTGCAGGCCACTTGTAGCCCCGTTCCTGAGCACAAAACCCAACGGGGCTCTGATACCTACCGCAGCCGATGCAAAGGAGGAACGCGGCTTGGCAGAGCAGCTTCACTTCAGTGACAGGACCCATGCTGTCGCTTCAGCTCTCCGGGGCCCTCTTCTCTGCTGCACTTCTGCATCTCACTTCCTACTCTTATTACACCAGCATATGTTTCCTCCCAACATTCTTGGCTCCTCCTGCTTCAATCCTTCATTTGCGTAATCTGTATTTATCTACAGTATTTCTTAACCACTTCCTATATTAAGGACTGGGGTATATAAGTATATGGTCTTTTTGTCCTCCCGACCAGGGTGTGTTTAATGCTGTAGGTCAGAGCTTTCCAAACTGTGTGTTGCGACACAGTACTGTGTCGCCTGCGGGGCCCAGGTGTGCCGCGCAAAACCCCAGAAGTGCTGATGGCACGCTGCTGCCGCGCGCGGCAGTGCACGTGGTAGCGGGCCATCAGCGCTTCTGGGTTTTTGTGCGGCACACCAGGACACCGCTGCTGCCGCCACCATACATGAAAACCTGAAAGCGCCGCAGTGGCGGCGGGCGAAAACCCAGCGCGGCGCTTCAGGGTTTTCGCATGCTGCCGTTGGTGTGTCGCCAACTGAAAAGTTTGGAAAGCCCTGCTGTAGGTGAACCCAATGGGCCAATTGGGCTAACAGGCAATGCTGGTCTCACTTCTACAATTCCATCCTAGGAAAACTTCGGGGGATTGACGGGCAATCCTATCAATGCCTCTTAAGTCATAATTGCCAACTGGAATCTCTGCTGTTCAGAATAGTATATCCTAAATTTATTTATTTATTTAATTTTTATCCCTTTATTTTTTTAATAAATTCAAGGTGGTGAACATACCTAATACACCTTCCTCCTCCTATTTTCCCCACAACAATCCTGTGAGGTAAGTTGGGCTGAGAGAGAGGGACTGGCCCAAGGTCACCCAGCCGGCATTCATGCCTAAGGCGGGACTAGAACTCACAGTCTCCTGGTTTGCTATTGGCTCCTTCCTAGGGCTGAGACACAGGGACTGGCCCAAGGTCACCCAGCCGGCTTTCATGCCTAAGGTGGGACTAGAACTCTCAGGCTCCTGGTTTGCCATTGGCTCCTTCCTGGGGCTGAGAGACAGGGACTGGCCCAAGGTCACCCAGCCGGCTTTCATGACTAAGGCAGGACTAGAACTCTCAGTCTCCTGGTTTGCCATTGGCTCCTTCCTAGGGCTGAGAGAGGGGGACTGGCCCAAGGTCACCCATCCAGCTTTCGTGCCTAAGGTGGGACTAGAACTCTCAGGCTCCTGGTTTGCCATTGGCTCCTTCCTAGGGCTGAGAGAGAGGGACTGGCCCAAGGTCACCCATCTGGCTTTCGTGCCTAAGGTGGGACTAGAACTCTCAGGCTCCTGGTTTGCCATTGGCTCCTTCCTAGGGCTGAGAGACAGGGACTGGCCCAAGGTCACCCAGCCGGCTTTCATGCCTAAGGCGGGACTAGAACTCTCTGTCTCCTGGTTTGCCATTGGCTCCTTCCTAGGACTGAGAGACAAGGACTGGCCCAAGGTCACCCAGCCAGCTTTCGTGCCTAAGGTGGGACTAGAACTCACAGACTCCTGGTTTCTAGCCCAGCACCTTAACCACTAGACCAAACTGGCTCTCCCAAAAGATGGATATTGGCAGGCAAATTTTGTAGAGATGCGGCTGCCCAGTGTTGTGGATAAAAAACAGGGCTAGATAGAACTTCAGTCTGACTCACCACTGAATAGGCTTGATTTCTTTGCACAAGGAAGGCCATCCTGCTGCAGAGCAAATTTGACACAATCCGCTGAAGAAATCACATGGGTTCTTAGACCTAGACGCCTACTTGCAGGCAGGGACTTACCCAACAGATTGGCCATTTATCTAATAATAAAATTCACTGGAAACAAAAAGCAAATCTTCCAGGAATAAAGCTAGGTTACATTCCTTCTCGCTCAGTTTTCTTTCGGTACGAGTGTATTTACTTTATTTTCAAAGGAACAATCAACCACAACTTTCACAGAAATTTTATGAATGAGGTACAGTTCATTTCTACAGGATGTGGGGGGGGGGGGGAAGGATAAGAACCACCAGCACCACCCCTAAAATTGAGGTTCCTATCCTCTTCCCGATCCATTATTTAAAAAAAAAATGTAACTCACCTATCTACATCTAGCTTGCTTCACTGGACACAGTAAAGGATAGATTGCTCAAATAATTTACCATAGTCTCCTTCCTGTGCAAATGAGTTGGCTCAACTTGAATCTCAGGAAATAATGGATTTCGAGACGATTACCAAACATTTCCATCAGTCTGCCTACCACTTGTTTAGTCATAAAAAAACATTAATCTTTTCTTTAACCTGAGAAAGTCATCCCATCTCCTCACCAGATCTTTCAGGATTGTAGACGAACCCAAGTTGAAGGCTCTTTTAGTATTCTCTTAAGGGAATACTATTGAGGCATCTACTTACTTGACCATAAGAATCTTGCTAGCAATGGCAGATTCTATCTCAGTTACCATAAATTTGCTGAGCCCTCCCAGAAAACTACTTAGGTCAATGTCCCAAAATCTGAAATTTTATTTTTAAAGGATCTTTTGAAGACAATTTCCTTTCTAGAAATCCAGGGACGCAGCTGCTCATGTGTAACCTATGTGGCAAGATAACTAGTTATGTCTGTAAATTAAGCAAGCCTGTGAGATATGTTTATTTTATTCTAGGAATTAAGCTAGTCATCTACGCTTTTTTTGTGTGTTTTTAAATCTGTGTATTTGACTATTAAAAACCACCTTCCTTGTTTGAAGAGCTCTGGGTTGGTGAGTAGCAGAAGCTTCAAGTACCGCCTGATAAACTCAAAAGCTCTGGGATGAAAGAAACTACCTTGTATAGTTATCAGAAGATTGTCCACCAAGGTGAGTACTTTTTAGATCAGTTTCCCATAATCAGTTGTCTTTTGGAGATACGGACGACAACTTGCTTCATCTCCCAGTAGCCAGGTTAGGGAAGATTGGCCCACTTTGACTAACAGGGTCTCTTTGGAGTTTCAGAGTAGGATTTCTTTCAACCCTACCTGGGAGTTGGAACTGGGAGGAATATACTTGGACAGAAAGTGTTAAAAGACAGTGCATCAACCTAGCCCCCGCAGACAGATCCCCCAGGTCAGAGGTTCTCCATCACATTCTAGATGCTGATAAAATAATGAACCAATACTTCCCGTGCCACCAGGTTTACCAAATTCATTACCCACCCATCTTCTGTCATGTCTGTGTGTGGCACTCCCAAGGTGCTATTGGTAATATGGAGGAGCAGAAGAGAACGGCAAATACAAGCACACATGATTATTTGTGTCTGGCAACCATTACCCTATACGAAACTTACAGGGTAACAATGGGATGGAACAGCCAGCAGGGAAATAGAGAGAGCTGACTGACCAACCCAATTTAAGGTTATTTTATTTCTCACAAAACCCAAAACATCCTCAGAAGTAAATGGTGAATCAAACCCCTCTTCCCCTCTGCAAACGCACACACCGTCCCCTTGCCCCCACCCCCAAAGTCTGGCAAGTTCTTTCAGTCTGCCGCTGGGTTGAACTCTCTCCCTCGCGCTTGGCAGGGCAGGAGGTGGGTTCCAATCATGTGTAGAGGTCAAAATCAATGCGCTTGGAATTGTAGAACTGGCCCTCGGAATTATCCGCCTTCCGGCAGTAAACCCCGTCAGGGAAATAGCCTTGGGATACCCAGTCCTGAAGAGATAGAAAAGAGAATTTGAAAGAGGAGAGAGAAGGATGGCAGGGAAAAGAAGGAAATGGAAAATTCTAAAGAAAACAGACCCGGCTAGCATGGAATCCCACAAGAGCCGCAACCAATGTTAGACAGGCACACTTAACTGGCAGCATTATCAAGAGGGTCAACCTGAAATCCACTCAGCCAACATGGGATCTGATAGGACCACATGAGAACAAATCAAACCATATTAACTTGAAAAGTTTTGCTAATAAGGGGCTAGCCCAGTGTTTCTCAACCTTGGCAACCTTAAGAGGTGTGGACTTCAACTCCCAGAATTCCCCAGCCAGCCATAAACTCTAATAAAAGGCCTTCATTCACAGGATGTCAGGAAAAGAACAGATTCTAAGATATGCATATAGGGTATGTTACTATGGATTTTGGTCCACTGATGCAATGTCAATCAAAACTATGTAATTATCAAGTGCCATCACCACAGCAAATTTACTGTCCGGAAAAAATTCTGACCAAGGAAATACAATTATAACCATTAACAATGTAACGTGACAAGCAATTAAAAAACCCTCGAATGCACAGTGCTATCAATAAGGCAGTCTTCCTAGGTGCATGCTTTCCTTCTCACAGCAGCCTACGTCTCAGGGAGGAAGGCCAAAATAATGTGCACCCACAGAAACCTTCTTCCAGCAGTCATCAAGGCAACCCAGGATTTATATACCATTGCAAAATCAAACAATCAGCAACAATAAATAGACGGCAATCAAAGCAAATAGAATTGTAGAGAGATGCATGTAGAGGATGCATTTTTTAAAACAGTCACTCAGGAAAAAAGAAGACCAATGAGATATTGGAGAAGCAAAAAGGATATCTGTACCAATGTGGAAAAAGGACATTAACAGGACAGTGAATAGAGAAGAAAATAGGCACAAAGTGAGGAAGTGAACAAGAAATTCATCTACCCTCCTCTGGTCTCTTACCTGCATCTGAGAGCTGCTGAAGGGTCCGTAAAGTTCAGATGTGTTTGTGTTCTCCCATTTATATTCCCACATCACCTCAGAGAGCGTGTTGTCATCCTCACGCCCCTGACTTCCTGCTGCTGGGAAACAATCACATGCAACAGAATGATTCTGACTAAATCCCCTAATAAAAGCCGCCAACCCCCCCCCCCCATGGAACATCATATAGTTAAGGACTGCTCACAGCGTTAGATGGGGGGTTGTATATTTCAATGCTTCTCCAAATAAACTCCCGACACACAGAAGCTGGGAGGAATTTTCCCCTTGAACCCTGACAGTCATTTTCTACATGCAGGGAAAAGCACCCCAACCAGCGATCCCTCCCCTGCTGTGATAAAACTCAGCAAACCTTCTCGACCGTGTGTTTCCAATCCAGCTCCTCCCGGAACCCCGTAGCCCCCAGCTCCCCAAGGAGCCTCACCTGCTGATGTCTTCTCCCCTAGCTTTGCTTCATCGATTTCCTCAGCAAACATGTCAAGTTCTGGTTCAACACTGGAAGCTGCTGCAGGAGGCTGCTGCAACGCCCTGAGCCTCAGGGCCAGCTTCTCCCGGGTCTCCTGGTAGATCTCATAGACTCCTCGCGCCACCATTTGGTCAGCCAGCCCCGACAGCTGTTCCAGCTGCTCCTTCCGCTCAGGCGACCCAGGCTTCTGGGGATCGTCTTCCTCAGCCGGTTCAACTGCACCTGCTTTGAGGCGGCTCCAGGGCCTCCGCTGACGCCCGCTGCTTCTGGGACCGCCCTTGTCTCCAAGCCTTTGAATGGCTCTCGCCACTGTCTCCCCAGGTAACATTAAGTCTATCATCCTTTCCAGCAGCTCCTTCTTCTCCAGAGGTGTTCGGCCAACCTCGAGATCATCTTCATCTTCATCTTCATCATCTTCTTCCTTGTCATCTGCAGAACCGAGTGACTTCTTCTGTCCAGGAGGCTGTTCCTTTATCTTGACCTGGTGGGGAAAAAAAAAGAAAAGGATAGATTAGGTAAGAGAAAAGTGATACATTATGGATTAAAATGGATTTTAGGTCTGGACAAAGAACATGAATGGCTGACCTATCCTTGTAATCATTTCCAGCCTTTGCAAGCACGCTTCATTTGTCAATACTGGTCCAAATTTTATTGGTGGAGGGGTGGTTGTGGTGCTATGTAAGGGAAGACCAATGCTTTTTTATTTAATTTTATTTTCAAATACTGCTGTCAATACCACTAATACACTTCTTAGATATACACATCACTATAATTATCCATTAAAATCCCAGATCCAGACACATTTTGCCACATACCTAATCTCACAGCTTATTTATTTTTTATTTATTTGTCAGATGTGCATCCTACCTTTCTTCCAGGACCTCAAAATATAGACCATATTTTCCACAACCATCAAATTTTGGTGTAGGTTGAGCTGGGAGGTAATCCGGAAGTCACCCAGTTAACTTCCACAGTTGATTGTGAATCTGAATCTGCACCTCACCAATCCCAGTCTACCACCCTAACCACTAGACCAGGGGTCCCCAACCTTTTTGGCACCAGGGACCAGTTCCATGGAAGACAATTTTTCCACGGACCAGGGGGTGGGGTTTGCAGGTGGGAGCCAATCACGCGGACGGGGGGCAGGGTTTGCAGGCGGGAGCCAATTCTGCGGACTGGGGGGCGGGGTTTGTGAGCGGGGGGCCAATCGCACAGACCGGGGGCAGGGTTTGCGAGCAGGGGCCAATCGGGCCTCGTGCTCCTCAGCCCGCCTCTCTGCCCTTCTTTGCTGTGCGCTGATAGGTGGAGGTGTTTCCCCTTCAGGGTCCCCACCAATCAGCTGCTCCGGCTCAGGCTCTGTCTTTGCGCCTTCCCAGCTTCTTCCTGCTACTGGCTGCTCTTCCTCCGACTCATGGCTGCAGGTACAGGCTCGTTCCTGACACCACTGCTCACCTCCTGCTGTACGGCCCACTTCCTAACAGGCCGCGGCCCACAGGTTGGGGACCCCTGCACTAGACCATATCAATGTCCTGTTAGGTTAGAGCAGTGTTTCTCAACCTTGGCAGCTTTAAGACGTGTGGACTTCAACTCCCAGAATTTCCCAGCCAGCCATGCTGGCTGGGGAATTCTGGCAGTTGAAGTCCACACGTCTTAAAGCTGCCAAGGTTGAGAAACACTGGGTTAGAGGTACAAATATAATATGGAGACTGGACAGAGGATATACACATTGAAATCAAAATGTTCACTGGGTTGAAAACCTGCTTTGGATAGTCTATTAAGTCTGTCTTGACTCAGTATCATTTCACCTGCCTTAATTTGCTAGAATCATGGCTAACTCAGCCACTGCTATCCTGATGCTCGGAAGATGTACTGGGCTTATAATTACATACTTTGCCACCAAACTTTGGCAGCATGGGTTAGGAATTTATCCATTCAATATGGAGAGTGAAGAAGGGTGGACTAAATAATTCATAAGAACATAGCCAAAGAATTATACAAATGGGTCTGCTCCTCCATAATAACTTACTCTACAGGTCATTTCGCATACATATCCAGCACAATTTTCTGCACTTCTAGGTGCAATCAGGGCACTTTTGTCATAGACTGGCCACAACCAGATGCCTTTGGAAAGTGCACAAGCAGGACCTGAAATCAATAGCTCTTTCCACCGTACTTCCCTAGCAAATAGGAATTAAGAGCATGCTGCCTTCGTTTCTGGAGGCACCAGAAACATCAAGACTAGTAACCATTAACACTACCATTCCCTGTGAATCTTCACACTTTCAGAATTGACTAATCCAGCCTTTCTCAACCTTTTGACCCTGGAGGAACCCTTGACATATTTTTCAGGCCTCAGGGAACCCCTGGACATTCAGGCTCAAATATAGGCCAGAAGTTACAAAATTATTATATTTGTTTCATGGGTAGGCCTGTATATATACAATAACAGTGTTCTTAAACTCAAAATAAAGAATGAAATCTACCTCTTTAATGTGAAGTTGCTTGAATTTGAAATAATTTTTTAAATAAATTGTGATCTCCCACGGAAACCCTAGTGACCTCTCGTGGAACCCTAGGACTCCACAGAACCCTGGTTGAGAAACCCTGGTCTAAATGATGACCGTTATGGATCTGATGGCAGAGAATTCCATGGCTTGTCCATGGTATTTCCTTTTAGAGTCCTGAAATTCCCCTGCATTTACTTCAAATAATGCTTACACACACTTCTTCCATACCAGCTGTGAGACTTCAGGAGCTGGAGGAATACCAGGCTAAATAAACAAAAATGAATGTATAAATCATCCCCCACTTACTTGCCTTCTTTCTAAACTAAAAATCCCTAAATCCTAGGGGTGAGAAAAATCTCTTTTGCACCGGTCATCTTCCCTTCAAGCCTAGACAAAAAGACTTACCCAGTCTATGTTGTCCAACCAATTGTCCCGAATCACTGCCTCTTTTTTCAAGAAATAGTTGCCTTCTGAATCAAAATGACCTTCTTCCATCTCCTCTTGCAAATTGAATGGGGTGATCCGGATACCATCTTCATAATCAATAGTGGCAGATTCCTGCCCTAAAAAGATAAAGTGAGGAGATCAATTTCTGATCGACCTGACACCAACAATAATACTGTTTAATATTGTTAACAAATAGTAAATTATTGGAGTAGAAAGTGCAAATATGAAACCCTCCACTCCAAAATTATCATTCCACTTGATTATAAAGCCTTACACATTTTTCTTATTGAGGTTTGAAGATTATGTGGTGGGTTACCACAAGAAATAGGGTACCCCAACTGCCCACCACTAAAAAATCCACAGTCTTGGGGACTACTGACTTTTTTTTAACTAAGAAGACAAGAATGTGAAAGTTCTGAGTACTCAAATCTAGATTAAATGCAGTTCCCTACTTACCCTCCACATCATCTGATGCAAGAATGTCATATTTACTACCCTGCCCTTCATCTTCCTCATCATCTTCTTCATCGCTGTCCAATGAGTGCTTGCCTTTAAAGCGGCTGCCTGGCCCTCCAATAGCAGGTTCCACCAGCTATTCAAGAGATGAAGTGAATTTAGAAGTTCAGCATTTGGAGAGCCTACAGTGTTTGCCCATTTTCCCCAACTGTCAAGTTAGCAAATTAGTTAACTCTTCAAATTAGCAAGTTACCCCTCTGTAAGCTTCTCTAAATTTTCCTGATAAGTTGAAGCACATATTTAAGTGCTTGACCGAGAGGCCTTTCGAACGGTCACTCATGCCCTGGTTGTCTCCCATATAGACTACTGTAACGCGCTCTACATGGGGCTACCTGGTGCAGAATGCGGCTGCACGAGCAGTCTTAGGTGCACCAAGATTGTCACACATAACACCTCTGCTCCATGAGCTGCATTGGGTACCAGTTTGCTTCCAGGTCCAATTCAAGGTGTTGGTTATCACCTTTAAAGCCCTACATGGCAAGGGACCAGGTTATCTGAGGGACCGCTTCACCCCCATTACATCATTCCGTCCCACCCGATCTTGAAGAGAGGGCATGCTGCGGACCCCCTCTATGAAAGAATTCCATCTAGCGGGGTCCTGGAGGCGAGCCTTCTCTGCAGTAGCACCTGCCCTATGGAACATCCTCCCACCAGGGATAAGACAGGCCCCTTCACTCCTGGACTTCAGGAAAAAATTAAAAACTTGGCTCTGTGATCTCGCCTGGGGCAAAAAGGAAAGTGGTCAAGCCTGGGGATGGCTGATTCCCTAGAGCCGCCTCAAATATCTCAAATATGTTCAACGTCACTGTAAGAACCACCTACCACTTGGATTTTATTGTATTTATATTTTTATTGTTGTTTTTATTGTATTTTATTGATGTTATGTTCTGAACCGCCCAGAGTCCCTCCTTGAGGGGGAGATGGGTGGTTATAGAAATTTGATAAATAAGTAAGTAAGTAAGTAAGTAAGTAAGTAAGTAAGTAAGTCTATAACTATAATCTTCCACTTTACAGACCAGTGTTTTTCAAACTTGGCAACTTTAAGATGCGTGGACTTCAACTTGAAGTCCACGCATCTTAAAGTTGCCAAATTGAAAAACACCATTATAGAGAGTTCCCCCTTGGCTTGTTCTCTGAATCTCAATTTACAGAATAGCCTTCTTCAACCTTGGTCCATCTAGATGTCTTAGTTTAGTTTCTAGGAGCTCCTGCCACTAGATTGATCAGTACTGATGGGACCTCTAACCTAAAACAAGCAGAAGAACTCAGATTAGGCAAAAGTGCCATAAAGTTTTATCTCACCTTCTTTTTTGGAAGGCTCATTTCCTCTTCATCTTCGTCACCTTGGTCTTCAAATGTGACTTTCCGTTTTGACATGATGATGCTATAAAATGCAACCCAAATCAACAGTAGAGAAAAGGGACTCTGGTCAAATACTTAAGAAACTCACAAACAGCTGATCAGCTTCCAAAAAAGGAAGTTGGCAGTTTCGATAAGCGTAGTATCCAGCTTTACCAGAATGCTGGTTTCTCTACTGATAAGGACCTTATCATTACTATACACTGCCTCTGGGGAAAGTTTGTAAACAAGTAGCTGTCAACTCTGCCTTTACTATCTATACTGGTGTAGATGCATACAGTACATATTGCCTGTCCTTTGGCATCAATGAAATGATAGAATAATATAACTGAACAATCTGATAAACTCTCAGAACCAAAATAGTGCACAAAATATATCACAATTTAAAAGAATCCTGCATACTCCCTCATAACGGTTTGGTTCAAAATAGCTCTCAGGCACTCCCAAATGTTATAGTAAGAATCCTGCATTCTCCACCTTTCCTTCAGATACAGAAAGATGAGAAAACATTATTTCCCAAACCGGGGTTTTGTAGCCACTTCTTAAAATAAGTTTCCTCCCCTCCCTGAACTCCAAAATAGTCTTAATAACGCATGAAAATGAATTTCACCAGAAACCCACCAACCACTTCCTCAATTGGGCATACTGAAGAATTGGAGGTGAGGGACGCTTACAGACCCCCGACCCCATAAAACGTATTGGAGCCAACGAGAGTACCCCAAGACTTTTCTTGTAGACCTAATAAAGTCTGCACTAAAGTAATCACGTTTGAACTCACTTAGGAGGCGACCTCGACACTTACCTGGGGACCTCAGGAGCCCCCATTCCTCCGACCCTCCAAAAGGGCCCCGCGAGACCCTAAATTAGAATTGGTGGGTTTGCACCTTCCCCTCCGTCCCGCCCCCGTAGAAACGACGCGGGTCGTACCTAAGCGGCTGCAGCAACAGCACTCGAAGCCTCCCAGTAGCACTGCGCACAAATCAACATTAGACTCCCGCTGCCATTCGAGCCGGATATGACGCGAACAGGTAGAGACATTTTCCCCACTCGGCGCACCGGAAGTGGCCTTCACTTCTGGCAGTCAGTGACTTCATCGCTCATGACGGCCGAAGGAAGTGTGGGCAAAATTTAAAAGCGCTGTGTGTGCTGCGGAGAGGAGGCCAAGTTTTCCTCTTTTGATAAAGTGTCGCGATGGATGGACGAGGATTTTTTTTTGGTCTCCCCGCTAAATAATAGTTTCGCTCTTTCTGGAGCTTATCCTGTTAATAGGAAAAGTATATTTATATTTCAGCCTTCGCTGACTTTTCCCGCCCTTTTCTGAATCTGTAATTGCGCAATGACGGACGTGCAATTAACTCAAGAAGTCGTTGCAGTAAGAATCGCCTCTGTTTCAAGAAGACATGAAGAAATACTTTTGCGAAAGATAGGCCGACCAGCACCGATTAATTCTTATGGGTAGATATGTCTATGAAGGTTCTCAGTCATCCTGGTGGAATTGTCTGTAGCTTGAATCATGTCAACTGGATTTCTATTTTCTCAGTGGAAACGTTTCGCTCCTTATCCAAGGAGCTTCTTCAGTCTGAGCAAAGTTAGTAAGGGAATCCTAAATATGTTTCTAGGTAGCTGTGTGACCTTACACCTGGGGCTAGGTCATGGTTATATTGAGATGTTATTTTAAGTCCTTTTATCATCTAAAGGTTTTTATCATCTTAACGATCCTCCTTTAGATGATAAAAGGACTTAAAATAACATCTCAATATAACCATGACCTAGCCCCAGGTGTAAGGTCACACAGCTACCTAGAAACATATTTAGGATTCCCTTACTAACTTTGCTCAGACTGAAGAAGCTCCTTGGATAAGGAGCGAAACGTTTCCACTGAGAAAATAGAAATCCAGTTGACATGATTCAAGCTACAGACTTATGGGTAGATAACCCATAAGTTATCAAGAAGCAACAGTTAGAACCGGACATGGAACAACCGACTGGTTCAAAATTGGGAAAGGAGTACGACAAGGCTGTATATTATCACCCTGCTTATTTAACTTATATGCAGAGTACATCATGAGAAATGCCAGGCTGGATGAATCACAAGCCGGAGTTAAGATTGCCGGGAGAAATATCAACAACCTCAGATATGCAGACGATACCACCCTAATGGCAGAAAGTGAAGAGGAACTAAAGAGCCTCTTGATGAGGGTGAAAGAGGAGAGTGCAAAAGCTGGCTTGAAACTCAACATTAAAAAAACTCAGATCATGGCATCTGGTCCCATCACTTCCTGGCAAATAGAAGGGAAAGAAATGGAAGCAGTGACAGATTTTATTTTCTTGGGCTCCAAGATCACCGCAGACGGTGACTGCAGCCATGAAATTAAAGGACGCTTGCTCCTTGGGAGGAAAGCTATGGCAAACCTAGACAGCATATTAAAAAGCAGAGACATCACCTTGCCGACAAAGGTCTGTATAGCTAAAGCTATGGATTTTCCAGTAGTAATGTATGGCTGTGAGAGTTGGACCATAAGGAAGGCTGAGCGCCGAAGAATTGATGCTTTCGAACTGTGGTGCTGGAGAAGACTCTTGAGAGTCCCTTGGACTGCAAGGAGGTCAAACCAGTCAATCCTAAAGGAAATCAACTCTGACTGCTCATTGGAAGGACAGATGCTGAAGCTGAAGCTCAAATACTTTGGCCACCTAATGCGAAGACAGGACTCACTGGAAAAGACCCTGATGCTGGGAAAGACTGAGGGCAAAAGGAGAAGGGGACGGCAGAGGATGAGATGGTTAGATAGCATCACCAATGTAATGAACATGAATTTGAGTAAACTCCGAGAGACAGTGGAGGACAGGAAGGCCTGGCGTGCTATGGTCCATGAGGTCACGAAGAGTCGGACACGACTAAACCACTGAACAACAAAATATAACCCCATGGCCAAAGGAAGTCTATCTTAATTAGGCTCTCAACAAGGAAGAATAGTCTACGTTTCTTTACCCTGCTTTTTGGTTACTGAATGCCTCTTTGCTCTAATGTACACAAAATCCTGAATTAGATGAATCTTCAGTTGGTCTGATCAAAGTAGAGCTCTTCATAAAACCATTTAATTTACTTAGGGGAAGTCTTCCTTGAATCAACCTAGCGACTTCATATAGGGTTTTTGTTTTGGCAACAATAAGGAAATGATTTGCCAATCCCTTCTTTGGGGAGAGGGGTTTTTTTAGATTTTTTTTTATCCTGCCTTTATTATTTTTATAAATAACTCAAGGCGGGGAACATACCTAATACTCCTTCCTCCTCCTATTTTCCTCAACAACCACCCTGTGAGGTGAATTGGGCTGAAAGAGAGTGACTGGTCCAAAGTCACCCAGCCGGCTTTCATGCCTTTCACTCACCGTTTCCTAGTTTCTAGACTGGTGCCTTAACCACTAGTGGGTTTTTTTGGCCTCCTAATATATCTATAGCTTTCAAGTTTCCTCATTGGTTTCCAGTCAAGTATTAACCAAATCTGTCCATACTTGGCTTTTTAAGATCAGCCAAGGTAGCTTATTCTCCAGTGTTCCACCAGTTAAAGCAGGCAGAGATCCCTATATAACTGTGGGAACCCAACTTAAGCGAAAGAGCTTGATTACAGGTACTGTATCTGCACCACAATTTTGCTATTATACCAGGTACTGCATTTAAGCAAGGCTTGAGACTCATTCTTAAGTTACTGTTCACCTCTTATTCCTCAGTTACCTGAGTATGATGAAACAGAGGAGATACATTCACCCCTAAAAGTCTAATTTGGATCAAAGAGAATAATTTGCTGGGGGCATTCAGCAGTTCAGGCCTTATTAATCAAGGTAGGACTCATCCTGTGTTCCCATGCAAAAATAGAATGCATGTGCTTCCTCCCTTCAAGAATTGCTGCTCTTCCTTATTTTAGTTCAGTGCTGAACCAGTGGTTTTACATCAGTGTTTTTCAAACTTGGCAACTTTTAAGATGTGTGGAATTCTGGGAGTTGAAGTCCATGCATCTTAAAGTTGCCAAGCTTGAAAAAAACTGTTTTACATGATTGTGGCTACTACCTGGCTGATGGTTAGGATTGATGGGCATTAAGTCCAAGATTCACCTTCTTCCTTACAGTGATATACATGGTAATTGCATTTTCTCTCTACTTGATGCTGGGCCTTTCAAAACAATACAAAGGACAGGATTCTCCAGATATCCCCCTAATGCAGCCTTCCCAAATTTGGTACCGCACAGCTGTGTTGGCAACGATATACTAATTCTGTTGTATAATAGTTGTCTGCACAGATCTGTTCGCAGCACAGATCTGGTTACCAGTAATTTACACAGGGTTTACTTAGTCCAGTTTTCACACAACACATCATAAAATAACCAGATAAAGTTCACCCATTTGGTTCATGGTGTCATGCAAACACCGGTTGGGGGAGATGGGCGGTAATACAAATTTAAATAATAAATAAATAAACACAGCCTGGGAATTCTCAACACAGCTAGCTTGGGATTTGTAGAGTTGAAATCAGATACATCAGGAGGACACTGGGTTGGGGAAAGCTGCCATAACATATGCAGACAGTTTGTCAGATATAGGTAGTCCTCATTTAGTGACCACAATTGGGACTGGATGTTAAGTGAAGCGGTCGCTAAGTGAAACTGCAACTGTGCTTATGATCAGCTTTTTTTAAAAATATATTTTATTGAATTTTAAGTATACATAGATAAAAGTTTGAAAAAGAAAAAGAAATAGAAATACAAATCAAAGAAAGAAAAGAAAAGGTGTAGTAAAGTAAATAGAAAAAGAGAAAGATGAAACATAGAAATTAGTCAACTTCCAATTTATCTCTGTTCATAGTAATTTAAAAATTAATCTCTTTCATGCTAGGACTATATATAACATTGTAAAACATTTCCTGTCTAATATATCAATTTATATATGTTTTAATCTTCAAAACCCCATATAAGCTTTGCCCCTCCTGTATTTTGCAAATAGTCCGTTAATGGTTTCCACTCTTTAAGAAAGTAATAATTTGTATTTTCTTTTAATAAACATGTCAATTTATCATTTTCTGCCATGTCCATTACTTTTAACATCCAGTCCTGTATCGTAGGTATAATCTGATTTTTCCAATTTTGTGCATATACAAGTCTTGCTGCTGTAACCATATATTGCATAATTCTTGTAAATTTCTTTCCTATTTGTTCTTCTAATATTCCCAATAGAAATAGTTCAGGTTTAAATGGAACTCGAATTTGTAGAATATTTTGCATCAATGAGTGTATTTGAGTCCAAAACTTCTTTGCAATCTCACATGTCCACCACATATGGTAAAATGACCTCTTTTTTTTTTTTACATTTCCAACACAAGTTGGAAACATTTCCATACATTTTAGCTAGCTTTTGTGGGGTCATATACCATCTGTACATCATCTTATAGAAATTTTCCTTCAAATTATAACACAAAGTAAATTTTAATCCTTTAATCCACATATCTTCCCATTGTTGCATTTGAATATTATGACCAATATTTTTTGCCCATTTGATCATGCAGTCTTTAACTTGTTCCTCTACCATTTCACCTTTTAACAATAATTTATACATTTTAGCAATTAAATGGTCATCTGTCTCACATAATTGTATCTCAAATTCCGATTTAGTTTGTTCAAATTCAAGTTCTTTTTTGTCTGATTTAAATTTTTCTACAAGTTTCATATATGAAAGCCATTGAAAAGTATATCCTTCTGAGGCCAGTTCTTCTTTTGATTTAGTTTTATATTGTCCTTGTTCTTTTTTTAAAAAGTCTTTGTAAGTCAGCCATTTATCTTTAATTCTTACTTCTGTTCTATGAAATGCTTCTTGTGTGGAAATCCATAAAGGTCTTTTATAACATAAAGTTAGTTTATATTTATTCCAAATTCTTAGCAAAGATCTTCTGATATAATGATTTTTAAAGTCCACATTAACTTTCACTTTGTCATACCACAAATATCCATGCCATCCGTATCTTAATTCATGACCCTCCAAATTCAATAGTTTTTCATTTTTCAAAACTATCCACTCTTTAATCCATACCAAACAACAAGCAGCATAATATAATTTCAGATCCGGTAGACCCAGTCCGCCTCTTTCCTTTGAATCTTGTAAGACTTTATATTTTATTCTTGGTTTTTTTCCTTACCAGATAAACTTAGAAATATCTCGCTGCCATTGTTTGAAAGGTTCTTCTGATGCCAATATAGGTAATGTTTGAAAAAGATATAAAATTCTTGGCAAAATATTCATTTTAATTGCTGAAATTCTACCTAATAACGATAATTGTAATTTTTCCCATTGATCCAAGTCTTTTTTAATATCTGTCCAAATATCTTACTTCAGCTTTTCTTTGCAAACCTGCAAAGGTTGTAAATGCAAGGATTGGTTGTAAAGTTAATTTTTCCTCACCGTCATAACTGCGAACTAGGTTGCTAAATGAGGACTACCTGCACCTAGCAGTTAAACTCCACCCATCTTTCAGTAAGCCTGAAGCTGAGCTACGTAACCTCTAGAACTGAGAAAAGTTAGAAGGGGCGTGGTGGCTCAGCGGGTAAGACGCCAGGCTTGTCAATCAGAAGATTGCAAGTTCGGAGGTTCGAATCCCTAGCCCTGCATGCGGAGTGAGCTCCCGCACTAGCTCCAGCTCTTGCCAACCTAGCAATTCGAAAGCATGCAAATGCAAGTAGATTAATAGGTACCACTTCGGTGGGTAGGTAACAGCGTTCCGCATGTGTCATGCTGGCCACATGACAGCGGAAGCGTCTTCGGACAACGCTGGCTCTTTGGCTAACAAACGGAGATGAGCACCGGCCCCTAGAGTCGGACACGACTGCACAAATGTGCGGGGGGAACCGCAAAAGAAAAGTTAATTTTTAGAATTGTTTTTCTGAAATAGGATTTTACTCATCCTATCCATTACCATTTCATGATGCCATCTTCTCAGAGTAGCTTACAATATGAATAATAGAAACAAAAATAGAAAGTTATTTAAAGAAGAAAAATATTAGAAACAAATGTAAGGCTCACTCATAAAAACCTTGGTAGATCCAAAAGTTCTTAATGACAGAAGAGAAAGAATGCAGGGTTTTTAACAGAGTGCTATAAAAACGTATACCTTGACTTTTTGCCTCTCTCTTATTCTGCAGAACAATTCGTGCTATAAAGCAACCTATTTTTTCCCTCCTAAAACTGGTTCTCTTTAGGACCGGAGAGAACGCTAGCTTGTGGTCAGGTTCCCTGCTCATTGCTGATTCCTTCCTTTTTCTAGCCATTTGTTCTTCTAACTCATTTGGAAAACAAGAAACCATGATCAAAGTCTCTTCCTGCCCTTATCTCTTTTATTCTGGAACAAGAGCTCAAATGACTTTGAATGCCACTTGGTTAGAGGACACAGGTGAGCTTTAGCCCCACCCTCTTCACCTAGGAAATCATTGCTTTTGAATTTAGAGGAGAGGAAAGGAAAGGAAAACCGGTCTGGTGGAAAATCTAAGGGGGAAACTTGATGAATTTGGCAGCCAAGGTAAGGGCTGAATGCATCCAGCAAATGCTTGTACTATATGTCATAGTTTTCTCTTATTATCTTATCTGGGGCTTGTGATTAATTTACCTTAAATATCCCTGAAAATGCCCCCACCCAGCCCCTTGGATAACTCAGAATCTAATGCAATTTTGTATAACGGTTTTAAGTCCCCACTTGGGCATGTCTGAAGGCTGCCCATCACTTCATCCAGCAATATGAAGGAGGATCCATATGGTTGCAAAATTGGTCACTTTTCCTCCCCCTCCCGTTTCCTTCTAACCCACTTTCCTTTCATGCTCAAAAGCTTACTCCTTTTCTGTGACATTTTACGTACTACCTCAGTGTAGATTTTTAATTTCTTTTGTATCAGCCTTCCCAGTGTCTGAAGTCTCTTTTTATTCCCCTGTATAACTTCACCATTCAATATTCAATAGGTACCACTTCAGTGGGATGGTAACAGCGTTCCGCGCGCGTCATGCCGGCCACATGACCGCGGAAGCGTCTTCGGACACCGCTGGCTCTTCGGCTAACAAACGGAGATGAGCGGCGCCCCCTAGAGTCGGACACGACTGCACAAATGTGCGGGGGGAACCTTTACCTTTTATAACTTCACCAGTCTTTTATTAAACCATTCCTGTACAGTACTTCCTCATTCAAATCGTTTCACTTTCTTCATCATCTTTTCCCTTTAATTCCCTTGCCCTTGATTTCCATTTTTGTTTTTACTTTTACATCCTACCTTAGCTGCTTCTTTCAAGATCCCTTGCCATTTCCAACTAGCATATGCATTAAACCACATGTAATGGCATGGCTGAGCCCTTTGGGTGAAAGGCTGGAGTCTCAAACCTCCCCTTGAGGCCTTCGCAGTCTATATACCCTATCTCGGCCTCCTGTCTTGGTGTAGGCTTGGTAGTTCCTGCTGCCACAACCTATCTGCCAGGGGGTACCTCACCTGGCATCCTTCTCCAACTCTGGCATGTGTGAGACAGAGGGTTCCCACAAGCTATGCTACTCTTCTGGCAAATTTAAAAAAAAGAGGGAAAAGATTACAGTGTTTCTCAACCCTGGCAAATTTAAGGTGTGTGGACTTCAACTCCCAGAATTCCTGAGCCAGCCATGCTGGCTGGGGAATTCTGGGAGTTGAAGTCCACACATCTTAAAATTGCCAGGGTTGAGAAACACTGATTCAGAAGACTTGCCAAATCCTGGCCCTTTAGTGTTGAGGTGGGTGGCTTTCCCCTCCCCCTTTAGAGAGAGTCCCTCAAGAGAGAAATTAAATGCAACTTAAGGAAGAAACAATACCTTTTTAACTTTAAGTTGTCACATGCCAAACATTCCTTGCTATAGAGTAAAAAAATATAGAGCTATTCAAATCAGAGATCAGGACTTGAGAAAAATATAAAGGAAAATATGAGCCTCTGAGCAGAGCAGAGGATGCTGCTGGTCTCCTCCAACAAGCAACTGCTTGTAAAGGGGTTTCAAGTTGCATATAGCAACAAATAACGAGTTTGCACAGATAAAATAAATTCCAGGGATGATCAAGCTTAAAACAGAACACATAAGAGAAAAATAAACATTAAAATTCTAATATTGTTTTTTGCCTAGATGTATACCTAATGCCTCCGGGACACATGGATTCCTGAGGAAAAGCATTGTTTGCTTCCCTGGATTTTTTCCCACCTCCTAATAGATTCCATCTTTGATCAGGAGGAAGATATTTCTTTCCTTTATCTATCCCTGGTCCTCAGCCTCTGTCTTCATTTTAAAACAAAACTCTTTCCAGTCCAGGAGTGGAGGGGCTGGGAGGATCTGCTTGTTGTGTGTGACCAAAAAAACATACCTCCCTGGGATTGTTGTAGATTCAGATCAGATTGGCTGCCTGTCAGTGCTGAAAGGATGCCTGCCTGTTCAGTTTACCCTTGCCATACAGTAGTCAATAAGTCACAGGGCTGTTTGTACAAGTTACAAGCCACAATGGTGAAGTTTGGGGTTTTTGGTGCCTTCAGATTAGTTTTTGACTCCTGATGACTGCCTGGACAAGTCCCTGCAGTTTTCTTGGCAAGGTTTTTTGGAAGTGGTTTGCCATTGCCTCGTTCCCAGGGCTGAGAGTGAGTGACTGGCTCAAGGTCACACAGCTCGCTTTGTGCCCAAGGCAGGACTAGAACTCGTGGTCTCCCGGTTTCTAGGCTGAGGCCTTAACACCAAACTGGATGTCCAGTGAACTCATACCCTAAGCTAGAGCTTTTCAAACTTTTCATGTTGGTGACACACTTTTTAGACATGCATCATTTCGTGACACTCTCTTACAGCAGGGCACAAGGCAGGCACTAGGACCTGGGTGGAATCCTGTCAGGGCTTGGAGGCAGCAGCAGCCGTGGCACTGCAGCCGACACACTAATGCAGAGCTTTCCAAACTGTGTGTTGGGACACGTTAGTGTGTCGGCTGCAGTGCCTGGGTATGTCACGGCTGCTGCTGCCTCCGAGCCCTGCCAGGATTCCCCACAGGTCCTAGTGCCTGCCTTGTGCCCTGCTGTAAGAGTGTGTCGCGAAATGATGCATGTCTAAAAAGTGTGTCACCAACATGAAAAGTTTGGAAAGGTCTGCACTAACGTGTCCCGACACGCAGTTTGGAAAGCTCTTCCCTAAGCCAAACCCAAGTAAATTATGGCTTAGTTACACTATGTCATTCTTGCTCTGCCCCCAGGCCACCAGGAAGGCCACCTCTTTTCCTAAAAAAAGGTAAAGGTTCCCCCCCCCCCCGCACGTTTGTGCAGTCGTGTCCGACTCTAGGGGCCGGTGCTCATCTCAGTTTGTTAGCCGAAGAGCCAGCGTTGTCCGAAGACACTTCCACAGTCATGTGGCCGCATGATGCGCGCGGAACGCTGTTACCTACCCACCGAAGTGGTACCTATTCATCTACTTGCATTTGCATGCTTTTGAATTGCTAGGTTGGCAAGAGCTGGGGCTAGTGCGGGAGCTCACTCCGTCACGTGGGGCTAGGGATTCGAACCTCCGAACTTGCGATCTTCCGATCGACAAGCCTGGCGTCTTACCCGCTGAGCCACCACGCCCCTCTTTTCCTACTAAGTATCAAAAGTGGTGGTGTCTGATGTGCCAGAGCCGGCAGTAATACCTGGTTCATCTGCTGCATTTCGTTTCAAGGTAGGCAAACACCACTCCAACCAGCTACTGTGTGTCGGCCACAAACATGCCTCTCCCCCCCATCCCTGTTCTCTACAACCTTTTTAAAAAAATAAGTTCACCAAGGAAACAAAGGACCTGGTTTTTTTGTAATGATTTTAGTGATTTTTAAAAAATATTTTAGTAATAAAAAAAATCACAGTTGGAACACTGAAGTGTGTTGAACACTAGACCTGTCTTTTTTTTTTTCCCCACTAGGTGAAATTGACAAGAATTCTGCCACTTTCTCCTAGCCCAAGCCACAGGAAAAATGGTAAAACTGGTGTTTTCTTTTTCTCCTTTTTTGTAAAAATCTGATCAACCGCTGGGCACACCAGTGTTGGAGGTTGAAGTATTCTGGATATGCATGTGAACATTCCTGAGATTGGAGTGATTGACAAAGGGGGGGCATGGAGGAAATGCATAATGCTCTAGCTACACCCCACTGCCCCCTTGTGGTTAGTAGGTCACAAGGCACTGAAAAAATCAGTGCCCTGGGACTCACACATCCATCGAGGGGAGGGGAGGGGAGGGGGGTCAGAACATGGCCATCAGCATGGCCAAAGTGGAGGAACTGGTTGACTTCTGACAAGGGACTTTGTAAGCCGGCTTCATTTCTGCATGAGAATCAAGCAGCTTAAGGTTGCAATGCCCAAAAGCCCAGTTTTTAGTGGCTGTCTCCCACTTCCTGAAGCAAAGGGAACATGGCTTAAATATCCTTTGCTAGTGAACTACAAAATGCTCAGGCTGCTGGGGAAATGTAATTTAACACATTTGGAAGGAAATGCATAAAGCCTGGCTTAAGGGAAACTGCTCAGCAGAGCTCCTTTTTTAGCTCCTTAATCTTCCTCTTGACGTACACAGCTTGTTTTATCTATACCAGTGTTTCTCAACCTTGGCAACTTGAAGATGTGTGGACTTCAACTCCCAGAATTCCCCAGCCAGCATGGCTGGCTGGGGAATTCTGGAAATTGAAGTCCACACATCTTCAAGCTGCCAAGGTTGAGAAACACTGGTCTGTACGTTCCCTCCTCCTCATTTCCTATTTATATCTATCCAGTTTCAGAGCCTGCCTACCACGAAACTCCACATCGCCAGCAGTCTTACCTCTTCCCACTTGGAACAGCCCCCAGACCGGCAGGGCCTACTTTATAAGAAAAATAACCGCACCGCTTCCTACCAGCCCTGCTGGTGTGAGCTCCGAGGAAATCTTCTTTTCTGCCGGGAGCAGTCTGGAGACCGAGCATCTTTTCAGCTCATTGTTTTGGAAGGCTGCACGGTGGAATTGCAGGAATCCTCATCAGAGCCACACACCTTTAAAATTTGCTACCCCAATGATTTGCCTGATCAGTCCTATAAGATGGCCGCTGAGAACCAGGAAACCATGGAAGATTGGGTGCGGGCGCTGAGCACAGCAGGGTTTGAGTACCTCCGAGCTTTGGTGACCGAGGTGGAAGGGCAATTTCATAGGCTGAAGAGCCAACAGTACTGTGAGGAAGAAGCAAGATACAAGGCAACAGACCTTACACCACCAACTTCAAAACTGGCAGAACAAAGACGACTCTGCCACATGGATTTTGCCGGCCTCCATTATGAATTTGGAAAGGCTGTTATAAGAGCTAGGCAACAGTGGCAGGAGGGAAGGAGAAAGCAGATTCCAGAAAGGGAGAGCTTAATACATTTTGAACAGGACAATCAGCAATCCCAAACATTTGGCTGTAACCAATGAATTCTGGGACACCTAAAGTTTCTGGAGAGTTGGTATCTGTGAAAAAGATAAATCTTGTTTTAAAACATTCCTTGTTTTTTTTTAAAAAAATGCTTTTAATAAATGTATATTTAGAAAAAAGTTGGGAGCCAATTTTTTTGTGACTAATGCAGCAGCAACCGCACTCAAGAAGAACAAGAGCTGTTCTTAGGAAAGGGACATTTGTGGGTTTTATTGTGGATGGGAATTTTTGGTTACACGAATGCCTGAATCTCTGAACAAAATCGCATATGCGGAATAAAAGAGTGGTTCCCTTTCAGGATCTCTTCCAGGAAGAGTCAAATATTGTTTTTCAGTTAGGCAGGATTGAGATCTACTAATACTGCAGCCTGGTCTATACTGGACAGCAGGAGCATATTACTAACAAAAATAATCAGCGGATTCCCGAATGTACGTTTAGAATAAAACATGGAATCCAATTCTGAAAAAGGCTGTCTATACCGGCTTTTCCATCTGATGCCATCTAGATGCTTGGAGCTACGACTGGCAACTTCTAGCCAGCATAGCCATCGGGGTTCAGAAATACTAATCAAACAAGGATTAGTTGAGGTCATCAGTATCCAGGCTAGAGGCCCTTCTCAGGCTGGCTATCAAATGCCACTTTAGATAGAGAAGGCAGGGACTATGGTGGTTTCCCCCAATAATTAGCTTTTTTCTCCCACCTAAGTGAAAATAGTGTTTTCTATATATCATTTATTAAGGATTTCCTCAAGCTTTATTACAAGTTGCATCATCTACGATGTTCTCATTTCCTTTTTATTTAGCTCAGCTTTAAAAACTAAAAAACAATCCTTGTTTCAGACAACTCTTTGAAGAACAGTCCACACCTTTTCTGAGGCTGATTCTGCATAGAATCATTGCATAGTGATTCTTCACTGTGGTCTCACGAGGATGTTCCAACTTTGGGGAGCCAATGGAGGAAGTGCGCCATAGGAATCCCTGCTCCCCTTCTGCAGGAAACTTTTGACAGTCAGCAGAGATGAGATGTTGCATATTACTTATTCTGAAGAAAACCTCAAATCCTAGATTTCCTCTCCAGACTCTTAAATACAACAACAAAAAATAAAACTGCAGTGTGTTCTATGACCGGAAGCCTAACATACAATACTTTATTTACAATGAAGCCAAATACATATAAGCTCCCAGAATGAAAATTTAGGGGGGCTGCAGTTGGCAACAAAGAGAATGGAGAACCAGGATAATCCCAGTACGACACACATTTATCTTTTATACCTTTGTTTTAGCTTCCAGAATATAGTGCTTCATTTTTTCTCTCTTCCCCACTTCTGCCATGTTCCCAATGACCTAAGACAAGTGTGAGTGACAAATGGCTCTCCAGATGATATTCAACTGTAATACCCATTGGCTTTGTTGGCTAGAGCCGAGGAGTTGGCCTCAACATCTGGAGGGCCACAAAATCACAGAACTTATCGCTAGGAAGAGGGGAAGGAATCCGATGGAAATTACTAGTAGAAAAAAGGAGTATGAAATACTGCTTTACGCTTACTCTTTTTTTCCTCAACAGTATCACAGCCCCCCAATACAGCATTTTCCCAGCCTAATTAACCTTCTAGTAATGGTTAGGAAACTGCAATGAAAGAGTGCTGTTCATGTGGATGGGGATGCAAATTCAAATCTCCAATGACTATGGCTAGATTCATCATACTCCATATCACTGAAGTACGATCACTGTGAGAGCAAAACGAAATTCCCTCAGGTGCCCACCCAGGTACTATTCAAAGAACAGGATGTGGCAAAGTGTCCAAATCATTATAACAATGCAGTTAGCTGTCCAGAAGGGATTTGTTTGACTCCCATCACAACCTGGTCTATTTAGGACTAAATCTAAATCTCTCTGGGTTGTCTGAATCCATCTCCCTCTGGTTAGCTGAAGTTTGCATGATACAAGCTATTTGAACCAGGGCTTCTTCAATAAACACAACATTTCTCTTGATCTGAACAATCCAATCCCATAAAAATAAATAACTTAATTCATCCTTGGTTAACAAAGACGCTTGAACTCCATTTTGTTTTGTTAACATTTTTAGACAAAGCAATGCAGGAGGACAGGGAATCTAATAAAAATGAAAGACAAATAACAAAACAAAGAAAAAGTATTAACAAGTAGGACAGCGAAGAGTTATTTGTAATTTACTGCTCGACCAAATTAGGGGCAGTGATAAAAAAACTTTAAAAATAATAAGGCATGGGGAGATGGATTCCTAATTTCCAGTGTCTGTCCCATTAAATAAGAGCACAAGATCAAAAAAAACCCAAATATCTGTATACATAATTACAATACTGAAACATATATATAATATATGTGTTAGAAAGAAAAAGTATATACAGAGAGGAGAATGGGCTAATAGAAGATTTTTGTTAGGTCTTGTATAGGTATGTGAATTCAAAGAGAAACTGCTATTTGGTACAGATATATCTGGGGAAGTAAAATTCTGAAACGGGTTCATGATTTTCAAACTATTCACAACTGCAGAGAATGTGACACAAGAGAAGAAAAAGATGCTGCAGAAGATGCAAGCAGAGTTGGGAACACACGAGTCCAGTAGGGACTCATAACAGCCCAATCTGACTTCCAAGGCAGCAAGAATTTATCTTCCAGTTTCAAACTCCCCAAATCTCCCCCCACAAAATTCCTAAGTTTGTCAACCCTACCGACCTGCCAATATTATCTTCTTAGACTGCATAGAATAGAAACCAACAGTTGCCTTCGGCTCCACCATTGAAGGTTTGCAAGGCAGTATTGGCACGTAGTTCCTTAAAAGGAAACGGATCTCCTTTGTGGTCGCACAGCGAACCACAGAGAAAAATGCCTAGAGCAAATACATTCCAATTACTTTAAAAGGACCATTTTCCGTGGAGGGACAAGGAAATCAAGCATGCATCACTTAGGAATATTTGTTAATATCTACATCAACAAGCTATAAACCAGTTTTAAACCAGCTTCATCAGCCATAGCTCAAGAAACCCTGTAGGTTTTGTGAAAAGACAGGGGAGCAGTGGTAAAATAGGAAAGCATTCTCAGCATCTTCAAAAAGTACACCCCAGGAACTGTCTAAGTAAACCAATGAAGGTTAAAAACCAATTCTTAAGTAATTTATTCTGTAATGGAGAGGTATCCTTCGTGTGTCTGTTTTTAAAGGATGGGATTAAAAGCTAAATGTATTCCAGTAACAAACACTTTCATATTTTACAGATTGGGGAGATACACTTGGGGAGACACAGTTTACCAAAATCTCCTCTTGGGGGGCAGAAGCTCCCCCCAAAAGTAGTTACCTCTTTTGGACAAAGTAGCAAGCAACCAGACAGAGGTTACCCTGCCACATCTCTCAGGAATGTTTCTGCCCAAAGCTATTTCTCAAGGACAGGAAATGGACCTTTTTTTCTTGTTCTGACGGAAACTGTTTGACGGCATGTCAAAAACAGAGAACCAGAAAATGTAGCCTCTCTCTCTGACCCAATCTAATAACTCCTCTTTTCTGAGCCAACACAGCAAACTTTTCTAGAAACTGAGATCTTTTTTTTTCCTTGTTGACTGCTAGGAATCCCTTACATAAGATCAGCCAAGTGTGCAAGTTTGGCTTCCAAATCTCCGGCCTCCAGTTTTCACACAGATCGTTGCAGGACAGAAGAAAAGCCAACAGGCCCAAGTTTCCCCTTTCCTGAATGTCCAGCCTGGAAAAAGCCACCCTGCCTATCCACGTCTGCCTATCATCAAATGGTTCGGAAAAGAGTGGCGATTTGGTCCGGAAACAAACAGCTTAGCCTGTAGGAAGCCATGCAAGGGGGGGGGGGGGCGGTGCATATCTAGATGGACTTTTCCTAAGTGCCTTGTGGAGCCCATCAGGTTGAGGAGAATTGGGAAAAAATACGCAATAGTGTTAAAAGGGCCAATCCACCCTGCAACGGCAGAGGAGTCTGGAGGAGGGGGGTGCGAAGGAGTCCACCCGTTGCTTCTCTGGAAGGAGGTGATCTCAAACCTGGAGCGGTTAAATGGTTTTAAGGGGAGATGGTTCTATACAAAGTACTTGTTAATAATGCAATTGCTTCCTTGGTTAGACTCCAAGCTTGGAGGGGACGGAGGAGGGTTGTGCAGCCGCACCTGTTGGTTGTGGTGAAATCACACAGGGCCGCCACCTTCTACATCCACAGCAGCTATCGTGGGCCATTTCTCCCTGGTCGTTGCGGTAGAGGATCGCAGGATGGGGGACTCCAACCCACCTCAGGCACGCAAAAGAGGTAAACACATGGACTCTAGGTAAGTATCCCCCGGCCCTCCGTGACCCTCCGCCTGGGGGCTCAGTGTACAGCAGCGACTCCCCCTGGCGTACCTCCTCCAGCCCTTTGGGTCCTTCAACCACAACATGTCTCTAGTGGCCACCACCTTCTTGGTCCTTGGGAGTTGTCCAGACGTGCGTTGTCCCACCCCTTAGTATTATTCAAAAGTAAGTGTCTTGGAGCACTGACCCCCCGGGGGCTTCCCCATCTTTTCCTTCTTCGGTGGCTGATTTGGGTTCTTTCTTCCTCAAAGAGAGCTTCTTCTCTTTCTTCAGCTTGGCCTCCTCTTTGGTCCGCTCCTTCTGCTGCTTCTTCTCCCGCTCCTTCTCCTGCTTCTCCCGCTCCTTCTGCAGCTTCTTCTCCCGCTCCTTCTGCAGCTTCTGCTTCTCCTTTTCTACCTTCTCCTGCTTCTCCCGTTCTTTTTCTTTCCGCTTTTCCGCTTTGCTGCTGCTGCTCCCGGCTTTCCTAGGGCCGCCCAAGGGTGTGTTGTTCCCAGTGGGAGAGGGCAGGGCGGCGTGAAGGCCTTCGGATACCACCATCTGGTTCTGGGCGGCGGAAGGGACCGGGGAAGGGGCGGGAGACTCGGCCACGGTACCTATGGAATGGACTGGGGAGAAGGAAGGGCCGCTGATGCTGCCCAGAGCAACCCTTTGCTTCAGCCCCGTGAGGCTCAAGAGGCTGGCGCTGGCAGTCAGGGGGGGGTTCATGCGGTAGCGCTCCTCCTGGATTGCCCGCGAGCCGTGAAGTCGGCGGGAGGGCTTGTACTGGAGCTCCCCCCGAGTTTCCCGCCATTTCTTCAGCTGGGTGGTATTCTCTCGCTCTATGAGGGCTTCAGTAACTGGAAGATTTATCACCTGCACCAGATGGGGGACAGAAACAGGAGGAGGAGGAATAACTACATGTGGCATCTTTTGGTTCATACAGGTGGTCCTCGCTTAATGACCACAACTGAGACAGGAATTTCGGTTGCTAAGCGAAGCGGTCATTAAGCAAATCCGACCCAATTTTACGACCTTTTCTGTGGCAGTCATTAAGCAAATCATCTGGTTTGTGAATCACGCAGTTCCCCATTGATTTTGCTTGCCAGAAACTGGCCGGGAAGATCGAAAATGGCGATCATGTGACCATGGGATGCTACAACAGTCATAAATGCAAACCGGTTGCCATGCGCCCAAATTGTGATCATGTGACCATGGGGGAATGTTGCAATGGTCGTGTGAGGACCGGTCATAAGTTGGTTTTTCCAGCACCGTTGTAAGTCCAAGCCGTCACTAAATGAATGGTCGTTAAGCGAGGACTACCTGTATTCCTTCTACAGCTGGGGACCTTGTCATGAAGTACATGTAACCCAGGAGCACATCTCATTCAAAATATTTGATCCACTTCATACACATATCTGGTTCTAATAACAAGAAATAACTTGTTATTAGAACCAGATCCTCTTCACGCACAGTGCCCATCACAGCATTAAATTTAGGAAGGCTTTCTATATATTATTACATAGTTCAAGGGAAAACTATGAGTGTTTCTAACAGCCAATTTTAAATTATTGTATAAATGTGATATTCAGAAACTATTAAGCATCCCAGCTAATTATCTGAATTTCAAGTCCATTAATAAATTCAAAACGTGACCATGTCAGCAGGCTTGGGGATCTCAGGGAAATGGAGAATTGGTGAGATGGCTACATTGTATGTAACATCGAAGATGCTCTTTTCTAGTCTTTTTTTAATAATACTGTTTGGGTTTTTTTTACTACGGAATAATTTTTAATCTTTGTTTCTTTCAATGGTCTGTTTTCATTGTATGCCGCCCAGTCACGTTGGTGAGACGGGCGGCTATATAAATGTAATGCGTAAATAACAATCAATACATACATTTCAGTAGGTAGGCTTCACACTTTTCTAAACGAACATGGGCGTGGCCTGTTCTTCCTTTGAACAATTGTGATTTATTTTTGCCTCACATAGGAAATAAATCTAAGAAATCAGGCATCCTTTGCTAACTCTCTTCTCGTTTCCTTTCCACACAACAGACGTCAGCAATCACTTCTCTTCAGTATTCAGTGAGTTTCCAGCTTCAAAGACTTTATCTTCTACTTTCATTATTTTGTTTCTCTTATATTTAAAACCGTGTTTCACTAGCTGCTGAGAGAACTTTGGGGCAGCAGTATCAATCCCGCACGCAACGAAGACAACGGTGGGGGTTCTCACCTCGTGGACCAAGAAGTCCTCTTGCATGGCCTGAACGGGCAGGTTCCGCAGTTTCTCCATCGTCTCGTACATGCCCTGGCAAGGCCGCAGCTTGTCCACTGAGCCCAAGGTGCACCTGAGGAGCACCAAGCCCACTCGGAAAATTATCTTCACTCCTGCAAGGAGGTAAAGAGGAGGAAGAGAGGACCAAATAAAAGAAAAAGGGGAGAGAAAGATGAGATATATGCCCAAAGGCATGGTTGTGAATACAAGATTTGATGCAGTTGAATGAACCAAAGTCCGTGAAAGGAGGAATGTCGTAAGGTTTTAAAACAATCCCTGCTGAATTTGGCTCTCTAATCTAGCACCCCATCCCATTTTCCATCCGGGAAGCTCCAGGGCGTTCGTGAAGGTGTATGTTGCTGCTCGCTAGGAAAATACACCACCCACCCCTGGCTCTAGTCTGTATTTTATTGCCCTCTAAATGAGGGATCACCATCACATTGTAGAACAGAGGAGTCTATAATTCAGCTTGTGTGCAGAGAATCATTTTGCCTATCCTGAATCTGATGCTAAAATCATAATTTTTTATTTAGTAACCCCAGGTTCTAGCACAATGGAGCCATTATCCTGAGCATTCTTGCAAAGACAAGCCTTATTGAATACAGTGGGACTTACTTCCAAGGTACAATACTAGGACAGACAAAAAAAATCAATTTTCTCAATACCATGCATAATTTACAAACATCTGTCTCATCAGCTTAGTTCTCCCGGTAAGGACATCAGATGATCCTCTGTACCATTTGGAGATAAATTATGCTAGACTGGATCTGACATCATACAATTCTTCTTTCTCTCCACCACCACCCCCCTTTTTTGGCAGACAGCCCTCATGACCGCCAAGATGCTGGCCATGACTACGTAAATAATGGCTCAGGAGGTTTTCCTCCATCCAGTGAGTTAAAAGCAATTCAGAAAGAGATAAAAAAAATATCAGAGATGGCAGAACCACTGTGGGTTTTTTTCCCCTTCTTGATTGAATCTGTGTAAGGGAAGAAGCAGGCATCAGGGAGCCAGACCCGCAGGACTTGACAGAAAGCCAAACAGAATTGAAGGTCATAGCTCACCTTCGCAGAAAAACATATCCCACACGCGTAACACAGAGCACCAGGGCAAGGTCCGGGAGAAGATGCACATAAACCACTCCGTCATATACAAGATGGGGTCGATCTTGTATCTCTTCAGGTGACGATAGGCAATGGGAGACGCTCGTCGGAGCAGCGCAAAGAAGATCTCCCCGTCTAACTGGATTGCCTCCTGAACAAGAAGCACAAGGTACAGATGGGATCTGGAGTGAATTCAGGGGCCTTGGAAATGACAGCCTGTGTTCCCCCCTCCCCACAATGCTTCTAGTTTTTTCTCGAGTGAAGAATCGAGGCCTCCTAGATCTGGTTCTACACAGCAGGGCCCCCCAATCTGTTAGGAACTGGGCCGCAGGGCTCCCGCCCGCAAACCCCGCCCCCGGTGCTTGTGATTGGCTCCCGCCCACAAACCCCGCCCCCGGTGCACACGATTGGCTCCTGTCCAGAAACCCCGCCCCCCCAAGTCCGTGGAAAAATCGTCTTTTGAAACCGGTCCCTGGCGCCAAAAAGGTTGGGGACCCCTGCGTTTATAGCCTCTGTGAGCAGCAGAGAAAGATGGGGAAATGAGACGCAGAACTGGTTAAGTTTACCAAGCTGTTCTCCATGCACCAAACTGTTGTTTGCTTAACCACTGTTTGTTGAACATAACACAACTGGCTGGGTCCAGACACCACACTAAGCCATAAACCATGGTTCAGGTAACATTCCAAACCAAAGTCAAATAGACTTCATTATGGGTTGGCCTGCTACCTGAATGCCAAAAAATCTGCAAGACTGAAGTGGTTCCAACCGCTCCAGTTTTCTGTAGGCAAAAATTGTGTTGCTCCTTTCAATTCAATTAATTAAGGAACTAGATTGGCCTCAAAGGGGTGGTAGGGCTCAGCTTTGCTCATCATCAGCCACCTGCCAAAAGTTGGTTTAACTCATGACAGATAACTCATGGTTAACTCGCTCTTAAGATCAGTCACGGAATATGAAATTTCAAATTGACCCAGAGGGGGGGAGAAGGGGAAGTGAGAACAGGTTGGAGAAGAAGCCTGTCAAAAGATCAACTGAGATGAAGTGGCCCAATAGAGAAACAAAAGCATTTCTTCATAACAAGTACATATTCCAGCAGTCAAAGGCAAAAAGGTTCTTCAGAGATGCAGGTTGCATCTGTCAGGAACTCCTTAGACCCAATACATCTATTTTCAGAATTGCCCTGCAGCTGCAAAATCCTGAAAAAGGACGAGCTCCTTTAAAGAGTTGCAAACTTTTGCAAAAGTAGCACCCGTTTTATCTTCATATCCAATGCCCTACTGAATATTTTCAAACTCTGGGCCTCCCACCCTTTTCCAGGAAGCTTCCATCCTCCAGCACAACATATTCTTCTCCCAAGAGATAATACTAAGTCATCCTTAAACCACACCAAGAAGCACAATGCTTTTGTAAATTAATAAGGGAGCTCCATCCGTTTGAGCCAGATTGGAAATCTACAGGCCGAATCAGGTGCCAATCCCATCCATAACTCCCCCGAGATTCCTCTGCCAAGATTCAGCAACCAATAAACATTTTTCAGCACTGCAACTATTTTTTAATCAACAAGGTATAAAATTGAATCAGGGTTGTTAAACCTCCAGCAAGCCTAACACATTCACTTCTTTATTTGTATACATCTACTTTGAATTTAAAAAAAAACTCCAACCCTGAAAAAAGAGCCATGATACTGGCCCTTTTCCTTCCGGTGATGCCCATGTTACTACCTCCTTGACCGCCGGGGTCTTCAACATTTTAACAAGAAAATGGAACCCCTGGCCACAAAAAAGCTGCCTGTCCTTACACTGGAAGGTTCTGTGTAGTACAAAAGGTATTCCCAGTGAAGAATCCCAGCGGAATCCTAAACTGCTTTTCTCTATGGGAATGCAGCCAAACTCACCAATCCGGCACTGTAGTAACCAGGAAGATATTTCTCACAGATTTGCACCAGGCACCAGAAAGCTTGCTGTGGAGAGAGATCAAGAAATCCTGAGTCCAGATAGTCCCAGCAACCACACGTGGGTACATGGAAGGCCAGCATTCTATCAACCCCCCCCCCCCCCGTTAGAGCTTCCCAGTTACGTGAACTAAGCCCAGCACATCCAATTCAGGGGCATTTGCCCTCTCCCCTTAGGGCTTCCAGGTGTCTTTAGTGACACTGAAGCAGCACATCAGAGCCTATAGTAAAGCCACAGAAGGGGAACAAACAAAGTCACAATTTGAGAACAGACGCAGATCCCATCAGGCCTGCCTGTTAAAGCGTAATGGTTCAGTCTTAACACCACACATGCATAACACTGCATGAAAACACGGTCGCTGTCAATGCTCCAGGCCCAGCTGCTGGAACCGGTAGAGTCCCTGCTAGTTCAAAGGGATAGAGGTGGACATGTGGCTGAGCAGGATGCCTGGTGCAAAAGACCCAATCAAGACCTCCAAGGTGCAGCGACTATTATACGTGTGCCCCAACCTGCTGAGACATTCTGCAAATGTAAGTGAACCAGGAAGCCGTGCTTTCCAAGCGGGCTACTGCAGCGTGAATGAAGCAGCTCCTCACCTCTGCGGGCATATGCATCAACAAAACTGCAGCTACGGGCGCTTGTGCTTGGCAGTAACCTTCTTCTGGCCGGTAGACGGTGTAGGCTTTCAGGATGCGATAGAGGTCCTGCTGCCTGTGACGGAGGAGAAGGATGAGGCGTGGGAGCAGGGAGCCTGTCCAGTTCCAAAGAGACACCTGAACCAAACTGGAACTATCTGGGAATGACTGGGAACTTTAATCTAGACTCTTGGCCCCTGGAGCCCCCCATTTTCAAGACCAAATTCTCGCAAAGCAGAATTCCCCTCTATGTCCTTCTGGGGTATTTAATTAGCAACAGGGCCTCCTGAGTGGTTAATGCTCAGCATTCACCAGATCATGTACCAAGATGTTAATGAGACAGCTAAAAGTTCCTGATGGTCGCTGCTTCCATTATCTTGTCTAGAGACAAGGAAAGGCGCTGAAAGGTACATCAGAGGTGAAATGCAAGAGCAGGTGTAGGGCTGGGGTGGCAGAGGCGATTCAAGGCTAGAAAAAACCAGGCCAATACGCTTACAAAAGTTTCAAAGCGGGTTGGGGGTGGCGAGCTGATCTGGCATGCGGAGGGAGAAGTATTTTATGAAGTTTGAGAAAGGAAAGAATCATAGTGACTTTCCAACCCTAGAAGGCGTTTTTTCCTGAGCACTGCAACAAAAACACCCCCTCTTTAGTTCTCTCACCCATGGCCTCCCCGAGCTGCAAACATCTCATGGAAAGGGAATTGCCTGTGGAGGTCCTTCTCAATCACATCAAGCCACTTGGGATCACCAGGCTGACGCTCCAATTCCTAGGAAAAACGGCCAACAGAGAGGGAAAGGCTGTGAATTTGGAGACAGAAGCCTATCCTACTGGACTTCCTTACTGCCTCTACAGCAGTGTTTCTCACCCTTGGCAACTTTAAGATGTGTGGACTTCAAGTCCCAGAATTCCCCAGCCAGCGTGCTGGCTGGAGAATTCTGGGAGTTGAAGTCCACACATCTTAAAGTTGCCAAGGGTGAGAAACACTGCTCTACAGGATCAACTACTATCAATTGCCCTTATGGAAAGGATTCCAGAAAGACACCAGGTATCTGTTTGTTCCAGCTCAACTTTCTTCCTTCCCACCCCATTATTTGGGAGGGATCCCAATTATTATGTTTAGGGCTTTTTTTTACTGCAGTTTCATTAATATATTTTGATATACTTGTAAGCTGCCTCAGAACAAGTTGTCTTTGGAAAAGCAGGATATAAAGTTACGTATTAGAAATAATCAAACCTTCTGTATTCTCCAAGATAAGAAAGTAGACTTCCCTGTATTTTAGTAGCCTAAAAAGATACATAGAAATACCTCAAATTTTCCCTGATTTTGATCTAAAAGCTCCTTGCTATTTGAGAGTAGTTGCCATGCTTTGGCACGGAGGGAAGAGGGAATCCCCTTCCGGCAGCGCAATTTCACCTGCAATAAAATGAGCAATTATTAATAATGTGCAGTAAAGAAATAGAAATTCAAAACCCCAAAGCAGAAGTTAAGGCTCTTCTTTATGAGCCAGGAACAGAAGGTCTCTGATCCTGATCTCTGCTCACCTTCTGGAATCTACGTGACAGCCATTTGTCCCAATGGGAAAACATGTCCAGCCACTTAAGTTCTCTCTGCCTGGCTACATCCACAGAGATGGCGCTTTCCCTGCAGCAAAAAAAAATGAACGAGGAAGAAGATTATGAGCTAAGAAAAATCCCACAAATGTAACATTCTGCATAATTCTGAGGTTTCTGCTCTTCAGGGGAAGGGCTAAGGAGCTGTGCAATATGATGGATGTCTCAGCCTCTCCTCTAGATTATGAGATTTCATACCAACAGAGGCAAAGGACACTGCTTTACTGAGAAGGGGAGAGCAAAGCAATTCAAACAGTAAAAGATAAACCCTTAGGATGGTGGCAAATTGAGCTTCTCCAAGGCTTACCTATTTTTTTCCCCAGAGTCTTAGTCCTTGGAAGCTGTCTTCCACAATCCCTTCTGCTCAGGATTACAGAATAAACCTACGAGATGGGTCACAAACACCCTCTAAGCTAGCATGTAGTCATCCCATTTTAAACATACTAACTTTGTTATGTCTATATTTAGCTAAATAGCCTACAGACACTGTAACTTAATTTAACACGCTCTTCATTGTTCACACATACACAATCAGATGCTGTACATGGTTAAGATCCTGGATTACACTTTTGGCATTTCCCCCTTGCCTTGTGGCTCCAAGAGGATTATGGAAGAACAGTTCCTTCTACATCTGTATCTCACTGGAGGTTTCTGTTCCACAATGTTTGTGGTTTCCCACTGCCTATTACTGCCTCCAAGATCAGCTTATGCAGATGGTCACACACAAACAAGCCTCACATGCAGCCTCCACCTTAACAACCAAACAAAGACATGAAAGAACGTGCAGGGCAGCTGGGCTAGTGTTATCTGAAATTAGGAAGCTGCCTTCAGCTAGCTGTGAGTCACGATTCACTGAGCCTTCCTTGAGAGCTTATGGGGCAACAAGAACTCAGTTAGGTATATCAAAAACTGGAGTTGTGCAACATCCAATTTCAGGTACCCAACTTCATCAGTTTCAGGCAAGGGATTTCAGGATGATGGTGATCATAAAAAACGATCTAGGCACGGCTCTCATTAACAACTCAGAAAAAAAAACAGGAAGGGCTGCTTGCCAAACAGGAAGTGGTGAGACCGACTGTAAAAAGTCATAGAAGTACATTTTCTGAGTGGGTGAGAAGAATAATGTGCTCCCACAGCCACACCAACAGCCAGTTAACTGGTGCTTTTGTGAAGCATATTTTCTCCGTCAAAAGACGCTGGGAACCCCAACATTATTAAGCATGGCTTCCGCTACCCTAAAGAAGCCTATCAACCTGCCTCCACTCACTCACTGACCATGATAGTGTTACAGATGCAATCCTGGACCTGGTCATTAATGCCACCTCAAGACTGCATCCTGCCCTTCCTTTCCCGGCAGCACATGTAGTCATTATTTTATCCTCCCCTAAACCTTACAAGCAATTTGCCAAAGGCTATTCAAGTGTAAGTCGTAGATAGACAAGGGATAATTTGAACCACAATTATCAATCGCCAGGTCTCAACACCTGGCCAATTTTGTTTGGGCTCAAAAGCATGATCAGGCCTGCTTAGTACTTGAATTGGACACCTCCAGCAAATCCCAAGGTGATAGGCTAGACCATGAAGTCAAAAGAACATGCTGGAAGAAGGCAAAGAAAACCACTTTGCCAAGAAAATATAGATGTGTCTGTGAAACCCGCAGCAGTTGAGCTTGACATGAAGCAGAGTCTTCAACTTGCATCTCTACCCATCCCCAGCACTAAAGCCCTTCTCCAGCCATGCTTTTTAGGAAGCACAGAGGAGGGGAGGAAAAAAAGAACCCTATTTCATGATGATGTTATATCATATCCATGTTTTAACTAATGTTTGGCTACTGGAATAATGCAGGGGAAAAAAGCTAAATGGTTAAATGTAAACTGCAAACCCTAATTCTAGTCTGCTTTTCTAACCTTCTTTTCCAATTCAAGCTTTGTCCCAGATGAATAAAAGTGAATGTAACTGGAAAGTATGTCCAGAGCTTAGTCAAATTCTTCCACCGCACTACCTTCTTTTTCAACTGTAAGCCAATTTAGTTCTTAGCATACACATCTTTTTCTATTGGTTACTCTGTCTTGTGCTGATCAGCTTTCCTCAAAAACAGGCTTCCTGTAGAGGGTTCCCACTCCATAAGCAGCTGAGAATGACATAAGGTTAGTACAGATGGTTAGGCAGGAATAGCAGCTAATCCACAGCCAAGAAGAGAATCTTGCCACAAAGAAAGAAGCACCATGGTCCCCTCCCACAGCACGTACACCAACTGAAACAAGGCAAAACCTACTGTATAATCTATAACGTTAACACGCTTCATTATTATCTGCTTTCCTGCAGAAGAATATCATCACCGTCAGCAGACTACAGAATCATGGCAGAGCTTGCACTTGCCAAACTAGCAGCTAAAAGTTAATTCATGACTGAAAACTAGCAGCTAAATGATCGTTCCTGACAGCAGACACACCTTTTTACATATGTAAATCTGTAAGCAACTTTTATATCTAGCAAAATTTGGCATGATTTGTTCTACCTCCTATTTTAACCGCGACTTAAACAAGAGTTCGGAGACAATTCCTTGGAGATGGTGTTTATGAATAGCAATTAGCTACAACAATTTACAAGAGAGAATCCACCATACCCTATCCCTGTTCAGAAGAATACTTTCATCTGCTAGCCGCTGGGAAGAAAAAACAACAGATGAAAGTGATTATTATCTTGCCCTGTTTTCAGTCTTCCCTTGAACACAGACTGGCTGCTGTTAGACAAAGGGCCAGACATTATAGGTTTCTAGAACTAGAAAGGCAGTTCTGAAATGTCCTTCAGCATCCTGAAATAACTTATGCTGAATCTCATGCTGCGTAAGAAAAGAGGGTAGGCATCTGTTGCATTTTGCTCAAACTTTCAGATTAGCAAATCTTTCTCTTTAATGAACGATCAGTTTCAGAGACAACTGCTGGAACTTGCATTAGTGCCCAAATGCATACCATAATGAGAGCTATGTCAATGTCTAGATGTGAACACACACACCGTTTACATGCCAGAACAGATCAGGCCCACAGGGAAAAGATGGTCCCCTCCAGCCACCATTCTATAAGGCAGTCTTTCTCAACCTTGACAACTTTACGATGTGCGGACTTCAACTCCCAGAATTCCCCAGCCGGCCTGGCTGGCTGGGGAATTCTGGGAGTTGAAGTCTGCACATCTTAAAGTTGTCATGGTTGAGAAGCACTGCTATAAGGCAAACAGATCACAATGCTAGCACAGCCATGTGAGTTTGAAAAGACATGCTTACTGAGTGCAGCTTGGCACCTACCACTCAGGGACCTTGGGAAGTGGTTCATGTTATAATGCTGCATTTAACTATGTGATTGAGGGCCACAGCTAACTGCTTCCCATACTGTTGCGAGTCCTGCAAGATAACCTTTTCAAATCAACCCCAAATTTCCAGGCTGAATAGGATGTTGAGACACCGTGGCAAAGAAAGAAAGAAAGAAAGAAAGAAAGAAGAAAAGCAGTAGTCAAATTCCAAAGGGCAGTGCTTCTGGAACAGCAACACGTGCTTTTTCAGGCTGCACAAAGAATGCATCAACCTCAGCACAAATTCATTATTGTGGCTGCTACCCTCCCTCAGCTCCAGTCTCATGGGAAACATAAGCTGAATCTAAAACAATCAGGAGCTTTAAAAGCTGCTTGAAATTAAGGCTTGTGGGGTATGTGTGTTCAAAATGACAAAATAGAAGCCAAGTTTGATGTATGGCTGTCCATTTCCAAACAGACTCTTTTCATAAGTTTTCTTCAATAGTGACATGATTTCTTGAGGACCAGGCCATGATGAGTGGTCCATCTATTCTGTATCGCATATCCAAAAGAGACTATGAAGTGATGGAGCAACAGTTTAAATATTTATTCTTTGTTCAGCCTCTGGCAGTTGAAGGCAGGGGTAGATCTAAGAATGTGGTTGTTTCCTTAGTGCACAGAGCCTATACAGATTTACCTAACAGGAGGCAGCATCTGGCTGAACTTATCTAGGCTCAGAAACTAAGTAGAGTCAAGCTTGTAGGTATTTGGATGGAAATACCCATATTCACTGTAGTAAAATACCAGAACTATAGGCTAGACTGGGAAGTAAAAAAAAATTCCAGAAGGCAATGGCAAACTGCTTATCTATTACTGTCAAGAAAACTATACGGATATGTCCATCAGGTTATCAGAATCAATCTTGACTTTAAGAAGGCTTCACCTTTTTAAAGTTTTGACCAGCCCAAATCCTGAAGCAGAATTTTTTTTCTGCTTTTCTTTTTACACCATTACAAAAGTATGCAACTAATAGGGATTATTTAAAGAGAACAGCATGTGGAACAATTTTCAAAACAAGTATTCAAACCAATGAGAAACCATAGAAAGATTGTCTGGAGCCACATTACTGGTGCTGCTCATTCAAAACAAAAAAATCCATCACATGTATGGGCCAACTCAAGAAATATAGCCACTCAATCATAATGAAAAAGTTTGTGAAGTCACACCCCCAGGGACATGATTCTGATTTCACACCAAAGAGCATGCAAACTGAAAGGAAAATATATAGTTATGGAAAAGAGGACACAAATACATCTTAGCCAAAAATGGAATGGAGAAATGACTCATTCAGCAAACCAGAGCACCAGTGTTACAATGTTGTATTTAAGAGTTTAAGGAAAAAGAACCTGGGATGGTCCAATTGTCTCATGCCCCAGGTTACTTAGATTCGTGGACCCTCCCTTCCATGTAGAAGTGAACAGTGAACAGTGTGTACGGTATTGTCCACTTCTTTAGAGGAAGTAAAGTGCAATTTGTTAGTCACCCTTCAAATTTGATGCATACCAATTATAGAATGCTAAATTAGGATCAGAAGAAAAGGAAGTTTTTTGCTGAAAACAAACAAACAAAACAGGATTTCCTCATTATCTCTTCCTTAACGCTAATCAGAAAAATGAAGCATTATTATATATTCCCAGAAAATTGTATCCCAGAGTCACTACTTTCAAACTAGAAAGAAACCATTTAAGAAATCTGATAGATAAGGGACCATCAATACTCCTTAACGTAGTGGCAATGTAATCAGGACAGTACTTAAGACACAACTATTTCTCCTGAGTCCATTTTCTCCAGGATAAGAGCTAGTGACCCATAGGGCAGAAATTTGAAGTTCGCCATTATCAGCCCCCTAGTCCAAGTGAGAGTGATGCCCATCACTGGACTAGCTTGACTGAGATAAAGCACTTATTCTTCCCAGCATAGAAAGGCCATCATACTGGTGCCAATACTTACAGTGTAATAGAATACTGGTTGCCCCCTAGGAAGCCATATTTGTCAGTCTTACGGTACGCAAGTCCATTGATCTCAGAATCTGACCCCAGGGAGCTAGCATCGTCAAGGAATCCAGGACCAGTCAGTGACTCCAATGTGCCTGACATGAGACTAACAGAATCTAAATAGCTCAAAGTATCAGAAGCTGGAGGGACCCTGGATGCAGTAGTGCCCAAACTAGACTGGGAACCCATGTCTTGAAGTGGTTGAGGAATGGAAAAATCATGAGGTGCCAAACCCTCTGAAGTTGTTGGTGAAGTCTTCTCCGGTGGGGTCACAGGACTGGGGGCCACCACTACCACTGCTGGCGAAGCTGGTGGAACTGGTAGAGATTTCACTACTGCATCTTTTGGCAAAGCCACTGATGATGACATCATCGTGCCGTCATTTACTGTAGCCTTAGCAATAATAGGAGCCACCGAATTCACCACAGGTACTAGATCTGCTGAAAATCCATCTTCCAGTGGAACTGCATCCATTGCCACGGTATCAGACGTCATCTGTCCAGGATCTGCCACCCGTCCACTATCGTTCGCCACAAGAGTCAACTCTGCAATCATTGCGGTTAATGTCACCTCTGTAGAGATGCAAGGTGCTGCCGGGGTAGTACCAGTTGGCACTGTGGCTTCTACGGCGTCCATTGTTACTGCATTCGCTGTTGCCAGGGTTGAAGCTGACTTGCTGTTTGTAGTCACTTCTAATGCCACAGGAGCTGGAGCCATCCGCTTGAGAACGTGAAGAACTGAACGAGAGGCATTAGGTCGAGGTGGCGGCGATGGGGGATCCCCAGAACCTGTCTCCATAACAATGGCCCCCTCCCCCCCAGTGGGGGGGACGCGGCCTGGTCGCCCAGCCAATGCCTGAGCGACGGTGAGGGAGGGGAAGAAAAGAAGCTCAAAGCTTCGCGGCTCCCTCCCCCCGCCCCCCTACCTAGACGACAGCGGCAGCGGCGGCAGCTCGAGGGAGAGAGGGGGGGGGAGATAGCCACCCCAGGTTGCGCACGCACTCCAGGCTGCCCTGGCCGAAGTTCATCCAATGAACATCGAGGAGGAAGATGGGTTTATCCAATCACGAAAGAGTAAGAGAAATGGGCGACGAGGGCCTCGTAACGAAGAAGGGGACCTAGGGAGAACAAACCAATCGGAATGGAGCGGGGCTTGGGGACACAGCCAATCACTAAGGGGACTTAGGAGACAGCGATGAAAATGAGGAAGGGAGGCGATGAGGTACTCGGACGAAAGGCGGGACTAGCGGGAAGCGTCCACCAATCACTGACAGGAAGATCAGGATTCCGTTTTCTTAGCCGGGAAGATGAACAAACCGGAATAAAGTAGACTGAAGTCATTGTTCGGAGGCTGAGAAGGCGTGAACTTAAGCACTACCTAACCAATGAAAAGACGAACCGGCAAGCCTCCTCCAATCAGCAGGGAGAACAAAAAAAACCCCTCTTGAAGCCACAAGCGCACGTAACACTAGTACGTGTGCTGTATACGCGACGGCTGTCGTCAAATTAACGGCAGCCGTAAGTGCGAACCTTTCAGAGTAGCGTCCTTCCAATCCAACAGAGCGCCCGGATGTTAATCTGGACGCGAATGCTTCCAACGTTGGCCAATCGATTGAAAGGCCAGACATTTTTCTTGCGGGTATGAGAGGCGTGTCCAGATGGCCCAATAACGACACTAAGCCTAGATCATCCTGCGCTTCCCACATTTAAAACTAACGACTTTCAGAGCCAGGGACCAATAAGGTAACATTTTGGGTGAGGGGACTGACTGAATGACCGCTGAGGATTCTGATTGGCACCTGGGTTGACGAATCGGAGGCGAGGGGGAGAGTCCTAATGGAGCGGAGCCCGGGAGAGACGGTTTTTTAACGTTCTTTCTAAGAGGTTGACCAGAGTCCCAGCAGCCTTTGCGCGCCGCGTTTGCTCGATCCGGTTTTCTTCCGTGTTCCTGCCCAGCGCCAGGATCCTCGAAGCCGGAAGAGACCTGAAAGCAGCGGCGATGCTGATTGAGTAACAGGGCTTGACTTTCGCTTCCCTCCAAAGCTTTTCTTTCGCCTTGTTTAGGTCATTGCTAAAAGGTTTCATTTCTTCCTGGACAGTAGCCTTCCCCCACCTTGTTCCCCATCTTGAAGCTCAGATGGGTTGAGCTTCAAGACCATAATCCCCTGTCAGCATGCAAAATTACACCACTTCTTCCTTGACAGCAACTGTACCCCACCTTGAAGTACGGGACTTGAAGACCTATAATTATTTATTTATTAAACAAATTTATGACGCTGTCCAACTCTCACCTCCAGCAAAGGAGATCGTTACCTTGTCGTGGTGAGTCGGAAACGACTGAACGAATAAACAACAACAACAACCAACTCTCACACGTGACTCCAGGCGGCTTACAAAATTAAAAACCATAAAAACACAATAGATACCCCTCCCTCCCCGGTGGCAGCAAACACATTCATATCAGCCACTTGCTTGGCTCCAAATAATTCCCTGCTAGCATGTTTGGGACACCTTGAGGGTTCGGCATAGCCACCCTGTCTCTTCAGCAGAAATGTTTCTCTGCCCTGATCGTTTATCTTGGTTTATTTATTTTATTTATTATTTAAATTTATATGACCGCCCATCTCCCCCAACGGGGGACTCTTGGTTGCAAATTTGCAAATCTTGGTTGCAAATTTAGTTTTCAACACTAGCACTGTTTGGGCCAGATTTATTCATTCATTCTACTTGTATACCACCAAATCAATAGAGACTCATTGATTAAGAGCCATCAATTCACTGTTGATTCTTAGCAACACCACATGAACTGATCCCAGAATTACCTTTCTTCAAGCTGGCCTTTTAAATCTCAATGGTGCATTCACTGCTGTCATAATCAAATCCATCCACCTTATTGCTAGCTGTCCCCTTCCTCCTTTAAATTTCTGAGCATTATGGAGTTCAAGGAAACCGAGTGTCTACATGATTTGTCCCAAATATCATAGAGCCTGGCCATTACTGCTTCAAGTGAGAATTCTGGCTTGATTTGCTCTATGATTGATTTGTTTGATTTCCTGGCTGTCTGTGGTATCCTTCAAGTTCTTCTCCAACAGATTCATGGCAGTTGACAAAAACATCCCTCAGCATAAAACATCCACAGTAAATATAAATCAGTTAAAACCAACCCAAGTTACAACAACACAAAGATTAATTGTAATAACAGTGATAATGAAAAAGAAATAACACTAAATAATATCAATTAATACATCAGTACAAGTAATTAAAAGTGGAAAAAATTAAAGATGGTGAGAACCAAATGATCTTTGTAAAATCTCAGTCTTCAGTACCTGAAGAACTTTAGAAGGGAACCGGAATGTTAGAAGGGATGGAGCAAGTCTTAATACTAAGTTGATTGAATCCAACCTTGGAGCCCTCAAAGAACTGTACTCCATCCATGTTTGCAACATCTTCCTTTTCCACCTGCACTGACTTTTTAGACAGAGAATAGATTTGCGAGCAAAGCTTCTCTTGTTATGCCAATCATTTTCAGTCTATTAAGGCATTCTGGGACCTTGGCTCAATGTATTGGAAGAGGTTTGTGTAGAAAGAAGGATGGGATCTTTTAAAACATTTTTATACAGATTGTCCAGTATGCTGTATATATCTTTGTAAAAAGTACTAACATAAAATTGAAGTGGGAAGTGAGTTTTTTCTTCCTGTTTCTTGGAGGGAACCAAAACAGTTGATCACATTGTGTTTTTCTCCCTAAACAAAGAAATAAAAATGGACCCATTCTATCCTTCTCTGCTGCTCCTTTTACATACCTGGAAGTAGAGAAAGAAAATGGTGCAACAATAGGGGAGATCCCCAGCAGACATTGTATCCATGATTCCTTGTAAACCTGGTAAAATTATATATTATCTGAGACTTCCTGTTGCCTCATTTTCATCTCTTTACACCTCTTCTATACTTTCCTGGCAATTCTGATTTATTTATTTATTTATTTATTTATTTATTTATTTATTTATTTATTTATTTATTTATTTGTTAAATTTATATTTATATTCTATACTTTCCTGGCAGTTCTGATTATCTGAGACTACTTTTAAAATAGCTTTGCAGGCTTATTGTCTGTCCTCAAATGCTACAAAAGCTTCTTGACTTTATTTTCAGCTTTGCCTTGCCTTATCTGTCTGCATTTATATCATAGAGCATGACCTCCTGCAACCCACAGCTCCACTGTTTTTTGCTGACCAATGGACTCTTATTTCCTGTAATTAAATAACTAAATCTTCCCCAAGTCAGTTCTTGATGACTTAATTGTCCCATTCAAGAAATGATCTTGGTGACAATACAGAGATCATTGTTTTTCAAGATTTATTTGACTTCCCAGTCTACCTTTGAACCCTTGAAGATTTCCTATCCAAATATTAACCAAGATTAATCCTGCTTAGCATTTTGGAATTGTCAAAGGAAGCTCAGGGCTACCACCTGGGTGGAACACTACTACGTTTTCCTTGTTTGCCCCCTTTTGACTGGAACTGCCTCCCAGATACCCTCCTTTCTCTTAATTCTAAATTTACTTTGAGGTTTCAGGGAAACTTCAAATAAGGTCCTTAATTTCTATATCTTATTGAAACCAAGCCAAAGTTCCTATAACTGAAATAATCACATCTTCTCCAGCTGATCCATGCCTATATTTCTTCCTTTATTTCATTTTTGTATATGTGTATGTCTGTTGACTGTGAGCCCCTTATTTTTCTTTATTCTTTTTGAAGTGCTATGTACGTAGATGAACTAGACAATACCTTTCTTTATATAGACAGCGCTACATGAATAAGAAGACAAAAGAGTCCTAGCCTCCTCTCCATTCTTCTATAATATTAATTTAAGATCTGCATAGAGTTACATTATAATACAAAATATAAAGTTCAGCTTTTTTTCTCTCTCCTTCAAAATCTCATTTGCTTTAGCAACTAGGTTGGGAGGAATTCAGTTTTCCCTCTAACTCATCCACTGCCCCTCCTGGCTTGGAAAAACAATACCCAAAACAAAGGATGTTGCCGTATACAAATTTAGCGGATTCGCCATTAGCTTAGAACTGTCTCCCATCCCTGAACTAATTGCAGCTTTCCAAGATTTCCAGCAGGCGTCTTTCCTATCCACATCTCAAGAAACCTGGGGCTTCATGCGTTCAAAGCATGTGCCTCTGGGTTATGGTCCTTCCCCTGGGGGCCTATCACATAGATGTAGGAATGCTCAGAGAACTAGATGCATATCAAATGGGCTTCCTAGATTCTGGGATTGCTGCTGCCAATCCTTGCAGACAATACTAAAGAAGAAGAGCTAGGGCCTTGCTTGCTATGACACAGTGTTTATGGTCTCCTGAGTTTTATTCTCAAGTCAGGAGTACAGAAGGTACATTTCTAGGCTGCCCGTGAATATCACTTTCCATTTTGGGCATTTATCCAGGATGAGGATGTGTCAGCTCAACATGAGTCGTTTATGTTGAGGCCCAAAGGGTCAAGTTACCCTGAATCTCGGCTCTCTCTTTCCACCTTAGCCGAAACGTCAGGTCCTCACCCCCATCTACACATTTCACTCAGATCTTCTGCATCCCAGCATAATGTTTCAAGTGTTCTTTTTTTCATCTCAATGCTTTGGCTGCTCTTCAGTGGCTGGGTTCACATATTGTGTGACATTATAATGCAGTTCGTTGGTTTTATGTTAGTGTGAAGTATAAACCTAGCCTTGTTTCCCACTTAAGATGATCCATGAATCCAGCCAATTGTGATTATAAATTATATTTTATGGCTTCATGCGAACCTTACCTATACCATTCTCCATTTTTATATCATTTTTCTTCCTTTCCCCTGCTCCTTATTTCCCTTTAGTTTTTTAATGCTTCTCATCTGTCCACCCCTTTCTCTAAAAAAAAAACACCAGTTTTTTCACTCTGTTCCTAATCTGGTGCTCCATCACAGCTTCCCATTTACTGAACTTTTCCTTGCCTTCAGTTCATGTTCTGCCACATTGTGGCAGCAGGCAAGGGATAGACACACTGAAAAATACATGGCATCTGTTTTTTCTGATTATGGCAAGTCTAACCAACAATTCTTCCTGTTTTTAAGGCAGGAGGCCCCTAGGCAGAAATTTATTTATTTCATGTATACACCACCAAAGTCATATGACACTCATCATTTTACACTCATAAAAACAGAACACAACAAAGTTTTTAAAAATACAGTAAAGATTCAACATTAAAGTTAACATGAACTAGTAAACCTTGTAAAAACCATGGCACCCACCTGCATTGGGCAACATCCAATCTTAAAACCCCATCTTGGCAACTTTTCAAAAAGCCACCAGATGTTATGTCTGTCTGGATTCCAGAAGGAAAGGGAAGTTATTCTGTAAAGTGGTGGCCATTCCAAGAAAGCTCCATTTCAGGGCCTCACAAATCCCACCTCTTGTAGGTTAGGAACCTTCACTATCCTCAGCTGAGACAAGTAAATTGGACAGGCTGGTTCTACCTGGAGGAGGCAGTTCAGCAAGTATCTAGGATCCAAGCTATTTAGGATTCTAAAGTTCCTGTTTCTTCCCAATGCAGCTTTCCCTATCTAGTGCCTTTCTGTTTTATTGGATTAGAGTTCTCCTCATTCCCAACCGATCCTTGGATTGCCATTGGATGTTTCCATGTGTACAGCACTGTCTTCATGTGACACTTCATCTAGATTGGCAGTGTGGGATTCAGGAGGCTGGATCTCACCCTAAGATCCTAGCTGCTGATTTCTAAAGGAAGAAGAAAACTGAGCTGCGAACAGTTCTTCCTGTTTTCCCCCTTTTGTGTTCATTCCCTGCCCTTGTAACATGTGATTGACTTTACGTATCTCACTGAGCCACAGGATGGTTTGTTTGCTTCTAGCCTAGCACAATATATGAACTTAGCCACTGTGGTGTATAAATTTTGATTTATCTCTTAGCATAATGTGCACACCCAACCACTGTAGTCAGTTCAGCAGCTCATGATTAAAACAAGCTATGGCTTTCTAGGATGGGTGACTCCAACCAGTGTGCATGATTGGAGTTCTTTTAGACAAGAAATGAAGGATGTGTGTAAATGGACAGTCTGTTAGTGGGGCAGGGAAAGAAATTCTGATTGCTATCTTTAGGAGCTTCTGCTCTTGTCTGAGTGTCTCCCAAGTGACAGCTGGGACAGCAATCCCAAAAAGGAAATTTTCTCAGGGACATTGGATACCTTGAACTCAGAGGGAAGGAGGGAGGAAAGGAAGGGGAAGATGAAGTAAAGAAGCTGTCTTGGCATGCTGGACTTTCTGCGCTGATGTTTGAAGCCTTCATGTGTCTCAACGTAGGGGATCAATAGAATCTGTCACCCAGGCGCGCTAAGCAGGAAGAGGGCTGATGCCCAGCCCAGTAAGAACTTCCAGACTGGTATATTTGGGGTGAGCTGTCCAATCATGCCAGTGAATGTCTAGTTAAATGTCCTTAGTGAAAGGTTAGGCAGCAAGCATTAAAGTCCATGGAATGGTTTAAATTTCAGACAAATAATTTTGTTTTAAACTTTGTAAATCCTGGTCTATTAAATCTGACAAATTTATTGAAGGTCATTCAGGATCTCTGCCTTTTTTTTTTTTTTGACACATTTTTAAAAATGCACCTTTTCTACTCAGATTTTTGCTGTGATTAATTCTAAATGTGCAAAACTTAAAGATATATTGTGTTTGTATCTGTCTTCCATTTTTTTCCCTCTGTGGACCCCATGGGTCAACTTTCGAGCAAGGAGTTGTCCTCTGAATGGGTTCATATATTGGGCGAAAGCATGTTTGCATAATCATAGTTTATTGGTGGATTGGCTAGATTGGTAAGCCATAAACAAGCAAACCACATTATGAGTTAGTGTGGGGTGTGAGCTTATCCCCTTTTGATTTGGAGCTGGTTTGCCACTGATCCCCAGAATAATAAGACTGTTGAGTTATGGACCATCAAACCCAATATGCCTTCCCTGTCTCCAAGAAAGGACTTGGCCCCTTTGCGTTCCTCTGGAGTCTATTTCTAGTTACCCCCATCCTCCACCCAGGAGCCAAACTTGAAGATGTGGCTATAGTTAGCTGTCCCGCCTCCCATAGAGGGAGTCTATATAACCCCAGGGGAATTCATAGCCAGTGTCTAGGCTGCTTGCCCTTCTGGCCCCTGGGACATCCCCATCGCACCCACAGCTGCTGTTCGCCCATCTACCTGCCCACTGAGACAAAACATGGTAAGTGAGAAAAACTGGGTGTGTAGAGCAGGTCTCTAAGGAAATCAGGTGCTACCTCAGTCCAAACTAGTGGAAAATGTGCAGTGCAGCGAATCAGTGAAAAAGTTAAATAATCTCTTGATCTGCTTTTTTTCCCCAAAGAGGTCAAGCATTAGGGTAGGGCAGCCTCTCAAACTCTCTTGATGAAGGATAAAAAAATTATTTATCATCATAAAAATCAGCAAAAGAAGATGCAGGAGGTGTGAAAAATTCTCTAGGCAATTTTCTTTAAAAATCCTTTCCCCCCCCCAGCTTTTTCTTGCTACATATGTGAGTGCATTTTGAATATTTTCAGCTAGGGCTTTTTTGATCTCTGGACAAAAGGAGTATGTGTGTTAAGAGGAAGCTTTAGTGCTGCTAAAGAGACAGGGAGGGTTATGAGAACACAAGGGCATCTGTATTGTTTTGAGATGGAGAAGAAAACTTGGAAGAACTGAAGGCATGCAGAATGTCAGATTCTGTGGGTGATGATTCAACATCTGTCGTCATGTTTCATTTTCCTCACCTTCTGAAGTGGATCTGATCTCGCGTATCTATCCCCTCCCAAGCCACCTTCCTGCTTAATAATACTTGGCCTTACCTGGCTTCGCACCCTCAATCGTGCAGGTGAATCCCTTCAGCCCCTGAATAACTGCATAATGCTCTTCTTGAATAATACAGCAGGATGTTTTATTACACAGGGGATCTGTTGGTTCTTTGCTTGACTTTTTTTCCCAAAAAGGAACAAAGGGCGGCTGAACAGTTGCTGAGCAGACAGGAGCCTCTGAGTCAGATTCCTCAAGGCGCCACAAGATCCAGACGAAGGAAGCTGCAACCTGTCTGGTTTTTTTTTTAAAAAAAATGAGAAACAAGGAATACACTTTAAAAAAAATTCCTTCACCCTTGGAGTTTCTTTGTATGCTTGTGTACCTCTCTGAAAATCCACATCAGAGGAAAAGTAGGAGTGAGTGAACTCTAGAAGATGTGCTTTTAGAGCAATCACTCCAGGACATTTCTGCAGGCCATGCAGAGAAGATAACTCTCAATAGTTTGGATTGTTGAATCTCTCAGGGACTCGTCTATTGGCTCTAAAAGACATTAGCTTGTCCGCATGCAAATGTATATCAGCTTTCTCCACCTGAGGCCTCTGGCCTACGACTCCCATCATCTCTAGCCATACCTCTGTCCCTTGTTTCCCGTTACAGGGATTTTCAAAACTTTACTTGGCTTTTATAGAGGTTCTGGCCAATTGAGTGTCATTGGAGGACTGAGATGCATCTATTATCTCCAGCCAATACCCCAAAGTTCTTATTTTTGCTCTGGTTCAATTCATGAAAGAGACCCACTTGATGACCTGCATTCTCTGGATCTTCAGGTTCTTCCCATTCCATCTTTGCTTTGCCATCCCTGTCACATCTTCAGATCTTCCCAGAAGTAGCACACCTATGAGTTTTCAGGAGTTGAGGATCAAGAAAGAGAACTTTTTAGCCACCCTGAAGATATAAAGGAGATTCTTCAAGTTATCTCCGGATAATCACAGCCGTTCTAAATAACTCTTCTTGGGCTGTAGATCATAATCCTATACATACCATATATAGTAACATTGTTCAAAAGGAGACATAGTTGACAAAGGTTGAGAAAGAAAATGGTGAAAAAGAGGGTAAAATATCATTTTTTTTTTCTTTTCATGCATGGGATAGACCTGAGAAACCAGCTGAAGTTATTTATACAGCTGTTTTGGATACAGCCTTCCCCCACCCCTCTTTTCTATTAGGCACACCAGTTGTGGATTAGTGCTATTTAAAGGAAGTTTTAATTATTTAAGTTAAAGTAAAACATACTTTCCGACATTTAGTAGGGTTTTCACCCCCAGAGACAAAATGTAGAAAATGTTCAAATGTGGCTTACATAATCAAATTTAGCAACCTTCTCAGTTACACTGCTTAGAGTCTATCATGACTGGAACTGTTTATAAGTTTGCAAAAGCAGACAAATAACTCTGTAGAAACTTTACATGACGGGAATCCTTTCTTAATAAGATGTCACATGTTCTCACGTCACCGATGAATTGACTGCTTACGCATTGTCAAAAAAAGAGAAAATGCGTCAGGACAAAGGAGGGACCAAAGGTATTGATTTGTGTCACATTTGCAGAGAGAAAGATACAAAACCATAAGTAAGTTCTATTATTTAAGTTGAAGGATAATTAATTTAACCATAGAGGGAAAGCTATGACTAGGTGACCTATGTACTTCCGCAGTCAGTGATGTTGGTGCTGGAACTGGTGGACAATTAATGCCACTGAGTTCTACTTTGAATAGAGACTCTCACCTATAAAAGTGGGAGGCATGGTTGCCCTAGATAAGGATGCAGTGATCTAATCTTGAATTCTTCTCTTTCAGGCACCCAAGAAGGCAAAGAGAAGGGCAGCAGAAGGAAGCTCCAATGTCTTCTCCATGTTTGACCAAACACAGATCCAGGAGTTTAAAGAGGTGAGAACAAGAAAAAAGATGGAAGTGGGAAGGGGTGTCAGCCATTTGGAAATCCAACAAATGCGGTGATGCCATTAAAGTAGGACTTTGGGGTAAATGATTGGATCCCAATGACCAGAAGCACCACCCAGAGCTCACATTCTAGAAGGAGATTTTAAACTACATTACTTGAACATAAAGGAATGAACTTTGTTCTTAAAGCTTCCTTGTATTATTCAATTCAGATTCTGTCTTCACTTTGAAAAATCTGCTGACTAGCCATAGAAATTTTGGATACTATAACAGAACCTAATTAAATGTTTCAAGGGAGCCTGTTTTACATATGCACGTATGTCTAGTTTAGTGTAACCCAGTGTGTTGTATGAATCCAGGCTACATTTCCTTGGCTTCAGCAGAAGTGAGTAAATAGAAAAGGTCTAGATAAGTTATGGAGGAAGTTTTTGAACATGACTTACCTCAGGAATCTGTGGAACCATTTGTGGATATCTGTTTGTGTGTGGGATTGGTGGTGGTTTGATTTGAGAATGCACCTTTACAAAAATAGGGATTCTTTGTTCCTGAAATTCCACCCATCAAATGGAGGTCCACCACTCATTAATTTTCCTTTCCTTTGCCTTTTGTATAGTTCTGTTAGTTGTTGATAATGGTGAATACCTCTACATTTTAAAGACATTTTCCTCATTTTGTTGTCCATTCCAACATGTGTGGAGTTACAGCTTCCGTTGTTCTCAGACAGGGTGGCTGTTGACTGAGAATAATGGGGTTTATTTTTTGCCACATCTGAGGTGCCAGATTGAGGAAGACTATTGTGAAGAACTTCCTGAAGAGGGATAGAGTGTGTGAGAATCCATAGATGTTGTAACTGGACCAACTCCTTCCAACAATGTTTGTCTGTCTCCCTATGATATGTAGGCTGAGTGCTAGTTCATTTTTGTTTTATTCAATAAATCACGATTAAGCAAACCATGACTTACTGTGATGTGTAAAGCAGGTCAAAAAATGGGTTTGTAAACCGTGGGTTATGGCTTATTATGATGTGTAAACTTTTCCATATCTCTGAAGAGCCAAAATAATGAGCAACTATGAGCGTCTGCTTCCACAAAATCCTACTTTGGTGCTTAAACCTAGTAACTGTGCATGAAAGAGCAGCTTTCTACATGCTACTTAAGTTGCTTTTCCTTTCCAAGGTTAATTCCAGGTTATTCTACTTAGAAAGCTTGTTCTTTAAATTAATTTGGACTTTGAATAGAGACACTCACCTGTAAAAGTGAGAGTGAGTACAGGCTTTCCATATGAAGATACTCTCTTCTCCTCGCCACTTAAATTCTTAATCTTCATTTCAGAGGAGCATTTTTTGCCCTTTGGCAGGCACTACCCCTCCACCACCCACCACCCCAAGGAGGATGGTGTTTCCTTTCCAAGACCCTTGCGATGCAGCAGTGTCTATTTTGGGTGAGAGAGGACTGAGAAAAGAGATGACATCTGTGCTTGGATGAAGCAAGTGGCAGAGCCTTACAAGGAGATCTTTGGAAGCCCACTCTGGCTGGCTAGTCTGGAAGGAGGAGGCAAGAAGCAGAAGGCCTTCTCGTTTCCATTGAAAAGGAAGCCTGAAGGTCTTTCAGGCTTAGACGTCAATCTACAATAAAGGAGACAAAGGCTACCTTAGAAGTAAAGTTGGTAGCAAACTATCGTTTTAACTCCTTTGGAAGCTTCTTCAGCATTTCTTCTTTTTCCTGCAACATATGTTTGCACTTCTTTTATTTTTTGATGGCCACCTGCTTTTAAAAATGAGAGGACAGTTCAGTTCTTGCAAGGTGCATATTTATTTCATTGCATGTGTAGCCTGCCCTTCCATCAAAACAACCAAAGAACCGTATTTGCCCTCTTTCTCCCTCTCTTCCTGTTACTTAACCTTACAAGTATCCTATGAGACCGATAACATTGAAGATCACCTATAGAACTTTGTGGCAGGATGGAACCCAGGTCCCCTTAGTCTTTAGGTGCTTCAGGATTACTCTTGCATTGTGCAATAATCCTGATGTACTGTAATCATGGAATTTCAGAAGGATTAGGTGATGATTTCCTTCATTTTAATTCTCCTGCCTTTCCTACCATTTCTTCTGCCATTTTTACCTTTTCCATAATTTGCTAACGGTGGAAAGATTGAACTCCTACTTGGTGGTGCTAGAGCCCGCTGGGTAGACCAGTGGTGGAAACACAGTCCCTCATTCACATTTCTCTGGCCCCAGAACCTCCAAGTTTACATTGCTGGTATCTATAGGCATTTGATGGCCTTTTTTCTAATGAAATGAAATTGGCCCAATAGAAGTAGGTAAAGTATCTGATTCAACACTGCAACTCTCGTTATAGGAATGGTGTGAGTTTGAGCAACATAATGAGAGGGCATGCAGTTTGGGAAGGTCGCTTGAATAGGGGCTAGCGGAAGTAATCTGGATATTTAGAACTAGGGCTACCAGATCTGGATGGACGTTCACTAGATGGCAGAAAGGATTTAAAAAACCCTCTAATTATTGGCTGTCATCTAGCGGGCATCAGGATTTTTGCAGCCCAGGTGAGTCGTAGGTTCAACTACCGATTTCTCCTTGGCCAGCTTGCCTCTTCAGGGATCAATTCACTGCTTTTTTTGCTGTTCCTTTGTTGATCTCCATACTGGATTGGATCTCCCTGGAGAGAGCTTACCATCCAGAACAGTGAAGAGGAAGAACTGATGATTTGACTCAGGATGGAGTTGTGTCATACATAGTGTTTCTAGCTAGAATATTCTAGCTAGAACATCTTTTTTTAAAATATTTTTAAATTGCGCCTTTATTATTTTTATAAATAACTCAAGGTGGGGAACATACCTAATACTCCTTCCTCTTCCTCTTTTCCCCACAACAACAACCCTGTGAGGTGAGTTGGGCTGAGAGAGAGTGACTGGCCCAAGGTCACCCAGCCGGCTTTCATGCCTAAGGCGGGACTAGAGCTCTCAGTCTCCTGGTTTCCCATTGGCTCCTTCCTAGGGCTGAGAGGGAGTGACTGGCCCAAGGTCACCCAGCCGGCTTTCATGCCTGAGGCGGGACTAGAACTCACAGTCTCCTGGTTTCTAGCCTGGTGCCTTAACCACTAGACCAAACTGGGTTTTAGAATATCTTTTAGAGTTTTGTGGGAAACAGGGTGGGTTTGCCATCAAGATTTCTGGACTGCCTTGGTTTTGTTTGCTTTGCTTCAGAATACTCTTTTACGTTTTTGTACCTAGAATGTAACTTCCGCAGAGCAGAGAATCTTTTTTGCCATTATTCAGCAAGTGCCGGGTACATTGCTGACACTGGGGTCTGACTGCTGCTACATTAGCCCTCTCTGCTTCTACCCAAAGTAGCCAGGGCCTTTCAAGTGGGTGTGGTTGTTTTTTTTTAACATGAGCTGGAAAGGCTTCCTGATGACTTTCCTCAAGAAAGTACTTCTCCAGCCAACACCCACATTACAACGTTAGGTTGTTGAGATGGCGCAACTTCCACCTCACCTATTGTTTATTCTCTGGAAAACGGAGAGAGAGTTCATACTTCCCCCTTCTTTCACAATGTGAAGAATCGATATTGCCCTCCAGACCAGGGCTGGATTCACACAACATATTGAGCCTGACAATCTGAGAAACAAGCCCAGTTTCTCCGCCATCTCTATTTACACACTGCTCCTTAACCAGTACCTTAGGCTTGGTTTGTTGGCATTCGGCTTTTACAAAAAGGGGAATTTGAAATCCAGGCTTGTGGTAGATTACACATTTTGACCCCCATATACCTTAAATGGTGGCCATTCCAGGTGTGGACGACACAGCAAACACTACACTTTGGTTAAAGAGCCTCGTCCGCCTGGGTAAGATGGCAAGGACTTGCCTGACAGGGTGGGCTTTTGGGCTGAGTTTGCCCTGCCAATGCAGCCACTTTAGATTTGCTAAATTCTAGCACTTCATTTTTCTTTGGAAAGAGATATACACATAGCATTTAGTGAAAAAGAAGAAAAGGTGGGGGGGGTAACCATGAGAGGAGGGAGGAGGGAATTCCACCACTCCCTGCCATCCTTTGGAGACCTCATCAACAGCCCCTTCATAATGGACCAGCTGTCCCCTTCGGGAGGGCTTTGAGTTTAATATGAGAAAGTTTAAGATGGTTCACATTCCTCGCAGGAAGGAGGATATCGAATGACAGGTGTTTCCAGGGCACAGCTGCAGAAAAGGGAGGGGGAAGAGGGCATTGCACTAGCTGGAGGCAGCGTGCTTCTCCAATCCTATAAGGCATTGCTAGATAAGCAGACAACTAGAAGAACGACTAAGGTCTTTTTTTATCCAGTCCGGACAGTTTACTAAGATACTCTAATTTAAACTGTCCAGGAAACCTACTGAGGACTAAAGATAAGAGGTACTACAACTGCCTTGAATTATACACAAACATATAAGCGAGCTACTATTTTGTGTCCAGGGTTCAGCGGCAGTTAGTTAATTTTTTGTCCCCCGCTGATCGACCCCCTGGAACGAGGTTCCCCCGACTCTGCTGTTATTTAGAAAAGCTGTGAAGACCTGGCTCTTCACCCGGGCCTTGGGCAAGGGAGACCCCTTGCTTTATCACGCTTGCCATCTTTTATCTTTATGTTTTATTGATTTTATTGTAATTTTTTTGATGGCTGTGGGCAGCCCAGAGTTGTTGAGAGTCGGGTGGCCTACAAGTTTAATTGATGGTGGTGGTGGTGATGATGATGTTGATGAAGATGATTATCATAATCCCTACCAGATCATCGTTCCTTGGCGCTATATGGTCATCTCTTTGGCTGGATTTGCACATCACAATAAGCTATAATATTGTTTTGTGTAATTTGGATTCATGTATTGTATGAACCCAGCTATTGCAACTGATAAAACTTGATCTGTGCCTTAGTGTTGTGGATTCTTTAAAAGCTGGTTTAGCACGATAACCAGCTATGTCAACAATACTGAACTATTTTTCACTGATCGGCTTCTTGCTTTTGCTCTTATGATGTGGTGTTTGAAATCAAAGGCTGCATCCAGTTTGCATCACTGAAGACCGAAAGGGCTTTGCACTATGATATAGGGATACAGAAGCTACTTGTCACTCAAAATCCCACAGTTATTTTCCCTGCCTACTATATACCAAGTTTCAGAGTGAGAATATTTTTCCCTGTTAAGTTAAAATTTCCTTTCTAAAAGCACATTTGTGCAAAACTAAAGATGGCATGCCATGTGGCTCAACTGTAAGGATGCTTATGCTATGAAATGGAAGAATTTAAACATACTCACTGTTAGTACAAGTGTGGGGTTTGTGTAGTCTTCCACTTACATATCACTTATATAATTATTAAGTAGTAAATGTAGATAGATGTATACACTCAGCAACTATATCTGTTGCAGATTACACAATTTCTCCATTCGTACACCTTCTTTTCTTATCCCAGTTCGGGAACAGACAATGTTTGGTCCTCAGTTTAGAGATGGACTGCAGTTCCAGCATGCTTCATCATTGACCATGTTAACTAACAGCAATAAGAATGAAAACTCTCAAATATCTGGAAGATCACAAATTGCTGATCCCTGCTCTAGTTACTCCAAGCTTGATGAATAGCTATTAAAGAGGCGAACTGCATCTACAGAAAAGCAGTGCAGCTGAGGGGCTGAAACCAGCAGCGTCCATGGGGGAGAATCTCAAAGCGGGCAAGTTGGTGTTCGTGCCGTTGTGATCGAAGTCCCACCCTTTCGTTCTACGAAGGGGCAGGGCTTCGATCGTGACATCACAACTGCCTGTCTCAACCCTCCCATGTTGCCGGTTTGGGCCACTGGCTGCTCTCCAAAACAACATGAAACTTTCATCAGCAGAGTTCACCCTGCTGTGGGTTAATTACATGCCACTTGATAGGGCAGTCCTCAGGTGACGAATGAGTTCTTAGAAAAACAGAAAAAGCTTCCTTGCTCATCATGACTTAAGAAATGAAGGCCTCTACTAGACTGCAAACGTTGTGACAACGTAATGCCTATATAGTCACAGTTTAGATATCTGTTGGAAATGGATAGATTTAAATCCAAAAGCTATTATAACATACAGTTCTTTTAGCAATTTTAGATGCTGGCAACTGTTCATTTTGCTAGGGCAGGAAGAGGAAGGTGAATTTTCTAGAGCCCAACATGTTGGGTTCACACATTGTGCTATGCCATAATGTGGTTTCTTTAGCTTTTGCTTGGTGTAGTAGGTGAACCAAGCCATTATGGCTAGTTCAACAAGCCAGTTTAACATGATGCATGAACTTAGCTAATGGATTTCTTTCTCTCCTACTTCCTAGGCCTTCACTGTTATTGACCAGAACAGAGATGGCATCATTGACAAGGAAGACCTGCGAGATACATTTGCTGCTATGGGTAAGACAAGAAGGGGGTTTGAAAGAGCATCACGATGTGAGCATTTTTAGGCAAAGTAAAGATAAATGGATGATCAGACCCTTAAACCAAACCTTTCTTCCTTTCTGGGCAGGCCGCCTGAATGTGAAGAATGAGGAATTAGATGCCATGATCAAGGAGGCCAGTGGGCCCATCAACTTCACTGTCTTCCTCACCATGTTTGGGGAGAAGCTGAAGGGTGAGTTCTTGTTCTCTTGTTCTCCTCAGTCTTCTTCTGTACTATGACAAATAACCTGTTCCACACTCCAACATCTCACTAACATTTCTCTCTTATCTCATCAGGTTCTGATCCCGAGGACGTAATCATCGGTGCCTTCAAAGTCTTGGACCCTGAGGGCAAGGGGAGCGTCAAGAAGAAATTGTGAGTGTTTATACCTCCCGGTTCACTTCCAGCAGGAGCATTGAATCCGTTCAGACCTAATTCTAAATGGCTGTTACTAGGTTCACATGCTCTAACTCATCCTGTCACAAGCACACTGCCGTACTCTTCCTGATTTACTTGTTTAAGCAACCCATGGCTTACCATTAAATTATGTTCAAGATAAAAGTGCTTTTGGACAGTTGGATCGGAAGTCACGTACATTTAGGGGTCCTTGTCACACACCCATGTTTTTCTTGTCTCACTACAGCTTGGAAGAACTCTTGACCACTCAGTGTGACCGGTTCACTTCAGAAGAGGTAAGAAAATCTCTTGGCATCCGGCTGATGTCCCACTCTTTTCTTTATTCAACTATGGTCCCCCTTCCCAGGTCTTTTATTTCAGTTTTGTTTTATTTGTCAACAGTTATATCTAAAACCTGCAGAACTGGGATAAAAGGATAAAATAGTTAATTTGGACATATTTATGTATGCTTGCATAGATTTCATTGAATCATTAGATTAATTTTAAATGTATATGGGGTTAATCTGAGGCCAGAGTCAACCCCGAACCTTTTTTCAATTCTCAATAACATTATTCTAAGGATCTGCCTAGCACTATTCTGTTACCACAGAATAAAAACAGGTATTAACACTCGTGTTCTATTTGCACATAAGTCAGTTTAACCACAGTGACCAGAACCATACTTGCAAATCAGAGACTGAGAGAATCAAGCCAGGAAAGAAACCTATAAAAAAACCATACTGTTCTTTTTTAGCACAAACCTGAATCCCAAATAGCACACTAAACAAATCATTTATGAGATATCCTTATTTTGTTAGCTGCCCACAACTTTTCTTGGGCAGTGCCAACAGGCACACTCAGCCTCTTGCATAGCTAAGCCGTACTTTAGAGTGGCAACTGAAAACAGTTGAAAATAATCAGCTGCAATCCTGTAACTTCTCAACATAGTCTTCTTTCTTTCTGGCAGATCAAGAATATGTGGCATGCTTTCCCTCCAGATGTAGCCGGCAATGTTGACTACAAGAACATGTGCCACGTTATCACACATGGAGAGGACAAGGAAGGGGAATAAACCCTGAATTTTTCACCCTTGCTTTGTGGGGTAATCCACCTAGACACCCCCAGGCTGGGGAATTTCATTTACGCTGGTCCCTGATGATGCACACTTTTGTAACCAAACAACAAACATATCAATCTGTTATTTATTATCATCATTTGGGGAGAAAAATTATACCCCCCAAAGCTGACCCTACTCACCACAACTAGTCTTAACCTAACTGGGACATCACTCCATCAAATGTCTTAATAAAGATGAGGACAGCTCTGTTTCTAATGCCCTTGTTTTCACAGTCTGCTTGTCTGCTCAGACCACGAAATGCTAGAACAGACTCAAATGGCGCCCGTATTCCCATTTTTAAAATTAATCTAGCTTCAGCTTCTGAATGTAATTGTTCTCTTCCTTTTAGGGCCGCAATGTTTAATTAATTAATCAGCTTGGTGAACTGATTTTTTTAAAGTGTGCCTGGTACAACTTTTAGAAAATAGTTTTGATACACGTCCTTAATAACAAGCACAATCTTAAAAGACCATTCCTTATGTGAAAGAAAATGAGACAGTATCACCTCTTATGTTGCTAGTGCTATAGACTGTCATCTAAAAGGAAAGAATGTCTGCTGCTTGATTCAGAACAAGTTGTTTTTGATCTACTGTATATTTAAAATTTTAAAAACAGTTGGTTAAAATAACATAATTAATCACTTAATAATTTTAAACTCAAGTAGCAGGCCTAATATTGCTTCACTTACACATTTATTTTTATATCCTTGCTCCAGAATAAGACCCCCTATGTTTTCCCACCCACATCCTTGATGAAGTCTGCACATCGTATGGTGCTTCAATAATACTAGCATTGTCTGATGCTCTTACACTACTCATTGGTCCCCCCTATTTCCTGAATTCCATGTTTACATAACTGTTAGTTCACTAAATCTATTCATGTCCTTTCACTGGGGAAGATCTCTCTCTCTTTTTTAATGTTGTGGACTCTTTTTGCCCAGAGATAATCTACTAAGAGGGAGGAAGGTGACTGTTGATGATGTGTGAGATCAAACCCAACAGTGGAGACAGATGAACCAAAAGTAGCGAAACTGCCTCTCCCTTCCTGCTGTTCCTTTCCTTCTCACTCAGCCATTTGTGGCAGGTGGAGTGGCGTAAAGAGAGAAAACAGATGGTTCTTGACAGTAATCATTGTACAGGGCTTTTGAATTAACTGAGGATCATATTTTATAAGGGGTCTGATACAGAACAGTTCTAGCTAGGATTGCTGGATTTGCGCTGCAAAAATTAGCCAAATGTGGCAGAAAAAAGTTAGGATGATCACAAGTGGCACCTGGATTTTTGGTAGCTCTAATCTAACATTATGTATTATTCTTATCACGGGGAATTAAAGAAAGGGTAAGTGATAGGAAGTTTCCCTCCATGCTTATAATGCTCATAAACTGGCAAAACGAGGATTTTAAGTACCAAATCAAGAAGATTGATTGATCCTAGGCTGCACCAAGGTTGCCACGAATTCAGGGAACAGAAACCCACTGCAGGAATTCTTCGAAGAATTAAATCTGAGACTTTCTAAAGTTTCTGCTGAAATTCATTGTGTCTGGCAGAAAATTCCAGGGAGCCTTCAGTTACGGCTGGCTGTGATTTGCCCTGGAAAGTATAATAGTGCTGAGGAATGCAATAGGCTAGCAGGTGAAATGCAATGAAGACAGAGAGGTACCAAAAGACAGAGAGGTACCATAGGTTAGGTGAGCAAGTGTGAAAGTGGACAGCTCAGAGACTGGAGAAAACGTGGGGTGGAGGGACGAAAGCAATACTGATGCTGCTGGCCATGACAACTTTGATACATGACAATGGAACAACTTTTAAAAAACATTTATTGGGCCAGCTTAGTGAAATCGCCTGCAGCAGGCATGCAAGGCACAGACTGAGGGAAGGCAGGAGGGAAATGACATACATTTTATTGCTGTCAGAAATCACATAGGTTGAAGATGTTATGAGAGCAAAGGTAGCTGCCCTCCCCTCAACCCTGATGGTGGTTCTGCTCCAGTGATCCTGTGAAAGAAAATAATCCTTCAGAAGAAATGCCTACGTAGGTTTTACCAGGCAAACCCTATACAAGAAATTTCCCCCGTCTGGTGTCTTCCAGAAGTCTTGGAGTACAACTCCCATCACCCTAGACCAGCACAGTTATGGGGAGTGCTGGCTTAAGCAGCAGATGCAACCCAGCCACTATTACCTCCCAAAACCTGTTCAACTACAAATCTCCCAAAGATCTTAATGGGACTGGCTGGCTCTCCCGCCTCGATGGCTCAGAAAACGAAATTGCGCAGGGGCAGCTTAGGAGCCGGATCCCGGCTGATCTTGAGGGAGAAGTCTACCACTTTGGCTGACTGGGTGAGGCAACCAAGGGAGATCACATCGATGTTGGGCCCCACAAAGCGGGCCACGTTCTCCTCGGTGATTCCTCCACTGGCTTCCACTGTCACACGGGGGAAGGAGGCCTTTAAGGTGCTGGCTGTAGGATGCAGATCCTGCAGAAGAAGGCGAGCCAGATGAGCAGGAGGACAAGGGAAACCAAACACTTGAAGTTTGATGATGATACCTGACAGGGTTTGGAATATATGGAATACGGGGTCCAAATTGGTTGCAAGCCAAGTGAAGGAATGGTCCCACACGGGACAAGGTATTTTTTCCAACACACAACAGAGCCATGTAATTTGGGGTCCTGAAGAGTTCTCCAGAAGCAGAACCTGCACGAATCCTGTTTTGTTCAAGGGTGGAAGATATCCACGTCAAAGCTTGGCCCACGTCGGGACTGTAACCAGCTTTATTGTAAACATGTTTGTATGCCGTGTTTCACTATGTAAACCCCTTCAAGAACTTCTGTCATGTGTAGTGACGCATACATATTCTAAATAAATAATAGAATTACACCAAACCCTGCAGCAACCTAATTCCTGTTTCCAGGAAATGGCAGCTGGTTAAAATTTGGGGACAAAAAGAAAAAAGATTTCAGAAGGAAGGTACAGTCTTGGGCCTGATGCTTTTAAAGTAACCCTGCTTAACCACCTCTGAAACTACAAGAGTCACATTTTAGCTTCAAAATGTCAACATTTCAACCAAAATCAACACAAAAGGACCCAACCAGAGATCACAATTTTTTTTTTAAAAAAAAAAACAGTAATTCTAGTTTCTAGATCTGCCCCATCTTCCCCTGGTCAAATACCTCAGGAGCAAAGTTGTCCAGCATGATAATATCAGCGCCACATTCTGATGCTTCAAGAGCTTCTTCCAAGGAGCGACACTCCACTTCTATTTTCAGGGCAAAGCCACCGACCCGCCGGGCATTGTGAACTGCCTGTGGGATTGCAAACGTCGTAAGACCAGCAGTGGTCCGTGTTTTATGTTGGTGCCTGCAGACGCTTGAGCTAACCTTAGCGACCCTCATGGCAGCCGCTTGGCTGGATCTTCCATGAAAAAACCTCCTATAGAAGATGCTCCTTAGCCCAGCTGGCCTCCTACCCTGGAGCCTTTGAGGGCCACTACGAGGCCTGCTTAAACCTGGGTGCAGATTCTAATTGTGCAAACTGTCCCCGCCAGCAGAGGGGGATTATTAAAAGAAAAAAATATATGATAATTCTCTCCCCTCTTTCCAAAGGTGCAAGCAGCTTGCAGCAACAACTTACAGTAAATGAAATTATTAATAAAGTACAAAATACAAAACCAGCCTCTCAACTATAACAGCAAAAAGGACCTACTGTATTCTATTGTCCAAGGCTGTCCGCAGGGTGTGGTCAAAAAAGCCAAGATGTGACCGTAACAGAGCAATTGAAGCTCCAGCCAGTTTTATGGGTGTGGCATGTGCAATGCGTATAAAAAACAGGTAGAACTTGGATCACACCATTGTGGCCTCCATCTTGACTTTTTTGACCACACCCTATAAACACCCCCGCTTGTCTCTGCTGCCCACCTGGAGGGTAACAGATTGGAGAAAACAGAGCAAGACATATAAAAATATGCAGCGATGAGGTCACCTTATGGGTCAAGTAAGAGGCATGTAATGTGTTTTGCTATTGGGGAAATCAGGATCAGGATTACGATGCCAAAATCCAAGTGAAAGTGCTACTTCTCCACAAAGCTGTTATTCACTCAGAGAAAGAAGTTACTTGTTCCTGGAGCTGCAAAAATAAAAAGGCTTATTTCTGAGCCCTCTGATTAGCTGAAGATACTGATCTCCATTTCCCCCCCAAGAAATACTGAGCTAATTTCTAAAATTAAATCCAGGCAAGCATTGGGGAACATGTTCCTTTCCACAGTCAAATTAAACAAAATGAATTGGTTTTCACAAAATGTTTGGTGCAGCTGGGAGGAATAGGGTTTTCAGGTCAGCATGAAACCAGTTTGTTCAATGATGGCTGAATTCAGACATGAAAAACCAACCACTGGATGTTTCTCCTTTCCATGATCACCAGCAATGAACTGAGATTTCCTAAGAAACCTTATGAAAGCAGTTAACCAGTGCATCCAGATAGAAAATTTCCAGAACTATCAGTCAAAAGATTATCTGTTGGTTTCTTCCTCAACATATTTTTACTGCAGAAAAACATGGAGAAACCATGAGAAAGCACATCAATTGCAAACAAAGGATTATTTGAATCTGTCCACTGTTGTTTGTGAACTATAGTTTATAGCTTAATGTGATTTTTAATCTAGACAACAAGTGATACAAGTGATGGTTAACAAAATTGAGACACACATCTCATTATCGCCACATTATCACTTAGCACATACAGTAGTGCAAAGTTAAATATTATCTAAAGATTGTAACCAGTGCTGACTTTAAGACTTTAACACCAATTTAATGAATAATGCAGAGCATTTAAACATATATTTTTTTTGGTAAATCTTATTCTACATTGGATTTTGGCATTTCTTTTAAGGGTTGGTTTGTACAGCTACCAAATCTGGACTGCAATACTCAGGTCAACCACTAGGTGGCAGCAGAGAGAGATGGAAAACGCTTACAGGTAGTCCTTGCTTAATGACCACAATTGGGACTGGAATTTTGGTTGCTAAGCGAAGCGGCCATTAAGCGAATCCAACACGATTTCACGATTTTTTTGTGGCAGTCGTTAAGTGAATCACCTGGGCATTAAGCGGGCCACATGGTCATTAAGCGAATCATGCAGTTCCCCATTGATTTTGCTTGCCAGAAAACAGCCGGGAAGGTCGGAAATGGTGATCACGTGACCACAGGACGCTGTGACGGTCATAAATGTGAATCGGTTGCCAGGTGCCAAAATCGTGATCACGTGACCACGGGGACACTGTGACGGTCATAAGTGTGAGGACCAGTTGTAAGTCGTTTTTAGCACCGTCGTAAGTCTGAACCATCACTAAATGAATGGTTGTTAAGCAAGGACTACCTGTATTCTCTGCTGCCCTCTAGCAATCATTCAGATGATTGCAGCCTAGATCACAATAATTGTATGATATGAACACCTTTGCTTCTGCATACTCACTTGTGTGATACTGCCAGAGGCCCAGACATGGTTGTCCTTCAACATGATGAGGCTTCCCAGATCATAACGGTGACAGGAGGCTCCCCCAACTAGAAGTGCGTACTTTTCTGGGAGACGGAACCCAGGTGTGGTCTTCCTTGTCCCAGCTACCTCTCCGTGCCAGCCAGCTTCCTGTGCTGCCCGACAAGCTTTTGCTGCTGAGGTGGCAACACCACTACAGCGTCCCAGACAGTTCAGAGCCACTCGCTCGCCCAGCAAGAGGTCATTGGCACGACCATGGACTTCAGCCACTCGGGTGACGGGTTCAACCCAGGTCCCTTCGGTCTGGAGCCACTCCACAGGGCAGCCGGCTTCAGCAAAGATGGCTTCGAAGAAAGGGAAGCCAGCTAAGACTCCAGGGGATTTACAGAAGAGCACAGCACACACCTGATGGCTGCCCACGGCGTAGCCGCCGTAGTCAAAGCTAGGAGCATCTTCTTGCAGCCAATCACGGGCGAGCTGACGCAATCGGGCAGCAGGGAGAAGGTGTGAGAGGTTTGGGTGGGAAGCCATGACGACTAAAAGGAAACCACAAGGATGTTGGCAGAGTTGGACCAGACAAAGCTATAGAAAAGTAATAGCATCCCTAATGGTATGAATTAAGGATAGACCTTATTATCTCATGCCTTATAGAACTACCTCCTACTGGGAAGAGAAGTTTGCTGGATTCATTTATTGACTTCGGTGTTCTCTTGTACAACATTCTCAACATCCAGAAAATGAAGCTCCTGGAAATGCCTGAATTTAAGATGATCAAAGCTCTATTGGGTAACTATTCCTGTTGTTGGTTAATCGCTGGTAATAGCCCAGCTAGGGAAATGGGTCTCCTGATTGCTTGCGTTATCTCTGGAGGATGTTTTTGAAGGCCTTCGCTAACAAAAGTGGGAGAAGGCATGAATTCTCTCATCCACAAAGCAGAAGGGACCAATCTCATTCCCTGAGCCATCCGGAAGGGTCCATTCCCCTTAATGTCTCTACCAAAGTTCAGCTGCAGTTCTGCAAATCCTGTTCATGTTCCTCTTGTGAGTGGATGGCACTGATTTAGCCTACATAAAGCTCCACATATCAGAGAATGAATTCACAATTAACCCCATTCACCATCCCACTCTCTGAGCAGGAAACTGTTCCAAGAATGGGGTACCCAGGAGGAGGCCGCGGTAGAGCTGGTTCTTGAGGTTATTTATAAAGATTCAGGTTGAGCATAAGTGCAGCATAAGTGTGTGTGTGTGTGTGTGTGTGTGTGTGTCTATTACAGGTCTTAAGTGTTTCCCATCTGAAAATGGTGAAAACCTACCTTTGGAATCCAGTGGGACAGTTCAAGGGCACTTGGCTTGGGGGCCAAAAAGGGCTGGGAAATGGCATGTCATTATGCACCCACAGAGGTGCCACAGCCTGGCTTCAGAACTCCAGCAGGCAGACAAATCCCACTTCTCCCACTTCTGATTTCTAGGAAACAGCTTGAACTTAGTGATACCTACCAAGCACCCAATTGGCTCTCTGTGCCTTTCAAGAGTCTGTCTCAAACAGCAATTGTGGGTTCTTATTGTATACAGCAGGGTTTCTCAACCTTGGCAACTTGAAGATGTGTGGACTTCAACTCCCAGAATTCCCCAGCCAGCCATGTTTCTCAACCAAGGCTGAGAAACACTGTCTTAAAAGGTGCTGCCAGGGGCTTTCTGATTTTGACTACCAGAGACTTTGTGATTCCAGCGTAACCTCTCTGCTGTCTACTAGGCAAAGAGAAGGAGTAGAATCTGGATTAGGTTTTCTTGGGCCACCACGACCATCCTTTTGCCTAGTTCTGGTAGCCAGGTGGTAGGAGCAGTGGACCAAAACAGCCAGAGAGCTCCTTATGAGTCTCTTTTTCCTTACCTGGTGCCCTTTAATTTCCTGCTTTAACGTCCAGTTCTGAGGGGTGGCATTGACCTCAAATACCTCAAAAAACTACTCAAAAAAACGTGATGGTGCCAAGGATAAGATCCTATTGCCATCTTGAATTTTATATTTTATATTTTTGTATGTTTATACTTGTGCCTGTATTTATGTGTATTTATACTTGTATTGATATTATATTACAGTGTTTTTACTGATTGTCATTTTATTATCTGGAAGCCACCCAGAGTCGTTGTAGACGAGATGGGCGGCAGATACTGACCCTCCGGCAGAGAAAATAGATAGATAGATAGATAGATAGATAGATAGATAGATAGATATAAAATAAAATAAAATAAAATAAAATAAAATAAAATAAAATAAAATAAAATAAAATAAAATAAAATAAAATAAAATAAAATAAAATAAAATATAAAATAAAAGGACCCTTCCCGCATCTTCAAGTTGCCAGGGTTGAGAAACACTAGTATACAGAGATACTGACCCTCCTGCTCTGGGAATCCCATTCCAGAATGCCTGGGAAACATTTATGACGCAAATCAATATTACAGAAATATTCTAAATTCCCAGCCCTTTTTCACCCAAAATGAACTAAAGCTTAGCTGCCTTAGTCCCAGTAATTCCCAAAGCAGAGAGAAACCTGAATAGTTTTAGGGTCAGGAAAAGTTAAAAACTCACAGATTAACAATCGGGAAGAAGCTTGCTCTGTCATTCCTGATTGATTACGTGAATTTAAAAAAAAGTTACAGTATTGTTCCTTTTGGAAGTTTTTTCCCCAAACGGGCCAAGAAGGATGCCTATAAATTTTGCCTCCTAAAGAAAGGGTACTTAAATCTACGTTTCCACTTAAAGGGCAAGTGGAGAAGATTTGCCGTCTCTGCCAATTTGGTGCTACTGCTCCATAGGCATTATTAAATCTTAAACAGCCCAGGGGAAGGAGAAAAAGGGGAAGGAGGAAGCCTATTAAACGAGAGAAACCTCCCCCAAAGAAACAAACACACATAAACAAAATCTCATGAAAACAGCTGTATTTCCGGTTCATTTCCAGGGAAAGGAAAAGAAGATCAAGTTAAGCCGTGGCGTTTTGCTACCCCTTGGTCTTCATTTTACAGTCCCCACCCCTGCTCTTCATTTCTCTCCAGACCCCCGCTCACCTGAAGGTCTGATCCGGGCTTCAGAGTGTAGCTCCGCTCCGTAGCCTTTTCTCGGGCCCAACTGGTGGTACAGAAAGCAAATTTTTGGAATTCCCGAGGGGTGGGAGGCCCCGTGGTGAGGGGTGGGATTAGAACCCTGATGATTCTTTTTGGCACTTTGGACCCTTGAACGGTCTAATATCAACAAACTCTCCCGCCGCCGCGCGAGCGCCGGCTTCACGCCGCTCAGTTGACTCCCCCACGAAGTTCCTTTACGGGCATAAAATGGTTTTCAGATCATAAGAGGACAAAAGAGCCTTGCCACACCGCTGCCAAGGAGCAATGGTTGGACGCTGGCTGCACATTAGCACCGTTTTCATAGATGCCCAGATTCTGCCGATAAACTGGCAATCCCAGGCACATTTCCTTGGGGGGGAAAAATCTAACTGAATTTTGCAAGTATTACAAACGGGATCAAATATCAGAAGGCGCCTGATAGCAACTTTTCCGGCTAACTAACCTTACGATTTTGGAAAGAAATGTAACAGTAAAAGATGTAGATTGATGTTAAGTTATATTCCTAAATTATGGGATTTGTCGTTTTATGAAGAGCTTTGGCTTTATCAAGCCTGGGGTTGGCAAAGAAAATAATCTTACCTAAATGGAAAGAATGTTATCTTCCTGATGTTTAGGAATGGATTCAAGATATGTTTGTTACTGACTTTTGAAATGTCTTTCTATTCTAAAAATGAGAAGATGAAACAATATGTTTCTATATCATGGCTTTCCAAACTGTGTGTCGCGACACTTTAGTGTGTCGCGACACACAGTTTAGTGTGTTGCGAAGCGGCGGCACAGGGACGTGCGCGGCGGTGGCAGTGTGTGCGGCAGCGGCGGCGGCACGCCATCAGCGCTTCCGCGTTTTAGTGAAGCCGCCGCCGCCATGCAAACCGCCACCACCGCGCGCCCCCCCGCACCGCCGCCGTGCACGCACACGCCCCCCGCGTGTCCCCGCTGCCGCTGTTGGTGTGTTGCCAACGGCGGCACTTTGGAAAGCACTGTTCTATATGATGTAGAATGAATAAATGAATAAAGCAAGCAAGCAAGCAAGCAAGCAGTAAATTTAAGGATTAAAATAATCTTATCTGGATATAAATTGACACTGTGGATCTTATTATTTTTTTGTTGTTGCTGCTTTTATTTTATTTTAATCACTATAACTATGTAGGCTTTTTATATTGTACAATCATTAGTATATTTTGTTGTTTGATATAGCTTACCAATTTTTTAAAAAAATTAAAACTATAAGCTAAAGTCAAACCTAAAAGGTAAAGGTTCCCCCCGCACATTTGTGCAGTCGTGTCTGACTCTAGGGGCCGGTGCTCATCTCCGTTTGTTAGCCGAAGAGCCAGCGCTGTCCGAAGACGCTTCCACGGTCATGTGGCCGGCATGATGCGTGCGGAATGCCTACCCACCGAAGTGGTACCTATTAATCTACTTGCATTTGCATGCCTTCGAATTGCTAGGTTGGCAAGAGCTGGGGCGAGTGTGGGAGCTCACTCCATCACACGGGGCTAGGGATTCGAACCTCCAAACTTGCGATCTTCCGATCGACAAGCCTGGCATCTTACCCGCTGAGCCACCACGCCCATAAAAAAAAGTCAAACCTAGGCTGACCATATTTCCTAGAGACAAAAACAAGACATTGGGATGGCAAAACGGGACGGGGTCTTATGTAATATTCCGTATTCATGAAAAAGACAGGGGTTCCCGCCCCCTGGTCCACGCAATTGACTCCCACCTGCAAACCCCGCCCCCGGTCCATGCGATTGTCTCCCGCCTGCAAACCCCACCCCCGGTCCACGCAATTGGCTCCTGCCTGCAAACCCCACCCTCCTTTGCTGCATGCTGATAGGTGGGAGGGTTTCCTCTTCCGGGCTGCCTCCAATCGGCAGCTCCGGCTCGGATCCTCCTTCCGCACCATTCCTGCTGGGTTTAAAAAATGGGACAAAATTGAGATTTTTATCAAAACAATGGGACGGTTGAAAAATGCTAAAAAAAACAGTACTGTCCCATTCAAAACGGGACGTATGGTCAGCCTAGCCAAACCACATTATGGCATAGTTTATTGCAGCATTTCTCAACCTTGGCGACTTTAAGATGTTTGGACTTCAACTCCCAGAATTCCTAGCTCGCTAGCTAGGGAATTCTGGGAGTTGAAGTCCACACACATCTTAAAGTTGCCAAGGTTGAAAAACACTGGTTTATTCTGTAAATAAGCCAAAAGTTTTTGTAGCAATCACAGCCTCCCACCTCAATTCAAAGTATCTTCTTCAATTTGGACTCCAATACTTGTTTACCTGGGATAAGCCCCTTGGAACTTGGTGGGAGTTCCTTCTGACTATATCTGTATGGAATTGGTCTGTGGCTCAGTACCTGATAACTGAAGCTGAACTCAAAGTAGAAACAAATAATGACTAACTTCAATAACTGTTTCTAGAAAGTAACTCACACAGAACAAGCCCAGATTATTTTCCCCACATTTTTACTGGCTCTGCTGCTGTACTTGCAGTACTATTTTGTCATGCAAAAATTAAGTATCTAGACAAAAGCTGCACATAAGAAATCTTTATGGTCAGTTGGTATTAAAAGTATGATAACAGGCTCAGGGCCAATTTAAAATAGAGAATCACAAACCAGTTTTCAGCCATGGCACGTTGCATCGGTCTGGCCTGCTGGTTTGAAAGAGCTCAGCCCAGGCTATTTTGGCTGGGGATTATGGGAGTTGATCTGGAAGGCATCAGACTAAGAAAGGCTGATCACAATTTCCCCAAGAGAATATCCTCTGGTTAAAGGTAAAGTTTCCAAGTTGAGCTCAGCTCCTGATGACTTTGTGTCCACATTAGGTATTTTTCTTGGCAATAATAGTTTCCCGTTGCCTTTTTCCAGAACATTTTCCAGCTTCATCCTGGAAATCTCCCGTCCAAGCTAAGCAATCTGACATTGCTGTGCTGAAATCTGAGTGAGGTCTGCCTGGTCTGCCAACTGCTGAGACTTAGCCTGGGACTACAGAGTTTTAAAAATGCAACAGCTCCATCACAAAAACAAGTTTTCCGGGAGAAAGAGATAGAGGGGGAAAAGTGGACTATTCACACCCAACACCAAATTCAGGACTAGAGAACAATCCCAGAGTTGAGCATTCAACTCCCAGCACCCCTCAGGCTTGGTCCTGCTTCCGGGGGATGCTGGGAGTTGTAGGTCAGCAACACCAGGATTTTCAGAGGTTGCCCATCCCACAGCACCAGTTACTGAGGTCTGATATTCTCGGCTCTCCTCAAAACACGAACTCCTTAGCGGGAGATCCAGCTTCGCCTTCATTTTGACTCCTGAACTCCTCCCTCCCCGGTACTGGTTGTTAAGAAAAGGAAACTTTATTTCTTTTATTGAAATCAACCCCTCTTTGGAGAGTGCAAGTCAGCCTGAGGGGTTCCTATGGGCTAGCTAGCTGTATCATATACTTTGGTCTGTGATTGATGGGAAGGCTGTAAATCGTTTTATGGTGAACTAAACTTCCAATAGAAGATAATTAGTGAAGTAAACTTTTACTTTCCTCTCTGCTCCAATGTTTAAGAAGCATGTTTTTCCCTCAAACTGAAACTTTCCAAAAGCGTTTCTAAAATCTCCCCGTCAGGCAGGATAGATAAAAATCCATTAAAAAATGATGGAAGGGGGGAACAATTGGCTAGTGCTGAGGGCTGCACCAGATTAGTTTTATAAGGAAAAAAAGCGGTGCTGTACAAGTGTTTAAATTTTTTCTCCCCCTCCCACTCGTACGCCGCAAACTAGTCTTTATTTTGATCTTCTGTTTTCTTCCCTTTAGTTAGATCTCCTCTGATTGGATGAAATGAGGCGCAGATTCCGCCTTCTAACTTCCTTCCTTTTTGATTGGTTACAGAACTCGGCGGGTATTCTGATGACTACCTTTGAGCGACCATGGCTGCTGACGTCAAAACCTGCTACCCAATGAGAGCCCATTGGACTGCCTCTTGTTGATTGGCAGACAGGCTGAACCCGGGGAAAAAAACGCGGTCTATCAGAAGTTTTTGGGGTGCGCGCGGTGGGGTGCTTTTGGTGGCTCGCCAGATCTGTGATCAGCAGACATCCAGGTGAGTTTTGACTGCCGTTTCTTATTCATTTAGCACCAGACATACTAGGGATTTTAGCTTCAGTAATTGCACGGAAGATGGGATTTCACCCAGTGCATCAAGTCAATTTCATGGAATTTATGGCTACCGGATCTGGGCTGCGAAACTCCCTACGACTTCTAGAGGGCAGCAAGGAGCTAACCTCTCTTTTGCCATCTAATGATCGTCCGGAATTTTGCAGCCCAGATCCGGGAGTCCTGGTAGATGTAGATGATGATGATGATGATGATTTGCCTGCTACCCTTAAAAAATAGGGCATTTCTTTCTAATAGACAAGACGGGGAGAAGAAGTCAGTCCAGTAGCAGTTCTGCAGTTTCTAGGGCTGGAACTGATTTAGAAAAAGAAGGGTGTTTTACAGCAAATCTCTGTCACCTCAGGGTAACTACCCTCCCTTATGCAAGAACCACTAAACCTCAAATATTCCAACAGACACACACTCTTCCACACGACCAAACATACTCACATTCCAACACATGCAAGGCAACACTCCCCTCCTAGGAAAAACTATACTCACCAGTACTTTCAAGTGCACTTTTCCAATTTCTTAAGGCGCCACACAAAAAAACCACAAAAACAAATACTCAAAGCCTCTAACACTGGGCGTTCAGGTCCAGTCAGAACAGAGTCTGCCGATATCTCAGATCCAGTCAAGGTTACCGGTGAAAGCACCGGGAGCGCTCTTAACATTGAAAGAGATCTGTGTCGGTTTCTTCTGTCTGCTGTTGTGAAGGCCATAACTCACAAAGGGAGTTACACCGTGGGCGGTTGACCCAAAGGAACAAAGCCTTCTTGTCACACTGTTCAGGCGCCAGAATGTAAGGCCCCTGCTTACACTGTTTTACCCAAGTTCCTGAAGTTACCAATAACAGTCTTGAGTCGAGGCTTGGAGATATAAAATAACAGCATTTATTTTGGCCAAGATAGAGCTGGGTGAGGTCTCCACAGACATCATGACAGTGAAATGCCTGGGAAGATACACACACACACACACACACACACACAAGTACAGTACTTATATAGGGTTTGCAAAGCTCAGTAAGAAAGCATAATGAACTCTCCTCCCAGTAACAGGGCAAGGTTCCTAAATCTGCATAGCTAGTAGTAAGCATTCCAGAAGCCTCCAGGGGCAGTCTTCATGTTTCCTGGTATTCCAAACAATCCTTGGAGAATGTTATCTCCCTAGAGACAACAACAAGGTCCCTGCGTCTCCTTTCACCTAGTTTCTAACAGCAAGCAGTTTCCAAAAGCAAGATGGCGTAGGTTATGCTAAGCTAACCCTTACATGGTGAAAGGTCCGCTTGGAGCAAGGATTTATCAAGCCCAGCTTCCTATTCTCCAGAGTGCCCAGCCAGAGGCCTTTGAGAAGTCTGTACGATCTGAAAGAAAGAGCCCTTGGAATGTTTTGGCTTGCTAAATGGTGGTTTGCTTCATCATGGTTATTGAACAAACCATAGTTAGCTGGGTCCCTGCAATGGATGATGTCATTGATCATTTTTAAATTAATTAATTAATCAATCAATCAATCAATCAATCAATCAAATTTCTATCACCGCCCATCTCCCAACCACAGTACTGTACCTGGTACTATGATTTTGGCATCACACTAAGTCAAAACCAAACCTACAATAGTGGGCAAATCCAACCAATGTTCACAGTTTCCTTCATTCAGCCGTTTTACCTCAAAAGCTGCCCTGGATTGTTTTAATGTCCTAATCTGCCTTATTTCTTGCATATGAAACTGCCCCAAAAGGGCAGCAAAGAAGCTGATAGCCTCTGGAACTAAGTAAGGATGACATTTTGCTTCTGTTGCCGTGGTGAAGAAATCACTCTAAATGATTTCGTCTCCCAAATGTTGATGCTCTGAGCTCCGCCGTTGAGGGGAACAGCCTTCTGCACGTGTTTGGAGGCACCCCTTCCTTGGGGTGATGGAGGTGTGAGCCCTCATGCTGAAAGCAGAGCTTGGGGCTCAGCCGTGGAGAGTCTTGGCTCAGATTAAGCCCAAGCTTGAGGGCACAAGGATTGAGTTCCAGTGAATTGGAGAAGCTTGGAAATGGGGGCTGAGATGGACTCTTGCTGTCTTGGGAGCGTGTCTGAATGAACTGGAGAACACTGGGGGCAGCTGCTTCACACAGGACGATTTTATGGCAAAACTCACCTAGCAGCAGACTCCATCCTGGGCTTACAGATGAAAAGGGCACATTGACATTCACCGTCTCGAAGATGGTGTGGCATTTTTTTCCAAACCATAGGTCCTACATGGCCTTTCAGTGGTGGGCCAAGGGCTGTACTCTAAGGAGTTATGGGTGGGCTGGGATAAAAAGTTGACTCGATTTCATTTCTTTTTACATATAGTTGGAATTAAGTCAGGAGGATTACTCTCTAATTATGTTTTTAATACTTTTCCAAAGTAAAATGTGGTTAAAAACTAGAGGTTTCTGGAGGCCACATCTAAAGCTTTGGGGATGTTAGGATTGCTCTGACATAGCATAATATCCTATTTACTTGGCAAGAGTGGCTTTCGTGTAGGAAATGTGTTACAGGAGAATGTCTGAAGCAGTATCTCTTGCTTTTGGCAAACCACTTTATTAAACACTTCTTTCTTTTTTCCCTTACTTCCTTCCAGGTGTGACTGATCATGGCATCATCAGAGGGGGACAAAGGGAAGGAAAAGGACTCAGATGCCCAATTCCAGGCCCTTGTAGGCAAGGAAGGGAGGGCAGCCTGCCGGGCCTGCAAATATGAGATGTGTGTGAATCCGTCTGATCCTCAGCAGCACATAGCCACCAATGTGTGTCACAGTGCCGCAGAGCCTTCTGTGTCCCAGACTGACAAGGAACATAGTGCTTCGGAAGGTTCTGGTCTTGCAAACACCATGGACAAGAGGACAGAGGTAACAGAGAGAGTATATCCTGTGAGCGAATCACGTGGCAATGTAAGCTTCAGTGCATCGCAAGAGGGGCCTGCAGGTCGGCCTGTTGTGATGCATTAAAGAAGATATCAACAGGGGAGGTAGAACAAAAGGTGCCTTCTTGGGAACTGCTAGTGTCTTTTTTCAAAATGCTTGTGTGCGTGTCCTGACTTCAAGTGAAGGAAAACACACTGAGACTTGGTGTAAAAGCTCTAGTGTTTTATTGTTCTACTCTGCTAGACAGAATCCAGCTAAACTGAAATGAATTAGTGATGCTCAGAGAAAAGGCCCATGAAACTAGGGCGGGGCCTTCTTCAGCCTCTTGGGAGGAAAGCAAAGCGATTCAGTACTGCGCATGCATTTATCCCCCTGGAGGGAGCCCCCTCCTCCTCCACCAGTTATCTCCCTGACAGTGCGTTTCTGTTGTATTTGCTCACCCACCAGGCATTTTCTGCATCTGCACATCTATTGCATTGATGCCTTAATTTATGTATCTATTTTATTTGTGCGTCTATCTCATTCATCACTAGTCTAATCCTTGGAAAGTTCTGTCTCCCTGAGCCTTCTTTGACCCTAAGAATTTCTTGGGAGGCTGTAAGAATTATTTAAAGCTACAGTTTTTGAGGAAAGCTAATGACAGAGTTCACATGTTGTGCTAAGCTGTGATTTGTTTAGCCGTAGTTTCCTGGGTAATTATGATAGCCTGGCTTTATGCAACAACACTAAGCTGAGACCAGACCAACCATATGGTGGCTTACCCTATAGGCAAACCTGTTCTCTGGGTGCTTTTTCTACGCATGTGAATGTAGGATGTTAACTTTCTTCTCTTCTAGATATTGGGTCCAAAGTCGGACAAGTACCCAGGGAAATTATAAAGCTTTTCTTAACTGCAAAGTGCTCTAAAAACAAGGGAGCAAATCCCAGTGATTATAAGAAGTTATGGCCCAAGATTGGTTTTTGTTGTTGTTTAATGCTCAGACCCAGAGTGAGTCTAGGCTACCACAGAAAGATCCATTTTAAGCTTTTCTCTGCCCTCCATAAAGGCTGCCACTTCAAGCACACATCTAAGGTCTTATTATCCAGTTGTAAACTGGCCACTGCAAAGGGGTGGGGCCATTTTATGATTCCCCAACAGGGTAAACATTCACTTTGCTCTGATTTCCACTGCCAGGCCTGGCATTCCTGCTCAATGAAGACAAACGAGGAAGAAGTAGAGGAGGCAGTAGTAACTAATGGGCCCAGCACATCTCCAGCACCATTCCAGTTCAGTGCCAACCCCACCTTGGAAGACATGTGAGATGCCCTCTTATCTCATCCCACTTACCCTTAATTCATGTTTCTTCCCCCTTTGGAAGAAGAGCGTATGGATAATCTCTCCCTCTGCAGCATTCTCATAGTCTCGTCTGCTTTGTACCCCGCAGTCGAAGCCTCCAGGCTGCATTCGCCGCTGAGCGGGGCTGGGGGAAGTACCACCAGCCTCGGAATCTGCTTCTTGCTCTCGTTGGGGAGGTTGGAGAGCTGGCAGAGCTCTTGTGAGTATGACAATCCAGGGAATGGTGGGGAGAGATGGGGAGGTAGATCAAAAGATGGCTCCTTGGGAACCACTGATGTCTTTTTTCATATCTGCTGTATTTGCTCACCCACCAGGAGTTAGGCAGTGCAGAAGCGTGTTTCCTAGGTTTCCACTTTCCCCCTTCCTCTGCAGTTTAACTTAGGAAAAGGGTCTGTCCACAGGAGGATCCTAGATTCTGTAGGCCTTGACGGCAGTGGGACTGCCTCTGAAGGTCATCTGCTGGAAGACTAGTGGGATTCCTTGTGCAGTTGGTTGGCCCCTGCTGGAGAACAGACTGCTGGACTAGATGGGCCAGGGGTATGATCCACTGCTTATGTTCTTGCAAGAGGGACCCACCAGGGGAAGGGGGCTTCCTCCAATCAAGGGCAAGGACACATTCTGAATTAGGTAACTGGGCAAGTTGAAAATTCGACTTGCAGTTGTGAGTGGATGCACATCCTTGGGATACGTACAAAATGTGGGTGGGGGCCTGCTCTGTGGTGGCTCCCTGCTGCTGGAATGCTCACCCATACCACCAGGTGGGGACTGGGTTAAAACATGCTGCTTTGCTGAGATGTGCTCTTGGTTTGAGCTTAAATTGCTCTTCTTGTTACAGAGCATCTATACCAGTGATTCTCAACCTCAGCAACTTGAAGATGGGTGGACTTCAACTCCCAGAATTCCCCAGCCAATGGCTGGCTGGAGAATTCTGGGAGTTGACGTCCACACCTCTTCAAGTTGCCGAGGTTGAGAAACACTGATCTATACGGTGATGCTCTTTTCATGGTTTTATTGATTTGGCATGTTTTAATTATTTTTTTTTAATCTCAGGGTAAAGGCTGGGTTAATTCATTTCAGGGGTAACTAACTAACTAACTAACTAACTAACTAACTAACTAACCGAACATGTCCAGAGCATGTTTCCTGGGAGTAGCACAAGTGTTGAGAGTTGCTTCATAGCTCTATTCTATCCACTAAGCCAGTGATTCTCAACCTCAGCAACTTGAAGATGGGTGGACTTCAACTCCCAGAATTCCCCAGCCAATGGCTGGCTGGAGAATTCTGGGAGTTGAAGTCCACCCATCTTCAAGTTGCCACGGTTGAGTAATACTGCACTAAGGAAAGGCAGGAGAGGTAGGGATTCTTTAGCTGTGGCACTCTGAACGAAAGAGTCCTTTTTGCGTGGATATTGGCTTGTCAAGGTTGAAAAACACTGGTTTAGCATATCACGAGAAGAGAACCTACCTCCGGCTTTCTTCTCGCTTTTTAATCTGGGTCCATCTAAGCTGTCATGTCCACTCCGTGCTTTTCTCTGTTGTCTTTAGCCAATGGCGGGAAGAAGCCCCAGAAGGCCTACCAGGGTGGACACCATCGGAGCGCGAAGCCCTCGCCGATGAGCTCAGCGATGTCCTCATTTATTTGGTTGCGCTGGCAAATAAATGCCATGTGGACCTTCCTTCTGCTGCTCTCCATAAAATAGAGAAGAACTGCCTCAAATACCCAGCCAAGCGGGTCTATGGTTCGTCCAAAAAATACACAGAGTATCAGCAATAAGTATGGACAGAACCTCTTCCTGGGTGGAGAGAAGAGAAAACCAGTCTGTGGCTTTTAGAGGCTGCTCTTTTCTAACCAAGCTACGACAGTTGCTGTTTCATGATTTAGGACCTCATCTGGATGAGCAGTTCAAAGTGCCCCCTGTTTTACTCTCGGCTTTGCAGGATGAATCCAACAAGCTCTGATTCCAAGATAGGCAAATACCCCTGTTGTGGGGAGCCCTGTTTTTATTCCTTTGCCTTTTCCTTTCTTTTGTAAAGTAGATTTGGGGAACCTTTGACCATCCAGGAAATGTTGGGCTACAATTCCATCACCCTGAGACCGGGTTGCCTAAGAGACATTGGAGTTGGAGTCCAACCACCATTGGAAGGTTGTAGGTTCTCCATCCCAATCTTCAAGGATTGCAGATGTGCGCATCATGGGAGTGCAGAGGAATTTCTTTGGAGGGGACGCAAAGCTGAAATGTCTTGCCTCAGCTTGCGGAAAAAGGTATTTTGCAGGGAGAAATATGTGCCCTCTTCCTTGAGGTGTATCAAGCATAAAAGGGCAAGGAGCGTTTATACCAGTGTTTCTCAACCTTGGCAACTTGAAGACGTGTGGACTTCAACTCACAGAATTCCCCAGCCAGCCATGGGTCCAACTGTCTTCAAGTTGCCAAGGCTGAGAAACACAGTTTTATACACTCTGCTTTCTGAATAAGGCCAAATTATTCTCTCTAGCTTGTGGCTTTCCTTTCGTTTGGTTTTTAAAGAAAAGTAGGCGGCTGCCATTTTGACCTGAAGAATTGAAGGCTTCTTCACGACTGGATCTATTGGACATTCTTTCCAATAGAATTGGCCACCTCAAGCTGTTTTTCTAAAGCCTCATTTGTAATCCCCTTTAGGTCTCAAAAGCAAATGCAGAGGGTATATTTGAGAAGAAACGGTGGGAGGCTAAAGAATGAAGTGGCTGTGGTGGTTTTCCTGCTCAAACTGGCAACATAGCATGGCTACCTTCGTAAAATAATAAAACCCCAAGAGGTTGCTAGATATGTCTGCTCTGTATTGATTCATTCGCTCCTACAGGTGGGCAGAAAGGACAAGTGATGTCTCGATGCAAATGCCCCCCCTTACATACATGTGACAATACAGTGCATACTCAGCACACTCATATGTGTGTGATATTGCAACACAGGTACAGAAACTGGAGCATGCATCATGATGTTACAGCACAGATGTCATGATGTCAGAGTCATTGTGGATAGGAATGGACACTTAAGTTTCTACTTCAGCACCTCAGTCACCCCTCCATAATATTCCTGTTCTTGCTCACCCAATAAACCATCCTGCTGATTCTGCCTATTATAGTATTAAGCCAAGAATTAAAGAGTTACTTCCCCTAGTGTCATCTTTTTGCAGCCTCTTACCAATTGTTTAACTATAACATATCAGCATTCTTGTGGAAGATCTGTGGGTATTGTAGAAAATTATTTGGTTCCCATGTTAAGCTAAGCCAGCCTTTCTCAACCATTTGACCCTGGAGGAACCCTTGAAATATTTTCCAGGCCTCGGGGAGCCCCTGAACATTCAGGCTTAAGTACAGGCCAGAAGTTACAAAATTATATTCGTTTCATGGGTAGGCCTGTATATATGCATTAAGAGTGTTCTTAAACTAAAAATAAAGAATGAAACCTCTAATGTCAAGTTGCCCGAATTTGAAATAGTTTTTTTAAATAAATTGTGATCTCCCAGGGAACCCCTAGTGACCTCTCGTGGAACTCTAGGGCTGCACGGAACCCTGGTTTAGAAACCCTGAGCTAAGCCATGGTGGTTTAATCAGAATTGGCTGGGTTTGCCTGCCATCACGCATAACACTCATCCATAACAAAAGGAACAATATTATGGTTTAGTGAGCTGTGTCAGTTCAGCTGATGTGTCCTGATAATATGATACTGAATAAACCAGAACTGGACAATGATAGGGTCCTACTCTAAAAGCAGTTATTTGATGCTGGGCAAGATTCAGTCCAGAAGCATGAATGCATTATACTTTGGATATCAATATCTAGCAAGAAAGAAATTGTGAGAGAAGGTGCACTAAAAATTTCAGGCCTGCCTGGGTCCAAAATTGCATTTTACCTTTATTGGAGAGTCTTGAATTATTACTGAAGCACTACTATGCTGGCAAGTGAGCAATGCTCAGGGTCCTGGTGGATGGGGAGAGGGCTGCGTGCGAGAGAGGAACAGGCGGACAGAGGAGAGAATTCCCTAAGTGATTTCCTGTTTCCACTTCTCGAAAGGCACAGTCCATCTGCCAGAGCTGACCTGGCCATTTTCCAAAGCTGGTGGGCTCCTCTGGTCCCTGGCTGCAGGAAAATCAGCCAGAGCGTTTCTCCCTTCTGGGATTCCTGTGGTTCTTGGAAGGAGAGCTCTCGTCTCTTTCAGAAGCTGTCACATTGTTCCCCCTTGCTCTGCAGCATCTGCTCCTGCATCCTCCGTAGCATTTCCTGCATCCGACGCAACTGGGAAGGGCAATGGAGAAATGAACTTTGTGCTCGCGGTGCAGCCAGCTGTTTATCCCCAGCCTGGGACTACTGGGAAAGAGCAGCTGGGATTTGGGGGGCAGGCTGGGGCGAGAAGCTGATTGACTACACTGGGCAAGACGAATCATCCAACCCGTACCAAGGCTCGCTAAGAGGCCAGGAACTTGCATTCCCTCTCCTCTGTAGTTGGCATGGAAGTAGAGATACGAAACACATTTGTCTTCTATCAAGGGAAATGGGAGGGAAGCGATCTGTCTTTTCTCTGGGAGACCTTCAGTTTTGTACCTGGTTGTGTAATGGTATGTGGGAATGACCTCGGGAGACGGGGAAGAGCCGCAGCCAGGGCAGTGGTTGGAGAAGGAGCAGCTGAGCCCGCAGAAGGAATCGGGCAGTGGCAAACATCTCAGAAGGGACCCTCCCTAGTTTTTTGGACTGTAAAGGCGTTGGGGGGAGAGATGCACTCTCAGACTTGCAAGGTTCTGTTAATGTAACCTTACAATAAAGTAGAGCTAGTTCTTCTGGGTGTGCTTCTTGTCTGGACTACGTCGCAAGGTTGAGAGGTTGTCAAGGGATGCCCCACCCCTTGCAACTAAGGTGGAAACCAATCAGGGAAGAGGAGATGGAAAGGTTGGAAAATTCACTCCCTCCAGGGAAGCACAGAAGTTTGCATAACCAGTCCTGCTTCTCTTTGTGACTCACCTCCTCATCCTTCTCACGAATTAATTTCTCCGTCTCAGTCAGGGGCAGGACGGGCAGGTCGGTGGCGCTCTGGCGTGACAGTTTCCTAGAGAGGCAAGGGAGAGTTTCTATGTTTCACTGGGTCACTTTCTTGGTATGTATGTATGTATGCATGTACTGTATACTTGCTTGCTTGCTTGCTTGCTTGCTTTATTTATTTATGCTTTATTTAAATCAGTGTTTGCTTGTTTGTGCTTTATTTAAATCAGTGTTTTTCAAACTTGGCAACTTTAAGATGCGTGGACTTCAACTCCCAGAATTCCCCAGCCAGCATGCTGGGAGTTGAAGTCCACGCATCTTAAAGTTGCCAAGTTTGAAAAACACTGATTTAAATAAACTGAACTGAAAAAGGGAAAAAAAGAAAGCAAAACCAAAGCCAATTACATACATACAGACAGACAGACAGACATGCTTCTTGCCCATATGTTATATGTATATAAAGTTTTATACAACAGTTTCAATAAAGGATGACCGTACTTCATTATAATAATCCACACAGTCATCTATATGGACCTACAGTTCATCTAGTCATAAGTTGGGGTTAACAAGATTTATTTCAAAATAAGCTGGCAGAGATAGGGGACAATGCTCTAGGTGGCTTAGAAAAGCCTTCAACCTGAAGCTAGTCTGTTACCGCCGCTCTCTCTTTTTTCTGCCAGTTTCTTCATTGATAACACTTCAAAGATTTTGTTTTAGAAAAATCTTGTTTCAGCTGAATCTGAGTGCTCCGTTAAGTCAGGCGAGAGGCATGCACTGGCCTGGTTCAGATGGCTCAGTAAGCCGTAATGCATGTTTGGCTTTGGCTTAGCGAGTTGTGTGAACATAGCCTGCGGTTTAGGAACCATGGCTTATGGCTCAGCGCGTGTAAACCAGTTGCTTGGGGTTTGGGGCTTTTGGTTTTCATGAGGCCATACAAACCCAGCCAGTCACTCGATTCATTCTTGAGCTCCTCATCCGAGTTCCCTCAGCTAACCTCCCACTTTGGAAAAGTCCCAAAGCTGGCTTACGCGCGGCTGCTGCGATCCCGAGCTCCGGGTCTGGTGAGGCTCTGAATGCACTGGGCGCGGTAGTTCTCATAGTGAACCTCGTGGGTCACATCCTTCAAATCCTGCATGTGAGTCTGAATCAACATGTTCCGAAGTTTAATGAAGTCGCAGTGAGCGGCGTTCTCCACTAGGGGACGAGAAACCAGGAGATGGTGTCACCTCCGACTTCCCATGGCACAGTGCCCTCTGCTGCCCATCCCAATAATAATAATAATAGTAATAAGTAATTAATAAATAATAAATAATAATAAATAAATAAATAATAATAATAATAAATAAAATAATGAGTTGTACCTTCCACTGTTCCCCAGGCATACTGTCTTCCCCGAAACACCTTGTCCTTTAACTCTCTGACCACATGGCTAGATCCAACGACAGCAAAAGGGATGCTTCGCTGCAGGGAGAACGCGAATTAGACCCTTAAGTCTTGGCTGCTTTAACTAACCCAGGGTTAGTTAGCCCTTGGCAACTTGAAGATGTCTGGACTACAACTCCCAGAATTCCCCAGCCAGGTTGAGAAACACTAGTCTAACCCCAGAGAGCATCACAGGCAACATACAGGAGATTGCAACGCTCTCACCTTCATCTCAGCATCCTGAGCTTTGAACTCTTCGTCTTCATCAGAGTCACAATCAGGAAATTCATAAATGCAGATGCTGTTGGCTGCTAACTCCTGCCGAATCTGTATGTCCAAAGGGATGGAAACAAGTAACTTTAAAACAGCCTTGAAATGCAGCTATGGAAGGGATGGTGGTCGTTCAATGCGGGTATTTTCAAGCAGAATCAGGCATGACTAGGACTTGGGTGGGAGACCACAAGGAAATCTTGATTGGGAAATTTTATAAAATCATCCTGGAGGAAGGAAATATTAAACCACTTCTGTACTGTCACTAAGAAAACTATATGGATGTGTCTGGGACATCCGGTGTCAGGGCCTAGTCGAAGGAAATATTTTTCATAGATTGGAAGAGGTCGTCTTGTTCAGCCACTTACCCAGAAGTACTAGCTCTAGCTTTATTGTAAGGTTACATTAACAGAATCTTGCAAGTCCGAAAGTACATCTCTCCCTCCTCACCTATACAGTCCAAGAAACTAGGGAGGGCCCCTTCTGAGACATTTGCCACGTCCCCATTCCTTCTGTGGGCTCAGCTGCCTCTTATCTGACTGTTGCCTAGTCTGCAGCTCTTCCTCCTGTCTCCCAAGGTCATTCCCACATATCATTATATCCATGGAGTTTACAAATCTCTGCCCGCTCACTTTTACAGTCCAAGAAACTAGGGAGGGCCCCTTCTGAGACTGCCACACGCCCACTGCTTCTGCGGGCTCCGCTGCCTCTTATCTGAACGTTGCCTAGTCTGTGGCTCTTCCTCCTGTCTCCCAAGGTCATTCCCACATACCATTACACTCCTGCTCAGATCAGAAACCACAACAGCATCTCTGATGACCTCAATTTGAAGACCTCCAGCGGAGAACTCACCGTTTCAAGTGGCAGCCTGTTCCACCGACTGATAGCTTGTAGAGACAAGCCTGCAATGCTTTTGTTTCTCCTTTCCCCCAAATATATGATGGGGGAGAACTAGGTTGGCAGTAATACATGGGAAAGGGGTCTGGGTGTTCTTGTAATCTACAAGATTTATTTCCGTGAGGCAGATTTGTTTTTTTTCTCGTGGGGTACCTTTTCTTTCTTGTGCTGCACCTCTATTGGAGTCAAGCAATCTGCTTTTCCAATCACGGGCAGAATGTTGACTTTGTCATGGATGGCTCGGAGGAATTCTATATCCAGGGGGCGGAGCCTGTAGCAAAAGAGGAGGAGCCAGAGGTCTGACTGTCCTTGGAAAACACCCTAGATGCCAGCCAAGCAGTTCGGTTCTGCCTGCCCCCAGCTGATCATTTATTTGAAATAAAATAATAAACTCGCCTGCCAGCTGGATGTCAAGATGCATGGTTAGCACGGAAGGCCTTTTGAACACACTTGGTCGTGTTTCATTATCATTTGACCAGTTCCAACACCGAACTGGGTGGGGGATGCACGTGCTGGGCTGGGTCCTATCTGAAGTTAAGCTGCTCTTCAGCTGGAGACCCCTGGTCCCCCCAAGAGACCAGGGGCAAGGCTCTTACCCACTTTTCATTTTGCTTTGCCCCTAAACCTGTGCGCATCATACCCATGTCCAAAGGGCGAAAGGACGTAGAGGCAGCAATGGACACGCCCATCCTGAATATTCTTGCGGTCAAGGCCGCTCTCATCCTGAAAATACTGTTCAAACTGGCCATCAATGTAACTGGCAATTGGTTTCCAGCTGTAGGATAAAAGGGAAAGAAACGAAAGGGACTGAGCATTTGCCCTTCGTGGTAAGCCAGGTCAAGAAACAGACACCACAAGGATTTCTGGAATGCGACTTCATCGTTGCAGGGCAGTGTAAGAGAATCTGGAAAGTTTCTGTCCGAATTTCTCTCATCACGTCTTCTATGAAACAAAATCGAGGTGGAGTTACGTTGAGTTTCTTTCTCACCCTTGCTTCAATCTCTGAACTGTGCAATCTTTTCTGTAAGTCCCTCCGTAATGTTTTTTTCATATCTCCCCCCAAGGTCATCTCTAAATTTGTTTACTGCAAACTCATGACAAAGATTCTTTCCAATCAGGATTGTGTGCGTACTTTTTTGTGAGCATGCATAAACTGATTTGGTTTTCATCCACAGAATTAAGGCATAAGCCTGCACAGAGGTGCCCTCTTACCACTCAGTGTTATCCACTGCATCCCCAAATCCTGGGGTGTCAATCACTGTCAGCTTGACTTTCACTCCTCGTTCTTCAATATCTACTGCATGTTTGACAATTTCCAGAGTCTGGGGGATCCTGGCTGTGAAGCAGAGAAGAAGAAAGCAGGATCCACAGTGTGGTCTCCTAATCAGGTTACTCCCCCAGGCCCATCATCCCCAAATCATCAGCTCTACTCTCACCCTGAGCATCTGGAAGCACTCGATCCTTATACAGATCAGTCAAGAAAAGGCTGTTGATAAGAGTGGACTTTCCCAGTCCGGATTCTCCTAGGGAATGAATGGAGAAAGTTTTAGGGCAAGTACAAGTTGGGAACATACAAAGTCACTGCTTAGTGATGGTTTGTTGGGTGAGCTGCCATTGGCTGGGGTCTCCTGACATGCTAATCTAAATGGCATTCTGGCTCCGTATAATGTAGCACGTGTGTGAACTCAGCCACTGACCTGGTCTACACCACATACTAAACATCCGGGTATCATTCAAGGCTGAACCAAGGCCCAGGATATAATTTATGGTAGAAATGAATCAATGACTCAGATGAGGTAAGAGGAAGCCTCAATTTTCCCTTACCTTGTTCTTGATGTTCAAACTCCCACTGGGCCACCAGAGGAAGCAACAACCAGTCAGCGATCACAGCAGTTGCCGAGACAGCAACCGAAAAGGATGAGGATGGCAAGCCAAAACTGGCTGAAGCTTGCCGTGTCATTTTGCACGTATTAGCTTCGTAAGTATTTTACCACACTTAAAGCCAAGCCAACCTTAGTACGCTATCTGAACATGAATGTTGTATACATCCTGTGACTATAGAAATGAATCTGGAGCTACTTCTGTGAATGCGTGGTTGTCCCTTTTGAATTTTGCAAGATGACAAGAGCCTAGCTGGTTTTAGCAGAACGCCTGAGAATGAGGATTTGAGGGTTACATGGGCCATATCCTGCATGTAAGTCCCACTGCCAGCGGTGGATCTGCCCGTTTCTCTTTTGTTTTTGTTTTTTCTGAAAATTCTTACACACATTTTTGCCCAAAATACATACTTTTGGAAACAGTTTTCCCTAATGCTTTTTTGTATTTTTTTTCACTGACGCATAGACTTAACAAATCATGTAGATACCCATCTCTCGAGATTAGCACTATAAAAATCTAAGAATTGTGAGTAAAAAGGTAAAGGTTCCCCCCGCACATTTGTTCAGTCGTGTCCGACTCTAGGGGCCGGTGCTCATCTCCGTTTGTTAGCCAAAGAGCCAGCGTTGTCCGAAGACGCTTCCACAGTCTTGTGGCCGGCATGACGCACGGGGAACGCTGTTATTGTTATGTTATGTTATGTTATGTTATGTTATGTTATGTTATGTTATGTTATGTTATGTTATGTTATGTTATGTTATATATAATATATTATATTATAATTATATTATATATAATATATTATATATTATATATTATATAATATTATTATTACGTTAAGAATTGTGAGTACCAGACGTTAACCGTATTCTTCCAGACATACTGATTTCAAAAGTGAAAACTGTCCGTTCTTAACAAAATAAGACACAAACAAAATAAGACACGACCTGTTCTCAACATCTCACACTACAGTCCGATGAGTTTATGCAAAAAAACCCTGCCAATTGTCTCTAGCAAGACAGAAGCTCTAATTGCTTCACCAACATCTCCACATGCATTGGGACTATTGGAGATCCCTGGGGACATAGCAGTTCTGAAGGCCACCAGCTTGACGAAGGCTGCCTTGTACTATACCGTACCCCAAAGCCTGCAGTTAGGGGCACATTTTCTAGGGCTAGGCACTCTTCAAAAAGGACTCAGACGTGCTTCAGGCCTTGTGCAAATGTGAACACAGCATTTCTCGGCTAGTGATTAAAGCAGCCCGTTTTTTCCCAGACTTTCATCTGAGGAGGAGGAGGAGGAGGAGCAGCAGCAGCAGCAGCAGCAGCTTTAAGAGTCCCAGTAGCTTGAATGAGTTGCCTGCTTTAATGGATAGCAGAGGGGAACGGTGCTCACACTGGTTCGCAAGCGCTTCTTCTAAATAATTTTGGAAGCATATCTAGCCCTTATGCTCGAATTTTGTACCCTAGAATAACATCCCTAACTCAATTCAGGAAGAGAAGACAGCTGCAAGAGGCAAGAACATCTGCTCTGAAGAAGCAGAAGGACTTGGTGGGCTAAGGTGGGGAGCAGGGATGTTGGGGTTTGCTACGGTGGAGAAAGCTGGTGGTTTCACTAGTTACCTGCAACCATCAGAGTGAAGTCAAACCCCTTCTTCACGGTCTTCCTGTGGACCTGGGTGGGCAACGTAGCGAAGCCAACATAATCTTTATCCTGGAGGCCACAAAGAAAGGTGATCTCAGGACAACCTGCTCTGAGGGGACCACCAAAAGGGAAGAAGGTGAAAGATTGGGGGGGGGATATTTTCTGGGTTCTCTTACCATAATGGGTCTCTTGCTGAACTGGTGAGACACGGCAGGGATGTCTGCTCCGTGCGCACCGTGTTGCCTCTGCCCGCCACTTCCTGTCGTGGTGAAACAGGAAGCCCATTTTGCATCTGTATCAAGGCCTCCACATCTCCTGTTGGCTGCCTGGTTTTCATTTCCTCCGGTTTCTACCTGTGGGTTGTGTTGCACTGAAGCTGAAAATACACTGTCCTCAAAATAGTGTGGGTGTCTGCCTCTCTCTTCTCTCCTGCTCTTGCTTGACAAACATTCAACTCTTACGACTTACTAATCTGCCTCCCATTTTTCCGCAAGTAAGCAAAGGCTCCTGTGGATATTTGACGGATGTTCAAAAAGCTGTTTAGGGGAGAAACAGAGAAAGGAAGGGGAAAGCAAAATACAAATAAAAACAGGGATGGATTCCAGGATGAGATGGCTACTGACTGGCTCCAAATGCTCTCTGGCAGAAATGGTTTTTCATGTGTTCAAACGCTTAAGGGGTTTGCTGCTCTTTCTTCCAAAAGGGTCAGTACAAAGAGATTCCAAACCAGCAAAGTTCCAAAACTCCCAGTTTATACCTTATTTAAAAAAAAACAAAGCACCAATTCCTCCTTTTATTTTTCTCTCTCTTTTCCTTTTGTAATCATTTTTTAAAAGAATCTGATATACCAAAAGCAGGCTGTAAAACAGAGCCATCTCCACCCTTATCCAGGGTCCTATTTCTTCAGCAAGACTGTTCCCTCTGTGTGCTTGACAACAAAGGCATCCGTGCCCAGAGTCAAAAAAAGTCAAGATGGCGGCTGCAACCATGTGATTACAGCCCTGCCCCTCTTAATATGTGTTGTGCACACAATGTATGTTAAAAAGGGGCAGGGCTTTATTTGCATGGTCTTGACATTTTCCACACGCACACACACTGCTTGAAAACTTAGTCTTCAAAAATATTTGCTGCCAAGTTATGAAGAACAGCGTTACACGAATTGGCCTGTAATTCTCTGGATCCTGATAAAAATTTTTTATGGCATTACGTCAATCCCTTTCCTATGCTCAATGTAAAAGCTAATTTTGGCAAAATAGTTTTGGTTCACGATTAGCTTTTTCACATCCCACTTCTTCAAGAAATCCCCAATAGATAGGCCTATATCTGGACTTGATGTTTTGTTTTCAGTTTGGTTTTCTAGAACAAGGCTAGCTCTCTAGCTATTGCTCAGTGACAACTGCCGACAACCCTCATCACTGGCCACACTTTTAACTAGGCTGGGAATCAAAGTTCAATAGCATCTGCTGAGCCATAGGCGGGGAGGGGGTCAAAAAAGTCAATATGGCGGCCACAACCATGCAATCAAAGACCTGCCCCTTAAATAACTTAACCCAAGATTTCACCATGGACCCCCTGGCCATAGCTTGCCCACACATGTTCCACATCTTCATCTCTTGCCACTATTAGTTGCCTCAGTTTCTGAGCTTTTCTCCATGAAAATGTCATTTTAGGTAGACAGTGAAATTAAATGCCACTGTTGCATTCATCTCTGTTGCAACTGGATGACCTTCCTCCTTGTTTCATTCCCTTGTCATCTATATTCCAAGTGCCTCCTTAGCTAGATCTGCTTCTGCCGAGGTTATGGCCCTGCTGGATTTGTCTTCTGATGAAGAGGGGGAAGTATTGCTGGGGGCATCTAGGGATAACAGCCCTGGAGGGGTGATTCCAGCAGGGTTGAAGTCATCAGAAGTCAATGATCCGCCCTGGCTGAGGCCGATCCAGCCAGCCCCCAGGACTCCCCGCCTGCACCCCGAGGCGTGCTTTGAGGATCAACAGCAGAGGGCCGAGATCCACAGGGCAGATAGATTGCCCCAAACCTGGCCAGCAGGAGAGTAGACGCCAACACGCCAGGCACCTCAGCTCTGCATTTGGGGGGTGGCTCAGCTTGGGTTATTTAGTGCCCCCCCACAAAACAACTTTCCAAGCCTCAGCTCCAGGCCCGCAACTAGGGTCTGTGTCACCCAGGGCAAACATGGATTCCATGCCCCCCCCATGGATTCCACGCCCCCCCCAAAATGAGAAGTTCTGCCACGCCCCCCTACTCACAGTATGGCGTGTGTACAAACCTGCGTAACATTTTCCCAAGTGCGCGCGAGAGAAGAGCGAGCAAGCCCCCACCCTCCCATTCTGGCGAGCTCTAGTTTGTCGCAGGAGCCGGGCGCAAGAAAGCCGCTCCTGCTTTAGACCTGCTTGAGCGGTGGGCTCCACCCACAGGGAACCTGCGTGAGCGTGAGATTAAGTCCCGATTCGCACCGCAGGCCTAACACAAAGGACTTTTGGTGCCCCCCCCCCCAGCACGGCGCCTGGGGCACATGCCCCACTTGTCCCCCCCTAGTTGCGGCCCTGCTCAGCTCTGTCATGTTTCCCTTGCTGTGCCCTGCTCTGGATTCCATCTCACCGTGTCTGGTGTCTTGTCCCTTGGATTTGTCGTTATTTATTGGATTCCTGGTCTTGACCCAGCCAAGCCCTGACTATGTTACCATAGCTGCCTTTAGCTTTAGGTAAAAAGGACTCTTTGCTTCTAAAAGTTCTGACTAAATTTGCATATCACTGGACTGCAGCCAGCTTGCTCTCTTGTCGGCTGGCTGCCCACAGTGCCGACCCTGGAATTCTGGTTCAGAAGTACGAATTATTGCCTTCCCACATAGCCCCATGTGCGTGAACACCTATTGGCAACCTCTGCCAGGAGAACTCATCTCTGCAGATGGCAGTGTGGCCTTGTGGGGTTCAGGAGTCTGAAAATGGGTCTGCCGGGGCCATATGGATTGCCCAATTCTGCCTGACAGAAAAAAATCCTTCATCATTAAAGCAAAGGGGATTAAACCTTCAACCTACAATTCTTGTGTGGCCCCACACCTTGGTTGTGGTTCTCAACACCCCTTGATCTTATTGGCCAGCTGGAAAATCAAATCTTGGCTGATGTGATTTGGAGCCAACCAAAAGGGGCAAAGTGGATGAGATGAACCGTCATTGCATCCTTTAAAATCTCTTCAGAGCTTCCCAAAGCAAAAACAGAAAAAAAAAATCAGAGAGGTGGCTGCCCCTGACATACTTTCTATGGTCCCCCAGAGGCTGAAACACAGGAAAAGAGTGTGACTCTTGGCCCAAAGATGCAGCTAATTCTTGCATTACATGAATGTTAAGATGTGTGATGCTTTTGAATCAGATCCCTGGTGCCTCTCAGGCAGCTTTTATTAAATCCATACAATCCCATTCCAGTTGATCGGATGCTAAAGGTACAACCGTGTTCCTGCTTTCTGAGCATTGCTCAGGAACCCTCATATTTAAAACTCAAGTTGGCCGTGTTAGATGCCAGTCCAGGAGGGAAAAAAAAGTGTGTTCTCTACAAGCTTTTTCTCCTCCTCTTTTTTCTCCTCCCTCCCCCTCAAACCATGCAGTGCAGAATGCTGTTTGATGTTGAAATTTCGTCTCACTTCTTCCTATTTCTTGTTTTTGAGTTCCGTCTCAGCTGCTTTGGGGAGGGGGCTATCAAATTAGTGACCTGGTGATGTGCGCTTCTGGCCATGAGCTCAAGAAAGTAATTTCTTCCATCTTTATTCACCACTTCACCATGGCTGGGGTAGCGTTTACACGCGGTCTTCTCTCCCTGCTGCTCGGACTGTCTTTGCAAGGTAAGTTGGTCTTGTGGTCAAACGCCTCAATGGGAGCGGTTTGTGTAAATCCTGCCAACGGTTGGGTGAAAGGTTGGGGTCCACTGCATGTATCTCTGTGTTTCCTTTCTTAAAGATTGATTGATGGGATGGTTTTTGAGAGAGATGGCCATGAAGAACAAGTCATAAACTAGGTTGCAAAGTAATGGTTGTACTTAGGGCTTGAGATGATGATGATGATGATGATGATGATGATGATGATGATGATGATTTAGTGCTGAGCCAAAGACTCAAGGAGGAGCTATTATTTAGCAAAAAGAACGTGTGTTTTGCATGCAAAACTTTCTGACTTGATTCTGGGCACTTCCAGATAATAGGATTGCATTGTATCATTCAAACTCAGACCATCAGTTAAATTGTGGTTCAAGAGCAGTGCTAATCATTCATAACCTTGGGTTGTTATAGGTTATTCTACTCTTTCTTACAATCTTCTGTGTCCTCTGAACCTGGAATAATGGCTATTTTCTGGTTAAACAGGCATTATTTGTCTGAAATCAAGTGGGGAAGAAGAGTTAAAAAATTGGCTGGAGCCAGTTATAAAGTAGTAGTTCTGCTGCTCTAATTTTGTTCCTTGCCACTTGAACCAGGGTGAGAGATTTGTCACCACAAAAATAGGGTTTGTGATTCTTCAAAATGTACGAATTGACAAATCGCGTTCCCCTCAACCAAACAGGAAGTGCTGGCTGACCAGCACAAGATGCCATTGCAAAATGCAGTTAGCTATGCTTTGCTGGGTGGTTTGGGAAATGTTTGCTGAGTCTCTTAACCATGGTTAATGCCAAACCAGATGAGTGTATAAATCTGGGGTTTTTTTTCTGTTCATGCTCATGGCTGCTTCCTTGTCAATTCATTAGTTCTATGTAGTCATTCCAATTTTCCTTGAGAGATTGATTATGAATGGTTATTTATTTAAGTTATATGCTAGATTTATAGCCTGCTTTCTCTCCAGGACCTCAACCTGACTCATCTAGGGATCTCCTACCATTGTTCCCCACAATAACAACACCCCTGTGAGGTTGTTTTACGTTTACCTAACTGCCTTCTTTGGCCTGTGAACTGCTGGCTCCTACCTTAAACCCCTTGGAATCTCTTGCTAACAACATTTATTTCAAACAGTATGTCAGGTCACAATACTAACCCACCCAGAAATTTGAAGATGGGGATATTTCTGTGATTCCAATTCCTTCTGCCACTGTTTTCCCATGAACGAAGAGAACTGTAGCACCATCTGCTACTCCACTTTGGTGTTGCGTAGGCTTTATCTCTTCCACTTGACGTTCCCATCTTGTAGTACTCAGAGTGGAGAGGTTGTTTCCAGATGTTGCATCATTTGCATGCGGAGAAAAATAACATAGATGCTTTGATTCCATTAAAAAAACCTTCAGCCTCAATAGAAGCTGATGAAATATCTCTGACCCGCAAATTTTATTATTTAAATTTATTATTTAAATTTGTATTACCGCCCATCTCCTCCAACCAGGGAACCCTATAACTTCCATGAATGAGAACTGTGGGGGACAAAAACAGTTAGAGAGTTTAGCTTTCAGATTCATATCTTGCACTCCTTTCCTTTCATGTCAACATGATTATTGTAGCCCTGACCTCTCATGGCAATTATTGCAACTACCACATCTTCCACGTTTTCAAAAAGCAGAGTTGTCATACCAGCTCCTGTAGTATCATCAGATGCTTCATTCATTCCAGAAAATGACAGCCACCACTGCAGAAATCTTTTTAGTAGGTTCTGTTGCTGTTAGAAAGTACATCATTGAATTTATTTGTACCATAAGGCTGATGTCAAGTGTGCTGCCTGGAATAACTGAGTAACATACTTCTGACATCAGATCTACCACCAACTTCTCTTTTGTGGGCAGTAACTATATGATCTTATTTTGGATTTCTTTTCAAGGTAGTGGTGTGAGTAGGCTTCTTAGATACTCCTTGACTGCAGCATCAAACTCAGCTATCAGCTCTCCAATTTTAAGGATACTTTTATAGTTTGGCATGCACTGCTCATCTGCAGTGCCAGGCAGTGTTGACCATTCTCACAATGGCAATAATTTTTTTCAGAACATTTTGCCTTTAGAGAGACTCTGATGCAATCTTTCCTTGAGGTTGATCACCTACATAACCTTCAAGCTTTTCTGCATTACGGTACAGCCTTAAGCTGCTTGTGGATTAACTGGCTGGAAATGAACTTAAGAAATCACTTTCCAGATTTCATCCCCTTCCTCTGGTTTGGCCACAGTGATGGTCTGGTATTCTGACCAGAATGCACTCACCATGGACCCCAGTTGGTGGATTCCCCTGCTTCTTTACCCATCTCACCTGGATACCAATCATGTTCCTTTCTGTGGTTGGATCTTTGAGGGCATGTGGTTTCCAATGATAGGTATTTTGTATGAGCCCTCTCATGATTGGTGGTGTGTCCAGTGGTAGACAGGAAGGAAGGAAGGAAGGAAGGAAGGAAGGAAGGAAGGAAGGAAGGGAGGGAGGGAGGGAGGGAGGAGGAGGAGGAGGAGGAGGAGGAGGAGGGGGGGGAAGGAGGAGGAGGAGGGGAAGGGGAAGGAGGAGAAGGAGAAGGAGAAGGGGAGGGAGAAGGAGAAGGAGAAGGAGAAGGAGAAGGAGAAGGGGAAGGAGAAGGAGGAGGAAGAGGAGGAGGAGGAGGAGGAGGAGGAGGAGGAGGAGGAGGAGGAAGAACCCAGCCTTTCACTATTCCACTAGTGAACTTGTAAAAAAAAAAGTCATCCACTGGTGAAATGAAGAAAAAAGCCCAGGTTCACTGGACGAGGTCCCTTCAGAAGGGGAGAGTCAGCCCAGGACAAAATGTCCAGGGAGGGCAGTGACCGGTGACCCAAAGTGAGGAAGCATTCCTGGTGCAGCATAGAGTGGCCAATTGGAGTGGAGACATTTGCCTACAATGAAAAGAAGCTCAGCTGGTGAACTCGACCAAGTTGTGGACAGGGGTTGTCTTCCTGGAGTACTGGGGGAGGCGGACGTCATTCACTCCTGCCCTCAAGAAACATGAGGGGCCTGTCCCCTCACTGAGGCAACCTCGCGTGTTGTGCAGATCAGCTGAACAGTTTTCTCCAAACATTTGCGTGGTTAAATCCATTGGAGATGCAGAGAGGGATGTTGCTGTAGTGTCTGGACTCGGATTAAGTGGAAGATTAGGCATCTCACCCAGGGCTAGTTTAAGAAAATTGGGGGCTCAGTGCAACACCAGGCTCCAGGCCTCCCAACTAATATTAGAACCTCCCAGTATGCAGCTCTTTGATATGCTCATTACGAGAATTAGGAAACCCATTGAAGAAGAAATTCCTCAGTGGTGGAATATAAGACAAGTCCCATTTATAGTAAAAGCAACGTTCAGTTTCTTCACCTCCGTCTCCTGCCAGGGTGGTGATATAATGGATGAGAGCCTCACACTTCGGGCTTGGTCTAAGATGTCCCTGTGCATTGATTTTTTAAATTGTTGTTAATCAATCAATTAATTTACACAAAAAGAGAAAGAGCTAAACAAAGAATAGACAAGGTTATAAGGACAAACGCAAAACATAAATTAAATAAATAGAAAGTATAACAAAAAAGTCGAAAAGTTGTTCATAGTTTCCATATACCATAAGGGCAGACAAAACTATACCTGTTACAATTAACATCATGAATATAACCTGACCAAATTGATAAAAGTATGATTCTTGCCCCTGGAAGTTCATTATTCTAAGATTCTTACATCCACAAATCAATTGTTAAATTTTCAAGAAATTTCCAACATTGAGCAAATAGACAATCAGCTCCTTATTTTTAAGTGAATTGTTGAAGGGTAAAAAACCTAGCATTCAGTTCTTTGTTTTGTAATAATACTATTTACAGAGAGCCAGTTTGGTCTAGTGCAGGGCTTTCCAAAGTTTTCCCGCGGCGACACACCAACCGCCGTTGGTGTGTCGCCGCGGGAAAACCCGGAAGCGCTGATAGCCATCAGCGCTTCCGGGTTTTGACGCGACACAGCTGGGCCCTGCAGGCAACACACTTTTGTGTCGCGACACACAGTTTGGAAAGCTCTGGTCTAGTGGTTAAGGCTCTGGGCCGGCTGGGTGACCTTGGGCCAGTCACTCTCTCTCAGCCCAACTCACCTCACAGGGTTGTTGTTGTGGGGAAAAGAGGAGGAGGAAGGAGTATGAGGTATGTTTGCCACCTTGAGTTATTTATAAAATAATAAAGGCGGGATAATAAATAAATAAATAATTTTTCACTAAAAAGTTCACTATTTTCAGCCCTAAATTAACATTGCAAATGGACTTCATGGATACCTGCCAAAGGTGATGTTAAGACTATGTATTCAAAATGGAAACCTATAGAACGTGAATTAAAATTTCAAGCTACTGGACACAAAGGCCATCAGGCAGTAAAACTCGGCTTCGGCCCAATCTACCCACTGGGGAGCACAGGGTTGTGTTAACCAGTGAATAGACTGGTCCACTTGAAAACAATTGAAGAAGATGAAATCATGGTTTAATTTGATGTCATCACATTCTTCACACACACACATAGATCCCACACTGGCAAAAGTCTCAATTGCAACAGTACTACCCTACACACCAAACCTAGCAGAACACACAACCATTCAAATCCCGGGACATTTGGACCTTACTGTCCTGTCCCTCATCCCTCAATTTGATGGACAAATATACAAACAGATCAAAGGAACACCCAGAGGATCACCCATCTCAGGATTCATAGCAGAAACAGTGATGCAACAGCTGAGAACAATAGTCCTCCCACAGATACAACCTAAAGTATGGATCTGTTGTGTAGACAACACATTCATCATTATCAAAAAAGATCAACTGGAGACCATGTATAATACCTTCCATGGAATCAGAATGATAAGAGAAGAAGAGAACAACAGCAAATGAGTCTTCCTGGATATACTCATCAGCAGGGAAAACAATGGCAAACTACAAACATAGGTGTACTACAAAACAACCCACATCAGTTAAGTACTCAACTATCACAGCACCAAAGGCACATAAAAGAAGCTGTGTAAGAACAATCTACAGACAAGGAAAAATGCACTGCAATAACCCAAAACTACAAAAAGCAGAAATATAACATGTTCCAACACAATGGATATCCAGAGTTTCCTCAAAAAGTGTCTTTCCATGCATCCAAAAACTACAAAACTGCCCAACTCATGAAAAGAATAACTCTACTCTATATCAAAAATCTCTCTGAAACTACCAACGTACAACCCCTAGGCATCATGGTAGCCCATAAACCAACAAAATCTATCCAGAGCATCCTAAAAAAACCCAAAGACCCAACAGCCATAGAAGACAACATAAGAGTCATCTACAACATACAATGCAAGGACAGTGTGGGGCAACAGGCAGAAAATTGAGAGAATGCATCCATGAGCATCAAGTGACAGTCAGGAGATCTAATGAAAACTCCTCAATTTCATAACACACCGATGAGTTCGACCAAAATTTCAATTAGGAAACTGTAGACATTTTAGACCAAGCCAGATCCACAAATGCAAGAGAATTCCTACAGGCATGGCACTCTGACCATTAATAGACCCACTGAGATAAGCTCCATCTATAAGCCATTCAAGAATGGAAGCAACCAATGTCAGGAAAAGAGCCAACAGACCTAAACTCAGACCTAAACTTTCCCCATCTCACACCTATTAACCAACTCCCAGGGAAGCAAGAACCAGCACTAGGTAAACAAAAACAATCAGAGAAGAGATAACACCCCAGCCAAAGACCAATCAGGGAAGAAACAATGCCCCAGTCAAGGTTGGTAGGACAAGCTACCACATATAAAGAGCCAACAAGTTCCACTTCCCCCTGTACTGATGATATTACCCAGTCTGGTAATGAAAGGTGTGCACAAAGAGAAGCAAGCTGAGAGAATCTTGTCACCATTCGTATCCTCATTGGGGTCAGAAGCTCATGGTGATTGTTCTGAGATACCTAGAAAGCTCTTTCCTGCTCCTTCTTGGAATCCTGCCCCAGAGAGGCATTTTCTTCTTTCATTCAGGAGGATTGTTCTGTGCCAGTTGATGGCTCCCAACACCCTTTTCTGCAGGGGCAACCACCCCACCACACCTGAAGCTACCAGATTTGGGTTGGAAGAATACAGACTTGTAGAAAGGTTGGGGCAGGGGGTGGGGGAAGAGCAGATCTTAAGGCCTAACTGTCCTCTCTCTCTGTCAGCCCTTGGACTTTGAGGTAGGCCAGGTCAGGAAACAGATGCCACAAAGATTCCAGGAATGTGACTTTACTATTGAAGGGTAGAATAACAGAATTGTGAAAGCCTGCCCCCTCTTCTATCAAACATAATTAAGATGGGGTTATTTTGAGTCTCTTTATGTTTCCTCTTTCCCCAGGACTGAGTTATTTCTCCCTTAATGGCTCATCCATTCTTCAACAAAGTTATCTCCATGTTCCTTTACACTCAGCACTTGATGGCCTCAGGTAGGTTCACACTAGAGCTACCAAATCTGGGCTGCAAAAATCTGGGTGGCCATTAGATGACAGCAAAGAGGCATTTCTGTGCTGCCATCTAGTGGTTGTCTAGATTTTTCCAGTCCGTAGCTAGTAGTTCAGGGAAGCAGCAGGAAACACAAAGCACCTGGTGTTAGTCAGTCTAGTCCAAGGGTCGGAAATGGCGGCTCGCGAGCCAGATGCGGCTAGGGCCTTTATTCATAACCACAGGACACACAGGCCTGGATAACTCGTTTTTTCTGCGGTGTCCCCCAGTATTGTCTTCCTCTTGTCCTCAGCCCATAAGTAGAGGCTTAAATTGTCCTTAGGTCTCCTGCCTTTAGAATGGGTAAACTGTACCTACCTCAAGCTGGTAACAACCTGTGGAAGTGAAAACAGGGTGTAAAATATGATTTGCTTTGCAGACTCCTCCATCAGCAGCACAGTCAGGCGACCTGCACAAGATGGAGACAACCTGGTACCTTTTGGTTATCTGCTGCCCTTTTTTTTTTTTGCAAATGATGGTAAGAGGTTGAATCTGCAGCCCAGGAGAGCTAGTTCTCTCTAAAACAAAACAAAACAGGGTTTGAAGAGAGCCACATCTCCCACTTTAGGGGGCAGCTCCCCCAGCCACCAATCACCTGTTCAGTGGGGTAACTGAAGGAGCACTAAACATTCACAGAATCAGCTAAGAGGAATACAGAGATAGCCTTGAAGAAGATATGCAACAGACATTATGAAAACATCAGCTTAGCCCAGAAAGACTGGACAGGGTGAGGAAGAAACTCAATATTACTTTGCCTTGACTTTCTTGGTTATAAGAGGGAGGGAGGGAAGAAGAAACTCTTGTCAGGCTTTCAAGATTCTGTTATTATACCCTATAACTATAAAGTAGAGTTCCAATAGTTCTTGTGGTACCTGTTTCCTGACCTGGCCTACCTTGAAGGGCTGACAAGGCCTTGAGGAAGTAGAGTGGTCTTCAGAACTGCCCTCTTCCATGGCCCTTTTGTTTCTCCTCAGTTGAGCAGTCACGTTATGCTTCTTCTGGCATGGGCTAGGACCATCAGATCTGGAGGGCCATCAGATGACAGCAGGAGCTACTGTACATGGCCATCTGTGTTCCCCAAATTTGGTACCCTTAGGTGGGGCAGGGTGGTTGCTGCTGGCAGAAACCGGAGAGCTTGTGTGTGGTAGGATCAGCTGATCTTGGCTTGCTCTGGGCTGGCAACCAGGTTGCATGTGTATCCCTCAGGGTGTGGCTCAGCCTCCCCAGCCTGCAGATACCTCAGCCCATCTCCAGTAGAAAGCAGCAAGAGGCCCACAGGTCCGCTCCTGGCAGCAAGAGTCCTGTGCCAACTCTGTACAGAGGAACCATTCAGAACCATCATGCTGCTTCAAGGGAAGCAGCCTGGCAGCTCACGCTATTGGAGCTGAGTGGGCCTGACTTAAAGCAACCTGTTAGCTGATTATTTGCAACTTTTTAATTAGATTGGTTAGGGAGGGCGTAAATGTATTTTACACTTCTCTCACACACACATTCACATTTTCTCATACACACAATTTCCCCTCCATTCCCTTGAGTGATTTGCTACTTGCTTGACAGTTTTGTAGTCTACAGTACTGAAATCTTGGAGAAAAGGCAATGGTTTAAAGCAGTGTTTCTCAACCTTGGCAGCTTGAAAACATGTGGACTTCAACTCCCAGAATTCCCCAGCCAGCATGGCTGGCTGGGGAATTCTGGGAGTTGAAGTCCACACATCTTAAAGTTGAAGTCCACACATCTTAAAGTCCACACATCTTAAAGTTGCCAAGGTTGAGAAACACTGGCTTAAAAAGAAGATATGCACCTGGGAAAGAATTTTTCCTCTATGGTCAGAGGAGCATTTTCTGAGTTAAAGGGGAGGAAGGAAATGAGGTAGACATAACAAAACAAGGCAAGTCCACACACACACACACACACAAACACACACATGTACACAAAGCAGAAACTTTATGAAGAACACAGCCCAGCAAATTTTAAGAAGTGGAATGTTACGCTTTCAGAAGCTTTTATAAAATACAGAACTATAAAAATTGGGAGCTTCATTTATGAAGTGATCCTGACTGATTGATCATACCTTGTCAAATTGGTGTCAACTCTTAGCAACCACATAGCTAACTTTCTCCAGGAAGATCTGTCCTCAACATGGACCTTCAGAGCTTCCAATAATGTACCCATAATTGCTATAATTCACTCCATCCACCTTGCTGCTGTTTTGTCCTCTTCTTCTCTTTCCTTCCACCTTCCCAGCATTATAGACTTCTCAAGGGAGCTGAGCTTTTGCATAATCATGTTCCCAAAACATGATACCGTAATTTGGGCCTGGTCATTTGTGCCTCAAGTGAGTACTTTGGACTGATGATCCACTTGTTTGTTTTCCGAGCTATCCATGGTATTTTCAGGAGTCTTCTCCAACACTAAAGTTATGAAGCGGTCCTACTGTTATAAAAAATATTGGAAATTTGTGGCTTACAACTTTATTCCCTCAACACATTGAGGTAGGGTGTCAGCTCTTCGCGGTACAGTAGTCCAGACAAGAAACCAAAACCATGAGTACTCACACTACCCTTATTGTAAGGTTACGCTATTGTAAGAAACTTGCAAGTCTGAAAGTACTTCTCCCTTTCCTCACTTTTACCTTCCAGAAAACTCGGGAGGGTCCCTTCTGAGATGCTTCCCACTCCTCCATTCCTTCTGTGGGCTGAGATACCTCTTGTCTGACCATTGTCTAGGCTGCAGCTCCTCCTCCTCCTGTCTCCCAAGGTTATTCTCACAGACCATTACATTACAATCCGGGCATTTAGTGGGTTTTTGAAGCCCAGTTATGGTGGCCCTACCCAGAAGAAGGGAAATCACACTACACTCAGTCATCTCATGTGGTGCTGTGTGAATCACACATAAACACCCACATATCATATTATCTCTTTGCATAAGCTCTCTAGCTTCCCCCCCCCCACAGCTTCACATCTAAAAGGGTGTGGGAATCATCTGTAAACCATTAGGTGTTGTGAGATGGTGGTGGCAAAAAAACCAAGCTACTTGCTTCTGTAAGCCTTAAAGAACCGAGCAGTTGTTATCCCAGCAAAGAAAACAGATACTAACATCCAGGCACTTGATACTTGATGATGAGCCAGAAGGGAAACAATGCTCATTATTTTATAGGCCCTGCTCTCCACAGAGATATGGAACAAGGAGATGTACTGTAGATGGAAGATGCTTATGCTGGTTTTGTATGCGTTTTTCTGAAACATCTATCTCTTTATTTGTTTGTTTGTTTGTTTTTTGAAGGTATATAGCCACCCATCTTACAAACAAGCAACTCTGAGCAGCTTACAAAGAGCTACAAACAATAAATTAAAACATTAAAAATATTAAAAACCAACTAAAACAAAGAATAAAAGACGAAGGGATGTTAAAAATAAGGGAGCCACCTCACTAGTTCACCCGTCCCCTGGGGTCCCCCGGCCTGCTGGCATAACCAAGTCTTGAGGGACCTCCGGAAGCTCAACAGTGACGAGGCCAACCTCACCTCAGGGGGAGAAGATTCCACAATGCAGGGGCCACAGCAGAAAAGGCCCACCGCCTAGGGCCCGCCAAATGTAGCACCCTCGGTGACGGAACCTGTACATACCCTCCCTGCTGGATCTGGTAGGACAGGCAGATGAAATCAGGGAGAGGCAGTCCCTCAAATAACTCTCAGATTATTAAATTTATATACAACTTTTCCATTACAAATCATGCTTAAAGGGGCTAAACAGCAATAGATAAGCAGCATCTACCCACTTAGAAACTACTTCTGCTGAAAATCAGGAGGCAACTGCACTTTGTGTTGTAAGAATTTCAGTGGGACTGATATTGGGTATATGGACTGTGGCTTGTCAATTGTACATTCATTGTTAAGTTACTGCTGTTCAATCAATCAATCAATCAATCAATCAACCATGAACAACCAATGCTTTACATTGGAAACATCAATCATCATTGTTGACGATTACTAGTCTGTTAGAAAAAGGTGAACACTTTATATAATCTGAAGAAAAAACAGAGTATATCAGCCCCAGTTAGGGTTACCAGATATCTGAACAGGCAAAGGAGGACAGAGACAATTGGAAAGGAGGACAAATGGGGGGAAAGGAGGACAAACTAATGGTTTAACTTTCTTGGCATCCACAACAAAAATTGCAGCGGAAAACTGCAAAAAACAACAACAATGTAGACTTACATGTATATGAAATTACTTTTTCCAACCTCAGAAAGACTGGTTTTTCAAGCACAATATTTTTCCAACAAATCTTTTATTTTTAAGAACATATGCTAGAGATAATATAGAATCGATGATGTGGGAAAGAAAGAAGCAGACAATGTATATGGTCACAGGACATGAAAGTATCAATGACTGCTGTTGTGAAAAAAAAATCCAAAAAAGAAAGAGACTCAAAAAAACGGGACAATATTTGATTTTAAAGCTATGCCTGCCGGACGGAGGACGTGAGGGCAAAAGGAAAAGTGCTCGTTTTGCCAGACGGGCCCTAGTCAATAGTCCATCTGTAGCATTATTGACCAAAGGACATTCCCGAACCCTTTTGAAAGCAATCCACATGGGACTTGCTACATTGCTCCACCCAGCAGGGGGATGTAAGGGAGCTTCTAAATTGGAGGCTGCTAATCCTAAGAAACAATTTCATCCACAAATATCGAACAAGGAAGAACGAAAGGCAGTGCACTTTGGGTCTTGAATGAGACAGGGTGATTGTGTGTTAAAAGTCTTGTCTGGAAAGACCTGGGGAGACGTGCCTTAGTGCCTTATTATGGCCAGATCTGTCATCTCAAGGATCAGGCATATCCTTGTCCTTCTCATTCTAGCAATGGATCTGAACTTCTAGGCACCACCCAAAGCTGATCAGGGTAGAATCCAGGTTTGCCTGATGGCAAACCTGAAAGTTTAAGGAAAGTGTAACCTATTCAACATGTTGAGTTCCTACTCCCTCATCTGATCAGTATTTTTATCTTGACTGTCCTAAGCTTCAATTTGTTTCCCTCCTTCAATCCATTATGGACAACAGATCTACCTGTATTTTGAACAGGAACAACAACAGCTTACTTGGACTGAGAGGGAAAGGAGAGGCAGAGTTGGCAAAGACTAGCAAGTTGTGGCAATTTTCAGCCTGTGGGAAAGCAATGGCACTTCCTCTAGTTGCGGTTTCAGATGGGCAGGAGGAAAATAAAAGTAATGTTGCAATAATTCCACTTGCCAGCACAGGAAGGTAACACTACGATGCTGGGACAGAGGGTGGGGACAAGGACAGATTTCTCTCTAGACGTTAGGTCCCCCACCGCACTGGAGCTTAATCTCAGTGGGGCTGCCAAGGCTAGTTCGAGTCTAGGGAGCTTAGAAGACCCCAGACATTTTTTAGAAATATACCGGAGGTGTATCCAGCCCCCTTCTCTTCCTCTTCTCTCCCTAGAGACCTTTTGGAGAAAGAATGCTGCTGGATTTCATTTTGGTAGTATTGCCCTGCACGGCACCCAGTTTTGTTTTAAGCTGAAGGGAATAGAGAAAACAAAGGTTTTAGCACTACTGCCTGTAGCGGGGGAAGGGAGAGAAGTCACAGAGAATAAGAAAGGGAGAGAGGGAACTGGGTGAGGGGGAGACAGTCTGAATAGGAATCAAACTTTGGGGGAAAGACATCTCTTGGAGGGAACAGGGAAATGTGCAGGAGGGAGCATCCAGGAATGTCTGTCTGTGCCAGGGCCTCTTGCCAAGGGTCCCCAGTACCCCATTGTTTTCTGATGGATGCCTATCTCCAAGGCCAGCTCTGTGGGCACCATTGAGTTCCACATTTTTCTGTCTGAATTAAGAACACTGAGAGGTAAATAATGGACCTCTTGCCACTTCCCTCCCTCCCTATAGCAATTATATCTGGAATGAGCCTCGCTAGGCAGATAACTTTGGGAACTGACATCTTGCAATAGTGAGGAAAAGTAGATAGTGAAGAAAAAGATACTTGTTGTACGCTTGCTTTTTGCATAATAGGATGCTTTGGCTGGCCCTTAAGCCGCAGATTGATCAACATGCTTTGATGTTTATTAAAAGACCACGAATAAAGGTTCCTTCCTGTTGTTTTCTGCTGATTAAGCCGGTATTCAAAGTAGAAGAGTCAGCTGCAGACATTAGCATTTGTTGCTACAGCATATAAATTCCTGCACGCTCTCTGAACTGTAGGAAAAAAACATGGTGGGTGGTTCTAAAGCCAGATGAAAAGCCCCCGTCTGGAAATTCCATTCATTTCCAGCCATGCTGGCTGGGGAATTCTGGAAGTCCACACATCTTCAAGTTGCCAAGCTTGAGAAACACTGATCCAGAGTCTTCTTCTTGCCTAAACCTCTTGCTCCAGGCCAGTCTTCTGTTTTATCAAACTATTTCAGTTTCATTCACTCCCAGGACACGGCACTTTCGATCACACATCAGCATGGGAGCCCATCCTTCCTCTTTCACTCTGTACTGCCAGATTATGTAGAAACAAGGATGTAGCAGCCAGTTTCTCTTTCTGCATCAAGACAGAAAATTAGGCCTGTCATCTGATTAAAGTATGTCCAGGCTGGCTTTTCTGTGTACTTTTCTTAGGCTGAGTCTTAACTGAGCTCATCAGGAATAACTTTAAAAAAAATTAAACTAAAACAAAATAGTTTACAATTGCAATAGTGCTAAGTAAGCTGATTCTTTGAAGTACCCTTTCAGTGAAGTTGATATCAGCGGAGACACACAAGATGCTAAATCATGATGTGGTATGATCTCACTTTAGCTGGTGGTGTGAATGAACCCAAGCATTATGGTTTGTTAAACATGGTTTATGACTTAAATGTAGTTCATTCAATAAAGATACAATGGTTCAGTGCTGAGGTCAGTAAGCATTTCCACTTGCACTATAGATGGTGCCTACAGACTACCCCCAAATCAAATATAATGTTATTTATTTTAAATAGTATGTGTATGTGAATCAAAACTAAATATTGTAATCAGCCAGTTCCTGAAGGATGAAGTTGGGAAAGTCTGTTCTGTTGTTCCTTTCTATCTTTTGGGAAGTATTGGAAGTAACTTCTAAATAGGTTGTACTCCTAGGAACTTGGATCCTTCAGGGTTCAGTTTCTTGATCTACAAGTTCACATTCACACAACCATCAGATGCAGGTAGACTTTAGCAAGCCAGACACTGAGACAGGCTCAGTATTAGCCAGCGTAGCTCACCAGACTTTTTAATTGTTGATAATGGCTCAGCACTTCTGTTTGCAGGCCTGGATCAGACAGTGGTCACCAACAGAATGCATGACAAGTACAGTTGAAGTTTTTCTCCATTTCATTTTGTGGGGGGGTGAATATGTCAAAGTCTATCACTGATGTAAGTACATCAAATTCGGTCATTCCAACTCAAGTATTTTCTGTTAAAGTTCCCACTAAATTTTGTGTGTAATTTGATGCATATTTTAATTCATTTATTTACTTACTGGGTTTATAGACTGCTGTAGTCATAATACTGTAGACTCTGAGCAGCAGACATACCCAATATAGGTATGATATTATAACAATATTGGGTAAGCAGGACAAGCCATGGTATATAAAAAGAGAGCAAGTCCCACTCCCTTTTCGCACTGAAGATGTTGCCTAGCCTGGCAATGAAACGTCTGCAAGAAAACAAGGCTCAGAGAGCACCAAGGACTCCACAGTTCAACCCCGAGCTACAAATATTCTCTTTGATTGATACCCAGTATAACAATTGGATAAAAAGAAAGGCATAAAAAGATATACTCCCTAATATCCCAAGCTCCAACAGCGCAACTCACATCTAGACATTCCCCAGCTAGGAGGAACAAGATAATATACCGGTACTGTATCAAATCCGGAAAGCACAGTAAAAAAAGATAGAACTTATTGGCTTTATGAAAATGTAGGAGCATGGGAGTACATTCAGTTTGTTTGCAATTTTTCCTAATATACACAGTTTTGCAAACAATTTTTCCTAATGTAGTGTGTTGCTGAATTTTCATTAGCAAATTGCATTGCAAAATTCAAAGAAGTGTCCATTCTAAATGAGTTCTATGTTTCAGTTTGTATATGAGTTTGAAAATGCAAAGTTGGATAAATTGGCATTTGAATATGAACTAAATTAATTTCTTTCCCAGACCTTGTTTCTCCTTCATGTCTGTGGGTCCTGTCCTAATATAGATGTCTGGGCTTGAATTGACTCACTGTCTATCAAATCCCGTGTTAGGTGGCTGACTGCTGCTGTCCCCATTACAACGTAGTACTGGGGAAGAGACATTGGCTGCATTCACATGATGTCCATGTCACTCTGCTACATTTAACAAGCATTAGTACCCTGATATCTTTCACACACACATGTACTCACAATTGTGCAGAGCTCATTAACCAGAACTAGTGGCTTATTTGAGAGCACTTGTATCTTATCAACTGCAGCAGTCAACGTGGTTGGTTGGTGGAAGGTAGGATTTTGGAAACAGATTCTGCAAAATGCCAAATGGCAGCCATTCTGGGTTTGCATGATACCTGTGGCCCAGGTAAGCTTCCAACCTGGGTCATGAACCACCCAAGAAAGGCAAGGGGAAGGAGGCAGTGTGTGTAGGCTTGCTGACTCTTTACAGCGACCTAGCTTGACACGTGAATGCAATCCTTTATTAGAATAATATGTACAATTGCAACACGTGTATGTAACAGTGAATATAGTAGACAATTAAAGCAGGGATAAGCCATTGGCTTTCAAGTTGTGTTCACACCAGGTGGAGATTTCTTGCCTTATTTATTTATTTATTTGTTTGTTTATTATAAGTGATAAATTTAAGAAACTGCTCACAGTGGAATGGTTGAATGTGAACCACGTTTTTTATTTCAATTCTCAGAAGGGAGGATGTCTGAAACCTCCATAGGACCACACAGCACTATATAGTGTACCGTAATAGCTGCACCTTTTATACAAGTGTGAATTAGGAATTGCTTTCGCTTTGAGGGTGAAAAATGAGAGATAGGATCATAGAAGGCCTTTTCCTGTGTGACAACTCAAGCATCTGCTTGTAAGATTTCTATCTTTTCAAACTGGAGCTCCAGAACCTTTACTAAAATGCTTCCAAAACTATGAATGAGCTCCTGAAAGGGACTTGGTGGTGATGGACTTTGATGGATATGAAATTGCTAAATCAATTATCTATCTCAGAGCTTTCCAAACTGTGTGTTGCGACACAAAAGTGTGTCGCCTGCGGGGCCCAGATGTGTCGCGTCAAAACCCAGAAGCACTGATGGCGCACCATCAGCGCTTCCGGGTTTTCCCGTGGCGACACACCAACGGCGGCGCGCAAAAATCCGAAAGCGCCGCAGCCATGGCGGCGCGCAAAAACTGAAAGCGGCAGCAGCGCTTCCGGGTTTTTGCGCGCTGCTGCAACGGCGGCGCTTCCGGATTTTCCCACGGCGACACACCAACGGCGGCGTGCAAAAACTGAAAGCGGCAGCAGCGCTTCCGGGTTTTTGCGCGCTGCCGCAACGGCGGCGCTTCCGGGTTTTCCCGCGGTGACACACCAACGGCGGTTGGTGTGTCACCGCAGGAAAACTTTGGAAAGCCCTGATCTATCTAGTCCAGCACTAGCAACTTCCCAAGACCTCAGACCAAGCTCTTTTTAAGGCCTATCCCCAAGGCTCAGTTAAAGTGCTGTTCACATATCTGTGAGCTGGCAAAACACTATACCAACATGAAGTTTGCTGTCCTCATTGCTCATCCCAGTCCTGCCTCTTTAGCCTTGGTTCTGGCTTGCTACTGGATATGGTAGTCCTCATTTCAGCTCTGCAGGATGTGTTAGGAAAACCCATTGGTTAAGCCCCTGGTTTTGCTGCCATCACCCTTTCTGAATGTCTGAATGTGGGAAACCATCTGCCAATTGTAGCCCTGCTGTGATTGGAAGATGGTTTCGACAGATAGCTAGACCCATGGATTTAGTTGTCTGTCAAAAGCTGCACCTCTCCAAGCTTGCTGATCAGTAGGCAAGGAAGTACTTGATGAAGTAAAAGCAGGGCCGCAACTAGGGGGGGGGCAAGCGGGGCATGTGCCCCGGGCACCGCGTTGGGGGGGTGCCAAAATGATGCCCAGGGGGCGCCAAAATGACAAAATAACCCAGGGGGGGGGCGCAGAATCCATGTTTGCCCCGGGTAACACAGACCCTAGTTCCATCCCTGAGTAAAAGACCCAGCCCTTCCCAACCCATCACTTCCCAAAGCCTGGAGAAGCAGTCCATCTCAGCTGGGGTTCAGCAGAAACACACTGAATTCAGTTGTCCAGCAAAGGCCTTCTCTGCAGTGGCTCCCGCCCTCTGGAACATTCTTCCGCCGGAGGTGAGGCAAGGCCCCTCTCTCCTGACCTTCCGGAAGAACCTGAAGACCTGGCTCTGCCGCCTCGCTTGGGGCGGGAAGGGGAGTAGTTATTCTTGGGGATGGCTGGCGCCTTAGAGTGTTCCTCACATACATACGAACGGAGCTCAATCTTTTATTGCCATCTGGATTTTATTTTTTATTTTATATTTATATGTTGTACTTGTATTTACATTTTATGTACCATTGATGGTTTTACTGTTTTTAACTTTTTAGCTTTGTGGTAAACCGCCCAGAGTCCCCCTTCTGGGGGGAGATGGGCGGTGGCAAAATTTGAAAAATAAATAAATAAAGTGGTGGTAGACCATTTTGTCCTTGGTGGAAGTTCCTACTTCATGCTGCCTCCTGGCTTCTGGGCTCTCTTCCCTCCATGCAGAGCTACCATGTTTTCATACTGACATTTCTCCGAAGTTTTAATTAATTAATAAATAAATAGATAAATAAATAAATAAGTGGACAAATGGAGCATTGTCAGTTTTGCCGCTTAACTCTGATTGTGATGGCCAAATAAAACAGACCATGAATGGGCAAGAGGGGGGAGTGATGGCTGGATGCTGATTTTCATACTCAACTTTTGATTAGCAGGGAGCAGTACGGGTGATCTCATGTGCTGTCGTTGTCTTTCAACATTGGTCCTTGTGAGGACAATCATGGCTTGATCCGAAAACATTCTGAAGGGTTGGAGAGTGAAAATGATGGTAGTGTAGAAAGATCTGAATCCTCGAGGTTTCCCCCCCCCCCCCTAGTCCTGACTGCTTTTTCTGTACTGACAGACTCAAGATAGTATATTTTAAAGTTGCCTTTGGTAGTGAGAGGGCAAATAATTTCACTTAGATTAACATTTCTTTCCCCACAACTGGGCCTATGTTGTCAGTGATTTTCCATTCTCACTGAAAAATAATTTTATAATTTTCTCACTGAAATTTTTTTTCTGATGATTTAATGAGATCTCTGGTATATATTTTAAATAACTACCGCCCACAGTGACTTAACCTTTCAGACAAAGTATCTTCATAGGCTTGAACAGATTCCTAAATTAGTAGGTGTCTTTCTTTAATATTCACTGTGGGTTCATGATATATGAATGTGCAGGAAGCATATGTTTAGGATCTTTATCTTTTCAGAAAAGAGGGGTTTTTTTTCTTCAAACATCAGTATCTTCTTTCCTCCAGATTCATAAGAAAGGCTAAGCCAGCAGGCAAGGAAATTTTCTAAATAAGAACCCTGTACTTTTGGGGACAAATCTCATAAAATAATAATTATTATTATTAACATTATTTTAAAAAATAACCTTGTGGCCTGTTTTTTGCAGATTTCCACTGAAATCATGTGAAACGTATAGGTTTTCTTACCTCTTGAAAAGCAACATTTTTTATTTCATTGAAAATCTAGGTGCATTTTTCATCTAAATTGCATTATATTGTCACACACTGTACTCCTCCTCTAAAAGATAATGACTATATTCACTCAATATGCTTACCCCTAGTTGAATGAACCATGGTTTAGGCAATTAAACCATGGCTCAGTTCATTGTGGGTTAGTGTGTCGTACAAACAGAGCCAAAACAAGGTTTACTTACTGGTGATATAGTTTGTTGTAACCAAATTGTGGTTAACATGATAAGTGAACCCACCCAATAATGATTTATTCAATATAATGTAGCCTTTCTCAACCTTTTGACCCTGGAGGAACCCTTGAAATATTTTCGGGCCTCAGAGAACCCCTGCACATTCAGGTTCAAATATAGGCCAGAAGTCACAAAATTATTATATTCATTTCCTGTGTAGGCCTGTAAATATGCATCCACAGTGTTCTTAAACTAAAAATAAAGAATGAAGCTTACCTCTTTAACGTGAAGTTGCCCGAATTTGAAATAATTTTTTAAATTTAAATTTTTAAATAAATCATGATCTTCCAGGGAACCCCTAGTGACCTCTCACTGAACCCTGGTTGAGAAACCCTGATATACTGTGTTTAAGCAAACTCAGTAACTTCTCTTTACCTACCATTGGTGCAACTTAAAGAAAACCATTTTAAATGTTGATGTGAAGCAGAACGAAGCAACCATTTACAAAGAACACGCTGGGGGCCTTTGGTGTTGGCCTTTCATTTGTCTCTCCCAAATTTTCCTCCAGCTGTTCTGGTGGTTTGAAGGAAAGAGCTGAATTTGCCTCTCTGCCTGCCTGCCTCCATACTATGATGGCGAATGCAGGCCTGTTACAAGACACAACTGCCAACTCAGCTCGGCTTCCGAATCTGAACTGGTCCAGATAGCAAGATAAGCAGGGCTGATCTCAGGAAGGCTGGAGAGAAGAGAAAATATATCTCTTTCCTGCTGTTATGTCATTTGCAAGAAGATGGTTCTCATAGAGGAATCAGGCCTTATTGTGCCATGAAAAGGTTCACCTTCTAATTTATGCAGACTACGTTATGGTTATATTTATACAGATCACGGTCTGTTGGAAAAGAGAGAAACATATACTTCATTTATTCTTTGTTTCTCTACCTTGAATAAAGACAGCCCCTCTTCTTTCTACAGGTCTCTCACCATCTCTGGGGTATAACATCGATCCCTCTCCAGCAATCCTGTTCTCATCGAACCACAGCAAGCAGTTTGGGTACCAGGTCCTCCAGCTTGGAAAAGGCTCTGAAGCAAGGTAGCCATCTTTGTTTCCAGATTCAATATACTGCAGTCCAAGTGTTTGGGGAGAAATTTGCCAGTTGGAAGAATCTTTCTGGTTAGGATCCTTCTAATTATGGGGGGGGGGGACATTATGAATGTAAAGTAGGGAACCCCACACTGGGATGTGTTTGCAAAGTTAACACCCGGCAGCAAGAGCAAATGATTGGAGGAAGGACAAAACATGCAGAGTGTTAATTACAAGGGCAAGGATGCTCTACATCGGAAGTAGCGGTGGTTGAAGATAAGAAGGCCACCGAGTTGCTTTATAATTGCACTGCCTCTTTTGAGACTTTATAGTTGTACCAGTAAAGTCACTGCAATTCAGTATATAAGCTGAGCCCTGACCTTGTAAGAGAAGAGAAGTGCTTGCTTGTCTCTCCTGATAAGCTTGGGTAAAGGTAAAGGTTCCCCCTGCACAGTTGTGCAGTCATGTCCGACTCTAGGGGCCGGTGCTCATCTCCGTTTGTTAGCCGAAGAGCCAGCGTTGTCCGAAGACACTTCCGCGATCATGTGGCTGGCATGACGCACGCGGAACGCTGTTACCTTCCCACCAAAGTGGTACCTATTCATCTACTTGCATTTGCATGCTTTCGAATTGCTAGGTTGGCAAGAGCTGGGGCTAGTGCGGGAGCTCACTCCGTCACGCGGGGCTAGGGATTCGAACCTCTGAACTTGCGATCTTGATCAACAAGCCTGGCGTCTTACCCGCTGAGCCACCACACCCCTCCTGATAAGCTTACAGATCAATAAAAACTGCTCTAATGCTTGACAACATAAAATTACAGTGAAGCTGTGATTCTTCAGCATCTTGGAAGCTGACTGACAACCAATGCAGTGATTTCAAAATATGTGTTATTCTAACCTGACAGGGTTGCCTTGTCACAACTCTATATATTGCATTTTGTACAGTTGTAGCTTCTGGGTCATCTCCAAAGGCAGAGTATGTTACGGTAGTCCATCCAAGTGGCCATCAGGACATGGATTACTGTCCCCAGGGCATCTTGGTCCTTGTAGAGTTGCAACTGGTGTCCCAGCTTCAGCTGGGTGAAGGCTGCCCTGGCTACAGTTTCCATCAGCTGTTTAAGTGGGAGTCAAGAAGAACCGCAGATTGTGAACCGAGCATGACCCCATCAAGAGTAACTGCTGGAGCTGCTGTTACTAAGTTGCCCAGATGTCTGTTGACAACGAGCAATACTGACTGAGTGAGATTTGATCTGAACTTGATTTGCCCCATTCAGATCCTCGCAGTCTGCAAGCACTAGTTTGGGATTTCTGTGGCATCTCTGGCTCAGCCATTAAAAAGGTGTGCAGCTTCAATCTTCTGACGGCACCCACCATTTTGAAACCAGTGCAGACGCTCCAGTTAATGGTATCACATGCTGCCAAGAAGACTAATAGAACAAGGGAGGCACCTTCCCCACATCAAACTCCCAATGAAGGTTATTAACCAGTGCAACCAATGCTGTTTCTGACCCATAATGAGGCCCGAATTCCTACCAAAAAGGATGCAGAAAATCCATTTCAACTAGGATCCTCTCCTCTCTAGCTGATTCTCAATTCACTAGGAAGGGAAGGTTAGAAACTGGATGAAAATTATCAAAAGGAGCTGGGTCCAGGGAGGTCTCCTCAGAAGAGGTATATCACCCGAGGTCACAAATGTCACATTGATCTCCTGAGGACATCTGGGTGGCCTGCATGCCCAAGAGTTCAGAGAAAAGCATTACCAACTTTAATCAATGACAGCCCACCCCAGACAACAGTATACTTTGCTGGGAATCAAAAGCCTATATTCATGCTTGCTACTTCTACTAGTTTTGAGTTTGAACCCTGTTCTGTTTCAGGGCATGTTTACTCTTTCTGTATTATTTATAGCTAGGGGGAAGGTGGTTATTTCTTATCCATTTCCCTTTTTTGTTTTAGGATATCCTACCTCCTACCATTGTAGTTTTGAGGAAGTGAGAGTAAAGGCAAACAGTGGGATGAGGAAGGAAGTAGAATTGATACCTATTATCTTAAGGGTAGGGTTCCCCTTTACAGCAGTATGACAGGCAGGAATTCAGATGGTGCAACTTCCCCATGTAATGACATTGTCACAATGCACTGGCTTCTGGGCTCTTCCACATGGCAAAGTGCTGCTACCCGGCACAGGAGCTGGCAGAAATCTATGCTGGCTTAAAGAAGGCTAACCATGTTTCCAAACCTTCTGTCCCACAGAGGAATCAGTCCACCAGTGTCAGCCCATTAGGTAAACCAGACCAGGAGATCAATTCAACACAAAGGCTAAAACTATTGTTATTGAGACTGGCTATAAAAAGAGAATCTTGCAGGCCTGATTGTGCTGTATCTCCTCTTCCTCCTCCTCCTCCTCATTTTTTTTTAATCCATTCAATCGTACCAATCGAAGAGAACTATTCCAAGGAACTATTAACTCAGTCAATCAACCAAGCAGCACACAACAACCCAATCAAGGAACTCCTAAGGAGAGAACAACACCCCCACCAACACAAGCAGGACAAGCCAGGGTATATAAACAGAGAGCAAGTTCCACTCCCTTTTCGCACTGAAGATGTTGCCTAGCCTGGCAATGAAATGTCTGCAAGAAAACAACAAGGCTCAGAGAGCACCAAGGACTCCACCATTCAATCGTGTCAGATTCTTGGAGACTGCCTGGACAAGTCCCTGCAGTTTTCTTGGCATGGTTTTTTTTAGAAGTGGTTTGCCATTGCCTCCTTCCTAGGGCTGAGAGAAAGTGACTGGCCCAAGGTCATCCAGCTGGCTTCATGCCCAAGGCAGGACTAGAACTCACGGTCTCCCGGTTTCTAGCCTGATGCCTTAACCACTACGCCAAACCGGCTGTCATCCAGAAACTAAAAATGGAGAAACAAAAATATTTCTGTTTGCAGTGATGAAGTTGCGTTTTCCATGGGTGGGAACTCTTGCCTTACTCTGCTTCCCAGTTCCCAGGCTTCAGCTGCCAGAATATGATATTCACAGGTCCTTAAAGAGGAAAGGTGGTGTCCTGGCTTCCAAGCTCCCTCTTCATTACAATTGCTCAGATTTTTTAGATCTAGCCAGATAAATACATATGACTCCTTTTTAAAACACAGCTGGGCTTGATCTGGGCTGTTTTAGCTCTTACAACTATTCCCTGGAGACAGAGATGGATCTGGGGGGTGAAATTGACAAAACAGAGAAAAATTCTGTCCATTTTCCCCCTCCACTTCAGCAGGAGACTAGTGGATAGGGATTTTTTTTTAAGCATCTCACAGCATTCTTGGTGGGGGTGGAAAAGGGTGGTAGCTACCTCTTTTTGTTTCTCTTCATTTTGTGCAGAGCTTTGCAAAGTGAGGGGATTCTTGTTGCATCACAACCTTTCTGCTTCCCCCACCCCACCCTGCAGCAGTGTTCCGCATCCTGTTTCCATTGCCGGTCTATAGGCATTGTTCAGAATCGGTTGCCTTCTCTCTTCCACTTCAGCCACTGATGCCGGTTATAACGTGGTTGGATGCTTTGGGAGGAAATAGCTGGGTACAACATTAAGGACATTCTTCCTGTACTGCATTGCTCCATTCACCACTCTCGGTGGGATTTTCGATATAGTACAGGAGGAATGACAGCTTGGTAGTCTAGCACAGGGGTCCCCAACCTGTGGGCCGCGGCCTGTTAGGAAGTGGGCCGTGGGGCTCCCGCCTGCAAACCCCGCCCCCCCGTGCATGTGATTACCCTGCCCCCGGTGTGCGTGATTGGCTCCCGCCTGCAAACTCCACCCCCCCGGTGCGCGCGATTGGCTTCCGCCTGCTAGCCCCGCCCACCTGGTCCATGGAAAAAAATTCTTCCACGACCGGTCCCTGGTGCCAAAAAGGTTGGGGATCGCTGGTCTAGCAGCTTCACCCTATTACAAATATTCAGATTTTTTGCAAATAACTAGGTAAACGCACACAACCTGTCATGAAAACAGGGAAACAGGCAGGTAGGGGTTAGCAATTTATTTTACTTCTTTGCATGGAGCGGGGTGGACGAGAATGTTTTTCCAGGACCTGCAGGAGCTTAGAACAGAGGACTAAAGAATTTACTTTTTTTGGTCATTTGGAAAGAGAGCAGTGATTGGCTCATGGTATTCCCTGCCTTACTTCTCTCCTCCAAGAAATGCAGGACCAAGTTGGTTTTCAAAGAGTTTTGAGAAGAAACAGTAGCATGTAGCATTGTAGTTGGGGATTTTAGGAAAAAAATATTAACTTCTTATTATTAATATTATCCCACATCCTCTATTTACATCCTTCCAGGATCATCGTGGGAGCTCCCGGGGAGCAGAACTCCACAGGCAAAGTCTACCAATGTCATTTGAAGAGCAAAGACTGCAAGGACATTCCGCTCCAGGGTAAAGTGAAGGATTTTACATTCTTCGGGGCCATGAATAAAAGACCCATTGGAGGCTAACAATGGTGGAACAAGGCCATGATTTTGCAGCCAGACACCTTTTCTAAGAGCTGCAATCATGATCGTAGGGCAGAGCTTTCCAAACTGTGTGTCGCGACACTTTAGTGTGTCGGCTGCAGTGTCTGGGTGTGTTGCGGCTGCTGCTGCCTCCGAGCCTTGCCAGGATTCCGCGCAGGTCCTAGTGCCTGCCTTGTGCCTTGCTGCCTCCAAACCTGCTGTGATTCCGCGCAGGTCCTAGTGCCTGCCTTGTGTAAGAGTGTGTCGCGAAATGATGCCCTGCTGTAAGAGTGTGTCGCAAAATGATGCATGTCTAAAAAGTGTGTCACCAACATGAAAAGTTTGGAAAGCTCTGCTTTAGGGTACATTGTAAAGCCTCTATATGTATGTGAGGAGAGTGAGGGAAGAGAGAGAGAAACCCAGGGGCTGGGTGAAGTGTTCTGAAACTCACTTAAAAGATTAATATTTATGGATAAGGAGGAAATTTAGGTAATATCTCCTTCCACATTAACTGATCAATCTCTTTCTCTCTCTCTTTTTTTGCAGAGAACTCTCCGGTGCCCCACCTTGGCATGACCCTGGCAAGCAATATGCAGGGGAATAAGATGATTGTGAGTTTGCCCTGGAAGGGAGGGTGAATTTGGGCTAAGGGTAGGGCAGGGGTTTAAACTGCTCTCTGGCAGGCAGAGATTGATCTTTAAGATTGCTTCTCATCCCCGACTCAACATTTGAAGAACAGCTGTACTTAAGTGAGCTGCAGAAGCCTCAGAATGGAAGGACTCTTTATTATAAGGTTACAATTCTTACGCTCATGGTGTCCATTTGTACAAGGGCTCCTCTGTCTCTTCCCTCTAGATCCATTAGAACCCAGGAATCCTTACAGGGACAGCCAAGAGACATTTTGGTGATGATTGAGGTGAAGCCCCCTCCCTTACACATGAATTAGAATGCAGGCAGAATTTCTTGCAGACAAATATTTACCCAGCTTCCATATATTTTGATCAAACGTGTGCAGGGGAATTTTTTTGGCAGTTAATTAGTTCATTAATGTATTATTAACAACAAATGACTCGGAGCAGTGAAGAATCTCAAAGAGCAATCTCCCCCAGATCTTCAATACCAAACCTAACAGGACTCACACAAAACAGAACACACAAACATTCAAATACCTGCACTTTTAGACCGTACTGTCATCTCCCTCATCACCTACTTCCAGTTTGATGGACAAATATACAAACAGATCAAAGGAACACCCAGAGGATCACCCAGTTCAGGATTTATAGCAAAAAACAGTGATGCAACGTCTGGAAACAATAGTCCTCCTATAGATACAACCCAAAGTTATGTGGACAGCACGTTCATCATGATCAAAAAAGGTCAACTAGAGACCACACATAAAACCATCAGTGATTCCTTCCATGGAAGCAGATTCACCAGAGAGGAAGAGAACAACAACACATGACCCTTCCTGCACATACTCATCAGCAGGGAAAACAATGGCAAACTACACACCCAAGTGTACTGCAAAACTCACACCGATCAAGTACTCAACTGTCACAGCAACAACCCAACAGCACACAAAAGAAGCTATGTAAGAGCTCTTTAAAAATGTAAAGGTTCCCCCCGCACATTTGTGCAGACGTGTCCAACTCTAGGGGCTGGTGATCATCTCCATTTGTTAGCCAAAGAGCCAGCGTTGTCCGAAGACGCTTCCACGGTCATGTGGCCGGCATGACGCACGCGGAACGCTGTTACCTTCCCACCAAAGTGGTACCTATTTATCTACTTGCATTTGCATGCTTTCGAATTGCTAGGTTGGCAAGACCTGGGGCTAGTGCGGGAGCTCACTCCGTCACACGGGGCTAGGGATTCGAACCTCTGAACTTGCAATCTTCCGATCGACAAGCCTGGCGTCTTACCCGCTGAGCCACCATGCCCCTAAGAGCTCTCTACAGACAAGCAAAAACACACTGCAATAACCGAGAACTCCAAAAAGCAGAAATGGACTATCTATATAAGATATTCCAACACAATGGATCCCCATGTAACTTCATCAAAAAGTTTCTATCCATGCATTGAACAACTTCCCAAGCTGCATAACCCGTGAAAAGGATAAGCCTACCCTATATGAAAAATATCTCTGAAGCTTCCAACACACAACCCCTAGGCATCCTGGTAGCCCATAAACCAACAAAATCTATCCAGAGCATCCTAAGCAACCCAAAGACCCACAGCCAAGGAAGACAACACAGGAGTCATCTACAACATACAGTGCAAGGACAGTGAAAACCACTATGTGGGGCAACAGGCAGAAAATTGAGAGAATGCATCCACAAGCATCAACTGAAAGTCAGGAGACACAATAAAACTCCTTAATTTCACAACACACCGACGAGTTCAACCAAAATTTCAATTAGGAAACTAGACATCTTAGACCAAGCCAGAGCCACAAATGGAAGAGAATTCCTACAGGCACAGCACTCTGACAATTAATTTGTTGTTTATTCATTCAGTCGCTTCCGACTCTTTGTGACTTCATGGACCAGCCCACACCAGAGCTTCCTGTCGGCCGTCGCCATCCCCAGCTCCCCTAAGGTTGAGTCTGTCACCTCCAGAATATCATCCATCCATCTTGCCCTTGGTCGGCCCCTCTTCCTTTTGCCTTCCACTTTCCCTAGCATCAATCTCCAGGGTATCCTGTCTTCTCATTATGTGGCCAAAGTACTTCAGTCTTGCCTTTAATATCATTCCCTCAAGTGAACAGTCTGGCTTTATTTCCTGGAGTATGGACTGGTTTGATCTTCTTGCAGTCCAAGGCACTCTCAGAATTTTCCTCCAACACCACAGTTCAAAAGCATCTATCTTCCTTCGCTCAGCCTTCCTTATGGTCCAGCTCTTGCAGCCATAGGTTACTACAGGGAATAAAAGGTAAAGGTTCCCCCTGCACATTTGTGCAGTCATGTCCGACTCTAGGGGCCGGTGCTCATCTCCGTTTGTTAGCCGAAGAGCCAGCGTTGTCCGAAGACGCTTCCACAGTCATGTGGCCGCATGACACGCGCGGAACGCTGTTACCTACCGACCAAAGTGGTACCTATTCATCTACTTGCATTTGCGTGCTTTCAAATTGCTAGGTTGGCAAGAGCTGGATCTAGTGCGGGAGCTCACTCCGCATGCAGGGCTAGGGATTCGAACCTCCAAACTTGCGATCTTCCGATCGAAAAGCCTGGCGTCTTACCCGCTGAGCCACCACGCCCCTACAGGGAATACCATTGCTTTAACTATGCGGACCTTTGTTGTCAGTGTGATGTCTCTGCTCTTAACTATTTTATCAAGATTTGCCATTGCTCTCCTCCCAAGAAGTAGACGTCTTCTGATTTCCTGGCTGCAGTCAGCATCTGCAGTAATCTTTGTGCCTAGAAATACAAAGTCTGTCACTGCCTCCACTTTTTCTCCATCTATTTGCCAGTGATCAATCAAGCTGGTTGCCATAATCTTGGTTTTTTTGAGGTTTAACTGCAACCCAGCTTTTGCACTTTCTTCTTTCACCTTCGTCATGAGGCTCCTCAGCTCCTCCTCGCTCTGACAATTAATAGACTCACCAAAATAAGTTCCATCTACAAACCTTTCAAGAAGGGAAATCACAAAAGGTCATGAAAAGAGCAAATAGACTTTAACACATCCTTCTTCATCCCTTGCTTACTAACCAAACCCAGAGAAGCACCAGATGAACAAGAATAATCAAAGAAGAGTGTTCTGCTCGGAATCCACCCAAAAACCAACCAGGGAAGAAACAATACCCCAATCAAGGTTGATAGGACAAGCTACCATATACTGTATAAAGAGCCAGCAAACCCTACTCCCCCCTGCATTGATGATGTTCTCCAGCCTGGTGATAAAAGGTCTGCAGGAAGGAAGGCAAGCTCAGAGAACACCAAGGACCCCCCAAAATAAACAAAAACAAATATAAAATCTGGTGGCTGCTCTATCCTCACTAAGCATTAGAATAATCAAAAATGTTTCCAAAATGAAAACTGTTCAGAAGCTTCCAGACAACCAGGAATGAGAAAGCCAAGGACATTTCTGGGGGCAACGTGTTCTAGAGAGAAGGGGCTACAACTAAGAAGGCCTGTCCCATCCATTAGTGTTCTGCTCGGGGTCCAAAGCTGAAATCACTCCTTTAATTTAGCTCAGAACTTCTCCAACTTGTCAACTTCTGGATGGGTTGGGACTTCAGCTCCTAGAATCTCCCCTGGGAGTTACAATCCCAAAATGCCTAAAAGGTACCGGCTTGAGGAAACCTGCTTTAGGTCGTAGGAGTGGCCCATGCTGGGCTGATGCTCTACATTGCTATTCTGGAATCTCCTTTCTGGGATTCCCAGCATCCCTTTTGCTTTCCGTGTGGCCACTAACTCTCTCCACTTCTTTGTCTCCGGTTTCTTTCACTCTCACGATGACAGTATGAACAGTAAAATGTTCTCTCCTGCAGGCATGTGGGCCAGGCATTGAACAACACTGTGACAAAAATCTTTATGTAAGTGGAATCTGCTACCTGTTTGACACCAAACTGCAGAACCCCAAGAACATAACGACTGGATATCAAAGTAAGGAGATTCATTATTATCAATATTTTGAAAGTCTGCCTTTCTGCCTATAGACTTTCCCATCCTGGTGCCCTCCTAGTAAGTCAGAGTATCCCATAGTCTCCCAATAGCCATTAGGACTGAGAATGATGGGATAAGTCATACTCTGACTTATCTGGGGGGGAATGTGGTTGGGGAACATCTTAATAGAACCCCATTCCAATAGTGCAGGTTTAATTCTTTGCCTCCTCCAACGCTGAATGGGTTTCTGACTTCCTAACAAGGCAAAACGTTTCAAAACTTTTAGTATCCATCATTTCATTTCATTCATTTGGTTGTTAAATGTATATCCTGCTTTTCTACTTCTATAAGCGCCCCTCTGTATAAAAAAAAAAGCTTTTTTTGAAAAAGTTTAAAGTTAAGTTTAAAGTTTATAAAGTTAATAATTATAATCTGCCAGCTCTTAGCCATTCTTGGGTGATCTTAGAAAGGTAAACAGGGTTGGACTTGGACAAGAGAATACTGGAAAAGGGCAGGGTGAAGGCTAGGCTAGGAAGTTAGGGAAAAAAATATCCTGGAAGATGGCAAAGGCAAGCTTTTTCCATACTGTTTCCAAGAAAAACATCCATAAAGTCACCAAGAGTCAAGCTTAACTCAAAGGAGATTTTATCTTTTTAATGCCAACGTTGTTGGAGGCCGAAGCAACAGTTTTGTTTATGGCTGATATATCCGTCTTTTCTGATAAATTAATAATTAACTTTTGTAAGTTAAGTTGCTTACAAAAAAGTTAAAAGATCAACTTTTTAAAAAACAGAATTTATACAAAGAAGAAATAAAATAAAAAATACCATTGGCTGGGCTGGATAGGGATTATTGGAGCTGAAATCCAACGTATCTGGAAGACAGTGTTGGGAAAAGTGGATCTGAAAGGCAGGGACAGCAGATAGAGGACCCTGTTTATTTTCAGACTGGCCTTTCCCAATTTGGTGCTATTTAGCTGTGATTGAACTTCAGGCTGGGGAAATTCTGGAAGCTGCAGGAGGCCCTGGTGGGAAGCTTCAGGCTACCCAAAGCATCCTTTGCTGATTTCTGCATATCAGACCTCTTTTAAAATTGGGACAAAGAAGTTTCTCTGTCCTGTTAGCATCACTGGACAAGAAATATGACAGAAGTGGCAGTTGACTTCTTCCTTACCTATCCAAAAAATGTATATGATTCAGTCCAATTGGACAGACCAGGAGATATAATTTATCAGGGATATTTCACGTTTATGAAAGGGCTGTCAAATGCACGAGAAAATCTTGCATGGTTTGGATTGTGGGTGGTTGGTTTTGTGGGGGGGGGGATGGTTAGGGGGCGTTTAACCACTTTTTTTGCTAAAAATGAAGAACTTCTGAATGTGGCTCTTGTGTCAGATTTCATTTCAGAGGCCACCCAGCTAGTTCTAAACAAGATAGGGCTGAGACTCAGAGTAAACGGAAGAACCTGGTCATTCCTTACATGGCTGGCGTGTCTGAAAAGATAAAACGGATATTTGGCAAACACCACATACCTGTATATTTCAAACCCACCAACACACTGAGACAGAGGCTTGTACACCCCAAAGATCAAACTCCAAAACACAAGGAAAGCAATGTAGTGTATGCAATCCAGTGCAGTGAGGAGTGCTCTGAACTCTACATTGGAGAAACCAAACAACCTTTGTACAGGAGGATGGCCCAACACAGGAGAAGTAACACCACAGGACCAGAGTCAGCAGTTTATCTTCATCTAAAGGAAAAAGGACACTCATTTGAGGACATTAATGTTCACATTTTAGACAGAGAAGATAGGTGGTTTGAGAGAGGGGTCAAGGAATCCATTTATGCCAACTTGGAAAATCCTTCCTTGAAAAGAGGTGGGGGCCTCAGGCACCACCTTTCCCCTATCTTCCTTCCTGCTTTGTCTTCTGTGCCTAGGAAGATTAAGACCATTTCGCAAGCTCAACAGCAGCAGGGTAATCTTAACGATCCTCCTTTAGATGATAAAGGGACTTTATTTCTAACATCTCAAAATAACCATGACCTAGCCCCAGGTGCAAGGTCACACAGCCACCCTAGAAACATATTTAAGGATTCCCTTACTAACTTTACTCTGACTGAAGAAGCTCCTTGGATAAGGAGTGAAACGTTTCTACTGAGAAAATAGAAATCCAGTTGACATGATTCAAGCCACAGACTGTTCCACCTGGATGACTGAGAACCTTCATCGACAAATCCTGTTTAGTTTCTGTCCAGCCTCACATATACCTTTGTCCTGGGCCTATCTAATTTTTGGCCCACCAGTCAACAGGAAGCAACTCAACCGCCTAGAAATGCCGCCTTTGTCCTCCCTGCCCTTTTTTCACCCAAGATGTTCTTTCTTTCACTTCATCCCACAGAGTGCCTGAAAGGGAAAGTGGATCTGGTGTTTCTTTTTGACGGGTCAGGAAGCATGAAATCATCTGACTTCAAGACTATCCAGGACTTCATGATTGACGTCATGACTGCATTGCGGAACAGTTCTGTACATGTAAGGTGTACTTACTGAATACTGTGTACTGGGTGGGTTTCTGCATAAGAACCTTCAATTTTTAACAGGCAGAATTAACTTTTTTTTGCCATGGAGACTGTTTTCCCCGGTGCAGATTGTAGGCATGAATTTCTGATCTGGATCAATACTACAGCAGTCTCCCTCCCTCTGCCTAGTGTCCTCCAGTTATGTTGGGCCTTCAGTTCTTAAATTCCAAGCCAGCATTACACTCATTTAAACAGCATAACTCCATTTTAATATTCCTGTTTTAAAGGTAAGCAGAAAGACTTCCTTCCTTCCTTCCTTCCTTCCTTCCTTCCTTCCTTCCTTCCTTCCTTCCTTCCTTCCTTCCTTCCTTCCTTCCTTCCTGAGGAAGAGTATGGTCTTTACTCCTACCTGAAAATTTTTAGGCTTTTCTGGATGACTGGAAGTATATCAGAGGACATAATCATTAAAAACTTTAATCTGCCTCTTCAGTAAACTTACACAATAGATGTCTTCTAAAGCTATGCAGGTCTTCCACATCGCTTTCTCTGACTGCACTTAACCATAGCAAAATTATGCCACCATTGCCTTTATGGTATTCCCAGCTCATAACATTGTTCACCACGTCAGTATAAAAGTTGTTTCCCCCCTTACTCCAACAGTGTCCAGCAACAGTCTCAAAGTGTGTAAGACCTGTTCTGCTTTGCCTCCCATTACGTGCGAGGTGAAGACAGGTGCCCTGCAGGGGTGTGTTTTGGGTAGGCTGACCATATTTCCTTGAGACAAAAACGGGACATTGGGATGGCAAAACAGGACAGGGTCTTATGTAATATTCCGTATTCATGAAAAAGACAGGGGTCCCCATCCCCCAGTCCGTGCAATTGGCTCCCGCCTGCAAACCCCGACCTCGGTCTGCGCGATTGGCTCCCACCTGCAAACCCCGCCCCCCGGTCCACGCGATTGGCTCCCGCCTGCAAACCCCGTCCTCCTTTGCTACGTGCTGATAGGCGGGAGGGCTTCCTCTTCCGGGCTGCCTCCAATCGGCAGCTCTGGTTCAGATCCTCCTTCCGCACCATTCCCACCGGGTTTAAAAAACGGGACAAAATTGAGATTTTTATCAAAACAACGGGATGGTTGAAAAATGCTAAAAAAACGGGCCTGTCCCATTCAAAACAGGATGTATGGTCAGCCTAGTTTTGGGATGTTGGCCTGCCCCCACACCCCTGGTCACAACCATTTCTCTCCAGCTTTCCATTCCATTAGCACTTTGATTCCTAAGTTCATGCCATTCCCATTTTCTTCTTTCTTTTTGACAAAAACTTATCTATCCTGTTGGAAGCCCGGAGGGAAGAGGAAAGCAGACTTCTGGGGAAGAAGAGAGGGCATGTGTTGGCCACTTTGAGAATATTTACATTTAGATGCCGCAGCCTGCTTTTTTTCACTACCGTGGCCAGAAAATAATGAGGGAAGTTGAATTGGGCTGTTCTTGTTTATACCTGCCTGCTTCAATCACTTCTTCCCACTCCCAGTGAAGTTAAGGGCCTCTACACAGCAGCTGGTCTGCTTCAGTGCGCCCTTTCACAGTCTTTGGCCTCCCTGGGACTATTCCTGCCCTGCTGTCTTCTTTATTTCCCAATATTTTAACTTGGGAGTTGTCCAAATCGATCACGGGATGAAGAGCAGATAAACCAGTCTGGGGATAGATAAATCCGTTTACAAGCGTTCCACACATCTTCAAAAACCTGGCTGTGCTCCCTGGCCTGGGGTTACGTTGTTTGTCAGGCCACAGGCAGCTTTTCTTTGGTAATGTATGAAGTGATTTACTTATACATGTAAACTGCCTAAAGTCATTTTGGAGTTGGGTGGCAAGCAAGAATGAGGGAGGGGGGGAGGGAGGGAGGGAGGTCCTGAAGTCAGATCCTCCTCGTTTCTGCTGCAGTGTCCTAATTGGTGGAGTTTTCCTTGCTGGATGGTGATATGTTAAAAAGGTGGGTGTCAGCCCTTCAAGATAATCCAGACAGGAAGCACCATGAGTACTAACTTTACCTTTCTTATAAGGTTACATTAACAGAATCCTGCAAGTCTGAAAGTATTTTTCCCCTCCTTTACTTTTACTCTTCAGAAAACTAGGGAGGGTCCCTTCTGAAATGCTTCCCACACCCCCTCTGTTTCTGTGGGCTGAGATATCTATTACATGATGGTTGTCTAGTCTGCGGCTCTTCCTCCTGTCTCCCAAGGTCATTCTCACATACCATTACAGTGGGCAAAAGCCAGAGATACAGGTGGTCCTCGTTTAACAACCACTCATTCAGCGACCGTTCACATTTACGACGGCGCTGACATGCTAAGCTTCTGCTATTTTTAAGCTCAGAAAAATATTCCAGTTGAGTCTCTTCCTGTATGGAGTCAGTACTGACAAAACTACAATCACTGTGAGATAGTGTGGGGAGCGGAGGAAGGAATGGAAGAGAGAGTTGACATAAATAATCCACAGGCAGAAATTGGGTCCGTTGGCTCTTATTTCGTAAAGGTAACTTATGAGATGTTGGCAAGAAAATCATTCAACAAGACTCTGCCTTAATTAATGAGGCTGCCTTAATTATAAACAAGGCTGGGAAATTCTTCTTAGAGTTTCCAAGATTCTGGATTTACCCCAGATTAACAGTAAGGTTAACATTAATGATTTTCGAGAGCACCCTTTCCTCCGACAGCTTTGGCAACGAGGGAGGTGCTTGGACAAGACCTTGGTGGCCCTGCCATTAACACCATTCTCTTCTCTCTTCCCACCCTTCTAGTTCGCTGCCGTGCAGTTTTCAGAAATGGCCAAACTCGAGTTTGATTTTAATGACTATATCAATGATCCAAATCCTGTAAAGCTCTTGGCCAAAGTGACACATGCCCAGCAGGTGACGAACACCTTCCAAGCCATCACATTTGTAGCGTGAGTACTTTTCCTTGCGGTGGTGGGAGGTTGGGTGGAGAGGGACAGCTTGAGAAGTTAAGAAACCCAGACAAGTTGGAGATTTAGGATGGTGTGTCCTTTCCAAAGATTGAGGTCCCAGTTGCATAGAAACATCTGGTGATTAATCAAGCAGGACATCCAGACCTGAAATGTGCATTAAATGTGAGGCACAGGGGTGCTTTAACCACAATTTGAAATTACACTTTGCCTAATGCCATTGCAGGGGCGCAATGGCTCAGCGGGTAAGACGCCAGGCTTGTCGATCGGAAGATCGCAAGTTCGGAGGTTCGAATCCCTAGCCCTGCGTGCGGAGTGAGCTCCCGCACTAGCTCCAGCTCTTGCCAACCTAGCAATTTGAAAGCATGCAAATGCAAGTAGATGAATAGGTACCACTTCGGTGGGCTGGTAACAGCGTTCTGCACGCGTCATGCGGCCACATGACTGTGGAAGTGTCTTCGGACGACGTTGGCTCTTCGGCTAACAAACAGAGATGAGCACCAGCCCCTAGAGTCGGACACGACTGCACAAATGTGCGGGGGGAACCTTTACCTTTTTAATGCCGTTGGGCATGTTACCCAAAGCTGGTTTATTGTGGTAAAAAAAGTGTTTCCAACCTCTGGCAGAACCAGCGGGAAGCTGTATTGGCATTCCTGTTTTTGATATTCCTGCAGGAATGAAATGGGGACATAAAGCCCAGAAGGAATATACAGCTTTCCCCATCTAAAGCATCTCCCAATTTATTGTCGAAGGCTTTCACGGCCGGAGTTCAATGGCTGTTGTGGGTCTTCCGGGCTGTGTGGCCGTGTTCTGGAAGTTGTGGTTCCTAACGTTTCGCCAGCATCTGTGGCCAGCATCTTCAGAGGGCAGGAGCACAGATAGAAGCAAAATCTCTGTGCCCAGGTAGAGTGGCAATGTTCTATTTATAGAGCTATCATCAGCCACTCGTTAACATTTCAACACAACAAAAAAACCCACCTAATCTCCTATAATTTAGCTCTATAAATAGAACATTGCCACTCTACCTGGGCACAGAGATTTTGCTTCTATCTGTGCTCCTGCCCTCTGAAGATGCTGGCCGCAGATGCTGGCGAAACGTTAGGAACCACAACTTCCAGAACACGGCCACACAGCCCGGAAGACCCACAACAGCCATCTCCCAATTCATTCGTTGCTTTTCACTGTCTTATGAAAATGTTTGGAAAACAAAAGCTGGACGTTTCAGCCATCCAGCCACTACAAATTGGGATAACCACAGATGGCTGCAGCTTGCCGTATTGTCTGATGCCAAAGTGACAGATAGGTGGTTTAGCCATGATTAGTCCCTGGCTTGTACAAATTAGTCCCTGGCGTGTTGTACAAACCAGCCCAGAAATAATGCTACACTCTGCATCTAGCTTGGGTATGGTGATGGAAATGAAGAGAGGCAATTGAATATGGAGTCTGCACTGTAGTTTGGCCAAAGGGATTAGTTTTCAGCTGATACAGCTTCCCAAATTAGATACGTTCCATAAATAGTAACCTTAACCTCAATTCACCCCAGAAGATTACCTTGTTGGGTTAGCGTTGATTTAGCCTGACCACCTCTGGAAGAAACAGATTATGGGGAGGCTGCTAGAGAGCAAATGCATGTTTAAAGTTCTAAACGTGCCTTCAGGTCACAATAGCTAAAGTGCGCTCAGCATTTTCCTTGGTTTAGATCAGTGTTTCTCAAACTTGTCAACTTTAAGATGTTAACTTTAAGATAACTTTAAGTTGACAAGTTTGAGAAACACTGGTTTAGATAATAATTCCTGTGTTTGCTGGTGGCAGAAATGAAGTCTTCATTCCCGAGCGTGGCATGCGAAAAGAAGCAAACAAAGTGATTGTCATTATCACGGATGGGGACGCCTCAGACAGGGACAGGGGAGATATAGAAGCTGTCAAGAAAAAGAACATTTTCCGCCTTATCATTGGGGTAAAGTATCCAGAAGTGTTGTCCATCTGGCCAATGGGGAGAGCCAGCAAGCAGTATTGATGTGATCTATCCTACACATTACATATTTCTACTACTCTACTTTCATTAACTGTTAATATGTCAAAAGTATCTCAAAAAGAGAAAAGTGAAGAAATACATTTTAATTAGTAATCTCAGTTTTTTTTTCAGGTATTAACAAAAGTTAATCCTGAACCTTTCTGAGTATAAAGTTCAAGACTTCCTCAAGGTGGACTTGAGTTCCGATATGGAGGGTTCAATGTAATGGTTTCCTTGGCAACAATACAGAAGTGGTTTTCCATGGCCTTTTTCAAGAATGTTTTTTCAACTTCCTAGTCTTAGCCTGAGATTTCCTGCAATCAAAAATTAACCATATCCCATCTTCCTTACCGTTTTTTTCCTCGTGAGACCTGCCAAGAATATCAAAGTCTCAGCATTTTCTAAATATTGTGGTTGCTGCATTGCTCGTTGGTACTGAGTCAGTTTTTCTATTAATTCAGCGCCACAAACAAATAGGCCAATCAGGGATGGTTCCTCTACAGGTAGTCCTCGCTTAACAACCATTTGTTTAGTGACAGTTCAGACTTACGACAGTGCTGAAAAAACCGACTTGCGACCGGTCCTCACACTTACAGCATCCCCGCGGTCACGTGATAACGATTTCGGTGCTTGGCAACCGGTTAGCATTTATGACCGTCACAGCATCCCATGGTCACGTGATCGCCATTTTCGACCTTCCCAACCAGCTTCTGGCAAGCAAAATCAATGGGGAACCATGTGATTCATTGAATGACCACATGGTTCACTTAACAGCTGCAGCGATTCGCTTAATGACTGCCGCAAAAAAGTTTGTAAATTCAGGTCGGATTTGCTTAATGACTGCTTAACTTAGCAACCGAAATTCTGGCCCCAATTGTGGTCGTGAAGCAAGGACTACCTGTACTGATTTCCAATGTCATGCGATCTCAGCTTCAGCTACCAGTGACAAATGATTATATTGCTTCTAGTATGGGCCCCAGGAAAACCAAGTCCTCTGCTTTTCTAAATTGCTGGGCTTCCACCTCCCAGATAAAACACTTGGGCCTTACAGTCAAGGTGCTGATAGTCAGAGGGAGGAACAAGGAAGTGGAAGAGTGTTCTGGTGGCTGACACAGACCGTAGAGGGCAAGGGATTAACAGATTTAAGAGCAGCTTGGGCTATGTGGGTCAGTGATCGGTTGGGCTGGAACCAAGGAGATGATGAAAAGGTAATGACATCACCCCTACTTTCCCTTTTTACACTGTTCTCTGACACTTGAATCTCCTTCTCCCCAAAAAACAGTTCTGCAGCTAAATACAGGTAGTCCTTGCTTAACAACCATTCGTTTAGCAACAGTTTGGACTTACGACGGTGCTGAAAAAACCGACTTACAGCCTGTCCTCGTACTTACGACCGTCACCGCATCCCTGCGATCACATGATCGTGATTTGGGCTCTTGGCAACCGGTTTGCATTTATGACCGTCGCAGCGTCCCACAGTCACGTGATCGCCATTTTTGACCTTCCCAGCTGGCTTCCAGGAAGCAAAATCAATGGGGAACCGCATGATTCACTAAACGACCGCCACAAAAAAGGTCGTAAAATCGGGTCAGATTCGCTTAATGACTGTTTCGCTTAGCAACCGAAATTCTGGTCCCAATTGTGGTCGTTAACCAAGGACTACCTGTAGCATCAATGTCTATACTGTGGGAGACATTTTAATCAGAAAAACTAAACAAACATTACAAAGAAAGCACAGGTCTATGGTATTTTGACCCCTAGTCTCCTTGCTTCTTAGACATATGGCGAGTATGTAATATGTGAATGATCATGTACCTGATTCTTTACTGCTTCCCACCCCTCTCATCGCTCTTTCCTTTTTCTGGATCTTTCAAAGTTCACCTTTTTCAAGGCTGACTCTAGAAACCCAAAACATTGTCTTAATAGTTCCTTCCTTGTCTCTCCAGATTGGTAATCAACTTCATACAGATGAGTCCCAAAAGAATCTCAAACTGATTGCCTCAGAACCCACAGATCAATTTTTTAAAATCCTTGCCAGTTTTGAGCAGCTCAAAGACAGTTTCAATGACCTCCAGTCTAAAATCTTTGCCATTGAAGGTACGTTGGGGCCAGGAGGGGCTGAGGTCTATATGGAAAGACTGAGGGAGGAATGCTACATCGGTCTGCTTTTGAAATAGAGTCGTAATGGTGTTCGAAGTTTGATATCAAGAAACTGATAAATGGGGACATTCTGTAGAGCTGCCCACTCATCTGCCTTCCCCATGCTGATGCCCTCCAGATGTGTTTGGACTACATCTCTACTGGCAATAATAGTTTGTGAATCTGGGAAGATGTTCTCAACTGACCTGGATGGTGCCACACTGAGGATCTCTTCCTATTCCAGTAGAGCCTTCCAACATATGTGCTTTGCCCAGCATGCCTGGAGCTTCTAACATAGCTTTTGGCAGGCAGAATTTCCAGCAGACTTTATCCAATGATGGAAACCAGCTTTGGAAAGAGAACTGGCAAATTTCCAGCCTTTGGGGACGCCAGACCCTCTGGCCTAGGCACCATCCTTTAATTCATTCATTCATTCATTCATTCATTCATTCATTCATTCATTCATTCATTCCACAAATACCTTGGTTGGAATAGCTCAGCGGGAGGGCAATGCACTCGGAAGACACCCCAAGTCATTTTCCATATCTGTGTGTGGGGTTGGTGATGAAGACATCCAAATTAATTTGTTTATGTGGATGTATGCTGGCAACACCCCACATTTGCTCCTCTTTACTTGATCCTCAGATCCCACTGTTTCTGGGATGGGAGGGGGCAATGTTTATGCAAAAGCCTCTCCCATCCCTCCCTCCCATCTATGTTCATGACAGGTACCAGTGACAGCAGTTCCTTCCACCTGGAATTGTCATCCAGCGGATTCAGTGCAGATATATCCCAGGTGAGGCCAAAGGACTGCAAAGCCCCCACAAAAACTTCCCCCATCTATTGCAGCAGGAGGGAGGTGCTTTACGAACCCCATATTTGCATGATGGAATCTTCAAGCTAGCTCTTTCTGTTACATTTTTCATGGATTCGCTTAACAACCACATGATTCACTTAATGACCATTGTGATTTGCTTACCAACCGTGGCAAAAAGATCGTAAAATCAGGCACAACTCACTTAATGACCACCTCGCTTAGCGATGGAAGTTCTGGTTCCATTTGTGGTCGTAAGTCGAGGACTGCCTAGTTGTAAAACCCCAAGGCTATGTGCTCTCTATGTGCTTTCCTCCTTGGTTCCATCCAGACAGTTTGATCTGATTATAAGAGGTTGAACTATATCTTTAACAAATGAATAGGTCCTGGATGTACTGTATGAGTGAGCTCAGACACACTTGCTCCTTCTCCTTCTCCATGTTTGTTTCCCGAGCCTTTTTCAAAGGGAGTTCCTTTGCAAATGGCTAGTTATCCAGGCACACATTCTCATCTTATTCAACAGCAGGAAAATCAACCAGTGGATGAATGGCAAGGAGTTCTGTGGATCGATCAGTTTGGGACCAATCAAGACATAACCATGGTTGTGATCCACCCACCGTTCTGGTGATAGTGAAACAGAGGCAGTTGTACAGATAAGTGTTTCTCAACCTTGGCAGTGGTTGAGAAACACTGCTATAGATTCATCATCCGTAAAACATTTGTTTTTAAGGGCAAATCAGGGCTGAGTAACACTTCCAGATGAGCGTATATGAGATTGTGATCTCTGCTTCCTGGTGATGTGCCTTTGTAAAGCAAGATCTTTTTGTCTGCAGGATCGGGTGGTTCTAGGTGCTGTGGGGGCTGACAACTGGGCTGGAGGCATTCTAGAGCAGCAGAAGGATTTTGCCGGTGAAAGATTCATCACAACTCCCTCAGGCCGGAAAGAGATGGAGGGGGCATACTTGGGTGAGCAGGGAATGCCATCATTCCCAACATTATCTGGACCACTCTTGCCCATCCGTCATCACGTTTCCTGGGAATCATGGCAGTTGTGGGTGCCATTTATGGAAGGTGGATCTGGATCTATCTTTTTAGCTCTCTGTTTGTAGAAATTGGGTTTTGTTTTTTGTTGTTTTGCTTATCTCATAGAATTGGGTGGTATATAGCCATCTTTCCTAAGGGGCATAGGGTTACGAGTCAACTTGCCTTTCAATCTTGTGGTTGGCTCTTGTTGTTTCAGATACATTTAAAATTATTCATAAATATGAAGAAGCATTTTGATATAAAATGACTATCATAACCCCCTTCTATGAAATCTATGCCTATAGCCATGATGGCTGCATGGGCTCAACAGTTTATATGGGTCTCTAAATACCAATTGCTAAAAGCAGGAAAAGCAATTTAACATAATGTGTGAAACCAGGGATTATGGTTTATAAACCATGGTCTGTAGTTTAGCATGATGTATGAGCCTAGCTGTTCTGATATGCTTTCCCAAGTAAGTAAAACAAGCTATGGCTTATTGTGATGTGTAAATCTAGCTATTGTGGCTTAATTAAAAAGCCATGGTGAAAATAAGACATGGTGTAACACAGTGTGTAAATTCAGGCAGAGTTTCTAATCCTCCCGACTGCAGAACCCAAGAAGGATAAGCTGCTTCGTTGTGTAGAAGGCCGCCCTCGGTCTAACCCTTCTGTGGAATTTCCATCTATATGTTTCTCACCTTCATAGGGTACGCACTCGGATTTCTCCAGCATCATCAGAAAGAGTTCTATGCTGTTGGTGCCCCTCGATACCAACATGTGGGAAGGGTCCTCTTATTTGAGGTCAATGCCACCCCTCGGAACTGGACGTTAAAGCAGGAAATTAAAGGGCACCAGGTAAGGAAAAAGAGACTCATAAGGAGCTCTCTGGAAGTTTTGGTCCACTGCTCCTACCACCTGGCTACCAGAACTAGGCAAAAGGATGGTCATGGTGGCCCAAGAAAACCTAATCCAGATTCTACTCCTTCTCTTTCCCTAGTAGACAGCAGAGAGGTTAAGCTGGAATCACAAAGTCTCTGGTAGTCAAAATCAGAAAGCGCCTGGTAGCACCTTTTAAGACAGTGTTTCTCAGCCTTGGTTGAGAAACATGGCTGGCTGGGGAATTCTGGGAGTTGAAGTCCAGACATCTTCAAGCTGCCAGGGTTGAGAAACACTGTTTTAAGATAACAAATTTTATGTGTGGAAATGACTTCATTGATGTAGGATTTAAATGCATACAGATGAGGCAAAAATCAGAAGGAATCTGGTAGCACCGACTAACAAATTTTATTGTAAGGCATAGGCTTTTGCAAGCTGTAGCTCCCTTCATCAGATGCCTAGAGTGGCTATGCACCAAGTACACAGAGATGAGGCAGTGGTGGTGGGGAAGTGGTGGGGAGATGGGATGGTTTTGCAGATGAAGGCTCGAGGGGACAGATTGTAAATACCTTGTCAGTTAACAAGCGTAATGTGTTAAAAACCCCTAGGGTTTGTTCAGACGTTCAAACAGGCCAGACTTTGTCAGACAATGTAAATTTACATGCGCATTTCAAAGTACAGTACAAATACCAAGTGTTATTATATATGACTAGGGATCCTGTGCTGGTACTCTGCCCTTTTTCTATGTGCACTTTGATACTTCTTTTGCAGACCGGGTCATATTTTGGTGGGGTGCTTTGTGCTGTGGATATAGATGGTGATCAAGAAACCGACCTGCTGCTTATTGGGGCCCAGCAATATTTCACAGAAACAAGAGGAGGCCAGGTTTATGCATATGGCTGGAAAGAGGTGAGCAAGGAAAATGGGCAGGGCAACACATACAGGTATTCCTCACTTAACGACTGCAATCGGAACCAGAATTTAGGTCACTAAGCGATGCAGTCATTAAGCGAGGCATCATGTGGCCAGACCCGATTTTATGACCATTTTTACCACGGTTGTTAAGCGAATTGCAATGGTTGTTAAGTAAATCAATGGTTCCCTATTGATTTGGCTTGTCGGAAGCTGGCTGGGAAGGTCACAAATTGTGATCATGTGACCACAGGACACTGCAACCAATCGTAAAGGCAAGCTGGTTGCCAAGTGCCCAAATCATAATCACATGACCACGGGGGTGGTGCAACAGTCGTAACTATGAGGACAGGTTATAAGTAACCTTTTTTAACACTGTCATATTTCTGAACCATTCTTAAACGAATGGTCGTTAAGCGAGGACTACCTGTATTCTATACAACTGTGGGATCCCCACCTTGCATCATAGATTTGGAGAGTGAATACTCTCTCAAAGACACCTTCCCTTCCAGGATAATCTCATTCTCCTCGGAGAATTTAATGGGGATTCAGGATACCCCTTGGGCAGATTTGGAGCAGCCATCACAGATCTGGCAGACATCAATGGGGATGGAGAGATGGATGTGGCTATAGGAGCTCCCTTAGAAGATGAAGAGAGGGGAGCTGTCTACATCTATAACGGCCACGAGAAGACTCTGCGTATGCAGTATAGCCAGGTATGACTATGGCAATGATTTCACATGCTAGTATCACCTGAGATAAGGGGCGTGGTGGCTCAGCGGGTAAGACGCCAGCCTTGTCGATCGGAAGATCGCAAGTTCGGAGGTTCGAATCCCTAGCCCCGCATGACGGAGTGAGCTCCCGCACTCGCCCCAGCTCTTGCCAACCTAGCAATTCGAAAGCATGCAAATGCAAGTAGATGAATAGGTACCACTTCGGTGGGTAGGTAACAGCGTTCCGCGCGCGTCATGCCGGCCACATGACCGCGGAAGCATCTTCAGACAACGCTGGCTCTTCGGCTAATAAACGGAGATGAGCACCGGCCCCTAGAGTCGGACACGACTGCACAAATGTGCAGGGGGAACCTTTACCTTTTTTATCACCTGAGATATTTGCTAGCATGCCACACCCAGCTGCTCATTGCTGACCTCCAAAGCTAAGCGGGTCAGATCAGAGTAGTACTTGGATTGGAAACCACTAGTAAATGCTAGAGCTGTAGGCATCCCAGAAGATGCCAATGGTAAACGGTTTCCATATTGTTGCCAATGAAACTACATGGATGTGCCTGTAAAATCACCAGGAACGGCGCTCAGTTTGAAGGGGAACGTACCTTTTACTTGTCTAAGAAATAAAGGTCCCTGTGAGCCCAGGACACTCAGCTAGCCAGGAGCCTGCCCAGAACACTTCTGTGCAAGTCACCATCAATCAGGAGACGTGCTCAAGACAAGGCTTCCCAGAACACCTCTGACACATTCACTTCACATTCTGAAAGTCAATCTTTGGGTTGGAAGAACAATAGAACTAGCTGCCTAGAGCAGAGCTTTCCAAACTTTTCATGTTGGTGACACACTTTTTAGACATGCATCATTTTGCGACACACTCTTACAGCAGGGCACAAGGCAGGCACTAGGACCTGCGCGGAATCACAGCAGGTTTGGAGGCAGCCAGGCACAAGGCAGGCACTAGGACCTGCACGGAATCACAGCAGGTTTGGAGGCAGCAAGGCACAAGGCAGGCACTAGGACCTGCGCGGAATCACAGCAGGGCAGGTTTGGAGGCAGCCAGGCACAAGGCAGGCACTAGGACCTGCACGGAATCCTGGCAGGGCAGGTTTGGAGGCAGCCAGGCACAAGGCAGGCACTAGGACGTGCACGGAATCACAGCAGGTTTGGAGGCAGCAAGGCACAAGGCAGGCACTAGGACCTGCGCGGAATCACAGCAGGGCAGGTTTGGAGGCAGCCAGGCACAAGGCAGGCACTAGGACCTGCACGGAATCCTGGCAGGGCAGGTTTGGAGGCAGCAAGGCACAAGGCAGGCACTAGGACCTGTGCGGAATCCTGGCAGGGCAGGTTTGGAGGCAGCCAGGCACAAGGCAGGCACTAGGACGTGCACGGAATCACAGCAGGGCAGGTTTGGAGGCAGCAAGGCACAAGGCAGGCACCAGGACCTGCGCGGAATCACAGCAGGTTTGGAGGCAGCCAGGCACAAGGCAGGCACTAGGACCTGTGCGGAATCCTGGCAGGGCAGGTTTGGAGGCAGCCAGGCACAAGGCAGGCACTAGGACCTGTGCGGAATCCTGGCAGGGCAGGTTTGGAGGCAGCCAGGCACAAGGCAGGCACTAGGACCTGTGCGGAATCCTGGCAGGGCTCGGAGGCAGCAGCAGCCCCGACACACCCAGACACTGCAGCCGACACACTAACGTGTCCCGACACACAGTTTGGAAAGCTCTGGCCTAGAGAGTTGATGAGCTCTCCATGGTCTACAAGGCTTTTTCTGCCTGTCAAATGTTACGTCTTTGGATGGACAGCCTCATCATGGCTGACCAAAGGAATCTTGCATCTATTCCGTCACTCCCTCCTTAATGGATCTTTTGTAATAAGGAAAAAAAGGATATGAAATGATGGGGTGATGGTAGGAGGAGGATTACAAATGGAAGAAGTCATTGATTGCTTTCTTCCACCCCAGGTTTGGGAAGGGTAGCTGCATTTTAAAAAAAAACTTTTGGATGACCATCTATCATCATTCCAAAAAAGTAATAAAATGTCTATGAAGGTTCTCAGTCATCCAGGTGGAATTGTCTGTAGCTTGAATCATGTCAACTGGATTTCTATTTTCTCAGTGGAAACGTTTCGCTCCATATCCAAGGAGCTTCTTCAGTCTGAGCAAAGTTGGTAAGGGAATCCTAAATATGTTTCTAGGTAGCTGTGTGACCTTACACCTGGGGTCATGGTTATATTGAGATGTATTTTAAGTCCTTTTATTATCTAAAGGAGGATCGTTAAGATCACCATGCTGCTGTTGAGCTTGTGAAATGGTCTTAATCTTCCTAGGCACAGAAGACAGAGCCGGGAGAAAGATGGGAGAAAGATTGTGCCTGAGGCCCCCACCTCTTTTCAAGGAAGGATTTTCCAAGTTGGCATAAATGGATTCCTTGACCCCTCTCTCAAACCACCTATCTTCTCTGTCTAAAATGTGAACATTAATGTCCTCAAATGAGTGTCCTTTTTCCTTTAAATGAAGATAAACTGCTGACTCTGGTCCTGTGGTGTTACTTCTCCTGTGTTGGGCCATCCTCCTGTACAAAGGTTGTTTGGTTTCTCCAATGTAGAGTTCAGAGCACTCCTCACTGCACTGGATTGCATAAACTACATTGCTTTTCTTGTGTTTTGGAGTTTGATCTGAGAAAATAGAAATCCAGTTGACATGATTCAAGCTACAGTAATAAAATGTATTAAAATGCAGCAACAGAAATAGTAAAATGCAGCCTAAAAGATTGGTCTTCTAAGCACCACCCTTCTGATGGTTGGAAAGGGTCAGTCTAAAGGCCCTTCCGGTCTTTACTTCCATGTAAGTCAACAGCATTTATCTCCTGCAGAGAATTACTGGAGCCAGCATTTCTCCTGGCCTGAGATACTTTGGACAGTCCATCAATGGAAAGACGGACCTCAGTGGAGATGGTCTCACAAGCATTGCAGTCGGAGCCCTGGGAAAGGTGGTGGTGCTCCGGTAAGTGATGGAGAATTCGTACTCTTGGGTTGTCCCAGGTATGATGGAATGTGAGGGTGACCTTGGAGAACAGAGGGAAGAGATGCTGCCTAGGGAACGATCAGATAAAAGGAAAGGAAGCCCACAAGAGGGTAAGGGTCTAGAGAAGAAACTTAGGAAAGACCCACCCTGACCACTCAAGCGATAAATAGGGAGGGCGGGAGATTTATACTTTCAGGCTTGCAAGGTTCTGTTAAGGTAGCCTTACAGTAAAGTGGAATTAGTTCATCTGGTCGTGTTTCTTACCTGGTTTACCTGGAAGGGCTGACACAGGTGGGGCCGTAAGACTTCAGAAAGTGGAGGAAGGACCATAGATCAGTTGCAGGACATGTGATGCACATCTTCAATTTCCACCTTTTCTTTAACTAGGAACTTATTAAGAGAGTTTTCATTTCCTATAGCATGAACAATAAATTAGAAAGGATTACATCTAAATGAATGTCAAAATGAAAACTTCACAACTTGAAGGAAGTAGATAGCTTTTCAATGCCATCAAAAGATACTATAACAAGAAGAAAAAGAGGCTTTAGATCAGTGTTTCTCAACCTTGGCAGCTTTAAGATATGTAGACTTCAACTCCCAGAATTCCCCAGCCAACATGGCTGGCTGGGGAATTCTGGGAGTTGAAGTCCACGTATCTTAAAGTTGCCAAGGTTGAGAAACACTGCTTTAGATATTTAAAAGACACTCCTTTCTTGAGGCTTCAGCAGAATAATTGAAAATATAGCCTTTTCATTTAAATAGTGAAGATAAGGAATTTGAGATTTATGTTAGATACCATATATGCATGAGAAAGAAAAACAGTCTGATTTTCCCCTTCTCTCTCCTGTTTCGAAAGCAGAACTAAGTCTTGCAGATTAAGGTTAGAAAAAAGGGAAACAGTAACTCTTGTTAATGATAATTAGTTGCAGGAAAAAAGAAAATACAGCATTCTTACTTTTGTGAAAGGTGACTGAATTTGTTCTAACTGATTGAGATGGTGGCGGGGAGTAAATTATTGGAAATAAGATCCCTGGATTGCTTGGAAGTGAAATATAGGACAGAAGCACTACTGCTTAGATTAAGAAGATGGGGGTCTGTCTAAGATGGAAAATTATAATTAAATTAAATTAAATTAAATTAAATTAAATTAAATTAAATTAAATTAAATTAAATTAAATTAAATTAAATTAAATTAAATTAAATTAAATTAAATTAAATTAAATTATTAAAGTTTATTGCATGGAATCTACAGATAGTTCACAATTTGAAACTCCTACATCTGTTTCTCTTCTCTAATAAATGGTGATTTCCTCCTCCCGCCTCACCTAGACATAGAAACTTTGATCTATAGGGACTAGTAAATCATTTTTGTTTTCTGGTACTTGCAGATCCAGACCAATTGTTAACGTGGCCACACAAGTGACTTTCCAGCCCAAGGAAATTCCAGTGAAAGATGTTGAATGTTCTAGGGATAGCAAGTCCTGGCAAAATATAAATCTGAAACTTACTATCTGCTTCCACAACAGCTTTGCCACCAAGAGTTACTCAGGTGAGGAAGGCTGGAGGATAACCAAACTGTGGGACTGTACTTTGATCCTGTTCCTAATCCAAAGAAGAATCCAACATTCACATCGGTTGCGTAGCAACTGATAGGAGGACAAGTCAAAACAGCCCATGGTTTCTTCCATTCTAGCTGCTTTCCTATGGAATTGCCAACTTCAGAAAGAATCCAAATGTAGAATTGGCCCATCCATTACATTTTCTATGTTGGTGTCCTACTATATGCCTCATAAGTTGTTTTTCCCCCCCTTAAAACAGAATTATAGTGTTGGGCTAGCAAAGCACCAGAAAGGCTTTGGACTCAGCTGTGTCTTTAATTAAATGCTTCCACTGAGAGTTTCTGCCTTTTTAAAGTAGTTTTCTGTTCAATGCAGCAACGGCACTGGCATTCTTTAAGAACAGACCCCTATTGCTTATAATAATCCCCTTGGGGGCTTTCCTTAATGATTCCTTTTAATACTTTTTCCAGTTAGCACAATTTTGTCATGAATTACCTAAAAGGGAAAAGAGACTCCTTTCCTTGGAACTTTTTCAAAAAATATATTTATGTTTATTGCTTTAATTGTTTTTAATTGGGTTTGTAGTAGGTTTTAATAGTAGGTTTTATTGGACGCTGCCCAGAGTCACTTTGTGTGAGATGGGCAGCCATATAAATTTGGCAAACAAATAAATAAATAAACTCGGTTCCTATAGGGCAGTTAATGGAGCAGATAATTTGGAAGGCTGGCAGCATTCCTAAGAAAGAGCAAGAATGGGATGAAGTCTCAGGGAGGCAGCTATTAATTAATACTGCAGAGGACCTCCATTGCATGGAACTTTTTTGGAATGTGTGTGCTTTTGAGTCAGTCTTGATTCCTGGCGACTGCCTGGACAGGACAAGTCCCTGCAGTTTTCTTGGCAATGTTTTTGGAAGTGGTTTGCCATTGCCTCCTTCCTAGGGCTGAGAGAGAGTGACTGGCCCAAGGTCACCCACTAGGTTTATGCCTAAGGCGGGACTAGAACTCACAGTCTCCCAGTTTCTAGCCTGGTGCCTTAACCACTACACCACAGTGGCTCTCACTAAATGATGTAAGAATGCCCTCTGGTCAAATAAATAATAACAATAAAGGAAGATCTTGTGATAAAACAACTATGTTGTGTGCTGCTTTATTAATAGTGCCACTTTAGACTTCATAGGAAAAAAAAACGGTTGGGGGGATCTTATGTGCAAGATAGGTACATAAAGCATTACAAAGGTATGAATTTCAGGTAGTCCTCATTTAGCGACCACTATTGGGACTGGCAAATTGGTCGTTAAGCGAAGCGGTCGCTAAGTGAAACCATGACTGTGTTTATGATATTACTTCAGCTTTCCTTTGCTTTACAGACCTGCGAAGGTCGTAAATGCGAGGATTGGTTGCAAAGTTGCTTTTTCATCACTGTCGTAACTGTGAATTTAAATTTAAATGTTAAACAAGGCAGCTGCTAAACAAGGACTTCCTGTACTGATTTTGCACTTTTTTCTTAAGCCACAGGCGGGAGGGTTGCAGTTCTGTTACAGCATGATCTGGAGGATGCTCTGGTAGGCACCAAAGGGGAGAGAGGACTTGAGGAGTCTCTGCTTTGCCCTGTACACACAGATCTTTTTCTTCCCTCCAGGACTCCTCTCTGCCAAACTCTTGTTTCACCTGGAGATTGACCCAGACAGGGTGAAGTACCGAGGAGAATTTAGGAATGGCAAGAATGTTATAACTGGGGCCAAAGAAATCTCTCTAGGATCAGTGTGCATACCGGAGGAAATTAATATCACGGTAAATCAAAACTTCTCATTCGTAAACTTCTTTGGGGTAAAGTTATTTATCCAGGCATTCCTTGAGGGTTGCCAGTGGTACAGGCTCAGGGAAGGTCTGTCATACATCTACAATACCTACTTATTTTATATTAGTTTGTATTAGTTTTTATCTTCTTTTAAAAAAGTTTCAATTATGTCTATGTCTATATGTCTAAGATTTATTGGAGGAAGGATGAAGTGAGAGCGCAAGAATTCTAACAAGTAACTTTCCTTTCAAACGTGGAATCGTATTGTTCAAAGCTATGAGATTCTAGATTTTTTTCCTCTCATGCTTTGGTGTAACAAGGAAGGCACCCGTGTCTCGTTGAGAAGGTTGGCCAGGCTGCCCTCGGATATTGCTAACGAAACGGTTACTAGCCACATTACCATTACAAGAATCCTTGCTTAAGAGTTATACAGCAGCTCCCTCCCTCGCCTTTCAGAACTGCATTGAGGATTACTTGTCAGCCATCAAGCTCCTTGTGAACCTGTCCCTTGAGGAAGACGGTCAGCTGAAGAATGGACCTCCCCGGCCTATTCTGAATCCTCTAAACAATAGGACAGTGGTGGAGGTGAGAGCCTCTCTTTGGGGGGGAAATAACAGATTTAGCCATGAAGGCAGATGTGGTTCAGTGGCTTGTGGCAGTAGAACTAGGAATGCAGGAAACCAGGAACGTACATGGTTTTGAGTGAAACTGAACTTCAGCAGTTAGAGACAACCGAATTTCCTAGGATGCAGATAGGTGGGATCCACTGATTTAAAGCCAGCTGGGAGGGAACCAAGAGGTGGGCCTCAATCTGGCAAATTTCAGCAGGGTAAGATATTACACTGGACTGGTGTAAATATTTCCTTCCTACCCTCTTATCAAAAATAGATTCCTTTTGAGAAGAACTGTGGGATGGATGACGTGTGTGTGACTGATCTGAAACTTACCTTCCATTCTTCAGGGTAAGTATAAATTCCTTGATCCTGTCAGTCACTTGTCTTTGAAGAATATGAGAAAAATTAGAAGCTATCCAGGAAGGGCAGGATTTAAGTTTTGGAAATACTAATCCGTATTTATGCCGCCTGGTTTTAAATACATTGTTTTAACAGTCCTTACATTTAGCTTTGTAAGGTACCGAAATTTAACGTGAAGCTGAAAGAAGCTGAGCAAAAACAGGTTTGGCACATAAAACTCTAATGATAACAGAACCAAAATGTGCCAAGGTTGGGTGTGGGGAGGGGAATATTTCTAGGGGCAGCAGCAGATATTTTAAGTTAAGCTTCAGTAAGACTCAATTTAAAATAAACCCTGTTCCACGAGTTGCTGTGCCACAGATTACAAACATGGAAGAATCCTTGGGTTTGTAGGCTGCTGAGGCGTCAACAAATGGTCTTTCAGAGATTCCTCGCTTCTCTTCTACCACAGTTTCCACAGTTCTAAAGATTCCAGGGTTAAATCACATTGTGTAAACACACTCCTGTGGCCATTTCGCAAGGCCTTGGCTGAAGTGAGACATGAACGCTGCACCAGCTCTCCAGTGTATTTATGCAATTTCACTCTTGAATTTGGGAATGGAATAGCGCTGATCAACTTCTTCTCCCATACCCCCAGGTCTAAGGAACTGCTTGTATCTTCTCAGCATCCCCTGGAAATGAATTTGGAACTGGCGAACCTGCGGGAAGATGCATATTTTACGACTCTCCACGTGCCTCATTTGCCAGGCCTTTCTCTTCGCAAACCTTCTGTGCTGAAAGTATGTATTCCACCTTTTAAACGGCAGGACTTGGCAATGGGTGCCACCCATCTGCCGTGATTTTCTCAGTTAGAATAGCGTATACTTAAGCAGCTCCTTTTTCCCCACCAGAAGAATTGTCATAAGGGAAAAGCCACCAAGTTCGACATCTTGAGGCTTTGGGGAGTGGGGTGTTTCTAAGGGCCCAAGGGTCAGGATAACTGGCCTTGAGTTGGAAAGGAGAAAGTAGCAGCAATTAGATTGAATCTCACCACTGCTTCTCTTCTTTCCCAGTCCAGTGCTCATATCATCTTAAGCTGTAATGGAAGGCTGCGTGGTCAGGACTACGAAGGCCTTGCTTGCAACATCAGCCACCCCATCTTCAGGAATAGCACCAAGGTATCTGATAACTCTAGTGCGGTGGTTGGGGGCTGGCAGTGGTTGATCTTCACCATCTTCTATGCAGGACTCGATGGCTGTATTGCAAGAAATGCTTACCGGTACTTAATTAAACCATGGTTTACTCAACTAACCTAATTTCCTGGGTTTGCCGGACACGCTGAATTCAAAACTAAGCACATGTGCTGGGTTTGCAGAATGTTTGGAGGATAGTTGTGTGCAAACTTTGCCAATAGGAATTAGGCAGTGCTGTCTTAACTTTAATCCTGTGCTATGACTGGGCCAGAGCACTCAGAAGTCATCATAGTTGAAGGAACAAGGCAGAATTCATGATAAAGGATAGAGTTGAGACTGTTGTTCTTTGGAATGGAAAAATTCTTATCTCCTTCCTTTCCAGCAGGATCTTGCTGGGTGTCAGCCTTGCGAGGTAGTCCAGACAAGAAGCACACCCAGAAGTACCAGCTCTAACTTTGTTGTAAGGTTACGTTAGCAGAATCTTGCAAGTCTGAAAGTACATCTCTCCCCCCTCGCCTTTACAGCCCAAGAAACTAGGGGGGGGTCCCTTCTTGGATGTTTGCCACATCCCCATTCCTTCTGTGGGCTAAGTTACTGCTTATCTGACGGTTGCCCTGGCTGCGGCTCTTCCCCCTGTCTCCCAAGGTCATCGCTACCGTTATGCTGGGTTAGTCAATACAGGGACTAAGGATCCTAAACTGCTCCTAGGGCCAAGCTACAGTTTGCAGTTCAGTTAGTCATCTTATGTCAGAGTAGCATGTAGCAGCTGACCATCCTGCATTTATTCCTTTGCCTAATAGTGTCCTCTAGACTAGAGATTATGACTTTGCCCACTCTTTGGAAGCAGAAGCTGCTCAAAGATGAGGCCTATAGCAAAATTGGTACCCTGAAAGAAATTATGTGCCAGCTCACAATTTACATTAAGCCACACTTTGCTTTAGCCATGGTTTCCTGAATAATCCACAATGGCTGGCTCATATATTGCGCTAAGCTAGAAACAGGAGTTTACAAACCACAGCAGTTGGCTTTGCCCAACGTCGTTCCAAGCAACAACAGCCCAATCACATTTTGGCATGGCACAATTGGGTGAACCCCATCAATGTCTCTGGAGTTGTATTTAAGCATCTTGGCTATGAGAATTCAGAGGACCAAGTACAAAGAGCAGAAAATGTGAATTTTTTTAAAAAAAATATTGCAATTCTGAATTTCAGGATACAGGTAGTCCTTGCTTAATGACCACAATTGGGACCAGAATTTTGGTTGCTAAGCGAAGTGGTCATTAAGCGAATCCAACCCAATTTTACAACCTTTTTTGTGGCAGTCGTTAAGTGAACCACATGGTCATTAAGCGAATCACGCAGTTCCCCATTGATTTTGCTTGCCAGAAGCCGGCCGGGAAGGTCGAAAATGGCGATCATGTGACCATGGGACACTACAACAGTCATAAATGCAAACCGGTTGTCAAGCACCCAAATTGTGATCATGTGACTGTGGGGACACTGCAACGGTCATAAGTGTGAGGACCGGTCGTAAATCGGTTTTTTTCAGCACCGTTGTAAGTCCAAACCATCACTAAACAAATGGGGCGTGTTGGCTCAGCGGGTAAGACGCCAGGCTTGTCGATCGCAAGTTCGGAGGTTCGAATCCCTAGCCCTGCGTGCGGAGTGAGCTCCCACACTCGCCCCAGCTCTTGCCAACCTAGCAATTCGAAAGCATGCAAATGCAAGGAGATGAATAGGTACCACTTCGGTGGGCAGGAAACAGCGTTCCGCGTGCGTCACGCCAGCCACATGACCGTGGAAGCGTCTTCGGACAACGCTGGCTCTTCGGCTAACAAACGGAGATGAGCACCGGCCCCTAGAGTCGGACACGACTGCACAACTGTGCGGGGGGAACCTTTACCTTTACCTTATGGGGGTGAAGGGGTTTGATTTGGAGCTTCAAAGGGCAGAGACAGAGAACGAAAGAGACAGAAAATTTTTTTGGCAGATGTTGTGAACTGTCTAACTGTTGATCTGCTCTCTCTCAGGCTTTGATCCAGCTCCAATTTAGTGTCCTTACCAACTTTGTCTGGAGAGAGAACTTGGAGATGGAGGCATATGTCAGCAGGTAAACTTCAAATATTTGTTCCACTGAACCAATTCTGTTTTATCTCCTGCAGCCTTACTGTGTTAGGGGCCACACCGGAAGTAGAATGAGCTGTCCTAACCTTAAATCTTCCACTCAAGGTAGAGCAGGGAGAGAAAAGTTGGGGGATTAACAAAAAGTTTTGGAAAGGAGAATCACGTAGGGGTGGCAGGGTGCTTGTGGTAAAATTGGCTGGGTCAGAAAATGTTAAGGTCTTAAAGAAAAGAGGAAAGTGGATGGAAAAAAGATTACCGGTAGATTGCAGAAAACAGCATGACAGAAGCCATCAGAGTGTAAAGCAGTGTTTCTCAACCTTGGCAACTTGAAGATGTGTGGACTTCAACTCCCAGAATTCTCCAGCCAGCCATGCTGGCTGGAGAATTCTGGGAGTTGAAGTCCACACATCTTCAAGCGGCCAAGGTTGAGAAACACTGGTGTAAAGCCTTTTATTTGTTATAATGTAGTGTCAGATGCTGCAGAAGAATCAGCTGCATGTTTCTTACAACCAAATGTATTTGTTGCTTATGGATGCAGAAATCCGGATCACTTCTGGAACAAGTAGTTCTAAGAATATATTGTGTATTCTTGGTGTCACTGTTTTATAGTGAGAATGAGGCGAATGAAACTCTTCAAAACAACAGAGCTCGTCATAGCATCCCTGTAAAGTACCCCATCAACATAATTGTCGAGGGGTAAGATTCTGGTTGCCCTTTCTTCCATTTTTCTCCTGGGGATGAAAGCAGAGCTGTCCACTGCTGTAGTGTATCCCATAATTAAGCAGAATGAATCTAGTGATTGTGCATAAACTACACTCTGATCTAATAACTTTACAAATACCTGATTTTGAAATTCCTGCAAAATCTTTCCCCACTCACTTCCCAGAAGCTGTAACATTTCCTTGGCTTCCAACTGCTGCTTATTATGGCAAATAAGCATCAGCTTATCACAAATGCAGAATATACTGTACAGTTACTTTGCTTGGTTCCTAGGCTGGGGGTGCTTCCAAATGAAGCTTTTATTGCGTTGGATTCACAGAATTTTAGGCAGAGTCCAGACCTTCTCAGCTTTGAGCTGTAGACCTCCCTTTTCCTCCTCCCACTTGTCTTTTTTCTTTCCACAAACAGAATCATTTAAAAAGACTGAAGGGCTGCATAATGTCTTTTGATTTAACAGTATCAGGGGCCCTCTGTCTGGAAGTACTGCAGATTTGTTTTTCCTTTTTTAACTAGTATTGTGGGTGGTTAAGTTCTCTTGGAGACAGTGGACACAAAGGGGTTGTAGTAATATGCAGTGGCATAAATTCCACTTTGGGGTGGGCTTCCCCTCCTCAACTTCTTGCTTCCATCATCCTCCATCCCTGCTTTTTCTCCCTTGCAGGTTAGAAACGTCTAGCCACTATGTTAACTTCAGTTCTGATCAGCAAGAAAACAAGACTGTGACACACTCGTATAAAGTGAGTCAGTGCTTGCAAGCTTTCTCCCAAAATAAGTACTCTGCAATGCAGTGCTTTCCAAACTGCCGCCGTTGGTGACACACCAACGTTGGTGACACACCAACGGCGGCAGCGGCGGCGTGCACGGTGGCGGCGTGGGGGCCCCCACGGCGGTGGCGTGCACGGCGGCAGCGGCCTCGTGTTTTCCGCTAAAACGCGGAAGCCGCTGCCATCGTCGCTGCTGCCACCGCCATACACACTGCCACCGCTGCGCACGCCCCCACACCACCGCCGCCATGCACGTCCACTTCCGGGTTGTGCCACGACACACTAAAGAGTCACGACACACAGTTTGGAAAGCTATGCTGTAATGCAGAGCTTTCCAAACTCTGTGTCAGGACACGTTAGTGTGTTGGCTGCAGTGTCTGGGTGTGTCGCGATGGCTGCTGCTGCCTCCAAACCCTGCCAGGATTCTGCGCAGCTCCTAGTGCCTGCCTTGTGCCTTACTGCCTGCAAACCTGCTGTGATTCCGCGCAGGTCCTAGTGCCTGCCTTGTGCCCTGCTGTAAGAGTGTGTCGCGAAATGATGCATGTCTAAAAAGTGTGTCACCAACATGAAAAGTTTGGAAAGCTCTGCTGTAATGTCTTTCATGGTGCTTGGAATCCAATGGTTTTGGAGAAAGTGGCCCAAAGTCGGCAGCTCCTTCTCCTCCTCCTTCTCCTCCTCCTTCTGGTAATCTACACAGGCAAAGACTGGTGAAAACTTAATAATTCAAGTCCTAACCAAGGACCTAAGAATCATTAAGGTAGTGTCTGAGGATATAGACAGTTCCAAGCAGAGTATTTTTTTTTGTAAAATTAAGGTGTTCAGGTCCCATAAATTCAAAATTTCCTAATATTGAGGGAGTCCTTTAGGTCAGGGGTTGGCAACCTGTGGGCCCCGGCCCACTGGTGGGCCGCGGGCTGTTAGGAAGTGGGCCACAGGGTAAGCCGGAGCAGCTGATTGGGGGGGGCCCAGAAAGGGAAACACCTCCACCTATCAGTGCGCGGCAAAGAAGGGCGGAGGCGGGCGCACCCCCACCAATCAGCCTCCCCTTGCTTTTCACCTCCCTGCCGCTTGGTGCAGCGTTTTTTCGCGGAACCGAGGGCATTTTCAGGGTCCCCGGAGCCTGCCCTTTCGAAGAGGCACCCCGGCAGGGCGCAGGGCAGACTTTCCCCCCACTTTTGCTCCCCGCAGTTTTTTCGGCCCCTACCGGGGTAGCTCAGGCGCGCCTCCGCCTCCCCGTCGCACAGCTGATCGACTCGGAGATTTTCCGCCCCGGGACACACACCCCATCACTTTTTGTGGTGATCTGAGGCTTTTTCGCCTCGCGACAGTGGCGCTCTGCCAAGAAAAGCTGCGGTCTTGTACAAAGCTGTCTTGTCTTGTACTGCCACTGCCCACTTTTGTGTTATCTACCTACCTGCTTTTCCTTGAGGATGATTTTGTTGCATCTTAATGATTTACTTTCTTCATCTTCCTTCACTTCCAGGTAACAAACTGGCCCATGCAGGCATTCCCATCACCCACACTATTGGTGTATGTGAAGGTGCCAACTAAATTTCCTGCTGGACTGGTATGGAAGGTTGATAATGTCCTAACTACGGTACGTCAACTTACTAAGTGGACACTCATGTGAACCGTTGTTCTGGGCTCAAATATAACCTAATAAGGCTCTATTTTAGAAAATCCAGTTGTTTCCAGCAGCAGCATCCACTGGAGATGAGATCAAAACTTGCAATTTGGCAGGTGCAGCACTGTGATCAGAGCCTGCCCCTTCCTTTTGTGAATGTAATGCACCTATAAAAGGGGTGGGGCTTGGATTGTGATGTCATGCCTGCATCTTACAGGTTTTCATACACACACACACACACACACACACACAGGCATGCTTTCCAATTACCAGACACATTTAAATTTTTTGAAGGCCATTATGATAATGCTATCATATCTATTTGATTCACATAATGCCATATGTATTTGATTCTCTGATACATAGAATAAATGACTCACCAGTCTCATTACTGTGGAGGAAAAGAAGATGCACAGTTTATGCTGGCATACTTTTCTACCAGCTCAAAGATTGGTGGACAATACCAGGAGTGTACGCAGGGAGGGGGTTAAAAAAATGAAAATGGCAGCCACAACCATGCAATCAAAGCCCCGGCCCTTTTTTACAGGAGTGACAGATTAGAATTACTACACAGTATATTTCCTCAGCACCATTTGATACAGAGATAAAACCCAGAAAGAAAAAAGGTGAAATGCTTTGAGCATACTTCAAGCACCACTTGTTATGCCTCTTTCCGAAAAAGCAGCTAACAGTTACCAACTATCCACATGTCAGGGGGTTTAGCATTTTTCTGATGGGGTTTTAGCTCTTTTCTGATGGGGGTTTAGCTCTTTTCTGATGGGTAGATTCACACTACTGTCCATCCAGAAGGAGAACAATGGAGCCGAATGTTATCCCTGTGTCTTTCCCAATACCTTACAGCAGCGGTCCCCAACCTTTTTGGCACCAGGGACTGGTTTAGTGGAAGACAATTTTTCCATGGACCGGGGGGGGGGGGGGCGATGGTGTTGGATTCTGACTTTTCATAAGGAGCGCGCAACCTAGATCCCTCACATGCACAGTTTACAGTAGGGTTCGTGCTCCTATGAGAATCTAATGCTGCCGCTGATCTGACAGGAGGCGGAGCTCAGGCGGTAATGCGAGCGGTGGGGAGCGGCTGTAAATACAGATGAAACTTCGCTCGCCCGCCCACCACTCACCTCCTGCTGTGTGGCCTGTTCCTAACAGGCCACGGACCAGTACCGGTCCGTGGCCTGGGGCTTGGGGACCCCTGCCTTATAGTCATCACAGACCTCTAGTCAGTGTAAAATGGGTGCTTTTCAGCATCATTTTAATAGTGTGTGTGTGTTTATTTCAAGAGAAGAAGAAAGCTTCCAGCAGCCTCTGCACACCTTTCTTCTTTGGGAGTCAATTTAGGCAGAAAGGGCCTTTGCACTGACTATAGAGCCTACAAGAGGGTATTTCCCTTTGTGGCGCCAGTGCCCAGGACCTCCATCGCTGCCCATGCATGTGGAACAAGGGAGGCTGCCCCTAGCTGTCCAGTAGCCAAGCAAACTCTAACCAGGGAGAGGAGGTCTGCCCTTTCCAACCCCATGGCCAGCTTCGGTCAGCCTTGTGGGGACCCTTTCCAGCCCAGGAAGTCAGGAGAGCATGTTGGCCACTGCTCCCACTCATGGGCTCACTTGGAAGGGAGGTTCTTGGATGCAGATGGATCCACCAGAGTGCCTGGAATGCGCTTCTTCACTGCTGCGTCCTGACGACCACCCTTCCTCTTGACACCTACATAATCAAGCAAACCTGTCCTGCAGAGGCCAGTTCCTCAACCTGGTTTCCGAGGTGTCAGGGCAGGTGGGAAGAGGCAGAGGTATGGGGCTCCCTTTGGTTGCCCCAACTCTCTTTTCTGAAGGAATTTAGCTAGTGTAACAAAGAGTAGTTGGTCAATTTCACCCTTTCCTCCTGCTAACCGCTGTTGAACAGACTGGTACTGAGGAACAGGGTGTGTGGCAGTGACTGCTCCTTAGGTTGACCAGTCAAGCTAAAGGTTTAAGAAAACCATCTTGAGAAGCCGGGTTCTGGCCTCCCTCACAAAGAGCGAGGAGGTATGGATGCCCAGCCCAGTGAGGAGAGGGTTCCACGCCAGATCAAATGGGGCCGAGCAGATCGTCCCCCGGACTGCATCACCTCAGCCTTCCTCCTCCGTGTGCCGTGAATTGTCTGGGAAGGAGGTCAGAGGTCAGCTTTCGTTTTTCCAGAGAAAACACTGTTTCCGTGCTGGAACATCTTGACCTGGCTTCCTCTTTCTTCAGCAGCAGCCTGTCTATGAGGGGGAGGCATCCTCAGGAAATGGTGTATGTGGCATGGAGGCGGTGTGGATAAGTTCGTAACGAGGACACCGCCATTCCACAGAGAGCCCAGTCAGGTGCCACAGAGGTTAGGATACGGAGGGTCAGCAATGGGGGGAAGCAAATTTCAGCCACTGTAATTTCCTGATGACTCAGACATGGGTGGAGAGCAGTCTAATTCAGCAGAACAGTAGTCAGGAAAGATTGGTTAGTTTCTACATTTCAGAAAATGGTAGATGAAACAGTGAAAAACATAAATTGACCCATATAAAGTGGATTATATCATTGTTTGGCTCTATAACATTCTGTGAATGATTCTGGGTGGTTTCACAGTAAAAACTGAAGTAGGAAATGCACATGGCCAATATATCAGTTAAAAATGTGATGCAGCAAGCTAATGATTCATAAGTTTTGCATGGCAATAACGTGGAATTGTTGTTTTTTTAGGATCCCATTGTGAGTTGCCAGCCTGATGAAATGAACAAAGCTACAAGGAATTATCCCACGTTAATTAAGGTAGCCTATCTTAGTATGAGACTTCCATCTCTGAATATGATGCAACATTATTAAGTAATTAAAAATACGCTGCTGTACATGTGCAGGCCCATGCCCTGGGTGGTTCATATTATATAAACAACAGGCGGGAGATGAAAGAGAAGAGGAAGCAAAGATAAACCAAGGAAAAACATGTATTTATTTCACTTAAATAGTCTTGATTCCAGTAAATCAGGGGTTAGCAGAAGGTAGATTGGGAAAGGAAATCCACTTCATAGGAGTTAGGAGTCCATAGGAATTAAGAGTCTTCATAGGAGTCTGGGAGTTAGATCCAGGATAAGGGACAGCAAGGCAGAAAGAGAAGTATTTTGGGGTTATGGGAGATATTTGGATAGTAGAGGTTGGTGGAGATGAATGATCAAGGTTCTTGGAGAGGGATATATTGGGATAAGGACTCAGAAGGAAGGAAAACTAAGAATGAGCAACCTCATTTTGAATTGTGCTTAAGAAAATGCAATACAAGTAGTCCTCGACTTATGACCACAATTGGGACCAGAACTTCTGTCACTAAGTGAGGCAGTTGTTAAGTGTGTCACACCCAATTTTACGACCTTTTTTGCCATGGTCGTTAAGCGAATCTGGCTTCCCCCATTGACTTTGCTTGTCAGAAGCCGGCTGGGAAGATCGCAAATGGCGATCATGTGACCCCGGGATGCTGCAACCATCGTAAATACATGCTGATTGCTAAGCACCTGAATTTTGGTCCTGTAACTGCAGGGATGCTGCAATGCTTATAAGTGCGATGACCAGTCGTAAGTCACTTTTTTCGGTGCCGTCGTAATTTCGAACGGTCACGGAACGAATGGTCATAAGTCAAGGACTACCTGTAAAAATATCAGCTACTCAAGAACAAATGTGTATCTAATTTTGAACTAATTTCAACCGGAAGAACCTGAAGACTTGGCTCTGCTGTCTCGCTTGGGGTGGGAAGGGGAGTAGTTATTCTTGGGGGTGGCTGGCGCCTTAGAGCTCTCCTCACTGAATTGGATCTTTTATGGCCACAGGATTTTGTATTTATTCTTTTTATATTTACTGTATATTTGGTAATTGTATACTTCTATTTTTAGATGTTTTTAAACTTATCGTTTTAATTTTATTTATTATTTATTTATTATTTGGATTTATCCCCGCCCATCTCCACCATGGTAGACTCTGGGCGGTTAATGAGTTTTCTGTTGTAAACTGCCCAGAGTCCCCCTTTTCTGCGGGAGATGGGCGGTGGCTAAATTGATAGATAGATAGATAGATAGATAGATAGATAGATAGATAGATAGATAGATAGATAGATAGATATTCCTCTGTTCAATGTATTGTTGAAGGCTTTCACGGCCGGAGTTCGATGGCTGTTGTGGGTCTTCCGGGCTGTGTGGCCGTGTTCTGGAAGTTGTGGTTCCTAACGTTTCGCCAGCATCTGTGGCCAGCATCTTCAGAGGGCAGGAGCACAGACAGAAGCGAAATCCAAAAATTTCGCTTCTGTCTGTGTTCCTGCCCTCTGAAGATGCTGGCCGCAGATGCTGGCGAAACGTTAGGAACCACAACTTCCAGAACACGGCCACACAGCCAGGAAGACCCACAACAGCCATTCCTCTGTTCCTTGCAAAGAAAGGCCAATTCATTCAAGAAATCCACTTGGATGGAAGAAACTGAATGTTTATGACACTCTTAAAGGTAGGTCTCTATCCTAATGGACACAGAGGAGGAATCATACTATTCCAGTCCCTCTGAGATAAAGAACAGGAAGGGCTGGGTTAGCATAATTCCTCCTCTGTGTAGTAGGATAGAGACCTTCTTCACAGTGATTAGCTAAACCACCTCAGTTTCTTCCATCCAAGTAGATTACTTGAATGAATTGGGCTTTCTGTACTAGGAACACAGGAATAGGTTGAAATGTACTGATATCTTCCTGGAATTGTATCATCCGTAAGTCACAGATTGCCTTTTAAATTTTGTGTAAATCATTTGTGTAGATCTTGTGTAGATCACTTGGGTCATGTCCAGTTTCTTAAATATTTTTAATAAATGTTGTGATTCATGATGGAATTGCTTGATCATTAAAACAACTAGCTCCTCAGATAATTTTTTTAGTTTAGTTTTAACCGTTCAGTCGTGACCTACTCTTGGCAGTTTTATGGACGAGAGCGCTCCATGCTGCCCTGTCAAGCACGGCTTCTTTCAATTGCTGGATGTTCATCTTGGTGTCTGTTTTGATGGTGTCAAGCCAGCGTATTCTTGGCCTGCCCCTTCTTCTTGTTCCACTAACACTTCCTAGCATCACCAACTTCTCTAGTGAGTTTGCACGCGTGACATGGCCAAATGATTCCCAACTTAATGGAGGAAATAACACCACAATTGGGTCATCTGGTGCTCTTGCTTCTGACTTATCATGCGAAGAAATAGTAAGAAATAATTTCTTCTTACCAGCTGGGGACAGAGCTCTGACCTAAAAATGTCCCCCATTGTTTCTTCTTTTGTGGTATTATTATTCACAAGGGAGTATATTAGGAGGCCTGCTATGTATGGGAATACTGGTTTGATCAAAATAGACATTACTTGTCATTTAAGAAATCTAACAATTCCTGAAAAAGATGTTTTAAGTGCAGCTGGAACATTTCTTTAACTCCACTTCTTTCTTTCTAGCAATGTGCAGTTGATGAATATCTTATCTACAAGTGTAATCTTGGACAGATAAATTCATCTACAATCGATATTACTGGAATAATGTATACCAAAAACAAGACAGAGGTAAAAACAGCTAAATGACTAACAATGGATGCCAACCCCATTCCTCTGAAACCTGGAGACTGGGAAAATTTATTTTTCCCTCATCTAATAGATCTTGATTCCAATTTATTCAACGTCTGAATATTTAAGTAGGCAGGGTCATTCATTAAGCTTGCAGACTGCAAAGGAAAGAAACTTCAGGCCTGCAATAAACTGAGATGAGGAGTTATCGAGAGGCTGTGGTATGAGCAAATCTCTAATCTAGCTATTTTTGTATTGTGGACATTATCCAGGTTTCAAAATAACCTGATATTACACCATGACACGATTTGTTTGGTTAGCATGCTGTAGGAACCCAGCTACTGTGGATTTTTAATCATGGTTTCTTGTGGAATATGAAGCAAACTCAATACATTCTGGTTTATTCTACAAAGTATGGTTTAGCTGACCTAATCTTAGCACAAGATAAGAAGCCAGGAACAGAATTTTTATTTAATTTGATTTCGATATGCTGCGAATTGAATCAGGGATTAGGCCCACTCAGCATAAACATTTTCTGTATTACTGACCGATAGCCCTTCTGTAATTTTGGATATTTTGTTTATAAATTATACAATATTTCTTTGTTTCTATTTATATAAATATATAAAGATGCTAGAGCATCACATAAATAGTGTGATACATATTGGTCATTCTAAACAAGAATTTTGTACATTATAAACTATAAATCAGGAATTTGGTAGCACTTTTTCAGACTTTTTTTAAAGGTAAAAGCTTTCATGAACTACAGCTCACTAGATGCAGTGAACTAACTTGCCTCATATAGGATTTAAATTGGGATGTGGGTCAAAGGGGGGAAAGACAGAAGACAGAGTAGTTATGCAGATGCAAGTTACATGTAAGACAGACCACAGATATATACAGGTAGTCCTCGCTTAATGACCACAATTGGGACTGGAATTTCAGTTGCTATGCAAAGCGGTCATTATGCAAATCCGATCAGATTTTATGACCTTTTTTGCGGTGGTCGTTAAACAAATCACTGCAGGCATTAAGCAAACAACATGGTCGTTAAGCAAATCATGCAGTTCCCCATTGATTTTGCTTGCCAGAAGCCAGCCGGCAAGCTCAAAAATGGCGATCACATGACCATGGGACGCTGCGACAGTCATAAATAAATGTGAATCGGTTGCCAAGTGCCCAAATCACGATCACGTGACTGCCGGGACGCTGGAATGGTTGTAAGTGTGAGGACTGGTCATAAGTCGGTTTTTTCAGCACCGTCATAAGTCTGAACCATCACTAGACGAATGGTTGTTAAGTGAGGACTACCTGTAATCAATGAACAATCATAATGTGTTAAAAATCTGTTAGTTGGTTGAGACCTGAAACTTTTGGATGTATGTGAGTTCAGCAATCTCTGTAATGTAATGGAGTGTTCTGAAAGATTGAAAACCTCTGATATTACTTTGTCCTTGTTTTGAGTTCTGATGTCCATTAATTGTTTTGTGCAAAGTTTGGTCTGTGTGTCCTCTGTAGAATCCAGGGTGGCATTGCTGGCAGATGATGGCATATCTCACATGCTCTTCCTTTAATGTGAAGCATTAATAGGCACAAGTCTGACCTCAGAACTCAAAACAAGGATAAAGTAATATCAGAGCATTTCAACTTTTCAGGACACTCCATTACAAATTTCAAAGTAGCCATCTTGGAAAAAAAGAAACTTCGCCAGCACAATTGAGTGATAAATTGCTGAACATCAGTTATACACATCAAAAGATTTCAGGCTATCTCTGAAGCTTGCAACAATTGTAATGTGTTTATGGATTCTGAACACATTACAATTGTCAATTCACACGGTATTTGTAATCTGTCTCGCATATCCACGCTGTCTTCCCCTCCTTTCCCCATCTTAACGTAAATCCCGTATCAGTCTCATTACTCGCTTGCATCTGATGAAGTCACTGTAGTTCACAAAATCTTGTCTTATGATTAACAAATTTTACTTAAAATGTGCTGCCAGACTCCTTCTGATTTTGGGATACCATAGACCAGTGTTTCTCAACCTTGGCAAGTTTAAGCTGTGTGGACTTCAACTCCCAGAATTCCCCAGCCAGCTATGCTGGCTGGGGAATTCTGGGAGTTGAAGTCCACACAGCTTAAATTTATCAAGGTTGAGAAACACTGCCATAGACTAACATGGTTTTTCGCCTACAATGTTTATAATTATTAACCTTAAGCAGATGCAAACATTTTTGCGTGGGCTTCTTAAACTCACAAAGACTTCAAATTTTGTTCTTGCAACCCCACGTGTTTTAAAACAAATGTTATAAAAGTTGGAATATTCTTCATATGATCTATGCTGTCTGATACAATTTCAAGTTCATTGTCCTTTCTCTATCTTCTTAGCACTCCCTTCATTCCAAGCTTTGCACAGCCTTGTGGGTAGAATTTGATACTGGAAGATTCAAAAATTTCTACGGTCATGAATTTGCCCACGTTCAGGTGGGTTTGCTGCTGAAATGATTTCTTTTCCTCCTTCACTGAGAATTTATCTATATTCTTTGTGGTATTTATTTGTTACCTCTTCCACTCTAGTGTTCCTCCATCCAAACCATTTATTTTAGGGTAGAAGTTCTCAAAGCCATTCAGAAGGTTCACAGAAAGGTTGCAGAAAATCTTTAAATTTATGGGCTTTTTTTTTTTACTACAACATGGTCAACTGATCAAACAGGCTACAAAGGTCTCATGATTTTAGAATAGCTTTGATATAGTCTACTAATTTTACCTCCAGTGTTAAATAATCCCTTCAAAAACAATCCAAAATCTAATTTGGCAGCAGGTTTTGTTAGAACCAACCAAATACACCAACAATTGGATAAGCATTCAAGATCATCCAAATATCATTATCAGACATTGTTACAAAACATGTTCAACCACAGCCTTTGAATTCTTTTTCTTGGATTTTCACTGCTTATTTTAGAGCGTTAGCCGCTTTGAGTGGATTGAAAGGCAGAGTATTAATAATAATAAATGGAGGAGAAAGGAAGGGAAAATGATATGAGGTAATAAAGTCTGTATTATTAGAATCTTCAGCTGAAGAGGAAGGAAAATAGGCGGCTTGCTGTGCTAGCTATCATTTTTATTTAAAGCAGCTACTTAATTAAATAAAACTTGGATGGAGAAAAGATGGCATTGGGCCATATGCCAGCCTGAAGTGATGTTTGCTGATTTACAGGTTGTCCTAGGCTGTAATGTTATGATTGTGTCTTTGTGTTGTTAGAATTTTGTGTCTCCCTTCTTTCTCCTTTGAGCACCCTTTCTTCTACATACCCTACAGGTCACGGAAGTGGAGGTGATCATCATGATGAATTATCTCCCAATTATAATAGGCAGTGCCATCGGAGGCTTGCTCTTGCTTATTCTCATCATTGTAGGACTTTACAAGGTGAGAATTGCTTTATTTCAGAAATCCATAGCAGTTTTGAGGAACCGAGAGCTTGGCTCTTTCTGGTTAGTTGGATTTAAAAAAGTATTTGATCAGTAATATTTAAAACTAGCATTGCTAATATCCAAAAGTTCTTCAGCTCATCAAGCACTACTTTATACTGACCATCTTGTCTGGCTATAGTTCTCTAGGATTTCAGCTAGGATTGTTTTCTGAGCTTTACTTTGAGATGTCAGAAACTAACCCTAGGATCTGCAAAGCATGGACTATACCACTGAGTGGGGATCATCTCCCAATTGTTGCCCTACTAATAGTTGTTGACGTCTCTGGCATGGAAAACTGTTTCATGGCTCCAAGAAAGGATTTTTGGAATTCTTAAATTCTTAAGAATTCTTAAATCTGATCTAGATGCTCTACAATATTTTATGAAGTTTGAAAAACAATTTTATCAGAAAAACAGCATACTTGTGGGCTGCTTTATCTTTCAAGTTGCTTTGTCGCACTTAGATTTTCACAATGATTATCAATAGCTCATTTCTTTCCCTGGGCTCTCTCACAAAAACATATGGGAGGATAAACTAAAGTATAAACTAGTAATTTTTATATTAGGATAGGATCTTCTCCCAGGGCAGAGACTTGGGAATTATAAAATGTGGCTTTATCCTCTCCACAGAAGGGCTCCACAAAACGTTCTCATTTAGATGGGGATGCAAATCTAGAACATGAAGATGCTGCCTCCTGACCAGATTCCATCCCATTTAACAGTAAAGAGACTGTTTATGCTAAAGCAGTGTTTCTCAACCTTGGCAAGTTTAAGCTGTGTGGACTTCAACTCCCAGAATTCCCCACCCAACCATGCTGGCTAGGGAATTCTGGGAGTTGAAGTCCACACAGCTTAAACTTGCCAAGGCTGAGAAACACTGTGCTAAAGTCTTACACAATCCAGTAAAACTAAGTTTCATAGATACAAACGGATAATGCAGAGCTTTCCAAACTGTGTGTTGGGACACGTTAGTGTGTCGGCTGCTGTGTCTGGGTGTGTCGCGGCTGCTGCCGCCTCCAAACCTGCCCTGCCAGGATTCCGTGCAGGTCCTAGTGCCTGCCTTGTGCCCTGCTGTAAGAGTGTGTCACGAAATTATGCATGTCTAAAAAGTGTGTCACCAACATGAAAAGTTTGGAAAGCTCTGGGATAGTGCTTAAATCTCCCATTAGAAGCTATTGGCCTCATTATGTTAATTAGGACTAGATTATTTATGTTTCTAGAACATTTTTTATTTTGCAACGTACAAAATTGGTTTCAGTGGTTCTGTGGAATAGCTTATGTTTAATTGTTTAGCTCACAAGTGTTGCACAGCTTGGCCTGAATTGAATTATATCAAGCTGCTTAGATCTGTTTTTTAAATTAAAGCAGCATTAAAGCACTTAATAAATAAATAAATAAATAAATAAATAAGCAAGCAAGCAAGCAAGCAAGCAAGCAAGCAAGCAAGCAAGCAAGCAAGCAAGCTACCAATAAATAAATAAGCAAATCCACACTAACCTTGTCTGTTCCTTTAATATATGTACATCAGTGCTTTCCAAACTGCCTCTGTTGGCGACACACCAACGGCAGCAGCAACGCGGGCATGCACGGTGGCGGCATGGGGGGGAGCGCGGCGGTGGCAGTGTGCACAGTGGCGGCGGCCTCGTGTTTTCCACTAAAACACGGAAGCGCTGATGGCGCACCGCTGCCACCACCACCACCATGCATGCCGCCGCCACGCACCGCCGCCGTGCACATCCACTTCCAGGTTGTGTCGTGACACACTAAACTGTGTGTTGCGACACACTAAAGCAGAGCTTTCCAACTTTTCATGTTGGTGACACACTTTTTAGACATGTATCATTTTGCGACACTCTCTTACAGCAGGGCATCATTTCGTGACACACTCTTACAGCAGGGCACAAGGCAGGCACTAGGACCTGCGCAGAATCACAGCAGGTTTGGAGGCAGCAAGGCACAAGGCAGGCACTAGGACCTGCACGGAATCCTGGCAGGGTTCGGAGGCGGCAGCAGCCTTGACACACCCAGACACTGCAGCCGACACACTAACATGTCCCGACAGTTTGGAAAGCTCTGCACTAAAGTGTTGCGACACACAGTTTGGAAAGCTATGATGTACATAAATGGAAAGGGAATGGCACATGAGAAACTATGAACTATATTTAATGTGCATCCCATATTAAAAATTGAGGCTGCCAAAATGGAAGATTGCTGGAATAGGCCTGGGAGGCAGTATCTTGCCTCAGACCAGGTCAAAATCTTAAAGGCGAAGCTGAGTCTCCCATATCTGCCTTCTGCGTCTAATGGTTTTCCCTGCTTTGCCTTACAGTGTGGATTCTTCAAACGTAATTATAAGCAGAAGATAGAACTTCAGGAAGAAAATGAGAATGCGTTACAAACAGCTGACAACCTAGAGGAGGGTGCAGAGAAAGAAGGTTCTAACGTAGAGAACGATAAAGAGAATGAAACCAAACTCTTTACAGAACCATCAAATAAAGAAAATGAGACTCAATGACCAAATCATGTTCCTCTCCAGAGACTACAGCCAGGCTACTTGATATAAATGCTCAGTGTGAAAAAAAGGGAGACTTTTTGGTGCTGGCAACGAAGGCTTTCTTTTTCCTTTTATAAATGAAAAAAGGAGCCATGATTGCATTTATTTCAAGTGCTTCTACTGGAAAGAGAGCCATAATCTGTATTTGTAGAGGCAGCAGGTGACGTGATGAGATGGCCAGAACAAGATGAAGGCAGAAGCTGCATTCCTCTAAATGACCGTGTTTTTCTGCGTCCTCTGCTAGCTCTGTGATCTGAGACAAATCAGCTGTTTTGTGTGCATATTGTTGTTAAGGCTCTTTTCTAGAGAATAGCAGATTTTTGTCCTTTTTTCATCTATCAGTTGCACATCAGAAATGGGTAAGACTTAAAAAGGGAATTATGCAAATCAATGTTGCCCCCCTCCCCTCACTTGGCGAAGGATGAAAGCAATTCTCTGGAATTCTGGACAGTAACCTACCTATAGACCATTAGATAAATAAATTCCCCTTTGAGATTACAGTGGGGGCCCAAATCCAACAACCAGTTTACTTCTTCCACTTTCTTACCAGACTCTGAAATCCTGGTCTCAGGAATCCTCAAAAGAGTGGAAGGAGGAGAGACAGAATGGATAGGGCCCTGGTCAGAAGCTTCACCATCTTAAACACCATTGGCCCTGCAGATGTCTCTAAATATTCTTGATCTGATTTATATTTCTTCCCATGTTTAATATGGGAGGAAACATGCACTTCACCCACAAACATCAAAACAAAAAACAGGAAGGGTAGCAAACGGTGCTCCCTCTTGCCAGTCTGTTGCTGGCTAAGCCCTTGGAAATATTGAAGCATTCTGTCATCAGAAAATTTGGAGTGGAACAGAATCCATAAATCAGGATCTAGCTTAAAACAAAAAATAGGCAGGGTATGTGGCATCAAACCTACACAGCTTTCAAACTCAGGGATTGTCTGAACTTTTCAGTACATTCATTTTGCACTGATTATTGATCTGTGTTAAATTAAAATATTTTGGGAAGGTTTGTTGAATTTGGGATTTATTTCTATTTCCTCATCATACTGATCTTTTCTTACAATGTTACAATAAGTGCTTTTTAAAAAAATACATATATTAGTAATGTATTTGCCACAGTGTAACTTTTTCAGAATATCTCTATAGTAAAGGTAATGTGAAAAGATGAAATTAAAGTAGTAAACAATTTCACAGACAGTGGCCAAAATAAATGGCTGTTTTAGAGCGTTTTTACCTTAATAAATGGAATCAGTTTTTCAGAACCAAAACAGGTTCACATTTCCAGAACCTCTGCATATCACAAATCACTAATGAAATTCCCCTAACTTTGAAAAGAGGTTTGCTATGCTGCTCTTTGGGACAAAATCAAGGTTAAGCATGCATGCATACTATATACTATATACTATATACTATATACTATATACTATATACTATATACTATATACTATATACTATATACTATATACTATATACTATATACTATATACTATATACTATATACTATATACTATATACTATATACTATATACACACACACACAGTATGTATGTATGTATGTATGTACTGTATATTCATTCATTCATTCATTCATTCATTCATTCAATTCTGCTTGGAAAAATATTCACAAAAAATTGTGTTCACACATCCAAGTTATATGCAACATATCTTGAAACTGATTTGAAATACGTTAACTTGAGTAATAACCCTGGCTCAGTTTTAAAGAATGCAGGGTGCCTGAGTGGAATCAAAAAGAGCATTTATTAGTTCATCAGAGGGAGACACAGAAAAGAGCAAGGAATTAGAATGTTACAAAAATAACTACAATTGGGAGAGATCCAGAGCATGCAACAGAAGTTTAAAAAGCTGTTCTAGTTAAATATTGGAGTCTTACAGTGTCCCCACATTCTGTTGGGTTCCTAAATAAAAATCGTGAAAATAAAACCTTTTTTTTTTGCCCCCACCCCTAAATCCCAACCTCCTAAGTCAATTATTTCAAAGCTTTTAGACTGAAATGAAGTACCATTTCTCCCAAATCAAGTTCTGGAATCCAGCAAGAATTGCCCCCACATAAGGAAAGACACCCACCTATTTATGAAAAGGCATCTTACCTTAGAGGTGTTCTGAAACTAATTTTTTTTAACAAAACTTGGGTTGGATTGGGTAGTATAATACACCATGTATATACTGTATGTAGAGTAAGATTTAAAAACTGACTGAATAAAATCACCCTTTGGAATTAATTTGATCAGCAAATGGCACAAGACTCGGAATGATACAGGGAGTTGGATCATACAGCTTGACCATGAGGCAGCCACCACATAGTGCTATGTGGCACAGACATGCAGGTACTGGGAGCGAGGAACACGTTCAAGTGGAGCGTGGACACTACAGAATATCCTACAAATATAAATACAGCTATATTTGCTGCAGGAGGACATGACCCCTTGGCATCAAGGTACGGTTCTGCTGTTTGTCCACTATGTCTTTTGCTGGTTTGCTGGTTTTGGCTATTATATGAACATTGTAGGCATTCTACTCTCTTCTACTATATCCCAACCAATCATTTCAATTCCTTAAGCTCCTCAACTTCAGCAGGGTGACTCTGTCTTTGACTTTTTCCTTGTTCTCTCCAAGCTGTCCTCCCCATCTCCTAGCCAACTTTGCTTCTCACTATCATCTTCACTGTCCTGCCATTCCTGTTCCACAATTAATTTCTTCTGTCTTAAATTATCTATAGTAGTCTCCCATTCTTCCCTTATGCTTTCATCTCCATCATCCTGCCAGTTTTGTTTTGTGATCTCATCCTGACATTTCCCCCTCATGTTTGAGTTACTGTCATCTTGTACATATTCTTCCACACTTTCTTCATCATCATCATCCTGACACTCTAGTCTCATACTCACATTATCATCCTGCAAACTCTCCTCCACCCTCCTGTAATTGTTGTCATCGTTGTCGTCGTCATCGTCATCATCCTCCTGGCACTCCAACCTCATGCTTTCAGTACAATCATCTTGTGATCCTTGTTCCAATCTTTCATCCTCATCATCCTGCCACTCTGTCCTCATGGAGGATTCTACACCATCTTTCCAGGTCTGCGTCATACTTTCTCTGCCTTCATCCTGCAACTGTTGTTCCAGACTCTCATCACCATCATCCTGCCATTCCACCCTCATGGCCTCATCGCCATCATCCTCCCATTCCTGTCTTGTGGTCTCATCCCCATCACCGTGCCACTCTGGCTCCATAATCCCTATTCCATTCCCTTGCCACATGCTGTCAGCTTCTCCTCCCACTCCCTGGTCCCCAACACCTTCCATCCCAGTAGTTTCCCATCCTTCCATCAAAGTCAACGTCTCCCCTCTTCTCACATGGGCTCGCCGATGCTGAGAAAGTGCTGACTTCTGTCCAAAACCTCTTCCACAATAGGGACATCGAAAGGGCTTTTCACCAGTGTGAGTTGCTTGATGTTGAAGAAGAGCAGAACTACGCACAAACCCTTTCCCACAATCTGCACATGAATAGGGCTTTTGTCCTGCATGAATACGCTGATGTATATGGTAGGTGGAGCTGACACTGAAACTCTTCCCACAATGGCTGCAGCAGTAGGGTCGCTCACCTGTGTGAGTGCGTTGGTGTTGCAAGAGTGCTGAGCTTACGCCAAAACCTTTCCCACACTCATTGCATTTGAAGGGTTTCTGGCCTCGGTGCACCCGCTGATGCTGCCGGAGGTTGGAGCTCTGATTGAATCCTTTCCCACAGTCTGGGCAGCGAAAGGGACGCTCACTCATATGGATCCTCTGGTGTCGGATAAGATGGGAGCTCTCGGCAAAGTGTTTTCCACACTCAGGGCAGCCAAAAGGCCGCTCACCAGTATGAGCGCGGAGGTGACGGACTAAATCAGCACGGAGACGAAAAGTCTTGGTACACTCTCCACAGGAAAATGGACGTTCCCCAGAATGGAAGCGTTTGTGTTGGGTAACCTTTGAGCTCTGAGAAAAGCATTTTCCACAGATGGAACAGACATACGGCTTCTCACCTGTGTGTATCCGCTTGTGCTGAATGAGATCAGAACTATGGCTGAAACTCCGCCCACACTCTGGACAGGTAAAGGGTCGCTCACCTGTATGTGTCCGTTCGTGGATGATGAGATTGGAGCTCTGTGAGAAGCCCTTGCCGCAGTGTGTGCACCGGTACGGCTTCTCACCTGTATGAGAGCGCATATGCTGAACTAAGTGCGAGTCTTGGCGATAACTTTTGTCACAATGTGGGCATTTGTACGGTTTCTCACCTGTGTGGACGCGACGGTGACGGATTAGGTGGGAGCTGTTACTAAAGCTCTTCCCACAGTCAGGACAAATGGTAGCTTTGGGCACTCTGTCATTGTCAGAAAGATGATCTGTAGATTCCTGTTCCAGAGATATGACAGATTCACCATTACAGGCCTTGTGCTGAGTGCTTTCCATTCGATGGTCTCCCATTATAATTCCTTTCTCTGGAGAGACTCTATGTTGCATTTCTTTGTCTTCTTTCTGTTTGTTCTGTGATTCTGCTTCCTCTTCCTTGTTTTCGTTTGTCATCTCAATACCTACAGTCAGAACAATTATATCACAATTTTTAATCTCATTCTGGCCAAATAAATTCAAACTTTTTTTTTACTGTATACTGATTTAGGAAAGCAGATTATACAGCAATAAATAATTGATGGCAAACTCAAAGGAATTTTTATTTGAATCAAGTCCATTCCTGATTTCCACTGCCACAAGCCCATACCAGCTAAGATGATATAGAGAGCTTAATTTAGTTATTAGAAGTTTATTTACTGATTTTCCCATTTAAGATATGTAGACTGAACATAGATTCCCTTGAATCCTTGTAAAACATAGAAATCTTTGAAAGTTTAAACGTTATTGTCCACCTACATCTAGAAGAATCTCTATAAGACTTGAAATGAAGCAGAATTCAGCTCTGAAAAATGATAATGTAAAAAACAGTGAATAATTTCAGCATAGAGTTTCATTTTCAATCTTATTCACAGTCATTAGTATATCTCTTAATGAGACAAAGCCAGACAGCAAAATTTGTTTCCTGTACTACATAATGAAACAAAAAAGTTAAAGAGTTTAGGTTAAATAGTATTCTAAGTGTCTGGAATATCTCCCATAAAGTGCATGGAGAATTTAATATTTGAAGCCTCAAAGAAAACTTAAGAAGAGAGATGACTTTTATGTGATTTTGGTTGTGAATCAAGGGGTTGGGGGGCGAGCATGCATTTATTTATTAATGTTTTATAACACCCTTCAGGTTTTCTAGGACAGCTTACAGCAGAGTAAAATCAAACAACTATCTAAAACAACTGAAATATGCAACAGAACACAAAAATTAAAATATATAACATTTAACACAATAAAAGCAGCAGCCCCAATAAAATGTTTTTAAGCAACAACAAGTTAAAAGCAAATACACTGATTAAAGCTTAGAAGTACCTTCTACATTTAGAAGATAAACCTGACTTAAATTTTATTACCAAAATCCAAGATCTATGCCAGGGCTTTCCAAAGTTTTCCCGCGGCGACACACCAACCGCCATTGGTGTGTCGCCGCGGGAAAACCCAGAAGTGCCGCCGTTGTGGCAGCGCGCAAAAACCCGGAAGCGCTGCTGCCACTTTCGGGTTTTTGTGCGGCGCCGTTGGTGTGTCGCCGCGGGAAAACCCGGAAGCGCTGATGATGATCAGTGCTTCCGGGTTGTGTGGCGACACACCAGACTGTGTGTGGCGACACACTTTTGTGTCGCGACACACAGTTTGGAAAGCTCTGATCTATGCCAACATTCTTCTATGATAGGTCTGGGATAAGGGTTCATACCCAATATAAATATGTTTTTAAAAAGCTATTAAGAGAGCTATTATTTAAAGCTATTATTGTTTACTAGGCTAGGGTCATTTAATAAGGTAAAAGTGAGATTTGAAATAAGAATTCCAAGTTCACAGCTCACTCTTATTATGTGGTATATGTATGATTTATTCCTCACCTCTTAATGTCTCTCCTTCACTAGAGTCCTGGAGGTCCAGAACATATGCTTGTTTTCCACTTTCCATATGGGAAAATCGCAACAGTTAGCTCTGAGGAATCCTGATTCTGGGAAAAGAAACAGATTTGTATAGCATGGGGAAATGCAGATGTCTGTGAAATTCTGTCTCAAAAAAAAAAGTGTCTGGTCTCTAGAGTCCCAAAAAAAGATTCTCTCCCTCTCTCACATATACACATATTTGCTGGTTTCCTCATGCCCACAAATCCCCTTTCATAGAGCAGACATCTTTCATAAATCCAAACCATTAAAAACAAGACTCCTATTCCCTATACAACTACATTCCTACTCAGTCTGATAGGACAGAGTTGAGCCTAGCATAACATTTTTTTAAAAAAAAAAGTATTCACCAAAATCATAGATCTCTTATTTCAAAGCCATTCCTCGACTATTTTGCACAATAAAAATACAGCGAATGAGCCGGAACGGAGCTTTTCTCCTTAGCTTCTCCCACCCCAATTGCTGTCATTACAATTTCCTGACCAGGTTGCTCTTTTGACTCCCACATGTTCACAGCCCTTTCATCTTCTCCTCAGGCTGCCCTCAGAGATGCTGCTAGCGCAGCCATGTCAAACCTTGTTACTTGGTGTGGTCTCCCTGACGTGTTCCCCACTGGCTTTGTTTTCATTAAAGAGTGGGCATGGGGAGGCTGCTAGGTGCCTAGCTATAGAGATCCGCTTGTAACAGGAAGGTCCCTTCATGATTAAGACCCTTCTACCACCGTACTTCCTTCTGGGTCCTTTCTAGGCAGCACAAATCTGGTCAGCTCTACTGTTTTAACTCAGTCGGTTCCACGGGTGCTGCTGCTGCGCGACCCTCGTTAGAAAAACGTCTTTATTCCACAGCAGTTTTACAGAATTTAATACAGGTCCTTTATTTCAAATGGAGGTTATGCTATTATTTTTTGAAGCATTATTCTGGTAATCTCATGGTTTCCGTCGATTGCTTTTTCATGCCCACTCAAGATGCCTCTTAGGGCACTGGAACTTAATTCAGTATTACTGCTGTTGCAAATAACAGTATTTATACAGTATTTAAACAAGATTTAGAAACAATATTTTAAGTAAAGAACTGTCACCCTGCAAAGAAGGATAATTGAGGAAAACATAGTTCACTTTTTTGGAGGAATCCTGAATTCCATAGTTCATTCATGATCTATATATGAGACAGCAACCTGGATTCGGGCTAACAGACAGAATGGCCACAAAAACGTGGTGCCTTTGGCAGCAGGGCTGACTATGGATTGAAGACTCAACCTGTACTGTACTGGCTTGAATAATTCTCCGTTTGAAAAGTTTGCTTGTAGTTGGGAAGTTTTCTGGGTTCAGCAGCCTTGACCTACAATGGTTGTGGCATGGCTGCGCATTTTGACAAGCAAAGCTGGGGCTTCCAGCATACCTATTCCCGGAGACACCTGAGTTTTATCATCTATGGCAGGGCTTTCCAAAGTTTTCCCGCGGCGACACACCAACTGCTGTTGGTGTGTCGCCGCGGGAAAACCCGGAAGTGCCGCCATTGCAGCAGCGCACAAAAACCCGGAAGCGCTGCTGCCGCTTTCGGTTTTTGCGCACTGTCGTTGGTGTATCGCCGCGGGAAAACCCGAAAGCGCTGATGATGATCAGCGCTTCCAGGTTGTGTGGCGACACACCAGACTGTGTATGGCGACACACTTTTGTGTCGCGACACACCGTTTGGAAAGCTCTGATCTATGGATTATTGGAATGCACTTGCTTCCTTTGGAGAGGATGACTGATGCCCCTTTCTTCCTTTCTGTTCCCCTCTGGGTTTATTTTCTTTGCCATCTTTGTTCTTTTGTGCTGTTTTTGTGTGTTTTTTTTCTGTTGTTCTTTGTTTTTAAATGTTTTAACAATTGTAAAGAGTTGCTGGGAGTCAGGCAGCATATAAATTTAATATATTATTGTTGGTCGCAGTCAGCCACAAGTTTAGACTGGATTTGGCATTTTTGTCTACCTATCAAGTCCTTGCCAAGGATCTGGGATAGGCAGATGTTGTTGTTTAATAATATTAAAAGTATTGCCGCAGGATGTAAGTTGTTCCAAGTAAAGCTGCCTTTTGCAATTGACTGATGGTGATTTTGTCAATGCCAATGGTGTTCAAGTGGTGCTCCAGATGTTTTGGAATTGCACCCAAGGCGCGTATTACTATTGGTACTATCTTTGCTTTCTTTTGCCACAGTCGTTCTATTTGCAGGTCTTTATATTTTGTGATTTTCTCCAGTTCTTTCTCTTCTCTTCTGCTGTCTCCAGGAATTGCAATGTCCACTATCTTCCATTATTCTTATTCTTATTCCCTTTAAACATACTCAGAAGCTGCTCTTGGTCCAGAATGCATCAGCCTGATTGTGGACAGGGTCTAGGTACAGGGAGGCTATTACTTCCTGTAGAGTCACTTGTTGAGATGGGCAGCCACACAAATTGAATAAACAAACAAACAAACAAATATATTACTGTCTTCATAAAAATTCTACACAGGTTTTCTATTTTGTTCTGGGTTCAGTTCAGAGTTCTGTGACCCTTAAACCCCTCAGTGATTGGGATGAGGAAATTGTTATTTATTTATTTATTTTTATTTTTATCCTGCTTTTATTATTTTTATAAATAACTCAAGGTGGCGAACATACCTAATACCCCTTCCTCCTCCTCTTTTCCCCACAACAGCAACCCTGTGAAGTGAGTTGGGCTGAGAGAGAGTGAGTGGCCCAAGGTCACCCAGCCGGCTTTCATGCCTAAGGCAGGACTAGAACTCAGTTTCCTGGTTTCCCATTGGCTTCTTCCTAGGACTGAGAGGGAGTGAGTGGCCCAAGGTCACCCAGCCGGCTTTCATGCCTAAGGCAGGACTAGAACTCAGTTTCCTGGTTTCCCATTGGCTTCTTCCTAGGACTGAGAGGGAGTGAGTGGCCCAAGGTCACCCAGCCGGCTTTCATGCCTAAGGCAGGACTAGAACTCAGTCTCCTGGTTTCCCATTGGCTTCTTCCTAGGACTGAGAGGGAGTGAGTGGCCCAAGGTCACCCAGCCGGCTTTCATGCCTAAGGCAGGACTAGAACTCACAGACTCCTGGTTTAACCACTAGACCAAACTGGCTCTCATTGTCCCATATGAAACCTGCTCCATACTAAAATAATTTTAAGATTCCTAATCTCAACAAGATCTAGGAGTCCACAGACAGATATTTAGAGGGGAGAAGGAGAGAGCCATTTTGGCAGCTACATTTCCGGTTTTGAATTCTTTTCCAAGGGAGTTCATTTTAAAATTTCCATTGTATTTGGGTTATTATCTTCTGCAGCTCAGTTTCTAAGAAGGAACAGCATATACCGCAAGAATGCCATTTCTGCTCCTCTAGGAGCCAATTGGTTATCTTTTAGGAAGCCCCAAAAGGGGAAATATTCATGTTTCCTGGGAATTGCTTTCATTATTGGAGATTATGTCACTATTTCATTGATGATTAGCACTAACAGCCACTGACAGCCTTCACCTCCATTAACTTGATCCTGTTTTAAATCAGTTTGCCTGTGCACGATGGAGCACAGCCTGGTGGTGCATGGAAGTCAGGTGGAGCAGCCTGGAGGTCTCCCTGCATTAATGAAAAAGCCCCATACATGTGTTCCAAGTGAACATAGGCAGGATTGTTTGATAATTGATCCAACTAAAATAGTACTTTTTCAGTTTCATCTTTTTTTTTCTTTTCTGTTACCTCTCCTCTGCCCTAAATATTATATTCTGTACTTTATGGGAAAACAACATGCCCTATTTATCGTATGTAAAGCATAAAGCATAAGTCAAAATCACTGGGATACTTTCTGTTCCATCCCCAAATTCAGGAAAAATCTGCAGCAGAATCATTCATAGATAGATAGATAGCATTTCACCTGAGGAAAATCACCAGCATGAGCTAAGGAGCCACTCTCCTGAAATGTTTCCTGCTATTTTATTGGACTCCCGCCAAAATAATTGCATCTCTTTCATGCCTCTGGTGAAAATTTTGCTACTCCAATCGCGGACTTTCGCCGCTCTCCGGCGGGGGGGAAGGCGTCCAACGGTTTGAGGGCGCGCGCTCGCCTTTAACTCCGCCCCCTCCTCGGGCAGCTCTATAAATAGCCCTGAGGAGGCACGCGCCTCCTTCGGCTTATCTCGCACCTCTGGAGGCGTGTGCCGGCTGATTTTCCTCCGCCTCGTGTTTCATAGCAGAGGCGGATTTAATTTCTCCTCCCTCCCCTCTCCTGCACTTAACATGAGCATGCCGTTATGGTTTTATTTATTAATGTTTGCGATTTATACGTCGCTCAATTCTGGAGAAAAAAACAATCTATGTGGTCGCTAAGAGTCCAGCCCCTACTTGGTGGCACGTAATCAGTTCCAAAACGGCTCACAGCCGCTTGCAAACGATAGAAAAATAAAAGAACTTTAAAAGTAAAAGAAAAATCCTAATTCTATAACGTCTCTTGATAATCCGGAGTACTTATTTCAAGGATTTGGTTCAGAGTACAGAATATACTTCTCATCATGCAAAAGCAACCGGGTTTAGGTACAATATGAAAGAAGGGACTCTGCAGGGAAAGAGTTGGAAGTTACTTGGCTAGAAGAGCCTGAAAAAAAGCCACTTTCTGCCTTGCATGTTGTATTTTGACTGATAGTGGTAACTGGCGTTAACTAGAAGAGGTGACATGTAGCAAATGTGTAAGATTTTCGGGGAAGAAATGGATGGAAGAATTGCAGTGATTATTGGGGGTCTCCAAAATTCTGGGTTAGGTTGTGAAATGCTTAGGAAACACTGAAAAGGGCAAATGTCATAACAGGAGACAAGTACAGCCATAACTGATTTATTTCATGACATGAAAAACACGAGTTTCCCTTTCAAAGCCTGAATCACAGGAAGTCAAATGCTCACCCCCGTCTCATTCCCCACCACTCCACAAGTTAACCGCTTCTGAAAAAGGGCATTATTTGCAGACTGCCTCAAAGATCTCCAGAGTCCCCTTAATCTCCCGGATCTGCTTAGCGAGGATGTGGACGGGCTGCATGGAGCGGTCCAGCTCCTCGCACCTGGCCATCAGAGTGTACATCCCTTTGATGCTCATGTCCACGGATTCACCCAAACTGTCCACAGCATCTCGGTAGGTCTGGATGTACCCCACACTGAGCGCCGTCATGTTCTGGATCGCGCTGTTCAAGGCTCTCAGCATCTGCTCCACTCTCTGCGCCACATCCCTGGTGAGCCTTTCCAGATCCCGAAGGACCTGTGGGTCGACCGGAGGGATGTCTGCGGTTTTGCCTCGTACAGATAGTTGGGATGACACCAAGGCAGAGGAGGTGGGCTCCGTATCGTCCAGACTGCCCCGAGAGCTCATCTTGATCTTCATTTGCAGGTTGTTGGCCACAAAATGGGTCAGGTCCCCATCGTAACTCACGGTTCCTTCCAATTCCAAGGCGCTTGATATGGTGGCCCTCCTTCCTTCTTGGCTTTTGGATGCACCGTATACCTGGCTTATCCCATCCAGGCTGTGACTGTCCAACAGGCGTCCTCCCGCCATTCTTTCCCGGGCTGCAACTCGTACGGGGTTCGGCAACCGCCTGGACTCTTCACCGGCCACAGAGGACGCGGGGGGTTGGATGTGGACCTGGGCCATTATATGTTGCCCCTCCATCACGTGATGCAGGAAGGAAACCTAGGAAGCGTAGGGGGGCACCGAAGCAAGGGAGGAGGGTGCGAGGCAAAGGCGGAAGGAGGCGCCGGGAGGGAAAACGCAGAGAAAAGCCGCACGGACCTTCAAACGAAAGAAAGATTCTTCCGGAGGCAAAGCATGAAAGCGATTCTCTTTTCCCATCTCCTGCATCTGAACACGCACGGAAGCCCTTCCGCTCCTCAGGGGCGGAGAATCGGCTAGGAAGAGGAGGGGAAAGAGAGCAGGTTGGTAGATAGGACTGAGGGGAACTCCTCATTGGCTTTTTTCGGTTGAAAGACCCACCAATCAAGGTGGAAAAATCGGACACTCTTTGGCTGGGCTCTCTTCTGCCGGAAGGAGCGTGACACGCACAAAATATCATCCTGGGTGGGAAAAGGGGAGCCTGAGTGGGCGTTAAAGGAGCAGAGGCATCGTCTCGTCTCCCGGAACCCAAACGTCGAGAGACGTATTCTTCATCTACCGCCTTACTTCATTTACTCATTTCTTCTTCATCCCGGAGATCTCTTTGTGCACGCGGATGAGATTTAATACAGCTATTATTTCCAAGCAGAAGAAAGTATATTCTGTGACAGAAACGTGGAATTGCCGTCCTGCAAGCTAAATCCGTATCCTGCCCTTAATTCTTTGGCATTTATCCCTGGTCGCCTGTCCCCATCTTTAAACGATAAAGCTCTTTATCCTTGGCTTTGCATAGCGGGAGGATTGCTGGTCATTGAGATATCCGCCCTAAGAAAGGTGAGAGCAACTAAAGCACCAGGGATATGCAAGACTATTTCCAAAACTTCACTTCCACCAGGCAGCTGCTGACAGACAGGAAGTAAACAGACGTGTACAGAAGCAGATGTGTATACTTGATTATTTGAATGCTGCCCTGCTTCCGTTTAATCCAGGTTTCCAGTCCCTTTCCATTCATTACTTATTAGTTATAATAACTTAATAGTTATTATTACCTTACAAAGCATTCACTTCAAATTGTACAACTAGCTTCAATTTTTTCTCATAAGATCCAGCTATTTTCAAAGATGAGAAAGAGCAAACATTACAGGTCTCAGCCTCAGACAAACCCTATTAATCCTCAATACTTTGATGATGAGAACAAAATGAAATGGTCCAAAGGGCAATTCAGACCAGCTTTCCCTAAATTGAAATCCTCTAGATCAGTGTTTCTCAACCTTGGCAACATTATGATGTGTAAACTTTAGCTGGGCAACTTTAAGCTGGGGGATTCTGGGAGTTGAAGTCGACACATTTTAAAAGTTGCCAGGGGTGAGAAACACTGCTATAAATTGCTGGGCTGTAACTGCTAACAAACGGCCAATAGCTGTGGTGGCTAAAACTAATAGAAGCCTGGAGAGAACAACTGGAGAGCTAGTATGATGTGATTAAGGTGTTGGTCCAAGTCTATCCTCCTCCAGGGAAGCTAACTCGGTGACTTTGGATCAGCTACCTCCTCTTAGTCCAGCTTACCTGATAGGATTGTTGTTGTGGGGAAAAAAGATCTTGTACTGGACTTCAATATAAGCATATACTGTAACTTAAACAGTAGGGTTGGGGAAAACAGCCATTTCATCTTTCATTGCTCAATCAGGCACTTTCTAGGCCAGGGTTTCTCAACCAGGGTTCCGTGGCACCCTGGGGTTCCGTGAGAGGTCACTGGGAGTTAAATATATCACAATATATTTAAAAATTATTGCAAATTCGGGCAACTTTACATTGAAGAGGTAAGTTTCAATCTTTATTTTTGTTTAAGAACACTCTTAATGCATATATACAGGCCTACACAGGAAATGAATATAATAGTTTTGTAACTTCTGGCCTACATTTGAGCCTGAATGTGCAGGGGTTCCCAAAGGCCTGAAAAATATTTCAAGGGTTCCTCCGGGGTCCAAAAGGCTGTTCCAGACCAACCTATGCAGGTTATGTTAGATTGAAGTTTACTCCCAGGAAGTACTTTAAATGGGGGGGGGGCGCATAAGTAGCAAAACACCTTTTTTCTCCTCCAATTATGTATCATGCCACCACCACTGAAGAGTAATTATGCAAAAGCTAAAAAAGAGTTGGGAAATTATAATACGATTATGATTCAATTTGCACCTTTTATTGGAGTGAAAGTTTTTGTAACAGATTATTTGCATTGCTGCTGCCTTTTTCTTTTAAACGGACTAATTAAAAAATTCAGTTTCATAACCAATAGTTACTACATATTTGCATCTGTTGTTCCTACTAGCCCAATATAATATTTGCATTTCTGTTATCTTTAAGACACATCTTAATAAAGTGAAGTAACTACTTGTATAAGTATCACCCAAGTGTAGCCTAAGGGTTGTGCAGTGCTACCAAGATACAAACATGACTTTCATTTGTTCAGAAACAAAACAATTGTTTCACATACTGTATGCAGTGCCTTTATAGTGTTTTGTCTTTCCTTCTCTCTTTCAAATTCTTTTCCTTGTATTTTTTAGGAGGTAGGCTGGAGGATACGGACTTATTCATAAACCAATTTAGGATCTTTTTTTATCTGAAAAATGGGGATAATGCATTACAATCAATAAAATAATAAGCATTGTAAGGGGCTCTTTCTGTTCAGAAAGCTTGCAGTCAGCCTTCATTCTAGCTCCTTTTCAGCCTGGAAGCCCGGTTTGGCAAGGACCACAATACTGTGCTCTTCCTCTTCCAGGCTTTTCAGTTCAATAAAAGAATTAAGGAACCCCATTCTCCGAGTCATCACCGAGCATCCCATCCTCCTGGGATTGGTGGTCCTGCAACAAGGTAGACCCCCCTGGCAAGGCAACGGCTGCTCTGCATACAAGCATACAGATCAGGTTTCAGGTCATATTTATGTAGAAATATTGAAAATTCAAATGGTTTCACAAAATTTTATGTACCACTGTATTAACTCAGTGCCCATCCTGCACTACGCCTTAAGCATGGTTGATTTTGCTTAGTGTATTGTGTAGATCTGGCCTTTGTGCCACACGAACTGTGGTTTATGACTTCACATGTGGTGGTTAAGGCAGTGGACTAAGAGGAGGGAAACCCAAGTTCTAGTTCTGACTTAGGGCCAGCCACTTTCAGTCCCAGAAAGAAGGCAATGGCAAAATACATCCAAAAATGTTGCCAAGAAAATTGCATGGATTTGTCCATATTGTCACGAGTCAAAACTGACTTGAAGGCACGCACACACATATACAAAGTGTGAACCCAGCCAATTATTCCTTACTCAACAAACCACGAGTCCGCTGGAGTTGGGCGGCCAATACATTTAAATAAATAATTAAACAGTAACCTAGCATGATCTGTGATCCCACACATTTTCCACTTGTAGCCTTCGTGTGTTTTCCAATTCTTCTCTCATTTTCTTTTCACAAAAATTATTTGGAAAAAAGCAACGAGGGAAAGATGGAATTGCTGAATTAATTATTTTGATTACCAGAGTACTCCAAAGGGTCAGTCTAGAAACATATTATCACTGTGAAATAATTTAAGGTGAAATTTCACAATTCACACATTTTTGGGAAACAAGGAGTGTGTTTTTCCTAATGGCTGTGCTCCAGAATACTTACCGCTTGACATACAAAGTTTAATGGCTTTTTCTGTTACTGTTCCAGCCGAAAAAACCTTTAAACTTTTAACTTTATTTTACCAAATGGCAACCAAGCAGTTGTACACACAGTTGCCATCGATTTATTTTTCCTGATCATTCAATCCTCTCTCTGAAAGTGCATATAACAAATTAAGTTAAAATTGCTATATGAACTTTCAGAGAGAAGATTGAAGGATCAGGAAAAATAAATTGATGGCAACTGTGTGTACAACTGCTTGGTTGCCATTTGGGAACCAAGTGTTGGCTTTGTATTTTGCTTGTTTTGAAAATGATTCACTGGCCCATTTCCGTTTTGATGAATTCAGAGTTTTGGTACTTTTCTTTAAAGCTCACATACACATTAGCAGGTCTTCACCTGGGGCTGTCTGCTCATTAACTGAAGTCAGCATCTGAAACCATCTTCGCAGACAAATATTAGGGATCCTTTTTAATGTCTCCATCTTTGGAATGCCCCCCATCCCCAAGGCTTGTGTTTGTTTGCTCTGATTCAGCAAAGGTGTTTTTCTTGTATGTTTTTTAAACATTTTAAACAATTGTGAAACGTCTTAACCTGCTGTTTGTCTTGTATTTATTATTTTAATCTGCTATTATATGCTGGCTTTTGAATTTGGACTGTAGGATTGTTTTTGTTTCGTATTCAATCACCGTGGGAAGACTATATAATGACTGCCACAGGAAAGAAATTTAATATATATAAATAGATTTACCCTATTCTGCCACATGGGCTAGCAGAAAATATAGTGGGCAGCACAATTGGAAGTGGGGGGGAAATACAGTATATCACAGCTGCCAGTTTTAAGTATTAGCATTCTACAGAACTGAGAGATTTTTAACATAATGAACTTCCTTTAAACCAGTGTTTCTCAACCTCAACAACTTTAAGATGTGTGCACTTGCTGGTTAGGGAATTCTGGGAGTTGAAGTCCACATAGCCTAAAGTTACTGAGGTTAAGAAACATTGGTTTAAACCTACACACCCATTTCTAGCCCTTCTGATGATGATGATGATGATGATGATGAACAGTCTGATAAATGGCAACAGCGACTCACTCAGGTATCATGAGCTTTGTGGTTTTGAAGCAGGATGTTGTATCAATCAGCTGTATTGTTTCTTTCAATAAATTGAGGTAAAATATAGCTACGGTGCTGTGTGAGCCGGTGAGACCAGAAGTCAACTGCAGGGATAATCGAGACTTGTAATGTTCATGAATGTGAGGCTCTCCATCTACAGAGATGCTAACCTTACCTGGGACTTGGGAAAACAAGCTAAATAACACAAAATAAGCAGCCTTCTGGAATGGGCTTAATTGGCACAATTTATTCAGGTTCGCCTAGTGTGCATTTTTCTTAAGATACTGTTTTCCATTTTTATCCAAGCAGAACAAGCTTGGCCTTGCGAACAATCTCTAGAGTAGAAAATTGGTAAGGCTGTTCTTCAGAGTATCAGAGGTTAACCGAGGTACTGGAGAAAACAGTGTGATCTTGGGAAACTTTGTCTCTCCGGTACAGAGCTAGAGACGAAACCCGAATATAAAGCTCCAGGACATGTAAACATTCTACAGGCATGCTAACTAAATAAGCTTGCTTTAGTGATCAGATTTATGCCTGGCGGCTCAGCAAAACTCTGCTTTGTCCATCCGGAATTTCTTCAGGGGTGTACCTTGTTTTGCTGTGCAATCAAACACCAGCCACTATTAGAAAGCAAATTACTTCCAAGGGTCAAGGGACAGGTGTTAAAAAGTCTCCTCTCGACTTGTTCGTCACTGTAGCGTCCTAGGTTACATCCATATCGGGCTTCACTTTTTCGGCTACTCTAGAAGCCCCTGAAGAATCGTGGTGAGGAGGAGAAAGACACTGATACAGAGCCAGCTTTTTTTTTTTTTTTTTTTTGCTCACTTGGACAAGCCCTAACAGGTCTCTCCATCTATTGTCACTCTACTGCGGTGTTTCTCAACCTTGGCCGTTTTAAGATGTGTGGATTTCAACTCCCAGAATTCTCCAGCCAGCCATGCTGGCTGGAGAATTCTGGGAGTTGAAGTCCACACATCTTAAAATGGCCAAGGTTGAGAAACACTGCTCTACTGTACTCATTCCCTCACTGTACCTTTCCCTGCCAGAAGAGGGAGCCGAAGAGAGAAATCCATACCTTTACTTAGATCAGTGTTTCTCAATCATGGCAACTTTAAGACATGTGGACTTTCCGTCTTCAAGTTGCCAAGGTTGAAAAACACGGACCTAAATTTCACACCAGAAGCAAGAAGAGGCCTTTGGACATGAACTGAAGGTGCCAACGAAGCAGACTCGAGGCCAGCTCCATACAAGGGTCAGCCTGTTCAGTAAATGAGGGGTCAGGTTTACCCCCACCCTAATCTACATCCCAGTCTGTTATTGACAGGGAGATTGATAACTCTCTTTTCTTATACACTGGGCTTTTCTTTTTGATCCAACGCCTTAGAGAACCTACTACGTCCAACAGCTGTTACCACACTCAGTACAACTATAGGGCCCTTCTCCCAGCGCCAGGTCATCTTGGTTAGGTTTCTGGGGGCTAGACTCCAGGTGAAAACCTTTACCACAGTGGCCGCAGATAAGAAGCCGGTCACCTTCCTCTTCATCCGAGCTGTTATTGCCATTGGTGACGCTGGTATCAGCGCACAAAGTATCACGGACAGTCATGTGTGGGATCCCAATGCTTCCATCGTGGTGGCCCTTGATGATACTGGCATCGTCAAAAGTCGTGTCAACCCCGCAGAGGAGGTCATGGCCTACGCTGGGGCTGCGAGCGTTGGCGTGAGTGCGACGGTGGCGAATTATGTGGGAGCTCAGCCGAAAGCTCTTCCCACACTCCGTGCACACGTACGGTTTTTCCCCTGTGTGTACCCTCCAGTGGTCCACCAGATTGGAGTGGTGGGTGAACCGCTTGCCACACTCGACACAACCGTACGGTTTCTCACCCGTGTGGGTACGGCGGTGGTTAGCCAGCGTGGAACTCCCCGAAAACCGCTTCCCACACTCCTGGCATTGGTACGGCTTCTCTCCGGTGTGGGTCCGCTGATGGCGAGTAAGGCACGAACTCCCGGTAAAACGCTTCCCGCACACGCTGCACTGGTAAGGGGTAACCCCCGTGTGGCCACGCCGGTGCAAGTTGTAGTTGGAGCTCTGAGAGAAGGCCTTGCCGCACAATTCACAACGATAGGGCCGCTCCCCGGTGTGGAACCGCCGATGCTGGAGGAGGTTGGAACTTGCCGTGAAGGCCTTCCCGCAGTCCCCACAGACATAGGGGCGCTCCCCGGTGTGCGTCCTCTGGTGCTTGGTGAGCGCCGAGCTCTGGTTGAAGCTGCGGCCGCAGTCGTTGCAACGGTAGGGCTTTTCTCCCGTGTGGATGATCTGGTGCTTGGCCAGGTTCGAACGGCGGCTGAAGCTCTTCCCGCACACAGTGCAAGTGTTTGGGTGTGAAGAGGAAGACTGCAGGGGTGGAGAAGAAGTGGCTGTGGGTTTTGAAGAAAGGGTGCACCTGCCTTGTTTACATATTTCTGTATCGGGCGCTCAGGAAAGCGAGGTTTATTTGGGCCCCATCCCTTCAGTAGTGGCATTTCTAATTTTTTGCAAGATACTATAGTTCATTGTTTCTCAATCTTGGCAGCTTGAAGATGTGTGGACTTCAGCTCCCAGAATTCCCCAGCCAGTTATGAAGTCCACACATCTTCAAGCTGCCAAGGTTGAGAAACACTGCTATAGTTAATTGAATTTCTACCAGCAGGGGCCTCTGCAGAAAGGGGTCAAAAAAGAATCAAGATGGTGGCCCCAACAACACAATCAAAGCCCCTTTTTACTTGCATTCCTGCAGCCACCATCTCGGCTTTTCAACCATATACACCCCTGTGCGGATGCCCCAGTCCCAAAGGGGGACACAAAGTTCTTCTTTGCTCTGCATTGTACAACGGAAACTTCAAGTCTATTTTGGTGAACTGAGGATTCTAGGAAAGAAGGTCCAGGGGGGCCACTCCAGAAAACTTCAAGTGGAGAAGTATATTTTTGTTTCAAAAGCATTCTGTCCTCTCTCATCACTTTATTTATTTATTTATTTAAATTATTGGCCACCCGACTCCATCCTGACTCAGGGCAGCAAACCTTAGAACTTCCTTCTCAATCAGCCCAGGAACTAATATGTGCTAAATTCTGCTCAACATCTAAGATAAAAACTTTAGCTCAACTTTTCCTAATGTCTGGGCCTCTCATCCATTCATTCATTATGATGTGTGGATCAGGGGCACCTGCGAGGGAGGAGGTCAAAAAATTCAAGAGGGCAGCTACAGCCACACAATTGAAGCCCCACCCGTTTTCAATGTGTCATGTGCAAAGGGGTGGGCTTTGATCACATAGTCACTGCAGCCATCTTGACTTTTTTGACCCTCCCCCCACGGATGCCTCCAGTGGGTATATAAGAGGTGGGGTGAAGCTAGCAATGCTCCATATCCAAGAGACGCAGGAAAAAACCCTAAAACCACCTAACACTGGCTGGGAATTCTGGGAACAGCAGTCCTGATTCATCATAAGGATACTAGGCTTGGAAGTCTAGTTTAAAGGAGCTTTCCCCAGTGCTGAAGCCCTGGCCAAATTCTCCTTCAAAGAGCTGGGGTGAAAGATGCTCTGCGGGGCACTTACGTGAACTGTGACACTGCAAGGGCCTGGAAAGTCTGACATGTCAAATGCTGATGCACAGCTGTGGATCTATTTCATCCATTAATCACAAAGCCATGCCATTGCAAGATTCACCCAAACAGTTATCTTCAGATGCAGGCCTGGACCTAACAGAGAACCCCGTATTCCCAAGATTGCTGAGTCAGCAGCTCAGGCCAAGTCCCAACTCTTCCTCAAGGTATCTTGAAGTTTATTTATTTATTTGTTTGTTTGTTTAATTTTTTATCCCGCCTTTATTATTTTTATAAATAACTCAAGGCGGCGAACATACCTAATACTCCTTCCTCCTCCTCTTTTCCCCACAACAACAACCCTGTGAGGTGAGTTCAGCTGAGAGAGAGGCCCAAGGCCACCCAGCTGGCTTTCATGCCTAAGGCGGGACTAGAACTCTCAAGTCTCCTGGTTTGCCATTGGCTCCTTCCTAGGGCTGAGAGAGAGTGACTGGCCCAAGGTCACCCAGCCGGCTTTCATGCCTAAGGCGGGACTAGAACTCTCAGTCTCCTGGTTTCCTGTTGGATCCTTCCTAGGGCTGAGAGACAGGGACTGGCCCAAGGTCACCCAGCCAGCTTTCATGCCTAAGGCGGGACTAGAACTCTCAGTCTCCTGGTTTCCTGTTGGCTCCTTCCTAGGGCTGAGAGAGAGTGACTGGCCCAAGGTCACCCAGCCGGCTTTCATGCCTAAGGCGGGACTAGAACTCACAGACTCCTGGTTTGCCATTGGCTCCTTCCTAGGGCTGAGAGACAGGGACTGGCCCAAGGTCACCCAGCCGCTTTCATGCCTAAGACTCTCAGTCTCCTGGTTTCTAGCCCGTTGCCTTAACCAGTTCCCACAATTGCACTTCTGTACTACTCACCGAACCCTCAACTGGGATGGTGATTTTCTGCACCTCAAATTCTTGTACCTTCTGCTCCTCAATCTCCACCTTCATCTCTTTCTCAGTTGATGGACCTCGTGAAGGTGCAGGATCAAGCTGGTTTAGCAGAGACAAAACAATCAAAATAATAACAACCCTTAAATAACTGCTTCTTTCCTCACAAGGTGGCTCTTCCACCCATCCAGTTAAACGTTCTCTACTCACCAGTTTCCCATCCGCAGAAAGGTCCATCTCAAATTCCAGATCCTCTTCCTTCTTTTCCTCAGTCTTTACTCTAAGTAACAGCTCTTCTTCATTACCATCCACTACTGCTGACAATCTATCCTGGAAGGATGAAGGATCCGGCTGGAAAACACCAAAGGAGCAGAACAAGAGATTCAGCGTTTACATTGGGTTCAGTTTGTTCTCAAAAAAAGAGGTAGACAGAACATCTTTCAACCAATCTTAAAAGGGAATCTCAACAATATGTTTTAAAAAAGGGAATCTCAACAATATGTTGAGATATCCTGGGCAGCCATTCCTCTGTAAAGATTCATCATATACACATAACGATGATTTGCACAGTGAGCTATAAGAACCTCACTAGGTTGCAAATTGCTACAACTAAGTGTCAGCAAGGAATCCTGTGAAGCTCTATGAAACAAGACAAAATTAATACTAAGTACTCAGCAAGTCAAACCTATTTATTTAAGACTTAGATACAGTACATGTTCCCATTATATGTCACAGGGAATGGCCATTTGAAACACCAAAAGTGTTTCGTATCACTCTGAAGGAATCCTAAACTCCTGGTTGTGGTTTCTTTCCTGCACTCATTTTCTCAAATCTGTGTGGCATTCACTCATGCATGAGGCATTTTTCACACTGAACCTAACCTAACCATGCTTTTAGCCATCACGTTAAATCCAAGAAAGATATGCCTGTTTCAGATCTGGCTTGTTCCTTCAACTTCAGGAAAGGCACATAGCTTCATCCCTAGAAATCTGGCTTCGTGGGCTCCATGCACCTTGGTATCTGGTATCCTTGCCACTCCCTCCTTCAGTCTAGCACTCAGTCCCAAGGATGCCCAGGACTTGCCCTCTTTCATCAGCGGTCCATCCATCTGTATCTTCTGAAAATACAGAAGGGGGAGGAGGGATCCATTAAAAAGTTAGGCTTAAGTCCAAATTAGATATCAAAATATTCTAAGCACCTCCTATGTCCTACTCAGGTCTTCTCATAGTAGTAGTCTGAGTAGAAAGAGATATAAGACGTTTGGCATTTTTAAACTGGGGAGGGGGGAATGCTCAGGGTTAGTGGTTCTTTATCTTGCCCTCATCTTTACCCACGGTGGGGGCTTCTAGGATGGGGATTCCCTTGATCCTGGCTTTTCCTGTGCTCTCCTTGTCCTCATCTGTCATGAACGCAAAGGCAGAACTGCATGGCTCTGGAGGAGAGAGACCAAATTAAAGGCAATCTCCCCCTTTAATATAGTGGCTGGGAAGCAAGTGACTTGTTAACTGTCACCCATCAGGTCCTGCGACAACCCCATGAAGTAGGTGAGGCCACCTCAAGGGTAGCACTCAAAGCCCTCCACCACTGGCTTCATCCTTGAAGAAGGTCCAGATTTCTGTTAAGTCCTTAGCACCACCCTTGCTTCCAGGGGGCCTTAAAGGCAATGCAGTACAGTATCTCCAGGGAGGATGGAAAGTGGAGCCCTGGACTGTGATCCCTGTGACTGTGATAAAGGGAGGCCTGCCCTTATCTTAAAAAAGGCAATCAAAGCCACGAAGGAAGGGTGGTTCGCAGAGGTTCAAAGATACCCACCACGGAGGGATGTGAGCCCCAGCTTGACAGGCTGAACCCAGGAACCGCTGCCCCCGACCCCCTCGCTTTGGCTGGCTGGGTCCCTAACACTCACCTGCGGGCTTAGCCTTCATTCCACAGCGGGGGCGAGGTGGGGGGGGGCACAGCAACAGCTGCTTCCCCAGCCCACGTGTGGCTCTCCCTTCCACGCCACCTTCCTCCGCGCAGCGCAGGGAGAGTTGGGGAGGCTGGAGCCGGGCTGGGCTGAAGCGGGGGGCCGAGAGGCGGAGAGCGGCCACTCCGGGAAGGAAGTTGAGCGAGGGGATGACTGCTTCCTGCGATTCGGCTCCCCACCCCGCTCTCGTCCGCCCCACTCGCTCGGGCCTCTGGAGGGGAGGAGAGGAGGGGAGGGGAGAGGAGGGGAGCAGCGCTGATGCTGGGAAACAGGGCGATGCGGGGGGGGGGAGGGAGAGAGAGGGAGAAGAACCAGGGAAGGAAGATCCGAAGGCTCCCTCCCCCGCCCTTGGCAAACGCCCCGAGGCGCGCGCGACCGGCTCTCTGGGCGCTTTCACGCCTGCCCTTCCGAAGTAGCGACCCTGGTTCGAGGAGGGGGAAAGGCTCCGAAGCGGAGGGGAGGAATGTTGGGCGGAGGTGGGGAGGAATGACAGAAGGCGGGCGATTTGTGCAGATTGGCTAACGTTGCCCCCCCCCCTCCTGGTTTGTAATTGGTGGAGAGGTTGGCTGCAGACAGAGAGAGGCAACTGCTGGAGCGGCGCCCCGTTCTGCCAGACCCGAGCTGGGGGTTGGACGCCCGACTTCTATCCCCGCCCACTCACTCACTCCCCCGCTGAGCCCTCCCCGCCCTGCGATTGCGCTCCCCGTCGCGAGACTTTGGGTGCCGCTCGCCGCTGGGACCTCCCCGTCGCTTTAGCGGGGAAGGGAAACGGCGGAACGCGCGGCTAGATAAAGCAGCTTTCCAGCCAGGGGAGCTGGTCGCGGTCGGGATTCCTTCCGAAACGTCGGGAACGAAGCAAGCGCGGGGAAAGGCTCCCCTGGAAATTCCCTGCACGGAGCAGGGCTAGAGTCTGATTCCCAGCCTGAAGTTGACTTCTATACGCCTCGGGTCTTTGGAACAGGCAGGGACAAGAGTGTGTCTGACCGTTTTGAGCACCGTGAAGCGACGGTTACCGTTTGCACCGCGGACATCAGCTTCCATACCCTCTAGCGCAGCGTTTCTCAAACTTGGCAACTTTGAGACCTGTGGACTTCAACTTCTAGCATGCAGGCTGGGGAATTCTGGGAGCTGAAGTCCACAGGTCTCAAAGTTGCCAAGTTTGAGAAACGCTGCTCTAGGGGGTTGTCGCTATATAGTAGCTCTCCTGAGGAGGCATCTTAAAGAGAAACCTGCAGTCGAGAAATAAATGCTATTTACTGTTGCTGTTACAGCAACTGACATCGTGCTCCTGAACCTCAGAGGCTTCCAAAGTAGTTTACCTAATAAAACACTGATAATCCCAAATGAGCACTTTCCTTTTGTAAACCCAGTTAACCTAATTGCCGGGAATGGCTTCACACAATACACAGAACCACCCAGGCTGTGTTTTTTCACGAAAGTGCTAGGTTAAAATGTTCTGCTAGTTCAGTGTTTCTCAAACTCGGCAACTTTAAGATGTGTGGACTTCAACTCCCAGAATTCCCCAGCCAGCATGTGGACTTCAACTCCCAGAATTCCCCAGTCCACACATCTTGGCCACCATCTTGACTTTTTTGACCTTACCATGCAAACGGTCCTGTCCAAATGGATCTTCTGTTTCCAAACGAGAAGGAATGTAACTTAAGTTCTTGCATGTTCCTATTGATTGAAAGCTTTGGGCTGTCCTCTCATTCTTGTACTCTTTTCTTTTTTAATCCGTTCAATCGTGTCTGATTCTCAGAGACTGCCTGGACAAGTCCCTGCAGTTTTCTTGGCAAGGTTTTTCAGAAGTGGTTTGCCATTGCCTCCTTCCTAGGGTTGAGAGGGAGTGACTGGCCCAAGGTCACCCAGCTGGCTTTGTGCCTAAGGCAGGACTAGAACTCATGGTTTCCTGGTTTCTAACCTGATGCCTTAACCACTACACCAAACTGGCTCTCTTTCTCTTATAACAGGATTTTTTTCTTCAGGCAACTGGCACTTAAACAAAAGAATTTCCATATTAAAATATGTTTGATAGAGATTGAGGATGAGACAGTCTTCCTCAACATTGTGTCCTTTATGTTGATAGATTACAACTCCTATGGTAATCAGTGTTTATTTTTAAGAAGTGGTTCCTTTTAAAAAGTATTTTCTTACCCATTTTTTCCAGCATTATTTGAAGAGAGGGAAGAGATACAACCATCTTCTTTCCTGGCAGAGGCTTCTGTGTCTTTAGGAACGGGCTGAATGACAGAACATGCCAATTTTCTTGGTCACAAGATCAAAGTGAGAAGTAAAACTGCGCCACTGGAGTGTCATCCTGTCATGTAATGGCTGAAGGCATATGAATTTTTGGCAGAGAAGACAGCATATCTTCCTGTTAGACAGTCATGTGGTTGAAGGTGTTATTAATACAATAAATCAATTAATAAGTGAAAGACCATAAGAGCTCTGCTGCTTCAGGCCAATGGCCAACCTAATCTTACATTTTGTGTCCCACATTGTCCAGCTGAATAGATTTGGGAAATTCACAAGCTTGGACTGAAGAGTGTAAGCCCCCTCCACTGAAAATTTCCCAGCAGATGGCCTACGAGTCATTAAACGGGTTCATCCCTTCCTTTCCAAATTATCTTCACAACAGCTTTAGGAGGTAGGTTGGGTGAAAGAGAGGGTAGGGCTAAAGTCATAAGCTTCATGGCTAAGTGGAGATTTGTGTTAGAGGTATCGGGTTTCAACCAAGCACGTCTCACACAAGCTTGAAGGAGGGGCAGCTCTGCTGCAACCTAATCTTACTGCTTTGTGTGGGAGGGGCTTGAATCCCGGTTTCCTGTTCCTCTCCTTCCTTTCCTTCTCCCCTTTTTCTGTTCGAATCTCAACTGGGAAGAATGGTAATTCATGACTGTCCTCGTGGCTCATACCTCCATTCAACAAGGCTGTGAAGACTGTGGGTTTGGTCAGAACCTATCGCTCGCATGCATGGACTGTTTCTACCATGAAACTGTAACAAGATCTTCAATCAGGGCTTTCCAAACTTTTCATGTTGGTGACACACCTTTTAGCCATGCATAATTTCGTGACACAGTAATGAGGGGTCCCCGCCCCCAGGCCACATGATTAGCTCCCGGCTCCAAACCCCGCCTCCGGCCCACACGATTGGCTCCCGCCTGCTCTCATCTAATAATATCTTATTGTTACAACTCTCAAAAAGTCAGGGTAGAAGTATACTTGGACAAATAAGACAAATGCATCCTGCACGCAGCTTCCAGATATGTGTTAAGTCCAAGAGAGAGAGAGAAAAAAATGTAACCAGAAAGTTCATTTTGGGCAGGTTTATTTAAAAGTAGCTGAAATTACAGAGACTTAGGCATTGTTCAGGGGCATGGTGGCTCAGCGGGTAAGACGCCAGGCTTGTCGATCGGAAGATCGGCTAACAAACGGAGATGAGCACCGGCCCCTAGAGTCGGACACGACTGCACAAATGTGCGGGGGGAACCTTTACCTTAGGCATTGTTCAGTAATAGTGTAACCTCTAGTACAGTAGTGTGTCAAAAGAAAAAAGTCTACCACATGGCGGCATTTCCTTCATACTGTTTAAAAAATTAAAAGCCATTTTCTAACAGCCTGCAACCCAGTGCATATGGACTTATTGGACACTGTGGGTATTGTTTCTGAGTAAAAACAGCTATAATTTGTTTGCAAGAAACTTCTGATCTGAAAAAGGACCCAATTATCCCAATTGTCCACAAAAGAGAAGAAAAATAAATTGCCATTAAATCGACACAGAACAAATTAACTGGAACAAAGGGTTCTTATTTTTCTCACTCCCAGGATTATTTTTCACCAATCTATTCCACAATGGAATAGCAAATATCCCTTTTACTCTAAAATAACAGTAACAAACAAAAATCCCCACACCATTTCCTTCCGCCACTTTGGATTCAAATTTTTTCAAATATCCCTATCCAAGACTTATTTTTCAGGTTTTTAACCCAGCCATGTCAATTCTCTATTGCGAAGGGACTCTCACGTCCCAGTGCATTGTGAAACATGTACTGTCTCCCTGAGACTTTGGAGGGATTCCAATATGATTAAATAACAAATTACCCAGAACCATCAATCAAGTCCCTTTGCTCCCACCCTGAAAACTGAAAACGAGGATCAACCTACAGAACATATACAGTATTTAGGAAAATAAACACACTTCTTTGGCTGCAAGTGTGAGACTAGGCTGAAGCTGCCATAACATAAAGATGAAGCAGGCACGTAAGCAAGGGAGGACAAAAGCCAGGAATCTTGTATATGGGATCCCTTTCGGGAGGTAGATAAGAAGGAAGCAAGTGGAGTCCTTAAGGAAAAATGTGTCACCTGAACCAGACAAAGGAAGTTGGGCCTGAGCACATGGGAAACCCCCACCCCAATCCCATCAACAGTTACCAGGCTTGTAAATTAACAAGGCAAGAATAGCTGCAGTCCTGTGAATCATCAAAGCAAGGACTTTAGGGGAAAAAAGGGGTCCCAAAGCCCGCCCACTACTTGAGTCGTTCTTGGATCCAGACTTGGCGGCTGGGTCTCCCTGTATTACAAAGAACCTGTTGTGCCTCAGTGTTCGGCTGGAAGTTATTTGTGTGTGTAATCCTATTTCCCTGGCTGTTGACCAGGGCTCTGTGTCTTGTCTGCTCAAGCCGCACCTATCTGGAAAACCCAGGTAGAAAGCAAGGGGGGGGCAGACAGATCCACGTGCTTCAACAGTCTGTGAGTGTGGGAGTGAGTGACCATAAGCCGAACCTGGGAGCAGCTTTGTGTAACACAAGGATGGTTTGAAGGATAGTTTCTCTGCATTTCCCATCTTTCCCGCCTGCAGACCAATTGTCAAATCCATCTGGGTGAGGGACAATGCTCTCCTTGCTGATTGAGCATGAGAAAAAGCTGCTTTCTTACCAAATAGCTTTCTTGGGCTGGAGGGTGGTCTTGTGTTGGTTAGAGCAGTGTTTCTCAAGCTCAGCAACTTTAAGATGTGCAGACTTCAACTCCCAGAATCCCCCTCCATATATCAGTCTATTATATTCCCGATTCAGAGGGAAAAAATGCAAGCAGAAAATTCATTTTTGGGGAGGGGGGTTATTTAAAAGTTAAGAAGTTATTTAAAAGTTGGGGGCGCGATGGCTCAGCGGTTAAGACACCAGGTTTGTCGATGGAACAAGATCGGCGGTTCAAGACCCAAGCCCCGTGTGACGGAGTGAGCTCCCGCACTCGCCCCAGCTCTTGCCAACCTAGCAATTCGAAAGCATGCAAATGCAAGTAGATGAATAGGTACCACTTCAGTGGGATGGTAACAGCGTTCCGTGTGCGTCATGCCGGGTGGCCACATGACCGCAGAAGCATCTTTGGACAGCGCTGGCTCTTCGGCTAACAAACAGAGATGAGCACAGCCCCCTAGAGTTGGACACGGCTGTGCAGGGGAAACCTTTACCTTTACCCTATTTAAAAGTAGCTGAAATTACAGAGACTTATGCTGAACTGGAAGGGATCTCAATGGTCCCCTAGTCCAGGGCTTTCCAAAGTTTTCCCGCGGCAACACACCAACCGCCATTGGTGTGTCGCCGCGGGAAAACCCAGAAGTGCCGCTGTTGTGGCAGCGCGCAAAAACCCGGAAGCGCTGCTGCCGCTTTCGGGTTTTTGCGCGGCGCCGTTGGTGTGTCGCCGCGGGAAAACCCGGAAGCGCTGATGATGATCAGCGCTTCCGGGTTGTGTGGCGACACACCAGACTGTGTGTGGCGACACACTTTTGTGTCGCGACACACAGTTTGGAAAGCTCTGCTCTAGTCCAATCCCCTGCTCAGCGCTGGAATCCACAAAGCCATGCCTGACAGCTGGCCATCCAGGCCCCGTGTGGAAACCTCCCGCGAGAGGGAGTCCATCCCATCAGCCCATTTCCCTCTTCTTCCCAGAAGGAGCAAATTATGATATTGGAGAGACTATGAGCCAAATCCTTGGTCCTGATTAAGATGCAATGCCCACCCCCCACCCCCGTTTTCTCCCATCGGCTCAAAAATTAGATTTTCGCATTTAAAATCTGTTTTGAAATAAAGCTTTCGCCTTGATAAATAGCAACTGAAACGGTAGCACCTTTCCAAAGGGTGAAGAGATGGAGAAACCATTGGCCCTTTAAATTTTTACTTTCTGGCCCTCCTCTCAAATGGCGGCGCCCTAGACGGCGCCACATAGAACCTGCCCTATTCCAAAATGGCTACCGCTTTTTGATGGGGTGTCTTATTTTCATAACCTCCCTTTTCTTGCCCACACCCAAAATGGTGGGCTCATTGACTTCAACAGTCCTTCCACCCGCACTCAAGAGGGCTATTACAAAGCTTTTCTTCCAACGCAACGTCTAGCTTAATTTCTTCTCCCTTTTTTGGCCCTAGGCCCGGAATTGACAAGGCTCATCCTTTTAAAAAAATAAAATAAAAATAAACTAAAAACTAAAAACGGAGGCTTCCGGAGCCGAACGAGGCGCGACCGGTGACGTAATAACGTCACCGAAGCGTGAGACCTTTAAAAAGATGGGGGAAACTCGGGGCGAGAGAGCTATATTTTCATTATTTATTTATTTATTTATTTATTTTATCGTACTCTCTTGGTAGCCGGGAAATCAGTTTCATTGGGGGGGGGAGGTGGAACTAAACTGATATGGGTTCGTTAAGGCTTTACTAGGTTTAAAGCACCCGTTTTGTCTCGGAAGACACCCCCCCGAATCCCCAGCACCAAACCCGAGTGGGCTCTGAGGCCGCCGAAAAGGAAGGGAGGCGCTACATCCGGGCCTTGGCTACAGATTGCCCGCTCCTGCCCTAAGTAACGATGGCGACTCTTTAGCCGCCACTTGAGAAAAGAAGCAGGAGGCCATTGGCTGCGGCTAAAAACAAGGCGCCCCGCTATTGGACGGGCTGGATCCGGAGCAGGATCGGGCCGTGCTGAGAAGGGCTGGGGGAGGAGGAAGAGTTGTTAACCGGAGTGGGGGGAGGCGTTTTTTATTTCGTTCCCTCCCTTTCGCGGCGCGACTGTCTCTTCGCTGCGGAGGCTGGAGGTGAGATCCCCGGCTGGGCATGGGGGGCTCTGAGGAGGTCTGCCTGGCGGATGACCGGACACCCGGGAGGATGCCGGGATGCCTCCGTGAGGGGTCCTTGCGGCAGCGGGAGGCAGCGCTCCGGCTGTTTTGCTGGCAGCCGGGCATCCTCGGCTCGCTCCTTCGGCGGCCGTCAGCGTTGGAGTGCCCGGCGGGAGCGGATGTCGCGGCTTCTTCCGTGCCGGGCGAAGGAGTGGCGGGGCCGCTGCTTCCTCGCCCGGGCGGAGGGGCCAGCGCAACTGTTTGTGTGCGTGTGTGGGGTGGGTGGGGGGTCCTCTGAGATCCTCTTGCCCAGCTCCCCAAGCCGGGAGGGGCACAAAGGTTGCAAAGCGAGGCTGGGTAAAGCTCGGCTCTGCTTGCGCTCTACCCGTGTTTTTCAAACTTGGCAACTTTAAGGTGGGTGGACTTCAACTCCCAGAATTCACCAGCCAGCTGGCTGGGGAATTCTGGGAGTTGAAATCCACCCACCTTAAAGTTATCAAGTTTGAAAAACACTGCTCTACCCTTTCTCTGGAATCGCTTCCGCTGCGGTTAAGGGAGTGCCAATAGCCTGGGGGAAAAGCCGCTTCAAGCCTAGCCCGGGCTTATGCGATCTCCTCTCTCCCCCTCCAGTCGCTCACCGGGAGAAGGTTGGTAAAACCGGTGCCAGGAGGGACTCATAGTCAGGGAATTCTGGGTGTGTTTTCGTAGCCAAGCGCTACAGAAAGCGAAATTTGAAAAACTGCCAGCAGAGGAAGGATTGGGATAGGAGAGATGGTGGAATAACCGCTTCCTTGCTAAGTTGTTTGAGACTCTGTAGCAAAAGCGGGATGGATGTTTCCTAAAATTATCAGCTTAGCAAGTCTGGCACTCTGGTTGGCCTCTATTTATTTCGGCCTGGCAGGATTCACTGGGTTGAGTTAGTCTTGATTTGTATCATGTCCCATGATTTGGCCTTTGCTGTTTCTCCCCCCCCCCCCACCTTACTTTTGTGATAATTTTTGCAAAACCCTTTTATCAGTAGTGGGGAGCGAAAGGGGTGAAAGTTTTATTTTATGTTAAATATAAAGCGGGAAAATCATAATTTTACATAGTTTTACATGTTACATGTAAAAAAAAGTATTTTATTAAGGCCAACCCCAAAAGTAGGAAAGAGTGTGAAAAAGGCTGATGCTAAGGAGAAATTGCTTCTTCCACATCCCCTGCTTTTTCCAGCACCTTGCTTGGAAGCTTAGGGATGTACTATTTTGTGTTTTTTAAAATTAACATCCGACTTTGGATTTTGTCATGTAGTGACTCAAATTGACCTGCAAACGTTAGCCTGTCATGTGTATTGGTACATTTAGAAGTTGTGGAGTGATGGGGGGGATGATTTCTGTGCTGTTCTGGTTGCTTTAGTACAGTACCTCTTTCCTATTTTATTTTATACTATATAGAGCAGAGTCAGTTGGGTGTAGTGGTTAAGGCACCAGGCTAGAAACCAGGAGACCCGTGAGTTCACAAAGCCAGCTGGGTGACTTTGGGCCAGTCACTCTCAGCCCTAGGAAGCAGGCAATGGCAAACTGCTTCCAAAAATCTTGCCAAGAACACTGCAGGGACTAGTCCAGGCAGTCACCAGGAGTCAACACTGATTCGAAGGCACACACACACACAGTGCGTGTGTGTGCTGCGAAAGATAGTGCTGCGAAAGCTTCCCAGCCTAAACCAGGAGATTGCTTTATTCATACATACATACATACATACATACACACACACACACACACACACACTGTGTGTGTGTGTGTGTGTGTGTGTGTGTGTGTATGTATGTATGTATGTATGTATGTATGTATGTATAAATAAAGCAATCTCCTGGTTTAGGCTGGGAAGCTTTCGCAGCACTATCTGAATTTAACTTTTGATTATCCCAGAAAACACCTGTGGGAGGAAGAATGGGTCTTAGTAACATACAATTTAGATGCTTGCTAATGATTTATAATTAGCTTCTCTGGGAGAGACATAATCCCCCCTCCTCACTTACCACTGGGTATTGTGCAGCACCATTTAGAAGAATAATTATTTGAACCAGCAAACCTTTCAAAGGTGATAGCAGGGTTTGCAGTCATTCTTATAAAAGCATGCCCTACCACACACACAATCTGTTGTCAAAGCCAGGGAGTAAGTAAGTTCCATTGAATTGCAGCTTTGTGTAGAGGTAGGCTGTCAATTGTTTTTTCTTTAATTTCTCAATAAAAATGAATTCCTTCTCTTGTTTTTAGGATGCTCAGCCGCATTAACAGGTTATGAGAATAGAACGGGTGGTGGGTGGAATGTCTTTCAAATAAATGCATTTTGATTCCAAGCTGGAATGATTAAAAATGATTTTTTTAAAAATTTAAACATGATTAAAATTCCAAACTAGGGAAGGTGAGGAATGACAGACCTATTAACCATAGGGGTATAACAGTTTAATTACTTCCTCTGAATATCCTTAGAGAGGCTCTGCTATGTTTCTTTGGGTGCCTTATGGATGTATTTTCAGTTTGCAGTGTATTTTGGGGCTATTTCAAGCGCTGCAGTGTTTTGGTGCTACTAAACTTATTTATTTATTTTTATTATTTATTTATTATTTATTATTTCTAACTTATATCACCGCCCATCTCCCCCCACAAGGGAACTCTGGGCGGTTACATTAATTACATTAATTTTGTAATGTGATAACTTTTTGTTAGTTTTCCTTTCTTTTTAGGCTTCTGTGATTGTTTTATAGTTCTTTGAGAACGACCCAGAGAATACAATTAATTCAGCAGAATCCCTTTTGGGTACACCAAGCCTCAAGCTTAGTATTTTTTGGCTGTACCAAATCCATCTTTTTTAAATGTTGGGCTTCCCAGCCATTAACTCTGCCATTGTTCTTACCTTGATTTGTGGATAATTTTTAATGAAAGTATAGTTTTTCTCATTGCCAATTATTTCAGGATTTATGCAGATGAGAAACAATATGTATATGTGCATGTGTTGTTTATTAAAATAAGTCAACATTTATTTATTCCTCCCACCCCACTCCAAACAGAGAAGTGAGAAATGAGGAACTGTTGGAAAAATCGGGGGGCCTCCCAATCGCTGACCCCAAGAAGGTGTGGGGTCTGAGTCCAGCCATGGAATGCGCTCTTCTTGAAGGAACTTCTGGCAGGGATCCTCGGCCATTATCCGCTTTTGAGAAGAAGGTCAGGCGACGAAAAGTCATCATATTCAGGTGAGAGAATGGTGTGTCTTTTGCCTGGGAATTCCAAGTGGGGGAGGAGGAGGAGGAGGAAGAGGAGGAGGAGGAGGAGGAACCATGCTGTTGTCTTGAGAGTCTCTCTTTGACCTTTTGCAGGCCTGCAGCTGAGGAGCAAGGAACCCCTGTACTTCTTCCAGGGCCCCTGGACAGAGGCAGAACCTCGCCCCCCTTGTGTGAGGATGAAAGGTGGTCACCCAAGAAGAGGCAACGGCTTCTACGGGGTTCCCCCCCAATGGCGGAAAAGAGCAGGGGCGCTTGTGGTGAGACAGGAGAGACCCTGTGGCGTGTGGCATCTCCTATGGAGAAGAAACAGCGAAGGGTGCTGGCTATTGATCTGGAAGACTTTTCCACAACCCAAGTGCCTGTAAGGATGCTGTAAAACATGGGGTGCATGTTAAAGAGATGTCTGGGATAGGCTACCAAATTGAATAGAAATGGAGGGTGGCAGTTAATTCCATCTTGATGCTCTCCAGTTGCTTCTTCGCTAGAAATGCCTCTGCCCTTCGTTCCATTTTTATTCAGGCATTCACATATGGGCTTAAAAACTCGTTGAGTACAGATCTTTGCAGCGGGGAGCCTTTTGTATCTCGCAGGCTTTGCATAGGCAGATGTCAGCTTCTTCGTTATCAGTTGGGACTGGGCATTCTGAAGTAATAAGCTGGTGCTGTGCCAGCTGAATCAGTGCCCAGTCTATTTCTGGGCCCTCTGGCTAAAGTACTGAAACAACTCCTTTCCCCGAATCTACCCACAGGCACACTGAAAAATCCACTCATAGGGCTTGAATATAAATGAAAGGCAGGGTACAAAACAAAAATCATTTTTAAAATGCCCTTTTACAGATGTCTCTTCCACACCAGGTGACCCAGAAAGCTATCAAGGATTGTTTCATTGTTTGTCTGATGCCTGATCTTTTGTTACTAAGCAGAGACCTTTTGATTTCTCTGAGCTGTTTTATGTTTAGAATTCCTTTCAAACCTGCAAGTTATTTTTCCTGTTTCTAATCACTTGTGGGGTGATGGTGATGGTGATGATGATAATCTGCATTTTGGTTGCATTTAGTTACATTCCCAGGAGGACCTCTGATGGTAGGGCAGAATGAGATAGGAAAAAAGAAACGTCTTACAATTCTTGCCCCTCGAAAACCCTTCACAAATCTTATGTGCTGGAATTTGGATTCCTGCACAGAGCAGATGAGTGGACTTGGTAGCCTAAATGTCCCTTCCAACCGAGAGGTTCTCAGAGTGCAGGAAATTGTTCAGTTCCCCGCTATCTTGCCACGTTTTGTGCAACTGAATCAGGCGAGTTACATCACACGGTCTGTGGTTCTCTCTGGCGCAGTGGGAGGGGAACCAATTCGTCTTTTATACCCAAGGAGGAACTTCTGTTTGAAAGCAAGTGTGTGACTGGATGGTGGGCTGAGGAAGGGGGGTTTCTGATCTGATGTTCAGAGATGTTTGAAAGTTGGGTTGTCTCTCCCTCTGCCCAGGAGATTTCACAAAGGTGCTCGCTTTTACAAAGGCCTGCCTTGTTTCCTTCCACAAATCCCCTCCAGCCGACAGTTGGGAATGAGACCGAAGTTTCCTGGTCAGAAAAAGGGCAGAGTAGCACTGTGTGCAGGTGAGCAAGGTTCCAGGAGACAAAGATTGATAGCATGGTTTGTGGATGTCAGCAGCTGTCTGAAACAGTGTTTCTCAACCGTGGCGGCTTGAATATGTGTGGACTTCAACTCCCAGAATTCCCTAGCCAGCTTGCTGGCTGGGGAATTCTGGGAGTTGAAGTCCACACATCTTCAAGTTGCCAAGGTTGAGAAACACTGGTCTGAAAGCTACCTGACTGTCTTCCTCCCTCAGATCGCGTCCCCCTAAGGTAGGTTCTCAGCCCTGCCAGGAGCCTCGGGAGCAGCCGGCTCGCACCTGCCGGCAGCTGTGGAGCCAACAGCTGTCTCCCCCTCACTGCCGTGAGTCAGAGCGCCTGCAAGCCAAGAGGCAGCGCCTGCAGAAGGGGGTTTCTCTAATAAACGGCAGAGAGGGGACACAGGCCATCCCAGAGGAGAAAGCTCATCAGCCGACCCCCAGTTTGGAGGACTCTCAGTTGAACCAAGCCCAGGTGAGTTTGGTGTGGAAAATAATCCTGGGAAAAGATGGGCAGACCTTCGCAGGTTGGGGTCAAGGGGAGGTGGCTTGGTCCACATGTTGGTTCAGACATCTTTTCTCGCCGGCAGGATGCCGGCGTTGCCAAGGAGCTGCTGGAGAACTTTCCATCCCCCTGCAGGTGAGCGTTTCCACCTAGGGTGGAGGAATGATTACGCCACCCTCCTCCCTTCACCAGGGTTATGGTTGCGCAGCAAAACAGCTGATAGATCTTGGGAGTAGCCTTCCTTAACCGGGCGCCTTCCAGATGCGTTAGCCTTCCAAGTGCCAAGATCGCCAAACACCACGCTGGTTGGAGAATTACCAGAGTGGAAGTCCAGTCTGTTTGGAGTCCCCGTGTTCAAGAAGGCTGTCCAGGGGTTAACGTTGATGCTTTTTATCCCACCTTAAAGCCCCTAGCTGGGTAGATCTCCAACTGTCACCCGGCTGGAGAAGGCTGTCCTAGAACGTCATTAGGTCGAAGAGCCAAAATGATTGCCCATCACTTCCCACTGCTTCTGCTCTTGCTCAGGAGTGATCAGCTGGAGTTGCCTCATCAGCCGTCATCTTCAAGTGCAGAAAAGCCAGCGCCTTCAGATCTACGTGACTGTGGCCGTCGCACAGGTCGGTGGGGCTTTGAACTAAATGAAGTGACCTGGCCGTCTGTCTGTCCAGGTATTCAGGTGGTGGGCAAAAGACATGTTTACACCTAAACATTTATAGCGGGGGGGGGTCATCCTTTATGTGGCCAAGGACTGCATTTTTGGGAGAAGACCTCCAAAGGCTACATAGGAATAGCACTGAAATGTTAATGCCATTTGTGGGACGGGGAAGGCAAGGAGGGATTCATGTCACGTAACGCCGCTCCTGAACTTGTTGGGAAAAGATGGGGGTTCGCATGGCCAAGAGATTCCAGACCAGTATTTTCCAGGGGAAAGGCACTCTCTTCCATCTTGATGGGTGATGAGAATGCCTCCTCTCCCCTTTATGTAGTCTTTGCACACTAGCATTACATGCACAAATGGTGGGGGTGAAAGTGACGTGAACTACTGTACCTTTGTCACTATTTGGCAATATTGCTGCACCTGAGAGAGAGCAAGGAAAGAGGAACAGTGAAAAAAGGAAGGAAAAGAGGAGAGGAGGAAGAAGAAAGGGTGTTCCGGAGTATCCTTGGCTTTGGGCCTTCCTATTGCTTGCAGTGTCTCCTAGGAAAGGATGAGATCTACAGCAAAAGGCTGCTCCTTTCGAGGCAAACTGACCATTTGGTAAAAGTCAGACACCCTCACGTTGATGATCCATGCAGTTTTCTTGGCAGTAATATGGAAATGGCTTACCACTGCCTCCTTCCAGGATTTTCTTCAACTTCCACTTCTAGCAACCGCTCTGGACTTTTCTTGGGGTCAGGAGTCTCTCCTCTGAGTACTAACCGGATTTGACCCTGCTTAGCTTCTGAAATCAGCCAAAGTCAGCCAAGTGCTGCCGCCTGCTAAGACAGTGATCTAGGAGTTCCCTCTTAGTTAATTGGAAGTAAGGTTTCCTGACCACCAATGTCCTTTGAAGAGGTTTTTATGGGTATCAGCAAGGGGAATATTTTGAACTCTCCTTTCGTTGCTGTGAAATCATTGCAGAGCTGTGTTTGAGCCTCTTGTGGAAACCTCAAGATACTTCCGCGTTTCCTCTATGACCTGCTTCCTGTGTAACAGCCATTTCTTTCCCCTTCCACAGGTGCGTCCTCTGGAGCAGCCAGCCCTCCTTCAGCTCTGACCCTCTTGAGCCCACCTGCGGTCCCCCGCTTCAGGCACTGGGGCCTGGCCCCCGTCTTCCATAGCATGCGTTCGAAACTGGAAGCCTTTGCTGACATCTTCCTCAGCCCCTCCAAACCGTCCCTGCCGCCTGCTGAGGGGCCCCCGTCCCTGTCACCGCGTCCTCCAGGAAACGCGGATGAAGCGGCAGCCGCTCCGCCAGCTACCCCTCGCCCGGGGGTCAAGATTGAGGTGAAAATTGCCATTTCTGAACCCCGTCCCCGGAAGAGGAGCTGTTGCCACGGAGAAGAGAGAGAAGCAGCGAGCAACCTGGTGGTGAGCGGGAGGCCCCCCATCCGACAGTGGCGCTTGGAGGAAGGAGACCCGGCTGCTCAGCCCCGCCTTGGACGTAGCTACTCCTGCCCTGATTTTCCTAGAGCCTGCTCTTGGCAAACCGCTTCTTCTGGGCTTTCCGTATTGTCGCAGCTGCGGCAGCGCCGACACACGGTTTGCAGTCTGGAGGTATCTCGAGAACTGGACCGTCCCACTCTGCCCTGTCTGCGCAAGGAAGTGTACCCCTTCAGCACTCCTCCTGCCCACTTCCTGGTAGGCCCCGTGGTTCACGCCGCCCGCTGCGATCCGTCCTCCTACTCTCCCCTCGCGTCATCCTGCTGTCATGAATCTGACCCGGGCCGTTCCAGGTAAAAGCTTTTTCATCCCTGCTCCCCAAAGACGTATGTTGTCCCTGGGGAATCTCAAAGGACCTCAAGCCCACCCTAACAAGGCTAGAGCGATCCTGGAGGCACGTGCAGGTGCTTCGTCTCCAGGCTGCTCCTTAAAAAGAAAGGAAGGACCAGAAAGTAACAGGAGCCTCGATCCCTCCCTGTGGAAAGGCTGTGTCTGTCTTTTATAACAGGGGTCCCCAACCTGTGGGCTGCGGCCTGTTAGGAAGTGGGCCGCATAGCAGGAGGTGAGTGGTGGTGTCAGGAACGAACCTGTCCCTGCCGCCACGAGTCGGAGGAAGAGCAGCCGGTAGCAGGAAGAAGCTTGGAAGGTGCAATGACAGAGCCTGAGCCGGAGCAGCTGATTGGTGGGGACCCTGAAGGGGAAACACTTCCACCTATCAGCGCGCGGCAAAGAAGGGCAGAAAGGCGGGCCAAGGAGCGCGAGGCCTGATTGGCTCCCGCGTGCAAACCCCGCCCCCTGTCTGCGAGATTGGCTCCCGCCTGCAAACCCCACCCCCTGGTCCGTGGAAAAATTGTCTTCCACGGAACCGGTCCCTGGTGCCAAAAAGGTTGGGGATCCCTGTTTTACAGCATCTTTTTTACACTGGGAGATTTTGGGTGAGGTCTTCTTGGACTCCAGTCCCAGCCAGCATGACCTAGAATAATGGAGGGTGGCAGTCCAAGAATATATTGGACACCATTGTTGGGAAAGGCTGCTGTACAAGATTTCGAGCAAGAGTGTTAGAAAGCCATTTTGTAAGATCGAGGCTACGCTAGGCTGGGATCCCCCGAGGTCCGTCTCTCCATAAGGCATAGCTGCATTTCCGATTCTTGACTAGTTCTGGAATCTGCTAGGAGAGTCTCTACTTCTTTTGCTTTTTCCCTTGCTCTGCCTTTCCCACAACTCCCATGAAGCGTTGCGTATTTAATCCTAGGTCATCCTGTTCAGTCAGCTTGCTTTCTTTTTTCTGCAAAAGATGTGTTGGACTAGGCAGCTTCTCGTTGTACTCACTGAGGATGTGGGGATTTGGAACCCAACACATCTGGAGGGTTAGGGTGAGGAGGTGGAGGACTGGGAGGAGACTGAATTTAAGTTCTTTTCCTATTCTGTCGTCCTCTGAACAGATGAGCAGACTCCTCCAATACGGAGGACATCTGGACTCTCTTTGACCTGTACCTGTTTTGTTTCCTTTGTCCTTTTAGGAACATCTCCCTCTCCCCAGATGGTGGGCAAAGGGTACCTGCTGTTGGCCTAGGCATGGTTGCATCAGAGCAGTTGATGCTTTCAGAAGTTGAGGTGAAGGTCAGTCACTGTTTGACAGAGGGCATAACAAAGGAAGTGCTGTGCAGCGAGGGGTGGTGGTGGATTAGGATGCCCTCCCTCTTCATAGGGTTTGGCTTTCCAGTCATGTCCATTCTTCTCCCCACTTAATTTCCCTAAAACCTGCAGGGATCCCAAGAGAACACTATAGGGAAGGTGTCCTGCATAAGAATCCGCAAGACGCCAGCCAGGCACCAAGCCAATCTCACTCCCATGGGGCTTCCCCGTCCGGTCAGGTGAGAGCATGCCCTAAACAAAATGGGAGAATGTGCCCCAAATGAAAAGGCATTCTGCAGAAAGATGGAGCTGGGCTTCGAAAGCGCCCAGTGGTGATCTGAGAGCCCAGGATCCAGATTCTCCATGAGTCCAAGGGCAGGTGGGTGCATTGGGGGAGGGGGCAATGTGTAGGCAGAAAGGGCTGGGCTGTTTTACAGTGTTAAACTCCTGTTGCTTGGTCATCTGCTTTTCAATTGCATTGGAACAAATCTAGGACTTGCATGTTCTGCTGGTGGGTCAGAGACCAACTTTTGGGAACTCTGAAGAACAGGGCTAAAGAGGAAGTCCTGGAACCTTGAGTCTGAAATGTTTTGCAAAGATGCTGTTGGCAATATGGCCCAGTGGGCAGACCTGCCAGTATCTAATTCAGTGTTTCTCAACCTTGGCAGCTTGAAGATGTGTGGACTTCAACTCCGAGAATTCCCCAGCCAGCCATGCTGGTTGGGGAATTCTGGGAGTTGAAGTCCACACATCTTCAAGCTGCCAAGGTTGAGAAACACTGATCTAATTGAACGGCGAGCTAAGAAGCTTGTCTGAAAATTGAGAACGTAGCAGGGAAAACCCAATACGCTGTGAGAGAATGTTTTATTATTCTGTGGAATGATTCTCCTGTCTAACATATTTTTTTCCCTACCGGCCAAGTTATCTCAAGGTAATATGTTCTCTCTCTCTCCTTTCTCAGGCTGAACAAGAAAGAGTTCAGTCTGGAGGAGATCTACACAAACAAGAACTATCACACACCCACAGAGAAGAGGTGAGAAAGGTGGCTTTCAGAGATTCTGGTGGTGATGTCCTTACAAAAATGCTGCAGAAGGGCTTGTATGGTCCCTGTCTTTACAGAGGTTGGCCGGGCTCCTACGTGGTGGAGTTACAAGGTGGCTTGTTTTGTGGCTAAGCATGTTGCGTGCACCTCACTATTTATACACTCTGGTTTATGGCTCAGCAACTTTGTGAAACCAATGATGAGTTGTTCTGCAAACCATAGTTAAGCAAGCCATAGTACAAGGTCTACATTCAGTCCTTGAAGATAGAATCTAGGGCACACAGCCCCAAGTGGCCAAGTGGAGTCAACATGCTTGGGAAGGAAATGCTTTGGCAGAGTTTCTAAGCAAAGATCCTCCGGCAATGTTGGCTGGGAAGGTTGAGACTGTAATGGATCTGTGGAAGAAAGCTAACATGTATAAAACTACTAGGCTGTTCATAGTAGAAACCAGTTGCTTTGGAGCAGCAGTGTTGAAAAAGCAACACAAGTGAAGTATCAACTGTCTGTTGCTTTAGTATTTGCTCCCTGTTGTGAAAGTGACATGCAAGTTTTGTTAACTGCATTGGACTCAAATGTGCCAGGCAACCACATCCATCTAGCTGATGGACCATGGAGGACTTACGGAATTCAGCATTGAATAACTATTCCAGTCCTGGCTCATCTCGTACTTCCCATTTACTGCTGCCGTGCAGGATTTCTGTGCCGTTTTCTATAATAAGCTGCCTGTTGGCACTTTTTAGAATTTTCTCATTCTTGGGGTGGCTTGAGCAGTTCTTTAACAAGTGGGCAGTGAATAAAAAAGGCTCTAAATCCAAAAGGGAACTATAGATAGGAAGTTATTTTGCTGTAGAGGTGTTTGAAGTTTTTCCTTGCCTTCACATTTTACCCCTTTTCCAATTTCTTTCACTGTTGACCTTTTGTGTACCCACTGAGATTGCCAAAATCGTCTGATTACAGCGCAATTCCATGCCTTACATCCCAAGATGCTCTGCACTTGATGACCGCATGAACGCTGGCATCTTTTCCCCCAGCTGCAAAATACTGGGAGTGAAGAGTTTTATAGTTAAATCTCTTGCTTTTAGCCTGTTTGATAGCTACCAGCCTAAGCTGATCTCACTATTAGGAACCTCAGACATGGCTTCTCCTTTTTAAATTTGGTGTCCCGTCTCCTATTCTCTCTCCTCGCAGATCATTTGAGACCATATTTGAGGTACCCCTGGAACGCAACGGAGCCCTTGTCTTCACCAGCCAACGCAAGCTGAAGAGGGCGATGGAGTTCAAGGAGGGGGGCCTTCCCCGCAAGCAACGCAAACCCCGCTTCCAAAGAGGACGTCGGGCGAGGGGAAGACGGGCTCCACCCCCGTCCACTGAACTGGAGGAGATGCTACAGCAGCGGCTGGCTGAACTGGATGCCCTGTTCGAGGAGGAAGTGGGTTGAACCGAGCACTCTCGAGAAGGAAAAGTATCTCTAGGATGACTTGCCTTTCTGTCTTTCCCCCTTCCCCAAAACACTTATTTCTCAAACTAGTCATACGTTTTGTCTAATATTTCTTCCCCAAGCACCAAGTCCCCATGAGCACTGCAACCTTCTCCCTCGGTTCTCTTTATTCTCCATATCATTCCCACCTGTTGATCTCTAGTGACGGTTGTTTCATCATTCAGAGATCCTAGGTTGACCTCCAAGCCACAGACATTGCTGTCATGAACATAGGGCTGGATGTCGCCCAGCAGCTTCCCTCAGCTAGCAGCCTCCTTGCCTGATTTTTCGTTTTGCCATTCCCCTTTTCCTTTTGCTCGTGAGCCTGAAGAACAGAATGTTGGAGGTGCCCAAAAATTGATGGTGCCCATTCCATGCATTCTGCTTCCAGAACAGTCAGACCATCAGTGCCTCACCAGGAAGAGCGTGTGGACCCACCTGCTAGAGATTTAGCGCAGCAAGGGATGTGCCCAACCATGTGGAGATCAAGTTACCCATATCCTGTGGCTGCCATCTTGACAAAACCAGAAGACTGGAACATAAAAGCCCATTGATCTCAAAGGAACGACAGGAGAGAGAGAGCAAAAGCAGGCTTGTAATGGGGCAGGAAAAAAAATGGGAAGGAAGGGAAGATGTGTCAAGAGGCTGGGAAGGGATGTGTGTCCTCAGCAGTTGTTGAAACATAAATGGCTGTGAATCCTGCTTCAGTATTCCAAGTTTAAATGGACTTAACTGGGGTTGTGTTCTCTTAGGCATGGCGGGGTGGGGGTGGGGAGTTGTTTGCATTTTTGTATTAATCTATATTTCTAATAAACTTTTCTGCTTGGGAGAAAAAAAAATCTGTTACTCCTTTTCCAATCTTGTTTAGGAGGATGCCAAAAATAGCCCATAGGTAAGTTTCAGGGCCCGTGTTCCCTCCAGGTCTAACAGACTGAAAATGTAGCTGTGGACCTACTTCATTTGGTGCTACAGTATCAGGTCCTCGTGATGGCCTTTCCCTGAAGTGTTGGTTTCAAGACGCAGACTCACAAATTGTCAGCCTTCCCAGGCAGACCAGAAAGGAAACACAACCAGATGAGCTAATACTACTTTATTGTAAGGCTACATTAACAGAATCCTGCAAGTCTGAAAGTACAAATCTCCCGCCATCTCTTTTACAGTCTGAGAAGTTAGAGAAGGTCCCTTCTGAGTCTCTCTCTCTGCCCATTATGCAGCTGCGGGCTATGCCCTCTCTTATCCTAGGCAGCATCCCCCCCCCCCCAGGTCTTTCCCACATACCATTACAGAAATAGTGAAAACTAACTAGTACTATTGATCTCTTGTTCATGCTACAAACTATTAAAATCCACCCTACAGTGCCCTATGCCACTTGCAGTTATGGAAAAAGTAGGGAGAGTATTGGCAGGTGATCATATTTTTCCAAATCTGAGAATGGTTCCTTTTGGATGCCCCCGTTTTGAAGGCATTTGCGTCAGTCTCTGCAATTTCATTGCCCAGGCCTGGTTCCAGCTTGAACCTGCATTTCCTCCATTCCTTACTACAGAAGGCAGTCAGAGAGAGCCTGTTAGAGGCAGAAACTGCTTCCCCATTCCTTCCAAAAACATCTAAAAATTCTGATTAACATTTGTGTTCAGGTATCATGTCTTTAGGTGCCTCCATAACTCTTGGCTAGTTTTTCTGCGGTAGATAATCTGCTTCCCCAGACAACGTTACTTGTGTTGCTCTTTAGATTGTACCTGGAGTCAGGTGCAGATGTGGGATGGATCCAGCTGTTTTGCCCTTCTCATACTGCATGATCCGTTCGTTGGCTGTTGAAATGTAGGTCTGAGAATTTGTCTTCTGTCAGTTCTACCTGAGGTGGACTCAAGCTGTCCAAACAGCTAAATACATTTAATTAATTAATTAATCTTTATTGCAGCCAAAGGCCAGAGATAGAAAGTATATCTGAAAACATACAACTAAGAAAATAATAATAATACGGAGACCCAGTTTGGCATAGTGGTTAAGGCACCAGACTAGAGACCAGGAGTTCTACAGACAATTGAGTTGATACAAAAAGTATGTTAAGACTGTGGGAGACCCTTCACCAACTGATGCCTAATTTTCACAGCTGCTGCACAGAATTTTGCTATGATCTGAGTTATAAACGATCTACAACCTGAAAAAAGGATGAAAGTATCAGTATTGTCAGATTGCCCAGGGGACTGATGTAAAAGGCAGGACATAAGCATTATGAATATCTGTATAGATGGTACATGTGTGTTGGAGTGTTCCAACATCTCCACAAGCAAACCCGTTTCTCAACTGGGACTTTAGAGTATCTTCTTTGTAGTAATGCCAAAGGCAAAATATTATGCATTGCCCCAAAGAAAGCCGCCTTTAGTTTGGGGAATGTCAGTGAAGAGAGACAGTTGGCCGTTTCTCAAAAGCTCTGTTATCCAACTCCTATTTCTCTGTGACAAGATATTTACTTCTGCCTGAAATCCAATGTCATTAAATCTTTGGAGAACTGTATGTTTGGCATGGTCATAGCCCAAGGTTCATAGAGACTCTTTGTTTTTTGTTTTATGACATTATTCCAGCTTAAGGGGCAGTTATCGATCATTATTAATGGGAGTAGTATTGAGGGGAAGAACTGGACCTTCAGACAGTAGTTTAACATCAACCTCCATGCCCTGACATCAATTTTAGGCATCCCTATTTCTAGCCTGAGGGCATTGGCAAACCCTCTGGGTGAATACACTGAATACTAGATCTATTTTTTAGTCTCTCATGCAGGCATATTCCATGTGGCCTAGATCGCATTTTCTTACACTCTACTAGAGAGCGCTTTTTGGATACATGGTCAACAATTTGGATGTCTGGAATTCAAAATGGGACCTTGAAGATGACGAGACCAGAGTGTAGTCTGCTTTCCAAGAGGTTGGATTATGATTGCCATACCTAAACTACAAAAATCTGGCCAGTAGATGGCAGCAACAGATAAGCAAGTTCTGTATCACTTTGCTGCCATCTAGTAGTTACTTGCATGTTTACAATCTATGCATGGTAATTCAAAATTAAACTGGCTTTGAGGACATGGGTTAGTTTTCAATAGTATAACAGGTGGCAATCATTCTCTTGCATCACACCGTTGAATTGATCTTGGGACTACTTACCACAGCAGAGTAGCATGTTCAAGTAGGAACAGTGTTCCCTAATTTCATAAATAGGGACTGTTTTACAATGAAAATCAGAATCCAACAATACCAATAAATACTTTGTTAAAAAAACCCTGCAGGATTATCTTTTTAAAAAAACATTAACCCTTCTAAGAAACAGAAGTGGATAAGGAAAACTAAAATAAATATCATATTGGTGAAATTACTTCTGAGTAACTGTGCGAGACAATGATTATGTCCTGACATTTCACTTAGCAGCACTGCCAGTGTTAGAGTAGATCTGAAACTGAACTTGGCAATAGATGTCACACCTGTATACATGGCCCCTCCTCAATGGGTGGAATGTCCCAAACAACTGCTAGCTGCCATACAGAGGAGAATGAAGTTTTCTCCCCATTTCAGTGATTTGGATCTTTATACATTTCTATTGCCTAGAGAAAAAGGGGTGTGGTGGCTCAGCGGGTAAGATGCTAGGCTTGTCGATTGGAAGATCACAAGTTCAGAGGTTCAAATCCCTAGCCCCGCGTGACGGAGTGAGCTCCCGCACTCGCCCCAGCTCTTGCCAACCTAACAATTTGAAAGCATGCAAATGCAAATAGATGAATAGGTACCACTTCGGTGGGAAGGTAACAGCGTTCCACGTGCGTCATGCCGGCCACATGACCGTGGAAGCGTCTTCGGACAGCGCTGGCTCTTTGGCTAAGAAACGGAGATGAGCACCAGCCCTAGAGTCGGACACGACTGCACAAACGTGCGGGGGGGGGGGGGGAACCTTTACCTTTTTTTTTATTGCCTAGAGAAACGTATGACATCGTGCCAGGATGCCAACATTCTCCAGGTTTACTTTCTGATTTGGTATTGGTGTTCATCCAATACAGACTGCCCTATTTTTCAGCCTATATGTTCCTTTCATGTTCTTTAGTTCTGCATTCTATGGAATGTTCATTATATCCAGCTGCACACAAAGGTTTAGGTATGCCTGGTATAATCGTATGTTTCTGTGAATCCCTAAGTGAGTAGAAGCCAACACAACTTCTGTATAATACAAAGTTAAACATGCTGTCTTTCTGCAAATATAACTTCATACTTACTATTTCTATACGGTTGTTTACAGATTCAAAGGAAGAAAAGCATGAATATGGCAGGTGCAGATGTTTGGACATCCTTGACTCAGTACTTCAAAATACCTCCCTTGGCAGAAATAATAGCATCCAAACATTTCCTGATGCAATGAAGAATCTTTTTATTCTTGCTTTTGGGTATTTTCCCACACTTTATTGCAGAACTCTTCTAGTTCAGAAATATTCTTAGGTCTCCTTGCATGCACAACATGTTTTGAGATTGTCTCACAGATTTTCAATAATATACAAGTCTGGGGAGTGTGAAAGTGATTTCAAAATCTTGACTTTTTCCCCCTCTAAGGACTTAATGGCTGATTTGGATATATGTCGTCTTGCTGAAATATCCAACCTTTTTTCTAGTTTCAATTTCTTCACTGTGGGATATGTTGAAGTAGACTGAACAATCACAATCTGAGAGGTGAAAAGGATCAAAGTATTTGCATGCCTGGAAAAATTGTTCTCGCTTGACTAACTGTATGAGTCAATCACTTTTTGGGCCTTTGTGATGAACCTGAGTTCAAATCCCCAATATACACTTCTCAATGCAGTTCATTAGAATTGCAGAATAAGCTTTATTAAGGATACATGTAACTCAAAGCATTCTCAAAGACCCGAATGAATATTCCCACCAAAAGTCTGAAAGTTGAATTCTCCCCTTCCCCCACAGTACCAAACCCCCTCTTCGTTTCCCACTCCGTAGCCAACCCCCTCCTCTCTGCCTCTTGCTGGTGCGTGTCCTTGAAACTGGCAAAGACAGTCTCGAGCGCTGTCTGGAATGCGCTCCCCCCTCCCTGTGCTGAAAAACTCTCCATGGCTGGCACGTATCTTCTCTCATATTCCCAATGCTTGTTAGTAGTGGCAGGATTCGCATTCAGGTGATCCTGACAGCCTTATTAACAATTCTATAAGCACTGTTAACAAAAATGGGGGAAAAAAAACACTAGATCAACTGGATGGGTGTCGAAATTTCTGCACTTGCTATATTTACTGTTTTATTTAGAATCTGTAAACAATTGAGCATGAATGGCAGGTATGCATTCAAACTTGCAGAAAACTGTTGGGCTAAACTTTATACATCGTAGAGGTTATGCCAGCTTCTGTTCACTTAGGGATTAAAGGTGCCTAAACTTTTTCATGCAACTGGGACTATCTAAGGCCAGGACATCTGTTGCCAAACTCTGTTTCAGATCTGCTCTGAAGTTGCTAGCAGCACAGCTATAGAAACCTCAGCACATACTACCTTGCACACATTAGCTGGAAGCTGCTGTGAAAAATTATACTGTAAAATATTGTGCCTAATTTAATAAGGTCCAGGAAGCTTTGCTTTGAGGTCCCAAGTTTTAGCTGTCTGGTATCAGGACTGGGGCATGGTGGCTCAGTGGGTAAGATGCCAGGCTTGTCGATCGGAAGATTGCAAGTTCGGAGGTTCGAATCCCTAGCCCTGCGTGCAGAGTGAGCTCCTGCACTAGCTCCAGCTCTTGCCAACCTAGCAATTTGAAAGCATGCAAATGCAAGTAGATAAATAGGTACCACTTTGGTGGGATGGTAACAGCGTTCCGCATGCATCATGCGGCCACATGACCGTGGAAGCGTCTTCGGACAACGCTGGCTCTTTGGCTAACAAACGGAGATGAGCACCGGCCCCTAGAGTTGGACACGACTGCACAAATGTGCGGGGGGAACCTTTACCTATTTGAAAGGACTGGGAGCAACCTTAACACATTTAAGATGGGTGGACTTCAACTCCCAGAATTCCCCAGCCAGCATGCTGGCTGGGGAATTCTGGGAGGTGAAGTCCACCCATCTTAAAGTTGCCAAGTTTGAAAAACGCTGCTCTAAGGTACAGCCGTCAATAATAAGTTAAATGATGTTCTTCTGCTAGAAGAATTGCATCGAATCATTCCATTGTTGGAAAATGGTATCACATGACCGTCTTGTGACGTCAACTGGGCTTTTCTCATCAGCGGGCTGCCACTCCGCAGGCGTCCATGGGCCTTCCTCGTCAACGCGGCGTGATCCCACTTGGGGAGGCTATGACGTCATTGTGCACGATGGGGGAGGAAACTATGACTTCCTTGCCTTACGTTTACCACCGTAGGGCTATGACGTCACCCCCCACAGGACGGAAGTGACTCCGGCGGGGGTTGAGGCACTGAGGAACACCGTCCCTCCTCCGCAGACGTTCTATGAAATGGAGTTTAATTGGAGGAACTATCCCCCGCTCTCTTCCGGCGGAGGGATTCCGCTGCTTCCATCCACGGGGAAGGCGGAAGGATATGACGCTGTGGGCGGAGTTGCGTGCCGTGCGCAGAGAGGAAGGAGATCCGGCAGAGACAGCTAGGGAGAGGGAGTCGGGGGCAGCAGCTGAGACGAAGCGAGGAAAAAGGGTGACGGGACCTGCCCCCCACACACGGGGGAAGGGGATGCAACGCGACCCAGGCAGCTGCCCTCCTTCCGCGCGGCTGACCCGGCAGGCCGCCGCCGCCCCTCCCCCATCCTTACTCACCGCTCCGCTTCGGCCAGTCAGCTGGGGGGGCTCCTGGAGAGCGGAGGGAACTGGCCTCGCCGCCCGTCAGCCGTAGAGGCTCGCGAGACGCCCTGCCGCGTGCCCGAGCGGGGGCAAGACGGGCGGCGGCGAATTGAAACTACCCTCAACAGCCGGCGCTCTTAAAGGTACAGCCTGGGGGGCAGCGAGAAGAGGGGGCACTTTCCGCCGGAGGACAAGAAACCCCTCAGCCTCCAGCTCCTGTCAATGGATTTAAAGGGAGCTCGGCCCTCTTAAAGGGGAGTTGTCTCTAGGCCTCATTGTGACTAAGAGGGAGGGCTGGCTCTTAAAGGGACCGTTGGGGTTCCGCTGGAGGACTTTGAACACTGGAAGCTTAAAGGGGAGTGCGAGCTGAGCAGGGGAAGCGCTTGGAGGCTTTTAATGCCAGTGGTGGAAAAAGTGGATGCCTGACAAGGAGAAATTTAAATCCAGGTGCTTAAAGGCGAGGCCATGCTTCGGCAGGAAATGTGTGGCGGACTTTTAATCGTACGTTCTTAAAGGGGATGGAATGAAAGGAAGCAGATTCTCAAACCTGGACTTTTAAAGGGCAAGGTCACACCTTTTAGGAGGAATCCAGGAGACCTTCTAAAAAAAAAACCCCGTAAGATTTGCCAAGAGAAGGTGGCTGCAGAGTGGAGCCTTGAAAGGAAATGCTGCCGCAGGAATAATTATGGGAGTCCTCACCCTCAAAGGGGGGGAAGCAAATGCTCTCTGAGAGGAAGCCATTTGCCATTGTTGGCAGAAGCCGCATCTGCAGTCTTAAAGGGGAGGCTCTTGAAGCTCTTAGCCCTCTCTGGGTAAATGTAAAGCCTCATTCCATACAGAAACCCTAAGGGTAGTTTATGCTTTTTAGAATACACACACTTACATGCACACATAAACATATCTCTTTATATAAATATAGGCACTTAAATCAGAAGATTCAAGGGAGAAGCAGCGAACTGGCAAGTACTGAAGTTTATTCAAAGGGATTGTCAGTTTTGCTGATTTCAAAGGATCCATCTCTCCATACTGAATCGCTATTGGAGGGATGTAAAATCTGATTAAAGCAAGGTTTTTGGTGTTGGACTCATTTTTCTTCTGGACCCAAAGGTAAAGTTATTCATTAAAAAGAGAGTTCTGTTCACTGGCAAAAGCTAATTTCCTGTTAAATGGTTATTAGATCAGTTTCCATCTTAGAATTTTATGTTGAAAGTATTTGATTATTTTTTAATTGACTAGTCTTGCCTTTAGGAGGAAGTCAAAAAAAGAAGTTGCCATCTGTATTTTCCTTAAGAGAATTAAACCTGAGCAGAAGAGTTACTTCCTTGACTTTCCAGAGCAAAAAGGAACTTCTTGATTTTGAATGGGTTTTTAAATTTAAATAAAGGAAAGTTGCTGACAGTTAAGGTATAGGAGCCAAGGACTTCCTGTAAGGAATACAAAATTTACTTTTTTTCAAAAGCAATATAAAGGAGAACCTCTTTTTCACGAGTGTGGTGCTTTTCTCCGTGGCTTCCACAGAAGAGCAGAAACCCAGCAGAGACAGCTGCAATGCTTCTGGCTGGTGAGGGGTGAAGGGTGTCTCCCTCCTTTTTCACGTGCCTGCAACAGCCATTGGACACAACACCATTTATTTTCTGTACCTCAGAGGGGAGCATAATGGAAGGAACAACGGCAGCTCCTACCCCGTGCTGGAGTGGGGGAGGAGGCAGCAGTAGCCGAGCACGGAGACAGCGACGTTGCTCACGGCGGGACCGTGAGAGTCGCTGTACGCGCCGTAGAGGAGGCCGTCTTGGAGACCCTTCCCATCGGGGCCTGTCCTCCTCTTCAGCATCAGACAGTGAAGGCCCCTCTCCACCTGCCCCCGTGGCTCCTAGCAAAGGACGCCCCCTGCAGCAGCGGCGACGGCGACGGCCCCTCCGACGGCGGAAGAGAGTTTCTGGATCATCTTGCAGTCGCGAGGAGGAGGAGGAGGAGGAGGAGGAGGAGGACCTCATTGATGGCTTTGCCATTGCAAGCTTCGTCAGTCTAGAGGCACTTGAGGTGAGGTGGTCGCCCAGTCTGTTTCAGCAGAGGTCAGGTCCTGTCATGTATTATAAGGCTAAAGGAACGGACTGGCTCTTGCCCTTGTCCTGGGGCCTCCTCAGAGATACGATATAGCAAAGAGAGAGAGATAAACTGGGAATCCACCTGTTTTTGTGGCTCCGGGGCAGTGCAGATAACTAGTAATTCCAAGATTATGCAGAATGGTGTCAGCTAGGATGGGATATATTGGAAATGGAGATTTATTTTTTTGTTAGTGGCTAGTAATTTTTAATGTAGTATGGATCTAATTAAAAAAAACACAGTGATGAGTTCAGTTGGTCAGCAATACCAGATGAAACTGAATTGTTGCTGAGTAGGGGTAGATCTATCTGTCCTTGAAAGGAATACCAGTGGAAACTCTGTATAAGAGCAAGGCAAGGGGAGATTTCCAGCTGTGATTGGTGATGTTCAGAAATCTGAAGTTGTTTTTCTCCTACACAAAGGATCAAGGGAGGATATAAAAGGAAACAAGGTCATAATAGTCTGTAGTTTCTACATCCTGAGTTATGGTGACCAAAAGAGGTTAATGCTTTTTATTTTCTGTACTGTGATTCTGCTCAAGTAGAGAAACAAGAAGATTTTTAAGGCGAGAGTTGAGATTGGATGGGCCTATATTTTCTTGCATAAAATAGAGACTAGGGAGTTCAGGTGCAGTCAGATGAGTTTCCATAATAAAAGTTGTAAAATGGTATTGGCTGACGGAGTACATTTAGCACAATGTCAGAACCACTGATTTGTTTGTATAAAGACTATGAATTCCTTGTTAGTACTCTTAAGATGGAGCCAGGGTCCAGCTCAAAGTAAGGATGTCTCTTAATGTTATCTCTTAATTTCATAGTGGGCATATGCTGTGTCACAGAACACAAGTATAGTATGAACATAAAGCCTTAAAATATTGAGTGAGCTGCTAAATTATTTGAGAGGAGTCTATGTTTCCTCCCTGATAGGGTGTGGGGCACGGCCTATTTACTATGCTTGGTGGAAGAGAATATTTTTTTTAGGTGTGAGTTTCAGCTTGCCCCTCCTAGGCATTTTTGTAGGGCTGGGATCTGTCCCTCTAAACTACATATTTCTTGGGAGGGGTTGATCAGACGATTTCAATAAGCAGGGCGGTTATTGGATGATATGTAAGGCACAGCTGTTTTACCTGCTGAAGCAGAGAGAAAGCATTCCTGCTTTACTCAGGAATGTTCTAGGCTGAGCATGTAGACCAGTTTCGGACTGGATTCACCAGTCTTTCTGGCTAGGCAGGATTGGGTGAGGAGTAGGGTGTGAATGCAGGTGTCTTTACCAAACTCTGAAGCAGTGCAGTACACAGCTAAGAAATGTTACTACACAATAAATAGACAAGCATACAATTAGAAAAGTATGCAGTAATTTAATTCAGTACCCTGCCACCCAGAAATATACCATCTGTTGTATGATTTATCTTCTAGAGCTCTTGTCCTCCTCTGGCACCCTTCAAACAGTTGGCATCTTCCTTGAACCAAAGAGTTCTTTCATAAAAATGACTACCTCTCCCAGAACAGTGTTGATGATTGTGGTGCAGGACAGCATTTGTTGCACCTCAGTAGCCTTAAATTAAGTATTATGTTGCAATATGAGTCTGATGAATATTTATTGGCAAGCTAGCTTCTTGATCTATGATGTCTAATTGCGGTGTTCGGGACATAACTGACCAGATGAAAGGGGTTGGGGTTTTTTTGCGTTTACCTTTTTATTCTGTCCTTTTTTTCAAGGAGCTTAGAGCAATGTACTTGGTTTTCTCCTTTCTTATCTCCTTGCTTCTCTTTCACCCTACTTTGATGTCAGACTGAAAGAGTAGCAGGCCCCAGTTTAGTCTGTGGCCCTAAGAGCTACAGTACATACAGATTTAAACCAGGTCTCCTAGCTCTTACTTTTAACAACTACCTCTTACTGGCTTACAGCGTGGAAGTGTTTTTATATTATTTAGGATATTATTACACAAATAATTATATTTATTTTTTCTAAAATGTCAGGATAGTTCATTTCTGCAGTATCTGCAATACAGTGCAAAAAGAGTTTAAATGTTATTTCTAGATCCTGGTATTAGTACTGGTATTTAAGCAGTTGGGCTACATATTTCAATGTTTGTCCCAGAGTTGTGTTTAGCATTTTGTAATGTGCTTTTCAGTTTTTATGTTTAAATAGACATTTCTATCCCAGACCCGCAGCTACATCCTAGCCTTTGTCCAGGGAAACCTTAGCGTAGGCTGCCTGCAGCCATTACAATGCCCGCCTTGTCCCTCCTGCAGAAGGATGCAACCTTGAAGACTCCAGAGCGGTTGGAGCTTCGGCTGAAACATTCTGGAAAGAGGAAACGGGGCGAGGGAAACAACTCTGAGCCCGAGGACGAAGAGGAGGGCTCCGAGAAGGGTCGCGGCCAGGGCTGTGGAGGGGAGAGAGCCCTGAGGAAGCGAAACAAGCGGCGGCACAAAGAGGTGAGGTCTTGGGCTCAGGGGGTGGGGCTCAGGGGAGGAAACTGGAGCAGGCAGGGGTGCGCGCGATAAAGGTTGGAGGGGGAAACAGCTAAATTGAGTTGGGGGAACGTGTGGGCTGGATTGATCTTACAGAGACTTCTCCTAGAAGCCTGCTCCAGGACAAAAACTCCACTTGCTTCTCAATACTGTCGTTTGGAAAACTGCAGGATACCCAATGGGGGCCAGGATCGCTGCCTTGAAAGGATGGCTTTTGAAGCCTCGACTTTGCCTTTTTTACCAGGGTAGATGAGTGGGAAGTAAAACCTTTGGGAAACCCTCCTTCAGGGTGTTCGGGAGTTCCTGAAAGAGCAAATAGACCAGTGTTTCTCAACCTTGGCAATTTTAAGATGTGTGGACTTCAACTCCCAGAATTCTGGTTGGCTAGGGAATTCTGGGAGTTGAAGTCCACACATATTAAAGTTGCTAAGGTTGAGAAACACTATAATAGGCTGTGGCAACAGAAGGTCTGTAGCCTCCTGAGCCCGTGGGTACAACAGCCATCATGGGAATGGAGGCTTGTCTGTTTGTAACATTGCCACTGTGGCTAGTATAGCCTGTCACAAATCACCTGGTGAATTTTCTTTTCTCAGCAGCCAAGTAGTTTCAGTTTTCAACTGTATTAAACATACAAACTAATTATTATTATTATTATTATTATTATTATTATTATTATTATTATTATTATTATTATTATTTCTGAGTGTACTTGTGGTGCCTGTGTGGATCCAGATGCATATTTGAAAATAAAAATAACTTTGGCAGCTGGTGCTATGTTTTGCAGCTTCCCATTTGTTTTTAAAAATAATTGAATTAAAAAGATTAGATCCAGGTGAAGCAGGGAGCCTTGCAAGTGCCAAGGAAGGTTTTCTGGGAATACACGTTAGGGATCAGGAGTGATGCGTGGACACATGTGTCTGAGCAAGGGAACTGCATGCCAGCAGTGCCTGTGTAGAGCCAATGCAGCCTTGTACCCAAAATGATGCTCCACCACTGGAGTAAACAGTCACCTGCTCATCTACTGTAATTTGCCATGCAAGGGATGTAAGCGTTGACATTCAGTAGGGGAAGACAAATGTGCAACGTTGACAGTAGGAAACCGTCATTCGGCTGTATGCCGAATCAGAGCAGGATCACAGGCAGATAAGCATGTGACTTGTAGACTCAGTGGAAGGAAATATTATGTAGTTGCAATATTTACATAATTGTGTCATTAAATAACTCTGTCTTAATATATGTGCATGAAATTTGCTAAGCTTTTATTGGAAATAAGACCAAAAAAAGCAGTTCATGACAACTCAGCCTGTAGTACTCTTGAGTTTTCTGTTCCTTTGAATGGTTTTTCGATTGATTCCATGTCCAAAACACAGCTTGAATAACTAGCAAGTCAAAATCTATCATCCTAAGACTAGTTGAAATCCCAGCTTTTTCCATTATGTACTGTAGTTGAAATAGAAACTGACAACAACAAAGAGGGAACAAAGCTGACCTATACTTAGAGTGACCATATTTTCTTGGAAAAAATAAAGGACAGACCTAAAAAAGAGGCAAATCTGAAAGAGGTTCATAAGGATTTTTAAAAAATGTTGATGTTTATAACTTTGCTTTAGAAAGGAAAATTCAAGAGTAAAACCAAGAAAATAATTAAATTAAATCTAAAAGACAGCTTTCTGAAATAAAGGACTCCTTTATAATAAAGGACGTTTGGTCACTGTACCTATACCAGGGATGGACATATTTTTCAGCCAGAGGCTGCGTTTGAATGGCATGCCAGGAACCACATTCCTTAAAATAAATGTGGCTGGGAAGAAAATTAACTTTGATTTAATTCACATCAGGAATAATCTTAGCACAATGATCAGTATGTTGTCATATGCCCAGCAAAGTGGCTCATGGCGCCTCAGAACAGTGTACAGCTTTAGAGCAAAGAGTGGAGCAATTATCTTCCAAGGTGCTCTTTTGGCCTCTATAGTGTTTACAGCCAACTACAAATCAAGGTTGACCCATTTGAGAAATCCAGATCATGTGTTTTGAAAGCAGGCATGGCCTTACAAGCCTTTCAACAAAACAAAACTTGGTATCTAGAGCTCCAGTCTGTTTTCTTTACTTTGGAATTGTGTAAGTCTAATCAATTTCTCTCTCTCTTTTCTCTCCCCCTTCCCTTTTAAAAATCAATTTCAGCCTTCTCTCCAATCTTACCTGGAAACTGGATATATAGTAAGTGGGTAGTGTATGAACGTTCTCTCCTCAACCCCCTCAAAACACTGTTCCGCAAGACTGAATTTTAACTGCCCAAGCACTCCATCAGTAGAATTCTTTCCCTCAAACTAAAGCAGGTTTTAACTGAGTTGCAAATGGCTTCCCCAGAAGAGAAGAGAAATCAGCTCCACTTAATGTTATACTAGGGCAAGTGGTGGATTATGTATAGGACAGCTAGAAGGTGCTAGAAGTGCTCATTCACTCCCTCTTAGTTATAGTTAACTCTTGCAGTGATGCCAGTTGGCATGCTTTGATTTGTTAATAATAGATTCCAATACATTTTAGTGTCTCTTGGGACATTCTGACTAATTTCCTGGGTTCTGCGTAGTAGCAGATCACTCTTCCCGTGTTTTACTATTTTTTAAGAATGCTTTTGTGCTCTTAACACTCTTATGTTTTTAACATACAATATTTTTGTATTGGATACAGTAAGACCTAGCTTGCTATTACACTGTAAAAATCTCTAGAATATAGAGCTTGTTATGGATATGCATAGAATAGCAAAGGTCCAGAGGGGGATATTTTCCGTTCTATTGCTGCACTATTTGACATCTGTTTCTTTTTCTCCATTGTTCTTTGACAGTGTGATACAGAAAGCGACCCAGAGGAGCAGGTAGGCACCTATAATTTTCTGGGCCTAATTTATGACACATTCTCAGTACTTAGCAATAGTTGCATATTTTTCTAGAACTGACTTGGGGGCAATGTTGCAAGAAATTCCATTTTATGAAAGGATACTAAGGCTGTTTCCACAGTAAGCTGCTTTCCATGGTTTCATTCTGCACAAATATATAGTGTGTAAATATTTCAACCTTGTATATTTTTCCAGAATCACACCAAAATTCTAGGCATGCACAAAATATTCAAAACTTGAAATGGCTTTTATTAGTGTTCAGAGCTCAAAACAAAACACCCCCTGTTTTGAGGTTTTGTCCTGAGCTAGGGACAAAGTGGGGGGCTTTACTTTCAATGCTCTATAGTATGAGGCAGAGGAAGCCGTAACAAGTGCTCGCTCCTAATTTATTATCTTAGGGTCACAGAAGTAATTGGGTGGTAGATCAACTGGCCAAATTGGCCAAGGTGATGTTTTTTAGAAAATTTAGCTAAGTAGAAATAAGCACACTTTTTGCAACCTATTGCAAATGTTTTTTAGAAAAGAATTTTGGCTGATTTTTCTGTAGGTTGGGAGGTAGATAGTACCAAGCACGAACGACACCCCATGTACTTTAGTGGCCTTAGGATGACTAATGAGAGGGCAAGGGTCTGGAAACAATTCTGTGTGTATGCATATGCTCATATACACAGTGGTAAAAACTCTGGCCTCTCTCACCTAGTCCCAGTCTCACAACATAAGCCATTAAGGACTTTGTAGAAGATCAAAACAAGGGCTTTAAGCAGCATCTGGAAGTTTATAGCAAATGAATGCAGATAGTAATAGTGCAATAGTTTTCCAATGGGTATTGTGCTGGAAGAAATATTGCCATGTTGTGTACCAGTTATGGCTACCAAGAGATATCATGGATGGCCTGGGTCAAAAACTCGTGAGGTTTGAAATGCAAAAGAGAGAATTGTGATGAATTAAGAGCAGTTTGAGAGCCAGTTTGGTGTAGTGGTGAAGGCAGCAGGCTAGAAACTGGGAGACTGTGAGTTCTAGTCATGCCTTGGGCACAAAGCCAGCTGGGTGACCCTGGGCCAGCCAGTCTCTCTCAGCCCTAGGAAGAAGGCAGTGGCAAACCACTTCTGAAAACCTTGGCAAAAAAACTGCAGGGACTTGTCCAGGCAGTCTCCGATAATTGGACACGATTAAACAGATATTTTTTAAAAAAGAGCAGTTTGACTTGGGTAACAACCATTCCTAGCCTAATTATTTGTCATACAAAGCAGTCAATCCTACAGTAAAGATACTCATGAATCCATCCTTCTTTGTAGAAAAAAAATCATTATCATGCTTTTGCTTCCAAAAGAAAAATACTTGGGCCCTTGAAAACCTCTCAGGTAGCTTTTCTGCCTGTTCTAAATAAATATGGAAGGAGGGGATTTTAAAAAAAACATTTCGGGGGAATATAATGGGTTCCCTGTGTTTCTTGTCTTTCTGCAGGCCTCCATTGATGACCTCGAACAGTCATTCACTGTCTCAACCAGCAAAGGTTGGGTCTGGACAAATAACAAGGGGGTGGGAACTGCTTGTGGTCCTGTGCACTAAAGAAAACATTGCAGCATTTCTCAGACCTGGATTTTTAGCTGGCTTGAATGAACATGGTTTTTGGTTCTGTGGGGAGATTGGTGCACTGTGGTTCTGTTTTACCTATGCAAAGTTCTCAGTCCATCCAATTAAAACAATCAGGTAGCAAATGGGGTGGAATATCTTCCTCTGCCTGAGATGGTGGAGAGCTACCCTGAGCCACAATTGGCAAAACTAACCCCTTCCAGCTATGTGGGCATGGCAGCTTCCAGAATTCCCAGCCTGCCTTGTCATTGATCATGCCAGCTGAACATCCTAAGAGTTGCAGTCTTCAGGGCAGCTTGAAGAAACTGGGTTTGTATGGTTAAAAAAAACAAACTATTTTTTAGCATATTTCTAACCAAATTCATAATAATGAGCATTATCTTCCCATCAACAAGGGGTCAGAAAAGACTCTTACTCATTTCAGAGTAACCTATACTAGGTCCCCTGTCCTCTGCCTCCTGATGCTTGTAATTGTTTTATTTATTTATTTATACAATTCATAGGCTGTCCAAATCCCAAAAACTCTGGGAAGCTTACAATTAAAAAGTAAAATTACAAAAGACAAAAAATCATGAGAGGCCCCCAAAAACCCATCCAGCAGGGCTTCATCCTGTACTCTGCCCCAAAGCTTGAGAGGAAAACCAGGGGTTCAGTAGGTTCTTGAACACAATCAGGATGGGAGCCATCCAGATCCTTGGAGGTTAGGAGGAACATCTGAACAGAAGACACAGAGTACATCTATATTGGATTCTGTCAAAAAGAGGGGGAACGAGGCAGTTCTGAGTTTCACAAGAGCTTGCTTTCATAAAACTACATAGTATTAAACAGCCCCGTGCAGATCATCCCTCTGTCTCGACACAGCAAAGGACCCCATGGACTAGAATCACTGCTTCTGCAAAAGGGGGGTGGGGCTGATGTGCTTCGTTTGGTGACTTTGATTGCAGAAGTGGCTTCTGCGCATGCAGTCATGACTTTCGCTGAGCGAGGTGTTGCACCACTAGCTGGGAACAGGGCGCTGTGGCACCTCAACAAAGCACTGTGAGGGGGGCACTTGGCTTGAAGTTCGAAAGCGAAGCACTCCTTCATAGTGTGGCCATGCCCTCGCAGCGCTTTGTTGAGGTGCCACAGTGCCCTGTTCCCAGCTGCTGGTGCAAAGGATCAAATATGAAATTCTTGCTGAGTTCTGTGACAGAGTTGCCACCTCTGTTGCTGGAAGGGTTTTGATCCATTGTGCCTGAGCTATTTTCATGGCATTTTTTAAAAAACATGCAGTGTCAATGGATAGTTACACTCCCCCCCCCACTTATTTACTTACTGTGGCTCTTGTTGTGTACCATCAGCACTGTAGCTGACAGACTTGTCCAGCCAGTGAAATGGGGCTCCACCCCAAAAGTTTTAAATCCAACACTATCTGTTGGGCCTTTTCCAATAGCCTGATCCCTGTTTTCTCTGTTTCCATTTTTTCTGGCAGCCTCGGGACCCATTGGTGCATTAAACGGGAGCTGTGAAGCCAAACTCTCTGTGATCCCTAAAGTCTCCGGCCTGGAACGGAGCCAGGAGCGTAACTATGAGGCTGACCGGGACTCCCTGCTAGTGCCTTTCCTGCCTAAGGAACCCCCTTCTCAGGCAGCCACTGCCCCTATTCTGGCTCAGGCCTTGCCTCCAAGTCCTCCTGCCCCACCTCCTGTCAAGACTCGGGCTCAGACACCTAACACTGTTCGTGGGACGCCCCAGCCCAAAGGCCAGCTGCCTCCAATGCCTCAGGGTGGAGCAGTTACCCACAGCCTTGCCCAGAACCAACTGCACATGAAGGTGCCACCCTTTGCCAGCCAGACACAGGCCCCATACTCTGTAGGGCTCGACCTCAGCACTGGAGGGTGAGTCCTGGTGCTGTCTGGCCACAGAGCTCGCTCTGGTTTTTGGTTTTTTTCACCCACTTCCTCTTTATCCATCCCTCTCTTTCAAGCTCTCCTCCTGTCCCTGTGTGTGTTTTCCTTTCTGCCATTTGTTGTTCTTTCTTCTACTTTTCCATGGTTTTCTTCCCTTTAACCATTGTTGCTCCTGTCCTCTTCAAGAAATTTCCCTCCCCATCTTTGTCTTATTAATAACTTGGAAAATTTTGAGAGCTGTTTGTATATCCTTACAGCAATCCCATAAATAATTATATATTGTTATAGCTACATTGTGGATGAATTAACTAAAGTGGAGAGAATGGCCTAGCTTATTCCATATACTGAGGTTATGACAGGGGTGAGATTGGACTGGGGCTTTCTGGCCCACAGTTGAAGTGACTACACCATGCATTTGGGCTGCACTTTTTCTCTCTCCTTCTCTCTCTCTGTTTTTCTCATCTCTTTCTTTAGAAATATGTGTCTTTTTTTAAAAAAAGAAATGTTTATTCTGAGTACATAGTACCCTGGTGTGTATTGATAACAATTCCATGAGACCTGCCATCATTGTTCCCTTTATGCTATAACGAAGGACATGATGTTGGATGAAGCTTCTAATCCAAGACATCCCAGTTGAGTTCATCACTGAATTGGGATGGAAAACCAAGCCCCTCAGAGCCTAATTAATGGCTTTCTTGAGTGTCTCCATATTTTTCTGGCTTCCATCGTTATCTTCTCCTCCTGACCTAGGCACTCCAAGTATTTTTTTTTCTCCCTTTTTCAGGTGCAGCCGCGGTGCAGCTCACCCCAAGCCCATCCTCCCACCCTGCTCCCCCTCTTCTTCTCAACTCCCCCACCGGCCCTCCACCCCCTCGCTGGCCCTGCCCCCCCACGCCTTTCCCTCCACCCTTCGGCCCCCTTCCCACCACCACCCAGGCATGTTCACCCCCTCGCCTGGCCTCCCACCGCCACCCCCGTTGCTTCAAGTTGCTGGGCACCCAGCTGCAGCCGCTGCCATATCTGGTAAGAGAGAATTCAGTGGAGGGGAGCGATAGGGTGTGGCAAGTTCTTTGGGAAGATTGGCAGGGGCTAAATTGAAGAGGAGAAGGGAGATTCAATATTGCAGATTGAGCTGTTTAGCCTGTGTTGTACAGATATTCAGGATACCGGACATGCATTTAGATGAGAAATGTGTTTGTAAAAAACTCAACTAAAAAGTGTACTGTATGGATGTAGAATACTTTTAAGTATTCTAATGTCACAAGTATTCTTGAACGAATTGTGCATACGGCTTAGAGCAGAGGAGTACAAGCACTTTGGGGACAGAAGGCTACATCTGGTCTTTGAGTTGCACGCTGGAAACTGCACTCAAGAAGTAAGCAACAGGTTAAGGCTCCGGGCTAGAAACCAGGAGACTATGAGTTCTAGTCCCGCCTTAGGCATGAAAGCTGGCTGGGTGACCTTGGGCCAGTCCCTGTCTCTCAGCCCTAGGAAGGAGCCAATGGGAAACCAGGAGACAGAGAGTTCTAGTCCCGCCTTAGGCATGAAAGCCGGCTGGGTGACCTTGGGCCAGTCACTCTCTCAGCCCAACCCACCTCTCAGGGTTGTTGTTGTGGGAAAATAGGAGGAGGAAGGAGTATTAGGTAAGTTCCCTGCCTTGAGTTATTTGTAAAAATAATAAAGGTGGGATAGAAAATAAATAAATAAATAAATAAGCAAGCAATCAAGCAAGACAGGGCTGGGACAAAAAACTTTGTTTTGATCTACGTTTATAGTCAAATTAGGTAATTTAAATACCATTAAGATAAGTATTTCACTTGGATTTAATAATTGCACTCTTTTATCACTTTAAACATTACAATTCAGTGGCAACTTTTGGAGTTGCTCTAGGGACCAGAGATTGTACAACCTGGTTTTAAGACACTATGCAGTGGGTACCATAAGGTTCTTTTAAGGGAGCTTAGAGGAATTTCTAGCCCCAATTTTGAGGGAAGAGTTTGAATATAAACTGGCAACATGAAACAAGAAGAAGAAGGAGAAACCTGCTTTCAAAGGGAAACTAAATAATTTTATCAGAGGATATGTGGAGGCCTTAACCCAGTGTTTCTCAACCGTGGCAACTTTAAGATGTGTGGAACTCCCAAAATTCACAAGTCTGGCTGGGGAATTCTGGGAGTTGAAGTCTACATATCTTAAAGTTGCTAAGGTTGAGAAACACTGCCTTAACCTAAGGATTGTTACTGCTTTGGAAAATGTGATGAATTATGGGAGAAAGGGCCTGGCGAGATACAAAATCTAGACTAGTTAAGTGCTTGTAGAAAAATTAGGAGGCGCTATAGGGCAGAGATACATGGAGGGTTGGAGAGTTGTGGGGAGGGGGTGAGTCAAACCTTTCCCCTCTCGTTCAGCATTGGCTCCTTTTCTCCCAACAACTGGCTTTTAAATTATGGGTTGTCCTCCTGTCTCCTCAGAACAAGAATTAATCCGCCAAGACCTGAGTTCCCGATTCCTCACAACGCAAGGCGGGGCCGACATGGGAACTGCTGCCATCCGCCCTCTGGCTTTCCAGTTCCACCAACACAACCACCAGCACCAGCACACCCACCAGCACACCCACCAGCACTTCACCCCTTTCCCATCAAGCATGGTGCCCACACCCAGTCCAGCCATGGTAAGTGCGACACAGACTCAGTGAGGTGGCAGGCAAGGCTCCAGGGCTCGTGCGTGTTACAGCATCCAGTACAAGGTTAAGTTGGTCAGTCAGAATTTAGGTGCTGGGTTAAAAGGATTCTCTTCCTTTCCCTCCCTTCCCCTGGCACGTGCCTGTCCCATTCAAAATGTTTCTTTTCGGATTTCTTTTCTCTTTCTGCAGTATGAGAAGTACCCTGGGAAAATGGATGGGCTTCTGAGACATAATGTAAGTGCAACCGTTTCGGCGTAGGGGCCGACCTTTTGGTGGGGGCCCCAAAGCAACGTATCAAACTGCATCCTGAGAAAGGAGCAGAACCCTCTCCTGCCTCAGTTCTCTGGGTGGCACTTCCATTGCTTTCTCTTCTTCTTCCAGTTTTATCCTGCCTACCCCCCAACCGTGTCGGGGATCTCCCCAGTCCTGCCTCCCGCTGTGAATTTTGGCTCCCTGCAGGGGGCATTCCAACCTAAGGTGAACCCTCCAGACATAGTAGACAAATGGGTTTTTGTGGAAGTTTGAGTGGAGGGAAAGCTGTAGAATTCAGAGCTTCCAGCTTTTCTGCTCACTTTCTGGCAATAGAGGCCTATTGCATTTTACAGTAGGGAGGGTTGAGGACTATGACTCCCGGGTTGTCTGCATGCAGTGAGTTTGGCGGGGTAGATTAGGGCTGTGGAGAGCCACGGTGACTAAAAAAGAATGCAGGCCAATGGGTCTGAGCATGAGAGAGCAAGTACTTGAAGTCCCAGTTCAATCCTGAGCTTTGAGAAGGAAGTAATGTTTTGGAAAAAGCTTTGGGGTTGTGTAGCGTGATGTCATTTTATAGAGTGGTGTCATGTCTGCCAATAATAATTTGGTAGGTTAGGAAAGGAAGTACTGTTCCTTGGCAGCTGGGTGCGGAACTAGGACGTTTTGGTGGAAGAGGCTGAAAGTTTGAGCTCATGGTTCCTGAGCTCTGCAGTTGGAAGGGGGAAGATTTCAAGGTTCTCTGTGCTAGGAGTGCCAGTCAACCGATTGTGCTTATATTTAGTGGCCCGTTTTGCCTCTTGACTTAACTCTTTCTTCCTCAGAGCACTAATCCTGACCTGCCATCCCGGCTGGGTGCTGTCCCACCCAGCATGTCCCAGAAAGGCACCCAGGTGAGTTTACCGTCTGTGCAGGAGAATGGCAGGGACAGCGGGGAGAGGATTATCCACCCCCACATGGCTTTTCTCTTTTCTTGCAGCTCGCCGATCCTTTCAGGCCGACATTGAGAGTGAGTAGTGTCGGGACACCCTTTGGTCACAGTGCCAAGGGGTCCAAGGACCAGAAGTGGTGGGAGGGGGAAACACACCCTGGAGTGGGGAGAGTGAAGACGTCAGGGTATAGGGCAACATGTGCCTGGCCCATCAGGGACATAATGTGCAGAGCTGATGGTTCCCCCCTCTCTCGCAGAAGCCGGGGAAGTGGTGCGCCATGCACGTCCGCGTGGCATATATGATCCTGCGGCACCAGGAGAAAATAAAGGTAGGGTGAGCCTGGGCCACCTCTCCCCTCCGCCTGCTGTGCACAGTGTCGGGGTGTGGCACAGGCCCTGCCGGTGGCCACCCAGCGGTCACTGCAAGCAAATGGAGAGGAAGCCTTGCACTCTGCTCTTCTGACGGCTCACGTGCTGGACCCTGGATCCAAGTTGGGGCTTGTGATGCTGGGTCAGAGGTTGGAGAGCAGAACCGTAAGACTGTTGTGGGGCAGAGTAGGAGAGATCTCTGCCAAAGTATAGAGTGAGGCTAGTTGGATTGAGTTGGGCTTGACTTGTGGCTTACCAGGGGTTGTTGCTCTTCTGTTTCCTCACAGCTGATGCAGGGGGATCCCCATAAATTGGATTTCCGGAACGACCTCCTCACTGGCTTGCCTGAGACCGGGGCCTTCGGCAGTCTGCCCCACAGCCAGGAGCTGGCACGCCCTGCCACCCTTTTCACAGCCTCTGGTCAGTGCTTTTTGCACAGTCCTGGAAGGCATTTCCCTGGCAATGAAATAACAGGGACCTCCTAAACTCACCCTGCCCATTTTTTGCCACGACTACTAATCGTGCCATCTTCCTGCTGTGGCACTTGGTGTCTGCTTGAGAATCAGGCCCATAATGTGAGAAGAACCACCCTATAGCCTTTTAAGGAGTGCCTTCCTCCGTTTTCTGTCTGAAAACCTGAACAGGCAGGCCTTTTCTTAATACTGGGGTTATGAGAGAAAACTAACCAAGGCACTTAAAGCAAGTTGTGCTTACATTACATTTTACCCTGGAAGTATTTCTGTTTTGGGAGTCATTATTCTGTTGATATAAACTATTCTCATTTTTCTCCCCCCCCCCTTCTTTTTTTTAATCATTCCATCCTCACTCCCCCCCCCCCCTTGCAGGCGTCGTCCATCCAGGCAATGCCTCATCCTTTGGTCCTGCCACTACCCCTCATGGCTCTTTCCTCAACCCCAGCCCCCACATTGGTAAGAGCTGGCGTACCAGAGTAACACAGCCAAGAGAGCAGGATCCAGAAGCTCCTGTACGATGGCTCACCCCTCTACTCACTTCTTTTCCAGATCCCTTTGGCAGGCCTCCCAGCTTTGCCTCTCTGGGCGCACTCTCCAACGGGGCATTTGGGGGCCTGGGCAACCCATCCTTCAGTGAGTATTTTTGAGAGAAGGGGCATAACTACTTAAGGCATAACATTAACATTTTCTGTGCTTTATCAAAGCGGCTAGGCCAGGGGTGGGCATTGTTTTGATTCCAGCATTTTGAAAGGGGGGGGGGAAGCAACCAAGGACTACAAACTCCCCCATTACTTACTTTAAGGTTAATTATTCATTCCAACCACTGTGGTTCTGAGGAAGTTTAGAGAGCTATAGGCTCTCTGTCTCTGTTGCCATTTCAGTTGTCATCTTGCCCCTTGTCCTACAGTGGGTATGTGCGAAAAATGGGCAGAAACAAGTTAAGAGCCCTTGACTGCATCTGCAGTAGCATTGACCCATATCACATTTCTATGATTGTTTCAGCTGTAGTGGGGAAAAAAATTAAAAGGGAAGCAATAGCTTTCTAGTCTCTAACCTAAGGAGGACATAAAAAATGGCTGCCAGGATGACTGACAGGCCCTGCAGCTCAGGCGCTGCTGGTATGCAGTTAACTCACCAGGTGTAGGGTTATCTTGGCCAGTCACGCTGTGTGAACACATCCAGCAGTACGATAGGGCCACAATGTCATGAATTTTGGGGTTAAATCCCTCTGAGACTGCAGCATCCTTTATTTTACTTTCCTTCTGTCAAGTGGTGGGAAATCACGCCTTTGCGATTTCCTAGTTTGCTATTGAATCTCGGCAGTTGATTTCTAAGGCTACAAAAAGGTTGGGAATGCCACGAGTTGAACAATTTTTACTCGGTCAAGCAAGTGCATAATAAAGGATAGCATGCCAATTTGAGAGGTGGGGATAGATACCCCTTACTGTTACAGCTTACAAGTAACCCCTGCAGCCCATTATCGAGAGCTTGGGGAAGGATTTCAGAAGTTCTGGCTTTTTACTACTTTTCTTTACCACTTGGGTTTGGGATTTCTTTTGTTTGCTCGATTCATGGAGTTCCACGGTTATCTCCCTCTTCGTCTCCTGCCCATTTGATAATTTTGCCAAGGCTTAGATAAGGCTTCAGATTTCTCTGTTGCAAACAGCATATGGTAACTTCCACTCAAATCTCGGCCCTTTGGAAAAGGCAGAGACAGGCAGGAAAGCCAGGCAGTTCTCTGCCCTTATCAAACATGTAAGGGAGAATCTTGGGCTAGAGGCCCTCTGTAATAGCTTCCAGTGTGCTGACAGTTTTTCTGTGAGGGAATATTCAGACATAATTTCTCCCCCTCCTCCCTTTTAATGAGTCATTCCACCAGCATTTAGAAGTAGAAGGATCTAATAAGACCGTACCATGTGCTTTTCTGAATGGTGAGCTGCTCTGTGCACTTTTCACTGAGCTAACCTGCTATTGCTCTTTTAATGTGGGAACCTAGTTGCTCCCATATCTAATCCTCATTGATACCCGGGCTGCAGGGGCAGCACTGCATCTAGCGTGGCCATCTGATCTCTCTTCTTTCCCTCCCAGACTCAAGTGCAGTCTTTGGGCAGAAGGACAGCCCTGGAGCTCCTGCCTTCCCTAGCCCACATGAGGCATGGAATCGCTTACACCGCACACCCCCTTCCTTCCCTACTGCCCCAGCCTGGCCCAAAGGTGGCAGCAGCGATGGGACTGAGCGTGGAGGCAGCCAGCTTGACAAGGAGAGTGAGAAGTCTGAAGGGCCAGTGATCAAGGATGAGAAGGACAGGTAAGAGACACAGGAGAAAGAGGACATGGACTAATGGCAGAGGCTTGATATGCAGCAGAGTCCCATCCACCGCGGATGTATTGCAGGGATAGGCAGTCAGTGAATATATGTACCTACATATGTGTAAAAAAACAACACACCGCCATTCAGAACCAGGTTTTCCTAGAGTGGCTTATATCATGGGAAGCTGGCATGCAACAAAGCACACAAGAATCCTTCTGGGCTCCATAGGCATTCTTAGAAAGCAAAAATCATGGGTGACTGCAGCTAAATATGAAGAGTGCTCCAAAAGAAAGAGATAAACTGAACTAGTAGGAAGCATCCTGGGGATTAGAGGGGATGACCAGGAGCAACCTCACTGATTTATCTGTAAGGTAAAATACTTTGTGATGGTCACATCCAGCCTAGCAGCCATTTTGTAAATTGGCAAGCCTCCCCCCCTCAGCAGCCATTTTGTAAGGGCTGTCATGCCACGGTCTCTAACTTCCGTATGTGTCTGCCAGCCCCAAAAGGCTGCCCACTGCAGTTGGGTTGGGAATCACCGAACACAAACACGTTTTGCGGGGATCAATCTGGCAAAAAGAAGAAATACGGATGACTTTTCTGAAAGGGTGGTGGAGAAGGGTGCTCTTGTGACGATTTAGGTCAGACGAGTGACTGCTAATCAGTGATTCAGAGCCAGGCTGCACAGGAAGTATTGACCCCTTCCATTTTATGTCTCTTGCGCAATTCAGAGATTCTGGCTTCTTCTCCCGCCATTCACTGCGCTCCTCTCCAGCTACTCCCACCTCAAAGAACTCATCGCTGATCCACGAGGAGCCTCCAAGTCGACCCCATGTACAAGCAGAACGTGAACATCGCTATGGCAGCCCAGCAAGTTCAGGCCATGCCTCCCGCTCACCTTATCCAGAGTTGCCTCTCAAGAAGGAAGTGAAGGTCAAGGAAGAGCCAGAATTGACTGGCTTTGAGGGAGCACTGCGCACGGGTGCTCCATATCACAGTACCCTGCATGTCACCCACCCCCTTGGGACACTGGCTGTCTTCGAGAGACCCCAAGCCGGGACTGGTGGAAGCGTCTCTCCCTACTTGGTTGCTGCCCCACCCTCAGCTGCCTCCTATGCTGCGCTCGAGGCATGGCGAGAGCCCTATCACCGGGGCCTGGAGTTGCACCCGCTACAGCGCCTGCCCCGCTACCTGGAGACCCCGTCGCCCGCTGCCACTGCTGCTGAGGACTACGAAAGAGCCCGGTTGTACGGCTTGGCTCCCCCGCCACATCCCAGCCTCATGGCCTATCCCCGCCATCAAAATGGACTGCTGGCAAAAGCCACACCCTCAGCAGCTGTGGCGGCGGTGGGGCTGCTGAGTGCCCCACCACCCCTCATCCCTGCTTCCAGTGCTCGGCCCTGCTCCCCTCGACGGGCCCCTGATATCCGAGAACTGGCAGCCTCCTACAAGGACCGGGACTCCAGATAATGGTGCCCTAGTGGCGCTCTGGAACGTGAACACCTCTACCAAGCAGCCTCCCTGATCTCCAGTAACTGATGGACAGGATCAGGGGAGTCCAGGACCCCTGTTCGCATTAGCGGGGAGAGGAAGGTGGCCTTTGGGTCACTTTAGCCTGAGCTAGGGATATGCTGCTGCCGCCACCCGGAAGGACTTTGGCCTTGGAGCTAAATAACGGGGTGCGTTTGAGGGAAGGGGTCAGGAATCCAGGTGCCAGAGTGCCCTTGGTCGATGTTCCTGATTTCTGCAAAGGCCCCCTCTTCCGGCCTCTGCAGAATGTCGGGATTTCGGTTCTGCTTCCAGCATTCCTGCTGGGCTAAAAATGGACTCTGGGTGTGTTCTTTATCCTCAGTGGACTGATGGGAAGGCTGCTTTCAGGGGAAGGGGGAGGGCGTGAATCTTTGGGCACCTCCCCCATGAGGCAGTGTAAATATTTATATATTCTCCCCTAGGCAGATGGGGAAAAGGTTTTTGTACATTTATAAAAGGTTTGAGATTGTGATTTTAAAAGTGATTTCTCTCTCCCCCACCCATGCCCTCTTTTGTTCCCCCTTGTTTTTACTGTACTGCTCTTTTCTATACCTGTATTCGCTCCTGCCCACTCTCCTGATCCCTTTCCTCCTCCTGTAATTAATGGGATGGTGCAACACACTTGTCCAGTGCCCTTTTCTTCCCCAGGCTGGTTAATTAAACCCCAAACTGGTGCTTCTCGATTCCTTGCTGTGTGTGTGTTAGATGAGGAAAAGGGAGGGGAGGATACAGGTTCTGACATTCTTTCTGGACAGTAGAGAGCAAATGAAAGGCGGCTGAATACAAGGTGATATTCCTGGATGGGGAAACTGCTGTCCTGGATAGTTTTAATTTTTGCAGCCTCTGAAAAGGGGAAAGGGAACAAGATACGGAATCCCTCGATATATAGTTTTAATGCAAGTGCCCTTGTGGTCCTGAAAGAGTTCACAGAGCTTAGCCATAATGTGAAAACAGGGCTGCTGTTTGGGGGGAGGTGGTAACTGGCTTTCAGGCAGAATCAGCAGCACTTTGGGGACAGAGTCAAAGCCTGTTTTCCTTTCCATTGTTTTAAGAGATGCTCAACATGCAGTTCCTTCAGGAACTGTATGCAATCCCAAAGTATCACCAAAAGTTGCCCTGGATTGTACTTGTTAATGTGGCAAAAGGGCAGAATTATTAAATACATGGGGAATAATCATATATACTATTATTGTTTTTTTAAATCCAATTTAGTTTTTGCCTGCACTACCTGCTTTGTTATGGCTTAGCCCACTGTTTGAAGAGTGTTCCCCACCTGCACAAATTTGGCCCTTGATCCATAAACTTTGCTCACATCTTGAAGAATAAATGAAATTCTGCATATAGTTGCCTGCAATGAAAAATGGGGTTTTGCATTTTGTTTCCTCCACCCTCATCTTTTTGCAGTAAATCATAGAACAAGCCCAGAAGTTTCACCTAATAAAATCTTGGCTGCAAAGCAGAGGTTTCCTGCCCTAAAATATCTCTAAATTCAAAAATCCAGATGCCTTAGAGTGAGATGCACCTATCTAGATGATGTATTTGCTAGGCGAGACCCTAAGAGGGTTAGATAAAACGTTCAGGTACTTTGCCTAACTTTGGGATCGTTATTGGAATGAGAAGAAATGTAGTGTGGATCTGTACCCCTCCCTTGAATACCGTGGAGTGTTCCATGGTTCCACCTCAGATTTTCAATGAGAACTACATCACTTAGTTATGCTTCTATTAAATCATTTGTCATTTTTCCAATGTTGAATTATGGATTGGGGGAGCACCATGTCCGTAATGTTCCTTGTGATCCAGTTTGTTTATCCACAGGGAACCTTGCTAGTAGTTCAAGGTAAGACTTTTTTCAGTTGAGCTCAGCTCCTGCAGATTAAATGGGCACATCCATGTAATTTTGTTGGTAATAATATGGATGCTTTTTCTCATTGCTGCCTTCCATATTTTTTAATCTTTTCAGTCTAGCATACAGCCTTTAGTTTCCTGGTGGTCTAACCCTGTCCAACCCTCCTTAGTTTTTCTGGGATGAGCCAAGGTCAGCTAGATGCTGCACCTGAGCTTTCAAACTTAGCACAAACACTTCTAATGTTGAAAAGTATTCATAAAGACAAATCACTCCCCAGATCTCCAATATTGATATTTTGAATTGTAAAGCAAAGCAGCCAGTGTGGAATTGTTGTCATCAGGCATATCCTTCAACTTCCTCTAGCTCCAAATACATACAGTATGCTGGGTGGTGATGTGCACCATGTCCCAACAAATCCTTTGTTCCGTCTGCTTAATAGTATAGCCTACTGTGAGATCAGCACAGCAATGTGGTGGACAGCAATGAAATTATGCACAGGCCAGAAATGAGCCTTACTGGGATTAGTTCAAAACACCCTTTTGTACAATACCCCATGTATTAGATGTAGTCTAATCCAGTGTTTCTCAACCTCGGCAACTTTAAAAGGTGTGGACTTCCCCATACTGGCTGGGGAATTCTGGGAGTTGAAGTCCACACCTCTTAAAGTTGCCCAGGTTGAGAAACACTGGTCTAATCTACTCTAACTCACAAGGAGCAGTAAAAAAAAGTACCCATTTCCCCCCTTTACCACTGCCAATCCAGAAATCAAAAGGACTTAAATATATCTAGGATAGGCCTAACGAATTTTATTATCATAAATGGTCTGGTGGCAAAAGCTTCCATGCACCTTTAAATCTTGAAATGTCTGGGACCTCGGCATCCATTTTCCTTGCTTTTCTAAATCTCAGTTATTAGGAATGTATATACACATGTGCACACAATTTATAATTTTATTTTTAAAAATGAAATAGAAAAAAACAAATACATGCACTCCTACCATGGTACAAAATTACTTCGATTAACACATCAAAATATACATTTAATATTTTGAGCCAACAGTTCCAGTAGTAGACATAAAAATACTTTTTAACATCCAAAATAATTATTTTCCTATAATCTTCATTATTTTTATGCATAAAGTTTACCAAACATTTTGTAGCCAGTCTCAAGTGGGTAAATTAGTACTCTGTAAAACAAATACAAGCTATAACAATTTTATCAAAAAGCTTCTAAAAGATCTGATCGCAACCATGAAATGTATCTGAATTCCATATTTTGCACATTTCAGAACTAAACCCCCCAAAATATCAAGTGCAGTCCTACGTATTTCCATAGTGCCACTGGGATCAATGGAATTAACTCAGGTACATTAAAAAATTCAGAAGTGTTTAATACCAAGAACTTCTTCACACAATTCTCACTAGATAAAACAACAGTATGTCTAGTCTGTATTTCTTTGTGTGTACACACTGGAAATTACCTTATAAATCTTTGCTAATGGTCCTCTCTGTGACCCATGACTGAATATATTCCTAAAAATTGTATCCGTTTGGTGTGGCTTCTTTCAGGCTGCAAATATTACTTAAAAAACGTTTGCACCTTTTTGTGATTGAAATAAAAATACATAAAAATGTCCTGAAAAAAAAGTCACTTTGAAGGATTTTATTATTATTATTATTCACAGTAGAATTAAGAGTTGTATTTTATTGTCAAGGGCATATTTAGAAGGTGAATGGAACAGTAGTGTTTGACGGAGAAAAAAACACTTCAGCAGGAGAAAAGATTTGGTTGGTTACCCGTATCATATAAATACATGGACGAGGTGCAGTCCAACGTGGAGCCATGGTCAAACCCAATTGTTTCAAACTGACTCATACCTAACAGACTTTGATCATATATTCTAATATTCAAATCATGCTAAAATATTCAACAAAGGATATTAGATACTTCAAAATCTAAGGAATTTGTTTTTGCATATGCTTTGATGGAAATACCAAGCAAAGCAGTCCTTTCTTCCTGCCATAGCTTTTGCATTGTGCAGATTTTGGATTTAGCTGCTGTTTTATCCTACTTAATAAGTTCTCTGTTCTATATTTGTAGAAAAAGTTTTCACAAACATTAAGTTCACAATTATGTTCACAATAAATGTATAACTATTCAGGATAGATGATGAACTCAAACGTAAGGTTCCCCCCGCACATTTGTGAAGTCGTATAGAATGTGTTTAGGAGAGCCTAATTAACTTAAATGTCCTTTGGATACAAAGGTGGGTTACAAAATAATGAAATGCATATGCAGTAATCCTCAAGAAGCCTGTGAGGCAGTGCTAGCACCAATGCTACTTTTCGAATCCAGAAAATTGCCACAGATGTAGGCCTGAAAAATGGTGCAAAAATATTCATCATGGGTTGGACCTGTCCATGAAATTACCTACCCAAAATAGAATGACTGAAACTACCATACTTCCTATGTATAAAATACTTTGTTTATAAAATTATACTCCAATAAATTGGAAGAGCCTTTCAAAATCACTGAAGCACATTAAAACAATGTATACAGTTTTTATTATAACTGCATATAACACCATAAAAACAGTTCAGCTGTGCAACACTTAATTTTTACCTAGATGCAAGCCCTTTTGAACTCCGTAACACTGGCTTACAAAGTACAGGGCTGCAACTTAAAATATTGAAAGCATGATGCTTTACTTATCTTATAATGTGGAAACAAATTTTCTTGATAAAACGTATACCCATTTTGGCACAATATATTTTTAAAGTCAACATTGAGAATTTGTTGTCAGTAAACACTCCCAAGTGTTCTTATAGTCCCTAACGCGGATCGCCATCCCCCCTTTTATTGTTGAAAAAAATCAGTGCAGTGGAAGTTCGCTGTAATCAAAACATGTTCAGTGTTGCAAGAAGCTTGCGGCATTTTAACATTTTGTACCCTGCTTTTCGCAATCTAAATTAGCAGTTCCTGCCAGAAGCATTCGCTCTAAAACTTCTGGAAGGTTAAGATACTTGGAAAATATTTGCGGGCCGCCCGTAAAATATGTTTTAAAGACATGTCAACAGTTTCTTTTTCTTCAATGACAGTCATACAGTAAAGGCCGTGGGTACGCACGTGTGTGTAGACCTACACCCTCATGCACACGCACACAAACACTCGGGAAATTCGAATGGTCGCGCCAGCCCGCTCAGCGAATAGTCAGAACAAGGTCCCCCAAGAGAGTCCCCCCCCGCTCGTTTTCCGTCCTCCGGAGGGGACGGAAAGGAGCGACTGCAACTCCCAGCATTCCTGGGGACTTCGTTTCCCAGCATGCCCTTCACTCACAATGACCCTGCCCTTTCCGCGCGGGTTGATCGACCCGCGCCCTGTTCTTGGTATGATTGTTACAAAAAGCTTCGCCTTCCACACTGCCTCCCCCGCAGTCTTTCATGGGGTCTCTATCAGTCCTCAATACTCTGCATGAATCACCTTCTGGTTGAGTGTTTTCCCCCGTATCGCTCGTCTCCCCCTCGCGTAGCATTAATTCTCGCGAGACTTCTGTGCCGAGGCCGGCGGGCGGAGGGAGCAGTGGGAGGAGGGACGGGGTTGGCCCTGGCGCTTGGTGGTGGCGGCCGCCATTTTGCCGCGGCGGGTCGGGTCTGCCTCGGCGGGGCCTGGTTAGGGATTAACAGCCGAGTGGGAGGGGTCGGCGACGTGCCGAGCAGTACCGGCGGGGACCACGCACAGGGAGAAGCCGAACGGGAGCGGCCTAGGGGCCACGGATGGCGGCAGATTCTATCCGACCGAGGCGGCGGCGCTGGGGCTGAGGTGGCGGCAGGAGGAGGCGGGGCAGGAGGCGCCTCCCCTCCCTCCTCACTCCTTCCCCCTCCCACCCAGGTAAGATGGCGGACCGGCCGGGTCTCTACTCCTCTCGCTCACACCCACCTCTGTGGAGCGGTGCGAGACTCTGCGTCGAGTCGGGAGGGAAAAGTGAGGAAACAAATAAGAGCGCCCGCGTGCCCTTTTTCCACATCCCCCACTGGTCATTTTCCCCCTACCTCTAGAGGGCGCGCTATCGGAGCGTGGTGGGGTGGGAAGTAGCGGGAAGCCAATGAGAGAGCGCACGCGCTTCTTCAGCCAACGGCTGCTGCCGATGCCGGCCTATTATTACTTCAGCCGCCGCCGTTCTCTTTAACTCCCCCTCCCCCGGCAGCTCGTCGTCTTTGCGCGCGCCGCGAATCCGGCCGACCAACCAACGGCCGCAGCTTCCTCTGTGCGTGGGGGGAGGGGCGGGTGGGGATCTTGAGGGGACGGGGCTCGGGAGGGACGGGCGCGTGGGTGGGAGGGGTTTGAGGCGTCGGGAGGGGGCGAGGGGGGAAAGTGGGCGGGGATAGGGGACAAAGGGTTAAAGTGAGGGGGGAGGGAGCGAACGGTGGCGAACTTGCTGAAGAAAGAAAGAAAAAGAAAGAAAGAAAGAAAGAGTCCACGGGCCATGTTTTAAGAAACGTGATTACAAGCTGTGTGTTCAGGGAATCGGGTCAAAGAGCATAGGGTTGCAAGTTTGGGGAGCTTTAGGGTTACTGGCCAGAGCGATTGCAAGAGATTAGGGTCTCAAGGGTACTAGAATGCACGGTAGTTTGGGATAATAGTTGATTAAAGCTAGGACTGGAGGGACTCTATTTACTGAATGTCATTAAATCGTGTAGAAAGGTTTGCGAGAAGCAGAGTAACTGAAGGGAAAGAGTCATATGAACATGGAGCCTGAAGAGGGACATAAAAAAGATCAAGCTGGTAGTGCTGGAAATGAGGGGATAAATCCAGAGAGTACAGTGGAAAAAACCAACAGTGAAGTGAACAAGGGGGCAGCAAAATCATTTCCAGAGACAGCTGAGGAATTGGAGGGGCAAGATCAGGAAATTTTGGGGGACTTCAGAGAATTGAATCAAGGGGAGGTTGATATGTCGAGGGGAGAGGTGGCATTAGGTGAGGATGGGAAATTTACTGAGGATATGGCAGAACCAGATCCTGGGAAAGTAAAGAAGGTGGAAAGATCAAGTCTTGGGGAACTCAAAAGTAATGCAGAGAAAGAGGAATCTGAGGAATTGGGAGGAGCGGATCAGAGAGAGACTGGTTTATTTGTGAGCCCAGCTGCCAGGGAAGCAGAAGAAAAGACTCCAGAGGGGATAGATCAGTGGGAGATAAAGGAGCATGAGGAAGAAGGGATTGTTGGAGAGGGTGGAATTTTTCTAGAAATGGATGGAAAGAAAGTTGTTTTGTCAGGTCAGGATCAGAGGGAAAAAGAAGTTCATCCAGATATTGAAGAAAAGGATGATTACCCACATAACCTGGATGAGAAGATTAAAGAGACAACTGATAGGGAAGGCATGGCATTAGAGAAGGCTGAAGTATTCGCTTTAGACCAGAATTATTCAGAGGGAGGGACTGGAGAGGAGGTTGTTGAAACTGCAGAGAATCAGATAGTGGATAATCAGTTGTCAAGATTGGATCAGGGAGGCAATTTGGAGATGACTGAAGAGGGAAAGGATGTAGCAGCTGTAGTTGGCCAGGGAAAAGCTGAGGAGATGTTAAGTACAGGTGACACAGAGAATATGGCTCTAGAAGGAGATGCAACATCCGTAGTATATCAGAGAGAGACTGAAGAATCTGTAGGATTAGGTGTGGAGCAAAATAAGGTATTCACTGAAGCTAGGGATTCAGCCTTGAATGAGGCAGAGACTTGGGTATTGGTTATACCAAATGAGGAAGAATCTGAAGAGATTATCAAAGGGGAAATGTTGACATTTGGAGAGTATCAGGATAAGGAGATAGCTGAAGTAGATCAGAGAGAGAGAGTCAGTTTAACTGCAGGTGGAGCTGAGGCATCAGTAGAAAGCCGGGGAAAACCTGAGGAAGTGTTGGAGAATCTCAGGGAAGATGGGGAGATCACTGCAGAGAGGGATGCAACAGTGGCTGAGGAGGAAGCCAGGCTTTTGGAAGCAAATCAGATACAGGTTGAAGAGACTGGGAAAGAAGAGGTACCATCAGCACTGAGTCAGGGGAAAGCTGGGAAAGCACCAGAACCAGTGTTTGATCAGGTAGAGGCAGAGATGGGAATTGAAAAGAAAGATGCTGCATCAACATTGCGTCAAACAGCGGCTGAGGAGTTGGTTGAGGGAAGTCAGGAAGAAAGTGTTAAATATGTGGAACCAGTGGGGGAACAAAAATTAACTGCAAAAGGAGCTGTGACATTAACAGTGGTTGAAAGTAAGGCTAAATATTTGCAGGAGGAGGATGTCACACTAGTAGAGACAGAGGAGGAGAAAGTTGGGGAAGGGATTGCAGAAGATGTGACGATACCAGTTGAACCAGTTGAAGATAAGACCAAGGATTTGGAGACAAGTGAGGGTATAACAGGAAAGGAAGAAGTGGTAGCAGCTGTGGAGGCAGAGAGAGAGACTGTTGCGAAGGTGACTGCAGAAAATGTACCATTAGCAGTAGTTGAAGTTAAGGTTGAAAGTTTGGTGGACGTTAATGAAATACTGATGGGAGAGGAGGACATGGCACTAAATGTTGAAGCAAAGGGGAAGACTGTAGAGGAGTTGATTGCAGAGAAAGATGTAGCATTGACATTAGATCATGGAGGAGAAGTAACAGAAGCACCAGAAAGTATAAGTGGAATACAAGAAAAAATCCCTCAGATGGTGGTGGAGGAAATACCTGTGCAAAGTCAGGAGAAGAGAAGTAAAGAAAAAATGGAATCAGGGATGGTTGAAGAGAAGGTTGGAGAACCAGAACAGAGGCCAGCAGAAGCACAAGTAGGACTATATCAGAGGGAAAGCAAACAGTTGGCTTCAGCCGGCATGATTGATAAAATGGAAACTGGAGAATTAACAATTAATCAGAATGAAGTAATGGAAGGACTGAGGCCATTTCAGGAAAAGGCAGAGATTGCTGTCATAGATGATGAAATATTGACATTACACCAGCAAGATGCTGTGGGAGAAAAATTACCCTCTGAAGAAAAGATTTTAGTTTGGAGTCCAGAACTGGAAGGACCAACTCAGGAGATAGTAGGAATGGGCTCCGGAGAAGGAATATCCAGGTCAGATAAGAAAGAGGATAAACAGAGTCAAGAACATGTTGCGAAATTGGCCAGAATTGATCAGGAGAGAGCAGATTTGGGCTTAGATCAAGTACTATCAGCAGTAACAAGCATGAGGATCACTGAAGAATTAGGTAAATTGGGTTTCTCGGTGGCACCATCACCACTGTCACAACGTACTGCCATGGGAAGTGAAGAACAAAGTCGCAAAGGGAAAGGTAAAATAATTTTAGGCTTGGCAGGGCTGCGACAAGGGCCAGTTCAAGTAACGCGGCGTGGGCCTACTCGGTCAGCAGGAGGCTACAATGGTGTGTTGGCACATATAGCTCCAGGATTGATTGTGACTGGCTTAACAAAGGCTGAGCAAAGGAGACTGACAAAAGAAGATCATAAGCAGTTGAAGAAGAGGACATTAGAACAAAGAGAGACTCGATCAGCTGAACAGGGGCGTTTTGGAGTAAGAAAGAAGTCAAGTGAAGCAGTGGTCCTCATGGGTTACCGAATTGGGCGGGAAGGAATGTCTTGTTCTTCAGAGACAGAGAAGAGGATGGTGAAAGTTCAGCAGGTGCCTGAGTTAGAGGGGATTGAAAAAAAGCCTGCAGTAGAACAGGCAGAGGTATCGAGGCAGGAACAGGAAGGAAGGAAGGAAGAAGCACAAGAAAGTAATGCTAATGAAGTAGCAAGGCATCATCTAGAGGAACTGCCAAGGGCATGGCTTAGTAGACCATTGACACGGGCTTATACAGCAGCACAAGAAAGTTCTGGGTGGATTGCAGGCATAGGGCCAGGACATGGGCGTACTTCAGGGTCACTTCAGGCAAAAATAAAAGAAAGAATTAACATGATGGTGATGGGTGAGGTTACAAAAAAATCAGCAGCACAGAGTCCTGAATTGTTACATTTTGGAATGAGAAGAAGGGTGTTTGGGCTTACAAGCAAGCCTGCAGGTGTGCATTGGCTGAATGAGGTATTGAGGCCAAGACCAGCATCCTCTCAGCTTGGTGTTACAGGTCATAAGGCTCATGACAAAGAGGGGAGTCCTGAACTGATGACTGAAAGGCAAAGTCCTGGTTTATTAACAAGGAAAAAAGAATTAAAAGATTGGAGGGATGGGGTGATGGGAATTGCAATCAAGAGGTACAATGCAATGAGACTGGCTATGTGGGGCGAAGGCCCAGTTGGTTTGCACATAAGGGGGATGAAGTTAGCTGAGGATTCATATGCTTTTCCAAGTAGCACCGGTAATATGAGTTCCATTCTGGGACATGTTGAAAGAAAAGTGTTAAAGATGGCACAGCATGTAGCAAATGAGACAGTATCAGGTTTGGAAGTGGATGGACAAAGGCTGGCTGAAGTAGTGAAGCAGGATATGGAATTAGCAAGGTCAAAGAAGAGTGAGAGATTTTCAAGGTAGCTGGTGAAAGAAATTATGCAATGGGTTTAGGGATATTGGGTTATTTAAGAGAGAGTGGAAAAGCAGAGAGTGTACAGAGAATAGTAAAGTTTAATAGCAAAGCTTCAGCGTGAATGAATTTGTAGTTATTTGCCAAAGAAATAGAGAAAGAAGAAAGACCAAGGCAATGATACAAGTAACAGGCAGAGCACTGACACTTCAGGAGCAAAGGTGGGTACATAGAAAATGAAAAGAGGAAACAGGATTAAAAATTGATATTGAGAAAATTGATGTTTTGGATCATCTGGGCTTTGTGGTTGTGAATGGAAGGTAACTAAAATCTTTCAAAAAGGGAGAGAATTGTCTCTGGCACATTCAGTAGCACCCCAAACAGGTTCTTGCCTTTTCTTATAGGCTTGGATTTGGTAGCTGGTGCTTACATTAAAACCCTCCATTGCAACCTGTGGTCAAGCTATTCCTGTGCTGTCTGCATTACAGTCATGGAGAAACAGGATTGCTTTTTGCTAGTGCTGTTGAGGAGGGTTTAAAAAAAATAGGAAGAGCAAGACTTAAGCTAAAGGAACAGATATTTGTAAAACATGGTGTTCTCTGCCCTGGATTGACCCATTTTTTTTCAGGAGTAGTCTTCCCCTGGAAAGCGAAACCCTGGAAGTGCAGTCTGAAAAGCAAGTGGAATTCTCAGCTCAAACAGGTACAGCTGAAAATTAAAAAAATATTGTGGACATGGAAACGACATTTGTAAAAAAGTGCTGAGGAAACAAACACTTTTTAAATTAAACTTCATTAGATTTTCAGGATAAAAAGATAAAAACTAACAAAGAATGATAATTAGAATAAGAAGTAAGAGAAACAGAGTGGAGAAAGAGAAAAAGAGTAAAGTCAAAAGTGCAGAAATAAGAAAAGGAGAGAAAAAAAATACAGAAAAAGGATGACTCCTGACTTTCTTTGCAACAGATATAAGTATGCATTTACATAAACACTTACTCTTAAGTTTACAACGTAGCTTTCATTATTTCTATTGTCCATTATTCTTATCTAATCATCAAATCCAGAAATCATGATTTCATTTTTTCTGTTTCATGCAAAAAGTCCAAAAGGGGCTTCCAAGTAGCATTAAAATTACTCAAGAGTCTTTTCTCTAATCAAAGCTGTCAGTTTCACCACCTCAGCTAACTCCGTCAACTTCACCATCCATTCTTCCATTGTAGTTAGTGTCAAATCTTTCCACCTTTGTGCATATAAAAGCCTTGCTGCTTTTACCATATATAAGAACAAAGTTCCATATGTTCTTTCCACCTGTTTATCCATCAGTCCCAAAAGAAAAGTTTCTGGTTTCGATTGTATATTAGTCTTTTAAGATCTTCTGAATTAAAATATGTATTTGATCCCAGAATTTTTTAGCTTTTTTGCATGTCCACCAAAGGGGTTAAAAGTCCCCTCTTGTTCACATTTCCAACATACATTCAAAGTACCTTTGTACATTTTAGACAATTTATCTGGTGACAAATACCAACGGGACATCATTTTATAAAAATTCTCTAAGGTTATAACATTGTATAAATTTCAATCCATTCATCCACATATTCCATTTGTATATTATTTTTATTAATTGTATAATATTTATATATTATAATGTATAATATATTTATTATATATTATATAATATAATGTATAATATTTGTATATTATTGTATAATATTAATGTAATATTTGTATATTACATGCAAATGCAAGTAGATAAATAGGTACCACTTTGGTGGGATGGTAACAGCGTTCTGCGCGCGTCACGCCGGCCACATGACCGCAGAAGCATCTTCGGACAGCGCTGGCTCTTCGGCTAAGAAACGGAGATGAACAGCACCCCCTAGAGTCGGACATGACTGTGCGGGGGAACCTTGTATATTATGGCCAAAATTTTTAGCCCATTTGATCATACAGTCTTTGACTTGTTCCTCTTCTGTTTCTAATTTCAATAACAGTTTATACATCTTGGCAATAACATGTTCATCATTTGTACAGAGTTAAACTTCAGATTCAGTTTTACCATATTCAAAGTCAAAAGTCCTTTTATCTAGTTGAAATCTTTCTAATAATTGAACATATGAAAACCATTGACATGTATAGTAAAGGTAAAGGTACCCCCCGCACATTTGTGCAGTCGTGTCCGACTCTAGGGGCCGGTGCTCATCTCCGTTTGTTAGCCAAAGAGCCAGCGTTGTCCGAAGACGCTTCCACGGTCATGTGGCCGCATGACACGCGCGGAACGCTGTTACCTACCCACCGAAGTGGTACCTATTAATCTACTTGCATTTGCATGCTTTCGAATTGCTAGGTTGGCAAGAGCTGGAGCTAGTGCGGGAGCTCACTCCGCAGGCAGGGCTAGGGATTCGAACCTCCGAACTTGCAATCTTCCGATCAACAAGCCTGGCGTCTTACCCGCTGAGCCACCACGCCCCTATATATAACCTTATATATAACCATGTATAACCTTCAGATATTAAATTCTCTCAAATCCCTGAGAAAAAACCAATATGTCACCATAAGTTAACCATTTATGCTTAGTTATAATTTCTCTTTTGTAAAATGCTTCCTGTGGTGACAACCATAAAGGAATTTTCGGAGACAACCTATCTTTATGTCTATTCCATACCCTCAATATGGCACGTCTAATAAAATTATTTTTAAAATCTACATTAACCTCAACTTTATCATACCATAAATAGCCATGCCCCCCAAATCTCAAATCATGCCCTTCTAATTCCAATAGCCTCCTGTTCCTCAAAGTCACCCAATATTTTATTTTTTATCTTTTATTTTATTATTGAGCAACAAGCTATAGGAAACAGACACTTTTGATTACTTTACCTTCCTAAAAGCAAAGTTAGATGCAATTTGCTTCTATATCACGTATTAGATTTTGCTTGCTGAGATATGCTGGAAAGTATATTAGGAACTATTGCAGCCAAAAGGCAGGAAATATATTTGATAAATCTTAATTAACACAAACATACTGACACGTTGGCACCCTCAACTTTGGAGCTGCACATTTTCTTGTAATAGGCAAACAGAAATTTTCTTGGGAAATTTCCATTGGAAAAAGATGGTGTGGTATCAAAATTCCCTTTTTGTGTTGCAGTTACATTTCAAATCATAATAACATACTCATCTGCCTTTTGCAAAAATGTAGAGATAAGAAAATGGTGAGCTGTGAACAAAACTGTTAGAACAATTTTCAGAGGTATAGAATAGCAGCACAGTAATAATCATTGATTGATTTTTAAAGCAGTCATATAGTCAGAAACAGGCAGCCAAATTAAATAAATTGAAGAAACTGAAATACAGATTTTTTAGGGGCCCATCTAAAAACTGAAAGAGAAGTAACAATATGTTTTGGGAGAGAGAACCTTTCTCAAATTTAGGACAATCCCCAAACAGTGAATTTGGTCTTTCAGAGAGAGTATATTCCCTTTTCAAGACCTTTTCCTACACGTTTTTCTTACTGTTATGTTAAATGTTGTAGGCAGAAGGCACAAAGTCTCCTTTGTGGGGGGAGATGGGCGGTGAAAGAAGTTGGACAAATAAATAAATAAATACTGTTTTGTTTTGATGTGGTTAATTGTACTTTCTCCAAAAAAAAGCTGCTCTTGATTTTTGTATCAGTCTTGAAAGATTTTGTAGATTTTGGCTGTAATCACATATGCTGATTTCTGTTCATGAATCTCTTCAGCTAATTCTGAGTCAGGCAGTCCCGAGCGCAGGCTGGGCTGCCAAGGAACCCAGGAGCTGGACGGCTCGTCCCAGTGGCTGGCTGACCAGAATGAGGCCGGTTCCCAGCATGCACTGGAACAGGACACCAGCACTACAACCGCAATTGAAACTATTGGGACGAGAGGCAAAGAGCAGGAACGAATTAAAATGCAGAGCAGTCCTCCCCGACAACACCACATGCTGCACGCACAGGTAGAGTTGGAGGTGAGAAGCACCCATGTGCAAATCCCTCTGTATTAGCCAAGGCTATCAATGTGGATTTTGAATGATGGTTAAGATAATGGGGGCCACATTGTAAGAAGCAGCTTTGGGGGCAAATCAAAGGAAGGTCTTCTCTGAGGCCTCACCTAGTCTTATTTCTGGAGTTACTATAGTTTAATGATTAAGGCCACTGTGATAATCCTTGCTGTTGCTTTTCTCCCTCCCTCCCTTCTCGTATTACATGGTGTCCATCAGACTACATCAGACAAAATGACAGGCAGCAATCCAGTGTCACCAGCCTCTTCAGGCTCACCTGCTTCAAGTGGGAGCATCTCACCATCACATCTCACCCACGACTCCTCTTTGGATAGTCACTTAAGCTTTGATGGTCCCAAGTCACAAAACAGAGCCCTTGTATCATCCGGGATGTACATCTCCCCTGATCCTGCGAGCATGTGGGACAAGACACATGCAGAGATTGCTGAGCAGGCGAAGCATGTAAGCCTTTTCCAAAGCCACTGGGCCATTTTGGCCATCTTTCTGTTGGGCATTAGCATCTGCAATCTAAGATAGTAGGGTAGCGCTGGGGACTTTTAGGAAGCATGTGAATGAACTACCTGACTTGGACACTCTATTTTAGGAAGCAAAGATTGAGAATCGCATTGCAGAAATGAAGAAGGAGGGATTCTGGTCTTTGAAAAGGCTTTCAAAGGTGCCTGAGCCGATTCGGCCCAAAGTGCACTGGGATTATCTTTGTGAGGAAATGCAATGGCTCTCTGCTGACTTTGCTCAAGAGCGTCGCTGGAAGAGGGGTGTTGCCAGGAAGGTGGGTTCCGGCATCTTTGAACTGTCCAGTCTCCAGACTTTTTCAGCTGGTTTGCGTCCATCCATTCCTATCTTTATACGTTTTAGAAGCAAATACCGTTTAATGGGATGCTGCTTAATTGTTTCATGGCTCCTGTGGGATTTCTGGAGTTTCGTATTTCCTAGCAGCTAAGTGTCATAATTGGTGCTGTTTCAACAGGATAGTACACAGTATGGCTATAAAATTTCCCTCTACAAAACTTCCAGTGAAGCAGTCTTTCCTAAAATATAGTCCAGGGTAAGGTGGAAAACCTGGCCATCTGTGATGGATTTTGGTCATTGGGATCTGCCTTCTCCCTCTGTTGCATATAGGTTGTGCGCATGGTGATCAGGCACCATGAGGAACAGAAGCAGAAAGAAGAACGAGCCAAACGAGAGGAGCAAGCCAAGTTGCGCCGGATTGCTTCCTCCATTGCCAAAGAGGTCAAGCAGTTCTGGAGCAATGTGGAGAAGGTGTGTGAAGCCCTTGTTCAGAGTCAGGAAAACTGTGTGTACATCTTGTTAGCCTAAATATATCGGCAAGTGCATGCCAGCCCATTTTCCAAGTTGTATTGAATTTATTCTTACTTTTCTGTGTCTAATCAAGAATGTAAGAAATTTATGCATGAAAGAACCAGTCCTTTATACCAGTGTTACCTTTAGCTATTTTATTTTATTTTATTTTATTTTATTTTATTTTATTTATTTTATTTTATTTTATTTTATTTTATTTTATTTTATTTTATTTTATTTTATTTTATTTTATTTTATTTTTTTATTTTATTTTATTATTTTATTTTATTTTATTTTATTTTATTATTTTATTTTATTATTTCATTTATTTTATTTCATTTATTATTTTATTTTATTTATTTATTTTATTTTATTTATTTATTTTATTTTTATTTTATTTTTATCAAATTTTGTCACCGCCCATCTCCCCCCTCAAGAGGGACTCTAGGCGGTTATAATTAATATTACAGTTCTATCCCATCTTCCTTCCAAAAGTTCAAGGCAGTGCATAGGGGGATTTCTCATTTTTATCCCCAGAAGAACTCCGTGAGAAAGGCTGGATTGAGGGATAGCAGCTAGCCATTCAGGAAGCTCCTGTGGTCAGATAAGATTATAGCCTCAGTCCGAGTCCAAAACCAGACTGGCCTACACTGTTCAGCTTTGCATTGGAGCTCTTGTCCAAAGTAAATTGGGGTCATCTTTTTTTTTAGCTGATTAGCAAGGTGCTTTTGAACAGCGTGAAGAAGTCAAGCAAGTTTTTGTATTCCCATGGTTGCAGAGGAAAGGATGGCTATATTGATGCATAATGCTACTGAAGGTGCCTTATGGGTCTTGAATGAATTTGATTCAGGACTAGATTCCAGCAGAATTATATCCTGCAGAAGATGTAGTTTGATATTTCTTAACTTCTCCTTCAGGTTGTGCAATTCAAGCAGCAGTCACGTCTGGAGGAGAAACGGAAAAAAGCGCTGGACTTGCAGCTGGATTTTATAGTGGGCCAGACAGAGAAATATTCTGACTTGCTGACCCAGAGCCTCAATGAGACTCTTCCAGTTCCCAGCAAGGCCAGTGGCTCCCGTGCTGGCTCTACTGCTTCTAGTCCACCGCCTCCTGCTCAGCTCATGGAGGATGAAGGTCAGTTACCTCAACTCGGTTCCTTGAGCTTGCCAATACCTGACCCGCTTACTCGGGCTTCCATCCCAAACCTCAGCTTCCCCCTTAAGGCATTTGCTTTGTTAGGAATGTATTCACGGGGTGGGGATTTCCATGTCCGTTCCCTATCCACAAACCTAGAGGTGGTTTTGTGATTCCAATGGAGATGCAGCTGATCCTTCTTCTCTGGCAGATGGGGATTTCCAACCCCATGAAGAGTCAGATGATGAGGAGACCATTGAAGTTGAGGAGCAACAGGAAGGGAATGATTCAGAAACACAGCTGCGGGAAATCGAGCTGCTAAAGCAGGAAAGTGAGCTGCCCCTAGAGGAGCTACTGCAGACGTTGCCACCCCAAATCTTGGAAAACTCCTTCAGTGTCTCTCCTTGCGCCTCCAGCTCTGACAATGATGATGAAGAAGAAGAGGGTGACAGTGAAGAGGAAGTTGAGCAGGAGGAAAGTCAGACCTCTGAGAGCCTAAAGGTAGATTTCTTCAAGAGAAATCTTGGGCTGGGAAGGTAGGGCGCTTTGTACTTGTAGGCTGTGATTAAGAGAATCCAACCCCAAGTATGATTTTGAAAGTCATACTGTAACTGGCACCCACAATTGATATTTGGCAACAAGCATCAATTACACATGCTGCGTAAAATAAAAGTTTAAAAATCAAGGGGCTCTCTTTTTAGATTTTAGTTCTGTCCTTCTGTCACATGCCCATACAATACAAAGGGCTCCCGTTGCTGTCTGTCTCTTGAAGCCCTTTTTCCCCTATACTCGGCAGGAGAAACCAAAGCCTGTTACTCAGAGGAATAAAAAACCTTGGAAGCCTGATGAGGAGGATGAGGAGTTTACGGCCAATGAAGAAGAAGGTAAGCATGCTGTTTGGAGCCATGGGTTGACTGAATGTAATGAGTATTGGTGAGGTTAGGATTGGGATGCAGTAACATAGGGAATCCTTTCTCTCTCAGCTGAAGATGAAGAGGAAACAATAGATGCTGAAGAAAAGCTGGAAGGAAATGTGGATCACAGCAAAGAACTGGATGATCTGGCCAAGGAAGGTTCGAAGGCAGATTGTAGCTTGGGATAGCAAATGCGGATTAGGAGTTGAATTCCATAGTCCCACAAAACAATAAGCTCTATTACTGAACTGTGTTTCTGAATGTCTGCTAGGTCTGTGAACCATCATTCCTAGAATTTCTTAAAGCGACAGAGCCAGGATAAGCACCTGCCCCAACATGGTATTGTATGTCTTGGAGTACTTCTTCCCCCCAAAAGTGTCCCCCCCCCAAAAGCTTGACCACTCCAGAAAGGGAAGACCGATTCAACATAAAGCAGCAGGCAGGTTTGGAGAAATCAAACCCCTTAGATTTCATTGGCCTAACGTGAGGTTTCCTTTCTGTCTTAACAGGTGAACTGCCCATGGAGGAGTTGCTGCAGAAATATGCTGGTGCTTATACTTCGGACTTTGAAGTGGAAGCATCAGACACTTCATCCGAGGCATTGGAGCCTACCACTTCAGAGTACGAGGAGGAATCAGAGGAGGAGGATAGCACTAGTCGCTCAGGTATAGAAGGAGGAGGGAGTGGCTCCTGTAACATATGACTACAGATAAACCCTGTATCTCGGGGTTGAACAATTGAAGTCCACAAAACATGGGCTGTACCTGTTATTTCTTACTATAGTCTATGCTGGTTAGGACTGTTGAGAGTTGAAATTTGACAATGTCTGAAGAAAAGCACTTTGCAATCCCTGCTATAAATGATTATTTTTGTCTGGTTTCAAAGGCTGAATACATTTTTGAGCTATTCAAACATTCACCCTAGCTCTCCAAACTTACCTAATTTTGCAAAAATGCTTGTTTAAAAACAATGCATTGGATTTGTCTTAATGAAAACGGGGGCCTGCAGTAAGTGATTTCTCACATAAAAAAGTAGTATATATGTTCTAAGCAATTGTAACTCATTGATTTAAAGCAGCCAGCTGTTTGGCTTGGGGACTGGAGCACATTTGGTCCGATAGGGATAGGATTATGTGGTATAGTTTTGTCCTGATGTTGCAGATTTGCCTCCAGATTCCACAGAAGAGATTGAAGAAAGTGAACAAGAGGAAAGTGAAGAAGAGGGTGCCCTTGAGGAGGAAAGGAGAGAAGCTTCAGTAATCCAGGAGGAAGATTTTGGGGTTGAGTACCTATTGAAGCAGGATGATGATAATGGTGGTGAGGGAGACAATGATTCAGCTCCAGCCCCAGGGCCAAAAAAAGAGATCACCGACATTGCAGCAGCAGCAGAGAGCCTGCAGCCGAAAGGCTATACCTTGGCAACTACACAGGTGAGTCATTTCTGGGGTCAGCAGATTTGGGGTGGAATGAAATAAAGCAGACAAATTATATTTCCATTCTCCCTTGTAGGTTAAGACACCAATTCCTTATTTGTTGCGTGGAACGCTGCGAGAATACCAGCACATTGGTCTTGATTGGCTGGTTACCATGTATGAGAAGAAACTCAATGGTATTCTGGCTGATGAGATGGGGCTTGGCAAAACAATCCAGACAATTTCCTTGTTGGCGCACCTGGCCTGTGAAAAAGGTGGGTAAAGGTCTTGGAGAGAGTCTTGATTATTTGGGCAGGAAGGAGATCAGGGAGTGGAGATGGATACTGCAACAAAATACTATAGTTGGTGTCTAAAGCTGCCAAAAGATGCAGGATACTAACAGGGTTGCACTCCCCCATCTTTCTCCCAGTAAGACTATCCATCAGTTTTCCTGAATTGAAAAGGTCAAGATAATTAGCTTAATCCAATAACTCTTGGAGCAGTCATGCATTATCTTCTCCACCAGCTTGATTAAATATGGAATATTGGATGCTGGCCAGTAATTGTTGAATTGACCAGGTCCAAACATGGTTTCTTAGGTAGGCCCTCCGGCCCTCCTCACTGGTTCTTTTATTTATTTATTTATTTATTTATTTATTTATTTTAATAAATTTTATTGAGTTTTAAAATACATATTAAAAGTTAAAGCAGAAAATAAAGATAGAAATTCAAAGTAAGAAAAAAGTAAAGAAAAAGTGAAGTCAAGAAAATAATAAGCAAAAGAAATATAGAAAATAGATAGCCTCCAATCTATCTTTGGTCTTTAAATACAATAATTTGCTTTAAATGTTAGTCTTTCATACAATATACAGGAACTTTTCTTTGTCATATACACTTCAATGTCTATAATCCAATCTTCTGGTCTTCATGTAAGTTTCACCTTTCTTGCAATTCTCCAATTATCCATCTGTGGTTTCCACTCCTTGGGATAATATCCATTTAAGTGTTCTTAGCTGTATCAGTTTAATGTTTTTTATTCACTCTTTCCATTTTTACATCTATATTTATATCCTTAATAAAGTCCAATTAGTCTTAAATCATATGTATAACAAATAAAGGCCTTATTTTAATTCTAATAAAATACAATATATTCTATTCATATATATCCATAAAAATAACATTAATTTAATCATAATCTTATTTAAACTACAATTATACCATATTCTACTTCTTCTTACATATTTACCTAATTAACAAATTTTGTAACTACATATTCCACTAATACATAACCTAACAACAATTCTCATAATATTCATACATATAATTATAAAAATATGTCATCCTGTAATAACATTAGTTCTAATTCCAACTCATCATCCCGTCCCAATGGTATATCTTCTCATACCTGCATCTCCATAAAAAAAAAGTAATCTATAACATCAACTTATTTATATCACTAATTTCTAAATCCCATATCCTACAAGTAAAATATCACATTTTTATATATCCATACAGTTTCTCATATCAACTTTACTCTATGTCCAATCCAAATCCATGATTTCCTTAACCTTGTGTCCCACATTATATTAAATCTCCTATTCAGGTTATGCCAAAATCACAATATGCAATCTGTTTTGTTCTATATCTCATGTTCTTAATCTTTCCCAGTATTTCACAATAGCTATCTATTTGCATATTAAAATCTTCCTGTCTCAACTGCCACGATGTGTTTGTACCCAAGTTGTAACGTGTAACCTGTTTTGTTAACCATTTCATGTAGGATATCAAAATCTTCTTTTGAACCAATGTATTTTGTTTTGAAAACAATGTAAATTGTTTTGAACCCCTTTTCTTGTTTCTTCACTATCTCAAAAAAATTCTTTCATTTCTAAATCTATCTTTTGCTCCTTTTGTTCCAAGTCTATCAATAAAAGTTCCAGTGATTTCTTAATTTCTGAAAGAGTTTCACAAAATTCTTTTTTAAAATCTTGAAGTGCTGTTAAAAATGCCATTCTCTCTCACCCCCTCCTTCTTCTTTCAAGCTGCCGTAGCCAGCCGTTCTAGTCAAAACAACACTTTTCCCAGGGAGTGAGAAGTCAGCTGATCTATTCGGATGGAAAGTTACCAGCAGGGTTTGTCTATTAAATAAAAAAAAATTAAAATAAAAGATAAAAAGATCCAATAATCCCAAATAAAGAGAGAAAATAGTATTTCAAACAGTTTATAAAAAAGGGAAAGGATAAATATCAACCAGTATAAAAAGAGAAAATAAAGAAAATAAACAGATTCATCAATAGTTAGTCCAACAAAATGTATTCAAAAGATATTTAAAAAAAAAACTTATACTTCCAAGTGAGACAAAATCCACTCTAGAAAAAATAGAAAGGTAAAAAAAAAAATGCAGACGTTTCACTATGCTTCCAATATAAATCCATCATATTTCCACCATGATTACTATAGCAAAGAAAGCACAAAATTTGCCAACATTTATGTGCAAAGTCCAGAGATAGACCTTAGATCATAAAACAATCTATTCTAAGAAAAATTTAAAAAAAGTAATCTAAAAGCCGGCTTTAGCTCTAACTTATTCCCTGTAAGCTTGAAGTATACTCCAGTCGTCCTCACTGCTTCCAGCCTCTCGCTCTCTCCGCGGTGGAAAAACAACAGAAAAAGCGGGGGGAGGCAATTCCAACGACCCTGTGATCAATCTTCCGATTCTCCCCTCTCCAGGGAGACATTCCAGTGATCTGATCTTATCTATAGACCACTGCAAACAGGGAAAAGCTAGCCAGGTCTTCAGCGCTCTGAAAAATTCTGACTCATCGAGCTGCTAGTCTGGCTTGGAGTCCCTCACTGGTTCTTTTTAGTGGGTGGGGAATTCCCTTTGCAAAAAGTATTAATGAACTCAGTGATAATTAGCATGCCAGAGTCTTTAGTGGCCCTTAAAAAGTCAGGGTGGGGAGGGAACCAGCATTCCAATAGCAGCACATCTAATTCCCAAAACCGTATTGGCTTCTTTAGGAGACAAAATATGGGATTGATTCAAATGAATATTATTCGGTGGTGTTACGGTCATCCCAGGTGTGGCATGGCTTGAATTGTCTCAAAGCCCAGCATGAGTCTAAGCGGCCTTAAAAAGCCTCACAAATTGCTCCTAAGGTTCTCAGATGGAACCTGGCACCGGTCAGAGCCACTGCAGGCTTGTTCATCCATCCAGCAGCCTGAAAAGAGCCCACTTGGACAATTCTTAACGAATGCAGTTGGGAAGAATTTGATTTGATGTTTCCTTTTCTCGTAAGATCTGCTAGTGATGGTGCTGCCATTTTGGGGATAGAACTGAATGTATTCAGGGGTCACGTGGGGCTGAGGAATAAGGTGAAGAAGCAACCTTTGTCTTGAAAGGCATAAACACTTTGGTGTGCAATGTTTGTTGGCTCCTGCAGGCAGTTGGGGTCCTCATTTGATCATCGTTCCTACCAGCGTGATGCTCAATTGGGAGATGGAGATCAAGCGCTGGTGCCCCAGTTTCAAGATTTTAACATATTATGGGGCACAGAAGGAGCGTAAGCTGAAGCGACAGGTGAGGGTTTTCAAGCACTCGCAGCTGGTTTTGAACTTTCATGTTCTTCAGTTACGCATAAAAAGATTGCCTTTTTTAACTTTAAAAAACTTTAAATTAGATACAGGCCTGTCCAGTAAATTCTGAGTTCTGTGGGATCCTTGAGTAAGGTCTCTAAATGTTTCTAAATAGATTTTAAAATAATAGCTGCTCTAGCAGATGAGAAACTAGATTCTGTCACTGTTGTGTTGGACAGCATGCTTGAACTAATACAGATTTGATTATTAATTATATGCTAATACATACATTAAATCAGAGTTGAGCAGGAGGTAAGTCAGAAACTACCAATAGATCTTATTATGGTTAACAGAAGATCAGAAAGAATTTCTGCCTCCACTTTAACAATAGCAACAACATTATTTTTTTCCAATGCAATAGGCTGCTGAAATGAAACAATACTTTGGGTAGCTAGAAATGGATATTTGGTTGAAATGACTATGGGCTCCATTCAGTACAGATCCTAAAACCAAATTCCTGTAGTCAAAACGTATTCAGGAGCCTCCAGTTGTAACTCTTGTACTTGATTTTAATAGCTAGGATCTCAGAGGTCTAGTACAAAATTAAAGTACATATAAAGGAATTGAAATCTTGCCACTTTTGGATTTAGAGAAGGAATGAAAACTTAGCAAGAATGATGTCCAGACAACTCAGAAAATAGCTATATAGTATATAGTAGGTGTTTTATAATGCATGAATCGGGGGACTATATATAATTACTTATTGCTCTTACAGGTATAAACAGGATTGTAGTTCTAGAATTTAATGCTTTAATGCACATTTACACACATATAGTGCATTCATTGGTATAGTTAAAGGAAAAGTAGTTTGGAAGAGGTGTTAAACCTAACAAGTTTTTTCATTTGAACTGGCAAATATTAGAGTGGTATTCCTCAGTGATTGTAAATAAAAAGTTATTTCCTGAACATTGTCACTTAGCTGGATTCCCTGGTTGGTTTTATAGTATGTATTTCTCCATGGTTTTTTTTAAACCATGCTTTCTTCACTAGATCACAAGATGTACTAAATGATAGCATAGCAGCGTGTAACTCATGTACACTATCATTCTTTTCTGATGAATCAGCTTCCACTTTGCAGGGCACAATCCCCTTCCTTAAAATAGGCCTTTGAGAACAGGAAGCTGGTACTTCTTAGTTGGAGGTAGGGAATATTCCTGTTCCTAAATGGATGAAAGAGTGGTGGATGAGTAAAAGCATTAAGAGTGGGGAAGGAACTATAGAATCATAGGGTTGGAAGGTATTATTTATGCCATTGAATCCAACTAAGGAGTTTTTGAATCACCAATTAGAGGGCAGAACACCATCTTGAGATTATGCATGTATAAGAAATTAGAGCAGCTAATACTAATAACCTGCAAATAATGGAATTTGATTCAAGGCACTTATATTTATATTATTTAAAACATCTATATGGCAGCCCTTCTTAAACCAAACTCGGCAGCTCACAATCCAAGGATAAAAACAATATATACAAATGATAAAACAAAAGCAGTAAAACCAAAAAAATAATAAGTAATAATAGTAATAAGTCTTGCTAGGTTTGCAGATCTTTTAGAAAGCACTCAGAAGAGATATTCCCAGTTTCCTATACTTTTATTGGGGGCTTTTCTGACTAATGAAAAAAAATCAGAGTGCTGAATGGTCCAAGGACTACAGGAAATAGAGCTAGATACGCTAGCTAATGGGGATGGTGACGGCCGACAGGAAGCTCTGGCGTGGGCTGGTCCATGAAGTCACGAAGAGTCGGAAGCAACTGAACGAATAAACAACAACATACTAGCTAAAATAACATGTTCAACCTCAGTTATATCTTCCTGAAAATGATAATCCTTTAGTAGTAACGTGCCATTTTACTCCAGCTAAATTGCCTTATAAATTAAATATAGAGAACAAGTCGCCCTCCACACATGCTGCAACTCCACACCAACTCCAGCAGCACCATTTTTGTAGGCAAAAATTGTATAAGTATCTCATGGGTGTTGTCACAAGATGGTTGCTATGGGTGAACTGTCAATTCACAAAATGGCTGCCACAGTGCTGTGGCCAGTCAGACATCTACCACAGGATAAACTGGTGATGTTATCACCCCTACCATTCAGTCCCCCAGGGTCCCCTCTTTTGCCCCAGCATACCTTTTACTTCTGAACAAGTATGCTGCCAGGCAGGGTAATTGGCTGCACCCCTCTTCTGTTATACTTTTTAAAAATGTCTGTTTAGGACTCTTGCAAATAAAGATTATGCTAGAGACTAGTGCTTTGCAGCCTGCTTTCCTATTTAATCTTTTTACTAGATATACCAGTTTATTAAATCACTAGGAGGTCACGGTAGTTTGCATAGAATTCCCTTCTCCTATTTTTTCCCCACAACAGTTATGTGAGGTAGGTTAGACCGAGAGAGTAATTGACCCAAGTACCTGGTGAACTTCTGGGGTTGAGGACTATAACCTGAGTTTCCTGGTGCCAGTCCAAAGCTTGAACCCCTACACCACTCTGGCTCTCAGGAAATATTTATTGGTCAGAATTTCAATCCAGATTAAAAGGAGTATTTTAAAATATTTCCAGATGATTTTGTATAAAATCAATATTTAGTTTGGAATATGAAACATAGGAAAAAACAAATAATTGTAATTTGTAGTGGTAACTGTTCTTGTACTGCCTGTAACTTGAAATATATAAGAAATTCTTGCCTGTTTTGTAACGTTTCCTGGGGTGGGGGTATTATTATGAAAAAAGATAGCACATATATCTTTGCCTAAAGAATAGCCATTAAAAAAGTATTATTAATCCTTAATACCTACAGATAAAATTCTTAATACCGTTTTTTTGAAAAAATTGCATTAATGCAAACTGAGAAAGGAAGTTTGCATTGTTTTTTAGAGGGCTGCATGTTCAAGAATGTTGGGCTGTGTAGTAAAATGGGATAGGGAATGACGACGCATCCAGTTTATAATTTGATACGTTAATTTTATTTTCAGATAATTTAAGAAATCTCAGCCAGGGGTTCATCTGCTTCATCATTCTGTATGTCCAGCATTTGGTATTCATACATATACTAAATGTAGGACAAATAGGAAAATGTTCACGTTAATGCTGTTTCCTAGTAATTAAAGCAGAAAAAGAATTATTTGTATTTTTATATTTGTATGATTTGTATTTTTATATTTGTATGATTGGACATTGCCTCAGTGCCATCTCCGAACCGTGTATCAAGGTTCTAGAAACAGCAAGCATGCTTGAACCTGTGGGTGATGTACAGAGCGAAGGTTGTATTATAGTGGTGGACCGAGGAGCAGAATTCCTATTTATAGATCATTGGCTTGAGGGACAATTTTGCATTTAAGTGTTTCTACTAGAAGAAGGGTAGCAGGCAGTTAATATGGAATCTCTCTTACTAGTCCTGTTGTAACTCCTTTACTGTCTCCCTTTAGGGTTGGACCAAGCCCAATGCCTTCCATATCTGCATCACCTCTTACAAGTTGGTGTTGCAGGATCACCAGGCCTTTCGGCGCAAGAATTGGAAATACCTGATCTTGGATGAGGCTCAGAATATCAAGAACTTCAAATCCCAACGCTGGCAGTCTTTGCTCAACTTCAACAGGTGAGGAGATACAGTGCTGCCCCCAGCATTGAGTAGAAACACCTTTTCTTCAGAAGTTTTCAAAGTTGTGTCTTATTTGGGTTCTAGCCAGAGGCGGCTACTGCTGACTGGGACTCCTCTCCAGAACAGCTTAATGGAGTTGTGGTCCCTCATGCACTTTCTGATGCCACACGTCTTCCAGTCGCACCGTGAGTTCAAGGAGTGGTTTTCCAACCCACTGACAGGCATGATTGAGGGCAGCCAGGAGTACAATGAGAATTTAGTCAAAAGACTGCACAAGGTGAGCATCGTGGGAGAAAAGGGTCTTTGCAAGGGGCTGTTGAAAGTGGACAGATTGACTTATTGATAGGAAAAGATCTGGAGCTGAACGTGTCTTGTTTGTCATTTTCCCAACAGGTGCTGCGTCCCTTCCTCTTGCGAAGGGTAAAAGTGGATGTAGAGAAGCAAATGCCAAAGAAATATGAGCATGTTATCAAGTGCCGTCTTTCCAAGCGCCAGCGTTATCTTTACGATGACTTCATGGCCCAGGCGACGTAAGTATAGAAAGTTAGCCAGGAAGTGGCAGAGGAAGTGCTGTTCGTGCCAGGCTTCTTGGGTTTTGTGAGTTAATGGTCTGGGCCTCCCAAAACATGTAGGCTGGTCATTGAGAGAAAGGAATATGGACTGTGGTGACTCTCTAGCTTTTGTTTTTCCAGTTCCACACCACTGTGCAGCCACTGTTTATGACTTTTGAGATTTATTGTTATGTTCCTTGGCATCTGTGGACGTAGCTGATTATGTGTGGCTGTCCCCCTTTCAGCACCAAGGAGACGTTGGCAACAGGGCACTTCATGAGTGTCATCAACATCCTGATGCAACTCCGCAAGGTCTGCAATCACCCCAATCTTTTTGACCCACGGCCTATCCACTCGCCATTTATCACGGAGGGCATCTGCTTCAACACCGCCTCCCTCGTCTTGCATGCTCTTGATAACGACCCTTTCAAGGCAGGTGCCTCCCCTTCTGATCTTTTGGAGGGGTGGGATTGCGCCACTTAGGGGGTATCTTTTGAGACAAGGGGGATGCGTAAATAGAATAAAGCATCCTGAATTTATTGCATGTGGACCTTAACCTCTTATAGCATGTGGACTTGGGCATTTTCGATCTGATCAACCTGGAAGGCTCCATGTCCCGTTATGAAACAGACACATTCCTGCCCAAATGGAAGGTGACAAGGAAAATGATTGAGGAGATTGCTGAGTCCCCAGACCCTCCTCCCAGACCCAAGCCAGTCAAAATGAAAGTGAACAGGTACGTGTAATCCCTCTCACTTCTCAAGAGGCAGATTAGTTAGTGGCTTCATGTCTGGGGAGCACTATTGTTCTTAGCAGTTTAGCAAGGCATTTGCAAGCATTTTCTTGTGGCCAGAAACTTGCCAGCTCTAGAGGATTTGGGGTTTTCTGGCCTAAAGAAAAGGTTAGTATTGGGAAGAGATTCTTTCTAGTGGCAATTATGCAGCAGAATACCTGCTATTAGTTAAGGTGCCGTTAGTATCCTGGCTCTGAACTCTGAATTTTACCTTGGCTAGAGTAACTATTACACAATAATCTTGGCTGAGAACTGTCTAGTGGGGACTGTTGTAGCTCTCCATCTATGGTACTGTCCCCATCAGACAGTTCTTAGCCAATATTATTTTATTATATGGCAGAAGAAAGGGAATATCCATTGCTTGGTTGCTGAATTGATCTCTTTGCCTGTGTCATCTCTTTCAGGATGTTACAGCCAGTGCCCAAGCCAGAAAACAGAACAGTAGTGCTGGTGAACAGCCCTCGACCCGCAACTCCTCTGCAGAGACCCATAACTCCTGTGCTTCCGGAACCACTGACACCTGCTCTAGCTCCTCTACCACACACAGGCCCAGTATTGCCCGCGCCTTTGCAGCCCCCCACGCTCCCTGTCTCAGTGTCTCTCCCTGTGCCTCTCCCTATGCCTCCTTCACCCGTGACCATGTCAGTGCCAGCGCCTCCTTCCGCCAGACCACAGACCCCAACTCTAGTGCCTCCTTTGAGCCAGAACAACACGGCGGCTGCTTTGCTGCAGAGCCAGGCCTCTGTTCCTCAAGGTAAGGTTCGGGATTGTTTGGGGAATGAGGAAAGGGGACACGCAGAGGGTTTCAGGTGGGAGGGGAGGTTGAGCTTTGGTTCTTCTTACCTTTAGGGTTGTTTTTAAAATTGCCTGCCTAAATTGTATCTGCATGTCTTGAGCTTATTTTGACATAGAAATAATAGATTTCTTGTTTGACTGTTAAAGGGCTAGTAGCCCTTTTGACTACAGGACTGTTTTGGTATTGGGATTGCTTAAGCTAGTTAATTTTTTAAAAAAGGATAGAGCTAGACTAAAAGGGCGCGCAGGACTCTAATCATCTTCTCTTTTTTCCACAGTCCTGCCCATGGCAATGACTGCAGCTCAGCTGGTCCCAAATACTCCCCGACCTCTCCTCCCTCCACCTCCTGTTTCTCCTACCACAACCACCACCTCCTCTCTCAAGGCTGCAGCAGTCCCAGTCGGGCAGCAGCCCCCAGTTAGCACCTTGAGTGTCACTCCAATGCGACAGCAACCACCCATTAATACTTTGGGCATCACCCCTGTTGGGGGGCAACAACAGCAGCCCCCCATCAGCACCTTGGGCATTAGTCCTATGGCACAGCAACCACCCACCAACACCCAGTCCATTAATACACTTGGCATATCCCCCATTAGCACACTGGGTGCGGCCCCTGTAGGGGGGCAGCAGCCGCCGCCTACCAACACTTTGGGCCCAGGACCTACAGCCCAACCATCCGCCAGCACCGTTGGAGGCATGGTGAAGCCCATGAACATCCATTCTGCTGTACCTACCTTGCCTGGATACAACTTTGCAACGGCTGGGGGTGTGCAGCAAAGGCTTTTGTTGTCCCCGGATATGCAGGCGCGATTGCCTTGTAAGTATTAATGAGCCAGTAAGAAACAGGCAGCCGCCATGATGGTTTGAAAACCTAACCCTCTTTTTCTTTTCACCACAGCAGGTGAAGTAGTAAGCATTGGGCAGCTTGCGTCGCTGGCAAATCGGCCTCTCCAAGGTGCTCCAGGCAGTAAACCTCTCACATTCCAGATCCAAGGCAACAAGCTTACCTTGACGGGTACACAAGTTCGCCAGGTCACTATGCCTCAGCCAGCCCGACAGCTGCCAAGTAGGTAAACCCCAGCCCTGAGCAGCCCCAATGACTTCCCTGCCCTCTGTCTTGAATAAGACAGGTTTGGATAAACTTTACTTATGGAAGCTTAATCATGTGTTATGAGACCCCTGAGGTCCAGCAACTCGAGCCAAATACAGAATAGTGCTCTGGGAACCAGGGATTCAGTTCAGGGATTTGTTTTCAGAACTATGGCTTGTGCATCAATACATCTACCATATATATCTTAATTTTAGCCGGGGGGGGGGGCGGGCGGGAGGGGAGTCTGTTTGTTGTCCCTTGAAATCAGAAGGCTCATTTCATTTAAAATTAGCAAGAGAATATCAGGTCCTAATGTACTTTCTGGTCATCCTTGGCTTAGGAACTTTTCAACATAAGAAACAGTCCTGCATGATGTGTGCCTTGTAAGTCCCATGAGGGAGCATTAAACTTCCCACTTGCCGTATAAAATTAATTGATCTGCAAGGGAATGCTTTTTTCTATTCCTATTATCTAACTCCATTTATGGAAGAAAATTGAAACATCTGAACGAACAGATCCACAGGCAGGATAAAAATCTTGCAAGATTAAGTGCCTCCTGTTAAGTGGAAGTAATAGTGGCAGGCTATCGTGGAGATAATGTTGAAAGGGAAATGAGGTGGTAGATAGCCTTTTTATTGGAGCAGTCCCTCTAAGCTCCTGGTGTCTCTTTGTGAGTCATCCGGTGACCCGAGGGATAGAGCAAAACGAGAGCCTTGCTTGACTCAGAGGACCACTGCTGCTTAGTGGGGTCTCTGGAGGAGGGCTTACAAATGCATTTAAAACATTGCTACAAACTGCAGACAGAACAGACAACAGAATGGGCAAGGATTCTCCTCTCCTCCTTTCCAGGAAACGTAGTTCACTTGGTGTCTGCTGGGGGGCAGCACCACATAATCAGCCAGCCAGCTCAAGTGGCTTTGATCCAGGCCATGGCCCAGCAGGCTGGGCAGAACCCAGTTGGTATGCAGACTGTGCCAGGCCACCAGCCTCCCACCATCCTGCCAGGCCCAGCCACCAGCACAACTGCTCCCCCAGTTGCTTCCACAGCAACGATCAGCGTCCCTATTGCCGTTACCCAAGGTTGGTATAGATCGGGATCCTGGATTTTCCTTCTAGCTCTTAAGGGGAATGTCATCTAGGAAATGGGTTTCTGGGACATTAAGCCCCTTTCTGCAACTGGTTGCCCTCCACCAGTTTTCCCTTCTGATTACTGTGTTTGAGGCATGCTGCCTGCTGAATTACATCACCGGGCCCACTTGGCCTTTCTTTTGTTTTGGCAGTCTTCCATTCTGTACCTTCTTTATTAAGCTTTTTTATTTCTCTTCCTATTCCAACTTACGAATAGCAAATAGTAATAACCAGAAATAATTGTGCTTTATAATAGAGCCACAACACAGCCTCTCTTCTCTGCCGTTGTTTCTCACAGTGCCATCCTCAGCGGTGAACAGCTCTGGTGTCGTGAAGATTGTTGTGCGACAAGCTCCTCAAGATGGCTTAGTGTCCCCATCAGCTGGGCCACAGCATCCAGCTATGCGTCCTGTGACACCGACGACTGCCAGTACTTTACCTGGCCTTCCAACAGCCCTCTTGGCCCAGCGAGCTCCGCTTCCTGTGAACCCAGTCTCCTCAGCGAGGCTGCCCAGCCAGCCCCTGGTGCCAGTGAGGGCACCCGCACCAGCTCCCCTGCAGACCCTTGTGAGACCCATGCTGCGAATGGTGCAAGCCTCAAACCCCAACCTGGAGCAACAGCTGGGTGAGCATGCCTTAGAACCACCCGGTGGGATTTCACGGACCTGAGAAAATTTGAGAGTTAGATCCCAGTGCCAGCTTCAGATTGATATTTTTTTAAAAAAATTGATGTTATATAGAAAAGAAAAATCAAGAAGGGATATATTTGTATGCTAAACAAAGCCTAACTGTAGATAGGTTCCTGTAATGTTATGTAGATAAGTGAATGATAGTTCACGTAATAAGAAAGTTAACCGGATAAATCAGTATATAGAGTTGGAATTTTAATAATATTTAATGGCCTCAAAATTATTAAAATGATTAAAAAGAAAAATTACATACATAAACAGAACAAACAAAAGTAATACAACAGCAACTTTAAAAAAGGAAAGCAAAGCAAAAGGAAGGAGTAGAAAGTGGGTGTTTGAATAAAGCACCTCCAATAAAAATGACCAAGTTGCTTGAAAATCCTTTTCCTTGCCCCTTCCAAAAAAAAGTAAGATGTTGACTGACCACATGTATCAGTTGTCCATTGCTGCAAGTCAGGTTTGTTCTTCCCCCCATCAATGAAACTTCCACAGTTCATGATGTGATAGATGCCAAATGCTGGGGACGCAACCAAGCAGAACACAAATGCCCTTAAGCAACAGTGATCTGTCTAAAGTCATGTTAAGCCTCTGAACGTCCATTAAAATGTGATAAGACCAGTCTAGACTATATGCCTCTCCAGCAGCAAGATGATTGAACCCAGCCGTTACTTGACATTTTCTGAGGTGTCCAGTAGAAGAGTGCACAAAATAGGAACGTGTTTTATTTGTGATGACCCATTCCAGATAAGTTCCAATCTGGCAGAAATAAAAACCAGAATGCTCTTGTTTTTCTGGGTTTTATCCGAAACAATACCCACAGGAATCCCAGAGTGGATTTATAGAGAGAATAGGACATGGTTGGTGTATATGCCCCCCCCTCCTTCAGAAATAAGCGAAACCACTTGTACCTCCTCCACATAGCCTGTTTTCCTGTTCCATCATGGTTTCTTTCAGGAGCTCTGAGTAGGACGTGTCCAAACAGCCTACCTGCCTCCTGACCCTGCCTGTCCCTTCCCTCCCTCCCTGCCTGCCTCTCCTTAGCTGCCACCAATGACCTAGCGCAGCATATTCCACCAGCCTGCCCCACCTGACCTTTTCAGTGTCTTCCTTTCCCCCACAGTGGTACAACGGCTGTGTGAGAGGCTGTTCCTCCCCTTTCCGTCTTTCACTGCTTCCCCCCTTCACCATTAGCGTCATAGGCACATGCCACTACCCAGAAAGCTCTTTGGCCTTGTTTTTGTCCTGCATCCTTCCTTCCTCCAAAGACGATGCCTCGGTCTGTATCTGGAACAAAAGGCTCTGTTTCATTTCATATCTGGACCGAGTATGCGTGTTTTGATTTAGAGATGAACTATCTGAAACCAACTGTTCCATGCATGCACAGTTATACACATCCCTAGTGTCTGATATACCTAAAATAGATTTTTCTTTCAAATTAACTGCATTTTAGGATCAAAATAAATTCTTTAAGGCGACATTCCACTGGTTCACAAAAGTAGACCAAGATCATTAGTGTAAATTCAGTATTTATGTTTCATAAATGTCCTTCAGTTTCTTAAAAACTAGATAGCAGAGTCTCTTCTGATTGTTGTAACAGTTGTGACTTATAATAACCGTGGAACTTTAAAGGCAGCAATTACATTGGGAGCAAACAGCCCAGACAACATCTGTCAGAAAGTTCTGTTAGGGAAACCAAATTCTTATAAATTCTACAAAAGTTTAAAAAACAGCTGTGTTGGAATTGTTGGAAATAATGTGAAAGGCCTAATTTACTGAACCTTCCTACCTCTAATTTTCCAACTCAGACTATCTTGTAATACAAGCTTTTTATGGATAAAATGATCAGTTTATGTCTGTGACGCAGTACCAGAATTCTAGTGGGGTCACATAACTTTGAGCACCAAGAGGGACTCAGTTCTGAAGTTCTTTACCCCCAAACAGTGATGAAATCAAGGGCCAGCGATAGATCTGAAAGTATGAAAAGTTAATCCATTCTTCCCAAAATGAAAAACAAGTGATGCATTTGGCACTGAATGTTGCTTAGTATCCTATAAGAGCTGTTCATCTGTGGCCATCTTGGCTCCGCCCCACCTTAATACCCTATGTTTACTCGACATAGTGTGAAGGAATAAAAATGGGAAGACCTTTTAAAATAGAAATCAATCTTGGATTAAATCTATTTCTTTTTTATATATTTTTATTGAAACTTTTAAAAAAGATAAAAACTAATACAAACCAATGTAAGGAAGAGGAAGGAAGGAAGGAAGGAAGGAAGGAAGGAAGCAAGGAAGGAAGGAAGGAAGGAAGGAAGCAAGGAAGGAAGCAAGGAAGGAAGGAAGCAAGGAAGGAAGGAAGGAAGGAAGGAAGGAAGGAAGGAAGGAAGGAAGGAAGGAAGGAAGGAAGGAAGGAAAAAAAGTTGAAGAAAAATAGAAAAGAAAGAAAAAAGATACAAAGAAGTGGCTTCTGATATTCTTCATAGCAGTTATAAGTACAATTATATTTTAACCTCTCTAAAGTTACATCATAATTATTATTATTATTTATTTATTTAATTTATATAACCGCCCATCTCCCCTAACGGGGAACTCTGGGCGGTTTACAATAAAATAGATTAGATAAAATATAAAATATGAAATATAAACCAACAATTTATACAATTAATATAATAAATGGTTATAAAATCCAAGTGGGATTATACTCATCTTTCTATAATCTATCCTGTCTAATCATCAAAGCCATAGATTAAATCTATCTCAATTATCTATTTTACTCTAAATATTCAAAGGAACACTGGTCCATTTTTCTACGTATCTTTTTTCATCTGTGTCAGAATTGGAGATAAATTCAAAGCTTCCTAGGAATCCTTACGCTGAGATATGCAAAAAGGAACCTAAAACCTCACTCCCTATACATGTAAAAATTATACTTAGTGGCATCAAATATGTTTTGCTCCAATTTAGAAAGCAATAAGACAAGGTACTAACTTCAGCTTACTAATGAAGTATGATTAGGAATGGAAAATTCTGGCTGATCTATGAAACATATGATCTGCATATAGCCTCCCCTAATGTGATTCCTTTAGTGCTTACAGAATTTCTAACAGCACACGTAAAATGTTCTAAAGCTAAATTAAAAAGGAAAGATGAAAGGGGGCATCCTTGATGAGGTACATAACCTAATATTAACCACTGAAAATACCCTGAATTAAGATTTAATTCTTAAACTCTTATTTAAGTCAGTCTAGGCTATAAACTGTAGGGAATCCATAATAAATCTGTCTGTTTCAAAAACTTCAGGGAAATCATGTCAAAAGCTTTCTCAGTATCCAAAGAAACAAGTAACTGATAGATTCTGTCTGTTTTGAATTAAAGCAGTTACACCAATTAAAAAATACAATATTATCAAAACATTGACAATCCTGTATAAATTCAGATTTCCAAATAGCCCTCTAAACCAGAGCTTTCCAAACTCTGTCGCGAGTCGCTGCAGTGTCTGGTGTGTCCTGGCTGCTGCTGCCTCCGAGCCCTGCCAGGATTCCACGCAGGTCCTAGTGCCTGCCTTGTGCCCTGCTGTAAGAGTGTGTCGCGAAATGATGCATGTCTAAAAAGTGTGTCACCAACATGAAAAGTCTGGAAAGCTCTGCTCTAAACAGTGGTAAAATGCTAGTTGAAATGCAGAAAAAACAGGTGCATACTTTAGATCATTGTGTAATTGACAGAGAATTGGTAACTTTCCAACTGCATATAACATATTTTGCTGTCATAAAAGTGTGTGGTATTCATTTTTGTTGTCCTCTTACTTTCCAAAATGTTGGTATATATTTCAAAAGAATACAAGCATCTGCAGAAACCCATAACATGTGCAATAGCTTCAGTCCAAAGAGGGAGCCAAGGGGCACGTTACCACACTCTATAAAATGTGAGCGAGATTGTAGATTTGTCGGCAATCCTCACGATTACTCTTCTGTTTCTTTCACAGTTCCTACTTCCCCGCCTCCCATGGTTGCGCCATTTGCTATCGCCCCAGCTGCCACAGTCACTGTTCCTGCCAACACCTCTCCCACTATGGTTTCCCAGATTGCCTCAAGCCCCATGCCCAAGGAGGAACCGGAGACACTAACCCTGCGTTCTACCACCCCCACGCCGCCGCCCCTTTCTATCCTGGCACCGAGGCCCAGGCGGCAGCCACCTCCCCCACCTCGCTCACCTTTCTATCTGGTGAGTGTCCTGGCTGAGGGTGGGCTGGTGGGACAGGACAGCTGAGAGGTAGTTGCTGTGAAGTAGGAAGCGGCTGAATCCAGTTCTACCTAGTTTGCTTGCTCTGGCCTTCAGGAGTCACTTGAAGAGAAGCGGAAGAAGCAGAAGGAGGAGCGCCTCGACCGGCTTTTCCGTCTCAACGAACAGCATTGTAACCTTGTGCCCATCTACGGTACTGAAGTGCTGCGCTTTTGCACCCTCTTTCCTCCTGCTCCTCCACCTCCGCGGGAGGAGGAGGAGGGGGAGGTGGTGGATGAAAGTGAAGAACGAGCAATAGCGACACAGAAAGTAGAACCAAAGGGCTCGAGAGGGACTCGCTACACCCATTGCTACGCAGCACAAGTGCAAAGGGGCGCGCAACATCTCGAGGCCTATTGGCAGCGGTCAGAAACCTTGGGCCAAGCTATCCTGGCCCCCCAGCAACGGATTGAGGAGCTGACAGACATTATAGAGAGGTAACGCTTTCCTGCAGATGCTTGGCCTTTCTGAAGGGGTGGCGCTAAAGGGGAGAAGCATGATGAAATCCCTTAGTTTTTCAAAATATTCCTGCGAGTTACAGCTTTAGTCAAATCCTCCTCCCCACTTCCTTGAGGTGTTCTTACCCTCCTTTACCGTCCATTGGTCTTTGCAGGTTCATTTTCGTTATGCCTCCCGTGGAGGCTCCTGCTATCACCATGCACACCTCTCACCCTCCCCCAACACTCCTGCTCCAGCATTCGGTCTTCAAGGAGACATTGCGACAAGAGCTCTCGCCACACGCAAGTTGTCTGCATCGTATTATTTGCAACATGAGGACGCAGTTTCCGGACCTCCGCCTCATCCAGTACGACTGTGGTATGTGGTGAAGAGTTTGGCACCAACTGGGAATAAGGGCAGCGTGTTAGGCTACTTGTAAGGTCAAGCAAATTATTTCTGGGTTGGCAGATACATCACTGCCCATTGCCCAGTTTCTCTCTGTTCTTGCTTTTGTCTTCAGGGAAATTGCAGACTTTGGATGTTCTGCTGCGGCAGCTCAAGGCTGGGGCCCACCGGGTCCTTATCTTCACCCAGATGACTCGCATGTTGGATGTGTTGGAACAGTTCCTCAATTATCATGGGCATATCTATCTGCGATTGGATGGCAGCACTCGGGTAGAGCAACGGCAGGTAAGTGATAGCAGCTTGTGCCCTTCCTGGAATGCTAAGTAAATCCCTTCTAGAGGTGCTTTTTTGGAAAATAGAAAATAAAAACTATAAAAGAGGAGTAGCTTTATTAGGTCAAGCATTTTCTTTAATAGTTACAGTAGTTTAGAAAATGCCACTATATATTTTATTTAATTTATTCTGAATGTGGACTGTCTTTTCCCTGAACTTGTCATAAGGCTAAAATAGTTAAATAAAAAGGGGGAGGATTTGACTGTTGCTAGAGCCTGTGTTGTATCAATTGCATTCTTAAGTGGAATGAGAGCAGGCCTATAGGAATGTAATTTGGCTGTTACTTGGTAAAGTGCATAGGATTAAATTGCAGCACATTCATGCTGCTTTCTTCCTGCCTCATTTATTTATTATTTACTTAAACAATGTATAAGGCCGCCCATCTCCCAGAAGTAATTCTGGGTGGCGTACAAAGATTAAAAACAACAACCACGGTTTAAGAAAAACCAAATGTCTGAGGCCATAAGCACAGTCCAATTCACAGTGAATAGCATTAACCAGCAGAGCTTGCCTAACCACACAGCCCAAACACCTGGGGGAACAGCCAGGTCTTTAATGCCTTATGAAGACTAACAGGGTCCAGGCCATCTTAATCTCCAGAGAGATGCTGTTCCATAGGGCAGACACTACCATAGAGAATGCATGACTCTGGGATCCAACAATATGACATTGGTTAATGGAAGGAGCCAGGAGCTGTCCTCCCTGCTAGATCAGGTGGGGCAAGCAGAGACGATGGAAGATAGGCCGTCATGGAAAATAGGTGTGTGAACATTTGGGAAAAATAGCCTACATTCAGAATACTGTAAATGAAAAAAAATCTTGTGGCTTTTTTCATGGTTGAAGTAAAGGAGATTGCTGCATGGGTAAGTAAATAATTGGGACATTCAGAGACGGGGGATCATAATGATAGAGAATGATGCAAATTATGGTGACTCTGTCCTGTAATGGAAGTTCTTTTAACCTACAATGTAAACTGGATTTCTATTTTCTCAGTGGAAACGTTTCGCTCCTTATCCAAGGAGCTTCTTCAGTCTGAGCAAAGTTAGTAAGGGAATCCTAAATATGTTTCTAGGTAGCTGTGTGACCTTACACCTGGGGCTAGGTCATGGTTATATTGAGATGTTATTTTAAGTCCTTTTATCATCTAAAGGAGGATCGTTAAGATCACCATGCTGCTGTTGAGCTTGTGAAATGGTCTTAATCTTCCTAGGCATTCCTAGATTCCTAAACTGGCATTCCTAGACTGTGAAGTCCTCATTGGGACCGGTGGCAAGCTAGAAATAGGGATCTACAGGAAACCCACACACACAGATCAATATCTGATGTTTGACTCCCACCATCCACTGCAGCACAAACTAGGAGTCATCAGGATATTGTCACACACAGCAGAAACCATCCCCACCTCCATGGATTACAAAAAGAATGAAAATCAGCACCTGAGAACAGCTCTGAAGGCCTGTGGATATCCAAATTGGGCCTTCACCAAATCTAAATCTACCAGACCTAAAACAGTGACAGATAGGGCTGAGACTCAGAGTAAACGAAAGAACCTGGTCATTCCCTACATGGCTGGCGTGTCTGAAAAGATAAAACGAATATTTGGCAAACACCACATACTTGTATATTTCAAACCCACCAACACACTGAGACAGAGGCTTGTACACCCCAAAGATCAAAACACAAGAAAAGCAATGTAGTTTATGCAATCCAGTGCAGTGAGGAGTGCTCTGAACTCTACATTGGAGAAACCAAACAACTTTTGTACAGGAGGATGGCCCAACACAGGAGAAGTAATACCACAGGACCAGAGTCAGCAGTTTATCTTCATCTAAAGGAAAAAGGACACTCATTTGAGGACATTAATGTTCACATTTTAGACAGAGAAGATAGGTGGTTTGAGAGAGGGGTCAAGGAATCCATTTATGCCAACTTGGAAAATCCTTCCTTGAATAGAGGTGGGGGCCTCAGGCACAACCTCTCCCCCATCTTCCTCCCCGCATTGTCTTCTGTGCCTAGGAAGATTAAGACCATTTCGCAAGCTCAACAGCAGCAGGGTAATCTTAACGATCCTCCTTTAGATGATAAAAGGACTTAAAATAACATCTCAATATAACCATGACCTAGCCCCAGGTGTAAGGTCACACAGCTACCTAGAAACATATTTAAGGATTCCCTTACTAACTTTGCTCAGACTGAAGAAGCTCCTTGGATAAGGAGCGAAACGTTTCCACTGAGAAAATAGAAATCCAGTTGACATGATTCAAGCTACAGACAATTCCACCTGGATGACTGAGAACCTTCATAGACATAACCTACAATGTAGTTCTGGGGGGGAATTGATATTCTAGGTCACCAAATTAAAATAATTGTATAATTTACTCTTAATCTGATTCATAAACTTATGTTCCCCTCCTAGAGCTAGGAGGGAAAGGCAGGAATCCCAGTCCAGGATTTTCTTTCTTTCTTTGACTCCGGCAGGCACTCATGGAGCGTTTCAATGCAGACAAGCGCATCTTCTGTTTCATCTTGTCAACACGCAGCGGTGGGGTGGGAGTGAACCTGACAGGTGCTGACACTGTGGTGTTCTATGACAGTGATTGGAACCCCACCATGGATGCTCAGGCCCAAGATCGCTGCCACCGTATCGGGCAGACACGGGATGTTCACATCTACAGGTTAACTAAGCTTTCTGTTCCATATGTCTCAGAGCATTGGTTAGTCTAATTCAGCCATGTTTATGCTGACTGACAGGTACTCTCCAGGGTAGGGTTTCTCAACCAGGGTTCCATGGACCCCTAGGGTTCCCCGAGAGGTCACTAGGGGTTCCCTGGGAGATCACAATGTGTTAAAAAAATTATTTCAAATTCGGGCAACTTCACATTAAAGAGGTAAGTTTCATTCTTTATTTTTAGTTTAAGAACACTGTTAATGCATACATACAGGCCTACCCATGAAACGTATATACTGTAATAATTTTGTGACGTCTGGCCTATATTTGAGCCTGAATGTGCAGGGGTTCCCCGAGGCCTGAAAAATATTTCAAGGGTTCCTCCAGGGTCAAAAGATTTGAGAAAGGCTGCTCCAGGGTTTCAGTCTGCCCTTGAGAAATGAGGTTGGAGAACATGTACAAAGCATGGGATCTAGGAGGTTATGCCTCATAATAATAGATAGCCATGCTCCCATTTTTCAGCACTGGCAGTTAGAGGGAGCTCTGGTAGCTGCAGAAAAGGGTTCATATGTTTGGTAGTTGTATTAAAACAATAACATTTTTTAAAAAAAAAGTGCTTGGAAGTTTCATAGGTTTTTTCTAATCTAGACATTGTTGCTAACAGTAACTTACATATTAACTCTCTGATGCCTTCTTTAGGTTGATCAGCGAAAGGACTGTGGAGGAAAATATTCTGAAGAAAGCTAATCAGAAGAGAATGCTGGGAGATATGGCTATTGAGGGGGGCAACTTTACTACAGCCTATTTCAAGCAGGTAACCGTATACATCTGTAATTGATGCAGGACCTTGGTCCTGAATTGTGTTGTGCGTGGTGCATGATGCCCGATGCACGGGACCAGTGGTTTGAGGTGGCAGTGCTTTGTTCTTAAGCATCGTAAGAAGCTTCTTAACTCTGCCGTGTTATTCTGAGACATCCTCAGTTACGTTAGTCTGCTGCAAGAAAGGCAACAAAAGAATCATCAGATGTGCACGGCAAGCAGTTCCTATTTCAAGGATAATTTGGAACTTAATTTCTCTGCTCCTCAGCAAACTATTCGTGAGCTGTTTGACATGCCACTAGATGAACCCACAAAAAAGGAAGGAGAGGCCCCGGTTCTAGTGCAGGAAGAAGAAGAGGATCCCATGGCCACCAAGCAAACGCAGATTCTGGAACAAGTAGGTTATTTTATTCATAATGCTGAACATGAGGTAGCTGCCCTCCTTTGACAAGGACTGTCGTTATTTCTGCCTGGAAATGTCTTCCCTCACAGGCACTGTGCAAGGCTGAAGACCCTGAAGACATCCGGGCAGCCACTCAGGCCAAAGCAGAGCAAGTGGCTGAGCTGGCAGAATTCAATGAGAACATTCCTTTGGATGCAGAAGATAGGTCCAGCAAAGAAGAAGAGGAAGAAATTTCTAAGGCAGAGCAGGAGATTGCTTCGCTTGTAGAACAGGTACATAAAACCCTGCCTTTTAACCTGAGATGAAAGGGGAAGGCTGCCCCTTTGTTCCATGGCATATGCCTGCTGTGATCATAGGAAGCTGCGGTTTCCTCTAGCATCAGGCAGAGGGTTTTTTGCGTTTGTTTGCTTAAGTGTATATGGCTGCCCATCCCATCATCATGACTCTGGGAGGCTAGCAACAATTAAAAAATACAACCAAACAACAGCATAACAATGAATACATAATTGGCAGCAGGAGTAAAACTATAAACAAACATCCAGAATTCAACATAAATAGAAACATCTCACAAGCATTCCAACCCCTATGCCCCAAATAATTTTAATCACATGATCTGTACTTTTCAAAGATCCCCTCTGAATTTCTTTCCGTTTTGTAGCTCACTCCTATTGAACGCTATGCCATGAACTTTTTGGAGGCATCTCTGGAGGACATCAGTCGGGAGGAGTTGAAGCAAGCAGAGGTAAATACCCAGTCCCTTGTTGGTGAAACTCTTTTATATAATACCTTGTCAGACAAGTGTGGCATGAAGGATTCCATACAACTTTTTTTTAAGCCGGCTAAATCTTCCAGTTTAATGTTGGTCAGCTCCTCCATCTGATTCAACTTCTTTAAAATAGCCGCAAAGCAACCATCTTCCAGGCTGTTGAGAGTCCCATTTTTCTGGTCTCTCAACCTTTCATGGAGAGGACAATCGGCACACTAGGTATATTTCCAAGCAAGACCTTCTGTAATTTTGAAATATGATGAGGGTATTTAGCATTTGGTCCTACTGGGAAGAAAAAAAAAGGTTAAGTCTCTATAGTCTTATTTTCCCTGATGCCTTTGAGTAGCTCACAGAGTTTTGATTGGGCTAGAATCACTCACTAAGCTAGTGATGATTCCCCTTTGGTTCCTGCTTAAGTGATTTCTCTGTTGTTCCAGGAACAGGTGGAAGCTGCCCGCAAAGATATTGATCAGGCTAAGGATGAGGTGGTCTTTAAACTGCCAGAGGATGAAGATGAGAGTTACCTCCTTGAGGAAGGCTCCAGCAAGAAAAGCAAGAAGGCCAAGTTTCCTAGTCGGGCAGCCTCAGAGAGGACAGGCACCCGCATGAGTGAACGGCTGCGTAGCACTCGTCTTCCACCAAGGGATGGGGACAGTGGAGAAGTGGAATCCGCCCAGACCAGGCTGCCCAATCTCCGGCATCCCCGAATGGTGACGGAGGAGGAAGATGACAACCTGCCCCAAGTGGCGCAGCACACAAGAAGTGCTGCAGTGCGTAGAGAACTGGTGCGGGAAGAAAAGCGTGCTCAGATTGTCCTGAATACTCGCAGAACTTTGGCCCGTCGAGAAGAGCCATGGAATAAAGGCCCAACTAGTGGGGAGAGGATGCAGAAAATGCCCCCTCACAGAAGCGAAGCTTCTGGTGATAGGGTTTTGAGAACTAATCTCCATCGAACAGACACCCCATCTGTGGGGGATAAGCTGCTACAAGCTACTCCACAGAAATCAGATCCAGGAGCTGCTGGTGACAGAATTCTAAGAGGGACCGCATCAAAGACAGAGACCCTGCTTGTTGATGAAAGATTACCAGGAAGTGTCCCACAGACATCAGATACCAGTTTGGATCAGGTGCTGAGGCCAGGCCTACAGAAGCCTGAAAAACCTTCTGGGCCAGATAAACTTACATGTAGCTCACCTAGGTCTGAGGTGTCAGGGACTGAGGTAAAGGTTCCCGGATTTCATTTGCGAGGACTCGACGGAGAGGTATTTAAATTAAAAGCGGATGTAGGAGAGCAGAAAATAGAAGAAATTTCCCAGCTCAGTCCCCCAACCCCTGAATTCCAGGCCACTGAGTATGCTCCATGTATGGAAGTACCAGCATTCCAAGAACAAGACACGCTAGTTGCTGGGAAATTGTTGGCTACACAGACATTAGCTGATGCTGGGAAGGCCATCCTGAATATCCCAGCTATTAAAATGAAAGCAGCAAACCCAGGGCCACTTGTCACTGTGGAACTAACTTATGAGAGCAAACCCGAGGCTGCAGGCGAGATAAATTTACCTTTGATTGAGCAAAAGACGAGCGTACACAAGCCAGCAGAAGGAGCAGATGTGAGCACTAGCTACAGTGCTGCAGAACAAGAATCAATCAATTCGGTGGATAAGGCAACCAGGCAAGAGACAGCAGCACCTCCTGATGACGCTGCCCAGATAGTAACTGAGCCTCTTTCTCCTAAAAGCGCAAAAGACACCACTTGGGAAGCCACAGACAGTGCAGCGTCATTTATGTTGGACAGTGAAGTCCCCAAAATGGACACCCCTGTGTTTACTTCCCTGGATCACTCTCCAGCTACAAGCTCTCTGCTTCAACTGGAAACTTTGGCCTGCGTCAAGGAACAAAATGGCTTGAAGGAAACGCTGAGAAGTGGAGACTTCCCTTCTCCTATTTCAAGTTTGCTAATTGAGCCCCAGCTTGGAATCTTGCCCTTGGGGAGTACGTCGCCAGTATCGGAGACAGCTGACAGCAAAGTCAATAGTCTCGGTGAATCGACAATTCAGAATCAAGAAGTGGTAGGGGAAAAAAATAATGGGGAGGGGCCCCAGGAGGCCAGGCTTATGGCAGTCTGCCCAGGGTCTGCCTCTTCCCAGGAGAGCACGTCGCTTCCAGGAAATCTGTCTTCAGATGAGAGTTTTTCACCGAACAAGCCCCCTCGCCGTCGAACCAGCGCCGATGTGCAAATCCAGCAGAGCTGTCAAACTCCAGATGGCCCTGCTGCCAAAGTCTTACGGAAGCTGCCAGGGCGCCTGGTCACAGTGGTGGAGGAGAAGGAGCTCATTCGGCGGCGGCGTAATCGCACGTGCAAGCTGGATTCTGCCCCCAGTGCCATGATGAGTCCAGGCAGCAGCTCAGCGCCAGGCTTGTCGGAGCCAGAGGTTCTGCCTTCTACTAAAGCATTGCCCCTGTTGCGTGACTTGCCTGCCCGCCGAAGGATTGAACTGGAGAGCCGGGCAGCAGCCAAAGAAAGGGACGATGGGTCGAAAGGAGAGCTGCTCGGAAGTCTGTCCTCCGAGCCTGTCAAGCGCAAACGGGGACGTCCCCCCAAGAACAAGTCACCGGATCAGCAGAGTCGGGGGTTGCTCCAGCCCTTCCCCGAGCAGGCTCTGGAGACCAGCCCCCAAAGAAAAGCACCAGGGAAGAAAACACCTGAGGGCCGTCCACGGACTAAGTCCCCAGAGCAGAAGGCGCCTGAGACCACCTCCCCCAAGAGCGAGTCTCCCAAGAGTAAGACAGACAGCAGCGAGAACAGTGACTCCCCCATGGAGAAGCGAAGGCGTGGCCGGCCCCCCAAGGCACGGCAGTCCCCCATCATGCCTCCCAAGTCTCCTGCTTCTGAAGCGCTGCTAGCCCCAGCCACAAGGCCTCAGACTGTAGAGCTGCCCCCTAAGCTGCAAAAGAAGCTGCAGAACCCCCCCGAGCCCATCTCTGTAGCAGAGGCAACGTCGAAGATTCACAAGTCGCTCGACTTGCATCCCAAAATGGCTGCCTCAAAAACCTCCCCTAAAGCACGGAGTCGAACGTCGCTGCATTCTAAACCTGGGTCAGTGTCTAAACCAACCTTGAAGGCACGAGAATGGTTGGCCGCTTCCCCCAAAGCGCTTTCCAAATCATCCACTGAAGTGTGTGAACCCCCAGCTCCTTCCCCTAGAGGGGTCTCTGCAACAGAAACGTCCCTGGAGACGCGAGAGCCGCCCCCCATGTCGTGCTCGCTACCCAAAGGTGCCCCCGGTTCCCCAGCAGCAAATTCTCCACCTAAGCGGAAAAGGGGTCGTCCCCCAAAGAACCCGTCTTCTCCTCGGGTGGAGGCGGCACAACCTCCTGCTTCTGCCTCCGACCAGGAGACCTCTCTGGAGAAGCACACCCCGGCTCCTCCTGGCCGCAAGCGACGAAGGCGCAGGAGAAAGGAGGGCCTCGGCCCGTCGATGCCCGGCCCCAACCAGAGCTCCTCGGAGGGTGAGGATACCCGGCCGCTCACCAGACTCGCCCGGCTCAAGCGGGAAGAAAAGCCGGAGTCTTGCAGCGGGGCGTTAGTGCCGCCCTCCCCAAAGCACACGGTCACCGAGAGGGCTTCGTCGGCGGAGAGTAGTACTTGGGAACAGCCTTCTAGCGACACCCCCGCCCGCTCGACTCGCCTGCGGCCTGGCTGCCTCGTTCCACCGCTGGAACGGGAAACCCAGCGACGGAAGCGGCGCTGTTCCTTGGAGGGGAAGCGGGTGAGCAACAGCAGTAAGTCACCTGCTTCCCAAGGCATCTCTGAGCAGGAGGGTGGCGAGTCGGAGTCTTCTCTGAAATCCTCCTCGGAGTCGAATAGTTATAAGTGTATCCAGCAGCCGAAGCGCCAGTGTTATGACTCAGCGAGGGGGCACGGCCGAAAGAGGGGCCAGCGTCACCACGGCGGGAAGGCCGACCGCATCCTCCGTAGCGCGGTTAAGCCTGCCGACAGTACCCGATTGGCGCCCTCCCCGATTCCCTCCAGGAAAACGGGCCCCGCTTCTGCTTCCTCCTCCGCTGGGGGGGTCTCTGGCGCGCTCCCTCCCTCCACGACCCCTCCCTCCACTGCCCCGGTTACCTCTCCGCAAAGTAACAGAGGCCGCAAGCCCAAGACGTGACCACCGCGCAAGACGCTCTGCTGTTATTTCTCTGCGGGGACGGCTCAGCAGCCGCCATCTCTTCCCGCACGTACCGTAAGCAGATCTAGTCCCTCCCCTCCCTTTGCTCTTGTTCCTCCCGTCAACGTGGGGGCAGCTGATGGGGCTCCCCGCATTCCAGTCTTGACTGTTGGAGTACTACTTGAAAGGAGGAGGACCGCGAGCATGGCTCTTCATTCCCAGGGGCTTTTCTGGGAGCAGGCAAGGGGCGCTCGTGCTGATGTTGCCGGCTGTGGCTGCGTAGCTCAGTTGCCCCGCCGCGGGTGATAGTGGCAGGGCCAGCACTTTTTCAATGAATTCTGCTACTTCCTGGCCACGGGGAGAGGGGGTGGGGGAGTAGCTTCGTAGAGTTGTTGCCCCTAGAGTAACACTACAGGGCCCCTGCCATCCCTAAATGCCCCAACACGTTGGGAAGTCTCACCCGGGCTTTTGACGGGCGCTTGTCACGTTTTGGGCCTGGGTGTTCCTCTGTCCTCTTCCCTCCCCCCCTCCCCCAAGTCCTGCAGAGGATGCCCTCCTGATTGATAAACACAATTAGCTCTTACTTTTTTAATGGCTTTGGGTTGGTTTTTAAATGACAGTGACCAAATGCTAGGTCCCCTTTTCTGGCTACCCCTTTTGATTGTCTCCCTGCTTATTCCGTTCACAACGTAGGGCCCTTTTGAGGCATGAAGAGGTGGGAAAGTTGACTCCCCGAAATGGAGGGCAAGGGAGGAGACACCAGACACAACCCAGTAAGATTATGTGCTCCGTTTTTGCATCACCACCGAGAGAAAAATGTCTTATTTCAATGATGTCGATCCCAGCCCCGCTGCTCCAAGGACTTCTCTGTGGGTTCCTGAGTTGGGTCAAATCCTTCTCCCCTTCCACTCCTCTTGTGTACAGCTCTCATTGTAAAATAGGTTCTTTTGAACATAAACTATGCAAAGGTTATTTTGTATAGGGGAGCACAACTTTCCCTCCCCTCCCCCACTGCAGTGGGTTTAGCGGGCGGCAGCGGTTCTCTGGATTTGGGGAGGGGGTGCAGTTGGGGTGGAGGGGGAGGTGTTCCCACGGAGCTGTCTTTCCTACTGAAGCATGTTCAGAACTTGTACAGAAGACCGATGTAATCTTTCTTCAGAATAATGCTATGAATAAAGTGTTAAAAGGGGAAAAAACTGCACACCACATGGATTTGTGGAATCTTTTTTTTTTAAAGATAGTTTTTCTTTCTCTGTCTCCATCTCTTTGGAAGGCAGCCTGCTTGGGCACAGTGGGTTGGGTTCTGGGGGGGAGCCGGGGGTTGGTGTTTCTCCACACACAGTCATGCTCAGATTCAGCAAGTTACTCGGTCCGTAGTGTAAGGTGTCCCTTGCTGTCATATCCACTTGGGCAAACTAGAGTCTGCTAGCCCTGATCCCTTGCACATTTCAAATCATAGCTTAAGCATGGTTTGCAATTGTGGTTTGGACGCCAAGCCCAATATTTTAATATACCTGAAGTTTAAAATTAAAGTTTGTGCTAAGAAAGGTAGCAAATTACAGTATATCTGAGCTTTTTAGGAAGTGCCCAAACTTAAAAGTATTATTTGGGGATAGGAGTGGAAGATTGCGAATACTGTATCTGATTTCATGTTCTGTATCATGACAGGATTTTCATTGTAACCCAACATATTTATTTAGCGCAGGGCTTTCCAAAGTTTTCCCACGGCGACACACCAACCACCGTTGGTGTGTCGCCGCGGGAAAACCTGGAAGTGCCGCCGTTGCAGCAGCGCGCAAAAACCCAGAAGTGCTGCTGCCGCTTTTGGTTTTTGCGTGCTGCCATGGCTGCGGCGCTTTCGGATTTTGTGTGTCGCCGCGGGAAAACCCAGAAGCGCCGCCATGACTGCGGCGCTTTCGGATTTTCGCACGCCGCCGTTGGTGTGTCGCTGCGGGAAAACCCGGAAGCACTGATGGCCCGGTGGCGCGCCATCAGCGCTTCTGGGTTTTGACGCGACACATCTGGGCCCCGCAGGCGACACACTTTTGTGTCGCGACACACAGTTTGGAAAGCTCTGATTTAGCGCATTTATATCCTGCCACCAAGACTCTAGGTAAGATTGTGGTGGGATATAACTGTAATGAGAGAGCCAGTTTGGGGTAGTGGTTAAGGCATCAGGCTAGAAACCGGGAGACCATGAGTTCTAGTCCCGCCTTGGGCACAAAGCCAGCTGGGTGACCTTGGGCCAGTCACTTTCTCTCAGCCCTAGGAAACAGGCAATGGCAAACCACTTCTGAAAAACCTTACCAAGAAAACTGCAGGGACTTGTCCAGACAGTCTCTGAGAATCAGACACAATTGAACGGATTAAAAAAAAAGTGAAATAAATAAATAAATTTGGGAGATAGGGAGCAAGAAGGAAGACCAACTGATCAGCCTGTTGTAATTGGACATCCACATCCTTTGTCCACATAATTCATTTGGAAAGGTTCTCCACATGGGAAGATTTTACTACTAAGAGAGCGACATCCTTGCTTGCACTGGATTAGCTCGTGTGGAGGCAGAGAAGAGGAAGTCTGCCCACCTACAGTTAGCCAGAACAGCTGGCTTTCTCCTGTTCTTGCTCCTCTTTGCACATCAGCTTCCCTCTACTGACAAGCATGACTGGATTGAAGCTCACTCATCTTTTAGGTAATAGGGTATTAACCCTAAATCAGGCAGGGGGTCTGTTTAGCTTGCAGAAGAAACAACTGTGGGGAGAGATGATCGCAGTTCTCTGAAGGGTTGGCACATAGGAGAAGGAATGGATTTGCTCTCTTGTCCCACAGGGCAGGATCAGAACAAGTGGATTAAAATTACGAGGATGTCTCAGGGTAGATGTTGGGAAGAATTTCCTGACTGCACAAGCTGCCATCCAGTGGAACAGGTTGCCATACAAAGTGAATTCTTTACTTGAGGTCTTTAAACAGCCTGGATGGTCGTTTCTCAAAGATGCTCTGGTGAGTCCTGTCCTGAGCAGAGGCTTGTCCCTCCAACCCTGTGATTCTGTGATCCCCCATGACCCTGACTAGCAGGACCAAGGGTGGTGATCATGGGAGTTGTAGTCCCACATTATTTGGACCAGAGCTTTCCAAACTCTTCATGTTGGTGACACTTTTTAGACATGCATCATTTCGCGACACACTCTTAAAGCAGGGCATCATTTCGCTACACACAGCAGGGCACAAGGCAGGCACTAGGACCTGCGCGGAATCCTGGCAGGGCTTGGAGGCAGCAGCAGCAGCCATGACACACCCAGACCCGGCAGCCGACACACGTGTCCCGACACAGTTTGGAAAGCTCTGATTTGGACACTGCAGGTTTGCTGTTGTACCAAAGCCTCTTGTTCCCATTATACCAAAATGGGAAATATTTAGGTGTCAATCAATAGGATGGTTAGAGAGGACAGGTAGTGGTAGTTCCAGCCCACATGAGGGCAATAGATTGGAAAAGGAATGGGGAGAACTCACTCCTTTGCATTTCCAACCAAGAGCTTACAAGTCTGCTGGGCAACAAATACAACCAAACCACCAAAGTTGTTTCAATATACCCTAAAAGGAAGTAATAGATATTTGACGCATGGCTTTGTTGCAGGCTTGGGAAGGTGTCTTTCTTGCTGCTAGCTTAGGAATGTAGGCAAACTTGTTCCATGGCATGACTTGACAGAGAACCTGGTGTGATTCCCGGGTGCTGCAGCTGAGGCGTGTCCTGATTTGGACTTGATGGAGCTACAGTATTCCTAAGCTACAGCTAGTTTCCTGTTTCATCTCTTGATGATCTTGTAACTTGCCTAAAAAGAAGTGTTTAATATGGATTGTTGAATGGAATTGAATATGCTCGTGGCACTGTCCAAGGAGTAAAAAATCCCAAGCTAAGAAGAAAGGAACCAGTTCTTTGAGAAACAATATCCTGCCTCGGTTCTTGCTGTTCTGTGTAATGTGTTAATCTGGACTTGAATTCAGCATTTCTACAGTAGGGTAAGTACTGAAGCAAATTAAACACTTCATTGATAAACACTCAGATCATTGATAAAGATGAGAGATAATAAAGGGACATCCATTAACATGGTGCACAAGCAATTGAGGCAACGTAAATATGAAAATCATGCCCTAGATCAGCCTTCCTTAACCTTTTGACTCGAGGGACCCTTGAAATATTTTTCAGGCCTCGGGGAACCCCTGCACATTCAGGCTCAAATATAGGCCAGAAGTTACAAAATTATTTTGTTTCATGTACATATATGCATAAAAGGTGCTCTTAAACGAAAAATAAAGAATGAAACTTGTCTCTTTAATGTGAAGTTGGCTGGATTTGAAGTAATTTTTTTAATAAATCGTGATCTCCCAGGGAACCCCTAGTGACCTCTCACGGAACCCTAGGGTTCCATGGAATCCTGGTTGAGAAACCCTGCCCTAGATAATCAGGGCCTATGTTGTCACTTCCTTGCTCAAGATGAAATAATCTCATTTTGTTAAGGCACCTTAAAGGTAAAGGTTCCCCCCACACGTTTGTGCAGTCGTGTCCGACTCTAGGGGCCGGTGCTCATCTCCGTTAGTTAGCCGAAGAGCCAGCGTTGTCCGAAGACGCTTCCACGGTCATGTGGCTGGCATGACGCACGCGGAACGCTGTTACCTACCCACCAAAGTGGTACCTGTTCATCTACTTGCATTTGCATGCTTTCAAATTGCTAGGTTGGCAAGAGCTGGGGCGAGTGCGGGAGCTCACTAAGGCACCTTAGACCAACCTACCATATTTTCCGGCGTATAAGACGACTGGGCGTATAAGACGACCCCCAACTTTTCCAGTTAAAATATAGAGTTTGGGATATACGCCGGAAAATACGTACTCGCCGTATAAGACCTCTCCTGGCCAAGTGCAGCCGCTCGCCGGAACGCAGCCCCCAGGGAAGAGCAGGAGGACGAGCGCGGGGTGGCGTACTGCATTGGGTCCCGTCGCTCGAAGGAGAAACGCGGGGAGGGGGGAGCGAGCTCCGTCCCCTCGGAGCAGCCTTGGGAAGGGAGGGGGCAAAACGCAGTGGCTCCATGACGTGCTCCAAACTCCTCGTCCTGCTCTTCCCTGGGGGCTGCGTTCCGGCGAGCGGCTGCACTTGGCCAGGAGAGGTCTTATACGGCGAGTACGTATTTTCCAGCGTATAAGACGACACCCGGCGTATAAGACGACACCCGACTTTTGAGAAGATTTTCCTGGGTTAAAAAGTCGTCTTATACGCCGGAAAATACGGTAAATGTTCCCTAGCAGTTGTAAGTCGTAAATTCATATTCTAACCATGTTGAGCCAGATGTAAGGATGAAACTAGCTCAAACTGCAACATTTTTTTTCTTTATGTGTCAGTCCTTCAGTTTATAAAAGTACAGCTAATGTATACATGCAGTATATCCTTTCACCTGGGGTAATTATCCAGTCCCCGCATTTGGATTTTGAAGCTGCAAAAAAGTCACTACCAACTGGGTTATTGTGCACTGTGAGCAAATTCAAAGGAAAGAAAGATTTGAAGGTGAATTTATATTTTACTAAAACCAAGGGGCTTTCCAAATACGCGTGTGTGTAAGATTTTGCATAGCACAGCAGTCTGCACTGTGCTTACCAAGTTCTACTTTAATGTCTTATCAATTTCATTCCTCCACCTAACCATTAAAAATTAAAAAATGGGAAGCTGGCATGTTGCTAATGTCAATCTTATTTTGGAGAATGCTTGTGGGCCCCAAATGAACCCCATAAGCTTTCTTTTATCATAACCATGATAGGTGACTAGAGCCCAACTCCACCTGCCTTGCAATAGGGGAAAGCTCAACTCAGGAACCTCCTAGAGGAGGGAGGGTGATGGGTAATATTCTAAACTGGCACTTTGCAGCTGGTTAGGTTTCCCACCTCATGTGGCAGCCATAACTCTATACAAGAAGTGTGTGGCTATTTTGCAGAAGTGTCCACAACACACGCTCATAGCCAATGTGGCTAGCAGCCCCCCAAATTGAGGACTCCTGAGTTAGGCAACGGAATTGGAGGTATTTGCAAATGTGTGGCGTGGGCAGTTTCGTTTTCAGAAGCAAAGCATCCCAACTCCCCAAAGTCCTTTTCTGGCTCATCTAGAATGGATGGGAAGCCCTGTTCTACGGGGGATGATTCTTCAAATCGGTGGGGCAGGCTCCGTCCGTATAATAGGCTTGGCCTGCCTCACTGAAGCCGTCGATTTGCCAGGGTAGAATCAGAGAACTGGAAGGGACCTCAGAGGTCATCCAACCCTGTTCAGTGCAGTATCTACTAAAGCATTTTGAACAGGTAGCTTATTCAGGCTCTGAAAGCTTCCAGTGGAGAGGAATATACCCCTTAATGAAGTAGCCTATTCCATTTGCCATCAGGAAATTCTTCCTAACATCTAACCTGAATCTATTTCTCTGTAGTGTCCGCCCACTGGATCTGCTCCTGCCCTCCAAGATAACAAAGAATTCAATTCAATTCAATTCAATTCAATTTATTGTCACATTTCTAGGCCTCCCAACTCTGGATAACTTCACAAAGTAAAAACACAATAAAATACAGAGAACAAGTATACTGCCTCCTCTCTATGACAACCCTTTAAAGAAAGGCTGCTATCGTATATCCCTTAACTAACCAATTGGGTTTGCCCATGATAAGCTACCATAAAATAAATAAGGTCAAAGCTTATTTATCCAGCTTGGCTGTGCAAGGCAGCTGCTAGGTCCTTAACAGTAAGTCACCTGGTTTCTTGAGTGAGCAATGTAAGCCAATTTAAAAGTGAGGGGTCAAGAAACCCCCGTCTTACCTCTCCACCCTCCTCCTCATTTTCCCACCTTGCCTGGAGCCACTGCTCAGAATATTCCCTATCTTACCTGCCAGGCTCCATCACCTTCAGCAGTTGGGGAAAGCCCAGAACTCTCCCTCAGCTTTCTGTACTGCCTGGCAGAGATTTCCAGTTTCACCATTTCTCATCGAAACTGCAGCGCCCAGGAGGTAGACTGGAAGGAGGAAGGAGAGACCATGAGCTCAACTGGAATGACTAAAACATGAATGACTTCACTGAGAAAGCAGTAGGAACCCAGCCCAAGAATGACAGGCACGCCGGTCCGTGGGTGTGTGTAGGAGTAAATAATAGTCTGGGAGAAAACCAGGAAAAAGGTATTCTGAGGAACAGAATATACCTCAAGAGAGGTGTGAGTGCTCTCTCTTCTCAAGACTTGTTTTCTCCTCTTCACCTCTCCCCCACCTCCTTCCACCAAAAGAGCCGGATGAAAGTTCCAGTCAAAAAGCAACGATCCTCGGGAGCTGCGCTCTGATCTTGATCTCGAACGTTTGTGAAAAGGTGTGTCCCTGGGGGTGTTCTGCCTTGTTTGCTTTTGTGACCATTTGGCAAGGCTCTACACAAAGACGAGACACAACAGCTTTGCTCAAAGAAGACTGAGGCAGAGACGAGGCGATTCTTCTCCGTGCCGTGCCGTGAAGACGCAGGGTTGGACCCCGGGTCTCCCAGATGGAACGTAGACCTTGTCACTTCCTGCCCCTGAAATTAGACTCACAAACTTGGACGAGAATCCTCACTCCTCGAGTAAGTCATGTGATTCACTGAAAGGGAGAGCAAAAGAGACCAGCTTTTTACTTCAGCAACTTTGCGGTGTGTCTTTTAGCCATGGATGAAGAGATGGGAGTCATCAGTGTGGGGGAGAACAGAGGGATAATAGCACCACCGGGCACCTTGGAGAGCGACATCCCTGACAAGCCCCCTCCTTTGAACATGCACAGATTGCGCAACCTGGCCATAGCTAGCATCGTCTGTGGCTGTTCGTGCATTGGGGTCCTGGCTCTGATGTATGCGGTCAAGGTGAGTGATGCTTTCTCATTTGGAAGGAGCTGGCGGGGAAGGAGGTGGGGAAATTAATGCCTGCTTTTCTGCATTCCCTGAACTAGAAAGAGAACAACGTTGGGTCCAGTTTCCTTTGGGAAAATAATTCCTGGAGATTAAGAAAAACAATATATACCCCCCCCCCCTTCTCTCATATTTTTCCTTCCGGAAAAATTTAAAAACCTGGTTCTGCCGCCTAGCTTGGGATGGGACAGGTAACAGCTCCTCCTGGGGGTGGCTAGTACCATAATCCCTTTCCCCACTGTGAAGATCAATTCATCCAGATTGGATTTTAAATTTATTTATTATATTATATTGTTCAGTGTAATTTTATATTTGTATTTTAACTATAATTTTTATTGTAAGCCGCCCAGAGTCCCCCAGTTGGGGGAGATGAGCAGTCATATAAAATTGTATGTGTGTATGTGTATGTGTATGTATATATATATATATACACACACACATACATACACACACACACACACACACACACACACAAATGCTATGATCTTCCTTCCTTCCTTCCTTCCTTCCTTCCTTCCTTCCTTCCTTCCCAAATATATGCACTGATCCAAAAAGGAAATATTTAGAAACTTAATCTAAGCCAATAAACTCTTCTTCTTTTCCCCATCACTTTTGTCCCTGGTCCCCCATCTTTGCCAGAGAGAAAAAAAGTCCACATGCTAAAAAAATCACTTATGATGTGTCTCTAGTGGCACAAAGAGAGAGAAATGGGGGGGGGGGGAGGGTTTAAGGGCTTCTTGCTACAATTAATGGCTAATCATACAGCTAGTACCTACAGCTAGTAGATCTAATTATGCCCAAAGGAGAAAGGAGTGAATTGTATTCTATTTCCCAAAGCTGAAAATCCAGATTTTCACAAGGTGCCTATGATAGCTTAGAGGATTCTCCAGAACTGAGAATAATAGGGAGGAGTTTGGATGGGAGAAAATATTCCTCGAGTAGGTGTGGAAAATAATAACATTTCTGCCCCACCCATCCCAGAGCTGATTATCATTAAAATTCCCATGTTACTGTCATGCAGCAGAGCTTGATCAATATTCTGCAAAAGTGTCATATTCCAGAACTCAGGAAAGCTGTTGCATTTCATGGGTTCTGAGGTTCAGAAAAGCATCATTCCACATTCCTCTAAGGAAGGTACCTCTGCCTCTCGTCAAGTAGGCTATAAAAAGCTTATGCTATAAGACAGTGGCTGGCTGGGGAATTCTGGGAGTTGAAGTCCACACATCTTAAAGTCGCTAAGGTTGAGAAACAGTGCTATAAAACGGGGGTCCCCAACCTTTTTGGCGCCAGGGACCGGTTTCAAAAGACGATTTTTCCGGGGGGCGGGGTTTCTGGGATTTCTGTGGACTGGGGGGCGGGGTTTGTGGGCGGGAGCCAATTGTGCGCACCGGGGGGCAGGGTTTGCAGGCGGGAGCCCTACGGCCCAGTTCCTAACAGGCCGCGGCCCACAGGTTGGGGACCCCTGCTATAAGAGATGAGTTAATTTTTAAGACGCTTGTTTTTGTCATAACACAGCTTCTACTCTGGAAAGCAGACGTTCCTTAAAGGCTCATCAAGGATTAATCAATGGGGCAAGCAGAACTAATTGTGGGGGACAAGGCTCCCTATAAAACTAGATTTGGGGCCTCCACTGATCCTGCCCCTGCAGTGTGCAGCCACGGGTGTTATGGGAGAGTATTCAGCCACATTGTCATTTCAGAAGAGTTGGCAACAGGAGTCCAACAGCCTCCCTTTTTTTATGGTGGGAAGTCAATGCAGGAAAAAAACAACAATCAGCATTGCTTTTAGCAATTCACAAGTGAAACTGCTGCAAAACATTGGTTAAGAGCAAGCAGCCATTCTCTTCCCTTTTCACTCAGTTTCCTATTCCATCCCTCAACGGGCAATCAATCAAAATTTGGTCAACACAAAAAAGGCTCATCCTCTTTCCCAGCACCTTTGGGCAGAGCTTTCCAAACTTTTCATGTTGGTGACACACTTTTTAGACATGCATCATTTCGTGACACACTCTTACACCAGGGCACAAGGCAGGCACTAGGACCTGGGCGGAATCACAGCAGGTTTGGAGGCAGCAAGGCACAAGGCAGGCACTAGGACCTGCGCGGAATCACAGCAAGTTTGGAGGCAGCCAGGCACAAGGCAGGCACTAGGACCTGCGCGGAATCACAGCAGGTTTGGAGGCAGCAAGGCACAAGGCAGGCACTAGGACCTGTGCAGAATCCTGGCAGGGCTCGGAGGCAGCAGCAGCCCCGACACACCCAGACACTGCAGCCAAAACACTAACGTGTCCCGAGACACAGTTTGGAAAGCTCTGCCTTTGGGTTTTTAAGGTTTCTCTTTTTTTCTGCAGATGCTCAGCCGCTGCACAATCTGCTAACCCCTCCCCACTGTTCCAATCTCACTAATTTTGATGCTCATCCATGATAAGAAAGGGGGGCAATTGTATTTCCTTGGAAAGCCAGGTTGAGCCATGTTGATTAGTTAACAATGTGGGAAGGTTCTAAACTAATCATTTCTAGATGGTGAAATTAATGGAACTGGCAGAGATGGCAAAACTGACAGCATCGATAAGAGAAAATAAGTTGGCTGGATTTGTTTCTACGTGGAAACCGCTTTGGGACTTTTTGCTTGTATCTGAAAAAAATGAAGTTTTTGACTTTGAGTTTTGATGATTAGGTTGTTATAGCTTATAGAAATAATGTTTATTACGGTTTGATTTAGAGTAAGAGATTAATGTATTATCTATTTGTATTTGTATCTGTGCTGGAGAAGGTCGGAAGTCATTCCTTTTGTATTTCTTTCTATCTGCTTCTGCACTTTTTAGTTTGTCTTTTTTCTTTTAGTCTTTTTTCTAATCTTTTCTATATTTCATATTTTATCTGTACTTTGAAATTTTAATAAAGTTCTTAAAAAAATAATTCTGAGAGCTATATCAAACATTTCAGCAGATACGTATATATGAAGAGTTAGGCCAGAGCTTTCCAAACTGTGAGTTGGGACAGTTAGTGAGTCACGGCTGCTGCTGCCTCTGAGCCCTGCCAGGATTCCGCGCAGGTCCTAGTGCCTGCCTTGTGCCTGGCTGCCTCCAAACCTGCTGTGATTCTGTGTAGGTCCTAGTGCCTGCCTTGTGCCCTGCTGTAAGAGTGTGTCGCGAAATGATGCATGTCTAAAAAGTGTGTCACCAACATGAAAAGTTTGGAAAGCTCTGAGTTAGGCAAAAAAGAGTCTTTCCTTAAAATGAAAGGCATCCTTATTCAGAGTGAATAACAAAACTGTTTTTGCTCCTTTAGGCTAATGAGAAGCAAAAAGCTCGTTCCCAGAATGCAGCAATTCACTGGGCTCGGAAGTCTCGGTTTATGTCTTGCCTAAGTATCGGCGTCTGGCTTTCCATTCTTATTCTGACCCCCATGTTACTAGTCCTCATGTCTTACCTCATATCTCAAGCAGAATGATGAGCCACATTGATCTGTGACTTCGGACTTCCAGGATACATTTTGACTACTGAGGTTTCTTCAGTTGCATTAAGCCAAGTGGGCACTGAGCTGTTAATTGTGGTGGTACTTCCTCAGTTGAGGTGGCTCCGTGGAGGGGAAAGATGGTGGACATCAAGTTTGTTCTCCTACAGACAATGTAGAAGGATTAGTTCTGCTTGACCTAACAAGTGGCTGATTTCATCTGTTATCACCCTTCTCCATCTGATGTACTCTAGATGTTGGACTACAGCTCCTATCATTCCTAGCCAGGATTGCCATGTAATGCAGATTCTCAGAAGCATCTATACTCGACTGAAATATTTGTATTTCTAATTCATGAACTGTTATATCCTGGTTTAAAAATATATACCTAATGTTGATCTAATCATAGAAATCCCCTGAAAGTGAAAGTGGTTGAGTTTGGAAAGAGTTGTGAAATTATTTGGCAAATGACCAAATTACTGTGGCATTAAATTTTAATTGGCCTCAGGCCAAACCATTTGATTTGGACACAAAGAATCCCTTTTTGTACCAAAAGTAGTTTACCCTTGAGGGAAGGGGGCAGAAAAGTCTGAATTTCAATGAGGGGTTATTTCAGCATTCTTCTTTTTCCTCCCGTGGAGGTCACGGGATACCTTGGTTGGGCATAGAGCAGAGCCTGAAGAGCAAAGGTGGAATCAAAGTAAATGCTGGGGGAGGGGAGAGTTGGATTCAAATCCTACCCCATCTATAAAGGCCCTTGGGTGACCTCAGGCCAGTCATTAACTCTTTTAGTCCTGGCCCACTTCAGAGGATTGTTGTACAGATAAAGAGGGAAAGCAGGAGCCACTTCTGGTTGTTTGGATGAAAAACGGATTAAAAATAGCAACAGAGCTTTCAGCAGGTAAGATGCCAGGCTTGTCGTCAGAGGTTCGAATCCCTAGCCCCGCGTGATGGAGTGAGCTCCCGCACTCGCCCCAGCTCTTGCCAACCTAGCAATTTGAAAGCATGCAAATGCAAGTAGATTAATAGGTACCACTTCGGTGGGTAGGTAACAGCGTTCCGCGTGCATCATGCCGGCCACATGACCGTGGAAGCATCTTCGGACAGCACTGGCTCTTCAGCTAACGAATGGAGATGAGTACCAGCCACGACTGCACAAATGTGCGGGGGGAACCTTTACCTTTTTTTAAAGGAGACAGGCTGCATTGAGGTGTGGTGGTTGGAGCAAACTTCCCAGCCTGGTGCCCTCTAGACGTGTTACGACTGCAACTCCCATAATTCCCAGGCGGTATGGAAGTGCAGCTCCAACACATCTGTGTGGCATAAAGTGGAGTAAAGTTGGCCCAGATTTAGATCGCTGCTGATCCGAGACACAACTTGGAGGTCCTTGGGCTTCCTGCCCCGACCTACTTCACAATGTCATTGTGAGGCTCGTGGGCTGTGCGCGGAGGGGTGTGTGTCTGTCTCTGTGTAACACTACCCTGTGTAGTCACGTGACCAAGGCTTGAAGAAAGGCGTGGGAGAGTTCTCCGTCGCCACTTCTCGACCTTTAATTTTGCGATTGTGAAACCCATAAAAACCCTTCTGGACAGTGCCCTCCCCTTTCCTTTTGCGATTGGCTACTGCTTTACCCGAAGTTTGTTTACCAAACCGCTTCTCTCGCCCTCCCTTCTTAAATCTAGCAGATGATTGGTTTATCCTCCTGTCACATCCTTCCATTCTGATTGGCTGATCCTTCTTTCTGTTGCGGATAGGAAACAGCGCTTCCTCTTTTAATCCCTTCCCTTCTATTTCTTCATCTTCATTTGATTCGCTTCTGCCTTAGACAGCCCGCCTCCCTGCTGTCTCTATTCGTCTTGCCACTGGGCGTTGCCCTCGCCAGTCTGGACGGATCCCTTTCATCGCTCTTGTCACTCCCCACGGCATTGAAGGAGCGGGAACCAATCAGAAAAAAGGGGTGGGGCCTGGGAGTCGCCGGCTGTCGTTGGGGGTCATTCACTCAATTCCAGCGAAGGCGCTGCCGGGTGAGGATCTCGGGGAGTCCCTTTGTGCAGGAGGCGCGGGGGCTGATAGCGTAACTGGGGATTCCTCTGCAGAGGAGAGAGAAAGGGGAGGTGAGCGGACCAGGCTTACGGGCTGGGATAGGCGGATAATGGTTCGTGGCATCGTGGGACCCAGAACACCTCAACCCCGGAATCTGTTGCCCGTGCTAGGCCGCGGTCCTGGAATTTAAAACTAGAGTTTCTGAGAATATGCAGAGTGCATTTCTGTCGCGCCTGAACGAATCTGGTGTGGAGGAGGAAGCTTTCACGGCGGAGCACCTATCTCAACCTCTGCCCGTTTTGTAATGTAATCAGCACTTTCTATGTTATGTCTTAGGTGCTCCGATGGCTTCACTCATGATATCTGAGTAATTTTTGCAACAACCTTGGAAGGTAGGCCGGTATTATAGATATGCTTAGAAAGCAAGGCCCGAGTGCAGGAAAAAGAGTGGCAGATCTCCAACTGTGTGTGTGCAGTTTAGGCATAGATAGAACACAAATGGTGCCATACTCTAGATAAAATCCTTTGGATTTTATATCCTTTGATATACTATTATTATCTATTATCTTTTATCAAGCTTGTTGTCAGTATGTACTTAGAGATGGGAGATGCCCTTCTAATACCCTTTAATACTAAATTGTGGAGATGGAATTTCAGCCTGTAGGTTCAGCAACACAACCAACCTCAGAATGTTTGTCAGGATAACCTCCCCTTTTTCCTGGTATTGTCTGGACATCTTGGACTAGTAAGTGGAATTTTCTCAGAGACAATCTGATTTACTGCGTTATTAGACAGACTGTCAATCTTACACATCTTTACTTGGAAAAAAAAGCCCAGTTGGTTTCAATGGCATTTATACCCCTAAAGAAACGTCCGCAGGATTACACCCTTATGGCAGGGAGATCTGGATTCAGACAGTAGGATTGTGGTGAGGCTAAAATGTGGCCCTAAGAGTTTTTCTATAGGGAGGTTAAGAAATAAACATTCCTGTAAGCAGGCGTAGGAAGAAGGTTTGACTGTGTGGGCAAAATGGGGTATGTCTTGCTCCAAGGAAAAGGCTCGTGTACATGTTACCATCCAATGGGATATTTCAAAGGGATGTCTTTGCTTGGTCAATCCTTTAGTCCCAATAATTCCTATATGTGGCTTCTATGTCAAATCATCATGGCATTTTGCTCACTGTGGTTGTCCTTTGGAGAAAAATGTGCCAGGCTTTCTTTATTTGGCTCTGATTTGCTCACAGGAATGGGGATCTACCCCACTGTAGTACAAGGATGCAAAATGTCGAGGGTTTTTTTTTACTTGTTCATGAATCCAAAGGGAGGAATTGTAGCTCCATTTAACCCTAGGGGAGAGCGCCTTGATGGCTAAAATGTGTCTTAAAATCCATCCCGGCACTGAATGTAATGTTCAGGCAAGGGATTAGTCTCCTCCGTCCAATTAAGTCCTTTTCCTTTATCTCTTCCATGACGTCCACGAAAGCCATGTGTGGATTGGAATGTCTCGGCCTGAGGCTGCCATCACGTATGTTGATCATGTTGATCGCCCCTCTAGGTCTTCTCCTGGACTAGTGCATGCAGATCAGGGAACAGCTGACTCTGGAAAGTGGTTTGACAGATTTCCCCCTGCCTCGTTTTGCATTCCAGAAGCCGAATCTGTATTTGCAGTTCACCACCCCTGCGGTACAATGACGCGAGACGTGGGCCTAGATGATGAGCTTCCAGACTGGGCTGGAGCCAAGGAGTTCTATCAGAAATACGACCCCAAGGACGTTATTGGCAGGTGAGGCTAGAAGGGGAGAGAGGGGGGACATTATGCAACTGAAGGGCTTGGAGGGATGGGAAATACCTTCTATTTATTTTCCCCCACCGGGGACATTAGTGTTTCTGGAAACTCGGTCTCTCTGTTCATTATTTGCTCATCCCATCCTTCATCTGCAGAGGCGTGAGCAGCGTGGTACGGCGTTGTGTACACAAGCAGACAGGCCAGGAGTATGCAGTAAAGATTATTGAGGTAACCCCGGAGCGGATGACCCCACAGCAGCTGGAAGAAGTGCGCTTCTCAACCAGCAAAGAGATTGCTATCCTGCGCCAGGTCTCCGGTCACCCTTTTATCAGTGAGTGGCTGTCCCATCTGTATCCTCTCAGCATCTCTCTACTCCAAATGTCTTCTTTTGATTCTTCCCCGTCCACCCCAACATTAAAATATTTTTGCTGATGCAATTCTGCATGGGTAAAGCTCCCCCTCTCTTCTGATTAATTGTGATTTGCAGCATGTAGGCAGATGACAAAATTAGTAACACAAAACCTCCCCCCTACCCTCCCACTGCGCTCATTTCTTGTTGTTTACAAAATCACAATTACAGGTAGTCCTCACTTAACAACCATTTGTTTAGTGACGGTTCGGACTTATGACGGTGTGGAAAAAATCCGACTTGTGACTGGTCCTCACGCTTACAACTGTCACAGCGTCCCTACAGTCACGTGATCACGATTTGGGCACTTGGCAACCGGTTCGCATTTATGACTGTCACAGTGTCCCGTGATCACGTGATCACCATTCTTGACTTTCCTGGCTGGCTTCTGGCAAGTAAAATCAATGGGGAACTGCGTGATTTGCTTAACGACCATGTGGTTCGCGTAAGGCCCACAGTGATTCGCTTAACGACCACTGCAAAAAAGGTCGTAAAATCGGGTCGGATTCACTTAATGACCGCTTCACTTAGCAACCAAAATTCTGGTCCCAATTGTGGTGGTTAAGCGAGGACTTCCTGTACTGAGCAGTCTGATCCTGCACAATCCTAAATCAGTTCTGTGGTCTGTAAAGTATCAACAAATTCTGCCAACCTCTTCATTCTTAGTGCAATGGTAGTATCCTAAGATTGTGGTGGTTTTAACAGGTTGTTTCAGTGATTCTGTTTATACGCTTCCTTTTCGAGAAGGTTGTGCTTCGGTGCTGCTTTATATTTTTATTAACTGAGCGCTGTTGGAGGGGAAAGTCTGGGTATAAATTTAGCAGATAAAGAAATAAAATGATAGGCACTGATCAAAATGGGGGGCTGGTCTCAGGGCTGCTGTTGCTCACTGGGCATCTCTGGTTGGGAGGGGAGCAGCGGGTGACGGTATTCGTATTCCGCCATTAGATCCTGCACAAGGGCCGTCCTATAAATCCTGAAGCAATTCTTACATAACTGCATGATTCTTCTTTTTCTCCAGTTACTCTTATAGATTCCTATGAGTCATCCACCTTCATGTTCCTAGTCTTTGACTTGTAAGTAACAAGCCTTTGGAAACGGGTGGGATCAAGGGGTGATTCGCCCTCTTCTTCTCCCTCTGGAAACTGTCTATGTGAAGCATGGGCTTTCCAAGCAGAATTCATACAGTGCTCTTGTGTTTGGGTGTTAAAGGGCCTGTGCTTCTCCCACTACAGATGAGTTAGAGTTGAAGAAGTAGCATTTGAGTCTACTCCAAAAAGGGAAAGCTGGAATTGGGTGGAAAAATAAATCACCTGTCTTGATTTATTAGACTGTAATTATGAGAAAGAGAGGGTAACAGAAGCGGTCAGATCCTGCTTCCAGACCCTACAGCTGGTTTTCTCAGCCTGTGGCCTTCCAGATGTGTTGGGCATCAGCTGCCATAATCCCCAGCCAGCATGACCTGCTTTATAAGTTGAGCTGAAGTTGCTTTGCAGCCTGATCTCCTTCTGGATGCTTGCTGCTGTGCCTGGGTCGTTTCTCCAGGCTTTATGAATTACGCCATCAGAATCCCACTGCTGCATTCCACTTCATACGCTCTTTCATCCCTAAAGGGCTGAGGGGGAGGAGGGAGCCGTGATTTTCTTTTCCGTGCCATCCCCACCGTGTGTGAATTACCTCCAATTTATGTTTTCCCTGCAGGATGAGACGTGGTGAGCTTTTTGACTACCTTACGGAGAAGGTAACCCTTGGCGAAAAGGAGACCAGGTAAAACAGGAGGTCTTCTGCTGGGGCTGGAGAAGTGGAGGTCCATATCCCATAATTTAGTGAGCCCTTCTCCTTGTTGTTTTCTGGAGGGCCCCGAGGCACAGTCACTGCAGAAACCGGGGCTCCATCTGCCTTCTTTCAGGTGCATCATGCGAGCCCTCCTGGAGGCCGTGAGCTACCTTCACGAGAACAACATCATCCATCGAGACCTCAAACCAGAGAACATTCTCATGAACGATGATCTCAGCATCAAACTCTCCGATTTTGGCTTCTCCTGCCATTTGGAGCCAGGGGAGAAACTACGAGGTGGGACGGGGTCCAGTCCAGTAGCGTATCTTTGGGGAGGTGGAGACAGCAGAGGCAGGCTCATTCCATTCACCCTGCCCTGTGGAACAGCCCTCTGTTAAGCCGCAGGGGCAGGTGGGAAAGTTCGGCTCATTGCTTCTGTGGGGTGGAGGAAAGGGTCGGTTCATAGCCTATACATCCGCCCTTCTTGTTCTGAAAAGTTCTCCCAGTTTGTATTTCTCTGAAGTTCCCTGAATCTGTGACTGTTCCCTGCAGAGTTATGTGGCACCCCAGGCTATCTGGCACCAGAGATACTGAAATGTTCCATGGATGAGACTCATCCTGGTTACGGGAAGGAGGTGGACCTGTAAGTTGTAATTAGGGAATGGGGTGGGGTCATGGAATCTTCCTCAACCTCCAGATTGTCCTCCAGATATCCTGGACTACGGCTGCTATCATCTGCCAGCGAGGGTGTGGTGGGGCATAGGAAAATAATCTCCTCCTTGCCCTGCAGCTGGGCCTGTGGCGTCATCTTCTTCACCCTCCTGGCTGGCTCTCCCCCTTTCTGGCACCGCAAACAGATGTTGATGCTTCGGATGATCATGGAAGGCCAGTATCAGTTTGGTTCTCCGGAGTGGGATGACCGATCTGACACGGTCAAGGATTTGGTAAGAAGACAGCAGCGTTGTCGCCACGTATTGTCATTCAGACAGAGTTTAGGGGCCTTTCCCACTGCCCAATAGAAGGAAGGGGACTCAGGACCATCCTTGAAGAGTTGAGCTTTTTGCAAATTAAGTCCATTTTACATGGATTTTCCTCTGTGGATTGGTGGAGCATGGAGCCCTCTCTTCCACTGCTGGCAGCCGTTCTTCTTTCTTTGGCCTGGCACTGAAGCATGGGGAGGGTGGGGTGGGAGGGGGTTGACCCACAAGAGCTGAGCTCAGTGCGGCAAAGCAGGTCCTGCTCCATCAAAGCTTCTCCTTCTTCTGCCTGACTGAAATGTGAAGATTCCACCACAGAACAGGTGGAAGTTGGTGAGGGGGCTGCAGAGGAACCAAGGTCTGAGCCAAGAGGCGTAACTAGCAGTGAGGTCGGTGGGCTGCGTTGCCAAAGTGGCAGACTGTGGCCTGGGGTCACTTGGATTCCAGTTTCTCCCTGAGTTTTAATAAAATTTACTTGGGGACTTCCAGTCATTCTCAAGCTAACCTTATCCTCCCAATGTCTGTAGCTTGAATCATGTCAACTGGATTTCTATTTTCTCAGTTTTCCACTGAGAAAATAGAAATCCAGTTGACATGATTCAAGCTACAGACAATTCCACCTGGATGACTGAGAACCTTCATAGACTTATCCTCCCAACAACCTTGTAAGGATGGAGATAAATTAAAAGATGGCAGCTCTTGCCAGTTGGCGCTTGTTAAACTGGAGAGTACCTTGCCATCCAAAACTCTTATTTTTTGTAGCTCTCGTAGCCCTTTCTGACCACAATTGCTAAGCATTGGCAATAGAGCTTCCCACTGTTTGGAGGCGGGAAACCCACAACACTGTACTGTAAGACCTAAAATTGGACAAAAAGAAGGGGAAAATGCAAAATTATAAGGGGAAAATTAAAAAAAAAAAGCCTTGGTCCACTGAATCATTGCCCAGCGCTTTCAACCAGGAAAAGCTGGCCTGTTTAGCCTGACATGAAGAACAGGGGAAAAAAATCCAAAAATCATGGATCCTGACATGGAAAGGGAGTAATTCTGGAACAATGTGATGGCTTAAACCAGTGTTTCTCAACCTTGGCAACTTTAAGATACGTGGACTTCAACTCCCAGAATTCCACGTATCTTAGTTATAAGATACATATATTTATACGTTTAATCCATCACATTGTTCCTGATTTTCTCCCTTTCCATGGCAGGATCCATCAGCAGGCCACTCTTCCCAGAATGCCTCTTGTTGTTGTTGTTGTTGTTCATTCGTTAAGTCGTGTCCGACTCTTCATGACCTCATGGACCGTAGCACGCCAGGCCTTCCTGTCCTCCACTGTCTCCCGGAGTTTACTCAAATTCATGTTCATTACATCGGTGATGCTATCCAACCATCTCATCCTCTGCCGTCCCCTTCTCCTTTTGCCTTCAGTCTTTCCCAGCATCAGGGTCTTTTCCAGTGAGTCCTCTCTTCGCATTAGGTGGCCAAAGTATTTGAGCTTCAGCTTCAGTATCTGTCCTTCCAATGAGCAGTCAGGGTTGATTTCCTTTAGGATTGACTGATTTGACCTCCTTGCAATCCAAGGGACTCTCAAGAGTCTTCTCCAGCACCACAGTTCGAAAGCATCAATTGTTCGGTGCTCAGCCTTCCTTATGGTCCAACTCTCACAGCCATACATTACTACTGGAAAAACCATAGCTTTAACTATACGGACCTTTGTCGGCAAGGTGATGTCTCTGCTTTTTAATATGCTGTCTAGGTTTGCCATAGCTTTCCTCCCAAGGGACCCCCTATTTTTTTTTTTTGGCAGATCTGCCGACTGCTGCAGGTAGATCCCGTCGAAAGGTTGACCGCTGGGCAGGCGCTACAGCACCCCTTCTTCCAGCGCTACGGAAGGGAGCGACGACATTTCAGTCCCTTCCACAAGTTCAGGGTAAGTGGCATTTTTTTATTTATTCATTTCATTATGACTAAATAAAAATAAAATTAATTATTTATTCATTTAAGCCATTTGTATTCCATTCTTCATCCCAAAAGGGGTATATGTCAGGGGTACATGTAACATCTTGACTGCAAAACAGATGTTTTGAGTGTTCCAGGCTCAAAATAAAAGAGTTTTGGGTCAAAGTCAAAGCAAAACACTGCTCCATTTGAGGATCACTGTTTCTAGCGTTTCTGGGCGTAGGAGACAGCTTCGAAACGGCCCACTTCACGGGTTTTGTTCCAGTGGAACATTTCAAGCAGGGCTGTTTTGTTCCAAAGTCAAAAACAGAATATGTTTCTTGTTACTTCTTTATCCTGACAAGGTAGTCTCGCCCACAGGCTTGCACTCAAGAAAATGCAGCACAAAAGGAAACGGGTGGAGAGGAAAAAAAATCTAGTTTAAACATACATTCGGAAACTGAAACAGCTGCCGTTGTAATGACCCCTGAAATGAACATCAGCTACATCGCTGATCTGATATGTAATCGCATCTAGCTTCCTTTTACCACTGCGGTTCCAATAGCTTTACTTCGGTTTCTTACTCTGATAAATGTTTACTGTTCAGTCAACCAAAATATGGTCTCCCTGGTTAATCTGGTTGTGCTGATTTTAATATCTCTTGGCTGCTATCTGTATTTAATTTTTTTTTGGTGCTGTTTTAATTATTTAACTGTTTTTATGATTGTTAGCTGCCCAGAGTCACTGGTTTGAGATGGGCAGCTATACAGAATGAATGAATGAATGAATGAATGAATGAATGAATGAATGAATGAATGAATGAATGAATGAATGAATGAATGAATGATCGATCGATCTGGCCTTCCACCGTCCCTTATAACTGAAGTTTGTAGGAGGGGGAGTGGATGTTGCTTCTGCTTTTCCCAACTTAAGTGGCTTTTAACAGGACTGCACAAAGTTAGGAAGGCGTCTCGGCAGGATGGGGATCACCATATTTTTATGGCAGTGAACACCAGTTGGTGGGGAGCCATGGCAGAAGGCAGCTGGGTGTCTTCTTCCCCTCGAGGTGGTTCCCTGGAGGTATCTACCCGGCTGCCTTGGAAATGGGAGGCTGGATTTCAGTGCGATTTCTTCCTCTTGTCGCGGCAGGTAATGGTGTGGACCGTGCGGGCTTCCATCCGCATCTACTCCAGCTATCGACGGGTGCGCCCGGTCACCAAGGAGCTGCTGCTGTGTGACCCCTATGCGCACAAGGGGGTGCGCAAGCTGATCGATGCTTGTGCCTTCCGGATCTACGGGCACTGGGTCAAGAAGGGCGAGCAACAGAACCGGGCTGCCCTCTTTGAAAACGTCCCAAAGGCCATCCAGCTGGTCTTCCTTGGCGCAGAGGGAGAGGAGGCCCCGCCGTCGGCTGTGGAAGACCCTCCCAACTAGAGAGGCTCCTTCCGCTCCCGGTGAAACTGCAGGGTGATGATCCCGGGAAGAGCGGTGCAGGGGGGCCGGGATGTACAGAGCGCCGAATACCTCCTCGCCCCATTGGGGGAGAACGGCGGATTGCAGCAGCCTCCTTTGGCTCGCCTGTGCACAGAAGGGACTTACTTTCTAGGGAACAGGAACCTTGGGAACCTTGAACATTTGGCCGGTGGGACCAGATTCCCCGATTACACCTGGAAGGGAGCTCTAGAATTGGGTAGGGCTACCGTTACGCCAGTGGCGCTGGTACAAAGGGAGGGTCAGGGGGGAGCATCTTGCTTCCGCTGCAGGACCTGGAGCCACTGACGTCCCCCTTTGCGCGCCAAGGACAGTCCAGGCGCCTCATCCTTCCATGCAGCCACTTTTCCCATTGCTGAGGGGACAATCGGTGTGTTTGGATGTGGTCAGTGTCGGAGAGCAGGTCTGGGATCAGGTTTTGCTTATCTCCTTTTCGCTGCAATCGGGTAGTAGACGTGGCTTTTCCATTGAATTGCTTCTTGTGTTTTGTGCTTTTTGTCATCCCCCACCCTACGATTGTCCAAATTATAATAAAAGTGAAACGAGACCACAACTCTCGACTGACTTGGGCTTCCTTTACCTTCCAAGACTTGGAAGAGGGCTGCATGCAGTTCCTGCTGAGAGGGGCCCTGCCAGGCGTGCTCACTTCCGCCACCATCTTCCGCCCCGAGCCCCAGCAGTTCCCAAGCACTGCCCAACACGGAGGCAACAATGCAGCTGGAATTAGGCATCATGTCCCAGGCAGAACGTTCAGTCCGCACTGACAGGGTTGGCCCCTGGTGGAACCGGGCTGGGCGGAGGAGGAAGTCTGCGGAAAGCAACCATACCGCCGTCTAACGGGCACAGACAGATTCCAGGCACGGCTTCTGGAGAAGGAAAGATTTCTCTTTGCCCAGCCATGCTACCTTATGCTTCGCATCCTTTGGAAAATGCAGCAGACTCGGCAAGAAGACGTTGGCCAGGAGTGCTCAACCAGGCTCCCCAGAATCTTCCCAAAACCTGAATGTATTTATTTATATCCTGCCTTTATCTTGTGCAACTCCAGGTGGCGCACAGAACGCTCTCGCCTCCTGTCCCCCCCCCCCCAAGAACGAGGCTGTGAGGTAGGTGGGGCTGAGTGTGTGTGACTGGCCCAAAGTCACCCAGCCGGCTTCCATGCCTGAAAGAAGACTGGAACTCAAGGTCTCCTAGTTTTTAGGCCAGCACCTTGCACCACTGGACCAAACTGGCTCTCTTAACTGTTACTCTCATTTTTAATGTGGTAGAAGAAAAAAATTAAATATGGGAAGTAATCACATTAAATAACTTGGTTAGTTTGGTTTCAATTAAATCCTAATCAATTTTATTTTTTTTTCCCCCAGAGTGGTCTTTCTTTCAGACCCACCTTCTTTAGCAACCCCTGGCATGCTATTCAGAGGCTCAGATTGGCCCTTGGCCTTAATAATGCTGCACACTTTTGACCTAGAAAAAAAAACTGGACAATGGGAAACTTTTAAATGCACTTTAATAATCATAATATTGTGTGCACAAGGAACGCAGCACTTCCTCCTCCTAGTATAAGACCTTACTATCTCAGAAGAGGTTTTCAGTAAACTTTATCACCCTTTCAAAAGCCTTTTAGAGATCCATCTGCTCCCCATATTTTAGCTGACATTCTCTGTCCGCTCCCTTGGCCTTTCTGTGGCCCCTTATAATCTCGCTGCAGAAGCCTTGGAAACAAACAATCCTGGGATAGGAAATGGTCCTTCGCACCCCAACTTTTAGAGTCTGTTTACTTCTTCTTGCCCTTCGCGTTCCCCTTGCTGGCACCAGCACCTTTCTCCAGCTGGATCAGCTTGGCGTTAAACTGGTCCTCTGTTACTTTTAGACGCTGATCGATGGAAAGGCGCAGCTGGGATAACTCCTGGTTGAGCTGAGATAAAATGAAGTCCCGCAGCGCGGCCGTGGGACCTATACGTGGGTGAGGCAGAGTGAACTGTAATTCTAGCAAGTAACCCAGGAGAAGCACAGCCATCAGCCACTCTGGCTTCAGGCCCCGCACTGCCAAAAATCATGCATTAGTTAGCATTTAAAAAGCGTTAAAAGTATTTAAAACCCTTCCCATATACCATCTCTGTAATAGCAACAAAGGCTCTGTAAGGTAGAGAACTATTACTTCCCTCCTGAGGCTAAGAGAGAGTGGCTATTAATGGCTAGGGGGCAATCTAGGGAGCTGTGGATTGCTTATCTCGCCGCCTTAACCCTGACCCACACCAGCCACAAACCCTGTGCTTCTGAAGCCCCCCCCCCAGCTTACTTTCTTCAGGGGCAACATCTTCCTCCAATTCCTCTTGCAAATGGGACAGTACTGTTTCCGTACTCTCAGCTGTAGTGTCTGCAGAAAAGAGAGAGAAAGATGCTAAACCTTTTGGCAGCCCTGGAAGAAAAGGGGGGATCAGATAATGCTCTCTTTATTTTTAATCCCATTATTTTACACGATCGGTTTATGTAAGTTAACTCATCTTCGGTAAGCCAAGCCTGGAACGGAGGGGCATTAGGACGTTTGAGCCCCTTTGGAGTCCTGCAAATCTTGCCTCAACAGGGAGAAAGGCCACTGCCCAATCACAGCACGCCCACCTTGCACCCCAAAGGTCCAAGGCTCATTCCCCAGTGAACGAATCTCAAACTGGCGGAGCTGAGAAGGAGACCATCTCTATCTGAAAGCCTCTTTCAGGAAGAAGAGCACTCAAGCCTAGGTTGGCCAATGGCCTAAGCCCACATCATGCAGCTTCATGTGTCTCCAGATCCCACCTGCAGGGGGCATGCGTTACCTTACCGATCTTCCCCACTGTTGTCCCCTCCACTACAGTGCCCAGTAGCTGAATTGACTGGGAACGACTGGTAAACCACCCACATCTGGAGGACATCAGAATGGGGGAAAGCTGTCTTAAGCCATCTTTGGAATCTGATTTATCAGTAGCGACTGCTTTAGTTTTTACTCAGGAAGAAGGTTCCCCAGACAAAAAGCGACTGCTTTTTAGTATTTTACTCGGTATTTGGTATTTTAGTCTTTTACTCAGGAAGCAGGTTTCCCAGACAAAGGGTCTGTTCCTTCTTTCATCCTCCTAACTAAAAAAAACAGAGTGGATCAGGGTAGGCCTCAGAAGGGAGTTGGGAAAGAATCCAGCAGACCTCCGCCCTCACCTTCATCTCTGGGCTCTGGTTCAGGCATCCCAACATAGGTGAACGAGATGTCCAGCCGCACCTATTGATTCAGAGAAGAGTCGGGGTGGTGAGCACAGAGCGGCGGCCCAACCCTCGGATTTCACCATCTTGAAACTCTCTCAGTTTGGGATGCTTGGTGCTCCGTTCGTGGAGGTGGTGCTGCTCCACCTCTTGCCAATCAAATTCTCAGGAGCAGCCCAGCGGTGTCAGAGGCCACGTTTTGTACTTGGGACATCTCCCTTTCCCACGGCAGGAAAGTGGCAAGAGAGCACCGGCCCCTGTCTGGTGCTGCCCAGGCTGAAGGAAGCCAGCCTTACCTGCGGGGTGAAGGCGTATTTGTAAAGTTTGTAGTGACGGAAGTAGGTGTTAACCATGTAGTCGGTTAGGAGCAGCAGCTGGTCCTGATTGAAGAGATCGATGCTGAAGGGGGGTCTCTGAGGAAGCGAGAGAAAAGGAAGACGGCAGTGGCGCCACGGCAAAGAGGCACGAGGGGAGGGAGGCTCCCCTGCAGGGGACCTTCCTTCAGAGGGAACCGTCTGGATGAGGCAACGGGCCACTTTCGGCTTGCCTGGCCCTCCTGCACTCACCCGAATGGAGTGGCAGAACACGAGTTCAGAGAAATAGTTGTAGCATTCCTCCACATTGGGGAGCGGTGTTTCTGCACAAAAACAATGCGGTAGGAATAAGCAGAAGATCCACTTCAGCCCGTTTCCTTCCTTCCGTGTCCTCCTTTTCCGTTCGAGCCCTCGCCCTGCAGCCCCCTTCCTCCATTCCACAGACTCTCGCGGGGCCCTTTCCCCTTCCTCCTCCACGCTGGCTGCTGTTACTCGTGTGGGGCAGTTCCTGAGGATTCTGCCCAGACATAACGCCAAAGGCAAATGTAGCACATGGGACTGGTGGTACCGTAGCCACGTCAGTGACAGACGAACGGGGCCAGGCCACTGCACGTGCAACACGGAGGCCAAGCTCGCTGCGACTTGGGCATCTGGGACAACTATTCCTTTCCCCCATCTGTCTCATACACCCTATCACACTATTAAAAACCCAAGTAAATAAAGAAAGACGTTGCTTAGAGCCCTGGGACGGAGGCAGTGTAAAAGCCCAAATATGCAAGCAAGTAAATAAATAAGATTTCCGTCTTCTCCCCCCATGTTTCTCTGCTCTTGCAACCTTCCTTTTTTTCTGTCTTTCTCGATATCAGGTTCCTTACCCACACAGGCCTCATGCACGTCCTTCACAATCGAGAAGAAAGCAGAGGTCTGTTCCCGGTTGAAGCCCTGCTCCCGGCAGAACTGGATGGTGTAGAAATACAAATCTAACAAGATTGCAGAGCGTGGATTCGATTCAAAATCCTTCAGATCAAAGAGCTCAGAGAGGAGCCTGCGGAAATTAGGGGAAATTGGGGGAAAATCGATAGCTTGAACATTCACAACCGTTTACTAGCCATTTCCGTTACTTGACAAGAGCCTTTTTAAAAACGCTGTACATCAGTGGCAAACCTGGTGGGTTTATTTGGTCAGAAGTGGCATAATTTCTTCTCTGTTTCTTTTGGGGATAATTGAATCCAGTTTAAAATCTCACTGCCACCACTCCAAAATGATTCTATGCTGCGGTCATCTCCTCTGTTACTGATTATTTTTCTGGTAGTGTAGTATTTTAAGGTGAGGGTGGGGTATTATATTTTGTCTTCTATTTACTCAGAAGGCATCTGATCATGAACAATTAAAACATTATTTAACAATAACATTGTAAGAACAGATAACATTGGCTACAAGCAGTTAGATCAGTGTTTCTCAACCTTGGGAACATTAAGATGTGTGGACTTCAACTCCCAGAATTCCCCAGCCAGCTATGCTTTAATTATCAGTATAGTTTTTCTTAATAGCTGCAGCCACAAAGGCTATTGCTGTTACCGGAGAAAACTAAATAATGAGGGGAGGGTGGGGGGAGGGGAGAGAGATAAACCTGTTTGTTGCACCACATTATGCTGGGATTCTCAAATAAGTCCTTTTTGCAAGATCCTTAATGCTAGAGAACAACTATGCATCCTATTGTATGTAAATACACTTTTGGGTTGTGCTACAGATGAAGAAGGGTTTTATTAAACACTGTACTGGTGATGAATTTATTCAGATCTTCATTCTGTGCATTTCTCATGTTTGGTTCTAGAAATTAAGAAATCCAGTCACTAAATGTTTCATAATCTTAAAACTCCCATCACCTCTTCAGCTCATCAGTTGTTCCAGCATTATTGATGAGGTCCAAGGAGTGAACATCTAAATATTTCCTGAAACAGCACAAGAAAAAGTAAGGAGAATAACTACGGGTTGCTAATGTAACACAAACAATTTTGTCTATAGCAGTGTGATCCTATAGAAGTTTTCTTGAAAATAAGGTCCAAAATGAGTTTAATCAGTTTACAATGGATAAAGGATGTAGCTTCACTATTAGAACCTCAGCCAGCCAGATATGCAAGGAACATCTGTCCATGGATCAACATGCAACTGGCTCTTAGACAGGGAATTTAAGATATGTTCTGAACTTCAAGAACAAAAAGCTACTCACCACATACATATTTTTGCCTTATGTGGCTGGGGCTGAAAGAAAAAGGTCAGCTTTAGATACACAATAAGTTTAATCCACAATTAGGTTAGTTCATTGTTTACTAAAAGCATCAGCAGTAGTAACTGCTACATATTATTGGTATAATTCTGAGATTTAATTCACACAACCACTATGGCTTATAAACCATATTTCATTTGATAAACCATTTTTCATTTAATAAATTACATTAAAGCATTGCCTACTATAAGTAGTAACCACGAGCTTTTATGTGTCTTAACCTTTGTGGTGATTAATTTTATTTGCACATGTATCTCAGGCAGGACCGCAACTGGGGTCTGTGTCACCCGGGGCAAGCATGGATTCCGCGCCCCTCCCCCATGGGTTGGTGAGGGAGGTGTTGTCATTTTGGCGCCCCCCTAGCGCGGCACCTGGGGCACATGCCCCGGTTGCCCCCCCCCCTTGTTGCAGCCCTGATCTCAGGCATCTACTAAGAAGCAGTGTGTGAGTTGTAGCATTATGGCTTATTCAACAAACCATGGTTCAAAAAAGTATGATGTGTCAACTCCGCTATGAAGAGAAGGAAATGTGTCCAAAGTTACTTGCAGGAGTTCTAGCCACTCAGGGATCAACCTATGTCCATCACGCTACCTGTTGCAATGCACTACAGTATACTAATCTTATTACTGTTATTTCAGATGACATATGGTATCTGGTAATTCCACTACTAGTAAAAAGTAAGGATTTCTTCATTGAATAAGATTCAGTCAAAGACAGGAGGGACCCACTGACAACAAGGGTTATAAAACAGCTTTGATTAACTTCAACCCCCGTTATTTCATTTTAAGTATGGAAAAACCTAGACCATCCAAAGAATTGCACTCGATTTTTGCAATTTCTAGCTTTAGCTCCCTCCCAGACATGCTTTTTCTGCTCCTTGACGGAAGCATGAAATCTTCAACGGTTGCATGGCAGGCAGACGTTCAACAGGTGAAACTTCCCATAGTTTCTGGATCTGCTGAATTTGCGTTTTTGTCCCTCAAATGCCACAACATCCCCCGCGGTGGAAATAATTTATCAGCAATTATAAATATTAATTTAATACTAATTTCTCTCTTACCTGCTGTAGGCTCTCCGGCCCCATTTCAGCTGGCTGGGCTGAGAGGAGTCAAGGAAGCACGCGTTGCCATGGCAATCCCTGCTTCAGCCTCTCCGGGTTCCATCGGCAGTTGTCCAATCAGTACGAGATATACTAATAAAGAGGCGGGACGTAGAAAGAACGAGAGAGCGCTTCGCCAATCGCAGACATTTTCAATGCGGCGAGCGAAACGAAAGACTTTCAATAGAGATAGAATCAAATAACAAAAAAGAATAAAATAACAACAAAACGGAATGGTGGTCAAGGAGAAGATTCCACCTCTTTGTTTAACTAGCATAGATTTAATAACTAACACTTGATAGTCAAATCGTTTTATTGCCACGTACATGGGGAAACTTAACTCCCTTTCAGAGCAAAATCCCCTAGAGTGGTTGTCTCTATATATTCTATCTCTATCTCAATCCTCTCAATCGAAGGGAGGAGCCAATACGTCAGCGTAGCTCCGGTAAAGCGAACTTCGCGAGTGTAAATTCCAATCAGAGGGGACCAGAACGCAAGCTCTTCCGCGCTTTACCCAATCGTCTTCTTGTCCCGCCCCCCTCTCCCAACCAACTCCAGAATAATAATCCCGCCCACTTTCCTACTTTCGTCGAAGAGCAGGAAGGTTGGTCGCCTGCCTAGCACGAGCGTCTGCGCCTGCGCACTGCTGGGCACAGAGCGAGGACGAAGACGTTTTCGGGAGCGGAGGCGGGGATTGGGCCGCCGGGAAGAGGCTCGGGCGAGCATGCGCGGTAGTTGCGCTGGCGTTGCTCGTCGGAAGCGTCGTAGCGAGCGGAATGCTATGGGGGTTTTGGACACCTGTCTGGGCCGGTGAGTGGGGCTCCCTCACCGGGGGCTTTCCTTTCGCCCCTCTCCGTTTCTCCCTCTCCTCACTGAGGTCTCCCGCCTTGCCTACCTTTCTGCAAACGGACCTTCCCTTCCTATTCTGTATTTTACAATACATGTTGTGACTGATACTGGAATTTGTGTTGGATACGAGGGCTTCTTTGGGGAAAGCATTCTATGAAATGTCACTCTAGGTGGAAATAGGAACGTTAGGAGAAAGGGCAACCAAAAATCAGTCGGTCTTTTTCTTTTTTAAGCATCCCAAAGAGGTAAGAGTTTGACAGTCCTTGGCTGTTTCTATTCCTTTCCCCCCCCCCAAGCCCCCCCATCCCCTTTCCTTCTTCCAGCTTCCCTTGTTCCTTCTCTATTTCACTATTCCCAATGTGCTCCATCCTTAGAGTATTTGATAGCACCCACCCACCCTGCTGGCTGTTCTTTTAGAAACACTGTGATGGAGAAGTAGGTCTGTGCTGGGAAACCCTTGTTCTTCCTGTCTTGCAGTTTTTAATGATTACCCCTTTCTGTTTTAGCATCTGTGGAATGATCTCCCCTGTGACATTTGACTGGTCCCAACCCTGGTAGCCTTCAGGAAGGCTTTGAAGACCTGGCTCTTGGGGCCAGGATGTGGGATGAGCTCATCCTGGGAGGTGTAGGATATGTTGGTGAACCCCAACTGTCTGGTTTTGCTCTTGTTGATTTTGGGTGGTTCTATTATTGAAGATTTTGAAATTCTTTTTTTATTATTGTACGCTGCCTAGATTTGTACTGGTGCCTAAAAAATCCTTAAAATGACATCTGTTGCTGCGATCCTTGTTTTTGTTCATATTCTCCATCGAAAGCCCTGTGATCTCTGTGCACTCACCTGCCCTCCTCTGAACCTTGCTAGTGTCAGTGGTTTAGACATTCTCTGCATTAAATACCATTCTAGTCTTGCTTTGGAGCAACTGCAACCTTTTCTTTTTTCCCTTCTTTTTTAGCTGAAGAGCTGTCTCCTTGGCCAGCTGCCTGATTCCTGTGTTTGGGCCCCCTGCTGAAAGTCACCATGTCAGGAACTGGAAGCAAGCGGGCCGCTGGAGATGGGGGAGCAGGGCCTCCTGAGAAGAAATCCAACCGGGAGGAGAAGACCACCACTACGCTGATTGAGCCTATCCGGCTTGGGGGCATCTCTTCCACGGTGAGGGATTTGGGGATTAAGTGCAGAGCGATATAGTAAAGTCTGTAGTCATTTATTTTAGGATCCAGCATTAGAAAGAAATGTTGAGAACACTTGCACATATAGACGTACCCTGTATTCGTAAAATGGGAATTCAAGATATCAGGAAACGAAACAAAAAAATTATAGAGCAAGGCCAGAAAAATCCTAGGTTTAGAATTTTGCTTGAAAACTGGATGTAGGCCCATCTATTTTAGTGGCATCTAAAATATTGGTGTACATTAGTCTTGCTAAAAGCCAGTCCTGATCTCCCTCTCTCTCTCCCCCTCTTGCAATGCTTTTAATACTCGAGAGGCAGCTTTTTGACCTGTCTTCTGAACCAAAATAGACTTGAGACTCCAACTATGTTGTCTGGGTTATTAACCAGATCAGATCTTACTAGGTCTTAAGCCTATGTAGCAGCTGTGAAAGATACTTTAAAAAAAATTGGTGGATTATGGTTCACCCTACTTGAAGTATGTTCCAGTCTTATTTGGTCAATCATGTTTATTCTTAAGGAGCAAAAGAGATTGGTTTTGATTCAGGACTTTGCTATCAACATATCGCTAATAGGATGGAAAGGCAAATGAGGAAAAAGCAGACATGCAGGCAGTAATCCCTCACTTGTGTTGTGTTGAAGGTTTGGGTAGGATGATGATATAGTTATAATGTGCTTTGTAGTCATCCCAAGCTGATACTCTCTTGGACTGCAATTGCCATAATCCCTTGCCAGCAAGGCCACTGGGTGTGGATGAGGGGAATTACACTCCAACAGTTACAGACAGTACCAGGTATTGGGGTGTAGATTTGTGGGCTCGATCGTTGGAACGTAGAAGTGTTTGTTAGAGAGGATTTCAGTCTTGGATGTGACTTGGGCTGGCTGCTGTTGCAGGAGGAGATGGACCTCAAGGTGCTTCAGTTCAAGAATAAGAAGCTGGCAGAACGGCTGGAGCAGCGACAAGCCTTCGAGGATGAGTTGCGCGAGCGCATAGAGAAGCTGGAGAAGAGGCAGGCCACGGATGATGAGACTCTCTTGATTGTCAACCGCTACTGGAAGCAGGTCAGAGGGCCCTCCTGGCTGATCCCTTGTTTTTCCTTTCAGCTTCTGATCCATAAGTTTACAGATACCGGGGTAACCTTCAAGGGTTAAGCAGGACTTTTAGGGTCCAAAAAGTAAAGTAGTAGTTGTTGCTCCTTAACGTTTCTCTGTGCTTGGCAGAATCAGAGCAGAGAATGCTGCCATAGCTTGTACTGTGCCTGGAAGTTGCCTTCCCCCTATATGCCCAGCTCTCTTTACGTGCTCTCAAAATTCTCTACTCGTTTCTGTTTCTTCAGTTCCAGAGGTTTTTTTCCCCCTCCCACAGCTAGATGAGACAGTGCAGGTGCTCCTAAGACGCTACGATGGAGATTGTGGGCAGGCCCCAGAGGAGCCCAAATTGGAAATCCCAGGATCAGACCTGGACGCTGTTCTCTTAGAGAGTTCCGAAAGGAGAGGTAAGCCCAGGTTCCCGCGTTCTGGAACGTTTTATTTATTTATTAGATGCCAATCGAAGAGAATATTTGTAGCTCAGGATTGAACTGTGGAGTCCTTGGTGCTCTCTGAGCCTTATTGTTTTCTTGCAGACGTTTCATTGCCAGGCTAGGCAACATCTTCAGTGCGAAAAGGGAGTGGAACCTCCCTTTTCGCACTGAAGATGTTGCCTAGCCTGGCAATGAAACGTCTGCAAGAAAACAACAAGGCTCAGAGAGCACCAAGGACTCCACATTTATTAGATGTTTTATCTTGCCTTTATTTTTGGTCACCTGAAGGTGGTGTACATATCTGATGCTCCCACCTCCTGTTTCCCCCCCAATAACAACTCCATAAGGCAGATTGGGCTGAGAGAGAGTGACTGGCCCAAAGTCCCCCAGCCGGCTTTTATGCCTACCTAAGAGAGAAATGAAGGGGTGTGGTGGCTCAGCGGGTAAGTCGCCAGGCTTGTCGATCGGAAGATCGCAAGTTCGGAGGTTCGAATCCCTAGCCCTGCGTGACAGGGTGAGCTCCCGCACTAGCCCCAGCTCTTGCCAACCTAGCAATTCGAAAGCATGCAAATGCAAGTAGATGAATAGGTACCACTTCGGTGGGTAGGTAACAGCGTTCCGCGTGCGTCATGCCAGCCACATGACCGTGGAAGCGTCTTCGGACAACACTGGCTCTTCGGCTAACAAACGGAGATGAGCACCGGCCCCTAGAGTCGGACACGACTGCACAAATGTGCGGGGAGAACCTTTACCTTTACCTAAGAGAGGACTAGAACTCACGACCTCTCATTTGCTAGCCCAGCACCTCGGCCACTAAGCTAAACGTGGAGGCGGATCAAGGCCTCTCCCTCCTGCCAACAACACTGACCTTTGCCTTGTCTTTTGGTCCATTCAGAGGCGGTGCTGTCCCCCGTTACGCCCCCTGCCCCCTGGAAGGCTGGGGACCTCGTGCTGAACGAGCCATCCCTTTCCTTCTTGGCCACCTTGGCCAGCAGCAGCAACGAAGAAATCGAGCTGCAGCTTCAGGAACGCATGGAGTTCTCCAAAGCTGCCGTCTCCCGCATCGTGGAGGCTTCTGACAAGATCCACCGGCGCACAGAGGAGCTCTGCCAGAAAATCCATGCTCGGGGTGAGACGAGGCCCCACCTCAGAGCTGTGCTGGGGGGACCTTTGAAACTTTTTGGCTGCTCGCTTAGCCTCTTGCTGCCCGTTCTGTCTGTGATATTGCTCCCAAAGTGGAGGATCTGGGGCCTCAGGTTTTGGAAAGCTCAGGGAAGGAAATGAGGGAAAAGGGGAATTGCATGTTGTCATTCCAGGTAGGTACTTTACTATGGGCTTGGTTGTGGGGCGGAGAATTGGTTCAGGTGTGCATTTTTTCTATTCCCTCTCCAAGCAGGTGAGCTACTATGTAGAGTTAGTTGAGGCAGAAAACGTTTGTATGGACAACTCCACCAGACTGATGCGTGAGGATGTTAAAAGTGGAAGCTCTGAAAGAACTGGGAGAGTGCTGGCCCCAGTTAGAAGAGATGGCTTGATAGAGTTACAAAAGTGAACGTATAGTTATGGATACGTTCACAGAGAGTGTTGTGTGTCAGACTTTAACCTCGTTCTACTTACTAACTTTTAAGGTGTCCCCGCCTTATAAAAATACCACTTTGTATCTGTAATCTGCATTAAACATTTGTTTTCCTAAATACTCAGATTTTTTTCCCAGTCTGTCAAATCTTCAGTTCTAATTTAATGTGAAGGGTCACGCAGCAGAGGATTCCTTGTGCTCTGGCTGATGATATGCTTTACCTTGGGGCGGGGGGTTGCTTTTTAAAATATACTTTAGCAACATTTCTGTTACCTGACAATTTGCAGTTATTCTGGGAGGCCGTTCTGTATTTCCAGATTAAGGACTGAAGAAAATAATTTTTTCTCTGGAGAGGATTTTTTAACGCAAGCCAAGTGCAGTGCTCTTATCTCGGGTGTTTTGTTGCTTGAGCTTGTGGCTCAGAGCAAAGAAACATCAGAAGAAAGGTCGTCTGGGGAAGCAAAACAGATGTATGGAAGAACCTAAGCGGTGCCTTGCTGGATCAGACCCCTGGCCCACCTAGTCCAGCAGTCTGTTCTCCCAGTGGCCAGTCTCCCAGCAGATGGCCTCGAGGCTAAGAGCCATTGGTCCCCGATGCAGTTTGGCGCAGGGGAAGCGGCCAAAAAAGTTGGGAAGCCCCAGTTCTGAGAGCTGATGTCTTGCTCTGCAGTGGAGTTTGACCAACTGGAAGAAGTTGTGAAGGCCCTCAACAAGGAACTGACGAGAGAGAACCGGCACCTGCAGGACCTGATCACCCAGATGCAGGAGAAACACCACAAAATTTCATTGGAGGTGGGTTCCCTGCCCCATCATCCTCAGGGGCTTCTTGTGGCTGCTGCTGGCTGGGGCAGGAGCCGTTCTGAGATCTGCCTCTTTTTCAGTACACAGAACTGCAGGACAAAGTGACTTCATCAGAGACCAAAGTGCTGGAAATGGAAACCACCATCGAGGACCTGCAGTGGGACATAGAGAAGCTGCGCAAACGGGAACAGAAGATCAACAAGCACCTGGCAGAAGCGCTGGAGCAGGCAAGAACGGCCCTCGGGCAGCCCTCTCTCTCCTTGCTGGAGGGCTGCCTGTTTTCACGGAATTGTAACTGCTGGGCGAGGGAGGGAGCGCTCTTCTGGATGTCTAGCTCTAAAGGCCAGGGCGCTCTTGTCTGGCCCCCCATTCTGAAGGACGCCCAGGCAGCAAGTGAAGCAGGAGGAGCTTGCCTTGTAGCCCCTGCCCTGGTCATGCTCTCTGCTTTTCTCTGAGTAGGAGGAGGTCTGGTGGGTTGCCCAGTTTCAGGAGACCATTTTGGAAAGCTGCAGCCCTTCAGATCTTGCCGACCTGCGACTCCCAGCCGCCTCAGCCGTCATGGCTGGTGAGGAGGAACGCTGGCAATTGCAGTTCAGCAGAGTTTGGATAAGCAGCATATTTACCACTTTGGTCCTACATCAGCCCATGTCAAAAACGATATAGGCTGTGAAGTGAAAGCGTATTGAGTCTGCAGTGCCCAGATAATTCCTGATCTTCAGTTATGGATTACTTCTTTCCCCCACATCAGCTTACCTGCCCCTTGGGAAAGATGGATCTGTTCACTCAGTAGACAAGAGATCTCTTAGTTGTGACTCTGACCTCATGGATCCAACAACCTTTGAAAGCCTAAGATGATGTTTCTTGGATTTTGGAAGGGTTGCAAGACTGTTCAGATCATACTTTTTAACAAGAGCGTTAGATAAACCTGACCTGGCAAGGACTGTTTTGCTTCTCTCACCCCTGTAATGACAGCAAGGGCTTATTTCTCCTCCCCACCATTATAATAGAGCAGTGTTTCTCAACCGTAGCAACTTTAAGCTGTGTGGACTTCAACTCCCAGAATTCCCCAGCCAGCCATGCTTTCTGGGAGTTGAAGTCCACACAACTCAGGAAAGCGAGGCTTATTTGGGCCCCATCCCTTCAGTAGTGGCATTTCTAATTTTTCCTTACGCGCAGGATTTGGGAAGAACTGGAGCCATCTTGATTTTATTCCATATTATTCCATTTATAGTGTCTAAGAATGTGAATGATATTTTATATTTTGTGTTATTTGTATTAGGACCGGTTTTGTATTTTAATGTTGGTTTGGTTGTGAACCGCCCAGAGTTCTCCTTGCGGAGAAGATGGGCGGTAATATAAATCCAATAAATAAATAAATAAATAAATAAATAAATAAATAAAGATACAGTTAAGTACTGCACTTTTAATAATATAATAAAACATTATTTTTTTAAATTCAAATATGTATTAATGTTATTGAATTTTTTTATTATATCTTAGTACGTTGAAAGCCTCTGTGAGTCTTGAAACTGGATGGCATATACATTTGATAATTAAAATAAGTAAATCTCTACTATTGCAGGCAAAACCTATGGAAATCCAGAACTGTGGCTAGCTTTGCAGAGGCCCATTTAAATACATAAACATTTAAGAAAATGCAGTTCTGTGCACACCAAATTAATCTTTTAGCGTTATGCAAGGACAGATGTCTTCTGAAAGTTTTTGTTCACACCATTATGTGTGTGCGTATCGATACGTTTGCCATTTTGTTGTAGAGGTTACTGATTTTCACTCTTCTTTGGCAGCTGAATTCGGGTTACTATGCATCGGGCAGTTCTGGTGGGTTCCAGGGTGGCCAGATCACCCTTAGCATGCAGAAGGTAAGCAGGAGAACATGGCTGGAAAGTAAATTGTAGCAGTGTAGCTTGAAAGACCTGGGTCTGGCAGCGCTTCCTGTGCAAGTTTTTGCTGACTCGATTTGGATTTGTTTTGCAGTTTGAGATGTTGAATGCAGAGCTGGAAGAGAACCAAGAACTAGCCAACAGTCGCATGGCAGAGCTGGAGAAACTGCAGCAAGAAATGCAGCAGTCTGTTAGAACTAACGAAAAGCTTAAGGTATTCGGATAGGTATCAGATAAAAACGCCCTCTAGGGGTAAGCTGGAAAGAACTAATTTCAGCCTGCGCTTTTAAAAAACATTTTGGCTACTGAGGGGCGCAGGAAGCATTCAGTGACTTTGAAGGGAACAATGCTGGAATTCAGGTTATTTTAATTGCTCTTGCAATATTTGGAATTGGGTCAGTTTTTTTTCATTAAAATCAGCGGATTAACCCACCAGAAGCTTACTGTACCAATTTTACTGTGTATGTTTTAAGTAGCAGTGGATCACCCTGCTGTGAACTCGGGCTGGCCACCAGTGTCTAGCTGCGTGATTTTGGGGAGCGACAGGAGTTGCGGGGTCAGGTTGCCGTGTACCCACCCCTGCTTTAAAGACAGAATCCAAACCCTCAACATCCATCCATCCATTCATTCATTTATTCAATTTATTCCCCGCCCATCTCCTATGCAAGGGACTCTGGGCGGGTTACAACAATTCTTCTTCTTTTAGTTTTATTAATTCAGTGCTTTTGCGACGGCAGTTACACTCCGCTCACTGAGAAAACATTTCTGAGGGATACAGCAGGATGAGGCAGTTCTATTCTGCTCGTATCTCCCACCATATTCTACTGCCAGCGACCTTTTATACACCTGTGACGTCCCAGGCCATCCTTTTCTGGGGGCCTCCAATCCGTACCTTGCTTCCTGCCCAAATAATTCCAAAGGAGCCATTTTCCTCCAAGGAATAAACAAACCCACGCAAACTCTCTCAACCCTTTAGCTTGTATGCAGCGTCTCAAAGATCAAGCAGTTCGCCTTGGGTCTCAGATTGATTTTGCTACCCAGTGTTAATCTGTTGCTGAAGATTAGGTAGAAATTTTACATAGATGTTTGGGCCAGTGAGGGGGAACATTCCCCACCCCGCTTCCTTTCTTCTGTGGTAGTGTTTCTCAACCACCGCAACTTTAAGCTGTGTGGACTTCAACTCCTAGAATTCCCCAGCCAGCATGGCTGGCTGGGGAATTCTGGGAGTTGAAGTCCACACAGCTTAAAGTTGCGGAGGTTGAGAAATACTGTTTTGTGGATAACGTGTCCAGCGTTACCCTGCGCCTGGCTTGCTTCCCTTCTGCACCCCTGGCCCGTATAGGTGGCGCTGCGGAGTCTTCCTGAAGAGGCCGTGAAAGAGACTCTGGAGTACAAAGTGTTGCAGTCCCAGTTCTCACTGCTGTACAACGAGAGCCTGCAGGTGAAAACGCAGCTCGATGAGGCCCGGGCCCTGCTCCTCACCACCAAGAACAGCCACCTGCGCCACATTGAGCACATGGAGGTGAGCCCCCCCCCCCCCCGCGAAGGGTGCTGGGGGTGTTCTCCGTCTCCTGGTCTCAGCCGGGGGTCATCGCACGTTCAGTATGCTCGTTGCAGCTCGAGGGGCCACAGTGCTGCTAAGGAGAAGGGGGCCTCTCGGGTGCGTACGCTGGCTGCTCCTCGGGGCTGACGTGGCTTCCCCCTCCTTGACGGCAGAGCGACGAGCTGAACGTGCAGAAGAAGCTGCGGACGGAGGTGATCCAGCTGGAGGACACCCTGGCTCAGGTGCGCAAGGAGTACGAGATGCTGCGCATCGAATTTGAGCAGAACCTGGCAGCCAACGAGCAAGCTGGTGAGCCTGCGCGTCCTCGTTGCTGGGGGAGCCCGGTGTGCCCTAACAGGTGGTGTCCCTGCCCCGGAGACCCGCCATGCTGCGGCCCGTTACCAGGAGACAGCCTTTCCCTCCTCCTTCAAGGTCTTTGACTCCTGGCCTCAAGGAGAGGACACCAACTGGTGTCCCTGGTGTTGCTGGGCACTTTCTGGGTTCCACCTCCTCCTCTTTTTCCTCCCACAAGAAAGCTCATCTCTCCCTGCCACGTTCCTGTCGTTGGAAAGGCTCCGGTTATCCCCTGTGTGGAGTCACTTTTAAATCATCCTTCCAGCTTGTTTGTTTGTTTGTTTAAAAAATGATGTTAGCCATTTTTAATTGTTCTAACTCTGAATGGTCTCTCTGGTCATTCCACACTGCTTTGGGATTCTTTGTAATGAGAGGTGGTATAGAGATTCTTTTAATAATAAAGAAACGTTGGGCTAGAGCTCCCATTAGTCTTTTAAAAGACATTTTTGGGGTTTTAGAGCTAGTGTGGCGTAGTGGTTCAGGTGTTAGACTAGGAGGGGGAGACCCAGATGTAGGCCTCCCTCAGCCCCAGAAGCTCCCTGGGGACTTTGGGCCCAACCTACCTCACCGGGTGGTGGTGGTGGGAAAAGACAGGAGGCGGGAGCATTATCTTGAGCTCCTGAATGACAGGTCAAATAACAAATGAGGAGGAGAGATGCTGAACACCTCTGGGGAGAGCTGGGGTGGAGGAAGCTGTTGAATCCCGTGTTCTTCCCCCTCTGCCTCCCCTCTTGAACCCGAGGTCCCATCAACCGGGAGATGCGCCACCTCATTAGCAGCCTCCAGAACCATAACCATCAGCTGAAGGGGGATGTGCAACGGTATAAGCGCAAACTGCGGGAGGTGCAGGCCGAGATCAACAAGGTGGGTCTCCTGGGGGGAACGGCTGAAGGGAGGCCTGGGCGTCGGGTGGGTGGGATTTCACCCCCTCTCTCCTGCCTGGTTTGGGTTTGGGCCCTCGGGAAGAACATGGTGCTGCTTGAGAGTCGGGAACCTGAGGACTTGCAGATCATCTTGATGTTCTTTTCTTTTCATTGAAAAAGAAATCAATGCTCAGATGTGTTTTGACTATGAATGTAAAATCTGGCGGGCTTTACTGTGGGTGTACTTGGGATTATAGCAGTTTCCTGCCAACCGTGGTGGTCTCCTCTGCTGATGCTTCTGGTTCGCCTCTCTTCTTTTGCCGTCGGTCCTGTCCTCTGCTTAGTCTCCTAGTGGAAAAGGAAATCAAACGGGGTGTCTGTATGCAGGCTGGGCTGGCACCTTGTCCTAAAGTGCCTGTCGGCTTGTCCTTTCCTCAGGTTCGCATGCAACAGAGTGGGTTTCCTTCTGGTTTGGCCGCTATACCCCCAACCCCAGGGAATGAAGACTTTGGGGGGCCACTGGGGCCCCCTGGGGTAGCTCCTCTTAAAGAGGAGGAGGAAACGGCCCCCTCTGAAGTAAAGAAGGAACTCAGGGAGGTGCAAGTGAAGAAGGAGCCCAAGGAAGAGGTGGTGTCTCCTCAGCTGCTTGGGAGCACGGAGGGAGTGAAAAAGGAAGAAGAGGAGCCCTCTGCCCCCCAGCCTCCCACTCCTCAGCCACCGCCACCACCCCGCGCCAAGGAGCCTGAGCGGTCCAAGGGACGTGGTGGAGACCGGGGCGTTGACCGCGAGAGATCCCGGGACCGTGACAAAGAGGCCTCCTCCTCCTCCTCCTCTTCCTCTTCCTCCTCACGGGATCGGGAGAAGCAGAAAGGTGGCGGGGGCAGCGAAGACGCCAAGAAGAAAGATTCAGATCTGCTCAAGCAGCTACGAGCTGAACTCAAGTGAGCCGTGGGGAAAGGGAGGGTTGGCCTGGTGGGTGGAAGAGTTGAGTGGGTTGTGTTGTGCTGTTTTTTTTTAAACTAGGGTGAGAAAGTTGCCTAGGACGCAGATGGGGTGAGAGTGTGCTGTATTTGTTCTATCTGGAAAGCCCTTTAGGCTGAGAAGGGAAAAAGTCTCGCCTGGGAAGGAGCTCTGTGGAGCTGCCGTGTACCCATACATACCAGGGGAGAATTAGGGGCTGTGGTAGCAGAGGCATTTCTGGATATTGTGAATGTTGCCATGGAAGCCTGGATTTCAACAAACATTCCTTGATGATTGGCCCAGGAAGGAGGATTATCGCAAGGAAAAAAAGGTGTCAGGAGGTGTTGGCTCCACTGGTAGCCCAGACCAGGAAACCAACTCCACTGGAAGGCTAGGACTACGGTTATTGAGATTGGCTGCAATAGCAGAGTCCTGCAGGTCTGATTGCGCTGGACCTCCTCCCACTTCTTACAGTCCAGTGAATTTGGAGGTGTCTGCCTGAGCCGCTTCCAAAGGTCTCACCGTTCTGGGCTTAAAAAATGCTTCGGTTCCTGCATATTTCTATCAAGGCCATCTTCCTTACTCTCTACAACAGGGGTCCCCAACCTGTGGGCCACGGCCCACTAGTGGGCTGCGGCCTGTTAGGAAGTGGGCCGCGGGGCTCCCGCCTGCAAACCCTGCCCCCCCCGGTGTGTGTGATTGGCTCCTGCCTGCAAACCCCGCCCCCCTCAGTGTGTGCAATTGGCTCCCGCCTGCAAACACCCCCCCCCCCCCCGGTCTTTTGTTCCATGACCGGTCCCTGGTGCCAGAAAGGTTGGGGACCGCTGCTCTACAGGAGACTATAATAATTGATCTCGTCTCGCTATTTCATAAGAGATCCCCGTCCTCCTGCAACCCGTAGCTTTGATAGGCTTCTTAGACCCCAAGGAAACCTAGAATTTGCTATCTTGTGGTTGGCAGTCGAGGAACGACATGGTCCCTCGTTTGTAAGGGGCCTCTTCTTCACGTGGATTCTGTTTCCTTTCCCAGAAAGGCTCAGGAGAGCCAGAAGGAGATGAAGCTTCTCTTGGACATGTACAAGTCAGCACCCAAGGAACAGCGGGACAAAGTGCAGCTCATGGCAGCTGAGAAGAAGACCAAAGCTGAGGTGAGACGGGGTGTGTGTGTGTGTGGCCTGCAGGGAGATGCGAGTCTTCCCAGAGTTCCAGTTCTTCTGCCCACCCTCTTGCCATAGGAGACCTGGACCTGTGTATCACTCCAGTGCGTGGGTCTGCTAAGCTCAGCCGCATTAGAGGCTGCCTCAGCTTCATACCCTTGAATGCCATAATACAGCATTTCAGGATCTGGTTCTGGGCAAGATGATGTGACTAAATGAAGAAAATGGCCATGGTTTCCTCACGCAGGGAAGAACCAGCTCCTAAAAGAAGGTTTGGCTGTGTTCTGGGCAAATAACGTTGTGGCATTTGTAATTGGGCTTGTTATCTTAGTTAGACCTGCAGGATGTACTGGGAAGGATTCTGTCCTGGGCGGGGGGGATGGGGGGAGGTCTCAAGCTAAGGACTTGCCCCTGCTTTCTTTGACCCATTTCTTTGGGCAGGTGGAAGAGCTGCGGGTGAGGATCCGTGAGCTGGAGGAGAAGGAGAAGAAGGAGAGCAAGAAAATGGCTGACGAGGACGCCTTACGCAAGATCAAGCTGGCCGAGGAACAAATTGAGCATCTGCAGAAAAAGCTGGGAGCAACCAAGCAGGTATCTCTCTCTGGGCAGAATCTGTGCCCCAGAGTGGGAGCCTAGAAGGGCTCTGAGGGTGGCTCCAGCTTTCCATACCCATAGACTCACTGTCGACTTGGTCCACTGGTTGCTGGGGAGGGCCACGTTCATGGAGATGAGGCTCGAGACCCGGTGGTTAGCATGGGTGAGAACGAGCCGTCCGGATCAGTCCAGGAGTCCATCTCGGCAAGCTGTGGCTGGTCAGGTGCTTCCGGACTCCTACCAGCAGGGCTGGGGGCCTGTGCTCCATGTGTGCGCATGAGGAGAAAGTGTGGTTATGAGGTTACTAGAAAGGGCTGGGGTGGGGGAGAGACTTGGAAGAACTCCATTTCTCCTATTGCTTTTAGTATTATTTTTTTTGTATGGGGCAGGAGGAAGAGGCTCTGCTCTCAGAGATGGATGTGACGGGCCAAGCTTTTGAGGACATGCAAGAGCAGAACATGCGGCTGAACCAGCAGCTGCGTGAGAAGGATGATGCCAACTTCAAGCTGATGTCGGAGCGCATCAAATCCAACCAGATCCACAAGCTCCTGCGGGAGGAGAAGGAGGAACTGGCCGAGCAGGTGCTGGCCCTCAAGTCTCAGGTAGGCAGCCTCCCCACCACCACCTCCAGTTTGGGGGATCAGAGCTGCGAACGGAGACGCCACTCGGTGCGGGGAAGACCGGAGAAGGGGGGCTCCTGGGACACGTGCTGAACGGTGCGGCTCTGATGGCTCTCCTCAGGTGGACACCCAGCTCTTGGTGGTGCAAAAGCTGGAGGAGAAGGAGCGCGTGCTGCAGGGCAATCTGGGCACCGTGGAGAAGGAGCTCACCTTGCGCAGCCAGGCTCTGGAGCTCAACAAGAGGAAGGTGAGGAGCCCGGCTCCGGCTGCGGCAGCCAAGTTAGGAAGTGCGCGTGGGCCCTGGGTGCGCCCATCACTTCCCATAGAAGTCCCTCATTAATGTGTAAAAGGTGGAGAAAACTCTTACCCAGACCTAGAAGTGGGATTCTGATTGACGGGATCTCGCGGGGAGCATTCACGGCCGGAGGTGAGGGGGGCGCCATTTGGGTGCTGGTGCGGATGGAGCTTGGGTGCCACGTTCTGCTTGCAGGCGGTGGAGGCAGCCCAGCTGGCGGAAGACCTGAAGGTGCAGCTGGAGCACGTGCAGGCCAAGCTGAAGGAGATCCAGACCTGCATGGCTGAGAACCGGGCAGCCAAGGAGAAGGAGTCCTTCAACCTCAAAAGAGCTCAGGTACACGGGGCGAAGGGGAAGCCCGTGACGCGCAAAACGGGCCGTTAGGTCTTCAGGGAGCCTCGGTTTCTCCGGGTGCCTCCCCCCCTCCGGACTCACGGATGTGCCTGCTTTCCCCAGGAGGACATCTCTCGCCTCCGGCGCAAACTGGAAAAACAACGCAAAGTGGAGGTGTATGCGGATGCCGACGAGATCTTACAGGAGGAGATCAAGGAGTACAAGGTGAGAGGAGGGACCGGCAGGAGAAGCTGGGCTGGTAGGTTAGGGGAAGAAGGCCGGTCTGGGGTACCCCGTCCCCTCACGCTGCTGTCCGTGCGCATCCGCAGGCCAAGCTCACCTGTCCGTGCTGCAACACGCGCAAGAAGGACGCCGTCCTCACCAAATGCTTCCACGTCTTCTGCTTCGACTGCGTCAAGACGCGCTACGACACCCGCCAGCGGAAGTGCCCCAAGTGCAACGCTGCCTTTGGCGCCAATGACTTCCACCGGATCTACATCAGCTGAGCACCCGGCTCCGTTCCCCCGGCCTGCCCTGCCCTGCCCTGCCCTGCCCTCCCGCCCGCGGACTGCCCAGGGGCCTCGTGGCTTGCCTTATCAAGACCAGCCTTAGGCCCACCAGGACTTGTTCCACCTTTTCTTTGGCTCCAGTCTGGGGATCCCTTCGCAGCCGCCTAAGGTACTTCCTGAGGTCCCTGTTCAAGTGGATCCCTATCCCCGAAATGCCCCCCTCTCATCTCCCTGCTGAGTGCCCTTCCTGATCCTGCTCACAGGTTTTCCTTTGGGTATCGCTGGATCCTTTCCCTGGATCCCGAAGAACTTGCTCCATTGCTCTTCTTCCTTTCAGCCTTTCCTGAAGAGGCTCTCCAACTTGCCTTGGGATTCGGTGGTTTCTCTTCTAGCATTTTACAAACTTAACCCGGGATCCACGATCACTGGCTGCTGGCAGCAGTCATGCAGCTCCAATGCCCCCTCTTGAAAATGGCATTCCTATTTTTTAAGAACTTCAAGAACTGCTTGAGTGTTTTTGGAAATAAATGTAGGGGGTGGTCTGCTCCTGCAAGATTCCTCTCTGTTCCTCTGAACCTGGTGCCTGTGTTTTATTCTGGGTTCCCTGGGTTCTGCTGGTTGGAGAATTATTTATTTGTTTACAAAACTATAAACAGTTTCAAAATCAAGGCGATTCTAAGCGGAGCACGAAAGCAACATCTGCAGCCATTGAGCAATTACACTAACATGCAATAACAGAAATACAATACAACGTTGTGGTAAAAATTACAATTAATATTCCTGGCACCAGGAGCTCTGCAGCACTCAAGTCCCCAAATCCTTCTAGGACAAAAATTTTACGGGCTTCCAGAAGGCCAGGAGCTGCCCTTGCCTTGGGGGGCACCCTGTTCTAGAGGAAAATTTAGGAGCATGGGTACCTTTGGCAGCAATTCCTGGTGGTTAGAGCCCTGCCTAAGCACACACTAGCTGTTTGGGTGAGAAAAAGGGTGGGGTGGTATTAAAGGGGAGCCATGCCTGAAGACCGTGGAGAGACATAGTGACTTAGGGATTTTGTGTGTATGGGTGTTTTGTTTTGAAGAAGCAATGCAAGACATGAGGTAGCAGGAGGGAAGAGGGACAGGGTCTGCTAGCGTTCTGGAATAAGAGCACTGCATTTATTCATTTAATGCAGTGTTTCTCAACCTTGGCAACTTTAAGATGTGTGGACTTCAACTCTCAGAATTCCCCAGCCAGCCTTCCACACATCTTAAAGTTGCCAAGGTTGAGAAACACTGATTTAATGTACAGCCTATATTTGTTCAGGAGCTGAAGGCAGTATACACATCACCCCCTCTTCCTATTTTCCCTGCAACAATAACCCTGTGAGATAGGTTTGGCTCCAAAAAAAATAAATCCCCAAAGTCACGCAATGAGTTTCCATGGATGAAGAGGGACTAGAACAGGGTTTCTTTGCACCATCACTACACCAGCACAATGGCCGTCATGTCAGAGATGAGGACACACTTTGGAGTTGGTGGAAAAAATCACCAGGAAAAAGGTGCCTAAATAGAAGGATCAACTGCTTTTACTAATGGACATATAGTTTGTAAGCTTTTTTTTGGTATGACTTAAGTTCCAGTTTGCTCCACTTCAGATCTGCAAATATTACAGAAATATGGAAAGACGTAGCAGTTGATTCCCAGCAGGTTTTCCCAACAGCTTGACCGCCCTTGGCTGTGTGTTTTGGAAATTGGTGTTCAGTATCTTTTGAGGGTAAGAGGTTGGAGAAAGCTTGCACAGGCCAGCTCCTGTCTCTCAAACCAGATTTCCTCAAAGGGGGGTGGTTGGAAAAGGTGGAGAGCTCACTATGTGCATTCCCTTGATCCCTGGAAGAAAGGCAGGGTATGATCCCAGTGGATGGTGCTGAAACTCAAGTACTGGGCAGAAGCAGGAAAAAAATGCAAAGGAAAAATATTCTTAAAAAGTGAACAGGACTTCGAACTGGGTCTTCAGAACAAGTGCTCAAGGGATTATTTGGATGGATGGCAATCAGAGGCAGTAATGACAATTGATTCATATATAGAAGTCCAGTTTAACATTCTGTCACATTTCCCTCTTTTCCACATCTAGGGAACATTTCCCAGAAGATGGGATAGATGAGCTTGTGCGTCCTTTCCTTCTCTTGCTATCTTCCTGCTAAACTGGGTCACTCCAGGAAATGAATCCTCCTGCCTTTCTTATTCCAGTTCTGGGTTCCAGCGTAGGATCTACCCCAGTATATGAACAGACTAGATTTGTTGGGGGGGGGGGGAAATAACCCCAACGCCCTGCCATTGCCCGGTGTTTGGCAAGAAAGTCCTTTTGTGGCTCTGCAGAGAAGTGTTTGCCTTGTTCCTGGACTTTTCAGAGCTGGAGTGCTGATGCGCTGCTTTAAAGAAGCGTAGTTAAGGTTTATTTTCTAGCAGACCTGGATTAAGATCATAATACTGCAGGTCTTGGTGTGAATGGGCCTCTATTCTGCCCCAATGCTATATACATGTGTATAAAAGCACAACACAACTGCTCTCCCCCCACCCTCTTCATATTTTAGTAGGAATAATAAACTTTGCTTTCCCGGAATCAAGAATTGAATAGTAGAAAATTCAAATTCAAACACAAGCTCCAAATTATTATTTTGCCTTTTACAGTGCTCATTAGTAAAGACATCTTACAGAAATCAATATGAACCTCTTAATGCCTCAGAAACTGTAATGCTTTGGATCCATTCAGGAATAAAATTCCTTCTGTTCTGGCCAGAAATTCAACAGGTGAAGTTGTCACTCATCACTACCTTTCAATAGCAGAGATCCCAAGCCTCATCATTACAAGCCCTTGAAAAACCTTGAAAAAGAAAAAGTCACTATTTCTTTTGGGAATTTATTTCTCTTGAGGTGCTTCTGTAAATGGGTTGCGTTTTAACTTTTTCTAGGAATAGTTATAACTTAATACTGATGTTTGTTAGTTGTTTTATGTTACACTTGCTTTTTCTGTGCATTTCTGAGGCCCTTAAAGACAGACTAAAATATTTTAAATGTGAAGAGCCAATACTTTGTGTATGTTTAATGCACACACTTTAACGGGTTTTTTTCCCCTTTACTCTCGATCTTGATCCGTCAAACACATCTATAGCTATCCGAAAAAGAAAAAAGAAAGACATCTATAGATATACAGAAATGTGAGGCTGTGGCTGAAGTTTCTTCCCTAAACTAAAATAGCTAGGCTAGAGCAAGGATAGGCGGACGACTACATTTCCCAGAAATCTGTGAAAGAAGAAGGAACGGCACTGAAATGAAGCCGGGTTCACAATTCGGCCGTTTCTCTGGTTCCCTCCCTGGACGAAAGCAGCGTATACAACAGCTGCCCGCTGGAGTCGCTTTCACGGCTACATTATCTGTGGATTAAGGACGTGGCTAAATGTTTCTTTAGGGGAAGGGAACCGGGTTCTTTGGATGTATTTCCACTTCTTCCAGGGTTTCCAATTCAAATCCAGGCAGGAAAGACGCGGACTTTCATCTTAATCACTTCTGCAAAGGTCCTTGGCTTCTTGTCTTTGACGATTCTTCGGGAAATCGACATTTAATGCGTGAAGCTTTCACAGTCTCGGGGGGGGGGGGGGGAGGCAGGCTGTTGCAAACTAAGTATTTGAATGCGTTTTATTGTGCACTTCTGTACAATTCTGTTTCCAAGTCAGCCTTATTGAAGTCAACGGGTCTCACAGTTAGGTAAAGAGATCTAGAATTGCTGGATTAAACATTTACAGCCACGTCATTAGTATGTTTTTATTTAAATGGAGTTCTCAAGACGAAATATGTGGCGTCTTTCCACTAGATTGGGGTGTGGGTGGGTGGGTGCTTAAAGCCTGTGTTTTCACAAAAGCGTGTTTGTTGGCAGAGAGTGTGTGGGTGCAAAAACCAGGTGCCCGAAACGCTTGCCTGTTTGTGTTGAATACTGTAATTGTTGCATAGGCGCCTTGTTTGTGCGTTGCCAAATAGACTGAGTGGAACTTTGATCTTTTAGGGGTGGCTACATTACAACTCCTAGCAGTTTTCCGACAGTATGACAAATGGTGAAGGATGCAGCAACATCTAGAGCAGGGTTTCTCAACTTCAGCAACTTTAAGTTGTGTGGACTTTAACTCCCAGAATGCCCCAGCCAAGTTGAAGTCCACACATCTTAAAGTTGCTGAGGTTGAGAAACACTGTTCTAGAGGACCACTTCTCCATCCTTGTAAAAAAAATGGGTACAGCCTTGAGCATACCATGTAGTTTAATTAAATGGGGTAAAAAATTATCTGATTACAGGCTTTTGGCTGGATTGGATGTGTTGGCCAAGTGGCAAATTTTTAACTTTTATTTATTTATTTATTCAATTTATATGGCTGCCCATCTCAAAGACATGACTCTGGGCGCCTAACAATATTAAAAAGTAAATAAAAACACGGTGTGGGTGTGTATTTATATATTTATACATATACATATTAGGTAAAATATATATATATATATATATATATATATATATATATATATATATATATAAATGTATTTATATATTTATACATATACATATTAGGTAAAATATATATATATATATATACATATATATTATATGTATGCAAACTTACCAGATTGCTTGAGTGATTAGCTTCGTTGTTGGAAAGGATCTTGAAACGTGCTGTCTTGCACGATCCAGTTAGGCAATGATCACATTTTTATATGAGTTATAGTGGCACTTGATTAATGCTGCATATTTTTAAAAGTTCAGGGGCAATCATGACTGACTTGGAGATACAAACGCTTTGCACGGAAAGTTATGGCTCTCGATCTGCTCGGCATTACCAGGCCTTGCCTAACGGAAATCTAAGCTCTATGACAGATGCCTGTGAAGACTGGCACTTTCATTCACTCCGTCATTTCTTCATGGTGAGTAAACTGTTCTGGTTTTAAAAGGGTTTAGAATTTAGAGAGCTACTCGACAGTGAGGGATGCCCACCTGATGATTGAATTAATTAAAAGTAGGTAGATTAAATCTGATCCTCTCCAGCCATACTTCTAATAATTTTCCCGATACGTTCCCGAAGAATCTTATTATTTCACGACAACTTTTTTTAGAGGTCTGTGAGTGGCAATCGTTGCTTTCGGAAGTCCCAGGCACTCGGGGATTCAGGTTACGCAACTGTCATTCAAATAATTATTTTACGATCTTGATGAATATGGCCCTGGGTCCTGCCTATCTAAAGATGGATGCTGATCAGCTGAGACACCCTTGCCGCTTGGCTTCGCATTGGCTGTAGGATTTGAGGGGACCCTTGCTGTGCCAATGGCGTGCGAGCCAGAGATACTTTGGCCAAGTACGGGGGATGCATCCCTGCAGCGCTCCGCCAGGGTAGCTGTGCCACCAGGGGGAAAAATGCACGCAGATTGGCAGAAATGGGGGGGGGGATCCATGGGCAGAGAGGGGTGGCTCAGAAGGAAGCGGGTGCTCACCCTTTCTCTTCCCTGCAGTCGGTCTTCCTGCCCCAGGGTTACCCTGAAAGCGTGAGCGCGGACTACCTGGCCTACCAGTTGTGGGACACCGTCCAGGTGAGGGAGGGGTTCCTTTCTGAGGGGCGGGGCTGCTCGCTTTCCGTGGGATCCAGGCAGCAAAAACCTTCCTTCTCTTCACATCCAGAAGGGCAGCCTCTCTGTTTTTGGGTCCGTAGAAGAGCATATTTTCTAACGGGGGGCTTGCTTTGACTGGATCTTTGGGTGTGTGAGTTTTTGGGTCTGCCAGCTAAGAAGAACCCCAGCTGGTGATGAACTGGGCCCAAAGGGTTCCTCATTCTGCTCCAACTGTTGCCCTTTCTCTCCTCTTCTGCACCCCCCCCATCTACTTGCAGGCCTTTGCAAGCAGCATCACGGGGACACTGGCCACCCAGGCGGTGCTGAAGGGGGTGGGGGTCGGGGATGAGACATCCACCGTTGCAGCTGCCACCGTCACTTGGATTCTGAAAGGTGGGCCTGTCTTGAATTTCTCTGGGTCTTTCCCTCTCCTCTCTTGGTGGAAGGCCTTTTCCTCACAGGCTTCCTCACTTGGTACTCGGGAGCCTCTCCCATTGACCCAGTCCTATGTCTTGTGCCTCCAGACCCCCTTGGGAACTTCTCCTCTTTGTCCCTCTTAATCCTCACCCAATGTAATTGGCTCCCAAGGCTGTAGTTTAATAACTCTTCCTTGTGGCTTCCTTGAATCTAAATCCAACACAAAATTAGTGGAATGGGTTCTCCAACATCAGTCATGGTTTGTTTTAACTCTTGTCACCGTCGAGCAAGCCAAAGTAACATTTGCATGTCATCGCTCAACCGAAATCCAGAAGATTGCATTATGAGACAGCGCAGCTTGTGAATCCAGCTTGTATTTGGTGAAGTGGTTTGAAATAGTAAATAGTTAACTCCTTCCCCCACGTGTCAATCATTTACAAATATCTGTTAAATCCAAAAGTAGGTCATTATGGCAATTTACATAATCTGCCTATCATGCAAATGACACAAATGATGCCATTTACATAATAATGTTCTTTATTTTATTATTTCATTTATTAAATTGATTTCTATAGCTATATTTTATTTATTTATTTATCGTATTTATACCCCGCCTATCCCCTCCCTAACGGAGGACTCTAGGCGGCTTACATACATATATATTTCATTTAACATTTCATACATATACAATTTAAACGGCGCGCTAAGGAAAGGGGTAAGGGAACCGACTCTTCCGTGGCTTGGACTACAAGCCCCACAATGCCTTGCGTCGGAGCCGGCTGCTGACGTCCTGTAGATGAAACTGCTTCTTTCCGGGATCCGTCGTTGCCCACAAAGCACTCTACTGTGAATATGAATATCTACTAGATATTCTCGTAGATGCGATTCTGGGTGGCTCACAACACCTCAAAAGCAATAAAAAGAACAATATCCATAAAACATTACGCAAACAACATAAACTGCTGTGGAAATTTGGTCTCTTGCATGCAAAATCTGTTGTATCAACACCTGTTTATAAATGCGCTGGACATGATGGCCAATTAGATCTTCTCAGTTCCTTCAAATAACTGTTCCTTGAGTTGGAGCAGGCATAAAACATGTGTCCTTCTGTGACAGATGGAACAGGAATGTTGGGCCGAATTGCTTTTGCTTGGAGCAAAGGGTGAGTTCTTCTTCTCTCCTCACTTTGGTCTTAGTAGCCTTGGGGATGATCTCTGGGTGGGGCTCTCTATATTTCATCTATTTCTCACCTTCTTCCAACGAACTCGAGCCGGCAGATAGGATTCATCCATCCTCCCTCAGTAATACCTTCACAACATCCTGTGAGGTGGCTGAGACATAGTGATGGGCCTAAGTCAATCCAGGAAGCTTGATGGATGAGGGGGGATGTGAACCTGGGGCTTTCCCGCGATAGTCCACACCCAAGCTCTTTCCTGAACTTGATCTTTAAATCCTGTTCCTTCCTTCCTTCCTTCCTTCCTTCCTTTTTCTTTTCTAGGAGCAAACTGGATTGTGATGCTAAGCAATGGAGGTAAAGAGGGATAAGGCCCTTCCTTCAGTTTTGACTTCCAATTAATAGGTCTCATGCCCAACCTTAGGTACACATTCATACATGACCACAGCTGGGCCTTGTACCAAAAAGGTACGCTTGGGGTGGGGGTGGGCTGATTTATTTCTAACCTTAGCTGAGTGACTTTTTCAACATCACCGCCCAGACTTTTTGCAGATGTGCTCAATGACGTGGCCATCTTCATGGAGATCGTGGCACCAGCTTTCCCAGCATGCTTCACGCTCATCGTCTGCACCAGTGGCTTCTTCAAGGTAAAAAGCAAGTGTGCAGAGAAGGGGAGTTGACTTGACAATATTAGGAGGAAATGTGGAGGAAAAGCAACAGACTCAGGACTTGGTCTCTAAAATGGTGGGCTGACTGTGGAGACAATGACAGTTTCAACCCCTCTTTCTGTAGCGCACAAAGCTTCTTTTCTGCTCTGTTCTCCTCTGTCTTCTCTTTGTGTCAGTGCATTGTGGGTGTGGCTGGAGGGGCCACCCGGGCAGCTCTCACCATGCACCAGGCCCGCCGGGACAACATGGCAGATGTATCAGCCAAAGATGGAAGCCAGGTGAGATGAAGGGTCACAGAAGAAACACCCAGCCCATGGCTTGGCCAAGCAGAGGTCATGAAGGACCTCTGGTCTATACCTACTGTCTTTTAACCTTCTCCTGACTTTCCCCCATTACGTAGGAGACGCTAGTGAACTTAGCTGGCCTGCTCTTCAGTCTCTTCCTGATCCCTCTTGTAGTGGACAATCTCCGGTGAGTAAAATGCTGTTTTTTCGTTCCCCCCTCCCCTCCCCTCCCAGGCAGATTGTGGAGGAATAATATACAAGGATAAAAGGAATAGAATGGCGAGGGAGGGGAAGGGGAGAGATTGGTGAAACAAAGGTAGGGATGGTGAATCTTTCTCTGAATTCTCATTCTCTTCCCTTCAGCCTCACCTATGCCTTCTACGTTCTCTTCACCATCCTCCATCTCTACGCCAACTATCAAGCAGTGCGTGCGGTTTGCATGGAGACCCTTAACCGTGCCCGGCTCCGCCTGGTCTTGCAGCATTACTTGCAGTGGGAAGAAGTGACTAGCCCTGCTGTCATCAATCCTCAGGAGCCCCTTCTGCTAGGTAACTGAGGGCTCATGATCCCAGGCATCCTGTAGTACCATGTCCAATGCTTGTGTTGATAATATGGACTAGAGTGGCCATTGATGTAGGGATGGCTTCAAAAAAAATGTTATGGAAATCTGTGTTTGTCAAGCATGGGACTATTTTCCAGTTCTTCTCCTAGGGGTGCAAGAGTTAATCTGAGGAAGGGAGGTTTACCTTGATCTGATCCTGGTAAGGAAGAATAGCTTTGTTCAAGTTCTCATTTGCCAGTAGGCCAATCTAGCAGGCCAGATGAGGATCATGGGTGGGAATTTGCCAACCTCGGGGATATAGGTAGGACAACCACATCTGAGCTGCAGGAATCACTAAAAGGTAAAGGTTCCCCCCACACATTTGTGCAGTCGTGTCCGACTCTAGGGGCCGGGGCTCATCTCCGTTTGTTAGCCGAAGAGCCAGCGTTGTCAGAAGACACTTCCGCAGTCATGTGGCCGGCATGATGCACGTGGAACGCTGTTACCTACCCACCAAAGTGGTACCTATTAATCTACTTGCATTTGCATGCTTTCGAATTGCTCAGTTGGCAAGAGCTGGGGCTAGTGCGGGAGCTCACCCTGTCACGCAGGGCTAGGGATTCGAACCTCCAAACTTGCGATCTTCCAATCGACAAGCCTGGTGTCTTACCTGCTGAGCCACCACGCCCCTTGCAGGAATCACTAGATGGCAGCAAAGTGTGAGGGTTTTCTGTGCCACCTTGCTGCCATCTAGTGGTCATCAGAATTTGTGCAGCCATAGTAGATAAATCCATCATGTTCTACTTTTTGATGGAAACCATGAAACTTCAGTAGAGTACTTTGTGGGCATGTGTGAGTAGCTACTCTGGTAGTGGTGGAGCTCATGTTCTACCACCTAGTCAAGACTTCCACCAAATGATTGGTCAGCATTATTTGAATAAAGGGTGGTGGCTCATACAAATCTTTTCAATATAGGGTTTCGTCAGCAGCTCAAGATAACTCTTGGGACTCCTCTTCATACAGTGACTTCCAGGTGAGTTTCCTCCATTATTCTAAGGAAATTGAATATATAATTTACCCTTTTAAAGTTGAGTTTTATTAGTGGTTTTAATTGTGAGCTTCTGTGAGCAAATACAGCATATTTTATAGGGATTTTAAAAGGCAAAGAAACAGGTGCACTCTTAACTGGCACTGACATCTAAGATGCAAACTTTTTTTCTCAGTGCTGAAAATATTCTTTGGGAAACCAAAGAGAGAGTCTTCCCATCCCCAAAGCATCCCTCTTTAACTTTTGCTACTCGTATGTTTTCCTCCAATCCCCATCAGTGTTGCTGACTTCCAGAAAGCTCTTGAAGGCAATGCTACAAATTACTTAATTTTCTTCAACCGACCAGCAGGTGGGTATATGATCATATTGCAGGAAGATGTGAAGTTATCAGGTTACCTAACTGACTGTAACTACTTGTAGGAGATTCTGGCATGGAGGTCAAGTGTGGTGTGGTAGAGAGCCTTGGGTTGGGATAAGGGAGATCTGGGATCGAGTCCCCAGGCGAAGGTTGCCTGACTTTGGGCCAATCACCATTTCTCAGCCCAACCAACCTCATGGGGTGGTTGAGTGGAGACGCTTGGGTCCACCTTGCGTTTCTACAAGAAGGTGAGATATATGTTATAGTAATAATCCACAGGTCCACAGAAACTCTTCAGCCGTACTGGTTGGGAATTGTAGTCCCAACACAACTGAAGAGGGCTGGTATGCTCCTTGCATGCTTTCTTAACCATACTTGTTGATTTTATATCATTCTTATTCCTTGACATATGGGCTAATTATGCTTATATTTTGAGAATGATCTTTGGAGTTATCGGCATTACAGTTTATTTTGAGGTATAATCCATAGTGAAGAATATAGGGCAGGGCTTTCCAAAGTTTTTCCCACGGCGACACACCAACCGGCGTTGGTGTGTCGCCGCGGGAAAACCCGGAAGTGCGGCAGCGCGCAAAAACCCGGAAGTGCTGCTGCTGCTTTCGGGTTTTGCGCGCTGCAGTTGGTGCGTCGCCGTGGGAAAACCTGGAAGCGCTGATGATGATCAGCGCTTCCGGGTTGTGTGGTGACACACCAGACTGTGTGTGGCGACACACTTTTGTGTCGTGACACACAGTTTGGAAAGCTCTGATATAGGGGGTCCTTCAGAGCTCAGCAGTGTTTTGACCATTATCCAAAATGAACTGTCCATTTCACTTTTTCTGGATTTTGCTCCATCGGAATAACATTGATCGGGTGGAGGATCTGATAGTAAAGTATTCACAAGAGGGAGCACATCCAGAATCTTCCCATGCCTGCCTGTTCATTGACTCCTGTCTCCCTCTGTAGGGACGATCTCTGTCCTGCTCCATCGGCAAGCAGACAGTGTGGATGTGATTAAAGCCTACGCCCACGCCCTTATTCTAGAGGTCCTGCTATATGAAGATGTGGGAACATGTGCCTTGGAAAGAGTGTCCCTTCTGGATTTGCAGCATCAGTTACGCAAAGGTGATGACCTGGGAAGGGAATTTGGAGGAAGAAACGATTTGGGAGGGCGGGCAATCCAGAGGAGTAATCATGACTTGGTGAGACTGGAAACCCACATGGCAGGTTCCTTTTCTGGCATCTCTCATTAGAAAGGGCTGGGAAGGACATCTCTTTGTGGTCCTGATGGTCTGAGCAGGGTGGGCAGCCCTTTTATTCCAGCTCATTGCATAGTGTGTTGAGAGCTGGATTCACGGTATGGCCCACTGCAGGAGTATCCCCATATCCTCCCACGGCCCTCTCCCCAGTGATATCACTTCACTTGCCCTCCTCGGATCTCATCAGCTGAGGAAAGGCTTGCAAGTGAAACCAGGATGTTTGCACCACCTTCCTCACGTCAATTATATTCCCTACAACTGACAACACTGGAGGTGGGGGTGGCCATGTACATCAGGCTACCCCAAAGACTTCTGGGGGGGGGGAGAGGGGGGTTGCTCATGATAGATGATGCTTGGTAAGGTAGATGGTTGTTATAAGGCTGCTGTTTATGTTCTCATTCTCTCTCCTGCAACATTTGGAAAGAGTTTTACAGTTCCTGGTAACCTAACCTGTACCTCGTTTGTGGATTGATTTCCTTTGCATTTATAGTTCATCATCTTCCAGGGACTCAAGGAGAATAATAATGTTTCTCTTCTTCAGTTTGCAAAGGTTCCCCCCCCCCCCTCTTTCTCTTGCTTGTGCCTGGTACAGATCTGCTCCTCATTTTCTTTCTTGCTTTTCAGAATCCAATAAAGAGGATCCCAAGATACATGCTGAAATGCATCAGTTCTTGGACAGGATATTTCCCAAATTCCTGGCAGGTGCGTGGTGGCGATTTGGAACCCGAGTTTTACTTTAAATCCTGGGTTCTACACCAAGAAGACTCAAATGTCAGTTTTCAACAGGTTACATCCATGGAGCCAACCTACACCTTTAAATGCTTTTTTGTGGTTCAGTTGTACAGCTCGATCAGGCATGGCGATGTGCTGATGGCCAGGGGCCACCCTTATTGGGGAGGGGGGCTGAGGGCCCTCAAGAGGCGAGGGTCACATTCATGTGGATGGAACTATGATTGGTGGGAATATTGGGGGGCGGGGTTGTTTGATAATGCCTGTTTTAGTAGCTTTCATGTGCTTTCCACCTCAAAATAGTGAGAAATGACGCCATTAGTTTTTAGCAGGTGATCAAAGTAGCCTCCAGCAGCCACAGAAACAGGACCTGGGGGATTACAGGGGCTTCTGAGGCCGTAGCCACCCCCCCTCCCCCCCAGTGCTGAATAAAAGGGAAAGATTTAGATATATGCTGGACCCTTCTTAGGACAGCTGGATTAACACAGCCCTGAAGAACATCAGAAGATTCCAGAGTCCTTTCGAACCTTTTGTTCCTGGAACAGTAGCATTTGCACCTTCCTAGGAAGATCTGAAATCATCCTTGTTCAAAGCTTTTCCCAGCGCTTGGTGGCATCCGAGTGTCAATCAGAGCTTTGCCCAGTTTTTTTTTAATTAAACCAGATACAGGTAGTCCTCACTTACCGACCATTCATTCAGCCACCATTCAACGTTATGATGGCACTGAAAAAGGAGACTTGTGACCGGTCCTCAAAGTTGTGGCCATCGCAGGATCCCCACGGTCACATGATTGCCATTTGAGTGCTTGGCAACCGGCACACATTTATGATGGTCGCAGCGTCTTGTGTTCACTTGATCACCATTTGTGACCTTCACAGCCAGCTTCTGACAAGCCAAGTCAGTGGGGAAGCCGGCAGGAAGTCACAAGTCGCAGTCACATGACATTGTGCTTAACGACCCATAGTGATTTGCTTAACGACCGCAGCCAGAAATGATGAACTGCCGTTGTAAGTTGAACGCAGTCACGTGACTTTTCACTTTACAACCGTGTCGCTTAGTGACAGAGTTGCTGGCTCCTATTGCAACCGGTAAGCGAGGACTACCTGTCGTTTTGAATTTTTAATGCAATCTTTATAGATACACCCAATCCTTTCTGCTCACTTTGTGTTCCTCTGTGCTTCCAAGGACTGACAGCCGCTGGATGGGTAACCGACCGGAACCTCCTAGGCCCCGAGGAGTGGCGGATGGAATGGCTCAGTGCTGAGAAGAAAATGCTCTGACTCTGGGAGAATTTTTATGCCAAGGACCTGATTTGTTCAGCCCTAGAAAAGAGGGGATCCTGGTTTCCTTGGGGTTGTCGTTTACAAAGGCAACTATGGGTTTGGATTTGCCTTGCCTCCGTTTACCACAGCTGTAGTTCTGAAATAAAGATGAGGTGCGGGCAACATAAGACCTCCCTTCTTTCCAATTTTTTGTTTTTAATGTGATGAAGTGTTTAGATATTTTGCCTTTGTGGGTAATGCTAATATTATATACCTTCACAGCAGCACTGCAGGACTAATAGTTGGTGCGTTTAATCGTACGGGTAATCCTTGTTTAGCAATCACAGTTGGGACTGGCAACTTGGCTGTTAATTGAAGCGGCCACTAAGTGAACCCCGGCTATACTTATGATCTTACTTCAGCTTTCCTTTGCTTTGCTGCGAAGGTCGTAAGTGCAAGGATTGGTCGCAAAGTTTCTTTTGCATCACCGTCGTAATTGTGAATGGTCAGTAAACGAGGCAGTCGCGAAACGAGGACTACCTGTACACCCTGATTTTGCATTCCCAGGCCAGTACCCAGTGCATGCCTTGTCAGTATGGGGGATTCTTCTCTTTGTTTACATAGATTTTTAACCCACAAACTTGAATTCGTACCCCAAAGAGAAGTATGTCAGCTTCCTTTCACATCTGTTCCCTTGTCTCCTGTCTAGTATACACAAATGCTATGACTGGTTTTTTTCCCGTCTTCCAAATATAGGGTTTATTTTCTTGTTTTTGTGTCTCTCTCTTTTCCAAAAGTTTGGCAGGGATGGGATATGAAGTATTGTGGAAGAGCAGGATATGTTGTTACTCCTTCTCATTGCTAGTGAGGAATAAAAGGGCATCCTGGTGATAACTGATAACATATATTGCAGTCCTGGAAGAAATTCAACAGCTCTTCTTGGAGGAGAAGAACACGAGAGGTGCATAAGATTGGGGAGCATAAATATTTGTGAAGGACGTTGAGGCAAGCATATCAGGATAAACGTGCAGTCTGGAGAATTATATATAACTATAATTAGAGATAGTTTAGGTCAGAGCTTTCCAAACTGTGGGTCGCGACACAAAAGTGTGTCGCCACACACAGTCTGGTGTGTCGCCACACAACCCGGAAGCGCTGATCATCATCAGCACTTCCGGGTTTTCCCGCGGCGACACACCAACGGCGGCGCGCAAAAACCCGAAAGCGGCAGCAGCGCTTCCGGGTTTTTGCGCGCTGCCGCAACCGCGGCACTTCCGGGTTTTCCCGCGGCGACACACCAACGGTGGTTGGTGTGTCGCCGCGGGAAAACTTTGGAAAGCCTTGGTTTAGGTGATCGGTTGTGAAACTACAACAAGTAAGAAGATGATGCTAAGACTGGGAAAACTGCAAATTCCAAGTCATCTGGGCACTTAAGAAGAAGGATTGGTTTCTCCCTAACCCCAATTGCCAATAGCTTTGAGTGGCTTGTCTTTTTCATGATGTGATATAACTAAAAAAAATGGTCTTCCAAAGAGTCAGTTGTGATGAGTTTTGATGGACGTTGACTTGGATGTCATAGGTAGATCTTCAGTGACTTGGATGATTCTGACTTGATGATGGCAGGTGGCCCAGATGACTGTTGTGGAGTCCCTCCTATTTCTGATTCCATCTTTTTGCATGTGCTGTTCCTCTGGGGATGATGGGTTGATGTGATGTACCTGGAGGGGTTGGTGAGCAACATATTCTATTGAGCTGCCGTGGCTGACAGTCTTCAGGCATAGTAGCCCCACATGAATATGGCTAAGGCCATCATGATCACAGCATTGACGTTGACCACCCGCCTCCAGAGCGGGTGCTCTGTGATCCCCGCCAGATGCTGGAAGTCCTTGTCGTCCTCTTCTGCGCTCACTTCTGGCTCCTTCGGGCTGTCAGAGCTCATCCCGCAACACCAGGCCAGGCCTTGGCGTAGTCGGCCAAAGGAGGTCATTGCTTTGGGATCTGCGTGGAGAGGAAAGAGGCACCTGAGGTTAGAGGTCTCTCAAAACATTGAAGCCCTTGTGATGACTGTGAACTTGTGATAGGGGCAAACTCAAAAGGAAAGTAACACACATACTGAGAAAATGTGATAATTTGGGGACACACCAGGATTGTTTGGATGTGTATTTGAAAAAGGCTGCATCTTGTTTCCAAAATAACACCATGTGAGAACCAGTACGGTGCGCTGGTTAAGAGGCTGGACTGGCAACGGGGAGACCCTGATTCAGGTCCGTCATCACTGGATGATTTTGGACCAGCCGTGCGCTCTCAGCCCAGCCTACCTTAAAGGCGGAGGGAGTATTCTGCATACTGCCTTGAACTCCTGAATGAGAGGCGGGCTATAAATCAAATAAATAAATAGCGCAGCATCCCCTCACCGTCCACCTCTAGGACAGCCTCCAGTCTTCCATTCTTGGTGGCTGCGGTCTCTGCTGGCTGCTGGCACCGCTTTGCTTCCTCCGCCTCTTCCGTATCCAGATCGACCCGTGTCTCCTTACTGTGCCTGAGGCTGAATACCAGGCGATGCAGCTGGGTTGGCAGAATGGAAGTTTTTTGATGTACGAATGGCAAAACAGAACGGCTGTGTGGGGAAGGGGATTCTGGGAATTGTTGCCCAACTCATGATGGGCAACAAATTGGAAAAGGCCAGTTTGGCTATATAAAGGAGGAATGATTGCATTCGATTGTCAGGTGATCCTTTTCTGAGTTAGGGAGATGATGTGACACCACAACTACCAGGTCTATTTCCAAGAATCTCCCTGATGTCACCATCCCCAATTTTCTTTGGAATCCCTATTAGCGCCTATGAAGAATAACTTGTAAACCATTCAGTTGCCATGTAAAAGGTCTGTGGAGCAGCTAATGGCCCTGAAAGAATTTCTGCCCTGGAAAGCGGGGTCCCATTAGAAGATGAGAAATGGGTAGGTGGGAAGAGGTGGTGGTTGGGCTGTTTAGGATTAGAGGAATATTTCCTGGTGGAGGGAGAGAGAGGGAATGTTCCCGCTTGGAAATTGAAAGCCAATTCAGACTAGGTAAGTACTGAATTCAGGAGTGTGTGTGTGTGTGTGTGTGTGAGTGTGTGTGTGAGAGAGAGAGGGATGAATGGATGGATGGATGACATACCTACATATATACATACCTACAAACATTATATATTAATGTATTGTTCCAAGCTATAGTTGATAACATGAAATAGGTGAAGTTTGAATCTTGTGGATTTCTTAGTCATGAACACATCGTTTTCATGCAACAGTAAAGAAGGGACACGGCACTGCCATTTTTTGCAATGTTTTTTCAACTTTCTAGTCTTGGACCTGGGTTTTTCTGATGTCGCACCCCCCACCTCCATCCCAGGTAATAAGCTGATCTGACCCTACTTCGCTTTTTCAAGATCAGCCAAGGTTGGCTGGGACACCAATTACAGATCAAAAAACATTATTGGGAAAAGGTAATTTAAATAATGCCCTGCTTTATTTTTTTATAACTCAAGGAAATAGTCCTTACAGTACTTCTGTTTGAATGGAAAAAGCAATCCTGTTTTCCCTTTTAATTGCCCACTCTGACTGAGATGATTTCTCTTGCTTGTTTATGAAAACTAGCCATAGAGATTCTGCTGCTTAAAACCCACTCCTCACTACCAAGAAAAATAAAGCTGGTAGGCTAAGTAAGAGTCATTTAGGAAGGAAAAAAGTGCAAGTATGAAAAGAAAGGAAGTTACCCAGCAGAGAAGCTACACTGCGGAAACACTATAGAAACACTATAAGGAAATGCTATAAAGGAAGCACTATAAAGCCACTGCCAGCTGAAGCTTCATAGACTCCTATCGAAAGCTGAGTAGACTTCTCTAGGTCTACTAACCAAGTTTACTCATGGGGCAAGTCTATATTCCTCATACAGGCTGTGTGCCTGACTATAGGGAGGAAGAGGTTTAGAAAGTGACTGGATAAGAGTCCTCTTGTCTCTGAGTCTACTGGGTTGGAAGAAAACCCAATAGAAGCCATAGACGTTATATGAAAGAGAGGTGGCCTTTCTAGGCCGCTGCCTCTGTGACTTGGAGGTCTGAAATGGAGGAGCTTTAAGTGGCCATGGGAAGGAGGCACATCTCTTAGAAAGCCCTCTCAGGGTCCTTGTGTCACAAGATGCATTCCAATGCGTTGGGACTATTTCCCTCACCCCCAAACTCCCCCTGTACTTACATGTTTGTCAGGAATAGGTGATGTGCAGAGCGAGACCCCCATTGCAATGGCAGCTGTAGCCAAGAATAGGATGATGGCGAAATAAAGGTAGTGGACCCCACAGATCAGACGAGGGCAGTTGCTTGGGAAGAGGCAGCTCCCAGTCCCATAGACGAATTCTGGGATCATTCGGGCCATGCCTATGGTGAGTCCCCCCATCATGCCCCAGAATGCACCCTGAGGAGGAAAATGGAGGTTGAGTAACAAAGCAGGATGGAGCTTTCAAATTCTATCAGGGACACTCAGCTCCTCTTCAGGTGCCTTCCCCGCTCCCTAAAACTGAGAGACCACTGCAAATCTGGGGAAAGCATGATTGTTAAAAAGTTTAGAAATGTGTGGCACAGACCTCTCTCATCTCTGGTGCTCCACGTCAGCAGGCCAATGTTCTCCCATCCCCAGGGCTGCATATCAAGAAACAACTGACTCCAACTCAACTCCTGATGACTTAATGGGCATGTAGCAGAAATGGTTTTCCTCTGCCTTCTTTGGGATATTTTTTTTCCAACTTCCCAGTATCTGGAATCTCTGGATAGTCTCTTATTTAACTATCTATAAGGTCCAAATTTGCGTAGGACAAAGGTTGAGGACAGATAAGGTGGTTTAGATGCTACCATTCTAGCTGGGCTTGAAATTCTGGTACTCTTATTTCCTCTATTTCGAGTGCTTGGGGTTCCCCTCCATGGATTCGATCCCTTACATGGAGTATGTGTGTAAATGTGGTGGGTTGTGTCTTTCTTTTAATTTGCTCACCTGCTCGTTCACCCTTTTGACAAAGAGACCAAGGAGAAAAATGGCAGCAATGGGTGGGGCCAGGTAACTGCTGATGGACTGGATGTAGTCAAAGAGCTGCCCCCCCTGTGCAGCTTGTACCACAGGGATCCATGCAATGCTGACCCCCACAAGTAGCAAGATCCACACCCTGCAGAGAGAAATAGCAACATGAGGGTGTAATGCCTGGGCTGGGATACAGGACATGCTTGCAGCGTGGTGTTGAGTTGGGGGTGGGAGAGGGTTTCCACATGAGATTCACTTATCTCGTCGTATAGGTGAGCTCTAAGATTTGTGTTTCTGATCTAGTGGACATGCCCCTGCAGGACGATGCTGGCAAAAATATCAAAGAAGTGGGCAAATTTGGGAACCCTGCTGTGTTTATAGCAGTTATGTGCTGGTGGGTATCATTAGCAACCCTAGCTGATGCCTACCAACTTCCAGAATGAAAGAAAAGCAAAAATGGCTGAAATCTCACGAATTTGCCAGACCTTTTTCTGAGGTGGTGCATTAGTTCTTATGAGATTCCAAGTGAGAATATTAGCTGCTTGCAACAATTCCAAATTGCTGTAATTAAAAAAAAAAGATTCATGTTTTGGTGCCTACATCAGTGCACAGCTCCCCTCACCGTTTGAAAACGTTGCCATCCTTTGAGTTAAAGTCTTAAATTGGTTGGTATCACCAATCTTTCCCCACCTGGCTGAGCATGGTAAGGACTACTGTATAGCTCAGCGGGTAAGATGCCAGGCTTGTTGATCGGAAGATCGCAAGTTCGGAGGTTCGAATCCCTAGCCCCGCATGACGGAGTGAGCTCCCGCACTCGCCCCAGCTGTTGCCAACCTAGCAATTCGAAAGCATGCAAATGCAAGTAGATGAATAGGTATCACTTTGGTGGGATGGTAACAGCATTCTGCATGTATCATGCCGGCCACATGACCGTGGAAGCGTCTTCGGACAACGCTGGCTCTTCGGCTAAGAAACGGAGATGAGCACCGGCCCCTAGAGTCGGGAACCTTTACCTTTATAGTCCCAACACATCTGTAGGGCACCAGGTGGCGGAAGACTAACAAGTTGCCAGTGGTTGGTTTTGGATAGCAAGGGAAGAGTGTCCATGAATATGGGGTGGCCCAGATCTCTTGCTCACCGGCCCACAATCAATAGCTCCTTGTCATTGGCTTGTGGCCTCAAGCGTTTGTAGATGTCCATGGTGAAGAGGGTGCCACTGCTGTTGAAGATGGAGGCAAGTGAGCTCATGAGCGCGGCCAGCATAACTGCTAGCATCAGTCCCCGGAGGCCTGCCGGATAAAGCACCACGGGAAGGAACAAGGAATGAATTCCCAGGCATTCAGCATCACTCGTGCCATGCAGAGAAAGCTGGTTAAACTCACAGCAGAGCTGGGACCTCTAATTCAGTGGCAGAGGCCCAGATCCAAATCCTACTATCTGTAGTAGGACTGGGAAAACTTATCCATGACTCTGCCAATTATTGTTGACAGTCCCAGTTATTTGATTTTGCAGGGGCTCCCCAAGCAGAAGAGCTGTTACAAGCTGCCACCCCCCCACCCCTTGGCCCAGAGCTTTCCAAACTTTTCATGTTGGTGACACACTTTTTAGACATGCATCATTTCGCGACACACTCTTATAGCAGGGCACAAGGCAGGCACTAGGACCTGCGCGGAATCACAGCAGGTTTGGAGGCAGCCAGGCACAAGGCAGGCACTAGGACCTGCGTGGAATCCTGGCAGGGCTTGGAGGCAGCAGCAGCCGTGACACACCCAGACACTACAGCCGACACACTAACGTGTCCCGACACACAGTTTGGAAAGCTATGCCTTGGCCAGAGGGAGTGCACTGGGGTCAGGAAGGAAGTAGTCTCATTCTTACCATTTGGCATGAGAGACACAACCAGTTTTGGATAGGCAATGTTGGAACACCCAACTTCTGTACCACATATTTGCTTGCATTCATCTGGAATGATGCAGGCGACTTCATCTGTAATGTGAAGAGGGGGGATGAGTGATACTCCCACGATGCAGGTAACAACACTGCATTAACACACACACGTGCATGTGCACACAGATGAATATGAATATGACAAACGTCGTGTACCTGCTCCTGCTGGGTGCCAAGACGCTTTTGTTTTTACCATCTAAATACTCCATTTCTAAATTGGTAAGAGACCATTCTGGGGTGCTATGTTCTTAAATTACCCAAGGAAAAGATGGGGGAGGGGTTTTGGGACCTTCTCCCTATGAGCCAGAGAGGTAACCTGCTCCTCAGTTCTTCAAAGAAGTAATCATGCTAATTTCTTGTAGTAAAACCTGTGGCATTTAGACTCATTTGATATAAATATTGTATATAAAAGAAGTGCTACCTTGAGTTGAGAAGAATCCTCTATTATCTATGTCTGTCTGTCTATCTACTGTATCTATCATCATCATATCTATCTATCATCTATCAGTTTGGTCTAGTGGTTAAGGTGCTGGGCTACAAACCAGGAGGCTGTGAGTTCTAGTCCCGCCTTAGGCATGAAAGCCGGCTGGGTGACCTTGGGCCAGTCACTCTCTCTCAGCCCAGCTCACCTCACAGGGTTGTTGTGGGGAAAATAGGAGGAGGAAGGAGTATTAGGTATGTTTCCCGCTTTGAGTTATTTATAAAAATAATAAAGGCGGGATAGAAATAACATGAAATAAATAAATAAATAATCTATATCTATAATCTATCATCTATTGTCATCTATATCTATCTATATCTATCGTCATATTTATCATCTATCAATTATCTATCAATCTATCAATCATCTATCAATCTATCAATCATCTATCAATCATCAATCTCTATCTATCATCATCTATCATCTATCTATCCTCTATCGTTATCTCTATCATCATCTCTATCATCTATCTATTGTCATCTATATCTATCTTTCTATCTTTCTATCTTTCTATCTTTCTATCTTTCTATCTATCTATCTATCTATCTATCTATCTATCTATCTATCTATCACCTATCTATCTATCACCTATCTATCATCTATCATCTATCTATTGTTATCTCCATCTATTTCTTTTTCTCTTTCTTTCTTTCTTTCTTTCTTTCTTTCTTTCTTTCTTTCTTTCTTTCTTTCTTTCTTATCTATATCTATCTATCTATCTATCTATCTATCTATCTATCTATCTATCTATCTTTCATCTATCATCTGTCTATCTATCTATCTATCTATCTATCTATCTATCTATCTATCTATCTATCTATCATCTATCTTCTATCTATCTATCATCATCAATATCTATCTATCATCTATCTATCTCTTGTTTGATTTGTTTAGTTGCTGTATTAAGTACTGCCAGAATCGCTTTACATGCTTGAAAATGAAACAAATCGCTTGCCTTACTAATAAACAGAGAAACAAATTCACAGGAAGGTCCTGTTGGATCAATTCCCCTGAGCCCACAAAGCCCTCGTGACCTCTACGATGGGGTCACAGAGGTGGAACCTGGATCATGCAGGGCAGGGTGTAAGTTGAGGGTGTCAACGTTGCATAGCAAGTTGAATGAGCCCCAGGACAGCTCTGCTGGCCAACACGAGGAGAGGCTTTGCTGACCACTGAAGCTGCGATTTCTGAAGAAAGGCTCCGTAGTATGATTGGCTGTGTGCGAATATCAATAAGGAATAATACTAAATTGTAAAATTGGGTGGTGTTAAACTTAAGTTTGGGCCTTGTGCTTGAGCTGAGTGGTTTAATAACCTTCTCTAAGAATCCTGCACAGGCGACTAATCACCCTGGCTGGGGGAGGAGTGGAGGAGGAGAAGTATGCTATAACTTTCTCTATAACACTTCTTTGCACAATAGTATACTATTGTTAATAATCATTATTCTCACATTACATGCTTTTATATGGTAGAGAAATTAACTGCTACTGTCACCATCTGAGGAAGGGGACACTAATTTGTCAACATTTATGTTGTGGATGCTCTTAGATTTTACCAGAACCCTTTTTTTAAAAAAAAGTTTTAAAATTGAGAGAGATTGTCTTTAGACGAGGGGTGCTTTTTGGCAAAAGATTTAACAAGATTGTTTCTGGATGAAAGCCGCTGAATACAAAGCAATAGTTTAATTGGAAAGTCTTTCCAGTTCCTTCTGCAGGCAGGCTGGACGGGAAGAAGATGTGCTTGTAAGCAATAAGCAAACTAAGATTGAGAACCTCACAAAAGTCCATACTGCCTCTAATGCAGAGCTTTCCAAACTTTTCATGTTGGTGACACACTTTTTAGACATGCATCATTTCGCGACACACACTTACAGAAGGGCACAAGGCAGGCACTGGGACCTGCACGGAATCACAGCAGGTTTGGAGGCAGCCAGGCACAAGGCAGGCACTAGGACCTGCGTGGAATCCTGGCAGGGCTCGGAGGCAGCAGCAGCCGCGACACACCCAGACACTGCAGCCGACACACTAACGTGTCCCAACACACAGTTTGGAAAGCTCTGCTCTAATGTAACCAGATAAGTAACATCCTTTTTTGAGATAAAATTAATACACATTACAGTTGATTTTACGTTATATAACATCTAGATCAACTTGGAATTGGAGGCTGTATTCTCAGCCACCTGGGCCCAGCCAAAGTTGGAGAAGGTTTCTCTTGGCTGAGTTAGGTCCAAAGATCTCCAAATCCACCCCTTTAATCTTGTCCCCTCTAATAGTATCTGGGACTGTTCTTTGGTTCCGTTGGATCAGCCACCTCACATTTTCCTTCTGATATCTACATTCCAGCCACCATCTCAGATGTTTACCTGGGTACAGAATCCGACTAATCATGCCAGGCATAACCATGAGAAACATGGGCAGTAGTTTGAGGTACCCGCAAAGGATGCAGCCAGCTTTGACATGGGTCAGGTTCTTCCCGGCCAGGCACCTCTGCACTATGACCTACATGGGATGGAAATGGGAAGGTTTGCTGTGAAATATCTATTCCATCTTCTTCGTTTCTGTTCTAGGGTATTCTCACCCTAGTACTCTTCAGATATGATTTATGGGGTTGAACAACTGGATGGTCACAAGGTATGTTCTTCTATGGAATATTTTGATTAAAGAGTTGAGCTTGAAAAAGCTATACAGGGTTGAGCTTGGGTAGTGCTTAGATGAGCGACAACCATGAAATTTTGGACGTTAGACAGAAAAGCAAAAATAAATTAAAAAATCTGAAAGAGGCAGCAGCTCTGTACTGTTGGCAAGGTGGATGTGTTTATGAAGTTAGGAGTTGGATTCAGCTTAATGGAGACTTGGCTTTAAATATATGCAATTTTCCTTCCGCACCAAGCAGCCAGAATCAGGGTGCATAATCAAAAGTTAGAATTAATTACTTCCAATTTGAAAGCTGTGGGAAACCTTCAACCTTCTTAGACATGATAGCTGGATTTACTATCCTATGTATAGGTAGTGTGAGGATTCTAAGCAAGTCTGTTGCTTTGTAGGTAAGGAACGGGGAGTTTAATCCAGACTAAAAGGTGGTGACTCTTCAGAAATTACAGCATTATTTTTATTCCCACCATCCTTCCCTATAAACCATTCTGTACCTGGTCATTGCACCAATACCAGACAGAGTTGATGGAAAGACCAAGAATGACAGCTGGCCATGGCAGATCACTAGTGGTGGCATCTCTGATCATGTGGAACGCGTCTTCACGGGGCAGGTAGCAGGAAGAGGAGATGTTGTAGAGGGCAGCACTGGGTGAAAGTGTCCGCTTGGGAAGAGCCGCCATATATTTGTCAAACAACCCTTGATAACCTCCAACTTCACTGAAGGCTGCACAGGAACAGTCACGGGTCACGTTAGGACTGAAAACCGCATTTCCATTCAGATGTTCACATGCTACCTACTGCTACTGTTTCCCAGTTTGGCGATCTCTTCCCTCCCTCTGACTTTTCCCTGTACTATGAAATTGCAAGCCAAGGTTGCAGGCTTTTTTTGTTGCAGTTTTTGGACATGTAAGTCTTGCTTTAGATTGATAGGATCTGTTGAACGTGTTTAATGAATATGTAATTGCTAAAATTACATATTAAATATATTAAATATATTATAAAATATATAAAATATATAATAAAATATATAAAATATATAATAAAATATATAAAATACATAAGATATATAATAAAATATATAAAATATATAATAAAATATATAAAATACATAAGATATATAATAAAATATATAAAATATATAATAAAATATATAAAATAGGGGCGTGGTGGCTCAGCGGGTAAGACGCCAGGCTTGTCGATCGGAAGATCGCAAGTTCGGAGGTTCGAATCCCTAGCCCCGCGTGACAGAGTGAGCTCCCGCACTAGCTCCAGCTCTTGCCAACCTAGCAATTCGAAAGCATGCAAATGCAAGTAGATGAATAGGTACCACTTCGGTGGGCTGGTAACAGCGTTCCACGCGCGTCATGCGGCCACATGACTGTGGAAGTGTCTTCGGACGATGTTGGCTCTTCGGCTAACAAACAGAGATGAGCACCGGCCCCTAGAGTCGGACACGACTGCACAAATGTGGGGGGGGGAACCTTTACCTTTAATTGCTAAAATGGCAGAGGTCAGATTGCCTTTGCAGGAGCAAAATTAACATACAATTATATTCATTGCAAGGACTGGAGTGAATGAGGGTGAGCTGTGACAAGTTCACTGGTCCAATTTGTCTCTGGTTCAAATCATCCTCTTTCTAAAAAAACGTAAACACAGCACAAAAGGTAGCTGAATCTGTGGAAATGGCATTATTCTTCTGTCCTTAAAAAAATTGGGATTTCTTTTATGTGGATTCCCTCCATCCCTGCCCTGAAGTGACAAAAATGTCAGGGCATCACAAATGGCTGATGTAGTGTGAACTCCCTCTACAGACAATTAGTGTGCAAAATTATGTGATTCTGGGTCAAATGGCTAATGCAGAAAGCAACTTTGGTGACACTTTTTCCTGGAGTCTTTGGGAACCATCTATTATTTCACTGTTCTTTGTTCTGCTATGAGTTGGAATTCCTTCAGAAGACTTCAAAGAAGGAGGCTCTTATTCTTTCTGTTTTCTTTATGGGATTTGAGGCTGAGCTGCTTCCATTCTAATATTTTGCCTGATTGAATGATGGGATGATGTATCTCAAAGTGCTAATTATTCTAACATTGGCTCAGAAAGTTAGAATGGGATTTTTAGCAGAGTATTTGCTTCTACTATTTATGTCCTTGATTTTATATTATAGACATTATATATCGGAATGGATCAGGACTTTAGTTTAGCATACAGGTAGTCCTCACTTAATGACCATTCGTTTAGTGACAGTTCAGACTTACAACAGTGCTGAAAAATCGACTTACAATCGGTCCTCACACTTACGACTGTTGCGGCGTCCCCGCAGTCACGTGATCACGATTTGGGTGCTTGGCAGCTGGTTCGCATTTATGACCGTCGCAGTGTCCCGTGGTCACGTGACTGCCATTTTCGACCTTCCTGGCCAGCTTCTGGCAAGCAAAATCAATTGGAAACCACATGATTCACTTAACGACCACATGGTTTGCTTAATGACTGTGGTGATTCACTTAATGACCACTGCAAATAGGTCATAAAATCGGGTCAGATTCGCTTAATGACCGCTTTGCTTAGCAACTGAAATTCCGGTCCCAATTATGGTTGTTAAGCGAGGACTACTTGTATACCTATTTCCATCAAGCTTTCCTGTGTTTTAGGTTACTGGAACCCACTCCCTGCAGTTTGGGCAGACAGAAGAAACCAAACCTTTGTATCTTCAGCAGGAAGCATCCTACTCACCAAACCCCATGAGGACAAAAGCGCCTCCAATCATGACAAAGGTCTGGACTGTGTCGGTGTACATCAGGGCTGCCAACCCACCTGAGAGAGAGATGGAATGAGAGTCATGTGCAAATATGATGGTGGTCCTTCATCCACCTGGCTCTGTGTTATCTGCACCAGTTTTAGGCAACCGAGTGTCCTGTAAATGCTGTTCTGCAACTCCTGTAAGGGCCAGCCCACCTGGGAAAGGATGATGGGAGCTGTAGGCCAACGCATTTTGAGGGCACTGGTTGGCCTACGTTGGGCTTTCTTTCAGATCCTCAGCTGACCACCTCTACCTTGGAAAGAGTCATGCACCCTGATCTATTTATTGTACTGAGGCACGCACAGACAGGCAGCATCTTTTTAGGATTTCTGAAAAATGTCTTCCCCACATTAGCTGGAAATGCCAAGCACTGAACAGAGGCTTTTTTGTCTGCTACGTCTGCACTTTGCTACTAAGCTACAGTCCTTCCTCCCTTCCTTGATGCTCTAGATCGGAGTTGCTCAACCTCAGCAACTTTAAGATGGGTGGACTTCAACTCCCAGAATTCCCCGGCCAGCCCGCTGGTGCCCTCCAGGGGCGCTGCTTGATAGCTGGGACCTTCAGCAGTGTGGCAAGGTGAGCTGCCCTAAGAGGCACGGGCGCTGCAAATTGTCTCAAGATTCGGACTTTTGCCAGCTCTGTGCAAAGGGTCATGTAGACACCTAAAAGCTTCCTGCTCAGTTAAGAAACCTGTGAGCCTTTTAGGGAAAGTATGTAGGGGCAGATCTATTAGGGTTTGGCAGTATTTATTGCACAATGGAGGAGCTAAGTGGTGAAGGTTGCTGGTGGTATTTGTGCTGCGTGAAACAAGGTACGGGTGGAGCAAGGGAGAGGCATCCAAAGATACGGTCAACAAAGTCAAGAGGATGGCCATGGTGGTGTGATTGGAACGCTGCTCATTATTTATGTGCATTGCACATAAAAACGGGCAGAGCTTGAATTGCACTGTGGCAGCCGCCATCTTGACCCTGTTGACGGCACCCTGTGGCTACCCCTGGAGAAGATCCCTGGAGGAAGGAGGACTCTGCCACGGAGGACCCAGCAGGAGCAACCAGGATCAGAAAGAGAGGTCTGCAGAGCGAACTGATAGGGTAGAAAGATGGCTGTATTTGGGAAGGACACACCAGGCCTCAGGAAGGAAAGGTGCTGGAATTCTAAGAAGTTCAGGAAAGAGTTATTTCCCCCCCCTTTTCCCTCCACTTCTGTAGGCTAAAAATGAAAGTAGCTGTCCGACAGAGTGGACTTATCAAAATTGCAAGAAGAGAATGTGTGTGCAAGAGTGTGCTGGGTGGCTGAGGTTCTGCCTCGCTGTTTTTGCATCCAGAATGGTAGATCCATCTGAAAGAGGAACTGTAGCTCCTTGGACAAGTGTAAGTTTGGCAAAATCTTGAAGAAAAGGACAAAATCCAGTAGGGAACTGAGCCCACTCACGGGTGACAAAATGTTGGCTGTGAGGTGAGGAGGAGAAGAAAGGATGGGAGGCAATATTCTAAAACAGCCTTTCCCAACCTTTTGACCCTGCAGGAACCCTTGAAATATTTTGCAGGCCTCGGGGGACCCCTGCACATTCAGGCTCAAATCTAGGCCAGAAGTTACAAAACTATTACCTTCGTTTCATGGGTAGGCCTGTATGTACGCATTAACAGTGTTCTTAAACTAAAAGTAAAGAATGAAACTTACCTCTTTAATGTCGAGTTGCCCAAATTTGAAATAGTTTTTTAAAGAAATCGTGATCTCCCAGGGATCCCCTAGGGACCTCTCGCGGAACCCTGGTTGAGAAACCCTGTTCTAAAAGAAGGCCTGGCTCACTGGGTGTGAGGATAAATAGGATTATTCTGCACTACTACACTTGTTGCCTTGCCTTGAATAAATGAAGAAATGATAGGAAAAAAATCTTCTTCTTTCATCGTGTTTTTTTAATTTATTTATTTATTTATATTTCTAACTTATATCACCGTGTGCTAGGCCCGGTACACAAACATCATTCCCCTTTATCAGTGCCAGCTTATGACCCAGCTTCTGTACCTTTTCAGCCCTGCCGGGAGCATCGATGCTCCTTAAAAGTCAAGAGTTATGATGCACGTAAAAAGGGGCGGAGTTTCAATCACAGGGTCGTGGCTACCCTCTTGACTCTTTTGACCCTCCTCTTGCAGACACCCCTGAATCCTTCCAATCAGCAAGTTGATTGTTTCCCCTGTACAGGAAGTCCTCGCTTAACAACCATTTGTTTAGTGACGGTTCGGACTTACAACGGTGTTGAAAAAAATGACTTACGACCGATTTTCACACTTATGACCGTTGCAGCGTCCCCGCGGTCATGTGATCATCATTTGGCCTCTTGGCAACTGGTTTGCATTTATGACCATCGCAGCATCCCGTGGTCACGGGATCCTGCAACGGTCATAAATGCAAACCAGTTGCCAAGGTCATGGGATCGCCATTTTCGATCTTCCCAGCCAGCTTCTGGCAAGCAAAATCAATGGGGAACCGTGTGATTCGCTTAACGACCATGTGGTTTGCTTAACGCCAGAGGTGATTCACTTAACGATCGCCACAAAAAAGGTTGTGAAATTGGATCGGATTTGCTTAAGGACTGCTTTGCTTAGCAACTGAAATTCCGGTCCCAATTGTGGTAATTAAGCGAGGACTACCGTGTGGTGGCTCAGTGGGTAAGATGCCAGGCTTGTTGATCGGAAGATTGCAAGTTCGGAGGTTCGAATCCCTAGCCCTGCGTGCAGAGTGAGCTCCTGCACTAGCTCCAGCTCTTGCCAACCTAGCAATTTGAAAGCATGCAAATGCAAGTAGATAAATAGGTACCACTTCGGTGGGATGGTAACAGCGTTCCGCATGCATCATGCGGCCACATGACCGTGGAAGCGTCTTCGGACAATGCTGGCTCTTTGGCTAACAAATGGAGATGAGCACCGGCCCCTAGAGTTGGACACGACTGCACAAATGTGCGGGGGGTACCTTTACCTTTTTACCTAAATTTACTTCCACGTTTTACCTGCTGCCTAAAAGGCTGTAATTATGTCTCATGTACAAGAAAATCAAATAATTTTCTTTCCTTTCGGCTTGCCATTTGGAACACTTGCCCCAGCTGTACTCTATCCCCTTGCCCAGGAATTTCAGCTTCCTGTTGGGTACCCAGCCCATTTCTTGGCCCAAGAACCCAGTTACCTGTCGTGGTATAAATGGTGGTTATGATCAGAAGTGCTATGACAGCTAGGTAAATATTCCAGCCCAAGGCTTGCTGGATGAACACAGCGCCAGAAAACATGTCCACCTGCAGGAGGGAGAAGCAGAAACACCAGCAGGAACGTGTGCAGATTAGCCAGAATTTAAAAGCAACAAGAACATTTATACCACCTTCCTAAAGCAGTGAAAGTAGGAGATTTGTATTTCCAAATATTCCCCCTGCCCCGTCACTGTGTTCCGGATGTCTGGAGAAATGACCTACTGATATTTTGGTGAAGATATACATGAAAAGAGAGATGACGGACAGGTAGAGACGGATTCGTTGGCCACCGAAACGCTTCTTCAGGTACTGGGGCATTGTGATGACCTGCACAGGGAAAGAAGCAGAGGACTTTCCTTTGTGTCGTGTCAGGAGATCCCCAAAGGGCCAGAGTGCTTAACCCACAACTCAAGGGTAGCGCAAGGCTTACAGAGCCCAATAGGATCTGACAGGGTTGGCATGCTCAGGTTGGCACGCTCTGGGTCGCAGGAGATGTGCCTTCTCTGTCGCCAACCCTGCCTGTCCTTTGAAAGGTATTAAAGGCCTGGCCCTTTCCCCAGGGACTGGGTCAGGGAGGGGTACGATGCCATCGGGTGAATTTTCCCCAGCCCTGTATTTTTGGTGTGTGTTTTGCTTTTTAAATTATTTATTCCTTGCGTCATTCTTCAGAGTCAATAGTGGGTTGGTGACTATATAAATTAATAAATTATATTAAATTTATAAATTATATAAATTAAACTAATAATAAATATGGCCCAAACGGATGGGTATTTATTTAGTTGCCTTTTTATACTGCCAATGACCTGGTTTATAATAAAAATATAAAATCAAGTTAAAGCCCAAAGCATTAAAAAATAAAAACTTAAAGTCTGTGGTTTAGACTTCCAGGGGAGGCATGGCCAACTGAAGATGGCTCTGCGAAAGCAGAGCTGAAGTCCATGGCAAAGAGCAAGGAACCAGTGAGTAGACCGGTCCCATGGAACCACTCTGGATACAGAGAGGGTGGGAGATTGCCCACATGTGCTCCGGATGGCTGCTCCTCGTGAGGAGACCGCAGGACAGTGGTTTTCCGCAGGTTTGAGTGCCAGGAGATGACAGGATTAGCCATCTTGCTCGCAACCATGGCGGAGCCTTTTAAAGCAGGGGTCCCCAACCTATTAGGAAGTGGGCTGCGGGGCTCCCGCCTGCAAACCCCACCCCCCGGTGCACGCGATTGGCTCCTGCCTGCAAACGCCACCCCCCGGTGCGCGCGATTGGCTCCCACCTGCAAACCCCCCCCCCCCCGGTCTGTGGAAAAATTGTCTTCCACGACCGGTCCCTGGTGCCAAAAAGGTTGGGAACCGCTGTTTTAAAGGACACTAAGTTCGCAAACCTCACTTTCTAATCACTTTCTGAAATTGCCTATTAACCATTTTAAAGCTATTAGAGATCTTTGGAACTACAAACGTGTGGTTGAGAGGAGAAATCACTACCTCAGCGGACAGGTAAACCGGAACAAAGAGCCATCCAAGGAGGAGGACAAAAAATATAGCCTAGGGAGAAAGAAAAAAAATGGAGTGAGAACTAGGATAGGTCAAGTTGCCTTCTTTTTCTTTTCCCCTAAATCCTCATCAAAGCTCCCGGATGATCAATTTGTGGCTTGTGACAGGCAGAAATGAAACAGGTGAAGCTTTCTCCAGCATTGCATGGTGAATTCTTGCAATTATCTGTGGAAAACGAAATAAAAATTGCTTCCCCAGCAGCAAGGCTGTGGGTAGGGTGGGAGTCAAAAAAGGCAAGATGGCAGCCACAACCGTGCGATTGAAGCCCCGCCCCTTTTTAACAGGCATCATGATGGACATTAAAAAGGGGCAGGGCTTCAGTCGCACAGTTGTGGCTGCCATCTTGCCTTTTTTGGCCCCCACCCTGCAGATACCTCTGCACAGCAGCCTTTTACCTCAGCTGGTGGACTCAGGGACTAATCAAACTGCTCTGGTGCTTTCTGGCCCCAGTTTCTGCTCATCAAATGGGGGGCCTTGCTCTGCCCCCTTGCTGGGATTCCCCGGGGGAAACTCCCAACCTTGCCCACCCACTACTTACATTCCACTCAAATCCTGCCACAGCCAGGCCATTCGCTGCCCCGGTGCCTGCCAATCCCACAAAATGCCCGCTGCCGATGTTGCTGGCAAAGAGAGAGGCGCCTATCTGTGGGCACAACCGCCAAAATTAAAACAACAACAACAGCATTTTGATTTTCCAAATCTACTGGGGCCTGTTGTCTTGGGTCTTGTCTCCCAATTCATCTAGTCATCTAGTCCTGATACCATCCCGGACAGGCTGTTTCATCTCCCTCTCCTTCCCCATGACCCGCTTGCATTATCCTTCTTCCTCCTATAACATTGGTTACTCACCGGCCACCACACCATATTCCTTCCAGCCAAGAAATATCCCCCCACCGTCCCCCGATTGATCCGGCTCATGGACTGTGAACCACAAGATAAAGAGAAAGGAAATATATGATGAGGATTTGTAGTCTGAGTCACGCAAAACATCCTACCCTGGTTGGCTTAACCATGGTTTGTGGAATAAACCACAATTATCTGGGTTTCCTGCATCATGACACCATGTGCAGCCCTGCTTTTCTGTTCTGTGGGCCTTAGAGCCTCCACCAACCATGACTGACAGGGGTTTTCCAGCACTTGGAGGCCAGAAGCCCGTGAAAATTGTCATTGGAGCTCTATAATAGGGGTATCACAGTTAAGAAAGCAAAGCCAAGTCCCCAAATTGTCCCCCAACCCCAACCCCAGCTCTGTCCACTGCTGTGAGATGTCCATCCACACTGAAGTTCCTTGCAGAGTGCCCACCCTTTCCACTGTTTACAACGGGTGGTTTTGCAGAAGACTCTAAATCAGTGTTTCTCAACCTTTGCCACTTTAAGATATGTGGAGATCTGTCTTGCTGTGGACCCCTATGCTGAGGAAATTCAACACCAGGGAACATGGCTTCTTGGTGATGGTTTCTGTCCTCTGGAATAGTATAAAAAGGTAAAGGTTCCCCCCGCACGTTTGTGCAGTCGTGTCCGACTCTAGGGGCCGGTGCTCATCTCCGTTTGTTAGCCGAAGAGCCAGCGTTGTCTGAAGACGCTTCCGCGGTCATGTGGCCAGCATGACCCACGCGGAACGCTGTTACCCACCCACCGAAGTGGTACCTATTCATCTACTTGCTTTTGCATGCTTTCAAATTGCTAGGTTGGCAAGAGCTGGGGCGAGTGCGGGAGCTCACTCCGCACGCAGGGCTAGGGATTTGAACGTCCGAACTTGCGATCTTCCGATCGACAAGCCTGGTGTCTTACCCGCTGAGCCACCACGCCCCCTGGAATAGTATACCCTCCTATTAATATTTTGGAGGGTCATGAAGACCTGGTTCTTTAGGAGGGCCTGCTGTAGTGAATAAAGAGGATGGCCTTGAAGAACGGAGGGAAGATCCCCTCCCAAGGCAATGATCAGATCAACGAAACTTGAGCCCAAGTCAAGAAAGTAATTTGTGAAAACACCTCAGACAACCCCCCCCCCATCTTCATGAAGGTAAAAAGGGAGGAAAGGTAGCACAGTCAGAGTTGCAAGATTTTAGTGGAGAACTTTATGGGCACTGAAACAGCAAGAAAACCTGAAAAATCCATCCATCTATCCATCCATCCAGGGTTCCTCAACCTCAGCCATTTTAAGATGTGTGGACTTCAACTCCCAGAATACTCCAGCCAGCTGCTGGAGTATTCTGGGAGTTGAAATCCACACATCTTAAAATGGCTGAGGTTAAGGAACCCTCCATCCATCCATCCATCCATCCATCCATCCATCCATCCATCCATCCATCCATCGATCCATCTCTGTCTCTGTCTCTGTCTCTGTCTCTGTCTCTGTTTTTATCTATCTCTCTAGAATTATTATGTTATATAGTTTCTCAAGTATATATTCTTCGTAGCCTTTTCTCTCATAACACTCAACACAATTTAAAATAAAACATTGTCATTATAATGCTACTTGTAGTAAGCATTTATCAACTCCCAGAATTCCCCAGTCAGCATGCCAGCTGGAGAGTTCTGGGAGTTGAAGTCTACACATCTTAAAATGGCCAAGATTGAAAAACACTGCTCTAAATACAGGAAGGGTATCTGCAGGGCATGGTAAAAAAAAAAAAGGGTGTGATGGTGTGATCAAAGCTTCTCCTGTTTTTTATGTGCAATTCAGGAGGAGCTTCAATTGCACTGTCATGCCTGCCATCTTGACCTTTTTGACCATGCCCTGCAGACACCCCTGAAATAAAGCCAGACAAAAGACATTATTATGACTCAGCCTGGCATGTGAAACACACAACCCTTTAATCCCATTTAATTGGTATCAAAGGAGGAGATTTCTAGAATAAACTACTGTAGAAGAAAGTGTCTGGGAGCAGACGGTAACTCTTTAGGGAACAGATACTTCAGTCACTCATCCTTTCAATTATGCCCATTACCAGCTTCCAGTACATTCCTGAACTGTGTAACTGTGGAAAATAATTAACCCCATCTGGAGCAATAAGATCTGGAGTTAAAAAGACAAGACACTAACAGCCTGGATAAAAAAGCCTAATAGCCTCCCAACTTGCATCTGGGCATAGGACTTTGCGAAAAAGGTTGTGATATTGCAACATTGCAACTGTTTAAGTGCTTTGCCTACATTATTCCAACTGACTTAATGTTAAATATATCTATGCAGTTTGGGTTAGACACCTTGCCTCTTGAACAGACCATATGCACTTTCATTGGCCCTTGAGTGAAATTCTGGTAACTCAATCAGTTGTTTTCCTAATTAAAAATGGTAGGTTTGCCCTTGTTAGACAATATTTGATTTCTAAATTCTGGCACACTTTATTGACTCGCCCATTAAAAGATTATTCCCTGGTTAGTTTATAAATTGGAACAAATAAACATTTTAAAATGTAAATGGAATATTATTCAAACAAATAAAAAACAAAGAAAAGTGCAATATTAGAAAAAAAATACATTCATTCATTATAATAGAGGCAGCCTAAAATAATTAGCATCTTAGAATCCAAGGAGTGTTTAAGAAGTTGGTGTGAATCACGATGCATCTGCATCTGATGGAGTTACAGCTCACAAAAGCTTATGTCTTTTAATAACATTTGTTAGTGGGGAAAGGTGCTACCAGATTCCTCCTGATCTTTAACTGGTGAGAAAAGGAGCCCATCCTAAAGTTTGGGGTTTTTGTTGCTCTTGCTGTCTAAATATACAGAAGAATTGCTATTTTATTTGATGTTCCCCCCAGTTTGGTCCCCTCTGAGAAGTAAAGGGTGCCAGGAGATGGAAGGTGGCGATACAGACTTTCTTGGCCTATAAACCCTTGTGAAAAAATAAAGATGATGTAATAAAACATGGGCTCTCCAAATCCCTTTCTCACTTCCCTAAAAACAGTCCATCTTGATTCAGATTTCCCTTCCCTGGCTATCAGCAGATTTGGAGCCAGTTTTCAATCTGGAAAACAGCCTGGAGGGAAATGTTACCGACTGTCTCCAGTATTGTGAGCCTAACCCAAATCAGACCTTTTCAGGGAAAATAAAAGAGATCCTTTGAAGGAAATCCATGTTGAATCCCAGCAGTACTTTCACTAACTGAATGACCCACCACTCGCAGAGCAATCTCAGTCCAGCGTTACCTTCCATGGAGAACGTGGCTTCTACGTACCCAGAGGCCCGTGCCGATGACTGCCAGGAAGTAGAAGCAGATGACAGAAATGTCTGCTGCGTTGCTGATGGCTGTCTTTTTTGGTGCAAGGATTGGTGATTCCGTCTCCATTATGCCGTAAGCTCCAGACATTCCACAGCCAAATGGGCAAAGCTAAATAACCCTCTTGGACCATTCTTCTGAAGAACTTTCATGAGTGGTTAATAACAAACTTGGTCATGGGTTGGATGTGCAATTAACTTGGAGTGTATGTGACCGGGGCGGGGGGTGATGGGAGAAAGGGCAACTTCCAGGATCTTGGTTCAACTTGCCTCCCCCCTCTTTCTGTATCCAGAAGATGCATAGTAGGCAGATGTCAACGGGCAGAGCATTCCTTGATGCAGATCTTCATGTCTTGGCTTGGACATGCACGTCGTGGTTCGACATGTCCTTAACACCGAAAGCAAATGCTTAGTGCATTAGAACTATCCAGCAAACTATTTTATAAATGCCAGTTTGTCCTGATGAATTTTAGGTAAAAGTTAGTTAACTTGAGTTAAGCTTTGTCCACTCCCTTTAGAGGATCAAGAGCAGGGATGGAGAATGTTGACTCTCCACGCCTCCAGCTAGTGTGGTCCATAGTGATGGAGATGGGAACTCTCAATTAGCCACATCTGGAATGCTCCCAAGTCATCTTCTCTAAACAGAGCACAGGCCCTACCATGGGGCAGAGCAAGGCAACTGCCTTCAGGTGGCATATAGAGGGGGCACACTGCCGGCTATTTCTTCTGATTGCCCCACCTCTCTCTTCGCCACATGGCATCTCCAGAGGCACTGAGCTACATCTGACCTGAATTAATAGAAAGTGTCCTGCCCCAGCCTTCAGAAGTTCTATTCCTATTCTTTTCAACATTTATTTTTATTAGTAAAATTCAACAAAGATAAAAATGATACAACAATGATGATACAATTAAAATTATATATAACAACATTGGGTTGATCTGAAAAAGCTGACCCTGCACCTGCAGGAAAAACACTAGGAAGAAAAAAAAAGTGATGAAATTAAACTGAAACTTTAATAAGAAAAAAAGAAAACAATTCATGTCATAATAATATACAACTTGCATATACTGTACATACATACTGTACGTACATACATACATACATACATATTCTAGACTACACAGCAGAGCTTTCCAAACTGTGTGTCGGGACACGTTAGTGTGTCGGCTGCAGTGTCTGGGTGTGTCGCTGCTGCTGCTGCCTCCGAGCCCTGCCAGGATTCCGCGCAGGTCCTAGTGCCTGCCTTGTGCCTTGCTGCCTCCCAACCTGCTGTGATTCCGTGCAGGTCCTAGTGCCTGCCTTGTGCCCTGCTGTAAGAGTGTGTTGCAAAATGATGCATGTCTAAAAAGTGTGTCACCAACACACTTTTTTAGTTTGGAAAGCTCTGCTATATACAAACATACTGCTTCATCACCCTTTTCTACAATATAAAGACCGTTCAAAAATCAACCAAGAACACATCTCTTGAATCCAATCCAATCTTTGACATCTGGAATGTTGTGTTCTTTCCATCTACATTAAACCGCCACCGTGCACGCCCCCGCCCCAGTGGCCGTTGGTGTGTTGCCAATGGCAGCACTTTGGACGGCACTTTGGAAAGCACTGATCTAACCCATCGCTTGTCTAAATAGTAGGCCTTTAGACATCTGAAAACTGCTGTTATCATATCTCCTCACAGTCTTCACACACCCAGTTCCTTCTAACTCCAGTCCTTTCACCTACTTGCTAGCCTTCCTCTGCACTCAATTCACTTTGCTAATGCCTCTTTAGGTGGTGGTGCCTAAAACTGGACACAGGGCAGAGTAGAAAATGGGGCGATTACTCCCCATGATCTGGACTCGATGCTCCTGTTAATAGACCCCAAAGTAACATTTGCTTTGTAGCAGCTGCAATGCACTGCTGGCTGATGAGCACACATTCCTTTGGCAGAGCCAGTGAACTGCAGCCAGGAATGCTGGGAAGTTCTGTCCACAAGCTTGCACCAAAAGGTCCTCACCAGCAGGGGGCGATATTGGCTCAGAAGGATCATGTGATCCAGGGCAACTTTTTACTAAATGATTTACTAAATGAAAATAATGTGACAGTGTAACTTCTCTGGCTGGTTTTTGCAACTGTAAGCCATCAAAGTGACAGGGAAAGAGAGGTTCAAGAGCAAAAGCCACACTTGTACATTTCTGGTTAATTGTGTTAATTGTTTTACTTTATTTTTACGAGGTTGTCTGTCTTTTTTTAACCTGTGAGCTGCCCAGAGTCACCTAAGTTTGGTGGGCGGCAATATAAATGGAATGAAATAAATTTTTAAAAATCCCCAAAGCTGTTTATTCTTGAAATAGCTGAATATCCCATTAAAAAGCAAGGGGTTCTACAATCTATAATCATTAGAAAAGGATTTTGAAAATGGCAGGGAGAAACGAGCTTATTCCCTTTCCCCATAGCTAATGCATGACGCTTTCCAATCATGCTGAAAATATCTCTACTTCCGTCCCCGCCATGCAGACCTCTGGTCGGTGGATAAAGGACATAGATCAGAGTTTCTCAACCTTAGCCACTTTTAAGGTGTGTGGACTTCAACTCCCAGAATTCCCCAGCCAGCTTTGCTGAGTGGATGCTCTCATAATTACTGCTGCACACCTTCTTCAAGGCTATCTCCATATTTGTCTACAGCTGCTGCAATATTTGTCCACTCAGAGCTGCCCTCCACATCCATTTTGGCTTGGTTTGCAAGAGAGACAAGGCATCTGGTTTCAATAGAGGCATCTGTCCACGTAGTACCTGACTAGCCCTTATTAACACAGGTTTAGTGCTCTTTTAAAAGAGCACTAGAACTGTGTTTAAAAAAACAAGCCTAGCACTCTCTTGAAAGGCTGCTGTGTCATATGCTGCACCAAAAGTATATTTAAATCAGGAAAGAGATGGGTTCCACCAGCTGAGTGTTGCTGCTTCTGTCACCACTGTGTGTGCATTACAGATTTTAGCTGCTTCTGCTAACAAGGGCCTTTATGGGGATAGCCTTTTGACATGTTTTATTGTTTTTAATATCTCCGAACACTTGTGTGCAAAAGGGCTACAGCTATTACCCTGACCAGGCAACGCCCCCAGGGCCGGTTTCATGCAGCGGCCGTTTCCACATCTACTTGCGCAACAGCCCATGGCTCCTTATGCCCTTATTGGTGTGTGGGTCAAGTGCCATTTGCCAGTTCATTCCAGCGTTCGTGCCTCTAGATGCCACGGGGTTGATTCTTGTTATTATGGGCAGGCCAATCACAGCTTGTGATTCCAAAAGTTCACTAGAGCACACCTGTTCTTCATGACTGTTGCCTGGCTATGTCGGGGTGCTGCCAGCCAGGAGGGGGGTCTCCTTGGTCACTTGCTACCAGCACTACCATTCCTTTGTAACTCTAGTCAAGGGCAGAGTTCGCTTCTTATCGATTGCTTCCTCCCACTGTGCCCTGTGGCCCCTTCAGGCCTGTTTCCTGTCTGCTGAGCTACTTCTGAGCACAGGCTTAGTGCTCTTTCAGAAGAGTGCCATCCGCAAGTTCACCTGGCTTTCAGGTGACTAGTGCAGAGGAGCAGTCGTGCCAAACAGATACAATGAGTGCATCTTCCTACTCAACCCCCTGCCTCATCTGCTCCAATCATCTGCCTGAACTTGCCCCACCATGACCTACCCCTTGTTAGGGACGGTCATTGATGGAGGGGAAACAAAGCCCCCTATCCCTTTCCTCACTTTTATCCTAACAAGGAAGCAGCTAGCTAGCCCCATTCCCACGGCAGAGTAGAAATCAACGGTGGGGGCAGCAGAATTTCTGCCAGGATACCTTTCTGCTGACTCAAGGACTGGTGGATAGCATTTTTCTTTGTTCCTGTCAAAATGCCGGTAGATAACTCCCCGGGTTGATTCTCTGTGCCTCTCTAGAGCCCTGCCACAGAACAATGGCAAGCAAATGCAATTAGCCGGTTCTTCCGCATTGTTCCCACTGCTGTGATTTGCAGGCTCAAAGGCATGGGGTGGGAGGAGGAAAAGAAAAAGACCTTGGATGCACACATCCCAGTGCTTTCCCCCAAGGCAGGGGCTCATGGGAGGGGGAGCCTCACATCTGGTGATTGCAGAGGGATTGGATACCTGCAAGAAGCAGCTGCTTAATTGCAGGTTGCTATGTGATAACAGGACTGTCTTCTGGAGCAATTTTGGTGGGGGCTTCCCTAGGTACGGTAGACTTCATAAGTACAGGTAGTCCTCACTTAACAACCATTCGTTTAGTGATGGTTCGGACTTACAACGGTGTTGAAAAAAACGACTTACGACCGGTCCTCACACTTATGACCATTGCAGCATCCCCATGGTTACATGATCACGATTTGGGCACTTGGCAACTAGTTCACATTTACGACTGTCGCAGCATCCTGTGGTCACGTGATCGCCCAGAGTCCCTCTTTTTGGGGGAGATGGGCAGTGGCAAAATTCGAAAAATAAATAAATAAATAAATAAATTTTCAACCTTCCCAGCCGGCTTCTGGCAAGCAAAATCAATGGGGACCACATGATTTGCTTAATGACCATGTGGTTCGCTTAGCACCCACAGTGATTCACTTAATGACCGCCGCAAAAAGGTCGTAAAATTGGGTCAGATTTACTTAATGACCGCTTCTCTTAGTAACCGAAATTCTGGTCCCAGTTGCGATCAGTAAGCGAGGACTACCTGTACTTTGCATAACTACTTGCATCATCCACCAGCAGAATCCCATAAGTCAGTGATAGTACTACTACTCTGAAGCAGACTGTATCCAGTTCTGCATAGAGTTGTGATTGCCCAGAAGACCCATCATTGAAGCAGACAGGAAAAATAATGGATTGTGGAGTTCTTGGTGCTCTCTGAGCTTGGTTGTTTGCATGCAGACATTTCAGTGCCCAACCAGGTAGCATCATCAGTGCACTAGATAATGCCTCTATTGATTTATCCCAGCTCCGTACTCTCAACAGTAACACTGGGACACAGCATCAGGAGACCGGCATTGTATTATTTTGGTTTCAAGTCAAAGAAAACACTGTATATTGGGGAAGGAATTAGGATCCAAGAGTCACATTTAGTCTTGTTCCAGTTTCCAGTCTAAAGGGTTGTTTCTCTTTCAGAGAGGATAAAAAATTAACATGCTCAAAATGGTAAAACGGTGCACCTTGCTCCTACCCGGATGATGGATTCTTTCTTTCATCCTCCTATCTGATTTAAAAGCTTCCCTTCCCCACCAAGAATGACAGCTGATTGCAAATACTACACAAAATATCTGTGTCGTCAGCTTTGCCCCATAGCGACTTCTGTAGGTTGGCTCTTTCCCACAAATGTAGTTAACATAAAAATAAATTATGAAGAGCTCAACCCGCCACAGAAATTAATAATGCAGGAAGCAACTTGGCATCATGTGCAGACACGGAGTCTCTCCCTCCCTCTCAACCGGCATTGCATGGCACAGCATTGCAGCATTGCACAGCTCCCGGAGCTGAGAGGTGAAAGATACCGTAACATACAAAGAGTCAGAAATCTGATAACGTGAAGTTTAAAGTCCGTGTCCCCCCACCCCACCTCTGTGAAACATATGTGCAGTGGGCTGAGAGAGAGTGACTGGCCCAAGGTCCCCCAGCTGGCTTTTTCCCTAAGGCAGGACTAGAACTCACGGTCTCCCGGTTTCTAGCCAGCCCCTTTAACCATCACACTGAATTAACTCTCCATAGTCACATTATTCTGGCTTTATGCTGATACTGATGATGATATACATTCGTTTGCTTGTATATCAGTGGGTTGGGGTGGGGGGTTTGCTTTTAATTCTGTAAGCCGCCTGGAGTCACTGTGTGTGAGTTGGGCGGCTATATAAATTTATTTATTTATTTATATATACATGGAGCAGAAACGTATCCCACGTTGGGTTTGTGTAACATTCATTGCCAGGAAAAAAATAAATAAATCTTTATTCTAAGAGCTGTAACCTATCATCCAGTTAAAAGAAATTACAGCCGATAGTGTTAATTGATTGAGTTCATTGGCAGAGAAGTAAAAAAAAAAGAGTTTTAAAGAGAAAACATCACAGTTACATTTAGATGATGCCAAGCTACTCCAAGGGGAAAGACAATAACTAAAAAACAAGAAAAATAGAAACTTGAGTTCATTTATACCCAGATAGAACAAGACTTGGAATAGTATATTGGGTCAGATCCAGAGAAAATTAGTCATACTTCAACCCCACTGAAATCAATGGAGTGGAAATTAGTCATCCCTAAAATGTCTCAATGATTACTGCAGTGCTGAAGTGTGATTCACATCCTCTAGGTCAGGGCTTTCCAAGGTTTTTTCCTGAATAATTCCATTCAGAGGATTTGAGTCCCAAAAGCAAAAATGCCATAAGCACAGTCCAAACATGCTTGCACTTCTTCAGAGAGATCCTATGGAGGTGGATTTGCCACATACTGCCACAAATCTTCTTCTTGCAAAAAGAATAAGTCCATCTCCACACACTAAAGGCTCAAATGGCAGACTGACCAGACACTGTTCAGCCATTGCTGACCACTCAAAGACAACATATTTACTCCGAAACCAGCCTCTAAAAACAAACTCCCTTTTACAGCCAGGTCCAATGCAGCAAAGAAAACGCAAATTTCTCTCTGGGCCCATAACCTGATGGGATATACGCTGGCTTAAAGGGGAAAAACCGAGGCTTGAGAATAAACAGACAAGAATGCAGCTTGTTAGGGCTAACAGTGTTTACTGATAGCATAAGGCAATAATGCAGATACAGTACATTATCGCAACAATGAAAAAGATGAATATACAAGATACATGATTGTAAAAGGGAAAACAAAACAAACTTATAAGCAGAGTTCCGTGTATTGATCCCAGGGCCAGATTTCCTGCCATGGCCTATACCCAAAGCCAGGCATAGCTCACTCTGCCCAGTCCACGGGAAGTGAACACGTGAAGAACTACATGGCTAAAAGACACTAGAAATCAAGAAGCATAGAACACCATTTTGCATGGTTGTATATTCAGTTCTTCTAGCTTTCTGTTTGACTGAATGTTAGCTGTTACACACACTAGGCCTCAAAGCACACAGCATTGGGTGGCAGTGCTGCATCTACGCACTGAGTTCCCCCCCTCCTTGCTCAGGGGGGCCTGGGCAAGGCTTCCCACAGAAGGAAATCAGGAGACCTTGTTCTCATGGGAAGATCCCATTGCCAGACATAACATGGTACCTTCTCGCTCCCTATCTCATGAGGATGTAAACAAAGCCAAGGCTTCTCTGTTATCCAGCCACCTGGCATTCACGTCATCATGAGAACGCTGTGCTTTGTACAGGAATGCAATTTGCCAAGACACTTTTGCTTTGTAGAGAAACCCAATTTACCAATATCATATGAGAAATCTGATAGGCGACACACCAACCGGCGTTGGTGTGTCGCCGCGGGAAAACCCGGAAGTGCGGCAGTGCGCAAAAACCCGGAAGCGCTGCTGCTGCTTTCGGTTTTTGCATGCTGCAGTTGGTGTGTCGCTGCGGGAAAACCCGGAAGCGCTGATGAAGATCAGCGCTTCCGGGTTGTGTGGCGACACACCAGACTGTGTGTGGCGACACACTTTTGTGTTGCGACACACAGTTTGGAAAGCTCTGCTCTAGGTGCAGACTGTTTAATGTTAGGGAAATAAACTTTACAGATTGTAAGGAAAACGTGGAAACAGTGGGTTTCTGGACTCATGACAAAGGATATCTACAATGGATCTGTCATGTATTCTTACCCTGCAGAATTGTTTAGTAAAGGTAAAGGTTTCCCCTGCACAGTCGTGTCCGACTCTAGGGGGCAGTGCTCATCTCCATTTCTTAGCCGAAGAGCCAGCGCTGTCCGAAGACGCTTCCGCGGTCATGTGGCTGGCATGACTCACGCAGAACGCTGTTACCTTCCCACCAAAGTGGTACCTATTTATCTACCTGCATTTGCATGCTTTCGAATTGCTAGGTTGGCAGGAGCTGAGGCGAGTGCGGGAGCTCACTCCGTCACGCAGCGCTCGGGTCTCGAACCGCCGACCTTCCGATCGACAAGCCTGGCATCTTAACCACTGAGCCATCGCGCCCTCTGCAGAATTGTTTGCCTTGCAATTTAAAAAAAAAAATCAAAGAGAGATATCTGGTGAGGAAATATATCAGGGTTTCTCAACCAGGGTTCTGTGGAAGCCTAGGGTTCCGCAAGAGGTTACTAGGGGTTTAATTTTTTAATGAAATGTTAACTTTTTTTTACATGAAACATGTAATCTGTCTCACATATGTCGGCTGGAAATTTAAGAAAGTTTCACACACAGAGTTCGGTAAAAAGAAACAGAGTTTATGTAATTCAATAATAGAAACGGTTTGCAAAGCGTGGTGTTCCCTCGCAAGAGAGACACACCCTTACAGAAGCCAAGGGCGTGGTTAATATACCCTACATTCTCCTCCCAATCCTTCATCAGCTAATCTGGTGAGGTGGGTAACAGCCTATCACAACACACTTATTTGGTTACAAAGTTTGCAAACTTCACTTTCTTTTAACGGTTTTTACAAGGTTTACATACCCTGAATTTAAACAAAAACTTAATTTTACTGGCCACAGAAATTTCCATTCCACAGTTTCCCCATTTCTTCTTTTGGTAATTTATTTACCCAATCCTTTAAGATTTTGTTTTATTAGCTTTTCCTTTCTCCATTTGGTCTAACTGGGAGTTTATTTCTGTCATTATCATCATTGCTTTAATTGATTGATGATTAGACATTATCCCCTCTATGGAACTTTGAATCATATTTCTAATAAGGGGAATTAAACAGGGTAATATCATTAGCCCAATCACAATTATACAACCTATAAACAATGCTTGTTTCCAATTTGAAAAGATTCCCCCCAAAATCCCATCCTTATCTAATAATCCTGTCCACGTTTGTACCGGGGTATGTATTACTTTTCTCAAGTCGGCAGTAAGATCGGCCACCACCCCTCCTGTTTCATCTATTTGTAAGCAGCAATTGGTCAAATTGAACTTTCCGCACACACCTCCTTCTCTAGCTAACAGATAATCCAATGCTAACCTATTCTGATATACAGCGGTTCTAAGCTTGTCCTGTGCCTTAGCTATTACGTTTAGGGCAGTATCTATCCTTCTCCCTGCTATTTCCATTACTGCCTGTAACCTTATAAGTCTGTTGAGTAAATATATTGGTGTCCTATAACCCCAGGATCCATCTTCTGCCCAAGTAGCAGGATCGTAATAGGCAATAATTCGTTCTGGGGGCCACTCATTATTTTTCCATTGTCCTGTCGAAATCCCTCCAATTCCATTATCTATTGATCTCTTACTTCTTTGCCAATTATCATACACCTGTATTCCTAGGGTCTGTTTAACTCTAAGGGGAAGTAAAAAGAAAGAGGGTTTAATCCATCCTAGTATACATGACCCACTCCACCCAGCTGGGAGGTATTCATAAGCCATATTACCACATATCCAATACATTCCCTCAGGTGCTGTCCAGTTACTTGTGCTGGAATTTACATATGATATAAGAGTTTCATTTAGTTTTTCTGGTTGTGTTAGGTTGGTTGAACTGTTCCACTGCCCATTTTCCCACTGCCCCATACACATCAAAGTGCCTACTGGGTGGGTTCCATTTTGATAATAACAGTGGTTTCCAATTATATTAGTGGTCAAAGTCCAGGTTATTTCTTGGACATTTGTTCTAGCGGTTATATTTCCATGTTTGCTCATATTATTAAATTGTTCTGGTTCGGCCTCTAATGCTTCCCAAGGCCACTGTTCCCCCATATTGGTTCCTCCACACACAAAACAATTCTTTATCCCAATATTTTGTGCTACTTCTCCAGCAAACTCTAAGAACAAATTTCTAGCCTTTTGTGATACTATGGGCTTGGCATTTTGCTCTAGGCTCTGAATAGTGTCATATACCGACCACTCAATACGTTTAGTCATGTGGGGAGAGATCAGTCTTTGTTCTATAGTTATATAAGTTTTAGGGTCTTGTCCCGCCCCATCTATCCCAAATCCAAAATAAAATGTGTGGTTTGTCTTTTTGGTATCTGGTTTCCATTCCAAACTAACATTGTTACCTTTTTCTTTTCTAAATTGTGTAATGCCTGGGCATCCTGTATAACCTCCTCCAGTGTAATCACACACCCACCACCATGACACACAAGGGGGATGCAACCAGGTTAGTCCATCCTTAAATAACTGATCAATTACTGGTTGGAGTCCTTCTCTTCCCTCCACAGAAATAGGGTATTGTTTTAAGCACACTATTTCAGACCCTTCTTTCAGTTTTACTTCCAGGGGTTTAATTTTTAATCTTCCTCTATTCCCCTCCTTAGCCCAAACCTTGGGGTTTACTTGACTCTCCATTTCCTTTGTCAATTTAAAAATCTTATCTGTCTTGAAATCTATAGTTAATTGGAGGCGGCTCAATAGGTCTCGACCTAGTATGTTAATGCCAGCCTCAGGTATATACAACATTACCACATTCTGTATTTTCCTTTGGCCTTGTTCAATCGAAATTGGTTCTAATTGTCTTACCTCAAAGGATTCCCCCTTTACCCCGCTCACACGGGGTCCTTTTCTTTTTGAGATTTTTAATTCAGCATTCAAAGTACACACAGAGGTTCGCGAAGCCCCTGTGTCTACTAAGAAGACCATTTCTTCCTGGCCCACCTTTAAATTTATCAAGGGTTCATGGTGAGCCATTCCTCGAGGGAACCCCTGACCTTCCTAGTATTGTTCCTCATCCTCCTCTAACATGTGATTAATTTGTTCGACTTTGTCAATTACTGGACACTCTCGCATAAAATGCCCTTCTTTACCACAGTGGAAGCAGGTTCGTCTAATTCCCATCCCCTGTCCGCGTCCAGCTGAAGGGTAGGAAGATCCCTTGCCTCCTTTTCCTCTCATCCTCCCTCTTCCTCTACCGCGTTCCGCCATGCGGCTGGCTACTTCTGGAATCCTTTCAATAGCTTTTTCCACAGTTTGTATCATCATCTGGTTGGTTTCCTTTATACTAGCAGCCATCATACATTGCTTTCGTTTTAATTTATCATCCTCTCGGTTTACAAAGACCTTTTGAGCTTCCCTCAATAAATCATCCAAATTCATTTCTGCCCAATTCAATTTCTGCAATTTCTTTGATATATCAGGCCACGCTTTAGTAATAAAGTGAACCTTTAAACTTTGCTGGTTGATGGGGTTATCGGGATCAATTCCCCCATATTTCCGGAAGCTCTGTTTCATACGATCTAAGAAGACCGAAGGAGGTTCATCCTTTTCCTGACTCAGATTCATTGCCTTCCCTATGTTATGGGCAAGAGGTATTGCTTTCTTCATCCCTGCCACCAATGTATCCCTCATCTCTCTCATTCTCTGTCGGGCCGCGGCATCATTATTATCCCAGTTTGGTCTATTCTCTGGGATTATATCTACACCCCTGTTTCCCGCCCCGGGATTAGGGTGATTGTCATCCCAATGCTTTATGGCCGCTGCCCTTATCAATTTCCTTTCCTCAGAGCTAAATAAAGTAGCTAAAATGGTTTGAAGTTCATCCCAAGTATAGATTTTTGGTCCTAGCATCAAATCAATTTGTTCAGCAACAGCTATCGGATCTTCAGTGAAGTTTTTCATCTCTTTCCTAAAGGCTCTCAATTCTGATGCCTTTAAAGGGTCTTCTACCAATGCAATGCGATTGGCTCCATTTGCATCGACGCCATTAGGCATTTCGCGCAGTGGGTATACGTTTTCAACGGGGGTTTCCAATTCCTCAGGCGGCAACCTTTTCTTAAGTTCATTCACTATCTTATCTAATTCCTCCCTGGCCCGATGACTCTTCTGGATGATAACTTTAGTTTCTGGTGTTAAGCAAACATCGGGGTCGACGGGGGCGGAAGCCACTGATGATGTCCGCATTCTGTCCCTTCCAGGGGGCACATATGGCGGAGGAACGTCCTTTAGAGAATCCTCCTCCTCTTCTGGCTCTGGATCTATTGTTTGGGCTACCATGATATTATCTGGAAAGTTCCACAAATCAGGAACCCACAAAAGGGCATAGTCTTCCTCATTGGGAACTTCTTTGTGAACTTTAGATGTTACGTATCTGAACAAGTTATGGCACTCAAAGTAGTCATTACTGCCATCCCTTGGCCAGGTCACCTTTTCATCTTCCCACCAGGTGAAACAACAAAGTTTCACCAGAGTCTCCTTCTCCAAACTCTTCTCAATAACTAATCTATTATATGGAGGACTTGCCCATTTTTCTAATATTTTCCCTAATGGACCTGCAGGGTTTATTCTTAATTTGTCTCCTTTTATGACCTTTCTTACAGTTTTATTTACTTTGGATCCTTTATTTCCCATCATGGACCAACTCTTGGGTCCTTCGGCAGTTTCCCCACTAGTGCTTACCCGATTGAAAGGGTGTTCCTACTGAGACCTTCACACACCACTCTCCGTCGTTCAGCCCTCCGTCCCTGGCCAATCCTCTCGCGAGGGTATGGAACCGCAGGTTGGGAGTCCGCACTCACTTCGTCCTGCAGACCTTCTACTAAGGTCCCTCAAAAGGACGTCTCAACACACTCTCAGAGGTCTTCCAATCACACTAGCCTGCCCGCCCAATCAACCGCCTTGGGGACCCGATACCGTAATGACCGAAGTCACTACTGGATACTCACCAAGGCCTGTGCACAGGGTTGCCCGGTTCTCGAGGGGCTTCTTCAGCGCTTTCTCACAACACCTTACCTAGGAATCTGTTTCTTAAACCTACTTTCCGCGTTTAGCCAATTTTACGGGCTTCCAGAGCTCGCGTAGCAGCCCAGAAGGGATCCCCTCCACTCACAAAGGGAGTGGGGTGCACCCAGAGGGTCCACTTATTGGTCTGCCCCGTCGAGATGGATCCCGGACGAGCCCCCAAACTGTCGGCTGGAAATTTAAGAAAGTTTCACACACAGAGTTCGGTAAAAAGAAACAGAGTTTATGTAATTCAATAATAGAAACGGTTTGCAAAGCGTGGTGTTCCCTCGCAAGAGAGACACACCCTTACAGAAGCCAAGGGCGTGGTTAATATACCCTACATTCTCCTCCCAATCCTTCATCAGCTAATCTGGTGAGGTGGGTAACAGCCTATCACAACACACTTATTTGGTTACAAAGTTTGCAAACTTCACTTTCTTTTAACGGTTTTTACAAGGTTTACATACCCTGAATTTAAACAAAAACTTAATTTTACTGGCCACAGAAATTTCCATTCCACACATATAACCTGCATCCCCATAACCAAGCTATCTACCCCTCCTTTCCCCTTACTCTATCTCACCACAGTTTAAATCCTTTATCTAGCCACTCTATGCATCTGAGCAGCTCGCAAAAGCTTATGCCTTTTAATAAACTTCGTTAGTTGAACAAGCTGCTACCAGGCTCCTGATTTTTTTGCACCTTAGACCAGAGCTTTCCAAACGGTGTGTCGCAACACGTTAGTGTGTCGGCTGCAGTGTCTGGGTGTGTCGCGGCTGCTGCTGCCTCCGAGCCCTGCCAGGATTCTGCGCAGGTCCTAGTGCCTGCCTCGTGCCCTGCTGTAAGAGAGTGTCGCAAAATGATGCATGTCTAAAAAGTGTGTCACCAACATGAAAAGTTTGGAAAGCTCTGCCTTAGACCAACACGGCTCTCCTCCTGCATTACTTGGGACAAGGAAGATCCTGATTGAGCCCAGGTGGGTCGAAAGTCCCCACCAGATTCTACCCAAGGTGACAGCAGATGGAAAGCTTTGGAGGCTCTGACTTTAAAGATACGGAGTGTGTGGAATCCAAACCTTTCAGTCTAGAGTTGGTGTTTTAAACATTCCCATAGCAACCAACAAGATAGAAACACATTTAAGTGCCTTACAAGAGGAAGAAGGAGAGTCAGCTCTTCCTTGTCCTATCCAAGTTTTCTCTGCCCATCTGGACTCTAGATTTAGGATCAATATGAAGAAATACAGGCCTAAAACATTTGCATGGCATACGTAACTATGGTTAACTGAGTGATGATTCACTCACTGAATCCAGTTTTCTGGTTCTGATGATACAAGGAGCCATAAACTAAGCGCATGAGCTAGGCCAGGGTTTCTCAACCAGGGTTCCGTGGAACCCTAGGGTTCCGCAAGAGGTCACTAGGGGTTCCCTGGGAGATCACAATGTATTTAAAAAATTATTTCAAATTCGGGCAACTTCACATTAAAGAGGTAAGTTTCATTTTTTATTTTCAGTTTAAGAACACTGTTATTGCACAGGCCTACCCATGAAACGAATATAATAATTTTGTAACTTCTGGCCTATATTTGAGCCTGAATGTGCAGGGGTTCCCCGAGGCCTGAAAAATATTTCAAGGGTTCCTCCAGGGTCAAAAGGTCGAGAAAACCTGAAATATAGACTTGTTTTTTTTTTTTTAGTCATACGTGGCACCAAGAAACAGTTTCTCACTGACTGTGTTCCACAGGGTGGTTAACCTAGTTATACTAAATTAATCATTTTTCTGGGTTTGCGTAATACATGGAGCAGAAACATATCCCATGTTGGGTTTGTGTAACATTCATTGCCAGAAAAAAAAAGCAAACTAAGGTTAAAATTAGTCAAGCTTAGTGTGTAGTGTAAAAGCAGCTAATAGATCTTTAACTGACTTGGTTAAGCTGTCTTTTCTTTAACCATAGCTTGTTGGAAAAAGCACGATTGCCTCTGTTCATACAACAAATCATATTATGGCTTTGTGCAACATAAAACCCCATCCTAAAGCTGGGAGCAGTCTAACAGATAACCATGAAAGCCTGATCAAAGCAAGTGCTTAAGACTCATAAAATAGTTCATAGAAGACACTGGTGGAAGGATACAGGTAGTCCTCATTTAGTGACTGCCTCATTTAGTGACTGTTCACAGTTACGATGGTGATGAAAAAGTAACTTTGCGACCTGGGTATCACTAGGACAAATATGAACTGTATGTTATTTCAAAATAACTATGTTAAGACATGGAATGAAGTTAAAAAAGACATGTTAAGATGGGAGAAACTACAACTGTCATTGCTGCGGAGAATTTCTGTGATAAAAATGAATGTTTTGCTTAGAATGATGTTTTTGTTTCAGACAATACCTGTTTTGACGACTGATGCACCATTTAAACAGTGGCAGAAGGATATATCTAAATTTGTGTGGCAGGGGAAAAAACAAAAGTTAATTTTTTTTAATTAATTTTTTAAAATTTTTCATTACAAAAAGAGAAGAAAAAACACACATAAAAAGTGCTTTAAACAAAGAAGTGAAATACAACCAAGAAAAAAAAACATGTTAATATGTCACTATAACAGTACAATTCTGTATATACTTATCTAATGCAAATATTATTCAAGTACGTATATATTTCTAATAGATTTATATGACTATTAAGTTTAGGAATTTATTGGACTCCATTACATTTGTATAGAAAAGGATTGACAAAAACAGCATTTTGTTGAAGATTTAATAAGGACAATGCTTCTTTAAAACATGTTTCTACAATGTCCTATACTTATCAAGTTTTGGGAGAAAGTAGATTATATAAATATGATTGTGCGACAAAAGTTAAAATTTTCAGAGGATAATATTCTTTTGAACTATATACCTAGTACATGGAACTTGACAACCGGACAAAAATGGATTCTCCATGCCCTTACTATGGCCAAAAGACTGATATTGCAGCATTGGAAAGATAAATGTATGGCCCCATTTATTCAATGGATTGAAGACCTGATTGCACTTGCTACTTATGAGCAGATTGTCTACAGACGTAGACTTTGTGTGGACAAGTATAATGAAACATGGGACTCATTTATACAAAATACAGTAGGTTAAAAAAAAACCATGAAAACCACAAGTTAAATATAAGGTGTTACAAGATGCAAAGGGAAAGAGGAGGACTGGGTCTACCTGATTTGAAATTGTATTTTGCAGCTTGCCATTTGATTTGGATGAAAGAGTGGGTGCTGCTGAGCAATAGAAGCGTTTTGGAGTTAGAAGGACACGACCTGAGATTTGGGTGGCATGGATATTGGTGGTACGACAAAGTCAAGGTTAATGTAGATTTTAAAAATCATTATGTTAGACATGCCATATTGAGAATATGGAAGAGAGACAAATCCAGGTTGTGCCTGAAAACACCTCTGTGGCTCTCAGCACAAGAAGCATTTTTTAGACAAGGAATAATAGGCAAACACAAATGGCTAACTTATCATGAGATACTGGACTTTTGTAAATGTAAAATAAATGTAAAATAAAATCAAGAGAAGAACTGATGGCAGTGGAGTATAGCTGTTAATGGTTCTCTTATTTACAGTTATTAGAAATATTTAAAGTAGACAAAAGATTTATGGTTTTGATCTTGTAAGACTGAGTTTGGAATAGAATTGTGTACAAATGATGAACGTGAAATTGCTAAAATGTATAAACTTTTATTGAAATTTGAAACAGAAGAACAAGTGAAAGAATGTCTGATAAAGTGGGTTAAATTTTTTTGTTATTGTGATGACTCACTCCTTTGATATTAACTTAGAAACTTTTAGCACAAGCCATGATAGGATATGAAAAAAGTTCGTTTATTAATACAAGTGAATAGAATCAATGCAAAGAGCAGACTAATCATTTTCGTGGCACAAACATATTTTTAAAACCTGCCAGACTCTCAAGCACTCCTCATCCACCCCTCCCCTCCTGACTAACTTCCCATAACGTTACACCTTTGATGTTTCCAGATGGATGGCCTTGGAGTCTAGTTCCTCTCGCCTGCATGCCATTCTTATCTCTAAAGGTTGCTCTACGCACTAACGAATTACTACAAATCCCATCTATCTAAGGCAGAATGGCAGGATGGCATCCTGACAGTTTTAATATACAGATGGAACAATGGGAAAATATGTGGTTGAAAGGATTGAAATTTACACTATGTTATAATCTTAAAGAGATTTTTTTTTAAAATGATGTACTGTTGGTATATGACACCAGAGAAATTGTCTAGAATGTATAAAGACACTTTGAATTCATGTTGGAAATGTGAACAACAAGAAGGGACATTTTATCATGTTTGGTGGATATGTAAAAAAGCTAGAAAATTTGGATTCAAATAACACACACTGATTCAAAGGATTTTAAAGATTAATATATAATTGAGGCCAGAGGCTTTTCTTTTGGCATTGATGGATAAACAGTTGGAAAAAAGTTATGGAACTTTGTTTTTGTATATGATAACTGCAGCAAAATTATTGTATGCACAAAGATGGAAATACTCGGCATTACCCACAATGGAGGAACGGTTGGTGAAGATGATGGAACTTGCTGAGATGACTAAATTGTCTTCTTTGATCAGAGAAAAGACAATACCTATGTTTATTGCTGACTGGAAACCTCTTATGGACTATTTGCATGAAACAGAAAACAATGAACTTATGATTTATGGTTTTGATGATTAGACAGGATAGATTATAGAAAAAAGAGAGTTATAACCATAGAGTAAGTTTTAATTGTACTTAAATTTATAATTGTACTTAAAACTGCCATAAAAAACATCAGAAGCTACTTCTTTGTATCTTTTTTCTTTCTTTTCTATTTTTCTACTACGTTTTTTCCCTTTCCTGCATTTTTAGCTTCCTCTTTGATTTCTTCCTTTTTCTTTTCTTTTTCTTACTATGTATTAGTTTGTATTAGTTTTTAATCTTCCTTTTTAAAAATTCGTTTATATCTCTATCATCTATCTATCTATCTACAGTGTATCTATCATCTATCTATCTATCTATCTATCTATCTATCTATCTATCTATCTATATTTGTGACTAATCATCACATTTACGACCTTCGCAGATCTGTAAAGCGAAGGAAAGCTGAAGTAAGATCGTAAGCGCAGTCGCAATTTCACTTAGCGACCGCTTCACATAGCAACCAAGTTGCTGGTCCCAATTGCGGTCGCTAAACAAGGACTACCTGTAATTTTTAATGTTATTTTGTAATATTGTTGCTGGTATTGTTTGCCTCCTGAAAACTGGAAAAACAGGCTAAAATATGTCACCTCAAATTGGGCCATTCTGCTGAATCTTTTGAATGTTTGGGGGCCACTTGCAATCTGTGACCACAGGTTGCACATCCCTGGCTTAACGTGGTGTATGAATCCAGCCACTGTAGTTTATGAACCACAGTTTATGGTTTAACTGATGTGATCTCTGTCATATTTTGTAAGCATGCAAGGCTGAGAACTGTGATGATGATTTAAAACTTGTTGTGCAAAACAGACAGCATCGAATCCCATTTTACAGCTAGACAAAATGGTGGGGCTACAAGATTTGGACTGCAAAAAGATGGGCCACCACTGTGTGGCAGCAGTGATACAAAAGTCCTAACTCTCTGGTACCACCTAGTGGTTGTGTGGATGTTCATAGCTGGATATGGTAGTCTTATAATACCGAGGCTCTGAAATGTAAAATTTGTCCGTGGGCCAGACAAATAACAGCTGTAACCCTTTTGTTACTATACTATAGTTAGACTGGAGCAGTTGCCAACATGCCAAGCCACTGTACAGCTGCTTCTCGCAAGCTATTCTTGTTAATCTTGTACAGAAGACCTGGATGGTTCTTCTTCTGTTCACCCCCAAATCTACCAATGGAGCCCACTTCTCTCCAGCCTTGCCTTAGGCAGCCATGAGCTACAGTAGTAGGGCTGCATCTTAATACCTGTTATTTAGAAATGGGATTGCCAAAGCCATCCGGTAAAGGCTTATCATGTTTTCATTTTGCTGAGGGCCAAATCCAGTTTGGAACTGGTTTGGATTTACATCTGGATTCTTATCAAGCTCCTGCCAACACCTTCGAACCACGGAGCAGTGGTTTGACCTTGAGGGAGAAAAATATAGATATAGATATATCTAGAAAGGTAAAGGAAGAAAGATTTTTAAAAAGCCTTACCAGAAAAAGAGAATAATAGCTGAACACTGACTGAATACCTTAAAGGAGGCTTATAGATCTCAATCAAAATTTTTAGCACTCTCGCCAACTCTTCTTCCCCATCCCAACACATTTATTTATATTTGTCCGATTTACATAGCTGTCCATCTCGCAAAGCAAACGACTCTGGGCGGTGTACAACAAAGCTAAAAACAGTCAATTAATACATCAAAAACTATAAAAAACCAAGCTAAAACAAACAAACAAAAATGAATAGACAAAGGGGTATTAAAAATAACAGAGTACCTAACTAGTTCGCCTGTCCCCTGGGGTCCCCAGGCCTGCTGACATAACCAGGTCTTTTTTTTGGAGAGAGTTTGCACGGTGATTGTTGACCTCCTCAAATGTCGAAAACGTGGGTTGCTTGTAATTCATAGAAGGTGCCCCAGCCTGCAAAGGATCCTTTCAACCCAACCTACTTTACAGGATTGTTGTGGGGAGAAATAAAAGGAGAGAGTGCTATGTATAGTCGAAGGCTTTCACGGCCGGAATCTGATGGTTGTTGTGGGTTTTCCGGGCTGTGTGGCCGTGTTCTGGCAGTTTTGGCTCCTAACGTTTCGCCAGTCACAGAAGAATCTTCTAGCTGTGCTCCTGTCCTCTGAAGATGCCAGCCACAGCGACTGGCGAAACATTAGGAGCCAAAACTGCCAGGACACGGCCACAGAGAGTGCTATGTTTGCCATTTTGATCTCCGGAATGAAATGGGGTGGGTGGGATATAAATCTAGGAAATAAACAAAGGACAAATACATATTTTCAGTAGCTTTTCTGGATGTACTTTGTCATTTTACAGTTATCCCATTCTGTGTATGACTCCTGTGAATTTTTTTGGAGGGTAAAGGAAAAAGCAGCAGAATTGCCTAAGAAGGACATAAATGAATTTTGTGGGCCAAAATAGACTTTTGGAAATACTGATGGGCTGAGGGAGAACAGATGAACAGCCAGCCCTATTTTAAGTGCAAAAAAAAAAGGATAAAAATGGAGGATCCCTAATCTATCTGGTCCCAGATTACACCTCTGATAGCTTTATATGTTTGCATCATTCATTTATATTTATTACCCTATCCTTTGAAAGCTTTCCTGGAAGTTCTATTTGTGTAAGTAAAAGCACATATTCCAATGAAAACATAATTTTAAAAATACAACCAGGTGTAAACGAGTTTTCTTTTGCTTTACTTTGGCAGCAAACAGAAAACTCAATGTGCTCTGGAAAGTGAGTGTGTTTTGCTGAGTACATATGTCTACAACTTAATGCAACTTGTGGATCTCCAAACACATTAGAAACAGAATTCCCAGAAGCCCAAGTACTGTAATGGAAGTTCAACTAGAGCAGGTCCCCTAAATATCCAGTCTACAGAAAAGACACCCGTTGCTCCTTCTCTGCCCTCTGTTTAGACTTCAGAAACCCAGGATCAGGTCAATACCAGACTGTCCAGTGTGAGAAGGGTTACCAGATACCCGAAGACGCAAAGGAGCACAGAGACAATTGGAAAGGAAGACACCTTAACTGTTTGTCTTGGCATCTGTGACAAAAATTACAGTAAAAAACTGAAAAAAATAAAAAGTACTTAGGCCTACACGTATATGAAATTACATCACAAAGCATCAGAAAGACTGGTCTTTCAACTGCAATCTTTTCCCAACAAATCTTTATTTTCAAGAACCTATGCAAGCGATGATATAGAATTGACGATGCGCTTTCCAAATTTCGCCCTGGAAATGTATCACAAGTCATGAGATCTACAGACTACAGCGATCGTAAATTTGAAGGGGTTGGATGGATGCCGATTGCTGGAATCAGGAAATAAATTAAGTAATATAAATCTGGGCTGCCGAGTCTGTTGACAGACGGGGGAAAAGAAAGAAGCAGACAATTTACAAGGTCACAATACATGAAAGTTTCAATGACTACTGTTGTGAAAACAGTCCAAATTTTTTATTAAAAAAAAAAAAGACACTCAAAAAGCCGGACAAAATTTGATTTCAAGGCTCTGCCTGCTGGGCGGAGGACATGACATCCTTTTGCCAGACGTCTTGTAACACAAAATGTGAGCCATCCGAACACTTAAGCAGTAAAACGATTCCCCAGTCCTCCAAGCACTCCAGGTATCTGTCTCCACAAATTGTGAAGCAGGTCCCGCCACCTCCACCAAGGAGATCACACACCCTGAAGTGACAACAAGCATTGCGACATCACCAGCAGATCTTGCTCGGTCAAGGCTTTTACAATTCCCCCTTATGGATGGAGCGCTTTGAAGAAAGGAAGTGGCCGCCTTCTGGAATGCCAGAAGGTCGGCTGGGCGATGTAAAAGAGAATGACCACCAGGACCACAATTTGGTCATCAAAGAAGCAATCTTTGCTTCTTCTTGTTCTCTCCAACATACAGTACCTGGCATCCTCAGATATATTGGGATTAATGCTGGCCTGAAAACCTACTTTATGTAAAACAAATTCCTCGGGTGTGTTTGGGTATGTGTGGGTGTTTGGGAACTTCAGGACTGCTATGCCTGTAATCATCTTGATATTTTAGAAAGTATGGCATGTCGTTTAAAATCAGCACACAAAACCATTCTTCAAGCTTCTGGTGACATTTTATTAACATTTGCAAAAGGTTCTTTCCCAATGCTGAATTAAATTGCTCCCCGCCCATTCTTGGGTTGGCAGAAAACTGTACATGTGTGAAATTGGCTGCACCCATTGCTGACCCCTATTCTTCCTTTATGGTCTCTGTTCTGAGTCACTGCAGGACAGCGCAGCTCTCCTGATTTCGCACGTGCACCCCAGGATTGGCAAAGTGATTGGTTGAATCTCCTGGCTCTGTTGCCTTCCATCTTCAGTATATCACCAGCTAGGGGGAAGAACATCAGCCAGTCACGAATCTGGAGAAGGGGGCTGGCCCAGCATCAAGACCCCGCCCGTCACCTCTAGGTTCCTTTCCAGTGTCACCTGCCAGATACCTCCATCCTCTGCTAGGGAGGCAAGGGGGTTGGGGTTGGGTTTGTTTCACAATTTCAGCATTAGATTACTTCAGCCGTGTACTGCATAAGATTTCATTATTACATCATTTCACTGTTGCATCATTGCACCATTACGTTATGTTCCTGTTGCTCTGTTTCAGGATCCAGCAAATGGTTTTTTTTACTACTTGCAGTACTTTACTCCACAGTTTAGTGAGGCAATATGGTGGTAGACAAAGCAGTCTCCTTGGGGGATGCCTACAGGGCTGCAAGTAGGGGGGGCAAGCGGGGCATGTGCCCCGGGCGCCGCGCTGGGCCCCCCCAAAATGACACCGGGGGGCGCAAAAATGACAAAATAACCCATGGGGGGGGGGCGCAGAATCCATGTTTGCCCCAGGTGACACTGACCCTAGTTCCATCCCTGGATGCCTAGGTCAGCCTGAAAGAGGCTGTCTGGTCCTAAACTGCTACTGGTCACCCACCTTTACTTCTGCTGCAACGGATGGCAACGCGTAACAAATTTTACCCACTTTGCAATTGTTATTGGATGCAGCTGGCTTAGAGGAGAAATCACCACCAGACGGTTAAGGATGACTTCAGCTGCGAATGAGATGAAGGCAAATTCACAGACACCTGGCAGGAAGATGATGTTGCCAAGGGATGTTTATGCTACGGTGAAGTGCAATAGGGGAAGGCTCACGTTCTCAGCATGCCTGAGAATTACCTTTGAATTTCTCCTGGGGGTGGTTTTGAACTTATTTCATTGTTGGAGGTGGCAGAGCACCTCCCAGCCTCCTTCTCCCTTTCCAAGCCTCCTTCGCTGTCCTTCGTTCCCCACCTGAACCAAGACCCTCATGGTTATCTTCTCTCCTTCGGGGTTATCTTCCCTTGGGATTAAATGGAAGGGTGGGAAGCCAGGGAAGCTACAGACTGCAAGAGGGATTATGCTGCAACAAAAGGCAAAACATTCACACACACACCCCTTGGCCATGAAAGAAGTTCAAGAATAGCACGGGCCTAAGAATTTCACCAGAATTCTCTTCTCCTTTGAAAGAAATGTTGGAAGACCGTTCTTTCATAAAATTAAATGAGAACTGATAGGAAAAACAAAACAAAACAAAGGGTGACTTTTCGGTCTAACACTAGTTGGGACCTCAACTCCCCAAATATCCAATCAGCTCCACTCCACCCCAGTGCATGAATTAAATTCATGCTGTTTGCAGCTTCAAGCTTCCAGGCTCCCTTGTCCTTCCAGAGTGACTTGGATAGTTTATTTTCTTTTTACCCTACTTTTTTCAAAGAGAGAACTTAATGCCAAACAGGGCAGATATAATCTTCCTATTGTAAAGGAGCATGATGAAACAGCAGGCAGACTTCTGCAGGTGCTCAGGGTATCTTTCCACATTTATTCTCTTCTTCCTCCAGCCACGGGTGAATAAATGGCTTCATAGACAGTGCTGTAGGCAGCTATAAGCAGAGCTGTGTGGCAATGAAAATAGGGGATCTGAAAGTCACTGAAGGATAGCACAAAGGTGGGCAACTCTTAGACTTCAATCGTGGGCAACTTTTAGACTCCAGTCAGTGGCCAATCTTCCTTTCTTCCTCCCTCCCTCGGATCTCTGGGATCTACAAGGGCAGCAGACATGGTAGACCAGTGTTTCTCAACCTTGGCAACTTTAACATGGGTGGACGTCAACTCCTAGAATTCCCCAGCCAGCTTCTGGGAGTTGAAGTCCACCTGTCTTAAAGTTCCCAAGGTTGAGAAACACTGTGGTACGCTTTATAATGATCAGTCAGCCTAGGCCCACTGACTGGGAATTATACGGGTTGCTGTCTACATCTGGAGAATGCTAGGTTGGGAAAATCTAGTCTATTCAATGGAAAAGTAGTGGGATTTTTTTTAATGGAAGAAGAAATTGCAACATTTGCTTACTTTGGGGACTGTCTTCTCCAGTTATTCTATGAAGGAAGGTACTGTATATTCAGGCTAGTGTATCTTAACTCCTGTTTTACAATGCCTAAGTTAACAATCCAGTACTTTCCTCATGGATTTTCCTTCATGGATTTTCCTCATGGATTTTCCTTCATGGATCACTGCCTTGTCGTGGCGAAGGGGCTTGCGTAACTCAATGAAGTCAGGTCAAGAAGAACAGGTCATGACGGAGAGTTCTGACAAAACGTGTTCCAAAACTGGAGGAGGGAATGGCAAACCACTCCAGTATCCTTGCCAAGAAAACCCATGGACAGTATCAGAAGGCTAAAAGATATGACGCCAGAAGATGAGCCCCTCAGGTCGGAAGGTGTCCAAAATGCTACTGGGGAAGAGCGGAGGGCAATTCCGAGTAGCTCCAGAAAGAGTGAAACGGCTGGGCCAAAGCCGAAAGGACGCTCAGTTGTGGATGTGTCTGGAAGTGGAAGGAAAGTCCGATGCTGTAAAGAACAATATTGCATAGGAACCTGGAATGTAAGATCTATGAATCAAGGTAAGCTGGATGTGGTAAAACATGAGATGACAAGATTGAACATCGACATCTTGAGAATCAGCGAACTAAAATGGACAGGAATGGGCGAATTTAATTCAGGAGACCATTATATATACTACTGTGGGCAAGAATCCCTTAGAAGAAATGGAGTAGCTCTCATAGTCAATAAAATAGTGGGAAAGGCAGTACTGGGGTACAACCTCAAAAACGACAGAATGCTTTCAGTTCGAATCCAAGGCAAACCATTCAACATCACAGTGATCCAAGTCTATGCCCCAACCACTGATGCCGAAGAAGCTGAAGTTGACCGGTTCTATGAAGACCTACAACACCTTCTAGAACTAACACCAAAAAAAGATGTCCTTTTCATCATAGGGGACTGGAATGCTAAAGTAGGAAGTCAAAAAATAACCAGAATAACAGGCAAGTTCGGCCTCGGAGTACAAAATGAAGCAGGGCAAAGGCTTATAGAGTTTTGTCAAGAGAACACGCTGGTCATAGCAACCACTCTTTTCCAACAACACAAGAGACGACTCTACACATGGACATCACCAGATGGTCAATACCGAAATCAGATTGATTATATACTTTGCAGCCAAAGATGGAGAAGCTCTATACAATCAGCAAAAACAAGACCTGGAGCTGACTGTGGCTCAGATCATGAGCTTCTTATCTCAAAATTTAGGCTTAAATTGAAGAACGTAGAGAAAACCACTAGACCAATCAGGTGTGACCTAAATCATATCCCTTATGAATATACAGTGGAGGTGAGGAATAGATTTAAAGGATTAGATCTGGTAGACAGAGTGCCTGAAGAACTATGGATGGAGGTTCGTAACATTGTACAGGAGGCAGCAACTAAAACCATCCCAAAGAAAAAGAAATGCAAGAAAGCAAAGTGGCTGACTGATGAGGCTTTACAAATAGCTGAGGAAAGAAGGGAAGCAAAAGGCAAGGGAGAAAGGGAAAGATATAAACAACTGAATGCAGAATTCCAGAGAATAGCAAGGAGAGATAAGAAGGCCTTCTTAAATGAACAATGCAAAGAAATCGAGGAAAACAATAGAATGGGGAAGACTAGAGATCTCTTCAAGAAAATCGGAGATATCAAGGGAACGTTTTGTGCAAAGATGGGCATGATATAGGACAAAAAAGGCAGGGACCTAACAGAAGCAGAAGAGATTAAGAAGAGGTGGCAAGAATACACAGAAGAACTATACAAGAAAGATCTTAATATCCCTGATAAATACGATGGTGTGGTCACTGACCTTGGGCCAGACATCCTAGAGAGTGAAGTCAAGTGGGCCTTAGGAAGCATTACTAACAACAAAGCTAGCGGAGAAGACAGTATTCCAGCTGAGCTATTTAAAATCCTAAAAGATGATGCTGTTAAAGTGCTGCACTCAATATGCCAACAAACTTGGAAAACTCGACAGTGGCCACAGGATTGGAAAAGGTCAGTTTACGTTCCAATTCCAAAGAAAGGCAATGCCAAAGAATGTTCAAACTACCATACAATTGTGCTCATTTCACATGCTAGCAAGGTTATGCTAAAAATCCTACAAGCTAGGCTTCAGCAGTATGTGAACCGAGAACTACCAGAAGTGCAAGCTGGGTTTCGAAGAGGCAGAGGAACTAGAGATCAGATTGCCAACATTCGCTGGATCATGGAAAAAGCAAGAGAGTTCCAGAAAAACATCTACTTCTGCTTCATTGACTACGCTAAAGCCTTTGATTGTGTGGATCACAACAAACTGTGGCAAAGTCTTAAAGAGATGGGAGTACCAGACCACCTTACCTGTCTCCTGAGAAACCTGTATGTGGGTCAAGAAGCAACAGTTAGAACCGGACATGGAACAACCGACTGGTTCAAAATTGGGAAAGGAGTACGACAAGGCTGTATATTATCACCCTGCTTATTTGTGTACTTGTGCTTATGTACTTATGCAGAGTACATCATGAGAAATGCCGGGCTGGATGAATCACAAGCCGGAGTTAAGATTGCTGGGAGAAATATCAACAACCTCAGATATGCAGACGATACCACCCTAATGGCAGAAAGTGAAGAGGAACTAAAGAGCCTCTTGATGAGGGTGAAAGAGGAGAGTGCAAAAGCTGGCTTGAAACTCAACATTAAAAAAACCCAGATCATGGCATCTGGTCCCATCACTTCCTGGCAAATAGAAGGGGAAGAAATGGAAGCAGTGACAGATTTTATTTTCTTGGCCTCCAAGATCACCGCAGACGGTGACTGCAGCCATGAAATTAAAAGACGCTTGCTCCTTGGGAGGAAAGCTATGGCAAACCTAGACAGCATATTAAAAAGCAGAGACATCACCTTGCCGACAAAGGTCCGTATAGTTAAAGCTATGGTTTTTCCAGTAGTAATGTATGGCTGTGAGAGTTGGACCATAAGGAAGGCTGAGCGCCGAAGAATTGATGCTTTTGAACTGTGGTGCTGGAGAAGACTCTTGAGAGTCCCTTGGACTGCAAGGAGGTCAAACCAGTCAATCCTAAAGGAAATCAACCTTGACTGCTCATTGGAAGGACAGATGCTGAAGCTGAAGCTCAAATACTTTGGCCACCTAATGCGAAGAGAGGACTCACTGGAAAAGACCCTGATGCTGGGAAAGACTGAAGGCAAAAGGAGAAGGGGACAGCAGAGGATGAGATGGTTAGATAGCATCACCGATGTAATGAACATGAATTTGAGTAAACTCCGAGAGACAGTGGAGGACAGGAAGGCCTGGCGTGCTATGGTCCATGAGGTCACGAAGAGTCGGACACGACTAAACGACTGAACAACAACTTTCCTCAAAGTATGTTGACAAAAAGTGGACATACTGTAATTATTAGAACAATTGGCACATCCTTAGTTTTTCTTCAGGTGGAAACAAGAACCCTTTATTCATTTCCTAAGCTCCTGTGTATTGCCAAATTTAAAGAACACACAGCTGTTTACAGTGCAAATTAACATTCAGCTACCATAACTGAATTAAATTATTGTTTGATCCAGAGGAAAAGTTGCCAAATTTTTGATTAATGGAGCAAATCCAAATTAAGGTAAGCAAATCTTGACTCTCCGCATTAGAGATCTTGGCCCAAGTTAATTTATTTCACTTTTCTGTCTTTTAGCTGTTTTGTTGCATCAGCGATGGCACTTACTAATCCATTTCCAACTTTTGATTTACAGGTTGCATTTACAAGCCAGTGAAAGACCTCATGACTTGCATGGCCATATTATGCTAAGCTTGATCCCTTTGACCTTTAGTTCATTTTTTTTTGAGATTCAGCATGTTGTGGGAACCTAGCCTGAGTAACGATTTGATGCAATCCTTGAAAAATGGAGAAATTCAGGAAGCAGGTTGTGTGTTGTGCAAATGCAACTGTTGGGTTACCAGAATGGCTTAGCAAACCCAATTTTATTCCCTGTCCCCATGACAGTGGCTTTCTCATGTTCCCATGCTGTGATTTATACCATCTTCTTTGGCTGTTTTCCATAGTGGCAAACCCTTGCCAGCAAAAGTATCTGAGGGACACAAAATAGGGCAATGTTATGATAGCAGACCTTTCTCTCAGCAAAGCAATTGTTCACGAAGAAAGAATGTTAGACATTGAATACATTGAATCATTGACATTGTCAATCACATATTGTCAATCATGGTCAATCATATATTGACATTGAATTATTGAATTGAATATATATTGACATTGAATCATTTATCATTCTAGGCTAATTCTAGGCAGAGCCCTGGTAAGTAAGCATACCTTAAGTGTTGTACATTATTAATGTAATAAATAAACGTAGTCTTACATCACACCTTGCTTTCATCATGAAATGTAAAGCAACTTATATCGTCTCCCATCCTGTCACTGACCAGATCTAAACCTGCTCAGCTTCACCAATGTGGCTGCATCATGCTCGTATCTTCCTTGAATGTCCATCTCTGCCATGATTATATCTCTATGGTGGAAAGAGCTTTGCTGGTTGAACTTCTTCCTGCTGGGGGAATTTTTCTTCTACTCCTTAGTAGAGGACATCCTATGGTGGCACCCATGAGTCATGTGGTGCTGTGCAGAAAAAACACAGGTTATTCCTTGCATGCTACTAGAAGAAGGCGAAGGACATCCTGGTGCCAACAAAATACAGCTCTACTGCTCTTGTGCAAATCCAAAGGACCACTGGTACAGGTAGTCCTTGCTTAATGACCACAATTGAGACCAGAATTTCGGTTGCTAAGCAAAGTGGTCATTAAGCAAATCTGACCCGATTTTACACTTTTTTGTGGTGGTTGTTAAGCGAATCACCGCAAGCGTTAAGCGAACCATGTGGTCATTAAGTGAATCATGTGGTTCCCCATTGATTTGCTTGCCAGAAGCCAGCCAAGAAGGTTGAAAATGGTGATCACGTGACCACGGGACACTGCGATGGTCATAAATGTGAACCGGTTGCCAAGTGCCCAAATCGTGATCACGTGACTGTGGGGATGCTGTAATGGTCATACGTGTGAGGACTGGTCGTAAGCCGGTTTTTTCAGCACTGTTGTAAATCCGAACCATCACTAAACAAATGGTTGTTAAGCGAGGACTACCTGTACAGGCCTTTGGAAAGGGACTTAAGACCTGGATCTTTCTCAGATGCTGTCCTGCCAATTATGTCCAAGCAGTGATCAGGCGCTCAGGCAATTGGTTCTTTTAGATCCAGAGATAATAAGCACGCCAGTGGATAAAGAAACTTTAGCTTTATTACAAACTTAAGCAAACAGGTTTAAACAGAAAACACAGTTCAAACAGGAACACAGTTTAAGCAGATTATACACAAGCATATAAAGCAGAGCATACAGAAAGAATTCATACATACCAAAGCAAGGTGATACCTTTATTCCCTTTCTGCTACCAGGAACCTGACCAGGATAGCGAGAATAACCCCGAAAGGATGGCTCCTCGTTCTACAGCACCCAGCGTCCTGTGTCTGTATAGAGCAGGGCTTTCCAAAGTTTTCCCGTGGCGACACACCAACTGCCCTTGGTGTGTCGCCGTGGGAAAATCCGGAAGTCCCGCCGCTGCGGCAGCGTGCAAAAACCTGGAAGCGCTGCTGCTGCTTTCGGTCTTTGTGCGCCGCCGCGGCTGCGGCGCCTTCGGATTTTCATGTGTAGCCGTGGGAAAACCCGGTGCGGGCGGGGGCGTGCATGGTGGCGGCAGCGGCGGCAGCCTCCACTAAAACGCGGAAGCACCGATGGCACGCCGGTGCCGCTGCCACCGTGCACGCCCCCGCTGCCACTTCTGGGTTGTGTGGCGACACAGCCGACTGTGTGTGGCGACACACTTTTGTGTCGCGACACACAGTTTGGAAAGCTCTGGTATAGAGGTTCCCAAACTCAAAAGACAATCCTAAGGTTTTTATCAAAGTCTAGCCCCCAAACCCCGTGACCACGTTTCCATGGTACAGAGGCTGCATGGCCTGACCTTGACTGGGATTCTTCCCGAGGTCTATGCACCTGTTTACGACATCATCCAAGAGCCTGGGAAGCTTTACAGATAAGCCAGGGCCCAACATCAACCATCTCCCCGCCCCCCATTCCAAGCCGCTGGAGGGGCTGTTGGGGGAGTGAACCTATGCTGAAACTAACAAGCTTGGGGTAATCTATCTCCCCCTCCATTCCAACCAGAAATAAAAACAGGCCAGTTAAACATCAGTATAACTCTAAATAAACTCTGTTCTTCTTCATGTGGGGGAAAATAAAAATATGTCACCTAACTCCTGGAGATAACAACAGTCTTCCGCGTTGCCACTACAGATGCTTGGGTCAAGATGACTAGGTTTCCCATTTGATGGAATATAACAAATGTCAGTCTCTGGTCACCAGTTAATTGTTTTATTTCTTTTATTGGTCTGTGCTTGTTTTTCTCTTGGCATTTTTGGGAACTGGTTTTGCATGCCACCCAGAATCACATTCTTTGAGTCAGGTGGCGACATAAATGCTTTAAATAAATAATAAATAAAAACGGTGCTTCTGTGTCCTCTAGTTTAGGGAGATAACAGCAGAAATGGCAGAAGACGACGCTAACTGGGAACTTTTCAGGGATCTGAAGAGGCCAATTAGTGCTTCCCTGATCCTACCCATTACTAGTCACTTGACTCAACTCTGACATAATAGATGGTACAGCACAATACATTTTTCACATCTGCAACTGTCCTTGGATGCTGTTGGTTTAAGGGGGGAAACCCCACTTTAAAACTGGAACATCTAAGAACAGCTTCAGCTTATCTCGTCATGGGCTAGGGAAAAGAGGAGGGCACCATCGAGGGAACTTGGCAGAAAAAAAATATGTGCCCTAGTTCACTGCAAGTGGGAACATGGCTTATGAATAGCTTTAATTTAGAGAGTGAGTAATAATGTGATTCAGTCTGGGAGGAGGCTGTGTCGCCTAGCCTGGATGTTTCCTTTTCTTGGGATATGTGGGTCATAGCTTTGGAAAGACACTGCAGATGCTGCACCTTCCTTGTCAGATGCCAGGGTGAATTGTGGCACTTAAAACTCGTTCTAGCTTCTACGTCTTGGCACTAAAAACTGGTCCTCAATAATCCCTGATCACATGTTCGGCTGTTGCCAAGCGCAGCACCAGCGTTTCCCATCAGAAGCGAGCTGCTCTGCCACAGGTGGGTGTCTGTGCCAGAAAGAAGACCAGGAGTCTCAGCTTTCTTCCTATAAACACCAGGAAATTAGAGTATTAAGTAGGCTTCGTGGCCGGTGCCCTGAGGTTCCTGTGTTCCATTCTTTATTTCAATGAACAATATTAGGATTCCTGCTGGTTCTCCAACACTTGAGAAGGGAAGGGAAAGAAGGCCGCTTCTGAAACTTACTGAAGCCCTTTAAATTTCCAGGGATCCAGAAAATCCCTTCGTGAACAGGGCAGAACTGACAGGAAAGGTGTCCCATTCAAGTCCCACTGAACACATAGGAATTAAACCAGAACATTATAGTTGTATTGCAAGCAAGGCTTGGGTGTGCAAATTGCCCTGGATTGCGCTCCTTATTAAGTCATAGGAAGAAGGGGGGCATGTGAATTTTGTCCCACAAGTGCTTCCCTACAAATGGTGTCCTACAGGTTTGTTTGCTCTCCCCTCTGCCTTCCTTAACCTCTCCCACCGAGCCTCGTCTCAACGAAAGCCACATCTGTCCTTGTGACATTTGTGCTTCTTGAAATTAATTGTGCTTCTCAAAAGGCTAGCCTTACTGGACGGGCAATACCGTCTCCATTTCTTCAAATGGACAACCCATCTCAGAACATGTTCCACGTATCACGCATGTCCAATTCCTGAGCGTAAAAGAAAAAGGAAGCCAAAATAACACCCACCCACCGGCTTTTAAGTGGAAATGAAGATCAGGGAAGAAAAATGAATGGCAGGAGATATTTTCATCCTCCCCTGAGTTCCTTGATCAGCAAATACTGGACACGTCCAAGCAGAAACCCTCCAAATGTGTGAGTACTACAACTTCCAGCATTCCCAGCTGACCTCAGTTGGGAATATTCTGTATCCAGGGCCTTAGGTGGGTTAAAACAGAGCAATTAAACATGATTCAAGATAGTCCTGGCCTCCCAACTACAAGCCAGATGATATATCAATCAACTAATTCTTAATTGATTGGCTGTCCAGATGATTTCCTCATAGTATGAAAAATATGCGAACAAATCATCAGCCTCTAATCAGCAGGCAAGTGCCTGTTTGGATGGTCCAATCCCTCTTGTATTTTAAGGTGTGTCCAATCATCACCTTCCTACCCATTTCTCCCCTCCTCCCTGGGAGGAGGTAGCCCATAATAAAAGCAATGTCTCCTTAGACTGAAAGACACTTCTGGAAAGAAGCAGTTCCCAAAGACTTCAAATCCAGAAAGACCCAAGCACAGCAGGTAAGCAGCGGGGAGATATTCTACCAGTGGTAGGGCTTGAATCCAAGAGAATCCAAGCATTTTTGACCTTGATGGGAAGTCCCTCACAAAGGTCCAGCTATTCTCTGTCTCTCATGAGGAATCTGCTTTGCTTTCAAGGACTTCCCTGAAGGTCCTTGTTGCATGATGCATCAGGAATCAGATATGGACTGATTCTGGCTGGGTTTCAGAAGCAGATTTGTAATGTAGTGGTGCAGGTGTTGGATTAGGAGCAGGGAGACCCAGATTCCAGTCCACTCTCAGCCGGGAAAGCTCTCTACAGGTAGTCCTCGACTTACGACCATTTGTTTAGCGACCATTCCAAATTATGATGGCGCTGAAAAAAGTGACTTACTGTCGGTCTTCACACTTATGACCGTTGCAGCGTCCCCGCAGTCAAGTGGTCAAAATTCAGGCGCTTGGCGACTGGCATGTATTTACAATGGTTGCACGGTTCTGGAGTCATGTGATCGCCATTTGTGACCTTCCCAGCCAGCTTCCGACGAGCAAAGTCAATGGGGGAAGCCGGGTTTGCTTAATGACCCTGTGATTCACTTAACAACTGCAGCAAAAGGTCATAAAATTGGGTGTGACTCACTTAATGACCACCTCACTTAGCAACGGAAATTCCGGTCCCAATTGTGGTCGTAAGTCGAGGACTACCTGTACATGAGTTTGGGCTAGCCACACGGTCAGCCCAAGAGCCAAGGTGGTGTAATGGCAAAGGTATTGGAGTAGGAGTGAGGAGATGCAGGTTCTAGTTCTGCAGCCGTAGAAGCTCAGTGAGTGACTTGGGGCCAGTCCCTCTCTCTTGTAGTATTGGATTACAACCTTTATGCAAATTGGAAGGTAAAACCTCAAGACAGCAACACGCTGAACAAGTCTACTATATATCCTTTAAAATGGAATTACTTAATTAACATTCAGAGTAGTCAGCATGCAAGGAATTGTTTGGGCAGGTAAGTAGTAGGGAGAAACTCATGAGTTGGTAGATCCTTAGTTGACCTCCTTTGGTAACCTGCCCGGAGTCTTTTGGATTTGAGCAGGCTGTAACAACTGTGTGTGAGAGAAAGAGAGACTGGCTCTGTGGTCTGCTCATCTTGTGCCCTCGCTGTGCAGGTAGCCATGGGAAGAGTTGGTTTCCCATTGACATCATCAGCAGGCATCCTGATCTTCTTGGTGCTGGAAGGATTCTGTGGTGCCTCCGAAGGTAAGATTCGGTTTTCCCGCAATGGGACGCCCTCCTAGAACGTGGACTTGCAATTCCCAGCCAGCGACAAACCCCTTAATTGATAGTCACTTTTAGAAAATAATCTGGACTCCATCATCCGGAATGGAGAGGAGTTTGCCATTTGTTGCTCCTGGTTGGAAATTAGGAGCTTGCAATCGCCAAGGCCAGGCTACTTCGAAAGGGTCAGTCCTTGGAGAAAGTGCGACTACGTCCTGTCCTTAGGAAAGGATTGTATTGCTGCATTCTTTTCATGTTAATCCAGGAAACGAAAATCTTAACAAATACAAGGGTCTTTCTTTTGGAAGAAAATCTCACTTAATGAGATTTTATCTCACTTAAAATCCATATTTTATCTCAGGGAAAGTAGCTTTCTCAGCGCCTTCAGTTCTTATACAGTATGTGAGGGGTTGGGAAACCTGGCAAGTAAGAGAATTAGACAACCCCTTTGCATGCCAGAAAGATGGTTTAGGCGTTTAATGGAAGCAGGGGTGTCTGCAGGAGGGGGTCAAAAAAGTCAAGATGGTGGCCATAACCATACACATACAGTGCACGTGAAAAGGGGCGGGTCTTTGATTGCACGGCTGGGCTGCCATCTTGATTTTTTTAGACCCCCTTAAATGCTTACTAAAAAAAGCCACTTAATTTTCCTTTTCTTTTTCTTTCTTGCAGAGACCTGGTGCTATGACAAACCAAGTTGTGGTAAGTCATGCAGCAATCCCTGGTTTTCCCCTGACTCCAGAAAACTTCTCATTGTGGAAACCACAAGGCTTTTCGCTGGAGAGACAACGTGACTGGCACACCCGAACCCAGCAACCCCATCTAAGCGTCTCTAATGGAATCGGTGGCCACCCTGAGCTTAATATTGGCTCTTTTTGTTATCTCCCTTGGCTTTGAAGAAGTCTACATCACAGCTTTGTTTAAAGCAGAGCTTTCCAAACTGTGTGTCGGGACACGTTAGTGTGTCAGCTGCAGTGTCTGGGTGTGTTGTGGCTGCTGCTGCCTCCGAGCCCTGCCAGGATTCCGCGCAGGTCCTAGTGCCTGCCTTGTGCCTGGCTGCCTCCGAACCTGCTGTGATTCCGTGCAGGTCCTAGTGCCTGTCTTGTGCCCTGCTGTGTGTGTGTGTTGCGAAATGATGCATGTCTAAAAAGTGTGTCACCAACATGAAAAGTTTGGAAAGCTCTGGTTTAAAGGCTAGCATGATTAACGTATAAGCTTAATGGTATAAAAGTAGTGATAATTAAAACACCATATATATAAAAACATTAACATGCAGAGGGAAAGGCAAGAATGAGTCTAAATGAATGAACACACCAGCCCTCACACACCGCTTGAGCATGGAAAAATTCTCTGAGTTCTCAGCGGGTGCAACCACAGCCTGGCATCTTCCAGGACACCCTTAGCAATCTCGCTGTTAAAAAGTGCGGTTACTTGAGGAGAAACTTCTAAGGGCTTTTCTTTTCAGCCCATTTCTACATACTTTTTGTGGCAGTTGTAGTTCAGATCCCTTGGAGGCCTCCAGGTTGTGTATCCCTGGTGTACAGAAGCTCAGAAGTACCCCTTGAATGCAAGGCAGGGTATAGCTTCCTTGCCTTTAGCACAGTAAGAAATTGCCTTTTAAAAATTATGCAGCCAAATATGCACACACAAATATGCTTCCTTAAGAGAAAAGGAGGAGTTGCACTTGCAAATAAATTCAGATCATTGTTATATCTTAGCTAGAATGATTCCTTAATAGAATGTTGGTTTAAAGGATGCTCAGTGTTCATCTCAGAGCACGAGGTCCAGCACAAACCTGGTTTGACAATGCCCAGATATAAAGTATTAAGGGGATCCTTCTAGAAACCTGAGACCAATTAAAGTCAGCCGCTTTAACTTTCTTTATTTTTAAATTTTTTAAATCAATAATTTGTTTAAAAGATTTAAGGAACAGAATAAATAGCTACATAAAAGAAAAAAAAATAAGTAGAATGAGACAGGGTGGATGAATAAAATATCAGTAAATAAAGAATAATTATCATAAAATTTAAAATGCATTATTTCATTCGTTCATTAAATGTATAGAACTAGGTTCAATATATCATCAAATAACTAAAAATCTCTATAAAATGCTAAACATGATATTGATATCACTATGATTTGTCATTGTTCCAAAAATAGATGCATGTAATCATGTAAAGAAAAAAAAAGAATAAATAAATAAGGAAAAAAATCAGTAAAAACAATATTAAGTTCTAAAATCCCTTCCTTTGTACCTGACTGGTGATTGCATCAAAATATGTGTAAACACTGAAATTGCTTCTAATTTTTACACAGGCTTATTGTATTATTTTGTTGACTGAAAGTGCCTCTAATGAAATCCAGACTTTATTTCATGACAGACCCATGGCTGAAAAAATTCTGCCCTTGTAATGAACAAAAAAACCCCTTTCATCCAGACCATTAAAGAGGCTTAGTGTGTAAATACATGCACACACACACACCTGTTGCCAAATTCTAGAAAAGTGTTCTAATTGCAAAAAGGAAAAAAAAAAGCAAGGGGACACTGCTGAATGGTGAATATAATCATCTCCTCACTCTTTTGCCGCTAGGACCTGAGACCTGGGGAACTCTTGGTTTCTGCAATGGCAAGAGACAATCTCCCATCAACATTAATAAAAAGGAAGCCATTTTCGGGGATGAGCTGGGACCTATAAAGTTCACCAACTACGAAGATCGTACAATTGCTAAGCAACTTAAGAATAATGGGTATCAAGGTATGTATTCCTTAATGACCATCCATTGCTTTATGTGTAAGGCGTTCTTTCTTTCACGGGGAACTCTGAGAATCGATCCAGGCACATTACTTTCTACACCAATGGTTCCCAGCCGTGGCAACTTCCAGATCGGTGGACATCAACTCCCAGAATTCTCAGCAATGGCCCTGCTGGCTGTGGGATTTTGGGAATTGAAGCCTACATATCTGGTAGTTGCCGAGGTTGAAATAAATTGCTCTACGTCATCGTTGTATATTGCTGGTAGTAGCAGTTCCGCTGGGTTGCAACAACTACATGGTCCTGTAAAGCTTTGGAGTCCAGCTTGGTTTGTCAATTGGAGCGATTGCTTCAGTTTCAGCTAAGCTTACCGCATGGTCTCTTTTCGGCCAGGCTTGATGGTTGAGCGTTGAGATGTGATGCGATTCATCGAGACATTGTGCAAACAATGTTTGGTAGGCGGCAGTGAGCTGTGGTCCATTCACTGAGATCCGTGTTACAAATTAAGCTTGGCTGTAAGTGAAATATGCAATCTGTGGCTCTCGGGATTCCATGCAGACCCTTAGCACTGTTTTTTTGCAGCGCCTCTAATTTTTATTGTTGGGAAACGGTGACATAGCTTCTCCCTATTGTAATGTGAACCCTAGATTCACATAAGACATAATACAATCAGCCCCAACTTCTGCCCTCTCTCTGGACCCCCCCCCCCCGAGCCCCCCATCTATCCATTCATCCATGTACATGATTTGGCTGTGACCCCAGCCTTCCTAAAATATTGAGTACCGCCCCAGATGTTGCCCCAGATATGGGTTAAAGCAGGGGTGGGCAACGTCAGGCCCGCGGGCCGTATAAGGCCCGCGGGGCTCCTGCCTAAAGCCTGCGGGGCTCCCGCCCGCAAACCCTGCCCCTTCCACGCGATTGGCTCCCGCCCGCAAACCCTGCCCCCGAGTGCTTGTGATTGGCTCCCGCCCGCAAAATCCGGCCCCCAGTCCGTGGAAATCCCAGAAACCCACCCCCACCCCCCGGTCCCCGGTTATAAATATCCAAATGGCCCTTGGCAGAAAAAAGGTTCCCCACCCCTGGGTTAAAGGAATCACATGATCTGCACAGTTCTGGCCTGAAAGAAAGACACGCACTGTAAGGATCTCATATGCTGAGCTTCATTTGACCTCTTTCAATTGGATTCCTCTAAGGAGGAGAAGAAAGGTAAGGCAAGGAACTCCCAGAGACCCCACCCTTAACATACGGATCAATAAATGGAGTCTGGAGTTTTATTTATTTAGTTTCAAAGATTCTGCATCCTTACCTCTTTTTTTCCTAGCATTGAACCTGATTAATGAGGTTAATCTGGGCAAGATTCTGGCTTCCTTGATCCTGTGTTGCTGTTTAGGGCTTGACAAGCTTGGAAAGTGGATAAGTTGCCAGGCCACAAGTATTTGCAAATGCATTAAGGCAGGGTCTCTGAGTTGTTTAAACTTCTTTCTCTTGGATTCCTAAACTGAAGGACTAACACCTCTTAAGAGATAAGAATGAAATGTCCGTCTGCTCTCCGTTTGCCATGTTTGGCAATACTCACCTTTGTTTCTCAGACTCTGAGAGTTCTCCTACAATCTGGAGAGGAGAAGATGTGGAACCATCAACCATTAACCCAGTGTTTCTCAACCTTGGTGACTTCAAGATGTGTGGACTTCAACTCAGTTTGGCCTAGTGGTTAAGGTGCTGGGCTAGAAACCAGGAGACTGAGAGTTCTAGTCCCGCCTGAGGCATGAAAGCCGGCTGGGTGACCTTGGGCCAGTCTCTGTCTCTCAGCTCTAGGAAGGAGCCAATGGCAAACCAGGAGACCGAGAGTTCTAGTCCCGCCTTAGGCATGAAAGCCGGCTGGGTGACCTTGGGCCACTCCCTCTCTCTCAGCCCAACTCACCTCACAGGGCTGCTGTTGTGGGGAAATAGGAGGAGGAAGGAGCATTAGGTATGTTCGCTGCCTTGAGTTATTTATAAAAATAATAAAGGCGGGATAAAAATTAAATAAATAAATCAATATATATATATAACCGATAACAATAACAGACTCCTGGTTTCTTGCCCAGATTAACCTCATTAATCAGGTTCAATGCTAGGAAAAAAGAGGTAAGGATGCAGAATCTTTGAAACTAAATAAGTATAACTCCAGACTCCATTTATTGATCAATATGTTAAGGGTTGCTAGGTTGCTCTTGCCAACCTAGCAATTTGAAAGCATGCAAATGCAAGTAGATGAATAGGTACCACTTCGGTGGGTAGGTAACAGTGTTCCATGCACATCATGCCGGCCACATGACCGTGGAAGCGTCTTCGGACAACGCTGGCTCTTCGGCTAACAAACGGAGATAAGCACCGGCCCCTAGAGTCGGACACGACTGCACAAATGTGCGGGGGGTACCTTTACCTTTTATGTTAAGGGTGGGGTCTCTGGGAGTTGACTGAACTCCTTTCTGTCAGATTCCTTAACTGGGGGACTAATGCCTTTGTGGTTGCTAAGAGTCAGCAATGACTTGATGTCATGTAATCAATCAATCAATTAAAAAAAATAAGAGCAAAATGCCCATCTGGTCTTCATTTGCCATGTTTTAAACTTCCTTCCTTCCTTCCTTCCTTCCTTCCTTCCTTCCTTCCTTCCTTCCTTCCTTCCTTCCTTCCTTCCTTCCTTCCTTCCTTCCTTCCTTCCCCTCTCTCTCTCTCAGATTTCAAGAATTCTTTTACACATACTGCAAAATTTCAAACCAATGTTTCTGGCATTGTGTGACCCCTGTCTTCTTAAATATTTAACTTAATTTGATTTATGAACAGACTAGGTCAAAGTGTGTTTGAACAGACACAACTATACTTGGTGTCTGTTCCTTAGTCAAAGACCCATCAAGACATTTGCTTGTAACTTTGTTTTGGATTTGTTGCAGTTGAGGTGGAGTTACATTCAAAAGCAACAATCTCTAGTTCCAGCCTCCCAGGAACATACTTCCTAAAGACATTCCACTTTCACTGGGGCACCGAGGATAGCAATGGCGCGGAGCATACCATCGATGGCAAACGCTGTAGCATGGAGGTAAACAATTCAGGGTACCGGCAGAAATGGAACTACTAAGAAATGGGTGTTTGGCTTGGTGGTAGGAGAATACAGGTAGTCCTCAACTTACGACCACAATTGGGACTGGAACTTCCGTTGCTAAGCAAGGCTGTTAAGTGAGTCACACCCAATTTTACAACCTTTTTTGCCATGGTCATTAAGTGAATCCAGCTCCCCCATTGACTTTGTCGGCAGCCGGCTGGGAAGGTTGCAAATGGCAATCACGTGACCCTGGAATGCTGCAACCATCGTAAGTGTGAGCTGGTTGCCAAGTGCCTGAATTTTGATCACGTGACCACAGGGCCGCTGTGGCCATCGTAAGTGTGAGGACTGGTTGTCACTTTTTCCAGCGCTGTCGTAACTTCAAACAGTTGCTAAACAAATGGTCATAAGTCGAGGACTACCTGTAGTGCTGACTGCTTGACAAGCTAAGATCAGTTTACTATTCTGCAACCCTAGTTCTCTAACTATGTTGTTCCTACTTTGGCTGGCTCTTTTTGTAAGCTATTATATATGGTCCTGATAGTCCTCAGGGGAAGCAAGTAAAAATCACTAATGGGAGGTGCAAAGTCCTTTGGGAATAGGCTGCTTCTGAAAAAGGGAGTACAAAAGCTGTCCTGATCAGGACTATCTTAAACAGTGTTTCTCAACCTCAGCAACTTTAAGATAAGCTGAAGTCTCCCAGAATTCCCCAGCCATCTTAAAGTTGCTGCGGTTGAGAAACACTGATCTTAAGAGAACAATTGAGAACTACAAATAGCCAATCAGTGAGCTTGATTTGCTGTGTGTGTGTGTGTGTGCGCGCTTGGTCCTCCACGTTATAATAACCCTGCTGGACCTGAGCACCAAACCGCTCTATCGTTAAACTATATTTAAAATGTCGATGTTCCTGCTCTTCATTCTTGCATCAGCTCCACTTGGTTCACACTAAAAACAACATGAGTATCGAAGAGGCAAAGAAGGATCCTGAAGGATTCGTTGTCCTGGCCTTCTTCATCCAGGTGAGCAGCATGAATGGTGGGCAAGGAGGAATGCCAGTCAAAGGCTGGGTTGGTGCAAGAGTCTCTCTATTCCTTGGGCAGTCCAGGGTGGTGCCCTCCAAATGGGATGTGAAATTGACACTTTCAGAGAGAGCCCCATACGCCGTGCATACATAATGCCCTTTTGCTATTCCCTTTCAGGGTAAGCAACATTATGCAAAGGAATACGAAATAGCAAAGAGAAGAAATTAAGAAATGAGATAAGAAAAAGAGAAGGCAATACAGTACCTCTAAATCTAGCCCACAACGAAATATTCCCCATACATCTCTATATCTTTTTATTCTTGCAAACCATCCTCGCGTCTACCACATCTATGTACTACTTCATACTTTAGCTGCCGTTCTTCCACCTTCTCATCTTCCTCTTTTTCAGTCTGTCATCAGTGCCATCCAACCATGACTTGATTGGTTCCCCTTCCTCTGGACCCATTCCCTCTTCCTCCACACATTTTATCTGCAATTCAGTCCTCACTCTTTCCCTTGACATGACCAAACCACCACCTTAACATGTTTCTTTTGTACTGGTCATGCACTTTGGTATTCAGTGCGCATTCATTCAGCACCCACTCATCCTTGACCCCATCTCTTCTTATTTGACCACACAAACTTCTCAAGCATCCCATTCCCACTGCATTTGACTTTTATGATTCACCAGATGCTTACCATTTTCATACATTCTAGAGTTTCCAGTGGTTCAAAAACTTTTTCTATACTCTCTCATCTTACTCTTACTATACATATACATACTATACACATATTCATTCATATTCCCTTGGTTCATATTCATTCAGAATATTGCAGAATTTCCCCCCAAAACTCATCCCTAATTCTTCTTTCATCACCATTCATTGGACCATAACTGCAATTAACAACCACCTACCTTCATAAACATCCACAACAATCTAGATGACACCAATTTATACATACATTTCAGTGTTTTCATTAATTATGAAACATACTGCCATTTCCCTGCATGCATTAATGAACTCAGGCTAGCTTCTCTAGAATTTGTTTCATCCATCCTCATTCTGTTAGTTTCACGGGCACATAATACTATTTTTCTTTTCTTTTCTTTTCTTTTCTTTTCTTTTCTTTTCTTTTCTTTTCTTTTCTTTTCTTTTCTTTTCTTTTCTTTTCTTTTCTTTTCTTTTCTGTGTTAATTTATATTCTTTACCATTTACTCTTTGTACATTCCAAACTGACACCTCTTGTAAGTCATGCTCATCACCCAATGGGCACCTAGTTACTGACCTCTGCTGCCCATCATGACTTTGGACAAGCAAAGCTTTCCTATTACAGGTTTTGGTAAGGTAAAGAAGATACCAGGTTTAGTTGTCCTCATATCATGTGAAACATCCCCTACTAATAGAAAGGATCGTGTTGGTCAGTTTGGACACATTTTGACAATTATAACACGTGTTAGCCCTTCGAGGTGGTCCAGAAAGAAGCCCAACTATGAGTACTAACTCTATATTTATTGTAAGGTTACTTTAAGAGAATCTTGCAAGACTGAAAGTACTTTTCCTCTCCTCTCCTTTTACTCTCCAGAAAACTAGGGAGGGTCCCTTCTGAAATGCTTCCCATGCCCTCTCTCCTTCTGTGGGCTGAGATGTCTTTTACATGATGTCTGTGGCTTGAATCATGTCAACTGGATTTCTATTTTCTCAGTAGAAACGTTTCACTCCTTATCCAAGGAGCTCCTTGGATAAGGAGTGAAACGTTTCTACTGAGAAAATAGAAATCCAGTTGACATGATTCAAGCCACAGACTGTTCCACCTGGATGACTGAGAACCTTCATCAACTTTTACATGATGGTTATCCAGTCTGTGGCTCTTCCTCCTGTCTCCCAAGGTCATTTCCACTTACCAACACACACAAATGCAACCAAAGCCCACCTTTGCCCCAGGCACACTTATGCTGTTCTCTACAAGCTAGCATCTCTAATTTAGAGACTATTTTGCAAGCTAACAGACTGTCCCCTGCATCCCACCGACTAGGATGTACGTGCGGTTTGTTAGTATACACACAGGAGACCATGTACTATTTTCTTTCATTTCCCCATAGAAATCTCGGAAGACTGCCAAAGTCACTTCATGGAACACTCTAGCCAACCTCTTCAAAGAAATCCCAGAGAAAGGTGAGTCTCCCCACTCTCACCCATTTCCCTAAAGAAATGAGGTGATGTTATACCAGTCTCTTTTTCTGGCTTTTCAGGTGACTCTTGGGATCTGAAAGGGGAATTCTCCGTGGGTGGCTTATTGAGCATGGCAGATGTAAACCAGTATTACACCTATAAAGGCTCTTTGACCACTCCAGACTGTTTGGAAGCTGTGACCTGGATTATCTTTCCAGAACCCATTGAGGTTTTGGACGAAGTGGTGAGTGGGTAACATCCGATTCATCTCAGTTTTCAGGAACGGGTCCTAAGGTTCTCTGAATGGACCTTGTTAGAGTCAACTGATCCTTAGGAGATCAAATTCCTGAGTATGGTGGAAACCAATATGGATGAAGGCATTGTTGCCACAAGCAAGCAGACCTATCTTTGCGTTCAAGGCTGGCCCTACCAGAAGGCAAATAAGATGGGGCCTCACGTGGCAGATACTGATGGAAGTGGTGGTGGCAGTGAAGTGTTGAAGGAGATAGTTTTACAGGTTATGCTGCCAGCCTGGCCTTTGAAGTACTAATCCACAGTACCCTCAGGTATGGTAGACAAAGCTATCTTATGGCTAGTTTGGAGATCAGATTTAACTCCGGTGAAGTCAGTTTCTGTACATGGAGTAGGGGGGAATCTGGTCTTCCTTTACCTTAGATACCAAAATGCCTTGGGCCAGCCTTGTCCAGATATCCCCCGGATTTCTGGAAAGGTACAAAAGTCCCCAATAACCAGATATCCAGGTCTAGCAGACACTTGGGCTTCTTAGGATCATGCAATGAGGTGACAAGCTCACAGTCCAGAGTGGGGAAGGATCTGAGGAACAGAACAGGTAGAAGTAGTACACGCAATGCAGGGAAGTAATGGGTTCTGTAAGCAGTGCAGAACGGCCTGTAGTAGCTGGCACAAAAGACAGGTCAGGGGCCTCCTGGAACAAGACAGGCTGTTCTTCAATGCTTGCCTTTAGAAAGCCTGTGGAATTCAATTAAAGGTAGCCATCTTGAGAGGGGCCATTAAAAACTTTGGTAGGTCTGCAAGGTCTGAGACAAAAATTAGAATTGGAATGAGATAAGATGGTGGAGCATGAGTGTCGGCCAATATTCCCTGCTCCTCCAAGGCTCACACTTTTTTCAGTTATCGTCCAGGGAGCTGACTGCCCCCCAAGTGAAAATGCCCCCCCCATCCTTTTGGGAGTATGTGTGCCAGGGATTCCATGCTGCCCATAATCTGTGTTTGGAAAAGACTTCCAGATCAAGACCAATTCGTTGATAGCTAATGTGCTTTGAAAAGCTCCAAGCATACGTAAGTCTGCTGAGAACTGCAGGAGGTGGAATCACATTGCGCATTTAAGTGCTAGGATTTTATTTTTAGAATATAGTTGTTTTGGAGTGGAGCATCTGCAAATGGAAGGGAGTGTCAAAAAAATCAAGATGATGGTTGTGACTGCCATCTGGACATTTTTAAACCTCCTGAAAACGTTGCTGTTTTGGAGGGAGATGGGATCTTCCTTCCTCCCTAAGTCTATGTATGTGTTTCCATATCTCCTACCTGAAATGGCAGGAAATTGAGCTGCTGAAATTTGAGGAAATAGAAAGCGCTCTGGGCTGAAAGTCAGGTACCCCTACTTAAGACATTAAGCACCTGGCTTTTGGGTACATGAATTAACTCATCAGTTTATACCGACTCCTCTCCCTCCCCTCCGCCATTTGCTTTCTTTCTCCTCTTCTTCCAGATTAAGATATTCACAAACTCACTATATTTTACTACCATTGAAGAGAAGAGGCGAATGCAAAATAATTTCCGCCCTGTGCAACCCTTAAATGATCGAAAGGTCTGTTACTACGAAGAAAATACATCACGGATGAACTGCCTACGACGCTGCTTGTTCAAATGAAGTTTTGAAAAGGACTTCAAATCCTCTTGAGCAGGTCACTGTCTTCATGTCCTGAATGTTGTGATTCTAATTTTACACAACATTAAACGAACCCAAGAATATACACAACATTTTGGTTATGGTTCTTCAATAAGACTTGCATTTATTACTCTATATATTTGGTAGAGAGAAACTCATACCATGTCAGCCAGAAAGCATTTCTACCATGATACTTATTTATTATTTATTTATTAAATTTCTACCATGATACTTAGTAGGAACTGAACACTGGCAGTTTTGAAAAGAGGTTTAGGACATGCTGGCTGGGGAATTCTGGGAGTTGAAGTCCACGCATCTTAAAGTTCTCAAGGTTGAGAAACGCTGCTCTATACATTCACCTTTTAAGGACCCAATCGCACACTATATTTGTTACACAGTTTGTCGCTGCACCATTTTTTGAAAAAAATAGCCTGTGGCATGAAGCGCCGTAGATCAGGATTGGGGCATTAAGAGGGAGAAACTGTCATCTCTTCGTTCCCATCACTGTCCCGATCTGAACTGCTGCCTTCTCCCGCATTTAATTATTTCAAAGCAACAGTCAAAACTATCGCTATGTGACCATCACCATCTAGTTGGGCAAGAAGTCACACTTTATTCACAAGATCTTGACAAAACTATTTTCATTTTGTGAATCCCCAAGGAGGGTGAGTAACATTCTTAAAAGTTTCTACTTTAAAAGCACATTAAAAAAAGATTTTTTTTGTCACACCACTGAGGAGCAGCTTGTGGCAGTAAATTAGATTGGCTTCAGTTTATTTCCTGCAGTTTACAAATTCAGCTTTATAACAAAAAGAAACTAGTTCCAGTATTAAGATGGAAAGTTAGACAGTTATGGGGTGGTAATTCCCTCCCCTTGTTGTTCAGCTAAGGCAGAGCTTTCCAAACTTTTCATGTTGGTGACACACTTTTTAAACATGCATCATTTCGCAACACACCCTTACAGCAGGGCACAAGGCAGGCACTAGGACCTGCGTGGAATCACAGCAGGTTTGGAGGCAGCAGCAGCCGGGACACACCCAGACACTGCAGCCGACACACTAACGTGTCCCGACACACAGTTTGGAAAGCTCTGAGCTAAGGTCTTGGTTTGCTGCTCTGCAAGCCTATTATTGTCCAATAACAGGAGAATAAATATCATACTTGCATGCTGATTAGTCTATGCACTTTGGGGCTCATCTGCACAGCCTGCTTGCCCCAAAGCAAGCCCCCCCCCACTAACCATGTCTTGAGGCCAGCGACATGCAAACGTTGTCCTCCACCCGACTCCAGCCCCCTGCAAAGGCAACTTCTGCCCATCTCGTCTTGCTCCAGATCAAAAGTAACGTTTTGCTACCTCTGCCAGCACAAGCTTGGTGCCATGTGGTCTGCCTGCCGAGTGTCACTGACTTGCTGGCAAATGTCTCAGCTCTGCACTATGACAGGAACATCTCCTTCCCTCCGGTCATTGCCCTCCATGGCCATTTTGTCCCGGCCTGAAAATCTTTCTGTTTTTTTCCAATAGGTTCATCTAGCCTTCTTTTCCTTTTTACAACTTCCCTGGTAGAAGGGTGAGGGGCTAACCCAGAGCTTTCCAAACTTTTCATGTTGGTGACACACTTTTTAGACATGTATCATTTCGCGACACACTCTTACAGCAGGGCACAAGGCAGGCACTAGGACCTGCGCGGAATCACAGCAGGTTTGGAGGCAGCCAGGCACAAGGCAGGCACTAGGACCTGCGCAGAATCACAGCAGGTTTGGAGGCAGCAAGGCACAAGGCAGGCACTAGGAGCTGCGCGGAATCCTGGCAGGGCAGGTCTGGAGGCAGCAAGGCACAAGGCAGGCACTAGGACCTGTGCGGAATCCTGGCAGGGCTCGGAGGCAGCAGCAGCCACGACACACCCAGACACTGCAGCCGACACACTAACGTGTCCCGACACACAGTTTGGAAAGCTCTGGGCTAACCTTTCTTTTGCACTCAGGTGAAATTGGCAAAAGGTCTGCTACAGTAGTTTCTCCTTCTAACCCGAGTGTACAAAGAAGGTAAAAGGGTGGGCTTTCCTTTTTACTAGTCCACTGATGAGGTCCAATCCAAGCGGGAATCAAGGCAAGGGGTCATACGAAAGGTCTATCCATAGAAATCCCACATCCTCAAACATAGCCCTTCCTCCCCACTCATCCCAAGAAAGGCAAGTGTTTTGGGGTTGCTTTCCCAGCAGAGATTGGTAGTTATAAAGAAGCAGGCAGGCCACAACTGGGAGCTGTCTGGACAGAACTCCTGGCCAGCATCATTGCCAAAACTGGAGCATGACTGAAATCTGTACAGCAATTTCTGGAGGTTGACTTCATTTCCAGCTGGCGTTAGCCCAGAAGATAAGCAGCTTAAGCTGCCCTGCAGAACTGCCTCAATAGCAGTTGACTGTATGGACTTGGCTCTGCTGAAGGAACAGGTGCGGCATTTGCAACGGAAGAGGAGAAGATGGAGATTCTGTGCAGCGCTTGAGACATGCCTGAGGCATCCAAAGTCACCACAGGTTTTGTGAATGTCCTTAGTTGCGTATTTTCGTGCAGCTAGAGCTAAAACTGATTTTCATTGTTTAAAAAATGAAAGCTGCCTACAGGGAAAACTAAATCCACATTGAAACCCGTATCTGAATCTCTTTCCTCCTCGCTCTTCTCTCTAATCATGTCTTTTTTTTTTAATCCATTCAATCGTGTCCGATTCTCGGAGACTGCCTGGACAAGTCCTTGCAGTTTTCTTGGCAAGGTTTTTCAGAAGTGGTTTGCCATTGCCTGCTTCCTAGGGCTGAGAGAAAGTGACTGGCCCAAAGTCACCCAGCTGGCTTTATGCCTAAGGCAGGACTAGAATTCACGGCTTCCCGGTTTCTAGCCTGATGTCTTAACCCCTACACCAAACTGGCTCTCAATCATCCGTCTACCATCTATTCTAACATCATCTTTTGAAAATGATGATATACATGTTTAGATGTCATAATATTTAGTTTTGAATGGAAAGTTTTCATTTCCAGAATTTTTGTAAGCCACCCGGAGTCACCATGAATGAGTTGGGCGGCCATATAAATATATATTATAAATAAAAATAAATAAAATAAATTTCAGCTTTGGCCTTAACATGGCAAGCAGCACCATATCCCAGCAACTGGGTCAAGCAATATTAGCTTCCATTTGCTTTTTCTGTTTTCTTGTCTTTGGTGGATTATGAACCTCCCAACCTTTTGACTTTGTTTTCTTGGGCTTCTGCCCCTGAATAAGCTGGTTGAGGGTTAGAAGGAGGTAAAATGGAGCTTGTGGAGGGCAGAAAAGTTGCAGCCTAGCTATGACCTCTCAGGAACTGCAAGTCCGCATGGTTCTCTTCTACCATCCTCACTTATACAGATAGGAATGGTACAAAGGTGGCAATAGAAAGGAAGAGGACAAACACAATTGGAGGAGAAACAAGAAAGGCAGCTGAAGGCAGGTGATCCTTCAAAGCGTCAGATGCCTCCACTTTCCGATCCCCAATCTTCTGCACGGGACGGAAATTGTTTTTTAGCCGAGGTCCGCTGGAAGAATCCGTAGACGAGAGCTCCGAAGAAAACTTTTTGATCTATTGAAAGAAAAAGAAGTGGAGGTGATGGCAAGGGAAGAGATTTTTAGATTAGGCTGCAGGGCTTCCGATCAGTAAAACATGATCAGGACAAGCCAACCAGACACCTACACCACTTGGCAGCACACGGAAGCGTTACAATATCCTCTTCATGTTATTTAAGACCCGCAGTCTTCAACTGTCCAATGGAGATTCCCGAGCTGAGCACAATAAGAATTAATTTGTAACAAAAAAAGAAAAGAGTAACCGAAGAGAATATTTGTAGCTCAGGGTTGAACTGTGGAATCCTTGGTACTCTCCGAGTCTTGTTGTTTTCTTGCAGACGTTTCATTGCCCGACTAGGCAACATCTTCAATGCTAGTCTGGCAATGAAACGTCTGCAAGAAAACGACACGGCTCAGAGAGCACCAAGGACTCCAAATTAAAGACTGTCAGACAGATGGACAGGAAGGGATGTTTTGAAGACTGTCTTCCAAAAACCTGGCAAAAAAAGTTACCGGCAGCTCTTTTATAAGAGTGAATGGAGCAGATTGCCTACTGTAATTCCTTGGTTGAGCAGAAGAGGAAGAACCAAACCAAAAAGGAGTCACAGCTTACAGCTCTCTTTCTAGCAGAGCCCAATCAAAACAACAAACATGGCTTCTCTTCGATTGGTAAACATTGCTTCTCCCCACTTGCACCTAACCACAGCATAGACCTGCTTTGGCAACATCCTTTTACTGCTCATAAAGCCATGTTGCTTTTACATCATCTCTAGCCTCTGAGCAAGACGGACTTAAGTCACCCTTAGTATTCTGATGCCATATAAGGCAGCCTTTCTCAACTTTTTGACCCTGGAGGAACCCTTGAAATATTTTTTCAGGCCTCGGGGAACCCCTGCGCATTCAGGCTCAAATAAAGGCCAGAGGTTACAAAATTATTATATTTGTTTCGTGTGTAGGCCTGAATATGTGCATTAACAGTGTTCTTAAACTAAAAATAAAGCATGAAACTTAAGTCTTTAATGTGAAGTTGCCCAAATTTGAAATAATTTAAAAAATGTATCATGATCTCCCAGGGAACCCCTAGTGACCTCTCACGGAACCGTAGGTTTCCACGGAACCCTGGTTGAGAAACCCTGATATAAGGCATGTAAACTTTGTAAAGCAGTGTTTCTCAACCTTGGCAACCTTAAGATGTGTGGACTTCAGCTCCCAGAATTCTGGGAGCTGAAGTCCACACATCTTAAGGTTGCCAAGGTTGAGAAACACTGTTGTAACGTATGTCAGAGAAAAGTCAGGTGTGCAGTGACTTGAAACAAAGCAAAAAAGCAGCGGGAAAAGGATCAGCAACAGGGAGGACCAATTTCATGACAGAATCGTTTTCCGTCGAGTCAGGAAAGCATTTGAGCTGAGCAGGGGGCAAAGACTCAAATCCCAATTCTGAGAGGAGTCCATAGGGGAGAAACACTCTCAAAGGTCTCCTCAGGGAGGAGGGGGTCAAAAAGGTCAAGATGGTGCCCACCACCATGCAATCAAAGCTCTGCCTTTTTTTATATATGCATCGTCCAATTCATCTTGCACATACTTTCGCTTTAGCTGAGCTAAGTCTTACCACTTCGGGTGGCACCTGGATGGGTTCAGCGAAGACGGTCCATATCACAGCCTCATCACAGTCAGGGGTGGTGAGGGATCCAGGGTAGCGGTAATAGCGACCCAGGTCCGTGGAACCCATCAAGTCCAGCAGAGAAACAGAGCTGTCAAGATCCTCGTCTTCCCCTGTTCAGAAACAGGAGGAAAAGTATTTACCTCTTACACGCCCAACGAAAATCAGTTTCAAGTCTGTTTTCACACTGACTATGAAGGAAAAATTGAAAGCCAATTAGAACTGAGAACCGATAGTGCGGTCGCCGTGAGGAAGACGGTGCCTACTGCTACCCAAATTCAAGTAAAATTAAAGTCACTTTAATTTTTTTTAAAAAGTTTAGAATCTCATGTGATAAACCTGAAATTCACAAGATCGTGCAAAACAGACAGACAACAACAAAAACAAACACCTCATGAAATCTTGCAATTTTGGTGTGGTTGCCTGAATTTGCAAGTTTTTGGGAGGGAGGGCAACCACACCTGTGTTGGCACCCATAGTCTGAAAGAAATGCAGATCCCTGCTGCAATGATTGTGGATCATCAGATTAGGGCTGGAGAGAAGTGGGAGACTTGGCACACTCCAGCACACGCACACCAAAGTCTCTCTTTAGCCACCAAGTTCCCGCACAGTGCCTCCAAAGGCACTTTCTGCCTCGATACCTCAGAGGCTTCAAAAAACGGTTGTACCGATTCATGGAAGTCATGGGGACCCATGGCTCTTAGCCTCGAGGCCAGTAGGATGGCCTCTGAAGGCCATCTGCTGGGAGACTGGTGGGCTTCCTTGTGCAGTTGGTTGGCCACTGGGAGAACAGACTGCTGGACAAGACGGGCCAAGGGTCCAATCTAGCGGGGCTGCTTACGTTATATGTACCAATCACTAGCTTTTAGCCCATCCTTCCTCACAAGGCTGCTATGAGGATAATATGGAGGAGATAGGTAGAATCACGCCCAGCACTGACCTCCCTAGAGGAAAGACAGGATAGAAATAATAATTGTACTAAATAAGCAGATAGATAAACAAAGTGTTTCCCAATGTCTAGGACTTTGAATTTTTTTTTTTTTAAGATTAGCGAGTTATTAGAACAGCACTCCAGGACAGGATGGGGAAATGGTTGGTACAATCACCCCACTGGACGGTGCTTGTAGCAAAGTGGAAGCATCCATTTTCCAGATTTATTTTATTTTATTTATTTTATATTTTATTTATTTTATATTTTATTTATTTTATTTTATTTTATTTTATTTTATTTATTATTTTATTTTATTTTATTTTATTTATTTTATTTTATTTTATTTTATTTATTTTATTTTATTATTTATTTTATTTTATTTTATTTTATTTTATTTTATTTTATTTTATTTTATTTTATTTATTTTATTTTATTTTATTTTATTTTATTTTATTTTATTTTATTTTATTTTTTATATCCCGCCTTTATTATTTTTATAAATAACTTAAGGCGGTGAACATACCTAATACTCCTTCCTCCTCCTATATTTCCAACAACAACCCTGTGAGGTGACTTGGGCTGAGAGAGAGTGACTGGCCTAAAGTCACCCAGCCGGCTTTCGTGCCTAAGGCGGGACTAGAACTCTCAGTCTCCTGGCTTGCCATTGGCTCCTTCCTAGCGCTGAGAGACAGGGACTGGCCCAAGGTCATCCAGCCAGCTTTCATGCCTAAATCGGGACTAGAACTCTCAGTCTCCTGGCTTGCCATTGGCTCCTTCCTAGCACTGAGAGACAGGGACTGGCCCAAGGTCACCCAGCCGGCTTTCGTGCCTAAGGCGGGACTAGAACTCTCAGTCTCCTGGCTTGCCATTGGCTCCTTCCTAGCGCTGAGAGACAGGGACTGGCCCAAGGTCACCCAGCCGGCTTTCGTGCCTAAGGCGGGACTAGAACTCTCAGTCTCCTGGCTTGCCATTGGCTCCTTCCTAGCACTGAGAGACAGGGACTGGCCCAAGGTCACCCAGCCGGCTTTCGTGCCTAAGGCGGGACTAGAACTCTCAGTCTCCTGGCTTGCCATTGGCTCCTTCCTAGCGCTGAGAGACAGGGACTGGCCCAAGGTCATCCAGCCAGCTTTCATGCCTAAATCAGGACTAGAACTCTCAGTCTCCTGGCTTGCCATTGGCTCCTTCCTAGCACTGAGAGACAGGGACTGGCCCAAGGTCACCCAGCCGGCTTTCGTGCCTAAGGCGGGACTAGAACTCTCAGTCTCCTGGCTTGCCATTGGCTCCTTCCTAGCGCTGAGAGACAGGGACTGGCCCAAGGTCACCCAGCCAGCTTTCATGCCTAAATCGGGACTAGAACTCTCAGTCTCCTGGCTTGCCATTGGCTCCTTCCTAGGGCTGAGAGAGAGTGACTGGCCCAAGGTCACCCAGCCGGCTTTCAGGCCTAAGGCAGGACTAGAACTCTCAGTCTCCTGGCTTGCCATTGGCTCCTTCCTAGCGCTGAGAGACAGGGACTGGCCCAAGGTCACCCAGCCAGCTTTCATGCCTAAATCGGGACTAGAACTCTCAGTCTCCTGGCTTGCCATTGGCTCCTTCCTAGCACTGAGAGACAGGGACTGGCCCAAGGTCACCCAGCCGGCTTTCATGCCTAAATCGGGACTAGAACTCTCAGTCTCCTGGCTTGCCATTGGCTCCTTCCTAGCGCTGAGAGACAGGGACTGGCCCAAGGTCACCCAGCCGCCTTTCATGCCTAAGGCGGGACTAGAACTCTCAGTCTCCTGCTTTCCCATTGGATCCTTCCTAGGGCTGAGAGAGAGTGACTGGCCCAAGGTCACCCAGCCGGCTTTCAGGCCTAAGGTGGGACTAGAACTCTCAGTCTCCTGGTTTGCCATTGGCTCCTTCCTAGGGCTGAGAGACAGGGACTGGCCCAAGGTCACCCAGCCGGCTTTCACGCCTGAGGTGGGACTAGAACTCTCGGTCTCCTGGTTTCTAGCCCGTTGCCTTAACCACTAGACCAGACTGGCTCTCTAGACCATTAGGGAAGCCACTGTGGAGTCTTGGAGATGCAAGAAGATCCAAATATGTCTCCAGATATTCCTGACAAATTTACCTTTCTTGGAAACTTTTTGGAGGTTCTTTGCAAATGATTCCCACACATCTGCAGTTTCGCTCTTAGTCTTCTCGGATGCCTGCAAAAAGGAGGAAAGAGTAGGAGGTAAGACAGAAGAATTTGGGGGCAAAACAAATCTGGACATTGAATATTCTCTTCCCCAGCTGTTTCCAGTTGTTCACCCCTTCTGCAGGATTAGATTCGAAACCATAAATCTGGGGAGGCATTCCTGATTGGTGTTGCTGATAGTATACTACTCTATATGAAACTTACAATGTAAAAATACTGTAAGAGCTTGGTGGCCAAGCTAGTTTTTGGTATCTGTTTGCTGCCACCTAACAGTAGTCTGTAGTTTTGCAACCCAAATCTAATAGCCTTAAGTGCAACCTATTGTAATTGAAATGCTGGAAAAAATACAACACAACACCCACCCACCCCAAAAGTGCTTCTTAAGACTTGATATTTCACATCGATTGGGAAAATGATCTATAGTTTGTAAAGGAAATAGGTTTCCCTCATCTCTTTCATCCAAGGGGGGGTGGGCAGAAAAAGAAGCAGCATGGAATCAAAACATAGCTTGAGAATGGGATTAATTGCTTCTTTTCATTTTCTCTTACTTTCTTCTTCAAAACATATGCAAAAGTATTTGATTCCATCAAATACTTCCATCACTTACAATCGGTGAATCAGTGGGAAAAAGTACAAACATTTCCATACCCATTTCTCTGACAGGATGAATTTTTATACACACTTCGTCTGGCCTGTGCATTTTCTAAATGTATATTTTTCTATTGGGAAAATGCTATTTCCTCCAAGCTTTCAGCTATTCTGCACGTTTGTGTAGATATCTTCCCCACTTTATCTCCTGACTTTTGTAAACTGGCTTATTTGATCAATGCATCTGGTCTAAATTGGCTGCTCACCTCAATAAAAAATGCCAGCACCGCGATGCCTTTTGGATCCTTCACAGCATCCGACACGTTCATGTTGTTTTTGGTATGTACAATGTGCAGCTGAAGCGAGAACAAGAAGGTCATGTGGGACCTGTCTCTACCACCTGTCCTGTTCTCTTTGGATCCACCTTAGTGCCAGAGATATAGACCAAGCTTATAGTCTGATGCCCTCCAGATGTACTGGACTATAACTCCCATAATCCTCCATCAATATTTATTTATTATTAGATTTTTATCCCATCAAGTCTTGGCAATGTACATACCTAACGCTCCCCCTTCCTATTTTCCCCACAACGACAACCCCATATGGCAGATTGGGCTGAGAGAGAATGAGTGGCCCACATCACCCAGCTGGCTTTCATGCCTAAGAGAGGGCTAGAACTCACAATCTCCCAGTTTCTAGCTCAACATCTTAACCACTCCATACACACGTGAGGGACACCACATTGGGAAAAGTTGGTATATGCAACAAAGCTGCGACAGATGTTGCAGATCTAACTGCTTTACTTTAGGGATGTGCATGTTGAGATCCCATGTGGCCCTCAGGAGTCTAAGATACGGCCCCCAACATAGCTCCAGAAGCTGCCAGTAAGTTGCTATTTTGAATGCAACAGAAGCTATTAAACGTATGGGGCTTAGCTGTATCAATGCAATGTAATTAATGTGATTTTAAACTATATATTTAATTGACTTTTGAACTAACTCCATTTAATTTGGGAAATGTGCCCCTGGCTGTATTCCAAGTCTCGCTTCAGTTCCTAAAATATTGCAAGTTCCTACATTCCGGGAAAAAGCTGTGATTGGAAGAGAGACAATAGATTTCAGAAGACAGCAAACTCAGCCCTGAAATGTAATGGCATTCCCAGGCCCCAGATGAATTTGCAGAGGATTAACCTTGTTAACCCCTTCATGGATCACTGCCTTGTCGTGGCGAAGGGGCTTGCGTAACTCAATGAAGTCAGGTCAAGAAGAACAGGTCATGACGGAGAGTTCTGACAAAACGTGGTCCAAAACTGGAGGAGGGAATGGCAAACCACTCCAGTATCCTTGCCAAGAAAACCCATGGACAGTATCAAAAGGCTAAAAGATATGACGCCGGAAGATGAGCCCCTCAGGTCGGAAGGTGTCCAAAATGCTACTGGGGAAGAGCGGAGGGCAATTCCTAGTAGCTCCAGAAAGAGTGAAACGGCTGGGCCAAAGCCGAAAGGACGCTCAGTTGTGGATGTGTCTGGAAGTGGAAGGAAAGTCCGATGCTGTAAAGAACAATATTGCATAGGAACCTGGAATGTATGATCTATGAAACAAGGTAAGCTGGATGTGGTCAAACATGAGATGACAAGATTGAACATCGACATCTTGGGAATCAGCAAACTAAAATGGACAGGAATGGGCGAATTTAATTCAGGAGACCATTATATACTGTATACTACTGTGGGCAAGAATCCCTTAGAAGAAATGGAGTAGCTCTCATAGTCAATAAAAGAGTGGGAAAGGCAGTACTGGGGTACAACCTCAAAAACGACAGAATGCTTTCAGTTCGAATCCAAGGCAAACCATTCAACATCACAGTGATCCAAGTCTATGCCCCAACCACTGATGCTGAGGAAGCTGAAGTTGACCGGTTCTATGAAGACCTACAACACCTTCTAGAACTAACACCAAAAAAAAGATGTCATTTTCATCATAGGGGACTGGAATGCTAAAGTAGGAAGTCAAAAAATAACCGGAATAATAGGCAAGTTTGGCCTCGGAGTACAAAATGAAGCAGGGCAAAGGCTAATAGAGTTTTGTCAAGAGAACATGCTGGTCATAGCAACCACTCTTTTCCAACAACACAAGAGACGACTCTACACATGGACGTCACCAGATGGTCAATACCGAAATCAGATTGATGATATACTTTGCAGCCAAAGATGGAGAAGCTCTATACAATCAGCAAAAACAAGACCTGGAGCTGACTGTGGCTCAGATCATGAGCTTCTTATCGCAAAATTTAGGCTTAAATTGAAGAACGTAGAGAAAACCACTAGACCAATCAGGTATGACCTAAATCATATCCCTTATGAATATACAGTGGAGGTGAGGAATAGATTTAAAGGATTAGATCTGGTAGACAGAGTGCCTGAAGAACTATGGATGGAGGTTCGTAACATTGTACGGGAGGCAGCAACTAAAACCATCCCAAAGAAAAAGAAATGCAAGAAAGCAAAGTGGCTGTCTGATGAGGCTTTACAAATAGCTGAGGAAAGAAGGGAAGCAAAAGGCAAGGGAGAAAGGGAAAGATATAAACAACTGAATGCAGAATTCCAGAGAATAGCAAGGAGAGATAAGAAGGCCTTCTTAAATGAACAATGCAAAGAAATCGAGGAAAACAATAGAATGGGGAAGACTAGAGATCTCTTCAAGAAAATCGGAGATATCAAGGGAATGTTTTGTGCAAAGATGGGCATGATAAAGGACAAAAAAGGCATGGACCTAACAGAAGCAGAAGAGATTAAGAAGAGGTGGCAAGAATACACAGAAGAACTATACAAGAAAGATCTTAATATCCCTGATAAATACGATGGTGTGGTCACTGACCTTGAGCCGGACATCCTAGAGAGTGAAGTCAAGTGGGCCTTAGGAAGCATTACTAACAACAAAGCTAGCGGAGAAGACAGTATCCCAGCTGAGCTATTTAAAATCCTAAAAGATGATGCTGTTAAAGTGCTGCACTCAATATGCCAACAAATTTGGAAAACTCAACAGTGGCCACAGGATTGGAAAAGGTCAGTTTACGTTCCAATTCCAAAGAAAGGCAATGCCAAAGAATGTTCAAACTACCGTACAATTGCGCTCATTTCACATGCTAGCAAGGTTATGCTCAAAATCCTACAAGCTAGGCTTCAGCAGTATGTGAACCGAGAACTACCAGAAGTGCAAGCTGGGTTTCGAAGAGGCAGAGGAACTAGAGATCAGATTGCCAACATTCGCTGGATCATGGAAAAAGCAAGAGAGTTCCAGAAAAACATCTACTTCTGCTTCATTGACTACGCTAAAGCCTTTGATTGTGTGGATCACAACAAACTGTGGCAAAGTCTTAAAGAGATGGGAGTACCAGACCACCTTACCTGTCTCCTGAGAAACCTGTATGTGGGTCAAGAAGCAACAGTTAGAACCGGACATGGAACAACCGACTGGTTCAAAATTGGGAAAGGAGTATGACAAGGCTGTATATTATCACCCTGCTTATTTAACTTATATGCAGAGTACATCATGAGAAATGCCGGGCTGGATGAATCACAAGCCGGAGTTAAGATTGCTGGGAGAAATATCAACCACCTCAGATATGCAGACGATACCACCCTAATGGCAGAAAGTGAAGAGGAACTAAAGAGCCTCTTGATGAGGGTGAAAGAGGAGAGTGCAAAAGCTGGCTTGAGACTCAACATTAAAAAAACCCAGATCATGGCATCTGGTCCCATCACTTCCTGGCAAATAGAAGGGGAAGAAATGGAAGCAGTGACAGATTTTATTTTCTTGGGCTCCAAGATCACCGCAGACGGTGACTGCAGCCATGAAATTAAAAGACGCTTGCTCCTTGGGAGGAAAGCTATGGCAAACCTAGACAGCATATTAAAAAGCAGAGACATCACCTTGCCGACAAAGATCCGTATAGTTAAAGCTATGGTTTTTCCAGTAGTAATGTATGGCTGTGAGAGTTGGACCATAAGGAAGGCTGAGCGCCGAAGAATTGATGCTTTCGAACTGTGGTGCTGGAGAAGACTCTTGAGAGTCCCTTGGACTGCAAGGAGGTCAAACCAGTCAATCCTAAAGGAAATTAACCCTGATTTGCGAAGAGAGGACTCACTGGAAAAGACCCTGATGCTGGGAAAGACTGAGGGCAAAAGGAGAAGGGGACGGCAGAGGATGAGATGGTTAGATAGCATCACCGATGTAATGAACATGAATTTGAGTAAACTCCGGGAGACAGTGGAGGACAGGAAGGCCTGGCGTGCTATGGTCCATGAGGTCACGAAGAGTCGGACACGACTAAACGACTGAACAACAACAACAAACCTTGTTAATCTGTGGCAGCAAAAATAACCGAGTTACTATTGCTTATGCTGTAATAAGGCAGTTCCAGAAGACTCTTTTGCGGTGCAGAAAAGAGAACGCCGACTGGGAAATCTAACCTCACCTCCATTGAATATTGTTTGCCATCAATCTGATGCTCAGAACCAGGCTGCGAGACACCATCTCCCCAATGAAAGTGAAAGGATTTGGCTGTGTACCGTGCAGGAAGGCCAAAACCACCGAGGTGGAGACCATCTCCCAGGTGTATGTCAACTGCCAATTAAAAAGAGAAGAAAAATCCAGTTGCATCCCCATAATTCTAGTTCAGGTTCTTCAACCTTGGGGGGCTTTTGAGAATAAATTGTGGGCAAGCACCCACTCTGGATTGTCTCCCCCACCCTCCCCACCCTTCCTATTAGACCAAGGACAGGCAACGGTGTCCCTGTTTATTTTGGAAGCGACCAATTGTGGGAATTTAGTCCAAAGCATTGCAAGAGCCCAAGTTTGCTTTCCCTTGGGCTAAATGCTGTGATGGGAATCAATTATGCTAACCAGCGCATTTGAAAATATCAACTGCCCAACTTCTGAGGCTTCTCATCTGATCTGATCTGCCTGCCTTCAACCACCCTAGATTTACCAGAGGCTGGAACTACAACTGCCAAAATTCCAAGCCAAGAACAACTGAGAATTCTGGGAGTTGTAGTAATCTTAGCACATCAGCTGATGACTGGGTTACAGAAGACAACTAAGGAATTTTCCATGATGGTCCAGTGGCTGGATGGAACACACACACACACACACACACACACACACACACACACACACACAAACACACACACACACGGCAGAGAAGGGTTTAAATGTATTTAAGGGAGAGATTATGACCCTTATATGTTTGAGAGTAATACGACCATATGTTTTACATTCTTTTTTTATCCAAGGATACTGATTTCAGTGGGGCTAACTTTTCAAGCAAGGATTTGTGTCTTATATTTATTTCTAGTTGGTGCTTGAGGTCTCATTCGTTTGTGAAAAATGCCTCAAGAATTTCTAATGTATCAGCAATGGAAAGACTAGCATTACTCATCCGATGGGAGAAATACTCTATTCCTCCCCCCTCCTTTAGTAATTTGTTTGCAAATCACAAGCAATTGTGCAAAAGCAAACATCAAAAGACAATGGCTGTGTTGCTAGTTGTTGCGTCCATTCATAACTAACACTCCTTTGCACAATGATGCAACAGTAAATCCACTGAACAATGTAAGGTAAAGGTAAAGGTTCCCCCCGCACATTTGTGCAGTCCTGTCCGACTCTAGGGGCCGGTGCTCATCTCCGTTTCTTAGCCGAAGAGCCAGCGTTGTCCGAAGACGCTTCCACGGTCATGTGGCCGCATGACGCGCGCGAAACCCTGTTACCTACGAAGTGGTACCTATTTATCTACTTGCATTTGCATGCTTTTGAATTGCTAGGTTGGCAAGAGCTGGGGCGAGTGCGGGAGCTCACTCTGCACGCAGGGCTAGGGATTCGAACCTCCGAACTTGCGATCTTCCGATTGAGAAGCCTGGTGTCTTACCCGCTGAGCCACCACGCCCCCCCCTAATGTAACAATGTAAACACCCCTTCAAATTAAATTCAGCCACTGCACACACACACAGTTTACTTGGCAACTGTTTAGAATGTGGTTTTTTTCCACTTCACAGACTTCCATCCAAACTCACTCATCATTTCATTCACAGAGGACAAGATTGCTTGTTTCTGAGGTACAATGCAAAGAAATTCACAATAAAGACATTCCTGGCATGAATGCAGCTAGAGCTAAGGGATTATGGGACTTAAATCTAACATTTAGAGCAGTGTTTCTCAACCTCAGCGACTTTAAGACGTGTGGACTCCAACTTCCTGAACTCCCCAGCCAGCTTGGCTGGCTGGGAAATTCTGGGAATTGAATTGCTGCTACCTTAAGGACTAGAAAACTTTTGGTTTTAAAATAGAACACAGGTCTCCTCACCTGTCTTCCCGGTGTTCTTGATTTCCAGCAGCTTTTTGCGGTTGTCATAACCAACCAGAGCCACGGGACCCAAACTGGGGTTGTGGGAGACTTCGCTCAGGATGATGTTGATGGGTGACTGTCTCTTGCCGTTGCAATGACCAAGGGATATCCATGTTTTAGGACCTTCCCAACAGTCCCCAAGAAAAGGGATGTTCATTAGACTTGAGGTGCAAAATAAATACATTTTTTAAAAGCAGCAGAAATCTAGCTTTCCTAAAAGCTACTGTCTCTGCTAGGCATCCTGCTCATGGTTACCAAAATTATATGAACAGGATTTTTTGTTTTACTGCTAAGAAATGTACACTCTGCGGGTGTTCAGAGATACATTTTGTTCTTTACAAAGCAGAGTCTTGGAATTTAAATGCATTGGGGGATCCCTGGCTGAAAGTAAGCATGGCTTGTGATCTAGGGGTCAAAAGGAAAAGTGGCTTCGTGTTTCTTACCGCAATGCGGCTCAGTGTAGCACCAGGAACCTATAAAGGAAAGAAATAGGGTGAGCTAGGCTTCCACCCCAATCCCATAAGACAGAGCTTTCCAAACTTTTCATGTTGGTGACACACTTTTTAGACATGCGTCATTTTGCATCACACTCTTACAGCAGGGCACAAGGCAGGCACTAGGACCTGCGCAGAATCACAGCAGGTTTGGAGGCAGCAGGGCACAAGGCAGGCACTAGGACCTGCGCGGAATCCTGGCAGGGCTCGTAGGCAGCAGCAGCCGCGACACACCCAGACACTGCAGCCGACACACTAACGTGTCCCGACACACAGTTTGGAAAGCTATGCCATAAGAGTTTAAGATTTTGGAACTAGGGTGTCTGCAAGTTATGGTGAAAAAGTCAAGATGGCGACCATGATGGTCTCGTTTTTTATGGGCACGCCCGCCATCTTGACTCTTTGGATCACACCTGGGTTGGATAAAAGGAAGAATGCCTTGAATCACGCTGTATCCTTCCAACTTCAGGAACGTTTCCGGGCATTTTTCTTGGCCACAAAACAGAAGTGGTTAGTCCAGTGTTTCTCAACCTTGGCCACTTTAAGATGTGTGGACTTCAACTCCCAGAATTCCCTGGTGGCTAAGGTTGAAAAACACTGGGTAAGTCGCTGCTTTTTTCCAGATTTTTCCCAACTCTCAATCTCATCCCCAGCCTGGCATTCCCCATTGGAGTCCAAACCAGGCCTGGCCTTATTAGCTTCCCAGGGTTGGCGAGCCAGATCTATCCAAACATAATTTAATTTTACACTGGCAGCATTTTCCGGCCCTCTATTTCCCTCCTCCCCAGCAAGGCACTTTCCAAACGGGGTGGCATTACCTTCAGAACTGGCATAGCATCCCCCCGCAAGCGAAAAGACCATTGTGAGGGACATGAGTATCTTGAGAGAAGCCATGGGATGGGATTCTGTCCCAGCTATGGGGAAAAGCACAGGCATATTGATTAATGCATAAGGCAAGTATTAGTATTATTATAATTAATAGTAGTAGTATATGTACTTTACTGTAGTAGCACTTATATAGTAGTAGTACTAATACTGCTAGTAGTATAATTACTTCCATGAGACCATCAACATGGAACTGTCATGCCTGTTGCAACAAAGGAGAATTTTTTTATATTCCAGAAAGCATTTATGAGATTCATCCAGTCACCAATAAATGTAGATCAGTGTTTCTCAACCATGACAACTTTAAGATGTGTGGACTTCAACTCCCAGAATTCCCCAGCCAGCATCTAAGGTTGAGAAACATCGATGTAGAACTGAAACTTTGTCCAAAAGAAAAATCAAGTCTCAGTCTTAAAGTATGATTAATAATAACAATAATAATACATAAGATATGAACATACATTTGGTAAAGTTAATGGCTGAGCAATTTGCTGAGTTCATTCCTGCAGCTGTTTTAATCTTTATTTCAAATTGCTCCCCATCATGCAATCATGAGGTCTAGAATCTTTCTTTTGAAAACAGGACTAACATCAACTTATTGTCATTTGCAATCATTGGCAAGTGTTGGCTCTCCTTAAAACTAAAACATGAAAGAGGCTTAATGGGCTGGTGATGCAGCTACAAAGAAAAAGGATGCATATAAACAAAATAGGATGTCTGTAAAATCAGATGTAATGGCCCAATATTCAGTTCTGGCACCAGAATGGCCAGATAAACAGCACAATATTCTGAGCGTAGTGGCTTGGTTATACATTTGGTAAAGTTAATGGCTGAGCAATCTGCTGAGTTCATTCCTGCAGCTGTTTTAATCTTTATTTCAAATTGCTCCCCATCATGCAATCATGAGGGCTAGAATCTTTCTTTTGAAAACAGGACTAACATCAACTTATTGTCATTTGTAATCATTGGCAATTGTTGGCTCTCCTTAAAACTAAAACATGAAAGAGGCTTAATGGGCTGGTGATGCAGCTACAAAGAAAAAGGATGCATATAAACAAAATAGGATGTCTGTAAAATCAGATGTAATGGCCCAATATTCAGTTCTGGCACCAGAATGGCCAGATAAACAGCACAATCTGGGCGTAGTAGCTCTGTTGCCAAATTTTGAAATAGGCAATATATGATTGGGTACATAACTTCTCATGCACATTTTCATGGGCACAAGAAGCCACAATCAACTTCAACAGGGCAAAGCAAACATGTAACAACAAAGAAATGTGTGATCATGAGACCATTGATATGGAACTGTCATGCCTGTTGCAACAGAGGAGAAATTTCTCTATACACCAGAAAGTGTTTATGAGTAAGTATAAGCTGAAACTTAAAACAAAAAAACAAGGTTAAGTCTTAAAATATGATTAATGATAACACTGCTGATGCATAATTAACCTATGGACCTCATTGCCACAGGATGTGATAAAAACATGAGACAAATACCTGGGAAACCAATTCTTTTTTTAAAAAATAATTTTTATTAAAGCTTTTAAAGTAAAGAAGGAGATTAAAAACTAACACAAACTAATATAAAGTAAGCCACATTTCACCTCAGCAATAAGCATGCAAACTACCAGCCCTCAGTGAAGTTTCGGAACCATATTTTACAGTGTAATAACTCTCCGAAGTACCTGGGGGTAACAATGGACAGATCACTGACCTATCGACAACACCTGGAAGAAACAGCTGCAAAATTGAAAAGCCGCAACAACCTATTGAACAGACTGGCTGGAACATCCTGGGGTGCTGATGCTAACACCCTTACGTACAACAGCCTTGGCCCTGGTTTATTCCACAGCCGAGTACTGTGCTGGCATGTAGCTTAACAGCTCCCACACCCAAATGGTCGATGTCCAACTTCGCCAGACAATGCGCATTATTTCTGGCACATTACATTCTACCCCTGTGTACTGGTTACCAGTACTCAGCAATATTACACCACCCCATATCAGAAGACAACAAGCCCTCGCCAGGTTATGGTCAAGGATGCTGAACAATAAGGCTCTCCCTATTCACCAGGATATTGCACAGACCACCACAAGGTTGAAATCTCGAAGGCCAGCTTGGAAAACAGCCATACCCTTAACATCTACCCAGTTCAAACCTAAGAATGCTTGGAGAGAGGAATGGTCCAAGTTGCTCCCCCGTGGCTTGGTCATTAGTGATCCCTCTTCCAAACCTCCCGGTTTTAACCTGCCTCGCTCTGTCTGGACAAAATTGAATAGAATCAGATGTGACACTGGTAGGAGTGCCTCTGCTCTGTATCAATGGGGCTGGAAGGATTCTCCTTGTTGCAATTGTGGTGCCGAAATGCAAACTATTGAACACATTGTGCAAGACTGCCCGCTACGTGCGTCCCCTGGCTCCTTAGAAGATCTGCACGAAGTAACACCGGAAGCGATTGCTTGGTTAGCTGATCTGGACATCCAGTTATGAGACTACTCTGTATCCCTGCAGAAGTTGACATATAATTGTGTGGACTGTGTGTATTTATTTGCTTTCTCTTTTGCCATGTATTCATCATACGCTATATATATAAAGTAAGAAAGTAAGAAGGAAAAGGGGAAATGAAAGAAATCAAAGGAAAAGCAGAAAGTGCAAGAAAAGGAAAAAAAAGTAATATAGAAAAGAAATATATAAGGAAGTGGCTTCCGATGTTCTTCACAGCAGTTATAAGTACAATATATTTTAACCTCTCTAACAATACATCGTATTACTCTTCTTTCTATAATCTGTCCTGTCTAATCATCAAAACCATAAATCACAAGTTCATTTTTTTCATTTTTACGCAAAAAGTCCATAAGAGGCTTCCAGTCACCAATAAATGTAAATCAGTTTTTCTCAACCTTGGCAACTTTAAGATGTGTGGACTTCAACTCCCAGAATTCCCCAGCCAGCATATGCTGGCTGGGGAATTCTGGGAATTGAAGTCCACACATCTTAAAAGTTGCTCAGGTTGAGAAACACTGACATATATAGTGTATTTTCTCTAATCAAAGAAGTCAATTTATCCATTTCAGCAAAATCTGTCAACTTCACCAACCATTCCTCTACAGTGGGTGCCAATTCATCAGTTGATACATGGAGCCTGTCCGCATCATTCTACTCTTAACATATTTATGTTGAGAATAAGCAACAGGAGTTCAGAGAAAAGACATTATCCACGTTTATTGCTGACTGGAAACCCCTTATAGACTTTTGCGTGAAACAAAAAAAAATGAACATGATTTATTTTGATTAGGATAGATTATAGAAAGAAAAGAGTTACGTACGTTGTAAACTTAGAGTAAGAGGTACATTTATAATTGTACTTATAACTGCTGTAAAGAAGATCAGAAGCTACTTCTTTGTATTTTTTTCCTTTCCTTTCCTTTCCTTTCCTTTCCTTTCCTTTCCTTTCCTTTCCTTTCCTTTCCTTTCCTTTCCTTTCCTTTCCTTTCCTTTCCTTTTTTCTTTTTTCTTTTCTTTCACTTTTAGCTTTCTCTTTTCTTTCTTTTTCTTACTTTATATTAGTTTGTATTAGTTTTCATCTTCCTTTTCAAAAAATCTTTTAACAAAAATTATACTGTATATTAAAAAAGAGAGAGAATAAGCAACAGGAAAAGGAGGTTGCTTTCATGTTCTCAGAAAGAGGCTATGAAACCTGATGGGCCCTTGGAGTGATCCTGAATAGCATGTATTTTCTTAGTAAACAATAGAGTCTCTGAGCATGTGCAAAGTGCCTCGATAACCACTGAAAATAGCCAGAAACACAAAAGCTTCCCCATTAGAAAACTAGTCATCAAAGATCTATCACAAAATAAAACAATAACTGTCACAGCATCGGTCCCCAGGCCATCCAGGTTTCAAGCCCATCTTTGCAATCTCTAGTTGTCATTTAACACCCCACCACATTTCTCTTCTTTGCCCCAGGAAGACTCACCTGTCTGGTGGGTGCCTCTTTCTGCCCTGCTGAACAAGGTGACAGCGATGAGGGAGGAAGCATCCCGGCTTCTTCTTATATGTGTGTGTGTGTCTACCTCGTGTGTGTGGGCATGCAATAAGGTCGCCACCCAGTTTGCTACTGGGGCGGGTGGAATTACCAGCCAAGGAGAGTGTATTACAGAGAAGGAGAGGAAAAAGAAGCAGGTCAGGAAGGCTACAGACCTCTAGCCAGTATTCACATGCAAGGGAGGGATGGGTAAGCAGGCTGGAGTTACACAATTATTGGGAAATTAGTCTCAGCAGAAGTCGCCTTCCTGCAAAAGGACACAATCTATTTACCTTCCTTTTCCTCGTCTTGTTAGGAGCCAGGTGTTGTTGGTATACTGTAACCATTAGGTTCTTTTCCCTCCAGATATATATATGGCCCTGACACCAACACCCTTGCATATTGCGGAAGGAGTGGACTATCTTTCATAATATATACATATACATATACATATACATATACATATACATATACATATACATATACATACACACTCATATATCATATATCATATATCATATATCATATATCATCTTTCTCTCTCCACTCTCCTGTTTTAATCTAACCACAGTTACTTCCCAGCGGCTGGTTCATTTTACCAGCAACTATGATTTCCAACTTTTAAAAAGTCTTTTGGAAGGACTCCTGTGCCTTTCCATCTGAGCAGGCAAGGAGAAATTTGGTGCAAAACCATCTGCGTGTGCATTCCTGCTTTTCTGCTTCCTGGGCTACTCTTAAAAGCACAGGAGCCTTGAAAATAAACGAAGTTGGCACCCACATAGCCCTTCATCAGCTACTGTTCACTGGCTCTAGGAATTTATTTACCATTCTTCCAGTATTATATATTTAGAATCCTTACTTCCTTTTCACAAACCACCCAGAAATAGTGCTAACTCATGCTGGGCTGCCAATTCTCCAGAATGATAAAAAAAAAAAAAAAGATTGACTGCAGTGACACTCGGGTGTTTTCTAAAGAATTTGGATCAGTAAGAAAAGCTTTTCATCGCCTTGTTGGATGATATCTGCAATTCTGGCTAGTAAGGAAAATAAAGGGATAGGGATGCACAAAACAACTAATAACCCTACAATCCACCTCACTTCTCTCCCTGGATGAATAAAATCTCAGGAATTATTCCTTGACCCATTTGGTTTCACAGACTAGATTCTTTTCAGCTTTCAGAGAGTCCAAAAATGAGGTTTGAGCTATCAGGGATCAAGGAAAGGAACTTGGATTTTCTGTCCAAGCCGGTACTGTATATTTTGTTTTACTTACCTTTAAGCCTAATTCAAATTAAATACAGTTAACGTGATTACCCTCCAGTTGCTTTTTCCCAGTTTCCCTTGTCTGATGATATGGTTACCCTACAGACTTAAAAATTCAATTTTAACCTTCCCCAGTTTTTAATCACGGTTTGCCATTCCCCACCCAAGGCAGGGCTCTTATTTGATAAACAGTTTCATTCTGGGATTTGGAGCTCCACATTGGAGAATGCACTTCTACAAAGGTGTTTTCCCTCTATCTCCCTCAACAGAGGAAGGAATCCTGTCTCTGCCCTCTCCTCCCTTTCAAATAAATATAAATATGTCTTTGATCTAAGTCACTTTGGATGGTTAGGTAGCTGATCAGGTTCACTCTGTTCTGTTTCTGGTCATGGCTTTGTCATCACTATACATCTTGTCAAGTACAGGAGAACCGGTTGGGTCAGGGCAGGTAGACAGACCAGCTTTGACCTATATGCTACCTACACTCTTCCTCCCCCTCCCCTAATTCCAAGGATCAATGGTAATCCTTCCTCCATTGCTTCAGACAAAGCTACCATAAGTGTAGCTTGGCTCCTTACAATCACATGCAAATATCCAAGTTTTCTGGCAACACAGAAATGGTTTGGCGTTTTCCCAGATTTTTTTTTCCACCTTACCACTCTAGTCTGAGATCCCCTGGTGATATTAATGAGATCTAACCTGGCTTAAGTTTTTGAGATCAGCCCAAGTTGGCTAGCTGCTGCCCTGATTTCATTCTCACATTGGCCTGCAGCGGAGGTCCAGCAGAAGACTGGTTGTTGTTGTTGTTGTTGTTGTTGTTGTTGTTGTTGTTATTATTCAAAATTTTATCACTGCCCATCTCCCCCCTAAGGTTGCCTAGAAGAGGAAAACACACTGGTAGAATGAAATACCCAATTTTAGGTAGACAGGGCAGTAATGTGGAATCGGGAAGTATGGGGTGATTTGCTGCTGAGCAAGAGGTATGAAATGGAAAAGAGAGGACTTTTTCTGAGTTTTCTGAAAAAGAAAGGAAGGTTTCCCTCATACAGGGGAAGGGTAGGAAAAGAATGTGAAGAGGCATGAGGTCTTCTAATGTTCTGATCCCAGTTTTATGATTGACTGGAAACCCCTTATAGACTTTTTGCATGAAAATGCACTTGTGATTTGTGCTTTTGATGACTAGGAAAAAAAACTGGATAAAAGAAAAAAGTGAGCTTTTTTGTCTGATCATAGAGTAAGAGTTGATTTTGTAATTGTGCTTGTATTTGCTGCAGAGGAGATTGGAAGTTTCTTCTTTCTATTTCTTTGTTGTTCTTTTTTTTTGCACTTTTTCTTTCTTCTTTCTCCTTTCTCCTTTCCTTCTTTGTTCCTTCTACTTATTAGTTTGTGTTAGTTTTTATGTTCTTTGTAAAACTTTTAATAATTTTTTTTTAAAAAAATTAAAGTTCTGATCCCGTGAGGCTGGGGTTGCAGCCCTAAGAAAGGCAGTTGATCCAAATTGAGGTGATTCAGTGATGTGGTGTGAGATGTGGAAACTGAGCATCCACAAAGGAGGTAGTTTTCGAAATTAAGGAAGAAGCTCTAACAGGAAATTGGGGAACCAAGCTTTCCCCCCCCCCATTATCCTATTCTTGTTTTTTGCTTTTAGGGCTTTGAGTCAGCAGAAGAGCCTGAGGCAGAGAGAGAGAAAAGAAAGCTGAATGTGTTGCTTTATAGATTGCAACTTGAGGAGGCCGTTCCTTTCATCATCCTTCTACCTGCCAGGCCCGGGTTTCACCTGATGAGGAAACAAGGACAGGTAACAGCCAATTTGTATGAAAGGCAAGATAAGAATGATGCCCGGAACCAACTTATTCAACTATTGGCTGATAAATGCCAACAAGGAACCTAGGAGCTGTCCAGGAAACACCTATCAATTAAGACGTGTCCTACTTTCCAGGCCAGGACTAATAAACCAAAGAAGCGACATGTATTGTGATGAGTTTAAGACTTGGGTCCTCTCCTTTCCTTTCAGTAGGCCATGCCACCTGTAGAACAGAGCAGGCCAAAGCTAAGAAGTGCTTCTTCAAAATATTTCTCAGAAGCAGAGGTGTCCGAGGTGTGTGTTTGTGTGTCAAAAAAAAGTCAAGATGGCATCCACGACCATGCCAGGGACGTTCTGCCTCTTTTTTTAGGTGCACCGCACAGGCAATGCACCTAAAATGGGTGGGGCTTTGATTGCATGGTCACATTCGCCATCTTGACTTTTCTGACCTCCTCCTGTGGACACCCCTGCTCAGAACTCATTTCCTTGGCATACTCAAAGCCAAAGGCTCGCTTTTAGTCTGCCTGACAAGGTTGCTGGGATGTTAAAAATGGAATTCTTTCTCTCTGCTGCCTAACTTCCTACAAAGGAGAAGAAGGTTCTCTTAAAATAAAATTTAAAAATTAGTCCTGGGGAAACTTGTTCACTTTAGGTTTAGGACTCTAAATGCCCAGAATCCTTCACCACTGACCATGCTGCCTCCAACGGAGGTGAGGTGGACCCATATTTCTGGAGAGCAGCGGGCATCACTTGGCAACGTCGCACACTTGGCAACGGATGCTTGAAAACCTCCTGCCATTTTTAGGACCCCAGAATGCATGGCATGGAACCGCTCGAGGGCTCTGAGGGGATGTTTAGATGGCAGATCCTCAGTTGCCTCCTCGATAAACCTCAGCCTAAGAAAACAAATATATGAGAGGACTGGATATATTTGCTCTTTTTAAAATAAGGACTTTATTAAAATTTCAAAGTAAAGTTAAAATGCAAAATACAGAGTACAGAAAAGCTTGAATACAGAGTTAAAGAAAAAAGACAAACTAAGAGAGTGCAGAAATAGCAAGAAAATATAAGAAGGTGACTTCCGACCTTCTCTGACACAGATATAAATGCTTATTATACTAACTTAATCTCTTACCCTTAGTTAAACCAGGACTGGATATATTTGCCTGGCAACAAGTAGTGACACGGGCACTTGACAGGGTTGTTCTCTCTGTTGGCTGATCCCAGATCGCTCCTGGTTTTCCAAAAACCTCAGGGAAATGAAGTGACTGAGGAGATGCCTAGAACACCCGTGGAGGAAGACAGAAGAGCATCTGACCAAGCATGGAGACCAGCTCATGTTTGAGCCTACTCCATGGTAAGGGAAGCAAAGAGTTACCACTTCTCCATTACTGTGTTGGTGGGCTTTTGTCTGCCAGCCTTGTTTAGGACGCCATTTCCTGTTTAGGAAAAGGACAGCAGGTAGATCTCCCACTTGGCTGCTGTGACCATCCAGCACAAGATTTTGCCAACAAAGCTGCTCGTATTCACCAAAAGACGGACTGCTGCGCAATTTGGGGATTCTCCTGGACTCCCGGCTCCTGCTCGAGGAGCAGGTGGCAACTGTGGCTAGGGGGCCCTTGGCACAGATCCATCTCGTGCGTCAATTATGCCCATTTCTGGACCGGGAGGCCTTGCTCATGGTCACTTATGCCGTGGTCACTTCCTGTGGTGGATTTCGGTAATGCCGCTGGTTCTCAGGAAGGAGGGAGCACATTCCAAGGAGAAGGACAAGATAAGAAGAGACAGTCCAGGAGGCGATTGTGGGAAAACTAAGGGGTTCAGAATAGCCCCGCCTTAGAGCCTTCCCAGGTTATTTCCCTTTAGGTTAGGTAGAGTTGCTTAAGTCTGGCACGATTCTGTCTACACAGTGTGAGCAAATAAAGAACTGAAGTTTGACTGGATTGATTCTTCGTCGTTCTTGGGCCAGGCCTGACATTTCCTGACTGATTACTGCAACCCCCTCTACACGGGGCTGCCTTTGAAGACCGTCCGAAACTGGTTCAGAATACGGCAGCAAACGTTACACCACGATGGGTGCCCCACGATTCGCCCCTGTTACACCACTGCTGCGTGAACTGCACTGGCTTCCAGTTTCTTTCTGGGTGCAATTCAAGGTGTTGGTTATCACCTTTACAGCCTTGAATGGCACGGGGCCAAGTTAGTTGTGGGTCCTCCTCTTCCCGAGGGTATCTTCCCTTCCACTAGGTCAGCTCGGGTGGGTGTGCTCCAGGTCCCTTAAATGTTGACATCTAGTGGGGCCTAGACAGTGAACCTTCTCCATAGCTGCCCCTGCCCTGTGGAACACCTGCCCCAGTGAGGTCTGGCACGCCCCTACCCTCCTAGCCTCCCAAAAAGCCACAAAGGTCTGGCTTTTCCCACAGCACTGGCGTAGTGTGGGGCTGGAGCCCAGAAAGGTTCTTTTTTGTGGATGTGGGGCAGTTGAGGGCGCTGGGAGTTTTCTGGATTTGTTTTTATGTTTTTATTGTTGGTTGCGAGCCACCCAGGATTACGTTGCATAAGATGGGCGGCTATATAAATCTTTTACACAAATAACCAAATACATAAATAAAATCTTGGCTCTGCATGGGCACAGCCCATTGTGATGACTGGGCAACATCAGGCTTTGTTATCTGGGATCAGTTCTGGCTTACGGAGTGGATAGGGTGCCCTCATGATTGGCCATTTGTGACCTTGATCGCTGCCCCATCCATGGCTCTTTAGGTGGTCACTCTTCAGGAGTGACAGATTGGATCTAGGAGGTAATCAATGCCTCACTTCATGAGGAGTTGATGTCACCAGTCTTCAAGGAGGCCAGGGCGCATTTCCTCCTCTGGAGCTCCTCTCTGGGTCCATCTGTATTTGATAACTATCATCCTGCTACTTTCAGGGGGAAGGTTATTGAGACTCTGGTCATTGTTCATCTACAGAGCGCCCTAGAAGAAGGGGATTATCTGGACCTTTTCTAGTTGGGATTCAGGCCTGGGCATGGGACTGAGGCAGCATTAATTGATGATTTGTATCAAGAACTGTGGGGCGTGGTGGCTCAGCGGGTAAGACGCCAGGCTTGTCGATCGGAAGATCGCAAGTTCGGAGGTTCGAATCCCTAGCCCTGCGTGCGGAGTGAGCTCCCGCACTCGCCCCAGCTCTTGCCAACCTAGCAATTCGAAAGCATGCAAATGCAAGTAGATGAATAGGTACCACTTCGGTGGGTAGGTAACAGCGTTCCGCGCTTGTCATGCAGCCATATGACCGTGGAAGCGTCTTCAGACAACACTGGCTCTTGGGCTAACAAATGGAGATGAGCACCGGCCCCTAGAGTCGGACACGACTGCACAAATGTGCGGGGGGAACCTTTACCTTTACCTATCAAGAACTGGATGGAGAGATGCACCCCTTCTGGACCTACTTCAGCAGCCTTCTATACCATCAACCGTGATATCCTTCCAGATTGCCTGCAGGAGTTGGGAGATAGAGGCACTGTTGAAGTGGTTCTGCTCCTTCCTCGGTGGACAAGTCCAATCAGTGTTTGGGGGAGGGGGGAATGAGAGGTTGGCTGAGTGGTCTCTTGCTGGTGATGTACTGCAAGGCTTGGTCCTTTATCTCTTACTCTTCAAAATCTACATGAAACCACTAGGAGAGGTCATCTGAAAGTTCAAGCTTCAATATGCTGACGACACCCAATTGTACATTGCTACTGGGGGTCATACAGATGATGCTGTCATTAGCTTGACTCAGAGTTTTGAGGCTATGAGGATCTAGGTGGGGCAGGACAGGGTGAGGCTGAATTCTGACAAGGTGGAGTTACTGCTTGTTCACTGTGGGTTCTCTATGTCTCCAGTTGTGTCTCTTAATGGGGTGGCAGTGCCACCTCAGGTTTGGGGGCTGGGAGTCCCCCTGGACTCATGGCTATTGCTGGACAGTTGAAGCCTTACTTAGGAGAGGATGATCTTGCAGCATTGACTTGTGCCCTCATCACCACTTTGTTGGAGTACTGTAATGTACTGTACACGAGGCTACCTTTGAAGACTACACAGAAGCTTCAATTAGTCCAGAATGCTGTGACCCAGTTGTTGGTGATTACGTGCCAACACGAGCATATTACACCTATAGTCTAGTCTTGCACTGGCTTCCTATTAGTTTCCGTATCCAATTTGAAGCACTGTTTTCAAACTTTGAAGCCCTACATGGCATGACTCCAGAATATCTCCAGGACCATCTCCTCCAATCATTATCACCTTGCCCCATGCGGAGCTCCCAGGAGTATCTATTGGAAGTCCCCCATTTCAGTGAGATTAGGGAGAAGGAGGCGTGCAAATGTTTTTCTTTGGCAGGACCAAAGTTATGGAACTCCCTGCCTCCTGCCACCTGATCAGCACCTGCCTTGATAGGCTATAAAAAATAGAATTCTTTAAAAGGGCCTTTGGTTATAGGTGTCGCCATCTATTTTATCTGTGGTTTAATTATTGTTTATTGTTATATAAAACTGTTTGTACAATGTATGTTTTACTGTTGAGACTGTAACCTACCACAAGTCTCTTAACTGTGGCAGAACAAAAAAGGAGGAAACAAATAAATATGTCTGCCACAACATCTATGCCAGAATACCAAATGGTGTTGCCTACCATGAATCTCATCTTCCCTGTTTTCCAGAGAGCGTCTTCCTCTCTGCATATTATGGCTTGATCGGCTTTCCTCCAAATATACTGCATCTACTACATAACTTGCAAGCATGAGGAAGGTACTTTTGATGAAATGAGTACTTCCCTGCTCTCTGACCCATTTGGCTTGAGATGTCGTCACATCTGAAGCAGACACAATTATCCTCTTGTCTTTGCTGAGACCTGGACAAACTCCAGGGGTTGTAGGCAGCAAGGAAGTGAGAACATGCATGCTCCAACCTGCCTCACTGCATCCATGCGATTCTGGGGTTTATCAAGTGCCACTTGGAGAGATAATATCACGAGTGAGTTGGTATGTACAAAATCCAGTGTGTGCAGGACTAATAACCAATCCATTATTGTTCCAAATGTTGGGAATGGGAATGAATGCAAGTTCTGGACCTGTGTACATCTGTTAAGTTTAATTCAAAGATGGTGGCTATTTCAAATATGAGATGAAGCAGGTGGCCTTGGTAAGAAGGGTGAGCATGAACATGTCCTTCAACCTACATTCCCTCTGTGCTCGTCTGAACTGGGGACAATGGAGGAGGAAGTTGAAAGATACAAAAACAGTGTCCCTAAGCTCCATTCCTCTTAGATGTTTAGCCAACACTTGCTTTGATTGTCCAGTTGATAAAGATGACCTGATATGTGTGTTGTTAGGAAATGTGGGCTTGTTCTCTCTTGGGGACGCTCTTCCTCCTGATCCCCCCCCCATAATCTGATCTGCACATATAGTGTGAGTTTACACTGTAATCAGCCCTCTGTTTACCAGCTTGAATGTCCTCCACATCCCTTCCGCGGAGAAAGCAAAGATGCCTCTACACTTCCAGATGAGGCCAGTTCTCTAGGAAAGAAGCCAGGGGTACTCAAGCTGATCCCAGCAAGGGGTGGGCCTCCACCAAGGAGACTCCGACTGTCCTGGGGTACCAGCATCCTTACTCTGACTCAGCCGCCTCTTGAAACAGGATGTGAGCAGGGCTGCAGAAGTTCAGAGAGGTCGAACCACTGGAGCTCCCTAGAGGAGAATCTTTGTCCTGCCCAATGCACCCTGGGTTGGGCTCCTCAACGTAAAAGGGGTGGGAACCCTCCTTTATCATTAGCAATTCATTAGCAATTATGTGTTGGATTGCACCAGGGAGGTCTTCCTTCTTCTCTCCTCTCTCTCTGCTCCCCTTTGCCCTGCCCTGCTCTAAGACATTTAGCTCTTTGAGGAACTGAAGCAAACCCCACCTCCCTCTCCAATCAAGGGGCACAATATCCAAAGCAAATCTTGGCAGTTGAGAGAGAAAATGCCTTCAGCCTCTCCCACTCCCTGGCAAAAATTCAACAATACTAACAAAGCACTTTGTTGCCTTTTGATTATTTTCTGAGACAGCCTCCTCACTCTGTCTGATGGTAGGACCTGCTTGTGTAATCCCTCTTAATTTTGTTTAGTTTTCCCCCCCCCCCAACCTCATGCTGTCCAAATTTGTTGGTTCCACCACCGATCACTCCCCTAGTCATCCAGTAGTCTGGGGTGGAAGATGGGGAGGAAGGCTGGCTGATTTGAGCTTTAAGTTTTTTTGGAGGGAAGGCTCTCTTCTTTTTTTTAGCACTTCCTTTTAAAAATTTGCTTACAATATTCTATGCATCCCTGTGTGTGCTGCATAATTTAACTGCAATTTAAACACAAAACCTAGTATCAAAATCTACTATGCAAAACAGCATTAAAATATGCTTTTGTTTCTTTTGAGGCCTACAACAGTTTCCCCAAAAAACTTATATGCTCTTTTGCATCTTTCTTCACGAAAAATCATTGCAAAAGGCCACACGTGAATGGTTTATTTATTTCCACCTAGCCTACCAGTGAAACTTGTTTGTTATTGTTTATTCGTTCAGTCGCTTCCGACTCTTCGTGACTTCATGGACCAGACCACGCCAGAGCTTCCTATCGGCCGTCACCATCCCCAGCTCCCACACGGTCGAGTCCGTCACCTCCAGAATATCATCCATCCATTTTGCCCTTGGTCGGCCCCTCTTCCTTTTGCCTTCCACTTATCCTAGCATCAGTGAAACTACTACTCCCAAAATGCACTTCTCCACTCCACCCCTCCCATTTTTGACAAGACCACGGTCTCAATGGGAGTTGTAGGATATGATTTACTTCCCGTCATCCTTTGCTGCACACGCTCACGCCTGTCATTTGCTGGCGCATGGAAGTTGCGGTCCTTCCTCTCGACGCTATTTATCACAAAGGACGAGGAAGGAACTACAGTTACCGTCATGCATCACTCCTTCCCCTGCCGAGCTTGGAGCCGTGTGATCTATCCCGGGACTTGTAGCCTCTCCCCCTTTGTCTTGGGGGGAGGACTACAATTCCCAGTGTGCCCCGGCCCCCCGTGCTTTGATGTGTACCCCCCTCGGTCCTTAGGAAGGGGATTCTCCCCAAGATGGCGACTCCTGCTTCAAGGGGTTCGGGGGGTGGAGCTTGTACCTCCACCAGCTCCCTAGGTTATTGCCTGGCCCAGCTGCAGAGGGGGACCGAGCCAGGGCTGGGCAAGGCCTTGTTGGCCCTCAGGACCCAACACATCAAGGAGACGGGAGGCATTGCTCGTTTCAGGACCCGTGGAGGGCTGGCGCCACTCTTGGGGATCCTGTCTGGGCCCCCGCGGCCGCGCCGCACTTTGGACCTGGCCCTCAGCATCCTGGGGAACTGCTGCACCGAAGGGGGCAGCCGCACCCAGGTGCGCGAACTTGGGGGGATCCGGCCGCTAGGTGAGTGCGAAAGGGGGGGCAGAGCGGGGGCACGGATGGGGAAGAGCCCATCTGCGCCCCCCAGAAGGGCTGCAGGGGTCCCTGGGGGGTGGGGCTGTTTCAGCCTCTGACTCAGACTCTGCCGTCATAGGTAGAGCCGCCCGCCCGAGCCTGATGCCTGTACACGTCTTGGACTTCAACTCCCATGATTCCCAGCCAGCCGGGGCGATGGGGGAGCTGCGTCGGGATTGTGGGAGTTGAAGTCCGTCGCATCGGTAGGGGCTTGGGGAAGGGCATCTTGGCTTGCCAAGGATTGAAGATGCAGCTTTGGTGGGAAGGGGGAGGGTCCGGTTCCCATCAAACCGAGCTGGGCCTCGTGAGGCCTCCCCTGTTGTGGGTGGTGCTTCCTTCTCATATCAGGGCATCCACATGGGGGGGGGAGGAGGGGGTTCACTTTTATGTCCCCTTAAATCGGATGGTGCATAACCTTTGGATTCAAAAGGATGATAACTCTGTAACCTTAAAAAGGGCTTCAGGGTGTTGGAGGTGGGCAAGCTGAAACCTCAGACTTTCCCCCTTAGAGGATTTTAGCTAGAAGTAAATCTCATTTGTTAAATATCCTATCTTGCAATTTTAAGGATTTTAAACCATGCCATTCTGAGCCTTGTGTATTGGCCTGGACTCTAGAACATCCCTAAATGTGGAGCATCTCAAGTTAGATTTGTGACAGTTTGATGGGCTAAAATGCTTGCCTAGATGCTTAAGAATCACAGCTAAGTTATGCCTAGGCTTGTAACTTGTGGTCTGCAGTTGCTGTAGTTGGCACGCCATCTGCCTGTTAATATTGTGAGTACCGCAGCTTCATTCTTTAAATGGAGGGACAGGGAAAATTGAAAGCTATTCGTGGTTTCAAGCCAGCAGAAACAGGTTTAGGTTCTATTAATATTTACCTTTTGATTTTCTCAGACCCTCTTTAATGCCAAGTTGTGAGGCTCTGCTAAGTACTTTGTATTTAGATGAGTAAATAAATGCATGCAAGAATTGGCTGGCTTTTCCTCTGAAGAGAAATTAGTAGAAGTTTTGGGAATTGGAGGTCGTACTGGTGCATGCCCTAGCAGTGAAAAGATCTCATAAATACATGTATACTCACCATGCAAGAGATTTGCCTCTTTTTCAGAAAAATCTAGCATCATACAGTGCATGGCAGACAGTGTAATATATAAAATTTAGGAATCTGGTATTTATTTGTTAATTAGATATTTGTCCTGCTTTTGTTTTTTACAGTTTAAGGCAACGTACATAATTCTATTTCCTCCTATTTCCCCCATGAATGACAACCCTGTGAGGTGGGTTGGGCTGAGAGAAAGGGACTGGCCCAAGGTCACCCAGCTGGCTTCCATGCCTAAGGAAAGACCAGAAAGACTCACCGTCTCCCAGTTTTTAGTCTGGCACCTTAAGCACTATTCCAAACTGGTTCTTGAAGCTGGTGTTTCTTTTCTAGAAGCTGATATTCTATAATGCACAGGTTGGGTTGGGTTGGATTGGGATCATATATAAAATGTTGCCCATCCTTTCTCCATCCTGGAGGTAACTGCCTCTTAGCAGAAAGTGATAAAAAAAGACTAAAGGGCCACAAGACTTTCCTCCCCCCTTAATGTAACTGGCTACTTCTCTGAAAGCTGTTGTGGTTTTACAGCTGGATTATCAAACTGTTCCCTTTCCACATTTTTTCTTTTTGTAGTTACTATCCTGAAGGCACTTGCTGTGGAAAGTATCCAGAATCGGACAGCACGGGCACTTGGCAACTTGGCTGTAGACTCAGAAAATTGCCAGGCCATCCACGAAGCAGGTTGAACAGGGGCTGGGTGGGGAAGGGGAGTAGGATCTGTGTGAATGTAGAACTGAGATTTGCAGTGTGTGTGTGTGTTTTTGGTCCTCGAAGTTGCAGCCATTGCAGTGTCCCCATGGTCACGTGATTGCGATTCGGGCGCTTGGCAACCGGCACGCATTTACAACGGTTGCAGCGTCCCGCAGTCATGTGATCACCCTTTGCAACCTTCACAGCTGGCTTCTGACAAGCAAAGTCAATGGGGAAGCCGGCAGGAAGTTGCAAGTCACAGTCACCTGACTGTGGGTGATTTGCTGATTTGCTTAACAACCGCAGCTGGAACTGATGTAAGTTGGCGTAGTCACCTGACATTGCGCTTAATGACCGTGCCGCTTAGTGATGGAGTTGTCGGTCCCAATTGCAGTCAGTAAGTGAGGACTACCTGTTCTGTGGAGACAGGAGGAATAGCTATTTTCTCACCCACCTCCCCTTTAACCATTAAAGGGAACCTCAAGTTTATTTTCAAACATTGTTAGTTGGACTTTTCCCTCCTCCGTCCCTCTCTCCCTCATGCACATACTCTCTCTCAGAGATGAAGAGCTGTTAATTGTTTAGAGTCAATATGTTGTGGTGGATAAAGGTTCTGTGCCCAGCAGAATCAGGTGCCCTCAGGCAAATTTCTGTTCGCCTGGTCTCAGCTCCCCCTTGCCAATATGGGTATAATTATCAACTCTGTGAACCCTGTTGTGTATCCGTACCATCTATAATATCCTTGGGTATGCTGAATGCTTGAAATAGTAAATAAAAACTTTCACATTTTATATATTCTATTAATAATAATATTTGGTGTAAACTCTGAAGGACGTTGTACGTATTTAAAAAAAATCCTTAGTGGGGTTCATATGACACAGTAGAACATTTGCAATAATAGTTTTGTTAAACGTGATGCTCTACAGACAGACTGCAAATTAAAAGCAGTGATATGTTAAGCATCTCTGCATTGTGATGGATCCAGAGCATTCTTTCTGCTAATCTTAAGAATCTGCGGGATGGGGAGATGGTGGTGGTGTCGCTTTCTTTGCTGGGAGGGGTTTGAGTGGCTTTCCAGGATCGGGGATCAAGTTCCAAATTACTCTGTTGAAGTTCCAGTGCAGACTTTTATAGGATTCTCCATATTCTGGGGAGAAATGGTGTCACTAGAAACCAGAGTGTATCTATTATTTTTCTATTTTTCTATTTTTCTGTCTGTCTGTCTGTCTGTCTGTCTGTCTGTCTGTCTGTCTGTCTGTCTGTCTGTCTGTCTGTTTGTCGGTCTGTCGGTCTGTCGGTCTGTCGGTCGGTCTGTCTGTCTGTCTGTCTGTCTGTCTGTCTGTCTGTCTGTCTGTCTATCTATCTATCTATCTATCTATCTATCTATCTATCTATCTATCTATCTATCTATCTGACTTGTGTAACTGCCCATCTTTTATACCGTAACCCTGGGCTGCTCAGAGCAGCAACAATAAAACATAAAAAGGAAACAAGAATACTAAAATCAACCCTCTCACCCTAGCCCAGCGCTTGGGGGAAACAGTCAGCTCTTCCAGAAGGCTAAAAGGGTGGGGGCCTGCCAGTTCTCCAGTAGATCTCCTAACGGAAGCCTCCTTTTGCTGCTTTCTTTCTTCAAGTGGGGAGCAGAGTGGGTAGCCAGAGTTAGTGCAGTTGGCCTGACAGGTAGACGGTAGCAAGGTGACTTGATTCAATTGCCAGGCAAGTTGCCATGGTTGATAGGGTACTTCTGAGCGCTGCTTCATCACAGCAGTCAAAAAAAAGCTGAGTATCTAAGAATAAGCAGAGGTGCGTGTTACTGAGATGCCTGGAAATGTGCTCTGGCTGACTCATGTTTAGAATACATAGGATCTTGTAACGGGACTTCTCTCTCTCTCTCTCTCTCTCTCTCATGCCATTTCCCCACCTCCCAAATATTTCCGTCACAGGAGCTCTGCCCCAGCTAGTCCAGGTCCTCACCACCTCCCAGGACAGCGAATGTTTGCAGAGCGTGATCAGGGCCATTCGCTACCTCGCCGACACGCCCGCACATCGTCTTGCGCTGGCCCAGCAGGGAGCGGTCCGCCCCGTAGCCGAGCGCTTGGCTTCCTCCCTGGATGACGGGGCCCTGGTTGCGGCCGCCGTGCGTGCCCTCGTGGAGCTGACTAAGGGTTGCAGTCGCGACTGCGCGGAGCAGCTCAGCCTGGGAGGCGGAGTGGGGCCTCTCGTGGCCTTGGCCGGCCACGAGAAACGGGCCCTGCAGGAGTCGGCGCTTGCGGTCCTTGCCAACCTCTGTCTGCAGGGCATGCTGAGGCCAGCTATTGGCAGCGCCGGGGGGGTGGAATTGCTGGTGGGGGAGATCCGACGACGCCGGGGCGCCGGGGCCTCCCTTCACCCGCTGGTGAAAGCTTTGTGTCTGCTGTGCCGGGAGGCTGTTAATCGGAGCCGGGTGCGTGAGACGGGAGGATTGGAGTTGCTGCTCTCCCTGTTGCGGGACCGATGTCACAGCTCTTCGCATGCTCGCGTGGTGGTGGCTTTTGTGGCCTTTTTCTATGATGAGGAAGCCCTGGAGGTGCTGCAGGCTGGAGGGCTGGTGCCCTTGCTGGTTGGCAGGCTGGCAGCCCAGGGCCAGTGGGCAGGCCGGGAACTAGTGGAGGAGGAGGAAGAACATGAAGATGAGAAAGAGGCGGCGTCGTTTGACTTCCCTGCCGAGGGGCGGCGAGGAGAGCAGGCCTTACCGGGAGCAGAGTCTTCCAGCTTTCAGAGTCTCAGGTAAATTTGGTTTTCGACTGGATGCCATCTTGGTGCAGGGGCCATTTTGAACCGCTTCAGATGTGTTCGACTACAACTCCTGTTGTCTGCAGCCCCATGGTCAGTGGCCACGTTGGGCTTGGGTTCCAATAAGAAGGATTGCATTCCAATGTTCCTCAAGGGTATTGTAGTGGAAGAGGCAGGTTTATAAATCAGAGATGGACGAAGTGAGTTTGAAAGGCTGCTGAATAAAGGTTCTTACATTCTGAAGTCCAGTTTGGAAATGCAAATTCTATGACGGGAAACACGGGCAGACAAAAATAAAAAATAAAAACACTGCATCAACGCTTTAGGGTTTTACACTTATGCAAACGAAGGACAGTCGTCTATCTTGCATACCAGATTCTGGTATTCCAAAGTTTGGGAATTCTAGGAAAGCCCTGGCAAACTGAAAAAGACAGAAGTATCAAAATGGGGAGCTGGTGGGCAGTTGGAGGTAAGCAGAGCTGGGCAGGTATGTTATTCCCTTCTCCGATTGTCGCCAGCTCTGCAGAGCCACTTCTGAATTCTTCCCCCAAAGTTTAAATTCACATGGCTTACAGATTCAGCTGTTTGTTTTTCTTTTAATGGGAAGTTGCATTTCTCTGAAGTGGGTGCCTCCTATTTGATTTACTTCCTTAAAACTGTATTCCTGTGCTTCAGCAGGTGACAGTGCCTGGCCGACCATGTCAAGCTAAGCAGAGTCAGGCCTGGTTGGTACTTGGATGGGAGACCTGCGGGAAATACCAGGCCTATAGGTGATTGGAAATTTTAAAAAAAATCCCAGAAGGCCTAGACGTGTCTATGAAGTCACCAGGAGTCGAGTTTGACTCGAAGGAGACTCATATATTCCTATAGAACGCAGGTATAGTTGGTAATATCAGATTTCCTCTCTGTTTTACTTTGTGAGCAAATCTTCTGAGGTGTGTTCACTTCCAGCCCTTGATGCTTCAGAGCATTCCTGGCCATCTGTAGGAGAAGGCAAGGCGGGCAAGGGATGAGATGTGTGTCATGCCATTGTAGGTAAAGGTTTTCCCCTGCACAGTTGTGTCCGACTCTAGGGGCCGGTGCTCATCTCCGTTTCTTAGCCGAAGAGCCAGCGCTGTCCGAAGACGCTTCTGCAGTCATGTGGTCGGCATGACACGCACGGAACGCTGTTACCATCCCACCAAAGTGGTACCTATTCATCTACTTGCATTTCTATGCTTTTGAATTGCTAGGTTGGCAAGAGCTGGGGCGAGTGTGGGAGCTCAGTCCGTCATGCGGCACTCGGGTCTCGAACCTCCGACCTTCCGATTGACAAGCCTGGCGTCTTAACCACTGAGCCATCGCGCCCCTCATGCCATTATACTAACACGAAAATTCGGGGTAGGGACGCAAGTATGAAAAGGTGGAGTTTGTGCCCTGAATGGCTTGGCACACCTTTCATTACCTTTCCACCAGGTACGGATGCCTGTGACGGCATCACTCTGCAGATGGAGAGTCTTCCGTCATGCTAATACAGATAATTGAAACGTTTGCAGCTGGGAGACTGCAAGCTGTGCTGTACCGTCTGCACAGAATATCTGTTCCAATATTTCTGACCAAAGGGGTTCTGTTTTTGCTCTTGAGACCCCTTCTCTCCCCACTCCAGATCTTCCGTCTCGTATATATTTCAAGGCTTATTCTTCCGTGTGTCTCTTCTTTGTACCCAATGCAGATCCTGGCTTCTCTCAGAAGGTTATATTTCCAGCCCAGGAGATCTTTCTCCGCAGTGGTCTCCTGACACCACCCTTTCTGAGCTGGAGGTCCAAGGAGATGTTAGTCCCAGTCAGGAACTACAAGATGAATCTCTGGGACCTTGCCAAAGCACGTCTGGGACGAAAACCCATTCTAGAGCAGAATCTCCCGATTTCTTACATTCTCCTTTCTTGGATCTGCCTCTGGTGGGGCAACCCAGCCTTTCAGAGGCTTTAAATTCAGCAGCGAGAGATGGCATTCTTCCAGATCAGAACCTCTGTCCTGCAGCATCACCTTTGTTGGCTGAATCGGAAAATCTCAATCTAGAACCCGTCTTGGAGGTTCCACATTCAGATGGGAATAAGGAGCAAAAAACAGCTGGGGCCAGTAAGCAGCAGAAGGAGCTGGGGATGTCAGAACTGGCGAACTTAGAGGAGGAGCTCTCGGGGGACGATGTCTTCAAGCTGCCTGGTTCATCCACGTCAGGGGAAATGCCAAATTCAGGGATGATAAATTCAGGCAAAGTCGATGGAAGGGCTGAACAATCCACTTGGATTGCCTTGGTAACCAGCCAGAATAACCCTGGGCCCAGTAACTCCAGCTCCATTCCAGTGATCCTGATTCCAAGCAAGAATGACCCAAGCCAGCTGTCACCCGGGCCTGCGGCCAGATCCCCGGTCACAGAGGAAGTGGGTCCGGCCCCTCCGAAGCCGACCGTTCAGGCTCTCCCGAGTTCTCCCGAGGAGTACAGGACGCCCGCCTCTTGCTGGAAACGGCGTGCCAAGCTCCGCTCCACCTTCGAGCAAAACACACCACCTCAGGGGCTGCGCCCTGTCGGCGAGGCTTCGTCTCCCTGGCTCTCCTTAGCCTTGCCCCTCTCTTTCTTCTCCCACGAGGGCGACCCAGACCTCCGTGCGCCCGAAGCCCCAGCGTTGCTCCTCCTTTCCCGGTTTTCTCAAGCTGAGGATCCCAGTCGCAGCTTAGTGACGCCGGTCACGCTGCAAGGGCTGCTGCGTTACGTCACCAGGAGCCCTTCCCCGTCCTCTCGTTGCCTTCGGCTGTTGCATCGTCTCACCTGCAACCCAGCCTGCCTGGAAGCCTTCGTGCGCTCCCACGGGCCCTCGCTCATCAGGGCTTGGTTGATACTGGGCATATCCCCTGAGCAAGCCGCTACCGCCGTCACTGCTGAACCAGAGGAGGAGGAGCCGAGCAGTATGGACGCTGAAAAGTGTGGCCCTGGAAGATTCAGGGAACTTGGTGTGTGTGTGTGTGTGTGTTTGTGTGTGTGTGTTACACCATCCCTATAGATTAGGACAATCTTCTCCCACCCCTCCCCCTAGCCAACGTGCTTCCTTGGGATTATAGGAGTTGGGTGTGCTAGACTACATCCATAGGTACCTGGTTGGGAAGGCTGTCCAGAATACTGGGGTTCTGTCTCTATCTACCCCTAACACCAAGGGGTCTCACGTTGGGGATCTTCTCGTCTCTGCTTTATGCCTTAACGTCCCACCTCACCGGGTCTTTGATATCAGGGCAGCCACTGATCTAGGCCAGTGTTTCTCAACCTTGGCAACTTTTATATGGGTGGACTTCAACTCCCAGAATTCCCCAGCCAGCAAGGTTGAGAAACACTGATCTAGACTGAAGCACTGGGACTCCTAATCTCCCTCTGCTGTTACAGGTGGTACTATTGACCAAGAGTCGGTAGGTTTTGGTGACAGAATGGAGAACAGGCAGCTGTTCCAGACGTTGAGCTGCAGTTTTCCTGATCTCTTGTTGGTGATCATAGTGGCTGTAGCTGAGAAGAGTTGGGGTTCAACAGTGCGGGGTGGGGGACGTTATTTGTCCCTGCCTGCTTTTCAGTCAAGCGAGAGCCTCTTGTTTCCCATATAGTCGGTGAAATAGGCCTCTTGATCTTAACATGGAGCAGGAAGAGAAATGGCAAAAAACCTGTAAGGGTAGTACGGCCTATTGATTCCCCCAACTTGTTTGCGGCTGTTCTTCGCAGTCGAGACAGATGGCCGTTTTAGATGGCGACGCTGTGTCTGACCTGCTGCCTTTCTCCCCCCCCCCCCTCCCTCCACAGGAGAGACGCTACTGATGAACCTGTGCGTGCAAGCAGAGTCCCCCTTTGGGGTGGGGGTCCTCACGCACATGCTGCTGTCAGGCTGTGAATCGGACCAAGCGGCCTCCGCACTGGCCCTGCCCCTGATCTGCCGGTGAGTCGGGCATCCCTTTTTGCCTCAGAAGAGGCTTCAAACCGGGCTGAGGAGGGGGAAAAGTTTTCTTCCTCAGCTGGCTGTCAAAATGGCAGCCACCCGTTGGAACGAGACATGGGCGCTGGCTGCATTCATGTGACTCCCTTAAGCCGGTCAGATAAAGACCTAGCAGACGCTCACTAGGGGTTAACATTGGTGGTCTTTTTGCGGTTGAGTGTTGTGTGAACGCAGCCCATTTTCTTAGGCTGTAGTTCAGTGTAACGGGTGAACAGCCATGATATGTGAATGCAGCCGCTGCAAGGAGTTTATTTATTTATTATCTAAATGTATATGACCGCCCATCTCCCCCAACGGGTTGTCTCAGATTTCTATTTATCCCCAGAGGTTTAGACATTGGGGGTTAGTGGCTCCAGAACCACAAAGCAACGTCCGTGTTCTCCATCCCCAAAAAGGCTGCAAATGGAGAGCGATTCTTTAAACTCCGTGAGGGGGAGATGGGCAGTCATAGAAATTTAATAAATAAATAAACCCTGGCAACTTTAAGATGTGTGGACTTCAACTCCCAGAATTCCCTAGCCAGCCATGCTATTGGCTGGCTGGGGAATTCTGGGAGTTGAAGTCCACACACCTTAAAGTTGCCAAGGTTGGGAAACACTGCTGTGGGAGATCTTTGAAAGAGACGGTGGTGTGGCGGTGTGATCTCACAATTCTGGAAGATGTGGGGAGAAGGGTGCATACCATCAGAGGTTGCCCCAGATTTGGGGAGAAATATTGCCAGGAGATGGGGAAGAGAAATGAGATGGAGTTGCAACAGGTGGCGATGCCCTTTGCTGTGTCTCCCCTCCGCTGCAGGAAGGATTCTCTTTGTCGGAAGCTCCTGTTGGACCTCTCTGGCCTGCGGCTCTTGCTGGGGGTCCTGGTGCGGGATCCGGACCCCCCCTTTGTCTTCTACGCCTCAGACACTCTTTCCCTCCTCCTGAGCTCCCAAGCCCCGGCCCCTGCCTCCGTCTCGTCTCCTGCCCAGAAGCGGCCTCGCCTGGATTCCCCGTCGCCTTGCCCTTACTCCCGCATCGTGGATGAAGGTGGGGCCGACCTGTTCTTCCAGCTGGACTCCGGCTGCAGAGTGCCGGCCTCGCGCCGGGCGGTCAGCGACGCCTCCGAGGTCTTCCGGGCCATGCTGAGCGGAGGGTTCGCAGAGTCGTCCTGCTCCACCGTGACTCTCCGCAACGTGTTGCCGGAGCCCTTCGTGGCGCTTGCGCACTTCCTCCACGGCTGTCGTGGCAAGCCCTGCCGGGTCCTGGGAGCGCCGTTCCCCCTCGCTTTAGCAGAAGAAATCCTGGTGGTGGCCGAACAGTATCTCCTCCCAGAGCTCCAGGCCTTGGTGGACGAGGCCCTGTGCCAAGACTCTCTCCGCCCTGGCACCTTCGGGCAAGTGTACCGCCTGGCCGAGCAGCAGAACCGGCCCCGCCTGCTTCGGAGCTGTGCGGCTTCCGTCTTCCTCCAGGAGGGGTCCACCCCCACCCGCCGAGCTGCTGCCCTGGCAGAGCTGCTCCGAGCCGTTGCCAGTCCCAGCAGTTTAGCCGCAGAGCTGCTGGAAGTGGTGTTGGAATCTCCGTGGGGCTGTGGCTCGGAGGGGCAGCTAAGCTGACGGACGGGTCCTCGGGTCCCCTCCCTCCCAGGTCTTACGGACAGCCGAAGCCCCGATCTTGCTGCGGATCGGGCGAGGGGGAGGGCGGCTGGAGTGTTAAGCGAATAAATGGCAAGGTGCTCAGAAAAGGGGAGTCTGGGTCAGTGGATGGTCCCGTAGCGGTCGGAGCTTCAGCCTAGGGGGAGGAGGACGTGGGAGCAAGCCCTTCTTGATCGGTTGGGGGTGAGACGGGGGGGAAGAGGGAGGTCGGGTATCAGAAACGTGGAGTTGCCCTACCAGCTGCTAGGCAAACCAATGGGTAGAAGCCATAGAACTCTTACTTGGGAGCCTAGGGAATCCTTCCGGTCAAAAAGGGAGTCCTGCTTTTTGATTGGTTGAAACTCAAAGCAGGAGGAGCCTCGTCGTGGTCCCAGCCAAGTGTGAAAAGGGCTCAGCTTCGAATATGTAGCCTATGGGGCAGCCCTGTTCTGGTGCTAGATACTTCAGAAATGAACCCCCGTCTCAGAATTGGAGATGTTCCTTCTCCACTGTGCGCGGAAAGGCTTCCAGGAGACGTCAGAAGGGCGTGACTGGAACCGGACGAAACTGAGTCAGGGGGAGGCCCACCTGATGCAGCTGAAGGGACCTGCAGAGGGTCGAGATGCCCTCTCCTTCCAGAGGAAGCAGGGAAGTGTTTACACCGAGGGCTTGGCTCGGGGGCCCCCAGCCCAGTGGTGCAGTTGGGACGATAACGTGTATAAACTGTTGTACATAGAGAAATACAGAGAGCCGTGAAATGCTCAGAACGTCTGTGTAGCGTGCCCTTATTTCCTCAACAGAACGTAAGGAAGACGGGGACGCTTCACGCCGAAGACTAACTAACGCACGTGGGTAGTCTCTGCAAAATCGAAATTGAAAACTGGTCGAGAGACCACATTGTGCAAATCCGCTGCCAAACAGAGCTGTGGCAAGGTCTATTCCCCTCTTCCCCCAGCCCTGCTCCTTTTGAAGGCGTGGGGTGGGTGCCATGCTGTGGCCTGCTTTGGGGCTTTCGGCACAAAGGCCTCGGGTGGGGGCGCCCGTTTCTCTGATCCTCTGAGTAAGCCGAGAGATGACGGGATTTGCCTGCCCTCTTATGCCAGTTACGTCCCTTTGGATTGAATTGCGAGGCCTCCTGGCCCTGTTCCTGCCCGCCCCATCGCCTTTCCATGCTGAGAACAGGAAACGCCTGTTTCTAACTGCATCCAGATGGTCTGGAGAACTGGCGAAGGGAGGGAGAAGCCACTTCCTAAGGGCCTGGTTTCTATAGGCCGCATTTGTCTGGGGTGGGGTGGGAGAGGGATCCAGTTTGGTCCCCATTCTTTTTTGAGGGTGGGCTGTCTGGCTTTTCCACTCGACCATCCCCACTCGCGGGCACATCCAGCAGCGGCTGAGATATAACTCTTTCTCCACCAAGATAATGAAATAATACATTCTTACGCTAGCTACCTTTTTTCCTTGCTCCTGCTGCAGCTTCAAAGTAAGTGAGAAGCCTTTCCTGTTGCTGTGTCTCTGCCAGGCAAAGCGTTGCCTGTTTAATATCGGTGGGGCTGGGTGTTATGGAAAGCCACAGGAGCCCGCACCAGCGTTGGCAGCTGATTTATCACAGAGCTGTAAGCTTGGCGCTGAAGCAAGCCAGGTCTAACGTTCCAGCCTATAACCCCTTTGTTTCTGAACCCACCTCCTTTGCCCAAAATTGGGATAGGTCCACATCTTTGCTTGAAAGTGCATTCAGCTCTTAAGGGATGCATAAGCCCTTGGTGTATCCAGATGTCGTGTTTTATGTGATCTCACCAAAGGCTTTATAAAACGTTCCCTCTGGAATAGGTTCTCACTCCCTGGAACAACTTCCTGAATGCTCTAGGGCAGTGTTTTTCAACCTCAGCAACTTTTAAGAGGTGTGGACTTCAAGTCCCAGAATTCCCCACCCAGGCTGGCTGGGGAATTCTGGGACTTGAAGTCCACACACCTTAAAGTTGCTGAGGTTGAAAAACACTGCCCTAGAGCATTCAGGAAGTTGTAAACACGATAGTTGTAATTATAGTTTCCTTTGGAGTCTCTGGCTCCAGAATTCCTTGCAGGGCCATTGTATTCTGCTCCATGTCATACCCATTTGAGTTTCAAAGTAATTTACTGTGCACACTTCCTAGAATGGGATTTTGTCTTATTGCAGATGGGTGAGAATGGAGCTCATTCAGGAAAAATGAACTCTTTCAGAATACTATGACTTAGGAAATCTGCTCAGATTAAAGCCCTGTGGCTTTAAATAAAACAGTAGTACATTCCGCAGTCAATACTATATATTCATCAAGAGCTGTACCAAAATGGGGGAAGGTACCTTGACTTTTCCATCTAGCCTGATGTCCTCCAGATGTCGCAGGATTGAGTCCCTTCACATCCGGTATATGCCAGAGTTTCAACCGAAAGCTTTTTGCAAAAGCTGCTACTTGGTGGACCTAATAACTGGAGGGTAGTCTCTGGCGTTGAGTCCTGTAAACTCTGAACGCACAAACATGCCCAGACACACACACAGACACACACGCCCTTTGGAGGAAAAGGCTGTGTGTCTTTGACTTAGGTGGCCTGGAATAGGCCCTTCCTGCCTCAAGGCTCCTACAGCTAACTATGCTACTAGATCTCACTGACAAAATTTTGCCGACTTGCCTTTTCTCGGTTTCCCTCTTGCTAAAACCGTGGTGGGGAGAGTGAAAATAATGGTAAAATCCAGCTTCTCCCCCCACCCCCTCAAAGTGTTCAAATTGCAGAGATGCCTTCCTATTGCTATGCCCAACTGATTCCTCCTCTGGGCTGGATCTAACATTCGTAGACTCCTTCTCTCCTCTCTCATTCTCCAACATTTGTTCAGATCCCCCTTGCCTTTCCTCTCCAAAAACATCCTCTGAGTCAAATCATTTCAATTGTCCAGTGCAGTGTTTCTCAACCTTGGCTCGTTTAAGATGGGTGGACTTCAACTCCTAGAATTCCCCAGCCAGCCATGCTGGCTGGGGAATTCTGGGAGTTGAAGTCCACCCATCTTAAACTTGCCAAGGTTGAGAAACACTGGTCCAGGGCCTAAATTCTCCCGGTGATTCTCAGATGCATCCCAGCCAAAAGCCTTGCTGTCCGCAAAGACTTTGTGGCCCCCCCTTAACTGCAAAACTACAGACCTCTTTCCTCATTTTTGGTATCTGGCATACGTGACCAGCCAAACAGATGTGACAGCATAGAATGGACCAAAGTGAGCTACCTTGTGGGTGCCCAGTTTCTCCCTGGGTGTATAAACCTCAGAAAGTGGCGGAAGGAAAGAATGAGGACTGCACGAATGTTGAACGTATTTAGCCATCCCGCGCTTTCTCCACGGAACTCCGAACCCTCTTTTTATTTTAAATGGTGCGTCTTCAGTTGGAATAACACCCAGAAAAGGCGCGCAAAGGTTTAATCGCTTCTCCTCCTCCAAAACTCTGCACTCGCTGGGTCGTTGCTACCGATCCGTGTTAATATATCCACACTGTACTATTGGCTCTCTAACCAACCCGGCGGGCGTCGAGGACCCCTTTCTTCACTCGCACAAGAGGGCTACTTTTGGAAAAGGAAGCCGAAAATGTCGCATCTTTTCCTGGAACTCCCGGCAGTTCTCGCTTCTCGGCCCCACAGCACGTGGGAATCCGCCTCTCACTAGACACGGATTTCTTTTCACAGAGCTGACTTCTCTCCCACGCGCCTTCGTTCTTCTTCAAGGCAGTCCCAATATCCTGATTCCCAGAACTCTAATCTACTCACGATCCACTCCTCTCCCCCCATCCCCAAAACCTCAGTGGGACCGGGCGTCCTGGCTGGGGGCGCGGGAGGGGCCATTTCGATGGGCTGATGCTTCCTTGCCCCTATTTAATTATCTCCCCCACCCCGCCGAGGGTAAACGGAGTGGACGTGAGGCCACGACGCGCGACGTGTGCATGTGTGTTTGTGTCCGTGTCGGGGTGAGGGGGCGCGTCCATCCTTCCTGCCCAAGCGCGAATCCCCTTTGCCATAAATGGTCACCCGCAACTGCAGCGGCGGCGGCGGCGGCGGCGCAGCAAAGAGCGGGCGGGCGGGCGCGGCAACAGAGCGGAGCCGCGCTCCGGGAAGGCGCGTCACTGGGGCGGGGGCCGCCCAGCAGGGAACTGCCGCCCGGACTCCGGACCCAGCCGCGCCGGCCCGTGATGGACGATCTGGGTAAGAAGAGCCGCCGCGGCGAGCCCGGGGGAGCCCCTGTCTCCCGCCGCTGCGTCCTCTGGGTTTCCACCTCTTTCCCTCGCCCCTTTCGTTCCCCGGGCTGGCTCGCTCGCTTTTCTGCACCGATTCCTGGTCGGTCTTCCCTTCTTTCCACGACTGACCATCCTTTTTTCCTTCCCGGACGGCGCTCTCGTTCTTCTAGCTGTTTTTCCCCCCTCCTTCTTAACATTCCCGCCTCCACTATTGCTCTGTTTCCTTTTAGCTCTCCTTCGGGCGGACTTTCTTTCCGCTCTTTTCTTCCTTCTTTTAATTTACCGGGAGGGGCGGGGGGACTGTTGCCGGCGCTGCACAGCCTTTTTTCCAATTCCAATTCCAATTCCACTTCTTTTTCTTTCTCTTTTAATCGCGTTCTTGCGCAGCCACAGCAGCGTTTTTATTTTGGCACTAACTTTTTTTCCCCAGAACTTTATCCCACGCCCTGCTCCAACCCCTTTGCAAAATTCCCTCTTCCCTCCTTCCTCTGGGACTTTTTCACGTGTTGCACGAGGGCAACCTCCCTTTCTCACTGGAATTGCCCTTGGGAGGGAAGCGAGGGGGGGGGGCGCTGTCTGGTTTCCGACGAGAACGTGGGACTATGTCTGTTGCCAGAATACGTCTGCTGCGTTGGAGACACGTCTGCAAAGCCAGGTTTGCCTTCCACTTAGGGTCCAGGTTTTATATGTTGAGGGTTTAGCTTAACACCCTATGATGGAACCATAACGTGTGAATTGGCTGTCCTGCTTTGCAAACTTTCCTGATTGCAGATTCTCAGGCATTGCCTCTTCTGCTCCCTTGTCTTCCTCCAGGGCCTCTCCCAGTCTCTCCCCCCCCCCCATCCTTGTAGCTGGCGGGGTGGGGAGAGGGTGCATTTCCTCAGCCCTTCCCAGCTGGAGAAGGAAGGAATGCTACTTCTCAGCGTATTCCTGCGGCTTTGCGGAATTGCCGAACCAGCCTGCAAGACAGGCTTGCTTTGCAGCTCTCACCCTGTCCTGCATCCTGCAACTGCTTCAGAGAAGTCAGGGCCTCCCTCTGCTCACTTTGCATTTTGGTGTGCAAAGCAGAAAGAAGGAGAAGGAATTAAGAACCATCACGGCAAAAGGCTCTCCGGTGTGCCTGCTGGAGATATTGAATCATCTTCCCATGGCCTTGGAACCCAGGGAGCTCAACACTAGGCTCCCCCAATCTGACCCTGTGCAGAAACTACAAAGCCCATCAGCTCCAGCCAGCTGGGCGGAGGTTGTGCAATGCCAGGTTGTGGAGGGCTACCCAAGGCAGAAGCTGCCAAACCCTAAAAGAGGACTCCTAGCATTTATCCCTGTCTTTTCCCCTCTGCCCCTCTCTTCCTGAGAGTGGGTTTGCTCATATCTGGCATCCTCAAATGGTCTTTATCTGGAACAAGATGCAGACTTCCTGGCTGTTGGTCTGAATGATCCAAAGGCCCCAGGGAATCCTCTTGCGCAGTGTTTCTCAACCTTGGCCGCTTGAAGATGTGTGGACTTCAACTCCCAGAATTCCCCAGCCAGCAATTCTGGGAGTTGAAGTCCACACATCTTCAAGTTGCCAAGGTTGAGATAAACTGCTCTTGTATGTAGGAGTTCAAGCCATCATTTAATGGGGACAGAGGGGGGACTCCAGCAGTCCAGTGGTTGGGGTCACACAGAGGTCGCTTGCCCCATCCCGCAACGCCTGCTTGTGAGTAAGGGCAGATATTTCATATCTAACCTGAGTGAAAAAAGTTCTGCATTAGCATCTGCATTCTCTAAGTTGGGTTCCATAAGGAATTGCGAAATACCTCTTCTACAGAGCAGGAAGCAGATTCAGGGCCCTGAGCTGGGCCATCATCTTTTGCGAAATTCTTCCAAAGCAGCCTCAGAAATCCGTATGGTGATCTTGATTGGCTGTTAGCTCCCAGCCCAGCCTACCGTGCAGGACTGTTGTGGAGATGCAGTGGTGGGGTGATGGGTAGAGGAAGGTTCTTAGCCTTCCGCAGTCTGAAAGGTGGGTGGGATAACAGGAGGAGGAAATGAAATGAGAACGAAGTACAGGTAGTCCTTGCTTAACGACCATTCGTTTAGTGATGGTTCGGACTTGCAACAGTGCTGAAAAACCAACTTACAACCGGTCTGCGCACTTACGACAGTCGTAGCGTCCCCACAGTCATGTGATCATGATTTGGGTGCTTGGCAACCGGTTCGCGTTTACAGCCGTCACAGTGTCCTGCGGTCACGTGATCGCCATTTTCGACCTTCCCAGCTGGTTTTAGGCAAGCAAAATCAATGGGGAACCGCGTGATTCGCTTAATGACCATGTGGTTCACTTGATGACCGTGGTGATTCGCTTAACAGGCGCCGCAAAAAAGGTCGTGAAATCGGGTCGGATTCACTTAATGACCACTTTGCTTAGCAACCGAAATTCCGGGCTACCCGTAGCTGCTCTGGTGAGGGTTCTTCCAATTGGATCATCTGGGTGGGACATCGGGGTGAAGGCTCTGTGCTCTGAAGGAGGTCCTGGTGGCCTGTTCATTTCTCTTTCCCTCCTGTCCCGCCCCTTTCCATGGCTTACCCACCCTTCTAGCAGATTACATTCCTGCCTCTCCCTCTGTGGTTTCTTCCTAGACGCATTTCTGCCCCGTGACATCAGAGGAAAAGGAGCAGGAATGAGAGAGACCTTTCTTCATCCCTTTTCCTACCCCCCCCCCCCCCGTTATTTTTATGCTTCTCCATCCCAGAAAGCAGCTGGAAGAACAGTTAAATGTTCCCTTTTTCTAATTAGGGTTTCAAAAGCTTTCTCCTTCCGACACCCTCTTCCATTTCTGTCCAGGGATAATCTGGGGACAAGGACCTATATTGGCTGGCGAAGAGATGGGTCTGGGAGGGAGGGTCTCTTGCTGTGGTGTGGAGGGCTGTGGGTCAGGGGGAGGATGCAGGGGAAAGGGAGATGCACCCACAAAAATGTGAGAGGCCAGGGATTTCTGGATAAGGAAGGGAACATGCAAAAGACACACATCTTTGGATACCAGAATTGGTGACCAGATCTTGTCTGGGGAGATCTACTCAGTTGGAGATTAGAATTGATCAGAGATTTACTGAACTCTTTATTATAGAAGAGACTCTTTTCGGCCGTGGCACCCACCCTTCGGAACATCACCCCCCCGTATCAGGGCCATTTTTACCTCATGGTGTCAACCCCCCATGGCGGCTTTTATTATAATGCAACTTGGCCGGGAGTAAGGGGCAGGGGCTCTACCTTCTGCCACTCGGTTTTTATGCCAACTTTTTACCTGCTCACTGCTGTATTATATAATAAAATTCACTCAATTAAAAAAAAGCAAGCAATTAGGTCAGTTGCTATGTGTGGGGACCAGCATTTAGGTTTTTCCCCCCCAAGTACCTCAGCAAGCTGAGGTAAGGTTTGCTGTCTTTTGCGTTGTAGGTAAAGGTAAAGGTTTTCCCCTGCACAGTCGTGTCCGACTCTAGGGGGCGCCGCTCATCTCCGTTTCTTAGCCGAAGAGCCAGCGCAGTCCAAAGACGAAGAGCCAGCGCTGTCCGAAGACGCTTCTGCGGTCATGTGGCCGGCATGACTCACGCGGAACGCTGTTACCTTCCCACCGAAGTGGTACCTATTTATCTACCTGCATTTGCATGCTTTCGAATTGCTGGGTTGGCAAGAGCTGGGGTGAGTGCGGGAGCTCACTCCGTCACGCGGCGCTCGGGTCTCGAACCGCCGACCTTCCTATCGACAAGCCTGGCGTCTTAACCACTGAGCCATCGCGCCCCCTTTTGAGTTGACAATCCCATTATAAGCTTGGGGAGGCTAAAGTGCTTTATTTTCACTTCTAGTTCCTTTTTTAATGTGTAGCGATTTGACTAATGCTGCACCTAAAAGAATAATAATTAGGCTGTTGTGTGAGCAACTTTTTAGTCATCAGGGACCATTTGGGGAAGTGCGGTGTATGTATTTATGACACGAAGTGTGTGGGGTAGAGTCAAAGAGATGGGCAAATCATATACTCCTCGAATATTACACAGAGAAAGGATAAAGGAGAACATTTATTTCTGCAGTTGACCAGTGCTGCACCTGAAGGAATAATATTAGGCTGTTCTGTGGGCAATATTTTGGTCATCAGGGACTATTTGGGGGAAGTGCAGTGTGTGTGTTTATAACAAAGTATGTGGGGTGGAGTCAAAGTGATGGGCAAATCGTATATTCCTCAAATATTGCACAGAGAGGAACATTTATTTCTGCAGAAATTTCCTCACGTTCATGTGTTTTGCAACCTTATCTGCCTTCCCCACCTGAATTGTTTCACTAGCCTCAAACATCCCTGCTAGTTAAGAATGAGGGGGAAATCATCCCTGTGTAAATGCCAAATGTGGGAATCACTCTGAATTCCCAGCTTCAAAGAGGCACCTCTGCATTAGCCATGCTGGCTGGGGAATTCTGGGAGTTGAAGTCCACCCGTCTTAAAGTGGCCAAGGCTGAGAAACACTACATTAAAAACTTGGTCTTGCCATCAAGCCTGGGGTCCTGATAGTTGGGTGAGCCAGTTTCTTGCTTATATTGATTGTGGGATGCTGTGAGTGTTCTCAGCTGCTATTTTATGTTATTTATGTTTATTATTTTGGTAGTGTTTTTATTCCGTTTTAATTGTCAGCCCCCCAGAGTCATGTATATGAGATGGGTGGCCATATAAATTTATTATATAAATAAATACATTTCACCCGAGGATCAAGAACAATTAGAAATAATCTGGTCTTCTGAATAGGAGTCAGTTGCTTAAAGAAGTGAGGTAAAAAGTTTGCTGGGAAAGTGCATGTATTTGCAGGTGTGAAACACATCAGGGGCCACTGATCAATCTTTCCCCTATTTTCCTTCCTGCTTTGTCTTCTGTGCCTAGGAAGATTAAGACCATTTCGCACTCTCAACAGCAGCATGGTAATCTTAACGATCCTCCTTTAGATGATAAAGGGACTTAGAAATAACATCTCAAAATAACCATGACCTAGCCCCAGGTGCAAGGTCACACAGCCACCTAGAAACATATTTAAGGATTCCCTTACTAACTTTGCTCAGACTGAAGAAGCTCCTTGGATAAGGAGCGAAACGTTTCCACTGAGAAAATAGAAATCCAGTTGACGTGATTCAAGCTACAGACAATTCCACCTGGATGACTGAGAACCTTCATAGACATCAGGGGCCACACATATGAATTACATTACAAGATGGGAAATCTGAATAAAATTGGAACACAGTATTTGAAAAGAAGGGGGCGTGGTGGCTCAGCGGGTAAGACGCCAGGCTTGTCGATCGAAAGATCGCAAGTTCAGAGGTTCGAATCCCTAGCCCCACGTGACGGAGTGAGCTCCCACACTAGCTCCAGCTCTTGCCAACCTAGCAATTCGAAAGCATGCAAATGCAAGTAGATGAATAGGTACCACTTTGGTCGGATGGTAACAGCGTTCCGCGTGCGTCATGCTGGCCACATGACCGTGGAAGTGTCTTCGGACAACGCTGGCTCTTCGGCTAACAAACGGAGATGAGCACCGGCCCCTAGAGTCGGACACGACTGCACAAATGTGCGGGGGGAACCTTTACCTATTTGAAAAGACTGTTTGGCCCAGATGCTTCAAAGTAGCATGTTTCTGTGTTTTTTTGGTGTGGTTAGCTGCTGCTAACTTTTCTTCAGTAGCATCCACAGAGTGTGCTACAGTCTGCATGGAGTCAAAAGTGGCACAGTCCTTCCCATAGAGCTTACAAGGTAGTTCAGCCAGATTGCAGAAGTACCATGGAGGAAATACCCAAACTGGCCTTTGGGGAGGTATTAGCGCAAACCAAGTATTACCAGATGTGTCAGCTCATATGTTTTCTTCCCACTGACCAAAGTCTCTGGGGAATCCATGTTGTTGTTTATTCGTTCAGTCGCTTCCGACTCTTGGTGACTTCATGGGCCAGCCCACGTCACAGCTTCCTGTTGGCTGTCATCATCCACAGCTCCCCAATGGTTGAGTCCGTCACCTCCAGAATACCATCCATCCATCTTGCCCTTGGTCGGCCCCTCTTCCTTTTGCCTTCCACTTTCCCTAGCATCAGCATCTTCTCCAGGGTATCCTGTCTTCTCATTATGTGGCCAAAGTACTTCAGTTTTGTCTTTAATATTCCCTCAAGTGAGCAGTCTGGCTTTATTTCCCAGAGCATGGACTGGTTTGATCTTCTTGTAGTCCAAGGCACTCTCATAATTTTCCTCCAACACCACAGTTCAAAAGCATCTATCTTCCTTCGCTCAGCCTTCCTTATGGTCCAGCTCTCGCAGCCATAGGTTACTATGGGGAATACCATTGCTTTAACTATGCGGACCTTTGTTGTCAGTGTGATGTCTCTGCTCTTAACTATTTTATCAAGATTTGACATTGCTCTCCTCCCAAGAAGTAAACATCTTCTGATTTCCTGGATGCAGTCAGTGTCTGCAGTAATCTCTGCTCCTAGAAATACAAAGTCTGTCACTGCCTCCACATTTTCCCAATCAAGCTGGTTGCCATAATCTTGGTTTTTTTGAGGTTTAACTGCAACCCAGCTTTTGCATTTTCTTCTTCCACCTTCGTCATAAGGCTAGTCAGCTCCTCCTCGCTTTCAGCCATTGAAGTGGTATCATCTGCATATCTGAGATTGTTAATGTTTCTTCCAGCGATTTTAACTCCAGCCTTGGATTCCTCAAGCCCAGCACGTTGCATAATGTGTTCTGCGTACAGGTTGAATAGGTAGGGTGAGAGTATACAACCCTGCCGTACTCCATAACAATATGGAATAATAAATAACAAATCTAAAATACACCCTTTTTTGTTAAACATAAGATATTTTGGTTATGATTTGGACTGATAACTGTAACTTACAGGACTAGTCCTCCAGAAAGGGTTTCATTTCTACCTCCCATTGTCCCAACTAGCATGGACAGTGGTTAGGAGTGATGGGATTTGTAGATTTGTAGTTCCACAAATGGTAAGACCTTTTGTCAAGACTCCGCATTCCATTGGTTGCCCTCAAAACCCAAGACTGAATGCAATCCTGCTGGAGTTGGCCGTAGACCCACACTGAAGAGGGAACCGGGGTGTGGAGAAACTTGGAGGAAATGTTTTAGCTGGCAGTGTTTAAGAGTTGGTAGAATAGAGCCTTCCCTAGTCTGGGGCCTCCAGAATTCCCAAAATTGCTGGCTGGAATTATGAAAGCTCCCGTCCAATATTTTCAGGCATAGGGCTACCAGATTTGCAAAACTCTGGAGGGACAGCAGCAAAGATCTAGAGAAAAGTCTAACTTGAAATTTAAAAGGACAGCATGTTCTGCAACCGAAATAGATAGCCTTACCTGCCCTCCACCAATCTGGGCTTTTGGTGGGCTTTTCGGAAGAGCAGTGCCTCCGTGTGCAACTTGAGGGATAATTCAGATTTTGCCCCGCTTCAGCCATGGGGCAGCTGGATAACCTCAAGGAAGCAACTAGACTTTCCTCTCTTTGCTTCTTCACATACTGTGGAGATAAACATGCTGACATCTTAAGGTTGGAATTATGGTTATGGAGATACATGTGAATTGTGTTTGTGCATTCAAGACGAACGGCTAAGCTAAGAACAATAAAAAAAAATGCCACCCTAGTTTAAAAGGTGCCCTGCTTTAGGCAGGGAGGGACCTTGATAGAGCTTTGCACTGTCAAAGGCCGAATAGAGATCTATTTTAAATAGCTAGAGCAGGGTTGCTCAGCCTTGGCACGTTTACGTTGTGTGGACTTCAACTCCCAGAATTCCCCAGCCAGCAAGGTAAAGGTGCCAGCCTTTACCCAGCCACACAACGTAAAGGTGCCAGGATTGACAAACACTGAACTAGAGAATTGCAGGCCATTGAATTTGGGAGGGTCAAAAGGGCCTCTGTAGAACTTGCTCCAGGTCGAAAAAAGGGTCTTGCACAAAAGGTTAATTGTGTGGAAAGCAGAGAGCGCTTTGGAGGGTTGAAGACGATGCAGGAAAAGACAGAGAGAAATGGAACAGCGAGTCTGTGCAGGGAAATTATGTCAGAGTCACATATCCTGGGCTTCTTAGACCAAGGGCATGTTGTCAATATGAAGCAATGAGAGATTTCTGAGCATGTGCAGAGGACCAATCCCAAGTGAGCCTGGAGCTCCGAAGCAATGCTGACAAGCCATGGGCACAAATAGAATTATGAAACTGTTGTTACCCAGAACAGCAGTTTTCTCCTGGCGTATGGCATCCTGTCCTGTTGTCCTTTTATTTCTAGCCTTTTATTTTTTTGCCTTGGAGTCAGCGTTGACTCCTGGCAACTGTCTGGACTAGTCTCTGCAGCTTTCTTGGCAAGATTTCAGAAGTGGTTTGCCCTTGCCTGCTTCCTAGGGCTGAGGGAGAGTGACTGGCCCAAGGTCACCCAGTGGGCTTCGTACCTATGGCAGGACTAGAACTCCCGGTCTCCCGGTTTCTAGTCTGGTGCTTTAACCACTAGACCAGGGGTCGGCAAACCGCGGCTCGCGAGCCACATGCGGCTCTTTGGCCCTTTGAGTGTGGCTCTTCCTGTGGCGGGCGTGGCGGGGGCAGGCGCGGCAGCGGCCGTGGCGGGGGCAGGCGCGGCAGCAGGCCCTAAGTGCGCGATTGGCCCCCGCCCGCAAACCCCGCCCCCTTCCATGTGATTGGCCCCGCCCGCAAACCCCACCCCCTTCCACACGATTGGCCCCTGCCGGCAAACCCCACCCCCTTCCATGCGATTGGCCCCCGCCCGCAAACCCCACCCCCTTCCACGCGATTGGCTCCCACCTTCAAATCCCGCCCCCTGGCCCTCGAGTGATATTATAGATTTTATAAATGTCAAAATGGCTCCTGGCATAAAAAAGTTTGCTGACCCCTGCACTAGACCACACTGGCTCTCTTTCTAGCCCTGCCTCTGTTTTTCTTATTTGGTCCCCACATGGATCAATACTGTACTATAAACAATATAACTGGCTAAAGTTGATGTTAGTTTCAAAACAGAGGATTTTATGGCAAAGTGAGGCCCAACTGCTGATTTTGAGAAAGGACTCATTGGAAGGGGCTTGTGCACCACAATGGTGGAATTTCCCATTGTGTGAGGACTAGTGACTTGGACAAGCCTCTGCTTTGGTTCACTGCTTCAAGTTAAGGGGTTTGGGGCCAGGGAGTTGGTGAGGCCCAAACTCTGCAAGTTTCCACACTCCTTGCATCAGAAAGTGGGTTTTGATGCAGAAGAAATGAGTTTTATGCTTTAATTAGCCATTATTGATTGATTTCAGTGGGCTGAAGAATGATACAGTGTTTCTAAATTCCACCAATTTAGAATGAAGAACCATGATGTAGCCAAATAGGTCAAGTATTTGTCTTTTTTGTTGGAAGCCCCACGTAAATCATTCTAAACCTCGGGAGATTAAAGGAAGAAAGAACTCTTTCACAAACATGTGTTTGTTTTAGCTTTGTTACCCCCTCTATCTTGCCTTTATATTGCTTGGGACATTTTGAGATTAATTTGTGCAGGGTGGGGGGAATTATTTATTTATTTGCTGGATTCATTTTCCGGCTTTCCGATCAACAAGGACACCTAAGACAATTAGCGAAACAACAAAGAAGAAGAAGAAAGGAGGAGGAGACCCCGTATTAAATGCAATTGTAATCATGGGGTGGAAGTCCAAACCTGGAGTTTTGGTGTTTCTGGAGGAGCTGATTTTTTTTAAAAAAAATCACCACTTTCCCAATGGGAGCACTTTGGTGTTGCCTGGATTAAGACACCTGAATTTCTGCTTTAGGAGGAGAACAGCGAACGGGAAGGGCCTAATCCCTGCAACATTGATCTTTCCTCCCCCACGTTTTGCCTCTCCTGTTCACAAGACTTTGGGGTCCGCTGCTTTCTCCCTGTATTATTTGGGTCTGCCTTCCCTTCCTGCTGCCTCTGTTTCTTCCTGTGTCCCATTCTCAGCTGTCCGGTCTCTTTCCCTACAGATGCTCTCCTGGCTGATCTGGAGACCACCACCTCCCACATCTCCAAACGCCCAGTTCTACTCACCGATTCTGGGGGAGCCCTAAACCAAGACAGGGCTCCAGTTTCCAAGCTGGCAACTTCGTCTTACAACTCTCAGCAACAGGTAGGCTGGAAAAAACGGAAGATGACTGCTTGTTCAGTCTAGCCCAGTGTTTTTCAAACTTGGCAACTTTAAGATGGGTGGACTTCACTCCCAGAATTCTCCAGCCAGCATGCTCCCCTAGCATGGTCTCCCAGAATTCCCCAGAACTCCCAGAATCCCCCAGCCATCATGGTTCCCCCCCCCCCCCCCAGCATGCTGGCTGGGGAATTCTGGGAGTTGAAGTCCACACATCTTAAAGTTGCCAAGTTTGAAAAACACTAGGCTAGCCACTTAAAGTGCTGGGTGAAATGAATTCTGGGAGCTATGGCTGGAATTAATAGCAACATGCTGGCGACTTGCTCCTAGTTTGGCAACGCAGTGGGCTGTCCTGTCTTCCTACGCAGAAAGCCTTTATCCCCCCTAAAATGACTTTGTCAAAGGCAGAAATCAACTGGTGAAGCTTTTTGAGGCCTGAAGATGAAGCAGCAAAAAGTTTTTCATGTTTTCGTTTCCAGCCACCAGTGTCTTTTCATGACATCGAGCCCTGGTTCTATTAAAAGAAAAGATGGTCACCGTGATTTCATTGCGGCATCACTAATCCTTTTCTAGCTAAAAGCTCCATCAGCACGGATATCATGATATCAGGAGAAATAAATAGCTGCTCCTGCTTACATAAAGATTATTCTGGGTGTAAAACCATCCTGTGAGGTTGGAGAGAGACATTAGATTTGTGGTTTTGCGAATAGGCATGTGAAATGGGAATCTTGGGTTTTTTTATTCTCCCTCAGTTTGGACAGGCTTGCCTTAGTCTTTGCAACTCATTTGATAGACATTGTGGTCAGTGACTTAAAAGCTATTTCAGTAACCTTCGATCTTATTCCTTCTTCATTTCTCCCAAGTGGCTTTTTTTTTAAAAAAAATCTGTTTATTCAGTGCAATGTATTTTTGTCTGTCTGTAAAGGACGGCATCACAAGCAGTTTCCAAAAAGTATAAGACTTCATTTGGGAGAAGACGCATTAATTGTATTCATTAGTTTCCAGCCAGAGAAGGTAATTTCTCTAACAAAATGCAGAGAACACAACTCCATTTAGTTGTTGGTGTCTGCACCTCAACAGATCCAAATGGGATTTGAGCCCAATTTTCCTTTGAATAATGTGTGTACACACATTTTTGGTCCAGTTGCCCACTTACGGTCAAATGGGTTTTTACATAAACCTACAAAAACTTTAAGAGCCAACTTCAGATCTTTTCTGCCTCCAGGACAAAGAACATAATGTTCTGTCCTTGGAGCACATGTGGAAAGTGGCTAGAATTTTACTGCAACTCTCACTGGTGTCTGATAGAAGCCCCAGTGACGTCATAGTGACATCATAGACTTGTGGCAATTCTGCTGATGGAATAGAGTCCACTGCTGCAATTAAGGGAGCATCCTGGTTTTGTAGGCCTACCATTGGATGTGTGATCCACCCAGCTTTAGATTTCAGGAGAAGAAAACAGCTAGAGAGTTTAGAGCAGTGTTTCTCAACCTTAGCAACTTTAAGACACATGGACTTCAACTCCCAGAATTGCCCAGCCAGCCATGCTGGCTGGGCAATTCTGGGAGTTGAAGTCCACACATCTTAAAGTTGCTAAGGTTGAGAAACATTGGTTTAGAGCAATGTTTTTCAACCTGGGCAACTGTAAGATGGGTGGACTTCAATTTTCCAAGTCTTCTGCTGTTCTTTGCTTTGAAGTTGCATTGTTCAGGCCCATAACACTGAAATTCATATTTGCCTGCTGGGTCCAACAATATTCCAGCTCTTCCTTCTGCTTTATAAGTTGCGTCATCCCATTTCTCTCTGTCTCAGGCTGGAAAAGCAGCCATGCCAGCAGATCCAATCCCAACATCAACCCTGCAAGGCGGGAGTGACAAGGAGCATCTGTATAGGTAAACCGTAGGGCGTTGTGTGAATGGGGGAAGGTGTAGGTGTGCGGGTGGGTTTCTTTAATGCGGGTGGGTACCATTCTTTTGATTTCATTTTGTTTACCGTTGCAGAAAAAGATCCCGAAATATAAACGGACAGAAATAACGGCATCTAACAGACCTTGGCTAATCCCTGGAATTCTAAGCATGCTTCTTAGTACTTGGATGGGAGACCACTAGGGGATCCCAAATCTCTAAGCTAGATTTAGAAGTTGAAAAACACTTCTGAAAGAAAAAGGCATCGACAAACCACTTGCATGCCGTTGCCAAGATCACTAGGGGGTCCCCAGGGATCAAGCTTGTTAAAAGGGATCTTTTATTTTTCTATACAGAGGAAGTTAGGGGGTGGAAAGGATAGAGAAGAACAGGAACCTACATGGGGAGAAAAAGAGGATGATGATGATGATGATCTGTGGGGAAGAGGCAGAAGTCTGAAGTCACTCCAGTGTTCCACAGGGCTGGTCTGCTTCCATAAGGAAAGGCCGGCTGTGTTTTTAAGGTTTGCGCTGCCACTGATGGAAGCAGGAAAAGCAGCTGCTGTTTCTGCCATGAGGGCAGCTGTTAGGGGGCAAAACCACAGCTGGAAACATTCCTCTTCCCTCTTAGCATCACAGAAGCTTCATATCCGATGGAGGAGAGTGTGCAGACCCCTGGACTGGCCCTTAAACTGGCTGGATTTGGGGGTAGCGAGTACCAGGGGGTGGAGGGAAGAATGGGGGGGGGGGGAAGAAAGAGGATTCTGGAGGCGTTTGGCCTCCCTGGGAGCTCTGCCCAGATCCCCTGGCCTCAGTCCAGAGCTTCCATTAAGCGGAGGGATCCTATAAATAGCTGCCCCCTGTCCTCTCCATCTTTCTGAAGGGGCAGGCGCTGCTGCATCGGTCTCTTCAGGGTGTGGCGTGCATTCGGCGTCCCCTCCCTCCTCCCCGCAAATGCTCCCCGCTTGGAGGGGCTGCCCCAAAGCCCTCCCCGGGCGCTCATCTTCTCCCCTTTCGCCTCCCCCTTCAGTACGGTCTGCAAGCCTCTCTCGCCCAAGCCGAAGGAAGGCGCCCCTCCGCCGTTCTCCTCCTCCAGCGGGGTGCTCGGAGCCGGACTTTGCGAACTGGATCGGCTTCTTCAAGAACTGAACGCGACCCAGTTCAACATCACCGGTACGGGGGTGGGAGGGCATGGCACTTTGGATCGCCCTTCACATGCAGAAATGCCGGGCCTCAGAGTCGTTACTTTGTTAGGTACCCATACATACGTTTCTGCTGGCACGTAGAATTCACTAGTGTAGATGGCTTTAAAAAAATTGCTCTGGTTATAGAGGAGTTGTGGGCCACTAACTTTAAAATAGAACCTTCATGGACAGAGGCATTTTACCTCTGAGAATTAGATGCTGCAGACCAACAACAGTTTGGTCTAGTGGTGAAGGTGCTGGGCTAGGAACCAGGAGACAGAGAGTTCTAGTCCCGCCTGAGGCATGAAAGCCGGCTGGGTGACCTGGGGCCATACCTGTCTCTCAGCCAAACCCACTTCACAGGGTTGTTGTGGGGAAAATAGGAGGAGGAAGGAATATTAGGTATGTTCGCTGCCTTGAGTTATTTATAAAAATAATAAAGGCGGGAAATAAATAAATAAATAAATAAATAAATAAAATAAAATAAAATAAAATATAATATAAAATAATAAAATAATAAAATAAATAAAATAAAATAAAATAATAAAATAATAAAATAAAATAATAAAATAAAATAAAATAAAATAAAATAAAATAAAATAAAATAATAAAAAAACAAAACAAAACAGGGGCACTTTTTGGTCCTGCCAACCTCCCTGGGAGCCCCTTTTCCGTATCTTCCCTTGCATTATTATCAGAAACAGGCATCAAACTGGATTCTGCATTATCCCAAGCCAGAATGTGTGTTGTTTTTGGCTTGGTGTGATGCGTGAACCCAGCCATTGTCATTTGTAAACAGTGATTTATGGCTTGGCGTCTTGTGTGAACCCAGCCCGTTGTGGTTTTTCAATAAACCATAGCTAAACAAATCATGACTTTTAGTGCCAATGTCTGCTGTTGTCCAGAAAAGTGCTTTTGAAAGGGTGAAATCCTACACTACAGGTGTCTCTTGCTTAGATTAGTGTCCTCCAGATGTGCTGGGCTACAACCCTCATAATTTCTGGCCAGCGTAGGAAAAAAAATGGGCCATGAGTTATGGGAGGCGTAGTCCAATACATCTGGAGAACATCAGGTCTGTGGGAGGGGGCATCCTCTTCTTCCAGGGCTGGTTCAGGTCCTGAAGCTGAGACTGGACTAGCTGTGACTCAAAAGAAACTCAGGATAACGTGCCCTTCTTGGTATTGATGTCATTTCTTCCTGGTTTTGCACCCCTTCTCTCCCCGCTATTTTTTTATTTAGCCATTATATGTATGTTCTGCTTTCCCTTTGATGCTCACGTTGGTGCAGGTGGGATTATCGCAGCGACCCTGTGGGGTAGGTTGGGCTGAGAGAGCCGGGTCCGAAGGCATTCAGTAAGCCGTATGGTCAAGTGGGAATTTGAATGGGGTCTTTTCTGCCCCCTTTCAATCTGAACCTAGAGCAGTGTTCCTCAGCCTTGGGAACTTGAAGATGCGTGGACTTCCACACACCTTCAAGTTCCCAAGGTTGAGAAACGCTGACCTAGAGGTCCTCAGGCGTTCAGTACCACATAAATGAATCTGTGTGGTCCTCAAACTCCCATTAATAGAAGGGTTGGCTTGAGTGGAAGTGCTGTCAAAACTGGCTCCGGTCTTTGCTCTTTGCTCTGGTGTCCGAGATGTTGGGTGTTTGGTGCTGGCTGGGGAATTCTGGGAGTTGAAGTCCACCCATCTTAAAGTTGCCAAGTTTGAAAAACAGTGTTGTAAATCGTTTTGGGCTGGCATAAAGCAGAGTACCCAAGACTGCTCCATTTCCCAGTCAAAGCCTGTTGCTTCCAAAGCTGGTCTAACGGTAGGGCTGGGTCTCCTGGGGGCAGCTGCCCCGTCTGTTGAACAGAGTCCCCTCTAGACCTTTGGGGCTCTCTCGGTACGTCTCCCATTTGCAAGCAGATTTGCCCCACCCGCTGCGTGTATGTCCCGTGGGGCTTGGCCTTTCCGTGCAATGGAGCATTTTTATTTATTTATTTATTTATTATTTGGATTTATCACCGCCCATCTCTACCACGGTAGACTCTGGGCGGTTTACAATCATATTATAAAAAAGTTAAAAACTTTTTATTCTTTTATTCTTTCCTCTGCTGGCTTCCTATGGTGCTTGCTTTCCAAAATGAGGCAGGTGTGAGTTAAGAATGGAAGTTCCTTCTCTGCCCTGGGTGAAGTTGCCAGATCTCAACACAGCAGGAGAAAATTGCTTCTTCCTTTGAATGCGCTCTGCCCAATCTCCCCATAGGTCTTTTTGACCATGCACTTTGTTCATGTGTGTGTGTGTGTGTGTGTGTGTGTGTGTGTGTGTGTGTCCTCCAGATGTTCTGTCCTGCCTAGAAGTGTGGGAGTGCTGCCCTCTGATGGCAGGGGTTTGGAATAGCACATGACTAAAGGACTCTTCTTTTCTTTTGTTTTATATTTTATATTTTATTTATTATATTTATTTATTATATTTTATTTTCTGTTATCTTCTTCTCTCTCTCTTCCTCTCTGTTCCTCTAACTCTCTTGGACTTCTTTTCATCCCCAGATGAAATAATGTCCCAATTCCCATCCAGCAAAAGTCCTGCTGCAGACAAGGACAAAGATAGACTGGACGATTCGACAGACGGTACTTCTCTGTCCCGGTAAGTGGGTGGTTGTTGGGTTAGCAAAGGAGATAGATTGCAAATCGAGGCTCTTTTATTTCCAGAAATAGCTGCATGTTGAGGTCTGGAGAAGAAAGATTTGTTACATGCATCTCTTTTGTCCCAACAATCAAAGAGTTTACATTCTTTAGGAGTCTGGCTGGCTGGGGATGATGTGTCTTGTCATACAATGTCATACATTGGAGAAGCTGAGGTAGAATTTGCCACTGTTCCTAAAAAGGTCTGAAAAATATTGTTTTTGATGCACCAAATCCAAATACTAACCAAAGTTCTCTATCAGGATAGGTAATTAGCATTCCCATTTTACAGCCTAGAGCAGTGTTTCTCAACCTTGGCCACTTTAAGATGGGTAGACTCCAACTCCCAGAATTCCCCAGCCAGCATGCTGGCTGGGGAATTCTGGGAGTTGGAGTCCACCCATCTTAAAGTGGTCAAGGCTGAGAAACACTGGCCTAGAGAATCAAGAGAGTAAAATATCCACTGCTGAAGTGGAGTGTATTGCCTTACCCAGCGCATTCGAGGTATTGTCTCTTTGAGAGTTATAAAAAAGGGATAATTTTTCAAGGGCAGATACTCTACCATTGGAAATAGGAGGAAAGGCTGCAAAGATGGAGCTTCTCCATCAGAGAAGATTCTCAAGGTTCAGAAACCATCTGGGTTTTGCAGCTGGTTATCAGAGTGAGGATGTGGATATGTAACCCCCATCTCCAGCGCCTGATCCGGAGCAGCTGTTACTCCAAGAGAAACAGGCGTAGGGTCTCTCAGCATCACACTGCAATTGGGAGAACCGTCCTCCACGTTCCCTTCCCACCTTTTCACGGCTGATCTTACCCCAGGTCAACAACTTTGCCGTCTGCCAAGCCATCTGCCACCTCAGCGACTCTGGAGCTGGACAAGCTTATGGCTTCCCTGTCGGATTTCCGCGTCCAGAGCAATGTAAGTATGTTCCTCAGGTAGTCCTCAGGCTGAGGGTGAAGGGGACCCAATCGTTTTCAGGACTGTTTGGGGTTTGACAACAGTATCGTGCATGTAAGTGTAGACCAGTGTTTCTCAACCTTGGCAACTTTAAGATGGGTGGACTTCAACTTCAGCTCCCAGAATTCCCCAGCCAGCCCCAGTTGCCAAGGTTGAGAAACACTGGTGTGGACATTTGAGTGCCAAATGTAGCATTCTGCAAACCACGGGCTTTTTTTTTTTTAAAGAAGGAGCGTGGTGGCTCAGCGGGTAAGACGCCAGGCTTGTTGATCGGAAGATCGCAAGTTCGGAGGTTCGAATCCCTAGTCCTGCGTGCGGAGTGAGCTCCCGCACTAGCTCCAGCTCTTGCCAACCTAGCAATTCGAAAGCATGCAAATGCAAGTAGATGAATAGGTACCACTTCGGTGGGTAGGTAACAGCGTTCCGCGCATGTCATGCGGCCACATGACCGTGGAAGCGTCTTTGGACAACGCTGGCTCTTTGGCTAACAAACGGAGATGAGCACCGGCCCCTAGAGTCGGACACGACTGCACAAATGTGCGGGGGGTACCTTTACCTTTACCTAGGTCCCTAGTCCTTATGGCTGCAGGGAAAGGCAGAAGAGTCTGATAAACTACAGAAGCTGTGTGTACACAATTGTGTGTGTGTGTGTGTGTATGTATATGTTTCCATACAAATAGAATTTTTGGGATTGGAGATTCTCTCAATCCTTATTGTTTCCCCCTCTCCCCAGTGATTTCTACAGATAGGGTAGAAAGATAAGGTTTGCCTAAATTAAAATAAATAGCATAGGTTGGATTATACCAGTGAATTCTGGGAGTTGAAGTCCACCCATCTTAAACTTGCCAAGGTTGAGAAACACTGGTCCAGGGCCTAAATTCTCCCGGTGATTCTCAGATGCATCCCAGCCAAAAGCAAAAGTGAGCCATGAATTTACTCAGACATATGAGATGCTCCTCCCCGTTTTTTTTCTTTTCTTCCAGCTATGCTGACCACCGTCCTAACTTTATTTGATCAGAGCATATTGCGACATTCCCATATTGAACGTTGTAATATGCTAACTTTATTTGATTGGAGCATATTGCAAATTCACACCACACCCTTTTCACGTAGCACAGAAGAAAGCAGTTCTATTGATAAAAGTCTTTTGTAAATTGGCTCTGAAGCCTTGCCCCAAAGACAAGAAATAGCAGTTGAGTTCCCGCAGATTGGCTTGCTGTCTTCATGCTGCAAAAGACTATTCAGAAAACAGGGCTTTCCAAACTTTTCCCGTTGGCGACACACCAACGGCGGCGTGTGAAAACCTGGAAGCGCCGCCGCTGCAGTGGCGTGCGAAAATCAGGAAGCGCTGCGGAGGTGGCACTTCCGGTTTTTTGCGCACCGCCGCCACGGTGCCGCTTTCGGGTTTTCGCGCACCGCAGCGGCAGCCTGGTGTGTCGTGCGAAAACCGGGAAGCGCTGATGGCCCGCTGCTACTGCGCGCAGCAGCGGCAACAGGTCATCAGCGCTTCCCAGTTTTCTCGCAACACACCTGGGCCCCACAGGCGACACAGTACACACAGTTTGGAAAGCTATGACCTAACGTTCCCTAATGCTTCAGCTTCCAGGAGTCTCTGCCGCCGCCGCCACCACCACCGTTTCACCAGCACCTGCTCCTGCTCAGGTGTCCTCGGCGCAGCAGCCCGTGGTGTCATCTGTCTGCTCAGGCCCCACTGCTGTGCCCCCCCAGACGTCCCCAGGCCAGCCAAGCGGGAATCTGGACAGCATGCTTGTGATGCTGGAATCGGATCTCAGCCGCCAAGGCATTTCCACCACAGCCAAGGGGCTGTGTGCTTCCTGTCAGAAACCCATCGCTGGGCAGGTCAGGTATCTGGGTAGATCTGGTGGGCGCAAGCAGGGAAGTCAGAATGAATAAACATCACATTTGGAATTAGGAAGGCGCTTCTCTGCCAAACTTTCCCCCTTCTTAGGAATATTTAACTCCTATGGAATCCTTCTCCATCTTCCCTGTCGTTCTGAATCATCATGGAAGGCACCCAGAAACTGCTGACCCTTTCTATTGCTGGAATTTGGGTTTAGGCTTAATCTTGGGTTTAGGCTTAGGTGTAAGCCTCGTTTTAGGTTTATAGCTGCCAAGTGCCCTGGTTTGAACCCTCCCAGGCACTTCAGAGCTCTAGCACACCGGCCAAGGAGATGTGCCCTTTAACTGGGCTTGGCTAACCCATCCTCGAGCCCATAAACAGCTGGATTTGCACAAAAGGCCAGGCTTGGTTAGTGCTCATTTTAGTTAGTTTTTTTTTTAATCTCCATCCTTGGCGTTGTGCAAGCCCAGCCCGTTTGGCTACTTTACGGTTCAGTGCCTCGTATGAATCCAGGAAATGGGTTGATTCAGGGACTGGGTTAAGCATTGTTCAACTGCAGCTGGTGGAAGAACAGAGGAGCAAGACACATCTGGGAGCGGAGGCTGTTTCGTAGCGTTGGCCGACGTGCAGGTAGCTAACGTGGCCTTCCTTTTCCCATGTTTCCTGGCGCAGGTGGTGACTGCGTTGGGGAGTACCTGGCATCCAGAGCACTTTGTCTGCACCTACTGCCAGAAGGAGATGGGGGGCAGCAATTTTTTTGAGAAGGACGGCTCCCCTTACTGCGAGAGAGATTACTTCCAGCTCTTCTCTCCCCGCTGCGGATTCTGCAACGACCCCATCCTGGATGTGAGTTTTTTCCTTCTTCCTGGGAACGATGCAGCCTTGAGCAAGTTCTGTGTGACCTGTGTGGCTTTAGGGAGAGTCCGGTTCTGAATGCGAGTTCTGGGATTTGTTAATTTATTTCACCGTTTTTCTCGTCCATAGCCCGAGGGCTGGATAGCGGTGGGGGTGGCAGCGGTGCAGTTTCCCTTTTCATTTCAGACCACAGTGCTATTAAAACGGCCTTTTCTGTCTTTCGTGCTATGATAGGGTTAGAAATCAAACTGGGGTCACAGTGCCTGAATTGCAGCATGACATGGGTGGTACAAGAATGTCCCCATGGTGTTATCCAGGGTTTAATGGCTGAGACTCCCTCCAAGCTAGCTTGGGTCTTAGTGACTACTATGTGGGTATCCTTGTAGTTTCTTTGGCAGCAATATGGGAGTGGTTTGTCAGTGTCTTTTTCCCGGATGCTTTTTTAACTTCCCAGTCTAGTCTACATCTGTGGGATTTCCTGGTGGTGCCCCATCCACACGCTAACCAGAATGCAGCACTTCAGATTGCATTGTAGCACAGTGGATTACGGTTGTTCAGCTCCAGAAGCCCCAACACACACACACACACCCATTGGCATAATTTGGCTCAGATTTTTGTGGATCACAGTACCACCACATTTTGAAAGCCTAGCACAGGAGAGTAAATATGACATTTTATAATAGTGCTACTTGGCTGAATCGCTAACCAGTTTGATTATATATTTATGGGTTTTATTTCTTCCTTTCACCTGGTAGCCAGTAATAGAAGCTGAAGCTGGGAACCTTCCCCATGCCCTGTTACAATTCCTTGAAACCTAAGTCATCTTTGATTTACTAAATACGTTCACCGATGTGTGTTTCTGTCTTTACTGTAGTACAGTGGAGATTATATAGTCAGTGACACAATAACTGCTGAAGACAGTATTTGAGCAATAGGGTTACAATTAAAAATTTGCTGGAAAATTCACAGTGGGGCCATGCCCGATGACCCAAAGTTGCAACATGCCAAAAAGCAAGATAATATTTGCAGCATCTAAGGTTGAATTTGACGCCATGCAAGCCTTCAGCGGGACAGAACAGCTTGCAATTTCAGCATATCATTCTGCACTGGGTTATACAACAGGAATGAGCTAAATGTGGGAGGCTGGAAAGAGGGCTGGGTAAGCTGAGAAAGGCTGGGAAGCGCAGAGTAGCGATACCACGTTCAGTGCATTTTCGGCAAGGTGTTTCTTTTTTCTCCCTTCTCTGGCATCCCCGTGGTCCGTTCAGAAAATGGTGACTGCACTGGATAAGAATTGGCATCCGGAGCACTTCTGTTGCGTTAAGTGTGGGCGGCCCTTTGGAGAGGAAGGTCAGTAAACAGCTGGCAGGGCGGGATTTTTACTTTTACCAGTTTCATCCTGTTTGGGACTCTTCAGTATGTACGCCTGGTACATAGCCAGATCTTTCAATGGGGTTCAAACTTTCTGCTGGGAATTGAATTCGCCTGAGTTACGTACATCTGATGGGTCCCAAGATAGGATGAAACCGGTCACGTGGCGCCTCTTGGCGGTCAGTGTAAGGCACTACACGGGTTATTACGACGTGTTACTTGACATAAGATAACGTCTGCTCTCTCTCTGCTCTGAGAGCTAAAGAGAAGGTGGACTTTCTAAAGAAGGTGAGCGTGTCTGCTAAATCACGGGCAAGTGTCTTTTTTGTGCTAGAGGCCGCCTATGGATTTATGCTTCCAAAGGCTATAGGGAGAATGGCAGAGATGTCACGGAGAAGGCTTGGGTACAAAAGGTTTGCAGTCTTTTTTACAAACACAAAAATGTGCCATTGAACACCATTATAAACTGTAATAAACCACTCAGAGTCCCTCTTTTGAGGGAGATGGGCGGTGATGAAATTTGATTGATAAATAAATAAATAAATAAATAAATAAATAAATAAATAAATAAAATGAATTATGTTGTATGGGTTTAAATGGCTCTGGGACGGTGTTTCTCAGCCTTGGCAACTTTCAGACGTGTGGACTTCAACTCCCAGAATTCCCCAGCCAGCAAGGCTGGCTGGGGAATTCTGGGAGTTGAAGTCCACACGTCTTAAAGTTGCCAAGGTTGAGAAACCCTGCTCTGGGAACTATGAAAATGGTGCTTGTTGGCCTCTAGTCTTCCCAATCAGTGGCTCCTCAAAACTTTTGAACTTCACTTCCTATTGTCCCCACCCAACAGGCTGGTGCATGTCACATGGCTTGAGGGCCAGCTCATCTGGAGGGCCCCAGGTTGGAGAAGGTTGTAGTGCCCTTAACTAAAGCTCCGCAGTTTCCCGATCCTGATGACAGCACTGGAACAGAAATCTGGATCAGGCCTGTGCAGGAGCTGGATCTCCTGGACTACTACGGTTCACCCTTTGTGGCCACCGAGCTGCATCGGTTTTGGTCCCTTCCATGCCGACTCTCTGTCGCCCCCTGCAGGCTTTCACGAGAAAGACGGGAAGCAGTATTGCCGCCAGGACTTCTACGAGCTCTTCTCCACCCGCTGTCAAGGGTGCAGCCAGGCCATCTTGGAGAACTACATCTCGGCTCTCAACGCCCTGTGGCACCCGGAATGTTTTGTTTGCAGGGTAAGGGCGAGCTCTGGGCCAGGGCTGGGTTGTGTGTGGTCTTGACAGGAGGGCCAGGAAGCCAGCGAAGAGAAGTGGCTTTTCCGAAGGAGAAGACGTGGTCACCTTGAGTTTATTTTTTATTATTTTCTATCCCGCCTTTATTATTTTTATAAATAACTTAAGGCGGCGAACATACCTAATACTCCTTCCTCCTCCTGTTCTCCCCACAACAGCAACCCTGTGAGGTGAGTTGGGCTGAGAGTGAGTGACTGGCCCAAGGTCACCCAGCCGGCTTTCATGCCTAAGGAGGGACTAGAACTCTCAGTCTCCTGGTTTGCCTTTGGCTCCTTCCTAGGGCTGAGAGACAGGGACTGGCCCAAGGTCACCCAGCCGCTTTCATGCCTAAGGCGGGACTAGAACTCTCAGTCTCCTGGTTTGCCATTGGCTCCTTCCTAGGGCTGAGAGACAGGGACTGGCCCAAGGTCACCCAGCCGGCTTTCATGCCTAAGGCGGGACTAGAACTCTCGGTCTCCTGGTTTGCCATTGGCTCCTTCCTAGGCCTGAGAGACAGGGACTGGCCCAAGGTCACCCAGCCGGCTTTCACGCCTAATGCGGGACTAGAACTCACAGTCTCCTGCTTTGCCATTGGCTCCTTCCTAGGGCTGAGAGACAGGGACTGGCCCAAGGTCACCCAGCCGGCTTTCATGCCTAAGGCGGGACTAGAACTCTCAGGCTCCTGGTTTGCCATTGGCTCCTTCCTAGGGCTGAGAGACAGGGACTGACCCAAGGTCACATAGCCGGCTTTCATGCCTAAGGCGGGACTAGCACTCTCAGTCTCCTGGTTTGCCATTGGCTCCTTCCTAGGGCTGAGAGACAGGGACTGGTCCAAGGTCACCCAGTCGGCTTTCATGCCTAAGGCGGGACTAGAACTCTCAGTCTCCTGGTTTACCATTGGCTCCTTCCTAGGGCTGAGAGACAGGGACTGGCCCAAGGTCACCCAGCTGGCTTTCATGCCTAAGGCGGGACTAGAACTCTCAGTCTCCTGGTTTGCCATTGGCTCCTTCCTAGGGCTGAGAGAAAGTGACTGGCCCAAGGTCACCCAGCCGGCTTTCATGCCTAAGGCGGGACTAGAACTCACAGACTCCTGGTTTCTAGCCCAGCACCTTAACCACTAGACCAAACTGGCGCTCTCGAGTTCTCGAGCTGAAAATAGAACTGCTAGGCTCCTGTTCCCTCTCAGTCTTACTGCTTTAGTTTTAATTTTGCCTTGGCTGCAACTGATGGGGAAACTCTCCGTGGGGAAGAATTGGTTGCTATTTCTACCTGTGGCTCTTCCTTGGAAAGGTGATGGGCCTGGGTGGGGAGAAGAATAATGGTTGCATCGTCACCCCCATTTGCATTTGCAAGACGAAGAAGAGAACAGATCACTGCTCCTCTTCAAATTAGCTCCTGAAAGCAGCTTAGAATTTTCCTTATTTCTTTCTCTTAACTTAGCAAAATAACTTGACCCCTTTGTGCTGACGGAAGACAGCTATGAAATTAGGGGGAGTGGTAGGTTGAGTACCTTCGAGTTCCCTCATTTTGGGGTTCATATGCATGTTAAAGTGGGACAGAGACCTAGCACGACTGGACCTACTAAATGACTGAGACTTGAAACAGCTGTGATCCTAGATTCTAATACTTAATGCCAAGTACAGGTAGTCCTCGACTTACAACTGTTTGTTTAACGACGGCCTGAAGTTACGACGGCCTTGGAATGGGTGCTTTGGTCTGTAAAGCACTTCCGAGTGTCACAAAATGTGCCCCCCCCAGTCACATGATCGTATTTCAGGCATTTGGCAACCAGCTCGCATTTACGACCGGTTGCAGCGTCCTGCAGTCACATGATGGCGTTTTGTAACGTTTTTTGCTCTTTTCCAGCAAAAAACGTGCATTGGAGAAGCTGGATTTGCTTAATGAGCCATGATTTGCTTAACAACCGCCGTAAAAAATGGTTGTGAAATCGGGTCCGGTCACGTGGTGACTCGACCTATGACCACAACGACTTACAATGGAAATACTGGTCCCAATTGTGGTCGTAAGTCAAGTCATCTGTATGTGGGTTTGGCCTGATGCAGAACGGTTCAACATTCGTGTTGCTGGAAAGGAGCGGAGCAAAGGCACAGAAGATGTCCGCAGGATGAGCCATTGGGAACTGCAGTAGCCACATTCATCCCGTGGCATTTGCCATAGCAAGAGAGAGGCTAGCCAAGCTGTTTTTGGAGGGCGGGCCCAATGCCTTCCTTGGACGCACTGGGTCATCCTGGTAGGGATGGTGAACTCTGGTTGCAGGGCAAGGGAGTTGGCACGTATCTGAATCTGTGTCAGGGTGGGAGGGAGAGGTGGGAGACAGTGATCCACCCCCCTCCTGATCTGCCGTTTGAGGTGGGGGTCTCACCCTGCCTTACGGAAGGCCGGACCCTTTTGCTGAAAGTGACCCAGCATGGCTGTGCTTAATTTTACAATGCACTGCAATGCCCCTTCTACCACCTTGCCTTTTTTGGCCCCTTCCTGCAGCTGCCACTGTTTAAAGCCAAAATAATAGAAGCTAAACCAGAACGTATGGCACAAATTAGAAAAAAAAATGCCATCAGGCGGAAGTGGAACCTTAGTAGGGGTTTCTAGGCTGAATTCAGGGAGCATAAAAGGCAAGGAAGTTTTCTTTTAAAAAATGAAAGATCTGCCCAAGTTAGGAAAACCAGTTAAGATGTCTACTAAACAACATTAAGTTGAATAAAAACAAATGAGGACATCATACTTGGCAGGCTCCAGAGATTCTTGACAAACTCCAGCATTGCTCATCTTCTAAATATTCACCCTGAAACCAACTTCTGCTCAAACCTTTCCGGGAGACAATTAAATCCCACGGATTTGTGAACCGGCCCTGGCTAGATTGCGTAGCTTTCCCACCGGCTGTCTCCCAGATGGGCCAGGCTTCAAACTCTAATAGCCTCCCTGGCTGGGGAGATGGCAGGAATTGTATGCCAACCAATGTGAAGACCCCAGATGGGGAGAAGCATGTGCGCCGGGCCGGGATTGTGTGCGATTTTGTGCCCAGAGCGTAGGAAAACCGTTGGAGAGAAATGCAGCCTCGTAGACCCCCATGGGGTTCTTTCATCTTCCTTGGTTCGTTCTCCATTCTAGGAATGCTACACCCCGTTCGTGAACGGCAGCTTCTTCGAGCACGCCGGGCGCCCGTTCTGTGAAATTCATTACCACAAGCAACGCGGCTCGCTCTGTTCTGGCTGCGAGAAACCCATCACCGGCCGCTGCATCACAGCCATGGCGCGGAAGTTCCACCCGGAGCATTTTGTCTGCGCCTTCTGCCTCAAGCAGCTCAACAAGGGCACCTTCAAGGAGCAGAACGAGAAGCCGTACTGCCACCCCTGCTTTATCAAGCTCTTTGGGTGACTGGGGGGGGGGCTGGCCCCCTGTGGCCAAGCCACGCCTTCTGCTGGCATGGGAAAGGGGGAGGGCCCACCGTCGGCTTTCGAGTGAGCCACACCCACTGCCACGTATGGGAAAGACCTGTGCCTTAGGGGCTCCGCCCCTCATCCCGGGAGCCCACACACCATTGCCAAAAACCACACCTGTAGATCAGAGCCACACGCAAATAAGGAAGGAGGGAAGCAGGATGGATCTGCTCCTCCCAATCTTCTCAGGAGCCAGGCCTCTGTTCCCGCACAAGCAGCCAAGCGTTATCTCCCACCCCATCACAGGCCACTTTAAGCCACCCAGCACCAGCACTTCTGACAGGAGGCACTGCCTTAAGCCACATCCACAAGACCAGCTGGTGAGGCCCTCGGAGAAGGAGACCGGCCTGTGGTGGAACCACACCTCTGGCATCTCTACCCTTACGCCCAGTTGTACAGGAGGGGGGCGTGGGGGTTGAGCTGCTCAGCCCTACAGCTCTTCCAAACCATAACGCCACCCTTGTGAGGTGGCCAAATCACATCCAAGGTTGTTTGGAACATCTAGCTATTCTTGTCCTAGTACAGAGCTTTCCAAACTTTTCCTGTTGGTGACACACTTTTTAGACATGCATCATTTCGTGACACACTCTTACAGCAGGGCACAAGGCAGGCACTAGGACCTGCGCGGAATCACAGCAGGTTTGGAGGCAGCAGGGCACAAGGCAGGCACTAGGACCTGTGCGGAATCACAGGTGGTTTGGAGGCAGCAAGGCACAAGGCAGGCACTAGGACCTGCGCAGAATCCTGGCAGGGCTCGGAGGCGGCAGGAGCCACGACACACCCAGACACTGCAGCCGACACACTAACGTGTCCCGACACACAGTTTGGAAAGCTCTGTCCTAGTATTTAATCTGTGGACAGCAATGACTACTCTGTTCCAGGTCTACCCGAAAACCCTCATGATCTCAACCCCCCCAATTAATCCCGTGGTAACCAAGAAGGGTTAACAGTAACTCTTTAGCCTACTACTACTTTTTTTTTAATCACGTAGGCATGCAGAATCTGTGACCATCCACACTTCGCTAAAAACTACAACTCCCCGAAGATCCAGCCAGCTATGAGAAAGATGCTTAGGAACACCTGGAGCTTTCCACGCTGGTTTAGGGTTGAGTTTTGGTGGGTTGAGTGGTTCATTGGTGGGGCTGGGATATGTCTTTCTCCTGGGAGGGGGGGAGGGTTGTCAGTATTTCTAAGGAGGTTACTGGCACAAGCATCTGTGTCAATGGGGGGGGGGGAGTGACAAAACACACATCCTTGTAGCTTATGCATTTGCATCAGATCCCAGGACGCAAGTGTTTAAGGGTGGAGGTTGCATCATCGTGTCACCTTGCGCATGTCATTTCCCCCCCCTCTTGGCCTGCTGTGGAGGTCTGTGGTTTACGGGATGCTGCAGTAGTTCCTTGAAGGAGCTTTTGATAAGCGGCCAGCTGATGTGGAGGAAAAGGATGTGGCATCTTGTCCTCCCCCCTTCCCTTGTGTGTTGAAAAAATGCCACAAAAATGATGACAACACATCTTTAAAAAATAACTGGAGAAAGTAGGGAAGGGAAATATGTCAACACTTGTTGTTTGGCTGTATCAGGGCCATTTTTACCTCATGGTGTCAACCCCCCATGGCGGCTTTTATTATAATGCAACTTGGCCGGGAGTAAGGGGCAGGGGCTCTACCTTCTGCCACTCAGTTTTTATGCCAACTTTTTACCTGCTCACTGCTGTATTATATAATAAAATTCACTTAATTAAAAAAAAGCAAGCAAAAAGTCAGTTGCTATGTGTGGGGACCAGCATTTAGGTTTTTTTCCCCCCAAGTACCTCAGCAAGCTGAGGTAAGGTTTGCTGTCTTTTGCGTTGTAGGTAAAGGTAAAGGTTTTCCCCTGCACAGTCGTGTCCGACTCTAGGGGGCGCCGCTCATCTCTGTTTCTTAGCCGAAGAGCCAGCGCTGTCCGAAGATGCTTCTGCGGTCATGTGGCCGGCATGACTCACGCAGAACGCTGTTACCTTCCCACCGAAGTGGTACCTATTTATCTACCTGCATTTGCATGCTTTCGAATTGCTAGGTTGGCAAGAGCTGGAGCTAGTGCGGGAGCTCACTCCGTCACGCGGTGCTCTGGTCTCAAACCGCCGACCTTCCTATCGACAAGCCTGGCATCTTAACCACTGAGCCATCGCGCCCCCTTTTGAGTTGACAATCCCATTATAAGCTTGGGGAGGCTAAAGTGCTTTATTTTCACTTCTAGTTCCTTCTTTAATGTGTAGCGCAGAGCTTTCCAAACTGTGTCGCGACACAAAAGTGTGTCGCCACACACAGTGGTGTGTCGCCACAAAAACCTGGAAGCGCTGATCATCATCAGCGCTTCCGGGTTTTCCCGCGGCGACACACCAACGGCGGTGTGCAAAAACCCGAAAGCGGCAGCAGTGCTTCCGGGTTTTTGCGCAGTGCCGCAACCGCGGCACTTCCGGGTTTTCCCGCGGCGACACACCAACGGCGGTTGGTGTGTCACCGCGGGAAAACTTTGGAAAGCCCTGGTGTAGCGATTTGACTAATGCTGCACCTAAAAGAATAATAATTAGGCTGTTGTGTGAGCAACTTTTTAGTCATCAGGGACCGTTTGGGGAAGTGTGGTGTGTGTATACCCCACACAGTGTGTGGGGTAGAGTCAAAGAGATGGGCAAATCATATACTCCTCGAATATTACACAGAGAAAGGATAAAGGAGAACATTTATTTCTGCAGTTGACCAGTGCTGCACCTGAAGGAATAATATTAGGCTGTTCTGTGGGCAATATTTTGGTCATCAGGGACTATTTGGGGGAAGTGCAGTGTGCGTGTTTATAACAAAGTATGTGGGGTGGAGTCAAAGTGATGGGCAAATGGTATATTCCTCAAATATTGCACAGAGAGGAACATTTATTTCTGCAGAAATTTCCTCACGTTCATGTGTTTTGCAACCTTATCTGCCTTCCCCACCTGAATTGTTTCACTAGCCTCAAACATCCCTGCTAGTTAAGAATGAGGGGGAAATCATCCCTGTGTAAATGCCAAATGTGGGAATCACTCTGAATTCCCAGCTTCAAAGAGGCACCTCTGCATTAGCTATCATTCCAGCAGCCATGTTCATTCCAGGGCCAGCTGCATGCTCACCCAATTCAGCTCATGAGAAGGCAAGGGATGAAGGCCACAATGCTAACCAGCCTTGGAAGCACAGGATCAAGAGTGAAGGTAGACGTACAGAGGTGATCAATAGGTGTGATCCAATGATTTCATGGACAATTCAAGTTAATACTGTACTGTATGTAAGGTAAGGTTCCAGGCTAGGCCTAGGCCAGTGTTTCTCAACCTTGGCCACTTTAAGATGGGTGGACTTCAACCGGTGGTGGTTTAGATAAACGGAGCTTAGGAGAAACCCCTTTCCACACACGTCACATTTGTAGGGTTTCTCTCCTGTGTGGCTTCGCCGGTGAATAATAAGGGATGACGTATCAGTGAATCCTTTGCTGCAATCTTCGCATCTATACGGTCGCTCTCCTGTGTGACTTCTCTGATGTGTCACCAGATGGGAGCTGAGGCTAAAGCTTTTCCCACATTCCAGGCACTGGTGGGGTTTTTCTCCAGTGTGGACTCGCTGGTGCTTTTTCAGAGTTGAGTTCTCAATTAAGCTCTTCCCACAATCGGGGCATTGGTGAGGCCGTTATCCGGTGTGGATCCTCCGGTGCTGAAGGAGATGGGAACTCTGGCGAAAACATTTCTGGCACATGGAGCATTTGTAAGGTTTTTCCCGGGCATGGTACCTCTGGTTAGAAGCCTCACTGAAATTGATCCCACGCTGGGCACATCTGTAGGGCTTCTCTCCTGTATGGATTCTATGGTGTTTAATCAGATTAGCGTACAAGCTAAATGCCTTGCCGCAGTTAGGGCAGCTATGAGCCATTCCCGCTGGTCTCAATAAATGTGGCTTCCCCGTTCCTGTCGATGAGGTAGGCCATCTCTGTCCCGTGAGTCCTCTGGTGTACCTGGAGCCTCGCACTCTCATCAAAGCTCTTCCCACATTTCGGGCATTTGTAGGGCTTCTCACCTGTATGGGTTCTTCGGTGCCTCAGCAGGATTGAGCTACGGTAGAAGGTCTTCCCACACTTGGGGCATTTGTAAGGTTTTTGCCCTGTGTGGATCCTCTCATGCTCAGCAAGATTGTTGCTCCGGGTGAACCTTTTGCCACACTGAGAACGTTTGTAGGGCTTTTCACCAGTGAGGATCTTCTGCTGCTGGACAAGATTAGAAGTCTTTGTGAAGCTCTTTCGGCAGATGGAACACTTATAGGGGACCAGCTTGTCCATGAGTTCCTCCATACCAGTTTCACCATCTGCTATATGACCTGGAGCAGAGCTTTCCAAACTTTTCATGTTGGTGACACACTTTTTAGACATGTATCATTTCGCAACACACTCTTACAGCAGGGCACAAGGCAGGCACTAGGACCTGCGCGGAATCACAGCAGGTTTGGAGGCAGCAAGGCACAAGGCAGGCACTAGGACCTGTGCGGAATCCTGGCAGGGCAGGTTTGGAGGCAGCCAGGCACAAGGCAGGCACTAGGACCTGCACGGAATCACAGCAGGTTTGGAGGCAGCCAGGCACAAGGGAGGCACTAGGACCTGCGCGGAATCACAGCAGGTTTGGAGGCAGCAAGGCACAAGGCAGGCACCAGGACCTGCACGGAATCCTGGCAGGGCTTGAGGCACCAGCAGCCGTGACACACCCAGACACTGCAGCCGACACACTAACATGTCCCGACCCACAGTTTGGAAAGCTCTGTCCTGGAGTCTTAGATACATCTACTGAAATTTGAGAAAATAAATCCTCTTCTTGCTCTGTTCTAAGCGTGGACAATAAGACAGCCAGGAACAGAGACTGGAAGGAGCAAAAGAAAAAGAAAAAGAAAAAAAAGAATGAGATATGGGTTCCACATGAGTCATTACAACTCCATTTACTCACACATTATCTTATGTACAGTACTTACTTGTAATATTTATATCACAACCTCCCTACCTTCCAAGAAGCTTAGGTTGATGTAGTGGTTAAACAGCACATCTACTCACATGAAGCCACTGAGGTTTTTTGGTGATTCAAAGCCAGCAGAGTCCATTGGAGCTGGGTGGCTTATACATTCAAATAAAAAAATAAATTAAATACTGACTATATGAATGCTTTCTAGCAATATTTTTTTCCCCATTAAACCAAGTAAGTTGAATGTATAAATCAATGTTTTGCTTAATAATGGACTGAAAGTGGCCCTGATGCTCTGGACAGGATTATGCTTTCTCTAAAGAATCAAATCTTATAGTTTGGAGCTGCTTTTTGATCTTGCTGGTGGCAGAAAAATCCTTATTTATAGAGATAAGCTTTGTTTCAGTCATCAATGCCCTTGAAACTTCCCAGCTGGATTAGTCCAAGATGTATATGAGGCTACTTTTAAAAGTTGAGATAGGTAGAATAAGGCAATGAGATTATTAAATAAGACAAGAGTGTAACTGACAGCTGCCATCTTTACTAGAGTGAATATATATCTTACTAATGACTGAGATATAGTATGTATAGAAATTAGGGGTCTATGCCAAACACTTCATGAGAAGGTGGGTTTGGGGGGGCAGCTCTGAATTCAGTAAAGATCTGGTGGCCTGAGAAACTCAAACATTTCCAATGTTAAAAGTATAGTAGACACTGTATCTGGAAGATAGATAATTCTGCCAGCTAACACAACTGAACCCATGCACCCAATTCAACTGATCCACCGACTTAGCGTACCTTTGAGTAAATTAGAATATACATAACTTTCACTGCAATTAGGCCAGTGAATTTATTATAGAACTCGAAGTGTTTAACATTTACCTACTATTCTTCAAATGCTCTAATCCACCCTAGCTGCAATAAGAAGATAATAAAACTATCCCACATTATGGTATTGACGTAACACTTGCTGATATCTTATATATGAAGGCTTGAGAATATTCCTCAAAACAATATAAAGCTAGTTACATGGACCTGAAGTCAAGCTGGGCTACAGGGAATCTCACTTGTAAAACAGAAATAAGTATACCACAAATAAAAAAAAATAATGTCTGAGTTTATTGGACAGTGGAATGTGATCGGAGCAGATGGCAGCTTTGGACACTGCTGGAAAATGTGCATTTTTTCTAGGGGAGATACAGCTATGTGCAAGTTAAGTTGAAGACATCATGCTTATACACGTGTAACAGTCCGACTTGCAGAAAACATCTTAACACATCCCCAGATGTTTATTCTTATCAACTCCTGCCAGGGTATCCTTTGGCTAGGCTGGTAGGGACTTTATAGTACTCCTCAGAGAGAAATCCCTTTCAGAAAATAAGAGGAGAAAGCCAACATCAGCTTCCCAAAATTATCAAGTCACAAGAAATGTTTTTGAAATGCTAGACGAAATTCAGTTTTTTTAGTTGGGAGTCGGGACACTTGCTCTTTATGTTTATGTGTTGGTTAGCTTTACAGTATATCCCACCTTCTGCCAGAAGATTGAGGTAGTGTGCTTCGTCTTCCTGTCATCAAATTTTAATACCGCAATAACCACTTTGTCACCTATGCTGAGCTGAGAGAAAACAAATAGACCAAAGCTGTTTCTTTGCACCTTTCTTGACAGCTAAAATACAGAAAAGGCAAAGTTCTATTTTAAAAAGTGTGAACAGTAAGGGGCAGCGTTCTTGACTATGAAGGTTCTCAGTCATCCAGGTGGAATTGTCTGTAGCTTGAATCATGTCAACTGGATTTCTATTTTCTCAGTGGAAACGTTTCGCTCCTTATCCAAGGAGCTTCTTCAGTCTGAGCAAAGTTAGTAAGGGAATCCTAAATATGTTTCTAGGTAGCTGTGTGACCTTACACCTGGGGCTAGGTCATGGTTATTTTGAGATGTTATTTCTAAGTCCCTTTATCTAAGTCCCTTTACTGACCTAGATTCTGAAGACTGTGAAGCTAATGTTGTTCACCAGAGAAGACACCAAGGACAACAGACTGGCATTCCTAGACTGTGAAGTCCTCATTGGGACCGGTGGCAAGCTAGAAATAGGGATCTACAGGAAACCCACACACACAGATCAATATCTGATGTTGGACTCCCACCATCCACTGCAGCACAAACTAGGAGTCATCAGGACATTGTCACACAGAGCAGAAACCATCCCCACCTCCATGGATTCCAAAAAGAATGAAAATCAGCACCTGAGAACAGCTCTGAAGGCCTGTGGATATCCAAATTGGGCCTTCACCAAATCTAAATCTACCAGACCTAAAACAGCGACAGATAGGGCTGAGACTCAGAGTAAACGAAAGAATCTGGTCATTCCCTACATGGCTGGCGTGTCTGAAAAGATAAAACGGATATTTGGCAAACACCACATACCTGTATATTTCAAACCCACCAACACACTGAGACAGAGGCTTGTACACCCCAAAGATCAAACTCCAAAACACAAGAAAAGCAATGTAGTTTATGCAATCCAGTGCAGTGAGGAGTGCTCTGAACTCTATATTGGAGAAACCAAACAACTTTTGTACAGGAGGATGGCCCAACACAGGAGAAGTAACACCACAGGACCAGAGTCAGCAGTTTATCTTCATCTAAAGGAAAAAGGACACTCATTTGAGGACATTAATGTTCACATTTTAGACAGAGAAGATAGGTGGTTTGAGAGAGGGGTCAAGGAATCCATTTATGCCAACTTGGAAAATCCTTCCTTGAATAGAGGTGGGGGCCTCAGGCACAATCTTTCCCCCATCTTCCTCCCTGCTTTGTCTTCTGTGCCTAGGAAGATTAAGACCATTTCACAAGCTCAACAGCAGCATGGTGATCTTAACGATCCTCCTTTAGATGATAAAGGGACTTAAAAATAAACATCTCAAAATAACCATGACCTAGCCCCAGGTGCAAGGTCACACAGCCACCCTAGAAACATATTTAGGATTCCCTTACTAACTTTACTCAGACTGAAGAAGCTCCTTGGATAAGGAGCGAAACGTTTCCACTGAGAAAATAGAAATCCAGTTGACATGATTCAAGCTACAGGCAGCGTTCTTGAGTTCACCACAACAATGGTTATGAGCAAGCTGTAAAATGTCAGGTTGTTCTTTTCTCAGCGTGGGTGGTTTCTTTTAGATCAATTCAAGGCCATTTCGTTTTGTGAAAAAGAAAAGTTCCTCTCAGGTGTCACTTAGGATAATGTCATCCCAGTTGTAATAGATGTATTTCCTGGTAGAAGAGAACTCAAACATTTCTTTCTATATATTTAAAGTATTGGAGGAATACAGTAAATGCTCCAATTAGAATTTCTTCTACTATACTTCAGTGTGTGGTCAACACTTATTCAATCAATACATAGATTGAACATTGGTGTTGGAGAAGACTCCTGAAAATATCATGGACAGCCAAGAAAATAAACAAATGGATCATCAAATAAATCAAGCCAGAGTGCTCACTCGAAGCACAGATGACCAGGTTCAAATTATCATACTTTGGGCACATTATGTGAAGACCTAGTTCTCTGGGGAAGGCTCTGACACTGGAAAAGGTGGAAGTAAAGAGAAGAAGTTCGGAGAAGTTCAGAGAAGTTCGGAGGTTCGAATCCCTAGCCCCGCATGATGGAGTGAGCTCCCACACTAGCTCCAGCTCTTGCCAACCTAGCAATTCGAAAGCATGCAAATGCAAGTAGATGAATAGGTACCCCTTCGGTGGGTAGGTAACAGCGTTCCACGTGCGTCATGTGGCCACATGACCGTGGAAGCGTCTTCGGACAATGCTGGCTCTTCGGCTAACAAACGGAGATGAGCACCGGCCCCTAGAGTTGGACACGACTGCACAAATGTGCGGGGGGAACCTTTACCTTTACCTTTAAAGAGAAGAAGAGGACATCCAGCAGCAAGATACAGTGGTGATGGATACCCTGTTGGAAGACCTGAAGGACCAGACTAGGGAGCAATTCCAATATAAGAGAATATTGGTAGCTCAGGATTGAACTGTGGAGTTTTTGGTGTTCTCTGAACTTGATTGTTTGCTTGCAGATGTTTCATTACCCATGTAGGTAACATCATCAGTGCTGAAGATGTTACCTAGTTGGGCAATGAAACATCTGCAAGCAAACAACCAAGTTCAGAGAACACCAAAAACTCCATAGGGAGAGATTGTCATGAAGAAAATTGATCTATGTGATCATTAAGAGTTGACACCTACTTGATGAGTGTAAATTGCTACATGGTTCTCCAGGAGACCTCTCCAAGCTAAAGGTTTAAGGATGCTAGGAATGGGATAATCAGATTATGATCCGATGCAAATACTATGGTATGAAATGCATGCCTCTGTGCCAAGGAATTATACAAAAAACATACCATTTCACATGATAGTCAGACATGGTTTCCTACTTTCCAAGTGGCCATTCTGTGTTTGAATGTTGGAATGGATCTCTAGCTTATGCCTGGCTTCAAAGAAAATGAGCCATAGGAAACCTGAAAGGCCTTTAGGGTACACAGAGGTCATTGGATCAGTCTAATCTACTATTCTATATCTAACTGCAAAATCCAGGAGGTCACTAAATGGGAGGAAAGAGAGTGTTCTGGTTCTGTTTGCTGCCATCTAGTGGTCATCTGGAGATTTGCAGCCCAGGAATGGTATCTAAATATGCTTTTGTGTATACAAATCAGTGAATTTTTTTTTGGTCCTCTATTGTGGGGACTGGGAGATGCATTTTTTTTTCCTTTTCAGTGCACAAGTGGACATAGTGATACAATTTGTGTCACCCAAAACCTCAATTCTCCTCTCGTGTACAATTTTGGGCTCTACATATTAGTTCATGGGCATGACATCACTTTATTCACAGTGAACAGTTTTAAAGCAATTTTCCAAAATTCTACACCCTCAACTTTGATTTTTCTGAAACTGATTAATGTTCTTCTAAACATTTTCCTTCATGGGTGTGAACTTCTCCTTTCTGTTGTTGATATTGTTTCTTTACACTTACAATATTAACAAATTTTGGGGCACAAAGGTTGATAAGAACTCTTCAGAAGCTTGGAGAGATAAAATGTAGGGTTATAGAGAGACCAACCAATCTACTTCAAGACTGGATCCAAGGTTCCAGAAATAGCTTGCCCCACTTAGGTCAGTCCAAGGGAGATCTTTTCTGACCTGTTGCCCAGATCAGAAGTTATTTGGAAAAAATAACTCTATTCAATCTCTGTTCTAACTGGGAATGCATGTTCTCCCTGTAGAGTAGGTTTAAAGCCATTTGTTCCATCTACATGACTAATCATTCAGAGTGACTTTGATCGGCTTTGGGTTAGTCCAGATCCAGGGCCTTCAAATTTATAATTATTCTATTGTTCTCTCTTTGTTTTATTTATTTATTTATTTAATTTTCTATCCCGCCTTTATTATTTTTATAAATAACTCAAGGCGGCTAACATACCTAATATTCCTTCCTCCTCCTCCTTTCCCCACAACAACAACCCTGTGAGGTGAGTTGGGCTGAGAGAGAGTGACTGGCCCAAGGTCACCAAGCCGGCTTTCATGCCTAAGGCGGGACTAGAACTCTCAGTCTCCTGGTTCCTAGCCCAGCACCTTCACCACTAGACCAAACTGTTGTTGTTGTTGTTTTAAATTGTATTCATTACATTACTGTATATTGCCTAAAGCTGCTGGCAAATGAAGAGGCTTATATATTGATTAAATAATTAAATATGGTGTAATTATATTGATCTAGGTCAGAGCTTTCCAAACTGTGTGTTGCGACATGTTAGTGTGTTGGCTGCAGTGTCTGGGTGTGTCGCGGCTGCTGCTGCCTCCAAACCTGCCCTGCCAGGATTCCCCGCAGGTCCTAGTGCCTGCCTTGTGCCCTGCTGCCTCCAAACCTGCTGTGATTCCGTGCAGGTCCTAGTGCCTGTCTTGTACCCTGCTGTAAGAGTGTGTCGCGAAATGATGCCCTGCTGTAAGTGTGTTGCGAAATGATACATGTCTAAAAAGTGTGTCACCAACATGAAAAGTTTGGAAAGCTCGGGGTTAGGGTTAGGATTAAGCAGTGGAGCAGCCTGCTTGGAATGGTGATGGATTCATCTTGTCAAATGGGGGTGGGACGCCCACCTGTTGGGGATGGTTTCGTGGAATATCACCACGGAGGAGCTGCATTCTCCCTTTGGATGATAGACCTTTTCAACTTCTGCAGGGCTCAGGAGATAGGATTTTGCAATACCTCAGCCGCTGAGAAGGACAGGGGCAAGGGAACACAAAAGCCTTCTATTTTGTATTTGTTCTATTAATACTTCTTGTCATGATTTGCACCCGTGCAAATCCTGCCATGGGTTGTACATTGTAGATTAGATGGGGGGATGTTAGCAAGATCCGTGTGAGCACCAGTGAGCTCTGAGGAGCAGGGAGGAGGAATGGGTAACATTCCAACGGAGACGGTTGGGGAGTGTTTACAGCAGCAGAGACTTGCACCAGGTCGTTCAGTCGATGCCATCTGGGAATGTCTGGGAGGTGGTCGCAGGTCGGGAGGGGTGAGAATTGAGTGGGGACGAACTAAGTAACGGCCCCCATCGGGAGGAGGGGTTGACATGAAGGGGGAAAGCGTTTTATCAATGGAATGAGCGGGAAAACCTCATTCCGAACTTTGGCTATGTTTCATGTTACTACTTCCTAATAAAGATTTCTTCTATCTATATCCTAAATGGCGTGTACTGAGGAATCCTGAATTGGGAATTTAAGAACTGGAATCATTACACTTCTGTAGGTGGACTAGAATAGAAGTTATAACAGGAGGTCATAAAGTTATACCTTAGAGAGCCCCCCTCTCCTACATCGGATTGAGTTAGATCTTTTTACTATTCTTGCCTCTTGGATTTTAATTTTGTTTTACAATTATTTAATAATGGTATTTTATATATTGTATGTATATTTTATGTTTCTTGTTCTTATTACCTTGTTGTAAACCGGCCAGAGTCCCTCTGAAGGAGGGAGATGGGCGGTGATAGAAATCTGATTAATAAATAAAATAAATAAAGTCATAGAATCCTAGAACTAGGTAGACTTGGAAGGGGTTGACCTAATCCAACCTTGTACAGTGTGTAGGAAACAACCAAACCACCCATGAGAGGTTGATGTCCAGCCTCTTCTTTAAACCCCCCCCCCCACCGAGATGGAAAACCCACAATCTCCATAGTTGGACTGTTTTAATGTTGTCTGGATATTGCTGTCAGGAAGTTTTCCTTATATTTAAATGAAATCTAGGTAGCTGCAACTTATAACCATTCCTTCTGGTTCTAGTTTTTGTGGCCATGAGAAATCGCTCTGGGCCATCTTCCCTGTAACTTCCCTTTATATGCTGTACCTGAAACACAGCTGAATCCATCCCCCTTCCAAGCAGGCTGCTTCACTGCTTCACCCTAACCCTAACCGTTTAAGAGTAAATTCCTCTTAAACAATCAGTCTGAATCGTCTTTCTCTTAATTTCAATCCATTGGTCCTTGCCTCGCCTTTGGTTCCATCATCATCATCATCATCATCATCATCATCATCATCATCATCATCATCATCGCTTTATTAACATGTCTCCCCTCAGTCTTCTTTCCTCCAGACTGAACATACCTAGTTCCTTCAGCCTATCCTCACAGGACATTTCTTCAGGTCCCTGTATCATATTTGCTGTCATCTGAACTCTCTCTAGCCTTTCAATATCCTTCTGGAGAGGGGATGCCCAGAATTGTATACAGTAGTCCAGATGTGGTCTCACCAGTACAAAGATGAGGAATGTCTTCCTCTGTCAATCCTACACTGCTATTACACTGTGCAATTCACACCTAGAGTCTGTTTCCCTTTGCCTGTAGACCAACATGAGTCATTTGAGAAAACAGTGCAAAGAACACATCTGTGGTTTACCATAAAAAGAAATAACATCTGGGTATGTAGCATGTCAGCACCTTGCAGCAAAAAATAAAATAAAATAAAGCCTAATACTAATTTGTTGCTTTTTACTACTGCTGAAATCTGCTATCTGAGGCAATCATATAATTCTTGCTAAAAGCAGAGGTGCCCCTGGGGTATGTGGTACAAAGTTACAAAGAATCTTGTGCCCCATAAAAGCTAACATTGATCATATCAGAAGTTATGGATAAAATATATACGGCTCTTTTCCTCTATGGCAGTGTTTCTCAACCTTGGCAGCTTGAAGATGTGTGGACTTCAACTCCCAGAATTCCCCAGCCAGCCTTGCTGGCTAGGGAATTCTGGGAGTTGAAGTCCACACAGCTTCAAGTTGCCAAGGTTGAGAAACATTGCTCTATGGTATATCAAATTGTGCACCTTCATTCAAGTATTCTGCTTATAATTAGCAAATGGAATGCAAGAGGCAGCACCACAATGTGAAGAAGCCAAAAGAAGAAGCAAAATGCAAACTAACATTAAGAAATAAAGATTTATTCTGATGCTCAGTATATCCAGCATTTTTCAATGTTGTCTTTGGTGGCAAGCAAATCCAGAGCAATCTCATTAAATTATTCCCACACCGTTTGTTAGCTAGGACTCTTTCAGATTCTGGTTTACTGTATAAGGAATGTAAAACATTCTCGCACAAACTGTTAATTGGATTTTCTTGATGTATTCTTCTAGAGACTAGCTAAAAACCAGGAAACTGTTTTTCATGGTTTGTATAATGCTACATCCATATCAGGAATCTGGCTTGCTCCTACCTAGTAATGCAAAATCAGAAGCCAAGAATAAACCCTGGTTTATGATTCTGCTGGTTAGAAGAGCAAAATGGCAGTGACCTGTGTTCTGCTCTGTATTTTGAGACAGTTTCGAGAGGATTTTCACTCACTTTTAAATTTTGTATTCCCTTATTACTTTTATTCATATGTTTAGCTGCTCTGAGTTACTTGGTTAAGATGAGCGGCCATAAAAATCAGCTAAAAAATTAAAAACAAGCAGAGTTTGTGAGAGCATGACGCAGGTATTCTCATAAAATTAAGATTGCCACATGAGGACTGCAAACCTCAGTTTGCCCACTAGATGGCAGTAAAGATTTATAGTTTTATCTATCTCTTTGCTGCCCTCTGGTGGACAAGCAGAGTTTTGCAGCTCCAATCTGGCAGCCTTATTGTTACCTATCCCCAACATTTTCACTACCTGCCTGGATGCTGTGCATGAAACCTGCCGTCATGAAATCTGTTAATCTTTAAGGTGTTCCTGGACGTTTCATTGTTTTTGCTGCAACTAAAACAAAGCACATCTATGCCTTTGTAAACCGAAAACTGTTTTTGATATGAGATAGGTCTTTGGGGGCAGGAAACAGAGAGGGAATAGAAAGTAGGGGACAGAGGAAGAGGAAGAAGAAAAATGTCCTGTTTTAACTTAGTCACACTAATTCTATACCCAGTTATGGCAATGATCTTTTCTCCACTTCACTCCCGCTCCTCTAGCGCTTCTCGGCTTCTCAACCTGTTTTAGTGCCTGTTCCCATCCCCTCCCATCCCTTGAGGGCTGGACTTTCTTCTCAGCATGAAAATAAAACCTCTCTCTGATTAGCCCTGACTGTAAATTCCCTTCAAGGCAGCCTCAGAGTTTTTCTTTTCTTTCTTTCCTTGGGGACCAAGCTGACTGCAGGCTAAATTTTTATCCTTCCAGGCATGGGTCTTCCATCAACGCTTTTCTACCTGGGCACAGGTGAGTGACCCGAGCAAGGGAAATCAGGGCATTAGTTGGGGACCCACATCCCTATCTAACACACCAACTTCTTTGCCTTAATTAAGATCCTAAAAATAAAGTGTGTTGTTGACTTGTAAAGTCCAGTTGCAAAACACAGCAACTTTCAACCACAAAGTTAGCATTTCCCCTCTGCTAAAGCAGTCGTTTAAAAAGATTATTTGCTCCTAGCCCTTTAAAATTGGCTGGCTGCATTGTCTGGGACAAATTGACTTGCCTGCAGCTTCACAGACACACCTTCCTCTGCTAACAATGCCCCAGGGCAAAGCAATTTATAATAACCTTCCTTGCTTCTCCCTATCAAAGGGGGAAATCATGATGCCACATCTAGCCAAGGGAGTAGAAATGTGAAATGGGTAACATTGAGGCAAGAACAGAGTACATTTTGTAATTGTTTTAAGTTGGAGCTGTGCTTTTTAGCTAAAGCCTCTCCAAGTCATTTATTAGAGTTCAAAAGCCTTTAAGGAACCTGATTTCCTAATTCCTGGTTGTGAAAAGTATCCATTCATTTTTACTACTGTACCTGCTTTGAAAGAAGCTGATTAGAAAAGGCAATAGACATCAAAACTGTCACTATGCGTGGTTTTGATTACTTAAAATAAATCTAAGTAAGAGAGGATGGGATAGGAGTGTGTGAAATTATTCATGACTGAAGAAAATGAATTCTTCTAGTGAAAATGAATGGCAGGAGATTCATGCTAGTCAAAGGGAAGAAATTAGAGATAGATAGATTAGATAGATAGATAGATAGATAGATAGATAGATAGAGATAATCAAACTAATATAAAGTAAGAAGAAGAAAAGAAAAAGGAAGAAATCAAGGAGAAAGTTAGAAGTGCAAGAAAGGGAAAAAAAGCATGCTGGCTGGGGAATTCTGGAAGTTAAAGTCCACACATCTTAAAGTTGCCAAGATTGAAAAACACTGCTTTAAAGACTTCATGGTTTTCTAAAGCATATAAGAGGTTTAATGGTGACAGCAAAAGACATTATAAAGGACACCTCTGGCCCAATGCCTCTGACTGAACCTTGAGAAACAGCAAGTTGTGTTTGTGTCCTCATTGTTTGGGGAAGGAGAAATGTGGAACCTAAGAGGTACCGTGAAAGTCTCTTTATCTCCAACAGTATTGGTGCCATGGTGCTATGGATTTAGCGTGGATGTGGATACACCAACTATCTTCCAAGGGCATAGTCAGAGTTTTGGGATAAGTATCGCCCAGAACTGGAATAGGTAAGAGGAAAGTGGTTTTTGATTTGTTTTTTAGACCCACTACAAAGCTCACGGTGCCTTGATCTAACTTTCATGTTCTATCCTTACTTCTTCCCTGCCTGTAAATTCCTGTTTCTGGAAGCTGAAAACTCTACCTTATTTTACTATTTCTCCAATGCTGTTCCCTGTGGGCCTTCCTGATGCCAGCGGTCTTCCAGTGGTTATAAAGAAATTCAGCCCAGGATTGCAAAAAATTAGGGGTCCAGTAGCACCTATTCCGGCTAAAACATTTTATCAAAAGTCCTAAGCTTTTGGGAGCTGCAGCAAACTTCACCAGATGCAGAGCAAGGCCAGACTGATGTAGAATACTTTAATTAAAGTACACAAAGGGAAACTAAATGACTATTCATTTTTTGAGAAACTCTTTGTTTGGATTAAGCAGCTTGCAGCTTGAAGAACGAAAGCTCGCAGTTTGAAGAATAAAAACACAGGGTAACGTGTTTTTTTCCTTGTCTTCTTTTTCTACATCCTCCCTGGTTGGATTTTGCTTCATTTGGAATATATTTTTTATTTCTCCTTCTATAAACTGTTTAAAATATTATTCTCTCCTGTATTTTGGATTATTGGAACTTTCTTTTTTCTTTTGACTTTAAAAAAAAAAAAAACAACGACGTTCTGCTTAATAGATTCTGCTGGTAGTATTCCATGGACAGATTACATGACTATTGTTTTGACTAGAAGGGTTGTTGTTTTAATTTGAAGGACACAGGAAAGATGGCTTTCCAACTTGTACCTGAGGAGTTCAGAAGAGAGATTACTGAGGCTCTTTCAAATATTCAAAGGTCGTTGGAATTACTGTTCGTAACTCTGCAAAACAGAGAGAAAGAACAGAGAACAGAAACGGAGACAGAAAGGAAAAATGTTTTTCAAGTGGAGGAGAAACAGAAGGAGGAAATTTTGAGTATATTAGTTCAGAAGAACATTCTGAAGGCTTTACACTACAATCTTGGTATAGATATGTTGTGGCAGTGGAGACAGAGTGAAAATATGGGTGCACAGTTGGATGGATGTTGTGAAATATGTGGAAAGGGAGAGAAGGTTGCTCTGATATTCTATATGAGATATAGAAAAGAGCAGGCTGTATATTGCGAATCTGCCACAGTGTATTGTGATTTTGGCATAACCTAAACAGAAGATATGAGAAACTGTATGGATATAAAGGCTAATGAAAATATGGACTTGAATTGTTATGAGAAATTGTATGGATATATAAAAAGTGATATTCTAAATGTAAGATGCTAAATACAAACACAAGTTGATATTATAGAATATTGTTTTCCTTAGAGATATATTTATGAGAAGATAATGATATGATGGAATTAGAATGATGGTTACTACAGGATGATATATATCAATATGTATTGTATGAATATTATAAGAATTGATATATTAGCTATTAGGTTAAGTGATATGATAGATTATGCACTTAGTTTAAATGGACACTACTACAAGGAATGGAAATTACAGATGGATAATTGAGATTCAAGAATTCCTTCTTTATGGAGATATATATATATATTAGAATTAAATTATAGAAATATATATGTATGAACACTATAAGAATTGCTAAATTATGTATTAAGTTACATAACATGTTAGGTTATGAGTCATAATATGAATAGAATATATTGTAGTTTATTAGAAGTAAATAAGGCTTTTATTTGTTATACTAATTGGTCTTTATTGAAGATATAAATATGTAGTAATGAACATTCAACATTTAACTACTACTTCAAGGAGTGGAAGCCAAAGATGGATTATTGGGAGACAGTAAGATGAAGGTTAGAAGATTGGATTAAAGAAATCAAAAGGCATATGACAAAGAAAAGTTCCTGTATACTGTATGAAGGACTAACATTTAAAATCAATTGTTGTACTTTAAGTTCAAAGATAGATTGGAGGACATCTATTTTCTATATTTTCTTTGCTTATTATTTCTTGACTTCACTTTTTCTTTATCTTTTTCTTATTTTGTATTTCTGTTTCTATTTCTTTTTTCTACTTTAACTTTTATTATGTATTGTAAAACTTAATAAAATTTAATAAAAAAAAAAAAGTACACAAAGGGAACATTAGGTTAAAAACCACAGCCTTAGCTCTGCAGCAATCCCAAGGGCCAGTTCAAGAATGTCAACATTCTGGTGCAATGTTACAGACGATCCCCACATTATTATTAGAGAGGCAATGGAATTCATAAGGTTCCAAATAATTTAAATAAGGAGGAGGCTACCAAGTGTTGTCTCAGTGATGGTCAGTGATTGGTTGCGGGCATTCCTCTTTGTAGAACAGAAGCCGTATACTAAGTCGTGACATTCATGCTGAGTTCAGTTTCAGATTTGCTCTGAAGAATCTGACAGTGCAGCTAGCAAAATACTAGTGCATGTTCATTGATTCACCTGGCAATTCCCAGAAGTTATTTCATCAATAAAATAGTGGCTGTGAAAATCTTTGTATTTCTGTTTATGTTATGGTATTATTTCTAAATCTGCATCTCTCTCTCTCTGCATCTATCATCTATCATCTATCATCTATCATCTATCATCTATCATCTATCCTCACTCGCTGGATCGTCACCTTGTTGTGGTGAGTGGGCTTGTGTGTTCCCAATGAACCCTGTGAGCAAAGCCGTCGGGAGTCATGTACTCCTGGCAGGGTCACCCATGGCGGTAAGGTCCAGGGGGAGGAACCAGACAAAGAACGATCCAAGAAAGTCCTCAACGGCAGAACAGGCGGAAGATAACAAGGTGTATTGTTACAACGGCTGCGAAGGCGGATGAAGGCTGCAGCAGACAAAAGGTCACCAATCGTCATGGTATCCATGCCATTGGATTAGAGCCTTTTTCTGTGAAGGTTGTGTGCTGATCGTTGTGCACCGATCTCCACACATAAAACAAATTCACGCACAGGCGTCTTCCAACCACACCAAACCCAAAACAACCAAAAGTCCCATGGCGATTGACGAATGGCAACGGGGACAGGACTGTGAAATCCGGAAGCTCCTAGTCATGGATCAGCACATGGGCGGTGGATACGGATTCAGTCGCCCTGACTCAAGGATCGAGGCAGTTGAGTAGTTCGGCAGCTGTATCCACGACTGAGCAGCCCTATTTAGGATCCACTCTGCTCACCCCATATGGGGAGGGGGCTAGAAAAGGTGCCCTAAACATAGTCTGCCTCATTTTCTCCCTGACTGGATTACCGCGACCAGTGGGGTCACCATCTAGCGGTCGTAAAAAACACATGAATTTTGGAACATGGAATATACGGACACTGCAAGACAATATGGATAGTGAACGACCTGAACGTAGGACTGCCATTATTGCAAGGGAGCTGAGACGTTTTAATATTGATATAGCAGCACTCCAAGAAACTCGAAGAGCAGGAGAAGGACAGTTGAAGGAAGAAAAAGGAGGTTATACCTTCTTTTGGAAAGGACTGCCTGAACAAGAACGACGAATACATGGGGTAGGCTTTGCTATCAAAAACGACATTGTGAAGCTCTTGTCAGAAGTTCCCACTGGGATTAACGAACGACTCTCAACTCTGCGAATAAAACTCGCCAAAAACCAACAGGCAACTATCCTAAGTGCTTACGCACCAACACTAGATGCAGATGAGGATATCAAGGAAAAATTTTATACCCAGCTGGACACCATCTTATCAGAGATACCAAAGGAGGATAAAATTATCCTCCTGGGCGATTTCAATGCAAGAGTTGGGCGTGATTTTGATTTGTGGCCAGGGATCATTGGGAAAGAAGGAGTTGACAACAGCAACACGAATGGAATCTTACTTCTGACTAAATGTGCAGAGCATAACCTTGTCATTACTAACACACTCTTTCGCCAGAAAAATAAATTTAAAACATCATGGAAGCACCCACGGTCGAAGCACTGGCATCTTTTAGATTATGTAATTGTCCGTGCTAGAGATCGCCGTGATGTACTTCTCACCAGAGCCATGACGAGCGCCGATGACTGCTGGACAGACCATCGATTAATTCGATCCACGATGGCCATAAAGATTGTCCCTCATCGTAGGCTCCAAGGAAGAAAACCAAGGCGTAAAATGAATACACTGGCCCTTCAAGATCCTATTAAACGAGCTTGCTTTCAATCAACTCTCAAGGAACATCTGCCTATGGAACTTCCTGAAAATGTTGAGGAACACTGGATTAAATTGAAGACTTCTATCATTTCAGCCTGTGAACAAACTATCGGATACCAGACTAAGAGACATCAGGACTGGTTTGATGAGAACGATAGTGAGATTGAACATATTATTGACAAGAAAAGGAAAGCCTTCCAGATATGGCAAAAAGATATTAACTGTGCCGTTAAGAAAAAAATCTACGCCAGTGCAAAGGCAGAAGTCCAAAGAAGAACTAGAGAACTTAAGAACATATGGTGGATAAAAAAAGCCCAAGAAACCCAACATTTTGCAGATGCTCATGATGCACGGGGCTTTTTTAATGCCATAAAGGCCATCTATGGACCAACAAACCATGGTACAAATCCCTTACGCTCAGTAGATGGTGCTAAACTTCTAAAGGACAAAGAGTCTATTGCACTGCGCTGGAAAGAGCATTACTGCAATCTCCTTAATCGTCACTCTACTGTGGCTGACGAAGTCTTCTTGCAAATCCCGCAAAAACAAATAAGAAATGAGCTTGCAGTACCCCCTAGTTTGGAGGAAGTCAGTAAAGCCACTAAACAAATGAAAAATAACAAAGCTAGTGGACCTGATGGGATTCCTGCTGAAGTCTTTAAAGAAGGCGGGCCTGAACTTACACAACAACTTCATAAGCTCATCGAAAAAATCTGGATGAGGGAGGAGATTCCAGCAGACTTTAGGGATGCCATAATTATCACTCTCTTTAAAAAGGGTGATAGAACAGACTGTGGAAACTACCGAGGCATCTCCCTTCTAGCCACAGCAGGCAAAATCCTGGCAAAGATCATCGCAAACCGTCTCCTATCTGTATCAGAAGACATCCTCCCTGAAACGCAAAATGGCTTCCGCCCTTCCAGAGGAACAGTGGATATGATCTTCACTGCACGACAGCTTCAAGAAAAATGCAAGGAGCAAAACCGCCCTCTGTACATGGCGTTTATTGATCTGACTAAAGCTTTTGATACTGTAAATCGTACTGCTCTCTGGACCATCCTTCTGAAAATCGGATGCCCTGATAAATTTGTGAACATCTTGCGGTTACTCCATGACGACATGATGGCAACAATCCTGAATAACAATGGCTCTCAAAGCGATCCATTTAAAGTGGAATCCGGCGTTAAACAGGGATGTGTTATTGCTCCAACCTTATTCGCTATCTTCATCGCTATGATTATGCACCTTGTTGAAGAGAAACTTCCTACAGGTGTAGAAATTATATATCGAACAGATGGAAAGCTTTTTAATCTTAGTAGGCTGAAAGCAAAAAATAAGGTAACTGCAACTTCTGTTATAGAACTTCAATATGCTGATGATAACGTAGTCTGTGCACACTCCGAGGAAGATCTTCAAACTATCCTAAACATCTTTGCAGAAGCATATGAAAAACTCGGCCTCTCGATTAACATTAAAAAAACCAAAGTGCTTTACCAGCAAGTTCGAACCAATCCCTCTGCAGCGCCATCAATCCAGCTTAAAGGTGTGTCACTAGAAAATGTCGACCACTTTTCTTATCTCGGCAGCCATCTATCAACAAAAGCCGACATCGACGCTGAAATTCAGCATCGCCTGAGCTCTGCGAGTGTAGCTTTCTCCCGAATGAAGCGTAGAGTGTTTGAGGATCGGGACATTCGCAGGGAGACCAAAATGCTTGTTTACAAAGCCATTGTACTACCAACCCTTCTGTACGCCTGTGAAACATGGACCCTCTACAAACGCCACCTCCAACTTCTTGAAAGATTCCATCAACGCTGCCTCCGAAAAATTCTGCAAATTACTTGGGAAGATAGGCGGACTAATGTTAGCGTATTAGAAGAAGCGAAAACCACCAGCATTGAAACAATGATCATCCAACATCAACTTCGCTGGACCGGTCATGTTGTACGAATGCCTGACCATCGTCTTCCAAAGCAGCTACTTTACTCCCAACTTAAGAATGGAAAACGGAATATTGGTGGACAGCAAAAGAGATTCAAAGATACTCTCAAAGCTAATTTAAAAAAATGTAATATCAGCATTGAGAACTGGGAAGCCCTAACCCATGAGCGTTTCAATTGGAGGACAGCCTTTATTAATGGCGCTATGGACTTTGAAGAAGCACGAGTACAGGGCGAAAAGGAGAAGAGAGCTAAAAGGAAGGCACGTCAGGCAAACCCTCATCATGACCGTCTCCCACCCGGAAACCTATGCCCTCATTGTGGGAGGTTGTGCGGATCCAGAATTGGCCTTTATAGCCACTTACGGACTCACCGTTAAAATTTTACCTTTGGAAGACAATCTTACTCGGCTACGAGTGATCGCCAATGATCATCTATCATCTATCATCTATCATCTATCATCTATCATCTATCATCTATCATCTATCATCTATCATCTATCATCTATCATCTATCATCTATCATCTATCATCTATCTTATCGATCATCGATCATCGATCATCGATCATCGATCATCTATCACCCAGCACCCAGCACCCAGCACCCAGCACCTAGCACCCAGCACCTAGCACCTAGCACCTAGCACCTAGCACCTAGCACCTAGCACCTAGCACCTAGCACCTAGCACCTAGCACCTATCATAGTTTTCCCCCAGATCAGCATAATATTTTCTGCATATTTTTGACAATACATCGATATTACCCTACTGGCTTCTCTCTTTCCTGTTCTCCTCCATTTGCTAGAGACCACTAATCTTGTCTATACTGCATCATCAAGAGCCAAGTGTGTTGAAGGGGTTGTGCAAATCTTAACCATCCTTCTGTTCTCTCCTCCCAGGGTGCTCATTGGGGCCCCGTTCGAGACAGGACAGGTGAACGAAACAGGCAAACTCTACCAGTGCCGCTACCCTTTCGGTGACTGTGAAGAGATTAGCATCCATCGTAGGTTTGAAGACCCCATCGGTTTCCTATCTGGATGGTTGCGCTCAAGGGAAAGAGTTAGGTTGGGAATTGGAATCCTGCCCCTTTGCAAGGGCTGGAGAAGGAACTGGCCACCTTCCTGGGTATCTTTCAGAGGAAAGAAATTCCATCTGATTGGACATTCAGAAGAATAGAGGGTGAGACCAGTTCCACAGAGGGTGGCACGTTTTGGTCAGGAGCTGAGCCTAGTTACAGCAAAGACTTTAAGCTTTGGCTGAGCTACACAAGGTTCAGGATTGTAGAAATGAATTGTTTGGAGTCCTTCCTGGATATTTTTTTAAATTGTAAGCTCCTAGCTGAGAGGGATTTATGCTGGAAGAAGCACCAAGTACACTGGGGAACTGTATCGTCTTCATCACTTCAGTATATATTTCTTACAGGACCAAGAGATGCTTTCAATATGTCCCTTGGTTTGTCCTTGGTTGCCCAGAATGATCAGGTCCTGGTAGGTATATAAATACACCCTACTCCTAGTCTGTGAAATGAACTTGCATACATCATTCTTTCCCTGAAATTATTTCTTTAATGGTGCAGAATACAGGAGGGAAACTCTCTGCTACTGTTATGTACATTAAAGGGTTAAAGCTGGAATAACCAAAGACCATCCTTTTGGGAAGGGGCGTGGTGGCTCAGCGGGTAAGACGCCAGGCTTGTCGATTGCAAGTTCGGAGGTTCGAATCCCTAGCCCCGCGTGACGGAGTGAGCTCCCGCACTCGCCCCAGCTCTTGCCAACCTAGCAATTTGAAAGCATGCAAATGCAAGTAGATGAATAGGTCCCACTTCAGTGGGTAGGTAACAGCGTTCCACGCGCGTCATGCAGCCACATGACCGTGGAAGCGTCTTCGGACAAAGCTGTCTCTTCGGCTAACAAACGGAGATGAGCACCGGCCCCTAGAGTCGGACACGACTGCACAAATGTGCGGGGGGAACCTTTACGTTTACCTATTCCCTTTGGGACTGTACGTGATAACAGATACGGATGGCATGGATACATGTGGTACAATAGAAGCAAAATAAACAAGGCATTTAATAACCACATAATAAGGAAATCATTGTTGAAAATTTGGAACAAATATAAAAACACTATCACCCAATCTTCTGTTATGGGTATCAACTCAGGAGGCATGTGCCAGAATAGGTAATCAAAATAAAAAAGAATATATAAGATATAAAAATCTACTAAAACTTGATGGAAATAATCACAAACTTAAAACAAGAGATGAATTAGAAAATGAAAATATAATATGTCATTGGTTTACATATTTCCAATTGAAAGAGCAATACAAAATAGATAAAAAAATTATCAGTTCACAAAAATGGAAAATAATTGGGATAATATATTAGAGAAAGAGGAAGACCACTTAATTTCAAAAATATACAAAATATTATTGGAAATAAAAACCAAGGACATAAAAATTAAAAATTATATGAGAAAATGGGAAGAAAATCTAGGAATTGAAATTACATATGATGAATGGCAAGAAATTTGGACAAAAAATATAAAATTCACCTTAAGCAATAACCTAAGAGAAAATTTGTATAAAATGATTTTTAGATGGTACATGTCCCCTGAGGTATTATTTAAATCAAAAATTAGTAATACTAATTTATGTTGGAAATGTAAAAGTGAAAGTGGGTCCTTTTACCATATATGGTGGTCATGTGCAAAAGCAAAAAAATATTGGTGTAAAATACATAAATATATATGTAAAATATTAGACAACGAAATAAGGATGAAACCAGAATTTTATTTGCTAGGCAAAATGGACGATAATATAAATAAAAAACAAAAGATTCTATTTCTGTATTTAAGTACAGCAGCAAGAATAAAATATGCTCAATATTGGAAACAAGAAAATATACCAACAAAAGAAGAATGGATCATAAAAACAATGGAATTAATGCAAACAGATAAATTGACAAATTTAATAAAAGGAAAAGAAATAGGGAAGTTCAAGGAAATATGGGACCCCTTTATAAAATATATTCAAAAAGAATATGATATTAAGTAGAGACCAATAAATTATACAAATAAAACTACAAATATAGAGGGGGCGAGGGAAAAAAAAAGATATAAGAGGAAAGAGAAAAAATGTAAATCAAGTATTTACACATATTCTTTGTTAAGAAAACCGGAGGTATTTTAATGAATTGTATGTATGTATTGTATGGTAAGGGGGCGTGGTGGCTCAGTGGGTAAGACACCAGGCTTGTTGATCGGAAGATCGCAAGTTCGGAGGTTCGAATCCTTAGCCCTGCGTGCGGAGTGAGCTCCCGCACTAGCTCCAGCTCTTGCCAACCTAGCAATTCGAAAGCACGCAAATGCAAGTAGATTAATAGGTACCACTTCGGTCGGTAGGTAACAGCGTTCCGCGGGTGTCATGCGGGCACATGACCGCGGAAGCGTCTTCGGACAACGCTGGCTCTTCAGCTAACAAACGGAGATGAGCACCGGCCCCTAGAGTCGGACACGACTGCACAAATGTGCGGGGGGTACCTTTACCTTTTTATTGTATGGTAAAGATGTATAAGTTTTAAAATTGAATTTGAAATAAATAGTTAATAAAATAGTAATATAACATGAAAGAAGAAAAGGAAAATAGTGATAGGGTTAGAAATAGAGATATATAAATAAGAAAGGAAAGAGGGAAAGACGTAGAGGACCCCATTAAAGGGGAAAAGGGAAGGGTGAGTTTAGGAAGGGAAGAGGAGTGGAGGGTGAGGGAGGGTAGATGTTAGAGAATGAGAATGTTAGATAGGGAGGGAAGAAGGAGAAAGGAAAGGAAGAAGAAAATAGTTGGAAAGGGATGGAGGAAGAAGAAAGGAGGATGGAAATAGAGGGAAATAATTGGACTAAAGAAATGTTATATTAAGTATGTTAGTTAATGAGTACTACAATGAAAGGTAAATATGTATATATAAATGTAGTTATTGTTATGTGTTATGTGTATTGTTTATGTTGAATGTAAATAAAATTATTTAAATAGGGACTGTACGTGCTAATTACCCATAATATTGTTTCCAAAGACTCTGAAAAGGTCTGTGCCTTTTGCTATATAGCAGTGTTTCTCAAACTTGGCATCTTTAAGATGCGTGGATTTCAACTCCCAGAATTGCTGGCTGGGGAATTCTGGGAGTTGAAGTCCACACATCTGAAAGTTGCTGAGGTTGAGAAACACTGGTGAGAGTTTTGCTGTAGGCTAGACTGCAAAGACCAAACATCCTGGAAGAAAACATTTCTGCTGTTGCCAAGAACATGAATTTGCCAGGAATCAAGCTTGACTTGGGAACATCTTTACCTCTCTCTCTCTTTCTCTCTCTCTCTCTAGATACAATTTTTATCTGTAAAAGATATTTGTAAAACTGGAATTCTGGTCCCATGAGTGTCCCTGATCTAGCATATCCACATGTCCCCCACATTTTGGCTCAAAGATGCCACACTCACTGTTTTTTACAGAAACTTCCATACAGCACATTCTTCCTTTCATCCCTTGCCCATAGCCAGGGAGTGGCTGGTGGATGTTTCCCCCACTGGCAGGAAATCTTCCCACATAACTTTGTACCTGAACTTGCTTTACCATAAACTGTCAGGACCCCACCTGTCCTCTTTGACATGACAAGGCCAAGTACAGGTAGTCCTCACTTAAGGACCATTTGTTTAGTGATGGTTCAGACTTACGATGGTGCTGAAAAAACTGACTTACAACTGGTGTTCACACTTACAACCATCACAGCGTCCCCGTGGTCACATGATCATGATTTGGGCACTTGGCAACCGGTTCGCATTTATGACCATCGCAGCATCCTGTGATCACGTGATCGCCATTTTCAACCTTCCCAGCTGGCTTCTGGCAAGCAAAATCAATGGGGAACTGTGTGATTTGCTTAACATTTATTTTATTTATTTTATTTATTTATTATTTCAATTTATTCCCCGCCCATCTCCCTTGCAAGGGAGACATCCATGTGGTTCATGGTGATTTGCTTAATGACCACCGCAAAAAAGGTGGTAAAATCGGGTCAGATTTGCTTAATGACCGCTTCGCTTAGCAACTGAAATTCTGGTCTCAATTGTAGTCATTAAACAAGGACTACCTGTAGAGACCAGTTACGTAGACAGAACAAATGTATACATGATACCACCCCGTGGACTGGAGGATAGCATGTTAAACTGGCCAGATGTTCCTTGATTTGAAATATTAGAACAGGATGGAAAATAACTGTTTAACTTATAGTTGTTGAATTTCTATTGCCAAGGAGAAGCTCTGATTATCTGCATCAGGTGCCAAAATAGCTTTGGGAGGGGAAAAGGGGTGCCACTTTCTATTTTGCCTCAAGCAGCAAAAATGCCTCTGCTTGCCCCTGATCTGCCTTCCAGAGGCCAAGTATGGAGAATTTGGTTTCCATTTTGTCTTCACTGATTTCTGTCTCTGTTTATTTAAGGTGTGTGGCCCCACTGTGCCCCGGACCTGTGGGAAAAATATGTACGTAAATGGCTATTGTTTTCTGCTGGACAAAAATCTGCAAGAAAAGGAACACTTTCCAGAATCATTGCCAGGTAAGATCTGGAGGAAAGAAAGAAAGAAAGAAAGAAAGAAAGAAAGAAAGAAAGAAAGAAAGAAAGAAAGAAAGAAAGAAAGAAAGAAAGGAAGGAAGGAAGGAAGGAAGGAAGGAAGGAAGGAAGGAAGGAAGGAAGGAGGGAGGGAGGGAGGGAGGGAGGGAGGGAGGGAGAAAGAAAGAAAGAAAGAAAGAAAGAAAGAAAGAAAGAAAGAAAGAAAGAAAGAAAAATTTTTGGGAATCACTCAACGTTTTATTTTTGTTTTAATAATAGGTTTTTAGTTCTTATAGTTTAGGAGTGTGAAAGTTAATATACAACCTAAATATTCGTATTTCCAGCATGTAGACCCTGAAATTCTAATAGAATCTCAAAGCTGGGTGAATGAGCATTAAAACTGGAAATCAGTTCAATGAAAGCAAGTGATAGTTATTAGAATTTTAAAAAATCCAAACTTCCCATAACCTGATAGGTCTAAGCTGGCAATGACTGGCCAGGAAAAAACCTGAGGAGTCACAGTTCAATGAAAATGAATGTTATTTACAATTACTACGTTGTAGGAGAAGAGCAGAGTTTGTTTATGGTAGCTAAAAATCAGAAAGTTTGGTTGCACCTTTTCCGGCTAACTATTAAAAGGCAGAAGCTTTTGTGAGCTGTAGGTCACTTCATCAGATGCATGGAGTGGCTAGGCCAGTGTTTCTCAACCTCAGCAACTTTAAGATGTGTGGACTTCAACTCCCAGAATTCCCCAGCCAGCCATGCTGCCAGCAAGTTGAAGTCCACACATGCTGCCACACATGCTGCCAGCAAGTTGAAGTCCACACATCTTAAAGTTGCTGAGGTTGAGAAACACTGGGTTAGGCTATGCATCTGATGAAGCGAGTTGCAGCTCACAAAAGCTTCTGCTTTTTAATAAAGTTTGTTTGTTGGAAAAGGCACTGCCAAACTCCTGATTCCTATTCTCTATGTAGCTTTCTCTCAAGAAGATGGAAGTAGTTGACCATCGCCTTGTATTGGGATTTTTTTTAATGTCCCACTCTTGACTATTGCTGCTGTCTCCCTTCCAAGTGCTATCCTGATTCAACCCTGCTTAGCTATTTTGAGATCAGTGAAGGTCATTAAGCACTACAGTCTACTGAAGCACCTCCACAGCTGATACTATATTTATGTATGTATGTATGTATGGTCTGGGGGGCGTGGTGGCTCAGTGGGTAAGACGCCAGGCTTGTCGATCGGAAGATCGCAAGTTCGGAGGTTCGAATCCCTAGCCCTGCGTGCGGAGTGAGCTCCCGCACTCGCCCCAGCTCTTGCCAACCTAGCAATTCGAAAGCATGCAAATGCAAGTAGATAAATAGGTACCACTTCGGTGGGTAGGTAACAGCGTTCCGCGCGAGTCATGCCGGCCAAATGACCGTGGAAGCGTCTTTGGACAAAGCTGGCTCTTCGGCTAACAAACGGAGATGAGCACCGGCCCCTAGAGTCAGACACGACTGTGCAGGGGAAACCTTTTATGTATGGTCTGAGATTCCTCTTCCCAGATGTAGAAACAGAGATGGACAGCAGCTTATTTTAATCATGTTTATTCTCTCCAATTTGAATGAGGCAATGCTACCGACATTCTGCACACTTGTATACCTTTGTTTTCACTGTTTTGGAGAAAACAAAGAAACACTGGCAATAGGAAACAGGAATAAAGCTCCATTACCTAAGCAAAACAGAATATATGCATTGCAAATGTAGATTCCTCTTTTCAATTCATTGAGAATCTCATTCTTCCCTAGTGATGATGGCTACCCTGATGTCTCTCTCCCTCTGTTCAAATTCTCTTTTCTGTAATTTCTGTTAGCCTCACAAACAAGTAGAAAGGAGGAAAACAAAAAAACCCATGAAAACATACATCTCCTGTGTATGCTTTCAATAGATAGTTTGTGTCATGTTATGCCATTTAATTATTCACATTTAAACCAGTGCCCTTAATAATAAATAATGGGAAATTAAGCATATACAGTATAACAGCATAAGGAGTCCACATTTCTGAATAGCCTCCCAAATGTGATTCCTGCAGAAATCATGACACAGCATGGACTTCCTCAGTGGTGGCATATGAATACGGTGGCTTCCAAAATAATCTCTAAATTAGAGATTCTATCTTGCATTGAATAGTCTGAGCATGCATGGATAAATCTGGACTTGGATTGTACCTGGGGCATAGCAGCCAAAATGTGCCAAAGTAGATCAGTATTGGTTTTACAGTTAGTAGGGACTTCTGCATCGGGCATGGATATGACTAAGGTCGGTAACTAAGTCTGTTCTTTCCTTCTCTTAATAAAAAGTGTTATGTGAAAGCCTTAACTGACCAACACCATGGTGGGCAATGGAGGTTGTATTGATGGGCCTGGAAAGGGAGTAGCATGATGGGTCATATAAATGTATTTGTGCTTCTCTCTCCACGTATCTATCATCAGAATGCACCCCTCATCCAACTGACATTGTCTTCCTGATTGATGGCTCAAGCAGCATCCAGGAGGCAGATTTTGAAAAGATGAAGCAATTTGTTTCTGAGGTCATCGAGAATCTCTCTGGCAGACATACCTTGGTAATGGACGTGGAGGGAGGGCCATGCTGCAGGTCTGTTCTCCAGTGATATGGACCAAGTCACGACCCGATCCACTGCTACTGAAGTATCACTTTCTCCATTTGTGCCCCTGTCATTTGCAATGGTTGCTAACAACATTTTCTGTTGCTAATACTATTAAATTAAAGGGTTAGGGTAAAATGGTGGACGGAATGCACAATGCAAGCCCTGCCCCTTTGGAATGTTTGCATCGCAACATTCCATCCATCCTCTCGCCAATTTTGACACCCCTCCTCCAGACATTCTGCCTCTGCAGGATATTAGTCTTCTGTTAATTATTGCTCAATTGTTAAATCCACATAGAAACAGGAGAACATCTGCTCTGTGGCTGAGTGAATGTTATGCATGAAGAATATTGCAGGTTCCTTCTCCAGGATCTAAAAAGTCAAATGGCACATGGTGGAAAAGATCCATGGGGGAAGGTTGAAAAAATCAAGATGAGGGTCATGACGACACAGCTGAAATGCTGCCCCTTTTATAAGTCTGGTGCATATGCAACACATGTACACAAGGGATAGGACTTTGCATGTGCTGTGGCTGCCATCCTAACTTTTCTGAACCCCCCTCCTCCTCCCCCAATAGACACCCTGTGTAATTGTGAGATCCTGCAGAGTGGCTTGGAAGTCAAAATAAAAATGCTAAATGGGCCAATATACTTTACCGGCAAGGCTACATCCTTTCTCCTTATATGTGATTATTCTGCATATGTTTAAGCTCTGCATAATGCATATACATCCATTAAGAAGCCAAAATTGTCTGCCTAAGCTTCTGGAACAGCGAGAAGGATGGATGGATGGATGGATGGATGATCGGTGGCAGAGTTCAGACTAGAATGCTGGGAAAGTCACTCACAGAAAACAGCTAAGTGTGGAGATTAGATAGATTGTATAGTAGATTACTATTTTTATTCAAGATAGTTGTTGACCTATGCCTTAAATAAGGGCTTGGGGGAGCTGTTCTTTCACCAGTGATGTTCTGGCCTGGGTGCATTCAAGATAAGGACATCCCAGGCGCTGGTTTGAGTAACCGTGACAAGGGTCTGCTAAGTCCCTCTGGGTCTTTACTGCTCAGGCAGCGGTGGTCTCTGGCTATTCTGCGAAGCACTGGGAAAAACCCAATATATTTACACCATGTATAATACAAACACTAGGGCTTCAGTCAGGTTTAAAGTGACATTTACTCACAATAACCGGGAAATGTTATTTTATCTTACTTTTTCAAAACCTCAGATGACAGGTGCTTTAGAACAGCAAGTAGCAAGGAGTGCTGAGTTTGACCAGTCAATATAATTTCCTTTATGAGAAAGCATCGGGAGGGCATAAGAGGTCTTTTCGAAAGGATCCTTCTGTTTCCATCTAAATTTGGCATTTCAAGTTTGAATTTTGGAGAAGTTGACTAAGTTTGCCCGTGGCCTGAATAGACCTGCCACAGTTGAGAACATGAAAAGAAAAGTGTCCCAAAACAGTATGTTTCCATTCCCCCATTATCCTTCTGAGTGACCCCCATGCAGAACACGACATATTAACCATATGCTTCTTTTCTTGCGCCAGTTTGCTCTCATGCAGTTTTCAGGGAACTTCAGGGAACATTTTAATTTCAAGAGTCAAAACCCCGCACGCCTCGTAATGGAAGTGGAGCAGCTGCATGGATGGACCAAAACAGCCACGGCCATCCGCAAAGTTGTGTACGTCCTGTCCCTCCCACTGAAAATCCTTGCTTTCTGCTTCTTCTCATAATTAGTCTTCCCTCTCCTTCTCTCTCTCCTTTCTCTTCCTCTCCCTCCTTTCCACTGGTCAGTATTCTTGGAAAATATTCCAGGAGCTGAATCACAGTTCGCTCTTCCTTCCCTCTTCGTCTCTAGGAGGGAACTGTTTATCACAGAAAAGGGATCCCGGAATGGGGCGACGAAGATCCTGATCGTGATAACCGATGGAAGCAAGAGGAATGACGTTGCTCAGTATTGGCAGGTGATACCAGAAGCTGAGCAAGCCGGGATCATCCGTTATGCTATCGGGGTGAGGATCTTCTAAGGAGCCCCAATGGCAAAATATGATTAGTTTATATGTGTCTTTCAGCACAATTAATTCTTTTTTATTAAAAGCATATTCCTTTCTACCTATACTATTCATTTATACTGATTTTGTGCTAGATTTCAGTGTTGGGACTTCATGCAACTAACTTGGGAATCATAATGCATATAATCATGGTGTATATAACCATATTTGGTTATAAACACCATGATTATATGCATTATGATTATGAGAGCCAGTCTGGTCTAGTAGTTAAGGCTCCGGGCTAGAAACCAGGAGACTGAGAGTTCTAGTCCTGCCTTAGGCATGAAAGCCGGCTGGGTGACCTTGGGCCAGTCCCTGTCTCTCAGCCCAACTCACTTCACAGGGTTGTTGTTGTGGGGAAAATAGGAGGAGGAAGGAGTATTAGGCATGTTGACCACCTTGAGTTATTTATAAAAATAATAAAGGCGGGATAGAAAATAAATAAATAAAATAAAATAAAATAAAATAACCTCCAAGGTTCCATGGAGAGAGAAAGTGACTGTTCAATCACTTTCAGTTGCCAATCTTTTTCTGCCGTGCTGAACATTTGCTAAATGCAGCGACTGTGTGGCATGAACGTATATGAGTGCCATAGGACCCGGAGGTCACATTTGGAGACGTCCTTCTCTCTTTTCCCACATTAAGGTTGGCAGTGCTTTTTCAACAAACAAAGTCCAACAGGAACTGAAAGACATTGCATCCGAGCCAGATGATGACCACGTTTTCAAAGTAAATAATTTTAACGCTTTGAAAAGCATCCAGGACCAGTTGCAGAACAAAATCTTTGCCATTGAAGGTAATCTTGGGGCTTTAAGGAAGCAAACCCAGGAATTATTTCCTCTCTTTCCTCTTGAGGCAAGTTAATGTACAAAGTTTTTCCTGAAATGAGGTTGAAGGAAGATGTGTCATTTTGAGAATGGAAGAATGATCCACTTGCAGTAGAGCTTATCCATTCCTTCCTTCCTTCCTTCCTTCCTTCCTTCCTTCCTTCCTTCCTTCCTTCCTTATTTATTTATTTCTCACCGCCCAACTCCCTCAAGGGACTCTGGGCGGTTTACAAATCATCAAATGCTTTTGTGTATTACTGATCTGAACAAGCTTCTGATTTGGGGGCTGTCCTAAAACAGGGACTCAGGCAGAGATATGACAAGCATCTACTGTACTTCCCAAACCAAATCATTCTTCCCCATTGATGCACAGGAAGTAGCTAGATGATCCAACCCAGCATAGTGCAGAGATGCAGTAAAATTGCTCCATGTATCAGAAGAATGGAAATTAAATGATGGATCACTATAGACACAGAGCGCACAGTCTCCTCTTAGGACGGGCTAATTAGGTTTTCATGGTTTATTTAATTATCCCTGCCCTGATATTTTCTGGCAGAGTGGCATATTCCCTCTGAACATGGCACTCATTTTGGACAACAGTAGAGAATTCTGGGGATGAATCAAACTGAGACACAAAAGGGGTTAAAGTTCAGCCAGCTGATTCCTGATGGAACAAGTTGTGGATTTTGTGAAAAACTGGAACTTGGAAGGAATCGACTGCTGGCATAGCAAGAGTTTGTAACCTCTTCTTTCAGATGATTTATGGTTTAGAACAATTGGTGCAGAAGTCACTGGCAAGGCCGGCTGCTTGATTTAGAGTTTTGAGCACAATTTTGTGCGGTACTTTGCTGCTTGGTATAACGTTTTAGTTATTTTGGGGAGGATTTTAGAAGATGGTGGTTCAACATTTTAGTTTCATGTCGACTCTTAGCAACCACATAGATAGATTTGCTCTAGGAGGATCTGTCCCCAACATGTCCTTCAGGTCTTCCAACAATGAACCCACTGCTACTGTAACCGAGACCACCTTGTTGCTGGTCATCCTCTTCTCTTTCCTTCTACCTTTCCCAGAACTATAGACTTCTCCCGAGACCTCAGCCTTTGCATAAGGTGTCCATAGGGTAGTTTGAGCCTAGCCATTTGTGCCTAGAGCAGAGCTTTCCAAACTTTTCATCTTGGTGACACACTTTTTAGACATGCATCATTTTGCGACACACTCTTACAGCAGGGCATCATTTTGTGACACACTCTTACAGCAGGGCACAAGGCAGGCACTAGGACCTGCGCGGAATCACAGCAGGTTTGGAGGCAGCCAGGCACAAGGCAGGCACTAGGACCTGCGCGGAATCCTGGCAGGGCTCAGAGGCAGCAGCAGCCGCGACACACCCAGATACTGCAGCTGACACACTAACATGTCCCGACCCACAGTTTGGAAAGCTCTGTCCTAGAGTGAGAACTCTGGGTTGATTTGTTCAATTATCCATTTGTTTGTTTTCTGGACTAAAGCAAGACTTACAAGATGCAATTTTACTGTAACCTTACTGATGGCATTCTCTCCTGTTCGCCTGCTGTCCCTGTACCTTCCCATAGGCACCAAGTTCCAGAGAAGCAGTTCCTTCCAGATGGAAATGTCCCAGGAAGGTTTAAGTGCCCTGCTGATCCCGGTGAGTCATTTTAGTCGTAGTAGTAAAGTAGTAGATTCAATATTGGGACAGTGCTCAAAACGACCTGTAGCCAGATTGAACCATGCTGCTGAACTGGCCAGAGATAGCTTAGCTGAAGTTTGCAGAACTGTCTTTTGAAAATGCCTATTTTTCCAAAATAGCGTGACGGAGTGAGCTCCTGCACTAGCCCCAGCTCTTGCCAACCTAGCAATTCGAAAGCATGCAAATGCAAGTAGATGAATAGGTACCACTTCGGTGGGAAGGTAACAGCGTTCCACGTGCGTCCTGCGGCCACATGACCGTGGAAGTGTCTTCGGACAACGCTGGCTCTTAGGCTAACAAACGGAGATGAACACCGGCCCCTAGAGTCGGACACGACTGCACAAATGTGCGGGGGTAACCTTTACCTTTACTTTACAGCTAAACTTGGCAACAGGCCCAACAAGGGAGCACCTTCCCCTTTCAGTATGAATGTAATACCAACCCACAACAGTAGGAGGTGCTATGGAATAAGTTAACAGCTGAATTTTGACTTTTTAATCTTTTCTTAAAGCTAAGGGATTTTAAAAAAAATTTCCAGTTGATCTTAACATTGAGACTATATTCCTACTCTAATTTTTTGCTGTGATTTAGAAAGGCCCTGTCCTTGGAGCTGTGGGTGCCTACGACTGGTCTGGAGGGGTGATTTTATATCAAACCAGCAACCGGGACCCAGAATTTATTAATATCTCCAGTACCCTCAAAGATATGAATAACTCATATCTTGGTAAGAAATAAAACCCCAAATTCCTCCCTCCTCCATCATGTTCTATCAGTATGCATTTCCCCCAGAGACAACTCCATCTGTTGGCAAACCTCTCTCTCTTTCTAATAAGGGATTCTACTGAAATTATTATAATTAGACTCTTTTATATTATCTCTGTTATTTTGGGATATGCAAAGCTTTCTTCTAACCAGGTTAGACTACATTTTTCCATTTAGTTCAATGGTAGGAAGCAAGTTCACTAGTTTGCCTTCAAATATGGTACAAATATTGATCATGCTCATTATGGCAACTAATTTATTTATTTATTTATTTATTGAATTTCTATAACCGCCCATCTCCCCCTCAAGGAGGGACTCTGGGCGGTTCACAACATAATATCAATAAAATACAATAAAAACAACAATAAAAATATAAATACAATAAAAATACAATAAAATCCAAGTGGTAGATGGTTCTGACGGTGACGTTGAACATATTTAAAATATTTGAGATATTTAAGGTGGCTGTAAGGAATCAGCCATCCCCAGGCTTGACCGCTTTCCTTTTTGCCCCAGGCAAGATCACAGAGCCAAGCTTTTAATTTTTTCCTGAAGTCCAGGAGTGAAGGGGCCTGTCTTATCCCTGGTGGGAGGATGTTCCATAGGGCAGGTGCTACTGCAGAGAAGGCTCGCCTCCAGGACCCCGCTAGATGGAATTCTTTCATAGAGGGGGTCTGCAGCATGCCCTTTCTGCAAGATCGGGTGGGACGGGATGATGTAATGGGGATGAGGCGGTCCCTCATAACCTGGTCCCATGCCATGTAGGGCTTTAAAGGTGATAACCAACACCTTGAATTGGACCCGGAAGCAAACTGGTACCCAATGCAGCTCACGGGGCAGAGGTGTTATGTGTGACGATCTTGGTGCACCTAAAACTGCCCGTGCAGCCGCATTCTGCACCAGCTGTAGCCTCTGGATATTCTTCAAGGGTAGCCCCATGTAGAGTGCGTTACAGTAGTCTATATGGGAGACAACCAGGGCATGAGTGACCGTTCAAAGGGCCTCTCGGTCAAGGAAAGGGCGTAACTGGCGCACAACACGAAGTTGAGCAAAGGCCCTCCTGGCCACGACTGCCACCTGCTCTTCGAACAGGAGTCGTGAGTCCAAGAGGACCCCCAAGTTACGCACCGTGTCTGTCTGGGGTAGTGCAACCGCATCCAGAACTAAAGATGACAAATTCCCAGAAACCGAGTGGCCATTAATCCACAGCCACTCCGTCTTACCAGGGTTCAGCTGAAGCCTGTTTTTTTATTATTATATTTATATCACCGCCCATCTCCCCCAGAAGGGGAGAGTATTTGAGAGTATGCCTGTAACAGGCTGTCAAAATCTGAATGCATTCCTGGTCCCAAAAGATGTGGGATCCTGCTAGATCAGAGCTTTCCAAACTGTCTGTCGCAACACGTTAGTGCAGGGCTATCCAAAGTGCCGCCACTGGCGACACACCAGCGGCGGTGCGTGGGGGCATGTGGCGGCGCGCATGCACGGCGGCGGCGCGGGGGGGCGTGCGGCGGCGTGCACATGCACGGCGGCAGCGGCTGCCACTGCCGCCATGCACGCGCGCGCCGCCTCTTCCGGGTGGTGTGGCGACACACCACGCTGTGTGTGGCGACACACTTTTGTGTCGTGACACAGTTTGGAATGCGTTAGTGTGTCGGCTGCAGTGTCTGGGTGTGTCGCAGCTGCTGCCAGGATTCCGCGCAGGTCCTAGTGCCTGCCTTGTGCTTTGCTGCCTCCAAACCTGCCCTGCCAGGATTCCACGCAGGTCCTAGTGCCTGCCTTGTGCCTTGCTGCCTCCAAACCTGCTGTGATTCCACGCAGGCCCTAGTGCCTGCCTTGTGCCCTGCTGTAAGAGTGTGTCGCAAAATGATGCCCTGCTGTAAGAGTGTGTCGCAAAATGATGCATGTCTAAAAAGTGTGTCACCAACATGAAAAGTTTGGAAATCTCTGTGCTAGATGATGCTCTAATTCTCTCTAATTTTAATGTCACTCTGTGTGGTGGATTTCGGCGGTGCCGCCGGTTCTCAGGAAGGAGGGAGCACATTCCAAGGAGGAGGAGGAGATAAGCGGAGGCACAGTCTGGGGGGCAATGGTGGGGAAATGAAGAGGTTCAGGATAGCCCTGCCCTAGAGTCTCCCAGGTTATTTCCCCTTAGGTTAGTTAGAGTAGCTTTAGTCTGGCAAGATTCTGTCTATACGGTGTTAGCAAATAAAGAACTGGAGTTTGAATGGACTGACTCTTCGTTGTGCTTGGGCTGGGCCTGACACTCTGGAATGTTACTTCATGGGTTTTGCAACTCTGCTCTTTGATGTTACGATGAGGTTTCATGTCTTTTTTATTGTCTACAACAGCCTTTCTCGACCTTTTGACCCTAGAGGAACCCTTGAAATATTTTTCAGGCCTTGGGGAACCCCTGCACATCCAGGCTCAAATGTAGGCCAGATGTTACAAAATTATTATATTTGTTTCATGGGTAGGCCTGTATATATGCCTCAACAGTGTTCTTAAACTAAAAATAAAGAATGAAACTTACCTCTTTAATGTGAAGTTGCCCGAATTTGAAATAATTTTTTAAATAAATTGTGATCCCCCAGGGAACCCCTAGTGACCTCTCATGGAACCCTAGGGTTTCACGGAACCCTGGTTGAGAAGCCCTGGTCTACAACCTCAAGCGTCTGGAAAGTAGAAGCTGCAGTTTTAATGAAGGAACAGTCAGTAACTAGATTTTGGCAAACTTTACTTTTCATGGGTGAGATGGGATCCCTAAGAAAGACTCCATTTGTCTTTGAACTGAGACACGGTTTTTACATCATTATCCTCCAAATGAACACATCCCAAGCTTGACTGAGCTTCTGAAGGTTACTAGGTTCCTGTATCATCATATGACTTATTTTAGCTGTTTTCTCTCCCCTTTAGGCTATTCTTCTCAGCCTGTCCAGTTCAATGGGAGTCATGGTCTGGTAGTGGGAGCCCCTCGCTATGATCACATCGGCAAAGTTGTTTACTTTGAGAATGAAGCCCCGAGTAGGGAATGGCGACTGAAGATGGAGGCAGTAGGAGAACAGGTATGAGCTGAGATAAAAAAGCTCCAACAGAATCGAGACCACAGATAAAACCTCTAAAGGAGGGTCTGCATCAGGTTTCATCTAGACCAGCAGTCCCCAACCTTTTTGGCACCAGGGACCGGTTTTGTGGAAGACAATTTTTCCACAGACCGGGGGTGGTGGTGGTTTTGGGATGAAACCATCGGAAGTGGTAAATAAAATAATGGGCGGGCCACGCACGGACTAAAATAAGTGTCGGATTCTGACTTCTCATAAGGAGCGCGCAACCTAGATCCCTCACATGCGCAGTTTACAGTAGGGTTCGCGCTCCTATGAGAATCTAATGCCGCCGCTGATCTGACAGGAGGCGGAGCTCAGGTGGTAATGCGAGCGGCTGTAAATACAGATGAAGCTTCGCTCGCCCACCGCTCACCTCCTGCTGTGCGGCCCGGTTCCTAACAGGCCACGGACTGGTACCGGTCCATGGCCCGGGGGTTGGGGACCCCTGATCTAGACCATTACTCAAACTTGAAGGTTATTAGGCAGAGATTCAAGGGCACAGGTTGAATACATACACATATATCTTCAGGTTCAAATCTTACCTCTCTTCTTCCTGTCTGTGTGCCCCAATGGACGGAGAGTGGATCACTTCTCTGAGAAAGGGGCAGTTGATAATGTTCAGATGTTATTATGTAATGCACCTGCCTGATCTCAGTCTCTCTCTACATCTGACCTTGCTTCTTCTAGCTTTCACACTCTGGAGGCTACAGTGATTACGCAGAACTAGGATACACTTTACAAGTTTTGTCTGATAGATGAATACTCCATAGATCAGGGCTTTCCAAAGTTTTCCCGCGGCGACACACCAACCCGGAAGCGCTGCTGCTGCCGCTTTCAGTTTTTGCGCGCCGCCGTTGGTGTGTCGCCGCGGGAAAACCCGGAAGCGCTGATGATGATCAGCGCTTCCGGGTTGTGTGGCGACACACCAGACTGTGTGTGGCGACAGACTTTTGTGTCGCGACACAGAGTTTGGAAAGCTCTGCCATAGATAATAAGTCTCCCTGGCATGTCTCCTTAGATCACTCCTTTATACCTTCAGGATGTGTTGATAAAAAAGTTCCATAATTCCAGCAAGGATGGACATGCTGGGGGGAGATGATGGGAGTGGTATCCCAATATACCTGGACCCACCAGGTTGGGCAAGGACACTAGATATTTTCCATAGCTTGATTTTAGGCCTCAGGTTGAGATTTTGATCATTCTGCTGGTTGACCTCTTTCAAGAGAGGCAAGAATTCCTGCTAATGGGAAAATGAATTTATCCCAAGCTTTGCAGAGAGCATCGTGGCTGAAAGATAGATAATTTTACTTTGTTTTGGATTATACTGCCCTGAGCCGGAAATAAATCAGCTCAGCTGCCAAACTCCAATATAGCTGATTTTAGAGGGCTGCAAAGAACCAAGTGGAAGTGCCCTGAGTTTCTGAAACTGTACCTGATATTGCCTGTATGCTTCACAACAGATTGTTGCAGTCCTAAAGATTAGACTCTTGAGAAAAAAAAACATAATACTTGCATCAAGCAGTAAAATCTCTGCTTCTGCAATCTGAACATAAAACATGCAAATGATTGTCTTACTCCATTTTTTTTGAAGTACATGTAGTCCTCAACTTACGACCATTTGTTTAGCAAATGTTCAAAGTTACAGCGGCACTGAAAAAAGTGACTTGCAACGGGTCCTTGCACTTACGACTGTTGCAGTGTCCCTGTGGTCAAAATTCAGGTGCTTGGCAACTGGCATGTATTTATGACAGTTGCAGCATCCTGGGGTCACATGATTGCCATTTGTGACCTTCCCAGCAGGCTTCCAACAAGCAAAGGCAATGGGGAAGCTGGATTCACTTAACAACCACGTGATTCACTTAACGACCATGGTGAAAAAGGTTGTAAGATAGGGCGTGACTCACTTAACGACCACCTTCCTTAGCGACAGAAGTTCCGGTCCAATTGTGATCGTAAGTCAAGGACTACCTGTAGAACGAAATTAAGAGGTGGTTATTTGATGCAACAGGTTGGTTCTTACTTTGGAGCAACTCTATGCTCAGTGGACCTCAACCAAGACACAAACACGGATTTGGTTCTGGTTGGAGCTCCCATGTACTACGATGCCATTGCAGGAGGAAGAGTTCACATCTGTCTTTTTAAGGTAAGAGGGGAGGGGAGGCTTCTGGGTCTATGGAACAGAGAATAAACGGTGGTTGAAGATGGACAGCTCTAAAGTTTCAACCATCTGCAGCATCCTCTCAGCAATTCTCAGTTTATGGATCAGGTTGAGGAGACACTTTTGCTTTTATTATTTCTTGATATTTTGGGAAGGCTGAGCTCCAAGTTTGCAAACTTATATTTGACATGAGTGTGACATAAACGTATGTTTATATGTTTATATATATATATATATATAAACATTTTAATTTGGCAGTGGAATCTTCCACTTGTTGCATTTGAGGAAAACTGTGTTTTAAACACCGGCTCTGTTGGGGGTTTGAAAGAGAGAGAGAAACTGCACATGTGTCAGGAGATGTAAAACACTGAAGATCCATTTACGCAATGAACCCAAAATGGGTTGAGAACCATATTTCCTTCTCTCTGGGGAATCCTAGAAATGATGGTTTCTGCAATGAGAGGAAAGGCTAGATGTTCAGAACCTTCACTAAACTACAAGTCCCAGAATTCCTTGGGTTTCTCCCTGTCTCTGCTGGGTACTGTCAGAAGGAAAAGGGAAAAACAATCCAGAAATTGGGTCAGACAATTTTGCTTGGGGATTCCTTGGGGAATTAGGGCAGTCCACGATGGAATAAAATTGTATCATAATGTAGGTATGTCCAGAGATGTTTAATAAAATATATTGAAATAGAATCTAGAACTTTTAGGAAATTTGTAGAGACCATACCATGGGGGCTGCCATCTGGGAAGTTATTTCTTTTGGATCGCAGCATTCCAGTGTACTTTTCTTACATTTTACAGAATGGAGCATTTTCTTGTACGGATAGCAACACAGCTTTGAAAGGCCAGCCAGGACATATGTTTGGTCGCTTTGGGGCCAGCATTGCAGAAGTGGGTGACATCACTGGGGATAAATGGATGGATGTGGCCATTGGTGCCCCCTTGGAGGATGAGGATGCGGGAGCCGTGTATATGTTTTCAGGGGAAAGGGCATCGATCAAGCCCTGTTACTTTCAGGTGAGCTGAGCCTCTGGCCTTGCGAAAGAAAGGAATGCGGAGAAAGTGCACTTATCCCGCATTCTGAGAGGGAGCGCTCTGCAGTCAGGCACCCTGATGAATCACGGTTTCCGCTCCTTTAGCATTGCCGATTGAAACGGTAATCTCCTTCGGGGAAAGGATCTTTTCTTATTTAATCAAGGAGACCTCCGGCTAAGCTCAGCCTGGAAGGAATATTCACCCGATTAGATTGGCGTTTCCTGCTGCATTTTAATCTTTGTGTTGAGCCCATGCTAACTGGAATTTTTAACCTTTTGCCCTGATTACGGTGGGAAGACTGTATGGTGGGATGGCTTGATTTCCTTCCCGCGACATCTAGAGGTGCCTTGGCACAACTCTTCTGAACAATTGACATCTTGGTCACTTCCTCTTTGCAGAGCCTCAAAACCATGTCCTTACACACTGCAGTGGTTTCTGTGTTGTCATTAAAAAAAAAATGAACCACAGGGGTGGGGTGATGGATACCCAGGTGCTGGGAATGCTCCGGGGTCTTTCCTCCTGATTTACTGGGAAGACTCCACCCGGTACCACTTACCCACGTGTGCAGGGAGAGCTCTGAGTACATATGACTTCAAAGAGTCATCCTCTCCCACTTCCCATCCCCGCATGACCATAGATATGCCCATCGTGTCTTCTAGCATGACTGCACCGTTGCTGTGTAGAGTTAATAGTAACATGTCCAGGCTATGTATTACTACAACCATGACTGGATGAGGCCATAATTGCAACAAATCTCTGAAGAAGAAATGGCCTTTGTCTTTGATGACGATGATGATTAGATTTTTATCCATCCATCCATCCATCCATCCATCCATTCCTTCTTTTCACCCCTATGGGTGGTATGTCTCTTCCTCAACCTTGGGTCCTCTACCAGAGGCCTGGGAGTTTGAGGGTTCTGAGCAGTATCTTAGCTGTTCCTAGCACTGCATCTTCTGGACAGAGAGCTCTGATGTTGCTCCTGGGGTCTGTAGGAGCCACTCTCCCAGCTTAGGAGTCACAGCCTTGAGTGCTCCTACCACCACTGGGACCACTTTGGAGTGGGTGGATAGCGTCATGGTTAGAGCACTGCCCTTTGACACAGGAGACCGGGGTTTGAATCCTGGCTGGTACCTACCTTACCAGTAGGGGTCCTTGAGCAAAGACCCCTTAACGCTCCACCTGCCTTCCTTGGATATGAAAGTGACACGAACTAAGAGAGTCATGCTGGCTTGGATGTTGCCCAGATTAACAAGGTCCGCGTCAGATGTTGGGGAACCAGGACAATCTGATGATAAGTGAGCTACTGGAACAAATCATACATGGACGAGACAAGAGAACCTGGAATTGATCTATACCTATCCCTATCCCATCTCTCTAACATCTATCTATCTATCTATCTATCTATCTATCTATCTATCTATCTATCTATCTATCAACTCAAGATGGCAAACATGCTTAATACTCTTGCCTCCTATTTTCCCCACAACAACTCTGTGAGGTGGGTTGGGCTGCGTTTCCCCCAATTCTGTAGATTCAGTCCATCCCATTTCTTTCTGTTTCTGTAGACGATTCTTTTCCTTTGCTTCTTAAATAGTTGCCTGAATTTCAACTGAATTTCATCTTATGTCGGGCATCAATTGCTAGTTCCCCCACCCTCATTTTTCTTCATTTTTTGCCTAGTAAAATAGTGCTGCACTTTTTTTTTTAATGGAATGAAATCAGTCTCCTTTCCAATAAACAAGAACATACATTTGGACAATTGATGCTATTTGGGGGATGAAAAAAAATAATTTATTACTATTGTCCCATCTACTTTCCCCAACTTCTGCTTCTGCTCCGTTAAAAGCGGGAAAAGTTTAGCAGTGGAAAAAGGCCCCAACATGACCCAGGAGAGAAACCTAACAGTGGATACGAGTAAATTGCCCATGAATTTTGTAGGAAATGTTTGGATTTTGTTTTACAAAATTTGTTTCCCAAATGATTTCCTTGTTGAGTTTCTCCCAATAATTGGGATTACAGCTCCCACACGCTCCAGACATTATGGCCAGTAGTTAATGATCCTGGGACTTGTAATCCCAAACAACTGGAGTATCCATATGTCTCTTAGAAAACAAGGTCAAAGCCCTGGTCTTCTCATTTGTTATTAATTTAATCGTTGACTAATCACAGGAACCCTCAGGCACCCAAGACTCACCCCCATTTTTCCTAGCTTACCTCCCTTGATCTTTCCACAGCGCATTGAGGGACAGAAGTTTTCCGGAGGGTTCTTTTATTTTGGCCAAGCTATCAGTGGAGGAACAGATCTTACGGGGGATGGACTGAAGGACATCATCGTGGGACAACAAGGAAGAGTTTTGCTGATGAGGTGAGGAGGGAAGGCAGCCCCATTTTTCTCCCAGTTCTTCTGAGTACTTGAATGTGCATAATCGGGCCTATATACTCAGGAAAAAGAGATGTTTTCTATTATTATATTTACGTATTTATTTAGTGTTTACATTCCTTGTCTACCCTAACATAGAGACTCAGGGTTCCTCCATAGGCAGTTCCTCCTCCTCCTGTTGTGGATCTGACTCTGCAGTTGAGTTGATGAGCTTAATGCGGAGCTGCCACATTGGAGCAAATGCTGTCATAATAATAGGGGGCTGGAGGGGGTGTAAAAAATGTTAAGATGGCAGCCAAACCACTCAAACAAAGCCCTGCCTGTTTTTCATGTGCCACACATGTTTAAAAGAAGTGGGCAAGGCTTTGATCATGTGGCTGTTACTACCATCTTGACTTTTTTTACTTCCCGTAGATGGCCCTGCAGGACGGCCCTGCAGCATGAACGCTTGAGCTACGAATCAGGCAGTTTCCCGCTGGCAGAACCGCTCACTTCTCCTGTCTTCTGGCTCCCTGGGTTCGTTCTCTCCTGCAGAAGTCGAGACCTCGTGGCCCTCTGATTTTCAAACTAGCCCATCTCTTGCGGTTCTTTTCTCACTGCAAAAACAAGCCCAGCAAGACAACAAGGAAACTGGAAGAGGGGGGCGTTGGCTGAAAGCCAGTTTTTGAACACCCTTGTTGCTGCTGGAGGGAGCATTGTTTGACTCCAAGGTTGGCACCGGTGAGGTCACTTGCCACGTGGTATGAAAATGCTTCCGAGGGAAGCCCGTGGCTGTGTGACGTGCCCTCCGCTCAGATTGCTACCTGCCAGGCTTTGAGCTGGCTCACGTTGAATGCTGTTTCCTGATCACGGGGAACCCTGATGAGAATGACCTTCCCCTTTTCTCCTTGCTTCCAGGTCCCGTCCTGTTCTGCAAGTGAAGGTCTCCATCACGTTCCACCCGCCTGCCATCCCCACCTCAGTCTTCCAGTGGCAGAGGCCAGCACCTCAGGAGAACGCGGCCAGCACGGCAGAAGTGTGCTTTACTGTTTCGAAAATCACTCAGGATTTCCTAGGTGATGAGAAATGCTGTACAAGTAATCCTGGCTGAACGACCATTCGTTTAGTGACGAATTCTTCTTTCTTCTTTCTTCTCCCCCTAGACGAAATCCGTAGTGAGCTTTGGTACAGCCTGGCCCTGGATTCTCACCGAACAAATGCTCGAGCCTCCTTCAGTTCTAGGTCTCCTGTCCTGCAAGCAAACTTTTCCATCGGGCTTGAGCAGAAGTGCCAGAACCACCGGATTGAGCTGCCCGTGAGTTGGCATTATGTCCTGATGGACTTCCCACAGACGCCTCTGGGAGAACAGAAGGTCTGTGGTCAGAGAACGAAATTCCTCTGCCTTTTGTCTTTTTAAATCAATCGCTTGGGATCTGATTGGTCACGATCTCCCAGGACAGGGGGCCAAAGGGCCTCATCCTCCTGAAGCCTCAAACTATCCGTATCCTGGACAGCAAGCGCTTCTCTCCTTTCTTTATGAATCATAAGACTTGTCTCCATTCATGACTGGCTGCACACATCTCAGTGCTGAATTTTGACTATCCTCTCGGTTTCCTGGCTGGAGATTGCCTGAAAGGCAGAAAATCAACTGACGCAGTCTTTCCACAAGGGGCATGTTTTATGCCATTCAGTGCATGGAAACCCTGATAAGAAACACAGAACATGGTTAGAGCATGTAATCTGGATATCTGTATTTAATGATGTTGCAGCTTTCATTTGGCCTGCACTGTTTTATTACTTAGGGGTTGGCAAAGAGAGGCTTTGGATGCATCAAAAAAATATCTGTAGCATTCACTTGGGTATTGATTGCACCCTTGGCTCTGTTGTTCAGCTCAAGAACAGATGTTCCCTGATACGATAAAAAAAGTAGTCCATCCTTTCTGCAGAAGGAGCTGATTATGCATTTTTAGATACTTTTTTTTTCTGCGTTGCCTCTCTCAGGTTGGCACCGAGGATACATTGACACCCATCACCTTAGAGCTGAATTATAACCTCACGGGGAAATCCATCACTAAAGTCCCAGATCTCCGGCCCATCCTGAGCAAACGGTCAAGGCAAAACTACACAGCCGAGGTGATTGTCCCTAAGGTTGATCATGGTACAGCCGAAGCCAGCAACAGTTGGAGCCCTTGTGGTAGAGCGATGAAGGTGTTGGACCAGGAGAGAGGAGGAGACCCAGGTTCTGGTCCCACCTCAGCCATGGAAGGTCACTAAGTGACTTAGGGCTAGGATGACCATATTTCCTTGAGACAAAAACAGGACAAGAGGAACTGAAAGCCAGAAGTAGCTGGAGCGGCGCGAAAGAGCCAGAGCAGCTGATTGGAGGGAACCCGGAAGAGGAATCGCCTCCGCCTATCACTCTGCTCGGCCCGCCTCTTCCACCTCCTTTGCCACATGCTGATAGGCGGAGGCGATTTCTCTTCTGGGTTCCCTCCAATCAGCTGCTCTGGCTCTTTCGTGCCGCTCCAGCTACTCCCGGCTCTTGGTTCTGGCTGGTGGCAGGGACAGGCTAGTTCCTGACAGTTTTTTTTTTTAAAAAAACGGGACAAAATTGACTTTTATATTAAAACGACGGGGCGGTCCGGAAATGTTAAAAAAAACGGGACTGTCCCGTTCAAAACGGGACGTATGGCCAGCCTACTTAGGGCCAGTCCCTTTCTCTCACCCCAAAAGCCAGAGCAGGGTTGTGCTTGTGACGTTGGACTAGGAGGAGGGAGGCCCAGGTTTTATTCCCTCCCAGACAGAAAGTCCCTGTAGCACTTTGGGTCAATCCCTCTCAGTCCAAAAGCCAATGTTGTACAGTGGTGAGTAGGTGCTGGAGCAGAAGTGGGGAGACCCAGGTTCTAATTCTCCATCAGTCACAGAAGGTCCCTGGGTGACTTTGGGCCAGTTCCTTTCTCTGAGCCCAACCTACCTCACAGGGTTGCTGTTGGGGGGACAAATAAAGGGATCTTGCACTCCTGTACAAGGACAAGGCAGGTCATAAATCAAATAACCAAATGAACTTGTTAGCCACCTTTGTGATCAAGGCCCCCCGCTCTTCTATAGTCCATTGCATGGGGGTGGGGGCAAGGGGTTATAGACTGACAAAAGCCGTACCCTTTTCCACGTGTGTTGCAACATTACTTGCATGCCTCCAAAGCAGGAGGAGCTTGTGTTACAACATCACAACGCTGCCTTCATGATTCTGATCAAAATGGCAAGATCCTGTGGGCACTGCTACCTATAGTGTTTGCTCTTTTCCCTGCATGGCAGGAGGGATGATTTATTTGCCCTTGAGGACCATACATGGCAACAGCTATTGGATAGAAGATCACATGCCAGTAATAAGTGTGGCTACAGCAGAGCAATGGGGGCAGTGGGCATTCCTTCTCCCTCTCTCCAAGCCACAGGCTTCACCTCACACTGATAAAGGTGGGCAAGCACACTTTTAAGCACAATCAACCTGGATTCACACATTGCTCTATGACAGTATTTTTCAAACTTGACAACTTTAAGAGGTGTGGACTTCAACTCCCAGAATCCCCCAGTCAGATGCAAATGGGCTGTGGGTTGCCCCATATTGCTCAATAAATGCCATTCACTCTCATCTTGAGTTGCCTTTAAGTTATTGTACAAGCCCAGTAGAAAATAAATGTTTGTCATAGGTAAGGAAACCAATGTGATAGAAGAAATGAATATCGATGCAATGTTCAAGGAATAGAGCCAAGTCATCAAAGCTGAGGTGTACTTTGTCTTTAATCCCCCCCTTCTTTTTTTTGTAGCTCCCCTTTGAGAAGAACTGTGGCAGTGACGGGCAATGTGAAGACATTTTGCAAACCTCCTTTACTTTCTCAGGGTAGGAGAAATATTATCTCCCACACTTCCTACCCTACATCTCTATTATCTATGACATACCTCAGCTGACCAAATCCTGAATATGCTACCAAATTTCCCTTTCTAACGACTTTGGGAAGGTTTCTATGACAAGGACATTTTCCAGTCCTTTCTGTTGTGCAAAGTTGTCATAGATTCATCCAGCCACTGGACAGATCCCCTGCCTTACCAGTCCATGGAGGTTTTAAAAGTTAACCTCCATCCACTTGTTCCTTCACTCTGATTGGTTATATCTATACTAGTGCTTTGTACAATGTTATCACCAATCTCTTCAAATACTGTGCTTGTTAGATCAAACAATATTGCTTGGAACCCTTATAAGTTAAAAGCATAAGATGACTTGAATCATGTTTCAAAGTACATTGCAAACTAATTGGTTTAATGCAGGGCTTTCCAAAGTTTTTCCCGCGGCAACACACCAACCGGCGTTGGTGTGTCGCCGCAGGAAAACCCGGAAGTGCGGCAGCGCGCAAAAACCCAGAAGCGCTGCTGCTGCTTTCGGGTTTCGCACGCTGCAGTTGGTGTGTCGCCGCGGGAAAACCTGGAAGCGCTGATTATGATCAGCGCTTCCGGGTTGTGTGGTGACACACCAGACTGTGTATGGCAACACACTTTTGTGTCGCGACACACAGTTTGGAAAGCTCTGCTTTAATGGAATAAGCTCGGCTTGTGAACATTAATAGGATTGATTGATTCAGAATTCCTTGACTAAGAAGCATTCTTCATAAGAAGTCAGTTAATCTTCAAATAAAGAGAAAGGGTTGGATCTGGTCTATATTAAATGCACTAAAGCCCATTGATAGCAATGTGGGAAGCTGCTCATGACAAAGTTAAGGTCCACTGATTTCAGATGGAACTTGGTTTAACCAATTAGTTCTCCAAGATTGTACATGTTAACTCGGAAGTAGGTTCTATTCATTGCAATGGGGTTTACTGCTTGATAAATGGAGTTTGTTCCTCTGAAGCACCTCTGAAACTTTGTTCCTCTGAAGCATTTGAATAATCCTAATGAGATACCTGGGGACAACAGTGTATATGCTACAGTTTCCCTTGAGCCTATCCCAAGCTCTATCTAATTTTATTTTTCTAAATTGTTTTAATTAAAGAAATGAATAGGAGGCATAACCTGTATTTCCAACAATGGATCTGGGCCCTGCATAGACCCCAGCAGCATTCTTAGGAAATAAAATGGTAGATTATAGCAGCCAAGTGCTTGTTTACCATTTGCTACATAAATATTTAATAATAATAATTTATAATAATAATTTATTAAGCTTGCGTGCTGCCTGACTCTCAACAACTCTGGGTGGCTCACAACAATCAAACAAAGAAATTACAATACAATCAATACAACATAAAAAATAAAGATGTTTGGTAATTGTCCGCTCCCAAACCTTGCAAGACGAGTGTAACATGTTCTTAATATTCCCAAGGGCCCCCTCCGAGCTTCCAAACACACTTTGTAGAAGCTGAGCTTAGTAATTGCAAATAGTGTACAAAGGAAGAAAGTAGAAGGTAACTGGGATCTACCGATAGTTTGCTGAGAAAGTTTTATTGAAACTGTAAACAAAATCATGCTCTCCTTTCTCCTCTATCCTAAATTATACTCTAGAAGTAAAGAAATGTGGGAGTAACCAGAAGTGCATTTTTCTGCATCTTGATTTGGGTTTCAACTCAGTTCTCAAATTTCTAGATTGAGAATACCATTTGTCTACATGTTTTATGGTCAGTTGACTCCTAATCAGCTATTAATGTATTCTAAGTGTATGGAAACCATGCTAATCCCACATCCCTGACATCTTACCCTTGTAATGGGATACTTTACAAATTTAGCAGTGACAAATGGCAAGGGGTGGTTTTTCTCTAACATTGTTGAATGCAAATATAATTGTAAGTACTGAGTTTATTGATTTTCTCTTACTGATTCATCAAATATTGTGGCCTGTGTATGAGCTCCGGAATCTGAGACTTCTAACCAGACACATAGACTCCTTTCTTGGTTCCCACTCAGCCTGGAAACTTTAGATGTGGGTTTGACTCCCGAGTTCAGCGTAACAGCCTCCCTTCAGAACCACAGGGAGGACTCCTACCGCAGCACTTTGCGCATCTTCTACCCTGCAGGGCTCTCCTATCGCAAAGTCACATTGCTGCAACAGGTGAGTGAAGAAAGGATGCCAGCAGGGGTGCAGAAGAGGGGTGGGACCCGCTTGGTTGCTCTGCTCCTCCCCTCAAAACTTTGCCTGCACCCCTGTCTCAGGCCAGCAGAAAGGTGACGCGGGTCCAGTGCCACTCAGCCCCTGCCCGGGAAGAAGGGGCCAGCCGGAATTCCACCTGCAGCGTCAACCACCCTATTTTCTGGAGTGGAGCGGAGGTGGGATCTGCTTCTTTGGGTATTTCACTGCCACAACGATGGAGGATGACTGTAGCTGTAACCCCACTTACTCTCCCCATCTTTGCATGTTCCAGGCTATTTTTGTTGCCACATTTGATGTCTCCCCGCATGTTGATCTAGGGGACACACTGCAGATCATGGTCAAAGCTGACAGGTAACATCCCCACTCCTGGGTCTTATGGGTTAATAGAAGCCAACATTATTCAGTTGCTTTTGATGGTGGAGGCTGCTGGCCAACCCAAAGGCCACAACTCTGTGTGTGTGTGTGTGTGTGTGTGTGTGTGTGTGTGTGTAACTGAAATTACTATTTCAAGGTATGAGTTATTTGGGGGCCAAGCCTGCAGTGTGAGATACTGTACTGCAGCAGTGTCACTTATGGCCCCACCTGGGTAGCATCCGCAACATGGCGCCAGCCAAGAGACACGTAGACAAGAAGTAATTGAAAGCAGAAAGAAGAGAATGTATATTCAGTACCATAGACAGCAACGAGCTACAGTGAGGTGCAAGGCGAAGTTTACAGTGCTCAATGGGGAGGGGATAGGAGAGTATGTATATATATATATGTTAATCGTTGTAACCTTAATTCACTTGAAGCATTGACGTGCCTGGGGTCACTGATATCATAAAGATTCCTAACGATTCCATCGTGTCTCGTGTGTGGAGTGCTGATTATCATTCAGGATCATCACAGAATGCGTATATTGAAAACTTTCAAGTTGTCTCATTGGGGTGCCCTGGAATTTCTCTGAAGACTTATTAGGGATTTCTCATTAGGAAAATCAAAACAGAAGAGAAGCGTCCCTTGAGGACAGTGTAGCCATCACAGTTGAGTATTCACTGCAGTATGTACAGAAGTAGTGGAACCTAAAATGGTTGCCCAGTGTCATATGGAAGGCCAGGTTCTAGTCTCCTCGATGGAGTTCTGGCACTTGGCAGAAGGCAAATTCAAGTAGGAAATGACCTTCAAAAGCCAAACGTTTGAAAACGTATGAATGTAAATCATGTTTTTGGTAAAACTCTACTGGCCTCCTTTATACTTTTGAGGGCAGGAGAAAAGAATATTTAGCTGAAAAAGTGATTTACAAAGAGGCCAAAAACACTGTGCACTTCTCTATAATAGGGCACTCTTGTCATCCTGGGCATTACTTTTTAACCTGTCCGTACTAATTCTGTAGGCCTCTTGCACGGTGTTTCTCCCAGGGCCATGAAATTTTAGAAATAAAATTGATTCGTGATTTGCACGAATACTGGCCCTTGGGAGCAATGAGGGAAGATTCATATTAAGACAGGGCAAGACTGAGAGGCAAAAAAAATGGAGCCAAAGATTCATGCTATATATTTTGTCAAAGCATTTTTGCTGCAGAGCATGACGGGGACTGTGATATAAAAAGCATAGCATGATAGAATAGTACAGGTTGCTTGAGATTTTCTTGATTAACTAAAATTTACCATGTTTTCTTCTACTTGTCCAGTGAAAATGGGGGCACCACCACCAAGGACATCAGTTATGAAGCCACCTTGCCTGTCAGATACGCTGTGTACCTCCTTATCAACACGTAAGTGACTGTGGATGTTTTAGAAAGAAGACAGAATGTGGACAATGTCCTCTGCAAAGCTCATTCCTCTCTCAAGGATTCTGTCTCTGGGACCTTCCGTTTCTACCAAAGTTCTCTTCTCTGTTGAATCTTCTTCTCAGGGTCGACGAGTCCACCAAGTATCTGAACTTCACCGCAGGCCAGGAAGAAGCGCGCAAGAGTGTGGAGCACCGATATGAGGTGAAGGGCAAAAGAAATAGGAAAGTGTAGCCCAGAGTTTGGTGGGAAGAGTAGAAAGATATCACAGGGAAAAATTGATGGAGAGATGATGGGCAAAAGTTAGACTTCTCCCAACACTGCCATCAAGTGAAACATTGAAAGTAAGTTTACAAAATTCCAGTAAACTTAGATTGTTTTTCACAGAACAATGTACAGTAGTTCTCATGGCTCCTACCAAGAATCCAAGTGATAATTTGGTGGTATATTTTCAAGTGGTACATTTTTTTGTGATTTTATAATTTTGTGATAATATTTTTAATAATCATTTTATTTTTTTTATAATGATTGTTCTTATTTGTTCATTGTTTTTGTTGTATGCTGCCCAGAGTCGCCTTGTGTGAGATGGGTGGCCATATCAATGTGAACAATACATAAATTAATTTAATAGGGATAATGAGGATTCTTACTTAGAGGTCTACCAGATGATAAGCCTTTCCATCCTCCAGTTCTCCTCAGTCTTTTTAAAATGCACCAAAGATTTCAGCTGATTTGACTATTTGCAGATTTATTCCCGCATTGGGATGCTATAACATGTCTGTATGTGTGAGTTAGAGCTTGCAGACAACTGTTCACCAATCAGTGCTTGCTTGCTATCATTTCGAATGGGCCAACAGGGGTGTCTGTGGAGGAGGGGGTCAAAAAAGTCAAGATGGTGGTCATGTCCATGTGATTGAAGCTGCCATTTTGACTCCCCCCCCTCATAGATGTCCCTATGAACAAACAAGCATCTCTCCCCCATCTTCTCCGAAAGAAGAGAAAATAAGCTTTCCGTTCTCCTTAGATTTGACAATTTGAGAGGAAGGCCAATTGTTAAAAAGCATATCTTCCAAACCTTCTCAGTCATCACTATAGCAAATGTTGGTTGTCTTCTACCTCACAGTGACCTGTAACGCTGGCACACCAGAAGGACCAAGACAGTGGCTGCAACTGGGTGATCAAAGCTCCACCCTTTTTATGTGTGTTGTAAAAGAGGGTGGAGCTTCAATGCAGGGTCACAGCTGGTCTCTTGACTTTTTTTACCCCACCCTGCCCCCAGCAGATGCCCCAGGATGCCAGCATGTTGCTGGATGGGAATTTAGAAAGACCAGAATCCTCACCAAAGGGGGCCCAGATTGCCCCTTCAAACACAAGGCAGTGATGACATTGTTGTGTTTGAAGCAACACTTGCCAGAGGGAAATGGCATTTCCATTCAAGTGTAAAATAGCACTGGCACAAAGAGAGGTCACGATGCCAGGCCCTCCCAGCGGTAAGGTGGGATTGTAGGCAACCGAGTCATGTTGCCTTGGATTGGGTGGGGTTGCTCTGTGATCCGGAAGATCCTTGGCTGTCCTTCCCACCTTGTCCTGAACAACAATACCAAGAAACCCTGGGAAGTGGGATGCAAAGACTCTATATTCCTTTAAAGCAGTGTTTTGCAGACTGGGTAACTTTAAGAGGTGTGGACTTCAACTTCCAGAATTCCACCCCCCAGCATGCTGGCTGGGGAATTCTGGGAATTGAAGTCCACCCATCTTAAAGTTGCTAAGGTTGAGAAACACTGGTGTAATTGAGAGGAACTTTTGGAGACGAGGTGGAGAGGCTGAGAGATCCTTCTCATTCCCTGTTTGCAACCTCAAGGGCATGGTCTACTTTATGGCTTCAGTGCTACCACTTCCTTCCACCTTCTTATAGAACAGCACTGGAAGGGAGGGAGGACATCTTTCTGGTCGGAAAGAGGTGGAGATGAGAGTGGAAACATTTGATCAGAATCTGTTTTTTTTTCAGGTGAAGAATCTTCGTAAACGAAGCATCCCTTTCAGGGTGACATTTCAGATCCCAGTAAAACTGACAGGGATCCCTGTTTGGAAGGTGTTTCAAGTCATTCCTTCTGAGGTATGCTATCTATCTTGGACTGTCTTGTTGTGGCTTTCTGGTAATTCCACTGAAGAACCCCCTGGCTGGGAAAATATCTGCTGGAGATATTCAGCCTAGGTGGATCAACCACCTGCAATGCACTTCAATGAAGCATTTCGCCTTCTGATGTGACTTAGCCCACCTCCCCAGAGTGTCCAGGCTGGGCCAATCTGAATCATTCGCCTGCTTTGATTTGCTAACAGGGGCTTCTATCTCTGTGTGTGTGCAGTGCATTTGCAGAAGCCCCTGTCCTAGATCAGGTTGAATCAGTACAACTGCTCCACCCCCACCATGAGAACTGGATTCCTGCTTTGTTTCAAAGAGGTGCTTTAGTTCAGGGGTCCCCAACCTGTGGGCTGTGGCCTGTTAGGAAGTGGGCCGTGGGGCTCCCGCCTGCAAACCCCGCCCCTTGGTGCACATGATTACCCCGCCCATGGTGCACGCAATTGGCTCCCGCCTGCAAACCCCACCCCTGGTGCGTGTGATTGGCTCCCGCCTGCAAACCCCACCCCCTGGTGTGCAAGATTGGCTCCCGCCTGCAAACCCCATCCCCCTGGTCTGTGGAAAAATTGTCTTCCACGACCGGTCCCTGGTGCCAAAAAGGCTGGGGACCGCTGCTTTAGTTGAGCCTCTGCTGAAGAAAAGAACCCCTTTGCGGATCTGCAGAACCCGACTGAAGATCCTTCTTCCAGCTTCTGGAACTTACTTGGAACTAGGACTTGGAGAAGCAAAACTTCTTAAAGCCCCCCACCCCACCCCCTTCCCTGAGGGGAAGCAAAAGACGTTACCATTTGTCTTCTGCTCCATCCATCACCTTCTGCTACTAATGACTGGAGTTGAAGTCCACCCATCTTAAAGTTGCTAAGGTTGAGAAACACTGACTTCTCTTTTTCTGCAGCCTGAAGTGGCCAAGTGTGACTTGGAGAGAGAAACTCCAGGCTCCAAGGATCTTCTGGCAAAGGAGGCGCATCCGCAGCTGGTGAGCATGCTGGTCCTTCTCTTCGGGGCCAACTGCGTTCTGTAGCTCTTTCTGAGAGAAGTCATATATACTGATTTATGAGAATCCTCAGGCAGGACTAAGGAGTCTTGAAAAAATAATGCCGCTCCACTTAATTATCATGCCACCCATACTTAGCTAGCTTGCTGATCAGCATCTCACAGGGGTCTTCAAAATATATTCTGTCTAAGGCACATAATACATCTACAATCTATTAAGGAAGTTACCCTATAATCTGGAAAGTTTTAAAAAATAAATATCCTTCACAACCATGCAAACTAGAAAGTTGGTATAAAGAAGGAAACAATGGATATTATCAGGATGTTCAATTCCATAGTTCATACTGGAAGTGCAGAATTGTAGTTTGTCAAGGACCATTTTGCCCTTGTATGATTTCCCCCTTTGGCCTTATCCTGGATATCTTTTTATCCCCCCCCAGGACTGCTCCGTTGCCTCCTGCAAAATAATCCGTTGTGACATTTTGCCACTGGCGATGCAAAAAAAGCCACTGGAGTTCAGGATCAAAGGAGACATCCATTTCCACTGGACGTCTCAGGTACAGAGGCTGAGTTTCTTGAACTGCGAGATACTCACAAGTGGTCCCGCTCCACCCGAGAGCTAGAAGAGTCTCTGTGCTGGGAAGGAGGATTTCCTGCCGCACTTGCCTTATTGATTCTTTTTTTGGTGGAACCATGTGGGCAAATAGGTTGTCACCTTTCAGAAATAACAGATCTCTCTTCCAGATCCAACAGAAGAAGATTATTTTGGTGAGCTCCGCGCAGATTTCTTATGACCAGAGAAAATACACACAAGAGGAGGGCTTTCCACAAGCTCAGGTAATGGAGAACGGGATGATACGGGGCACGGACAGGAAGCTGAGCCTCAGGGCTTTCTTCCCCAACCCTTGGAGGGGGGTGACGTCTAACGGATTGGAACTGGTCCTCGACACCTGGATGCCTGGACTGCCAGGCTGTGCCCAATTTCCCTGCCATCTTTCTCCCCACCATTCCCAGGCGCAGACAGTGGTGGAGCGGATCGAGATCTACAACGGCCTCCCAGTTATCATTGGCAGCTCTTTTGGGGGTTTAATCCTTCTAGCTCTGACAGCTGCAGCCTTGTATAAGGTGAAGTGGAACCTGGGGTGGGAAAGGGTACAGAACAGCATCTTACTTACCTCTCCCTATTAGGTCCTGCTCTTTTATCTGGACTGCAAACTGGCAATGATGCCTGCATGTTCCAAAGGCTTCTCACCAAAGGAGTCATCTTAGCCCTTCACCAGCCCTTCTTGGCCAAATGACAGGGTGTGATTTTCATAGCCCTCTGAGCCTTGGCAGCTCTCTTAAGCACTACAGGTAGTCCTCACTTAACAACCATTCATTTAGTGATGGTTTGGACTTACGACGGTGCTGAAAAAACGACTTGTGACTGGTCCTCACACTTACGACCGTTGCTGCGTCACCGCAGTCACATGATCATGATTTAGGCACGTGGCAACAGGTTCGCATTTATGGCCGTCGCAGCACCCCGTGGTCACATGATTGCCATTTTAGACCTACCTGGCTGGTTTCTGGCAAGCAAAATCAATGGGGAACTGTGTGATTCACTTAGCGACCATGTGGTTTGCTTAATGCCCACGTTGATTCACTTAACAACCACCGCAAAAAGTTTGTAAAATTGGGTTGGATTCGCTTAATGACTGCTTCGCTTAGCAACCAAAATTCCGGTCCCAGTTGTGGTCGTTAAGCGAGGACTACCCATAAGGGCTGGTGTCATTTGTTTGCTTGAGGAGAAATCTTGTGTTTTCTTTCTGTTTCTCTTACTTCCATTTCTCTCTCTCTCTAGGTTGGGTTCTTCAAGCGTCAATACAAGCAGATGCTGGAGGAGGCCGGAGCTGAGAATGAAGCCATTGGTCCATCCTCACCAAATGTAGAGTCGTCTCCTCCTAGCAAAGACACTGTCTCCTGATAATCCTGCTGAGTCTTTTCACATGTTCTGGAGCTCTGTTTTGAGAACCTAAGAAAAGGTGTGCCAGATTAGTCCATCAACCAATTTATTACGGTGCCCCCAAGATACTTCAGAAAAGCCCAGAAGACAGAACTAAAGCAGAATCCATCCTTTTCTTCTTGCTCACAGTAACTGATATGTACTCTCTGCCTCTAAACACAAGATGTTTGCTGATTTAGGCTGATTGATAGACCCTGCCTACATGTACAGTATATTTCAGTTTGATATTTCAGTTATATTTCATATAATTTCAATTTGATATTTCAGTTTGTATATTTCAGTTAGAGAGCCAGTTTGGTCTAGTGGTTAAGGTGCTGGGCTAGAAACCAGGAGTCTGTGAGTTCTAGTCCCGCCTTAGGCATGGAAGCCGGCTGGGTGACCTTGGGCCAGTCCCTGCCTCTCAGCCCTAGGAAGGAGCCAATGGCAAACCAGGAGACTGAGAGTTCTAGTCCCGCCTCAGGCATGAAAGCCGGCTGGGTGACCTTGGGCCAGTCCCTCTCTCTCACCCCAACTCACCTCACAGGGTTGTTGTGGGGAAAATAGGAGGAGGAAGGAGTATTAGGTATGTTCGCTGCCTTGAGTTATTTATAAAAATAATAAAGGCGGGATAAAAATTAAATAAAAATAAAAATAAATAAATAAAAACATCCCTTTAAAATTCATCTAAGCTGATGGCTATCTTCCTGAGATCTTTTGATATCTCTCCTTGACTGGAAAGATTCAGCTTCTGACATTCATGTTGAGAAGTGGTAACAAGTGGTAACAACTTGTTTTGAGCATGCTGGTTGAAATCAAGCTTTCTCTCTTGAATGGAGAACATACATGCCTCTTCTTCTTATTTGGCCTTGAGAGCCAAGAAATCATGGAAAAGATCGTTGGTCGTCTTCTCCTGATGAAGCCCTGCCAGTTTAAGGTTCTCCCTCATGACAGCAGTAATGTGCATTCCTGCAGTCAATCAGTTGGCAGAAAAAAAGGCTGGTATAATTTGAAATGTGCTGACAGCCATGCAAACTCCCTCATCGGTAATGTGGCTTGAGATGGGTCCTGTCCATGCAGATTTACTCTGGGACAATCCAAGGATAGTGATTGGTAGGTTCCCCAGGCTTTGTTTCCCCTCCCACCCAGGGCCAGCTGAAGCCTCCATCAGTCACCCTCCTTAAAGTGTGGTGGATGGCTTGGATGAGGGTGAGGGGCACCTGGAAGGAAGGCCAGTGGGTTGAGCTATTTTTCCACAGAGGTTTACCGTTCTTCTAAAAGGCTGGTAAGCAGGTTCTCTAGTCTTGAGTCACTTGTGCTAGAAGGGGAAACTGGCAGAACTCTTGGCAATTTAACCCCAGCTCCCAAATATCCCAAATGGCTAAGAGTTGCTACGAGGAATGGCAGTGCCCACAGCTAGTGGATACAGTTGGTAATGCCTGAAAGTAGCCAGTGGGATACACAAAATGTTGTTAGAGTAGGGCAGTGTTTCTCAACCTCAGCAACTTTAAGATGTGTGGACTTCAACTCCCAGAATACCCCCTGTCAACCTGAAGTCCACACATCTTAAAGTTGCTGAGGTTGAGAAACAGTTATTGACACTATTGCTTTATGCCACGGGGCAAAACCATGTTGTACCCCCAGGGGTCAGCAGAACACAACAATTGCCTCCTAAGTAACCAAGCTCGACTGTCAGGGAATCAGGGACAAGAACCACGCTGAGAAGGGTTTCCAACTCTAGTTTCTTTATTGTTCTTACCCTATGAACAGAATCTTGCCAGACTGAGGCTACCTACACTAAGCTAAGGAAAATAACTCCAAAGGGCTCCAGGGAGGGGCTGCCTTGAACTTCTTAACCTTCCCAGCAACAGAGTCCGGGCTGTGAAGTCTCTTATCAGTCTGGAATGCTCTCTCCCCCTGGGAAACAGCATCAGTGTCGGAATCCACCACATGTACAGAATAGACAATCCAGACCTTTACCTTTGCTTTTTGCAATTGGCTTGCAGCACTGGAGGAAAGCATTTTTGGATTCTTGGTAGCCAGCCCTCTATTTCCCAGACAAACCTTTTCATATGGTAACAGATGGAAGATTTCATTAAACACATATCTGAACTACTTAGAGGGGAAAAAACACTATCATAAGGGAAATCTCTCCTGCTTGTAATAAGAAAAGTAAGAAAAGGCAAAAAGAAGCACATTTTTTAAAAAAATCCAGTAAGTCAAAATCTAAGTGGCACTAATTCTTCTGGACATGATTTGGACCACCAATGAAGCAGTCACAACTCCATTTATCCTAAATGTCTCATGTTCATACCCAAAATCATCAACCCAAATGCTGCCTATGAAATCAGCCAACACAGAGAATGCTAAAACAAGAGACGACTCTTCATCCAAGTATTCTGAAGCTGATAAAAATGCCCCAGGCAGGGTTGTGATACTAAAGAGATCATGAGTGACTTCGGGCCAGTCACTTTCTCTCTTAGCCCAGCCCACCTCACACGGCTGTTCTTAGGAAAAATAGGAGAAGCACCATATGCACCACTTTGAGTTCCTGTACAAAAAAAAGGGAATCAATCAAATCAATCAAATCAATCAAATCAATCTGTTGGGTATCATTGCTGGAACACTGTAGAAGACATTTATTTGTTTTTTCCCAAAGCAATAGCCACTTTAAATATTACTGGATGATTAAATACTGGTATGGAAACATATGTTTCAGGTCAAATGAAGCTTTAGTTCCTTTTTCTGGTACTTTACCTTTGTATTATGGGGAGAAGCGTTGAAAGGAATCCTTGTAGAAACTAAGAACAAGCTTAAAATTTTCCTCCATTTGTTTAAAAAGGGACGAATATAAAATATTCAAGCTTTGTTGCATTTTTTTTCATCCCCACATATTTTTCAGTGCTGCAGCCACTCCCGCTCTCTGGCCTATTCTGGTGCTATGCAACAATGTAAGAGAGCACAGCTGGATTCGACTAACACCCTATGCTTTCTGGATATAGAGAGTAAGGAAGATGACCTTGACAGAGATAAGCCAGATCCATTACCAAAGAGACACAGGGAAAAGTCTTAAGTCCAAAACAAGAAGTTATGTGAAAGCAGCTTAGACAGACACCTCCATAATTCACATTAGTATTGGGGGTGGGGGGTAAAGCACAATCAGACTTGCAAGATTCTGTTACTGTAGCCAATATTAGTAAAAATAGTTTTAGTTGTCCTTTGGAGTTGGTTTCTTGGTTTGGTCTACATCAGTGTTTCTCATCCTTGGGAACTTTAAGATGTGTGGACTTCAACTCCCAGAATTTCCCATGGCTGGCTGCGGAATTCTGGGAGTTGAAGTCCACACATCTTAAAGTTCCCAAGAAACACTGGTCTACATAGTGGGGCTCACATTGACCAGTTCTGCAGCCCAGGAGTCTCTGCAGGTTGGTCCTTTCATCCATACTTAAATCTGAAGATAATTCAGTGGCCTGTTAGAACCAGTGAATTGAGCAGACTTTAATGCTTTGTAAACTCGTGGGCAGAAAAAGGAATATTGTTTTAAAAAACAGCCTGTGAGCACGTTAGAGAGATTCAGGTTCTTATTCTTACATTTTTAGCCCACCCAAGCATAAAGAAACACACGCGTAGACATTGCAGGTACAAAAAGTAAGTACAAAAGAGTTCTTACATTTATTCGGTCCGGGTACAGCCATTTCGGTAGAAAATTGGTTTCAGTTCTTCTTTCTGTTCCCTAAACTGAATACCTCTGGCCTTGTTTGCTGCCAGAGGCTGTGTGGAGAAAGGGGCTTGAGGCCTAGCACATGGCCTCTCCATGGAAGGAGCTAAGGCACGTCCTACCCCATCAGTGGAAGAATCAGAGAGAGAGAGAAGAGGAAGTGGGAGGGGCAACAAGCAGCTTCCTCTAGTAGCACGGAGTTTGCCTCCTAGAGCAATCATCCATATGCTAATGAGGCATGCCTGATTTGCTGGATTCCAACAAAATCATGGATGCAAAGTTATTATTCATCAACCAAGCATTTAAGCACATTAGCAGACCTGAGGGTAGACCAGTAGTTTGCCGACTGAAAAAGTAAACAGAGAGAAATGGCACAAGATACCTTACTTCTCTTCTTCTTACCTGCCATGTTAATCCCCCAACACTATCCTAATCTCTACTATAAGGACTCTTAGTTGTAAGCATTGGTTCTCATCCTAATAGGGATTGAAGCAATCATTGTGTAACTAATCCATAGCTGCAAACCCATCTTACTCAGAGAAGGGAAAGACCTACCTCCTCTCTGGTCCATAGTGAAGCTGTGAGAAAAAAGGAAGCCCCACAGAATACCAGGTTTGCATGAAGATTAGGTTGAAAAGATAGTTCTGAAAGCCAGGCATATGCTACCTGGAAGTGGGTACATTTGCAGAATTCCTGCACTAAGTCTAGCAGCATTACGTGTGAACAATTTTGTCCAGCAAGGTCAATAGTTGAATCCAGAAGGTATTCCAAAACTGGGTTTAATGGTGTGGGGTCAAATAAAACACCTTCCATTGTAACTTTACCATAACTTCTGATTGGTAGCATTAGAAGATGCTGATTGGGTTCTGGATGACAATTGTTATTATGCAATGATACTGCTGCATAAGTGCATTTGATGAGATGTCATATTACTGTGGAATATGAACTCTCTGTGATGTGTGTTGGACAATAGATGTGGCTGTTTGCTACCATATCTGTTGAAAGATCTGGAGCTAGCAATAGAAACCCTTGGAGCTATTTCAGTGTAAGAAAGATCAGGATCTAAGCTGATGGACAACTGAAAGCAAAACATTATAGACAAGTTAATGTGGTAAGAACAAACAGGCATGGAAAGGGAGTGCATCAGACTAAAGCAACTTTCTACCTGATATAGAACTCCAATGAATGTTAACACATATGAAGCTTTGCCTGCCACATGGTGCAAAAGTCACTCACAAATCTACTAGAACATTTTAAGCACTTACTCTAATAATACATTCCCTTTGGAGATTGGACTTTCTGCATTTGCTTTCAGCTTCGTTTATAAATAGACCCAGAAATCCACCGGAGGGAGGGAAGGATTGTTAGTTCCTGGGTCTCATGCCAATCTTAGTGCGGAGTTGGCTCTTCATCATGGGTTGGGTGACAGCCTTGCTAGAGAAGCTCCAAGCTGGGTTATGTTTCTGCCTCAACTTCATTGGCCAAAGAGGGTCAGATGAACACAACTGTCAGGTCCAAGGAGGAGGGAGAAGTGGGAGTAAAAGAGCAGTTGGGCAGGAAGGCCTTGATCCAGCAAAGACAGTGACCAGCCACAGGGAAGAATACGAGGTCTCCATTATAGACACCATCTACAACACAAAGGTCCTCGGAACTCTGGATTTCTGGAATGATTCCCAGGTGGCCAACTGTTCGACTGGTGGCCCAGGGAAGGAATCTTGCTACCGAAGTAGCTGGCCATGAAGAGGGGTCCAGTGGTAAGTGAATTCAATAAAAGACAAGACTAGTACTACTACCGAAAATAACAATAATTTCAACAATACCTGGGGACAGCAATATCAAGGAAAAAGAATAGGAAAAAATATAAAATGTAGAGATCTGATATATAGACATTCCTTGGTAGCTGGCTGGAGGTTGAATTTCCAAGGAACACCAATCAAAATGTGATTCTTTTTGTTTGTTATTTGTACAGTGTTATTCCTCGATGTGTAAAAACTAATAATAATAATAGTAAGAATAACAACAATAGAAAAACTGTGTACCTCTGTGGGACCACATCCTGTTTAATTAATGCCTTTCGTTTAAGCAAAAACGAAGTATACACTTTTAATACTTTACGCTGAAAACCTTTTATTTTCCTGTAGAATCTGTCCGTCATGTCCCATAACGGGTTAGATTGTCCTTTGCTTCCTGTCCTCTGCTCCCCTCTCTTCTACTGCCAACACTTTACTTACGTAGAGGTCTCTGTCTTTTATTTTATTTTATTTAAATCTATTTTAAGATTTAAAGACGAAATAAATGACTACATAAAAGAAAAAAGGAAGAAAACAAAGTCTCTGTCTTTTAACAGACATGCTGTAGTCCTGCAGTAGGAAATGGTTATGTTGATGGGTGTAGATGATAGTCTTTCCAATTAAATACATTTTCATTATCTAGTTGTTGAGTGCCTTTTGATTAGCTGGAATGCAACATGGATTGCTTTGCCCAGCATTTGCCCTCTAGGAAAGATGTCAGCATTTTGGCTTTTGATGCATTGTCCCACAAAAAAGCAACCTTGAGAATGACCTTCGTTGCTGCTCTCCTGAGAACCAAAGGCGCTAGTGACTCAAGGTAACACTAGGAGGCTGTTACCCAGGGGAAACCCATGTCCTATTTTTTATGTAACTTAGCAACCATCTAGTGTCTTCTGCTCTGCATCCTTGGTTATCCTGTCTTTCCCTTCTGCAAAACAGCTCGGACATGGAAGATTCTGAGCTTTGTGGTGGCACTTCCTGGAGTAGCCATCTGCTGGTTGAATGCGGAGCTGAAGAAGAAGGAACATCCGCATGAACGTCCTGAGTTCATCCCATATCCTCACCTGAGGCGTCGAACGAAGGTAAAAATGTAGCAGGAGAAGGAATGTAATTGGTTAGGCCCCTCATCTTGATTTTTGAAGGACTTCTTGCTTCTGAGGCTAATAATACAGTCAAGAGTACTGTAGATGTTCTCCCCATGTTCCAGTCCTCCAAAGTTGGGTTGGTGACAATTACTGGCAACTTTTTGGCCCTAAACCTTCACCTTCTGGAGCTCTGCAGTGGAACGCTCACAAGGGATCCCAACTTTTGTAGCACTTAGTGAAAGGCCCTTTCATTTTTCCTGGTGAGCTGAATTATTTCATATGCTTAATTGCTGGTTTACATCCTGCTGTGCTACGATGGTTTTTAAATTAATGTACTGATATTTAAGCAATTGTTGATAAGAGGAAATAGATACCTCAAACAAGATCCAGGGGCAGGTACAAGATGGGTGGATTTGTGGCACAGCATTCACGAGGGGTTGTTAAAAAAGTCAAGATGGCGGCCGTGACCACACAACTGAAGCCCCACCCCTTTTAAACTATTCATCATGTGTGGCGTACATTAAAAGGGGTGGGACTTCCATCATGTGGCCATGGCTGCCCTCTTAACTTTTTTGACATCCCCTCCTTGTGGCCACCCCAATGTGTCTCCCTGGTATGCTTTCTGTTTGTATACCTTCTCTCTCTCTTTTATTTTAGCCTTTCCCGTGGGGTGATGGAAATCACACTCTCTTTCACAATCCCCACACCAACCCATTGCCCACTGGCTATGAAGACGTCGACAGCCATCCCTGAACTCCTCGCATTCTTCTTTCCTTCTTCTTACTAGCTTCCTCTCTGCAAGTGAGGAGAAAGAGTTACAGATGTTTCACGCATCTTTGAGACAGAGTTCTATGTCTGGAGTCAATAAAATGTATTTCAATGAATGTAGCACGTTCCGATATTTTAAGGGGTTTTATAGGTAGTTCTATCAAATTGCCAATTTTGAATATAAAAGAGCATTTATCTAGGACTTCTGGGTTCTGCTGAAGGAGATGCAAAATCCCTTTTACAAGAAATCTGATTGTTCCTGGAAAAAATGGGGCTTTGGGGCCACTTCCATTTTCATTCTGTTTGCATGCAAACCACTACAAAGCCGATCTTCATTTACTTCTTTTGACCTCAAGGGCAGAGAAGATGATGTGCCAATCTATTCTCCTCCAGCTGACTAACAGGAGAGATAAAAAGTGAGGTTTACTCATTGTCCTGTCCCAGAGTGAAAAAGGACCCCTTACACCACTACACACAGACATACACACTACACACACACACACACACTACACACACAGAGAATAAACTGTGAGCATAGCTCCCTTCCCATGCATTCAGAACATTTTGTCTGCATTTGTCTTGCCATCTATAGTATAAATATACTCATGCATGCAGTTGCTGTTTGGAATGGAAAATCTCCCTACGGCTGAGATTCTTTCTGTTTCTCCTTTTTTTAAAAAAAAAAAAGCTGCTAGTCGTGATGGCGAAAGTGTAACATGGAGGCCTTTTTGTAACCAGGTGTTTTTCCATTACTTTTTACTCTTTCTTCCTTTCCTTTCCTTTCCTTTCCTTTCCTTTCCTTTCCTTTCCTTTCCTTTCCTTTCCTTTCCTTTCCTTTCCTTTCCTTTCCTTTCCTTTCCTTTCCTTTCCTTTCCTTCCCTTCCCTTCCCTTCCCTTCCCTTCCCTTCCCTTCCCTTCCCTTCCCTTCCCTTCCCTTCCCTTCCCTTCCCTTCCCTTCCCTCCTTTCCTTTCCTTTCCTTTCCTTTCCTTTCCTTTCCTTTCCTTTCCTTTCCTTTCCTTCCCTTCCCTTCCCTTCCCTTCCCTTCCCTTCCCTTCCCTTCCCTTCCCTTCCCTTCCCTTCCCTTCCCTTCCCTTCCCTTTCAATTTATATGGCCACCCACCTCAAAGACATGACTCTGGGCAGCTAACAATATTAAAAATAGGTAAAAACATATACAAAAAATAAAACACACAGCAGCTGGGAAAAACCACAAAAACTGCAATTAGCACAACCAGGAAATGGGCTCCATCACACACCAGGGACCCTAGTCTTGAGCACAGGACTGGGTCTTCAAGGCCTTACGAAAGGCCAGAAGGTTTGGGGCCAATCTAATCTCCAGAGGGAAGATATTCCAGACAGCAGGTGTCACAGCAGAAAAGGCTCTTCTTCTGGGGCCCACCAGCTGGCACTCCTTAGCTGAAGGGACAAGGAGCATGCCCCTCCTGCCCGATCGAATAGGATGGGTAAAGAAAACCAAGGAGAGACGGTCCCATAAGTAACCTGGCCCCAAGCCACATAGAGCTTTATAGGTAATTACCAGCTCCTTGAATTGCACCTGGAAGCAAACTGGTAGCCAATGCAGCTCGCTGAGCAATGGTGTCACATGTGCCGAATAACTCATGCCATTAACTGCCTGCGCCACCACATTCTGCACCAGCTGAAGCTTCTGGATGCTCTTCAAAGGCAGCCCCATGTAGAATGTTTTGAAGTAGTCCAATCAGGAGGTCACTAGAGCATGAGTGACTCTGAGCTGGGCCTCCTGGTCCAGGAACAGGTGCCACTGACGCATAACCCGAAGCTGTGCAAAGGCCCTTGTAGCCATGGCTGCCACCTGCTTTTCGGGCTGGAATAGTGAATCCAAAAGGACCCCCAGATTGTGCACTGCTTCTGCCTGAGGCAGCGCTACCCCATTGTAATGGTATGTGGGAATGACCTTGGGAGACAGGAGGAAGAGCCGCAGTCTAGACAATGGTCAGACAAGAGGCAGCTAAGTCCGCAGAAGAAATGTGGGCATGGCAAACGTCTCAGAAGGGACCCTCCCTAGTTTCTTGGACTGTAAAGGCAAGGCGGGGGGGAAATGTACTTTCAGACTTGCAAGATTTTGTTAATGTAACCTTACAATAAAGTCAGAGCTAGTACTTCTGGGTGTGGTTCTTGTGTGGACTACCTTGCAAAGCTGACACCCATCCAGAACCATGGTTGTAGACTGCAGGATAGAGTCTCTATGTCAGAGCTTTCCAAACTGTGTGTCAGGACACGTTAGTGTGTCGGCTGCAGTGTCTGGGTCTGTCACGGCTGCTGCTGCCTCCGAGTCCTGCCAGGATTCCACGCAGGTCCTAGTGCCTGCCTTGTGCCTGGCTGCCTCCAAACCTGCTGTGATTCCGCGCAGGTCCTAGTGCCTGCCTTGTGCCTGGCTGCCTCCAAACCTGCTGTGATTCCGCGCAGGTCCTAGTGCCTGCCTTGTGCCCTGCTGTAAGAGTGTGTCGCGAAATGATGCCCTGCTGTAAGAGTGTGTCGCGAAATGATGCATGTCTAAAAAGTGTGTCATCAACATGAAAAGTTTGGAAAGCTCTGCTCTATGTGTATGAAGTTGTGACCAGAAGCACTAAGGTTGGGTTTGCTGATGTGATTGCCTACACTCTAACATAGTTTGTAGCAGATGTTGATCAAGGACTTCTATGCACCTAAATGCTAGCAGGCAAGAACAGACCACGAGGGTTGTCCCAGGGTCCCAGGGTTGAAAAAATCTCTAGGTTTGATCCGGTTTCAAATAACCCAGTGCAAAGAAAGAAAAGCATGAACTCAGCCCTGCAACAAGCAAATTTTATGGTGTGCCTTCCTTTCAAAATTGCTTATGTTTGCATCACATAATGGTAACTAAAAAAAAAGGCTCACATTTGTGGCTATTATATGCATACTAATCCATGTTTCCAAAGGCTTCCAGGGAAGGGATAAGCAGTCAAGATGGAGGAGGTCATGATCATGTAACTGAAGCCCTGCCCTTTTTTAGGTGCATCATAAAAGGGGCCAGGCTTTGATCATGTGATTGTGGACACCATCTTGACTTTTCAATGTTCCCCCCCCCCCCTGAATATAATGCTTGCGATTGAGGAGTGCAACCAATAAATAAGCGATCAAATAACATATAAAGCTACCTATTCCTGATGCCACATAAATGTACAACTGAAGGAATGGATGAATTTGTTAATTTCAATTTCCTTAGCTTGTCATATTTGCAAATCAGTCACTTTGGTTAATCAAACTTGAGAGTTTTTTTTTAAAGGAAGCTTACATTAAAATTCATATTTGAATTGGTGCATATTGCCCCAAACTATGTATGGATTTTTCTGTGCCATGTTGCCTAACATACCTAGTTTTTGCAAACAATTGTCTATGATATAGTATCTCTTTGCATTATATTGCATTTCCATGGATATATGTGTTTTGTAAAGTCTTATCTCTATTATACATTATAATTAGCAAACTGCATGCAAAATTCAGAGAACTGTGAATTTTTAATAATTGGACAAGTTTGCATTTAAATGTGAATTAAACATTTCTCCTTTCTTTAGCGTAAGTTTGATTTTGCTCCTCACCAGGATAGAGGGATCAGAACCTAATCCACAATATGCATATTTTCCCACACAACACATGTTTGCAAAAGAATGTGACCTGCTATATTTCATTCCATCCCACTGAGATCCTGCAGCTGGATGAAGTTTCTCAACGTGACCATAAATATCGAACATGGGAATGGGTGAGTTTACCAGCATGCCATTTCCAGCCATTAAAGCTCCTTTTGCATAGGGAAAATAAACATCTCAGTTACATGCTGGAGCAGCTCTCTCTTCTTCAGGGCACAATGGCCCCTCTAACAGTTGGAATGCTACAAGAAGAGTCTATAGCAAAGGTATGGATAAGAGAATTGGTTATCCTTTGGTAGCAGCGGAAGTGGTGCTGGGGTCTGGTGGGTTTCCAGCCCCCGCGCTATCTCCTGCTCCTGCCTCATCTATCATCTGTTTGTACTGTCTTTTGAAGAATCCAAGCTGGAAGATAAAAGAAAGAAAACCCAGGTGAACTGGTAATGCTCAGAGAAATAGTCCAAGAAATCAGGGCGGGGCCTTCTTTAGCCTCTTGGGAGGAAAGCATAGGGATTCAGTACTACGCATGCCATGCGTTTCTCCCCCTGGAGGGAGCCCCCTCCTTCTCCGCCAGTTATCTCCCTGACACTAGGTGAGCATTGAGTAATAATGGTTACAAATTCGACAGACACCATCTCTGAAAAGCTCTCCAACCTAGGGGAGTCAACGAACCAACTGGTTAATTGCAGTGTTTCTCAACCTCTGCAACTTTAAGATGGGTGGACTTCAACTCCCAGAACTCCCCAGCCAGCCATGCTGGCTGGGGAATTCTGGGAATTGAAGTCCACCCATCTTAAAGTTGCAGAGGTTGGGAAACACTGGTTTATTGTAAGACTGAAGGATGGACAACAATGAACATCCTTCACTAAGTTAGTAGATTTCCCCCCTCTACCCTAGACGCCTCTATCCTGATGGCCTTGGCAGAACCACTGAAAAGCAATAGCTTGATATGCTGTCCCATAAGCAGGAGACAAGCTGAGTCCTAAAATGTTCACTGCAGGCCATTTTCTCTCTCAAGGCTTACCTTATACAGAGCAGCAATAATCAGAACAAGGAGGACTAGGCCGCCCACACTGCTGCCAATAATGATGGGCAGGTAGTTGTAGGCCTCCAAGAACTCCACCGTGGTCTTCACCTAGAGGGGAGGAAGGACTGGATCATACAAGGGAAGCCAGGATCCTTTTATCACAGCTTCCTCCCTCCATACCCACCACTGTACTTATCTTGCAACGGACGCAGAAGTTCTGATTACAACCTTTAGTTATACCTTGGAGAAGGGTAGCGTTACCTGGTTCTTCACAAAGCCCTCTTTCTGCTTGTATTTGCTCTCATCATAGGAAATTTGGGCAGAGCTCACTAAAGTCACTTTCTTCTGCTGGATCTGAAAGAAGACACAAACTACCTCAGAGCCGGTTGCTTGAAAGGTGGCACCAGAGAGGGAACAATAGAAAGTACTGGGGTTAATGGACATGTTGCTTTGTGGACACAGACATGCAGGTGACCACTGGCATTTCTTCACTTGTAACCTGCCAGTTTAACCCCACCCAGCGACCACAATATCCACAAAAGAATCCCATGAATTATTATTTGATCAAGGTGATAATAATTCTGTGGGACAGTTTTCACCATTATGCTGTGTGTTATGGAGCCATTCCATAGGCAGGAGTTTTCAGTCTGAAATCAGCACGGTGCTCTTATGTCCCTCTGGTGCTTTGGCACTTCGGTTGGTCTCCACAGACCAGGCCAAAGAACTTTTGGTTCAGCAGTTCCTCCACAGGAAAGACAATACAAAGACCATTTTGCAGGATTTCTTCTGGAGCTGAGAAGTAGGCAGTTTCCCTCTAGTAAGAACTGCTGCTCTGTCCTACGTCCCAGCCTCCCAGAGATTGCTTCTCCACTTGAAGCGAAGGTATTGAGGTGTCTTCACCTCAACCTTCCTTGTTGTTCTGAGAGTAGGCTCTACCACTTCCCCATATTGGCCGGTTGTTTTTGTCTTTTGTCTCCTCACCACAAATAGTCAACATGATGAAGGAAATGTGAGGATGAGATCTAAGAGCCATCTGTGTTTTTCTATCATGGGCCAGATGGAGGTAGCGCTGGTCAGCTCAGTGGAAAGATGGTGTGCAGCAGTTAGGGAATACATATGGTAGTGAAGCCAATGCCTATGTGGAAATGTCCCTAGTGCAAAAATGCCCTAAAATGCAACTGATTTTCTAAATGTGTGATGGCGTGTTATTGTATCACAAAAGAGACATTCCTGTCCTGCCCTCTCACCCAATAAAGCCCCAGCAGATGCCTCCATACCTGGGAAAACCACTTGAAGCCAATGTCACCCTTGATCTTGAACTCAATTGGTTGATGGAGCTCCAGAGATGGAATATGGCAAGTGATTGTTTTACAGGTGGCTACAGAGCAGTCCTGGAAGACATGGAAGAATATTGTCAAGTTTGGTCATAGGAATGTGGAGACTGTATACGGATTTCCTGTGACCAAGGGGGCAGCCCATGAGGTTACCGTTTATCCAGAGCCCCCCAATCCATCTGCTTTTTAAAAGGAGATTTCTGGCTATAGCATGAGGTATACTCACCAGAACAGGTTGTTTGCTTAGTTGCTTCACAAACTCTTTGGATCCTGGAGTATTTTTTCCAGGCACACAATTAACGTGGGGAAACTGCTGGACAAAAGAAGAAACAATCTCAAATTCAGGAGGGATTAAAAAGGTAAAGGTTCCCCCCGCACATTTGTGCAGTCTTGTCCGACTCTAGGGGCCGGTGCTCATCTCCGTTTGTTAGCCAAAGAGCCAGCGTTGTCTGAAGACGCTTCCATGGTCATGTGGCCGGCATGACGCGCGTGGAACGCTGTTACCTACCCACCAAAGTGGTACCTATTCATCTACTTGCATTTGCATGCTTTCGAATTGCTAGGTTGGCAAGAGCTGGAGCTAGTGAGGGAGCTCACTCCGCACGCAGGGCTAGGGATTCGAACCTCCGAACTTGCAATCTTCCGATCGACAAGCCTGGCGTCTTACCCGCTGAGCCACCACACCCACTCAGGAGGGATTATAAAGCCCTATTTCTGAGCTTGAAGAACAAGTCATGGGAGAGCTTTAATCTTTTACTGTTTTTAGTGTTCTTTTCAACATTGAACCCTCTTAGAGCTAAGTGGGGATGTTGATTTGAGGTTCAGGGCACACCCAGTAGGTATTTAACATACTGTAAGTCTCTTAAGTACACTGAGAGTGAATGAAGGGAGGCAACAAAAAGAGCTGCTTGAAAGCATATCTTCTACTTTGATGATGGTGGTAGGTTCTCACCAATCTCTGTTTCAGTTTTTGTGAGCATGAAACAAGCAACTAATAGGATTCCTGATGAAGAATTCTCTTCTTGGATCAGGCCAATCAACCAGCTAATTTAGCAGTTTATTTCCAGCAATGGCCATCTAGATACTCCTGGGGAGTGTGCAAGGATTGACTAGGCCAAGTAGTTTCTTCCCAGGTTGTACTCAGAGACACTGCCTCTAGACATGAAGGTTCTGTTTACTGCTCATGGTTATCCCCCATGAATTGTGTTCTAACTCCACTTTTTTTTTAAATCTGTTCAATCGTGTCCGATTCTTGGAGACTGCCTGGACAAGTCACTCCATTGACATGGATAGGAATTCTGAATTTATGTGTTCTGGATAAAGATAATCATATTTCCCAATTTGTTTACAACCCTGCCAAGAAAAATTATCCTTGATTTGATGGAATTCTAGCAAAGACACCGTTACTTACAAGCTACACTTTCATCTTCATGGTCAACTCTTGATGAGTTGCTGCTAGAATAGTTCAAGATTCTCTTGGTACTAAATAAATAAATATTAATGAGATCTAGATATCTTACGAAGTAATAATTAAACTTGATTCTGAAACATGGAGCCATTCCTTTTGCAAAATATATTCGGCCATTAACCAGATTTTTCTTTATGATTAAGTACCTATAATTATATAAAATCATGTACCACCCACTCTTTTTTATTAAACATACTTGTCTTTGTGCTTAAAAAGATAGAGATATTAAGGAATGGGTGAAGAGGAGAAAGATCCAAAGTGACGTTTCCCCCCAACATTTCCAAACTTCTAAAATGCATTTGAAATATGGATTTGAAATATTAGATATTAATCTACTATTAAGGGATGAATACTTGCTTAGCCAGTAAGAAAGCTATTGCTAACTCAGTTTATACCTATTGAACATTATTTGTTTTTCAAATAATATGAATGGTTTTGGTCAAAAAACATCAAAATAATGTTTCAAATTAGATATGCCTAAACTTCCCATCATGCTTTTCTTTTGTTTAACTTGAATTCCCCACCCAACACTTTATTGTGTGATCTGGAATTTAGCAGATAGATTTATCGCTGTACAATTTTGCTACACCAGTACTTATCTTAGTTCTATTAATCCAGGACAAGCAATTATACTCTCATCTACACAGCTCCAGAGGAAACATACCTCTAAAGGGACATCCAAAGTTGCGTTCCAAATCCATGTCTTATTCAGCAACACAGGAAACTGAAATGTTACTAAAACAGGAACTTTTCGATGATACGTGTTCTTCACCTACATTGGAGGAAAATGATGCATAAGTGAGCACAGATGCCCAGTATTCCTAGCACTCAGTCAATATTTGACTTTCATAGAGGTGGGTCCCCACTTGTCCCTAGACATGGGAGATACAATCCTGTACTTGAAATCTCTTCTTTACTCATGTTCCCATGACATCACCTTGTTCCCAGCCTATGAGTGAGACCAGCTTAAGTCCTTCTTAGCTGTATCCATGTACAAATAGTAATCTTCTGACTCTGGCCAAGGACATCTTGAAGAGGTATAAAATCTGTCACTATTAACTTGGAGGGAAGTCAGAGGACTGGAATAATTGAGAACAAAGGCAATAGAAGCCAGAGAGGGATCAACAATGGGGACACTAAATTTCATGCCAACATATTTTTCTGCCAACTCAAGGATGGATGGAGAGCATTTAAACTGAACGGTGGGGAAAGTTCTCTCTAGAAAACTGACGACTAGCAATTTCTCAGTAGCGGAAAGGACCTAAGATACATTTTTCTTGCTTGCAAATGCTTCTCAAAGTAAGAACGGATTCATCACTAGGTGAATGAGGCCCATGCTCATGCAATGTAGCTCAAAAGTCTTTCTCCACCTAACGAATACACTCCTGTCTGTTCTAAGTTCTTGATCACAAAGCGATCCACATCCCTTTCACCTCATATCGATGTTCCACAATCCGAGTTTCATCTTCCTGGCCGGCAGAAAAATTAACATACTTGGTTGACTCATCCAACCTGGAAAAAAATAGTGAAAGATTGAGAAAAAGTACATTATGTGATTGACCAGAATTGAGTTAATTAGGATAACTGTTGAGTTCCACTCATTCCTTAGCTATGTAAACCAAGAAAAATAGGTAGAAAATACCCCATTTAGACAGAAGGAAAGGGCAGGAGAAGATGACACTTCAGAGAGAGAGAGAGAGAGAAGGAGAGAGAGAGAGAGAGAAACTGAGGTTGTAATTATTTTATCTCCAGCAATTTTTAGAATATGAATTATCAATTTTGGCAATCAGCAGTGAAGTAGTATACCAGTGGAAAAATATTGTACCAATTTTCTCTAAGTGAAATAATCACAGCAAATCTACATTCTTCCATTGGTATTCCCATTGCTGCATAACAATTTTCCTGATTAAATTCTGCATCCATTTACTCATATCATCTTTGACTTGTTCAGTTGCTGAATCATATTGTAATAACTTACAAATAACCCCAATAGATGTTCTGAGTTTTATAACATAAAACTTATAACATTTTTTTCTAAATTTGGTCAAATCTCATATTTTATACCTCTGCTTGGATGACCCATAGTTAAGAATGGAGCCTATTGTAGCAAAATTCGAGTTAAATGCACAGTGATTTGAGTTAAATACACAATGGTTTGAGTTAATTGCACAATACTACTTATACAGTATTATACAATAATAATACGTCCGGCTTACATACAAATTTGACTTAAGGGCAGACCTTGGGAATGGAGCTCGTTCTTAAACTGGGGACTGTATACACTTATTTGAAGATACTGAACCCAATGAGGCTGTTGTGACCAAGGAGAGAGTCTTGAAAGATTTTGTCTTTGATTTATTGAAGACTGAATCTTGCAGTTTATATGAATTATTATCTTTCCACTGATAATTTTTTTTGTACATTCACGTTCATGAAAATAAATATTTAGTATTGAATCAAAGGCTGATAAATCTGGACGTACTGTATTCTTTTCCCATATTTATCCCATATCTTTAATAAAAAAGTAAAGGTTTTCCCCTGCACAGTCGTGTCCGACTCTAGGGGGCGCTGCTCATCTCTGTTTTTATTTTTTTATTTATTTATTTATAATTAGACTTGTATTTACCGCTCCATCTTCCCGCAAGGGAACTCTGGGCGGTTTACAAAAAAATCGACAGTTAAAATTCAACAATTAAAACAGCATATATAAATACTCTCTAATACAATAAAATTTAAATAAAAATCCAAGATTTGATGGGTCGATGTTTAAAAGGGCTCTATGGCACCAGCCATCCCCAAGAGGAGCTGTTCCCCCCCCCTCCCACGCAAGGCGGCAGAACCAGGTCTTTAAGTTCTTTCTGAAGGCCGGGAGCGATGGGGCCTGCCTCACCTCCGGGGGCAGCATATTCCAAAGGGTGGGCGCAACTATCGAGAAGGCCCGCTTTCTAGACCCCGTCAGGTGAAACTCCCTTACCGACGGGATCCGCAGCATGCCCTCTCTAAATGACCGAGTGGGACGGTTCGATGTTATGGGGATGAGACGGTCCCTCAGGTAACCTGGTCCCATGCCATGTAGGGCTTTAAAGGTGATAACCAACACCTTGAATTGGACCCAGAAGCACACAGGTACCCAGTGCAGCCGTCGCAGCAAAGGTGTCACATGTGCTGATCTTGGCGCACCAATAACTGCGCGAGCAGCCGCATTTTGGACCAGTTGAAGCTTCCGGATACTCTTCAAGGGTAGCCCCATGTAGAGCGCATTGCAATAGTCTATATGGGAGATGACCAGGGCATGAGTGACTGTACGGAGGGCATCCTGATCCAGGAAAGGGCGTAACTGGCGCACAACACGAAGCTGTGCAAAAGCCCTTCTGGCCACGGCTGCCACCTGCTCTTCGAGCAGGAGCCGTGAGTCCAGAAGAACCCCCAGATTCCGCACTTGATCTGAATGGGGTAGTGCAACCCCATCCAGAACTAAGGATGATAACTTCCTGGATCTACAGGAGCCATCAATCCACAGCCACTCCGTCTTACCAGGGTTCAGTCAAAGCCTGTTGTTCCCCATCCAGACCCCCACAGCCTCCAGGCACTGAGAAAGGGTAGCCACTGCATCACTTACCTCACCAGGGATGGAGATGTATAATTGGGTATCGTCCGCATATTGATGGTATCTCATCCCATGGTGACGGATGATCTCACCCAGCGGTTTCATGTAGATATTAAATAGGAGAAGGGAGCGAACCGAACCCTGCGGCACCCCACAAACGAGGGGGCGAGGGCTGGATCTCTCATCTCCTATTACCACCAATTGGGACCGGCCCTGGAGGAAGGAGGTGAACCAGCGCAGAACTACGCCGCCCACCCCCAACTCCCTGAGCCGTCCCAAAAGGATACCATGATCGATGGTATCGAAAGCCGCTGAGAGGTCAAGAAGAGCTAGGATGGATGCACTCCCTCCATCCCGCTCCCGCCAGAGATCATCTGTAAGCGCGACCAATGCAGTTTCCACCCCATATCCCGGCCTGAAACCTGACTGAAAGGGGTCCAGATAATCCATATCATCCAGGATCCTCTGGAGTTGTAATGCCACCACTTTCTCAACCACCTTCCCTAAAAGAGGGAGGTGGGAGACAGGATGAAAATTGTCCAATATAGTAGGGTCCAGTGATGGTTTCTTGAGGAGGGGGTGCACCAGAGCCTCTTTAAAAGCACCTGGAAACACCCCCTCCCCCAGAGATGTATTAACCATCACCTGGACCCATCCACATGTCACCTCCCGGGCTGCCTTTACCAGCCAGGAAAGGCATGGGTCTAGATGACATGTGGTGGCCCTTACAACCCGAAGGATCCTGTCCACTTCCTTAGGTCCAACAGGATCGAACTGTTCCCAGATAACCGGGCAAGGACATTCCCTCGGCATCTCCCCAGACTGTGCCACACACTTAGAGTCCAACTTAGACCGAATCTGAGCGATTTTATCCTGCAGATGCTCAGAAAATTCTTCCGCACGGCCCTGCAGGTGGGTGACAAACTCCACCTTACCCAAAAGAGATCGTGTTATCTTAAACAGGGCCGTCGGACGGCATTCTGCGGACGCAATAAGAGCGGAGAAATATTGACGTTTCGCCGCTCTTACCGCCACAAGGTAGGTCTTAACAGCGACTCTAGCTTGTGTTCGGTCAGATTCAGTCTTTGTCTTTCTCCAGCGGCGCTCTAGGTGTCTCTTAACCCTCTTCAAGACCCTCAACTCCTCCGTAAACCAGGGGGAGTATCGGGTCAGGTGTGGCAAGAGAGGCCGCATAGGCGCGATCCTGCCCAAGGCCCCGGCCGCCTCCCTATTCCAGGCTGCGGCCAGGACCTCCGCTGGAGCGTGCAGTAGATCCTGAGGTACAACCCCCAGCTCCCTCTGAAACCCTATTGGGTCCATTAGTCGCCGGGGGCGGACCAATCGACTGGGTCTTGCCTCCCTGCGGAGTGGGGTGGCATAAGAGAATCTCAAGGTCACCAGGGCATGATCTGACCATGACAAAGGGGAAAGATGTAGCTCTCCCCTCAGAGCATACTGCCACTGCTCCGACAAGAAAACTAAGTCCGGGGTGAGTCCACTGTCTCAAGTTGGGTCTCGAATAATCTGGAACAGGCCCATGGCTGCCATGGTAGTCATGAACTCCCGAGCCGCCTCAGAGGCACGTCCCAGGGACGGCAGATTGAAGTCCCCCAGAACCATAAGCCTAGGGAATTCCACCACCAGCCCCGAGACGGCCTCCAGCAGCTGAGGCAGGGATGTCGCTACGCAGCAGGGAGGCTGGTACAGCAGCAACACTCCCAACTGTTCTCGAGAACCCAACTTGAAAAACAGGGTCTCACAACCGGCCACTTGCGGAGCAGCACCCCTGAAGGCCACTAGAGACTCTCTAATTACAACCGCCACCCCTCCTCCCCTGCCCCGGAGTCTCGGCTGATGCCACACCTGAAACCCGGCTGGGTGTATTTCAGAGAGGGCTACCCCCCCCCTCCGAGCTCAGCCAGGTCTCAGTGATACATGCCAGGTCTGCCCCCTCCTCCGTGATCAAATCACTTATGAGGGGGCCCTTGTTGTTAACAGACCTGGCATTAAGAAGCAGCAGCCGGAAACCAGGGCCCTCACGGATCTGCTGACCAGGACCTGGGTATGAACCTGGAGGGCCGGAACACGCCACCGGTAACAAACACCGGGGGCGTCTTCCCCAACGATGGCCCGCCCTCCGGTTCCCGTCATAGCATCCCCGTCCCATCACCACTTCGATCAAGCAGCCCACTCCATAACCCCCAGAGTTTCCAGGTCTGTTTCTTAGCCAAAGAGCCAGCGCTGTCCAAAGAGGCTTCTGCGGTCATGTGGCCGGCATGATATCTTTAATATGCTGTTTATAATCAAGTAATCTTCTATTGACTGTACATTTATGTTCTATCTAGCAAAAGATATTTATGGAAACCTTCAGGAAGTTGTGCCCTTCAATAGAAGTAAATCAACTGTATGGTAGTATGATCTAATCTGTAATACAGTATGAGATTTGGTACTGCCAATCTATCTCATTGTTTCATGTCTTGCAAAACCCTAAATTTAATTCTTGCTCTTTTATTTAACCAAATAAAATTGGCTATTTGTCTCCGTCAATGATTTAATATCTTTTCTTCAATTCTTATTGGAATCATTTAAATAAAAAAATGATCCTTACTAAAATGTTCATTTTTACTGTTGATATTCTTTCTAACCAGGACAAGTTTAACTTTTTCCATCTTAAAATATCTGCCATTATGTTTTTCCAAATCTGTGAATAGTTTTTCTTACATAAGACTTTATTACGTTTTGTTAAGTAAATTTCTAGATAATTAATTGGATTAACAGTGATATTAAACCCTGTTATTTGCTGCAAATATTGCTTTTCTTCTTCAGATCAGTTCCATGTAATTGTTGTTCCTGTTAACCTGGATTCCTGATTAACTATCTGGTCCTGATAATTTATGTAATTTCAATCCCCACCAGCTGTTACCAGCATGGTTAGCACTAAAGGATCATGGGAGTTGAAGTCTAACAAAATTTGGAGAATCACACTTAGCCCACCCTGGTTGCTGGCTTAAAAAATGAGCTGAAAGAAGTTCTTCTCTTCCATCTATGGTTCTTACCCCATGAAACAAACAAAGAGGATTTTTTTCTTAATAAAATTATTATTATTATTATTATTATCATCATCATCATCATCATCATCATCATCATCATCATAATCAATTAATTAAGCTTGTATACTGCCTGACTCTCAATGACTCTGGGTGGCTCACAACAATCAAACAAAAAATTACAATAAAATCAATAAAAGATAAAATATGGCAAGCACAATGAAGCAAGGGATCTCACTCTCCCTCATCAAAGGCCTTAAATTAAATTAGATTTAATAAATTGAATTAGATTTAATAAATTAAATTAAATTAAATTAAATTAAATTAAATTAAATTAAATTAAATTAAATTTACAGATGAAACATGAAATAACAGGAAAGCAATTTTTGCTGGAATCCTTTCTTCACGGAGGAAGTTTACCTGGGAAGAACAATGTGAAGACAACAGACTTTTGAAAATAACATTGGCTGGATAAACAATCCTCCTAACACTTCAGAGCAACTTGAGAGAAGGTTAGGCAGTGGGCGGACTTTGTTCTCAACTACTTGTAGCTACTTACATATTGATGAAAACATAGATTGCGTATTTGACAGGCAGCTCCACCTGATGAACCATGTCCTTTGTGACGGTGACACCATTTTCACTGGGGAAAAAAGGAAAGATGGGCAGAGTAACAAACATACTGCATCACACATGCCACTCTCTTAAGTATAACTACTAAGCAGCGTGTTGTCCCCTCCCTCCCCCTGTCATATTACATTCAGCATCATCTGATATAAAAATTGAGAACCTCTTTCCAGTGAAGCTATAGTTATTTAAGGCACATTTGCACAACAGGATGTTTCCCGATGTTGTCATATTTAAAGCAGACACGTTGAAGTCAATGGGATTTAAGAGTCATGGCCATGGAATTTGCTGCTATTGGTTGTGATAACGGTGGCCAATTTAGATGGTTTTAAAAAGAGGCTCAACAGGTTGATGGAGAATCAGGCTCTCAATGGCTATTAATACTGATGGCTATTGACCTCCTTCTGAGTCATAGGCAGAGGTCCTAAATATTGGTTGCTGGGAAGTGACAGTGGAAGGTGCACTCACTCTCCTGTCTGGGTTTGTGAGCTCCCCAAATACATCCAGCTGACCACTGTGTGACATAAAATATTGAACTAGACGAGTTTATACCCTGAGGCTCCTCTTATGAACTTACTATGTTCTTACGTTATTGCTATTATTGCTTTATGGGCACAACAGTTGTGGGATGACTCTAGAAAATTCTATAAGTTGCTAGTGGAAAAATGACGACAGACATCATGGCTGCTCATCTGATTTACACAGGAGAACATTAGCCTTTAAGTCATGGGAAGCTTTACCTGGCAGCTGTGGCATTGATCCGTACCACACTTCCTAGATTTGCCTCTTGGGAAACAGAAAAGGTGACACTGAAGATCACCTGAACAGAGGGAGATACAAAAGAATAAGAGGGGCCAGGATGCTTAAAGCAGAGCTATGCTACAAATTCAATCCAGTTTTATACTTCAGTAATAATCGTAACTGAAATGACTTCTCCCCAGAAACTTGGGCGATGAGAAACTTGGAAGCTTCTCAGTCATTTCTCAAAGAGCTACAATTCCCAGAGTTTTGGGGTGGGAACAATACTTTTAAACCTTTGTACAAGATAAATTTTAGAGCCAAATTTGTACACAATTATTTATTGTGAAATAATTCTTTGAACTCCCAACTAGAACAGAAGCAAGGCATTCTCATCTTAATGTTGTTTTGTGACAAGCCCAGGCAGGGGTTCCTAACTCTCCGGGGTGAGGGAGCAGGTAGGGGATTTTGAGAACAAGCTATGGACATTCTCACAAAATGGCCATTATGAACTCTTTTTATAGAGAGTTCTAATGTACATTTGGTGTTCCTCTTCAGGTGTTAAAATGCCTTGAGTTGCTACTAACTCTTGATTCTATAGATAAAGCCAACCACCTCAATTGAGCAAAAGGCTCCATGCATTAGACAGGTGTTGCCAGCACTATAAGAATGCCTTTGGATGGAGACTATCAACCATTCTGGTGTCACAGATGGACAAACGGTACCTCAGCCATGCTCCGGAAGATGGGGTGATTGATGTCACAGGTGGTGTTCCTCACAGTGACCTCCTCTGCAGCAGGTACAGGGGTGCATTTAATGACCACATATTTTCTGTTGGACTGAGGAGAATAGGACATGATAATTAATACTACAGGTGATAGACCCTCTTTGGCCATCCCCCACCCCGTCCAATCTGATGTCTCTGATTTCCCTCTAATCTTCATACCTGCACTAGTATAAATCTGCGGTAGGACAGTGCAGATGGGTAGAAGAATGTCAAATTGGTGCTGTAAGAATCCTCTCCATCATTCCGGATGAAAACAGTAGCGTTGAGTTCAGGGGTTAGGCCAACTACCAACTCATTCAGGCTGATGGAAAGAGGAAGATGGTCTTTTGTTTATCTCCAATACAAGAAGGCTTGAAGTACAATTCTCTTTGGAAGCCACTCCTTTAAGCTGGAGAAACCTAGCTCAGATATACAGAGACTCTCCAAAGTAGAAAAAGTATTACGAACATGGTTTACATGTTCAGCTCCTTTATTATGGCTTTATATGTTCCACAGATAGTGTGGCAGTTGAAGGATACTCAAACTTTGTCCAATAAATCTTGAAGAGATTTTATGAAGAGGTGGCTCCAATGAGGTGTCCAACAGTTGTCTAACACACCTAGAAAGCACCTGTCATGACTGTGGTGTCAGAGGATAAGAGCGTTGATCTTGGGGCTTATGCCTTGCCTGAGAGGCTGGATCAGGGACTGGTGGCTGGATGAGAGCCAATTAGAATAGTGGTTAAGGTGCTGGACAAGAAACCAGGAAACTGTGCGTTCTAGGCGTCCCTTAGGCATGAAAGCAGGCTTTGGGCCAATCACTATCTCTCAGCCCAACCTGCCTCACAGGGTTGTTGCAGGAAAAATAGGAGGTAGGAGTATTAGGTATGTTTGCCACCTTGTTTGTTGTTGTTCAGTCTTGAGTTAGATATAAAAAAAGCGGGATAAGATTATGATGATGATGATGATGACAATGACGACAATAATAATAATAATAATAATAATAATAATAATAATAATACAAAGAGATCTCCAGGTCCTGATAATGCCAGTTCCACCATGTTGAACAGTGTAGGAAGTATTTATGAGCACCAGCTGAATCTGGGAGGCATTTCATCACTTGAAGCTAACATGACTGCAACAGGGATTGGACGTTGCTGGAGAAAAGTCCCCAACCTAACCCTAACCCTAACCCTTACTCCCCCTCAAAATTTTGAACCTTACCTTATTTTGGTATTTCATCCTTAACTAGGATTACCAGATCTGGACTACAAAAACCTGGACAATCATTAGGTGGCAATGCAGCGTCTTGGCTGCCATCTGATGATTGCCCAGATTTTTGCAGACCAGACCTGGTAGTCCTTCCTTAACTAACCTATTCCTCTGGATTTGTACTACTTGTTTTGCTGCCCCATCAGGTAGGACAGTGTTTCTCAACCTCAGCAGCTTTAAATTGTGTGGACTTCAATTCCCAGAATTCCCCAGCCGGCATTCCCCAGCCAGCTTAAAGTTGCTGAGGTTGAGAAACAATGATATAGGACAACACCACACTGGAGAATTTCCAAACATAGTATCCTGGGCACAATCTTTCCCCTATTTTCCTCCCTGCTTTGTCTTCTGTGCCTAGGAAGATTAAGACCATTTCGCAAGCTCAACAGCAGCATGGTGATCTTAACGATCCTCCTTTGGAAGATAAAGGGACTTAGAAATAAACATCTCAAAATAACCATGACCTAGCCCCAGGTGCAAGGTCACACAGCCAACCTAGAAACATATTTAAGGATTCCCTTACTAACTTTGCTCAGACTGAAGAAGCTCCTTGGATAAGGAGCGAAACGTTTCCACTGAGAAAATAGAAATCCAGTTGACATGATTCAAGCTACAGACAATTCCACCTGGATGACTGAGAACCTTCATAGACATATCCTGGGAATGCAGTGAGAGTTCTGCCCTATAATTTTATAAATATTGAACACCTAAACACCAGGAGTTCATTAGCTTTGGTCAATTCTCAGTATGCACAGGTGAACTCTGTTGATGTGTGGTTGCTATACAGACGAAAAGCATACTGTACCCTGAGAAATTGAAGGATGTTTTTAATTGGTCTTTACAGATTCCATCTTGACCGCAGTTCTTTTCAAAGTGCAGCTATGAAGGGTGGAGAGAGAATATCAGCCTCCATGAACAGGTGAGACTAGGAAGAAGATACTAGAGACTGAATCAATACAATATTCCTTTTAATTACAAGTCTTTCTTTGTAGATGTTGGTACCACATTTATTTATCATCATGTTTATATCACCCGCTGTAGAAGCTTGGTTTCTGCAGAGCATTGGCTCTCAACTGAATTCTGAAAATCTTGAACCCAAACCTTCACAGGCAGAACCCACCGGGTCACGCCGGCCAGTCAATTGGATTTCAAGATGGACCGGCATCAATGTTATTTGAGGGACCACCTCTTCCTGATTACATCTGCCCATCCCATCAGATTCAGCAGAAGAGGTATGTTGCCGGTCCCATCTGCTCAAAAGCTACATCTGGCAGAACCCCAGAGATGGGCCTTTTCTGCCATGGCACCCACCCTATGAAGCATCATCCCCCCCCCCCCCGAGGTGAGGCTGGCTCCATCCCTATTAATTTTTTGCATGTCCCTCAAAACTTGGCTGTGTCATCAGGCTTGGAGGCCCCAAGGGAATGGTGAGTTGTTGAGGTGGCTCCACTGTTGTTAACATCTGTTGCTCTCTCCTTGCCTTTTAATTATAATATGAATATTTTTTAATTGTTGATTTTTTAATATTATTGTTTTTTAATTTTTCATTGTACACTGCCCAGAGTCACATTTTGTGAGATGGGCAGCTATATATATTGAATGAATGAATGAATGAATGAATGAATGAATGAATGAATGAATGAATGTTAAACTAAACTCAGTCAATTGTCTAGCTGAGCGTTTATGACCAGAGATCCCTTCCACAGGACGACTTCGTGTTGCTGAGGAAGAACTTCCAGCAAGACCATTTTGATGGAAAGAATTTATACAAGCAAGTGCAAGGGCTTGTCAGAATCCAGTTCCCTGTTGTCGGCTCGATAAGGTAGACTAGTCTAAGAAACAGACACTGCGGACCTAAAGCTACTTTTATGAGAACAGCTATAGTAACAGAATCTTCCAGGTTTGAATGTGCTTCCTTTCCTCCCTATATTATCTTCATGAGAATTAGTGGAGGGGGCTATCTCAATGTTTTCGTAAAGCATTTTCTTGGCCTGGGCTCAAGTCTCACTTATCTGATCATTGCCTTGGTAGCAGACCTTCCCTCTGTCCTTCAAGGCCATCCTCTATACTCACTACATCCATATACAGTACAGGTTCCGCTGTATCCGATGTAGAACAGCCAGATTGGGAAACAGCTTTGTCCCCCAGGCTATTGGATTCTTGAATGCTTAAATAAGTTCTTTTAGGTGAAATGTTGGATGTATAAAGAATGTATATTTTATAGTAACTATGGATTTTTTTATTTGTATTTTAGTGTTTGACTGAAATTGTGAGCTAAAGAATGTATATTTTATAGTAACTATGGTTTTTTGTTTTTTTTAATTAGTATTTTACTGTTTGATTGAAATTGTGAGCCAACTGCAATGAAATTTCATTCTATTGTGCACTTGGTGTATAGTGTATTGTGGGATGACAATAAAGTTATTATTCTATTCTATTCTATTCTATTCTATTCTATTCTATTCTATTCTATTCTATTCTATTCTATTATTCTATTCTATTCTAAAGCTTCAACTCCCTGCCTTTTTCATATGCATCTGTTCAGCCAGGTGACATCAGCCCGGTGACACAGATGCATGCTGAGCATGGACTTACCAATGCCGTAAGCCGATTAGGTTCATCTTCCTGTAGGATGGCTCGCAGGTTGTTGGCACGGGGGATGGGCTCTCCTATCAGGGTATAATTCAGCTGGAGAACTATGGGTGTGAGGCTGTCTTCTATGCAAGTCTTTCCTCATGAAGAAGCAGGGGAAAGCAACAAAAGAAGAACTGCTTGATTTCATGACAGTATCTTGTATTTCACATTAAAGATTAGACAATTTTTTGAAAAAAAACTGTATCTGATTTTAATCCTGCCCATCCCACCCCCTGCAAGAGCTCTGCTCTCACCGGTAATTTTATGCGGTAGTCCTTGGATTGTGGTCTCACACCGATCTTCATCTCTTCTGTGATGGTAGAGGAGCCCGAACCTTCGTCGAAAATGGCTCGTACTTTCTGTCGACCAGGATCCAAAGTCAAAGTGTACCGAATGGTGCTCAAAATGTCAGGGCCTGAAGGAGATGACAATAAAACCCAGAAGACCTGGATTCTAAGAAGGGTCATGATATATACTACAACTCCCCTCACAAGAGACTTAGAGCACAAAATCCTGGTGAATTTCTGGTGCTCACGGCCTTAAGGAACCGTAAAACAAACGCTTGCAGCATTAATGGCACTGCAGCTAGGAAGTCCCCGCTATTGTCTCGGATTTCTCTGAGGACATTGTCTTTAGGGATGCTAGGTTTAATGAAGGACTGCTTTGAAATTATACCCTGATAAATTTTCCACATTAATTTATTTATGGGAGAACACTGCAGAAGAAGTGAACAATATTCCAGTAGAGTGAAACCCTCTGAACTTATGAGATGCTGGTCAGATCTCTGACGCTTTGCTATTGACTCACACAAATCAGAAGTGCACCTTAGAATGACCCTGATATTGCCCTTCAGCTGCAGATAAACTGTGGGGAAGAAATAATCTTAATGGGAAGCTGTCCATGAGCCCACATTATACCTTTGAAGATCTGTGGACCTACCTAAGGTAAACCGTGGGTCTCTCAGGATTTCAAAGTTGATTGTTGCCTTGCTGATGTCCTTATTCAGCACTTCCTGGCCTTGGCACTCAAAAGCAGACATAGGGATGACAGATGGGGTAAAGGTCATTCCGGTCACCACACTGAGCACAGGTCGTGATCTATTGCAGACATAAATAGGTACACACTGGAGTGGGCCGTAGGGAATCATTCTGGACCCATTCTGAAAGGATTCATCCACTTGTCAGAAATTGCCATTTACTGTAGACACTCAAAATATTTCAGACACAGACACAAACAACACAGACTCAAGGAGACGCATCTATTTTTAAGACATTGCATTTTCCTTGCACTCAAAAGGCAGAGAAATGCAATTTTCCACTTTCCCTGCTAAGACAAGTCTATGCAAGAGTCAGGGGTACCTAACAGAGCAAATCTTGAAGAGCAACGGCATGAGAGAGAGAGAACTAGGTGGCACTTTCATCTTATGAACCATAACCCAGCCTGAATGTCCCTGTACTTCTTTGACCTGAGTGCCAACTTACATAGCAAAACTTCCCAGTAAATTGGCTTTGCACATGCCTTTGTGTGTTTCCATACATACTGTATGTAGGAGTTGCATTATTTTTTCACCTTAGGTAGCAAAATGTTTGGGATCAATCCTAAACTTTCTTGTCTTTCCTAGTTGTGCCTGGCCCAACTGCTTTCCTTGATTTGACAAATTAAGGGACCCCTTTAAAAGAGTTCCTTTAATTTACAGATCAATTTTTCTCCCTCTTTATTAGAAATAGACAATTGTCACTTCTACACTTTAGAAAGGGTGCATTCATGCAGATAGCCTTTAAACCAGTGCTTCCCAAACTTTTTCCTTCATTACCCCAAACCGTCTTATGTCCCTTCCTTCAGCACCGTCGTAACTTTGAACGGTCGCTGAACGAATAGTCGTAACTCGAGGACTACCTGTACTATAAAAAACAATATCATTGAATGATCTTTATGTCATTTCAACAAATTATCATTGGTAATTTCATCAATTTTCATCTTAATAGGAATACTTTGGGAGATTTTTGAATGTATTTTATACACGTGGCAATCTTTAAGTCAATTTAAATGTCCCTGTTGTGATTGGGTAATGGGTATGTGTGTCGTCACCCAAAGAAAAAACACTTTTACCCAATTCTGGGTAATTTCCCCAGGTTTGGGAAGCACTGCTTTAAATAAAACCCTGTAAAAACCAGCTGTACCTTAAGACAGCCACTTGTCCCTCGGCCCCGACAGCCACATCTGGGAGCCCATCTCCTGTAAGATCTGACCCCCCATCAAGGGCTTGGCCGAAGTACTGCAGCCTGTTGGCAAGGAGAGATGCTCTGATGCGCTGCGAAGAAGAGAAACGGAGTAAGAAGATAGAGAGGCGGAGGGGCGAAAGGGATAGGCAGCTGAAGGCTCACCTGGCTAAAAGCTTCGTTGACGGATCTCCTCTTCCCCTTGAAGATGTACACGGCTCCTTGATTCTCATCCTCCATTGGTGCCCCAACAGCCACATCCGTCCACTGATCTCCAGTTATTTCCCCTGTTTCTGCTATGCTGGTCCCGAAGCGGCCCAAGGGGTGATGGGGCTCCCCTTGCAATTCCTTGCCACAGAAAAATGTTTCTCCCTAGGAAATGGGGTGGGGGGAGAGACGCAAGAATTGTGCTGAAAGCATTCTCTCTTGAAGCCACTGTGTCTGGAGGAAACCAGGCACATAATGGTAGCCCGTTTGCCTCACTGAACACGGGCATTCTGACGTCGGTTAGTCCCCGCCCCTTTTCACTTTGAAAACTGGTCTCTTGGCAAAAGAAGAGCTTCATGGCTCCCACTAACATTATCTGGTCCTCTTGCCGGGTGGCGCCCACTCAGTTCTTCCCCATTCTGTGCCGCCTTGGCCTTGCTAAGTCTCACCGTTCCCTTTTCCCTGCTGTCAAATTTGGGGAAATGCATAGTTGAAAATAATAACAGCCCAGCATGCATTTCTGTTCATCTCCCCCTAGGGTCTGCTCAGAAAGGCTGCAATGGTGCAATCAAAGCTTCACAATGCACATAAACAATAAGTGGAGCTTCTTTTGCACTGTTGCAGCTGCCATCTTGACTCTTTTGACCATATCCTGCAGCCACTCCCACTTTCCCTCCTGCAATGCCTAGCAGAACTCAGCTTGTGTTGTGAGGTCCTAAACTTGCCTGGTTCTCTGCCCACAGCTCATGTTATTAGCTTCCCACCCAGCCAGAAACACAAATATCCAGGACAATGGGACATCGCCACACAGCTGGACCGCTCTGTCGTTCACAATCCTCTCTCAACTCCCTTTGTCTTTCCAACATCTGGGGCAGTTCTATTTTTCAATTCAGGCTAGTATTTTGAAACGACCTTGGGCTAAACACTGGGACTTGGTTTCAGGATTTATAATAGCTAGGCTCAGCCTAGCTGTTTGTAAGAAAAGAACAATGAATGAATGAATGAATGAATGAATGAATGAATGAATGAATGAATGAATGAATGAATGAATGAATGAATGAATGAATGAAGTATGTATTGTCGAAGGCTTTCACGGCCGGAGTTCGATGGCTGTTGTGGGTCTCCCGGGCTGTGTGGCCGTGTTCTGGAAGTTGTGGTTCCTAACGTTTCGCCAGCATCTGTGGCCGGCATCTTCAGAGGGCAGGAGCACAGACAGAAGCGAAATCTCTGTGCCCAGGTGGGACCAATTGATGCAAGTCCTGCTTATATTATTCTTGAAGGTCCCAAGACTCTGAATGCAACACATCCAAACTACTGAGTAGAAAACCCAGCCCAGCCCCCAGCCCCCAGCCCCCAGCCCCCAGCCCCCAGCCCCCAGCCCCCAGCCCCCAGCCCCCAGCCCCCAGCCCCCAGCCCCAGCCCCCAGCCCCCAGCCCCCAGCCCCCAGCCCCCAGCTCCCAGCCCCAGCCCCAGCCCCCAGCCCCGTTTTTTACCTACCTGCCTTTGGCAAACATAGACCCTTCCTCCTGCAGTGCCGTCATAATACATAGGCGCGCCAATGAGGACCAAGTCAGTGTTGCTGTCTCTGTCCAAGTCCACAGCACACAGGGTAGCCCCAAAATACGAGCCAATCTGGGGGGACTTAAAGTTTCCATTTTTTAAAGATGGTCCTTTGCCTAGGATCCCCAGGTCTGCCCAATTTTGCTGCCTGATGCCCCCCTCCCCTTTTTACCTTATTCTACTTAGCTAAGGACCTATCAGCCAGATGCTTCAGCCAACCCTAGTAGAGTTGCTGATCCATTGGACAGAGTTGCTGTGAGTTCTAGTCCCACCTTAGGCATGAAAGCCGACTGGGTGACCTTGGGCCAGTCCCTGTCTCTCAGCCCTAGGAAGGAGCCAATGGGAAACCAGGAGACTGAGAGTTCTAGTCCCGCCTTAGGCATGAAAGCTGGTTGGGTGACCTTGGGCCAGTCCCTGTCTCTCAGGCCTAGGAAGGAGCCAATGGGAAACCAGGAGACTGAGAGTTCTAGTCCCGCCTTAGGCATGAAAGCCGACTGGGTGACCTTGGGCCAGTCCCTGTCTCTCAGCCCTAGGAAGGAGCCAATGGCAAACTAGGAGACTGAGAGTTCTAGTCCCGCCTGAGGCATGAAAGCCGGCTGGGTGACCTTGGGCCAGTCCCTGTCTCTCAGCCCTAGGAAGGAGCCAATGGCAAACCAGGAGACTGAGAGTTCTAGTCCCGCCTTAGGCATGAAAGCCGGCTGGGTGACCTTGGGCCAGTCCCTCTCTCTCAGCCCAACTCACCTCACAGGGTTGTTGTTGTGGGGAAAATAGGAGGAGGAAGGAGTATTAGGTATGTTTGCCGCCTTGAGTTATTTATAAAAATAATAAAGGCGGGATAGAAAATAAATAAATAAAATAAAAATAAAAATAAAAATAAAATAAATAAATCTGGAGAGACTCAAACAAGTTGCGGTTTAGTAGGTATCCATAATGCTTTAGGATGAGTTTATTTATTCAAATGCCTGAAATTTTAAAATATTTTGCTGGAATTGAGGAATGTATTTCAGCGGGAGAAGAGAAGTCTTCTCTGGTTGATGGACCATACACCTAATCAAAACACACTAACATTCTAAAACAATCCTGCAGGTCATCAGAAGCCCTTTTACCTGCTTTAAGGACAGCTCTGACTTCTGCTTCCACTGCCCTTTCTCCTTGCTGAGCCAGGCAACTTTGCCTGTGTGTTGGTAACGTGGGGCTCCCACCACATAGCTTCTCCGTCCATTGACTTGGACTTCCTGAATTGAATAACCTGGTGAGGACACAAGAACAATCAACTGAGAGGATGAAACACAGCTTCTCTAAAGGGCACACAACTTATTTTCAATTTTATAAAAGGCATCCTCAACTAGCAAGTGTGATGCAGATGCTTCTGGGGTATGCTTAGCCTGTATGATGTACGTATCCCATTGTGTGCCACAAGGAAATGTCCATGGCAGTAAGAACAAGTTCTAGATGTTCCTTTCTTACACCCCCAAATTACAGAGGAGTTGGGAGTCATGCTTTCATTAGGCCTACCATACTTGACTTGCAAAGCTCTGGATGGCTCTTAGATGACAGCAGAGATCATTCAGAGTCCAAGATATGGTGGGCCTACAATTCTGCAAAATGGAAAAATAGTTCTTTAGATTTTGGAATGGATTGGCTGTTGATGGACAATGGAGCAGTTGGCCATCTAGTACTGGCCACCATTACCTGCCAGGTCAGAGATTAAAGCCACTTGGGATCTACTCAGTGGGCAGGTGAAAAGAATAGGAAAACAGCAGACTGATGGTGGAGTTGAAGGGATGATGATGATGATGATGATGATGATGATGATGATGATGGAACTAAAATTCTATTAGCCCCCACCTTATGGTTAGCCCCCACCTTATGGTGGATGTGCATGCTCAGTAGATTGTACAGGATGTGCCTGCCAAGGGAGACAGTAACTTTCTTGACCACCATAGATAAGGTGGCTGGGAGCAACACTGACCTTCAAGCAACTTTCTCTAACAACTTCTCTATTGTCCACAGTTACTGTAATTGTATTCTTTCACTGCTTGACGCAACTTGTGATTTTCCAATGTTGGGAGGGGCATATTAACTATACAGGTACACTTGGGTTATAAAAAGTATAAGTAATGATTGCTGTTAATAGGGGGGGGCTCTCCTTTTGGAAGGAGAAGCCTCCTATTTGCTTGAGCTCTAATAAAAGGAAAGTCATCCTATTTCTAAGGGGCGTGGTGGCTCAGCGGGTAAGATGCCAGGCTTGTTGATCGGAAGATCGCAAGTTGGGAGGTTCGAACCCCTAGCCCTGCGTGCGGAGTGAGCTCCCGCACTCGCCCCAGCTCTTGCCAACCTAGCAATTCGAAAGCATGCAAGTGCAAGTAGATGAATAGGTACCACTTCGGTAGGAAGGTAACAGCGTTCCGCGTGCGTCGTGCGGCCACATGACCGTGGAAGCGTCTTCGGACAACGCTGGCTACCTTTACCTTTACCTTTTATGTTTTATTGGGACCCATACCAAGTCCACGGACTTCGGTCTTAAGCCGTGTTTGCAGCCCTTCAATGACGATGACAATTTTTGGCAGGACACGTTCTGTACTCGTCCAAGACATTTTGAGCAAAAGTGTCTCAACTCCAACGTCCCAGTTAACACTTCAAAATGTCTTGCTGCAGAATCCAAGCACCAGTTTCTGCTTCCCCGCCCCCCTGCTTCTTCATGATTCCCTTTGAAAGAGGTGGCTTCACATTTACTGCACGGCAAGACCATCAAGCTTGCCATGAACATAGCATATAACCTGTAGACGTGCTTCCACATTCCTGTGATCCGCTCATCAAGGTGTACTTTGGAAAATAACCAGAGACACAATTTTTGCACTTCGCAGTCTTCCCTCTTCCAAAGAAGCTAGAGACAGACTCTGTAGCAGCTGCCCAAAGCTTTCCACCAACAGTGGGACTAGAGCAGTCATTTGCTTTGGACTCTTACCAAGATACGCAGATTTCAAATCATTAGTGGAGCTGGAGATATTGATAAAAGTTGGATCACCACGGCTCTGGTAAAGGAAGACGCCTCCAGCCCAATCATAGCTTCCTACTGCTCCCAATACGGAGCCACCCTAAACCAGCAAAAAAACCAGCGAAGCAGAGATGTCGTTAATCAACTGAAAAAAAATACCCATCGGATGAAGGTTGCTGTCTTCCTGCTTTCATATGACACTAAGGCATTTTGAAAGTTTTCTTTTCTACAGCCCACCTGTAATAACCATGTTTGGGACCAATCAAGCATTCAAAAAAAAATAAAAAATCCCATACTCTGGATTAGCCAGTTCAAAGTATGTACCTCTGTAGGAATCAGGAGTCCCAAGAAACAACTCTGCACACTTTCCTTTCAAACACTGAAGTCCACATAGATGAGGCCAGTGTTTCTCAACCTCAGCCACTTTAAGATGGGTGGACTTCAATTCCCAGAATCCCCCAGCCAGCATGTGACAGCCCATTCTACCAATGATTTGTCCAAGGCAGCCCACTAATCTCCACCCCCACAGGCATTTAATTCTGACATTTTTTCCTAAGTCACTATGTTATGTTTCTGCATGGGTCTGACCTCTTAATGATCAAAATCTAGTTTGCATCGGAAAAGGTAAGGATGACTCACCGGGGTCTGTAAGGCACTGAATCCTTCCTGGGACATCTCTAAACGGAAGAACTCAGAGGTGCTGCCGGTGCTTTGGGACTGAGTACCTGCAGAAGGAAGGTGGAAAGAAAGACCAAGTTTTCTCAGCCAGGTTCAGTCCCTGCGATGCACCTAGTGGACCAGAGGGCGGACCATACTGGAACAGGGGAGGTTCCTCTGGGGCAGAAGATGGCCTCAAGTTGACTGAAAGAAATACCTAACACGCCCGAGTGTCTCTTGGTGCAACCTAATGGCTTTGGGGAGGTGATGATGGTAGAGCAATGGCAGGCTGAGCAGAAGGATAGTCTGTCATCTTAGTTCTGCTCTCTCACCCTTTACAACTTCTTCCCAGAAACAACGAAAAGATGGTTAACATCCTAAAAATCACGTCAGACTGTCAGGGTGTCAAGAACTGTACACCAGAATGAATTGCTTGCATATTATTGGTAAGGCCTAAGGGGGCGTGGTGGCTCAGCAGGTAAGACGCCAGGCTTGTCGATCGGAAGATCACAAGTTCGGAGGTTCGAATCCCTAGCCCCGCGTGCGGAGTGAGCTCCCGCACTCACCCCAGCTCTTGCCAACCTAGCAATTTGAAAGCATGCAAATGCAAGTAGATGAATAGGTACCACTTTGGTGGGAAGGTAACAGCGTTATACGCGCGTCATGCCGGCCACAAGACCGTGGAAGCGTCTTCGGACAGCGCTGGCTCTTCGGGTAACAAATGAAGATGAGCACCGGCCCCTAGAGTCGGACACGACTGCACAACTGTGCGGGGGGAACCTTTACCTTACCTTAAGTGACTTGCATAAGGAATATACGGCAGGATAGGTCCTCCACTTTGATCTCCATGGAAGGAGATAGGAAGGGAAATGAAGCTGAGCTTTGATTTCTTTTAGTATTTATTACATTATTCCATTTTGTTCCTCCAGGAGCATCTGCTATGCCTCCACCTACAAGCTCACAATCTTGGGAGGGAAATAATGGCTGGAAGATAATAAGTTGTCTGAGGTAATGTCCTGAATGAAGGCCCTTACACAGCTATGTGACTGGTTGATGTGACTTATGATTTAAGGTTAAGGCTCAGTAGTAGTTGACTCAGTAGTTTTAAGCTTCCTAGATCTCTTAATCAGGCAAAAAATGGTATTGGAAGGGGGATGAAAATGAAATCTACATGGTCAAATTCTTAAGATGGAGTGTGAGAGGAGACTGCAGACATAATGGGTACCACCTTAAGTGGGAAAATTTGCTGGCGTCCTGTCGGGGGTCGCCCACCAAACGAAGAAGATCTCGTGAATGGAAGCGGAGACGACGGATCCCGAAAAGAGCAACATCCAGGACGTCAGCAGCCGGCTCCGACGCAAGGTATTGTGGGACATGTAGTCCAGTACCCACGGAAGAGTCGGTTCCCTTACCCCTTCCCTTAGCGCGCGGTTTAAATGTTATATTACATGAAATGTATAAAATGAAATACAATGTATGTAAGCCGCCTAGAGTCCTCCGTTAGGGAGGGGATAGGCGGGGTATAAATACGATAAATAAATAAATAAATAAATAAATAATATCTGGGGGGGCGGGTTTCTACTCAGAAGGTGTTACTGTAGAAATCTGAAAAAAAACCTGTGATGGCATGCTCACAAACTGAGGCTAGATTAAAGAAGCTCCTTATTTTTGCAAATGTTGTCTCCCTTTGCCACCTTGTAGACTTCTTGGCTGTGCAAGGAAATGGGTCTAACAGAACATTGCTTTTAGTGGTTGAAAGATAAACCAGTCATATATTGCAAAGCTACTGTATATGTTGTTTGCAAAGGGCTAGTTGTCTCAATGTGTGGGCCTCCCAATTAACTTGCATATTTAGTTGTTTATTATTTCATCTGTACCCCTCAGGCAATGGAAATGTGTCCCTAACAGGGTAATTCTGGATTCTGATACTGTACATCCATATCCAAAAATATCCTGAGAAACATTCTGATGTAGTAACAGGTACTTTCAAAAGGCTGAGAAAAATGTACAGAATTTTTCAAAATCAACCTAATAGGTAAGAGCCAAAAATTAGGCATATTGAAAGCAGATCCATTTAGATGGATTCCGTTTATTCATGGCCAATTTATGTCCCATTGGTTTCAATGGGGTTTTACTCAAAATACAGCTAAATCTGGATCCAGGTCAATATTTATTATGGATATTCTTCTAGTTAAATAACAGCACACAAGCATATTTCCAACTGGCAAAATCAGAGATAGAGATAGAGATAGAGATAGAGATAGAGATAGAGATAGAGATAGAGATAGAGATAGAGATAGAGATAGAGATAGAGAGAGAGAGAGAGAGAGAGAGAGAGAGAGAGAGAGAGAGAGAGAGATGATAGATAGATAGATAGATAGATAGATAGATAGATAGATAGATAGATAGATAGATAGATGATAGAGAGACAGAGAGACAGAGATGATAGAGACGTATGTCTTTGCTGCTCCCTATACTGCTGAAAATTTCTCATAAAAGGCAGTCCTGGAAGTCCCTCATGGCAGCTGAAGTATCAGGATCCAGAATCTAGAAGTCATCATGTCTCTCCTTAGCATTTTGACTAGGGTGACAATCCATAAATCATGTATGATACTGAGGTTCAGTCTTCTAACTACTGTTTGAGCCCCAGATCGTAGCATTATTTCAAGGCAACCCAGTGGATGCAATACCTTCTATGGCAAAAATTTTATCCTGAAGTTTGCTCTGGATGTCCTTGAGAGCATCAAAGTTGTCCACGGAGAAAACATGGTCCACAGAGGGTGTTGAGGCAATATCATTCAGTTCTTGCCTTGCAGATCCTCCTGAGAAAGCTTGCCCAACCTTGGTGGCATGCCAGAGATGGTGTGTGTGAGGGGGATAAAAACAGAGAATGTATTGAAAAGAGAAGGCCAATGGCCATAGTTACCCTGCTCAGAATAAGAATTCTGCATGTTAGTAAACTTTCCTTCCATTTGTAGAGGAACCATTTTCTCCTTAATTCTTTCCTACCTTGGCTTGTAATCTGGGTTGAGGATGAACTCTCCCCCAGCCCCATTTATTCTACCCCTCCAGTATCATCTCCTTCCATCACCTTCCTCTCCTAATACCTGAAACAAACCCTACAAAGATAATTTCTCAGAGGGTCTAAAAGACTACATCTGCCCTTACAAGTCTTACAGGCATTAAGATCTCCAGAGGAAGTCTGTCTCTTGGGTCTGTCATTTTCAGTGGTCTATCTGGGATGGAAACTAGAGACAGACGTTCCAGAATCTGGAACTCCCTATCCAATGAGATCAGGCCAGCTTTCTTATCCAATAGTAGAGAATATGTGTAGCTCAGAGGTGACCTGTTGGATTCTTGGTGTTCTCTGAACTTGGTTGTTTTCTTGTAGACATTTCATTATGGGGTAGGTAACATAATCAATGTATGTAAGTTTCATTACCAGACTAGGTAACATCACCATGTACTGATGATGTTACCTAGTCTGGTAATGAAGCGTCTGCAGGGAAACAACCAAGCGCAGAGAATACCAAGAACCCAACTTTTTTCTTACCATTCCTCAGCACACAAATAAAGTAGACGGTTGACATCTAAGTGGACTTTAGTTGGAACTGGGGGTATCTTGGCTGCCTTTCTGTTTTTATGTTCTTAAATTACAGTTCAATTTGTGTTCTCATTCTATGGTTGTTTTAACTTTTTGTTAACTGTCCCGAACACTATATGTGCAAGCTCCAAAAAACACATTTTGAAGAAAGGCCTTTTGTTGATAGAGTGAGAAGGAATAATACATTTCCCTCTTTACCCTGTGTTCGTATTGGCAACTCTATGTGTCAGAACAATCAGAAGAAAATAGCATGCTCTTATTTCCTGGTAACATTTTGCTAGTGTTCTCACCCCAATGGCAAAGCGGATAATGTTAGCACGTTCTGCTTCTGGAATCACTTCATCATATTCTAGATTATCGTCTGTTTTCTCTCCATCAGTTATCACAATGAGAATTTTAGATGCATCACTGCGGGATCCTTTTTCTGGGAGAAACATTTCACGCCTAAAGAAAAATGAGAAACATAATAATAAATTGAACTCTCCCCTCCTTCCTGTCCAATTTCTGAAAACATGATCTACGGATGAACGCTACGTAAAGAAAGAAGTGAAAATCTTATAGAGAAATTAACAAATCTTTAGTAAAAATGATTTAAGAATAAAAATTAGTGATGAGTGGAGGTTTGCTCCATTTATCTGTTTATGGGACAAAAAGGGAAAGGGAACAACAGCTTTTGTTGTTTAAAACAGAACAGGAAGGAGATGGAGGCAGGGAGGGTGCTGTTCCACAGAAGGGGGACAGCCATGGAAAAGTCCCACCTTCATGTACCTGATGGTAACACTCATTTAGAGTAGGAATCCAAAGGGAACTTTCCTTTCCAGATATTGTTGATGGTCAGATACCTCTGAGAATTGGCTGTCCTGAAGATATTAAGGTCCTGAGCCATGTAGAGCATCAAAGATGGCAACCACCACCTTGATCTGCACTTGGAAGACAGCTGGTAGCCAGTGCAGCTCTCAAGGTAGTGGTATTTTCTGGACAAAATGAGATGCAACCATTCTACTCAGGCTGCTGCTTTTTGGACCAGCTGTAGCTTCTGGGTGGACTTCAAGGGCAGCTCTATGTACAGCACATTCCCATAGCCCAACTGGGAAGAGACTGATGCATGAGTGACACTAAGGAAGGCCTCGTGATCCAGGGTTGGTCATAATTGGTGTAGCAGGTGGACTTGTGCAAAGGCACTCCTGGTCACAGGTGTCACCTGCTTCTTGAGATTTTAAAGGAACAAGGCCCAGCATACTTTCTATGCAAATCATCAGGTCTGATTCATTCATTATGAGCTAGCTTTTTTGCAAATCACAGCCTGTTTTGGCAAAAAGCAAACAAAACGAGTTACAGGTAGACCTTGCTTACTGACCGCCTCATTTAGCAACTGTTCAAAGTTACGACGGCGCTGAAAAAGTCCTCACATTTACAACCATCACAGCATCCTGTGGTCACAGGATTGCCATTTGTGTGCTTCACAACTGGCTTCCAACAAGCAGAGTCAATGGGGAAGCCAGCAGTAAAATCTCAAGTTACGGTCACATGATGTCTCGCTTAACAATTGTGATGATTTGCTTAATGACTGCAGTGGAAGTGAGGTTATAAGTCCATTGCGGTCACATGATGTCTCACTTAACGACCGTGTCACTTAGCAATGGAGTTGCTGGTTCCAATTGTGGTTGCTAATATCCATTTTGGATATATGTTTTTCTCATTCTAGGTAAGGAGACAGTACCACTCTGACTTTTCAGGATCTGCTTCTGATCCTGGATTGAATTGTATTCGAAAACCGTTGGAGTGATCAAGAGGAAATCAATTCATTTCAAAAAATCTAGATCAAGTTATCCAAGCTGATCAAATTATCTCTACATATTCCTAGGAAATACAAATTAAATTATTTCATTCCTTTATTGATCCAGTATTGTTAAACATAGGAATGTCTCAGTATAGAAGACAGTTTAATACTTCTTCCCAGTTATGAAGAAAATCATGGGAGCTGCTTTTAAATTAATTTCTGGATTATAAATGACAGTGAAATTGTACTTTTAAAGTTGGGGGAAAAATAACCTCAAATGAGGTCCAAAACCCAGGAAACTCTGGGAAGTAAGTGGAGGTTACTCCTCAAGGCCAGAGTCCAGCTTGGAGTGAATCTCAGTGACTTTAACTAAAAGACGGCTAGCATATTCCTCACAAAAGCCCAAAATCATTCAAAACATCTTTATTTACTCTTACTTCTGATGAACTCTTTAAACAAAAATAGAAGAGTCTTAATTCATATATGAAAATATTGCTTCTTTTAAAAGTTTAAATCAGTTAAAATACAAAAGAGATGGGGGAGATGGAGAATGGAGTGGTGTGAATCACATACAGTACCTTGGTGCAGGAATATATGGTTCAAATAGTTGCACATACTATCTATGATTAATTGAATTTGGTGACCTGACATCTCTGTCCCTTTTCTGCAGGTTTTGATTAAAAAAAAGTCAAGATGGTGCGATCAAAGCTCTGTCTGTGTTTTTTTATGTGGAGTCCTTGGTGCTCTCTGAGCCTTGTTGTTTTCTTGCAGACGTTTCATTGCCAGGCTAGGCAACATCTTCAGTGCGAAAAGGGAGTGGGGTTTTTTGTGTTTTTTTTACTACACCCTGCAGACATCCCTGCATGGATCCCCTTTTAAATGCAAGTAAAAGATGAGCATTCTAGGCTAAGTGGATGGAGTGGAAGTCAGTGCCACATTGTAGTGTTAAATTAAAAAGAACCAAACAATGAATACTTACACCACTTTCTGGATATACGTAGCTGTCAAAGTAGCTCCATGCAACTGCCTGATTGGTCTAATCAATTCATCAGAATCTTTGGTATTTTGGAAACGAAGAAAGTCAAAATGTTCTTCATACCTATTTGAGTACTGGGACAAGGCAAACTAGGGAGAGGGGGAGAGGGGGGAGGAAGGAATTATCCCCCTTTTTAAAAAAAACTATTATTTTTTAATTTGTTCAATTGATATGGCTGCCCATCTTGCCATAGAACTCTGGGCAGCTAATGACACATTAAAAACATCATACAAAATAGCAGCAAAAAAAATTAATCAACCAATATAGAAAACCTGTAAGGACCACCAAGGAAAAATACAATTGATAAACTAAGAACATCCCACGGGATCCAAGTAGCCTTCCCGCCCCCACGCTTGGGGACACCTCCAGATCTTCAAAGCTTTTTGGAAAGCTGGCGGGGTTGAGGCCAATCTAATCTCAGGGGCTATGCTGTTCCAAAAGGCAGGCACAGTGACATCTTGAGGCTGGGTCCTGCAAGATGACATTCTTTAATTGAGGGCGCCCACAGCATGCCTGTCCTGCCAGACCAATTGGGGAGGGGTGGTCCTGCAAATTACCCAGCCTCATGCTATGGAGGGCTTTTTAGGTGACAACCAGCACCTTCTGGATTCTCTTCAAGGGCAGCCCCATGTAGAGCGCAGTACAGTAATCCACCTGGGAGGTGACCGAGACATCAGTGACCATGAGCAGTGCCTCCTGGTTCAGGACGGGGTGCAATGGGGGCACAAGATGAAGTTGTGCAAAGGCCCTCATAGCATGGCTACCACCTGTTCCTAAAACAGGAGCCACAAGTCCAGGAGGACCCCTAAATTGTGCAACTGTTTGGGGTAAAAAGGTAAAGGCTCCCCCCGCACATTTGTGCAGTCGTGTCCGACTCTAGGGGCCGGTGCTCATCTCCGTTTGTTAGCCAAAGAGTCAGCATTGTCCAAAGATGCTTCCACGGTCATGTGGCCTCATGACGCACACGGAATGCTGTTACCATCCCACTGAAGTGGTACCTATTCATCTACTTGCATTTGCATGCTTTCGAATTGCTAGGTTGGCAAGAGCTGGGGCTAGTGCGGGAGCTCACTCCGCACGCAGGGCTAGGGATTCGAACCTCCGAACTTGCGATCTTCCGATCGACAAGCCTGGCGTCTTACCCGCTGAGCCACCACGCCCCATTTTGGGGTAGTGCAACCCTATCTATAACTAAAGAGGGAAGATTACTAGATCTGGAATGCCCTGAAACCTAAAGCCACTCAATCTTGCTAGGGTTGAGCAGAAGCCTTTTTCCTCCCCATCCAGGCCCCCACAGCCTCCAGGCACCAAGGGTGAACCCCCACAGCATCCCTTAGTTGGCCTGAGGCCAAGATTTCAAAATGGGTACCATCAACGTACTAATGATACAGATAGTCCTCACTTAATGTCCATTCGTTCAGCGACCATTCAGAGTTACAACGGCACTGAACAAGTGGACCTGCCTCAAGGCCAGAGTCCAGCTTGGAGTGAATCTAAGTGACTTTATCTAAAAGACGGCTAGCATATTCCTCACAACAGCCCAAAATCTTTCAAAACATCTTTATTTACTCTTACTTCTGATGAACTCTTTAAACAAAAATAGAAGAGTCTTAATTCATATATGAAAATATTGCTTCTTTTAAAAGTTTAAATCAGTTAAAATACAAAAGAGATGTGGGAGATGGAGAATGGAGTGATGTGAATCACATACATTGGTGCAGGAATATATGGTTCAAATAGTTGCACATACTATCTATGATTAATTGAATTTGGTGACCTGACATCTCTGTCCCTTTTCTAATGGGACCAACCTGTTCAGAAACAGTCCCCTACAAGATTTTGCAGCTGTTTTTTTTTCAACTAATCAAATAGTTTTATGGCTTAACTGCACATAAGCATTCTCCTTTTACTTTTGTTGGAAGACATGAAAGTGGACATAATATCAAACGTTTCCCATACAAATTATAGGAGATTAGCAAACACAGTATGGAAAAATGCCACAGACTGAGTATCAAAGGGCTCATAACTGGAAGGAGCATATTTTGGTACAGTAAGAAATTGAATAATGATTATATTACTACTGTATATTATATTATGATTATATAATATAATCATATTTTATATATATATATATATATGATTATGATTATGATTATGATTATGATTATGATTATGATTATGATTATGATTATGATTATGATTATGATTATGATTATGATTATGATAGTCCCTTCTTGAGGGGGAGAAGGGCGGTCATAGAAATTTAATAAATATATAAATATAATAATGATTATATTACTACTGTAGATTTTAGCGAGGGACTCAACATTTCCACTCTGAACATTATCATTTCATCCAATGTCTGATCTCTTAACATTACCTGAGTATTTGTATTTTGGAAACGCTTCATGACCTCAGAAATAAATGTCTTCATTTGTGAGAACTGAAAGGTTCTTATGCTTCCTGAACCGTCAATCAGAAAAACAATGTCAGCGGGACGTCTGGCACACTCTAGAGAAAGCCAGGCCGATGGAGAAGGAAATGAAAAAGAAGAACAGCGCGTAGTCAAGCAGATGACTTAATCGTAGTGTAAATTGATAGTGTAAAAATGAACCGCTTTCTAATCTCAGTGCATGATTGTGTGTGAGAGTGTGTACATGCGAGGTAAGATGACCCACATTTAATTGGCCCGGGTTCTTCTTTGAGATGACTTGGTCTTCATCCCTGTGTGTACTTGTAGCCCTACAAGAATCCTGCACACACTTATTTCAGAAGAAGCCCCATTCATTCATATACTTAGAATGTAAAGGTATTCTACACTAGAACAGTGTTTCTCAGCCTTGGCAACTTTAAGCTGTGTGGACAATGCTGGCTGGGGAATTCTGGGAGCTGAAGTCCACACAGCTTAAAGTTGCCAAGGCTGAGAAATACTGCACTAGAATGAACAACATTCACTTACAAGAACTGTTTGGTAGATTCATGCCAAGCACAGGACAGGGGTGTAGTACTTCTCATTCAGCAGCTAGAGACCATCACATAATTCAGAGTCCCCTCTGTGGGGGGAGATGGGCGGTGATATAAGTATGATAAATAAATAAATAAATAAATAAATAAATAAATAAATAAATAAATATTCATTCCATTCATTCATTCATTCATTCATTCATTCATCAAATTTATATAGCCGCCCGTCTCACAAGAAGGGACTCTGGGTGGCATACAACAAAGATATAAAACAGTAGACATGTAAAAAACAGTATTAAAAAGTTAAAAAAGTATACGGCACACAAGAGATTAGATTAGCATTGTAGTTGTACTTTTAATAGCAGCTTCATCTGCACACCAAAGAAGATAGCATATTTCAACTTATAATAATTTTGCAAGGATTTATTCTTGAGGATCAATGTGGATTTTTACCTAAAAGACAGCTAAAGGACAACCTTAGAAATGTGTTGGACATTTTGGAATATTTGGAGCAACATAATGAAAAACAAGCTGCGTTGATTTTCTTAGATGCGGAGAAGACCTTTGACAATTTGAATTGGGCTTTCCTGTTCAAAGTTTTGGAAGGTATGAACTTTGGAAAGAACTTTATAAAATGAGTAAGATTGATTTATAATTCATAGAAAGCACAAATAATTGTTAATGGAGATTTAACAAAGCCTTGTGAGATACAAAAAAGAACAAGACAGGGATGCCCACTATCGCCTCTCTTCTTTATTTTGGTTCTTAAAATACTGAATAGAGATATAAAACAAGATGAGAGAATTGTGGGAGTAAAGATTAAAAAAAGAAACTTATAGGTTAAGGTCTTTTGCAGATGACTTGGTGTTGGTTTTGGAAGATCCTTTAAAGGGAATTGAAACATTAATGGGCAAACTAAAAGAATTTGGTGCCTTAGCAGGTTTTAAGATCAACAAACACAAGATGAAGATGTTAACAAAAAACCATGAAAATAGAAGATCAAACAGAATTGATGAATAAAATGGGTTTTAAGATTGAGAAGGAAGTAAAATATCTGGGTATCACTCTTGTTGTCCGCAACACAGCGGTTTGTTCGTTTTGCCCGGCACAATAAGCCAATAATCACGCAGAGCCGGAGGATCACTACGTTTTATTGCAGAGCTCTACAAGAAAAGCGGACTTCTCCTCCGCAACTGGAGAGAAGTGCTAAACATGAGAGAAACGGCTCCTTTTATTCAGTTTACAAAGATCATTAAAGAAAGTTCCCAAGTCCCTCATTGGCTGTCTCTTCTGACACCTGCGCGGTGTCCCCTCGTACTACATGCTATCCCATAATTTCTTTAGCATGACTAGTGTTTCCCATAAAAACAACTTTAGGGGTGTGCTTTTTAGGATGCAAATGAACTAAGGTTACTCTTTGGTCAGCGTTCCTGGTTAGGAATGTTACTTTATTGCATAGCTTTCCAAAGTGTGTGTCGCGACACACTACTGTGTCGCCTGCGGTGTCTTGGCGTGTCGCGCTAAAACCCGGAAGCGCTGATGGGGGGAACCAGAAGAAGCAGCAGCCCCGCCAATCAGTGCCACTGCCACCGCCGCCACGCTGATTGGCAGGGGTGCCGCTTCCCCCCATCAGCGCTTCCGGGTTTTAGCGTGACACATCAGGACACCGCAGGCTGCGCCGCCGCCGCCAGCGCCATTGGTGTGTGTCGCCAACGCGAAAAGTTTGGAAAGCTCTGCTTTATTGCCTAGGGTTGCCAGGGGTCATGGCACTTAAATGGGAAGTTGTGTACTTTCCTCTAATCCAGGTCTACCTCCTGGTACCATAAACATTTAGGGGTTGATAATTCACTCTCCTGTCTTCTCCTCCCTTCACCTTCCCACGGGCATCCAGATTCTGATTCATCCCCTTGTTTTATTTCATCTTTTCCAGACCCCTGTCCATCACTATGACAAATATGAACTGTATGTTATTTCAAAATAACTATGTTAAGACATGGAATGAAGTTAAAAAATATATGTTAAGATGGGAGAAACTACAATTGTCATTGCTGGGGAGAATTTCTGTGATAAAAATGAACGTCCTGCCTAGAATGATGTTTCTGTTTCAGACAATACCTGTTTTGACAACTGATGCACCATTTAAACAGTGGCAAAAGGATATATCTAAATTTGTGTGGCAGGGGAAAAAAACACGAGTTAAATATAAGGTGTTACAGGATGCAAAGGAAAAAGGAGGATTTGGTTTACCTTATTTGAAATTGTATTTTGCAGCTTGCCGTTTGGTTTGGATGAAAGAGTGGGTGCTGCTGAGAAATAGAAGGCTCGGTGTTAGAAGGACATGACCTGAGATTTGGGTGGCATGGATATTGGTGGTACGACAAAGTCAAGGTTAATGTGGATTTTAAAAATCATTATGTTTGACATACCATATTGAGAATATGGAATAGAGACAAATCCAGGTTGTGCCCGAAAACACATTTGTGGCTTTCAGCACAAGAAGCGTATTATAGATGAGAAATAATAGGAAACACAAATGGCTAACTATTTTATTTTATTTTATTTTATTTTATTTTATTTTATTTTATTTTATTTTATTTTATTTTATTATTTTATTTTATTTTATTTTATTTTATTTTATTTTATTTTATTTATTTTATTTTATTTTATTTTATTTTATTTTATTTTATTTTATTTTATTTTATTTTATTTTATTTTATTCTATTTTATTCTATTCTATTTTATTCTATTCTATTCTATTCCATTCTATTCCATTCCATTCCATTCCATTCCATTCCAAACACATTTGTGGCTTTCAGCACAAGAAGCGTATTATAGATGAGAAATAATAGGAAACACAAATGGCTAACTATTTTATTTTATTTTATTTTATTTTATTTTATTTTATTTTATTTTATTTTATTTTATTTTATTTTATTTTATTTTATTTTATTATTTTATTTTATTTTATTTTATTCTATTTTATTCTATTCTATTTTATTCTATTTTATTCTATTCTATTCTATTCTATTCCATTCCATTCCATTCCATTCCATTCCATTCCATTCCATTCCAAACACATTTGTGGCTTTCAGCACAAGAAGCGTATTATAGATGAGAAATAATAGGAAACACAAATGGCTAACTATTTTATTTTATTTTATTTTATTTTATTTTATTTTATTTTATTTTATTTTATTTTATTATTTTATTTTATTTTATTTTATTTTATTTTATTTTATTTTTTTATTTTATTTTATTTTATTTTATTCTATTCTATTCTATTTTATTCTATTCTATTCTATTCTATTCCATTCCATTCCATTCCATTCCATTCCATTCCATTCCATTCCATTCCATTCCAAACACATTTGTGGCTTTCAGCACAAGAAGCGTATTATAGATGAGAAATAATAGGAAACACAAATGGCTAACTATTTTATTTTATTTTATTTTATTTTATTTTATTTTATTTATTTTATTTTATTTTATTTTATTTTATTTTATTTTATTTTATTTTATTTTATTTATTTTATTTTATTTTATTTTATTTTATTTTATTATTTTGCTTTATTTTATTTTATTTTATTTTATTTTATTATTTTATTCTATTCTATTCTATTCTATTCTATTCTATTCTATTCTATTCTATTCTATTCTATTATTATTTTATTTTATATTTTATTTTATATTTTATTTTATTTTATATTTTATTTTATATTTTATTTTATTTTTTTATTTTCTATCCCGCCTTTATTTTTATCATGAGATACTAGACTTTTGTCAAGGGGAATGTAAAATAAAATCAAGGGAAGAACTGGCAGCAGAGGGCTATACAGTAGCTGCCAATGGTTTTCTTATTTACAGTTATTAGATTTAAAGTAGACAAAAGAGTTTATGGTTTTGATCATTGCAAGGCTGAGTCTGAAATGAAATTCTGTACAAATGATCAACATGTAATTGCTAAAACATATAAACTTCTGTTGAAATTTGAAACAGAAGAAGAACAAGTAAAATAATGTATGATAAAGTGGGCTAAAAATTTTGGTTATAATATACAGATAGAACAATGGGAAAATATGAGGTTGAAAGGATTGAAATTTACACTATGTTATAATCTTAAAGAGAATTTTTATAAAATGATGTACTGTTGGTACAGTATATGTCACCAGAGAAATTGTCTAGAATGTATAAAGGCACTTCAAATTCATGTTAGAAATGTGAACAACAAGAAGGGACATGTTTGGTGGACGTGTAAGAAAGCTAGAAAATTTGGATTCAAATACATACACTGATTCAGAGGATTTTAAAGACTGATATACAACTGAGACCAGAGGTCTTTCTTTTGGGACTGATGGACAAACAGTTGGAAAAAAGTCAAGGAACTTGTTTTTGTGTATGATAACTGCAGCGAGATTATTGTATGCACAAAGATGGAAAGATCTGGCAATACCAACAATGGAGGAAAGGTTGGTGAAGATGATGGAACTCGCTGAGATAGAGAAAAAACAGTATCTACATTTATTGCTGACTGGAAACCCCTTATGGACTTTTTGCAGAAAACAGGAAAAAAAATGAACATGATTTATGGTTTTGATGATTAGACAGGATAAATTATAGAAAGAAGAGAGCCATGTTGTAACTTTAGAGAAGAGGTAAATTTATAATTGTACTTATAACTGCTGTAAAGAAGATCGGAAGCCACTTTTTTGTATCTTTTTTCTTTCTTTTCTATTTTTCTTTTACTTTTTTCCCCTTTCTTGCACTTTTAGCTTTCTCTTTCGTTTCTTTCTTTTTCTTGTTTCTTCCTTACTTTATATTAGTTTGCATTAGTTTTTATCTTCTTTTTTAAAAATTTTAACAGAATTATAAAACAACAACAACAACAACAAAGAAGGTATTTCAACTTGTATTATAGCAGGAGTTAAAAGGCTGCTGATGTTCAAACCATACATTTTTAACTCAGTGGAATCCCTGGTGCTCTCTGAGCCTTGTTGTTTTCTTGCGGACGTTTCATTGCCAGACTAGGCAACATCTTCAGTGCGAAAAGGGAGTGGGACTTGCTCTCTGTTTATATCCCATGGCTTGTCCTGCCTGTGTTGGTGGGGGTGTTGTTCTCCCCTTAGGAGTTCCTTGATTGGGCTGTTGTTTGCTGCTTGGTTGATTGACTGAGTTAATAGTTCCTTGATTAGGGTCTATTGTGTTGTTTGATTGCTCCTCTGGTGCTAATCTTGGTGTTAATCTTTGCCTATCTGGTTGTTGATTGCTGGCAAGGAGGTGTTCTGGTCTTCTGGCTTTTCTATTGTCTCTTATGAATGGTATGTAAATGTTGTTTCCCTCTATGTGTCTGCTTTGTCTGAGTGCCAAGCTTCCAGGAATTCTCTGGCATTTTTGGATTTGGCTTGGTTGCAGATTTAGCAATCTTTTGAAAAAACACTATGCCTATGTTTAAAATGAGACTATAGCTCCTGTAATGATATGTTCAGAGAGAGGTTCATATCCTGGCCATCAGGACAGCCCTCTCTTATCAGTTAATCAAACTGCCTCCTTGTCAGTTTACGCCTAGTAAAAATCTCTGCCTTAACTAGCTAGAAGATAAATTGGATTCTAAAAGTGAAAGTTGCTGAGGTTTCTGTAGCTTTGTCCTATTCACTTCAATAAGTCTTGTTAAAGAGACCTAAGGAGAGTCTCACTTCGGTGGAGGTAGGCTGCCAAGAATTTGATGGTTCTGTGGAGTCCTTGGTGCTCTCTGAGCCTTGTTGTTTTCTTGCGGACATTTCATTGCCAGACTAGGCAACATCTTCAGTGGGAAAAGGGAGTGGGACTTGCTCTCTGTTTATATACCATGGCTTGTCCTGCCTGTGTTGGTGGAGGTGTTGTTCTCCCCTTAGGAGTTCCTTGATTGGGCTGTTGTTTGCTGCTTGGTTGATTGACTGAGTTAATAGTTCCAACTGTTTTTAACTCAGTTAACCTGTTTATTGGGTTTTAGGGTTCTTTCTCATTGTCAAGCGTTTGAGATAGGCCAGATCAGGAAAGAGACACCACAAGAACTACTGGAAATCTACTTTATTGTTATAGGGCAGTGTTTCTCAAGCTTGGCAACTTTAGGATGTGTGGACTTCAACTCCCAGAATTCCCCAGCCAGCAAGGATTCCTCCCTTCTGTCCTACCATCCCATAGTTGATTTCTAACTTTTATCATTTATTTTTCCTGCATCTGGATCTCACCTGGCAGTTGATCAGGAAAGTGTTGGATCTGCCTCAAATTCTGGTCCAAGAGGAAGCAGTAACCTTTGAGGTATATGTTTTTCCCACAGGTTTGGTGCACTCTGGGCCCACACACCTGTGGGGTCAAGGAGAGCAGTTTACAGTGATCAGGCACAGAAAATCTGGCAAGGTCAACATGTTTAAAATACATTGTTGTTCAAACCTTTATGGAGCCATAGGCCTCCTGATCCTAAAATTCATGTACGCCAGTGCTGTGTCTGTCAGATTTCTCGTGTGAAATTAGCAAATTGTTTTCTCTACAAAGCACAGTTTTCTCATGGTGACGTGAAGTGCAGGTGGCCAGATAACAACTGTCACGTGTGTATTGTTTAGGCTAGTTTGCATGGGAACAAGTCCTCCTGATTCCTTCTGTGGGAAGCCTTGCTCTGTTTAGAGCAAGGGAGGGGGGGATCACATGCTTGCTTAGATGCAGCACTGCTATGGCCTATGCTTTAGGCCTAGTGTGTGTCACACCTAACTTCCAGCCAATCAGAAAGCTGGAAGAACTGAATATCTAACCATGCAAAATGGTGTTCTATGCTTCTTGATTTCTTGTGTCTTTTAGCCATGTACTTCTTCATGTGTTCTGTTCCTGTGGACTGGGAAGTGTGAGCTATGCCTGGCTATGTGAGTGATGCCATGGTGCTCCTTCATGTCTGTTATGTCTGTCAGTGGAAGCACTACACTGGAGAAGATGTACTCTGCTTTGTCTGTACCTTTTTTGCAACGATGTAACTGTATATACAACTCTGCTTTTATTTATAGTAAAGATATTTTAGCCAGAAATGCTGCACTCTGTCTCTGTCTGTTTACTCTCAAGCCTCGATTTTTCCCTATAAGCCAGCGTACATCCTATCAGTGTCAATGTAATCAGCAGAAGGAATAAACTTGAAGAACAGGTGGAAGAGCCGCAAGCAAGACAACGGTCAGATGAAAGAAATCTGAATCTGGGCCGGAACTGTAACCTGAGAAAGTGTCTCAGACAAGACCCTCCCTCCTTCTCATGCAGATAAAGGAGGGAAGCGCATCCAGACTTGCAAGACTGATGTCAGCCCTCCAAGGTAGACCAAATATGGAAACCAAAGACACGCAAACCAATACTACTTTTATTATAAGGTTATAGCAGCAGAATTTTGCAAGTCTGAATGTGTTTCCTCCCTTTATCTTCGTGAGTAGTAGGGAGAGTCATGTCTGAGATGCTTTCTCAAATTACATTTCTGCCCTGGACTCAGTTTTCTTTTATCTGACTGTTGTCTTGGCTGTGGCTCTTCCTCCTGTTCCTCAAGGTTATTCCTCCTCTCCATTACAGTCACTGAGTATTCACCTGGTTTAAAAATAAAACATTCTGCACATGCTCAGGTACCAGGGAGGTCTGCAGGGGGGTCCAAAAAGTCAAGGTGGTGGCCACAACCTTGCGATCAAAGCCCCACCCCTTTTTAACATGCATTGCGATGCACATGAAAAGAGGGCGGGGCTTTGATCGCATGGCTGTGGCCACCACCTTGACCTGCAGATGCCCCTGCCAGATTCTCTCTCTTTGTGACTAGGACTTGGCATATTCTTAAAAATCTGGAAATTTACCCGCGCGGGACAGAAATTATCAGAAAGACATTATAGGAGAGGGCCAATTAGGGAATGAGGAGGGGGAACTCCCAGGGGGATTTTCCAGTCCCAGCTCGGACGCGATTCCCAAGGTGTTCTTCTCCCATTGCCACCTTCCTTTCCCACGGTCATCCAGCTCCCGTGGCAAACTCTGCTTCTAAACTTGCTATCAGCTACAGATCCAGGGCTGGAATAAACTATTCTTCCACCTCAGCTTTATCATTCATGATACACATACAGTATATTTGTACAGTACATAACCAAGAACAAATCCGATTTTTGAAAAGGGCACTTATCTTTTTGAAAAGACAAAGGTAAAGTCTCCTTTGAGTCGAAGTAGACTCCTTGTAACTACATGGACATGTCCGTATAGTTTTCTTGGCAACAAGATGGAAGTGGATTGCCATTGCCTTCAGCCAGGATTCTATTTTTTCAGTCTTCCAGATTAGACTGCGCCTGGGATGCCTGGAGGTCTCCCATCCGAGGACCCAGAATCCTGCTGTTAGCTTTTTGAAACTTCCTAAGGTCAGCAGTGCTGCTACCTGCTACCAAAAGACCCATCTCATTGCTACCAACCTAATGGCGAAAACACCAACTTACCAACACTTGAGAATCATGAGCCGAAACAGATAAACCAAGAGACATGTTGACCGCATCAGTGGGTCCTGAGAAGGCAAAAAAGATACTAAAGCAAATAAAACATACAAACAACAGAGCATTTGTTCTGCACTTTCCACTATAACTGTACTTTGCTTGCTTGCTTGCTTGCTTGCTTGCTAGCTTGCTCGTTCATTCATTCATTCATTCATTCATTCAATTTGATGCTGCCCATCCTCAAACAACTTGGGCAGCTCACAATGATTATGCAGGAAGGAAGGAAGGAAGGAAGGAAGGAAGGAAGGAAGGAAGGAAGGAAGGAAGGAAGGAAGGAAGGAAGGAAGGAAGGAAGGAAGGAAGTCATGTGAAAGCAGCTGGGGACATCCTTTTTTGTAAGGAAAAGCAATCACATCCCAGGCATTAACCATTGATTTGTTTGGTTAAAATATTTACCTCCGAAGTAATTCTGAAATTCAAGTTTTAATTTTTATACTTGAGAAACATTAACTTTGCATTTACAATAGATGGTTGACTTTTTAAGTAAATGCAAGCTTTTTCTGGGGCAGTAACTAGGGCATCCTTTTTTCGTGAAATTCAAGTAACTTCAAATTATAGATTTGCAGAAACAAATTACAATGAGCACAAATTTTGTTTGATTGCCAGTTTTCTCTCCCAAGAGCTTTGCCTCTGGCCGACACTCCTGGAGACAGCTATTTGTCCTCATTGCAATTTTCTTTCCTGGATTTGTGGAAATGAGATTAATGGTCAACAGCATGTAATGCCCACCCACTTTCCTAAACTGCAGGCGTGTCTGATAGGAATCTACCATGACTAATCAAGGCTTGGTTTGTCAGGTGAATGCACCTCCTGAAAAGAGAGGGAAATGCAATACAGTTTACATATTCTGACCCTGGGTGGCTTAAACACAATAGATAAATTATTTTCTGGAAACTCAATGTACAACATGTAACTGTTTAAAATATGAGTAGGGAGAGGAACATAAGTAGCAAGTCAGTCAGTCAGTGGGGTTCCTCACTTAAACAGTAAGGGATCCAAGGGTCCTAGTGCTTACTTTGGAAAACTACCTCCTGGCATCCACCTGATTTGCTTGATACCACCTCGCATTTGTAGAGCTTCCCTATTTCGTTCACATCCCCCTTCTGAAGTGGAGCACCTACTAACACCCTGTAAAAAAGAGAAATACTGACAAAGTAGCACAGCAAATCATAAACTTGCCTGGAGAAGGACCCAATCCGGACTCAGCTTCTCAGACTAACCAACCAGAACTCAGCACAAACCAAGAACCAATCAGGAATCAGCACTCCAGAAAAACGACAATCAGAAGCTGGCATGATCAAAGGACCAGAGACCAGCCCTCACCAACCTGCACCAATCGGAAACCAGCTCAGCTAAAGGCCAATCGGAAAACAGGAGCCCAGGCAGTCCCTGTTCAGTTGCCTGTGGACTATGTTGCAGGTTGCTTTGCCTCTGAAGATGCCAGCCACAGTTGCCAGTGAAATGTCAGGAAATCTGTTCTCTAAACCACGGTCATTAAACCCTGAAGCCCAACACTGCCCAACAGATACTGTCCGTGACAGCCTACACCAGTATAAAGTAGCATTCATTTACAGGTAGTCCTCGCTTAACAACCACAATTGGAACCAAAATTTTGGCTGCTAAGTGAAGCAGCCATTAAGTGAATCTGGCCTGACTTTACGACCTTTTTTGCGGCGGCCATTAAGCGAATCACCGTGGGCGTTAAGCCAACCATGTGGTTGTTAAGTGAATCACGCAGTTCCCCGATAGTACCCCTAATGTACCCCTAATGTTGGCTGGCATTTGCTTTAGCTCCACCCACTCCAGGCAGTCAAAGTGGCTGATGGTGGGATTCTTCTGTGGGCATGTGGCTCTGAACAGAAAAGAGCTTGCCCACCCCTGACCCGCAGAGGACAGGGTGACACAAAGACAGCAGCTGTCCGTGGTCCTAGACAGGCTGGAGTCACATACCCGGCATTTGCACCACTTCCAAATTGCACTACGCTGTACCCAAAACTGTTTGCCGTTTCCCGGAAGACGACCGGATGTTCTGTATCCACACTGAATCCATGGCACGGGATCAGCACTGTGGGATGAAACAAAATAAAGAGTTTCTTTAGGCGTTTTCTACAGCAAGAAGGGAGGGACCCCACGGAGGGCAGGATAAGCGCTAATGTCCATTTCTTTGGGTTCAGGCGTCTTTGCAACCAGCCATGTTGGGTATGGGGCTGCTTGTAACAACGAGCCTCGTTCAACTCTCTGCAACCACCACCGAAAGGAATCTGAGCTTCTGTACATTTGATAGCCGCATAAGGGTGCAACAGAAGCCTTGTAGCTGAGCATTCCCCGCCCGGGCACTAGCAATCAAAACGGCAGCTTTGTTAGGCAGGCAGTTGCGTCTATTCCTGTCTGACTTCTAGGGTTCTTTTGTCATCTACTCATGAACTCTGGTCAGGAAGGGAAACGGAGCATCAAGGTAATCTCTGGAAAAAGTGCTATCAGCTACAACCACATTACACCAGAACCACAAGAAAGACGGCTTGGTTTTTTTTCATGTTTCTGTTTGAGGCAATTTGGAGTTCTGAGCAGCTATGTAGGTGGGAAGAAAAACCTTTCTGGGGAGTGTGGGGAGCTGTTTTGAAAAAAAGGAAGAAAAGAATCACTCTGAATATGTAGCAAGACTGACTTTTGAACTGTGTCATCAGTATGACTACAGGAAAATAGAGCTGGCTTCTGCTTTCCTATTTACGGAGTGTTTTTTAATTTTTTTTAATATATATATATATATATATATATATATATATATATATATATATACTTTTAATGTTTTAAATAACAAGAACTTTGGTTATTGGGTAGATCAGAAATAGAATATGGCCCAGTGGAGACTACAGGTAGTCCTTTTTTAGCGACTGCCTCATAGAGTGACTGTTCACAGTTACGATGGTGATGAAAAAGTAACTTTGTGACCATTCCTTGCATTTCTGTAAATTCTGCTTCACTTAATGACCAAGTTGCTGGTCCCAATTGTGGTTGCTAAACAAGGACTATCTGTAGTATATAGATTTTTTTACTCCTCAGTCTAAGGCTGAAACAGAAAGACTGGCCCAAGGTCACCTAGCTGGCTTCTATGCCTAAGGAGGACTAGAACCTTGGTCTCTTTCGTTCTAGTCCAGCATTATAGCCACTATACCACACTGGCTCTCATGTATATACATCAATCTCTATTTCTATATATTCATATTCTCCCATCACCCATCATCTGCTATGCTCTGGTTAACTCAGGCCCAAGAGCCCAACTGAGATGCATGGCTACATTCTCTTCTCCCTGATCAGACTCAAAAACGGCCCAGCAAAATCTCTCATTGCCCCTTCGGTGTAGGACCGATGTTAACAACCAGACAACCAATGCACGCACCTATCACCCTCCCAAAAATTGTGATTGATTCTTCATTTTTGCTGTCACAGGAATGGAAAAAAAATTAAGGCATGGGGAATTATTTTATCAAGGGTGTTTAATTAATGTTATATCATTGAAAGGGGCTACCCTTGAAGAGTATCCGGAAGCTTCAGCTGGTGCAGAATGCGGCAGCGCGAGCAGTTATGGGTGCCAGGAGATCGGCCCATGTAACACCTCTGCTTCGCGAGCTGCATTGGGTGCCAGTTTGCTTCCGGGTCCAATTCAAGGTGTTGGTGATCACCTTTAAAGCCCTACATGGCATAGGACCAGGGTACCTGAGGGACCGTCTCGTCCCGATAACGTCGGCCCGCCCCACCCGTGCATGCAGAGAGGGCATGCTTCGGACCCCCTCAACAAGAGAATTCCATCTAGCGGGGTCCAGGAGGCGTGCCTTCTCTGCGATAGCGCCCACCCTATGGAATATCTTGCCCCCGGAGGTGAGACTGGCCCCCTCCCTCCTGACCTTTCGGAAGGCCCTCAAGACCTGGCTCTGCCACCTGGCCTGGGACGACGGAGGCAGTAGTGCCTCCTGGGGTTGGCTAGCCCCGTAGCAACACTATCTATGCTACGTTCCCTACGTCCCCCATCTTGTATTTTATCTATTTATATTGCATTTTTTAGACTTTTTATTGTATCGTTTTTAACCTTGATTATTGTAACCCGCCCAGAGTCCCTTGTATGGGAGATGGGCGGGGAATAAATTGAATAAATAAAATAAATAAATAAATAAATAAACTAGATCAAAATTTAATGACACAATGTTTTCACCACTGCTGTTTGAACGAACGAATGAATATCTTTATTATGGTCTTTGACCAGTCTTTACAATAAAAGAAAACAGTTTAATCCAACAATTCGTTGTCCAGAAAAAGGAAAACAATAAAGCGGTGAAACAATATATCTAAATAAAAGCTTTGCGCAATTGTATAATTTGATAAAAATATTCAGCCACCAGGTATGTGAGTGTAGAATCAGCATCCCTTAAAAAGAAATAAACGTAAAATCTATCAGTATGACCCACGAATTTAGAGAAGATTGGGGAGATCAGAGCACGTCTTGGGGCATCCTAAAAAGGAAGGGCACCGTAGGAGGACCTGGGCAAGAGTTTCTGCCTGCCTGGATCCACAAGGGCAAAGTCTCTGTGAACGAGGAGTCCCGTGATATTGTCCTGCCAGCAGCACCAATGCTGTTTATTGATGGAATGACTTCTGGGGATTGCCAGGTGAGTCGATAAGCAGGTGCTGGCATTTCACGAGCCACACTGTCAGGCTGTCCAGAAGAGGTTTGAAACTGAACTCAGCATGAATGTCATGGCTTCATATACAACCCGTGTCCAACAGAGCAGAATGCCCACAGCCCATCACTGACCGTCACCTAGCAACACCTGGTAGCCTCCTCCCTATTTAAATTCTATTGTCCCTCTAATAATTCGGGGGGGGGGGGGGTTTCAGAATGCTGCTCCAGGTAACTTTTTTTAAAAAGTTGGCCCTTATGGTTGGAGGTCAGCCAAGGATGACTTTAACTTTAAATCAAATTTTGTTTAGCCCCCATCCTATTCTTTGAGTTGGCTCTGCTTACGTTTTGGAGTTAGCCTCCAGCACACCAGTTAAAGGTATGTCCTTGGGCCCCCAAAGTTGCACGCTTTTGAGCAAGAAAAGAAAACCTGATGAGAGGCTGCCTAAGAGGATGTTTCATGGAAATTAGAAACGGTGAAGAATCAGTGGAAAAATACTGGGTGATTGCACAATATAAGCCTACTCTTGAAGACCCCATGATGATAGTACAACAAATCCTTTTTTCTGGTGTAAAAAATATGGTAGTGGCAATTGTTCTAAGAATATAAGTCAAGGGAACGATAGGCAAATATAAATTTAATAATGTGTTACTTTGCTGAGACAAGTGGAAAGACAACATGAGCTGTTAAAATATGTCTATGAAGGTTCTCAGTCATCCAGGTGGAATTGTCTGTAGCTTGAATCATGTCAACTGGATTTCTATTTTCTCAGTGGAAACGTTTCGCTCCTTATCCAAGGAGCTTCTTCAGTCTGAGCTGTTAAAGTTGAAAAGCCCAGAAGCTGTAATTTTAAAAAGAATGAGGACGGTGTGAAGTGCACTTCAGGAAATACAGGTAGTCCTCGCTTAGCAACCACAACTGAGACTGGCAACTCCATCGCTAACCAACACAGACATTAAGCAAGACATCACATGATTGTGACAGACTTATGACATCACTTCCCATTTGGTCATTAAGCAAGTCACCGCAGGTGAAACAAGACATAATGTGACCGCAACTTGCGATTTTATTGCTGGCTTCTCCACTGACTCTGCTTGTCAGAAGCCGGCTGTGAAGCGTGCAAATGGTGATCACGTGTCCATGTGCTGTGACGGTCGTCAAGTTATTTTTTCAGTGCCATCGTAACTTCAGTTGTTAAGCGAGGACTTCCTGTAATTGTATTGTGATCTGCACAGAGGATGTAGCTGGGCCTTGACTTGCAATTTATGTATTATTTATTTATTTCACAATATGTATAGCCCAGTCTACTATCCCTAGCAGACTCTGGGCGGGTTACAACAAGGCAAAAGTAAATGGTTTTTTAAAAAAAGTATATAACATTAAAATATCAAAAGAAAGCCAACAGCAAACATTGTGGATACCCATAAAACACTCTCCTTCCTTCCTTCCTTCCTTCCTTCCTTCCTTCCTTCCTTCCTTCCTTCCTTCCTTCCTTCCTTCCTTCCTTCCTTCCTTCCTTGAAAGTGGTTTGCCATTACCTTTTTTCTAGGACTGACCCAAGGACCTGGCTTTGTGCCTACACCAAACTGGCTCTCACCCATAAAACTAAACAAACTAATCTAAGGGCTGGATGCACAGTGGAATAAGATTGCTTGGTCAACTTATGAAATGCCACCTCTTGCCCAAACTGGTTAATATTCTAATGCAACTATGTTGGTTAGGGATTATAGAAGTTTTGAGGGCATCAGTTTAGAGCAAGATAACATTCAACTCCCATTGCTTCAATCAAAGAGATAAGTTCTCTCCCTGAAAAAGTTTCTCCACTAGAATTGGTCAGAAAGAGCAGACCGAAGACAGCATTTCAAACTTCCTCAGACCTTGTGTAATTCATTTATGGAACTCAAGTCCAGAAAAGATCAGGTGATGGCCATAGCTTAGATGGCCATGAAAGGAGATTGGACATGCTCACCCAGGAGGGACTCATCAGTGGCTCATACACATGGCTGACCGATGGAATTTCCAAGAACTGGGGAGACACAGATGTCCTACTTTTACATAGGAAAGTCCTCTATTGCATATCCAGTTTAAGGAAACATAAGACGAAAACAAGGTTCAGGGAAGTTGCCCAAGCAACTGATATGCTATTTGGAGAAAAGATCAGAGATACAAAAATAGATTGATCAGAAAGGAGGAAGCGAGTCTACAATTGGTTTTGCACATCATTTTAAGCCAAACGCTGAAAACGCTGTTCATTGACTCAACTACAATTGGCCAGGTTTGCAAAGTCATAAGCCATGGTTTACAAACCATATTGTGGCTTATCATAATGTGAGAACACTACCATAGATATCTGGTACAAGCCACAGAGACACCATATGCGCCATGATGTCCTTATGCAAATTATGCAAATTATAGGATTTGCTTCAGTTATATCCTCCTTTTTTTCCTTCTCAGACACATAGAGGGAAACAACATTTACATACCATTCATAAGAGACAATAGAAAAGCCAGAAGACCAGAACACCTCCTTGCCAGCAATCAACAACCAGATAGGCAAAGATTAACACCAAGATTAGCACCAGAGGAGCAATCAAACAACACAATAGACCCTAATCAAGGAACTATTAACTCAGTCAATCAACCAAGCAGCAAACAACAACCCAATCAAGGAACTACCAAGGAGAGTACAACACCCCCACCAACACAGGCAGGACAAGCCAGGGTATATAAACAGAGAGCAAGCCCCACTCCCTTTTCGCACTGAAGATGTTGCCTAGCCTGGCAATGAAACGTCTGCAAGAAAACAACAAGGCTCAGAGAGCACCAAGGACTCCACAAATACAAATTACTCCAATAAATAAATAAATGGTAAAAATCACCAATGCATATTTTACAGTACAATCCCATATGTACATGTGAGAAAGCCCCACAGAACTCAGTGATACTAACTTTTGCATAGAAATTTGCCGGCTGAAGCAAGCACTCCCAATTCTGCACTAAATCCCCTTTGTGCTGTGTTTTAGGTAGCTTCTCCACCACCACCAAAAGCAAAACATCGTATCCTGCATCCCCCAGACCTTGTTTTTCTGTACTGTTTTGAGTTTCTATTTACCAGCAAACCAACGAACTGGTCTCATCGAGTTCCCTCTAATCTAGCTCCGAGAACCCACCTTTTCCAAATATTTTGGGAAAATTCAGTGTATTTTTCTCGCAAAACGTCTAAAGTCTCCCTGCAAAGGCATAACGCAATGGAAGCAAGTTGAAGAGAGAAAGTATAGAGAGGAACAAATAATGCATGAAAATAAGAATCAGAACATCAACAATAACCGTAATGAAAAAAATATGAAGAAGGCACTTGCCGGTGATGGCAGAGAAGCAGAAGAACAGCAGCAGAGTCTCCATCCTCAGCTGACAACGGCTGACTGCATTGAAGCCTTCGGAAGGTTAGAGAGGGGGGAGACGTGTTTGCTGTCCAGGAGAAGTGGGTGTTTCAGCCATGGCTTAATGTTTCTGATTTGTTCAGGGCTGCTGGGAGAAGGGGAAACAGCCTCCAGAAACATAGGGGGAAGTGTGGTTCATGTGGCTAGGCTGGAGAGGCCAAAATAGAACATTAAAGCACCAATACTAATTTTTCAAGGAAATGAGTCATCAAACTTATCTTCATTGCTGGCATTATCTCTTTGCACATTCAATATGTATTGTGGCATTTTATAAGAGTAAACTTATTTTCTATCAGAGGGCAGACTTTGGGACTGATTATAGTTCTTTGCGGACAAGTATCATTGGGGGGGGGGGGCTCAAAGCCCATCTCTCAGTTGCTGGGATGAATAAAGGGCAAACTGAATGTTAAGTATAGGCTTAACACTCCTATACCGTATTGGCACTTTGCTCCAAAGAGAAACACCAAATGACGGAACTGCTGCCCATTGTCGGTGGTCTGGTCCAGGATGTTCTGCAATAGTGGGCTTGGGTTTGCATTTGATCCATAGGATATGAGTTGCCCACCCCAAGACAGCTCCATGCTCCACTGTCAGCCTTGCGAGGTAGGCCACACAAAAAGCACACCCAGAAGTGCTAGCTCTAACTTTATTGTAAGGTTTCATTAACAGAATCTTGCAAGTCTGAAAGTACATCTCTCCCCCCTCACCTATACAGTCCAAGAAACTAGGGAGGGCCCCTTCTGAGACGTTTGCCACGTCCCCATTCCTTCTGTGGGCTCAGCTGCCTCTTATCTGACTGTTGCCTAGTCTGCAGCTCTTCCTCCTGTCTCCCAAGGTCATTCCCACATATCATTATATCCATGGAGTTTACAAATCTAAAATATAATATTAACCGCTCCCTTCTTCTTTGTGCTCCAACAGATTTACAGTATTTATTAACATAAACTTTATTTTTTTTTCATAAAGCTTTATTAATTTTCAAGATATAATTAAAACACAAAATACAGAATATAGAAAAGCTAGAATACAAGTCTAAAAAAGAAACAAGAGAAACTAAAACAGTGCAAGAATAGACAGAAAAACAAATAAGACAAGTGACTTCCAACCTTCTCCAACACAGATATAAAAGCACATCAAAGTTAATCTCTTGCTATTAATTAAACATTTAGTAACATTATTTCTCTAAAATCAAAACATTTAATCATCAAAATCCAAACTTCATTTTTTTGCGTTAGAAGCAAATAGTCCAAAAGCGGCTTCCAAATAGAAACAAACCCAGTTAACAGTATTTTCTCTTATCAGTGCTTTCAGTTTAGCCATTTGTGCCAATTCCATTAACTTAATCATCCAATCCTCCATTGAGGGAATTTGTGTATCCTTCCATCTTTGAGCATATAAGAGTCTTGCTGCTGTTATCAAATATAAGAACAGAGTTCCATGTTGCTTCTCAAGCTGTTGGTCCATCAGACCCAAGAGAAACAGCTCCGGTTTCAATTGTAAGTCCACTTTGAGAATCTTTTGAATAATAATTTATTAACATAAACTTTAGAGACATACTCTACTTCAGTGTTTTTCAAACTTGGCAATTTTAAGATGCGTGGACTTCAACTCCCAGAATTCCCCAGCCAACATGCTATTATAAAGTTGCCAAGTTTGAAAAACTTGGCTCTGTTTATACTTGCCTTGTTGCATGACATACAGTATATATGGAAACCATTCTTGCTTAGATTTAGTTAAATGTCTATTATGTACATACGTATATTGTTAGTTTATGGCAATCACTATTCTTATTCTTATTCCATATAAGAGACAGTATATTAGTGGAAAACGGTGGCTTTTCGTTGTTATTTTTAAGATGAGTAGCTACATGGAAAGTAAGGTATCTTAGAATGTGGACTTTTGTGCAGTCCTTTCATGGACAACTGAAATATTCATGGTCCTAACTCTATTCCTGGGCTACAATTTCTTGCCCTTTTATAAAAATGCTGTTGGTGTAATGGTGAAATAACATGACCTAATTCCAACACCAGGACTGCTTTCCTTTATGGCAGCTTTCCTTGCAGCTGTGTGTCCTCACATTAACTGGCAGGGGCAAATAAATGTGTGCCTTTCTTAAGGTAAAGGTTCCCCCCGCACATTTATGCAGTTGTGTCCGACTCTAAGGGCCGGTGCTCATCTCCATTTGTTAGCCAAAGAGCCAGCGTTGTCCAAAGACGCTTCCACGGTCATGTGGCCGCATGACACGCGCGGAACACTGTTACCTACCCACCAAAGTGGTACCTATTGATCTACTTGCATTTGCATGCTTTCGAATTGCTAGGTTGGCAAGAGCTGGGACAAGTGCGGGAGCTCACTCCGCACGCAGGGCTAGGGATTCGAACCTCCAAACTTGCGATCTTCTGATCGACAAGCCTGGCATCTTACCCACTGAGCCACCACGCCCCTATTGTGTAGACAGAAGTATATAGAATAGTAGTAGAAAGAAAAAAAATTAAACAGATTGTTTTTTAAGAGGGAGGGAAGTTTGAAGTAGAAATTTAAATATATGTATATATGTATTTTATGTAAGGGGAAGGAACAATTGTATTAGAGATTTGTATATGTGTTAATGGAGGGATTTATTGAAATAATGTGATTATGGTTTGATATAGAGGAAGGGTTTTTTTATGGGAATTGCTGTATATTCTTGCTGTTGAAAGCTGGAAGTCACCTGTATGTATGTAACTGTCTAAAAGTCTTTTCTTTTGTGTTTTTACACTTTTAGTGCTTTTTTTGTTTGTAGTGTTTTTGTTTTTGTTTTTTATCTCTGTTTTAAAAAATAATAAAAACTTTGACCCAAAAAAAATTCTTTCCCTTTTATGCTTTACTCAACGGGAGTGGAGAAATGGCCATGTCTAATGACGGAAGTCCTGCGCTGTGTTTTGCAAGGACAGAAGAGAGTCAACCAGGCAGAAGAAGCGTGTGGCAAGGGTGCAGATCAAGAAGATTAGCAATTGCAGCTCCCTCACTTCCTCTCTCTGCTTTGCGCTGAGCACACCAGCTTCCATCTGCCTTCACCCTTTTATTTTGTCTTCCTTTCCACTTTTCCACCCAGTAGTATGGATGGCTCTTTGCATCAGCTCATCTTAGGTTGGCTTCTGAAATGGAGGAGAAATTTTTGGGGAGAAATCCTAAAATTTCAGGAATGGCCAATCACCATACTATCGCTTCTTAATGTTTAATAAGATATTTCATGGTATGATAGATCTGGTGTTGTTGTAGAACACTGGCGGTCAAGTATAGCCTACGGCATTTTCTTATTTATTTCACAATGTTCATTATTTCACAGGATTTACATGCTCCCCCAATCAATGGAGACCCTGGGCAGTGCACTACAAAAACACGGCAATAAAGCCCACATCAAACACACTGCGGTGAAGCCCACATCAAACACACTGCAATAAAGCCCACATTAAACACACTGTGAAGCCCACATCAAACACACGGCAATAAAGCCCACATCAAACACACTGCGGTGAAGCCCACATCAAACACACTGCAATAAAGCCCACATTAAACACACTGTGAAGCCCACATCAAACACACTGCAATAAAGCCCACATTAAACACACTGTGAAGCCCACATCAAACACACGGCAATAAAGCCCACATTAAACACACTGTGAAGCCCACATCAAACACACTGCAATAAAGCCCACATTAAACACACTGTGAAGCCCACATCAAACACACGGCAATAAAGCCCACATCAAACACACTGCGGTGAAGCCCACATCAAACACACTGCAATAAAGCCCACATTAAACACACTGTGAAGCCCACATCAAACACACTGCGGTGAAGCCCACATCAAACACACTGCGGTGAAGCCCACATTAAACACACTGTGAAGCCCACATCAAACACACTGCAATAAAGCCCACATCAAACACACTGCGGTGAAGCCCACATCAAACACACTGCAATAAAGCCCACATCAAACACACTGCAGTGAAGCCCACATCAAACCAAAACAGCCATCGCTGGATGGTCATCCACAAATTCTCACTATGGGCCAAAATCTCATTGAAAAAGAAGGGTCAGAACCAAGCATACATTTTTAGGCAGCACAATCCACAATAGTCCTTCCGTGGGGAAGGACTCACACCCTATTCTCTTGGGGGAGGGGACAGGACCCTCTATACACCTTCTCTAGATTTTCAGACTGGGTGGGTAGAATCGTGCAGGTCTCTTATCTAGCTGCACTGTTCACTGGGAAATGGGAATTTGGTCCAGTTTAAACAGGAGAAAAAAATACATACCGAATTTGGGTTCTTGTTCTATGAAAGAGATTGTTACGCACTTTCCAGTTTCCCAGATGATTTTATTTATTTATCTATTTTGCCTAGAATAGGCTTCTTTTTGGATATTAGCACATACTGCTTGACCCTAGCAGTATGCTTCTCAACCTCAGCTACTATAAGATGTGTGGACTTCAACTCCCAGAATTCCCCCAGCCAGCAGGAGGTTGAAAAACACTGCCCTAGCACATTGCAGGCTATTTTGGAGAAATTAGTAGTACTAATTCACTAGTAGAGACTACGTGTAGCTCAGGGTTGAAGTGTTGAGTTCTTAGTTTCCTCTAAGCTTGGTTGTTTTCCTGCAGACATCTCACTACCAGGCTTGGTAACATCATCAGTATATGTTGCACTGTTACACACTGCATTAATCTCATGGTCGTGGCCAGCATCTTAACTTTTTTTTACCTCCCACCCCCCAGACTTGGAGACTTTTGCTGATCCCCTGCAGCGTTTCTGGCCCAACTTTTTGTTGTCACATCTAAAAGCCTTACAGATGCGTCGAGGGGACCATGATAATCTCCTCCAAGATGACTTGGGACAGTTGTATGATCCCAGGGAAAGGAAGTTCTTCAGACAGCATAGCACTCAATGGGCAAAAGGGATTAATTGTATAAAATGAGCCATAAATCAGCTTTCTTGTTCTGTTGTGTACTTGGTGCTGCCCAAGAAGATTCCCCCTCTCCCTATTTGGAAGATTCCAAGGTTATACACCAATATGAGAAGAAAAGAAGGTTTGATTACCTGTTGATGCGAGGGAACATACTAGCTTGTGTTGGAAGCTGCTTCCAGGCCAAGGCACATCCATGCGGAGTCCCTTGGGTGAACCCCAAATTCCCAAACATGGGGGTAGGACTTTATATGTTGATCACATGTGATTCAAACCATGTTTCTTGCCTACAATTATTATTTACAGGACATAATGATTCATGCAGATTCACTGAAGGTGAATAATTGTTTGTGCTAAACTAGAGATGTAAATATTTTGCTTCCAGGCATCCCAAAATCAGCCATTTCCCCCTCCCAATGATGGGTTTAGCTTGACTTTTAGATGAATTCTACATGACGCATATACAATCACTAACTAATGCAAAGTTTTCTAGCTAATTCCCTCCACATGACATCAACCCTCTGAATTACATTAGCCGAAACTTGGTTATCCCTATATCAGTCACCTTTTAAAAGGCAGTTTCAACATGGCTTCTCCAACAGGCCTTTGGAGACCAGCAATGGGCCATTTTAAATTTTACTGACTTTTATGAGACACCGCCTTTCTGGTTTTTATCGGGTTTACCATTTGATTGGATCCAAGAGATGTACAGTTGTGGCAATATAGAAATGCAGGTAATAAACAAATCAAGGGCCACATTCTTAAATGGCTTCAAAATTAGATTAGAAGGGCTGGTTAATGGCATTTGGATTCTTGAGGCAGGCCAAAAAAATAAGCACCATATTTGTACGTACATTTGTGTGTGTGTGTGTGTGTGTGTATTCTAGATTAGCCATGTTAGCTTAGAGCAGTGTTTCTCAACCTTAGCAACTTTAAGACATGTGGACTTCAACTCCCAGAATTCCCCAGCCAGCATAGCTGGCTGGGGAATTCTGGGAGTTGAAGTCCACACATCTTCAAGTGGCCAAGGTTGAGAAACCCTGGCTTAGAGACACATCTGGTTGATCTCCATGGGAGAAAGAATGCTAGACTAGTTGGGCTTTGGGTCTAATCCATCAAGATTCTATTTATGTTTTGGGTTTTTTTTTGCAATATCTAATCCACCATCGTCTAAGTGCTGCCATTCAAGTGGTTAAAAAACAACAAGCTGTCAGCCCCATTTCTCCACCCACCCACCCACCGCTTTACTTTAGCTGACTTTGTGTGTGGGTGTTCCCTGGTTTGCTTCCTTCCCTAAATGATTTTCAGGCTAGCCGACCCAAAATTGCAAAAGACTGTTTCTCAATTAATTGTGAATAACTAATCCGTGAGCAAAATGATAGGGGGGAGGGTGGCGGCAGGGGGAGGCTGCCATTGTTGCTTTGTTTCCACAAGGTACATCGTGGTTATATTCACATTTCATGCTTAACCACATCGGTTAAAGACCTGGCAGCTGCATTCCCGCAACCTAGCAAGCTTAATTTGTACAGTTAGTTTCATCTGTAGCTTAGCATTTTGCCCAAACCCAGGTCATTTAGCTAGTATGTTGTTCAACTTATTAAGTGTGTCCTTCTGTGAATGTGCGTGGTGGAAGGAGGCGTGGTGGCTCAGCGGGTAAGATGCCAGGCTCTGAGGTTCAAATCCCTAGCCCCGCATGCGGAGTGAGCTCCCGCACTCGCCCCAGCTCTTGCCAACCTAGCAATTCGAAAGCATGCAAATGCAAGTAGATGAATAGGTACCACTTCGGTGGGATGGTAACAGCATTCCGCGCGAGTCATGCCAGCCACATGACCGTGGAAGCATCTTCGGGCAGCGCTGGCTCTTCAGCTAAGAAACGGAGATGAGCACCGCCCCCTAGAGTTGGACACAACTGCACAAATGTGCGGGGGGAACCTTTACCTTTACCTCTATGAATGCAGACACTGCACGATTAAAGTTTTGGAGTACCACCATACCTATCATCCACATTTCCAATTTTCTTGCGAACAGTCAATTTTTTTACCATCATTATATTTGTTTCATGTGTAGGCCTGTATATATGCATTCACACTTACCTCTTTAATGTGAAGTTGCCCGACTTTGAAACAATTTTTAAAATAAATTGTGATCTCCCAGGAAACCCCTAATGACCTCTCGCAGAACTCGAGAGTTCCACGGAACCCTGGTTGAGAAACCCTGGTCTATCTCTGATTCTAACAAAGATATCAACACTGCATATTCATTCAATGACAGCTAGCAAAGATGCACCTCTTTTTATTTGTGAACCACACGAGAGTTTGTCCTAGTTTTACTTTTTTAAGTATGATGGAACTAAGGTTTCAGGAAGAATACTTTTTTTTTAATCCCACTGTCTCTTCTGAATAAAAAAAGATGTGAAAACAGACCCTCAAAGCAGGATGTCACTAGAGCAGAGCTTTCCAAACTGTGTGTCGTGACACAAAAGTGTGTCACCACACACAGTCTGGTGTGTCGCCACACAACCCAGAAGCGCTGATCATCATCAGTGCTTCCGGGTTTTCCCACGGCGACACACCAACTGCAGCGCGCAAAACCCAAAAGCGCAGCAGCGCTTCCGGGTTTTTGCGCGCTGCCGCACTTCCGGGTTTTCCCGCGGCGACACACCAACGCCAGTTGGTGTGTCGCCGCGGGAAAAACGTTGGAAAGCCCTGCACTAGAGAAACAAAGATCAAATACAACTTCCATCATCATCCTACGTTCAGCTTTTTTAAAGCTATATTCTTTCTCTGTAAAATAGAAAATGTGTGGATCTTGGCAGAAACAAAATAGAACCTATTCAGGAAACGGTTTGGTTACAGCTAACTTCTTTCAAAATACTCAGGCTTCCTATTTCTAGTGGCTAAACATTGGTTCCCGAAGGTAATCTGAATATTGTTCTCATTTACATAATGCACACACAGAATATGCCCATTAATCTCTGTCTCTGGGAATGTTGATTACAAAATTATATTGATTTTATTCTACTTTAACTGTCATAGATTCCACCCATCCAAAAGTTGTGCATATTATAACTTGAAGTATGTATGTCGCTCAGGGTGGAATTACTGGGTTCTTGGTGTTCTCTGAACTTGGTTGTTTTCCTGCAGACGTTTCATTACCAGGCTAGGTAACATCCTCAGTGCAGGGGGAAGTGGATTTTTCTGGCTGTAGGTAGGACAGTCAACTCAGCCTTTCTCAAAACTTAAAATACAACCACTGATGATCAAGGATAATCCCTTTGTAAATGGAGCCATTTAGAGCAGTGTTTTTCAGACTTGGCAACTTTTTAAGACTTCTCCCTCCCAAGCTGGCTGGGGAATTCTGGGAGTTGAAGTCCACACATCTTAAAGCTGCCAAGTTTGAAAAACACTGATTTAGAGGGTTGCCCTCCCACTTGATTTTGGTGAATTGTAATAATCGGGAACAATGAGCAGCAGGAGAAAGCTTTTCTAGGTTACTGTTCTTCCTACAGGCTAAGAGAAAAAACAATTAGATGGTAATGATCCAACAACAGAGGAGCCGATAGAAGAAGATACAGGATGGAAACTTGTGTTCGTGCAGGGATTCTGATGATACATTATTCCTCCTGCCCCATGCCAGTGGTTTGGGGGATGTAGTTGGTAAAGTAAAAGGCAGCCCACGATGTTCATGTTGCTGAATAGGAAGATCAGCAGTGTGGGGAGGGGTAGAGAGGATACAAAATCTCAGAAAGTTCCCTTCGCCAAATGACGTAGGTCATGGGGATGACAGCAAGACTCATTCTGCTGTCTCACCAGCATGTCAGAATGACACTGCTTCCGAATGTGGAAAATGCTAATGAGTTCTCACGGGCAATAGCCGCTGATAGGTCTATTCTCAAAAAGGGAGATCAAGTTTTGCATCCTACAGACTTTTCTCCCGGACTGGAGAAGTGCTACTTCTAACCCTTTAAAGAAGGTCAAATGTTGGCTTTTGGTTCCTAACCATTATTGTATATGGATTATATCCTTCCTCGTTTTGAGTTTAGATGTTTAAAAAGGTAAATAACACTGTAATACAGGATAATTCGTTTTAATATTTGACCAGTACTAAAATGGTTGGTCTTACATACTTATTGAACAGAAGGTCGTAGTTGTGAGTGTGAATATGCTAGGGAATATGTCCTATTTTTGTGAGTAATTATTGTGACTTCTATTATCATTGTGCTTCTGATTTTTAAACAGCCCAATCCAGAGAGAATTCTTGAAATAGAAATACAAAAAGAGAAGTTATATTTCTCTGTGTCCCAGAAGTTCAAAGAGTGGCAATAAAGAGGAAATCCCCAAGAATAAATATATGCTGTCCTTTCGATAATTGCAAAGCCAAAGTCAGCAGAGAATCAAAAGCCAGGACCCTGCGAGAGCAAATGACCCTTGCAGAATGGGAAAAAACAAAAACAGCCTCTCTTTTTTTCCACATGTGGGGAGGCTCTTCACTGGAGGACTGTACCACTCTGTGGATTCTCTGACTTGCACTGAGGAATGCAGCTCCTATAAATATCAAAGTCCCTGCTTGAAAACTAGACTGCATGATGGAGCTGAGTGGAGTCCCCATTTGGTTGTTGTTATTATGGCGCTCGGTAGCCATTATATATTCTGTATTTCATATTTACATTATGTGTATGTTTTAACATCATGTGGGGTTATTTTTTCAGTTTATTGTTCGTTTTTTTTGTTATTGTACACTGCCCAGAGTCACATTGTTTTGAGTTGGATGGCCTTATAAATCAAGTAAGTAAGTAAGTGAGTGAGTGAATGAATGAATGAATGAATGAATGAATGAATAAATAAATAAATAAATAAATAAATAAATAAATAAATATTTCCCGTGGAGAATAGCATTATCTTGCCTAAATATCGAACACTCTGAGCAGAGGAGGGCACATCTTTCTCTAAACCAGTGTTTCTCAACCTCAGCAACTTTAAGCTGTGTGGACTTCAACTCCCAGAGTGGCTGGCTGGGGAATTCTGGGAGTTGAAGTCCACACAGCTTAAAGTTGCTAAGATTGAGAACAGCTAAGACAGTACAGCTAAACCTCAAAGAATCCACTGATTGCAGTTTACAATCTAGCTGCTACTAGACTGGGAATCACTTGTTTTAATCACACACTTAACTTTGGTGTAGGACCATTGTTAGAGATTTGGAGTAATTTACACAAGATAGTTCTCATCAAACAAGCTCATAAAGTTGTTTGCCCCTATATCCAGCCTTTGGTTTTAAGGCAGATGAGAACAGATTAAATTTGGCAGGTTGCTCTGAATCCATTCTGCCTGGTAGTTTCTGAGCGTTTATTGGCAACCCTAGCTATGTCAAGAAATCATGGTCCATCTTTGAACCCAGCCTTGTCCTCAGATATATGTTTATCAAGCAACACCCATGTTTGATATTATGAAGGGTGACCTTTTCTGCTTTAAAAAAAATGAAAAATTGGCATTTATGCAATTTAGAATATTTTGACCTTAACTGACTATTTTCAAGGACTTTAATGACAGAAGAATAAGGACCACATAATGGGACAGATAAAGCAGCTATAGGTAGAGAGCTATTTAGGCTAGCAAAGCCTCCATTCTCTATCCCAGTGTTTCTCAACCTTGGCAACTTGAAGACATGTGGACTTCAACTCCCAGAATTCCCCAGCCAGCCATGCTTCAAGTTGCCAAGGTTGAGAAACACTGCTCTATCCTGTAGCTTGAATCATGTCAACTGGATTTCTATTTTCTCAGTGGAAACGTTTCGCTCCACTGAGAAAATAGAAATCCAGTTGACATGATTCAAGCTACAGACAATTCCACCTGGATGACTGAGAACCTTCATAGACACACTGCTCTATCCTCTTAGAGGTTGGCCAGACCCAATCTTCCCCTCTTCTTCCAAAGTCTACAGACAATATTTGGGTGCTTTGATTTTATTGAGCAAGCAACAAGGATAATAAACCTTTATTTTTAAAACCAAGAATATAATCAAGATTCCGGGTTTTTGATGGCAGGCTTGTGGTGAGCCCAGGGACATTTCTTCAGTCAAATTGGATGTGGCTGTGACTTAGGAGTCTGTGTGCAGTGGAGTTAAAATGGCCAATAACTGGTGGGGGATGGGGGCATTTGGCAAGAAATAGCTTCTCTGCACACCTTGCCAGGCACGGTTATATAGGAGCAGGTAATGGGTGAGTTTATAGCAGCCTTCCCTCATCTGGTGTCCTCCGGAGGCCCTGGGATCATCATGCCCAGAATTCTAGGATGCTGGACAATGCAGTCTCAGCACATCAGGAGGATGCCTGATCTAGAAGGCTGGTCTAGAACATACAGCCTCATTTCTGCCCATGGTTAGCTATCGCTCTTGTGGCTCCGGGGTGTAGATGATTAAAGGCTGGCTGTTCTTGCCCTTATCATGCCAGCAGACATCAAAGAAGGGGTAGACGGTGCCTGTAAAGCGCTCGTGGAAAGCAAAGATCTGGACCAGGTTGTCTTCATCGCTGGCATCGTAGAAGGCAAGGATGCCATCATCGAAGCTGAGGTAGATGCCAACCTGGCCGGGCTTTCCCTCCAGCTTCAGAGACCGGGGCTCCTTGTGCTCCACGTAGGCCTCGTAGTTCTTGCCTTCCTTGCAACCCACCAGCCAGAAGCCGTTGGACGGGGTTGCATGCAGGCGGCCCTTTCGTCCAGCTTCCGCTGAGATGAGGCCCAGGGCCCAACGGGGCTTGTCGCCGACCGTCACCTCCCAGTAGTGCTCCCCCTGGGAGAAGCTCTGGCGCGAGACCAGGCAGTTGGACTTGTCGAACCGCTGTGTGTCATCCGGGCTCACAGCTTGCTTATGTTCTACACATTCCACTCTTTTCCCATCTTCTGACACCACAAGGTTGGCTTGAGCCGTGGCTGGGTCCAAGGTCAGGTTCTCCAAAGCTTGCAGGAGGACAGAAAGAAGGCAAGATTAGCAACAGTGTGAAAATAAGGACTTCTTTCTCCCCCCCCTTTTTTTTTTTTTCTTTTGTGGAGAGGATTTAATCAGTGGATGGTCTTTCCATACTTACTGCTTACCAAAAATAGCATAAGAATATTCAGAATCATAGGAGGTGTAAACATGCTAAGATATTTCATAGTGAAATCATCAGAAGTTGCTTTTCTGAATTAAGCTGCCCGATCTTACAGGCAATGCAAAACATTTGCCTCACTCTCTCTTATTTTTGAATTAAGCCTTCCCAACAAGCTATTAACTCGTTTTTAGGAAGGACAAAGTCAAGCAACAGGGAAACTTAGTAATGGCAATATATAGACTGGAGCTCCTACATCAACTTTTGAATTCGAAAGGATACAAAGGGCTGACTTCTTAAAACACACACACACACACACACACACACACACACACACACACACCCTTTTCCTCCAAGCTGTGGTCTCTACCTGGCATTAGTGCACGGTACATTTTCCTCCACACTTGGAACTTAAACTCATCGGAAATTATGGGGAGCTGGATGTCCATGCGGGCAATGGGTGGAGACTCCCCCAGAATCTTCTGCAGTCTACAGTGAGAAGGAAAGGAGGGGAGAAGACACATTATCACAGCTGAAATTCCCAAACAAAGAGCCTTCAAAATATATTTGAAGACAATTCCCATGTTTTCTGGGAATTGTGGCAGTTATAATCGGACATATCTGGAGAGAACAGGATGAGGTAGGGAAAGGTTGGATGACGGTCATCAAGAAAGCATTCTCCAAGTGCTGCTACCTACAGAGCTATAGAATGGGAAGGCCTGTTTACAAGATAACAGCAGAGCTAGAGAATGAAAAGGTTTGCAGTAGTACAATTAACAGATAAGAATCTGTGAAATGGGAAAGTGTGAAGACAGAACCAAGGACACCAAGATGAAAAGTGAATGGGCTCCAGGGAAATGGAATGAGAGCTGGATGGGAAAGTGAGAAATGTAACGGAATATATCCCGAAGACATAGAGGGCTGACTAGCTAATCCCATGTATCACAGCAAAGTAATGAAAGCCAAATAAAAACAATTATAATACAAACCAAACTCTGGGAGATCAGGTATCAAATTAAGGGGAGTAAAACGTGTTATGAAAACCTCTGCATTTATTTAGTTTAACCTTAAGGAGGGTTGGGGTTTTTTGGTGAACAGCAGGAAGGTGACCTTAATTCGGAGCAGAGTCCTCTTGTTTTTCTTGTACACAGACAAACCTAGTTAATTGTTGATATTATAGTAAGGCTCTGTTTCTGTAGTTTCAGGACTATATAGGGGAAATACTGTAGTTATTCTTGGGGATGGCTAGCGCCCTAGAATGGATTGAGAACAGCCCTTGCGCTCAGGATTTGAGGAAGAACTGTAGCCATCTAGATTCTGTTCTGTTCTGTTCTGTTCTATTCTATTCTATTCTATTCTATTCTATTCTATTCTATTCTATTCTATTATTTATATCTTTTAATAATTATAATGATATTGTATATTTATTGCATTTCCATTGGGATCTGTTTTGTATTTTAACTCCGGTTTTATTGTAAACCGCCCAGAGTTCCCCCTTTGGGGGAAGATGGGCGGTAATATAAATTAAATAAATAAATATAGGAATTAAGTGTTCAAGGCCTTAAAAAATGCGAGTGAGCTACAGGTTGCATCAGCAGCATCCTCAATAAGTAACAATGATGTCAAAATGATGAGGTGTCAATCACTACACAAACGATGAAATTGTGTACACCCATCCTAATGTCTGATGCAAGTACATAGGCAGCGTCATTTGTGTCATATTGTCACATGTGTGTCATCATTTGCCCCTCTTGTCCTCCTGTGGACACTTCTGGTTTGCATATAAGAAGGTGGCTCTGGTAAGGAGGCACCCAGATGTGCAAAATTCAGAGAAGAGGGTTGGCTGGTTGGTTGTTTTAAATAGACAGTTGCTCACCTGCTGGCAACTAGACAGTATTTCTGTGGAGGAAAAAAGAAAGCAGAAGTTAGCGAAGTTCAGGTAGTTTTCCATTGTACAGCAGATTTTGACAACTGGTACCCTCTAGATCTTTAAATTACAACTTCCAGAATTCCTACCAGCATGGTTAGACATTTAAAAAAATGAAATATTGTTCTTCCAGTCTGCAGATAATATAAAACTGAAAGAACTGTGGATGTTATAAAGAAATACCTCTTTATCTGTTGAAGATGAAGTCTGGATTTAGATTGAATGGACTGAATGGAAGCGGACAAAGAGAAGACCAGTTGTACAAAACGTGAGTTGGAATTCGTTTTAGGCACCTCTGATAACAGTATGAAATACACTGCGTACGCACATCAGATAAGGTTGAACATACAATGCAGAAGCATAATAGGCTTTGACTCCGTTTTTAGTTTCACCAAGACTGGGAAGGACCAAAAAGATGGAGATGGAGGTGCCTCACCCTCAGGAACTCCGTCTGTGGTTCGTCTTGCACTTCCCCCAGCACCGTCTCCATCTGCTTGAGCTGGTCCAGGTAACGGGTCATGGTTTTGCGCTCGTTTTGCAAGGCCTCTGTGGCCTGGTGTTGCACCCGCTCAGCCTCCTGGCCCAGAGAAGATTCCAGCGCTCCCAGGTAGGACCGCATTATCCCCAGATGCTCTGATACTTGGCGTTTGAACTGGGACACTGTTTCCTAGCAATGCACGAGAAGGACAAGAGAGAATGGTTCTGGTGTCGTGTCTGGACAGCTTGTTCCTGGTCCCCAGCATTTCATTTCCACAAAAGCTCCCCCATTTTATGTAACTTTCCCTCCTCCTCAGTCTTCTATTTATAGGCTGACCATACGTCCCGTTTTGAACGGGACAGTCCCGGTTTTTTAGCATTTTTCAACCGTCCCGTCGTTTTGATAAAAATCTCAATTTTGTCCCGTTTTTTAAACCGGGCAGGAATGGTGCGGAAGGAGGATCCGAGCTGGAGATGCCGATTGGAGGCAGCCCGGAAAAGGAAGCCCTCCCACCTATCAGCGCATGGCAAAGGAGGGACCGGAGGCGGGGTTTGCAGGCAGGAGCCAATCGCGTGGACTAGGGGGCTGGGACCCGTCTTTTTCATGAATACGGAATATTACATAAGACCCCTTCCCGTTTTGCCATCCCAATGTCCCGTTTTTGTCTCAAGGAAATATGGTCAGGCTATCTATTTATCTTTTATAGTAGCACAGTCATTTTTGTATTTTTAGCTGTATGCTGGATAGCTAATAGTTTCCCCATCTCACTGCAAGACTGGAATCTTTAGAGAAGCTGTTTCTTCAGGGCAAGCGAGAGCCCTGAAAACATAAGCATCCTTAACATCTCTTAATTCTTTAATTTTCAGGTTAGCAATAAATATTAAATACTCTTCAGAACACTGAGTAGGTTTTTCTGGGGCCCAATACATGATGAAAAATGTTTCACAGGATTTTATCTATCTTTCTAAAACATGCATGTGCCCTCCTAAAGGGCACGTCTATGATACGGATTTAATTTGGCTTATAGTAATTTCTTCTTACCAAGGATTCTGGGAAATACAGAACTGTTGCTGGTTTATACTGAACTACAGTTCCTAAATAATATTAAGAAAAGTGCAATTAATCTGGTAAACACCATAAGCTTGCAGAGCATGTGTGTGAAACACTTCGTGTGCATGTGCGTACATGTGTGAGATACATATATATACAAACACACACACACGTATCAAACCGGTAAATATAAGTTTGTAGGATACCTGTGTGAAATACTCTCTGTATGTTTGTGTGTGATGTTTGTATATGCTCACACACACACGCACACAAGGTAGGCATGTGCCTACTTAGCAAGGAACAATGCAACTGGTGGGCCAATGTTTTAATGTTGTATCTTTATAGATCTTATATGTTATAAACCACCATGAGCCTGTTGCGGTCTTTCTACCAACCAACCCACCTGAGTCTCTCACACACACACAGACATCCAGGACTTGTACCTCCACTTCTGCTATTTGCCGATTCAGCAGGGCAATCGTCTTCTCCTTGCGTACTTGCGCTTCCTGGAGCTGGACCTGCTGCTGAGGAAGCTGTTTCTGCAATGACGCCAAGTGGTGGGGAAGGAGAGACAAAACATAGGAATCAGAGCAAGAGCAGGAGAGAATATACTCCATTTGGCATGGGATCTGAAGCAGATACTCAGTGGGATTGGTAATCCCCTGTTCTACCCTGAAGGCCCAGGGAGACAGGAGATTCATTAATTCATTCATTAATTCATTCATTCATTCATTCATTCATTCATTCATTCATTCAGATTTATATGGCTGCCCATCTTGCCAAGGCAACTAAGAGTAGCAAACAAGTTTAAAACAATGGTGTTGTTGGGCCCTGAGGGGGGATATATGACCCTCCCCTCATAGTTTTAATATTTAGTTTATATGGTTTTTATCTGTGTAGTTCTAAACACCTTTATATAGTTTCTATAACACAAGTGTGTGTGCTCTGTTTCACTCTAACACGGCTTCCTGGATGGGATTGTAAAAAGGGGCCCCACTGTAGAGCCATAAAGAAGGAAGATAAGAAAGTGTTGTTTTTCGCTCACAGGAATGGAATGTGTTATGCCCAAGGTTTCCAAGGTTTTCTAACTTCTTCCCCTTAGAAGATCAAAAGCATAGCCATTTGGGAAGATCTCTCTCTGTCTCTGATAAAAGGCCTGTTCACTATCTTTTGCTTGGGAACTGCCAGGGGAGGAAACATACAAAGTTACCAATTATTTTCTTTCTGTACATACATCTGGAGAATGCCAGGGTGCCAGAAAGGGGAGGTTTAATGTCTGTAGAAACCACTTGATTGGTCCCTATGCTAAAAATGTAAATTTCTTTGTTCTCTGTAACTATATAATCTGTTGTTAGACTCCATGTTTGTGTGTATGTGTGTCACACCCAGCTTTCTTTTTTGGCCAAATAAAAAAAAGCTGTATTCTTTGAAACCTCTGGTCTGAAGTCTCTGTTTGGTAGTATGGGACCTCAGATATTTACAGGGAGGCTGGCCATACAGTGTAAATAACAATAATAAAACCAACCACTCATAATCAAAATGAAAAAATGGCCACTGAGGGCAATACCTCCAAAACAATAATAAACCACTCAAGTTCTACTAAGTTCCCAACCTCTGGGCCTGGGTGAACAACCAGGACTTAAGAGCTTTCTGGAAGGCAGTCAGGGTTGGGACCAATCTGATCTCGGGAGGGAAGGTGTCAGCCCTATCAGGTAGACCAGACTAAGAAACAGACAACATGCAGACCTAAAGCTACTTTTAATTAGAACAACTATAGTAACGGACTCTTTCACATCTGAATGTCCTTCCTTTCCTCCCTTGTTTTTGCAAACCACTTTCTGGAACTGTGCTCAAGTTTTGTATATCTGATTGTTGCCTTGGTAGTGGAACTCCCCTCTGTCCTTCGAGTCCTTCCTCTTTATCCACTACAGTAGGCACGACGACTGAAAAAGCCCGCTTCCTGGGTCCCTCTAGATGGCATTCTTTAATTGATGGGACCCGGAACATGCCCCTCCTGCCAGATCTAATGGGGCAGGTAGGAGACAATTGGAGAGAGGTGGTCCCTCAATTAGCTGGACACATACAGTAACATACAGGGCTTCACAGGTGACAACCAACACCTTAGTTGCACCGGAAGCTTATTGGCAGCCAGTGCAGCTAACACATTTCCCCATAAATTTCCATACGATGTCACAGTTCAGTAGAGTCAATAAATAACATGCCCATCCATACTTCAGGACAAAGACCTTAGCCCCGAGGGAGAGAATATGTTTTGCAGGAATGGTACTAGGTTCAATCTGCGGCATTTCTCGGACTGGGAAGATCCTTGCCCGCAGTCCCACTGTGGACTGTTCTTGCTGGGTTGACCAATGGTCTGACTTAATACAAGTCAGGGGTGCCTGTTGGACTGATACAGGGCAGGCAGAGGAATGGGGAGAACAAGATGCCAAGCTCCAGGGGCTTTGTTATATCTCAACCCCTTACCTTCATCCTCTGGTGGGCCTCAGCAGCAGTAATGATGTTGTGGCCCTTGTGCTTGCCTAGTGAGGCACAAACCCCACAGATCACCTGCCGGTCCTGTTCACAGTAGACACTGAGCGGGTCAAGGTGTTCTTCGCAGTGGTCACGGGGCACCTGCCTGAAGGACTCCACCAAATGCTCCATCTGCTGGTTGATCCGCAGCTGCTCCACCTTGGTGAGGGCTTGGCAGGTGGGACACGAGGGAGCAGCCTTGCCCCCATCCTCTTCACTGGCCACACGGGACAAGCAGGCCTGGCAGAAGGTGTGCCCGCACTCTGTCGTCACGGGGGACTGGAAGAGCTTGAGACAGATGGGGCAGCTGAGGTCCTGGTGCATGCCCTGCATGAGGCGTTGCTGGGAGCTGGACATGCTGATGGTGGAGAGGTGGGGACCTGGCAACCAAGAACGACAGTGGGAACCCAGAATATGATTGGCTTAGCCTCCTATTTCTGCCCCTATTAAACCAGCAGGTCCCCTTATTTTCTGGAGTGCCACAAGCACCAAACATAGGAGATGTGAATAAAGAGCTCAGTTCATGATGACTCCATGGACACTTCCGTGCCGTTTTCTTGTCAACAGTAGAGAAGTAGTTTGCCATAGCTTTCTTCCAGATGTGGTTTTGACTTCCCAGTCTAGCCTCGAGTCCTGCAATTTTCTGGAGTTGACCATACTTATTAAAAGCCAGGTCTGACCCTGCTTTGATTTTTGAGATCAGCCAATGTTGACCATGCTGCCCCCTACCAAGGAAGATATAGAACATTATAATAATGTGCAGCTTAACCCCCACCCATCCTGTGTAATATTTTGGCCCCGTGGAGGTGCAAGGGGGAGAGGAGCTTTGCTCTGAGGAAAGAGATACATGGGCTTCCAGAAGGACTAGGGCTATCAAAGCTGGTCTGAAAACATCCAGATGTCCATTAGAGGACCGGAAAGAGTTGTCTTCAGCACCTCTTTGAGGCCGCCACCCAATGGTCATTTGAAAATGTATATATTGGCTTTTAATAAAACTATCCTCAAAACAGCTTATAAAATGTTGTAATAATACAACACAACAGCCCTTAGCACCCAGTCAGTAGATAAGCCAGAATGTGCTTTCCCTTCCTGCTCTTACAACCAGAGGTCAACTCACAACCATTCCAGCAGAGTGTTCTTTCTGGCAAGATGTAAGCTCTGCTGCAGCTGCTTCTCCTTTGGCTGATGGATGGGACCAGGTTGGTTTCCCCCTTGACATGACATTCTTGTTGTGAGAAAAGGGTGGTGGTGCAAGCTTTCAGTGGCCATCTAGCTATTGCCCAATGCAAAGTTATGCTTCCCTTCTATCCTGCACCAGATTCAGAAGATCAACGATGCGCTTCTCCTGTTCTTATCAGTGTAAAGATAATTAGATATATTCTGGTGCCTCTAAGAAAAGCATCTAAAAGGGGTGTGGTGGCTCAGCGGGTAAGACGCCAGGCTTGTCGATCGGAAGATTGCACGTTCGGAGGTTCGAATCCCTAGTCCCGCGTGACGGAGTGAGCTCCCGTACTCGCCCCAGCTCTTGCCAACCTAGCAATTTGAAAGCATGCAAATGCAAGTAGATGAATAGGTACCACTTCGGTGGGTAGGTAACAGAATTCCGCATGCGTCATGCCGGCCACATGACCGCGGAAGCGTCTTCGGACAATGCTGGCTCTTTGGCTAACAAACGGAGATGAGCACCAGCCCCTAGAGTCAGACACAACTGCACAAATGTGCGGGGGGAACCTTTACCTTAAGAAAGGCATGGGCACACATTTCTCTGCCCCTGCCAGTTAATGTGAGGACACACAGCTGCAAGGAAAGCTGCCATAAAGGAAAGCAGTCCTGGTGTTGGAATCAGGTCATGTTAGGGATGGAAGATACAGCCATGACTCATGGGGACTCAAACTGCTTACAGGTAGTCCTCGCTTAACAACCATTCATTTAGTGATGGTTTGGACTTAGAATGGTGCTGAAAAAACCGACTTACAACCGTTTCTCACACTTACAACTGTCACAGCATCCCCGCAGTTACGTAATCATGATTTGGGCGCTTGGCAACTGGTTTGCATTTATGACCCTCACAGCGTCCCATGGTCACGTGATTGCCATTTTTGACCTTCCCAGCCAGCTTCTAGCAAGCAAAATCAATGGAGAACTTCATGATTTGCTTAATGACCATGTGGTTCACTTAACACCCACAGCGATTCACTTAACAACTGCTGCAAAAAAGGTCATAAAATCAGGTCGGATTTGCTTAATGACCGTGTCACTTACCAACTGAAATTCTGGTCTCAATTGTGGTAGTTAAGTGAGGACTACCTGTAATTGACTTCGAGTACAAGGTTCCATTACAATGAATTGAGATGGCCAAGAGCACTCTTGTTGCATGGCTCCCACCAATTTGAAGCAGCCTTCTCCTACTTGGTGACTTGCACTTGTTCGACTCCAATTCCTGGAATTCCTGTATAGAGCACCAGATTGAAGAAGTCTGCCTAAAATGGTGGATCTACTTCTGAAGCAAGGTTTCTATAGAACTCAAGGCAGAGCTTATTTAGGATCTTGATCTCTTGGTCCCTCCAAATGCTCTCTATTCCAGATCTGTCCATCATTATGAAATTGGCTCATGTGGAAGAATGTGGTATGAGGCAGATGGGATCACCATGGATGCTCCTTGTAACACCTCCACCTCCATTTCTGTGACCTGTTACTTGGGCTTTTTCTGAACATGGGTTTACCAAACCTCTGGAAGACTGATAAAACTATGTCCAAGAACAACTTGCCTGACAGGATTAGAGGATGGTCCCAGGAGGGAGCAGGAAGGAGCCATTGCTGGCTAGGGAATTCTGGGAGTTGAAGTCCACACAGCTTAAAGTTGCCAAGGTTGAGAAACACTCTGCTAGAGTGAAAACTGTGCCACGCAGAAGAAGTCACTCCAATGCGCCCAGCCCTCTGACTTTTGGGAGATGTACTTTACTTGCTTTCACGATAGCCACTTCCCCTTTGTGCAGTGGCTGCTTTCATCCCCCAAAGGACTGACTTAGGTTTGCCTTAAGCAGGAAAGGAATGTCAAGTCTGCAAAGCAGCTGCTGTCTGCCGGGAGGATGGCAAACGCTCTATAAATAGTTCAGAAGGTAACAGCCCTGTAACAGCTGAAAAACAGCTCCATGATCGAGAGAGATGCCTGTCTGCTTCTTTCTGTTCATTCTCAGCAGCATGTGGATGCATTTTAATGTAATCTGCATCTATATACAGAGGTATGCTGAACTTCGTAGTGCTTTGCACTGCATGATATTGTAAATTCAAACCAAAGCATTTATGTGAGATAATCTTCCGTCTTTTCTGATTTCCTATCTTTATTTATATCTTGCTGTTGCTCAAAGAAAATCAGGGAAGCAGGCATGGTTGCTCTACATTTTATCCTACCAAGAATGCTGTGAAATAGTTTAGGCTGAGAAACAAGGATTACTCAAAGATCCCCATGTTTGAATGAGGATTTATGTCAGGATTTGAACTTATATTTAGATATGATTAAACATTCTAATCACTTTATCACACTCCTTAAACCCAATTTGCAACATATTTTAAAATATGTCTGTCTTACTCTCTTTCTACAGTATATTAATATGCAATATTAATATTTCACATTTAGAACTGATATTTAAAATTTGTATAGCAGAGGGAATTTTGTTTAGTGCAGAATATTGTGCATAGGTTAAGATGTTCTTTCCAAAAATGTTGCCTTTCATGCCATTTATTGAAAAGGACTCTCATAATCTTTTCTGACTGTCTCTCTGGTTAAAGACTCATTTTAAAAAAGAAAGAAAATTGCAACCCACTTTATGTCTAGTTGACATCTGCATGGGAGTCCTTACCCTCCATCCAGAGATTTGCAAATCGTTTGGGTTGTGACATACTATATATAATTATGATTTACCTATACTTGCATTATGCTGAGCCACATCACATCCATTTCAGTTCAGTTGCATTTTCTCAGTGTACTTGAGTTAAAAATGCATTTTAAACAAAAATAAAATGAGAGGACAGTGAATTCTATTTTTATAGTCAAGGAAAAACCCTGTGGAACTCAAAGTTTTATAACACAAGCCACACAGCAAACTGAGTCCACACATTGTCCTAAAGCAAGGTTTGTTGACCACAATACAATTGGCTTGGTTTGAATATCATACTAAACCATGCTTTGTTGATAAAGATAGGGTTGGCTTGATTTCAACATCCTGCAAACCATGTAATGATTGGATTGGCCCAGCACTGAGTCAAAATAGGCCACATTCTGGTTTAGTATCATCTGTGAGCCGGGCCTCAGATATACTCCAGTCAGATTGGACCAAAGTCCCAAATCCACCATTCTGCCTCCAATAAGTGAAGTCAATCCTTTACTTACTTGTCTAATCTTTATACATAAATATGCATATGCTTAGATGTCTTATAATGTACTAATTTATCTCTACAACTTCACAAAATTAAGAGACCACCAAAACCTTTTCTCAGTTTCTCAATGATCAAACATCAGATCCAACTTTAAACCAGCAAGTTACTCCAACTGCAGAATAGCTCTTATGGTCAAACCACAGCATTTGCACTTATAGGCAAGTGGCAAATTGGATGGACAATCAAGGAGAGAAAGATGGAATAGCTACACAATGTCTTATGATTAGTACATTCCCATTTGGAATCCCCCAAGGCTCTCCCAGCTTCTTTGCAAGCTACAGCATTCACTCCAGCTTGGGTGCTTGTCATTGCACTGCCCAAAGAATATAGCGTGTATGCTTATAACAGAAACGAGCCAGACATTCAGCAACAGCCTTCATGCTTGATAGACCTTGCTATCTACAAAGAACAGACCTACTGATTGATAGACCTTCCTCTCATCTGCTCTCCTGGACCATTTAACAATGGCTATTCTCTGCAAAAGACGACCTCCTGGCTATCCTTCCCTCGAGCATTTGTAGAAGGTGCATTTTTATTTTATTTTTTAAATTTAGCCCTCAACTCAGCCTTGACTCCTGGTGACTACATAGACAAACCCCTGCAGTTTTCTAGACAACACTTTCAGAAGTGGTTCACCGCTGCCTTCTTCTTCCTAGAGCAGAGAGTGACAGGCCCAAAGTCACCCAGCCATCTTTGTGCCTATCACAGGATGAGAATTCAGGACCAGTACCTTACCGTAAGGCAGAAGTGGCTCTCAGAAGGTGCGAAAGAAGAAAGAAAGAAAGAAAGAAAGAAAGAAAGAAAGAAAGAAAGAAAGAAAGAAAGGAAGGAAGGAAGGAAGGAAGGAAGGAAGGAAGGAAGGAAGGAAGGAAGGAAGGAAGGAAGGAAGGAAGGAAGGAAGGAAGGAAATGAAACATCCTTACTAGAGCAGAAGATGATTCAAGGGAGGCAATAGTGTTCAGAGAGCAAGTTGCCAGAATTGAAAGATCAGTGACCATCCCAGGACAGATGCAGAAGGCAAGTGAATGGTTCTTGGTCCCGCCCCAGGTCTTCCTATATATAGCCCAATGATACATCATAATTCTGGGAAGTCTGGGATGGCATCCAATTTTCTATGTGCATCTCTGGATAGGAGGGGGTAGAGGTGACTGTTGGTGTGATAAGGTCATTCCTTACCCCCACCAGACACACTTTTGGAACGCTTAGGGTTTGGGGTGCAGCCTGCTATCTGCTCAAGAGATCGATCCCTCTAGGAATTAATCTTTAGAGCCCTTTAGGAATGAGCCTTTAGCTTTGTACTGTGAAAATCCTGACACCTTTCCATTGGAAGACAGCCTTTGAATTTTTGAGTATTTGGAGCAGCTGGGGGAAGGAAGCTCCAGAGTATCCAATGTCCCAGCCAATGATGTTGCAGAGGGACTACTAGCTCATAGCTGAATGGGGGGGGGGAGGGGGTAATAATTGGAGGAAATTGAATAGGCGGCTGAGGATGGGATGAGCAATTCAGATGGATGGCAGATGAATGGACTTGGTTTACAAGAAACGATGAAGAGGTTGACTTGCACCATAACTGTAGAAGGGAGACACATAATGGAACCTTCACTACTGCGATGGGATGTAGGCCAGGCCCTGGGAATGGGGAAGGGATGAATGTACCATTAAGGGAGGAGTTTCAGAAAAAAATTACTCAGCCCTGAGAAAAAAGGGTGAGAAAGAAACTCAAAATATCCCTGCCTTGGTTTTGTTTAGTATAAGATGAGGTAGAGAGAAACTTTGACAGGCTTGCAGAATTCAGGTTATTTCTTGACAGGGTGAATGAATCTGAAATAGACAGAGGCATGGTGATGTACTGAATTTCAGGGCGGGAGAAGTTATCTTATCTGGTTGTTGGGTGATCAATCCCTTTTCTTTCCACTTTAAAACAGTGCCACACACAGTGTCCTTTTGTCAGCCTCGCATGTTCATCTGCCATGCTTCTGACTGTTGGACACGTGTACACGTGTAGTTTGCTGGTCTGCATTTCTTTGCCTCAAGAAGCCTCCCCCTTGGCATTTCTCCATCGCTTGGCGAGGACTGTGATAAGCACCTGCTCTTCCAACAGACATTCTGTCGGGAGGGGGGATGCTTGGGGTGGGAACCGAATTGTTATGGCTTGACTCTGGGTGATGTCAGAGGGACGTTTTTGTGCTGCTTGGGCGCGAAAATCCTTATTTGAGGCTTCTCCTAGCCTGAAGTGTACTAGTCCTGAATAAATGAATCCTTTAGAGTAATTGCCTGAGGGATTTCTTGATTGGGAGTTCTGACACTGAGAGTTATCACACCTTTCCTTTTTAGGATTCAAATAATCACCTGCTCATACACTGGTCAGGGGACCACAGTCAGGTTTACACATTATAGTAAATAAGTGTATTTAACTGCATCATTTGCTGCTTCTTTTTCTGAAAACGGGGCCTGTAATTCAGCTGCTCAGAAGAAGAAGCAGTTTCAAGATTAAATCACTTCCGTTTTCCAGGAGCTATGGATGCCTCAGGTCCTAGTTCCTAACCATCAGCATCCACAGATGGGGCAAATAACAGAACATGCATGATGACGTCATCCACAAATGCTGTGACTTGGGTACTGGCATCAGACATTGCGATTGCAGCATTTCCATTACAATATCATCATCTACGTGTTGTTATTTATTTATTTATTTATATTTCTAACTTATATCACCGCCCATCTCCCCCCATTTCCGGAGGGGACTCTGGGCGGTTTACACAAAGCCAGCAATTAAAACATATAAAAATGTATAAAATACAATACATAAATTAATTAAATATATAAGACCCAAGAGGCTCTGATGTTAGGTTTTAAAAGAACTCTATGGAGCAAGCCAACCCCAAGAGGAGCTATTACTCACCCCATCCCAAGCGAGGTGGCAGAGCCAGGTCTTCAGTTGTTTCCGGAAGGTCATAAGTGTGGGGGCTTGCCTCACCTCCAGGGGCAGAATATTCCAGAGGGCGGGTGCCACTGCCGAGAAGGCCTGCCTCCTGGACCCCGTCAGATGGAATTCTCTTATAGACGGGGTCCGAAGCAAGCCCTCTCTGCATAACCGGGTGGACCGGGTCGATGCTCTGGGGATGAGGCGGTCCTTTAGGTAACCTGGTCCCATGCCATGTAGGGCTTTAAAGGTGACAACCAACACCTTGAATTGGACCTGGAAGCAAACCGGTAACCAATGCAGCTCGCGCAGCAGAGGTGTCACATGTGCCGACCTTGGGGCACCCATAACTGCACGCACAGCCGCATTCTGGACCAGTTGAAGCTTCCAGGTACTCTTCAAGGGTAGCCCCATGTAGAGCGCATTGCAATAGTCTATATGGGAGATGACCAGGGCATGAGTGACTGTACGGAGGGTGTCTCGGTCCAGGAAAGGGCGTAGCTGGCGCACAACTCGAAGTTGCACAAATGCCCTTTTGGCCACGGCTGCCACCTGCTCTTCAAGCAGGAGTCGTGAGTCCAGGAGGACACCCAGGTTCCGCACTTTGTCTGAACGGGGTAGTGCCACCCCGTCCAGATCTAAAGATGACAACTCCCTGGATCTCGAGGCACCATCAATCCACAGCCACTCCGTCTTACCAGGGTTCAGCTGAAGCCTGTTGTTCCCCATCCAGGCCCCCACAGCCTTCAGACACTGAGAAAAGGCAGCCACTGCATCACTTAACTCACCCGGGATGGAGATATATAGTTGAGTATCATCAGCATATTGATGATACCTCATCCCGTGTTGGCGGATGATCTCACCCAGCGGTTTCATGTAGATATTAAATAGGAGAGGGGAGAGAACCGAACCCTGCGGCACCCCACAACATAGGGGCCGAGGGTCGGACCTTTCATCTCCTATAACCACCGATTGGGACCGGCCCTGGAGGAAGGAGGTGAACCAGCATAAAACCACGCCGCCCACCCCCAACCCCCTAAGCCCTCCCAAAAGGATACCATGGTCGATAGTATCGAAAGCCGCTGAGAGGTCAAGAAGAGCCAGGATGGATGCACTGCCATTTTACTGTATTTTATTGTGGCTGATGCCCATTTTTTGATATGGTCATTTGACTAATCATTAAAGCTATGCTATACTATATCTAATGGGCAATAGCTTAAATAACAATTATGTAGAGTAGTATAGGGGCGCGGTGGCTCAGTGGGTAAGACACCAGGCTTGTTGATCGGAAGATCGCAAGTTTGGAGGTTCGAATCCCTAGTCCCGTGTGACGGAGTAAGCTCCAACACTCGCCCCAGCCAACCTAGCAATTCGAAAGCATGCAAATGCAAGTACATAGATGAATGTAGATGAATAGGTACCACTTCTGTGGGTAGGTAACAGCGTTCTGCATGCGTCATGCCGGCCACATGACCGTGGAGGCGTCTTCGGACAACACTGGCTCTTCGGCTAACAAACGGAGATGAGCACCGGCCCCTAGAGTCGGACACAACTGCACAAATGTGCGGGGGTAACCTTTCCCTTTACCTAGAGTAGTCTAATCCTCTCTCCTCCTTTAGAGAGCATGGATGCTGGGGACACATGTACTAAGCCACAGTTTATCATACCATGGTTTTTGGGACAAATCATAGGGGCCTGGTTCACACAAACTACTAAACTGTAAACTATGGGTAATGAACTACCATAGCTGCCTTCATACCAAACCAACAGACATAAAGAACTTTACAGGCTAGCATGATGGATGAGCTGGTATTACTCCACTTTGATGCCTCATTTTCCAACTTTGTGAGAAAGCTTTGCTGTTCCCAGAATTCTGGGAGTTGAAGTCCACACATCTTCAAGTGGCCAAGGCTGAGAAACACTGAGTTAAAGGATCCTACAGTGGCATCTAGTGGCTAATTCATAATGCAAAAAAAAAAGGAAAAAAAAGAAACCCTGTTTCCTGAGGCTACACATCTCCTTCCCTTCCTCTTCTCTGCTGATAGACATCATGAACTAGCTACAAGCAAGGAGCATTTATAGGAGGATAACATTAAACTAATTGTAGTGAACTACAAGAACAAACATGTTGGCTATCTCCTTATATCCTAAGTAGAACTCTTTAACAATAATAAATGGACCTAAAAACTGCTAGAAAAACTGCCCATACACAATCTGTTTGGGAACCTCCATCTCATAACCCTGGGTTTCCCTAAGTCTCAGCCCCTATAGCCAATACTCTAGCTCAGGGGTCAGCAAACTTTTTGTGCCGGGAGCCATTTTGACATGCTCGTGCACATTTTGAAGTGCTCGAGAGCCAGGGGGCGGGGTTTGCAGGCGGGGGCCAATCGCATGGAAGGGGGCGGGTTTTGTGGGTGGGAGCCAATCGCGTGGAAGGGGTCGGGTTTTGCGGGCGGGAGCCAATCGCGTGGAAGGGGGCGGGGGGCTTATGGAGGGAGGGGGTGCAGCCAGCGGCTCTGCACAGCCAACGGCTCCGCGAACCCGGCCCGGCCGCCCCACCGGGAGTGGCGGAGAAACAGCTGCCACCCTCCGCTCCCCAGAATATCATGGGGCAAAGGGAAACCTGCCCGGAGGGGTCATCCGGAGCACAGGATCCGGCCCCAGCCCAGACCGGCCCGCAGCTTCGGCGCCCTCCCCTCGCCATCGCGAAAGTTCCAGGCAACAGCAGGGGCATGTTCAACCTGCTCGTGCAGCACGGGGCGGCCGCCCCCGGAGACTCCGCGGCCCCCCGGCTGCAGCTCTTCCACCGCCTCTCCTCCTCTCTGGCAGCCGGGGGGCCACCCGGGTGCTGCACGAGCAGGTCGAACATGTCCCCGCCGTCGCCTGGGACTTTCGCGATGGCGAGGGGAGGGTGCCGAAGCTGCGGGCCGGGCTGGGCTGGGGCCAGATCCTGTGCTCCTGATGACCCCTCCGGGCAGGTTTCCATTTGCCCCATGATATTCTGGGGAGCGGAGAGCGTGGGGAGCGGGTGGGGAGAGCAGGCTGGGTTTCCCATCTGCGGCAGGATCCCCGGGCCGCACATCCTCCGCCACCGCCGCAGCCAAGCAGGCGCGGGCTCTTTGGCGAGAAGGGGAAAGGCCTTCGCCAGCGCCAGACATCAAGGGCGGCGCGTGGCGCGGCACCCTCCCGCCCCATCAATCCCCCCACCCCGCCGTTCGGCGTCCTCTCCCCCCGCTAACCCGAGCCCTGGGCGGCCGGGGGAGCCGAGCCAGGCTCGGACCGGAGGCGGCCAAGGGGAGAGCAGGCGGCTCTTCACCCTGCGCCGCCCTGCCGCTCGCGTCCCGGGCAGGCGAGACAGGGAGAGAAGGGGAGACGGAGGGGCTCCCTCTCCGGCCTCTGCGCCCCTTCAGGCCCGTCTCTGCGAGGCCCGGCGCGGCAGGGAGGCGCTGCTGGCCTACCAGGAGGGCCTCCCGCGGCCGCTTCTCCCAGGCGGGTTGCAGAGCGCGCGCTGCGCCCACGGGAACGCCTGGTCCCTCCGCTCCCTCCAGCTCCGCCAGCAGTGCCGCCCGCCCCGTCCTGCCACCCGGCAAACCTCCGCCGGCTCCGTCCCCCCGCCGCCACTGCCCTGGCCAGGCCCCCTGCGCCGCCCTGCCGCTCGCGTCCCGGGATGCGGCGCTGTCAGAGGCGGCGCAGGAGCAGCTGCAGGGGCAATGTGTGTGCGTGAGGGTCAGCTCCGGGGGTTGCGGGGAGGGGGAGGCTGTGTTTCCCCCCTTTGGGTTGCAAACGGCCTTGCATGTGGGCCTGATCAAAGCCAAAACGCTTTTTTTTTTTGAAACGCGGGCTGGAGATGGCGCTGCTCCGCGGCATCCAGGTGCTGGGCGAGGGCGCGGGCCCAGGACCCGAGCGGCAGCGCGGCACAGGGCGCCTGGCCGGGGCGGGTGGCGGCGGGGGGACGGAGCCGGCGGAGGTTTGCCGGGCGGCAGGACGGGGCAGGCGGCGCTGCTGGTGGAGCTGGAGGGAGCGGAGGGACCAGGCGTTCCCGTGGGCGCAGCGCGCGCTCTGCAACCCGCCTTGGAGAAGCGGCCACGGGAGGCCCCCCGGGTGCACCCTCCCACCCCATCAATCCCCCCACCCTGCCGTTCGGCGTCCTCTCCCCCCGCTAACCCGAGCCCTGCGGCGGCCGGGGGAGCCGAGCCAGGCTCGGACCGGAGGCGGCCAAGGGGAGAGCAGGCGGCTCTTCGCCCTGCGCCGCCCTGCGGCTCGCGTCCCGGGCCTGCGCCCTCGCCCAGCACCTGGATGCCGCGGAGCAGCGCCATCTCCAGCCGCAGCAGCCCCTGCAGCCGCTCCTGCGCCGCCTCCGACAGCGCCGCATCCTGGGCCAGCAGCGCCTCCCTGCCGCGCCGGGCCTCGCTCAGTGCGAGAGCCAGGGGGTGGGGTTTGCGGGCGGGGGCCAATCGCGTGGAAGGGGCGGGGGTGAGTTCAGCTGCGGAAGAGCCACACTCAAGGGGCCGCGAGCCGCCATTTCCGACCCTTGCTCTAGCTGAAAACGTAAACTGAGATGTCTGAAACCCATTTTGTGACAGGTCTACAGATAAAACAGGTTCTGCAGCATTTAAAACCTATCTTGCTAGACTAAAAATGGAAAAGCCCTCATGAAACCTGTTGGTGTGTTGCCGCGAGGAAAACTCAGAAGTGCCGCCGTTGCGGCAGCGCGCAAAAACCCGGAAGCGCTGCTGCCGCTTTCGTGTTTTGCGCGCCGCCGTTGGTGTGTCGCCGCGGAAAACCCAGAAGCGCTGATGATGGTCAGCGCTTCCGGGTTGTGCGGCGACACACCAGACTGTGTGTGGCGACACACAGTTTGGAAAGCTCTGCTGTACACTCTCACCGAAATGCTGGTAAGGATCTAAGGAGGAACAACTGAAGCATTAGAGCAGGGTTTCTCAACCTTGGCCACTTGAAGATGTGTGGACTTCAACTCCCAGAATTCCCCAGCCAGCATGTGGCCAAGGTTGAGAAACCCTGTATTAGAGGCTAAACTATGAGTAAGATTTATTTTTTTCTGTCCCATTTGGTTTCCTTTTTCCCATCAAAGGCAAGAGCTGCCATTTTTGCGATCAAAATCCCAGCGGCCTTAGTTGGACAATTACAACGCCCAAGAAATTGTAAAAAAAAAAAGGAATCTCCCATTGTCATGAAGACATTAGTCCTGTTTCCCCAGCCAGGTTGTTAGACTGGGCAAGTGCTTGCTGCTTATTTACTGGGTTGGCACACAAGCCTAGAATGGACTGCTGGCCAAGAAGGCCCATGGCTCGGGGCGAGTTGTCACCCAATAAACCACACTGAGGCAGGAAGATCCTTTGTTCTGTTTTATTTCTGTGCACAGCAACAAGAGAGGTCTCCTGCCGAAGTGCAAGAGCCCTGAACAACACACCTGACTTCCCTTTTATATATTTTCCAGCAAGGAAATAAAGGCAACAACATTTCTTCATTGGCTAATTCTTTTAGCACTTGCGCAGTAACTCTACATACTACATGCTATCCCATAATATCCCTTACCATGTTCTATCTTTTCTAGGACCCCCACCTTAGGGATGTGTGTTTTACTATGTTAATTAGCCCTTAGGTTACAGCTAAGTCAGCTGGTGGTCTTGTAACTAGGTCGTTCTGTGGTTTCTGAATACCTCGAAACCAATCTTCCCTTTTTCCAAGTACAGCAGACCTTCCGCCTGCTGTCGGTCACCTGCTCAGCCCACATCCTCTTGAAACTTAACCACAAGCATCTAATATTGTCTGCTAGCAGGCAAGCATTAAACCATCATTTTCTTATGACTACCCGGGCCTTCAGTACACACTGGAAGCTGGGAAGAAAGGAACCAGTGTTGGTTCTCCTTTTGCCTAGCTGGCTGTCTAGCACAGGTGGGCAGTAATACCTTCCTGCTGGCAACATGAATGCATCTGACTGCTGGGCAACGGCTCTATGTCCATCCACGCCAGGGAAGAGGTTCCCATCCTACACTCCCCATGCTTCAGGTTGCCTCCAACTAAATGGCATGGAATTCTATGCAAGGAGCTCAGTCTGCAATATTACCATCATAACTTTGTGTCCAAAATTTATTTTAGAACAAGTAGCACATGATGCAGCTATAAAGCAATTAGCATCCGACAGATAGAAATGGTCGGTGTCACTCCGGGGTTCAGGGTCTGACTTGCTGGTAACCAGTCCTGGTCTAGTAAGCCTCCTAGGCCAGGCCTCTCCCCTTTTCCCAGCTTGGTGGGGCATGGTGCCTTAACAGGACATGTGGCCCTGGCCCCCACAAGATAAGCACATCCGCTCCCTCTGTCCTCAAGCCTTTTCTGCAGGGGTTAACTCAGTTGCAGGGGGCGTGGTGGCTCAGCAGGTAAGATCGCAAGTTCGAATCCCTAGCCCTGCCTGACGGAGTGAGCTCCCGCACTAGCTCCAGCTCTTGCCAACCTAGCAATTCGAAAGCATGCAAATGCAAGTAGATGAATAGGTCCCACTTCGGTGGGTAGGTAACAGCGTTCCACGCTCGTCATGCGGCCACATGACTGCGGAAGCGTCTTCGGACAACGCTGGCTCTTCGGCTAATAAACGGAGATGAGCACCGGCCCCTAGAGTCAGACACAACTGCACAAATGTGCGGGGGGAACCTTTACCTTTACCTTAACTCAGTTGCAGTGCTGGCCCAGCCGAAAGCTGGGTGGTTCGTTTTACCTGGTGTTAGTAGCCAAAGATCACCCAAAGGCGGTGGAAACAAGAATTCAGCTTTATTTCTGCATGGAAGCAAAGATTTGTGCTCCGGACTCAAGTTGCAAAGCAAGTGTCCCGCTTAAAGTTTAATACAGCTTTTTATACAGTGTTGAAACAAAGAAATGTGCAATCATTGGTAAATGGTAATTTATTCACACCTTTAGGTGGATACTTTTACTGTAACAGAAAGAAACATGACTGGACTATGATCTGGTCCTTAGGCTGCTTTCTAGGACAGGGCTTTCCAAACTTTTGCCGTTGGCGACACACCAACGGCCAGCCCACAAAAACCCGGAAGCGCCGCCGTGCAAAAACCAGAAGTGCCGGTGGCGGTGCTTCCGGGTTGCCGCCATGGCGGCAGCAGCTGCCTCTTTGAAAGGGCAAGCTCCGGGAACCCCAAAAATGCCCTTGGTTCTGGCAGGGAGGCGAAAAGCCTCCCCACACGCCCGCGCACGTTGCCAAGCACTCAGCTGATCGGCGGGGAGAATTTCCACCCCGGCCCCAGATCAGTTGTGCAGGGAATCCTGGTAGCGTGCACGTGTGGCGAGGTCCACGCGATTGGCTCCCACCTGCAAACCCTGCCCCCCGGTCCACACGATTGGCTCCCGCCTGCAAATCCTGTCCCCGGTCTGCACGATTGGCTCCCGCCTGCAAACCCCGCCCCCTGTCAGTGCAATTGGCTCCCATCTGCAAATCCCGCCCCCCCCAGGTCCCTCCTTTGCCATGTGCTGATAGGCGGGAGGGCTTCCTCTTCCGGGCTGCCTCCAATCGGCAGCTCTGGCTCGGATCCTCCTTCCGCGACATTCCCGCCGGGTTTAAAAAACGGGACAAAATTGAGATTTTTCTCAAAACGATGGGACAGTTGAAAAATGCTAAAAAAACGGGACTGTCCCGTTCAAAACGGAACATATGGTCAACCTACCTCAATGGCTTGTCGTGAGAGTTTCTGAGTTAATAACTAAAGGATCAAGACCATCACGGATATGTTTGCATGGTTTTGCTACATCATGGGAATTTTTTTCTTCAGAAGAAATGTTGTTGTTCAGTCGTTAAGTTGTGTCCGACTCTTCGTGACTCCATGGACCATAGCACGCCAGGCCTTCCTGTCCTCCACTGTCTCCCGGAAGAAATGTAGTTCAGTATAATTTTGTGAATTTGGACAATTGGGATAACTGTCTCCCCATTATTTTAACCATATGCAATTATTTTAACCATAATAATAATGGAATTCATATATACTGTAGTTTTTGATCAACCGTTAATAATTCAACAAAACCTGGAAGATCAGGTTAAGTTTCTTAAGTTTCTTGAGAAGATTGTGCTTTGCAGAAATTCACAGCATATAAATCTGAACCAATGTGTTCAGCTCTTTAAATTACTATATTGAATTTGCCCAAGTGCAAACATGGAAGATCCAGAAAAACATGCTTACATGTTTTTAACATGTGAACATATCAGTAAACATGTAAGATTCAGAAAAACATGCTAACAAGTGTTGGGATTCAGTTCTATGAGGCTTTTACAATTTTTAATGTGCTTTTTAAAAAGTTGGCTGTTAGAAAAATAGGTTTTGCAGGAACTGAAGTGAGGCAGCACCATGTGAAATTCAGCAAAGGGATTAAGATTTGGCACTACATACTAGTTTCTGTACAGGCTCCTAGGCATAGCTTTTTGAGACAGGAACAAACTAGAGCTGAGCTAGCTGTGTGTGTGTGTGTGTGTCTGTGTATTATGCTTTTCTGCATTCCATCTTTCAGTGTAGCTTTTGGTTCAAGTTGATATGATCTGGATAAGTGAGCTCTGGACCCTTATGTGGAAAAGGTATGGCATATTCACTGGAAGAGATTTAACTTTTCTTTTTGCCAGGCATAATGATAATATATTCTTCAAAGACCTTTTGCAATCAACAGCAGACTGATTTCACAGAAACTATGCTTTTAGTGTTTAAAACAAGATTTGTTAAATATGTGTATAATTATTGGTAGCTTCTAACTATCCATTAATTATTGTTTATTGACTTGTCTTTCTACCAGTTGATCATGGATTTTATTTTTTATTTTTTTGGTTAAAGCTTTTATTTTCAGAATATAATTAAAATACAAAAAAGAAGAAACTATAGAATAGATAGAAAACAGAACTAAAGAAAAAAGAACAAACTATAAAGATGTGAATAGAGAGAAAAGAAACAGAAAGCGACTTCCAACTTTTTCCGATACAGATACAGGTAAATTTACAAATCTAATCTCTTACAATTAATTAACCTATCATAACCTTATTTCTATTACAACAAACCATTTAATCTCTAAAACCCAAAATCAAAACATTATTGTTTTCCATTACAAGCAAATATTCCAAAAGTGGTTGCCAAATTGATATAAATGTAGAAACAGAATGCTCTCTTATTAAAGCTGTTAATTTAGCCATCTGAGCCAAATCAATTAATTTAACAATCCAATCTTCAACTGTAGGTATTTGTGGATCTTTCCATCATTGTGCATATAACAATCTTGCAGCCGTGATCATATATAGTAGCAAAACTCCATGTTGTTTCTCTAATTCCTCTTCCATCAAACCCAAAATAAAAAGTTCTGGCTTTCTTTGTATATTTACTTTAACCATACTTAAGTTGACAAACTTAACCATACTTTCCACTGGGAAACTGTGAGCATCTTAAACCAAGCCAAATCCAAAAATGCTAGAAAATTCCTGGAAGCTTGGCACTCAGACAAAGCAGACACATAGAGGTAAACAACATTTACATGCCATTCATAAGAGACAATAGAAAAGCCAGAAGACCAGAACACCTCTGGGCCAGCAATCAACAACCAGATAGGCAAAGATTAGCACCAAGATTAGCACCAGAGGAGCAATCAAACAACACAATAGACCCTAATTAAGGAACTATTAACTCTGTCAATCAACCAAGCAGCAAACAACAATCCAATCAAGGAACTACCAAAGAGAGTACAACACCCCCACCAACACAGGCAGGACAAGCCTGGGTATATAAACAGAGAGCAAGTCCCACTCCCTTTTCACACTGAAGATGTTGCCTAGCCTGGCAAGAAAACAACAAGGCTCAGAGAGCACCAAGGGCTCCAAAGTGTCGTTTCTTGCCCTTCTTTGGGAATTAATATTATATTTGCTTCAGTCCATGTTTTGGGAATAGCTTGTCCATTCATAATTGTGTTTACCATTTCTTTGAATGGTATAATAATTTGATCTGCAAAACATTTATAATAACTGGCAGTGGAACCATCTGGCCCTGGTGCTTTACCTATGTTGAGTTTTTTATAGCTTCTAATATTTCTTGGACGGTAATAGGACTGTTAACAGTTATTTTCTGAGAATATGTTAATTTTGGAAGTTTATGTTGCAACAGATATTCATCAATCTTATCTATAGAGATTTCTTGTTTTTCATATAGGTTAGAATTTTTTTTAAAAATGCTTGTTTAATTTTCTTATTATCTACTAAGTCTATATTGTTTTCTCTAATCTTAGCGATCATTTTTCTTTCTTTTTCTTATTTTATAGGCTAGCCATTTACCTGTTTTATTTGCAAATTCAAAATTTCTTTGCTTAGCATATCTCAATTTTATTTCAATTTCTTTTAGTGTTAATAATTTTACTTGTTGTTGTAGTATATTAATTTGATGTCTAATTCTTTCATCTGCAGGTTTTTCCTGTAATTCCTTTTCTTGAAGTTTGATTTGTTCTAAAACTATTTGTAATTTTTGTTGCAATGCTTTTCTTAATATTCTATTTTGATACATAAAATATCCCCTCATATATGCTTTACTAGTATCCCATACCGTACTAATATCCACTTCATTGTTTAGGTTAATTTCAAAAAATTCATTTAGCTTTTTTTTTTGCAATCTTCCACTACTTCTCTTTTCAAAATTGATTCATTTAATCTCCATCTATAGCTCTTGGAACTTATTTTTAATATAATACTTACTGGGTTATGGTCTGAAAATGTTTTAGGAATAATATTTACCTTAGAAATTTTATTTGCCAAGTTTAGAGAAACCCAAATCATGTCAATTCTAGAGAAGGATTTAAATCTGTCAGAATAGAAAGTGTAATCTTTTGCTGATCCATTTTTTTGTCTCCATGAATCTACCAATGTTAAATTGTTCATTAATTCAAAAAAAGATTGGGGTAGTTTCCCTTATCTTTAATTTTTTTAAAGACTTTCTGTCAATTGTTGGTACTGTGACCCCATTCCAGTCTCCTAACATACACCAACTACTATATGAAAAGGCTGTTAATTTAGTTGATAATTCATTGTAAAATTTATTTTGATTATCCTTAGGTGCATATATACTTATAATTATCATTTTGGTTCCTTGTATCTCAATTTCCACTGCAATATATCTTCCATTAACGTCTGTGATTAATAGCTTCGGTTTCAAATAGAGTTTCACGTATATTACAATTCCATTTATTTTTTTTCTCATTGGCAGATATAAATTCCATTCCTAACTTTTTATTCATCAAATGTTTAACATCATTTTTTCTAATATGTGTTTCTTGTAGACATATTATGTCCTGTTTTAATTTATACAAATAATGAAATATTTTTTTCCCTTTTTTCTGGAACGTTAGCTCCATTAATGTTCCATGTTAAGCATTTTAATTCATTCATTTACAAGTAGATCCTCAAATTCTTTAGAGCTTGGAGCTATTCCCTCTTTAGATGTTTTCTTATCTTTTTTTCCCATTTTTGTCTTTCTCTTGGTCTAGTTCTCTTCTATATTTCTTTAAGAAATCTTTGGCTTTTAAAATGGAAGTAAGTTTAAATTTTTTCTGCTGGAAAGTAAATCCCAGTCCTTCAAGCCTTTCCCATCTAAAAGAGATGTTATTTCTTTTTAATATATCTGTTAAGAAGTTATACTCCTTTCTTTTTCTTAATATTCTTGTAGGAATTTCTTTTAATACTATAATATCTTCCCCTTCTATATTTATTTTTTTGTCATAGTGGGCTTGAAGTATTAGGTCTCTGATTTTTTTTCTTGCAAATTCAATTAGAATATCCCTTGGCTTATGATGAATCATCGCATATTTGGAATTAATCCAAAATATTTTTTCTATTTCCTCCTCCATTCTTTCATTGTCCCAACCTATTAGACTTGCTAGCATTTGAGTAATTGTTTCTTCCATATCATCTTCCCTTCCCTCTGGCACATTTCTGAGTCTTAAACAATATTCCTTTTCTTTCAGCTCTAATAAGGCTAGTCTGTCTAATTCTGTTTCTTTTTCACTTTCTAGTCTATCAACTCTCTCATTAACTTCCTTTATTTCTACATCCACTTTTTTGTCTCTCTTTTCTAACTTTTGTTCTAGTCTTTTTTCTAAACCTTCTAGTTTTTCTTCCAATATTTTAGTTACACTCTGTGTAATATTTTGTTTTTGTTGTATATTCTTCAAACATTGATTTTAACCATTCCCCCTCTCCGGACCCCCTTCTTGCTTGCTTTCTTGTATACATTTTAGTTAATTTACCTTATATTTTATATATATATATATATATTATTATTTTATATATATTTTATAGGGGGCGTGGTGGCTCAGCGGGTAAGACGCCAGGCTTGTCGATCGGAAGGTCGCAAGTTCGGAGGTTCGAATCCCTAGCCCTGCCTGACGGAGTGAGCTCCCGCACTCGCTCCAGCTCTTGCCAACCTAGCAATTCGAAAGCATGCAAATGCAAGTAGATGAATAGGTACCACTTCGGTGGGTAGGTAACAGCGTTCCACGCGCGTCATGCGGCCACATGACTGCGGAAGCGTCTTCGGACAACGCTGGCTCTTCGGCTAATAAACGGAGATGAGCACCGGCCCCTAGAGTCAGACACGACTGCACAAATGTGCGGGGGGAACCTTTACATTTTTACCTTATATTTTAACACACGTTGCCTTCTTTAGAACACAGTTAAGGCAATATGGCTGTCGGCTGGAAAATTTTAAGAGAGTTTCACACAGAGTTCGGTAAAAAGAAACAGAGTTTATGTAATTCAGTAATAGAAACGGTTTGCAAAGCGTGGTGTTCCCTCGCAAGAGAGACACACCCTTACAGAAGCCAAAGGCGTGGTTAATATACCCTACATTCTCCTCCCAATCCTTCATCAGCTAATCTGGTGAGGTGGGTAACAGCCTATCACGACACACTTATTTGGTTACAAAGTTTGCAAACTTCACTTTCTTTTAACGGTTTACAAGGTTCACATACCCTGAATTTAAACAAAAGCTTAATTTTACTGGCCACAGAAATTTCCATTCCACATGGCCATTCAAAATAAATAATTAAATCCACGTCTTAGCAAAGTTTTGAAGGTTTGAAATAGTATGAGGCTCACCAAGAGTTCTCTTTTTGTTACAGTTCAGAATAGTTTATTCTTCTTTTTCTTTTCTTTCTTTTGGCAAATTAGTTTAGAAGTGAGGAGTGCAACGGTTATGCCTCTGAAGTAGGCTGCAGCCGCGGCTTCTACTGCTTTCTACCCCCGCTCCCAGCTGGTCACCTTGTTAGATGAAAGCGAAACCACACTGTTTTCAACTCTCCCAGCCGTCCGGAAGCCTTCGGGGTGATTTACTGGCACCCCCCTCTTTCCTGGAGCTGCCTTCTGACTTTTATGAGGTGTTTTAAAGCCCTTTAAATTACCACGCTGTCTGTTCTGATCACGGAGCCGATCAGAACTCGCCCGTTGCCATTTCTCCTCCTCACCGGAAACTATATCCACATTCTCAATATTGTTGTCAAAATGGGATTGAAGAACCAAATCTCTTGTTTTTCTCCTAGCAAACTGAACCAGTACGTCTCTTGGTTTTTTAGTAATCTCCGCATATCTTGAATTAATCCGAAATACTTTTTCCATCTCCTCTATCATTTTATCCTCCTCCCATTCAATTAAATCTGCCAAGGCCTGTGTAATTTTATCTTTAAGATTTTCCTCTTTCTTCAGGGATACCTCTGAGCCTTAAACAGAATTCCTTATCTCTCAATTCCTATAGTGCAATTCTATCCAAATCATTTTCTCTTCCTCTCTCTAATGCATAGCTTTCCAAACTGTGTGTCGCAACACAATACTGTGTCACCTGCGGGCCCCAGGTGTGTCACGTCAAAACCCGGAAATGCTGATGGCGCGCCACCACCGCGCATAGCCGCACGCATGGCGGCGGCGGGCCATCAGCGCTTCCGGATTTTTGCACAGCACACCAGGACACCGCTGCCACCACCGCTGCAGCGTGTGAAAATCTGAAAGCGCCGCAGCAGCGCGCAAAAACCCAGAAGTGCTGCCGCCACCGCCGCAGCACACAAAAACCCGAAAGCACCACGGCAGTGGCGCTTCCGGGTTTTTGTGCGCCGCCGTTGGTGTGTTGCCAATGGGAAAAGTTTGGAAAGCCCTGCTCTAATGCATCAACTCTGTTGTCCACTTTTTTAATTCCTGCCTCAAATTTCGTTTCCATTTTTTCCAATTTCTGATCAAATCTTTTCTCAAATTCAGCAAATGTTTTCTCATTTTGTTCTTTGATATCTTGAAAAGATTGAGAAATTGATTGTGTAGTTCTTGATGTAAACTCTTCAAATAGCATTTTCATATAATCTAACTCAGGAAGTCCCCCTGACCCAAGTCAGGTTTGTTTTTGTTTTCTAATAGTCATAATTCTCCTTTTTTTTTTTTTTTGTATAAATTTTATTGTTTCAGTCTCCCAATATTTAAAAATCCCAATATTTTAAATTTAATGTTACTACCCCATCTAGTGGTATGATCAAACACAAAGATGGTAAGGACCTAACAGAAGCAGATCAAGAAAAGGTGGCAAGAATATATGGAAGATCTGTATAGGAAGGATAATAATATTGGGGATAACTTTGGCGGTGTGGTCAGTGAGTTAGAGCCAGACATCCTGAAGAGTGAGGTTGAATGGGCCTTAAGAAGCATTGCTAATAACAAGGCAGCAGGAGACGACGGTATCCCAGCTGAACTGTTTAAAATCTTGCAAGATGATGCTGTCAAAGTGATGCATGCCATATGCCAGCAAATTTGGAAAACACAAGAATGGCCATCAGATTGGAAAAAATCAACTTATATCCCCATACCAAAAAAGGGAAGCACTAAAGAATGTTCAAACTATCGAACAGTGGCACTTATTTCACATGCCAGTAAGGTAATGCTCAAGATCTTGCAAGGTAGACTCCAGCAATTCATGGAGCGAGAATTGCCAGATGTACAAGCTGGGTTTAGAAAAGGCAGAGGAACTAGAGACCAAATTGCCAATATCCGCTGGATAATGGAGAAAACCAGGGAGTTTCAGAAAAACATCTATTTCTGTTTTATTGACTATTCTAAAGCCTTTGACTGTGTGGATCATAACAAATTGTGGCAAGTTCTTGGTGGTATGGGGATACCAAATCATCTTGTCTGCCTCCTGAGGAATCTGTATAATGACCAAGTAGCAACGTTAAGAACAGACCACAGAACAACGGACTGGTTTAAGATTGGGAAAGGATTACGGCAGGGTTGTATACTCTCACCCTACCTATTCAACCTGTATGCAGAACACATCATGCGACGTGCTGGGCTTGATGAATCCAAGGCTGGAGTTAAAATCGCTGGAAGAAACATTAACAATCTCAGATATGCAGATACCACTTTGATGGCTGAAAGCGACGAGGAGCTGAGGAGCCTTATGATGAAGGTGAAAGAAGAAAGTGCAAAAGCTGGGTTGCAGTTAAACCTAAAAAAAACCAAGATTATGGCAACCAGCTTAATTGATAACTGGCAAATAGATGGAGAAAAAGTGGAGGCAGTGACAGACTTTGTATTTCTAGGCGCAAAGATTACTGCAGATGCTGACTGCAGCCAGGAAATCAGAAGACATCTACTTCTTGGGAGGAGAGCAATGGCAAATCTTGATAAAATAGTTAAGAGCAGAGACATCACACTGACAACAAAGGTCTACATCAGAGCTTTCCAAACTGTGTGTGGAAGCGGGGGCGCGCGCGTGCACGGCGGCCGCCATGCACGCCCGTGCCGCCGCCCGCCCCCCGCGCCGCCGCCCGCCCCCCGCACCGCCGCCCGCCCCTCCCGCGCCGCCACCGTGCGCGCGCCGCCGCCCGCGCCGCCACCCACCCCCCCGCGCCGCCGCCGTGCGCGCGCGTCGCCACATGCTCCCGCGCGCCGTCGCCGTCGCCGTGCGCGCGCGTGTCGCCGCCGCTGCCGCCGCCGCCACCACCGGGTGTGTCACCAGCGGCAGCACTTTGGAAAGCCCTGGTCTACATAGTTAAAGCAATGGTATTCCCCATAGTAACCTATGGCTGAGAGAGCTGGACCATAAGGAAAGCTGAGCGAAGGAAGATAGATGCTTTTGAACTGTGGTGTTGGAAGAAAATTCTGAGAGTGCCTTGGACTGCAAGAAGATCAAACCAGTCCATACTCCAGGAAATAAAGCCAGACTGCTCACTTGAGGGAATGATATTAAAGGCAAAACTGAAATACTTTGGCCACATAATGAGAAGACAGGATACCCTGGAGAAGATGCTGTTGCTAGGGAAAGTGGAAGGCAAAAGGAAGAGGGGCCGACCAAGGGCAAGATGGATGGATGATATTCTGGAGGTGACAGACTCGACCTTGGGGGAGCTGGGGATGATGACAGCCGACAGGAAGCTCTGACGTGGGCTGGTCCATGAAGTCACGAAGAGTCGGAAGCGACTGAACGAATAAACAACAAAACCCCATATAGTGTCCAAATGTTGTAATTGCAAAGAGAAAAAGTCTATATTTAATAAATAAAAAAAAGTTATCCAGTCCCAGACCTTGGATTGAAACTTGAGCTTCTTGATGACAATATGTAAAACACAAGATTTCCCACGTCAGTATTTTGAAACAATATCCAATCACAGCTTGTAAAACTAGCCACAATAAAACCTTCTCATACAGTTTAAAAATAGTTCCAGACTCAAATGCAACAGTTACTTAGTTAAAAAAAATATTTTCCAAAGAAAAATAAAAATAAAATAAAAATCAGAGGGCAACTTTATCCCCTTAAAAAAGAAAATAAAAATTTCTCAATAAAGAAACAGTACACCTTTTGGATTCTTTGCTTGACTTAATAATCCATCAAAATAAGTAAATTGCAATTAAAAATAAGTCCCAGCAAAATAATGATAAATCCACCAAGAGAATATAGTACTTCTGTATCAGAAAGAGCCTCTTAAGATCCAATGGATAAAGTAGAAAAGTGAGTTAAGAAGTGGGGTGGTCGGAATTGTGTCCCTTTAAGAGCTTCAAAGCGCGGTTTGGACAAGATGTTTCTCCCGCTTCTCGGCTGTTCCACTCACCGTTCGATTGTCCATCGTCAAATCCACAACCCTCCGGCAAGCTGCAGCTGTCCAGAAGACCTGAGGAGCAATTCCCAGCTTCCCTCCTTCCCGGAGGCAGCTTCAGGGCTCGGATTCTTGCCTGAGCCACTAAGTACACACCGTGTTGTCGATTCCAGCCACGGAGGGCTGTTGTTTTAGAAACCATTTGATGAGTCATTGTTTAATAATTCTAGCAATTAGAAAAGCGTATGTAGAATTAAATGTGTTGTTTATGATTGTAGGTTGGATCTTGCAGTAATGTTGAACATTTTTATGGGATCAGAATAAGACTGTTTTTTGAAGTATTCGTTGATTAATTCAACATTTGTATGTTTCTGATAAAATGAAAAATATGCTTTGTTATATAAGGGGACCAATTATTTTTATTGCAGTTTATTAATAGTTTAATTGAATTTTATAGTTTTATTTCACTGTACTTATATGGATCTTTTAAAACTGTACTGTAGTTTAACAATGTAAACCGTTACAGCAAAAGAGTGATTTGGTTTTGATGTATTGAACTGCTTGATATTTTAAATGTAATTGACAATTCTTAAAGAGTGCAAAATAAAACAAGTTATTACATTAAAACAAGCAGAGTCCCTGGGAAAGAAAGCTTGCCTGGGTAGTTTCGCTTTCAATAGGAACACGCAGAAGAGAAGTCAAAATCCAGTCGGAAGTTCAAAGAGTCAAGCCGGGATCATCAGCCAGTCCAAAGGTCAGAGGTTTAGGGGTTTTTTTACATGAGCAGAAGACCCACGAATGACACACCAGAGCAGGAGATCATACAGTGTAAGGACTGCTCCCAACGATGTCTATAATATCCCCTTCTCTAAAGAAAGCCCCGAACGCAGGCTTCTTATAAGTAAAGAGATTTATTGAAGTACATAGGTGCAGGAACAAAGACGTGAATGAACTGGCATGGCATGGTATGTTACATTTAAGCATTTCCCCCACACACACACACACATTGTCCTTTTGAAGTTGATGTGTGTAGTACTTGGCTCCAGAGTGTTCAGACAGTCCTCCCTGGGTTGATGCGTTCCGTTTCACAGCTCGTTACTGTGGCTCCGGCTGCTTGTCAGTTACGAGTCTGTTTCCGCGTGTCGGTTAGCACGTACTTGTTTGAATGGCAGAGGTCTGCCAGAACTCTGACATGCCGCCCGTCCAAGAGACCCCCCCCCCTTTCCCTGGAATGTTTATACATATTTACACATTGTACCTTCTGGATCAGTTCTGTAATGACAGAACAAATTCGCTCAGTTGGTCACCGCGGTTTGTCCGGAAATTCTCTGTGAAAGTTTCTAATCAGAGTTGGGGCTTGCATGTGTTTCTGGGCTACCCACTCTTTGTCCCCGATTGGTAGATGTCGCCATTTCACTAAGTACTGCAGCTGTCCTTTGTGTCGTCTACAGTCTAGGATTTTGTCAATTTCAAAATGCGGTTCCCCATTGACTATTGTCGGTGTTGGCTCGGCCACTTCGGGGTGCCAGTCTGATGTTTTATAACGTTTGAGTAAACTGATGTGGAAAACTGGGTGGACACGTTTCAGTGCTTTGGGGAGTTGAAGTTTGGCCGTCACTGGGTTGATCACATGTATAATAGTGAACGGTCCAATGAATTTGGGTGCGAGTTTCTTGGATGGTTGTGTGGAGCGCAAGTTTTTTGTGGAGAGGTACACTTTATCTCCCACTTTGAGCTCCCATTCAGCCGCCCTTTTCCTATCTGCATATTTTTTGTAATTTGCCTTTGCTTCCTGGAGGGTTTTGATCATCACCGGCCAATTGCTCTTTATTTTTGCGATCCACCCGTCTGCCTGTAATGGGGTGGTCCCCTCCGGTACTTGGGTCAGAGCAAGTTCGGGGATGGTTACAAAGTCCTGCCCCGTCGCAATTTTAAAAGGTGAGAAACCCGTGCTTTGGTGAATGGAATTATTGTATGCTACTTCAGCGAAAGGTAATAATTCCGCCCAATCATTTTGTTGATAGCTAATGTAGCATCTCAGGTACTGCTCTAGTATCGAGTTAATGCGTTCAGAAGATCCGTCAGTAGGCGCGTGGAACGCAGAGCTTAAACCCTGATCAGAGCCAATTAATTTTAAAAATGCTCGCCAGAACTTGCAGGTAAAGGTACTTCCGCGGTCGCTTATTATGCGTTCGGGCGTACCGTGGGCTCTGTATACGTGCTGAATGAACAGTTTAGCCAATTTGGGTGCGTTTGGAATCCCATTGCACGCAATGAAGTGTGCTTGCTTGGAAAATAGGTCTGTGACCACCCAGATTGCCGTTTTCTTATTGCTCGTGGGTAAGTCCACGATAAAATCCATGGTGATTTGTTTCCATGGCTGTGTTGGGTTGGCTACCGGTTGCAGTAGCCCTGTGGGTTTTCCCATCACCCGCTTTGCCGTGGGGCATACTGGGCAGGAGGCTACGTATTCTTTTATGTCCTTGCGCAGAGTTGGCCACCAAAATTTATTCCTGATTAAATGCAATGTTTTGACAAATCCGAAGTGGCCAGCCGTTTTGTGGTCATGTGTTTTCTCTAATGCCCCCTTCCTAAGTCCTTTGGGAACGTACACCTTTCCTTCCTTCCACCACAGCCCATTGCTTTCAGTTAGCGTGTGTTTGTTCTCCCCCCACCAGGCGTCAGACAGCGTTTCTGCCTGTAGCTTGGCTTCAAAGGGGTTTTCGTCTGCCGCCTTGGCTTTGCTGCGAGTGAGAGCTAAATTCCCTTCTAGCCTGTTCGCCTGACAACCCCGTTCTAAAGGCTCACCTGCCTGTGAAGGTGTGTGTGCTTGCGTGGGGATGAGCGTTTCTACAATCCCCTCGACTTTACCGTCGTGTTGGGGCAGGTGTGATAATGCATCCGCTAGGAGGTTCTTTCCCCCCGGGAAGTACTGCAGTGTAAAGTTAAATTTACTGAAAAACTCAGCCCACCGCAATTGTTTGTGATTCAGTTTCCTGGGGGATTTGAGTGCCTCTAGGTTTTTGTGATCTGTCCAGACTTGAAATGGGACAGTCGCCCCCTCCAAGAGATGGCGCCATGTGTCTAGTGCGTGTTTGACAGCGAACGCTTCCTTCTCCCAAACATGCCATCTTTTTTCCGTTTCGCTGAATTTTTTGGAAATGTAGGCACACGGTCTCAGTTTCTTTGCCTCATCAAATTGAAGCAGGATTGAACCAATGGCATTGTGGGAAGCATCCGTGTGAATTATGAATTGCTTCTCCACTTCTGGGTGTTTAAGGATGGGTTCCTCTGTGAACAGAGCCTTGAGTTTGTCGAATGCCTCCTGGTATTCCGTGGTCCAAATTAGTTTAGTACTGGGTGATCTCCCTTTGGCCCCCTTTCCTTTTGTTTTCAATAGGTCCATCAGGGGTAGTGCAATCTGGGCGAACCCGTGAATGAACTGGCGATAGAACCCCGCAAAGCCGAGGAAGGCTTGGAGTTGCCTTCGGGTTCGAGGGGGTTCCCATTCTAACACTGCTTTTACTTTCCCCGGGTCCATTTCAATGCCTTTGTGTGAGATCCTATAGCCTAGGAAGTCCAAGCTGTCCTTATGGAATTCGCACTTTTCCAATTTAACATATAGTTTAGCCTCAAGTAATTTCTCTAACACTTTCTTAACTAATTGGGTGTGTTCCTCCAGGTTGTCAGAAAAAATCAAAATGTCATCCAAATACACAATTACCCCTTGATAGAGAAATTCATACAAAACCTCATTGATCAATCGCATGAATATGCCCGGTCCTCCCGCAATCCTGAACGGGAGAACCCGATATTGATATTGACCCAATGGGCAGTTAAATGCCGTTTTCCATTCGTCCCCCTCCCGTATGCGCACTCGGTAGTATGCCTCTCTGACATCTAGCTTGGTGAAAATTTTGCCTTTTGCCAATTGTGCTAACATATCCTTGAGTGGAAGAGGGTACTGGTTGGTTACCGAGATGGCATTTAGTCCCCTGTAGTCTGTGCATAGTCGTAAGGACCCGTCTTTCTTTTTCCGAAAGAGAACAGGGGCTGCTAAGGGCGAGTTTGCAGGTTCGATAAATCCCCTTGCCAGATTTTTGTCAATAAATTTACGTAACTCCCCTAATTCTTTCTGGGTCATCGTGTACATTTTGGGTTTAGGGAAGGGAGCCCCGGGGATGAGGTCAACCGTTGCATCCGATAACCTGTGGGGGGGTTCCTGTTCACATTCCTTTTGGCTAAACACCTCAGTTACGGAGAGGTAAGTCTGTGTCCAGGAGCATGCCCCCCTCCTGATCTTGGTCCTCCTCCCATTGTTCCATCCCCCCTTGTACCGTGCCGGCCGCCCCCCATTCAAAGTCATTTGCTCCAGTCGTCTCCTCGACCGCTGTGTAACACCCATCAAAAAACTCAATTTCCCCAGATGCCCAGTCCACTCGAGGGTTTCTTTTCCTAAGCCATTTGAGTCCCAGCACGATATGACGTGCTGCAATGGGTGCTACTATGAACCGTATTGTCTCTACGTGAGTCCCCACAGACATTTGTATGTCTTCTGTGGTGTATTCAATTGGGCCCCCCTTTATTTCGGACCCATCCAATTGGCAAAACATGATGGGTGTCTGCATTTTGACCAACTTAAGTTTCAGTTTGGTTGCTAATTTTGGGTGCATCAAGCATCTGGAACACCCAGAGTCCAGCATCGCCACCCCCCACAATTGTCCCGTCCCATCCAATGTTTGCAACTTTACCTTGACGTTCATCGTAGGGCATTTGGGAACACCTACCCCCCCCCCGTTGCGCCCAATGTTGAAGGCCTGTCCTGCGGCGCACTTTAGTACAGGCCGTTGTCGTTTCCCGCCGGCTCGAACTCATAATTTGAGGCGTCAGAATCGGTGCTCCAGTGCTGCACGTTCCTTCTCTCCTCGGTTGCTGCCGCCGCTCCTTTGTATTTCGCTGTCGCTGTCTTGCTTCCTTTGTCATCTGGTGTCTTTTTTGTGGGGGGTTTCTCTTTGACATTAGCCTTGGTCTGGGGACAATTGCTTATCCTGTGACCCTCTTTACCACAGAGAAAGCACAGTCCATCTTTCGTACGTCGTTCTTTCTCCTCCTCCCAGTTCCGTTGCTTGGTGGATTTTCGGGGTTGAGTGAGAAAGTTCTCTTGTTTCTTGCGCATGGAGTGGAAATTTCTAATGTTCTGTAGCTGCATTTTGCTACTTTCCACTTTCCCTGCCAATTGAATCCATCCTTCTAACATCCCATATTCAACCAAAGGTTTAACAGAGTTCCAAAAATGGAAGACCCCTCTGAAAAATTTCCCCAAGCCCAGGAAAAAGTAGCTTTACCCAGTATGCACCATCATCCCGCCCACTGTGATCATCAGGTTTCAAAAAATATGAAGAGCAATTCCCAGCCGCCATAAGGTTGCCTGCTTCTGTCCTTGGGTGATGAGGATTGCGCGGAGCAGTGTCCCGCTTCAGGTTTCAAACTCACACATCCACAGTTGCTAGGTGAGAATAGCAATTTATTCAAAAGGCTGAGGAGATAAACAAGGAAAGGACCATAAATCAAAACAGAGTCCCTGGGAAAGAAAGCTTGCCTGGGTAGTTTCGCTTTCAATAGGAACACGCAGAAGAGAAGTCAAAATCCAGTCGGAAGTTCAAAGAGTCAAGCCGGGATCATCAGCCAGTCCAAAGGTCAGAGGTTTAGGGGTTTTTTACATGAGCAGAAGACCCACGAATGACACACCAGAGCAGGAGATCATACAGTGGTTTCCAACAGAAATGTGGCTCAGGGTTACCTCTTACATCAGGCTGCGGCCAGCTATCTCTCATTAGGATAGTTACTCCCTTGCTTGGCAAGGAGCCTCGCTGAGCACCTTTGCTCTGCTCTCCTCCCCGAGTCTGAGGGCTTGGGGGCCACGCGCCATCATCTGACTGCTCCAGCTGTTCCGATGGTGCCTGTGTTTGATCGGCCTCAGGGGATTCCTGGCTTGGTGTCTCCTGAGGCTGACATTCCACAGGTTCAGCTGGAGCAGCAGCTTCAGAGCCAGGGTCTGAGTCCTGGGCCATGACAGACACATCCTGAAGGGACCCAGCTGAGAGAACTTGACATACGGAACATGGGCCTGTGAAAAATTAGGCAGCATGCAAAACACAGTGGCTTAATGTTCTTTCTTTGGCCTTTTTCTTCAGAACCCTTCCCACTACAGTCCACTTTTATGAATCATGTTTCCTTTTCCTGCTTGCACTGTGGGTGGGGTTTTTATTTTACTTTTTTTTTAAACAGATGGTGGAGCTACTTTCTCTTCCTTAATTCTTCGGAAGTGAGATTTTCATGTGCTCGAAAGGAATTGAGACGCCTGCAGTGGGGGCTTCAGCGGGCCACAAGGCTGAGATGGGTGATGAATTTATGGAGGTAAGATCACTTTCCAGTCCAGTCCAGCCTAAGGAAACAATGATCTTCCCTTGCTCTTTGTACTGGCCTTCTCCCAATCTTTGCCCCCACCCGGATCTTGGTTGAAATAACTCATCAGGCCCCCAGCTTTCATTTTTGCTTTTGCTTTGAAACTCTGAAACGGAGCTTTTCCAGCAGCCTGAATAAGAGAGCGATCTTCATGAGTCCCTCGGTCCCAAATCAGCTTTGGTCTATTGCTGTTCTCTATCCAGGATTTCCTAAAATTTTTCTTTCCCTTCCCACTTTTAAAAATTATGGAGGACCCCAAAAGAGCTTTTGTTGGTATGGATTATATTTATAGATATTTACTGTATTAAAAATTAAAACTGAGGCATTCGCTGCCACTACTGCTTCTCATGATTGTTTGGTGGGATTTTAATACTTTATTATTTTTCAACGTAGGCTGGCAAATAGTTTTGATTTTGCGGACCCCTGAGAGGGTCTTGGGGGACCACCAGGGGTCCTTAGACCACACTTTGAGAAACACTGCTCTATGCCAAGGTGCAAAACTATTTCACTCAGTCAAATGGGCTGTTTTTCTATGAAGTCAAGTCTCCTTCATGTCAGGCTCGGTTCCTGGTGCCTCTATGAGCCCCTTAAAGCGGATGACCTCAAGCTGGCTCAGAAGTAAAGTTTGAGGGACCTGCTGAAGCAAAATAAATTTGGGTTCCTCCCAATCCTTTACCACTTCCTCTAGGTTGGTGTCCTCTTTGCGATCGTTGAGTATTGCGTCTGGTGAAGTGCTTCATGTTAGTGCAAAACATGGTTGTGTATATATTTTTTTGGCGAAAGAAAATAATCGACTTCTTCTCTGTGTAGTGAAAAAGAATGCAGACTCTATTTGATGCTGTTCCATCATTGCAGTAATAAAGCCCCAGATTTTTTCCATTGTCCCTCGGACCAGCTGTCATTTAAAAACCAGTTCTGAGGAGACAACCACGTCCCTGTGTGGGGATGAACTGTAGTTTGCAAGCTGAGGCCCTGCCGGCCTGTACCTGCTTCTCCCAACCTAGAATCCTTGAGATGGGTTGAGGCTGCAGCTCCCGGAATTCCTAGCCAGCAGGAACACAGGGGGGAGTGCTCCAAGTTGAGGAAGGCAGACATAGAGCCTCAATCTTAACTAACTGAGGGAGATATTCAAAGTAGAATGAAATATCATTGCATTTCTCCAATAATATTTTAGGCGGAAGTAAAGGGAAGAGAGGTATGTGGAATATTGTGCTTAAATTCTTGTTTTCATTTTTCATAGGCTTCCCGGCAAATATCAGATTCAGATTCAGATGTTGACGTTTCCAACCTCAAAGCGTCAGTTGGTATTCCAGATCTCAGCACCACTTCCATTTCCCCTTCCACAGAAGAATATGGGGGCAGATTTGAGTTTCAGCTGGATTTTAAAAGGTCATCAAGATTCTCTGTTTGGGTAAGGATTTAGGGGGAAGCTCTGCTTATGTAAGAATTTAAGGGGAATATGTGAGTGCAGAGGGAAAGGGCGGTGACCTTGACAGAAATACAAAATTGTTACCTAGGCAAAAGAGGATGAGACATTATTTAAGTCCTGGGAAACAAGATAACATTTGGAAGTGGCTCAGGCAACGCCTCCCTGATTCACTGAAGTATAACGTGAATTATAGTGCAAGATTCTGTTATTGTAGCCTATTTCAATAAAGGGTAGTTCTAGTCTTCCAGTGGAGTTGATTTTCTGGTCTGGGGCTGACAGGGAGGGAGGGAATTATGGGAGGACCAGGCATCTGTGTCACAGGCATGTGTGCAACTAAATCACAGAAACAGACAACATGTTTTCAACTTTTTTCTTTTATCCCTTAAGGAATGCTTAAATCATTGTTTGGGGGGTTGTCATAAAAGTTGCATCACTTCCTCATCCCTCCTCCAGATTAAGATTTTTAAAACTAATTTTGGGTATAGAGAGGTAGCTTGTCAAGGAGACCTTTTCCCTTTCACCTAGTTTTATATGGGGTGGGGGGAATATTTGTTGATCTAAATTGCTGGCAGTCATCAATTTCATATAAGGTTGTGAGAAGGCCTGGATACCCATCTCCTTTTTTGATCCTAATTCTGGTCAGAGTTGAAGCCTTAGCAGAATTGAAGAGGGGGGCAGTCATCTTTAGCCACTTTTTTTTTTAGCAAAGGCCTCCCCTGTCCTGGTCTATTACCTACCCACACTGGCAAAAGATGGTTTAGGGCAGAGCTTTCCAAACTGTGTGTCAGGACACGTTAGTGTGTCGGCTGCAGTGTCTGAGTGTGTCGTGGCTGCTGCTGCCTCGGAGCCCTGCCAGGATTCCGCGCAGGTCCAAGTGCCTGCCTTGTGCCTTGCTGCCTCCAAACCTGCTGTGATTCCGCACAGGTCCTAGTGCCTGCCTTGTGCCTTGCTGCCTCCAAACCTGCTGTGATTCCGCACAGGTCCTAGTGCCTGCCTTGTGCCTTGCTGCCTCCAAACCTGCTGTGATTCCGCACAGGTCCTAGTGCCTGCCTTGTGCCTTGCTGCCTCCAAACCTGCTGAGATTCCGCACAGGTCCTAGTGCCTGCCTTGTGCCCTGCTGTAAGAGTGTGTCGCGAAATGATGCATGTCTAAAAAGTGTGTCACCAACATGAAAAGTTTGGAAAGCTCTGGTTTAGGGCCAGACTTTTTCAAAAGCTGCTTCTGATTTGGCCCAGACTTGCAAGATTCTTTTTCCCTTTCTCCTCTGCCCACTGTGTCCCAGAGCCTCACCTGCGGGGCCAGGAGCCTAGCGGGTTTGAAACAGCCAACTCTGGGCAGCCCATTTCCCAGAGCCCACTGCAAGCTGGTCTGTGGCTCCAGGAGCTGGCTGGTTTTGGCAAATGGCTCGACTGGTGCAGTAGTGTAGAACTTGGAAAGAATGCAAAACCCATGTGAGTCAATCTCGCTGACCAGTCCAGCATCTCCCCAAGCCCATTGATCAACTGTTCAGCGGGTGTGCGATGCTGGCTGGCAAGTTTTGAAAGCAGGCTAGACTTGCCCGGGTGGTGCTGGAGACGGCAGGCTTTGAATTCTTTCAAAACTTCACATCTGCACAAGCCCGCTGAACAGCTGTCAGGTCTAGCCATTGGTCAAAACCACCTGCCAGTTAAGCACTGCAGTGATTGGCAGATGGTTTGTTGCTGGCTGGTGACCATTAGAAAGTGGGAGCCTGCACCCCTGAAATCAGTTCCAGCATCATTCAGCAACAAGCTAGAAGAGAAACAGAGGCAGGCAAGGGATGGGCAACGAGGACAACCAGTTTTATAGTGTTATAGCATTGTTTCCTGCAGGCTCAAGAATGGGTGGGTAGCACTTTAACTGAGCCATGGGGCAAGGTCCAGGGAAGACCTGTGGAATTATTTATGGTACTGCAGAGAATCTTGAGGACACTTCATGTATTATTCAGGCAAATAAGTTAAAAGTTGAGTGGAAATTGTAATGAAAATGTTTTTCTGTGGATAAGCTAGCAATGCCTTCTGCTGAGTAAGAATCTGCTTCCTTTGGGGAAGAGGTCCACAGTATGTTTGATTTGTGTCATCCTATCTTTGAAGGCTGTGAAGGAAAGGGGTTGGAAAAGACTTTTGGGGAGGAGAGAGAAGTGTAGGGATCTGGCTGTGTAATGGTATGTGGGACAACCGGCATGTAAAAGACGTCTCAGCCCACAGGAGGGGGGGTGGCGTGGGAAATGTTTCAGAAGGCACCCTCTCTAGTTTTCCAGAGAGTAAAAGGAAAGGAGGGGGAAAATACTTTCAGTCGTGCAAGATTCTATTTAATGTAACCGAACAATAAAGATAGAGCTAGTACTCCTGGTTGTGCTTATTGTCTGGACTACCTCACAGGCCTAACAGGCTGCTAGTCCTACGGCTCAGAAGACAAGGGTTCCTGGATAGTCACAGAAGCAAAGAAGATCTGTCCGCTTGGCTTCTTACAATAAGGCTAACCATCCTCTTCTTTCTCTCTTACCTCCTGTCCCTCAACTCAGTCCTCAAAAAAACTCAACAAGATATACTGTCAGCAAGGCACCGCCTTCCCAGTCCTCATGAATGTGTCCCACCAACTGCCTTCTGGCTCCATCATCCGTGCCATGGCTGTGTTCAGGCACCCCGAGGATACAGCAAAGGTAGTGAGATGCTGCCCACATCATGAGCAACTGCTAAGAGACAGAGGTGGTGAGTTTTGGCTAAATAATGTGCTTTAATCATCAGACTGCTTGGAAATAGGATGCAGCTTAGACAGTTTTGCAAAAGGACATCCAGAACAGAACTTTTCGTTCCTTGAACTGGAGGTTGAGATGGTTTGAGCCTGAAAACCTACTGCTTCCAATTCGGATCCCCAAAACTTAGGAGAAAGTTTTGTCCCACAGCAACCCCTTTAGGAAGTGATGGTTGAATCTGTCAATTTCTCATTTTTATAAATTTGTCCCTTTGGGTTCATTGCACTTGGGAAGGATTTTCAAAGTGTTTGCTGAAACATATACTGTTTTTGTGCATGTTTCTCCCAAAACATTCTTTTTGCAGTTTTCTCTAATATACTGTTTTTAAAATTCCTGCACATGTTTGCACATCCCACAAAATTCAAAATACAAGAATTTCAAAGGACAGCTAAGTTTAGTGTGCATTGTTTATAGATTTTTTTATCCCACCTTTATTATTTTTATAAATAACTGAAGGCGGGGAACATACCTAATACTCCTTCCTCCTCCTATTTTCCCCACAACAACAACCCTGTGAGGTGAGTTGAGCTGAGAGAGAGTGATTGGCCCAAGGTCACCCAGCCGGCTTTCATGCCTAAGGCGGGACTAGAACTCTCAGTCTCCTGGTGTACCATTGGCTCCTTCCTAGGGCTGAGAGACAGGGACTGGCCCAAGGTGACCCATCGGCTTTCATGCCTAAGGTGGGACTAGAACTCTCAGTCTCCTGGTTTCTAGCCTGGTGCCTTATTCACTAGACCAAACTGGCTGAAATGCAAAACTAGATAAGTTCATATTTTAATATGAACTATTAAATATTTTAATATGAACTAAATTAATTTCTCCCCCTCCCATTTCTACTAACAAGAAGAGGAATGGGATCTGCCTTTGTTTCCCATTATGGGGCAGAGGAAAAGGATGTGAGATAGTGTGAACAGGGACCAAAGGCAATTCTTTATTATATGATAGATTTATGTTAATTATTATTCTCCTTCCACCATGGGAAGAGCTGAGACAAAGAGTGCGGCCATCTGGATCTTAAGGAGGGATCTATATATAAAATATTTAATAAAAAAATCATTCATTTTTCTAAATATAATGATATTAATTAAACATAAAGATGTTTGGAATACAGGCACTGAGAATTCACCTTCTCTTGAGAATAACATCATGGTGTTTGATCACTTAATCTTAACCTTCATGCAGACCAAGGGGATAGACAATATCATCCATCTGTATGCTGGCAGTCCAGAGCAACTTCTTTATTTAACCCCAGCTATCTGTTGGCTTAGGGGCAATTCCTCATGATACAAATGCCCATCCTTCCAGGGCTGGAAGCCAATTTTTATTACGAATCATAGCTGGGGAGCTGGGGAGATGTTTCCAGATGAGGTTGGAATGGAATGAGGTCCTCCAAGTCCCTACTCTAAACCAATCACTTTCTCTTCTCTTCCTCCCAACTTTGTCTTATGACAGATGTGACCCATCCTGAGCACCTAATCCAGGTGGAATACAATAACCGAGCTCGGTATTTTTCTGACTCAGAGACCAAGCGATGCAGTGTTACTGTTCCTTTTCAGGTACTTGCAGTTGTAGGGTGAAGGAGGAAAGGAGTTTGAGAGAAGGTTCCTTTCCTAAGTTCATTATTTAAGATTACTGCTGGGCAAGAATTTCTTCTATATTTTCCCGCCTCCTGATCTCATTTGGTTTCATGAAAGAGCCTTTGCTTTAGAAAACGTTTTTAAAAAGGGAAGAAAAGGTTGGTGAAATTCTCATGGATGAAACAATCTTCTTCACTTACTTAGTTACAAAGTAGTAAAAGGGAATGTGTGAATGCCTGGCTTTCATTGGTCAATTGCCTCTCCACCAGTCTTTTGAAGCCTCTATGGCAGAGCTTTCCAAACTTTTCATGTTGGTGACACACTTTTTAGACACGCATCATTTCGCGACACACTCTTACAGCAGGGCACAAGGCAGGCACTAGGACCTGTGCGGAATCACAGCAGGTTTGGAGCAGCAAGGCACAAGGCAGGCACTAGGACCTGCGTGGAATCCTGGCAGGGCTCGGAGGCAGCAGCAGCCGCGACACACCCATACACTGCAGCCGACACACTAAGGTGTCCCAACACAGTTTGGAAAACTCTGCTCTATAGCATAGCTTTCCAAACTGTGTGTTGCAACACAATACTGTGTCGCCTGCGGGGCCCAGGTGTGTCGCATCAAAACCCAGAAGCACTGATGGTGCAGCGCTGCACGCAGCCGCGCACACAGCGGCAGCAGGCCATCAGCTCTTCTGGGTTTTTGCACGGCACACCAGGACACCGCTGCCGCCACCACCGCAGCACGTGAAAACCCGAAAGCGCCACAGTGGCGGCGCTTCTGGGTTTTTGCACACCGCCACAGCGGCGGCGCTTCTGGGTTTGGAAAGTTTGGAAAGCCCTGCTCTATGGTTTCCACACCGTTAAGTCCCAGCAGCAGAGGGAGTTCATCCCACTGGGATTTTTTTTAAATAGGAATCTTATTGTTACCACTAACAGGGAGCCCTGCTTTTGAGAACTTACTGGAAAAATTATCTTACCCCTGAAGTAATTCAAGGAAATTATCCATCTAATGCCTTGTCCACATGCATACATCTATTAAAACTGGGACTATTCTGCTTTGGGAACTGGGTTTTGCAAAAGTTCCACTGCATCCTTCCCAGCTCCTGTACCCGGCACCATACCTCCATCCAGCTTTTGGGAGCTCCAACGCATTTAATTCCGCCCCCCCCCCCCCCGGTCGGTTCCACCTCCATCTGGGAAATCCAATAAAAATAACAACAACTGACCTCTTGGTTGCGAACAGTCAACAAATTTACCGTCAGTATTCAAACTACAAAGCAAAATGGTTAATACAGAAAATACGTTTAGCACTGATAGAGTGTTATACTCTCCTTCCTTAAGTAATTTTCAATTTATTTCCTTTCTGCCTTTTACTCCATAGGGGAGAAATCCTCAGCCATGAACTCTAACATCTAACAAAATAGCCCCCTGACAGACTCCTACAGCTTATTACAGATGTTTTGCAACAACTTGCAAAACAATGGGAAAAACACCATCAAGGTTATGCCTATTTTAATATCAAGGGGATGTGATGATTTATTTAATACCAATCAAATGGCAAAAAATAAAGTCATCCTAAATGAAGGGGTCTGGCTCTATATACAGAAAAGAAATAAGTTATATGGGGGAAAACCACACACCCACCAAAACTGGCAGGGCAAGCTACTGTATATAAACAGGGAGCAAACCTCGCACTCACTCGCACTGATGATGTTCCCTAGTTGGGTAATGAAATGTCTGCAAGCAAACAACTAAGCTCAGAAAGCACCAAGGACTCCACAACTTTATTGCTTACAGTATTCCCAAATTCTAATCCAACCAGGGATTAGGTTGCACACACTGGAAAATTTTGAAAGACCGTTTGGGCCCTTGAGAATTGTTTATAAAAAGTTCACTTGGTTCTTTCTATTCTTTAAACAACGCCATATGCTCTTGCGTACCTGATCATTCCGATCTTCAGCTCACAGTTCTCTTTCCACAAACTAGGCCTATGCAAAATTAATATTTGGAGATTTGATTCAGATAGAAGCAACTGATCCAATTGAATTGATGGAACAGAAATTGATTTCTTTTTAATTTATTCAGGAATCCAATTTGACAGTTTGATTCAGATGTTCAAATCAGTTTGATCAGTATGGATTGTAAGATCAATTTTCCAAAATTAATTTTGAATCAGATATGGTTGATTCTAGCACTCATACTATAAACTCTCTTAACTTCCTGTCATTCTTCATGCTAAAAATAAATAAACACACATTTTCTTACCCTTTCCGATGGGAAGAGAAATCAGCGAGATATTTCACTGAATGTCTTGAGAGAGGAGAAATTCCTCAAGTTTCACAGGATAAGGAGTGCAGGGCTAGCAGTGGTATTCCTCCCTCCCTCCCTTCCTCTTTTTATGACAGTAAGGACAACAAAAGCAACTGTATTAGCATCTTGGTCACCATTTTGCATCCTCTAGCAATAAGCTGGTTCTAGTATCAGTCTGGGATGGAGGGTATAGAAATTATCCCCCAAAATTGGTGAAGAAATGTTGAAAAGTATTCTGCAAAGTAGTCTTCTTTTTCTACTGAGAATGTAAATTAATTCCAACTCTTAAAAAACTGTAGTTGAGGTTTGTTGGAGAAAAATCTGTAGGAGGGAACTTTTCAACTTACAAGTTTTCTCTCCCTTCTCAAGTTGAGCTTTGTTTGGTCTACCCAAGCAGGACACCAGAGTAATTCAGTCTCCAAACATGTTATGATGGCTCTGCGAAGCCAGGCCAAGCACCCATGGGCAGGTTCAGCAACTGATTCAAAGGTTCATGGGCAAGACCCAAGTACAAAGACAATAGGCTGTATTTATAATTAAACAAGAAACTACAGGTGTGTAAGAATATGACTGGTTACCCAGAAAGCCCAAAGACAATGGTAAGTGGGTCAGACTTGTGCTGGACAACCACAAAACTTTCTCCTAGCTGTAACAGCCAAGCTCACCTCCTCTAGCATCTAATTCTGACAGTCTAATGCAGTGTTTCTTAAAGTGTGGTCTGAGGACCCCTGGGGTTTCCCCAAGACCTGGAAAATCAAAATTGTTTGCTAGATATTGAAGATATTTGCAAAAATGTAAAACAATGTCACTCTTCTCATTATTATTTTTATTTGTTAAAAAAATAGGCTTTTTCATGAAAAATATTTTATGTTAATATCTAATGGGTTTAATATTGTTATTTCTGCATGATTCAATAAATAAATGTTCTACAAATGGGCCAATTTTAATGTTTAATATGGTAAATATCAATAATAAATATAACTTATACAAACGAAAGCTCCTCTGGGGTCCTCCTTCATTTTTTAAAAGTGGGAAGAGGTCGTGAGAGCAAAACGTTTAAGAAACACTGGCCTAAGACAACGAAGAAACTACTTCCTCTTGAAGCCTCCTTGCTAGCTGAATATTTGCTACTACAGTTTATACCCTGACTGTGCTCAGGAGCTCCATGCTAAAAGACATATTAATATTAAAATTGCTTACATTCTTTCACAGGTTGCAGTTAAGGTCTAAGTTTTTGCTATCTGCATCTAATTTTTTGTTACTGCTACCTAAGCCTGTCTAAAGCTTCCCTCTTTAGTGGGAGGAGATTGATGTATAACTTCTTTTTCCCCTGCAGGAGTCCAGTAAAAAAAGCATTGTTTGGTACAAGTACATGTGTTATACAAGCTGTTTTGTTGGCGTGAACCAGCGTTCCATTTTAACCATCATCACACTGGAGTCCCCACAGTCAGTATCTATTCCTGGTATTCTTCAAAGTATGGCAGTGCCCAACTTGGGGAATGTGGGAGCCTAAACCTCTAATTTCTTATGCATGACAAATGGGGTGTTGAAGATTGAAAGAAGCTGTGCTATGAACCAGAGCATCTGGATTCTCTGAAAAATAATTGGAGGGACCATTTGGTACAGGAGTCCCTGGGCAGCTGGGCCACAAGATTTCAGCTATCAAAGTTTCTACTTGTTTTCTGCCTACCCATTTTTTTCTCTCACAGAGGACAGATTGTTGGACGACGGTGCTTTGAAGTTGAAATATATCGTAATATTGAGCCACCTTGCCCAAAAATCAAGGGACTTAATATTTCTAGACTGGAAGAAAATATACATGACTTGGATCCTGAAGGGTTGAAAGAAAAATTGGAAAAGCAGGGTAGGTAATTTTAGAATCGTGTACTGTTGTCTCCAAGGAGTAGAAGTGATCAGAGGGCTGGGGAGGCCACAAATGGAGAGAGATGAAAAAAACTGGATGGGAAGGAAGTTCCCTATTTCAGCCTCTTTGGGGCTGCCATACTTTCCCTCTTTGTTGGAGGTGTGCCCACGTGTAAAGAAAAGGGGGACTTTGGTCATGTGGTTGCAGCTGCCATCTTAACCCCCCCTCACTGCCACAGATGACCCTGGCTCCCTGTGGGAGCCATGGTGAGGAAGAAGCAGCTTAGTGTACTTCTTCTTTGCTTTCTCCCACCCTCCCTCAGTTACGGTGGCCTGGGAAGTATGGTGCTTGAGTTTTCTCATCATTGGCGGCCCACATAAGAAGTTGCCTTGGTGCTCAAAGAGGTCCACTAATATCCTTAGTTCTTTCATGGGAAAGGCGGGATTCAGAAGAAGCTAAATGTTCAAATACCTCAAGAAAGTGGTGTCCTGCTGGCCTTGCAAGAATAGAAGACTAGACCACACTGTATTGATAAGCTGAGCTTAAATAAATAAATGTTGTGCCTTCAAGTCAGTCTTGACTCTTGGCAACTGCCTGGACAAGACCCTGCAGTCTTCTTGGCTACATTTTCGGAAGTGACTCACCATTGCTTTCTTTCTGGGGCTGACAGGGAGTGACTGGCTGAAAGTCACCCACTAGCTTTATGCCTAATGCAGGACTAAAACTCACAGTAGCCTGGTGCCTTTTTTAGTCTATCCAAAAGCAAAATGTGTGCCAATCACAGGAATATAAGTTGGATAGAGACCCCTTTAAAATAGGCTGACCATACGTACCGTTTTGAACGGGACAGTACTGTTTTTTTCACATTTCCCGACCGTCCCATTGTTTTAATATAAATGTCAATTTTGTCCCGTTTTTTAAAAAACCTGTAAGGATGGAGGTTGGGTCAGAGGAGGAGGGCGAAGAGCCTGTTAGGGAAATCACGGGAAATGTTGTTGGGGAAAGCACGGGAAGGTTTGAGGGGGAAGCCGATCAGCTGGCAGAGAGCAAACTAGAGGTGAGTTCCCCGCCGACAATCGGCTTACATTCCCCGCCGCCAATCAAAACATCTTTGGAGTCCCCAGATGATACACTGACATGTCCAGGAGAGTGAGTTTGCAGTAATTTCTCTCACAAGAAGGGACTTTTTTTATGTCACAGCTCACTTTTTGTAAAACCTACTCTCATCCCCAGATGAATTGGATAAAATAATTAATTGAGACTACCAACAATTATTACTGCAATTACTCCTTTTTAAAACATGAATGACTTATTTCACTAAATTACAATTGTGGAATATCATTATGATTTATGCTTTGAAATGTTTGCAAACCAACTGAAAATTACTCAGAATTATGTTAAAAGACTTTGTGATCAACTTTTCTGCTTACCTACAAAGTTTGTTAAAATTGAAACACAGTCTAAGGTAGAAAGCTGACAAGAAGAATAAGACTGAGAAGAAAAGAAATTAAATGGAGATACAGCAGATTCTCTTACTCTGAATGAGGTGTGGCCCATGAAACCTCAGCTTGTACTAAGACCACTGCCTAAGATTTATGCAGTGCCCACACAGGCCAGAACATCATTGACTGCATGACCTCCATGGATCTTTAAATTAAATAAACATTACAAATTTAAGGATGATATGTTGCTGGAATAGTGGAAGAAATGTATGAAAAATGCAATTTTTATGTTCTTGGCATTCCGATGCCAAGCAGAATAATACTGGAAGATCAAGATGCTGACACGTTTGCAGGTACACAATGGCTATTTAGTCATTCTAGAGCAGTTCAGATACAACTATATATAAGATAAAAGACCCATATCAAGCCATGTTTGTGGTGTGCTCGGTGTGATCATCCTGATCCTTTAGCTATTAATTCAGAGACTCTTACTACAAGCCATCAAAGGATACGAAACAGTTCTTTATTAAAGCAAGTGATCATTTCCAATGCAAAGACTAGACTGAGAAAAAGCCCACGCAAAACGGCAGTTACATCCTCCACCTTCGTGCCAGCCCCCCCCATTGGGGAATTCACTTCGTGGCAGCCCCTCCCTACATTCTCAGAGTTTCCATAGCTTCCAGTCATAAATTCTTCACTAACAAGCTGATAGCGCCATTGGGGCTGACCTTGGTGTCAGGCCGTTCGACTAAACAACCCTAAACAACATTCCTAATGGCCCTGCAGGTATGTTAAACTAATTACTACAACCCCATACTACGCTGGCAGGATGCTCCATCCTGACACTCGGTCCTTGGGAGTCTTCTCCCTTGCCACCTCCCTCCCACATAGATCTGGTGATGTTAGTTATTATTTCTTGCTTCTTGGCTGGTCATTTTCTGAATCTTAGTTTGATTATTCCATGATTGTTGTTTTCTGATTGCCTCTGCTTATTGAGGGGGAGATCGATTCTCAAGAGAGCCCCAAGGTAAAAGTTGAAGGCATACTCCCTGCACCAACTGCCTCCCAACCTTTAACGTGAGCTGGTGAAGGTATTGGAGCTATCCAGTTATTCTAGGACCATCAGAAATAGTAACATAATATAATTAAAAATATCCTATCATCTACTACATTTAGGACTGCCTGTTTCACCCGAACTGCTGGATTGCGAGATACCTTCCCGGACTCTTATTAGTGGCCCAATGGCAGGTAGTGATGGAGGCCAAGTTCAATTGCTGCTGTCGTCGAGAGTTGAGTCCGGTTCTGTCCCGTTGGATCCCAGAAAAGGTGAGATTGGCTCTATCAATAACAGCCTTCTAGAAGCTGGTTAAAATTGAGTTATTCCAGAGGGCTTTGGAGTGAATTGTGACATCAACAGGGTTATATACTGTGATGATTCCCGGTCTAAATTCCGAATTCAGGATTTCTCAATACAATCCATGTAGAAGAAAGCTTTATTAGGAAGTAGTACCACGAAACATAATCAAAGCCCAGAATGAGGTTTTCCCGCTCAAACTGTTGAATAAACTTCTTCTTCCCACCTCCGTGCCAGCCCTGCCCATTGATGAAGTCTTTTCCCACTCAACCTCTCACCCCCTCCCATCCTGTGTTCAACTCCCAGACGTCTCCAAATGGTACCGACGGAACGACCTTGAGGTGGGCTTCTATAAACTATCTTCAACTGCCTCTGCTGGAACGTTACCCATTCTCCCCCCTTACTCTCAGACGGCTGCTGATACGTGTCTTGCTCAGAGATCTCCATCTGAACGTTCTTGCACACAACCCATGTCAGGATTCACAGCTGAGTGGATCCTGACATATACTATGATTTTAATTTTTAACGTTAATTTATAGTGAATGTTTTATTCACTATAAGTCTTTTAACACTGCTGTGTCTTTTAAATTACCTTTTAAAATTGCTGTGAATTACCAATAATTGCAAGAGGTGGAGGTATACAATGGAATAATAGAATGAATTACAGTACAGTATACAGCTGAGCAAAGTAAAGATATAATCTAAAAATTTGGCATTTGATCTAATGTTTAACAAATAATCTAACAGTTTAACAATTTAAAAAATGGATAAATATTACATAAAATATTTAAAACTCAAACCTATTAATATATTGGCAAAGACCTTGTTTTTATAGCCACAGTTAAAAATTTGGTTGTTGGCACTGTAATTTTAGGATTTTTATCTGTGAGTAAATTTTTTATATATTCAGAAATATCACTTCCTGGCCTTGGTTTTAATATAGGTCACATATCCTGCCCAATACTCTTGTAAAACTCACAAGGCAATAAGATATAATCCACAATCAGAAGGTCAATGCCATTACAGGAACAACATCTTTGAGACATGGGAATCTTTTGAAATCTACCACATAGCATAGTTGATGGGAACACGTTTAATCTGGCTTTTGAAAAGGCAATTCTATATTTACTTAAATGTAAACTGCTAAGGTATATAGCTAGCTGAAAATTATATTTGTAGTTTATTCCAAAACTCACATGGAACTTTGACTTTGGCCATTCATTCCTATACTGAGTTATTCCATAATGGCTGTTGTGGGTCTTCCAGGCTGTGTGGCCGTGTTCTGGAAGTTGTGGTTCCTAACGTTTTGCCAGCATCTGTGGCCAGCATCTTCAGAGGGCAGGAGCACAAATCCTGCCCTCTGAAGATGCTGGCCACAGATGCTGGCGAAACGTTAGGAACCACAACTTCCAGAACACGGCCACACAGCCCGGAAGACCCACAACAGCCATCGAACTCCGGCCATGAAAGCCTTCGACAATACATTATTCCATAATCTTTGTTTAATACAATAAAATGCTGGTGTCATATCCCTGGAAAACAAATACAGGTAGTCCTCGAGTTACGAGTAGGCTGCTAAGTAAACTTGATATACCCCAAATTCACTTTTTCTGCGGTTACTGTGCAAGTGAACAACAATTCACACATAGCAGAGAGTAGAAATTCAACAGCACCAGTTCCACATCCCAGCCCCCAGATCTCATTCCCATTGCCTGGTCAGTGGACCTTCAGAGGTCCTGGTTTTCAGCTGCTGCTACTAAACGCCAGGTCAGCCTTAAGAAAGCCTCCCTCATCTGTGATCTAACCACGTAAAAGAGGGCTGACCTGGCATGTATTTTCAAGACCTGGCCGGGTCCAGAAGAGGAGGGGGTCCCCCTCTCAAAAATGTGCCCAACTGGATATCAGTATGTAGCCCTTTTGGGCAAGGGGGACCCAGAAATTTTTCTACAAGGCTGTGCAGAGGAATTTGCAGAGCATCTGTCAGACAAAATTGCTCGAATTTGTTCCCAGTTAGATGCCAGCTTTGGTCCAAGTCCTGTGGAGATGTCTGGGGCACAGCCTTGCCTTGTTATCTGGGAATGGTTTGAACTGGTTGGGCCTGAGGAAGTGGACAGGGTTCTTAGCTGTGACCAACTGTGCGCTTGGCCACCTGCTCCTCAGATCCATGCCCCTCCGGACTAGCTAAGGCTGCCCAGGGGGTGACGTGTGGGTGGGTTCTAGTAGTGGTGAATTCTTCCTTGAGAGAGGGGGTTGCTCCTCTTCCTCTTAAGGAGGCATTGGTTCAACCCTTCCTCAAGAAGCCAACACTGGACCCCACCATACTGGACAACGTTTGTCCAGCGTCCAACCTAGGGAAGGTTTTGGGGAAGGTGGTCGTGCAGCAGCTTCAGTGGACCCTGGATGAAGTGGATTGTCCGGATCCCTTTCAATCAGGATTCAGGCCTGGGTACGAACAGAAATGCCAACAGGTTTAGGTGTCATGCAAAAACGTTATTCACCCCACAGAGGAGCACAGTCTAAGCTACATTGACTCTAAGATCTGCTATCAGAACCAGTAGACATAATCACCTCTCTACTCTTCTACAATGTTTACTGGTATCCATATCGAACTCTGCGAGTTGCCCTACTGGATTTGCACCTCATTCCCATGTGCGTTATTGTTTCAGCACCCTCCCCTGGTTTGTACTCACACTGTATGCTTTTAGAGCTTTGCTCCTGGGCTGAAAAAGTAGCTGTAAGGCAGGAGATGGGGTCTAAATGTGAACTTCACGCTTTCTCGGGGATAAGAAATGATTTGTTTATCAAGAAGGAAAAGATAATTCTAGCTTACTTCTCTTTGTGCAGAAGGAAACAGAAGCAGCAAACAGGGATGGATTCCTAACCCTTCTGTAAGGGAGAAATGCTTCTGTTTAACATTAGAGGTAAGAACCTTCGCCTCCACATACAGGAAGTAGAGCCTGGACCAAGAAGGCAAAAGAGTTGATAAACGCTTGATTATATACTGCACAGTATTATCCTGAAGTGGTGGTGACCAAAGAATTACTAATCCCACCATGGCCACCCTGGTTAACAATACTGCGTAGCTCTTCTAACCCATCCGTGAAATCTCTCAAAAAGTCAAAAGGAAGAGCTTTGTTGAATGTGAACCTCAAGAGAAACAGTCTAAAAATGTTCCATGCCACGCAGGGTTTTATCTCAGAAAGGAGGGTAACCTAGCAATGCAGCCAAAACGATGGGCTGGGGAAATAGGTTTTCATTTCAAAATACTGGGGTGACTTATGTGTACATCTCAGAGAAGAAGCATCCACTCCTATCCTGGGAAGAAATTACAAACTGGGAAGCAACTGTACCCAGATCCCTTTCTTTCTTTTCTTTGTAAAGCCAACAAATTAAGAACCAGTTTTTTAGGGTGAGAGCCCTCAGCTTTTAGAGCTATGATCCAGAACATCCAAATGATATGTCAGTTCTTCATTCTCACTCTTTCTTCCACAGACCTTTCTTATTTTGCTACACAGTTTTATCCTCCTCTGCTTTACTAGGCTGTGATGGAGCCATTTTTAATACAATATTGTTTTCTAGGATTGTTCAGTAGTACTGAAGGGAACTGAACAAACCTGGGCCACAGAGTTTGGCCTAAAGAATACAATGTTATAATGTTTCCCATAGCACAACACTGTTGGAACTCCACTGAACCAAAGCTATTGCCTGAACCAAAGAATTGTCACCCAAGGATGACCCTTGAGATGGGCCTCAGCAAGGCCCCAAAGAATCCTGCATAGAAATGCTAAGTGCTAAATAGTAATTCTACCTTTCTCAGGAATGCATACCAGCCTGGGGCCCCCTATCTGGTCAGCATCTCCTTTCTGATATAAGCTAACCTGTTTACTTGACTTTCCTGTAGTAAATCTTTTGTTCCCCCTCCTAAGATGTAAATGTGTGAAGATGTGATTTAATGGCTCTGACCTCTGTATGTTAGCTATGCTGTATAATTCAAATGTCCTTAAAGTGTTACTCTTAATCTGTGTAAGATGCAAGTGTTAATCTCTGGCCTCCACGATGTGCCCATAGAACAATTGGTGTGAATGTCTATGAAGGTTCTCAGTCATCCAGGTGGAATTGTCTGTAGCTTGAATCATGTCAACTGGATTTCTATTTTCTTAGTGGAAACGTTTCGCTCCTTATCCAAGGAGCTTCTTCAGTCTGAGCAAAGTTGGTAAGGGAATCCTAAATATGTTCCTAGGTAGCTGTGTGACCTTACACCTGGGGCTAGGTCATGGTTATATTGAGATGTAATTTTTAAGTCCTTTTATCATCTAATGGGGGGTCGTTAAAATCACCATGCTGCTGTTGAGCTTCTGAAATGGTCTTAATCTTCCTAGGCACAGAAGACAACACGGGGAGGAAGATGGGGGAGAGTTTGTGCCTGAGGCCCCCACCTCTATTCAAGGAAGGATTTTCCAAGTTGGCATAAATGGATTCCTTGACCCCTCTCTCAAACCACCTATCTTCTCTGTCTAAAATGTGAACATTAATGTCCTCAAATGAGTGTCCTTTTTCTTTTAGATGAAGATAAACTGCTGACTCTGGTCCTGTGGTGTTATTTCTCCTGTGTTGGGCCATCCTCCTGTACATAGGTTGTTTGGTTTCTCCAATGTAGAGTTCAGAGCACTCCTCACTGCACTGGATTGCATAAACTACATTGCTTTTCTTATGTTTTGGAGTTTGATCTTTGGGGTGTACAAGCCTCTGTCTCAGTGTGTTGGTGGGTTTGAAATATACAGGTATGTGGTGTTTGCCAAATATCCGTTTTATCTTTTCAGACACGCCAGCCATGTAGGGAATGACCAGGTTCTTTCGTTTACTCTGAGTCTCAGCACTATCTGTCGCTGTTTTAGGTCTGGTAGATTTAGATTTGGTGAAGGCCCAATTTGGATATCCACAGAAAACCAGCACCTGAGAACAGCCCTGAAGGCCTGTGGATATCCAAATTGGGCCTTCACCAAATCTAAATCTACCAGATTTAGGAACATATTTAGGATTCCCTTACCAACTTTGCTCAGACTGAAGAAGCTCCTTGGATAAGGAGCGAAACGTTTCCACTAAGAAAATAGAAATCCAGTTGACATGATTCAAGCTACAGACAATTGGTGTGAATGTTCACAGGCCCTTGCTTTGTAACTATGTTGATAACCCACGTCACCTCATGGCCTGATGGATCCCAGAATCCCTCAGTAAATCTTGAGCCCTGGGCCGGACCCTGATCCCCAAAAACTAGCCAATCCCAGGGAATGGTCAGAGGACACCTCACCCACATATGGGCATACCATCATCATCCTCACTTCCTCCTTATAATTTCTGTATAAAAGTTTGTGTTCCTTTGTACTTGGCATGGTGGTCCCACTCAGAGGTCACTCACACGTGACAGCTGTATGGTCCCCCATCCAGCAACCTTGTTGGCCAATTAAACTTGCTGCTGTTCCTTTCCAAAGTCTCCATTGTGTACTTGGTTTTCCTCTTTAGGTGCTTAGTAAGTTTTGCTGCCTTACAGTACAACCAACTCTTGTTCTAGATGCTAATAGGATTCTGAAGACATACAGGTAAGGATTTGGAATAATCATTACAGATCAACTTTCCCTCTTTCTTGACCTCTGAATTTTATTACAGCGAGTCCAAATTCCCACCCCACCTTCTTCCGATTACTTTTATTTTAGATAAAATCCAAGTTACTGTTCTTGCTATGCGAGCAATATTTGTCAGCTTGAAAATTTAGCTGTTTCAGCAGCCATCGTTTATGATGTGATTTTTAAAATCCCTGTATGCAGCATATTGCTTAAAAATTATTTAACAGTATGTTTCTTTTACAATGAAATTAAGCATAAGAATATCAGAGCCCTGCGGAATTAGGCCAATGTCCTTCTTAGCCCAGCATTCGGTGTCACACAGTGGCTAACCAGATACTTTTTTTCACAAATAGTGTGAGGTATCTTCCATTGTTGCGTCACAGCAGCTGGAATTCAAGTCATGCTGCCTATGATTCTGAAGGTAGCAACAACCATTAACATCATTAGCTACTGATAGCCTGATTCTCCATGACTTTGTCCATTCCCCATTGGCAGCTATCACCCCATTTGATGGCAGCAAATTTGACAATTTACCAATGTGTTGTTTAAAGCATTTTCTTTTCTTTATTTCTTTATTTAATTTATAGGCCACCCAACTCACACACAGTGACTACAGGGGGCTTACAAATTCCTCTTAATTTCGTTTTAATGAATGAACTAAGGAATGCAGTGAAACATTAACTTGTAACAGTTACGTATGATTATAATTATGATCATGTCATAATTAGTTATGTCCTACAAAAACCTGGGAGTTGCTTCCTGAGATGTCTTTCCTTATCACTGAGGAATATAAACAATTGCCCTCAAATTATATGTAGCGCCTTCTGCCCCCCCATCCCAGCCTTGGGTGCAGCCCTCACAACAGTTGCTGATGAACTGTGACATTTAATGTGACATAAGAGGGAAATTAAGAAATGAACAGTTATCATAGTACTTCTATCTAATTATTTTTGTTTAAAAAATAAACTAGATTTAGCCTTTGTCCTGGCTCTGCCACTTCTCTTAGTCCTACCCACCTGTTAGACTATAGTTTCTGATATATCATTCAAGTGTTTTTCAGCCCCCAAAGCACTTGTAAACCTTTGCCTTAGTAGAAGTGTTCTACTCACATAAGTCAGAACACACAATTTTCCTTGACCTTATGAATTTAAGCCTCCCATTTCCTATAAAAACGTTGCTCTGCAGTTTGGGGTTCCTCTGGAATAACAGCACAGGAAGTAGGGGTTTGGCAAAATGTTCATGTTCTGATCTAGGAAAAAAACTGGAAACCATAATGGAATCTATATGAGATCTCTAGCATATAAAAGTAATGCTTATTTTGCTTCTTTAATTTTCCCATAATTTTTTTTAATGCATGTATATTAATGCGTGGTGGCTCAGCGGGTAAGACGCCAGGCTTGTCGATCGGAAGATCACAAGTTCGGAGGTTCGAATCCCTAGCCCCGCATGCGGAGTGAGCTCCCGCACTAGCCCCAGCTCTTGCCAACCTAGCAATTCGAAAGCATGTAAATGCAAGATGAATAGGTACCACTTCGGTGGGATGGTAACAGCGTTCCGCGCGCGTCATGCGGCCACATGACCGTGGAAGCGTCTTCGGACAACGCTGGCTCTTCGGCTAACAAACGGAGATGAGCACCGGCCCCTAGAGTCGGAGACGACTGCACAAATGCGCAGGGGGAACCTTTACCTTTATATTAATGAAAAAGGACCCCTGGTTTAGTAGCTCTAAACGGGATGTATGCAGATACTGTTCAATTGGCTCCCCTTAATTTCAGCCTAAAAGGTCAGTCATCTTTTTGCTAAGATCCCACTAGAAATGTACTTTGGTTATAGTTTTGCCATTACTGCCACAAGGCACAGGAAAATACCAGGAAATAAGCAGAGGCTTATTACTGAAAGTTTCTGCCTGAAATTCTCTATTAATCTCTCTTTAGATTTTGAGTTTCCTGTTAATGCATTAAAGGAACTCTGCAGTCTTCCACTGCTTGGATGTTGAGCTCCAGACTTTGTCCACCTGCACGTTGCTGCAGTTTTGACGAAACATCTTTAAAACATGCACACACATTATCAATTCTGACTGTGAATACATATTTAACCTTGAAACTGATTGCGTTTTCCCCCCTTTGTTTTTGTAACATAAAGAATCCACGTCCCGAAGGCAGGCACTTTTCTGTGCTCTGTCACTGATCTCAAATTTGAGGTGAGAGCAGCTGTGACCATTGAATACACATACAGCTCCTGGGGCCAACACCTTTCTGAATTTATGGAGCAGGGCTGGGTAGTGGCCGGTCCAGTGTTTGACATCCATGCCGACCCAGCAGAAGTTGCAGCTGTTCACCTCCCTCATTTTATATGCCTCCAAGGTAAGGCTACTTTGAACTGATGGGGAAGTAGACACCCTCCTTCAATACTTTCTTTTTAAATGGATTAGTTCCTTGGCTCTGTAGTTCATGGTCATTTGCATTTCTCTTCTCTGATCATTTTCTATCCAGTCTTTGGTGCATTCCAGTAGTTCTTCTTTGTAGCTTTTTCTTCTAAACAAATTCCAGCCATTCATTTCCTTTATCCTTTCTTTCTTCGATACTTTCTTCAGTCGCTTCTTCATCCATCTCTTATGTCTAGAGCAGAGCTTTCCAAACTTTTCATGTTGGTGACACACTTTTTAGACATGCATCATTTCGCGACACACTCTTACAGCAGGGCATCATTTCACGACACACTTTTACAGCAGGGCACAGGGCAGGCACTAGGACCTGTGCAGAATCACAGCAGGTTTGGAGGCAGCCAGGCACAACGCAGGCACTAGGACCTGCGTGGAATCACAGCAGGTTTGGAGGCAGCCAGGCACAACGCAGGCACTAGGACCTGCGTGGAATCCTGGCAGGGCTCAGAGGCAGCAGCAGCCGCAACACACCCAGACACTGCAGCTGACACACTAACGTGTCCCGACACACAGTTTGGAAAGCTCTGGTCTAGAGAATGATTTGAAGGAGAATGAAACTTTGCTATGCCTGAATGTCTAAACTACTTGAATGGCAGACAGCTTAGAAACCATCCTGAGCAATTCAGGAGGAATAATGACAAGGGCTGAGAGTAATAGCAGCTTGAACCACCATTTCCTCTGCTCTTCATTCCCTTGCACCTGATTTTCCCTCCTGTGGGATCTGAACAGATTAGCCAGAGGCAGCCAGAAAGCTATCAGCATCCCATTCTTCTCTGAGGTACTAAGGCAGATCCATCTGTGCTGGAATTTCCTTTACCCGCTGACTTGCTATCACCAAATGCCATTTTATGCATCATTACAGAACAGTTCCCTAACTTCATACTCTACAGGTGTGCTGGAATGACAACTTCCAAGACTCCAAGCTGCCTGGAAGGCACCAGATGGAGAAATAGAGAATACAAGCCATTATTGAATCTGTATTCTGGAGTTAAAACTAATAAACTAAGTTGGGAAATCAGAAAACAGTGTAAGGACTGATCTAGTTAATTAAGAAAGAAAGTGAGGAATTTGCATCTTCGGTTCTCTCCAGTTCTCATTTAACCTATCATAGCATGACCTTGCTTGTAGAAGAAAACAGTCTGCCCCTAGTTCATCAAAATCTCACTTCTTCACCATTTCATTCTTAGATATCAGAATAGACACAATCTAATATTGCTTTGTGGATGTATGCTGACTTGTTTTTTACATAGTAGTGAGTGATTTCTTGCCAACCTAGCAATTCTAAAGCATGTGAATGCAAGTAGATGAATAGGTACCACTTCAGTGGGAAGGTAACAGCATTCCGCGCACGTCATGCCGGCCACATGACTGCAGAAGCGTCTTCGTACAGTGCTGGCTCTTCAGCTAACAAACGGAGATGAGCACCAGCCCCTAGAGTCGGACACGACTGTGCAGAGGAACCTTTACCTTTACCTTAGTGAGTGATTATTGTATAAAATTTTAGGTGGCAATACTGATACCTCTCAGATGGAAATAGCCCATATTGTTGATGCGGGAATAATGCTGGAGAAGCCATCTCAAATCAGCCCATTCCATGCGGTGTTGAAGAATCCTACTTTCTCTTTGCTGGGTGTGCTGATTAAGCCTATCTACAATATGTTTTTCCCCATCCATTCTGTGGTGCAGCTTTATAAGATATGCAAGAAGACCACAACTCTCCATCTCTACCTCATTCCCAATGATGTGTCTTTGATACAGGTAAGTGAGAAGTTGCAAGAGTTGATGAGGAAAGAGTAGGAAGGGTCATCCATTGCCGAGAAACAGTGGGAAGATGATAGGAATAGGGATGAGGACTTGAATGTTTTGCTATATGCCAGCATTTGCATATAGATCCCTTTAGAGCAGAGCTTTCCAAACTGTGTGTCGCGACACAAAAGTGTGTCGCCACACACAGCGTGGTGTGTCGCCACACCACCCGGAAGCGGCGGCGCGCACGTGCACGGCGGCCGCCATGCACGCGCATGCCGCCGCACGCCTCCCGCGCCGCCGCTGTGCGCGCGTCGCCGCACACACCCCGCGCCGCCGCCGTGCGCGCGCGCCGCCGCACGCCCCCCCGCGTCGCCGCAGTGCGCATGCGCCGCCACACGCCCCCGCGCGCCGTCGCCGTGCGCGCGCGTGTCGCCGCCACTGCCACCGCCACCGGGTGTGTTGCCAGCGGCGGCACTTTGGAAAGCCCTGCTTTAGAGAGTTCATATAAAGGAAATTTCTTCCTGACTCCCAAAATTGCTGTGGGTGGGTAAGAATTGGGGCATTCAAAAGAGGTCATGATCCCCCAAACACATTGTTCATCAGTCCTGCAACTCTTCTGAAAATCAGTTTGGGGAACTGAAATGAATTATGATTCAGGATAGCAACCCAGAAGTGACTTAGAGCTGATTTACAAACTTTGTTATAATATATGTGAAAGTTTTATGAGAGAGAGAGAGAAAGAGAATATAGGTATAGGTATATGTGTGTGTGTATATGTGTGTGTGTGTGTGTGTGTGTGTATGTGTATGTGTATGTGTATGTGTATGTGTATGTGTATGTATATGTATATGTAGCGCTTAGTTCTCTTTTAAATGGACCCACCTTGTACAGAGTTTCCTAACGTAAGTACGTTATGTTCACACATTAAATTCATTTTAAAAATTTAGTTACTAAAGTTGAAGAATATAAAGCAGAGTCCCCATCTTTCTGAGTTAGTAGGCTATTTGGAATTTTATGAGAACGTTATAGTGCTATTACACATCTGCCGTGGTCGTGAGTGGCATCATTAATCACCTCCATTTACAAGAAGACAGATTGCTGTTGGTCTCCCCCATCAGGTTTTTCAATCAAAACTCTGGATTGCAACCAGCCACCCTTATTTTCTAATGATGCTTCAGAGATCTATGTGGGGTTCAGAGGTGTTATTGGAAGTACAGATTATGCTGAAGGCCAGTACTTTGCAATATGGGCATGTCTCGTTTTCTAACTGAAGGAATTAAAAAATCAAGTGGTACAGGAAATATGGCGGGTAGCAAGAAAGGTGTGACTAGGCATTAGAGCCTCTGATGCCAGGTTTGGGATCCAGGGGAATAAAGTAAATACGGTTGTTGCAATAGCTGCACATTTGCAGGACTGTTGCTTGATGTCACTATTTATCCCTGCCACCACTAGCTACTTGTCAATTCATGTGGCACCTGGCTAAGCACAAAAAAACAATCAACCTACCTCAAAGGATGGTTGTGAAGAAAAAAAGAGGAGATATCCCTGGTATAATATCTTAAGCTCCCAGAGAAAAATGGGATTTTTCTAAATAAGGAGGTCTACGAAAAGGAGATAGAAAAGGTGTGGGTCCATTATTTATTTGCATGCATGCTTGAGATTAAATTCCTTCATCCAAAGTTTGCCAGGTGAATAAAAGAGGTCCTGTTCAGGAATGAATGAATGAATGAATGAATGAATGAATGAATGAATGAATGAATGAATGAATGAATGAATCTAAAATCCACTAAAACAAATTTCCTTCCCCTTTTCACTCAGACCCAAAATTTTATGGGCAAGGGCCCCATTCCCACTTGCCGTTTACCATGGCAGCAGCACGCCCTGTCAAGCCCAGGCTTCCTCTTTGTTCCATGTCATCCTCATCTTCTCCCCACATCATGAGTGAAACAGCCTTAAGTCATTATTAAATGTACCAGAATAAAAGCAGAAATTTTCCCCTTGAACCAACATTATTCCACAACAATTTCAACAGATTTAAGATTTAAAACTCTCAATATCCTTTGTTATCTATTAATCTGGAGGCGAGTTCAAGTGATGTGCTATAGGTGTGAACAGATTTGTTGGGAGGTGGGAGAACACTAACCAGCTTCTGCTACATACATTTATCTCTCAGCATTTACCCTACCTATTAGCATTATGTTTCCTGAATTCTTATCCTCCTGTCACCTTTGCTATTTTTTAGCCTACCTTCTCTCCAGACTTCCAACAAGGGAAGAGAGGAGAAGAGATTTCCACTATTTCAGCTGAGGAAGAAATGGGGTTCCTCTTAAAAAAAAAAAAAGCTCTGAATTAATCAGGCCTCTATTATTTTTACTTACTCCAGCAAAGTTACTCCAGCAAAGGAGATCGTTACCTTGTCGTGGTGCTGGAGCTTGAGCACCTCAATGAAACCATGAGCTAAACCGTGAAGGGACACCCAAGACGGGAAGGTCGTGGCAGAGAGGTCAGACTAAATACAATCCCTGGGGAAGGTAATGGCAACCCACCCCAGTATTCTTGCCGTGAAAACTAAATGGATCAGTACAACCAGAGATATGTCGGTATACCATCGGAAGATGGGACTCCCAGGTCGGAAGATGGTCAAAATGCTACTGGGGAGGAACAGAGGATACGTTCAACTAGCCCCAGATGTGATGACGCAGCTAGCTCAAAGCCGAAAGGACGGCTAGCGGCCGACGGTGCTGGTGGTGAATGACGAATCCGATGTTCTAAAGATCAACACACCATAGGAACCTGGAATGTATGATCTATGAGCCAGGGCAAATTGGATGTGGTTATTGGTGAGATGTCAAGATTAAATATAGACATTTTGGGTGTCAGTGAACTGAAATGGACTGGAATGGGCCACTTCACATCAGATGACCACCAGATCTTCTACTGTGGACAAGAGGACCACAGAAGAAATGGGGTAGCCTTCATAATTAGTAATAAAGTGGCTAAAGCAGTGCTTGGATACAATCCAAAAAACGATAGAATGATCTCAATTCGAATTCAGGGTAAGCCATTTAACATCACAGTGATCCAAATATACGCCCCAACCACAGATGCTGAAGAAGCAGAAGTAGATCAGTTCTATGAGGATCTGCAGCACCTACTGGATAATACACCAAAAAGAGATGTTATTTTCATTACAGGAGACTGGAATGCTAAGGTGGGTAGTCAGGCGACACCTGGAATTACAGGCCAGCATGGTCTGGGAGAACAAAATGAAGCAGGACATAGGCTGATAGAATTTTGCCAAGACAACTCACTGTGCATAACAAACACTCTCTTCCAACAACCTAAAAGACGACTTTATACATGGACTTCACCAGATGGTCGACACCGAAATCAGATTGACTACATCCTTTGCAGCCAAAGGTGGCGGACATCTATACAGTCGGTAAAAACAAGACCTGGAGCTGACTGTAGTTCAGATCACGAACTTCTTATTGCAAAATTTAGAATCAGACTAAAGAGAATAGGGAAGACCCACAGATCAGTTAGATATGAGCTCACTAATATTCCTAAGGAATATGCAGTGGAGGTGAAGAATAGATTTAAGGGACTAGATTTAGTAGATAGGGTCCCAGAAGAACTATGGACAGAAGTTCGCAACATTGTTCAGGAGGCGGCAACAAAAAACGTCCCAAAGAAAAAGAAAACCAAGAAGGCAAGATGGCTGTCTGCTGAGACACTGGAAGTAGCCCAAGAAAGAAGGAAAGCAACAGGCAACAGTGATAGGGGGAGATATGCCCAATTAAATGCAAAATTCCAGAGGTTAGCCAGAAGAGATAAGGAATTATTTTTAAACAAGCAATGTGCGGAAGTGGAAGAAGACAATAGAATAGGAAGGACAAGAGACCTCTTCCAGAAAATTAAAAACATAGGAGGTAAATTCCAGGCAAAAATGGGTATGATCAAAAACAAAGATGGTAAGGACCTAACAGAAGCAGAAGAGATCAAGAAAAGGTGGCAAGAATATACGGAAGATCTGTATAGGAAGGATAATAATATTGGAGATAGCTTTGATGGTGTGGTCAGTGAGTTAGAGCCAGACATCCTGAAGAGTGAGGTTGAATGGGCCTTAAGAAGCATTGCTAATAACAAGGCAGCAGGAGACGACGGTATCCCAGCTGAACTGTTTAAAATCTTGCAAGATGATGCTGTCAAGGTGATGCATGCCATATGCCAGCAAATTTGGAAAACACAAGAATGGCCATCAGATTGGAAAAAATCAACTTATATCCCCATACCAAAAAAGGGAAGCACTAAAGAATGTTCAAACTATTGAACAGTGGCACTTATTTCACATGCCAGTAAGGTAATGCTCAAGATCTTGCAAGGGTCCAGCAATTCATGGAGTGAGAATACCCAGATGTACAAGCTGGGTTTAGGAAAGGCAGAGGAACTAGAGACCAAATTGCCAATATCCGCTGGATAATGGAGAAAGCCAGGGAGTTTCAGAAAAACATCTATTTCTGTTTTATTGACTATTCTAAAGCCTTTGACTGTGTGGATCATAACAAATTGTGGCAAGTTCTTGGTGGTATGGGGATACCAAGTCATCTTGTCTGCCTCCTGAGGAATCTGTATAACGACCAAGTAGCAACGGTAAGAACAGAGCACGGAACAACGGACTGGTTTAAGATTGGGAAAGGAGTACGACAGGGTTGTATACTCTCACCCTACCTATTCAACCTGTACGCAGAACACATCATGTGACGTGCTGGGCTTGAGGAATCCAAGGCTGGAGTTAAAATCGCTGGAAGAAACATTAACAATCTCAGATATGCAGATGATACCACTTTGATGGCTGAAAGCGAGGAGGAGTTGAGGAGCCTTATGACAAAGGTGAAAGAAGAAAGTGCAAAAGCTGGGTTGCAGTTAAACCTCAAAAAAACCAAGGTTATGGCAACCAGCTTGATTGATGACTGGCAAATAGAGGGAGAAAAAGTGGAGGCAGTGACAGACTTTGTATTTCTAGGCGCAAAGATTACTGCAGACGCTGACTGCAGCCAGGAAATCAGAAGACGTCTACTTCTTGGGAGGAGAGCAATGGCAAATCTTGATAAAATAGTTAAGAGCAGAGACATCACACTGACAACAAAGGTCCACATAGTTAAAGCAATGGTATTTCCCGTAGTAACCTATGGCTGCGAGAGCTGGACCATAAGGAAGGCTGAGCGAAGGAAGATAGATGCTTTTGAACTGTGGTGTTGGAGGAAAATTCTGAGAGTGCCTTGGACTGCAAGAAGATCAAACCAGTCCATACTCCAGGAAATCAAGCCAGACTGCTCACTTGAGGGAATGATATTAAAGGCAAAACTGAAGTACTTTGGCCACATAATGAGAAAACAGGATACCCTGGAGAAGAAGCTGATGCTAGGGAATGTGGAAGGCAAAAGGAAGAGGGGCCGACCAAGGGCAAGATGGATGGATTATATTCTGGAGGTGACAGACTCAACCATGGGGGAGCTGGGGATGGTGACGGCCGACAGGAAGCTGTGGCGTGGGCTGGTCCATGAAGTCACGAAGAGTCGGAAGCGACTGAACGAATAAACAACTATTATTTTATTTGTGGAAGGAAATATAGTTGTGCAGTTCTGTACTAACAGTATTCTGAAATGACGGCAGTGGGGATCTATGTGTTCAGATGCAGCAGCCTCTCTTTTCCTCTTTGCAGTATGCATCGAGAAAATGAGGGATCTTGAACTGGTTTTGTGGTGGTTGTTGCTTATTTGTCAGTTTCAACCATTCTGTCCCCCATACCTCAAGTTGTCTAGCAGTCGATCTTAGTTCCTCCACCCTGCAGAACCTAGCCAGTTGCACAATCATGGCAGACTCTCTTTTCTTCTTCTGAGGGGTTATTCCTACTTTGGGGTCTTCCCACGTACTTCTCATTTCTCATAATTTTAACTTGAGAGATGTTCAAATGGGACAAGGAAGAGCACACAAACCAGCTTGCCAGAAGACCAAGCAGCCTCCTGAAGTCAGAGCCATCCCATCCCTGCTGCTATGCCCTGGTGGTGTATGGAAATTCTGGAAATGGTAAATTCTGGAATGGTAATACCAGAAGTCCACGCAGTTTTTATCTAGTTTAGTTTAGCAGAGCAGAAGCGTCCCAGTGTACTTGCACAATGCTTAATCAGTTCAAAAACACAAAATAAACACACTTCACACGTTAATGTAAAGTTACAGAAAAATAGCTTACAGTTTTATTGCAGATCAGTTTCATGGTAGCAGAGGATGGTTCATGCGTGCGAGCGATAGGTTCTGACCAAACCCACAGTCTTCTTAATGTGGCCTTGCTGAATGCATGTATGAGCAACGTGGACAGCCATAGCTGACCATCCTCCCAGGTGGGGATTCAAGCAGGGAAGGGGAGAAAACGAAGGGAACAGGAACAGGAAATCAGGGTTCAGCCCCTCCCACACAAAGCAAGTAAGTTTAGGTTACAGCAGAGGCTGCCTCCTCCTTCAAGCTTGTGAGACGTGCTTGGTTGAAACCCGATATCTCTAACAGGTGGGTGAGTGTTTTCCTTGGTGGCTGGTGACGTGCTGAAAGGGTGTGGCACCAAAGCCAAAAAAGAAGAAATTCATCTTCCATATAATGTCCGGCATCCTCACAAATCAGCAGAACATCACTGCTCAGCAAATGCAAGTCAGGCAAGATTGGGATTAGCAGTGGGGACAGCATGTTTTACCAGCATTATTTTCTGCCAATTCAGGGAAGTGAAGAGTGTTTTAACTTAGCCACTCTTGGTCTCTGGAGAGAGAAAAAACTACAGATCCTAAACTATAGATTTACCCCTTTACATAGGCCATCAAAGAGGAAGAGGAGAAATACAATTCAATACTCGTGCGGAAACACCCTCAAACAGATGAACCTCTGTACTTTGGCTCTCGCTATTATATACCCAACTCAGCAGAACTCACAGTGAATCCAAAGGTCAGACAATGTGTAATTTCAGTTTTGTAAAAACTGTTTTTTATATTCCTTTCACTCCTAACCTTCCTGATCTTACAGAGAAGTGACGTAGAGATTATGAGTAGACTGACTGGATAGCCCATTAGACAATTTTTTCTCCCTCTTTTAAACATGTGCAAAACATTCCATGCATGGATCAAGTAATATCAGGGGGTCCATGCCTGCACTGAAACACAGTTTCAATAAGTTCTGTGCAGAAAATACATACAGTAATTATCAATGAGACATAATACTGCCATGGAGCAATTGCGGAAGCTAACGAAGCTGAGACCCTCCTTAGTGCTTGTATCTGAAAACTGCTATCAGTTTATAGAAAGGGGAAGTGTGAAGGCTTTATGACTGTTGTAAGAATTGCAGCGGTTTTTTTTCTCTTCAATGTGACAGTTTAACATAGCGACATCAAGAAGATATGCCTTGCTTTGTGATGTTCATGAATCTGATTTTATATTAACGCATTGTGTAAGACAGAGCTTTCCAAACTTTTCATGTTGGTGACACACTTTTTAGACATGCATCATTTCGCGACACACTCTTACAGCAGGGCACAAGGCAGGCACTAGGACCTGCATGGAATCACAGGTTTGGAGGCAGCAAAGCACAAGGCAGGCACTAGGACCTGCGTGGAATCACAGCAGGTTTGGAGGCAGCAAGGCACAAGGCAGGCACTAGGACCTGCGCGGAATCACAGCAGGTTTGGAGGCAGCAAGGCACAAGGCAGGCACTAGGACCTGCGCGGAATCACAGCAGGTTTGGAGGCAGCCAGGCACAACGCAGGCACTAGGACCTGCGCGGAATCACAGCAGGTTTGGAGGCAGCCAGGCACAAGGCAGGCACTAGGACCTGCGTGGGATCCTGGCAGGGCAGGTTTGGAGGCAGCAAGGCAGAAGACAGGCACTAGGACCTGCGTGGAATCCTGGCAGGGCAGGTTTGAAGGCACAAGGCAGGCACTAGGACCTGCGCAGAATCCTGGCTGGGCAGGTTTGGAGGCAGCAAGGCACAAGGCAGGCACTAGGACCTGCGTGGGATCCTGGCAGGGCAGGTTTGAAGGCACAAGGCAGAAGACAGGCACTAGGACCTGCGTGGAATCCTGGCAGGGCAGGTTTGAAGGCACAAGGCAGGCACTAGGACCTGCGCAGAATCCTGGCTGGGCAGGTTTGGAGGCAGCAAGGCAGAAGACAGGCACTAGGACCTGCGTGGAATCCTGGCAGGGCAGGTTTGAAGGCACAAGGCAGGCACTAGGACCTGCGCAGAATCCTGGCTGGGCAGGTTTGGAGGCAGCAGGGCACAGGGCAGGCACTAGGACCTGTGCAGAATCACAGCAGGTTTGGAGGCAGCCAGGCACAACGCAGGCACTAGGACCTGCGTGGAATCACAGCAGGTTTGGAGGCAGCCAGGCACAACGCAGGCACTAGGACCTGCGTGGAATCCTGGCAGGGCTCAGAGGCAGCAGCAGCCGCGACACACCCAGACATTGCAGCCGACACACTAAATGTGTCCCGACACACAGTTTGGAAAGTTCTGGTGTAAGAGTTCAGTTATTGAGAGCCAATGCATGGTAATTGTTATTAAAATCTTGGACTGAGATTGAGGAAATCTTGGTTTTAATTCCCATCTGATCACAGTAGCTTTTTACTATCTCACCTTGTCTCACCGGTGTGAGTGAAGCATGAATGCTGCTTTTAGAGGAAAGGTGGGATATCAGTATAATTAGAAATAAGACAGATTCCAAAGGGTACTGCAGAAAATGGGAAAAACTGCTGCAGGATTGACTTGATTTGTATGGCCACCCGTCTCATCTAAGTGATAGAGCATCTCTGCACCACCAACCTGTGATTTGGCAACTTGAAAGTGACTAAGGTGACTAAGTGAGTGCCCAAGGAACTCACTCATATTTGCCCACTCTTTTAAGAAGAGTAGTTGGTGGCATTTTTTCCTGCCAGCTGTTGGTGCTGGGTGGGTGGGAAAATGAAGCCAGAAAGCCACCATTTTCTGCTTTTAAATTGTCCCACAATAATGCTAATGATCTCCTGAGACAGATTAGAACTCAACTGCCAGGAGCACAACTTATGCTGGTATGTTTCTTCCAGTTTAAGGATTGGAGGAATGCATATTAACCTGGCCATGAGGAAGAGCCCATAAATAGCATATTGACAATGATAACCAAAACCTTACCCAATACTGGATATTTGTCCTGAAAGGGATACTCTCTAGATTGCTCCCACATAATTTTTATAACAGGCTAGACAATGGACATTTTTTCATTAGTGATTTACAGAGTCTTCACAGTATCATCCAGTTATCACTGATGTGATATGTAACCTGTCCTTATTACTGTTGTTTTGGCACAAGAATGGTTGAATGATTCTAGAAGATGCTATTATATCTAAGTGAGAAATTATGTTGAAGATGGAGAAGAATAAGGGCGAGTGCAGATTAAGAAGGAAAGAGTGTAACTAAAACTGTAGCACGTGTGTGTGTGTGTGTGTGTGTGTGTGTGTGTGTGTGTATTCATTCAAATTTTGCACGTTGCGGAATCAAATCTTTCTGGATGTGTAATTTGGTCAATTGTTTTCCAAAGCACAGACAAATATACTGCCCTTTATACAGGTAGTCCTCACTTAACTACCACAACAGGGAACGGAAAATTGGTTGTTAAGCAGTGCAGTTGTTAAGTGAGTCACCACGTGAACGGACCCAATTTTATGACCATTTTACTATGGTTGTTAAGCAAATCATGGGTCATTAAGCAAATCACCACAGTCATTAAGCAAATCCAGCTTCCCCAATGACACAATTAGACGCTTTTTGCTAGAAACTGGCAAAAAAGGTTGCAAATCGCAATCACATGACCACAGGACGCTGCAACTGGTCGTAAATGCGAGCCAGCTGCCAAGTGCCTGAATTACAATCATGTGACTGTGGGGGTGGTGTGATGGTTTGCGATGGTACAAGTACAGGTCATAAAGCACTTTTTCCAAGGCCGTTGTAACTTCAGACCATCGTTAAACGAACAGTTGTTAAGAGAGGACTAACTGTAATTCTCTTCATTGAATCAAGGATATATCCCCTAGAGTTCATAAGGTTTTTCAGTTCTGGTCCAATGGTTGGAGGTATCCTTCTTCTAACACAATCTTGTATCTACTCACCTTTTTACCAGGAACTGGAGTTTTCCTATAGGAGCCCAGGACAGCTGCAATCTTTTATGGAAATTTACTTAAGAAAGTGCAGGAGAATAAACCTCAGATTGAAAAATAAAGACAAGTCTGTTTGGGATGCTTGGTTGGAACAAGGTACACACTACTAATAGTGTATGTTTATGGATATGCAATAAATAATAATCAGAATAATTTTAAAAAGCATTTCATCAACTATTTATACTTTATTAAAAGGAATAATTTTTTCTTCAAGGTATATTCTTGGGTCCTAAAGTGCGACACAGTTTGGAAAGCTATGGTACTATAACCTATAAAGTTTGACCATTTGTTCTTGAAGATGTTCATGACATGCTACACGAAACAGCCTAATTAATAAGAATGTGCACGCTGCCATCTTACATCACACAAGGCTGTTTAACAAGGTTGGAATTGTATCTAAGGCCAAGCAAGTCATGTGCAAAACTGGAGCAGCAAATTCATTTCTAGTTAGTGCTAACCTGAAATTGGAACACAGATTAGGAAGTTCTTGTTATTGACATACATATGAAAACTTTTTAGCTAAATTATTGGGGTTGAAAAACTTTTATTAAATAAATTCATCATGGGAGAAAATTCTCACAATTACCTCAGATATGCAGACGATACCACCCTAATGGCAGAAAGTGAAGAGGAACTAAAGAGCCTCTTGATGAGGGTGAAAGAGGAGAGTGCAAAAGCTGGCTTGAAACTCAACATTAAAAAAACCCAGATCATGGCATCTGGTCCCATCTCTTCCTGGCAAATAGAAGGGGAAGAAATGGAAGCAGTGACAAATTTTATTTTCTTGGGCTCCAAGATCACCGCAGACGGTGACTGCAGCCATGAAATTAAAAGACGCTTGCTCCTTGGGAGGAAAGCTATGGCAAACCTAGACAGCATATTAAAAAGCAGAGACATCACCTTGCCGACAAAGGTCCGTATAATTAAAGCTATGGTTTTTCCAGTAGTAATGTATGGCTGTGAGAGTTGGACCATAAGGAAGGCTGAGCGCCAAAGAATTGATGCTTTCGAACTGTGGTGCTGGAGAAGACTCTTAAGAGTCCCTTGGACTGCAAGGAGGTCAAATCAGTCAATCCTTAAGGAAATCAACCCTGACTGCTCATTGGAAGGACAGATACTGAAGATGAAGCTCAAATACTTTGGCCACCTAATGCGAAGAGAGGACTCACTGGAAAAGACCCTGATGCTGGGAAAGACTGAAGGCAAAAGGAGAAGGGGACGGTAGAGGATGAGATGGTTAGATAGCATCACCGATGTAATGAACATGAAATTGAGTAAACTCCGGGTGACAGTGGAGGACAGGAAGGCCTGGCGTGCTATGGTCCATGAGGTCACGAAGAGTCGGACACGACTAAACGACTGAACAACAACAAACAACAATTGATGAACATTTAGTCATGTGGCTTTTACATGTATTTTAAGTTAAGGTTAAGGGTTTTTTTATCCGTTCAATCAGGTCCAATTCTCAGAGACTGCCTGGACAAGTTCCTGCAGTTTTCTTGGCAAAGTTTTTCAGAAGTGGTTTGCCATTGCCTCCTTCTTAGGGCTGAGAGAAAGTGACTGGCCCAAGGTCACCCAGCTTGCTTTGTGCCTAAGGCAGGACTAGAACTCTCGTTCTCCCAGTTTCTAGCCTGATGCCTTAACCCAGAGCTTTCCAAACTGTGTGTCAGGACACGTTAGTGTGTCGGCTGCAGTGTCTGGGTGTGTAGTGGCTGCTGCTGCCTCCGAGCCCTGCCAGGATTCCATGCAGGTCCTAGAGCAGAGCTTTCCAAACTTTTCATGTTGGTGACACACTTTTTAGACATGCATCATTTCGCGACACACTCTTACAGCAGGGCACAAGGCAGGCACTAGGACCTGCGTGGAATTCTGGCAGGGCAGGTTTGGAGGCAGCCAGGCACAAGGCAGGCACTAGGACCTGCGCGAAATCCTGGCAGGGCTCGGAGGCAGCAGCAGCCACAACACACCCAGACACTGCAGCCGACACACTAACGTGTCCCAACACACAGTTTGGAAAGCTCTGTCCTAGTGCCTGCCTTGTGCCCTGCTGTAAGAGTGTATCGCAAAATGATGCATGTCTAAAAAGTGTGTCACCAACATGAAAAGTTTGGAAAGCTCTGCCTTAACCACTACACCAAACTGGCTCTCTAAGGTTAAGTTAAGTTAAGGTCATAAAGATGAACCAAAGATACTTAGATTGTAGAGGTAGTCCTAGCTAAAAACGCAATGTCATGTGACCATGCCACTTAACAACAGCAGTTCCAGCAGTCCCTGGTTGCCGTTCTTAAGTGAATCACCACAGGTCGTTAAGTGAGGACCTCATGTGACTACGACTTCCAACTTCTTGCTGGCTTCTGATTGATTTCGCTGGTGGAAGCTGGCAGGGAAGGTCGCAAATCGCCATCACGTGACCATGGGATTCTGCGATGGTTGGAAATGTGGGCCAGTTACCGAGCACCTGAATCACAATCACTGACTGCAGGGGTTCTGCGACAGCCAGAACTTCAAGGACTGTTCTTAAGTCCCACTCATTCAGTGCCATCATAACTTTGAACAGTTGCTGAATGTGTGGTTGTTAAGTGAGGAGTACCTCTAGAACAGAGCTTTCCAAACTGTGTGTCGCAACACTTTAGTGTGACGCGACAAAACCCGGAAGTGGATGCGCACGGTGGCGTGAGCATGGCGGCAGCATGCATGGCAGCAGCGGCTTCACAGCAGCTTCCGGGTTTTAGTGGAAAACACGAGGCTGCAGCCGCTGCCGCTGCGCGCACCCCCACCGTGCACACTGGCACCGCTGTGCGCACCGCCGCGCCACCGCCGCTGCTGCTGTTGGTGTGCCGCCAACGGCGGCAGTTTGGAAAATACTGCTCTAGAATTTTTAAAGAAACTGAAAATACCTGATCATCTTGATGTAGTTCTTCCTTGCTACAGATGATTAGGAAATTTATTGTAATGTATTGCTTAGCAGATACTTTTTTTTATTAGTAATTTTATTAAAATTCATTCATTCATTTCGTTGGCGATCACTCGTAGCCGAGTAAGATTGTCTTCCGAAGGTAAAATTTTAACGGTGGATCCGTAAGTGGCTATAAAGGCCAATTCTGGATCCGCACAACCTCCCACAATGAGGGCATAGGTTTCCGGGTGGGAGACGGTCATGATGAGGGTTTGCCCGACGTGCCTTCCTTTTAGCTCTTTTCTCCTTTTCGCCCTGTGTTCGTGCTTCTTCAAAATCCATAGCGCCATTAATAAAGGATGACCTCCAATTGAAACGCTCATGAGTTAGGGCTTCCCAGTTCTCAATGCTGATATTACATTTTTTTAAATTAGCTTTGAGAGTATCTTTGAATCTCTTTTGCTGTCCACCAATATTCCGTTTTCCATTCTTAAGTTGGGAGTAAAGTAGCTGCTTTGGAAGACGATGGTCAGGCATTCGAACAACATGACCGGTCCAGCGAAGTTGATGTTGGATGATCATTGTTTCAATGCTGGTGGTTTTCGCTTCTTCTAATACGCTAACATTAGTCCGCCTATCTTCCCAAGTAATTTGCAGAATTTTTCGGAGGCTGCGTTGATGGAATCTTTCAAGAAGTTGGAGGTGGCATTTGTAGAGGGTCCATGTTTCACAGGCGTACAGAAGGGTTGGTAGTACAATGGCTTTGTAAACAAGCATTTTGGTCTCCCTGCGAATGTCCCGATCCTCAAACACTCTACGCTTCATTCGGGAGAAAGCTACACTCGCAGAGCTCAGGAGATGCTGAATTTCAGCGTCAATGTCGGCTTTTGTAGATAGATGGCTGCCGAGATAAGAAAAGTGATCGACATTTTCTAGTGACACACCTTTAAGCTGGATTGATGACGCTGCAGAGGGATTGGTTCAAACTTGCTGGTAAAGCACTTTGGTTTTTTTAATGTTAATCGAGGGGCCGAGCTTTTCATATGCTTCTGCAAAGATGTTTAGGATAGTTTGAAGATCTTCCTCGGAGTGTGCACAGACTACATTATCATCAGCATATTGAAGTTCTATAACAGAAGTTGCAATTACCTTATTTTTTGCTTTCAGCCTACTAAGATTAAAAAGCTTTCCATCTGTTCGATATATAATTTCTACACCAGTAGGAAGTTTCTCTTCAACAAGGTGTATAATCATAGCGATGAAGATAGCGAATAAGGTTGGAGCAATAACACATCCCTGTTTAATGCCAGATTCCACTTTAAATGGATCGCTTTGAGAGCCATTGTTATCCAGGATTGTTGCCATCATGTCGTCATGGAGTAGCCGCAAGATGTTCACAAATTTATCAGGGCATCCAATTTTCAGAAGGATGGTCCAGAGAGCAGTACGATTTACAGTATCAAAAGCTTTAGTCAGATCAATAAACGCCATGTACAGAGGGCAGTTTTGCTCCTTGCATTTTTCTTGAAGCTGTCGTGCAGTGAAGATCATATCCACTGTTCCCCTGGTAGGGCAGAAGCTGTTTTGCGTTTCAGGGAAGATGTCTTCTGATACAGATAGGAGACGGTTTGCGATGATCTTTGCCAGGATTTTGCCTGCTGTGGCTAGAAGGGAGATGCCTTGATAGTTTCCACAGTCTGTTCTATCACCCTTTTTAAAGAGAGTGATAATTATGGCATCCCTAAAGTCTGATTTTTTTAGATTTTTTTCTTAACGGCACAGTTAATATCTTTTTGCCATATCTGGAAGGCTTTCCTTTTCTTGTCAATAATATGTTCAATCTCACTATCGTTCTCATCAAACCAGTCCTGATGTCTCTTAGTCTGGTATCCGATAGTTTGTTCACAGGCTGAAATAATAGAAGTCTTCAATTTAATCCAGTGTTCCTCAACATTTTCAGGAAGTTCCATAGGCAGATGTTCCTTGAGAGTTGATTGAAAGCAAGCTCGTTTAATAGGATCTTGAAGGGCCAGTGTATTCATTTTACGCCTTGGTTTTCTTCCTTGGAGCCTACGATGAGGGACAATCTTTATGGCCATCGTGGATCGAATTAATCGATGGTCTGTCCAGCAGTCATCGGCGCTCGTCATGGCTCTGGTGAGAAGTACATCACGGCGATCTCTAGCACGGACAATTACATAATCTAAAAGATGCCAGTGCTTCGACCGTGGGTGCTTCCATGATGTTTTAAATTTATTTTTCTGGCGAAAGAGTGTGTTAGTAATGACAAGGTTATGCTCTGCACATTTAGTCAGAAGTAAGATTCCATTCGTGTTGCTGTTGTCAACTCCTTCTTTCCCAATGATCCCTGGCCACAAATCAAAATCACGCCCAACTCTTGCATTGAAATCGCCCAGGAGGATAATTTTATCCTCCTTTGGTATCTCTGATAAGATGGTGTCCAGCTGGGTATAAAATTTTTCCTTGATATCCTCATCTGCATCTAGTGTTGGTGCGTAAGCACTTAGGATAGTTGCCTCTTGGTTTTTGGTGAGTTTTATTCGCAGAGTTGAGAGTCGTTCGTTAATCCCAGTGGGAACTTCTGACAAGAGCTTCACAAGGTCGTTTTTGATAGCAAAGCCTACCCCATGTATTCGTCGTTCTTGTTCAGGCAGTCCTTTCCAAAAGAAGGTATAACCTCCTTTTTCTTCCTTCAACTGTCCTTCTCCTGCTCTTCGAGTTTCTTGGAGTGCTGCTATATCGATATTAAAACGTCTCAGCTCCCTTGCAATAATGGCAGTCCTACGTTCAGGTCGTTCGCTATCCATATTGTCTTGCAGTGTCCATATATTCCATGTTCCAAAATTCATGTGTTTTTTACGACCGCTAGATGGTGACCCCACTGGTCGCGGTAATCCAGTCAGGGAGAAAATGAGGCAGACTATGTTTAGGGCACCTTTTCTAGCCCCCTCCCCATATGGGGTGAGCAGAGTGGATCCTAAATAGGGCTGCTCAGTCGTGGATACAGCTGCCGAACTACTCAACTGCCTCGATCCTTGAGTCAGGGCGACTGAATCCGTATCCACCGCCCATGTGCTGGTCCATGACTAAGAGCTTCCGGATTTCACAGTCCTGCCCCCGTTGCCATTCGTCAATCGCCATGGGACTTTTGGTTGTTTTGGGTTTGGTGTGGTTGGAAGACGCCTGTGCGTGAATTTGTTTTATGTGTGGAGATCGGTGCACAACGATCAGCACACAACCTTCACAGAAAAAGGCTCTAATCCAATGGCATGGATACCATGACGACTGGTGACCTTTTGTCTGCTGCAGCCTTCATCCGCCTTCGCAGCCGTTGTAACAATACACCTTGTTATCTTCCACCTGTTCTGCCGTTGAGAACTTTCTTGGATCGTTCTTTGTCTGGTTCCTCCCCCTAGACCTTACCGCCATGGGTGACCCTACCAGGAGTACATGACTCCCGACAGCTTCGCTCACAGGGTTCATTGGGAACACACAAGCCTACTCACCACAACAAGGTGACGATCCAGCGAGTGAGAATTTTAATTTTATTAAAAAAATTAATTTTATTAAAAATTACAATTACAATTACAAAGATAAAAACTAATACAAACTAAAAAACGAAAAGAAAAAAAAGAAAAAATAGGAAGTGCAGAAAAAATAGAAAAGAAATAGAAAAGAAAGAAAAAATAAGAATATAGTAAAGAAAAAGAAAATAAATATATAAAGAAATTACTTCCCCCCTCATCACAAGTATAAACAATTTTAGTAACATCACCTTCTCTGAAAATACAACATATTATCTCTTTATCCCATATCCCGTCTCTTATCTATAAACAAATCCTTAAAGCCTCGTCCTTTCAGTCCTGATCAGCAAAAGTCCATTAAGGTTACCAGAGGTAAGAACATATCTATTTTAACCTTGATCAAATAAACCAACTTTATATTCCTTCCTTTTACTTTTAACAACCTTGATCTTTAGTTCCTTCAAATAATGTCCTAGAACTTGATTTCTTTTCATTTTTTCTTTGTCCCTTCTCACAAAATTCTTCAATGCTTTAATAAGCCTCTTTTGTAAATCCAATATAGGAAATTATCCTGGTTTGGTTTGGTTTGTTATTTGTATATCCCTTTTAATTATTAAGACATCAGCCGGTTTCTTTTGTATGTCCAGTGTTGCATCTTTTTCCATATCATTCTTGTAGCCTGTCATTTTTAAATCCACTTTCAGATCAGTCTCAATCTTGTCAGGTAAAACTTGTTCCTCTTTCATAACATCTTTTCAACACAGTCTATCTATAGAGGCAGACCCTCTTAAAATTAACTTCTGAGTCCATTGTTCAAAAATATCCTTCAATACATCCTTCAATGTTAAAACATTTTGCTTCATTCTGTATTAGTAAGTCATATTTAAGTGTTCTTCTCTTTTAATTGTAATCTGTACTTCCTTCTGGTTCATCCTTCATGTTATTTTTTAAAGAGAATTCAAAACAAAATCATTTTCCCACGTGAAGGATTCTTATAATTAATTACAAAATCTTATTTCAAATCCATCTGAATCCTTAGTCCATTTGTAACTTTCCAAAATCAAAGTTCTAATCCAGTGCTTTCCAAACTGCCGCCGGTGGTGACACACCAACGGCAGCAGCGGTGGCGGCAGTGGCGTGCACAGCGGTGCAGGGGGGTGCATGGTGGTGTGCATGGCGGCGGCGGCCTTGCTAAAACACGGAAGCGCTGATGGCGCACTGCTGCCGCCACTGGCATGCACATCACCGCTGCCGCGTGCGCCCCTGCGCCGCCGCTTCGCGACACACTAAGCTGTGTGTTGCGACACACTAAAGTGTCACGACACACAGTTTGGAAAGCTATGTTCTAATCACTCTTTTGCTGTTTATTCAAAAAAAAAATTTTAAGTCCTTAAACTTGTATTTAAGACTTCTTTCACTGAGGACTGAAGGAAACTTACCCAGTGTTTTCAGACTTGTGGATCCAAAGGTTCCTAATAGCTAAAAAATAGTTAACAAGCAATTTCCAAAAGTGATTAGAAAAGGAAGTATGTGAACCCAGTGTCCTTAAAGGCGCTGACCGTGGTTTGAGCAAGATGGCTATTCCCTGGTCTTCCAGAGCTCTAAACCCGCCAGAGACTGTTGTCTTGTGGTCTCCTCATGAGAAGCAACTGTATGGAGCACTTGTGGGCCATCTCAAATCTTCTTGTCTGGAGAGGAATTACAAAGAGCTGGCTCTTCATTCCACCATGGTTGTCAGCTCTGCTTTTAGCAGAGCCGTCTTCAGTTCGCCATTTCTTCCCCAGAAGTCTGCTTAGCTTAGTTACTTTTTATACAATATGAGATGCACATTTATTGCCACCCAAGTCAAAGTCCACACAACCACAGGAACAAAGTAAGGTTAAGTCCATCTTGACCTTCATTGGTCAAACAAACAAACCATGGTACGCTAAAGCTTTGCCTGACCAGAAAATTCATAGCATTCAGTAGAAATGTGGAATTCATGGAGATATATTCATAACTTAAAAACAAAGTGGTCAATATCGACTCGCAAGAGTCATTGGGACTTATCTAAGGGTCGATAAAAGCCTGGGGGTCAAAAGGGGGATCAGTAAATGTCTGGGGGTCAATAGGTGGTCGATAAATGATGGAATGTCAATTGGGGTCAATTAAGCTTTTGGGGTCTCTGTAGAGCTCCACACCAGTCCCTAGACCTAAAGGTGAGGTGACAGTGCTACCCAGGGTTGGATGGTCAGCTGCCAGCGAGAGCAGCCTTGAGTTGTCTATTGTTGTTGTTGTTGTTATTATTATTATTATTATTCATAGTACTGTTAGTTAAAGTAGTATTTATTAAATTATTTTCATATAATAAATGTTTGGGGGTCGATGAACAATCTGAAACTTCATGAAGGGGTTGATGAACTGAAGAGTTTGGGGACCCCTGCCTTAGAATGTATCCTTTTAAAGAGGGGAGGGCAATTTCATAGTAAGGTTCATGTAACTCGTATTGGGTATATTCAGGATTAAGCATTTGTTGTATTTTTTAATCTCCCTTAATAACCAGATACTCATCTGTTCCTGGGAAATAATGTGCAGTCTATGTCTATGTCACATATAGGGTACACTCAGTGAAACCCATGGTAAAATTGGTCGTGACAATCATCTGTGGGACCTAGAGTTTTGATTAATATATTACCTTTCCCTGAAAGGGGAAAATGCCATATTAAACAGAAAAGTGTTGATTCATGTTTTCATTTTTCTTTCCTTTTGTTTTAGAGGACTTGCAGATTCTAGCAGATACCACAGTCACAGAACTAAGGATTCAGCAGGTATCTTATGCTTCTGGCACACAACACCAAGAAAAAGGTACTGTGATTAGTGTCTTCCCACTGTGTACAAATCTGCCAGACTATGCAAACCATGGATCCTCCACTGTTGTATCTTCTTGCCTGTCAGATATTAAAAATTAGTGTTCCTCAAAGAATAATTAAATCCCATAGAAGAATGAGGAAATCATTCTTCCTAAATAACTGCCAAAAATTCTGAAACGGAAAAGAACGATGCATATAGGTGATAATGAATCCGGAGGGAGACAACCCATTAACACCAACCTCCAACACATACCTGCCTGAGCACCAAGGGATAATTGCATAACAAGGGTTTGGGAAGGAAGGGATAGAAATAAGCAAACTCCTCTTTCTGTGTCAGTTTCAGAAACAATCAATGGGTAGTTAAAACAAAACCAGCCTGTCAGACCAGGAAAGAATGAACCTGCTTAAGGAAATTAACACAGGGTGGCAGTGGCAAGGGGAGGAAGGTGCAAATAGATATCTTGAAAGGCTGTTAGTCTGACACTCTGCAAACTTGTGTAAATATGTAAACTAAATATGTAAACTGACTTGTCTTTGAATTACATGTATAAAAGAAATGAATGAACCTTGCTCATTGCTCTCTCTATACTAGTCAAATTTGTGACGGTATGAGAGAAGCCTCTTTTGCAAAAGACCAATAAACAGGAATTTAGCGCTGCTATTTGTCAGTTCAGTATTTTATTTTTGTGGGAAAAGGAGCCAAATCTCACATTGCCCATCATCCTTAATGAGCTTGGCTGCTGTAGCCTGACAGATCTGGGCAGATGGGCACTAGGCTTGGAAGGTTGCATTAGATATACAGTATATACTCCAGATACTAAGACAATAGGTTTTATTAGGATCACAGCATGGTAGGGTTAACCTCCATCCTCTGTACCATGATTTCAAATCTGGTCAAATCTATCCATGAAAAGCTGCTATTTATAATGGATAAAATAGTAATTCAAAATAAATGATGTAGATAACTGCATGTATACCATGGGTTCAGGCTGAATCTGAAGAACATATCTGTATCTCAAGGAATGAAGCATAACAAGAAAGAGGCTAGGGTACTACTGTAGTGTCAGAGCTCAACAGACCTCTGCCAATATGCTAGACCAGAGCTTTCCAAACTGTGTGTCGCGACACAAAAGTGTGTCGCCACACACAGTGTGGTGTGTCGCCACACCACCCGGAAGCGGCGGTGCGCGTGTGCACGGCGGCTGCCATGCACGCACGCGCCGCCGCACGCCCCTCCCACGCCGCCACCGTGCGCGCGCGCGCCACCGCACGCCCCCCCGCGCCGTCGCCATGTACGCGCGTGTCACCGCCGCCGCCACTGGGTGTGTCGCCAGCGGCGGCACTTTGGAAAGCCCTGTGCTAGACAGATAAGGGCATTCAGGGAGGCTGCAAACAGACACGGAAGAGACGCCTGCCTTTGAAGTAGACAGGTTCGCACCTAAGTGGCAAGCGGGAGTACACATCTCCACTAACGGATGTCTGAGCACCCTGGAGCCATGAGCTACACGTGTCAACATCAAAGGACCTCGGGGGGGGGGGAAGGTTTAAATGTGCATGCCATGCTTTGCTCGTTCATTCAAGTCTTTGTTCGTGTTAACCTTCATGTTCTGTAATAAATCCTTCTGCTTCTAAGAAACCGCGTGTCTGTAGTTTACTCTAGAGGAGGTTGGTTTCTTGGTCTTGCAAGTCATCAGAGATATGTCTTTCCATTCTGGCTCTCCTGGATTTGGACAGCAGTCAAGGCCTAATCATCCTAATCATCAAGTTTCATCCTTAATTCTTAAAGAGACAGAAGCATTCTTTCTGACCCTGTTGTGAGGTTTTGCTAGTGAGCTTGACCCACTACCTTGACTCTTGGGAAACCATTATATCTGATCCTTAGGTCCCAACTATGATATGCATAAGCCATGCCATAGAGTTTGATCTCTCTCTGTTGTTATGAGTTCTGCGTCACTCCGTCTTCTCTGCACTTTGTTTCAAGGTTTCTTAGCTCCTAAAGACATGCATGATTGAAGTACAGTACCTTCTGCAATTTGGTAGCAATTCTACTCACTGTATTGCCTCAGTTTTGCATCAAACTCATGTAGTCCAAATTGCACTTAACAGCATCCTTCCCGTTTAGAGAGGTCCCTTGGATTCCCCATTTCACAGCATTCCTCATTCAAGACAAGGCTCAAGCCCTTGTACATTCACCTATCACCATTCATGTTTTGGATTTGAACAACAAGTTAGATATTCTCAGCCATTCAGGAACTGCAACACATAAATGGAAACTGAATCATAGTTCCACAGTGGAATCTGTTTGCAACTGATATCTTCACAACAGGTCAGGCTTTTAAGAAGTCTTCCTCTTTTCTTGAACCAGTTTCCTCCTTTATGCCTTCCTGCCGGTTCCCTTTCTCACTGGAGTTCATCACAAAGTATCTCCCTGCATTCTGCAATTCTTAAACTTTTTAATGTATTTATTGATTGTTTTTTAACCCTGTTGTATGCCGCCTAGAGTCGCTTGGAAAAGTGAGATGGGCAGCTAATAAATTGAGTAAATAAATAAACTTAATTTTCCATAGCAGGCAAATCTCCTGAGTTAAGGGAGTACCTACCATCCTCTTTGTCTTATTTATTACCATTTCTTTGTCTTTCTTTCTTCAGGAAATAAAGGGTTTTCTTTTGGCAGCCTGAAAAGAATCCATGCATCACTCTTGCTCAGCTAAGTGTTCTAATTATTCCATGTTTGTCTAATTGTTCCATGTTTGTTTCATCTTTGGATTAGCTTGTTTCCCCCCCCCTTTTTTTTTTTTTGGCTGTTTTTGCTGTAGGATTCTTTTGCCTGCTATGGAAAATTAAGTTTATTTATTTATTTACTCAATTTATTAGCTGCCCATCTCACTTTTCCAAGCGACTCTAGGCAGCATAAGGTAAAAGGTAAAGGTTCCCCCCGCACATTTGTGCAGTCGTGTCCGACTCTAGGGGCTCATCTCCGTTTGTTAGCCGAAGAGCCAGCGTTGTCCGAAGACGCTTCCACGGTCATGTGGCCGCATGACGCGTGTGGAACGCTGTTACCATCCCACCGAAGCGGTACCTATTCATCTACTTGCATTTGCATGCTTTCAATTTGCTAGGTTGGCAAGAGCTGAGGCGAGTGCGGGAGCTCGCTCCGTCACGCAGGGCTAGGGATTTGAACCTCGGAACTTGCAATCTTCCGATCGGCAAGCCTGGCGTCTTACCCGCATACAACAGGGTTAAAAAACAATCAAAGCAACCTTGTTCCTATGGATAAGTATAGAGAATTTGCCCTGAAGATACAGAGTTCACCAGCTCTGTGAGCAGAAGAGACCATTATCAGGAGGCCCAGTTTAAAAATCAGGAGGTTTAAGGCTACTATAGCTATATGTTCAAAATATTTGCAAAATAATTCTGAAAGTAAAAGAAAGACCCAAAGTTGGTGTAAGAATTCTGGGATGGTAGTACCAGAACTCCACGCAGCTTCTTATTAGTATGTAGCAGAGTAGAAGCGTTCCCATAAACTTGCACAAGGCTTAATCAGTTCAAAACACAAAATAAACACACTTCACATGTTAATGTAAAGTTACATAAAAAAGAGTTTACGATTTTATTGTAACTCACAGTTCCTTAGTAGAAACGGTCCATGCATGCGACCAAGAAGGTTCTGACCAAACCCACATGCTTCTTTAATGTGGCCTTGCTGTATGGAAGTATGAGAAACATGTGGCAGCAGCCATAGCTGCCATCATTCTTGGTGGAGATTCAAGCAGAAAGAGGAAAGAGAAGGGAACAGGAAACAGGGATTCAGCCCCTCCCACACAAAACAAGTAAGATTAGGTTACAGCAGAGGCTGCCTCCTCCTTCAAGCTTCTGTGAGAGGTGCTTGATTGAAACCCGATCTCTAACAGTTGGAACAGGAAGTTTAACCAGGGGACCAAACTGAAGACGCTAGTAAGAAAAGTCTGTGTGTGCTGGCTCGCCTCCAGAACAGATTGGAGAGTCTTGGCAGTCGGCCAGAGGTAAGGAATGCAGCCCAGAGTCAGTTTGCAAAGCTAGCCGAGAGAGACAAATCAGTGTGTGCCGATAGTCAACGGAGTGAAGCAAAGAGTAATCAATAATCCAAACCGGGTCAAGGGTTCCAGAAGTTCGAGCCACGATAATCCAAACACGGTCAGGGGTCCAGAAGTCAAGGTAACGATAATCCAAACAGGGTCAGGAACGCAGGCAAGACAGGATACAAGAGTGGTCGCGAAGCCAAACTGCAACGTTGCTCCCACAACTCCCTCACTGCTCCGTTGGTAATTTATCAGGAGCTCAGGAGCTGTCCTCTGGGTCCTGCAAAGACTCTCCCTGCCCTCTGCGTAACTCCCTAGCAGCCAGCCGAGCACTTTTCCTCCTGTCCTTTAAGGCGAGGCGCACACGCCTCCGCCTCTGCCCTTTGGGGGATTCAGGAGAGCTGGGAGGCTGATGGGATCCAGCTGGCTGCTGGCTAGAGGGTGGGGACAAACCGCAATCCCCAGCTTGCTCCCCTGTATGCTCGGCTGCTGGCTAGAGGGTGGGGCCAAACCACCATCCCCAGCTTGCTCCCCTGCAGCCTCAGGTATTGCTGCCTCCTGCGGTGCTGGGTCATTGTCTGGGCCCGTGTCTGTGTCTGGGGCCTCGCCTGGCTCAACCCCCTGGGGGTTTGCCAGGGGCAGCTCGTCCTCTGACTCATCGCTGAGGCCCTGGGGCAGAGGCTGAACCAGGACACCGTGCTTCCTTAGTTGCTATTTCAATTTCTCACATTCAGATGGAACATTGCCCTGTTTTTTCATATCCCCGAGCTAAGACTTTTCTTAATGGTCTCTTCTGCTCACAGAGCTGGTGAACTATGTATCTTCAGGGCAAATTCTCTATACCTATCCATAGGAACAAGGTTGCTTTGAGATCAGATAGCACCTTTCTTCCTAAGGTAGTTTCTATTTTCCATTGAACTTACAGTGTTGCTGTTCACCCAGCCTTTTCTACTGAATTAGAGCATTATGTAGATGCTCACGGGGCTCTGGCATTCTATTTGGACCACACTGCACAATTCTCTTGCACCAAAGATCTCTTCCTTTGCTAACGGAGTAAGGAAAAAGGGGTGTCAGTTTCACCATTTTGTTTGTGTGTGCCTTCAAGTCAGTTTTTGACTCTTGGCAACTGCCTGGACAAGGCCCTTCAGTTTTCCTGGCAAGGTTTTTCGGAAGTGGTTTGCCATTTCCTCCTTGTTAGAATGAGATAATGACTGGTCCAAGGTCATCCAGGTGGCTTCGTGCCTAAGGCTGAACTAGAACTCAGAGTCTCCCAGTTTTTATCCTGATGCCTTAATCACTGGCTCTACAGTATGGTATCACCATTGCAATATGCTAAGTGGATCAGTGCTACCATCTCATTGGTATTCCTTAGCAAAAGAAAGTTGTTCCTCTTACAACAGATCCACTTCACTACACCTGCTACTACCTCAGCCCCCTTATATGCCAACATTCCTTTTCAGGTTCGGGCATGGCTGTAGCCTGAGTGCAGCCCTCAGTGTGCATATGCCATTACTATTTGGATTTTAGATTAGCACAGGATGCCTCATTTAGCAAGATGGCCTCTTCTTCAATGATTAGGCATCTACCCCACCTCCTTCCAGGTACTGTAAGCATGCTGCTCCTATGTGTGAGGCGCAGAGTCTACAGAGGAGAAAAACTTGTTGTTTGCACAGATGAACACTTGGAGAACCACAGTTAAAAGGGAGGAAGCTGCTATTCTGGCTTCGTTTGTATATTCCTGCCTTTCACAAGTGCAAAAAGCAGCTCATCTAAGGATACTCTTCACCCAATGCAGAAAATTAATGTTTTGTACAGTACTGAATAAGCTTCCTCATAATATTTCAATCTTTTCTCTTTCACTTCCGGTTAGAGTTACATTTCATTGAGGTCCATCGGGAAGAACTGATCCAGCGGACTGCCAATGTCGAAGAAATTATGGATATGCTATATGGATCTGGTATTCTTGATTTAGAACAATACCAAAAAGTCTTATCAAGGGGAACCAACCAGGAAAAGATGAGGGAACTCTACCAGTGTGTGCCCAGCTGGAACTGTTTTTGCAAGAATCGGTGTTATGAAGCCCTGAAGATGAAGAACAGGTTTCTCATTGAAGACCTTGAAGAGAAAGACAGGGGAGAGGCTGTTTCATTTTGAAGCACGGGAGTCTGTCTCTAGACTGGAGGCTGCAGCTCCAACGTATCTAGAGGACATCAGGTTGGAGTAGTTTACTGTAGACCAGGGGTAACCATTTTGGGGCTGCCAATGACCATACTTAACTCTGGGGTGGGGGACTGAGGGGATAAATTAAGCGCAGTCACATTTTGCACTGGGTAGAATTGGGAGGGAAGTTTTGAAGGGTTGCTTTGCTTTATAATTGTGATGTGCCTATTTTAAAGTGAATACTTCCCCAAAATAGCAGGAAACTGTGCAGAGGTTTTCAGCAACCATGGTCAGAGGAGTGCTTGAGGTCTGCAAAAGGGACCTTGGTATGTGGTCATACGTGTCCCTGAGGTAGAGTTGCCCACCCCTGCTGTAGGTTTATCTTTTAAAAATTCAGTGTACTTTAAAAATGTGCATGCAACTTCCACTTGGCTTGGACTGGCTCAAAAAAATATCCACAGCCAGGGCGGCCTTTGTTAATCTCTTAGAGTAAAACCAGCAAAGAATGTGTTTGGTATTTTAAAAAACAGAACTGGCCCAATCAACTTTCCTGTCTGACTGGGACAAGATGGTGCACAACTGCAAGTTGTCCTGCTGCCACACAAGTACAAAACCCAAAATGGCAGCCAATTGAACTTTCTATGCTGATGGTAAGGTGGGATTTTCCATTGCACCTGAGAATTGCATAGCTTAAAGGGCACAGGACACGTTGCAGAGCACAACCAGTTCCACCCTCAAGACTTCACTGCCATGCCTAGTGGGTGGCCTGACTCCATCTAGTTACACAGCTGCTTTTGGCAAGGACCAAATAATAAATGGTGGCATAAGTATTCATGGTCTCTTTGTGGCTTCTCCCATGAATGTGTTTTTGATATCCTATGGGATGTGTATATGTATATACTGTATATGTGTGTGTATGTGTGTGTTAACTGAATTAGATAGTTGGAATCAACTAGGACCAAGATGCCTAACACTTCTGGGTCCCTCAGAATCACCTGTGCGTCCTGGTGGTGTCTCCCAAACATTCATTCCCAGCTTGTAATTGCCAAGACATTAACAGAAATAATAACTTTCCAATAAATCTGGCAGCGGGTGTCAGTCATAGCTCTTCAAGCAGAGTAGGGCACCATTAGTCCCCCAGAACTGGCAATATACAAACAGGAGACCTTTCACACCACTATTTATTTAACATCACCTGCCCATCCACAGTAGCGTTTCACTTTAGCCCTTCAATGTCTTGCCCTCTGCAATATTGGAGGGAAGGTACAATAATACCCTTTTCGCAGATTGACTTTGTTTGGAAGAACCTGATTCCCTAGCCCACATGTTCCTTCAATGCCCTTTGTACCATAACCTATGCTTTACGCTCATACGCATACACCCATCTATAGACATCCCTTTGCCTGAGGACATGTGTTCCTATTACTACCAGGAGAGTCACAGAATTTCTTTCAGCTGCCATTTCCCTATGCAGGAAATCATTTTCTTAATTCTCTGATTCTAGTAATGTATAATTTTATTCTGTTCTTTCAAGTCTCTTACACTGCATCTAGGTTTTATCTTTCCTGTTATATCTGTCATTGTCCAATATATGATTTTACTTATACAGTATACATTACATTCATTATATATACATTTGAGAATTAAACACGAGTTAAGATAAGTTATATTGGGTTAAGAAAATTATATTGAGAGACTGGAAAGGTACTACTAATACAAACATCAAGGACTGGATTAAAAAAATGTGTACAGTAATTTATTAATTTTTTAAAAAAGCAAAAAAGACCCTTTTCAGCCAAAAAGTGACCAAATATTTTTCCCTTTGACATAGATTTATAATATTTTACAAGGATACACCATTTTATGGGTAATTTGATGTTTTGTTATTACATACATGTGGAATATATTTAGGTGATTTATATTATTTTAATATGTTAATTCTTGGGGGGTTTGTACTTTTTAAAATTTGTTTTGATAATAGAATTTAAAAATTAAATCAGGTATATATTACCATTTTTAAAAACTTGTTTTGTTATTGTTTTTAGTGAGGTTTTGTTGTTTTCTATATATTTTCTTTAAAATTACAATAAAATGTTTTTTTAATCATTCCCAACTTGTACATTTGTAAAATAAAAATTATATTTAAAGGAGCTACGTAAGTCCCTAGTTCAGAGCTTTCCAAACTTTTCATGTTGGTGACACACTTTTTAGACATGCATCATATCGCGACACACTCTTACAGCAGGGCACAAGGCAGGCACTAGGACCTGCGTGGAATCACAGCAGGTTTGGAGGCAGCAAGGCACAAGGCAGGCACTAGGACCTGCGTGGAATCCTGGCAGGGCAGGCTTGGAGGCAGCAAGGCACAAGGCAGGCACTAGGACCTGCACAGAATCCAGGCAGGGCTCGGAGGCAGCAGCCGCTGCAACACACCCAGACACTGCAGCCGACACACTAACGTGTCCCAACACACAGTTTGGAAAGCTCTGCCCTAGTTCTTTCTTTTCCTCCTCCAACGCAAGCTGGTCTTGGAAAGGCTGGCCTGAACTATGTTGAGGCATAGTTGCTGCTTTGATCAATAAGACACTGTGACAACTGCAATACTGCATAGGCATCATCTGCCTTTTCTGTTGGACATCTCCAGACTTGCCAAGCAAGATATGTCTCCTTGTATAACGGGTGGGGAATGTCCGGCCCACGGGCCGTGTAAGGCCCGCGAAATCATTTGGTCTGGCCCTGCCAAGGCAATCGCAGGTGCCCGCAAACCCCGCCCCCAGTGTGCACGATTGGTTCCCGTCCGCAAACCCCGCCCCCGGTGCTTGTGATTGGCTCCCGCCTGCAAACCCCACCCCCTTCCGCGCGGTTGGCTCCAGCCCGCAAACCCGGCCCCCGGTCCGTGAATGATATTATAAATATCAAAATGGCCCTTGGCAGAAAAAAGGTTCCCCACCCCTGTTGTGTAAGAACGGGCAGCAACTTTTTTTTTGGCAGGGCTGCACTTGTAGAAAAGAGGCCTTTAAAAAAAGGCAGTGATGTTGGCTGGGGGACAACTTTCAGCCTTTTTGGGGGGAGAGGTTGAGCATTCTACAAGACAACACACTCATCTTGCCTCAGCAAGATTTCAGCAAAAAGAAAACTAGTTTTCAGCGGGCACTCTAAGATGCTCTGGGCCCACAAAATGGGGGGGTTGGATGGAATGCATGTGGGCTACAGGTTGCCATTCCTGTCTAAGGCTGGAAATGTTTACCTTAATTATTAAGGACAAGCCAGATAAGGAGTAAGAGAACATATGTTGCAAGCTCACTATGTTATTTCTAAAACTAGGTCTATTATTGTGGATTTGTCTTTAACAGCAATGTTGGGTCGTACTTTAGGACTGGGGCAAAAAGAGTTTAAGAATTCTCTTCTACAATAACAGAAGTGAAAATGAAATGGAAGAGTTGTGTGTTAAGTGAGGGAAAATTATCATGATTGCAAGTGTGCTTATAGAATTCAGTTCCAGTAGCAGCATGCTTCAGGAACCACAAAAGTAAGTTAATATATTGGTAGCCACTAGATGGATGGTTATCTTTCTCACTGTAGCATAGGAATTTTCTGTAAGACTTTATTGTGTATAAATCAGCTGATCTTAATTGTGTCACTTAGAATTAAAAGTTCCATTTAAATCCCTATTTTTGGGAGGGGGAAAGGACTAATTCTGGATTGAGTGGAAGTGGGAAATTCAAATAATTTCAGCACAAGCAATGAATGGCCCTAACAGGGGTTACATGTATAAGCTAGGTAATACAGAACTGTAAATAGTGATTTAATGTATCTAATCTACAAAAACTATCGCTTGTATGGGTTGATAAGACTCCAAGGAGTGCCCAGCCAATGCAGCCCCTTTTGTAGAGTAACCGGATCTCTTCTTGCATTGAATGATATATTTAATAAAATCTACTTCTTTTTCCTCTTATTTAAGTGTGTCTGTGGTCTTGGAATCTTCCAAAGAGGCTAATAATTCCATTGTGTTATCCACCACCACCCTGTCACATGTTTATTTTTATTTTTATTTTTATTATTTTTATTTTATTTTTATTTGTAATTATTGTTATAGCATGATTACTGAATCTGTTTTTAAGGTGTGATGGAAGTAAATATTTCTGCTTTTCCCTCTACGACCCAAGTATGACCTATAAGTCATCCAGAGTCATTTGGAGTAGGGTAGCTATAATAAATCTAATAAATAAAAAATAAAAAAGTTCTACTCAACATCACCCTTCCACCAATTAGAGTCTTTGACTTCTACCACATAACAAGTGGTTAAGGCAATGGGCTAGAAACCAGGAGTCTGTGAGTTCTAGTCCCACCTTAGGCATGAAAGCCGGCTGGGTGACCTTGGGCCAGTCCCTGTCTCTCAGCGCTAGGAAGGAGCCAATGGCAAGCCAGGAGACTGAGAGTTCTAGTCCCGCCTTAGGCATGAAAGCTGGCTGGGTGACCTGGGGCCAGTCACTCTCTCTCAGCCCAACTCACCTCACAGGGCGGGGGGATAAAAATTAAATAAATAAATAAATAATAAAATAACTGTTTCCAAGACCTCTGCTTCAGCCATGTTCCATTATTTGGATTCAATAGCTGACTACCAAAATGTCCTCAAATTCTAAGCCTTTGGAGATGAAATCCTCTGCTTCAAGTAACTCAAGCTGGATGGCTCTGAAGCCTTCTTTAAGTTCTAGCATGGCATTATTTCAGGTTAGTCAAGTTTTGGGTAGTTTGAATCAGCCTCATGGTCTTCAAATCCTTAAAAATGCAGTTTCTTCTATCTCACAATTGAGAGATGAACCATGTTAAAAAATTAAGTAATGATTATGTGCCATCAAGTTGTTATCAACGCTTAGTGACCACACAGATAGATCTTCTCTATGATGATCCATCCCCAACCTGGTCCCTTAGCTCCTCCAACACTGCACCCAACAACACTGTAACTAAGTCCATCACTGTCAGGGAGATAATGGGCGGAGAAGGAGGGGGCTCCCTCCAGGAAGGGAAGCGCATGCGTAGTACGGAATCTCTATGGTTCCCTCCCAAGAGGTTGAAGAAAGCCCCGCCCTAAGTTTGTGGACCTATTATTTGGGCATCGCCGCTTCATGTTAGTTTAGATGGATTCTGTTAGGGTAGTAGGATAATAAATCACTAGAGCTTGATTCCAGCCTCAGCGTGTTATTTCTACGCCCGAAGTCAGGACAATCACCTTGCTGCTGGTTGTCCTCTTCTTCTCTTTCCTTCCACCTTTGCCAGCATTACAGCCTTCCCCAGAGAGCTAGGCCTTCGCCTAATGTGTCCAAAGTAGGATAATTTAAGCCTGGTCATTTGACTCAAATCCCCTATCCTTACCAAACTCAACTGCCTTTTACAGTACCATCATTGTAAGATTTCCTCTGCGCCTAGAAGTCCTCATATGAATCTTCTTCTTGGCAAGACTCTTTTATAAGGTATCCCTTTCCTACCACTCCTTTGTCCATAGTGCATTTCCTGAAATTCTGATTCTCAAGGGGGCAAACCTAGCCTATACCAGCTTATATTATGTTATATACTGTAGCTCCATAAAATGAGTCGCAACTAACAAAACTTATTGTTTTGTAAAACCATTAATTGTACCAAGAGAGCAATTGTTGTTTGCATAATTTTTTTCAGGTTTTTAAATTTTGTGATGAATTGCCCAAAGTACCTTGAAGTTCCAAGTTGTTGGTGCTTTTAAGTTTCACATAAAGAATTAGGGTAGATTAAAGCTTCTTTATCCAGTCGGGTATCCCACAGATGTATCAAACTACATCTCTTATCCCCTCCTATATGACCAGGGAGGATGAGAATTTGTTTGTTTGTTTGTTTATTAGTAGTTTGGTTTAGTGGTTAAGGCACCAGGCTAGAAACCAGGAGACTGAGAGTTCTAGTCCCTCCTTAGGCATGAAAGCAGGCTGGGTGACCTTGGGCCAGTCCCTCTCTCTCAGCCCAGCTGAGTGAGAAGCCCAGTGGGGAAAAGAGGAGGAGGAAGGAGTATTAGGTATGTTCGCCACCTTGAGTTATGTATAAAAAATAAAGGCGGGATATAAATAAATAAATATATATATATAATAAATAAAAAATAAAAAATAAAAAATAAAAAATAAAATAATAAATAATAATAAAATAAAATAAAATAAAAATAAAATAATAATAATAAAATAAAATAAAATAAATAAAAAATAAAATAAAATAATAAAATAAAATAATAAAATAAAATAAAATAAAATAAATAATAATAATAAAATAAAAAATAATAATAAAATAAAATAAAAATAAAATAATAAAATAAAATAAAATAAAATAAAATAAAATAAAATAAAGAAATGAAATGAAATGAAATGAAATGTATAGACAGACCCACTTTGCACTTCTCTGTTGTAGCCCCCAACACATCTGAAGATGCAAGGCGATGCCAAACAATGTGCTAATGTTAACTACTTGCTCACTTGCCTCTCTCAGTCCCTGAAGAATTCAGGTGTTGCCAAAATTGCACGTCTGAATCCGTAACTCTACGAGACCCTCCGGAAACGTCCAGAGTCCCGGCAGCAACAGAAAAAGCCCCGAACGTGAAGGCGTCTTTCGCGGGAGCAAGAAGCGAAAAGCGAAAGTAACGTTCAAGCCACGTTGCTCAAGCTCTCGACTCCCAAGTCCTCCCACTTGCGGACGTTTTCCGCTTTGCGCCTTTTTTCTCCCGAAGTTCAGCCTTCGGTTTCTGCAGAAGAAGCGCGATGGCGAAGAATGTCCGCTGCCGCCTCGGAGAAGCCCTGGAGGACTTGACGGCGGGCGAGCTCCGAAAGTTCAAGGCGAACCTCAACGAGGTCCAGGTCAGGCCGGGCTACAGCAAGGTCCCCAGAGGGCGGCTGGAGAAGGCGGACCCGTTGGATCTGAGCGACCTCCTGGTCGGTTACTATGGCGAGGATTACGCCCTGGAGGTGGCGGCCGCGGTGCTGTCAGACAGCAACTGCAAGCCGCAGGCGCAGAAGCTTCTCAAAGCCACCGAGAAAGGTAGCGCGTGGGACGGGCTCTTCCAGCAGCGGAAGAGGGAACTGGGCGGATCCGCGGTCTTCTCTAACCTAGTCACCCCCCGGTGTGTCGGACCTTAGTTCCCAGCCCAAGCTCTTTTGGGGCGTCGAAGCCCCGCGCGCCTGGAGGACCGCAGCCGTGGGGAGGTTGAGCCAGTTCATGCCTTTACCTGACCACCCAGTGGGGAGAAAAACCTTTCAAATTGCACAGAAATTCTTCGTTAGAATTTTGATTTATCCTTTCAAAGGTTGGTTATGAAATAGGTCTACCCCCTTTCTCATATTTTATAACATCTGTATGGAAACCAAACTCAACTTTATACATGATTATTTACAGATTTTTCAGTCTATGCCACCCAGCTCTTTATTTATTTGTTTAATTAAAGCACATGTATAAGGCTTTTGAATTTTTTTAAAAAAAACAACCCTGCACAGCCATAAAATCCAAACAATGAAAGAAGTAGGTTAAAACAGCTCATAAAAGAATACATTAAAACACCTTATATAATATACAAAATGCAATCAACAGTAACACATTAACAGAGAGCAAAAGCAGCACTAAAAAGTTAGAAATATCAGAGCACCGTTAACTTATTATTAAGAGGCTTGGAAGAAAAATGTCTGATGCTGCAGAAACAATAAAGACCGCTTTGGGTGTTCCTTGCTGGGAGGAGCCCATATTAAAAGGGACTGCTTTCAGGTAGCCATTTACGATACCTTGTCATAGGAGGATGCCCCATGGATTGTGGGGGGTGCCTGGAGCTCTGAAGATTGTTAGAGCAGAGGTAGGAACAGAAAGGAAGATGAATTTTCGTCAGATACAGATACAGATCTCAAGCCACGAAGGGTTTTGTGATGGATCTCGGTGCTGGAGGAGGTGGAGGCACATTCCAGCCTGGAAAGCCTTAGGGGGCTGGCTAAGAGAAGTAGGCTGGCCCCGCCTTAGAGCACCAGTACTTTGCCCTTAGATCAGTTAGGGCACCTTTAGTCTGGCGAGATTCTGTATAGGGCAAGAACAATAAAGTAAACTAGAGCTGCAGTTCGGGCTCAGCGTGGTCTTTTGCCAGTTTCCTTGACAGGTTTTATAGTTTGATAGTACACATTGAACTGTGTCTGAAAATAAATGGAGAACTAACGAAGGCCATAATGAACTGGTGTGATGTGCTCATATCATCCAGCTTTAGTCACTATTTTTGCCTCAGAAATTGTGCTAACTGAAGTTTGCAAGCCATCTTCAGGGGCGGAGCCAGGTATAAATTACATTGCAGTAATCTAAACTATAAATGACCAGGACATAGTTTATCATAGCAAGATTATACTTATCCAGGTAGGGCTATAGCTGGTGTCTCAGTGCACCATCCTGGGCTGATGAAAGGTCCTTTGTGCCACAAAGGCCACCTGTACATCCAATGTCAGACATGGTCCAGAAGCAATCCCAAGTTACAAATCAGTTTTTTAAGGGGGAGTGCAACCCCATCCAGAACAGCTTGTACACCGCTCATCTGGATATATAAACCATCCCTTAACAGCATCTGTCTTGTATGGATTGAGATTAGTTTGTGGACCCTCACCCTGCCCATTACAGCCCTGCACTGATTCAGCAATTCCAGTGTCTCATCTGGATCTGATGAAGAGGAGAGATAACACTTTATTCTAAAGTCCAGATCATCTTATTCAATGGTTTCATGAGTGATAAAACTGACTCTTGTGGAACACTCCAGCCACAAACAGGAATCTCTCAGCACTATTTGCTGGAGACAGACAGACAGACATCAAAAAACTGAGAGGTCCAACAGATTCAACAGAGTTGCATTCCTTTTGTTTCTCCCATCAAACATCATTCAAGAGGATGACCAAGGCAGTTTCTGTGCCAAAAGTAGACCTAAACCTAGTCCGAGATATATCTGGAAAATGTGTTTCATCCAGGAGAGTCTAGATCTGCTCAGCTGCCACATGCTTGAGCACGCGGTTCAGGAAGCTGATGTTGACCACTAACTTATAATTATTTGAATCACCTACAGTATGTCCAATATTTTGTTTTCAGGACTAGTCTCCTGGACCCACCTGAACTCCCCCCCTTCCTACTAGTGATAAGCCATGAGAGGCAAGAACCAAGTAAATATGTGATTGGTCAAACTTGACCAAGCATCTTGTCCACATAATCAGGCCTTAAAAAGTAATCCCAAAGAATCTGACCAGGCAGGTCCCTGAACACTTTACAGATTGAACTGCTGGAACTATAATATAAGTAATGAAAAATTTGATTGATTCTGTTCTCAAAATGACTAGCTGATGGGTCATAGTTAACTATCAAGAGTTCTATATGCTCTCTAGAAGGTCCAGATCATCAAAGGGCCCAGACAACCCAGTGAAAACTCTGAAAATGTAAATCTGTCACTTGCAAACCACCATCCTTTTCCCAAGCAGAAAAAAACAAATCCAGAGTGTGTCTTGATAGTGATGGGCCAGAAACAAGTTCAGACAGACTTGTGGTTGTCATGACAGCCATGAAGTCCTAAGCAACCATATCAAAGCAGTTCCAGTATGGATTTTGGAGTCCCACAAAACTAACTTCTAGGAGTCCTCAGTTCTAAGTCCCAAAACCACTGTCAGTTCTGGTAGCAAGACTGTTGGACAGAATAGTGGTGATACATCAGCAAAATGCCAAGTGTTGAGAACCTAATGCAAGATATAAATGGAAATTCCTGTCTTAAATGGACAAGAAGCCTAGAGAGGGAGACAGAGAAAAGGGAATTCCTGAAGACTTCACCTGCACAGCCCCTCTGATGTTGTGCTGAGTATTGGGGGTAGGGGCAGAGCATTCCAGCTCATTTTTCCTTTTCAGTTGTGCTGTTGATTAAACATTTTAAACTGCACAAGTTACATACAAAAAGCGATCTCATCCATATGTTCTCTGTTCCATATCTAAAAGCTGCTATTTCATTCCACCTTATTCGCTTTAAATAATTTAGTAATACTATTTTGTAATAATTGTTTTAATAATATATAACATTTTACATTGTAAAACAATGTATGGTAATTTTGTTTCTTCTACATAATGTTATTTTCCTCTAGCTGTTGCATTTGCTTCCTTTGTTCTCTTCCATTTTCTTAAGGATTCTAAAAAAACTTGAGATAGGCTAGGCTGAGAAATAGTAACTACCTAAAAACCACCCAGAAACTGAGTAGACTTGAACGTGGGTTTCCATGATCCTAGACCAAAACTTTAATCACTGTGCCACAGAGGAGTGTGAAAATCTTTCCACCCATCCCACTCAACTTGGTCAGGTCAGGAGAAACTTTTGAGTTTATTTTATTTGTCTAAAACATTTATATGGCTGCCCAACTCAACGAAGGTGATTCTGGGTAGCTTACAGCAAATTCAACAAAATCTAAGGAACGGAATACAAAACCACAGTGCAGAAACTGATAAGCAATAATGAAACAATAAAACAAAAATGGCGATCCAATTCCAGAAATAACGCCGTCATCCAATCAGGATTCCAACACATCATGACCCAAAGGCCCAGGGAAAGAGCCAGGCCCCATGATGGTCTCTCCCAACTGCTTCATGTATGTGTTAAAGAGGAGAAGGTAGAGGGTGGAGCCCTGAGCAGCCTGCAAAGCAGGGGCTAGATAGACCATCTGGGGTTAAACCATTCAAATCCACCAACACCATACTGGAACTGGCATGGAGGAAGGAGGAGAACCACTGGAAAACAGTGGGGGGGGCCTCTCCCAATCACTTAGTCCACGAGAATACCATGGTCAATGGTACTGGGCAGCTGAGAGGTTAAGGAGGGCCAGAATGAATGCATTACCCTCGTCCCAAGCCCACCAAGGTCATCCAACAATGCGACCAAAGCCATCTTATTACTATGACCCAGCCTGAAGCCTCACTGAAAGGGGTATAGATAATCCACTTCCTCCAGAATTAGGGTGACCGTCTTCTCAACAACCTTCCCTAAAAAGGAAAGATTGGAAACTGGCAGAAAGCTGACCAGATCAGTAGGATCCAGCAAGGGTTTCCTGCAGAGGGGATGGACCATTGCCAACCCCCTCTCTCAAGGAAGCAGAAACCACTGTGTGGATCCATCTACATGCCCCCTCCCTGGAGACTTTAATCAACCAGGAGCAGCATGGATCTAAAACACAGGTAGATGCACCCACAGCACTGGGGACCTGTCTACTTCCTTAGGACTAAGAGGTTCAAACTCCTCCCAGATAACATTGGAAGACTGTGCCCCCGTCATCTCCAATGGACTTGCCCAGCTGGAGTCCACGTCAGAGTGAGTCTGAGCAATTTTATCCACCAGGTGTCAAGAACAGTCCTCACACTGACCCTGCAGATGCTCCCAAGGTCTGTCCTGACCTAGAAGAGATCAGGTTGCTCTGAACAGAGCCACTGGCCAACACTCAGAGGAAACAATAAGAGCAGAGAAATAAGCATGTTTTTCTTCTCTTATCACCACAATAATAAAGGCTCTTACCTATATCTGGTCAGATTCACTCCTCGTTTTCCTCCAGCAGCACTCTAGGCATTGTGTCATCCTCTGGAGGCCCTCCGGGGAGAACAGCAGAGCCTGCACACAGAGAGAGTCTGCATAGATGCAATCCAATCTAAAGCTGCCACCACAGCTTCATTCTCAATCAAACTGTGTACCAGAGCCTCAGGTATAATCCTAAGCTGAAACCCAATAGGGTCCATCAGGCTGATCATATAGATCCAGCCTCCTTGTGGAGTTCACCTGCTGCCACCTTCTTCCACAAATTTTCCAGCTTCTCATCTTGAGCTGATCTATGCACATGTAATCTTTTAGAATATCAGACAAAATTCTGTGTATTGTCCATTTATTGCTGGTTTCACACGGTAACCTCTTTTTTTATTTCCAGGTGCTTGCAGTTTTGTTCAGAATCCCATGCCCCATTTCAGCACCCACTCAGGAAAATCTGGTGAGTTCCTTAACATCTCCATCAGTAGCTAGGAATCAGCCTGCATGACTATTTATTTGCCACATCCTCTCACTTGGGCCACATGCATCTTAGAACAAATTTAAATGAAACTTCAGTTTCATGCCAATCTGATTTCTCCCTAGAACTCCAAGGAATTGTAGGTAGATGACATAAAACCCTAGTAAAGACAACCTACAGTATTTGCATATCTAGGCAATAGGCAACAAAGTGCTCATCCAGTTTCTCTTCGGGAGCCAATCTGGGAAATCCATCTCTTCCCATTTGTTGAGGTAGAAGACAGATGTGAAAGGTGCTGACTGTGTGGCTCATATTATTTCATAAGGACTTTTTTCCGCTTTCACCTCATACCTTGGATTCAGTTTTTTCAAAGTTATTTGTATAGAATGGTACAAGCTTGGCTCGGCAACATTGAGCCGACTACAACCAAGGTGTTTGTTGTCCTCCAAAGCAGTATTCATAGAACCCCACAATTACATTAAAATTATTTTTATTTGAAAAATTAAATGGTTGTAACCTGATGATTTATGCAAGGATTTGTATAATCTCCCCTGGAGGCTGAGAAGACTATTGGCTCCTAATGTATCATGCAAATGTTTTCCTGATTGTCCAGCTGTGCCTTGAATTGTGAAAAAAAGGGAAACCATCAGAATATTGGAAAGAGGAACAACATACCTCACAGCATTCGTATCATTATCATCTACAGTGTATGTGGATTTTACTCCAAGATAAAGGAAATGATACAGAGAATCTTGATTTCAGTTAAGAATATATATCCTTAAAGAGTCTTCTATCACACAACTACAATTCCAAGGCATCCAGTGAAGAGAGGGTTGGTGTTGAACTAGTGTAAGTCTCTATACCTTTTTCTTTTTTCTTTTCTTTCTTTCTTTTTTACAGAGGTGCATTTTATTGAACGCCATCGGGAGGCACTCATTCAGAGAACGGCCACAGTGGAAGGAATTCTGGATCGGCTTCATGGACGTGTCCTGGATGATGAACAATATCAAAAAATCATCACAAAGACAACAAACCAGGATAAAATGAGGGAGCTCTACAAGCTGCTGCCTAGCTGGGATGGTCCTTGCAAGGATTTTCTCTATGAAGTTCTGAAGGAGAAAAACAAGTTCCTCATTGATGACCTTGAGGGACAGTGAGGCAGGCAACAGAAGTGAAATGCCATCTCAGGGCATAGAAAATCCAGCTCCATATATCACAGGAATCTCACAGAACTATATAATATCTTTACACATACAGGCTATATTTACAGTTGACCTGGTTACTGAATTGTTCCATTTTTCTGAGTTCATGGAGTACATCAAACCATAAACTAATCAAACAGGCTGGGTTCACCCAAAATGCTACATTACAGAAACATCTAAACAAATTTGGCATGTTATGGGAATGCAACTGCTAGATCTTTAAATGACCCGGTTAAGAATATTGTGTGAACAAAGCCAGTGATTGTCATCACACATAATAACTTCGCTCATTTTGCTCCATGCAAAGAAACGTGGAAATATCCCTTTGAGATTAAAAACCCAATAAGGGTAATTGCATTTGAGTGAAAGACACTAGGACAAGACAGAACACAAATAATCACCACCCCCTTTAATAAAGATCATTATCCTTTTCCTCCCTATGGGCAGCACCTCCATAGCCAGAGTAGATAAGCTGCAGGGAGAGCTCCATTCAGCCCCCAATGCTTTTTCAGAAAGTACTTTAAATTAATCTTGATAATTTTAAACGTGGATAGGATTGATGGAGGGAGGAACCAACTTATGAATAAAAAGAATGAATGAGATTTTTTTTAATGTAGGTTTTACTCTGAGCACTTCCACTTTACATAGATCACATCCACATTCCTCTTTGGCTTGCCTACATATAGCCCTTCATTGCATTCCAAATCAGAAACTGCCTTTTATCCAAAGAAACATGTCCATTTATGCAAAAATAAGTGTTATCTAGATGTTATGGACTGTAATTTCCCCAATCCCTTGTCATTGGCCATGCTAGCTGGGGTAATGGGAGCCCACATCTGGAGCCCACCAAGCAAACTGTCTCTTCTATAAAATAATTGGTTCTAGCCTCCATCGTGAGGCCAAAGGTAGGGGAGCTGTAGAGCAGTGTTTCTCAACCTCAGCAACTTTAAGATGTGTGGACTTCAACTCCCAGAATTCCCCAGCCAGCTTGGGAGTTGAAGTCCACACCTCTTAAAGTTGCTGAGGTTGAGAAACACTGCTCTAGAGAGTAAACAAGATGGCCTTGATAGAGATATGCAGAAGCTGTTGCATAGGCAAAAGGGGCTAAAGAGTTTTTTAAGTCCAGGACACCCAGATAACATTCAGAAGTGGCTCAGACTGACACCTCCCTAATTCACTGAACTATAAAAAGGAGGAGGAGGAGGTACAGCATAATCAGACTTGCAAGATTCTGTTACTATAGCCAATCTCAATAAAAGGAGTTTTAGCCTTCCTGTGGAGTTGATTTCCTGGTCTGGTCTACCTAGTGGGGCTGATAGAAGCTCATGAAATAATTGTCCAACTGCCCAGATTCCAAGCATTCCTTTTACTGAACTGGTAGCACAAAAGCTAGTCCATGTTATTCCTGATGTTTTCTGAGTCAAATGTCCAGTATTTTTAAAATCAAGGTAGTCCCAGTGCAAGGCTGTCATTCTAAATGATGCACCCTGAAAGGAAGAAAGGATAGAAAAAAGAAAACAAGCAAATTCAAATACCAATTCTTAAAGTTACCAGTTCTTATATTTCGGGGAGGGGAGGAAAAAACAAGGCAGCTTGTCACAGCTAGCCAATGTAGGGGAAAGTGTGGCCAAATGGCTGTGAGTCTCAGTGGGGTAGCCGGTGGACTTTGGTGGACCAGGACTTTGATCCTGGTCTCAGTCTTAACATTCCCTTTAGTTCCTTTTATTAGCAGACAATCTTGTCAAAATCCCCCAAATTTACATTAATTATGAAATAAAGCATCTTCTAGTTATGTGCTACTTTGTTATTTTAAAAAAAAAAAAAACGAGGCTGAAACAGGATTGCAGGCAAATGAACGTGTGCCTTCTGGAACTTTGCAGTTAATGCATAATCTGTTTTAATTTCCAGGTCTGAAATACACTCATAGGTGAATGATGGGATGGAGTGAGTTGGCATATCATAAAAATGTTATTACAGTCAAAGGCCAGCAAGAAAAGAGATAACTAACTGATATGGGAGGCAATCTTCAAGATGCATCATCTGCCGCATTCTTGAGGCTGGATAACAAAACATGGTGTGACCTTATAAGTATTCTGAAAGTTCTTGTCAGTAGGAAAGCTACATAATAATCATCTGACTTCTCTGGCATTATTATTAAAAAGGAGAGATTAACATTTAGCACTACTGTAAATATTTTAAGTATATACACAAATGCATAAATGGAAGTTGTAGAAAGATTAGCAATACAAGAGATGATCCAAGCAAAGTGCAATGCAAATTTGCCCATATTCTCCCAATGCAAATATTTCAGTATGTTGAAACGTGTCGCGACACAGTTTGGAAAGCTCTGGTCTAGTCTATAGCTCTGATATTCTCTAGAGGTCTATAATCCAAGTATTAACCAGGCCTGAACCTGCTTAGCTTCCAAGTTCAAACAACTATTGTGCAGACATTGTACAGTATATGGTTTGTATTGACATTCTCTTGAATATCAATGGGAAGGTTACTTATGACTTACAAACCCATTCGTATCAGGGACCTAAGAGTCATTGGCTTCAAAAATCTAATGGAGACTTATGTCCTTTTGCACACACTGGATGGTTAATTTAGGTCAGTTTCTCAATTTTGCAGGTCTAAGACCTGTGGACTTCAACTCTCAGAATTCCCCAGCCAGCAGCATCCTCTTCTCCTGTTTCCTTCCCCCTTTCTCAGCATTAGAGCCTTTTCCAGAGAGCTAGGTCTTTGCGTACCTGCACCCAATACCTTGTTTAAGAGTCACTTCATAAGAGATGGGTGGTGACAAAATTTGAAATATAAATAAATAAATAAAAACAAATTGGACTGGCAGTTGAATCTTACTGACAACGGGATAGTCCACTGCCATGCCTATGGGTGGCAAGATAGTGCAGCAGGTGGAAGTCAAGTTGTGTAGCAGACCCAGGTGTATTTATTGTCCAACAGAGGGAACCACCTGGGAACTGCCGTCGTTGCATCTTCGACGCCCCTTTCGAAGCAACCTTACCCAAAGGGCCAGCCTTTGAAAAGCGTTTTGCATACCCGTTGCTATGCTTGCTTATTCTGCTCTCTATAAATACGCGACAAATGTCAACACGCTGCAGTCGCACATTTTCTTAAGCTCTTTTGGGTGAAACAGTGCTCAGTTCTGGCCTGCAACTCCAGATGTGAACGTGCAGCACAATTCTTTCGTCAGCAAAGGCGAAAGAAACGTTGAGAGAGGCTGTCTTTCCAGGGAAGCGGTGGCACCTCCCTCTTCCGGAGGCCGCGTCATGCAGAGCGGCTGTGAGGAGCAGAAGCGAATCGATTCTTTCTCCGAGTTTGAATTTTTATTTCCCTAAACGACTCGTGGTTTGGGGGTGATCCTGGAGGGGAGCGAATATGTCCAAGACCATCCGGCAACGCCTGGAGGAGACCTTGGAGGACCTGACGGAGGGCGAGCTCCGAAAGTTCAAGGCGAACCTCCACGAATTCCCGGTCAAACCGGGCTACGACAATATCCCCAAAGGGCGGCTGGAGAAGGCGGACGCGTTGGATCTGAGCGAACTCCTGCTCATGTTTTACACCGAGGATTACGCTCCGGAGGTGGCAGCCGCGGTGCTGAGACACAGCAACTGCAAGCCCCAAGCCGAAAATCTTGTCGCGCTTCCTGGAATGGGTAAGGGGGGGGGCGGGATTTGAGTCCGTCGAAGAGCCTAGCTTGATCCAGATCAAGAAGGCGGGCCTGGAGAGAGGCATCTGCCGGACCCCCTTGTCCGGATTGGGAATCGGGGTGGTAGAGGGGCCGTAATTCGCAGGCGATTGTTCTGTTGCAGTGCTTGTTGCAGACTGAAGCGGCAGGTCTTCCAAATTACCTTTTGGAAACTTTTCTGGCAAAGCTTATTCAAAAATGAAACAAGAAAACCTACTAACTTAATCAGGCGTACTTTTCCTATGGCGCCTAAGTAAAAAAAAAAACCTGCTGTCTTCCTTAAAAGACGTTAAAAGTACATATTTTCAACAAGTCACAGCAAGGTATGCATCCTTCTCCTGAAATAACTCCAAAAACATCATCATGTCTTCTGCTCACTCCTCTTGCTGTTTCATGGGCTGCCTTTCTTATTCTCACATATTTTGTAATAGTCTTCCTTTGATGTTTATGGTCATTGCTACCTTCTGCAGTTCTTACACAGTATGGCCATTCATCACTAACTTATTCAGTACTACTCAGTCATTCTCTAACAAGCTGGTACCTTGAAAAATACATTCATTTTTTTTTACCTTCTTGTAAATTACTCCCCTGTTTACTTTCACTTATTACATCACATCCTTTCCATTTATGAACTCTGGAATTTTACCTAATTTCTTCTTTTAATCCATTCTCCTTCTGGAAAGCTTGCACGCAAAATTTGTGTGACAAAATTGCCTCTCCCATTTGACATTCTAAACTAGCATTCTTTTCCTTTCTTTTATGCTCTTTCTGACAGTTGGACTACAATAGCACCAAACTAAACAAGGAACAAACACATGTGATTAACACCTTTGAAAGGTGCAATCTTGAGAAACGTACTGGAAGGGAAGGGCACCCAAGTTAGGAAACGCTGCTTGGTCTTATCCACCTGCACAGTCTGGTCCCAGTGAAAAATTGCACACCTGCTTACTGCACTTGCTATTAGCAGTTCAGAAACAGCTGATGCTACAGCAAGTAGTATACTTTATTTCAAATGTAATTTGATTTTCTAGAACAGGGCTTTCCAAAGTTTTTCCCGCGGCGACACACCAACCGGCGTTGGTGTGTCGCCGCGGGAAAACCCAGAAGCGCTGATGATGATCAGGGTTGTGTGGCGACACACTTTTGTGTCGCGATACAGTTTGGAAAGCTCTGTTCTAGAAACTTTAAGAAGTTTCGTGTATAATTTTTTTTAATGGGAAGCTTCTGTTCTTTTAAAAAAAAAGGTTTACTGTTGTAACTGTCAGCTATAGCAAGTGACAAGAGCTGGCATCTGTTTATGTAGGAATACCTGGGGTTTTTTTCCAAGTCATTTCCCATATAACCTATAAGTTGGCCAAGGCAGAGCAATTCAGATGTGTTTCCGCAGGCAGGAAGTCAAACCAAGCAATCCGCATGCACTAGCAGGGTGTTCTTGCATCCCAGTGACTTTGACTATCTACAGCTTCCTCTGAGACACTTCCTCTGTGTTGGTGTCTATACTGAATATATGTTTGTTTTATGCTTTTTTAAGTGCTAGAACTTCTCCCAACTCTAGGAGTTGGAAAGGACTAAAAATGCTATTGGAAATAATTAACCTGCTCTTCCAATTCCCAAGGCCTAGAGCAGTGTTTCTCAATCTGCGCAATGTCCAGATGTGTGGACTTCAACATCCAAAATGCCACAGCCAGAGTGGCCATTGCCAAGAATTCTGAGAGTGGATGACCACACATCTAGAAGCTGCCTAGGGTGGGAAACACTGGCCTTGAGGCGAAGGGAATGAGTTTGCAATTAGTTTAAGTCTATCCTGTAAGCGCATAAAGTGATTCTTGTCTTCTCGTTCCTTCTTGACAGAGAATCGGCCATCTAGTTCTTGTCAACAGCATTTCATTGACCGGTTCAGGGAGCAGCTGATCCAGCGAACTGCCACAGTGGAACCGGTGCTAGATAGATTGTATGGTCCCATCCTAAATGAAGAACAATACCAAAAAATCTGTTCACGGGAAACTAATCAGGAGAAAATGCGAGAGCTCTATAAGGTAGTGCCCAGCTGGAATCGCTTTTGCAAAGATCAACTGTACAATGCACTGAAGGCCATAAATCCATTCCTCGTTAGGGACCTGGAAGGGAGATGAGGCAACAAGGGAGATGGAAAGTAGAACCATTCCAGGACACAGAAAATCCAGCTCTACGCTCTGTCACACCAACAGACAAAACCTTAACATGGCTTTCCCTACCATCCACTTTGGTCCAAGTCGGGGATAAGGAACTGGGATCCTCTATACATTCCAAACCTAACCAGCATGCTCAGTGGAAGAGGACTGAAAACTTCTCAAGGGTAGCAGATCATCTACTGCTGCACCAGATAGAAAGATACAGAAAGACTGGCAACCAAATATTAGATCTCATACTTAGGAGTATCCTCTTCTGGGGAAGGAGAGAAGGTGACTGTTTTAAACTTACATCCTTATATTCCATTGGCAACTGCTCTTAGTCATACAGTAGATCAGACTGGTAAGTCCATACATTTTGTCCAACTTCTCATTCCTGCGGACTCTCTTATTTTATGAATGTGAAAGTTCAGATGACCTTGAGATGTTTTACATTTTTAACAATTTTTGCTTTGAAATCACAAGCACAGACTATTTGGAGACCTATATACAGTATGGATTCTGATGTCTAAAAACAAAAATGTAATCCACTTTGCTTTAGCATTTTACTGCGAGTTTCTCATAGAATAAAACGAAAAGTATCACTCACCAATCCTGCCTGGATAAAGCAGCTGCAGTTACATCTTCCTTGGATATGTTCAGTACAGAAATGAATCTCCTGCAGGACCCAGCCATCTTTACAACTGCACTTTAAAGCCTCTTGGTCTGTGATAAAGGAAAACTCCTGATCCCATACAGTTATTATAGGATGGATTTTGCACTGACTCGGCATTGGTCGCGCTGGTTGATGACCTGTGGCAGAGCCGGAATGGAGATGATACCATCATCCTGGCCCTCCTTGATCCTTCAGCAGCTCTCCATACCATTGGCCATGGTATGGTCATTCTGGATCAGCTGCAGGGAGTGGGTTGTTATGATGGTGTTATAATGGAGCCGGTTCCAGTCAAGTGGGGCTAATATCCTTGATTTGCATGGTGCTTTGGGGCTTGATGCTCTCACCCCTCTTATTTAACATCTACATGAGGCTTTTGGGAGAGATCATTCATTGGTTCAGAGTCGGGTATTATCAGTATGCTGATGATACTCGGTTGTACATCTCAACTCTGATCAACCAAGCGATGCTGTCAAGTGCCTGAAGGCTACTGTGTTTTGGATGGGGAGGAACAGGGCCCAGGCTCAGCCCTAGCAAGACGGAATGGCTGTGTTTAGTCCCCTGGTTCTGGGGACTTTCCAGTCTTGGTCCTGAATGGGGTTGCAATCCCCTCGTTGGGACTGGCACACAATCTGGGGTTCTTCCTGGACTCTTAGCTCATTCTTGAAGAATAGAAGGCCTTTGCACAGGTTCACCTTGAGTGCCGGGTACATCTATTTCTGGATAAAAGGCCTTCCTCATGGTCACTCATGCCTTGGTCATCTCACACGTGGATTATTGCAATGCGCTCTATGCGGGCTGTCCTTGAAGTCTACTCAGAAGCTACAGCTGGTCCAGAATACAGCAGTATGAGCAGTGATGGGCAAGCCTCATTATCCACATATAGCACCTATGTACATGAGTTGCGCTAGTTGCCACTTAGCTTCTGGAGGTAATTCAAGATGCTGGTTGTCACTTATAAAGCCCTACGTGGCAAAGGGACTAGCTATTTGAGGGAACACCTGTCTCCTCTAGGGTCTGCCCATCCTGTGGCTTGCTTTGGGGCCCCGTCAATCAAGCAATGTCATTTAGCGGGACCCAGGAAGGCTTTGCTGTTGCGAGACCTGCTGTTTGGAACAGCATCCCTCAGAGATCCATACAGCCCCTACTTGCCCGTCTTCAAGCTATCTTTAAACTCCTGGCTTTCCCCCAGACTTGGATTAGGATGTTTCAGTGTCCCTTTTTAAGTGGGGGGGGTGGTGGTGTAATGTGAAAGAATGGCATATTGATCTCTTGGACAATTGTCTTTTTTACTATATATAATGCCGTTTTGTAACTTTGTGAAGCCACCCAGAGTTATTTTGGATGGCCTAGAAATCCAGTAAATAAATAAATCACCAATACTGGATAAACAAGGGCCAAATATACCTTTCTGAATTTATTTCTTTTTGATAAATTCTTCTCTGGGCATACAACTTATAAAGTCTATTTTCCACTAAGTCCTTAGTGTAATCATTTTGGGGGGGGGTGTTATGCAGTTTCTCTTGCTTTCAAAGTTTTTTGTGCTTCTGAGCATCTGTTCTTTCTCAACGCTAAATTTTCTTTTCTCATTGTCTTTGACTGTTTTTCCCTCACAGCTCCTCATTCAGCACTGGCATTTTTCTTTCTTTCTACTTGCTTCCATATTCCACTTCCATATTAAGTCAGAAAGTTTTCCTTCAAAAACTGCTGTTTAGAGGATTAGTGGAAGAAAAATGGAATACTAATAAGAAACTCATTGTCTAATATCTGGCAGCCATTATTATTAAGCTTGCCTGTGAGAAATTTATTGTTGTAGATTGTGGGTATTATTATTTCCAGGCCCCTCTGCTCTGTTTTCCGGCTAGTTTTACTTCAAAGGTTTCTTACATATTAACTGAACAACTTCTCTCACTGGCTTGAAAATTTCAGTTTAAAAACTACAACAAAATTCAGCCAGTCACTGTCTCTCAGCCCAACTCACCTCAGAGGTTTGTTGTTGTGGGGAAAATAGAAGGAAGAAGGAGTATTAGGCATGTCCTCACCTTGAATTACTTATAAAAATAATAAAGGCAGGACAAAAAAATCTGGAAAAAAAATCTCAGGGATTCACATCGCTCAGTTGCTACCAGAGAGGTCAATATTCTGCATAATATTTATATTTCCCCCATTCAAAATACTGTGTTAATGTACCCTGCTTGGTCTTTTGAGGAGAAAAATATTTTTTTCTTTCTTCACCTGTTACGGGCATGTGGTACTATATTGTTGTGATGTGGTTTTCTTGAACTGAGTTCCCTATTTCCCCTCAGTAAACTTGAAAGAGAAATGTATTTACGAGGTAAAATGTAACACTGTTTGATTTCTGAGGTAGCTTCCTTATTGTATGAATACATAAAGTATCTCAGCATGGCTGGGGATTCTGGGAGTTGAAGTCCACGCATCTTAAAGTTGCTGAGGTTGAGAAACAGGACTAAACTGATGGTTATTTTAAATATGACACTTTCTTCCCTGCCCCCTGCAAGGGGTTTCCCAGTTTGATGACAAGGGCTATTAAATAACAAACTGCACAGAAATCAACTTCTTCCTGCTGAATCATAATAGTTAAACGGGCGTTAAGCAAGGACTACCTGTACAGTACTGAGTATTTTAGTGCACTTGCTTTCATTGAACTGATTTTCAATTTTAATGCTCATTCGCCCAGCTTTGAGATTCTATTATTTGTTTATTCGTTCAATCGCTTCCAACTCTTCGTGACTTCATGGACCAGCCCACGCCAGAGCTTCCTGTCAGCCGTCGCCACCCTCAGCTCCCCGAAGGTTGAGTCCGTCACCTCCAGAATATCATCCGTCTATCTTGCCCTTGGTCGGCCCCTCTTCCTTTTGCCTTCCACTTTCCCTAGCATCAGCATCTTCTCCAGGGTATCCTGTCTTCTCATTATGTGGCCAAAGTACTTCAGTTTTGCCTTTAATATTCCTTCAAGTGAGCAGTCTGGCTTTATTTCCAGGAGTATGGACTCTAGCTATATGGAGTATGGATTCTATTATAGTCCATTAGAATTTCTCTGTTTTCCCATACAGTACTGAGTATTTTAGGGTTTAAAGCGATGCTGGTGGGAAATTCTAGAACTTGACTACATAACATTTTTGAGGATATGGGGTCAAATGCCTGAAAAATATTGGAGGACACTAATTTCAAAGAAATCATATTTTGCTGATCTTGGATATGGGGTTTCCAGTTCCAGAATGTATATTTTTACGTGATTAGAAGAAAAAAGCTTGTTTCAGTAAGTCTTTGTTACATAGAAAATATAGATTTGGAAAAGGATGTCTGTGAATGTTACATAGGGTTTTTTTAGATTGTTTTTAAACAAATAAAAATGAGGTGCCTTAATTCCGTCTCATATTATCTTCTTTGGGATTGTGGGTATTATGGTAGAGTGACTTTGCAGTTGAAGAATTTCCTTGGGGACCAGACTACAGCAATCTTGGAAACATAGTCTTAGGTTTTCCTCAAATCTATTATTCAATGGTATCTGGAATAAAACCACAATCCTGTAATTTTATTTAGAAGTCAATTAGAGCTCAGTGAAATTCATTTGTAGTGAATTTAGCTCTGCAGACTGTAATTCCATCCGCTTGGGGGGGCTGAGTTTTTCTGCACTGCTTCTCCTTAGGAATAATATGCTTGTAGGCACTGCAGCTGCTGAAGAAGCAGAAGTAGATCAGTTCTATGAGGATCTGCAGCACCTACTGGATAATACACCAAAAAGAGATGTTATTTTCATTACAGGAGACTGGAATGCTAAGGTGGGTAGTCAGACGACACCTGGAACTACAGGCAAGCATGGTCTGGGAGAACAAAATGAAGCAGGACATAGGCTGATAGAATTTTGCCAAGACAACTCACTGTGCATAACAAACACTCTCTTCCAACAACCTAAAAGACGACTTTATACATGGACTTCACCAGATGGTCGACACCGAAATCAGATTGACTACATCCTTTGCAGCCAAAGGTGGCGGACATCTATACAGTCGGTAAAAACAAGACCTGGAGCTGACTGTAGTTCAGATCACCAACTTCTTATTGCAAAATTTAGAATCAGACTAAAGAGAATAGGGAAGACCCACAGATCAGTTAGATATGAGCTCACTAATATTCCTAAGGAATATGCAGTGGAGGTGAAGAATAGATTTAAGGGACTAGATTTAGTAGATAGGGTCCTGGAAGAACTATGGACAGAAGTTCGCAACATTGTTCAGGAGGCGGCAACAAAAAACGTCCCAAAGAAAAAGAAAACCAAGAAGGCAAGATGGCTGTCTGCTGAGACACTGGAAGTAGCCCAAGAAAGAAGGAAAGCAAAAGGCAACAGTGATAGGGGGAGATATGCCCAATTAAATGCAAAATTCCAGAGGTTAGCCAGAAGAGATAAGGAATTATTTTTAAACAAGCAATGTGCAGAAGTGGAAGAAGACAATAGAATAGGAAGGACAAGAGACCTCTTCCAGAAAATTAGAAACATTGGAGGTAAATTCCAGGCAAAAATGGGTATGATCAAAAACAAAGATGGTAAGGACCTAACAGAAGCAGAAGAGATCAAGAAAAGGTGGCAAGAATATACGGAAGATCTGTATAGGAAGGATAATAATATTGGAGATAGCTTTGACGGTGTGGTCAGTGAGTTAGAGCCAGACATCCTGAAGAGTGAGGTTGAATGGGCCTTAAGAAGCATTGCTAATAACAAGGCAGCAGGAGATGACGGTATCCCAGCTGAACTGTTTACAATCTTGCAAGATGATGCTGTCAAGTTGATGCATGCCATATGCCAGCAAATTTGGAAAACACAAGAATGGCCATCAGATTGGAAAAAATCAACTTATATCCCCATACCAAAAAAGGGAAGCACTAAAGAATGTTCAAACTATCGAACAGTGGCACTTATTTCACATGCCAGTAAGGTAATGCTCAAGATCTTGCAAGATAGACTCCAGCAATTCATGGAGCGAGAATTGCCAGATGTACAAGCTGGGTTTAGGAAAGGCAGAGGAACTAGAGACCAAATTGCCAATATCCACTGGATAATGGAGAAAGCCAGGGAGTTTCAGAAAAACATCTATTTTTGTTTTATTGACTATTCTAAAGCCTTTGACTGTGTGGATCATAACAAATTGTGGCAAGTTCTTGGTGGTATGGGGATACCAAGTCATCTTGTCTGCCTCCTGAGGAATCTGTATAACGACCAAGTAGCAACGGTAAGAACAGAGCACGGAACAACAGACTGGTTTAAGATTGGGAAAGGAGTACGGCAGGGCTGTATACTCTCACCCTACCTATTCAACCTGTACGCAGAACACATCATGCGACGTGCTGGGCTTGAGGAATCCAAGGCTGGAGTTAAAATCACTGGAAGAAACATTAACAATCTTAGATATGCAGATGATACCACTTTGATGGCTGAAAGCGAGGAGGAGTTGAGCCTTATGACGAAGGTGAAAGAAGAAAGTGCAAAAGCTGGGTTGCAGTTAAACCTCAAAAAAACCAAGATTATGGCAACCAGCTTGATTGATAACTGGCAAATTAGAGGGAGAAAAAGTGGAGGCAGTGACAGACTTTGTATTTCTAGGTGCAAAGATTACTGCAGATGCTGACTGCAGCCAGGAAATCAGAAGACGTCTACTTCTTGGGAAGAGAGCAATGGCAAATCTTGATAAAATAGTTAAGAGCAGAGACATCACACTGGCAACAAAGATCCGCATAGTTAAAGCAATGGTATTCCCTGTAGTAACCTATGGCTGTGAGAGCTGGACCATAAGGAAGGCTGAACGAAGGAAGATAGATGCTTTTGAACTGTGGTGTTGGAGGAAAATTCTGAGAGTGCCTTGGACTGCAAGAAGATCAAACCAGTCCATACTCCAGGAAATAAAGCCAGACTGCTCATTTGAGGGAATGATATTAAAGGCAAAACTGAAGTACTTTGGCCACATAATGAGAAGACAGGATACCCTGGAGAAGAAGCTGATGCTAGGGAAAGTGGAAGGCAAAAGGAAGAGGGGCCGACCAAGGGCAAGATGGATGGATGATATTCTGAAGTTGACGGACACAACCGTGAGGGAGCTGGGGATGGTGACGGCCGACAGGAAGCTCTGGCGTGGGCTGGTCCATGAAGTCACGAAGAGTCGGAAGCGACTGAACGAATAAACAACAACAACAGGCACTGCAGCAGGAGATACAGAGTTAAAAGAAAGAGGGTGGAGCTGTTCATTGCCAGCTTTGTTCAAAAGGCTGGGAAGGACAGATTTCTTTTGCCAGAGCTCTAAATTAATTCCCTGTGAATGTACTGTGAAATTAGGAATTTAAGAATTTAGAACAGTGCTTTCCAAAGTCCCACCAACAGCGACGGCCTTGTGTGTCGTGCTAAAATCCAGAAGCGCTGATGGCATGCCACTACCACCGCGTGCACCTGCACCATCACAGGGGCAGTGGTGACACGCCATCAGCACTTCACAGTTTGGAAAGCTATGATTTAGAAGTATGCCAATCCTTCCTGCTTGTATTTTCATTGGCGTACATTTCATGCGGCTTGCTCTTGTAGAAGAGTAAAACCTCTTGATGTAAAAACTACATCAAACTCAGATCCTGGGAATGTCAGAGAGATGTCCTTGTAGTTTTCTTGGACAATTAATAGGCGATTTTGGTCCCTCTTCCTATTAGGGAGTTATGCAGCATGCCTGGCCTGGGGACAGCTGGTCCCAGGCCAGCTCCCTGGTGAGGATCCGGAGGAGATGAGACAACATCTGGGGGTGAGTCATCCGACTCCGGTGTTCTGAGTGTGAGTGCGAAATGGAGGAAGCTCTCACTCCCATTGTGATGAAATGTTTTGAGAGACTGATGAAAGATTATATTGTTTCCAGACTCCCCCCTTCGTTTGATCCACTTCAGTTTGCTTATCGGCGGAATTGCTCCGCTCCGTAGAGGATGCTATCTCTTCTGTTCTTCATTCAAGTCTGGTACATCTTGAGGAGAAGAACAGTTATGTGCGATTGCTGTTTATAGATTTCAGCTCAGCGTTCAATACGATTGTTCCCCAGCATTTGGTGGACAAACTGGGTTCTCTAGGTTTTAGTACTCCCTTGTGTAATTGGCTACTTGACTTCCTTACTGAGAGGTCTCAGTCGGTGAGAGTTGGATATAATACTTCTAGCTCTATCTCCCTAAGCATCGGCTCCCCACAGGGCTGTGTCTTGAGCCCATTGTTGTTCACCCTGATGATACATGACTGTTGCTGCCAAGTATACCACCAATTCCATTGTGAAATATGCGGACGATACAACTGTAGTGGGTCTTATCAGGGGTGAGGATGAGTGGGCTTATAGGGAGGAGGTAAAGGGTTTGGTGGAGTGGTGCAATAAAAACAGCTTGGTTTTAAACGTGGAAAAATCTAAGGAGATTATTATAGACTTCAGGAAGAACTGGTGCAGTCACACTCCACTTTTTATCAATAACATAGCTGTGGAGTCAGTCAGTAGCATTAGATTCCTGGGGGTGCAGTTAACAAATAGTCTGTCCTGGTCCCTTAATACCACATTTTTGGTAAAGTGAGCACAGCAACGTTTGCACTTTTTGCGTCAGATGAAGAAAGTACATCTCCCATCTTCCATTCTCCTTACTTTCTACAGAGGCACTATAGAGAGTGTACTTACAAGCTGTATTTCCATCTGGTTTGGAGGCTGTAGGGCCTCAGATAGAAAGTCTGTGCAGAGAGTGGTAAGGGCAGCAGAAAAGATAATTGGGATATCTCTGCCCCTCATCCAAGATTTAGCTCATGCACGCTGTTTGTCCAGAGCTCGAAAGATCATCAGTGACGCCTCCCATCCTCATCATGGTTTGTTTTCTTTGTTACCCTCTGGGAAGAGGTTCCGCTGTATCCGAGGTAGAACAGCCAGATTGGGAAACAGCTTTGTCCCCCAGGCTATTGGATTCTTGAATGCCAAATGGGTTCTTTTAGGTGAAATATGTTGAGTTAAAGAATGTATATTTTATAAGAATGTATATTTTATAAGAATGGGTATTTTATAGTAATTATGGTTTTTTATTATTATCATTAGTATTTTATTGCTTGAGTGAAATTGTGAGCCAACTGCAACAAAATTTCATTCTATTGTGCACTTGTATAGTGTATAGTGGGATGACAATAAAGTTATTATTCTATTCTATTCTATTCTATTCTATTCTATTCTATTCTATTCTATTCTATTCTATTCTATTCTATGACAAGAGAGTGAACTAAAATGGTAAAGGTTCCCCCGCACATTTGTGCAGTCCTGTCCGACTCTAGGGGCCGGTGCTCATCGCGTTGTCCGAAGACGCTTCCACGGTCATGTGGCCACCCGGCATGACGCCCGCGGAACGCTGTTACCTTCCCACCGAAGTGGTACCTATTTATCTACTTGCACTTGCATGCTTTCGAATTGCTAAATGCCTATGCTATCAAGATGAGGACCTAGATTAGAAGGGCATATACAGCTTGGAAATGAGGGGCGAGAATCCAGAGGAGATGAGATAACATCTAAAAGAAATAGCCAATAAGGGGCTTGGGAAACAGTTTTAATGATCTTTGTAAACTGAATAAAAGGGGCCGTTCGTCTTGTGTCCGGGGCTTCTCTCCTGTTGCGGGGAGGAGTCCTGTTTTCTTGTAGACATCCGCAATAAAACATGCCTTCGATTCTACCGCCTTGCGTAATTATTGGTTTATTGTGCCGGGCGAATGAACCAACCGCGATTTGTGGCCAACACTCCAGTCCAATTCCACTTCTCGTCGGGTCCTTCTCCACGAGGAGGATAAAGGCGCTCCGCCTCCAGTGGACCCTGCCAGGATATTTTTCCAAGAACGAGGAGGCTCTAATTCCCCCCCCCCCTTCCCGGAAGAGAAGGAGAGAAAGACGCCTTGAAAGGCGTGGGGGCTCTTGGAAAACCAGCTTTGATCTCGCCCGGGTCCTTCCCCGGGCTGAAGCTGCCTTGCAGGAAAGGCCTTCGCTCGCCACGCGCCTTGCAACCCGGGGCGCCCGGGCGGAGAGCGCAGGAACCGCGCGCCTTCCTCCAGGCTTGCCCCGCAGCGCGAGTGGAATCCGGCTGGATGCCGGCACAGGGGGCCCCCTGGGTGCCAGGCTGGGATTTCGCGGGGACGGCCTTTTGGGGGCCACGAGGCGTCTCCTGGTCTGCACAGGGAGGCTGGTGAGCGCTTGGCGTCTTTGGGGCCGGGGAGGTGGCTGTTTCGGGATGCGCAAAAGGAGGTCGGGGCGGAGAGGGACGGGGCCGGGCGGGATCGCGCGCTGCCGAAAGCGTGGTGGAGCGCAGCCTAGGCAACCCCCCCCAAAGGCTTCTCATCCACCCCAAGGACACACTGGGGGGGGGGTGGCACCGTGGATTTAGCAAGATAGGAGGACCGAGTCGGGTGGCTCAAGCTGGAGGCCCTTCCAGCCCGGCCTTCGGTGTCTGCGGTGGCTAGATTAAGGGAAGCGCCCGCCCCTTCCAGTTCCTCCGCAAACTGACATTTAACTAGGTTCCAGGGGTCGCCACGACCTGATCTTGTCCTCCTCGCTGAGTTTGGCTAATCCTGGTTTTAAAGCTGTGCAAATTAGAGGCCTGTAGCGAATCCCGCGGTTTGCTGATGTGCTGCATGGCGAAGTATTTTACTGTGCCTGGATGGATTTTCCACCTTTCTGCTTCCCAGGGTGATCCCAGTTTCGAGCATTTTGGAAAGATCTCTCCCATCACTTTCTTCTCCCCGTGCATAACTTTATACACTTCTACCATGTTTTCCAGTATTTATCTTTGCAAATCCTAAGGTCTCAAGTGTTTTAATTTTCTTCCAAGGTCATGATTTTGGGTTCCTCTTTTCCTCCTTTCTTTGTTACATGGTTTGGAGGAAAACTGGTGTGTTTTGCTCTCAGTCAACTTCACATCTTCCCCACCACTGGTTTTAGTTTTGTTTAAAGGTAAAGGTTTTCCCCTGCACAGTTGTGTCCGACTCTAGGGGGCGGTGCTCCTCTCCGTTTCTTAGCCGAAGAGCCAGCGCAGTCCAAAGACGCTTCTGCGGTCATGTGGCCGGCATGACGCACACGGAACGCTGTTACCTTCCCACCGAAGTGGTGCCTATTTATCTACTTGCATTTGCATGCTTTCTAATTGCTAGATTGGCAAGAGCTGGGGCTAGTGCGGGAGCTCACTCCGTCATGCAGCGCTCGGGTCTTGAACCGCCGACCTTCCTGGCATCTTAACCACACCTCTTCTGAATTACATCTTTGTTCAATATGTTGAGCTATCACCAGACTGCTTCTGGCTTAGCTTAACCAGGCCATTCAGGCTGGTTCTAAAGACCCAAGGACACATAGAAAAAAATATTTAATGTTTGCTTGCTAACTAGGCACAAATGGAAAATTGTTGCTTTCTTTTTGGCTGTTGCAAGATCTCCCTCTTTCTTTCCCCCTTCTCCCCTCTCTGGCTGGTACAAGGCTGAAGTTTTTATCAGCTGTCCTGATGCTGGGAGAAGGAGGGGGAGGGGGGCAGTACAGATGCCTGTCTGCTCCCCCACACTGCCCAACTGTTGAACCAGCAGAAGGAGAAGATGAAATTGCTAGCTGAGCTGGCTGTAACCTAAGGGCTAATTAGCATAGGTCCCAAAAAATCCCAAAGGTGTGGATTTTAGAAAACATAGGACATGCTAAGGCAGAGCTTTCCAAACTGTGTCGCGACACAAAAGTGTGTTGCCACACACAGTCTGGTGTGTCGCTACACAACCCGGAAGCGCAAATACGTAAGAGTTGGCTGGGATTGCTGACTCTCCACTCCCAAAAGTATACAATATTATTAACTTTATTACTCAAATTATTGTACACTATCATTTTGGTAGGGGGCGTGGTGGCTCAGCGGGTAAGACGCCAGGCTTGTTGATCGGAAGATTGCAAGTTTGGAGGTTTGAATCCCTAGCCCTGCGTGCGGAGTGAGCTCCCGCACTAGTTCCAGCTCTTGCCAACCTAGCAATTCGAAAGCATGCAAATGCAAGTAGATGAATAGGTACCACTTCGGTGGGAAGGTAATAGCATTCTGCGTATGTCATGCCGGCCACATGACCGTGGAAGCGTCTTCGGACAGCGCTGGCTGTTTGGCTAACAAACGGAGATGAGCACCGGCCCCTAGAGTCGGACACAACTGCACAAATGTGCAGGGGAACCTTTACCTTTTATCATTTTGGTGCTCTATATTGTTCCTCCTTCCTCTTAATCTGACTGTCCTGGCTTATGAAAAGGTATAGAATGGCAGCATAAATTATCTTGAAGGAATCAGTCAGTTGCAGTTGTTATTTGCACAGTATCTTTAATAGAAAAAGCCCTGGTGCTGAAGGGTTTTGATTATTAACGGTTCTCAAATTGTGGGAAAAGAACACTCAGAACAGGCTTATAGGTCCTTGCCTTTAAATTATTTCACAGGCACTGATTAATTCCTGGTTATTTATTTATTCCCATGCTAACATTCCTCACTGTGACTGTTATATTTTTTATTTTTATTTATTTATTATCCTGCCTTTATTATTTTTATAAATAACTCAAGGTGGCAAACATACCTAATACTCCTTCCTCCTCCTATTTTCCCCACAACAACAACCCTGTGAGGTGAGTTGGGCTGAGAGTGAGTGACTGGCCCAAGGTCACCCAGCTGGCTTTCACGCCTAAGGCGGGACTAGAATTCACATTCTCCTGGTTTCTAGCCTGTTGCCTTAATATATATATATATATATATATATATATATATATATATATATACATACATACATACATACATACATACATACATACATACATACATACATACACACACTGCTCAAAAAAATAAAGGGAACACTGAAACAACACAATGTAAGTCCAAGTCAATCACACTTCTGTGAAATCAAACTGTCCACTTAGGTAGCAACACTAATTGACAATCAATTTCACATGCTGTTGTGCACATGGAATAGACAATAGGCGGAAAGCATAGGCAGTTAGCAAGACATCCCCAATAAAGGAGTGGATCTGCAGGTGGTGACCACAGACCACTTCTCAGTTCCTATGCTTTCTGGCTGATGGTTTGGTCACTTTTGAATGCTGGCGGTGCTTCCACTCTAGTGGTAGCATGAGACGGAGTCTACAACCCACACAAGTGGCTCAGGCAGTGCAGCTCTTCCAGGATGGCACATCAATGCGAGCTGTGGCAAGAAGGTTTGCTGTGTCTGTCAGCGTAGTGTCCAGAGCATGGAGGCGCTACCAGGAGACAGGTCAGTACATCAGGAGACGTGGAGGAGGCCGTAGGAGGGCAACAACCCAGCAGCAGGACCGCTACCTCCGCCTTTGTGCAAGGAGGGACAGGAGGAGCACTGCCAGAGCCCTGCAAAATGACCTCCAGTGGGCCACAAATGTGCGTGTGGCTGCTCAAACGGTCAGAAACAGACTCCATGAGGGTGGTATGAGGGCCCGACGTCCACAGGTTGGGGTTGTGCTTACAGCCCAACACCGTGCAGGACGTTTGGCATTTGCCAGGGAACACAAGATTGGCAACTTCGCCACTGGCGCCCTGTGCTCTTCACAGATGAAAGCAGGTTCACACTGAGCACATGTGACAGACGTGACAGGGTCTGGAGACGCCATGGAGAACGTTCTGCTGCCTGCAACATCCTCTAGCATGACCGGTTTGGCAGTGGGTCAGTAATGGTGTGGGGTGGCATTTCTTTAGGGGGCCGCACAGCCCTCCATGTGCTCGCCAGAAGTAGCCTGACGGCCATTAGGTACCGAGATGAGATCCTCAGACCCCTTGTGAGACCATATGCTGGTGCGGTTGGCCCTGGGTTCCTCCTAATGCAAGACAATGCTAGACCTCATGTGGCTGGAGTGTGCCAGCAGTTCCTGCAAGACGAAGGCATTGATGCTATGGACTGGCCCGCCCGTTCCCCAGACCTGAATCCAATTGAGCACATCTGGGACATCATGTCTCGCTCCATCCACCAACGCCACGTTGCACCACAGACTGTCCAGGAGTTGGGGGATGCTTTAGTCCAGGTGTGGGAGGAGATCCCTCAGGAGACCATCCGCCACCTCATCAGGAGCATGCCCAGGCGTTGTAGGGAGGTCATACAGGCACATGGAGGCCACACACACTACTGAGCCTCATTTTGACTTGTTTTAAGGACATTACATCAACGTTGGATCAGCCTGTAGTGTTCTTTTCCACTTTAATTTTTGAGTGTAACTCCACATCCAGACCTCCAGGGATTGCTTACATTTGATTTCCATTGCTTTTTGTGTGATTTTGTTGTCAGCACATTCAACTATGTAATGAACAAAGTAATTAATACGAATATTTCATTCATTCAGATCTAGGATGTCTTATTTCAGTGTTCCCTTTATTTTTTTGAGCAGCTTATATATACATACACACACACACACACACACATACACACACACATACATACACACACACACACATACATACACACATACATACATACATACACATACATACACACACACACACACACACACACATACATACATACACACATACATACATACATACACACACACACACATATACATACACACATACATACATACATACATATACATATATACATACATACACACATACATATACATATATACATACATACACACATACACACACATGTACATACATACTAGAAATTCCCTTCTCACCCCTATGGGTGGTATGTGTCTTCCTCAACCTCGGGTCCCCTACCAGAGGCCTGGGAGTTTGAGGGTTCTGCGCAGGATCTCAGCTGTTCCTGGCCCTGCATCTTCTGGACAGAGAGCTCTGATGTTGCTCCTGGGATTTTCTGAAGACCCCCTCCCAGCTTAGGAGTCATCCCTGAGTGCTCCTACCACCACTGGGACCACTTTGGCCTTCACTTTCCACATCCTCCTCCAGGCCCTGGTACTTCTCCAGCTTCTCATATTTCTTCTTCCTGATGTTGCTGTCAATTGGCACCGCTACATCTATCACCAACTTCTATCACTTCTGCTCAGTATTATTTATTTTAAATTATATTTATTTATTTGTTTATTATTTTAATTACTGGGATTATGTGCATAATAGCAGTACGCTGTGTGTGGTGGGAAAATATGCATTTGTTGTAGAGCTAATGTTTTTGTAGCATTTTTTTTAGATTGAAACACATTTTAGATCCAGAGAGTGCGTGTAAAACCTGCATCTCTTACAGATGGGCTTTCAACTGAGAAAGTTCTGATGGCCCAAGATGATGGAAATGAATACATTGCAAGACATTCAGATACCGTATTGCAGAAGGCGAGATCCCAAGGAACAGTGTCTGTCTAGCTGAGAAGTTGGGCAAAACTGTTATATCCAGAAGTGGTATTACCTTTTGCCTGGGTTAATAGTGAACTTGCATTGGTATGCGTATAGTCGTGGCTCCAACCCAATTCTAAAAGGTGCATTCCATGATGTCTGAGGCTATAATCTGCAATCCAAATCAATTTGCAAATTGGATAAAAGGTAAAGGTTCCCCTGCACAGTTGTGTCCGACTCTAGGGGGCGCTGCTCATCTCCGTTTCTTAGCCGAAGAGCCAGCGTTGTCCGAAGACGCTTCTGCGGTCATGTGGCCGGCATGACGCACGCGGAACGCTGTTACCATCCCACCGAAGTGGTACCTATTTATCTACTTGCATTTGCATGCTTTCGAATTGCTAGGTTGTCAAGAGCTGGGATATTGGATATGCCAAGACAAATTTACGTCACTTTAAAACAAATCTGGGCCAAAGATTGCTGTCGTTCTGACACATTCTGTTCTTTAAACAGGTGATGGGAGAACAGAGAAAGAAGGGATGTATCTTGCCAGTGCAACAACTGCACACGGGGCTTCACACCAAGCCCACCAACATTCTTGTAAGACACAAGAAGAGTTGCAGGTAAACACATCACCCTTCAGACATCGGCGTAGGAGAGCCAATGGGGCAGCCTTGGGAAATTACATCAATATGCTGGGAATGTTAGAGGCAGCCCCAGCGCCCAGATCAACCCGCCGTGTGCCGGGGAAGCCGTTCCGTTGCGCTGATTGTGGGCGGGGCTTCTCGCAGAGTTCCAACCTGATTGAACACCAGAGAACCCACACGGGGGAACGCCCCTTCACCTGCAGCGAGTGCCAAAAGAGCTTCAGCCGCAGCAGCACCCTGGCTGAACACCAGCGGACGCACACGGGCGAGAAGCCGTACGCGTGCACGGAGTGTGGGCGGGGCTTCAGCCGCAGCTCCGCCCTCACGGAGCACCAGCGCACCCACACGGGAGAGACCCCCTTCCCCTGCCGGGAGTGCGGAAAGGCCTTCAGCCGCACCTCCAACCTGGTCAAGCACTTGCGCACCCACTCGGGCGAGAAGCCGTACGCCTGCGCCCTCTGCGGGAAGCGCTTCTCCCTCAGCTCCAACCTGCTGAAGCACGAGCGCACCCACTCGGGGGAGAAGCCCTTCCCCTGCCCCCTCTGCGGGAAGCGCTTCAAGAAGAAGACCCACCTCGTGTCGCACAACCGCGTCCATACCGGAGAGCGGCCCTACCGGTGCGCGGAGTGCGGGAAGTGCTTCTCCCAGAGCTCCATCCTGATCGAGCACCAGCGGATCCACACTGGGGAGAAGCCCTACAAGTGTGCAGACTGCGGGAAGAGCTTCTGTGTGAGTTCAAACCTCATCAAGCACCAGAGGATCCACACAGGCGAAAAACCGTACGCCTGCTCGGCCTGTGGGAAAGCCTTCCGTTACAAGCCCCAGTTCACCCGTCATCAGAAGCAGATGCACCCCGAAGGGGCGGGGCTGGGACCAGTGTCCGCTCTTCTCTTGGGCAGAAACTCCTTCTCTGATACCAGTCTCTAAAAAGCATAGAACGGGGGTACCTCGTCGTTTCGTTACAACTTGAGACTCTTTCATTCTCTTCCTGCCTCTGGATCCAGATTCAGAGTCTTAAAAGTTTACTTTACAGGTAGTCCTCAACTTATGACCACAACAGGGACTGGAAAATTCATCGTTAAGTGGTGCAGTCAGTAAGTGAGGCATCATGTGGCCACACCCGATTTTACAATATTTTTTGCAGCAGTTAAGAGAATCACTGCGGTCGTTAATTGGGTCACGTGGTTCCCCATCGATTTTGCTTGTCGGAAGCTGGCTGGGAAGGTTGCAAATGGTGATCATGTGACCCCGGGACGCTGCAACTGTTGTAAATACATGCTGGTTGCCAAGTGCCTGAATTTTGATCATGTGACTGTGGGGATGCTGTGATGGTCATAAGTGCGAGGACTGGTCGCAAGTCACTTTTTCAGCACCATCATAACTCTAAAGCAGTCACTAAACGAATGGTCGTAAGTCGAGGACTACCTGTAGTTCAATAGGTCTACTCTGACTAAATCTGGAGTCCACTTTATAGTTTGCATTACAACTGTCACCAAGTCCTTTTTATCTGCAGTTGGCTAACTTTAGTTCTGTGAAGGCAAACATTACAGTAAAGTCATCTTTGGAATCAAATCTCTCCTCCCTCGGCTTGGCAGACAGTCTATCCAGTCTGAGTTTTTTTTTCCTTAAGACTGCAATGATTTGGCTTTTTACATTCAGTCCTAACAGGGCAGGAGTAACCAGTCTTATGTCCGAGGACCCACGTGCCCTTCAGACCCCTTTTGTACCCCATGGAATCTTGTTTAACTAATGGCTGAAAATCAAGGGTATGGTTTCCTTTCACTTTTGAGATGTGAAACACAAACTAGTAATGTAAGCTTGAAAATTACAGTTTTTGAAACAGAATCCTCCCCCACTCCTCCTTGAAATCCACAAAAAAAGCTCGACCAATCTTGGCCCCATCCACAGTAAACGCTCAGCCTGTCCCGAAAAACCATGTTAGTGGATTAACCTGTCAATCTGCATTCTCTTTCTCTTTTTTTACACATATAATTTTTATTTTAAAAAATTTAAAAGAAGAAAAACAATACAAATTTTGAAAGAGAAAAGTAAGGAAAGTAAAGAAAAGTAATAAGTGAAAAAGAAAGTACAAAGAAAGAAAGAAAGAAAGAAAGAGAAGAAAGGAAAGAAAAAGAGTTATAAAGAAGCAGCTTCCGGTCTTCTTAACAGCAGTTACAAGTACTTTTATATTTTACCCTCTCCTGCATTCTCTTTCTCATATGACACAATTCTTACTCTCTTATTAGGGTAAAGTTGTTATTATATTATTAGTAGTATATTATTATACTAGGGAAAGTGGAAGGCAAAAGGAAGAGTGGCCGACCAAGGGCAAGATGGATGGATGATATTCTGGAGATGATGGACTCGACCGTGGGGGAGCTGGGGATGGCGACGGCCGACAGGAAGCTCTGGCGTGGGCTGGTCCATGAAGTCACGAAGAGTCCGAAGCAACTGAACGAATAAACAACAAAATTATTATAATATTATAAGTTTTATAAATAATATTTAAGTTTATAAATAAATTTTATAAATAATATAAATAAATATTATTATATTATAAGTTATATTAGGGTAAACCTATTGCTAGTTTCACTTCCTGCCTTAGACTGGGCTTCCGGCTTCCTGCAGAATCAGAACTGATAAAGTGTTTGTACATACTTTGCCTCTCGATTAGTCAGTTCTGAAACCTACGTATCTGATTAGTTCGGTGTTTCTCAACCTTGGCAACTTTACGATGTGTGGACTTTGACTCCCAGAATGGCTGGCTGGGGAATTCTGGGAGTTGAAGTCCACACATCTTCCAGTGGCCAAGGTTGAGAAACACTGGATTAGTTGGTTCTGCAAGTTAGGGCATTGGAGCACATCATCCCCCCATTAAGGGGAAAATGGGCAGTGCCTCGAGTTAGAACTTCAAAGATTATATTCTCTAGATAAGGTACAAGCTCCCACTTTGTAGCTTTAGCACATGGTGTAGAGTTGTGTCATTCACTATCAGTGATGTCAGAGACATTCTCAGAGGGGACACCAAATTAAATGTCACATTGCACTTCGAATGAAAATCACCCAGTTACATTTTTCCAGTGGCAACAAAGGAGTGTTGAGAAAATGCAGTATTCCCAAACAGGAGCCCTTGGAAGAAGGACATGGATATTTCTTGCATCAAAGGAGCAACATCCATGGATTTATTGTGGCATTAATGTGACACCGACTCTGGAATGTCTTAACCAAAGCTTTCCTTTAAATCTGTTTTCCTTGTCAGTGGAAAGAGCATGTGATTCTGAACATGAAATAAATGCAGCTTTCCTAAAACAGTCGCATTGGGCGGGGGGGAGGAAAGTTCTCATGTATTCTCATATCATAGTAAATCCCCTGTTTTTTAAGGTATGGCTGATTTTCTTGATTTCTTTTACCTCTATTTCAGTTGATTGGGACTGAAAACTGACATTTTATTCCATAACCCATAGCAGAGCAAAACCTTTATAACATACAGATTTTGAGATGGGGGGAATCTCAGGATCTCTTAATTAGGGAAGTGGTAAATAAAGAGGGGGAGCCAGTTTGGTTAAGGCAGGGGTGGGGAACCTTTTTTCTGCCAAGGGCCATTTGGATATTTATAACCGGGGGTGGGTGGGTGGGTGGGGTTTCTGGGGTTTCCGCGGACCGGGGGCTGGAGTTTGTGGGCGGGAGCCAATCACAAGCGCCGGGGGGCGGGGTTTGCGGGCAGGAGCCAATTGCATGTAAGGGGCGGGGTTTGCGGACAGGAGCCCTGTGGGCCTTAGGCGGGAGCCCCGCGGGCCTTATACGGCCCACGGACCTGACGTTGCCCGCCCCTGGGTTAAGGCATCAGGCTAGAAACTGGGAGACCGAGAGTTCTAGCCCCGCCTGAGGCACAAAGCCAGCTGGGTGACCTTGGGCCAGTTACTTTCTCTCAGCCCAAGGAAGGAGGCAATGGCACCACTCTGAAAAAAAAACCTTGCCAAGGAAATTGCAGGGACTTGTTCAGGCAGTCTCCGAAAATCAGACACGATTGAACAGATTAAAAAATAAATAAAGAGGAAAGTGGCTGGTGTTTAAACCACAAATCTGCATTTAATTAAAGCCTGAGGGAATGTGGAAACAAGTAGCAGATGTGCAGATTAGATTACATCTGGTGCTGAGATGGTTTCAGGTTATATCAGTATGAAGCAGCACAAAAATTAATACTCATTTTAAGATGATGCTGTTTTTGTAAATAAGAAATGCAGGCGTAAAGGTAGACAAAACTACCTTTGCTCTTAATTTCACAGGGCAGCTGCCTTAAGGGGGGAAAAGCTACATCTATATATATCATTCTAAAACTAGTTCATTCTCTCTTACAAAAATAAATATTTTTCATCAGTTTGCTTTTGTTTTTTCTAATATTTGTGCAGTTAAAATTGGGGACACTCCAGAACAGAACCAGAGAAATGGGACTGCTCTTTATATTAGATTATACTGTGATACAAATGAGTTTAAGGAACAGAGCAGAGTTAGACATTTGAAATGGGTGAACTATCTTCCTGGTTTTCACTAGCCCAACAGAGTTTTATTTTCTGGCTTCACACATGCATGAACAGTATATATGTGAATCTATTTCTTTATTTAAGTATCACAGTTAGCCTGAACTGGTTTTAAGGCTGATTTTGGTCAAGGCAATAAAGAAAAAAATACTGTACAGTGTGCAGTGCTACTAGGGTTAAGTGTAGGGCTACAAAAACCTGAATGGCCACTAGAGGGCAGGGTTCTCTTTACTGCCATTACCGATTATCCATATTTCTGCTGCCAAGATCGGGTCGCTTAACAACAGTCATTGGGACCAGAATTTCCATCACTAAGCGATGTGGTCGTAAAGTGAGACATCACATGATCACATTGGTTAGTGACGGCAGTCCCGGCAGTCCTGTTGCTGTCGTTGAGCGAGGATCGCGAGTAGTTAAGTGAGGACCTCCTCGCAACTTCCTGCCAGCTTCCAACAGCCAAAGTCAGTGGGGAAGCTGCCAGGAAGTTGAAAGTCCCAGGCAGCTCGCAAGCAGGCCGCTGGGCAGGTAAGTGGCAACTGCCAGGTGAGGGAGAGTGTGCAGGTGGCCACAGCAGTGCTGCACAAGCGATTTTGGGCCTGGGGGTGGCTGCTGCTGGGTGGGGCAGGGTATGCGGGGAGCCAGTGAGGTGCGGTGCAAGCGTAGCAGTGCTGGGGTGGCTGCTGCTGGGCAGAGGAGACTTACCGGAGCGACTTACAACCTTCCCTGCCAGCTTCCTCATTGACTTTGCTTGTGGAAAGCCGGCAGGGAAGGTTGCAAATGGCGATCACGTGACCGTGCGTCACTGTAACCATCGTAAGCATTAGCTGGGTGCAGTGGGCTGTTTTTCCTGATACGGAGGCACCCGATAACACGCCACCTTGCAACAAGCTACATGTGTGTTCATGCATAACATGTAACCAGGATTGGTTTTAATAGGGTCTGCTAAACTAGGATATCCACTTTGCAGAGAAATAAAGTAGCCATGCCTCATTTAACTAATTCCTGGTTAACTTTTCCTCCAGTTTTAGCTTCTTTTTCCTGGGAACGGTAGATTGGCAACAGGCCTGGATGAAGTACACATACAAACCACAGAGAAGCCAGGACTCCCAGGTCAGCTGTAACAACAAGGCCTAGTTAAAACTAAACACTTAAAACATAGTTTCAAATGGTGCTTTAAAGCTAAAATAAGCCAAGGTTTATTGCTCAGGGTAAGTTCAAACAAATTCACAATAGGTAAAATATATCCTGCCGTAGCATCCAAACCAGGGTTGTACATATTTTTGAAGTCCTGTTGCCCAAGGCCAAACTCACTGGTGTCTAACTCTCCTTTAATTTTCAGACCTGGAAGTGTCAAAGAAGTGCTTACAGGCAGGACATTCCTCCAGCGGGAGACCTACTTTTGAGGCTGTCAGCAGCCACGCTAGGAATGTTAGGCAGAAGCAGTCTTGTAGAGCAGGGGTCCCCAACCTGTGGGCCACAACTCACTAGTGGGCCACGGCCTGTTAGGAAGTGGGCCGCACAGCAGGAGGTGAGCGGTGGTGTCAGGAACGAGCCTGTCCCTGCCGCCATGAGTCGGAGGAAGAGCAGCTGGTAGCAGGAAGAAGCTGGGAAGGCGCAAACACAGAGCCTGATCCGGGGCAGCTGATTGGTGGGGACCCTGAAGGGGAAACACCTCCACCTATCGCCACGCAGCAAAGAACGGCAGAGAGGCAGGCTGAGGAGTGTGAGGCCCAATTGGCCCCCGCTTGCAAACCCTGCCCCCCTGTCCACGAGATTGGCTCCCGCCTGCAAACCCCATCCCCCAGTCTGTGGAAAAATTGTCTTCCACGGAACCGGTCCCTGATGCCAAAAAGGTTGGGGACCCCTGTGTAGAGCAACCAACAAGGATTTGAGCCACCATCACTGACAACCTCACATCATTTCCACCTGCATCTGAAGGGAGTTCCCTTCACCGGCAAAAGCATTCCCTACATGTTCAAAGGGAAGAGATCTTGGTGTCTAGATCTGCAAAAAAAACAAATGATCCCCTGCCTTTCTATTAGTATTGACTTCCAAGACAACTTAGAGAACAGTTTGATGCCTAAACAAACAAATGAAGATGTAGCACCCCCCAGTCAAAATAGCAAGGAAGTAAGTTTGCAAGGTTCTCAAGAGGAGCAGGTAAAACAGCACAGAAATGAATTCCACATACCAAAGAAAGAGGCTCCTTCCACAAATCAACTGGGCAGCTTTCACAAAGAGATCATTTTCATTTGTGGGAAAACCACAAACGAGATCTTGGGGAAAGAAGGCTGTTTGCCCTCCAATGCCACCCTTTGAAGTCAGTCTGCTCAGGAACCCATGGGAATGTAGCCACCTTCATCCTCAGTGATACTCTTCGGATCTGGCAACATTTAACTTAGCAGATAATGTTCTTTATTTTAATTTAAAATTGTATATGCCATCCTTCAAAATTTTAATTTCCCCAAGGTGATCTACAACATACCAAAACTATGATTTTTAATTTTACATCAAAAAAAACTTAAACAACAAAACTAACAGACTGGTACGGTGACGCTTATGATCCCAAGTTCTCCACCAGCTTAAGAGGTTATATTCTCATCTTTCGACTGCTTTATTACTTAATTGCTAAGCAGAAAACTATTACTTTTCTTTAAGCTGTTGCTCTGTGGTGATAAATGTATAGGGTCAAAAGTCAAGTAGACAGAGAAAGCACAATCGCCCCAATCTTCTCTCTCTGATGGGTAACAATTTCTCAGAATTGAAGCTGCTGAAAAACAGCAAAAGGCTGAATTTATTCCTGACCCCAAGCAAAGCTAATAACAGAAAGAAATTTAAGTGGAGATGCTTGTTACTTCATAAGTGCCTGCTCAGGATTGGCAGTCTTTTAGAATGAATTTTGGCAGAAGACAACTGCAGGCAATGGGTGAAACAATTATTTGGAGTCAAAGAAGATATTTGATTCTATGCATTGGGGAAAAAAACAGAGGTCAAAGTTTTAATTATTAATTCACATAAAAAAAAGAATTGTTCAGCTTGAAAGTTCTGATCAACTACTTGCTACAGACATTGAAACAGAGTTAAAAGTAAATAAAGATGTTCAAGAATTGACTTGTATATATGGTCTACTTCCTTGAGATACTGTAAATTTATGATTTTTAAACATTCCTTGGGTTTCTGCCCACCCTACCAAAATAATTAGGGAGCAATTGCTAAGGGTCCCCACCTACCAGAAGACACAATGGGAAGGGGCCTGACTGGGCATTCTTTGTAGAAGGGCCCCTTCTTTGGAAAATTTTGGACCCTGAAGCAAAGATGGCGCCTATCCTCATGGCCTGCTGGAAGCAAGTGAAAACATGATTCTTCTAGAAGGCTGTTGTGGGTTTTCCGGGCTGTAAATCGTTAGGAACCAAAACTGCTAGAACACGGCCACACAGCCCGGAAAACCCACAACAACCATCGGATTCCGGCCGTGAAAGCCTTCAACTATACTTCTAGAAGGCCTTCAGGGATTAGCCTTGGAACGTATTACTCTTAATATTAAATTAAATTGAAGAATTAGATTTAGATTTACTATTTTAATTATTATATAAATGTATTGTGTTTTATATGCAAGTTCTATAAGCTGCCTTGCATCTGTTCAATTCCAGGTGGTAGACAAATTCCATAAATAAATAAACAAAGGTAGACTACAGAAGATATTACTGTACTGTCAACTGTGCAATCTGGTTTTATAAAAGGGTGATAATATGACATTATTACTTGACATTTTAGGTAAACATTCAGAAAAATCAGAATCAGCAATAGTTGCTATTTATATTATTTTAATATAAACCAGTGCTTCTCAACCTCAGCAACTTGAAGATGGGTGGACTTCAGCTCCCAGAATCCAGAAGCCAGCATGAGTTGAAGTCCACACATCAAGTATTGAAGTATACTTTGACTTCCATTTCTGTATAAAATTCAAGCCATCAAGAGATACTTGAAAGACACTGGAGTGGAAATAAAATTATTCTCATGATCAACTTACACCCTGGGACAATCCCAGATGGAAATTTTATTTTTTTCTTTTGGAATTCATAGGCTAATAGGATGTTTGATACTTTGAATTAGCATATTGTCAATCGTATTTTTAAATCATTTGACATATTGCAAGAGGAAATGGGCTGTCTAAAACTGGAATAGCAACTGTTGGAGAAATACCCTGAGGAACGCCCCCCACCCCACCCCCTTCTTCTCTGCCACCGGGCGGTGAGGTTCGGGTCCATTCCTCTACTCAAGCAAGACACAGATGAAAAGTCTCCAAAACTTTATCAAGAGTCTGCAGACTCTTAAAGAGTCCCCACATTCTAAAAGGACACATTTCGTTTTTGACACTTTGTTTTTGACAGCTGCAAAACAGGCTGGGCATCAAGGTAGGCAGATTTCCTCAACAATGTTGTGCCGTGTAAATTCTTCTCCTGTTGAATTTCTCCCGGTTGCATGGCTATTAATAGCAAATTGGCCTGCCAGGAAGTAAAAAAAGGCTGTTATCGTCGTTCCTAATGTATCCGAATCAAAGTCCTCATTCCCCTCCACTTAGGTCCTTGTCTTGGGTGTTTCCTCTGGTTTCCTAGCAACCGCCTCCAGGATTCCTCTCCCGCCCCTCTCTGGTTCCCCCTGCATCATGTGAACTTTGCTGAGGATATGACATCATCACTGGGTTCCCTCTATCATTTTGTAGGCATTACCGATTTGCAAGCCACAAGATTGTTATAACTGTCTAGCGTTTTGCAACTGTTCTTGTTTTGCCTTGGGAAAAGAAAAGAAAAAGCGTGAAGATTTTGCAAAATCATTTTCTAGGATACAAGGACACTCCCGAGATGGAAGGGAAGCATTTAGAAAGGACGGAGGAAAGGGAGGAATCCAGAGACAAAGGTAAGAACAGAGAACAAATCTAATAAGGAGCCTGAAGCCATAGGAAGTGGAGCATAGAAAACAGCCAGAAGCTGGTGCTTTGTTTTATACGAGGCTGCAGATTACAACTTCTGAAAATAACGGATCAGTTTTAATAGCTCTGTTCTGTCACGCAAGGCAAAAACACAGAGCAAGTTGGTGCAATTTATTAGTAACCAAATTGCGGAACTGCAAGATCTTTTAGTTATAGGGAACTCTTCTTCAGACTGGTTTTGTGCAGCTTGCAAACTTGATGCAGTCTTGAAAAAGCCAGGAAAGTGAAAATCAGAATAATAGTGAGCTCTAGTCCCGCTTTAGGTATGAAAGCCGGCTGGGTGAGCTTGGGCCAGTCACTCTTTCTCAGCCCAACTCACCTCACAGGGTGGTGGTTGTGGGGAAAATACAGTAGGAGGAGGAAGGAGTATTTGGTATGTTCGCCGCCTTGAGTTATTTATAAAAATGATAAAGGCGAGATAGAAAATAAATAAATAAATAAATAAATACTCAGCTCTGTGTATCTATGAGAATTAGTAAGCTCTGTAATTGACAGGAAGGGATTTTGGGGAATTGTGAAAATGAGAAAATGAGACAGTGGAGGTGGATGGGACATTTTAAAATAGGAATGTTTAGAACAAAGATGACAGGCAGCACATTAGTTTATTCTCTCTGTATGGGGTTAGAATTCTTTGTTTCTGTCTGTACCAGCGGAGGAGCAAAAGGCTGGTTAGAGAAGCTAAGTGTAAGAGAACATTTAAGTACATTTCCTTTTTCCCAGGGCTCTAGTGAGCCAGGAATTGCAAATGCACAGCTGTTTGGAACTCGCAAATGGCTTTTGTGTTTTCTCCTTTGGAACCTATCCCTGCTTTGCTGTACTGTGCTAAAAAGGTTCAGGACTGGGAATGGTTATTAGGGTCTGCTTGCTTAATTGCTAAACTGGAGACATTTTTTCGAGCCTTATGAACTAAATTCTGCAGCCTGAATGCTCATCTTGCAGATCCATTCTCTGCTTCACTTTCAGCTGACACCATCCACATCTCAAGGCCAAGTGGCAGCTGCCTTCAGCCACAATTGTGTTAGATTTTGAAACTCGTGGTCACATGATGCACTGAGCCACAAACTGGCCAATCACATAACAGCCTGGCATGCAATGCAATGGTTCACTCTGTTGTGCAGACCCCGAAAATTAGATTGGCTAAGCCATGGTTAAGGTAACCATGGGTGTGAGGCGGAACAATGCCACAGGCTGCCTGCCAGCCGGTTACTGTAGAAAAACCTGCCATGTTGGGATGTAACTTCTGTAATTCTACTTTCTGTTATTTGGATTCATGTTCCCAATGAAGGATTCCTAGTTACAAGATTCCTCTGTCTGACATTCTGCAGCCTTGTGCTTTCTACAATTTAAAAACAATATATGGATTTGTCTGATAGAAAGATTATGGGAGCTAAAACATCCATAATCCCCAGTCATCTGAGCCACTGGCCATGCTGGCTGGCGTTATGGAAAGTGCAGCCCATCATATCTGGAAGACACCAGCTTTGAGAAGGCTGTTCTAGCTCCTTAAAAAGGCAGGCCTCAGGTTGTCCCTCACCAAAGATGCCAAACATTTAGGAAAACTATGTCAGCATTATTTGGGATTTTGGCCACTGAAAGCTGTGAGTGGAAGGTCATGTGCTTTGAGTGGAAAGCTGGCATGTCATGGACTGAGACTAGACATTTATTTTGGACCCGAGATTATTTTCCACCCAATTAATGTCTCCAGCCAAGAGAAAGTGATGTCTGTATATTCTTTTTCTACTTTCTCTCTGCAGATGTTGGGGCTGGAAGTCAGGATGAGACAGAAGGCGTCAAGAATGAAGCATCAGAAGGAAGGCTAGAGATGCGGGACCTAGAAGCCACTCTGAGCCTGGCGCAGAGAGGATCAGTGCCAGGGAGCAAGGAGGGAGAAGGAAGACAGGGGGGGTTTCATAATGGCGGTGGGGAAAAGCAAGCAGAGCCGCAGCTCCCAAATAGCTACCCAAGAGCCGAGGACTCCCAAAACCAAGCCAAGGTGGAGGAACGGAGGTGGAGGAGCCAGGTGAGAAGACGCCGGACGAAGGAGGCTCCACAGGATCCTCCAGGTTTTATCAACCTTTTGGGTATCCTGGAACCCCCGCCTCCTCTTCCACCCTCCGCTCCCCACAAACCAGTGAACAAGCCCTTCCATTGCACTGAATGCGGAAAGAGCTTCTCGCAGAGCTCGGTGCTCATCGAGCACCAGAGAATCCACACCGGGGAGAGGCCCTTTGTGTGCAATGTCTGCGGAAAACGCTTCTCCCAGAGCTCCACCCTGATGGGCCACCAGAGGATCCACACGGGCGAGAAGCCTTTTGCCTGCCCCGAATGCGGACGGGGCTTCAGCCGCAGCTCCGCCCTCACGGAGCACCAGCGCACCCACACGGGAGAGACCCCCTTCCCCTGCCGGGAGTGCGGAAAGGCCTTCAGCCGCACCTCCAACCTGGTCAAGCACTTGCGCACCCACTCGGGCGAGAAGCCGTACGCCTGCGCCCTCTGCGGGAAGCGCTTCTCCCTCAGCTCCAACCTGCTGAAGCACGAGCGCACCCACTCGGGGGAGAAGCCCTTCCCCTGCCCCCTCTGCGGGAAGCGCTTCAAGAAGAAGACCCACCTCGTGTCGCACAACCGCGTCCATACCGGAGAGCGGCCCTACCGGTGCGCGGAGTGCGGGAAGTGCTTCTCCCAGAGCTCGTCTCTGATCGAGCACCAGCGGATCCACACTGGGGAGAAGCCCTACAAGTGTCCCCAGTGTGGCCGAGGCTTCTATGTCAATTCCAAACTGGTCAAACATCAGAGAATCCACACGGGTGAGAAGCCTTACGCCTGCTCGGCCTGCGGGAAAACGTTCCGATACAAGCAGCAGTTTCCCCGTCACCTGGCCCATGTCCACCCGGGGGAAGACCAGGTCTCGGTGCTTACCTTGGGTACCAGTGTTAATATGCTGCTCTCCTAGGGTGTACCCCAGTGCCTGGTGGCTGGCCCTTAGGTCCCATGGGGCTAGTTCCAGTCGGAGGCTGAATTGTTTCCAAATACGGTGGATCCCTAGAATAGCATCTTTTGCTGAATGGTTGAGCCAGTTTCTGAGATGGCTCAAAGACGTATTTCTACCTTAGTGACAGTCACAGTTGGGTGGCCTACTTCATGATGCTACCTTTATCCTCGTTTAGAGGAGCTACTTCTCCAAATTACAGAGTTTTCTTTTATTGGTTTATGCCAGTGTTTCTCAACCTTGGCCACTGGAAGATGTGTGGACTTCAACTCCCAGAATTCCCCAGCCAGCCATGCTGGCTGGGGAATTCTGGGAGTTGAAGTCCACACATCTTCAGTGGCCAAGGTTGAGAAACACTGGTTTATGCAGTAGGCCCCTATGACAGGGCCCATGCCACTTCAGAGGGTTCCCACTGTAGTGAATTTACAATAGTGCCAAGCGCTACCAACCTGACATCTTGTTATATTAACTAACACAATATAAGGATTCTGTTCTATTATTGGATCAAGATTATTTTATAGGGTATATGAAACTCAAAGCTAATCACTTTGTTTAACTTTGCTTTTGTTACCGTACAGCTCATGACACGGGATGTTAGTTTTCCATCTGCTCTGAGAAAAAGCAAAAGGATTTTGAAAGGATCTTATTTTTTGTTCTTATAGCCAGGGAAAGCGTACTAGGATTTATTTTCTGGAGCTTGCTTTTTCTGTTATCTGAAGTAAAGGTAAAATTGTACTTTGAAGTTTTTTTTAATTGAGCTAATTACAGTATTATCTAGAAAACAGTCATTAACCCTTCAAATAAGTTTCTTGTCATGAATGCTGAGATTATTCAGATGGTATGTTTATGATAACTATAGGAAAATCCCAAACTGTCTCTGACTTAAAACTCTATACTGATGCTTCCACCAGTTTTTATTCAAGGTAATTCCTTTCACAAGAGTTAGTTTGGTGTAGTGGTTCAGGCATCGGGCTAGAAACCGGGAGACCATGAGTTCTAGCCCCGCCTTAGGCACAAAGCCAGCTGGATGACCTTGGGCCAGTCCCTCTCTCTCCGCCCTAGGAAGGAGGCAATGGCAAACCACTTCTGAAAAACCTTGCCAAGAAAACTGCAGGGACTTGTCCAGGTAGTCTCTGAGAATTGGACACAATTGAACAGATTAAAAAAAAAAGTCCTTTCATGGTCAGATTTTGAAATTCTGTCTGAGAATGGACATTTTGACTACCGATGGGATTTTAGAATAATTGTAAAAACGTCTAAAAGCCCTCTTATCCTTGTGGAGTCATACCAGATCCATTTCAAGCTCTGTGTTCCATTCAGTACAAAAACTGAACAGTTACGTGCAGGAGGAACCACCATTAGTGGTGAGCGCATGACATCTCATGGACTCATCTCAAGAAGTGAGCAACAGGCAAGGTAGGGGCCTCCAAGTCACATATGAGCTTCTCATTAATTCAGTCATCAGATCATTGAGGAATTTGTCTTTTTTAGTAAATGTCCTTGAATTAGCTTCAGGACGTCATTCATAAGAGCTAGAATGAAAACAAAGTGAAACCAAATGCTATTCTACAGTTAAATCAGGATTTCTTGACCAGGGTTCCGTGGCACCCTAGGGTTCCGCAAGAGGCCACTAGGGCAGGGCTTTCCAAAGTTTTCCCGCGGCGACACACCAACCGCCGTTGGTGTGTCGCCGCGGGAAAACCCGGAAGTGCCGCCGCCATTGCGGCAGCGCACAAAAACCGGAAGCGCTGCTGCCACTTTGTTTTTGCGCACCGCCGTTGGTGTGTTGCCGCGGGAAAACCCAGAAGCGCTGATGATGATCAGCGCTTCCGGGTTTTGTGGCGACACACCAGACTGTGTGTGGCGACACACTTTTGTGTTGCGACACACAGTTTGGAAAGCTCTGCACTAGGGGTTCCCTGGGAGATCACAATTTATTTAAAAAATTATTTCAAATGTGGGCAACTTCACATTAAAGAGGTAACTTTCATTCTTTATTTTTAGTTTTAAGAACACCGAAAATGCATATATACAGGCCTACCCATGAAACGAATATAATAATTTTGTGACGTCTGGCCTATATTTGAGCTTGAATGTGCAGGGGCTCCCCAAGGCCTGAAAAATATTTCAAGGGTTCTTCCAGGGTCAAAAGGTTGAGGAAGGTTGAGTTAAATAATGAAGAAGGCTACCTAACATACGTACCTGTAACTTAGTCATTTCCACAGAAACTAGTGTTTCAAGCAGTGAGACTGGACTTCCCGTATCAGGTAATATGTTTGAAATAGGGTGTGATCTAATCCTAGTATTGTGTGATAACACTGGAATAGACAAGTTTTGAACCTGATTGCTTCATTGTGGCAGTTGCGTATTTGGGCAGGGGAGTCATACAGTGGTGAAGTCACTCTCATTTCTGAAACAAACCCAGCTGGAGGAACAATCACAAGGAAGTGTGAACTGTAGGTTTCATGGATTCCCACTTTGGTTATGGCAGAAAGAATAGTAGCCCTGAAAGGTTATGGCAGAAAGAATAAAAGCCCTGAAAGTGCTAGTGTTCTTGGGATACGTCAATGATTGCAGAACATCCTGGCATGTTCAGTGTTGCACCCACTTCTGTCCCCAAATGTTTTGCTAGCCCAAGTAGCTGTGCTCCAGTACACAAAGACAGTCCCTATAATCATTTCTACCTATTGTCCCAGTGCTGTATTGTGTCTCCATTTCTCTCTCAAGAGACATTGCAAAGGATCACTTTGTCTGCTAAAAATAGTGACTTTCCAATCAGTTGCTAAAATAATTTAGCCATGCACAAGCCTATCAAATTTCACTTCCAAGATAATTAAGAGGGTGCACACACATATACACCTCATAAAATCTTGTATCAGTTACATGCTGGGTCTGTTTATGCTGGACTAACTATAAATTTAACGGCTCACTTTCTCACACTAAAGTTATGGTGACAAAGAAATAGACATCTTTGGCTGATTTCAAGGCCTTAACTAATTCCTACTGCATTCCACTGGTTTATGAATTATGGCACTTAGTGTACAATTTTGAGAAGTCATTCATCTAATTTTTCTATGTCAACTATCCTCCCCCAATTTTTAAGTAAATGTTATTGCCAGCAGGGTCAAAACAGTAAGTACATGTAACCCAGTTATCCAAAAGCTGTAATACTAGACAGACTAGACTAGACTAGACTAGACAGACAAAACAATTCCTACAAAAAATTTGAGGAACATTGTTAAATTTAAAATGTTGCTTTACTTACCATGATAGCACTTGATCTAAAACTCACAAAATAGGGCATCAAAAAATTTGCCTCATATCAAGGATTATGTTTAACAACATGGATTCCAGCCTTGTTTTCATTTCTGCTGGCTCTTTTCATAGAGAGCAGTAGAATCGTCCCTGTCCTATGTATGTTAAGTCAGTTCCTTAGTGTTACTCTTGAATAACAAGTGAGTAAAAGACTGTGTATAGAATATTTGCCCTAGTGCATTTTATTAATTTTGTACTGATGGTGTTTCAGATTTATTGTAATCATTTGCTTTCATCAATGTTTCTCAATAATGACTCATTAAAAATGTAATTTCATACAACCTCTGGCTTTGTTTGCAGTGCATCAAGTTTATAAGAGTAAAAATTATTCTTCCTCTTCCCTTTCATTAGATAAAACAGTTTACAAAAAAATGTCAGTGAAAACACTGCATTAGATAATCAATGCATTGCATTCTTTAATAGCACCTCTGATGCAGCATTGTTTATGTAATTTACACCCCACCTTCCTGTAAGAAGCCCCGCAGCAGAAATTCTCAAAAGATACATGAGAAATTATTCTTAAAATTAAATCCCTTTGGAACTCCAAATATTCACGCTCAGAGGATCCTGCGTGATGTGGCTCATCATGAGCTTTACCTCCTCCTAATCAACCTTTGCATGAGCATAGATCATGTACATCTTGGTACGTGATATAATTTGATCATTCAATCACTCCAGTTTAATAATCTGAAATACTTGCATCCAACTTTTCTAGTACACATTAAACCACTCAAGGAAAGTATTACAATTTTAAAACATAGAAAGCATATAATTACTTCTAGCCCATAAAGTTTTTGAAGAGGCATAGCAAACCGACCCACCTGAACAAACAGTTGCCCATTGCATCTGCATTATTTGCTCTTCCAAACAGCTTCAGAGCAGGTAACTTGCATCAGGTCAGATGTAACTGGTGCAATGATGTCAAATGCAGAGGCATAAACAAATCATAGCTATGTGTGACTCCATCCATAAAACATGCTTTTAGGAATACAGTAGTAACTTGAGATAAGCCCTCCTGAATGCAGCATGCTGGCTGGGGGAATTCTGAGAATTGAAGCCCACACATCTTAAAGCTGCTGACGTTGAGAAATACTGGTATACACAATTGTGGCCTGATAAACATAACCAGGGAGAGGGGGAGTTTCTGCAATATAGGAAATAATGATACAGGGTAAAATTATTTATACTTGATTTATTCCTTATCCTGCAGTTTTCACCAAAAATGGTTCCATGGGGAAAAAAGGCCGTCCACCTTAATTAGAGCTACAGCTGGAAAGCACAACTCCCACCATGCTAAACGCTGGTATAGGGAACACTCTTCAGATGTTCCTGAACTACAACTCCCAACATTCCTCGTCATCGGCTATAGAGGCTGGAATTTCTGAGATTTGTAAATTAATATCTGAAGGATTGTAAGGTGTCAGGCGCGGTGCACTTGGAAAAGAAAGAACAGGCTTCTCCGAGTGAACATCACTATGATGAACGTGAATAAAATCTGTCAGGGAATTCGGTTTCCCAGCAACACTGCGCTGGGTGAGTGGCAAGGGTTACGTCATGTGACCCGGGCTGAATGGCGTCACACTTGCGCGCCATCGCCAGGAAGTTTTATCTTTATGATGACCCCGCTTCCGACTAGAGAAATCACTTCCGGCTTGGGCCTGGAGTGGGGGAAAGCCGTTAGTTGCGAACAAGGCGTGTGTCTGCGCGTGAGTTGTCGCGGTGGCGGTTGTCATGGCAGCGGCCGGGCCCGGAGGAGGCGAAACGGCCTCCGCTGCGGACAAAGGCGGCGGGGGAGAGGACCGGGGGAGCCCCCCCGGCTCGGACCCACGACGCCTGGGGCCGGGGGGGCGAGAGGAAGAGGAGGCGCCGAGGCAAGGCAGCGCGGGGGGCCCGGGCAGCCAGAGCCGCCCGTCCTCGTCGCCGCCCTCTCGCGAGGCTGAAGTCACCGTGGAGATCGGAGAGACCTACCTGTGTCGGCGAGGGGACGGGACGTGGCGTAAGTGCGTCTCCAGGGCGACGGGGACGGGCTTCTTCCCTATTTTTCAGCGCCATGTATATATTTCACGCTGGAAAGGGCTCTCGTCGTCATAAAACTTGCCGAAATACACCTTGATCAACTATCAGGAGAGCCAGTGGCTTGTAGTGGTTAAGGTACTGGACTGCAGCCAGGGAAAACCAGGTTCAAGTCCACCCTTATCCATGGAAGCTTATTGGGTGTCTTTGAGCCAGTCATTCTGTTTGAGCCCGACCTATCTAACAGGGATGCTGTGTATGCTGCCGTGAGTTCCTGTAGGAAAGACAGGAAGTAAATCAAATAAATAAAGCAGGTGGTTTTATCCACCACCCTTTCTCACAATGAATGCAGGATACCCTTTTATCTTTCTCTTTTACCAATTTTATTGTAATTTCTTTGTGTGTTGTGAGCTGCCCAGAGTCGTTGAGAGTTGGGCAACTTACATATTTAATAAATAATTATTATTATTTATAAAGACGATTATTGATTTAGCACTTTTAATCTCAAATTATTTCAAAGATTCCTAAAGTGCCATGAACCATCTAAAGCCAAATCCATCCTGCATAGTGTAATACACAGCATTAACATGAGCCACACATAGTTGTGAAATACTCAGGTCTTTTCCTCTTTTGAAATGGATGGTTAATCCATTTCCCCAAGGAGAAAAAGGAAGCTATCGTATTAGGTTCTGAAGGAGGTGACACAATTTTTGGGCCACCACTGGAAGGATCTATTTCATATAATTTATTACATGATACCCTGATGACTTTCAGTCTAGCTTCAAGTTTTAGTACAGTCATTTAAGGCTGTGATCCTTGGCACATCTGATTAATTAATTAATTTATTATTTATTATTTCAATTTATTCCCCGCCCATCTCCCTTGCAAGGGACTCTGGGCGGGATTAACAGTAATCCACTGAACGTATAATTCAGTGTATAATTTAATTGCAACTAAACATGCATGGAGTAACTGTATATGTTCTTATTCTTCCTCTGTTACACTTCTCTAAAGTATCCTTGTACATATTTTAGAAATAAGTGGAGACTTCTCTGTGTTCACACTCCTGTAATGTTGTGGGTCATTGGTTACACAATGCCCACATCAATGCCTCAAGCTTAGCTGGTAAGAATGAACTGAAGTTTTATAGGCTACTTCCATGGTGGCTTGCTATTTTTTGGGGGGGGGGAAGTGTTTCACTGTCTTTTTTCAGTTACATTTTATTTTTCTATTACATTGGGCCACTATCTTCCTAATCCTAATTAGGGATAAACTGCTCCTAGTGCTGCACTTTTGGGAGATAACAGGAGCTGAAGCCGGGAGGTGCTGTTTCTTATAGTTTCTAGCAGCACTGACTCTATGGAACAGGCTCTTTGTAGAGGTCAAGCTGGCCCCCTCCCTGGGTGCTGGCCCCCTCCCTGGGTGCATTGCAAAAGATTCTGAAAACTCAACTGTTCCAGAAGGCCATGTCTATTGTGCTTTTTGTTTTATTCTTCAGTTGTTATTTTTTCGTTACATTGTTTTGATTTATAGTGATTTATTGATTTAGTTATTTTATTTATCATATTTATATTTCCTGCTGTTTATTCCAAAACATCATTTTTCTGTATTGTTTTAATGCTGAGAGTTGTTTGATTGCAGTGGGATATAAGTAGAATTAAAAAAAATGCAACTTGCAGAAATACAGCCTTGATAAATTATCAAAATCTTTTCTGCTCTTTTCTTTCAGCTATTTTCAGCAAGATGGGTGGTGACTAAATTTGATATATAAATAAATGCTTCAAGATAAAATATGTTTAACTCGCACCAGTCTTTTCCAGTTTAGGGACCTCCGGATGTTCTGGGATTACAGCTGCTAGAATTCCCACCCAACACATCTGGAGGGCAACATATAGGTGAAGGCTGACTTAAACTTCTCACTTTTTATCACTGAAATGTCCTTTAACCAGATTGATGGTTGCTTCCCCTTCAGATTCTGCAGAGGTGATTCAGTCTCGGCTCAATGAGCAAGAAGCCAGGGAGGAATTTTATGTTCACTATGTAGGATGTAAGTGCCATTTTGTGATTCTATATCTGTATAATGAAGAGAAATGTTGAGGTGTCTTATCTAGGTCAGTCTTCCCTAATCTCATGCCCTGCAGATAAACTGGGATGATAATTCCTAGAATTCCTAACCAACTGAACACTGATCTAATCTAATTAAACATAACAAGACTTTTATTATTTTTCCTGCAATCTTCCGTAAATTATGTTGTTCAGTCAAGTCATTTTGAGATCAGATGAGCATAGGGAAATCTGTAGTTTTAGATAGGTTTCCTAACTAAGTTTGTGTTTCTGTCTGCACCCTAATGATAAGTTGTTAGATAAAGAAGCATTAGAGTGTGGCCTCAGCACAGTGCGGTGTGACCCAAGCTGTGCCAATTATCCCCGTTTCCAGGAAAAAAGGCTTGTCGGGAGTAAGAAGTAGAAGAGATTGTATGTCTTGAGTTCAGTGTTGAGCTCTAGGAAGACACTGGAGGAGTGTTTATTGGTGGAAATCAGGAAGAAGACTCCGCTTAATGTCAGTTCAGGGTTTTATTTTTCTAGTACTAGAACTGAAGCTGTCACACACAATCTTTGGACACACACATTCAAAGCTTTTTTTGGGGTAGGGATTTTCGTTTAGTGTTGATAGATCACTGGCAGTCAGAAATCCTTGCTGGTCTATGGCAAATCATCTAGAGGTCCATCAGTAGATTCCAATCTATATTCTATTCACCCCAGATTAGAGCAAGGCAGGATGGGTTGACGTTCGTGTTCCCATATTTCGATTTCTAGCTAGAGAACATTTAGAATATTTTGTGTGGGATGGAATATTTTGTGTGGGATGGTTGGGGGGAATGGGGAGATTTCTGTGATCTCCTAACTCTCCTCCGGCTCTCACAGTCAACCGACGTCTGGATGAGTGGGTGGATAAGAACCGCCTGGCCCTCACCAAGACAGTCAAAGATGCTGTGCAGAAGAACACTGATCAATACATGAATGAACTTTCTGAGCAGCCAGAGCGCAAGATCACTCGCAATCAGAAGCGCAAACATGATGAAATCAACCATGTCCAAAAGGTGATGCAGGGGAGAGGTGGCTAGGAAGGTTGAATTGTGCTATGCTACGGAATATCCATTCCAGAGGTGGAAAAAAACCAGAGTACCCGATTGCACTTTTGGTGCTATTGCTACCCTTATGCTGGCAATAGGAGGTGACTTTTCCAGGGAATGTTTGCTGTTACCCACCAGAGTGTTTTCTCCCACTGCAGACCTACGCCGAGATGGATCCAACTACAGCAGCTTTGGAGAAGGAACATGAAGCAGTGAGTGTTTATCAATATCTAGTCTAGCCTTGTCTGGCTTTAAACCCAACGGGTGTTGGAAAAGGAAGCATTATTGTGTTTCTAGGCCACCGCTTATCTTTTTCTCTCCTCAGATCACCAAAGTGAAATATGTGGACAAAATCCATATTGGGAACTATGAGATTGACGCTTGGTATTTCTCACCATTCCCAGAAGACTATGGGAAGCAGCCCAAGCTGTGGATCTGCGAATACTGCCTCAAGTACATGAAGTTTGAGAAGACTTACCGCTATCACCTTGTACGCAAGGGGGAGGACGGTTGCCGGGGGCACCGGGCTGGGGAAGGTTGGGGTGGAAGAGAATCGAGCACCATAGAACCTGTAAGTGGAATGAAACAGTATCAGAAAGGCAGAGAAAACAGTGTTTGGGGATCAGTGCATACCGATAAATCTGAACTTGTATATTTAGTTTCAGTATTTTCAGTGGTGTCAACCAGAAAAATCTAAAAGAGCAATTTAGAAAAATCTAAAAGAGCAATGCTCCAGCAATGAAGCTGGAGAATAGTAACCTGGTCAAAAGCCAAATAAATATAGAAGCTGCATTGAACAACTCGGTGGGTGGAATTACTCAGAAAAATTATGGATACCTGGCATTCTTGTTACTCACAGGTCCTGTTGTTGTTGTTTAGGGGCAATGTCAGTGGCGACAACCACCGGGGAAAGAAATCTACCGCAAAAACAACATCTCAGTATATGAGGTGGATGGCAAAGATCACAAGGTAAGACACTTCAGCTCCAGGGTTTCCACCAGCTGTTACTATTTTCCTTTTCTATGGTCCAAGTGGCAAGTTAGCTACTTTGGGAACCTGGAGTTTCCCATCTTCACTCTCTTGAAAACTCTGGCTCTTCAGATACAAAGTCAGTCACTCTGGATAGTCATAAACAGTCATTAACTAGGTATATAATTTACTTCTCCCCACATTTGCAAGTCGTTTTTAACCAAATGCTTGTGGCTGAGAATGTTTATTTCATTGATAGGGGAAGGGTAACCTTGGGCATGGGTAGTAATATGGAGGCTGTTCTATTGAACCCTAACAATGGATAAAATCATAGTTAAGAACTGGTTGCATCTGTATTTTGGGAAGACCAATCAGGAAGTTATGGAATGTATCAAATAATGTAGAATATAAAATGCAACCAGAGGATTCATTTTCTTTTCAAAGAATCACTTACAAACTTCAGGCTGATTGTAAGTTGGGATATGCAAAGCTATAATTCCAGGACATGGGCCAGCCCTGAAACACACCTGTGTCGTCTGGAATTGCTTTGGGAGGTTAACTTCCAGAAGACTGCCAGACTACTCACAGAATGGCCCAGATAGGCCTCGTTCAAAGAAGGAACAGTCGGGTTTGCAGATGTCTATTTGTGAAGCTCAAAAGCTTCCAAAAGAGGAACCTTACGCAGAGTTTATTTTTCATTTTTCTGATATGCATTCTTGGCTTTTTGAACAAGTTGGAGATACTGTCTCTCACTCTAGAAAACCAGATTTTGGCTCTAGACAACAAGTTATAGTTGTGAATGAAGTACTACTGTTCTAGAAAGATTATCTCAGAGATGCCTTTTCTTTCTTTTCTTTTCTTTTCTTTTTTGGTAAGGAAAGGGCCAACACTCAACTTTCTCCTCTTTGCTCCTGGGTTTCACACTTTTTGTCTGAAGCCCATGTCCTTATTGATGCTTGATTTCCCCCCTCAGATTTATTGCCAGAATCTGTGTCTTTTGGCCAAACTATTCCTGGATCATAAGACCCTCTACTTTGATGTGGAGCCCTTTGTCTTCTACATCCTTACTGAGGTGGACAGGCAAGGAGCCCATATTGTTGGCTACTTTTCCAAGGTACTGGCTGCCTGTGTTCAGGGGGTGGAGAGTGAATTGTAACTAAATTTGTGACATAAAGGGGAGGACAAACACTGGGGATGTGCAAAATATTCTGTGCATTACTGGTTTTAGGTGCTCTGTGTCTAAATCAAAACTTACGATCTTTTGATCCATTCAGGCTGTCTTCATCCACTCATGGACCCAAACATGGTGGTCCCAGGTGGAAGTGGTTTGGAATGGAAGAGAACAGGGGAAAAGTCAAGGGGAGGGGGTGATGGCTGAGGGATGGCCCTGGGAAGATTGGGAGGGGCAGGAAGGCCATTGGGACATCAGCATTAATTATGGGGAGGGAGAGGAGGGAAGGCTCTGGGAAGATCTGGGGCAGATGCTGCCCTGGGAGTTATGCAGGAGACGGAGGAGGTCGTGTGCACTAGCCCTGTTCACTCCATCTATGTCGTCTTCTGCGTAGAGCCATCCAAGCATTCTGGGTTTCAGTTCATGGCTGACCCAAATGATTCAGCAGAACTTCTGAACTAAGAGTTCTAGTTACTTTTTTCTATTTTGTGTGCACCCCAAATGAGCACTTAGAATCTTATTTCTATGTGTTTAAAATTAATGTGTGGTAAGAAAAGCTCAGGAGTAGAACATGTAGTTTAATAAACATTTTTATGTTTGTTCAGTTGTTATAGTTAATTTGACTTCTGACGGAGGGGGGGAGAAGAAATTGCTGTGTGTGTGTAGATGAGTGCATGTGTGTGTGTCTTTTCTACTGGGAATCTCTGGTTTCCCCTGAAATCTGTGATATCACCGTTTATTGTCTACACGCAACCCTGGAATCATAATGGGCCAGTCACTATGTTTCAGAAGAACCTTATGGTCACAGGGTTGCTGCTGCAGTTAAATTGGGAGAGGGCATTGTGTGCAGGCTGCCTTGAGCTCTTGAACGGTCAATGGGATACAAATGTAATAAATAATTTGATAATTTTTTAAAAAATGGAGGGAAGAGGATAAATCAGTTAGTACCAAGATCAGTTTAGCAGAGAGTTTCCAGCAGGAGAAGCAGCATGGACTTTATTATCCATGACGGTGGAGCAAATGTCTCTCCATAGTTATCTCTGGGGCTGCCAGATATCATGGCTACAAGCCGTGACTATTTTTAAAAAAATGAACATTATGATTTTCTGGATGTTGATTTCTCCACCTAGTGCAGGTTTCATACCATCGTTTATTTGACTCCTGTGATTTTTTTTCCCCCTAGGAGAAGGAATCCCCAGATGGAAATAATGTGGCTTGTATCCTTACCTTGCCCCCCTACCAGAGGCGGGGCTATGGGAAATTCCTCATTGCATTCAGTAAGCTTGTTTTCTTAGCCATGAATGATAACAAGAATGAACTGCAAAGTAGATTATCAGACTCTTAATTGTGCCCTGTAGTTGGATCTGGAGATAACCCCATTTTGCCCCCGGTTCATTAAAAGGGTGACAAGTTAGGGTTAGGGTGGTTCTGCCACATTTCCCTACCTACCACCCTTTGTAATATCCCTGCTACCCTGATCACTTTAGGGGTACCTAATCTGAGTTACGGCCCTAAATATTTAGTACTACTTGTATTTTGAAGTTACTTTATTGACTTACTTCCCCCCCCCCAATCCCCAGGAAAGTGTGTGTGTGTGTCTTGGTTTCTGCAAGAGCCTTTCATCATGACAGCACACCCTTGATCCAGTGCTGAGCTTTTCCTTCAGCTCCCAGTCCTTGAAATGCCAGGATCCTGAGCTGAGATGCTTTTGAGGCCTTGACTTCCGATGTCTTGTTCCACAGGCTATGAGCTCTCCAAACTTGAAAGCACAGTGGGATCCCCCGAGAAGCCCCTTTCAGACCTCGGCAAGCTGAGCTACCGTAGCTATTGGTCATGGGTGTTGCTAGAGATCCTTCGGGATTTCCGAGGCACTCTTTCCATCAAGGATCTCAGGTGAGAGGCGCTTCGACTACTAGTTATAGTAAGAGATGCCCCTTGGTGTTGAGGGAGGAACGTGTGCCCTTCTGTAGCATTTTGCTATGGAGAGCCTTGGTTGACCTCAACGTGACCTGTTTAAAAGAACTCCCGGCCTCCCCTTACCTTGTACTTGTTCCGCTGCTGCTCATTTTGTTGTTTCCCTTGGCACAGCCAGATGACCAGCATCACGCAGAATGACATCATCAGCACCTTGCAGTCACTGAACATGGTCAAGTATTGGAAGGGGCAGCACGTCATCTGTGTCACTCCAAAGTTGGTTGAGGAGCATCTCAAAAGTGCTCAGTATAAGAAGCCGCCTATCACAGGTACTGAAGAACGGGGAAATGGTGGGCAGGACACACATCAAGCTTTTGACTCCAAGTCTGGTTTGCTAGTTCAGATCTATATGTGACATTTAACTCGGCACTCCTCCTCCTCCTCTTTCTCTTCCTCTCTTTTCCTGTGTACACTTTCCAGATCTGCAGTGACAGTAGAACTGTCAAGATCTCCTGCCAGATTCTTCAAGTTGCTAGATTTAGCTTCTTGGCCTGCAGTCCCCAACCTTTTTTGTCCATGCAGTTCTTACAATACTGCATTGTCCCCATCTTACTTCCTCTTTAATTCCACATTTCACCACCTGTTGCTGCTTTAGACTCCCAGTTTTAACCATTCTCATGTGTGTGTGTCTGTCTGTCTTTTAGCTTTCCTGTGTGGGTGTGGATATGAGTATGTCTGTTTTTCTCTCTACCTATAGCATGGAGTTTTCCCTGATCTTCAGTGCTATGAAGTTTTTGAGAGCCTTCTGTTAGCTCAGTTTCCCAGCTTTTCCATAAGCACCATTCTTCACCTACGTGTCCTTGGGGATTCTCCTCAGGCCGTTGCCTAAGCTGCAGGCTGCTCGCTTCTAAACGTGTCCTTTTAGTTTCCCTGTTTCTTGGAACCTGTTTCCAGTCTTTGCTGTGCTCTCTAATCCCAACTAAACTGACATTCCTTGATTCCCTCTCACGAATGGACTTCAAACTGTTAGTCTCCTAAGCAACTGATTCCATGCCACTGCCCAAGCTCAGGCAGTTAATAGATAACTCCCATAAGATAGCTGGGAAGGATTATTTATTTGTTTTTGTGTGTCCGTTTACCATATCGGAATGCAAAAGAGGTGGTGAGAGAATACTAGCCGCTTATTTGACAGCTTGGTGAAAGTTCACAGTTCACAGGGTGAGATCGTTTTAGGGGGAAAGAATTGCCAGTCTCTACTTGTCCCTTTCAATTCGTATTGAATGAAAGTTTATTACAATCAGAGGACTCAAGAACAAACACAATAACAAAGAAAGAAAACAGCATACATTTTGACATTTCATGGGAAACAAATCATTCAGCAAATAGTATGTATTTATTGTATGTAGCTCTTGTTAGTGTTTCCAGACAAAACTGGATGTTTATCTAATCTTAACTCGCTTATACCACTGCAGTTTGTGCACACAAGATCTTCCCTGTTTTGCAGCACAAGCAGCAATACAACATAAATGCAGAGAAACTTAAATACTTTGTATATTATGAGTACAAACATTTAAATTACCTCTTACCACACTGCTCTCCAAAGTTGTTTTCACAACTAAGCCAAATAACTTGCTTTTGATTTATTGGCAATCATGCAAGAGGCCCAGTGTCTCCTAAGTGCAAATGCAGAGGCATCTAGGAAGAAGAAGTCAGGTGTTCCAGGTTTTTGCTGAAAGAGGCATTGTTTTCCCCCCAGGGAGCTGATGACGTTCCAGGATGTCATTTATGTAACAGGAGCTGCAGGGAAATTACTTCTACCCCTCCCAGGTCTCTCTCCTTTTCAACAAGCTGCTCAGTCAGGAGCGACCTGTTGGGTGGGGCAGAAGGGCTGTGAATCTGGTACAAACAAGGCACAAGTCTGCCTGTGTAAGGCACGGTGGTCTGAATGGCAAGCGGAGCCTCTTAAAAACTAAAAGGAATTTGCCACGGCACTTAAGTTTGCTGTTACCAGCCCAAGACATAATTTTACTCATGTTGGTACCTGTTGTGATTTCTCTAGTACTCAATTTGATCAACCTGTTGAACTTTCACGGGCATTCTCCGCTGAGGCAAGGACATCCCCGCCCATTATATTAGAGATAGTGATGGAATTTATTTGGCTGCTCTGCCCTTTTCCACTTACCTGCCCAGACCTGGTGACTTTTCTTATTCCCTTTTCTTCCTTTTTTAATTTCTACAGTGGATTCTCTCTGCCTGAGATGGGCACCTCCCAAACACAAGCAAGCCAAGATTTCCAAGAAGTGAAGGAAAAACTGACCTGAAAAACTGAAGGGGCTTGGCCTCAGTACACATCCCGCTTTTTATTTTAGAAGATGTTCAATAATTTCACATTGATGTCGGTCTTGTACTGAATGGGCATACACGGAACAGGCGGGTTGGGGTTATGGGAAGGACAGATGTTATTGAGTGTTGCAGAAACTCTGTCCCAGGGGGTTCTTTTGAATGAAGACTACTTATTTATCCCCTTTTTTCTTCCGTTGCTTGATATCGAACTCCATTTCTTTCCTTCTTGCCAAACCTGGTGTTTTGCTCTAAGATAGAACTGGTGTCCTCACTCTGATAATAAGAGGAACAGATAGAGTCCTCCTATTATTTCTTATCGACCTGGAGCTATTGACAGTTCTAACCTACTCTAGCTAGAGACTCTAGGATACTGCTACTCCAGAATCAAGCAGGTCATTAAATATGGTTCTTGGTAGAACAAGATCTGAGCAGTAAATAAACACATGGGTTGGATATTTGAGGAGCAGGTGATCAAGAAAAGTTGGAGGCAGTGATTACCATCAGCAGTATTGAAAAGTATAGATTATAGACTATCTTAGGAAGGAAGGATCAGCTTCCCCAAATGAGATGCTGGAGAACCCATCAGCCTTGTTCAAAATACTGAAAAATCTGTCTCTTCTGTAATTCTTGAGAAAAAGTCTCTCTGGGTAGAGCTGTTGTCACTCTGTCTTCAAAAGGAGGCAAGTCGTTTGGAAGTCCTATCAAAGGTCTTACATATTTTTAGTTATACTAAATAAGTAGTCTGAATCCTTCCACTGCCACACAGCTATTGGCAATGTGGGGAAAGAGAGAAACGGTGTTTCAGAGTAGTATCTCTTGCTCCACAGTCAACTTTAAGGTGAACGCTGACAAAAAGAACAGATGTATTAGAGTTGAATGCTTGGTAGCCAGTAGCAGGAGAATCAAGATTTGGGTGCCAAGACTCGGAGGGGGGGGGGGAGTGGAAATAGGCACATGTAACAGTTAAAAGTCCTGTGTCACTTCCAGCTGTGAGGCTATTCCATAGTGCAGTGTGGCTTATGTGATGTAACTGGAAGGAAGTTAACCAGTTTCTTTTGCAGAGCCTCGAAGTCAATGGTTCTCTATAGAAACAGAATACTGAGTGAAGTGGGGGGAAAACGTGCTTTTGCCTCAGGTGCTCTTCTAACTGACAGCCTTTACCCAGATGAATGGACGAACTCCAGATTGGAGAACACTGTCTAGAGGGATATTGTATTTGACATAACTTGACATTTCCCCTTCCATTGTATGAACTGCATGTGGTAGTGATCAAATGAGAAGGGATTTTTCAAAAAGATCAGAAGTCTCTTGAACCGATCAAGTGGACCGAAGAGAAAAACTTGCTACTATTTATACAACCAGTTTCCACGAAGGTCCTTGCATACTTTTAACGCTGGGGCCAGTGATTTTTGGGAGGGACCCCGGAGCTTGTGGTGGATGTATTGGGTAGAAACATCTATTCATATAGTCGCCCTGCTGTAGTTTTTATGTGTATACCATATATATAGTGTGTTCTGTTTAAGAAATATTTTAATAAAAAACTTAAAAAACAAGTACTGTGCCATTTTATGACTAATTTACAAGAATTACAGGGCAATCATTAATGGTGGCATAGTGAAAAATTGTAAATGGCGAGGAACAGCCCTTGGAAGGGAGAACTAGAGAAAAGAAACTGTTACAAAAGAGCAGTCCTGTAGCAGGATATGGAGACTGATTTGTATCAATACGTTTAGGTCATGGAAACTCTGTCCTTTTTATAACAAGAGTAGTAGTTAACAAACTCGTTACACTGTTGTGAAGGGCTTTACTAATACATCTGCCTCATTTCCACAAGGTTTGACTAACAACAACATTCCAAGGTATCAGTTTCACACTCAGCCTTTAGTGTTCCTCATCTGCAAAATATGACTTGGTTGTTTTTCTTGATTAGCTTGGGTCTGGTGACCGTTTTGTATAAGAATTGCACATCTACGGTAATCCCAAGCTCTTGACCAACTCGTGCCAACTATTCAGTGGACAGCTTGTGTGACAAGCTCAATTCCATGAGTCATACTCTCAGCAGTGGGAACCACAGATCCTGCTAGTGTGGCATGTACTTCCTGCATGCCTCCTGAAGAACTCTGCCAGCATGGCCTAATGCTTATAAGCAGCTGCTTCACTATAAATTTTCTCTAGTTCCACCTTGACGTTTCTTGTGAGAAAAAGTCCACAGAGCTTCCCTTTAGTAATAAAAGCCTTATTAGTGTAGAATTACCATTCACTTTATTAAAACCCTTCATCTTGAAAGCAGCATCTGATTTTCATCCTTCCTCAAAAGATGATGCATACATTACTCTTTTTTAAAAAAGTTGTGCAAATATAAATCATCTAAATACAACTGCAACCACCCGAGGAGGGCAATTTCAATCATTGCTGGTCCCACAGGGGGGTACCTCTCCTTTTAATTCTGTGCCCGTGCTGGCAATATTTCTGTCCAAGCATACTTGAGAAAGCATTCCATTTCATCTCCTTCACATCCGAGTCATGCTACTCCATAAATCTGTCATGCTGACCATTGGCGACGCTTCACGCAGAACGAAAACTGCTCGATATTTCTCACAACTCCTGACGCGTTTGCACACAGGAACAGCCCAGAATCTCTGCCCCCGCCCCCACCCTGGAGGGATTCATAAATTGCACAGCAGAAACATCCTGAGGCTGTATCTCCGCCGCTTCGCAATTCCAGCTTAATCAGGCGAAACTGCAAGGCAAGCAGCACACAGAAGCGGGCCTAATCGCCCAGCCAAGGATCAAAACGTAACAGGTTGGTTTCAAAGTCCCAGCACCTCTGCTGAGTCTCCTTTTATTCAGTCTGTGAGCCAGAAGGGATGAGTAAATATGAAGTCAGTCACAGGCAGCCCAGAAGAGAGACTAGGGCCAAGCAAACCAAAAACGAGTGGAAGTAGTTCCATAGAATACATCTCTTTTCAGAGCCCGGCGATTCTTCTACAACTGCATTGTACTTTTCCAACAATGTTCTTGACCTCTTCCTCGTAAGTGGAGACCGTAACAGAGTCCATGCCAGTAGGATTGCTAACCCTATGAAAATCCCCCATCACCCAAGTTACTAAGGGCATTATCTACTTGACAAGGTAGTGATCTTGAGGAGGGAGAAATTGCTTCAGGGCACATTGTGCTGCTGTCTGAACTATCAAGTTGGGCAAGACATCAGCCCATGATCTGAACTAGATCCTAAGAAAGAGAGAAAGGATTCAGCTGACTGGTTCTCTTCAAAGGGCCTAGCTCTAATCCTTGAATAATGTCCAACTACTGTGGAGGACCTTGTCTTGACAAACACTGTTGGGAAGCATGGAAGAGGAAGGCCACAGAGAATTCACGTTATAAGCTGGAAAGGAGGAACCTGTCATGAAACCAATCACATTTCAAAATGTATGTGAGGAATGCAACTGTAGAAGAGAGCCAATACCGAACACAGAGATTAGTCATACCCAAAAGCAGTTCAGGAATTTGCATAAAAAGGAGATTAGACTCCCACTGAGTTATGAAATTGTGTCCACAATAACAAAGGTGGCTTACAGCCTTGTATCCAACTATGATTATAAAAAAAAAGGTCAAGCAAGTCACCGGCGAGGGGGAAAGGGCAAAAAGGAGACGTTCCCGGGAATTATGAATTAGCTATTCAGAGTAAAGTCCAGGAATAGAAGTGTGACCTTTTCTGAAAAGGTATATGCTAGACCAAGGCTGCAGGTGGACTTACAAGGTATATACTAGATTAAGACCTAAGGCTTAGAAGCTTGTGCTTCAGAGGAACAGTACCATTTCTAATTGGAGTCACACGGCACTATATACATCCAGGGTGCAAAGGGAAAACTTGAAGCACAGCAGGTTATGAAATAGTGGGACCATCCCCATGGGTATAAAAACAGGAAGACACCGCTCTCCCTACACAGCTTGGGGTGGGCGTGGAAAGTTACCACAGGCAGCTCTGAAGGAGAAGGAAAAGAAGCGGCAGACTAGCCACGCAGGCTGTGGCACTGGAATTGTTGGAAGAGCCGCTGTTTGGGTCAAGAGGCTGGCTCCAGCCTGGTGGGGCTTGGATGTCATCGTAAGGTCCATCCTGCCTTGTAGTGTTGGAGCACAAGCCCACTTCAGAGACGGGCTCTATATCGGCTGTCGCTTCATTAAGCTTCACTTCTGGGACTTTTTCCTTGATCCAGTTGGCGTAGACAGAAGTGCGGATGTAAACACCGGGCCTATTGACAGCCCCGCAGCTGTCTCCCCAGCTCACGACACCAGCCAGTAACCAGGCGGTGCCAATGCGACAGGAAAGGGGGCCTCCGGAATCACCCTAGGAAAAACAAAAGGAATTAAGCCGTGGGGGGGGGTTGTTTTTTTGCTTTGCAAAGGAAGTGAAGTAGAGAGCCTGCAAGTACACAGGCTAACAACTGTCTGATAATATTAAGAGAGGTCAGAAATGGGGAGAGGTTACAGCAGCGCTTTTCAAACTTGACAACTTTTAAGATGTGTGGACTTCAACTCCCAGAATTCCCCAGCTAACCAGAATTCTGGGAGTTGAAGTCCACACATCTTAAAGTTGCCAAGGTTGAGAAACAGTGGTCTAGCCTATAGCGCTGGAATACCCAACTGCTCATTAGCACAGGACCTCATCTAATAAAGGCACGTTTTCCTGCACAACCCTCATAAGATGACTGAGAACCCATGCAGAGGCTGGTTTTCAGGATCTCGTGTTCTACCACCACCACCACCGCCCTTTGCCAATTAATGGCACTCCCAATCTCCTCTCCCCTAGCTGTTCTCACCTGACAGGCATCTTTCTTGCCTTCTGCAAAGCCAGCACACATCATGTCACTGTGGAGGATGTGGGGTTCCTCGGGATCCGGGTTCTTTCTGTACAGGCACTTGCACGTCTCCAGACCAATGATGGGCACTTGGAGCTGTTGCAGCGTCATGGGAACGGGGAGGGTCGCTACAGGGAAGGAGATGGTAGAGTCAGTGTGGAGGCAAGACATCCTGGAGGATGTGTGTCTTATGAGTAAGTAGGAGGGGCAGTCTTCCTTCAGGTGTGGAATTCCAAACAAAGGAGTGCTGGATTGCAGGACTTCCCAGAAGCCAGGTGGCCTCCTCTGCAACTGCCGGCCAACCTCAGGTAACCATAAGAATACCTCCTCCTGGATCAGTCGAACATGTACCTTGGCCCAGCATTTTCTCTCCCCCAACCAGATGTCTCTGGAATGCTCACTAGCAGAAGACGGAGCCATGCCCCACTTCTCCTGTTCTTCCCTTGCAGCTCCCATTTGGAGACCCTGTCCCCAACCCAGAAGCAACATTCAGTCTCCAAGACCAACAGCTCCTGATAGAGCTATTCTCCGTGAATGAATCCAACCCAATCCCCATCCAAGTTAGTAGCCACCACCATTCTTGTGGTAATGAATTTCACAGATTAATTACATGCGGAGTAAAGATGCCCTTTCTCTTCTCTATTCTAAATCTCTTCCCAATCAGCTTCATTCAGTGAGCCCCGCCTGATCCAAGGATTTTCAGAAACCTTCTGAAAAATCTTCTCCCTGCAAACTTTCTCCATGCCATGCGTGACTTTACTATATACACCTTGATCAGTCAACTTTTTTCCAAGCTAAAGCATCCCTAACCTTTTTTCTAAAGCCTTTTGTTTCTGGTAAAGGAAGTTTCTCAAGCATTCTGAACATTGGCTTGCCTTCTTCTGCATTTTCCCATTAACGGCTTCAAAGCTATTGTCTAGGAGATGGCACTGTAATTTCAGGCAACCAGGGCTGTTTGAAGCCCCCCAAAGCCTTGCCTGCACCCTCTAGAAGTTTTCCAACTGCTGTTCTGTCATCATCATCATCATCATCATCATCATCATCATCATCAAATAATGTTTTGTTTTATGGTTTTATTTTACATGTTTATATCCTAGCTAGCTCCTTTTAGTTTTGATAAAAAGAAAAATGATGCTGTGCAAATGAAACATTGGATACCCCAAATCAATTGCCTAATGCAAAATTGGACAAACATGTCTGGTACCAATCAAAGAGAATATTTGTAGCTCAGGGTTTAAATGTGGAGTCCTTGGTGCTCTCTGAGCCTTGTAGTTTTCTTGCAGACCTTTCATTGCCAGACTAGGCAACATCTTCAGTGCGAAAAGGGAGTGGAACTTGCTCTCTGTTTATATACCGTGGCTTGTCCTGCTTGTGTTGGTGGGGGTGTTGTTCTCCCCTTAGGAGTTCCTTGATTGGGCTGTTGTTTGCTACTTGGTTGATTGACTGACGAGGAACTATTAACTCAAGTCAATCAACCAAGCAGCAAACAACAGCCCAATCAAGGAACTCCTAAGGGGAGAACAACACCCCCACCAACACAAGCAGGACAAGCCACGGTATATAAACAGAGAGCAAGTCCCACTCCCTTTTCGCACTGAAGATGTTGCCTAGCCTGGCAATGAAACGTCTGCAAGAAAACAACAAGTTTCAGAGAGCACCAAGGACTCCACAAACATGTCTGGGATGAGATAGGAGGAAAACTAAACCCTGATTATGCCGGGAAGGATTTGCACCAGTTATACAGAAATGGTTTACCATTTCAGATATATTGGCGTCCTTGAACACATTATATCAGAAAATAAAAAACCCAGCGTCCTTTGGGTACACTGAAGCTATAAGTGCCACATTTATCCAGTTAGCTGATGAGAAATTTTAGTACCACCACCATCCAAGGGCACCAGATTTGGGAACGAACAGGGATTACAGCCTGTAGATAAAATCTTTCATCCTTACTAGATGCAAGGACATTCCCCCAGCCGGTGACAGTGCAGTTCATGCCACTTGGGAAGGTGACTGAAGAGGCAGGCAGGCAGATTGGCCGTACAGTCCGAGTATAAGAAATCGCTCCTTTGAGTTTCACCAGGGCAATGTCCCCTTGAGAGCCTTCATCTTCATCAAAGTCGGGGTGCTTAATCACTTCCTGCACAAGCTTCACTTGGATGTCTGGTGAGGGGTTTTTCAGCTGGAAGGCCCCCAGTGTTGCTTCATACCTATCAATCGGGTTCACCCTGTAGAGAGGAAGGTGGTTTGCATCAGAGGACATGTCTGAGATCCTGGGGTTGCAAGATCATCCCTGCTGCATCAAGACCCACAAGGCCCACTCCTCTGTCTCCAACAGGGGCCAGGCAGATTTCCCTAGGAAGTACCCAAACATGGCAAGAGGGCAAGAATCATCCACTTGAGGTTTTTTTTCCAGACGTTTAAATATATACTACCTCTTAACTGTAAGGCTGCATCAAGCTAATGTGACTGCACTGAACTGTATTATATTAGTTTATCATTACATTTATAGAAGCCACTGAGATCATTATTATCTCTTATGCCCGTGAGTCCCACAAACTAGAACGAGAAGCCCTTCGAACAGTCACTCATGCCCTGGTCATCTCCCATATAGACTATTGCAATGCGCTTTACATGGGGCTACCCTTGAAAAGTATTCAGAAGCTTCAGCTGGTCCAGAATGGAGCAGCGCAGGCAATTATTGGTGCCCCAAGATCGGCACATGTGACGCCATTATTATGCGAGCTGCACTGGGTGCCAGTTTGCTTCCGGGTCCAATTCAAAATGTTGGTTATTATCTTTAAAGCCCTACATGGCATGGGTCCAGGCTACCTGAGGGACCGTCTCATCCCTATCACATCGACCCGCCCCACCCGATCATGCAGAGAGGGCATGTTATGGACCCTGTCCGTGAGAGAATTTCGCTTGGCGGGGTCCAGGAAGCGGGCCTTCTCTGCTGTGGCTCCCGCCCTCTGGAACATTCTGCCCCCGGAGGTGAGGCAGGCCCCCTCTCTCCTGGACTTCCGCAGAAAATTGAAGACTTGGCTCTGCCGCCTCGCCTGGGGTGGGAAGACGAGTAGCCATCCTTGGGGGTGGCTGGTGCCGTAGAGCCCTCCTCACTGTGTTAGATACCTTGCACCACTTGGATTTTATATGTGTTTTTGTTTTGTATTTAGGTTTGGAAATTGTATTTTAGTATATTTATTGTTTTAATGCTGCGTTTATTGTAAACCGCCCAGAGTCCCTCTTTTGGGGGAGATGGGCGGTGACACAAATTTGAAAAATAAATAAATTAATTAAATAAATAAAACTAGTGGAAAGTATGAAAATAACCTCCTTTTCTGCCTTGAATCTACAGCTAACGAGTTTCACCAAATAGAAAGTGGCATAGTGTGGCCTGAGCTATAACCCCTCCCTCTGCCTTGATCTCACAATTGACAGGGGTGCTTTTAAAGTAATGCAGCCAAAAGGTGGCTAGCAGCAGCAGCGGCGGCAATGGCCAAGTTGTCATACCGTGTTGAGAGAGAGTTAAAATCCTCTGCTGACTGCACTCTACAAACTCCACCATGCCTCACCAGTGTGTCACCTGGGTCCGGGATACTGAGTCCAGCACCCCTGAAACCTCCTCTCTAAGGGAGGCAACATCATCCCACGTTTCCCAACACCCACATCTTTCAGGGATGCCTTGACTTACTTGGGGAAGCAATGTGCGGCTGTAACCAACCACTGGGGGGCAATGAGGGTTGCCCCACAGACGTGTTGACCGTTGAAGTTCAGGTTGACCTGCCACGGCCATTGTCCATTTTGAGCATCGAAGCCGCCCTTGATCCGTCCCAGGGCAGGCACCCCGCACAACACTGCAGACAGGCAAGACGTTTTCATGAGTGAAAAAAAAAATCCATTCTAGAATTCATCGTATCACCTTATTCATTGTTGGCCACCAAATATAGACATGGGATAAATTAGCCAGGGCTGCGTCAGCCCGCTTCTGTCCCAGGGGAGGTTAATGAGAAATATAATCAGCAACCAGAAAAATCTCTTATCTTTACTTTAAAGTTGCCTTCCAGTTTTTATTGCTGAAAAGGTAACATGTGGAAGCATCTGCATGCTGTCACTGCAATCTCAAAGGACAAGAACAGATAGATAATGAGAGTCCCATTTTGAAAAAGTTACAGAACTGAGGATTTCTACAGAAAGAGGTATGATAACTAAACCATGATTGTTAGGAACAAATCCAAAACAGGAATTGAAGAGGGGAGGGCAGAGTTAAATTAGCCAGCAAGGAATCAGGAAAGGTAAGAAAATAGATAGAATGTGCAATATTCACAAATCTCTTACTTTCTTGTGTGCTGGTCTCTATCATGACTGCAGAATAGGAACAGGAGAAAAACATGAAGAAGGAAAAAAAAACCAAGATATTAGAAGGACATAAGATACACCTTGCAATGTACAGGTAGTCCTCACTTAACAACCATTCGTTTAGCGACAGTTCAGACTTACAACAGTGCTGAAAAACCAACTTGCAATTGGTCCTCACACGACCGTCACAGAGCCTCCGCGGTCACGTGATCACGATTTGGATGCTTGGCAACTGGTTCACATTTATGACCATTGCAGTGCCACATGGTCATGTGATCACCATTTTCAACCTTCCCAGCTGGCTTCTGGCAAGCAAAATCAATGGGGAACCACGTGATTCGCTTAACAACCATGTGGTTCACTTAATGTCCTCGGTGATTCACTTAACAACCGCCACAAAAAAGGTCATAAAATGGGTCTGACTTGCTTAATGCCCGCTTCGCTTAGCAACCAAAATTCTGGTCCCAATTGTGGTCATTAAGCGAGGACTACCTGTATCAGTTATACCTCTTGTATATGAAAAGTGGTTTCACCTTAGGACACCCCTTTTCCCACCCCCCTACACCTGCGGCATGTTGCTTTAATGTCCACAGGAAGCCAATTACCCCTCGATTCTGCTGAATGTATGGCCTTAACTCTACTCTCTTAATTTGGGCCCAAGGCTGAGCCACAACTGAGCATCTGGGAAGAAGTGAATCGAGCACAGTGTGCCTAAGAACTTGCTCGATGTTCCTTCCCAAGCCACGCTGCCTTGAACAGCAGGGCCATGGATGGAAATCAAACGGAAACATCATTGAAGGGAGCTGCCCCGATCCAGTGCTTTCTGCCTCTTGCGAAAGGCGCAGGAAATAGGACATAAAATATAAAGCCACAGCCCTTTCTAGAGCAAAAGTCTCAATACCGGACTCTACCGAAGCCCGTGTACTTTTCATTTTAGAAATTACACGCTGGGTGACATCATCATACTGACAGAAAGAGAAAGGTGATTTCTCGTGGGCTTTTCCAAAGTTTCCTCCTTAGGTTGCGTTAGGGAATCTGAGTCAGTCTCTCTCTCCTCCTGCCCAGATTTTTCTTGGGGCAGTTTTGCTTTCTGATAATCGCTTTCCTGCCCTGCCAGGCTACACCAAACTCCTTTGAAATCGACTCCAGCTACAGAGTCATCAGGGACATAGGAAACATGACCAAATCTTGTTCTTCAATGTGCATTTCATCACTGAACGTAATACTCCCCACCTACTAAAGGCTGCACCGTGGTACGCAAAACCAGAAGCAAAGGAGCAGATTAAAGAACCAAGTACTATTCAATCCCTCAAAAGCAATTTGAAGATGATCTCTGATCGCTGAACCAGTGCCCTCTCCCAGCCCTGCAGTGACAAAATATCCCATCAGCTCCACTCCGCACAAAAGGGAAAAAGAATATGTTGCTTACACACACCCTCCACATCCTTATTTCATATCATGTGTATCTGAGTGGTTTATGGATGTGCAAAAGTAGGAACATTACATTCCAGAGAATTCCAGAACATTCTGTTTCTCCTCAAGGGGGATCCATCCAATTATTCTGAGGGTGATTCAGTACTTTTCCAAAAATGATGTTCTCTACCTGGAAGTGGTTTGTGGTGACCTGGATGGGGGATAGGTTTTGCATTAGCTAGTCTGGTTGTATGTCCAAAACATATCTAAGCAATTCCTATGAAGGGGAGCTGCAAAGCCATCAAGTCACCTTTCCCCTTGAAACGCCTGCAAAGGTGACTGAGGTTCAGAAGATGGGAGGTGAAGTGAGGCAAGAGTTCTTACAAATGGGGAATGAACCATGCACACACTCCATAGAGTTTCAAAGTGTTTCAAAGAAAAAATGAAAAGAATTTAATTTTTCTGTGGTTTCGACTATCCCAATGCTGAACTCTTGAACGCTGCTGATATTATGGACTACAGAGGTCTGGAGCTGCTTTTGAACTGAACCACAATCCTTGTGCAGAAGTGCTCCAAGTTCAACAAGTATCTAAAAACTAAAAGTGAAGAAACGGGGCAGATCCCAAGGTTAAACTATTCCATAATCTCAATGCCTCTGTTGAAAAGATTAAGACACGAGTACCCCGATAGCCTTCCTTAACCAAATGCTGGCTGGGGATAATGGAAATCATAGACCAGGTCTAGCAGGTCCTTCAGCCACTGGAAAGCAGGGAGGGCGCTCGCCGCGGCAGCCCGGGCTCGGTTCGGCCTCTTGCGAAGCCCAGCTAATCCCACCCCGGGACCGTAGTCGCCCAGCAGCTGCGCCGTCTCCTCTCGCAGCGCGCCCGGCATGGCGACGCTCTCCTGCCTGCCTGGCGAGCGCTTCGGGGGGGCGGCGGGGGCGGCCGTTGCAACGCGGGCGGAGGAAGAGGCGCTTGCGGCCCGACTCGGGCGAAAGTTGGAAGGCTCCCGAGGGCGGGAGGAGGAAGAATCAATCGCCCTCCTCCAGCGCCGGCCATCAGAGTTTGGGGGCGGGATCCAATCGCGTGGAAGGGGCGGGGGTGAGTTCAGCTGCGGAAGAGCCACACTCAAGGGGCCAAGGAGCCGCATCTGGCTCGCGAGCCGCCATTTCCAACCCTTGTCATAGACCAACACATCTGGAGGCCACTAAACTGGGAGACGCTGAGCTAGATAATCAAAATGTGCTTAAATAAACCTTCTCATCTTGCATTTTCCATACAAAATCGCCAAAGTCTGAGCCACACCATCTATCCACGCTGGAAATCCCCTGCCCACCACCCCTGATTGTACTCTCTTGATGGGACTCTGGGAACAAGCCCTTCCACTGAGGTCGGGTTCAAATTAACCTTTTTGACCAACTATTATTCATCCAGGAGGATCCCTGGCGATTGGGGACCCCATAAAAATATTAGGTCCAACAATCCTGATCTCCTATGGTAGGATTTTGAAACAAGGACCAGCAACATCCTTGTCTGGGGCTTCCTGTATTTACTGACGTGTCTGCGGAATAACCTGCGCCTGGAACTGCTCACCCAAAACTGCTCCCAAATAGGGCAGAGTCCTCGGGCACAAGCTGACTCTCTGAAAAGACCCTTGCGATGTCACCGCTGAAATCCAGCGGCTAATTCTAGGCCTCCGAGCCAATCCTGCTATCTGATCCTTCATTACAAGACTGTGGCTGGATGAGCAACAAGGATGTTTAAAAATAGACCCAGGCTGACTTGTTGGGCTACCTGTTCATGACGTTCAAACCTGCCACACCCTGAGGGAGAAAAAGTCACTGAAGGAAACCAGTCTGACCTATCCGTGCCCTCTTACGTCGACCCACCTCTCAGGGCTCAACCCGAGCAAGACTGAATACCACACAACTTGATTTCCCAAGGTGTTAAAATGTTGACACGGCTAGTTTCAACTAGACCATTTTTTTTCCAGTCAAGAAATAAACGGGCCCAGAGACGTCCATATTTTCCTGCTTTCACCGTTTACCTGAAAGGCAGAATTTCAACAAAGGCACCTTTTCTCAACAAGAACAGGCAACGCTGTCCTATAGTTTCTGCATCTCTGCTAGTAACAGGAACACGGATACAATAAAAATCTAAATTCTCCGAGTGCTGGTCCTGACGTATTCAGAACAGTGCCATCCATATTTATTTATTTATTCATATTGATATGTAAAATTTAGTCACCGCCCATCTCACTCAGAGCGCGACTCTGGGCGGTTTACAATAAAACAGGAATAAATCATTAGTTAAAGTACAATAAAACAATACAATACAAAACAATCTTTTTAAATAAATAATTAAAAGATGAAGGCCCCTTCAGACCCAAAATTTGTAAAATTAACTACAATTTTTTTGGGGGGTGGGGGGTGGGGTGGGGGAAGAAATCCTAACCTTGGGAGAAAACAGCCCAAAGGGGGCCCGGCTTCTTCAGGGCCAGCAATCGCAGACTGCTGAAAGGTTGGGGGGGGGGGAATTAAAAACCCACAATGCATGCAGAATGACTTAGGTTCAATCCTTGGCATCTCCAAATTGGACAGGACCCCAGGAGAGCCCCTGTCAATCAGGTGCTCCCTTCAACATTGTGCTAAGTCACTATTTGTTTTAAGCGTGGTGGCTCAGCGGGTAAGACGCCAGGCTTATCGATTGGAAGATCGCAAGTTCAGAGGTTCGAATCCCTAGCCCTGCGTGCGGAGTGAGCTCCCGCACTCGCCCCAGCTCTTGCCAACCTAGCAATTCGAAAGCATGCAAATGCAAGTAGATTAATAGGTACCACTTCGGTGGGTAGGTAACAGCGTTCCACGCGTGTCATGCCGGCCACATGACCGCAGAAGCATCTTCGGACAACACTGGCTCCAGCTAAGAAACGGAGATGAGCACCGGCCCCTAGAGTCGGACACGACTGCACAAAGGTGCGGGGGGAACCTTTACCTTTTTTTAATGGTTTGACTAAACCATGATATCCTTGTTTCTACTTAACAATAAGCTATAAGCTTTTAATTATTTAATTATTCGACAATACACTTTTAATTATTTATTTAAGGAGATTGTTTCTATTGTATTGTTTTATTGATTTACATACCACAATGGCTGGGTTCATACATCTCACGCGGCTGAAACGAAGCAAGTCCCACCATGTCTCAACGCAACGCGTGAACCAACCTGATATAACTTGACTTCTTATGGACTAAACCGTGGGTTTTTTTTTGCAGATCTCAGTTGTTGGAAGTAACTTAAATTTGTGTTTTATGCTTGGCAAAATTACTCTCCCTCTTTGCCAACCCAATAAAAATATTTGGCCCGACAATCCCGATCTTCTGTGGCAGGATTTTGAAACAAGGAAGTATCAAAGCCTAGAAAATTACATCCGTTACTCTTGAGTGCAGGGTTTGGTTGTAGTGGCTCAGGGTGAAGAAAAGGACGCTGCTGGCTTTGGTCTCATTTTCCAGGACTGAAAACTGGCACTGCTGCCTCGATGAGCCCTGAGGGCCAGAGCATCTTATATCTTATTTCCTTATTCTGTTTGATTACAGACATAATCTGGCCAACTGCAGGCTTGAAAGGACACACACAAACGTGAACACTCCCATATGCAAAACGCTCCAGGACCCACTGTTCCCAAGTGCCTGGAGTTTAATGCCTCTTCTCTGAAGTGTATTTGATTACCAGGAGTTTCGGGTTTGATGGAAGAAGATAATGGAAGTTTCAGAAGACAAGCCCATTGGCTGTATCCTTCGTAAAACGGTGGGTGTAGCAGTCAAAAAGGAGATAATGATTTTTTTGGCTCCAAGGACACATTTCCTCACAGAAGAAAAAGACGAACTCCAACTTCTCACCTCAGACAGATACCGCTATATTTCTACATCTGTCAGAAAGGATGCAGGCCTGGAGTTAAATAGTTAAACCTTTTTCAAAGAGTAACTAAAAAGGATCTCACACATCGGGCAACAGGTTCCGATTCTGACAAGCCCTTCCTTTTAAATACTTAGCAGAGACTAACTAATGTTGCAGCTTTAGTTCTTAAATTCTGGCAGGCAGAAATACAGCAAGCGCGGCTCTCCCAGGCCTAGAGATGCAACCACAGCCAAGCAACTTTCCTTGTGGAATATCCGCCGAGTTTTTCCGAAAGCACAAAAGCTCCAGCGGGGAAAAATAAGATGGCAACTCTTCTTCCTTGAGACATTCCAAGAAATATTTCCACCCCTTTCTCTTTCTGTCTGTGTTTTCCCAATACAGACCTTTGCCCTCTTGCAATCTAACAGGCAAGCCGCCCTCTCCTAATAATACTGGTTTCAGGAAGAAGGATGGGAAACCAGTAAGTGTTCATAAAACCGAGAAGCGTTCAGAAATAAGGAGAGCTGTCATCCCGACCCAAAGCATGGGAGTGCAGTAAACCACAACTCCCTAAGATCCAGGAACAGAGCATAGAGTTGTAGGTTTGGGGTTCTCCGTTAATAATCACAGATTAGCTTAGCTCTAGACTTCAACTGAAACTCTGAGTATGCCACACTGTGAAGATCTTTCAAAAGAAAATCAAAATTACACCTGGAAGAAACAGGATTAAGAAAATAATTTCTTACAGCAGGAAGTCTTTCCTTGGAGATGAACCCCCCCCCTCCCCCAGCCTCAAGCACATGGACGACCAAGCCCAGGTGAGCCACAGCCCCTGTATTTTAAGAAATATATTTCTGGATCCGACGGCCAGGGGTGAATCACAACAGTTATTCGCTGCCATGAGCTTACTCTCCATTCAGCCGCCCCACCAGAACACCTGACGGAGCCCAGCTTTGGGGCGGCCTCCATCCCCTCCGATCAAAGCCACCAAGTTCTTCGCTGACCCAAGCAAGGAGCTCTTGCTTTATTTCCCCCTCTGCAAAGCCAACTTGGCTCGTGAGGACTGGAAACTTAAAAGGCCCGCCCACCAAGGGAGATTAGCGGCGGTTGTTCCCGCTCAGCCTCAAGCCTTGGCTGCTGCCAAACGAGACTCCGCTCCAACCCGGGGCGGGAACGCGAGAAATGGTCCGCGGCCAAGGTGCAAGGTGCGCGGGACGCGGGACGCAACAGGACGGCGCCCGGAGCGGAGCTGCCTGCTGCCTTCCAACGCGCCCCAAACGGCTCTCGCCTGCTGCTACGGTACTCACCGCAGCCGAGGAGTAGCAACAGCAGGCGCGAGGCGAGGCTCAGGCCACCCCGCAGCCGTCCCATTGCGTGTCCAGGTGAATCGGCGGCGATGGCGATGGCGATGGCGATGGCGCTGCCGCTGAAGAGAAGCAGTGAAGGGAGCCGGGCGGAGGCTCTTCCAGGCAATCCAGCAGGCAGGTGCACTGAGGCAGGAGGCAGCGTTCGCGGCTCTACCTTCGCGGAATGACGGACAAGCGGCCTAACCTGTTGGGGACGGGCTGGGCGCCGTGCCAGAGCCAGTCAGAGGCGGCGAGACACGCTGCAATTTGCATAGGGCGGCCTCGCTCACCTGGCGGGCTCTGGGCTCGCGCTGGCTCCTCGCCGCTCTGGGTGTTTGGCTCGCCCAACCACGGCGGGCGGCGCAGCGGGGCTTCTGGCTTGACCTTTGGGGCCGACGCAGAGCCACCCCTGGCTTATTCAGTCAGTGGGGGTTCAGCAAAGCACCCCCAAATTGGGTTTTCCATTCAGGCCAGGCCTATTGGGGAGGGGTGCTTGAAGGGGCAGGATGGAGGGCCATGAGGACCACCCTGCCAGCTGGCCTTAGAGTCTGCCCTAAGGCCCACCGACAAGTTTGCAGGAACGGTTCACGCTTAAAACAAACAGGCTCAAAAGCAGTGTTTCTCAACCTTGGCCACTTTAAGATGTGTGGACTTCAACTCCCAGGATACCCCAGCCAGCCATGCTGGCTGGGGAATCCTGGGAGTTGAAGTCCACACATCTTAAAGTGGCCAAGGTTGAGAAACACTACTCTGAAGACTCAAAAGTTAGATAGATGAACTGAACTGAACTGAACTGAACTGAAGTTAGATAGATGAACAGAATTGGCTAGGGAATTCTGGGAGTTGAAGTCCACACATGTTAAAGTGGCCAAGTTTGAGAAACACTGTTTTAGAAAGCTCTGTGAGGAAAGAGACTAACACTTTAAAGGAGGGTGAGCTTCCAGGTTTTGTTACATAATTCAAATATGGGATCTCTGATATTTCATCATTCAGATGCAAACCAGAGAAACTGGGCCAAGCGTGGTGACGCTGCTTACACTTTCTTATGGACTTAACCGACAACGAGCGAATTGGTGTCCCCTAAAGCCATTTGTCTGCTAAGTAGCTAATAGGACTTTTCAAACTGCAGAGTGAGAAAAATCTACTTTTGTGGTAACAGCCAATACCCACTTTAAGGGGAACCTGCTTGAAACAACTTTGTCCATTGTTTGATGTGAACTCCATTATTGCCTGAAATTTATACAAAACTCAGATCCATCACATTTTATCCATTTAATCTGAAGGCTGCCAAAGCAAGGTTTCTTAAATTGAGGCTTGATTGTATTTTTTTCCTAATCTCGCCCTTTTGTCCCGAGGAATTCAGTGGACAGATAATGTATATTTGTTGTCCCCCCCAATTTTCTTTGCCCTGCAGGCCTGTGAGAGAGGTAAGGCAGAAAGTTAGCAACAACCTCATAGTTATCTAAGGATAACCTCAGGAAGCACGTTTTCTGACTGGCAATTTTTTATTTAAAAGCATAAGCTTTCATGAACTGCCTTCTAATAAAATCTGTTAGCTAGAAACGGTGCCACCGGATTCCTGGTTTTTTTGCCACTGTAGACTAGCACAGCTCTCCTCTTGTAATATCTTCCCATATTGGTGTCCTTGAGGAGGCTGGAACCATAGCGTCCATAATCCCTTGATACAACCATGCTGTCTTGTGTTGATAAATTTGAAGTTCAACACATCTAGAATGTACCAGCCTAAGAGCTTTGGAAGTTAGTGTGAACTAGGATCTGCCTGACACATAGTTGTCCAACTTAATGCCTTCTACATATATTGGATAACAATTCCCAGGTAGGGTTTTCTATGGTATGATAAAGTGAAGGTTAATGTAGATTTTAAGAATCATTATATTAGAAGTGCCATATTGAGAATATGGAACAGATATGAACCCAGACTGTACCTGAAAATGCCTTTATGGGTCTCACCACAAGAAGCATTTTACAGGAAAGAAACAGCAGGTAAAGAAAATTGGTTAACTTATCAAGAGTTGGCTGTTGTGGGTCTTCCGGGCTGTGTGGCCGTGTTCTGGAAGTTGTGGTTCCTAACGTTTTGCCAGCATCTGTGGCCGGCATCTTCAGAGGGCAGGAGCACAGACAGAAGCGAAATCTCTGTGCCCAGGTAGAGGTGCACAGATGCTGGCGAAACATTAGGAACCACAACTTCCAGAACACGGCCACACAGCCCGGAAGACCCACAACAGCCATCGAACTCCGGCCGTGAAAGCCTTCGACAATACATTATCAAGAGTTGTTAGAACAGGAACATGGAGAATATAAGATGAAATATTTTGAAGATGAATCTGAGCCAATTTGGTCTAGTGGTTAAGGCAACGGGCTAGAAACCAGGAGACCGTGAGTTCTAGTCCCCCCTGAGACATGAAAGCCGGCTGGGTGACCTTGGGCCAGTCACTCACTCTCAGCCCAACTCGCCTCATAGGGTTGTTGTGAGGAAAATAGGAGGAGGAAGGAGTATTAGGTATGTTCACTGCCTTGAGTTATTTATAAAAATAATAAAGGCAGGATAAAAATTAAATAAATAAATAAATTGAGATGAAATCGAGAGCAACTAGCTGCAGAGGGGTTTAGTTTTCTATGGTTTTCGTATGCACAGCTAAGAGAAAGATTTAAGGTGGATAATAGGACTTTGGAATTGAGCAGCAGAAGACAATAAAAAGTGCTTTAATAAAAATTATGGATAACAATTCCCAGATAGGCTGGAGACAATGAGGATTGTAGACTATAAGAATTGGAGAATGCTGGTAGAGTCTTGAAGGTTAATAAAAGAACTCCAAGCAGCTAACAACAATCTTGCAGAGTAGAAGCGTGAACCAGCAGGGAACTTGCACTTTAAGCTTAATTACATTCAGAAATAAATTCAGTCTTCACACATTAGTTAGATGAAGAAAAATAGAGATAGCTTACATTTATTCAGTAGATCTGGATACAAGTAGATTCATGGTAGATCTGCGTGCAAGCGAGATGGAATGGACGAGAGATGCATCATGCAGCCCTCCTGCTTGCAGGTGTGCCCAAGGAGTAATGGAGGTTGTTAATCCCCCAAACTCGAGGAGGAGGAAGAGGAAATCAGGTGACCCAGGTAACCTCCCACAAGCACAGTAGAGATGCGTTTACTAGAAAGACCCCCTATTATGCTTATAAGACAATGCTGAGTTGACTCCTGATAATCCCAACAAATGCCATGTTAGAGAAGGCTAAAGTTGAATGCGGAATATCAAGTTTCCTACATTAATCCTCAAAGTTACATTATGATAATTAGTGTTATTTAAATTGTCACAGTAGTCTACTGAGATCAGTTTTAGACCCATGTTTACAGTATGGAAACACAGGCAGAAATCTGACGTATTCAGGTGCCATGGCTCAATTCAAGAATAGAGCTGACTTCAAAAAGTTTTGGACTCCTTTTTTGAACTTGTTGCAAATAACAGAAGTTTTTTTTAATGTGATGATGTTCTAAAGCAGAGCTTTCCAAACTGTGTGTTGGGACACGTTAGTGTGTTGGCTGCAGTGTCTGGGTGTGTTGTGGTTGCTGCTGCCTCCGATCCCTGCCAGGATTCCGTGCAGGTCCTAGTGCCTGCCTTGTGCCTTGCTGCCTCCAAACCTGCTGTGGTTCCGCGCAGGTCCTAGTGCCTGCCTTGTGCCTTGCTGTAAGAGTGTGTCGCGAAATGATGCCCTGCTGTAAGAGTGTGCCGCGAAATGATGCATGTCTAAAAAGTGTGTCACCAACATGAAAAGTTTGGAAAGCTCTGTTCTAAAGAGCAGAAAATCTCTGGAAAATATAAACATTTATCACGATGGATGATAGGTACATATAGTGTTTGGCAAGACAGTGAATACTCTGCCTAAGGGAACTGGAGCTGAGTTCACATCTTTATGTGGCCAAGAATTGCTAAGTCATAGCTGTCTCTATGATATTTTGTTAGTTGGGGGTGCTATATTATTGTGTGTTCCTTTCGTCACATTAGTTCCCATGATTATTTTTTATATACCTGTACAATGCAAACCTTCACCGATCTCTCTCCGTGGCCTTACATTGACTGGGTTCATACGTACATTGTCATGATTACGTCTAACCAAGGTTTGAAGAACAAGCCACAAGAGCTGGCTTCAAACCTGCTAAGCCATAAATCGTGCTTTACAAATCACAGTGCTGGTTTCACACAATGCCAAGCAAATCACACTGTGACTCTGCATGATAGATGAACTCAATCTGTGAAGCCATACTGTATTTAGTGGTCTTTAATGCACCAATTACAACTCTAAGATCTTTTTATTACTTCATCCATGTGTTTTTAGAACCACATCACATCCATGTAAATAAGATAAACATTGCGTATTAATTGTGCCGTGTAAAGGAATTATCCCTGGCAGGTTAATAAGTGACTAAGAGTCATGATGTTTTATACTACCTCCACAAAAGAATACCAGCCTCTGAATACCAGTCCTTTGGAAACAAGAGATGGGGGACACTGTTGTCCTTGTGAATCCTTTCTTTCGGCTTCCAAGAGGCACCTGGTTGCCTGCTGTGGGAAACAGGAAACTAGAGGAGATAGACTTTTGGCCTAGTCCAGATGGGCAATTCTTAACATTATTTATTTTCTACCGTCAGCTCCTATTCTTCTTGTTCTGATGCAGCGGCATGTTTGCAAATTCTCTAATTTCTAAAACCAGAGAGACCACAGTATAAATGTTGACCAAATGGGCAGTTCCCAAGGAGGAAGCGGAAAGCTCAGCTGAAAATAAAAATTCTATGTAAAATCTAGGGATCAAATGGCAGGCTTGGGCAGGAAGGGGCAGCACAGAAGCGGTGTTTGCATAAAGTACTAAGCATGGATTGCCCTTAACCTTGGTTGGTTGGTATGGGTAATTTGGTGGGCCAATCCAGCCTTCGTGGTTAGTTTATGGATCTGTCTTTCACACAAACCCTGAAAATTGAGAAAACCACATGAACTGTGGTAAATTTACCTTGGGTGCGCCATGCAAATTGTGTCAAAGGTTGACAGTAGAAAAGGGAGGGAAGATTATTGTTGGGTTCAGGGATAAGGAAGGGGCAGTTAGAGGGATTTGGGTGAAGAATCAAGAGTCTGAGGAAGAAATGGCTGCAAGAGATAAAATCCTGGATAAGAGGGATAGAGGAAGCCGAGGGTGCAAAAATTCCAGAGTAGTGGAGTCCACATTGAGAGTCTGTGGATGAAAGAGAACAATATTTGGCAGGCTGAGCAACCATTGATGAAAGCAACAAGGGGGAAAATGAGGCAAACAAGAAGAAAGACGGGGACACAGACTGAGTTGAGTGAAGTAGGTATTTTTGGTATTTGGTAATGAAGTAGGTATTTTTGGACCTCAGATCCCATTTTTCCTAATTTAACCCTCTCTCCTCTTCTGTATCTTGGCCCAAAGAGCTGCTGGTTTCACCTGTTCCCATCCCAAGGAGGCCGTTTCAGTTCTTGGAACATTCCAGGAGTTCCCAAGCTTTGTGTTGCCTGTCAAATGACACACACGGAGGACTGACTCAGCGTCTGTCAGGAAGCAAGAGGAAAATTAAAGTTTTCCTGTCCTGCCGCACGTGAGTCGAATTTGTTGGCGGTGGTGGCAATTAAGCCTCAGGGGACATGAAGCAAAGGGTGTCTCCTCCAGCAATCCTAGCCACTAATGTTCCCAGGCAAGCTTACCAGCCCATCTGGGTGAGGCTATGGCCTATAGTGTGTGCTGTGTTTTGCTAGATGGGTGCAAAGGAGATTTGCGTTTAAGAGCTGGGTGATGTGAGTAGCTCAGGTGTTGCCTTGTGGAGAAAGCCCATAATAAATTCAGAAAGTAGGTCTTGGAGAATCCACTGTTGGCCCAACCTTCCATACAAGGTTGTTCTGATGGGCATTCCCATGGCGGTGAGCCCGCTTCTCTGCTTCTGATGCCATTTCTCAACGTCTCCTATCATTTGGGAGGAGACCTTCCCCTTTGAAGGCTATTCTACGGTCTACATCAGTTGCTTTGAAGGGGAGAAAATAAGAGTGCTTGCCCCAAATTATTTTAAAGTCCATTCTCCATGAATGGATGGAGTGTGTCAGTTCTGTCTTTTGCTTCGACCCACGTTTGGGGTTACAGAGAGGCCATAATGAAAAGTTTGCAGATTATTATAATTCAAATTCAAATTTATCACTGCCCATCTCCCCCAATGGGGGAGATTCAGGATGTTTTCTGAATTTTCTAACCAGCAACAGTGAGGATTCAGATCCCTGCTTAGCTGTGAAAATGTTGGGGTGATCTTTGGCTGTCGGTTGCATCAAATCTTTCTCATAGGATTATTGAGAAGATAAAGTAGGTGGGGGAAGTTCTGCACATACCATTCTGAGCTCTTGCTAGGAAGAGTGGGATAGAAATATAATAAAATTGGAGAGATTTAGATCCGTTTTTTTCCCTGTGTCCCCCTTCTAACTTTGTTTTTCTCCTATGGCCTCCCTATCCAGGTCCCATTACTGGATATGGACTTGGGACAGTAACTGATGTGTTTTCTGGCATCAACAAGACAGTATTTGCAGGATAATACATTTTGCTTTTCTGTGGACCCCTCGGCACATGCTGTGGACCCCGTTACATGTTTTTCACCTGTGGCCTCCTTGAAATATCCTAGGGCCCCCAGGGGACCATATGGTCCCTAGTTGAGAACCACTGATGTAGATGACATCCTATTGGAAGCAAAGATTTATCTTTTAAAAAGTAGATATTGGAGGTCATACATTTCTGGAAGTCACACCATCTTTGTTGTGGGGGCCTTGCTATGAATAGTGAATGGGATGGGATTCATTGGCCATCACTCGTAGCCGAGTAAGATTGTCTTCCAAAGGTAAAATTTTAACGGTGGATCCGTAAGTGGCTATAAAGGCCAATTCTGGATCCGCACAACCTCCCACAATGAGGGCATAAGTTTCCAGGTGGGAGATGGTCATGATGAGGGTTTGCCCGACGTGCCTTCCTTTTAGCTCTTTTCTCCTTTTCGCCCTGTGTTCGTGCTTCTTCAAAATCCATAGCGCCATTAATAAAGGATGACCTCCAATTGAAACGCTCATGAGTTAGGGCTTCCCAGTTCTCAATGCTGATATTACAGAAGCATTCTCTTTATGGACAAACATCTTAATGGTTAAGAGTTGTTCAACATTATAATAGATTTCATTTTTTTGCTGGAGGCATTTAAGCAGAGGCCAGAAACCTGTCTGCCATCAGTTAAGCTGTTATTAAACCATGTGAAAGGGAGCGAGATGATGATAGATAGATAGATAGATAGATAGATAGATAGATAGATAGATAGATAGATAGATAGATAGATGATAGATAGAGATGATAGATAGATAGATAATAGATATGAGATAATGTGCCATCAAGTCATTGTCAACTCTTAGTGAACACATAGAGTATCTCCATGAAGATCTGTCCCCAACCTGCTCTTTCAGGTCTTCCAACTGTGCCACTCTTGAGTCCGCCCACCTTGCTGCTGGTTGTCCAATTCTTCTCTTTCCTTCTATCTTTCCCAACATTAAAGCCTTCTCCAGAGAGCTGGATCTTTGCATAATGTGTCTAAAGTAGGATAATTTGAGCCTGGTCATTTGTGCCTTGAGAGAGAACTCTGGGTTGATTTGTTCAATGAGCCATTTGTTTATTTTCTTGGCTGTCCATGGTATTCTCAGGAGTCTTCTCCAACACCAAAGTTCAAAAGCATCAATACTCTTCCTATCCTGCTTCTCTACAGTGCAACTTATGCTTCCATAGAGTGTCAGAGGGAAGATCTTGTAGGTATAGTCACATCACATTTAAATATCTTTCCAAGGCCTTCATGGCTGCTCTAGTCTGCGGCATATTTCTCAACTGCTTGTTCCTTTACTATTGATGGTTGATCCTAATAGGCAGAAGCTATCCACCACTTTGATATCTTAATTGCTGATAGTCAAGACAGATATAACACAAGCCAAGAACAGAAAGCAAAATGTTGGACTTCTCTACTGAGGCCTTTAAAATTCCACCAGCCCTTCAGAGGCTGCCCTTGATACATGATGGGAGTTTCATGATGGAGAACTGAGCCATTCCCTCAAATAGGAATGCCAGCTGGGAAGCAGAGCTAGCTAGCTGCTGGAAAGGGACTGCCTAAATTTTCTCAGGTGAGGCTGACGTTTCAGACTTGCCTATCTGGGAGGAAAAGGCCAAAGAACATAAACTTCCATTGCCAAGATAGCTTATCTTCTTAGTTGGACAGTATGATTTAATCATTTGACAGACTGAAGCTTCAAAGGAGTGTTTTAAATGAGCAGGTGTGAATAAATTTATCTTCCTACTTCTTGGGGAAGTAGGACTACCCAGTATTTATCTACTGACTCTTGCAGAAAACTGCTTGTCCGCTCCCCCCTTCTTGACATAAAGGGGTCACTGACATACAACCCTTTCCAGATTAAAGCCAAAGCCCATGTAAATCCAGTTTTCTAATGCAAACGTAACTCTTTTGACTTGAGATCAATTCATTTATCTCAGGTCTTGATCTTGACCAAGAATAACATTTCCCCCCCTAGGGGGTCACTGAAAACTGGTTTTGCAAGACCAGAAGCAGAACTCAGTTTCTTGTCCAAGGAATATACCTTTGAGGGAGAATAATTTGGGGTATAAATTACTACAGCTGGTAGTTTCTCCGGCTGTTTTGCTTGCTAAATGTTATATACCTGCCTACAGTATGTGAAAGATCAAGGAGAAAATACAGAACACTGGAATTTCCGTTTCAGTGGCTTGCAAAAAAAACCCAAACTTGCGGAGAGCTGATTTGTATCAAGTAGGCCTTAAATTAAGGGTATGTGCATGGTTCCCCCCCATTTTTATCCCCCCCAATTCTTTGGCTGTCTTGTAATCAGTCAGTCACCCTTTTCCAAGCAGTGTAATTTTCCAAGGTAGGTTAAGGCTGAAAGATCCAACCTGGATCCCCCTTGATTAACTCGAATATTCGGATAACTTCCTCATTAAGAAATGGATAAATCAAAATGAAGAAACCTGGGTTATTTATATCCTGGGTTTCCTTCAAGCTGCTCAGGGCAATGTGTATTTTTTTTCTTTACAGGTGGTTTATGGAGCATTCTGGGCAGAGATAAATGACTACTCCAAGCTGACTTAATGTGATCATGGTGAAGAACTTAAAGCTGGATGGCTGGGCTTAGCTGATTTTTTTTCTTCAGTCACACTTCTGCTTGTCGGCGTCATTTTGAAGTTCCACCTCACCCTTGTGTAACACAAGAGCACCTGCTTTGCCACGATCCCCCTTACTCAGCCCTTAGTCACAAAGGGGATCGATGGAATGCAGGTGGTTAATGTGGTGACATCCCTGGTGTTGTTACATAATCCTAATTAGTTTTGAGTTCCCCGACAGCCGGAAATCCACCATTACAGAACAACGTGGCCTCTACTAATTGAATAATTGACGAATTATATGGCATTTTATGAAGCTTGAAGGATAGAAACCAGTACTTATGAAAAGATCTGTTCTCAGCCCTGAAATGCAGTTATCTTCAGGCAAGAACAGGCAGTTACAAGTGTATGGGTGCATGCGCGCTCCCGAGGATAGGATGTTGCCTCAGGCAAGAATTACACCTTGGGGGGAGGGGGCTGAAGTCCAACCCCAAGTTATACAATCTTTTCTTTGCCATCTGTGCCAAATTTTACTACGCCCTCTCGTCTTTCCTATTTGTATGGCCCAGCTTAATCTCCAACTCCTTCCAAGCTGTATTTTAGCTTAACAAATTAACAGTAAGGGTGAAACATGTTTGGTAATTTGGAAATGAGCCACAATCTGAAGTCCTTGGTAGATTAGACTATGCCTGAAAGGGCCCCACTATCTGACACCCCCCCCCCCAAATACTTGGTATAAAGGCATTTTTTACTCTCTTCTAAATAACAGGGAAATGACCTGTTAAGACCTGGCTCTGCCAACTAGCATGGGGATCTGATAGTTGTATGCAGCCCTGGGGGTGGTTGGTGGGTTGAATATGCTCTTTTTAACTTTATTTTTGTAAGATTTCTTACTTTTTTTTTTTACTTGTAAGCCACCTAGTCACTTATTCAATGAGATGGGTGATGCATAAATTAAACAAATGAAATGAAAAAATGGAACACTGACTTGGACCAGCAGGATAGAAGTTGGCTCTTGACCTAGTGTAAGGATGATTAAGGGGGATCCTTGGGAAGTGTTTTAATATGGGGCTAGTTGATCCAGCAGGGCTGCAAGACTGAAAAGGATTACTGAAGGTGGTCTTAAAAGTGATCAGAAACAGGATGAAACCAAATTCTCAGATGATTACAAGCGTTTTCTCAAGCCAGCATATGCATACAGAAATCCAGTGTATCAGAGATAAGGTAATAGAAAACTATCACCGCAAGGGCAAGTACTACTAAGTGGAGGGATTATTTGGTCTAGAATATTCAACTGCACCACCTATAATTATACCAGCAATCTAAAGCCATCATCTTTCTTCCACTGGCGCAGGTGTAGAATGGGCACCATTGATTTATGCTGCTGTACAACTCAAAAACTTATTGATTGCAGAATAATTATGAGAAACAAGAGGGCTTCAAGAAGTTAACTTCAGATATCAACTACTACTTTGTTTGCATTGGTTCATTGCTGTTGTTTTATCTCCAAAGGACACAAATTCATGTTGCTCAGTCATGCAGGCAAAAAAATGACAGAAATCTTAAGACTATGGATTAGGTGGCAGCTGGAATTAACAGCGATTTAGGTCACTGCATTTGTTGTTGCTGCTCTCTATTACAGAAGACTAAGTGGCCCAGCCTTCGCATTAATGAAATTAGGGATAGTGATGCTCAGTAGAGTTAACGTAACGGAGTATTTCCTTATAAAATCAGGCAGTGCTAGAAAATCTAGGCAATCAAGTTATTATCTTTAAGTAAAGTTTATTTTTAATTTCATTGGTCATTTTATGTATTTTTTTGTGTCTTCTTTTTTATCAATATTATTTATCTCACAATGAGATTTCTCTGCCTAGAGCCTTCTAGGATAGAGCGGAAAACAAATAAACCGAATACATACATACTGTACATAGTAATCCTGTAGAGGTTAATATCTCAGCCAGCTTGACTCTTGCTGAGAATTTTGGAGTTGCTATCGATACATCTGGAAATTGGGAAACTACCAGCAATACCTGTCCTTTTTTCACCGATTAACTTGACTCAGAAGAAAAAGAAGATCTGGATTTTTTCCCCTTAGTTTTTAGAGCCCTATTGCCTTTTGCCTCCAGACTTACCGTAAAATGCTTTCATCCTTGTGCAGGCATTTGTTTATATACAAATATAGATGTGCATACACGCCTCATTCCCTAGCTGCCTGTATTTTTACACAATCAGCGCAAAAATGGGGGATTATTTGTACATCCACATTCCCACCTGTTTGTATCTGCATAGAGACAAATGTCTGCACAGGTTAGTCTCAGTGTTTGCATTTCAACACATAAAAAAGGCCAGTGAGGCCAGCTTTTGCATTCAATACAGGCAGTCCTCGTTTAGCAACTGCCTCGTACAGCAACCGTTTAGTTAAGACAGTGATGAAAAAATAACTTTGTGACGAATCCTCACATTTACGACCTTCGTAGGACTCTAAAGCAAAGGAAAGCTGAAGTAAGATCATAAGCAGCCGTGGTTTTCAATTTGTGACAGTTTCGCTTAATGACCAAGTTGCTCTTCCCAATTGTGGTTGCTAAACAAGGACCTATACTTCATAGAAATTTCAATGATGTAAGTAGAACAGCAACATCAGAATCCTAGTATGTTCCTTACATTCTTATACATGAGATTTTGGAAACCAATGAGCCTCACTGATAACCATTAGCATTTCTACATTAGTTTTTACTCAGAACATTTATAAAAACCTTTTACAGGAAAAATGTATACTGAGAATAACAAACTATAGGCCTGGGAGTCTCCTGGTTCAGACTTGAATGACAAATTGAATTTAAAACAATCTCATTGGTGTAGTATTTCCTGTATGAGTTAAGACCAATACAATTATTTTCAAAATTGACTGAAAACATCTTTATTATTCAACTCTATGCCCGCCCCCACCTTGCCATTACAACCACACAACTAAAATATATTTTTGTAATTTGGGATTACTCCAAGTACAGCCAACAAAAAATAGACAGGCATACAAAGTCTGTACACAAACTCAACATGGGGTGCACAATTTGCAATGAGGTTAGACATCATACAAGATAAAAAAAGTTTATAAATTCACATGGTCTGGGATCTTATACAGGTTCAATAAGGTCTCTCACGACGGTCTTGTCTGTGGTCCCCTCTGGAGAGAGAAGAAAAGTTTAAATTTAAAACTTACGAGTTTAAAATAGTAATTACTAGCAATAGTTAGCAATACTCCAAAGGTAAGCTACTATGGGTGTAACTGGTAGGAGTGAAAAGCACAAGATGCAGGTTCTAACAGCCTCTGGGAGACTTTTATTCAGGCGCAGAAATATGGTATCATCTACCCATCCCAGTTGCAGAAATAAATTTTTACCTAGAGTCCATTTTTCCTGGTCCAAAGTTGCCTCTGTCTCCGCCTCTTCCACCCCGGAATCCACCTCGGTCTCCACCCCTACCTCCACGGAAACCGCCTCTGTCGAAGCCTCCCCGTCCCCCACGTCGTTCTTCACCGAATCCACCTCCTGAGAAAAGGGAACAGATTACTAATCTAAAAACACAAATTTGTGTTTTCCTCCCACATTCAGACCTTTACATGGAAGGGCAAGCTCTGTGCTTCACGCTGAAAACAAAATCTCAGCAGAAGACACCCACACGCCTGTCCTTCCTCAGTCCAAAGCAAACAAGGAGTCTCACTCCCGCAGACGATGCTTCTCTCGGCGTAAGAACGCAAGCACTGCTGATGAATTCTCTAATACTCACCCATATGTGGCCCCCCAGGTCCATCTGGTTTGGGTGCTTTGCACTGATTGCATTCATTGCGCCATGAAAAATTCATGTTCTCGCACGTCCTACAGTAGATGTAATGGGAAGAAGGAAAGCCATTCCAAATCAAATAAATTCACAGCTCATTACCGCGTGCTTCTTCCCTGCCACCCAAATTGCTAGAAATCCTACTTACAGGTTGGGACACTTCCAGTCTCCAGCACGCTGCTGGCCGCCTCCGCCACTAGGGAAACCACCCCGGGTGCCTCCACTGGAACCACTGTTGCTGCCACCTCCGCCGCCGCCACCAAATCCACCACGGCCCATGGGTCCTGAAGAAAATTCAAGGCAGCAACTAAGAATAAATGTTTTCCTGCCAATATTTACTGTCTCACTGTAATGGTGTTTCTCAACCTCAGCAACTTGGAAGATGTGTGGATTTCATACATCTTCAACTTGCTGAGGTTGAGAGAAACACAGCACTGTAAGGTTTTTCCATCCATTTTATCTCTGTATTCTACAACAGAATTTGGCTCTTTTCTTTCACTTTCAGTCACTGTGCTGTGCTGAAGAACCAATTCCTGCTCTTCTGCTAAAATAGGGCAAGAATATGTAGCATGGCAGGAGGAATGATGATGCTACCCACCTCCTCTACCGCCACGGCCTCTTCCGCCACGGCCATTCCCCCCTCCTCGGGTGAAGTCTGCTCTCCGGGTGGCAAATGAAACTTTGATTGGGTTGCCAGAGAACTCTTTCCCTACAGAATTTGAAAAAAATATGCTTTTGTCCATTACTGTTTTTGTTATTAACACCGCTTTTTGTTCCACTTAAATTTAAATTCCAATGGCACAGAGACAGTTCCTACCCCACCACAATGAACCCAACCATACAAATTCCCAGCAATAAAAATTTTCCAAACCAGCAACCTACCATCAAACCAATCAATGGCAGCCTTTGCAGATGGGGGATCATCAAAAGAAACGGTAGCTTCTCCTTTCAGTTTTCCTGTCTCACGGTCTGTGTACAGGTTAATCATAGGCTGTCCTGTTTTCTTGTTCATCTAAAAAGACACACATCAGATGACATTCTGACCAAATCAAGTTTATGTACTTTCATATTACCTACTTGTACAGTTATTTAGGGACAATATTTGTTTGCTGCTCATTTCCAGAGACTCTGTCACCCATCTCAAATATAAGATTCTGGGCAGCTTACGACATAAAATAATAAAATTGTAAAACCCACAGCAGTTGACAACTACTGTATAAACAAACAGCAATCAACATAACCAGGAGATGGGCTCCCTCACGCATCTGGGGCCCCAGGCCTGAGCACAGCACATCTTCAGGGCCTGTTTGTTGCTATGTGAACTTTACCTCTGAAGTATAAAAATGTTAACTAGCCTTTAGATGGAAGATACATCGCAGTACAATTAAAAGCATCTGAGAAGATGTGGGAGTCTACCCATTTCTTGCTTCAAGGGCAACACAAATTTTGTCTTTATACGCAATTCACAAACTAGGCGGTCCTCTAAATTGCCTGCTACTGCGTTGCTAAATGGATCCTCAGTATCTGTTTACCTTGATGAGGCCGATCTGCTTGAAGTATTCTGAAACCGACTCAATGGTTACATTTTCACCAAGTCCTTGGACAAAGATGGTGTTATTGTCAGAATTATCCTGCTCACCAGCTGCAAGACAAGAATTAAGACTTTTAAACAAAAAGCCCCAAACAATAGTACCAAACAATTCTGGGCTGTACAAGTTTTAGACTCTGTATTCCATTTTGTCAATGTGAGCAGACATTTCCTTCAGTTAAATACAACCAACCTTCAATCCTGCATTATCATCTTTCTTGTACAACTCAAGTCTGCATTTTTAACACAACTGAAATTAGCTAGTTTAATAGCTGTTTCCTGTTCACAAGAATCCAAGAGAGGTCAAAAGGCAGATTTGAGGATGCCATCAATGTCTCAAGCTATCCCTGAGCATTGGTTCGCTGATCTTGAGGTACTCTTCCTTAAGACACAACAGTTGTGCTGAATTCAAAGCTTTGCTTTGATTATGAAGGGGAATGGACATAAAACCAGTCAAGCAACCACTTACCAGAATCATGACGTGATCCTTGGTCCCGTGGTCCTTTTTCACATGAAAACAAGGAAGGAAAGATTCAGTTAGAGGGAGGGTGGACTTCCACTTTTTTTCACATCACCATCACGACCACATTAGAAACAGGCCAGTGTTGAACATATGCAGCCTCACAATTAGAGTATAAGAAAACATACCCGCCCAGTCAGAAGCGCCCCATGTCTTAATGACAAGATTATTTATTGCATAACCAGTTTAAACACTCTTTCCGCCAGGTCATACTGAACCTAATTTTTGCAGCTTTGGAGGGAGGAGCATGGCCTCCAGATACACACTCAAAACAGCATGGGACAGCCACCCTGAGGAATCTATTTTTCCACTTCATAGCATATATTAGTCACTGCTACCCAGAGTCTTTTATTGACCCTTGATCAGTTTTTTAAAATCTCCAGCACCATGAGGCCTGTAGCAGAATACTGCAACCTATTCCATTTCATTTTCTTGAACACAAGATCTGTGTGTTAAGTATACACCACCTTATACCACAGAACACATTTTGAATAAGCCCTTTTACAAGATTAGATCTTTAGTTTTGATAAACCATCAGGTTCTTTACTTGTATCAACCATTCTATTAACATTCTATACACAGATTAAAAAAAACATTTTGACACCTTTCAGCACATCCAATCTTAATTATTTTTGAAAGCGTATGCCCAACACTGGTCTCAAATGCATTAAACAATCCTATGCAGACCATTTTAAAATTTTTGTGCCAAGCCTTTTTCAGCAAACCCTATGGGAACGTTCCTTAAAACCAATTATTTTAGTTTGGTACATTCAAGTTTGAAAAAAAAAAGACCACCTTTTATGAAACTTCATGATATTAAAACCAAACTCTCTTAAAATAAAAGCCCATGAAAACATTTATTTGTCAAAGAGCTCTTAAGAGTTTCATACAGACAAAATTATACATTCCAGTTTGAAGGGAGCGGTCCCTCGCATATTCTTTCCTTTACCGTAGTTTTTTAAACAAGGTAACATAAACCTTCATTTTTCCATGTTTCTTCAGGACTGCATGCACTTCCATTAACGCTTTTTAACCCAACATTTGCCTGTGTGTTTTTAACAAGGGACAACACAGAAGCCCAACATTTATGAAGTGAATTTTTCCACGTGTTCTCCCACAAAACACAAGTCTAGGTTTCATTTTTTTCCAGTCTTGTTGCATAACATACAACCAAAATGTACTGTATTGGCCCGAAGAACTTGGCCGAGTAGAAAACACAGAACGTGGAAATCAACACCACAGATGCAACCGACCATTTTGGCATATGTGCCACAACAGGGAGTGCTCCCATAGGTTTTTATCTGATAAACGGTGGCTTTTCATTTTCTTTGGCATACAAACAGAGTCTCCGAAAAATAATATAATAGAAATACACTTTTGCGGTTCAAGTTTTTGAACTCTTTGGACTTACCACCAAATTTATTGAAGCCACCACCTCGCTCACCACCGCTGAGGAGATAAGTTAGAAGATAATGATGCTTTTTCCATGGCTAAAAAGGTTTGTTGCTAGACACTACACCATATCCATTAAGATGCTGGCCAACACTTATGTTTGATTCTTCCTGAAGATCTAAAGACAACCTGCTCCACCTTTTCCTTGCCTCAGCATTTTTAAAAAATCAAGCATGATACCCTTGAGAAGGTTTGCAATTGCTAACGTTTAGTCAATCTTGCTTCCGATCTTGAACCGTTACATGTGGCGTCGTGATGCAGCTTTTGAGACCAAGTTGTTTTCCTTGTAGCTGTTCTAGTCTTGGCATGACTGGTGAACCAAGCTCGTTTTTAAAATATTGTATACCGTGCACACTGTATTTCTAGTTCACTTTTCTCAAATTATTGTTTTTGCAAAGCTTTTTGTTGTATACAATCCTACATGCAGATATCTGCTTTGAAAGCATGTAAAACCCATTATCAGAATACTCATATTAAATTATTCAGCTCTAAAAACTGCATTATCTGCCTGCCATTAAGATCTCTCTCCCTTCCTCAGACCCTTAACTAACATGTGGAAGGTGGAGATTTGATTAAAGTTCATTGACTTTCACACCTGTGGCACACAAAATGCAGAATTTGTTAACAGAGCAGGTATTGTTAACAGAGCAACAACTTTCATAAGCAAACAACCCTTCAGCTACCCACATCTATACTCACCTCTCTACTATCTTGTCTTCCCCAATCAGAAGCCCAAGTGGTCAATGTTGCTTAGCAATCATTGTTTTTCAAATACCAACTTTAGTCACCCCTCCATAAAAAAGGAGGCAGTAGAAGTACCCAAGAGCAGTTTGAGGATACTGCATGTTCGCAGGTAAACCACAAGTACAAGAAATTCGGCAGTTATGTGAGTAAACATGAACACATCCATTTAAACCTAATTTGACATCCATTATATGGCTAAACCATAGCATTAACCCTAAGGAAAGCTGGCTTACAATTTGCATAGAAGCATGTTGCTGAAGACAATCATAGAAGCCTCAGTTTGCTATCAGCATATAAACCATGCCCCCTTCGTGTCCCTCATTAGGTTTACACTGGGGTGGAGTTGAAAGATAATCCTATCATCAATCTCCTTTCTGCAAAAATTGTAGCAGTATTGTATTTTGTAGTATGAGAATCTTCTACATACTTGTACAGAACTGTAACATGGGTCATAGAGGACCATAATTCACCTTCGAGGAACAGGACTGATACCCGTGTCAAGTGCACCTTTGAGGTTGTAAACAAATCCAAGTAGAATTACAAGATGAAATTGCCGTCTTTCACCCCATGCACAAACTTGTTACTGCAATGACTGATGTGTCAGAAAGTAGTTTTAACTCCTTCACATGCAGATAACAGAATACCTTTTGACAGCCATTAAGAATTCACCCCATACAGAAAACGTATCAATTGTATACAAGGTGGTTTTCCCAGCCTTATTCACCAAAACCTGAGTTTTAGTTTTTCACACTTTGCACCCTCCCAGAAATGGTTAGCTTTTTCCAAGTACTAAGCATTTTTTTTAAAAAAAAACCCACTCCCTCTCCAACAACAACTGATTAGACACCTACCCCATGCCGCCTCCACGGCCACCTCTGTTGCCACCTCTACCACCACTCCGATCAAAGCCACCTCTACCATATCCGCCGCCGCCTCCTCCTCCACTGCCTCTGCCACGGTTGCGGTCCTGTTGACCCCCATATCCACCTTGATCCTGGCTGCCATAGCCGCCTCCACTACCACTTCCACTCATGGAGGACTGATCCTGGCCATAGCCACCAGCTGGAGAATTAAAAAAAGTAATCCTAGGTTATAAAACATGAACATTGGCTTCTGGCGATAAGAAAACATGGGTGGGAAGGGTAAAAATCTTGCAGTGCTCCTACTCCCCGCCCCGGAACCAGATATCATATTCTGTAGACTTCCCTTTGCCAAATTTAAACCAAGATGATGGGCCCAAGGACAATGGGCTGAAAAGGACAACATATACTCACAACTGCCGCCACCTCCTCCTCCTCCGCTGCTGCCGCTGCTGACATACTGACTCTGCTGGCTGTAGCTCTGAGGTGGGTTGTAGGAAGGCTGCTGCCCGTAAGAGCTTTGCTGCTGGCTGCCATAGCTTGACTGCTGGCCATAACCTCCACTTTGGGGTTGCCCGTAACTGGAAGTTTGGGAACTGGTGCCGTAACTGCAGATTTCACAAAAAAACAAGCATAAATAATACCATTCTAGCCTCATCTAAAAGTACTCCCATTAAAATGGTCTTATTCTGTTCCCTGCGTTGGCATTTACCTTCCGGTGCTGGAGCTGGTTGGCTGCTGAGAATAGCTGGGATAAGATGATTGCTGTCCATAGGATGATTGCGAAGTTTGACTACTGCCATATCCTGTCGATGAGCCATAAGCTTGTGGTGTTGACTGAGTGCCATACCCAGCTGCTATGTTAAAAAAAAAGGGGGGGAGCAGCAATAAATCAGCATGTCACACCAATGGCTGCAAGTAATCAAATTTCCCACCATTACTTATAGCTTTGAATTAAAGCTCTGCAACATTTTGTATTTGGTTCAGGAGGTGTGTTTGGAATATGCAGGAGCACGTAACACGACTCCTGTCTGAGACCCATTAAAGCAGATGTATCTGTTTCCAAGACCACAGAGCTACATTAGCCTCCCAACAATAGCCGTATCATCCTGGAAAACGATGTGGCTGCTTTAACAGGTCAGATGGGTGCTACATTTGCTTCTAAAGCATTGCAAAGCCCTAACACTGATGTTTTTATGAACAGATACTACTGGCAAGTTAGGAAATACAAAAGGTTTCACCTTACAAATAATCATTTATCGGAACTTCCGGTGGGGACATGGCTGACTGGACAGCTGTGCCCGCAAGCTCTGCGGGCAGACCTGGCATGGCTTTTTTATGGGCTCAGGCAGGCTTTTCCTGAAGCCCTAGAGCGTTTTCATCGACAGAAAATGCTCGGAATCATCCCATTTGTACTCCAGAACGGCGCCTTGCAGCCAGAGGATCGCGAATAGCATTAGTGATAATCCAGTAAGAGACACCGGGAGGCGTCACCATTTCCAAACCGCTCTGTAGCCTTAAAGGGACACTAAGTCGAGCCACCCCATTTCTAAATCACCCAATTTAAATTTTGATAAGTTTAGATACCCCAAGATAGTCTTTCTAGAGCAAGGAGAAGCAATCTCTCTTGGTGCTTATCGTTATTTTTCTGGATTAATTTTTAAAAATCTTTTAAAGTTTTGTCTTGTTTCCCCATTTAAATATTAAGGAGGACTGAAATAAATAAGTGCATCCCTGTTATTATTTTAGTACTGAATTTGAAGAATTTGATTTTTCCCTACACGTTGAATCTGCTGTTTTGAATCATCAGTTTTCTGTTGCTACTTTCCTTGGGAAGTTGTCCCTTATCGCTTTTACTTTTGTAAACATTGCCCGAAATCATCTATTAACTCTTACTTTTGCCAGTTAAGTTATCTAGGGGGCGCCATAATCTACTGACTGTAACAGGATTTTAAGCAGACTTTCTCAGAGCTTCCTTGTGAGATTAAACAGATTTTCTCTGATCCCTGTCAAGCTATTATGCAAGATATTCGGGTCATTGTAGAAAATATCAACTGTAAAATGTTTCATGTGGCTGAGGTGGTTGTGGAAAAAGTTGATTCTAGTGAAGGTGATGTTTCTACTGACAGCGAAATCGAAGCTTTTGTTGTGCCAGATGACGACCAGATTCTGGTGCTGAATGAGTTAAAGACACAGACCGAATCACAAATGGAATTGTTTTTCTGGTAGAATGTTATGGGAAAGAAAAGACTTTGCTCTGTGGGAGGTTTTCTGCTGAGAAGTCTGAGTTTCTAAGGGGGGCAGTTGGGCTGTTTGACATTTTTATGACAAATGCCTTGTGTGTATTATGGAGATATGTAAATGCTTTGGTATATTTTGACGTGGGGTAAAGATTTAAGAATGTTTATTTGGACTGCTTTTAAGGCTTGTATGATTCTATTCTTTTTTAACAATTTGGATTAAGATTGATTGGATTGTTTTTATTTCTTCTTAATGATTTGTTAAGATTTAGAAGGTATAATAATTGTTTGGTTTTAGGGTTAATAGGGTTAAGATTGTTATAGTATTACTAATTATAAAAGTAGACAATTTGTAAGTTTTTTTAGTTTGATTTCTATCATAGACAGAAATGTATAGAATAGTGGTAAAAAAAAGGTAAAGGTTCCCCACACACATTTGTGCAGTCGTGTCTGACTCTAGGGGCCGGTGCTCATCTCCGTTTCTTAGCCAAAGAGCCAGTGTTGTCCGAAGACACTTCCGCAGTCATGTGGCCAGCATGACGCACGCGGAACCGTTACCATCCGACCAAAGTGGTACCTATTCATCTACTTGCATTTGCATGCTTTCGAATTGCTAGGTTGGCAAGAGCTGGGGCGAGTGCAGGAGCCCACTCTGTCACGCAGGGCTAGGGATTCGAACCTCCGAACTTGCAATCTTCCGATTGACAAGCCTGGAGTCTTACCCGCTGAGCCACCACGCCCCTATAATATAAGAATATTATATTAATTTTTATAATTATTTTAATTTATATTATTATATTAATATTATATTACTATAAGAATAGTGGTAGGAAGGAAATAATTAAGTAAATGTTTTTGGGGGAGGAAGTTGATTAGGAGGTTAATATATATTTTTTTCTTTTAATATAAGGGGAGGGAACAATTGTATTTAGTGATTTGCATAATGTGCTAATGGAATGATTTATAGAAATAATGTGATTTTGGTTTGATATAGAGTAAGGGTTTGATTATGAAAATTGCTGTATATTCTTGCTGTTAAAAGTCAGAAGTTAACTCTTTATGTAATCTTTAAAATACTTTTCTTCTTGTATTTTACACTTTTAGTTTTTTTTCTTTTTCTCAAACTCTATCAAGATGAGATGCAAGAGCATCATTTTCATACTTTTGCCTCTAAAAAGCAAGTCTGTATCTTTCCATTTACCAATGTCACAGAACTCACTTGGAAAAGACAAGCCAGAATCACTCATTCCCCAGCTCAGCTGATCTCTCATGTTTTCCTATGTAGTTATGAAGTTCAGAAACAAGATATGCAACAGTACTCACAGCCCTGCGTCTGGCCATAAGATGAGCTGTAACTACTTTGGCCATATCCAGAAGTATCCGCCGATTGCCCGTAACCACCGTAACTCTGCTGCCCATATGGCTGGCTAGTTTGTTGAGAATAACCCTGCGTGGGTGGAGTTGGGTAGGCCCCATAACTAGCGGAAAAGAAGGAATAAACATCAGCCAAGAAAGGACCTTATTTCCACAATGAACTCAGACTGTATTTTTGCCTTTCATTGTATGTCTCCAATTAAATTACAGGAGTTGCAGGTGTCTGTTTCCAAGATGGCTGATAACCCCAAAATGGGGGAATAGTGCTGTGTAACACTGAAAACGTACTGGAAATACTCGGAAACAAGCAATATTTTAAACTCCTTCCACTTTAAAAGACAGCTTTAATATTAAGTTCTCTATTGTTGGAACAAATTATAGGTCATGGAATAGTTTTATAACTTTCCAACAGCCCTTGGAAATTTCAGCTTTACAGGGATCATCCTGTTGTCCATTTGCATTTGGAAACTGAATGAACATTCCAGAATAAATGAAATTCTAAACAATATTCTCTGGGGATAAATAAGATTTTTTTACACCAATATACACTATTTTAATGCACTTGATACATACTGAATTGTATTGCAGTTTACAGTTAAGATTATTAATTTAAGCAACTTTCTGTACTTTAACCCATAACAGGAAAGACAACAGTTCTAGACATACTATTTCTATGGAATTATGGTTATTAGTACAATTTAAGTGCTAGTCAAGACCCAAGTCTGATTTTGTGTATCAGTTCTCTGGACAAATCAGTGCCTCAACATCTTCACATTTATAGAAAAAACTAACATTGCCTATTTCAAAATTACAGAAACAACGAACACATGATATATGCAAACACGTTACTCATGCATAGAAAATGAATTCCAGTGTCATTTACCTCTGTGTTGCTGACTGGCTATAATCTGCAAGAGAATTGGGGAAAAAAGCCATTTTAAAAAGGATCCACTGAACAACTTTCGAGAATCTAACACAAGGGAAGACAACCTATTGCTTCCCAGATGTTGCTTGACTGTATCTCCCAGAATCCCCAAGAATCAGGGCCAATAGATGCTAGCAGTTTTATTTAAATTTCTGGGATGCCCCAAGTTGTCTAGCCCTGGCCATAACTCTGTACAAAGGACTGGAAATGTTTTGCAAAGACTGTGGCTTCCATGCGCTCCTCAGAGTGGATACATACATCTGCCCAAAAGCTGTATCCCAGTTCTGGCACACAGATGTTCCTCAGATGAACATGTGTGCGCCAGAACTGGGATACAGCTTTTGGCAAGAGATCTGCAGAACATGAGAATACAATACAGGTAGTCCTCCATTAATGACCATTCATTTAGTGACAGTTCAGACTTACGATAGTGCTGAAAAACCCAACTTGTACAACTGGTGCTCATACTTACGACCGTCGCAGCATCCCTGCGGTCACATGATCACAATTTGAGCGCTTGGCAACCGGTTCTCATTTATGACCATTGCAGCATCCTGTGGTCATGATTGCTATTTTTGACCTTCCTGGCTGGCTTCTGGCAAGCAGTCAATGGGTAACTGCAATTTGCTTAATGACTGTCGCAAGGAGGTTGTAAAATTGGGTGATTCGCTTCATGACCGCTTCGCTTAGCAACCAAAATTCTAGTCTCAATTGTGGTTGTTAAGCAAGGACTACCTGTATGTGTCACACTTCAAATGCTACCCCTTATGTACAACACAAATGTGAAAGAGCAGAGCTCGCACTGTAACATCACATTTCACTCTGATGTGGCTGGGGATGCTTCTGGTGCTTGGTTGAATCAGATTTACATAATTCTTTCTTGGCAAGGTTCAAGAATCCTTTCAGCCCAGGAAGAGAAGTGGTTGACTGTTACGTTTGAGGGAAGGAACAACTAGCCTGGGACAGCAGGCAATGCTGAAGCTCTAGTTCTCCTTGTGCAAAGGCCCACTTTTTTAAACCATCCAACAGCCCATGGCAATAAGCAAATAGTAAAAATAACGAAAAAAAAAGCTGTGGTCAGAATGAGTGACAGCTCCATAGAGATGGAGGAATAATCCACCTACCCATTGAGCAGAATAGCAGTTAAGGCTCAAATTACGAGTTTAAATTCACTTAAATGTGCCTGGAGGGGTGTGTGTGGAATTAGGACGGAGCCCAGCTGCTCCTTTAAGGGCCACCAGCGAAGAGGGGCGGGGAGGAGCGCGCGCTCTCTCCGCGAACCAACAGCCGTTGGGCGCGTGGGCGACCAGGCATTTAGACTTAAGAGGCGGGGCAGGAGACGCAACCGCAGAGGACGAACCCGGATGTAACACTGCGACAAAAATTGGCCTCAACGCGCACGCGCCTACGGCCCACGTGGCCTCACGGCCCATCTAGATACAGGAGCGCATGTGTGCTCCCGGTCGCTGGAGACTGCTTTCCCTCCGATTTTTCAACGTTCCGTCTTGCGCATGCGTAGTTGTCCCTGTCCCTCAAGGGTTCCTCGGAAACCCCGTTCCTCTCTCTCCCCGCCCCTCCCCCGTTCCTGGGTCTCACGCTTTCATAAAATGGCCGCAGCGAATTGCGCAGTTAAGGCTGATAGCTATGCGCAAGCCCTCCCTACGCTGTCAGGGAGAAGCGATTCGCCCGATCTCCCCTCCCCGGCAGGAGCAACCGCACCTTCTCTCTTGCTCCATTATCCCCCGTGATTTAGGAACGAACACAAAGCCTCCAATCAAAAGCTCTGACCGCCCCATCCATTTGTAAAGGAGGGCGGCTTGTCCCTCTCCTTCGGCGCCCGTTCCCCAAATTCAACAGGACCTAGACGCGACTCCGACTCCCCGCCTGGCCGATGCCTCGTCTCTCGGCCGCCCTGCGCGCGCTCGCCAAGCCCCGCCTCAACGGAAGCCCTGAAATCTTACCCGCAGATTTCTCTGTCAGCCCCCAAAAGCAGCGGGTATGAAAGGGCGAAGCGCCCTCTTTCCTCCCGGGTCCTCGTCGAGGCACGTCCGCCTTCCTCTTTCCTGATCCCTCCAGCGTACAGTTCCTCCCTCCCGCAATAGACCCCCCTGATTTGGCACCCTGCGGTAAACCCCATCCACGGAAGCCAATCTGCCCCAATTCCTCCCTCGCTCATTCCCTGTGACCACGAGGACTAGCAACTTGGTCCTGCTGAAATTAAGCTAAGCCCCCGCGCCCCCTTTGCAGCGGTTCGAGGGCCCGGCATCCCCTATGTGGTCTTTCCGGGAAGCTGACCGAGTCTTCCCGGCGGCCCTGCCCTTCTCACCGTTGGATGCCATCGCTGCAGCTTCCCAGGAACCTCGCTCGCGTCGCCTTCGCAGCCTGTCCTGCCCGCTCCCTCCGCGGCAAATATACCTCCCCCTCCCCTTTCCTTTGGGCTACACCATCTCAGATGGCAGGGGTGACCAGAGGAGTCTTTTGAATGAGGCCGATTGCCTTTCGTTCTAGAAAAAGACTCTCTCGTTCGCTAACGATGTGTGCAAGCCTCCACACGAAGTTTCTTTATTTGAAAATTAGCCTTACTCCGCGGGAAGAGATTTAGAAAGCCAGACTGCTACCCCGCACAATTGAAATGGTGTAAGTCCAACCTGCTGGGTGGGATGAGATCACGGCGGCAGCCTGGGCGCAACCATAGAAGGAAGCGGGAGGGGGTGAGGAGAAATCAGGGAAAGAAGCCTTTCTTCTGGGCCTCTGTTGTGGGACCGGGAGTGGCGTGTCTTTTGCAAGGCGCAGAGAGTTTCCTCTGGATTAAATGTCAGAGGAATCTGGAGTAATTTAAAGCCTAGCGGATTTACTGGCCTGCAGGGGGTAGCACACTTGGGGAAGAGTCCTGAGCTGTTCCGGGGGTCCAGCATCGGTCGCTTCGAGGAGAGCAGGGGCGCCGATGAAAGGCATTGCTGCGTTTCAGCCCCGTCGCCTTTCGGGGAAAGTAGTTCTGGCCGAGTGGGCCACCCTTGCTCGCCTCCTGCCTGGGGCAGTTTTGCACGCTCGGCTTCTGAAAAGGGCTCCGAAACTAGCCAGCGCTAGGGCAAAACCTGGCAGCTCAGCCCCCGATCTTGCTAAGCCTGTCCTTGGGAGACGCGGATACACCACTTCAGGGGCTCCCAGTTGGTCTCTCGCCTCTTGAAAGTGGCTAGAAAGCCATTAATCCGGTTGGGATCGGATTGTCTTCCATATGAGCATGTCCACAATGTGTGCTCGGCGGTGGAGGTTTGTGGGTCCTTGGAGCAGGCACGGCCTTTTGGTGGGGGGCCCTGGTTGTAGCCCCTCAAGGAAGGTGAAGCGGGCTCCGTCGTTGCCGTGTTGTACATGGGCAATAAATGCTATTTTACGCCGTTCGGCTTTTCACCCTCTCTCTCTCATTCTGTAACTATAATCCTCGGAGTTGATTGTATTTCATGTCGTTGATATGACACTTAAGCAGTATTTGTACGAGTCGGACACGACTAAACGACTGAACAACAACAAAAATTAGCGTAGCGGCCTCTTTTACAGAGAGCGTGATTCAGAAATAGATGCATTATTACTATTTTTTTCATTAGATCCCACATTTTGTCATTCTGGGCAGCTGGTCTTACTGGACACTTGAAGAATTCACCTATCCTAAAGAAAACCTGCATGTTTTCATTGCATCAATAATGTTACTGTGGATGTTTAAGATTCTAATTTATTGTAACCCTCCTCCTCCGTCAAAAATGACTGGATGTAATTTTCTCTGCCAGTCGCAATTCTCCAGCTTTGCTCCCTCTTCCGACGTTATTTCTCGTATGATTTGCCAAAGATTCAGAATCAGGAACTGCAGGCTTCCCTCCCCGCTTCGCTGGAATGGTTTCTCCCAGGAACAAGGCTTTCCCTGTCTCTGTCCCTAAAACCAGCTCAAGCCAGTTTTAAGGCCCGCCCTGCCAATTTATGAATGGCCTGGAGCGTTGGCATGGTAACCCTGGAAATTAGGCAAACAGCCCGGGAAAAAGGGGGCTTCGCCTTACTGGGAAGCGAGTCAAGCGGAATGTCTGCACGGCTTGGGCAGGATCGCCCTCGCTGGCTCTGCCACCACACGTGGACATTCTCCCTACGGCGGAAACCCACAGGCCGAGGGTCTCCACGCATGGAAATGCAGCCTGGGAGAAAGCTTTACCTGTGAATAGCCGCCTGCTGTCCAACTGATCTAGATCTGGAGCTTCTGATCCCTATTTTTGAATTGTTACTGCACGTCTAAGCTGTGGATGTCAAGGGTGAAAGAGGCAGATGTGGCTGTTTCTCTGTGAGAAAAAAGAGTCCGATTAAGCTTCCGGCCTCTTCCTAATGGAAACAAATAGAGCGGCGGACAAGCTGATATGCCAGGCAGATAATAGTGAATCCACTGGAGTGACAATCTGTTTTTTGAAAAATATTTTTTTTAAATTCACCAGCAGCAATACAGAAGTGCTTTGCCACTGCCTTCCTCCAGGACAGGTTTTTGATGTCTCACTCTAGCCTTCAGCACAGGGATTTCCTGGTGGTCTCCCATCCAAGTACTAATTAGATCCAACGTGGTTAACGTCCCCGTCCATACAGCATCAGGCAGTTATCTCTAAGAAGTGCAGCAATGTATGAACAGAACCTCCTTTATTAAAAAAATCAGAGTTCTTCATTGCATCTAGATGAAAGGCAAGCTACTCAGTCCCCATTGCAACAGAAATGCCTGTATGAGAAATCTGAATTCAGCAATTCCCATAGCTAAATCAGAATATAAGAAATACAAAAAACAATTGAATTATTGCGGATTATCAGTGCAATTTGCAAACTTTCTGAATAGATGTTTATAATCTGGCATACTAATTCTTCACTGCTGTTCCTTCTCCATCGTGCTGAAGCCTAAATATGTTCGTCCCCCAGTACGCTGCAATGCATCAAATGTGGCAGAGAGGAGTTTCTGATTGGCCAAGTAAAATATCTTGTTTCCACTATAAACATAGTCCTGCATTTCTGCAAGGTTGCAACAACTTGGTGTGCTGGTTCTGAGCTGGAAGACATGATTATCCAGCATTGTTCTTTCCATATTCCTCCCTCACCATTGGCATTTTCCAGTGGTGATTTCCTGGGCAGGCCAACAACTCCAGCCTCAAAGACAGTTTCCTAGAGCCAACGAAGTAATTTTCCCAGTTCATGCTATGTGGAAGATTAGATCCAGTCCTTGATTTTGTGGGCTCTAGACCAATGTTTTTCAAACTTGTCAACTTTAAGATGAGTGGACTTCAACTCCCATGCTGCCTGGAGAATTCTGGGAGTTGAAATCCACTCATCTTAAAATTGCCAGGTTTGAAAAACACTGCTCTAGACTGTGCAATTTCTGTTAGCTTAAATTTCTGTCAGCTTTTTTCTCATCAGAGTAAAAAGGTAGGCTTTTGAATTACGGGTTTGGAAACAGTCACTAAGAGTCAACACTGACACCATGGTACGTAATCAATCAATCGAGTTTCATGAATTGCAATCAATTAGCGCTGGACTTAATAAAGGCAGGCTGTCCCCTTGTGGCCATGATCAGCAAGCGGAAACTCACATACATTAGTTATTTGATGCAAGTGGATGATGGACCAGAAAAAAATGTTTGTGCTTGGCAAGGTTAAAAGAAGATGAAGGGGAAGAAAACAGATCAGGCAGATACAGTAGATGGCACTAGACAACCCGTGACCCGTTGGGTCATTGTGTCAGAGAGATTTCCTTGCCAGATTCCTCAGTGCCTTCAACAACGGCAGAGCTTCCAATGTCCTGGAAAAGTTCTTGAAAATTCAGGGAGACATTGAGAGATGTATCTGCCTGGAAAGTAGCCCATGCTGAACTGTATAGCCCAGTCAAACATCAGGAGTTGACCACAGGCAATGTTTTATAACATTTTGTATTATGTCATAAAATGTTTTGCGATAATTTTTATGTCATAAATGTTTTATAAAATTTGCCAGATTTCTATTCCACGGGAGTCATGGGTCCCGGATTTTGGACGCATTCTGTAAGTTAGCCCATTTGAGGTAACCTTGGTTGAAAAAGCGTTGCCCTACGATGCACTGTTTTGCCCAGTTAAAGGTTACAGTTACGAGAGTTTTAGTAGTATATAGGTAGATTAAATGGGTTTCAGGAATGCCCTTGGAAGGTTTACAAATTGCTGCCAGGGAGACATTGAGACTGTGGGCATTTATCCTTTCAGATTTTGAACTAAACCCAATAGAACCTAATCATTAACTATGTTTAACCATTAATATCGGCTTTCAAAGCTCATACAAAACTTTTCTGCATTTGGTAAACCTTTCCAATCGCTTTCCAATGAGTTTTTTTTATTCCAGTGGTATTGATTTATATTGTCGCTTGGTGAGATGGGCGGTGAAGAAATGTGAGAAATAAATAAATAAATTTTAGCCCTTGTTATTCTCTCCTTATATAATCTCACTGAGAGAAAGGAAATTGAAACAGAGGGATCCATCCTTTTGTTAAATGATCAAATTTTAAAAGTCAGGATGCTACTGCAATTGAAGCTCTTCTTGCACATATAAAGTTTAGATCACAATGTCATGCTGGATGCAAGACAAAAGAGCACCCTTCTTCAAGAATATTGGAAGATTATTGGCAATCCCCAGCTACCAATACTAAATGATGCAGCCTGCTTGGAGTGAAACAGGCTGAGATCGAGACATCCAGCCATTTCTACCGCTAAAGCTCTTCTAGAAGATGATTTCAATATCCACAACATGTGGAAATAACATTGGCTAGGAAACTGCCCTCCACAATGTCGAAGCTTGCCCTGCATCTTGGAAAAACCACCGGGATTTGACCAGCCCCATGTGATATGGACAACCTTGAACTGAATTTGCACGGGTCATGGTAGATGTGCAGATGCCCTTTATAAATGGGGCAAAACAACATCATTGAATTGTCTGTAGCTTGAATCATGTCAACTGGATTTCTATTTTCTCAGTGGAAACGTTTCGCTCCTTATCCAAGAAGAAGAAGCTCCTTGGATAAGGAGCGAAACGTTTCCACTGAGAAAATAGAAATCCAGTTGACATGATTCAAGCTACAGACAATTCCACCTGGATGACTGAGAACCTTCATAGACATCATTGAATTGTGATTGTGGGGCTGAAAAACAAACTATCCAACATATAGTGACAGAGTGTCAAAACCGAGCCTACAATGGAGACTTTGCTGATTTCCTGGCTGTGACAACTGAAGCAAAAAACTAGATTTGTAACCTAGACATACGTTTGTAATTTTCCTGTCTATATTTTATATTTATATTTCATATTTATTATGCTCTGTTTTTTATTGTAACGCGATGTAAATGTGCCATACGATAAATAAATAAATATATACATATATATATATACACATACACACACACACACACACTCTAGAGAAAAAAAAGTAGGTAGCAACAGAATAAAATACAAAAATGTACTCATAGTCTGAAAATTCTTAGGCAAGGGCTTCACTTTTCCTTAAACAAAGAGATCTGGTGTGAACTGAGTGTGGAATCTTCATCCCCAGGTGAATTCTAGTTGCCTAGGCAACAGGTGGGAGGGGGACTTCTAGTTGTCTTGGCAACAAAGTATTCCAAGTCTTAGCCACCCACTCACCTTCCCCCAAGGCTTTCAAAAAACCTTTGCACTGTTTTCTGGCTCTGGAGGCAAATGGATGGCTTTTGGAGTGCTAGAAATGGCTCTTGCAAATCATTTAACATAGGTATGTCTCTTTGGTTAGGAACCAATTTAGAATTAAAGCCATGAACCAAAGGCAAGGAGATTAGTGGGAAATTATTGGGCGTTTCCCTGTTGTGGAAGGGAGGGCATAGCAAAGGAGTATGGGGTCACAAAGAGTCGGACACGACTTAACGACTGAACAACAACAACAAAACACTGTTTATGGGTTCCACGGATCTAACGAGTTATATTCTAGTTTATAAATTATACTGCTTCCCATTACACAGACAGTGGCCAGCTTCACACACAACATTAAAACCTGATGTCCCGGGAATGTTTTTGTTTTGTTTCTTTATATCAGGGCTTTCCAAACGGTGTGTCATGACACACAAGTGTGTCGCCTGGAGGCCCCAGGTGTGTTGCGTGAAAACCTGGAAGCGCTGATGGTGCGCCACCTCCGCGTGCGGGCCATCAGCGCTTCCGACGACACACCAGGACGCCGCCGCAGCACGCAGCGGCGGGCAGCGGCGGCAGGTGGGTGGCGGGTGGGGGCGGCGGAAACCCGGAAGCGCCGCCGGCACTTCCAGGTTTCCTGCACGCCGCTGCAGTGGCAGCGCTTCCGGGTTTCCTGCACACCACCACAGCAGCGGCGCTTCCGGGTTTCCTGCGCGCCGGCCGTTGGTGTGTCGCCAACAGCAAAAGTTTGGAAAGCCCTGCTTTATATATTTGCTTTGCTTAGCCTAATTTGCAGTTCTATCCAGGATGGCTTTGTGACTGTGAACAAGCAATTCTGGTTCCTTCAACAAAATTCGGTTTTGTTTTTTTTAAATATTGCACAGAAGTTACATGCGATCACAGCTGACGTGTTCCCTGCCTGCTTTATAAGAATGTGGATATTGTTAACTTTGTGGTGGGATGGAGGTGTCATTAATTAATTCGAGTCTCCTAATTGTGTAGTCAGAACATTTCCTCTTGGAAAAAAATGGATATTAGTCTCTGTGCTAAATTGCTTCGTTTTTTCCCCCAAGACACTGGTAGTTGTTCTCAGTGTAATAATCCCGAGGAGCTCCATTGCCTTCAGTTCCATTCTGGGCAGAAGGTCAGATCTTTCCTTCTCCTACATTGTCACCGAATTTTGTCTTCCTGAGTTTCTCTGAGAAAAGCCGTTAGATAAACAGTACAATCTGGGAAATGCCTACCCAGAAGGAAGTCGTTCTATTCCATGGGGGTTATTCTGTTGTGTATTTAAAATTGTAGACATCTTTGTGGAAACATGGCCTGAATCTTTCATTGCTTGTTTCCAGACAGGACTTTGTTTCCTTCCAAATTTTATTTCAGACATTTCCCTCAGCTGGTTTTTTGTTTTTAAACAAATTCACCAAAAAAAGGGCCTCAGTTTTTCTGGTATACCTAAACAACAAATTAAAAGGACCATTGAAAACATTTTTTATTACTAAAACCATTCCCTTCTGCCACTAAAAAGGTAAAAACTCATTTGAGTTGAACTCAACACATGGTGACTCAACAATACAGTTTGCCTTTGCCTCCCTTGAGTTGTTGTTGTTGTTTTTTTGACTTTCCAGTCTCATCTACAAACCTGGTATTTCCTGGTGGTCTCCCATCAAAGAACTAACCAGGTTCATCTCTGCTTAGCTTTTCAAGATCAGCCAAGGTTGGTTAGGTGCTCCCATTGTGGGCTATATTATGAAGGCTTCCTCCTTGCAGTCTAAGAAATCGTTGTGTTCTCCTGATTTTCACCTCTCCACAGGCGTAGATGCCCACAAGCTGCCTCTAATTCCCTCAAAAGATGCAGGCAAGAACCTTGCCAAAGGACCAGAGGAATATGGCCAAGAAGCACCCCATTTGAAGAGTCACCATCGTCTCTTGGTGTTTCAACCTAAGATAACTACTGATGTTCATCCAGAGAAAGCGCCTCCATATGCCCCCAAAGTTGAGCAGTGCTATTGCCAAATCAACTGGCCGCAAGCGGTGCTGCAAAGGTGGGCCACCGAGAACGCAAACCGGGAGAAGAACCTTAGCCTGGTCTTCTGCCAAGGACAAACCTTTAGGAATAGAGAACCAGAAGCTAAGAAAGGGGACCTCCAGGAGAGCACTGAAACGGCATCACAACCTCAATGCTCAGATGATTAAAGAACATGGAATTATATTGGCGTTTGTTGTGAGAATGTAGTCCAGACTTTACAGCAGAGCTTTCCAAACTGTGTGTCGGGACACGTTAGTGTGTCGGCTGCAGTGTCTGGGTGTGTCGCGGCTGCTGCTGCCTCCTCCAAACCTGCCCTGCCAGGATTCCGCGCAGGTCCTAGTGCCTGCCTTGTGCCCTGCTGTAAAAGTGTGTCACGAAATGATGCCCTGCTGTAAGAGTGTGTCGTGAAATGATGCATGTCTAAAAAGTGTGTCACCAACATGAAAAGTTTGGAAAGCTCTGCTTTACAGGATTGGTTCAATTCAGACCCACAGTTCTCGGACCTATCTGCAGGTTGTGTTCAACTTTAATAAAAGTTGATATCCCTTGAAGAGTTTTTTGCGGGTAGGGACACTTGTTTTCAATGTGTTTCTAGCCTTTATGTTTTTGTAATAAAAATAAAAACAGTCCTGGTGATGCCTCATAATCTAGAAGAGGAATGGGCAGCCTGTTTGTGACCCAAGTGCTACTCTGTAAAATTTTCAACCATGAAGAGTCCTAGGAAGCATGATAGTTAAGCTGTGCTATCACTGAAATGAGTGATTCTGGAATTTCCAGTCTCATTAAAATAAAAACTGAAACGTTACATCATTGCAGATAGATTTCACCAGCAGGATCCGAGGTGGTCCCGAGACCCACCAAAATGGGGCTGGGGTCTCCATGAGATGTTTGCCCTTCATCTAGAATGAGGCTGATCAAAATTTGGGATTTAGGATTCTGCATAAGCAATCGTTTCACCCCATCAGTTGAAGCAGTCAGTGTATTTTTTTTAAGTCCCAGAATAATCAGAAACACTAACTTAAGGTAACTGTTTTTTTTATATTATTTAATGAGATAAGGGTCTACAGAGCTAGAACAAGTAAGGCTCCTGAAAACATGGACTGAGATTAATCTTCTTCCAGACTTCTAACACTGTAGACACTGTAGGAGGAGAATCATGTTAGACTGTGGTAGCAGAAAAACAGAAGTGAAATAAAGTGAAGTGAAAATCAGAAGGGACCTTAGAACTCCATAGTGAAAGTCAAGTCAGTGTCTGACATTTTTCTTCGGAAGTCTTCATCGAACCACTCATTCTGAGCCACTGTGAAGTGGTTCTTCCAGTCACCAACCGTCCCTGTAAGACAATGACGCCATTGTCAGGGTTCATAGTTGAATCCTGCCATTAATTGTGTAGCCATTAATTGTGTAGCGTTAGTGTAAGCTTGTGAACTGTGAGGAGGGGGTGAGCGGTGCCAATTACAGTGTTGTGGTTTTCATCAGAGACTGTGGAATGCGGCGCCAAGGCCGGCCACCTGCAGGAGTTGGAGGCCTGAGAACGGAGAGGGAAAGTTATGGACATTGACATCATAGGCGCTGCGAAATTGGTGCGCAGGGGGGAGAGTTAAGTTAGGGCTGTTTGGCGGGAATCCGGCATTTGGATCTTTGGGAGTGTTTCAATTTACATGTATCCTTAATAAAGCTTATTCTGCATTTCAGTGAAGTGCATTGAGAAGTGTTTATTGGGGCATTGAAGTTGGAGTCATTACAGAAAGATCTGAATGCCGGATTCCCGCCAAACAGTCTCCGATGAAAGCCACAACACTGTAATTGGCACTGCTCACCCCCTCCTCACAGTTCACAAGCTTACACTAACGCTGCACAATTAATGGCTATACAATTAATGGCAGGATTCAACTATGAACCCTGACAGCCATACAGTTTGCTTGGAAATTTGAGAGATGCTTTTTACGGGAGCCTTAGAGATGGTCAAAAAGCACACTTGGCATTAATTTCTCCTGAACTTAAGTACTGCAGTTATCAACAAGAGGTAGCCGTAATAAGAATCTCCTGGTGCAAGTTTGGCCTTTCAAAGATACTAAATGGTCACGCATTATCTAATTTGCCACCCTCTTCCTAAAGTGTACCCTAATTGGCTTATGCATAAGTATGCAACGTAGCACCCTGGGTGCTAGAAGATGAGCAGGCAGGTCAGGTTGGCTTGCAAGGAGAGTGACCGGGCAGAAAAGCGGGGTGCTCTCAGAACCCTTCATGATCCCTTTGCTCAGCAAATTCTGAAAGTATTAGGAAATAAAATGATACTAAACTGTCCCAAGGTTGACCCTATCCAAGGAAGCTCTATGACGGTGTCTCTCAACCCTGGCAACTTTAAGATGCGTGAACTTCAACTCCCAGAATTCCCCAGCCAGCACGCTGGCTGGGGAATTCTGGGAGTTGAGTCCACACATCTTAAAGTTGAGAAACACTGCTCTATGACCGCTTAAGGATCTGCAAACATCTTCTCATCCTCCCCTTTTTCACTGCTGACTGTCAGATCTTGGTAAAACAGTGGCAAATTTAGCAGAAAGGTATTTGCGTGTCTGGCAGATCTTTTTGACAGTTAAGGAAGTAAGGAAAATACCCACATTCTCTGGCTATATCTTTGCTTCTGCAAACAGGAAGGCAATAACCGCCCAGAGTCTACCATGGTAGAGATGGGCGGGGATAAATCCAATTAATTAATTAATTAATTAATTAATTAATTAATTAACTGAGCAAGGCAATGACTCTGAGGCCATGTCCATTTCACTGTGCTCTTGTCTTTAACAATTCTTGTAATTTTAGTTTCATCCTGCTAGGCCCCTCCTTTCTCTGATCCTTTCTGCTTATCTTTTCCCTCTTTCTGCATTCACTCAAATGCATTCCCTGCTGAATTATGTAGTATCTTTTTCTTGCTTTTCCCTATCCTTTCAATTCCCTATCCTCTCTGCAATACTATTAGGCCAATCAATCATATCTTAGCCGAAGTAGGAAAGTCTCTGATCCCTTCTGGTGGAACACACTCCTTTGCTGGATCCTAAAGAGTTGTTGACTTTCTCCATTGCACAACCCCATTGTGATAAAGTTGGCAGGAGGGATGGGGGGACCGCTGGCAAGCACCCCTTTATCTTATTTTACTGACTATATTGAACCCCCCATTGACTATTAACTGCTTAAGATCTCTGTGTTAGTCTGCAGAGTGTAAATTGTAACTATTCAATATCAAGCAAATTGATGGCCCAGTACGCCATTAGCCTCAAACATTTTTTAATACATTGTATTGATTGGCTATTCAAACTAGCTTCATTTTTGGATTTCCTGATGCCTACGCCTATTTAATAACCTATAATGTCTGGTCCCTGATAAATTGGCATGGAGGGATGCCGCAGTTCCTTACACTCGTATTCCAAAATACAGAGAAAGGACCCTGTACTTCTCTAGCATTCCTCTACATTTCTTGCAATGCAGGATACTTAGAGACTGTTCACTCCTGGTGACCTGATTTGAAGTGAGAATAGGTGTACAGTACCTTTCCGCATGAATGGAGAAATAGACTGGTCCATGACAGAGAGGGGCACACCAGCCCGGTTGACCATGGGGTTGTGCTTCATGACTTCAAACGAGGTATGATGGACAATCTTGTCCAGCATTGTCATGTCTAATTGCTTCCCTATAAACTGCATCACCTTCTGGATTTCACACTTTGGGTCCTGTAGGAGAGGAGCATAGCAGAGATGGATAAAAGGGAGGCAGAAAGGAATGGATCACAGAACTTCCTGGAAAAGGACTCAGAAAACGTGGCTTCGGGCACTTGCACCAGCCCCCGAACCCTCCAAACTGATTCACGGTGTGCCATGGTTACCTTACCGCCACCAGTTTGCAACTATGCTCATATGCTAAATGTTCCCTCCTGGCTGTCCAAGAGAAACACGCAAGTCGGCAGCCTACTGGCAACCTATCCTCATGCTAACAAAAAAGACCAGCCACAATGAGCAAATCTGCAAAGCCACAGTCCTACTTAGTTTAAAAAGATGACTGGAAGAAGCTGCTTTCACATAATGGTTAATTGGGAACACTTATGCGTTCCCCCAAGAGTTGCCTTGGTGAATATAGCCAGAGAGGACATCAATTTACTAGAAATCAAACCGTTGAGGTTGCCGCTTCTTCCAGATTTTCTGAGCCACGAGATGCTCTCTAGCACCCAGTTTATTTTCATAAAATTTTCCAAGCACATGGGTGCTTTCCCCAAAAGGGGGGACCATTGTTGGGCTTTAAAAAATATAAGAAAATTCTAAGGATCCCATAAAGAAGAAAGGAACTTTTATTTTCAAGATCCCCATTTTCCACTGGATTCCATTTTTGCAGAAAAACGTGAAGACAATCTACTCATCTCACCTCGCCCCTGCAGCAGAAAGGAGCTAGAGAGAGACACGGTGATTTTCCAGCCCTATTTCCATTCAGACTTTCTTTCCAGAACTCACTTTTTTAATGTCTTCGTAAAAGAGATAAAGAATCCGATGAGTATCTTTTGCTTTCCACCAATCCTTTACATGATTGTACCACGAGCCCCAGGCCACTGGAAGATACAGAACAGAGCAAGGTAGGAAACCATCAGGTTTACAGTGAAGTTCCCAGCAAGAGACACAACAACATTATTCTCAAATATTTGGGGCCTCCTTCTCGTTTCCACTCATAGCCTGAAAACATTGCAGAATGGCCCACAATCCTGCTGAAGTTCACCATGAGAAAGGTGGAAATTCTACCCTCGTTGCCCATTGCAGGTCTCATCATCACATAGTTAGAGTTGGTAGGAGCCCTTTAGGCCCCTTAAGTCCAACTTGAGAGCCAGTTTGGGGTAGTGATTAAGGCACCAGGCTAGAAACCGGGAGACCGGGAGTTCTGGTCCTGCCTTAGGCATGGAGCCAGCTGGGTGACCATGGACCAGTCCCGCTCTCTGAGCCCTAGGAAGGAGCCAATGGGAAACCAGGAGACTGAGAGTTCTGGTCCTGCCTTAGGCACGAAGCCAGCTGGGTGACCGTGGACCAGTCCCTCTCTCTGAGCCCTAGGAAGGAGCCAATGGGAAACCAGGAGACTGAGAGTTCTGGTCCTGCCTTAGGCACGAAGCCAGCTGGGTGACCGTGGACCAGTCCCTCTCTCTGAGTCCTAGGAAGGAGCCAATGGGAAACCAGGAGACTGCGAGTTCTAGTCCCGCCTTAGGCACGAAGCCAGCTGGGTGACCGTGGACCAGTCCCTCTCTCTGAGCCCTAGGAAGGAGCCAATGGGAAACCAGGAGACTGAGAGTTCTGGTCCTGCCTTAGGCACGGAGCCAGCTGGGTGACCATGGACCAGTCCCTCTCTCTGAGCCCTAGGAAGGAGCCAATGGGAAACCAGGAAACTGAGAGTTCTGGTCCTGCCTTAGGCACGGAGCCAGCTGGGTGACCATGGACCAGTCCCTCTCTCTGAGCCCTAGGAAGGAGCCAATGGGAAACCAGGAAACTGAGAGTTCTGGTCCTGCCTTAGGCACGGAGCCAGCTGGGTGACCATGGACCAGTCCCTCTCTCTGAGCCCTAGGAAGGAGCCAATGGGAAACCAGGAAACTGAGAGTTCTGGTCCTGCCTTAGGCACGGAGCCAGCTGGGTGACCATGGACCAGTCCCTCTCTCTGAGCCCTAGAAAGGAGCCAATGGGAAACCAGGAAACTGAGAGTTCTGGTCCTGCCTTAGGCACGGAGCCAGCTGGGTGACCATGGACCAGTCCCTCTCTCTGAGTCCTAGGAAGGAGCCAATGGGAAACCAGGAAACTGAGAGTTCTGGTCCTGCCTTAGGCACGGAGCCAGCTGGGTGACCATGGACCAGTCCCTCTCTCTGAGTCCTAGGAAGGAGCCAATGGGAAACCAGGAGACTGAGAGTTCTGGTCCTGCCTTAGGCACGGAGCCAGCTGGGTGACCATGGACCAGTCCCTCTCTCTGAGCCCTAGGAAGGAGCCAATGGGAAACCAGGAAACTGAGAGTTCTGGTCCTGCCTTAGGCACGGAGCCAGCTGGGTGACCATGGACCAGTCCCTCTCTCTGAGCCCTAGAAAGGAGCCAATGGGAAACCAGGAAACTGAGAGTTCTGGTCCTGCCTTAGGCACGGAGCCAGCTGGGTGACCATGGACCAGTCCCTCTCTCTGAGCCCTAGGAAGGAGCCAATGGGAAACCAGGAGACTGAGAGTTCTGGTCCTGCCTTAGGCACGGAGCCAGCTGGGTGACCATGGACCAGTCTCTCTCTCTGAGCCCTAGGAAGGAGCCAATGGGAAACCAGGAAACTGAGAGTTCTGGTCCTGCCTTAGGCACGGAGCCAGCTGGGTGACCATGGACCAGTCCCTCTCTCTGAGCCCTAGGAAGGAGCCAATGGGAAACCAGGAGACTGAGAGTTCTGGTCCTGCCTTAGGCACGGAGCCAGCTGGGTGACCATGGACCAGTCCCTCTCTCTGAGCCCTAGGAAGGAGCCAATGGGAAACCAGGAAACTGAGAGTTCTGGTCCTGCCTTAGGCACGGAGCCAGCTGGGTGACCGTGGACCAGTCCCTCTCTCTGAGCCCTAGGAAGGAGCCAATGGGAAACCAGGAGACTGAGAGTTCTGGTCCTGCCTTAGGCACGGAGCCAGCTGGGTGACCATGGACCAGTCCCTCTCTCTGAGTCCTAGGAAGGAGCCAATGGGAAACCAGGAAACTGAGAGTTCTAGTCCTGCCTTAGGCACAGAGCCAGCTGGGTGACCATGGACCAGTCTCTCTCTCTGAGCCCTAGGAAGGAGCCAATGGGAAACCAGGAGACTGAGAGTTCTAGTCCTGCCTTAGGCACAGAGCCAGCTGGGTGACCATGGACCAGTCCCTCTCTCTGAGTCCTAGGAAGAAGCCAATGGGAAACCAGGAAACTGAGAGTTCTAGTCCTGCCTTAGGCACGGAGCCAGCTGGGTGACCATGGACCAGTCCCTCTCTCTGAGCCCTAGGAAGGAGCCAATGGGAAACCAGGAAACTGAGAGTTCTAGTCCTGCCTTAGGCACAGAGCCAGCTGGGTGACCATGGACCAGTCTCTCTCTCTGAGCCCTAGGAAGGAGCCAATGGGAAACCAGGAGACTGAGAGTTCTGGTCCTGCCTTAGGCACGGAGCCAGCTGGGTGACCATGGACCAGTCTCTCTCTCTGAGCCCTAGGAAGAAGCCAATGGGAAACCAGGAGACCGGGAGTTCTGGTCCTGCCTTAGGCACGGAGCCAGCTGGGTGACCATGGACCAGTCCCTCTCTCTGAGCCCTAGGAAGGAGCCAATGGGAAACCAGGAAACCTAGAGTTCTGGTCCTGCCTTAGGCACGGAGCCAGCTGGGCGACCGTGGACCGGTCCCTCTCTCTGAGCCCTAGGAGGGAGGCAATGGCAAACCACTTCCAAAATCTTGCCAAGAAAACTGCAGGGACTTGTCCGGGCAGTCACCAGGAGTCCAAAAATTGACTCGAAGGCACACACACACGAAGTCCAACACACTGCTTATTGCAGGAATCCAGATTAAAGCATCCCAGATAGATGTCTGTCTGTTTAGCCTCCACCTGAGCACATCCCATGGAGCTGAGCTCACCTAGGCAACTGCTTCTGCTATCAACCTGCTTTCACTGCAGATTTTCCCTCTAACATTCAACTGTGATTTACTTTCTTGTGGTGTAAGGCTTACTACCAAATATCCCTAATAAACATTTCACGTATGGAACCTGTCTTTGCCTTACTGAAATTCCCCACCTCCCAAATTACCTGTTACTTTAAAAAAAAATGAGAAAGGGGGTGCTTTGCTTACCTTTGCCTGCCACGAAAGCCTCCAAATATTCCTCCCACGTTCCAGGGTGAGGCATCACTTTGTTCATTCTTTGGAAATGGAAATAGGAGACCAGGCAGTCTTTGGGATTTCTTGCCATATAAATGAACTGAGGGGATACAGCAGAAGAAACAGCCTTGGATTAACCATTAAGCAAAGGAAACATGTGCTTAGAGCAGTGTTTCTCAACCTCGGCAACTTTAAGAGGTGTGGACTTCAACTCCCAGAATTCCCCAGCCAGCATTCTGGGAGTTGAGGTCCACACCTCTTAAAGTTGCCGAGGTTGAGAAACACTGGCTTGCGGCATCAAGGGAAGGGGGGCACCAGTGTTTTTCCCCTTAGCTATCATGCCCTTAACTTTTTCACTGCCACACTCGACTCTAGTTTTCAGCACTTATTGAGTTTTAATGTCCTGTCAGTTAGGCAGAGTCCCCCGTTGGGGGAGATGGGCGGGGATAAATTTGATAAATAAATAAATAAATAAATAAATAAATAAATAAGCAAGCAAGCAAGCAAGCAAGCAAGCAAGCAAGCAAGCAAGCAAGCAAGCAAGCAATGGAAGGGTTGAGGGGCACCATTGTTGAGTTCTGCTTAGCGCATCAGTTGGCCATGATCCGGCCCTGAGAAGGAACATATTTCCATGTGATAGCAGATAAGAGATGTGTCCCCAAAGGTATACAATTGGCCATCTGTGGCATCTGGGTATGAAGAATGTCACTCCATTCAGACAAACCAATGGGAACGTGAAGGAACCGCTCCACAGGTGCAACCCAACCTACTTCACAGGATTGTTGTGGTAGGGGGCAAAGTGAGGCGCAGCCATGAGATATGCCGTCTTGAGGTGGGGGATAAATCTAACAAATAATAATAATGTAGTCAATGACTCAGTTCATATTTAGTTAGATCTTGAGATCTTCTGGAGAATGTTTGGGCATCAGCAAGAAATACCTTGCAGTTCCCTGTCCAGAATGACTGAGGCAGCAGCTGGACAGGAAGGTGAGTCTTGAGGGTTCTCGGAGAGGGCGTCATTTCGGCTTGGTCCACTCCTGCTTAAAGGACACAGAAGATAAAAGGGATGAGAATCCGTATTTGAACCTGAATTGATGGCCAGGACGTGTCTGGGAACTGTATTTTTACAGATTTGCTGAGGGTCTCTGTTTAGACATCTTTAGTTGCTCCCCTTGCCCTGCTAAACAACCGCTCCCAGATTTCCATGTAGAAAAGCCAGGCTATTCAGATCTACCCAAGGTCTGAAATGGCCTTGCCCATTCAATGAATGGGTGTCGATGATGCACAGGGGCTCTCTGACATTTCTCCAGGTCGCCTTCTTGTTGGATCATATCCACTATCTCTTGTATCCAAGTGGTACCTGAGGAGAGAGGGAGAGAGAGCGATCGACATTCATATATTCTGTGCTATGCATAAGCAATCTAGGCCTGAAGTCCATCAAAATTGTTAGAGATACCGGGTTTCAACCAAGCACGTCTCACACAAGCTTGAAGGAGGAGGCAGCCTCTGCTGTAACCTAATCTTACTTGCTTTGTGTGGGAGGGGCTGAATCCCGATTTCCTGTTCCTGTTCCCTTCTCTTCTCCTCTCTTTCCTGTTTGAATCTCCTACCAAGGAGGATGGTCAGCTATGGCTGTCCACGTTGCTCACACTTCCATTCAGGTGGGTCACATTAAGAAGCATGTGGGTCTCGTCAGAACCTATTGCTCGTACGCATTGACCGTTTCTACTAAGAAACTCTGAGTTACAATAAAACTGTAAGCTCTTTTTATGTTACTTTACATTAACGTGTGAAGTGTGTTTATTTTTGTGTTTTTGAACTGATTAAGCCTTGTGCAAGTTTATGGGAACGCTTCTGCTCTGCTATATACTAATAAGAAGCTGCGTGGAGTTCTGGTATTACCATTCCAGAATTCCTACAAAAATAAGCTGAAATCTGCAATCACACACATTTCACCAATGCACACGTATCTGCAGGTTTTCTGCCACTTCTGCTAGCCCTGAGATGGGGAAAGGAATCATGCAACCCCAGAAACCTTCTCTTTGGTCATCCTCAGGTAGATCTAGCAAAGCCTCACAAGAACAATTTCAGCTTGTCGCTAAGAAAGGTTGGAAATCGGATTTTGCAAAGGATCAGCAAATCAGATTAAATTCTTTCTGACCATTCAAGAACAAACCTTCTTACGCAATCTAATGACCATCCCAGACAGCTGAACAGGCTCTCTTGGAAAACTCAGCATAGTTATATCGACTCAATAATGGGACCTGTCCAAAGTCATGAGGAGTTATGTTCCTCCATAAGCACTTTGGGGTATATTCCCAAACTGGACATGACTTTGCCCCTAGATTCTTACCTGATTTGGGGTAAGTACAAAGAAGTAAATCATCTGGCTTGGCTTGGAAGCGCTGGATCCGGTCCCATTCATTACAAGTGGTTTTTGGTAAGGGAATCCCTTCCACTTCGCCTAGTCCGGGGCGTGTCTCTGACTTGGGATCTTTCCCTTGCTCCATGGATGTTAACTATAATGTGATGGACAAGAGAGGCAAAAAATCTGGGGGGGAAAACGTTCTCCTTTCCTGAAGATCTTCAAACAGAGATTCTCTAGTAGATCCTTCATAAGCAGGGTGTTGGACTAGATCACCTCCAAGATCCCATCCAACTCTATGATTCTATGTTTGGGGGAGGAAAACTGTATTACTAGTAAAAATCTTGATTTAACAGACTTCAGTTTAATGGACTTCAGATTTAAGGGGAAAAGAATGCAGACTTCCTTTCCATTTAGCAGACAATTATCCCCATTTAGTGGACAAATCCAATTCAGCCCAGCTAATTAACATCATTTATGTAATTAAGTGGTGTAATTATGCTGACCAGAGTCACTTTTATAGTGAGATAGGTGGTGCAGAAATTTAATAATTAATAAATAAATTAATAAATAAATAAGACATAAATTTAAGCAAACTACATACATTTGGATTTAATAGACACATCATTTTCCCTAAATGATAATTCAATAATTCTACTGTATTTTTCTCAAGTCATAGAAAAAGAAATTGTGTATATTCAGATCAGTTTGTCATTTTTTTTCCTTCCAGGCAGAAAAACTTGTGATTTTGGCAGCTTCCTGACTTGGAAAATTTCAGGATGGGCAGCTTCATCCAGCTCAGAGCTACGATGCTAGCCAAGGTGTCAAAGCTAAACATCACTCAGGTGTTTTGATTGTGTTAGAAGATGTCTATGAAGGTTCTCAGTCATCCAGGTGGAATTGTCTGTAGCTTGAATCATGTCAACTGGATTTCTATTTTCTTAGTGGAAACGTTTCACTCCTTATCCAAGGAGCTTCTTCAGTCTGAGTAAAGTTAGTAAGGGAATCCTTAAATATGTTTCTAGGCTGGCTGTGTGACCTTGCACCTGGGGCTAGGTCATGGTTATTTTTGAGATGTTTGTTTCTAAGTCCCTTTATCATCTAAAGGAGGATCGTTAAGATTACCCTGCTGCTGTTGAGCTTGTGAAATGGTCTTAATCTTCCTAGGCACAGAAGACAAAGCAGGAAGGAAGATAGGAGAAAGGTTATGCCTGAGGCCCCCACCTCTATTCAAGGAAGGATTTTCCAAGTTGGCATGAATGGATTCCTTGACCCCTCTCTCAAACCACCTATCTTCTCTGTCTAAAATGTGAACATTAATGTCCTCAAATGAGTGTCCTTTTTCCTTTAGATGAAGATAAACTGCTGACTCTGGTCCTGTGGTGTTACTTCTCCTGTGTTGGGCCATCCTCCTGTACAAAGGTTGTTTGGTATCTCCAATGTAGAGTTCAGAGCACTCCTCACTGCACTGGATTGCATACACTACATTGCTTTCCTTGTGTTTTGGAGTTTGATCTTTGGGGTGTACAAGCCTCTGTCTCAGTGTGTTGGTGGGTTTGAAATATACAGGTATGTGGTGTTTGCCAAATATCCGTTTTATCTTTTCAGACACGCCAGCCATGTAAGGAATGACCAGGTTCTTCCGTTTACTCTGAGTCTCAGCCCTATCTGTCGCTGTTTTAGGTCTGGTAGACTTAGATTTAGTGAAGGCCCAATTTGGATATCCACAGGCCTGCAGAGCTGTTCTCAGATGCTGCTTTTCATTCTTTTTGGAATCCATGGAGGTGGGGATGGTTTCTGCTCTGTGTGACAATGTCCTGATGACTCCTAGTTTGTGCTGCAGTGGATGGTGGGAGTCAAACATCAGGTATTGATCTGTGTGTGTGGGTTTCCTGTAGATCCCTATTTCTAGCTTGCCACCGGTCCCAATGAGGACTTCACAGCCAGCCTAGAAACATATTTAAGGATTCCCTTACTAACTTTACTCAGACTGAAGAAGCTCCTTGGATAAGGAGTGAAATGTTTCCACTAAGAAAATAGAAATTGTGTTAGAAGAGTTTTTTTCTGACTACCCATCCCTTTGGGGGGAAATTGTCTTAAATTCAAGGTGGTCTGTCTTTCAGATGAATGTGGTATCTTACCCAATCTCTTCTACTCTTTCATTTACTTTTAAGCCTAAAATGATTGGCTGTTAGAACTGTCAATCACAGCGTGGTACACAGGCACCTCCTCCCAGGTTATATTAAGCTGGTTTCATAGAAATTCTCGACTACCTCAAAAAACAGCCTCATTAATTTCTCCTGAATCTACTAACATTTTCAGTTGTTTTTTGACATCAGTAGTTACAAACACTTCACTTTTTCTGGACTCTAAACTGTTTACAAGATTTTCAATGTTTACGGCTACTTCTGTAGCTGAAATATTATCTTTTTCAATTAAACTAATGTATGTTTGGAACATAGACACTTGATCTCTTGCAAATGACAACCACAATTTCAAACAGGAATCTTCAAACCATTTTCGCAACGTAACAGGGTATTTTTCTTGAGAAAGAAAGTAAGAACTTTCATTCCATCAAGCATGCTTAAAATTCTGTCAATTGATGGACCCAGGGACAAAAATCTTGTATTTCCATGCTCTAACAATTTAGCGTAATTGTTTCCTGCAGTCACAAAAGTTTTTCAGTTCTTCAACTCTGTGTATATATGGAAATATTTGTATACTTTCACTGCAAAACATTCAATATCAATTGGTAAACAGTCGACAGCACACTGGAGACAATTGTGTATAATGTGTGCCCCACAACCAATACCGATAATCGGCCTCTTCAGTTCAGTTTCAAGTTTCCGCCACACATTGTTTTTGCCAAGTCTTTTGCAACCACCAAAATTGGTGTTCGTGTTACCTGCACACAAAGCAACAATTTTGTTTTGTAAAGCAAATCTGTCAATTACTTCCTTCAACATAGCACACTGTAGATCAGATGTTTCACCAGGTAAGGAAACAAAGTCTATAATTTTGTCTCGAACACCACAATTTGGCAAAAAGTACCACACGATTGGAAAAAGTTTGATGTCTTTTTTTGTTTGATGCATCTAAACTGACTGTAATGCTTTTTGTTTTATTCAAATCCTCTATTACTGTGCCCAATATGTATGGGGATAAAACGTTGGTACTGTAACTATTGCTTCTGATTTGGTACGTGCTGAGGAAAATTTTGGTTCATAAATTTTCTTTATCAATGTCGACAACCAATCATTTGTGTGAAAATTTTGGCCATGACGCACAGTATGATAAGCAAAAAGAGCTTCACTTACTGCAATTTTACCGCTTTTACTATCACCATCACGTCTCATAAACAAACTGATGTTTTTAACTGAAGCCAGAGTCTTTTCAGCATCCTTATGTTTCTGGCTACGTAGATGTTGGTTGGTGTCACTTCTACCTCCATGAGCAATGGAAAAATGGATATTACAATGTTGGCATACCACTTGATGGGATGCCAGATTCTCTTTGGATTCACATACAGGTGATCCTCACTTAATGACCACAATTGGGACTGGCAACTCCATTGCTAAGCAAGACATCACATGACCACGACCACAACTTTACTGTCAGCTTCTCCATTGACTCTGCTTGTCGAAAGCTGACTGTGAAGTGCACAAATGGTGACTGCGGGATGCTGCGATGGTCATAAGTGCGAGGATCGATCATAAAGTTACTTTTTCAGCGCTGGTGTAACTTTGTACTTTTTTATTGAGATTTTAGAATATACATAGTTAAAAGTTTGAAACGAAATGGAAATAGAAATACAAATCAAAGAAAGGAAAGGAAGAAAAAAGTGTAGAAAAGCGAAGAGAAGAAATAGAAAAGTAGAAAAAGATATAGAAATTAGTCGACTTCCGATCTATCTATGGTCATAGGAATACATAAGAAAATTTTTTTACATGCTAGCATTTGATATAATATTCATATACATTTCTTGTCTAATATATTTTATTTATATATAATCTAATCATCAAAACCCCATGCAAGCTTTGCTCCACCTGCATTTTGCAAATACTGTAGTCCATCAAAGGTTTCCACTCTTTAAGATAATAACGATTTGAATTTTCTTTTAGTAAACATGTCAATTTTTCATTTTCTGCCATATCCATTAATTTTAGCATCCATTCTTGTATTGTTGGTAACGTTTGATTTTTCCAATTTTGCGCATAAAGAAGTCTTGCTGCTGTAATCATATATTGTGTAATTCTAATAAATTGTTTTTCTGTTTGTACATCTAATAGTCCAAGTAAAAATATTTCTGGTTTAAATGGAATTCGTGTTTGTAATATATTTTGCATCAATGAATGTATTTCAGTCCAAAATTTCTTTGCCACTTTACATGTCCACCACATATGGTAAAAAGACCCCTCTTGTTTTTTACATTTCCAACATATGTTGGAAACATTCCCATACATTTTAGCAAGTTTTTGTGGGGTCATGTACCACCTATACATCATCTTATAAAAATTTTCCTTCAATTTATAACACAAAGTAAATTTTAATCCTTTGTTCCACATGTCTTCCCATTGTTGAATTTGTATATTATGTCCAATATTTTTTGCCCATTGAATCATACAGTCTTTAACTTGTTCCTCCACCATTTCTCCTTTTAACAATAATTTATACATTTTAGCAATTAGGTGGTCATCTGTTTCACATAGTTGTATCTCAAACTCCGATTTAGTTTGTTCAAATTCCAATTTTTTAAATCTAATTTAAATTTCTCTATAAGTTGCATATAAGAAAGCCATTGAAAAGTATATCCTTCTTGAGCAAGTTCTTCTTTTGATTTTGTTACATAATGCCCTTGTTCTTTTTTTAAAAAGTCCTTGTAAGTCAGCCACTTATCCTTATTTCTTACTTCTGTTCTGTGAAATGCTTCTTGCGTAGAAATCCATAGGGGTCTCTTATAACATAAGGTTGGCTTATATTTATTCCAAACTCTCAATAAAGATCTTCTAATATAATGATTTTTAAAGTCCACATTAACTTTAGCTTTGTCATACCATAAATATCCATGCCATCCAAATCTTAATTCATGACCCTCCAAATTCAATAATTTTTCATTTTTCAAAACAATCCATTCTTTAAGCCATACTAAACAACAGGCTGCATGATATAATTTCAAATCCGGAAGACCTAAGCCACCTCTTTCCTTTGAATCTTGCAAAACTTTATATTTTATTCTTGGTTTTTTTCCTTGCCAGATAAACTTGGAAATATCCCTCTGCCATTGTTTAAATGGTTCCTCTGATGTCAATATAGGTAGTGTTTGAAAGAGATATAAAATTCGTGGTAGGATATTCATTTTAATCGCTGATATTCTACCTAGTAATGATAATTGCAATTTTTCCCATCGATCTAAGTCTTTTTTAATATCTATCCAAAGTGGAATATAATTATTCTGAAATAATTTGACATTTTTAGATGTTAAATATACTCCGAAATATTTTACTTTTTTCTCCATAGAATATCCTGTCATTTCTCTCAATTTCTCTTGTTGATGGCAATCCATATTCTTAGTTAAAACTTTTGTTTTCTGTAGGTTCACTTTGAACCCTGCTAACGACCCAAAGTCTTCAATTTCTGCATCAGTAACTCAATCCCATCCAGTGGGTTCTCTAAGGTAATGACTAGATCGTCAGCAAAGGCTCTTAATTTATAAACTACTTTTTTAACTCTAATACCATGAATACCATCATCTTGTCTAATATCTCTGAGCAAGACTTCTGGTGTAACTTTGCTTCTGGTGTAACTTTGAACAATCGCTAAACAGGGCAGTCGTTAAGCGAGGACTACAGGTAGTGTCTTCCGGGTCCTCTCTACCTTTTGAGATTCTCGACATGAAGGTGATAGTGTGCCATTTTCAGACTGCTTTTAGGGGGTTGAAACGATAGGGGGGTGGAAGTGCCCTTGGCTTCATTTCAAAATGTTTTAGGCGCATGTATGAAGAAGTTATTTGCGAATAACGCAGTGATAAACTTGCTTGCAAATATCTTTTCTTTCTCCCTCTCTCTTACACACACCAGCTACACAGCATAGGTTGTGACTCACCTAGTGTCTAACATGGAAAAAAAATCTCCATAATGCCTTGAAAGTGTCTCAAGACATTGAGCAAAAGTCTGGATCTAAGCACTCTTAAGATTCTTTCTCCACCCCATTTGAGAGTGTTCAGTCTGCTGGGATCAACAACTTCCAAGATTCCCATGTACTTTTTAATCTCATATGTACATATGCATATTCCTACCTTTAGTCCTTTTGCTGCTCTGTTTCAAACACACCCTGTTATTGACTCTTTCTCCTTTGTGTACGAATAGTTATTGCTCTAGACGTCTAGAAAGTTGCCCACCTCCAAGTCATACTTAATTCGTTGGCAATTTCAGTTCGGTTGGGTAGGTTTTTAGTGCAAGTGCTGGCTAAAAAGCACAGTCCAGTCTTCAGTGACATTGTAGGAGAGCTGTGTTAGTCTATTGTGGCCAAAAAAAAAAAAAGTCAGAAGGAACTTGGTAGCACCTTTTCCAGCTAACATTTTTTTAAATTAAAAGGCATAAGGTTTTGTGAGCTTGTTAGTTAGAAAAGATGCTACCAGGCTCCTTCTGAACTTCAATGGACAACTTTAAAAAATCTGCATCCCAGAACTCCTATGAACAGAACTTATCCCTCTTTATCCTGGAATTCCAAAACATCACTCAAAAGAGGTTATGCCAAGAGTGGGCAAATTTTGGATCTAGGATCATCCCTGACTCCTGCTTTTGAAGTTCCATGGAACCTCTTTGATCAAATAAAATCACATCCCCCAGAATCAGCAATATATTGTTGCATCATTTAGAGTTGGGGAGCATATGGAAACTGTAATGTAAGTTCAACTAGTTTAACAATTAAAAAAAAGGGGGGGGAAACAAATCCCATTGTCCCAAAAGAGGAGGAAAGGAAGACAGTGCCCTAGGCACTGTCATTTGTCCAGCTACTGTGTCCTTCAACCAGCAGAAGCTTGCGCACCTCTGACTTATGAAGAGCCTAACTAGCAATCAATTATATTTCCACACACATTTTGCTCCTTTCCTGCACAGTATCCTAATACTTTTGTCACCCATCTTTTACTTGGATTTCCCATCATTTCTCCTTAAGTTTTCATTCCCAGTTTGGGTTGGTGGTAGAGTTTTCACAGCTGTAGAACAGGTAGAGATGTGGTAATAACTACAGGGTGGAATCCATGAAGTTACCAGGAGTCACACTTATCTCAGAGACTTTACTCCTATATGAAGGTATACGTTTTTTTTAAAAAAATTATACTTCTGCTGCTGACCTTCCATGCCAGCACCAAGTACTGTATCTGTTTCCTCAATATACATCCAATTTTATCAACCTGGTATTCCTTTGGCCATGGTGGCTATAGATTATAGTTGACTAAATTAGCCCCCTATGGTATTGTGAAGCTGCCTCTAAGTAGATTTCATTGTCCCTTACCCACTTCATCTTTTGTTGACCATTGTCCCAACCCAATATTAAGCAACACAGAAAAACTCAACGATCTCTTCTCCATTCAGTTTCCTGTGGAGTAATACAGTTCAGCCTACAAGCATTGCTTTCTGGGTTCTATCAGTTAAAATAAAGCCTGCAGATCTGGACTTACCTGGCCTTCTCTGACAATCAAGCACTTCAGGATCACTTGAAATGGGAACCTGCGCAGTTGTTGCTTCCACAATATAATGCCATGCAACTCAGTGTAGGTAATTAGATTGTTGTCAGCATAAGCCAATCACATTTTCAGCATCCAAGAAACGTCTTGAAGGAGCCGGTATCTGGTTCCAAAGTCCATTTGTTTTAATTGTTTGGTCAGTGAAATGGTAATGAATTATCTCAACACACTTTCTAACAAATGGAGTCGGGCCAAGTTTTTGTGGCAAACTGAGATTGCTGAATTTTGGAATGTCCATGGCTTAGTATTTCTAAATATTGTACATCTCATACAAGTAACAACAAAGCTGGTAGATATGGTACCCTGATGAATCTGCCCCCTTCTCAAGGTAATTGCTCATTTTGAATATCCTTAGTGTATTTGAAAAAAATGGCCATCTGGCAGGGCTGCGGTCAAATGTTGTTTGTTTGTTTTTTGGTTGGTTGGATTTATATAGCTGTCCATTTCACATACGTGATTCTGGGTGGCACACACAGTTAAAATAGAAGCCAAAAACAAAACCATTAAAACAAAACCATTAAAAACCATTAAAGCAATTAAAAACTATAAAGAGAAAACGGAAAACATGGGACAGCACATGCAAAATCTTACATACAATACAGCCATTTAGTCGGCTCCATAGTTCCATGGGATCCCCAGGCCCGACAACAAAACCAAATTTTTAGGGCCTTCCAGAAGGTCAACAGGGTCACGGCCAATCTCGCCTTGCACAGGTGCTACGGCAGAAAAGGCCCTCCTCCTGGGCCCCATCAGATGACACTCCTTAGCAGACGGGACCCGTAACATGCTCCTCCTGCCACACCTGATGGGACGGGTGGATGTAACAGGTAGATGTAACCAGATGTAAATATCAAGATGACAGCAGCAACTGTGCAATTAAAACTCTGCCTGTTATTTATTTATTTATTTAGAGCCTTCAAGTCAGTGTTGATTCCTGGCAACTGCCTGGACAAGTCCCTGCAGTTTTCTTGGCAAGATTTCAGAAATGGTTTGCCTTTGCCTCCTTCCTAAGGCTGAGAGAGAGGGACTGGTCCATGGTCACTCAGCTGGCTTCGTGAAGGCCTTGGAAAAGATATTCAAATGCCGTGATGTGTCTATACTTACAACGTTCAGAATCATGCAAGCCATGATATTCCCCGTGAACTCTATGGAAGCAAAAGATGGGCCATGGAGAAGTAGGATAGGAACAGTATTGGCTCCTTTGAACGTTGGTGTTGGAGAAGACTCCTGAGAATACCGTGGACAGCCAAGAAAATAAATTGATGGATCACAGAACAAATCAACCCCGAGTTCTCACTCGAGGCACAAATGACCAGGCTCAAATTATTCTACTTCAGACACATTATTGGAAAACCTAGCTCTCTGGAAAAGGGTCTAATGCTGGGAAAGGTGGAAGGAAAAAGAAGAGGAAGACTAGCAACAAGATGCATGGACTGTTACAGTGGCAATGAGTACACCGTTGGAAGATCTGAAAGACCAGGTTAGGAACAGATCGTCATGGAGAAAATCTATCTATGTGGTTGCTAGGAGTCGAAAACAACTTGATGGCACATAATCAATCAATCAATCAATCAATCAATCAATCAGAATCTATGGCAGTCAGGAATGAATGCCACCAAGTTGTTTGTGGTGAAGAATTCCCCAGTCAGAAAGGTTGAGAAACACTGGTATAGGGATTAATATAATTATAATATAATATAATATAATATAATATAATATAATATAATATAATATAATAAATATAATATAATATAATATAACATAACATAACATAATATAATATGATTAATTATTAAATATATGTTGATTGTTGTGAGCCGCCCAGAGTCATTAAGAATCAGGCAGCATACAAGTTTAACAAATTATTATTATTATTATTTTATTCACAAATATATTAAATAAAGGAGAGAGGGTTAAGTGGTCATATTGACAAATGACCACAACCTTTGAAAGGCACTGGCACTTTATTTGACTGTAAGCTTTAAATACAATGCAAATGAACATTTACCTGTGGAGTCCTTGGTGCTCTCTGAGCCTTGTTTTCTTGCAGACGTTTCATTGCCAGGCTAGGCAACATCTTCAGTGCGAAAAGGGACTTGCTCTCTGTTTATATACCCTGGCTTGTCCTGCCTGTGTTGGTGGGGGTGTTCTACTCTCCTTGGTAGTACCTTGATAGGGTTGTTGTTTGCTGTTTGGTTGATTGACTGAGTTAATAGTTCCTTGATTAGGGTCTATTGTGTTGTTTGATTGCTCCTCTGGTGCTAATCTTGGTGTTAATCTTTGCCTATCTGATTGTTGATTGCTGGCAAGGAGGTGTTCTAGTCTTCTGGCTTTTCTATTGTCTCTTATGAATGGTATGTAAATGTTGTTTACCTCTATGTGTCTGTTGATGCCTGCTTTGTCTGAGTGCCAAGCTTCCAGGAATTCTCTAGCATTTTTGGATTTGGCTTGGTGAGCATCTTAAACTACCTCAGATTAGGGTTCACCTTCCCTTGTTCTAGTTTGGGATGATAGAAAGTACCTCAGATTAGGGTTCACCTTCCCTTGTTCTAGTTTGGGATGATAGAAAGTACCTCAGATTAGGGTTCACCTTCCTTGCCTAGAATTTTCAATGGGTTGGTATGAGGAACTGTCCATCTTCTGTTTTATCTTCTACTCCCAATGGGATGCCTTATTGGGGTCCTCCTCCCTTCTGCTCTGCCCCTGGACAGCTTCCTGTGCCCTGTCCTCCTCGGAGATCTCATTCTGCTGGCAGGTGTGGCGAGCTCCCTGCGCAGTATCTGGTACTCTTTGCAAGGATCAGGTTAGTTTTGAGTCATACGGTATTTGTGTGAAGTGCCCATGCTAGCATAGGAACTTGACGACGATGGGTTGCCAACAGCAGCAGGTTATCACATGGCGACAGCTGTTTTTATTAACAGAGGTTTGCTTTGTCAGCTAAAGCTATTCATATTCACTCTTGGATGTCCCCTTGTTAAATATTTGTCTGAAGAACAAACGGAACATTCTTCACCTTCTCTGAGAAAGAAGAAAGGCCGACCCCCGCTTCTTTCACCCTTTTTCTCCAGCGAGAAGAGAAGCCTGCATTTGCCACAGATGTAACCCAGGTTCCCCAGGCAAGTCTCTTCCAGGCCCATCCTCCTGGCAGGGTCCGAGATTTGCTTGTACCTCCCCACGTCAAACTCCCCCCCTTAAAAAAAAAAAAACCACCTCTCTTGTTCCTGTTTGCTCTCCTGTTCACTCACTCTGACCACGAGCAACCAATTGCCTGCTCTCTTTTTAAAAAAATACTAGAAAGTATTCTTCCCTGTAAGCCAGGTCTAATTTCAAAGAATGCGAAATTTAAAAATGCAAGCTCTGTTTCTTAACATCTGCACTGAGATTATATATAATTTCAGAGAAATAATTTGTTTCCACTGCTGCCCCCCCCCCCCCCCCGTGTGTGTGCATCTTCAAGTTATTTCTGGCAACTGCTTGGACAAGTCCCTACAGCAGAGCTTTCCAAACTTTTCATGTTGGTGACACACTTTTTAGACATGCATCATTTCGCGACACACTCTTACAGCAGGGCACAAGGCAGGCACTAGGACCTGCGCGGAATCACAGCAAGTTTGGAGGCAGCAAGGCACAAGGCAGGCACTAGGACCTGCGTGGAATCCTGGCAGGGCAGGTTTGGAGGCAGCAAGGCACAAGACAGGCACTAGGACCTGCGCGGAATCCTGGCAGGGCAGGTTTGGAGGCAGCAAGGCACAAGGCAGGCACTAGGACCTGCGTGGAATCCTGGCAGGGCAGGTTTGGAGGCAGCAAGGCACAAGGCAGGCACTAGGACCTGTGCAGAATCACAGCAGGTTTGGAGGCAGCAAGGCACAAGGCAGGCACTAGGACCTGCGCGGAATCCTGGCAGGGCAGGTTTGGAGGCAGCAAGGCACAAGGCAGGCACTAGGACCTGCGTGGAATCCTGGCAGGGCAGGTTTGGAGGCAGCAGGGCACAAGGCAGGCACTAGGACCTGCGCGGAATCACAGCAGGTTTGGAGGCAGCAAGGCACAAGGCAGGCACTAGGACCTGCGTGGAATCCTGGCAGGGCTTGGAGGCAGCAGCAGCCGCGACACACCCAGACACTGCAGCCGACACACTAATGTGTCCCGACACACAGTTTGGAAAGCTCTGCCCTACAGTTTTCTTGTGAAGAAAGAAAAGAAGTGGTTTGCCACTGCCACCTTCTAGGGCTGAGTGAGAGTGACCGGCCCAAAGTCCCCCAGCTGGCTTCGGGCCTAACGCAGGACTAGAACTCATAGAGTTTCCTGGTTTCTAGCCTGGTGCCTTTAACCACTACACCAAACCAGCTCTTCCCCCATGGCTGATGGATGGATGACGTGCCATCAAGTCGGTGTTCACTCCTGGCATCCCCAGCTTAACAAGTAACATGGTTAGTTCTGTCATAAGCAGCATCTACGGAAGTACAGACCGTACCTGTGTCCGGGTCCTGCAGATCAGCCGTGTCCTCCGGGAAAGCCTCCGTTTCATTTGTCACCCCCAGGAACAATAAAACTGGTTTTAGTGAGCAACAGATTCATCCAGAGAGATTTCCATTTTTGAAATATACACCATGATACATACACATATTCCTCAAGGAAAGATGAACATGCTAGATTTTTGAATGTACACTTTTTTATTTAAGTATTGTAACAGGAAATAATGGTTTTTCATTTCGAATCTCTGCCCTCTAATCGGGAAAGGAAAGGGGGAATTGCAGACAGCAAACCCTTATTCTGCTCCCTGGATTTTTTTTTTTAAAGTCACTCAAGGGGCAACTGAAAGGTCAAGGGCAGAGAGGAAGGGTGCAAATAAAATACGTTACCCAGGGAAGAGGAACAACATCGTGGAATCCATAGCTTGGGTTGCAAAGAGGGACACATAGTGTTGCAGGATTTTTTTCCCCCCTAGGCCATGATCTTTCACTGTTGTGCACCATGAAAAGTCTCTTTGCAGACCGACCGGTAGATTCTAATTCCCAATAAGGAAGCCCATCTCAAACTGTTAGATGGTAGCAAGGGAGGACTTTTGAGATGCCACATCCTGTAATCAGAGTCGATCCATACAGATGAAGAAGTGCTGAGTGGGCGAAGTAGTGGGATCGGTACGTGACGTGTGACAGAGAAAACCTCCTTTCGCTGAGCGTCTTCGAATCCATCAGAAGCAAACCGAATGAAGTTGGAACAAGGCCATAGATGGGGCTGGCAGTGTGTAAGATGACGACAAAGGAATAACGCTGCTTTGCCTGGATGCTCTTGGTGGCCTTGAGCATCTCCATGTGGGGATGGGAGAGACTTTGTCCACAGGCTACGCTTTCAGTAACTTGGGTTCAAGAGGCCACTCAATGACCACCAAGCATGCACCAAAACAGGACTGGAGGAAGCATCGGGAAGCAATGTCTTGAACAGCAGCCACACAGGAGAGGAAGCCCTCCGCTCCTTCCTCACCGCATCTACGTGTCCAAAAGAAGCGAAACGCTTCGTGAGGGGAGCAGAGCAGACGCTTAGGAATCCACATGACAAGGATGGCGGTATCCATGCCAAATTGAGTTTGGTGTAGGTATTAAAAGCTTTCTCCCGAAGCAAGGAAGGGGTCAGTCCCACGGCGGGGGGGGGGGGGGGGGCTTTCTAAATGCGAAAGCTCTCCTCTTTGCCATCAATGTGTTTGAGACGGAGGTAGACATCTGTGCCAATGCCCTGCAGAGACTGGAGGGTCAAGGAGCCACCTAGGTACTCGGCGTAAGCACGGGAAGTGGGCAAGCCAAATCCAAACCTGTGGAAGAGAGAGCCAAAAAGGGACGGAGGGCTGTGGGTTCTCAGCAGATACAAGAACCATCAGTAGCAGTCCTCTGTTCTAGGGCCAATTTGGGGGGGGGACTGAAGCCTGTGAGAAACTCTACATGGCTGATTCATAGCATAACCAACAACATTACACATCAGGTTGCCTTGCACGCACTCTTATTATGGGATGGGGAACCTGCTTGAGGAAAGATAAGCCTCCCCTAAAATTCAACCAAGCTACTGAGGGATGACTATATAAAGGAGCACCTTTAGCAAATGTTTCACATGCTTTTCCCCCCAGAACTCCTGCATTTCATGGCAGGGGGCTGGGCTATTTGTGGGACTGCCTTTCTCCAATTGTTTCTACTCATCCCACTAGGACTGACAGGAGGGGCATGCGCTGGGTCCCATCTATTAAAGAGCGTCACCTGGCGTGACCCAGGAAGTGGCCCTTTTGTAATGGTATGTGGGAAAGGCCTTGGGAGACGGGGCGAAGGGATGCTGCCTAGGGAACAGGCAGATAAGAGGGAGCATAGCCCACAGCTGGATAGTGGGCGGGGCAAGAGGCTCAGAAGGGGCCCTCCCTAGTTTCTCGGGCTGTAAAGGAGGGGGCGGGAGAACTGCAAGATTCTGTTAATGTAGCTTTACAATAAAGTAGAATTAGCTCATCTTGTTGTGTTTCCTGTCTGGTCTACTTGGTAAAGCTGACACTTTTTCTGTCGCAGCTCCTGCCCTTTGGAACACCATACCCCCCAAGATTAGGTTGGCCCCGACTCCGCTGGTCTTTTGGAAAGCTTAAAAGACCTGGATGCTTCCCTCAAGTATGGAGGTCGGGAAGTTAGTGGAGCCCAGGAAGTGTTGCTAATTTAATGCAGATTGGTGTTATCCTCAGTTGCCATTATATGTCTTTTGTATTGTTGTTCATTTTGTATTTTGAGTTTTTCTAATAGCCCAGAGTGGCTATTGTGAGTTGGATGGCCATATAAATTGAATAAAGAAATACATAATTTTTTTCCCTATTTACTGTTCCTGACCTCTGCAGATTTATAAGCTTTATAACCTTCACAGAAATACATAACCCATACCGTGTCTGAATTAGCCCAAGTACCTCCCTTCCCATCTATGCTTTGTGCTCACCCGTGCATGGGACCCGACTGGGCACTGTTCCCCATTTCCACCATGTTCCCGAAGATGCTGTTCATGCGGGGATCCTGAGTGCTTGCTTCAGCCGTGGTAAAGTGGTAATCGGTGACCTTCTCAACATGGTCATGAGGGATTCCTGCACCTCGGTCTGAAATCCTGCCAACAGGAAGAGAGACGTGCAGAAGAAGCCAGTCTTGAAGGTGCAAGCTCATGAGGCTGTTTGGACTGCCTTGGAAGAAGACCTGCGCAGGAAACTAGATGGAGGGAATGCACCTCTTGGATTTCTCAGGGGCTTTTGATACTATCCACTATGGTATCTCATGGGTCATCTGGCAGGGTTCAGCCTAGGGAGGAATTTGCAGTAGTTCTGGGCCCTCCTGTTGGGACATGCTCAGGAGGTGACTTCTCTGACATATAAGTCCTTGTTTTATAATGTCCCACGGGGTTCTATTTGTCTCCTAAGCTCACATCTACAAGTGTGGGGGAGCTCATTCAGACCTCTGGAGTGGAATGTCGTCAGGATGCTCGTGACACCCAGCTCTGCTGCTCCCTACCTTCTAACTCCAAGGAAGCCATCTGTACCTTCAGCTGCCTAGCTCAAGAACGGGCTGGCTGAGAGAAAACAAGTGGAAATGAAATCCAGACGAAATGGAGGCACTGTTGGTAAGCGGAACGTTGGATTATGGAATTGGGGTGAGGTCCGTTTTGGGTTGCATCCCCACAGAAAGGGCAGTTTGGGAAGGCTCCTTCGTCCCCAGTGGTCACTTTCCCCAGTGATGGCTCTGAAGCTGGGGGGCTTGGCAGCAGCCATCCACCCCTTGGCTGCACCCTGTCTTGGCATTCTGAAGATGCCCCTTAGCCAGAAGCACAAGGCCTTCTCTTCTGCGGCTTCCAGGCTACGGAACGCCCTTCCTAAGAAGGTACATCTAGTTCCTGCTCTCTTGGTTCCATTTAATTTATTTAATTAAAGTAAAAAAAGCGTTCTGCAATTTTTGTTCTAAGAAGCCACTCTGAGCATTGGAACAAACAGAAAGATGGGGTAAAAATTCACTAACACAGAGCTTTCCAAACTTTTCATGTTGGTGACACGCTTTTTAGATATGCATCATTTCGCGACACTCTCTTACAGCAGGGCACAAGGCAGGCACTAGGACCTGCGCGGAATCACAGCAGGTTTGGAGGCAGCAGGGCACAAGGCAGGCACTAGGACCTGCACGGAATCCTGGCAGGGCTTGGAGGCAGCAGCAGCCGTGACACACCCAGACACTGCAGCCGACACACTAACGTGTCCCGACACACAGTTTGGAAAGCTCTGCACTAACAAATTAAAAATCCTTGCCCTGTTCCTCCCTACCATGGGGATATCCATCCAGTCAACCTCCAGAGTAGGGCTCAATGTGTTCACAAGTGTCATTATACCTGGCCTCTAAGGCAAAGTTCCCATCACGACTGCAGCAATCAGTAGCTACCTTCAGCCTTTAGCAGAGATATGCAAATGGCATGGAAAGGGCCGTGTACCTTATGATGAGGTCAATGTCATTGTTGGCAATAGTGATGACAATGTCTGGCACGTTGTATGGGGTATCCAGGTGAGATTCCATAGTAGCTCTGAAAGAATCAAAGGGATGAGGCTATTATCCCACCGAGGCAGCATTTCAGCTGGTTGCAAGAATTTGAACATAGTGGAGTTATGTTAATGCTTTCCCTTTAAAAAAAAATCTGGCAATTTATTCTTTGAGAAGTGAAAGGCTCAAGATTTGATAGATTATTTCAAAGCAGTATGCTAACAGGCACCTTTTTCTTCTCCCTATTTTCTTCTCCTACTACTGGTCTTTTCCTTCCCTTCTCCCTCTTGGGAAGCCACCTCTTTCAGTCATGATCTCTTAGGGTGCCTTATCCCCATCCAGAAAAATACATAGATCAAGTCAACAGAAACAAGAGGCTCTCTCAGTTGCTCAGATTTTCTGAGACAGGCAAGAAACTAAACACTTTCTTTGATGCTTTACGGTTGATGCTTTACTGTTCCAATGCTGGTACTTCTATTGCTCTTTTCAAATTCCACAATGAAAATTCTGCAGTCAAGATACAGCCCCTAACTTTACGCTTTCCTTTAAGTGAACTGACTCCCTCCTTCTAACTATTTCTTCTAAGGCATCTCAACAAAGTAGAAAGAGTTCATATCCAAATGACCCTTTAGGAAAACAAAATATATATTCATTCAGGGCCACAAAATCTCATTTTCTTTAAACACCTAATGATGATCTTTGCTTTTCTATAGGGAAAGGAAAAATCATCGACTCATTCCCTCAAAGATAAGGATAAACATGTCTTGGAACTATATCTTTACAGTATTCCAAGGTCTAGGAGTCACTATATACAGTAGTTGACAACTACTAAGCAAGCAGGAAGGATGGTTCAGAATTTATACCTGGTTTGATCTCAAATACTTTGCACTCTCTTTGAGCACCACCACCTTAAAAGAGGAAGTCTGGATTTCCTTTTTTCGCCCTTCCCCATGATATCCATCAATGACAGATGCCTGTTTACATTCTCGACATTCCTGCCCTCTCAAATAAATCCACCAAATTAGGTTGAAATCTTCCTACCACTAACAGAACTCTGGCACTCACCGCATAGCATTCTTGAGCAATTCTGGAAGGATGTAATCAAGAGGCATCGGAATGAAAGGGAAGCGGGCAGCCACATGCCCATTGATCCGCACCTGAGGAGCATTCCCATACTTGTGTTCACATAGGCGCCTGTAGAAAAATTGGAAATGGGAAATGGGAAAGAGGATAAAGTGATGCATTACAGGTAGTCCTCGCTTAACAACCATTCATTTAGCGATGGTTCAGACTTATGACGGTGCTGAAAAAAACAACTTATGACTGATCCTTGCACTTACAACAGTTGCAGCGTCCCTGCAGTCACGTGATCATGATTCGGGTGCTTGGCAACCAGTTCGCATTTACGACCATTGCAGCGTCCCATGGTCACGTGATTGCCATTTTTTGACCTTCCAGCAAGCAAAATCAACGGGGAACCGCATGATTCACTTAACAACCACGTGGTTTGCTTAACAACCACTGCAAAAAAGGTCATAAAATCGGATCAGATTCGCTTAATGACTGCTTCGCTTAGCAGCCAAAATTCCGGTCCTAATTGTGGTAATTAAGTGAGGAATACCTGTAGAAAGAGCTTGATTAGTTTGCATCTTGCTAGGCATGCTTACCAAACAAATCTCCTTGTAGGTTTTGCACTCACTCTTGCTACCTTTCTCTTTGAATAGTGGAACAGTAACAGCATTCTTCCAATCATCAGGCACAAATGCAGTCCTCACACATACACTGAAGAAGTTACAGTCTTAAACAAGTCACACCCATATTTTAACATGTCTCCAGTTACCCCATCTAAATTTTCAGATTTTAAATTCATTTATTTATTCAGTTCGATGCCTTTTATTGGATTATTTTATGCCTTTATTTAGTTTAAACTAAATACCTTTTAATTTAACACATTGTGCTATTGCATGATTCTGATTGATCTGCAATTAGCAGAAGGACAAGGGGGGGGGGGAAGCCAACATTTAATCCAAAGAAAACTAAGAGAAGGCATAACTATCCAGTATGGGCACTAGATGGAGCTATTGACTGCAACATATCACAACCAGAGTCTACTGCTGTAGAGATGGGTGGTGATAAATCATCATCATCATCATCATCAGTGTGAAACCAGATCAACAGCATTAATTACCTGGCAAAATCCACCCATTTTTCAATTATTTTCTTCGGAGACAAGCGGGTACAGATGATTCCAACGAAGTCTGGCTGCAAGAAAAGATGCAAAACACAATAATGCTGCTTCAGCATTGGATTAACACCAATCATCCCAACCGAGACATTCAACCTAAAGGCTTTCTTCCCTCAACCCCAAGGCCAAAATCTAAAGCTAATATTAAAAATCTTTGGTTGTGCCTGCAACTTCTACGGCCTGATGAGTCAAAAGCAAAGATGTCAGCAAAACCTTGATTACTAATTTCTCCTACCAGGCAATTTGTTCTTGCTCAATCACTCAGGAATCTAAAGCTGTACCAGCCAAAGGAGAGAGACTTTCTCAGTTTCCTTTATTGTCGGAGGGAGGAATGTTTGATGCCTGGTCTAGCATGGAGTCCTGCCTGAATCTGGGGCACGGAGGAGGGTTTACTAGGTGCTTCTCATCTTGGGAGTTTGGTGTTAGAAATACTTGGTTGTGGACATTTGTGGGAAATGGGGGTGGGTAAGGGGGCGTGGTGGCTCAGCGGGTAAGATGCCAGGCTTGTCAATCGCAAGTTCGGAGGTTCGAATCCCTACCTAGCAATTCTACCTATTTCTACATAGGTAATTCTACCTAGCAATTCGAAAGCATGCAAATGCAAGTAGATGAATAGGTACTACTTCAGTGGGATGGTAACAGCGTTCTGTGCACGTCAAAGCATCTTCGGACAACGCTGGCTCTTCGGCTAACAAGCGGAGATGAGCACCGGCCCCTAGAGTCGGACACGACTGCACAAACGTGCAGGGGGAACCTTTACCTTTAATTGCTAAAATGGCAGAGGTCAGATTGTCAGATTGCATGTGAAGGTAGGGGCGTGGTGGCTCATCGGGTAAGACGCCAGGCTTGTCGATCGGAAGATCGCAAGTTCGGAGGTTCAAATCCGTAGCCCTGCGTGCGGAGTGAGCTCCCGCACTAGCCCCAGCTCTTGCCAACCTAGCAATTCGAAAGCATGCAAATGCAAGTAGATGAATAGGTACCACTTCGGTGGGTAGGTAACAGCGTTCCATGCTTGTCATGCGGCCACATGACCGTGGAAGCGTCTTCAGACAACACTGGCTCTTCGGCTAACAAACGGAGATGAGCACCGGCCCCTAGAGTCGGACACGACTGCACAAATGTGCGGGGGGAACCTTTACCTTTATAGGGGTGTTGGGAGGCAGCCAGTTTCCAGCATCACTGTTTTCTGGGACTTTAGGGGGAGGACTCCAAAACCCACCCACCTCAGCTGTAAGTGTGCCCCAGTCCCATTCAGTGGCAATCCCAGGCATGAGGTGTTATTTAAGCTCCTAAGGAATACACATATAATCCATCAGTCTACAAAGCAGTTTAGCTGCTTGTGAAAACAAATACTTTATATATCCTATTCTTTGCTTTAAGGTAAAGGTAAAGGTTCTCCCCGCACATTTGTGCAGTCGTGTCCGACTCTAGGGGCCGGTGCTCATCTCCGTTTGTTAGCCGAAGAGCCAGCGTTGTCCCAAGACGCTTCCACGGTCATGTGGCCGCATGACGCGCGCAGAACGCTGTTACCTACCCACCAAAGTGGTACCTATTCATCTACTTGCATTTGCATGCTTTCAAATTGCTAGGTTGGCAAGAGCTAGAGCTAGTGCGGGAGCTCACTCCGCATGCAGGGCTAGGGATTCGAACCTCCGAACTTGCGATCTTCCAATCGACAAGCCAGGCGTCTTACCCGCTGAGCCACCACGCCCCTCATATTCTTTGCTTTAGTTCCAGACTAAATAAGGCACTTTAAAAACTTCCTTTTAAATAATAAAAAAGAACATAAATCAGCCCAGGCTAGGTTGGGTTCAGCGTTCACAATCAACCAAAGTATGTTTTGATTTTGGTTTAGCAGGTTATGATTCCAACGACTATGGATTGTTTAGTAAGCAATGGTAAAATGAGCCATAATAGGAAACAATATACCTAAAATTTTATATAAGATTGAATTTAAATTGAAGATGGTCAAGGTCTAGGGGCCAATCTGATGATGGCCACAGCATATGAATGATTGTGACTGGGGAGGGAGGGAGGGAGGGAGGAAGGGAGGAAGATGCTGTGGGTTGGAGAAACCAAAAAAAAAAGGGAAGGAAGTAATAGACCTGGATGAAAGTGACCTGATTTTGTAGAGTGAAGTTGAGAAATACATGAAAGGACATGAATGTGTAGGTGTAATTATGAATGAAAAGGCTAAAATACAGGTATATGTCAGAACATATCAATTGATGTTATCTAGGTTGTTGTGGCTGGCATGAAAACAGGCATTTAGGTTGGTGAGAGGTGCATGTTATGCTCCAAAGAATGGTGATAATGGAACAACTAAAGTTGAGTTGTGGGAAAATTGTGTAATATTCTTAATGAGTAAAGATCTTGGGGAAAATTATTCTGTTAGATGATATGAATCAATGGATGGAGAGAAGAACAAAGAATACAAAAACAGTGACTGGGCCATTTGAAGCTATGTGAATGAATGAAAATGGTGACTATTTGGTGAGTATCTGCTTAGAAAATATGAACACCCAGTTTAAGCATTACTCTACTCATAGATACCCAAGGCAAAGGAATGAAGATAAATCTAAAAGCATAATTGATTTGATTGTTTATGAAGAAAGACAGAGTATTAGCAAGAGAGATTAAAGATTCTGAATGTAGGACAGATCATTATGGTATTGTCAAGAGTAGATTTGGGGGGGAAATGGAAAGAGGTAAAAGAAATAAATAATGAAAGTAGAACTGCAGGAGCAGAAAATATGAGTCCTTATGAGAAAGTATTATGAGACAGATTAATTTTCCAACAGAAAGAATGGAAATTGGACCTAATGAAAGAAGTTGTAGAAATTGCTTGGAACAGTGAAAAAAAAGCCGGTAATTTTTCTGAGTAATTCTGCTCTTCTCCCTTACTCTGTTCACTGATTTTTCATGCTTTCTTATGAACCACTCCTTGGCATTTCACTTTGCCACCCAATTTTCTCTCCCTGCTCTGAAACTGGCCTTAGAGTCAACCCGTGTCCTTAAGTTTTCTGTCCTTCCCAAATTCTACACCTGTTCTGAACCGTTTGTTGCCGAGAGGCCATGCCAACTGCCACCAACCGCCAATTCCTGTCCCCACCCCAATCCTTTCATTATTGACAATGCTTTGGAAGGTGTCCAAAGAAATAGAATTTCTGAATCACAGAAAGTAGTATTTCTAGTTTAATTTCTGCTGGTCAAGGCACCACCCAGCAAGCTGGCTGGGGAATTCTGGGAAATGAAGTCCACATATCTTAAAGTTGCCAAGGTTGAGAAACCCTGTTCTAGACAGCAAGATATGGAATAATGCTCTTGTCAGAAAGAGGCAAGATTCTGACTGAGTTCAACTACCAAGGAAGGACAATTCAACTGTGGAACTGACATCCCAGAGAGGCCGTGGGCTACCTTTTCCCTGGATGTGTTCAAGCTCAGGTTGGACAGCCATCTTTCAGGAATGTTTTAATCCCGATTCCTGCATGGATTGGGGTTTAGACTTAGCGACTTCCTCCAGCATTCTTTGATGATATGAATGTTTTGCTTCTGTATGTAGCTTTTGCAAAGCTTGTACAGTACAAGGACAGCTTGGGTATTTTAAATGTTACTTTTTGCTTTGCTTTCTGCTTTTGAAATCCCTGCATTTTTTGTCTCGCTGACTTTTGGGCTGGCCTGGGATCAGTAGGTTTCTTTGCTACCAAGGGCCAACACACACACACACACACACACAGAGCAATATCTACATAGGCCAAGCTGCCATTATATCAGCAGTCACAAGGCTTAATTTATTTTACCTTGGAGAGATTCTGGTTCAACAGGAAAGCCCAAAGTTTGCAGGCAGTCCTAGATTAAAGGTTTTTCTGATCCAAGGCTGAGAAAGACCTTTCGAAAAACCATTGTGGGACAGAGCCACAATGCTTGCTTGGATGGGGTAACAGCCTGCCTCCATGTTTCACTTCAGACCCATCAAAAACGTGAATCAAATCCGAGCCTAGCTTACTATCAGAGACGTTCTGACTCCTGCAACTCAGACCTAATTTTTCTGATCATGAAATCTCAGTTCAGTTCAAGAAAGACTGTACTTTGTCCTCATGCAGAGCAAGGTGGTGAGTAGCCAACATCCGGATCCCTAGGCGGGAAGTGAGGGTCTTATCCAGAAAAGAACGGATCAGCTTCTCGTCCTGGGAAAGAAACAGGAAAGCTACTGAGACTTCAAAGCAACTGCAAAACCCATCTTCCCACCCAGAGTTGACCTTCCTCAAATGTCCTTCCCCCTTGGAATTTGAGGGATATTTGCTTTTAAACAGGCGCAGATAGGATTGAAATGTTATCCCTCCGAGCCAGATAAGAATTTTATCTGAAGGAAGGAAGGACTCAGAGCGTGGAGCAGGCCTGGATAAATAGTCTCTCCACCTGAACTTACTTTCTAACTCAATGTTTCTCAACCTCAGCAATGTTAAGATGGACTGCAACTCCCAGAATTCCCCAGCCAGCCATGCTAGCTGGGGAATTCTGGGAGTTGAAGTCCACTCATCTTAAAGCTGCTGAGGTTGAGAAACACTGCTCTAACTCCTCCAATCTACTGTCAATCTCTAACTTCTCCAACCACCTTGGCATCTTCTAAATCTGAAAGTGATTCCAAGCCCAATTCTCATGGAATCTCTTTTGAAGTTTTATTGAGAAGAAAGGGATGGGGTTCCAAGAATTCCAGCAACCAAACTATTTCCCATTTGGAACCAATACACCCCACAAGGGTGCACAAGGGGAAGATTTTAGATTTTCTTCCGAACAGCCTTCCTGTGATCTGAGGAGGAGGTAGGTCTTTTCATTGATAATGGAGAAGCTGCCTGTCTCCTGAAACCTTGACAGCGATTAAAAAAAGGTAAAGGTTCCCCCCGCACATTTGTGCAGTCGTGTCCGACTCTAGGGGCCGGTGCTCATCTCCGTTTGTTAGCCGAAGAGCCAGCGTTGTCCGAAGACACTTCCACGGTCATGTGGCCGCATGACGCGCGCGGAACGCTGTTACCTACCCACCGAAGTGGTACCTATTCATCTACTTGCATTTGCATGCTTTCGAATTGCTAGGTTGGCAAGAGCTGGGGCAAGTGCGGGAGCTCACTCCGTCACGCGGGGCTAGGGATTCGAACCTCCGAACTTGCGATCTTCCGATCGACAAGCCTGGCGTCTTACCCGCTGTGCTACCACGCCCCTTTGACAGCGATTACATCAACCTTATCCCTGTCTCTCTCAAAACGCGCAACAGGCCTTCAGCCACCGACTTCCTTGGCTGTCACACAACAGCCTCACAGGCTTGGAAGGCCAGCCTCCCAGTTACCTGGATGTGTTTGCGACATTCCCGCAAGCCCTCAGCCAGCAGCGTGACAATGTCCTTGTGGTCATCTAGGAGCTGTCGGACCAGTTTGCAGTACTGGGCCTCGGATTCTTGGTCTTTGATCTTTAAAGGCAGAAGAACAGATGGAGGGAGGGTATTAAAAGAGGGCAAACTGGAAGAGGGGCTGCTGAACGAGGCAGTCTAAAACAGTGGCCCCTCGTTTCATCTGTCAAGGTCTTAACACAACAGTACATTCATTTTAACCAATGTTATTTTTATCTATTTTGAAATGTATATGCCATCTCTTCTCATGGCTCTAGGGCAAGGTTCTCCAAAGTGGACAATATTGACCCCCAAGGGTTGATGGGACTATCCAAGGGATTGATGTTGTTGTTATTCCTAGTACTATTAATTAAAGTAGTATTTCTTAAATTATTTTCATATAATAAATGTTTGGTGGTCGATGAATAATCTAAAGCATCATGAAGAGGTCGATGAGCTGAAGAGTTTGGGGACCCCTGCCCTAGGGGGGTTATGTAGGGAAAGATATGTATATAACATATACTGTACAGTATAATGTTCTAAACCCCTTTAAAAATAATCAAACATGAAAACTAAACGCTAAGAAACACTAAAACTCGGCACTGCCTGCCTTAACTCTAACAGCAAATGAGTGCACCAGCCAGTGTGGGTCCAGGGAGACAAAAACAATCTACCAAATGCTACTATATTGTGACTTCTATAGGAATATTCAGAATACTTCTATCTCACCGCTGCTGCATTAATTCCCAGGAAGAGGAGACTATTATTATGTGAACTTTCTTCTCTCAGGGATGGCACTCTATGAAACTACCACCTGTAAGGTAGGTAACTTTTGTGTGGGCAATAAGAGACAACAGCAGTTGCAGGTCTGAACGCCCTTGTTTTCCCTTTTTAACTATGTTTTTATGTAATCTGCTAAGCACTGATTGAAATAAAATTGATTGACTGGAGCTCAGATCAGTTTACTCCTCTGTACGAGCCTCACAATGGCAAAAATAGAGAGTTTTGTTTCCAACGATACTTACTGGGGGAAATTCACTGAGTTTCTGGAACGCTCGAATGTAAAGCTCATGCTGAAAATAGCAAAGAGGGCAGGAATGAATAAAGCGGAAGGACCACCAACAAAACCATGCGATACGGACTCACCAAATTCCCGGAGCCTCCCACTTGATTTTGAGAAAGATAGAATTGAAGCTGGTTAAACACAAGGGGAAAGGGTCATAATGGGACGTATTGGTGTTTTTTTCCTGAGAGTTCAGAGTAGCTCACAAAATGGTGGTCAAGGACATCTATTGGCCTACACTGCAGGGCTGCTGTAAAACAGTAGTCACCGCCATTATAAAGTCGCCCCATAGGGAAAATGAAATCTTCAGCCCCTATTTAATGGAAGCAGAATCCAGTATTTTAAAGGAAAATGGAACTCAAGTCAAGACTCTTGCAATCTAATTCCCTTTGGGGGGAAGCAGTAGAACCAGTTATTTGATCAGCATTCCCATCATTTTTACTATTATTATTACTACTACTAGATTACATGTTTCTATTTCTCCAAAACCCTCAGAATGATACCAATGACTCTTCTCCCTCATTTTCATCTTCATAACAACCCTCCAAGATAAGTTACACCAGTGTTTCTCAACCTTGACAATTTTAAGAAGTCCACACATTTTAAAGTTGTCAGGGTCGAGAAACAGTGGGTTAGACTGTAAGCCATTGATTTCTTAAGTTCCCTGGTAACCTGGCGGATGAGTAGGACCCATTCTTCCCGTTAGCTAAAAGTCCAGTCCGTCTTCCCTGCAAAGGCAACGAGAATGTACCTTCTGTTTCCCCGAACGTCAGCCCTTGCCAAGCAACATCCAGGGAACGTCTTCCCTGTCTGACATAATCCTCAGTTCCAACTCTCATCCGAACTGAGATTTGTGAATGAAAGACAAGCAGACGGAGGCCCCATCACTCAGGGAGAGGTCAAAGACCCGCTGACTTGCCTTTGTAATTTTGCCCGCGCAAAAGATAAATTCTCTTTGGTTCTGCCTTGAGAAACAATTGCTCGAAAAGCAGGCAATGAGATCCTTGGTATGATACGAAGGAAGCAATTATGATGCCGCTTTATGGTTGGCTTATCAGAACATCAACGGCCCTAAGGGCCTCGCCCGGTTCCCTGCTTTAGGTCCAACTCCAGTTGTCGGTCATCTCTTTATTATGCTTCCCATCAGACCTTGGTGCGCCTACCACATGGAGGATGGTGGGGTTGCAGCCAATGATGAAGGGGAGGCTTCGAAAGCCTTTGATGCGATGAGCGATGCGGACGGGCAGCTCGTGGTGCAGGTAACGGGCACTTTTCTGTAGCAAAACACAAAGGGGGGGGGTCGTCATTTGATTCTGCAGCCTCTGTACGTATGCGTTGGCAGAAGGAAAAGTGCCCACCCAGTTTGATAGGGCATACAGAGACCTTGACTGTAGTGGAGATGGCCCTGCTCAGACCCGTACCCAAGTCTAGAGAGAGAAATGGGGCTACATTAAGTATCTTGCACAGGGGACAAGGGAGGCTTAGACTGATGGCCATCTTTGGATTCAAGGAGGCATGCCTATTCTCCACCCCAAGATCAGTACAGCCAATGAACTGCTTGAAGTATTTCCTCCACTTCCTTTTGACTCTCCATCTTTTACCTGGAGCTTCTTCCCTCACTATCAGCCTACAAGGTGTGATGGCACACCTTGCACGTGCCAAAGAGGGAGTGGACTTCTCTCTGTGGCCCCCAAAGGGCAGAATCAATGGGTTAAAACTAAAAGGAAGGAGGTTCAGGCTATACATCAGGAGAAATCTCCCGGCTATATGAGCTGACAGCTACTGGGACAGGCTGCCGCATCAAGTGATGAGTTCTCCTTCACGGGAGGACTTCCAACAGAGGCTGGACGGTCCTCTGTGAAAGATGCTCTCAGGCCCTCTCCAATCCTATGACTCTATGACATTTCCTGTAAGTTTTAAAGCAGATGTAAGAGACTGTGCTAAGGTTGAGAAAGAAAGAAGAGTATCTCTAACACAAGCAATCTGCAGACAGGGGACCCCATTAGAGAGTTATCAAATAAATGGACTCCGTCCATCATACAAAAATGAGATTCAGAAGCTTTAAAGAGACCCCACCTTAATGAACTCACTAATAAAGGATGGCCAGAAAGTTCCTATCTCAGTTCTCAGGATTTTGTACTCCAGCTCCTGATTCTTGGCACTAAAACTCATTAAGGAAAGTCTTTCATCCTAGATTATGCCCTCCACTTAAAGAGCGTGACAGCAATGTTCTCCAGTGCAGGACACGTTCACACAAGCTGGACTGCGTCTCTTATTATTCCCAGTCAACTTGGCCAAAGGTGTGATCCAACTCAGCTGCAACACCCCAGGGTATCACAAAGACTGATCTAAAGCACAGCAATCTTGTTGAAACTGGACAGAGCTAAGCCAAATCTATAGTCTGGATGGAGGTTTGCCTGGAAACTCGATCTACCAAACCACATCAGATGATCGAGGCTTGCTTAGAGGAGAACACATCTGGAATAGACCAGGGTCTGTGTTCATGATTTATGCTTTGTGACCACTATGCCACAATGGAGGTGGTACTGTGTGTATGTGTCATATAACACTATTCACATGATAGCCTACGTGCTACATAAGAATCAGCCTCTAGATCGCCAGCATGTATAAGTTGGAAGGGAGTCCAATGTAGCTTCAACAGAGATATCTGAACTTATTTATAATTTATTTACTTAAGGTATACAGCTACCTATGCCAGAGCATCTTGAAGCGGTTTACATAGGAGAGAGAAACAAATTACATAATAAGACACTATAATAAAACAATAATCAATAAAACATATCCATTAAAAGGTGAGGGGGACAACAAAGGAAAACAATAGGAGAAGAGCATTCAACAGTTGATGTGAAGATAAAATGGGTGTTGGAATTCCCTCTTATTAATCTAGACCAGAAACCCAAGGAACAGATTTTAAAGAGCTACAATTAGTAATATCCATCAGAAGGAAAGTTAAGGTTATAACACAGGAATTCCAGCAAGCACCTTAATTCCAGCAAGGTTATAGGCACTGTTGACTGTTTGTGTACCTGCTAGACTTCTTATCAGTCTGAGAAGTAGCTCTCTCAGCGGGGTGAAGAACCACATACAGTATGTCATCCAAAACTCCTCGAAGAACATTTTTAGATATCTTTTTTAAAAAATCTGGCAGCCATGGGTACTTGTGTGCAGAGAAGTGATTCTCTAAATGTTTGTGTCTGACTTTTTAATTCAGACAGCACTGGACAAAGTCGTACAGCTCTTCTTTCATTCAAGCCAGAGACACCATGGTTGTCATCCAAAAAGAGATCAGCTCTCTTAAAAGAGCAGAAGGCCAAGCTTACAAGCCCAGACTTAACTCCGCTTTCCCCCCAAGGGCCGTCACACAAGCACAGCGCCTGGTTCCCTGGTTACTGTAGCTGCGTACGTGTTTTAATTCCAAACACCCCCTGCCTTAAACCGAAGATTGGTTTGCACGTTCCCCGATGGAGCCTAGATTCTAGAGATTTGGGGGGCAGTGGAGTTTTGGGGGGCTTTTCTTTAGCTTAATGCCACAGAAGACACACAATAGAAGAGAGAGAGAGAGAGAGAGAGTTCTCACACTAACGAAGTGAAATGCATATTTAAGAAGAAAGAAGGGACATTCAGCTGGACGTGCAGTATTATCCTCCCATTGGTTTAAACCATCTCAGAATACTTGGGGGGGGGAGTTATTTATGGTTCCCCATGTGCTGAAAGAGGAATGTGCCACCTGAAAAAAGCACATTTGTATTCTAGATACATACCAGAATCACGTGGTGCAACTTTTCTAGGTCACACCTATTTGGTTTACACTCTTGGATGCAGCCTCCTGAAAGACACTTCCTGCACATATAAAACTAGCATACAAACCAAGACTTCTCAACGTGCAGAACAGCACTTGAAGCAGCAGTAAACTCCGTAATTCCAAGCAGGGAAGGGAAAGGATGAGAAGTAGATCTAGGAAGCTTGGGAAATAACAACGTGGAGGCAATCTCACACCTACCAAGAGGTGGCTCCCATCCTGAGAACGTCCAGAATACAACATGGTGGTGGGTGTCAACCTCACAGAGGGCTGCAAAAAGAACAGAAGGCATGTTCACAAAACCTCCAGAAGGCCCCTGGGAAGGCAATAAGCACAGCATCAAGCGTCCCATGACACAGTTATTTTCATTATTCACTGCCATGTAGTACAAAGCTTTTTCTCAAATCCGTGATGTCCTCAAAAGGCTCGACAGTGACCCTCTTCTGAACATGCAGGGTTAGAAATCAAGTTCATTCCATTTCCATCCAAAAACTAAACCAGATGCTGGTTATAATGGCCAGCAACTCCCTCCCCTGTCTTCTACAAGTCATTTTCATCACCCATCCATAAATTGCCCCAGCACCTGGTGTAGAGAGCCACGGAGATGACCTTGGAGAACCTAGGCAGAGATGATGGTTACAAAAACATGCTTTAAGCCCAGGAAACAGGGAAAGTGTGAGAAAGACTCCATTCTAATTCACTAGATCAGTGTTTCTCAACCTTGGCAACTTTAAGATGTGGGGACTTCAACTCCCAGAATTCCCCAGCCAGCTTTCCTGGCTGGGGAATTCTGGGAGTTGAAGTCCACACATCTTAAAGTTGCCAAGGTTGGAAAAAAGTGCACTAGAGTATAAGGAGGAGGAAGGGGGAAACTCAGCCAGGCTTTCCAGATTCTGTTACTGTGGCCAATATCAATATGGTAGAGTTCCAGTCAAACTGGTGGAGTCTGTTTCCTGACCTGGCCTACCTCAAAGGGCTGATACCTATATATTTTAGCCAGAAGTAAACTAAAAAGAGCAAAGCAAACTGTGTAAGTTTCTTTGTTAAAAGAAGCCATTTGCTCTTTGGTGAAATAAGGTTGCCATTTTCCTTGTCCTTGACTTGGCACATGTGTCTTCAAAGCCAATGCCAGAGTGAAATGCAATGGCTGTTCCTTTTTCTCCAGCAGAGCAATGCAAAGAAAAAACAGCATCAGTTAACTTCCAGCCAGACAGAAATGCACAGGAGCCCATGAGGGAGAAAACAGGACAAATTTGCTTACGACAGGGGCTTTCTCTAACATGGTCCACAAATTGTCCACTCCATGGCTGCCACAAGGACACTGCCACCCTGTGTCTGCACCACAGGTTAAATGTGATCTATTTTGATATTTCTACCCCAAATTGAGCATACAACATTTTAACATGCTAAGGGACAACAGCAGCTTTCTTATAAGGTCTCTGCATACAGATAGCTGGACAGGAATAGCTGCCCCTCTGTCTATGCTTCCATGCGTTATATCTGAGCTACGAATGGGGAACTGTTCTCACTCACCTTTTCAGCAGCGGCATCAATGGCAGATTGGTTGTAGAAGGAGGTAACTGTCTTGGATCGCTCCCTGGCCAGCTCATGGTGCTGATCAATAGCCGAAGAGGACCCGTATCGGAGCCCAGGGAAAAGGAAGGGGAACACGCAAGGGGCCTGGTTCCCTGCTGCCCCCAGCTCTACCCTCAGCAGTGTTTTCCACATAATTCTCTTTACCATAGACACCTGAAGAAAGGAAAAATGTGCTACCTCACTGAGAAAGTTCTTAACCAAGGTCCTGAATCCTGGCTATCTTCAGGATCACCTGCTCCAGGGCAATCTGCCTGACCTACCGGTTTGAACTATGAAGGCATGCTGCATATCCCTCGCTTCCCCCCTGCGAGGCTAAGGGGGCAGGACCATGAAACTCACTATCTTTGCAGCTTCCTCAGCCTCTTTCACAGGGGAGGTCAAAGCAGGCAGCCACGGCATCATGACTGAAGCCCCGCCCCTCTGTACATGTGATGACGCATATGGAAAAGTGACAGGGCTTGTATCACTATGCCATGATTGCTGTCTTGCCTGTTTTGACCCCCCCAATGTCACTGCCCAGCCTTATGGAATATGTTGCCCCCCCCCCAATGTAAAGATGGCTCCCTCCTTGTTAACATTGAGGAGAGAAATAAAAACAATCCCCTTTCACCTGAGTTTCAGATCTTCATTTATTGGGAATTGCATTGCCATGCATTACTGGCTGGTTTTGTTGTGATTATGCTTATTGTTTTAACGGTTTTAGGACTGTTTTACATACGCAAGCTGCCCAGAATTTTTTAACCGAGGTAGCACCGGAATGGTGAAAAATAACAAAGAAGATCAAAAGACAAAATTGAAAAGGAGAGGCAGCCATGGCCAATTGTCTATTTCTATGCCATTCGTATCATTTGCTTTCCCTTACAGGTAGTCCTTACTTAACAACCATTCATTTAGTGACAGTTTAGACTTAGGATGGTGCTGGAAAAAACGACTTACAACCGGTCCTCACACTTACAACCGTCACAGCATCCCCGGGGTCACGTGATCACAATTTGGGCGCTTGGCAACCTGTTCGTATTTATGACCATTGCAGCATCCCATGGTCACGTGATTGCCATTTTCAACCTTCCAGGCTGGCTTCTGGCAAGCAAAATCAATGGGGAACCGTGTGATTCGCTTAATGACCACGTGGTTTGCTTAATGCCTGTGTTGATTCACTTAACAACCACCGCAAAAATGTCTTAAAATCAGGTCAGATTCACTTAATGACCGCTTCACTTAGCAACCAAAATTCTGGTCCCAATTGTGGTTGTTAAACGAGGACTACCTGTATTGAATATTTTGCCTGACTGAAAAATTGTCATCTGAACACAAGGGGTCTCAGAGGGCAAATTTAAGGCAAGGTTAAGTGCAGCACAAACAGAAAAATCTATGTAGGACAGCATAAGCAAACACAGCTTAATAAACAACCATCAAACTTAATGAAGTACCGAAGAGCATCCATGAGGACGCTGTTCAGAGCACTCCTCATGGGAAAAAAGAGAGAGCAGCTTCTTCCCTGTTTTTTTGAAACAGTGGTTCCCTTGAAATCTAAGCATACATTTCCAGTTCGGGGCCTTAAGTTAGGAACAGCTTCTGAGCAGCTGGATAATAACCGCGTGGTACACATCTCATGAGTAGTTAGATAAAAATTCGGTAGCCTCCTTAAACAGGGAAGGAAACTCAGACAGATGCTAAATTGGGTCTGAGGATGGATTCAGGCAGAATGTCTGGATTCGTATCTTTATTTATTTATTAAGTTTATATTCCATTTTCCCTCCAAGAGCTCAGGGCTACTTCTATGGGAATCTTCATTTCATCCCCACAACCCTGTGAGGTCGGTTGGCTGAAAGAAGGGGACTGGCCCAAAGTCACCCAGGGAGCGTGGGTGGCCAGCCCCTTCACCACTCCGGCTCCTGGGCTGAGAGAGGGACTGGCCCAAAGTCACCCAGGGACCTTCCAAAGCTGGAATTCACCAGCACTAGTCCAATGCCTTAACTAAGTGTTTGCCAGCCTTGGCAACCTCTAGGTGTGCGGACTTCAATCCCCAGAATTCTTATCAGTGGCTATGCTGGCTGTGGAATTCCGGAAGTTGAAGTCCACAGGCCTGGAAAATGCCATGGCTGGGAAACCCTGCCTTAATCGCTAGCTTGTCTTCCCCACAGTAACAAAATCCCACCCGAAGCTTCCTTGGCATCCGCGATACTTACTCTTAAGCTGACAAGTCACACGGACGTTTCCGTGGATGTTTCCGTTTCCCCCACGTCTGGTCGCTGTCCCCTTTGGCAGGACTTTGCGCATTCCCTAAATGTGACAAGAGACGGACCTGATTCACTCATCTAAAGTATGACGGCTTTATTCCTCGGTAGCTGAACCAGCAATCTTCAAAGTGTGGATTAACACTATTGAAAAACACTTTACATAAGGTGCTTTTTTATGGGACGGCCAATGTATACATGCAAACTCTGAGCATCCGAGAAGAGGTCCAGCACATTGAGAAGACGTAACATCTTTTTTTTTGTTAAATTAGAGCAAGAAAAAGATAAAAACCTCTTTTACCTCTTTTTCTTCCTCTAATTTAAAAAAAAGACATTACATCTTCTCAGTGTGCTGGATCTTGTCCAATTGTCTCATAGCAAAAGCCGCGTAGAACACCAGAATTCTCCAAGACATTATGAGTAAGGACGTGGCAAAGCTTTTACATTGGCCAAAACCCGCCTGACATTCAAAGGCTAAATTTGCAAATTCCCCCCCAAAGATACTAAAAACATACATAGATTTCTCAGCACAATCTCCCTCCCTTCAAACTATGCGGTCCTGTAATCCAGGTAAATGGATAATTTTACCAACTCGGAGTTGAAGACTGAATTTACTTAACAGAACGTGGAAGGAAAATGAACGCGACTCCCCATCCAAATCCAACAGAAATCGAAGATAAATCTTTCCCTCAAATAAACTTAATTATTGCCTGCCAACTTCCTTGTTCTACAATGATATGTGGCTCTGTTTCTATCAGGAAGGGATAGAAAGGAAAGGAAAATCCAGCTACTGATTCAAATTTTATATTTTCTTCTGGATTTGTTTGTACGGTAAGCCAGTCTTAAATATAGCATCAATAACCAAGAGATATTTAAGCAGCCTATAGGAATAATTTCACTGGGAAAAAACTGCTATTACCACAGCTGGCATCGTTTGTAACATCCGTTCTAGAAAGATGCACACCCCTTTCTTTTTTCTGTACTTGAGTCCATCTCCTTGTCTCTCTCTTTCTGGACCCTCCCTTCTTCAATCTAGGGCAGTGTTTCTCAGCCTTGGCAACTTTAAGATGTGTGGCCTTCAACTCCCAGAATCCCACAGCCAGCTTGCTTGCTTGCTGGGGAATTCTGGGAGTTGAAGTTCACACATCTTCAAGGTTGAGAAACATTGATCTAGGGACAAAACCCAAGAGTCCTCCCCCTTTCTAATTACTAAATCACATTCTCCCCCCCCCCCCCAAATCATAAAGTATAGGATGGGCTATGGAACATTAGTATCCATTTTCTACTCAATTCGTATTCACAAATAAAAAGGTAAAGGTTTCCCCTGCACAGTCGTGTCCGACTCTAGGGGGCAGTGCTCATCTCCGTTTCTTAGCTGAACAGCCAGCGCTGTCCGAAGACATTTCTATGGTCATGTGGCCGGCATGACACGGAACGCTGTTACCATCCCACCGAAGTGGTACCTGTTTATCTACTTGCATTTGCATGCTTTTGATTTGCTAGGTTGGCAAGAGCTGGGGCGAGTGCGGGAGCTCACTCCGTCACGCGGCGCTCGGGTCTCGAACCTCCGACCTTCCGATCGACAAGCCTGGTGTCTTAACCACTGAGCCATCGCACCCCCTATTCACAAATAGGAAAGTCCAAATATTTCTACAATTTCCTACCCTCTGTACCACTCTCTTCTCGGCACCAGGAGAAAAGTTGGAAATCTTTTCCCGGTTTCCTAGATTTATTGAATCCCGATCACAGGATTCAGTGCCTGCCTGGGAGAAAAGGCATTTGTATTCCTTTTTCAGTTGGGTGCATTACTTCATATACCTCAATTACTTGTTCTTTCACTAATCAGCCGCCTAAAACAAATATATATTCTCTTTTCTTTCGTTCTCTGTCTCCAAAGCAGATCTTTGTGCTCTGATCAGTGCTAGAGATTCAGCAGTTACTTTTCAAAACCTGAGCAAAACTTATGGCTATTTTGTGCTGGTGCAGAGTGAAATTTGTTTTGCACCCAGCAAAGAACAAATTAATCACCTCTGCCATTTCTCCATGGGCTTCCATCTTAAAACTGTTAAATATTGCAGGGTGAAACTTTAATTACTCACATGCCCTGCTTTGTTCAGTACTTATTTTATTTGATCTGTATCTTGCCTTTCCTCCAGAGCAAAAAATGTTGTGCATGCATGCCCACACATATTCATTCTTTGCTGTGACTTCTACACTCCTTCAATCAAAATGACTTCTAAGTACCATTATAACAAAATATTGTGGTAGTAATATCACTGATATCCATGGTGTCCTTCTCCCAATCCAGAGCATACTCATAATTTTCTTCCACCCTTCAAATAAACCTGCAAGGTGGGATGGGCTGAGAGAGAGAGTGAGAGATTGACCCCAAAATATTCTCCTCTTGCAATTTGGGGGAGTTTCCACCATGGAAGCCCCCATTTGAGTGTCCAGAGTGGTACAATCCCCTGGTGAGAATCTGGACCAGGGTAATGGGCAGAAGGAATAACCTTAAGGAGCAGGAGGAAGAGCCAGAACCAAGACAACAGTCAGATAAAAGAAATTTGAGTCCGGGCCAGAACTGTAACCTGAGAAAGCATCTCAGGCAAGACCCTCCCTCGTTCTCATCAAGATAAAGGGAGGGAGGGGGGAAGCGTATTCAGACTTGCAAGATTCTGCTGCTGTAACCTTATAATAGTAGTAGTACAGTATTGGCATTCATAACTTTGGTTTCCTAGTCTGGTCTACTTTGAAGGGCTGACAACCAGGGATGGAGAACCGGTGGCGTATCAGATGGTCTTGGACTACAGCAGCCCTCACGCTCAGTAACCAATCAGGGAGAATGGGAGCTGGTGCCTAATGAGGCCTGGAAGGCCACAGGGCCCAACTGGGCCTTAGAAGAGGGCAAGCAAAGGGGTGGAAAGAGAATCGGGACTTTAGGTTCTCTCCAACCTTGGAGGGACAGTGAGCCTTAAGGACAGGAAGTACAAAGAACACCCACAGGACAAAGTACAGGACACCCACAGTTAATGGCAGGGGATTAAACAGTGATCCACAGCTCTATCCCAAGCTGGCCAAAGGGCTGAGAAATTAAAGCCAGAGGGAACTGAAGCCAGGACACCTGGGTTCATCTTCCAGCTTGGGTTGCAGAAGAAGGTCTTGTGTCTTGGTGACAGCTGGAAGCCACAACTCAAAGGGAAAGCTCTCTGGGGCGGCAAGCGACCCACCTCCTCTGCAGATCTGGCAGAGCTCTTTCCACACAGAGTCCCTAAGTCCCCCGGGGAAACGCTGAAAAGCTAACGCACAACCACTCTGCCTGGCCCCCGTCCACAATCTTCTCGCTCTCGGCAAGGCCTGTGCACACAAGGCGGCTCTGCCGTGTCTTTGGCCTCGTTTCACCCCAAGCAGCTGAAAAACCCGCAGGGAGGAGCAAGGCAACAGGACCAGAAAGGCGCCTGGAGAACAGGCTTGTGAAATCCCGGAGCGCCAGGAAAGCTTTTGGGATTTGGAAAAGATGGTGGCGGCAGCCGTCCCGTCGGCTGACGCACCCAAAATCCCAAGCCGGTTGCAAGCTTGTTAGGGACTGCTGTCAATCAGCAGCAGCAAGCAGTTCAAATGTGGTCCGGGGGGCAAAACCGGGCAAAATAACACAGAAGGTATTTGCTCAGGAATCTGCCAGCTCCTTTTCAATGGTGACTTTAAGCACAGCAAGAGCTCTTACAAGGAGGCCTATGAAAGAAATGAAAGCAGGCTTTCTTACAAATAAATTTCAGGGAAATCAGTAGGACTGGTTTCTGGCTAAACCTGGCATAAAACCAGGCTGTTAACCACTCTGGATCTCTTTTTTCACTCTGTCATTATTTCTCTTCCTCTCGTACTGGCTGGACTCACACATCAATGCTGACTAAGCCAGAACGTGATTTGTTGGGTTTGGATTTAGCATTATGTGTAAATCCAGCCATTACGGCTTCTTCAACAAACCAGGGCAAAAACAAGCCATGATATCTGAACTCATTCTTTGCTTTACTGAGAAAAGTTTATTTAGCTCTCCTAAATAACACGGTGCTCCTTCTCCTGATATTTGCCCCAAACTTCTCAAGACAGTCTTCTATCTTACATTTATAATTTACTTTTTTAGGGTTCTGTAAGATCCGTCCAAGCATTTCCCTACTCCAGCTTCCTGGTTCCAATAAAGGGCAACAAGAGGTTTCTGGTTATCAGAAAAAGAAAGTGCTTTTCCTCCCCACCCTAAGTCCTCAAACTTGGCCAAGTTTCCTTGAAACAGCCTCTAGAGGAGGTGTGCATAATTCCAAAGATTTCAGGAGTTGAGCTTGCTGGAGCAAAAAGGTTAAAAGGCCCCTGCTTGCAAGAACAGTTCAAGAAGTCTTCTGTTTCCATGATAGTTAATATTTAACTAGAAATTACTTTGAGACCAGCAGAAAGTTTTAGTCTACAGTATTAAACTATTATTTCTTTTGTTGATTTTCTCATTTTACACTTGATTGAAGCAAGGACGAGATGTTAGTGCTAGGAGCCTGGCCAAAACCATGTGCTAATATGACAGCAATCAAAGGCGCCTTTCCACATCAATTAATCACAGGGTTTCAGCACATCTTGCTAAACCTTAGAGCGTTAACAGACCATTTCCAGAAACACATTATAAAATGCAAGGATCAAATCTTTTAGGCCTCACTGTCTCCTTGAGCTGGGAGCATCTTATGGTGCACATTACATTAAGAGATCTGGCAGTGCTTGAGCAACATGTTTTTCAGAATAATTTAGCTGCCATTACTCATCATAGGGAATACCTACTAATCAAGCTCCAGGGCTTGCTTTTAGTCTGAAACCTACTGCAATGTCATCTCATTTGGTTCTTCAGCTAGTTTGAATGCCAAGCCAACTAACTTGGAAATGTGGCTCACATATTCAAATATTTATATCTTGCCTTTAGGAAGAGATTTAAGGCAGCAAACAACACATTTTGTTTTGAAAACACCATTTCAAATTGCCAGCACCAGCCCACAAATCTCAAATACAAGGGCTCTTCCAAGAGTTGACGTTAATCATGTTTACTCTTGCTTTTTAGCCTGTCTTTCTATATGTAAGAAAGAATATGTAATTGTTCTGTATGTAATATAATGTATTATACTGTATTACATATAATTATTCTGAACAGCATTAGCATCGCACTTGGGGGGGGGGGGGAATCGAGCTAACATTTTTTTCCCAGTCGTGACTCTGTTCAATGTTGTGTGTTAATATAGGAACAGCTGCCACATGCCAGGAATTTGGGAACAATCACCCATTCCTTGCCAAGTCTGGCTGTTTACATTTCCAGGTTAAAGCAAGTGAAGGGGGAAAAAACAAGGTAGGATGCCTTGGAGGGCAGCCCAAACAGATCTAACGCCAGGAGGGGACCAGGTGACTTCTGCCAGTCACCAGCCCTGTTGTTCTGGTCCTGGTTTAACCAACTGGATTTTGTCTGAGAGCCAAACACTTTAATTCCAGAGTTGTCCTAATACACTTCCAGACTCCTAGATACTGGAAAACTGCTGCTGATCTGGTGCCATCAAGGTGAGTGAGACCCAAGCTTCCCTGCCTTCTCCCCCACCCCCCAATCTCTGCCCCAAGGAGCCCACCGTTTGAATGCTATTAATAAGGGAGTAACTGGAAAAGACCCTGATGCTGGGAAAGACTGAAGGCAAAAGGAGAAGGGGACGGCAGAGGATGAGATGGTTAGATAGCATCACCGATGTAATGAACATGAATTTGAGTAAACTCCGGGTGACAGTGGAGGACAGGAAGGCCTGGCGTGCTATGGTCCATGAGGTCACGAAGAGTCGGACACGACTAAACGACTCAACAACAACAACAACAAACTAAGGAAATGGAAAGAAAATCAAGACAAGGAGATCCACCCTTCCCTCCTCTGCTCCAGATGCTTCACTTTGGGCCCTGCAGTGGTTCCTAGCAATTTTTTGCTGTTACCAACCCCACAGTCACAAAAATTGTGCCCCAATTCCCTTCCCACCCCCTACTTTTCATAACCCATGATTATTCTTAAAGGAGATCCTCCGCTCTTTTCTCTAATGCTGCAACGCATCCAACTCAGCCCTTCCTCCCGGGGGCACCTGGAACCCTGGATCCCGTCTCCCACCCACCCTCCCAGCCAAATCCATCAGGCGGCTCCCTGGGCCGAAAGGCGAACCCCTGGTTCCGTCCCAGCGCTTGCATCCCTCCTAATAAAAACCAGGAAGCTGCATCCTACCTTCTGCGCCGGGGCAACAAGAAGGCAGGATCTAGAGCACCCCCCTGCGCAAGCACACAATGGTATGTTCCTTAAAAGGCATCTTACCGCCAAGTCGAAATGCCGCCGCAGTTCCCACACTTTAGGACCGGACTAAACCAAGCTGCCTTTTTCTTAACAGAAAAAGAGGAAACTGATGGCAGGCGGTTTTTGACGGAGATAAAGGAAGCAATGCCACATGGGAAATGCAGTCCGGCAAATGCGCTTCCGTGAAGCTGGAAAGGCACCCCTAGAAATACGAGTCCCAGAAAGCCCCGCGCGACATGGGAGGAGCCTGACGAGCTTCACGGGAAATGTAGTATTAGAAGCAAGAGATTCAGAGAACTCTTTGTAAAGATGGCAATGTAAAGGACGATCGTGGGGATAATGAAAGCAAGCGTTTGTTTCAGTGACTCCTAAGAGTCCTGAAACGCATCAACCTTCAAAAGCGGGAAAAACAAAATCTTGAAAGTATCTGGTTCCTTGAAAAAGTGCATTGCAGACAAGGAAGTACATGACTAATCTATACATTTATTTTGTTTATAATGCAACGCCGGCACAAAAAAGGCACTGAGGGTGTAATTCTCTTTGATGTTTCTGAATATTTACTCCAAAATTGAAATTAGGAACATTGCCAAGTGCTTTTTCCTTAATGGGTTTTTTTTCAGCTTTGATGTTTCCAATCCTGCCCACTGTGGTTCCAGTATCTTTTTCTTTTTTTTTGCTTGAACAGCTATTTTTAAGATAATCAGTTTATGCAAATATTCTTCATTCTTAAAAAGCACTATTTATAAATCAAGAAGATCCTGGGGGAAATTTAAAATATATGTATCAGTATTTACAAAAACAAATGAAAGGCAAAAAATATTTACAAAAACAGATGAAAAGCACCATTTCAGAAGGTATTCTTTTCCCTTCTTTTCGTGGGAGGAAATGTTCAAAAGGACACCGATGCAACTTGAAAACGGGGTTTGGTTTTACATAAGTGTAACTATGTTGTGATCATACAAGTCTTAACTGAGTCAATTAGATGGAAAACCAGTCTGGATTTTTGCCTTTGATGCCTTTATTTATTTTCTGGATAAATCATTACTTCTACAGCTTTCAGAGCTGATTGCATGAATGGACAGTGTCCCCTGCTGCCGGCTGAGAGAACAAGAACTTGTCAGGGAGGAGGGAGCACCCTCCTTCTTCACCAGTTATCTCCCTGACAGAACTGTTCTCCATTTTTTCAAATCTTTCCATTCATTATTCCACCTAAAAATGAATGGGAATAGATGTTGCTTGTTATAAAGATAATCATAATGTACAAAAGAGATCCCAGATCTGCTTTCTGCCTAATTTTCTCTGCAACAGGAATAATCAGCTAGAAAGTGGTTCTAATAAAACAAAACGAAAAATGAGTCCAGTAGCTGCCAAATCTCTTTTGTTATACACAGAAATGAAACTTTTGGTGCCCAACACAGAAAATCAAAATCAGTGTAGTGTTTAACATAATAGTAATCTAGACGATCTTCGTCAAATTTAAGTCTAACATGTTAGCTTTATACTGTATTTTAAATGGTTGGATATGTCACCATTCAATTTCTGTAAATTCACAACTGAAGAAAAATGCCCTTGGACTTATTTTTGAGAGCTCTGGATTTTTGGTTTGCAAGAACATCTGTATACAGAGTGAAAGAAATGTTTTGGAGTTCACTTCTTGCCAGGGGAAATACGTAGATAGCTTATAGATAGGTTTGTATCCCTATTTATAATCTTCATTTTACAATGCAATTAAAAATAGTAATTTGGGCTACGAACCTAGACCAGTGTCAGTTTTAATTTATCTACAATGTGCAGTGTTTTAATTGTAATGAAAATAATTATATGCAACTTGCTATTTTTTTGCAATGATGCACTATCACTATCTGGTACTTGGGGTACACTGTTTCAGTCTGCCAAATAATAGGGTCAAGGTAGGAACCAGGGAAAAGAAATTAATGATGGATAGAGTAAACCAGGCATGATTATCAGTGTGAAATGGTGTTGGTTTAAGCAGCCCCTGTTCCTTTGGAAGACACGTTTATATCATGGTCCAAAATCTTCAAGAGTTTGTATTAAGCAAGGCCATCCTGGAGGGATGGGTGTCAACAGCATCAAAATGGCAGGTATAACTGGATGATAAGGCCCCACCTCTTTTTACATGCATGTGATGTGTACGATGCATATGAAAAAGGGGTGGGGCATCAATCACCTGGTCGTGCCTGCCATGTTGAATTAAACCTCCCCCCACCCCTTAACCTGGCTATAAGAATTCCTCCATTTATCACTTTCTATACTTTTGACATTAACAAGAATAACCTGTACCTGTACAAAATGACCTGTATAAAACAATTTAAAAGAGCTAAGGAGAAATGCTATTTAAAAAGGTGTACAATCAAAACAGCTCGATTTTGGCTTGCACAAAACAAGGTAGCTTCCATTTTAGTTCCAGGAGGTGGAGATCAGGTAGTTGAGATATTTGGAGTCCGAAGGATGGTGGGAGACATGGTGAAGAACATGACTATCTGAGCAAAGAAGATGGAGATGATTTCCAAACTGTGTAAGCCTACTTGGTCACCTTGAAAAACAAGGTCCATGGACTGTCTAGGCCAGGACGACATGGAATTCAGTGCCTCTTGGCCTTCGTCTTCGGCTGCTGTGGACAGTTGAGGTAGCCGAGGCGCTTGTAGTTGATGAACAGGAGAGCAAAGTTGAGGATGTAGGTGCTGATGCAAATCACACAGAAGTCGTGGAGCACATAAAAGAGGATGTAGGCCAAGTAGAGAGACCCAGCAATGGAGACAAACGAAGAGCCCAATAGAGCGATGGCTGCCAGGCTGTGGTTAGAGAAACCTACGAGGAAGGACCAGGGTTAACTTCTCTTCAGCAACTTGACAGAAATGATCCTGTCAACCAGGAGTTGAAGGCAAAAGCAGGATTTAATCACTGGACTCACACTAGAGCAGTGTTTCTCAATCTCAGCAACTTTAAGATGCGTGGACTTCAACTCCCAGAATTCCCCAGTTGCTGAGGTTGAGAAACACTGCACTAGAGGGAGACTTAAAGGTGGTTTGGCTCAGAGGTCTGTATGAATCATGGTTCAGGGCTTAGCATGGCTGTGTGAACTTATTTCATGGTGGTTTGATCAAACTACAGTTAAGCAAGCCATGGTTTATCATAACGTGTGAACCCAGCTTACTTCTATTTCTCACTTGTCATTTCCTGTGTAAACTACGGGTTGCCAATCCCCACCTATGAACTGTCTGAAGGAGTATCCCCATAAAGTCACTCCCTCCAAAGACCACTTCCTGTTCTTTTCCTTTGGTGTCCCCATTGTGCATCTCTTGTGCAACTGTGGTATCGCATCTCTTAGCTACTGAGCACCTTGTCCTGCAAAAAACTTGCCAAGGTTTTCCTTTTTGTATTTCTGCAGACTTTGAACTTCACCCAGCATTTACCATCTCCCATTTGTTTCTCAGCGCTCCTGCTTCAAAATCCTTTCTATTGGTGTTCAGTATTGTGCCTTTTACTCACCCAGAAGCACCTGCAGAATGTAGAAAGTGATCCCAAAAATACTGTTTGGCTGGTTGAAGAGGCTGTGAGGTCCCAGAAGATCTGCCACCAAGCCAAAACCACGACCCCACCTGGAAGAAGAAACTCTGGGTAAGGACTACAGCGACAATAAGCAGAATCAAAAGTGGTTGGGACTTGGATGGGAGTCCACCAGGGAATCTCAGGACTTGAAGCTAGATGGGGAAACTGAACAACACCACACTATTCTGGAAGATATGCAAGCAATGGTTTTCCCTGTGACACTTCATAGAAGTGAAAGTTGGACTTCGAAGAAGCAGGATAAAAAGAGTATTGATGCTTTTCAGCTTTGGTGTTGGAGAAGGCTCCTGAGAATACCATGGACAGCCAAGAAAACAAACCGATGGACCATTGAACAAGCCAACCCAGAGTTCTCACTCGAGGCACAAATGTCCAGGCTCAAACTAGCCTGAAGCAACTGTCTGGCTTAAAGATCAGACCAACCTAAAGCATCACCTGGCCTCAGGCGCTGTATTAAATGTGGCTGCCGGTTTCGAGCTTAGCGTGCTGGGTCAATACTGTGGTTTATTTAATAAACCATGGCTTAGTTCAAATTGTGCACAGGACACTGTAATATCAGTTCTGAATCTTTTGACAGGTGGAAAAGGATTATTTCATGCCACTTTAAGCATTAACGAAGTTCAAAGGATCCTTCCCCCTGGCTTTCCTTGTCCAAACAATGGGGTTGGAGAAAAGCTCTGCCCTTTCCTTGTATTGTATTATTTTATTTTTATTTATTTTTATTTATTTTATTATTATTTATTTTATTATTTTATTTTTATTTATTATTTATTTTATTTTATTTTATTTTTTAATTTATTTTATATTTTATTTTATTATTTTATTTTATTTATTTTATTTATTTATTTTATTCAATTTATATGAATAAATTTTTATTTTATTTTATTATTTTATTTTATTTTATTTTATTATTTTATTTTATTATTTTATTATTTTATTTTATATTTTATATTTTATATTTTATATTTTATATTTTATATTTTATATTTTATATTTTATATTTTATATTATTTTATATTATTTTATTTTTTATTTTTTATTTTTTATTTTTTATATTTTATTTTATTTTATTTTATTTTATTTTATTTTATTTTATTTTATTTTATTTTATTTTATAGGCCGCCCAACTCCCACATGATTCTGGGCAGCTTACAACTAAAGGCCAACCTATTAAAGGAAAAATACAGCAGACCAGAAGAGCAAAGTACAAAAACCAAAAACACAGCGACAGTAAAAAGGCGGCTTCACAGGCCCCCCTGACCCCAAGGCCTGGGAGGACAGCCAGCTCTTCTACAATTTCCGGAATGCCATTAGGGTGGGAGCCACATGAATCTCGGGGCGGGGAGACCGTTCCAGAAGGCAGGAATGGCAACAGAGCAGGTGCACTTCCTGGGTCCCCCAAGATGCCATTCTTTAACTGGCAGGGCCCAGAGTTCACCCACCCTGCTGGACCGAACCAAACGGGCAGGGGCAACGAGAGATAAGCAGTCCCTTGAGTAACCAGGCCCCATGCCATGCAGCGCTTTAACCAGCACCATGAATTGCACCCAGAAGCCAACTGGCAACCAGCGCAGCTCACGAAGCACTAACACAATGTTTGCAGATTATGGGAAACTCCGAAATCCTTTTCTGCTCTTTTCTCTCTTGCCCTCCATAAGACACTCATTTCTCACTGGGGCTGAGAGGCAAAACCATCCGAAAGTCAATCCAGGCTTTTTCAGTGGGGTAGAAGGTAGAGGGAGTTAACACCACCGATAAAATGCTGGCTGTGATGGGGAAGACTCCCCCCCCCCCCCAAATTCACTGGGAATTATATTGTAGCTGAACCAGATTCTCAGGAGACCACAATGGGAAATGCCTTCAACTAAATTGAAGAGTGGAGAGTCCTGGGCCAGGAACCAAGGATTCACTTGGAAACACCGTGCGGATGAACGGATAGAGCAAGGGAGATGGGAACCCCATTATCAAATCCTGCAAGAGTTCGGCTCTACTCCAGCCTGGGATGAAGCTAGCTTTCTCCATAACAAACTAACTTTCTCTACGCAAAGAGGCTGTCCTTTTCATTTGCATGGAGAATGGTTAAAACGTGCAAACTCTTCTGGGCAACAGAAGCTGAACCCAATACAGTAGGGAACAGGGATAATTAAGCCTAAACTCTGTGTAATTCTGAACCTTTTCTCTGTAGTGAGAGAACAGATCCAGAAGACTGAAAGGCCAGATCCCAAGACACAGTACTCAGCTCTATAATATCAGGCACGCTGGGTGGCAGTGTGGTCACCTAGGGGTGAGTTGAAATGCACTCTATATATCCACAGAGGGGTTCTAGGTAGATCAGGCTAAGGCCTGGCCTTCTCAGTCTCTCTTCCACACTGGAAACTGACAGATTTTCCTGGGAAATGTAGAATGAGGGTTGGGGTCTGAAAAGACAATTTCATCTCCTTCCCCAGCCATGGCTTCTCCAAAGGGTGGTCCCCCTCAACTCTCACAGTTAAGAGCCCCCCCCCCCCCCAGCTGTTCTCATCCTTCAGTTTGGTTCAGCCTTTTGCAATTTAGCTGCTACCACCTTTCTTAATTCAGTTTCCTACGCAAAATACTGTAGGCAATAGGGGGATTGGTGCCTGAACACGGCTCCCCCTCCTGATGCAATGGGAGACCCATTCCTCAAATGCCTCGGCCAGGGGAATCCATAGCAGGCAGGGGTAACAAATGACAAAACCAGCATGTCAGAGCACGCAACGTGGGGCGGCCTGCTCCTTTTCCCAAGACTCCAGTGATCCAATAGTAGACTGCATGTTCACTGTGCACATCGCTCCTCAGCCCCTCCTGGGCAGACACCGATGAATAAATAGCACAGACTTTATCAGAACGTCCTTCAGCTGCAAACAGGCCTAGGAAAAATACACAGCCAGGCACGGAACCTGTAAGAGCTCCAAATTCGCCCACATGACTCCTGGATAGGCTTCCAACGTCCTCACAGCCGTGCCAGCATCCAACTGCACACGTTCCACTGCTGGGCCCGAAACCTGTCAGAGCACGCAACGTGGGGCGGCCTGCTCCTTTTCCCAAGACTCCAGTGATCCACGTTCTATGCAGTATAGACACTCAAGCAGAGATTAGATAAAATAGCCTATTTACTTTATATACATACTGTACATAGTCCAAATTCAGTCCAGTAACATCCAACTGCAGTTACAAATGATAACAGCAACGAGCAGGAATACAGCAACGAGAAGAAAGAACACAAGAACTTCTCTTCTTTTATACAAATACTGACCTATCACGTTATAGGTCACTCTCATCATCTGCCACACTCAACTGAACTATAGCACCTGTAGTAGGAGTCATTACTGCCACATCATACCTTCAACAATGGCTGCTAAGTGGATGACTTGCAGAATAATTCCCCTCTCACCTAGATATCAAGCCTCTCTTGTATAATCTGTAAATTCCTGGGTATATACAAACCCCAACACAGCATTGCTCTTAGGGGAGGCCAACCCTACCCCTTTTGAACATGCACCATGGTGTTGCACACACATCCAACAAGGGTTGCAACTGTGCAACCGTGCTTTGGTTATTTTGATGAAAGTGTCGCCCCTAGCCTCAGCCATCCCCAACACACAGGGAAAGAATTAGGTTTGGCGAGGCTGGGTTAGCAAAAAGAAAAAGCTGCCAAGATCTCAACAATGGGAGAACCCAACTGGCTTCTCCTGGGCTTGGAAGCTACACAAGGTGAGGACACACATGGATGGGAGACCACCAGGGAATCCCAGGGCTGCAGGCTCGATTGGGAGGCCAGGAAGGCAAAAGACGAGCCACTTCCGGATTCTAGCCGGGGAAAATTACAGAATGTCCATAAACCAAGCTGGACTTGAAGGCGATCTTGCCCTAAATCTCCGCCGAGGCGCGCAAGGACAGAGTGGGGAATATTGCAGCTTCCAACTCTCAATTCCTGGAGGGATTAAACGTTTAAAGCTGGAACGTGGGGGAGCCTCGTGGAAGTCGGTCGGGCTTGCTTTTCCAGGCCCCCTCCCTGCCTGAGCTCCGATTCCCCGCGCTTCCTCAAGAGAAAACCCCACGGAGCCCGACTCCCCTCCCTAATGAAACCCGGCTCTCCCCTGGGGGTGGGAGAGGCTCAGGAACTGCCAGATCGGAGCCGGGGCACCACCCACCTGGAGGTGAAGACGCGGGAGCAGCTGATGTCGGCGCTGATGTCGCACATGGCCCGGTAGGCGGCGTCCCTCTCCTTGGAAGTCTCCACGTGCAAGGCGTAAACAGAGAGCGCCAGTCCCGCCGCGCAGAGCAGCAGCCTGGCCGCGCGCTCCCACCTGGGCACCGTCATCCTGCCGCCCGCCGCGGGTAGAGACTGGCCGCTTAGGCCAATACCGCCTCTGCCAGCCTGGCCCTGGGACACTAGGCCGTTTCCCATTGGCCGGTTGCGTGCGTTCGACCAGGCATCCCAGCCAGTCAGAGAGCAAAGGGGGGAAGGAACAAGGCACGCTGGGGATTGTAGTATAGCCTTCCCCAACGGGGGCCTTCCAGCTGTGCATCTCAGGATGGCTGAGAATCAGGGAGATTATAGACTAAGAGAGGCTGGAGGAAAATGAGCTACCTGAGCTCTGAAAAGGTAAGGGCTCCCTCGAGTCCAGTGGAACTCGGTAATCCCATGAACGTGCCTTGCCTATGGCAACAGTACAGAAATGGCTGTTGTGGGTCTTCCGGGCTGTGTGGCCTTGTTCTGGAATCTGTGGCCAGCATCTTCAGAGAGCCAGAAATGGTTTGAAATTGCCCTTCTGGGAATTCCCCCCCCCCCCCCAGACTACAGTGCTGTCCTGGGATTTCCATCCAACTCCTGTAATTAACCAGATGCCACCTTGCATAGCATTTCGAAGAGGATTAGGGTAACTCTTCCCAAAAATTTGCTGCAAAAATGTTTCTATGTCTCTCTCTCTGCTGCTGCCCGGTGGTCATCCAGATTTTTTGTAGCCCGGATCAGAGACCCCTAATCCTGACTGGTGCTGCCATTGGGCTGCAGAGTTGTGTGGCCAGAAAGAAAAAACTAATGGTTATTAGCTGTTTAACTTTGTATGAATGTTGCTGCATTTTGGCTACCAGAAAGAGGGACTGGCAGTTAGGTGCCCAAACATTAGTTAGTTATTTAATAAGTTTATATGGCCGCCCAACTCACACATAGTGACTCTGCGCAGCTTACAAAATTAAAATCCACAATATAAAAAAACCCATCAACCCCCCCACCCCCCACGGGGGGCTACAAACATAATTATTTATTTATATAAGTTAGCAAAACTTAGCAAAACTTAGGTACACTGATGGGGGGAAAGGGAGGGAGGAGAGAGAGACTATTATTTATTTTATTTATTTAATTAAATTTATACAACCACCCATCTCCCCCAACGGGGAACTCTGGGCGGTTTACAATAAATATTAGCAGCTCTGTTTACTCTGAAGCTTATAAATCAGCCTTTCTCAACTTTTTGACCCTGGAGGAACCCTTGAAATATTTTTCAGGCCTCGGGGAACCCCTGCACATTCAGGCTCAAATACAGGCCAGAAGTTACAAAATTACTGTATTCGTTTCATGTGGAGGCCTGTATATATGCATTAACAGTATTCTTAAACTAAAAATAAAGAATGAAACTTACCTCTTTAATGTGAAGTTGCCCAAATTTGAAATAATGTTTTAAATAAATTGTGATCTCCCAGGGAACCCTTAGTGACCTCTTGCGGAACCCTAGGGTTCCACTGAACCCTGGTTTATTTTATTTATTTAACTTGTATGACCGCCCATCTCCCCCAATGGGGAACTCTGGGCGGTTTACAATAAAACTGAATTAAAATAGGATATAAAATATAACATTACATTAATTCATACAATAAATAATTATAAAAATCCAATTGGCAGTTTAACTTAATAAAAAAGGAAGGACATTATGGAGTTAACCACCCCCATGAGGAACTATCACTTCCTCCTTCCCATGCCAGGCGGTTGAGAAACCCTGTTATAAATTGTCTTAGAACTGATGGCCACTCAAATGTTTGTTTATTTAAAACATTTATCTGTTCTCAGGGCAACTGACAGCAAAGATAAATGCAATTCAAAACTAAAATAATTGGTTAAATTGGTAAAAACAGAATTAAAAATAGCCTAGATAAACTGAATTTAGGCCAAATTAAAGGCCTCTGAGAATAAACCGATTTCTGCCTTGCTGCAAAATGGCATGAAAATAATTCCAGGCATAGTTCTCAGGGAGGGTATTCTTTAGCTGGAAGCTTCCACTAAAACAGCTGTTCAGGTTCACAGCTTTTTGCCCAGTGGAGGAACCCAGAAATGGACTTCGGAAGATCTTAAAATCTGGGCCAAATGATTTAGAGCAGTGTTTTTCAACCTTGGTAGCTTTAAGAGGTATAGACTTCAACTGGCTGGGGAATTCTGGGAGTTGAAGTCCACACGTCTTAAAGTTGCTAGGGTTGAGAAACACTGATTTAGAGGCATTGGACAGCAAGTTGGGAAAGGTTTTAAGGCCCCAAAGCTGAACTTCAGATTGAGCCTGGGAAGAAAAGTTGATCCCTACCAGCTAAATTCCAGTCTCTTTCTGGCCATTTCAAAGTGACGTGCTGGTATTTGATGAGCTTAACCTTGCAGCTTTGATCTAAATAAACAGGAATGTCTAAATAATCTACAAAGATAACTCTCATGGAACAGCACCAAAGTAATGCAGCTGGGAAAATGCCAAGGCCTTGATAATTAATCAATTAATTAATATATATATTTCATTTAATGCATTGCATTCCTTTATTTTTAAATCAACAGGACAATAAGCCTATGTGTGACTAGAATCCAGACTTGGGAGAATTTGTCCCAGTCACCTCCCTGCTAGCTAAGATCCCCAGCCAATCGCTTGTTATTTTAAAAGAAGGGAGGAAAAAAATTAAATGGCATGGGATGGGATAGGAGGATAGGGTAGAATGGAGCTTAAAGCAATCAAAAGCTATCCTAAAAGGAATGGGCTTTGTTGATGGTTATGGGATACTCCATGTATGAGCTTATTTTAAGAGAACAGGGATAACTGGTTGGTTGGCACACTTAAAAAGAACTGTGCCACTTTTTGCCCCGGATCTCATTTTGTAGGTGTAAGCTGAAATGGGTGTTCCAATGCTCTATCAGGAAAGGAACAAGTACCGTATTTTCCGGCGTATAAGACGACTGGGCGTATAAGACGACCCCCAACTTTTCCAGTTAAAATATAGAGTTTGGGATATACTCGCCGTATAAGACTACCCCTCTTCCAACGCACTGGGAAAAAAAAGCTTTCCCAATGCATTGGGAAGCGGAGTAGAAAGTAAAAAACTGCAGGGAGAAAAAAGGGAAGCGGAGTAGAAAGCGAATAGTAATGCGAAGCGCGGCAGCGCAGGGGGTGTGTGTGAAGGAGAATATTGGGGGGAGGGGGGAGAAAGCTTTAATTACCTGGGCAAGGCAGAGGGGTGAAGAATACATTTCCAAGCTTTAGCGGAACAAACCATGAAGGAGGAGGAGGAGGAGGGTGATGGGGGGAAGTTTGAAAAAGCAGATCCAAGCGCAAAAGTTACTGAGTCATTTCAGCGGCGGCTGGAACAGTTTTATTGACTCCAGCCTCCCTCCCTCCCTCTCGCTCTCTTTCCCTGGCGATGGATCAGTGGGGGGGGGGTCGGGAGGGAAGGGAGGAAACGGCAAGGGAGGGAGGGAGCGTTCAAGAGGAGCAGATTTAAAAGAGGGGGGGTGGCTTTAAAAATAAATCGGGCGTGAATCGCATCACCGCCGGAAGAATTAACACGCGGGCATCTGTATACAAAGCCCCCCCCCCGCTCTTTTAAATCCACTTCTCTTGAACGCTCCCTCCCTTGCCTTCTCCTCCCTTCCCTCCCCCTGTACTGATCCATTGCCAGGGAAAGAGAGGGAGAGAGGGAGGGAGGCCGGAGTCAAAAAAACTGTTCCAAATGACTCACTAACTTTTGTGCTTGGATCTGCTTTTTCAAACCTCCCCCCATCATCACCACCACCCTCTTCCTCCTCCTCCTTCACGGTTTGTTCTGCTAAAGCTTGGAGATGTATTGGGGGGGGAGGGCCCGGGTGGAAAATCTCCGCACCTATCAGCTGTGCGGCGGGGATCAGCTGTGCAGCGGGGAAGTGAAGTTGCACCCCTGCGGTGCGCCATCAGCGCTTCTGGTTTCAGCACCCACCCTATAAGACGACACCCGGCGTATAAGACGACCCCCAACTTTTGAGAAGATTTTCCTGGGTTAAAAAGTCGTCTTATACGCCGGAAAATAGGGTACTTGATCTTTATAGCCAAATGTTAGAAGATTACATTGTGTTTTATTAATTAGAAGATTACATTGTATTTTATTAATATTTAACTTTAAACACAGTACTGCTTAGGTTCTCTTGTTCTTTCATGTTGCACTTGTGCATCTCTCTCTCTGAATCCTTAGATCCTTTTCCAACAATTCTTGGCTAACAGCTTGTTTTAAATATACCCATAGTACCACCATGAACATGCAACTTCTTTTTCTACCATAGCATGCTACTAACTCTTACATGGAAAGGTAAAAGGAGGAATGGCACCTTCAGGCAGATTTAAAGTCTACTGTATGTACATTTTAAAAATAAAAATAAAATACTGTTTCTGCAGTTCCCAAAGGCAGAACATGCAAAAATGAATACAGGTAAGTTTAACAACCACAAGTGGGACTGGAATTTTGATTGCTAAGCAAAGTGGTCATTAAGTGAATCCGACCTGATTTTACGACCTTTTTTGCAGCGGCCGTTAAGCGAATCACCACGGGCATTAAGTGAACCACGTGGTCGTTAAGCGAATCATGGGGTTCCCCATTGATTTTGCTTGCCAGAAGCCAGCTGGGAAGGTCAAAAATGGCGATCACATGACCACGGGACACTGCGACGGTCATAAATGTGAACCGGTTGCCAAGCACCCAAATCGCAATCACGTGACCGTGGGGATGCTGTGACGGTTGTAAGTGTGAGGACCAATCGTAAGTTGTTTTTTTCAGCACCGTCGTAAGTCTGAACCGTCACTAAATGGTTGTTAAGCGAGGACTACCTGTACTGTAGTATTGGTACTATATACTGTACCCAGATTCAGAGTAAATTGACACGATAGTTGTACGGGAGCATTTAATAGCTCCGCTTGTTCATAAAAGGAACAAGGATATAGACTGCTGTATACAATATCAATGATGCAGAATTCAACAGTGGATCAGTAGTCATCCGCTCTGTGACAGCCCGCCCCCAGAAACTCATGGGACAACTTTGTGCCACAACCTACCTCACAGGGTTGTTGTAGTAGGGAAAAATGGCAGGAGGGAACGCCATGACACCTTGAGCTCCTGAACAAGAACTGGGATAAATATATACTACTAATAGTAATGTTATTTATCATGCACAATTATGCACCATAGAGACATAGAATAAAACAACAATTAATGTTAACACACTACAATCAATTATAACATTACTGTATAATATAAAATGAGGAGCCTCTAAACTAAAAAGCCCAGGATGTACAACAATAATATCTATCCATTCAAATTGATAGGTAAGATTTTTTTCAGAGCAGCTTCACAGGGCCCATGAAAAAAAGACGTTTTAGTGCTTTTTGAAGTTGTAAGCAATCCCGTTGCAAATGTCATTCTGGTGCGGGTCAGTTCCAAAGGTGGAAGGTGAGGAAAACTCCCAACCACGATGTGGCTTTACTGGTACGTGGGAGAAACCGTTGACCTCGGGCTGATAAGCAGGTCAAATGTGCAGGTACGCAAACCATCAGCAGGTCTTTTCAATGGCTGGATGTATCCATTCAATGCCAACCATCTACACTGCAGTTTACAGCATTTACTGGGATTTATGCTGGCATTCCCAGCCAATATGATGAATGGTAACAAAAAGGAGAACAAAAATAAGGAACACCCAGGTGCAATTTAAGGTGCTGGTTGTCATCTATAGAAGCCTTCAAGGTATGGAGCCGTGAAATTTGAGGGACCCCCTTTTTCTGAGGGGCCCGAGCGGGTCCAGCAGGAGAGTCATGCTCCATCTCTTCAAGGGTGTCGTCTGTTAGGACCCAGGAGGTGAGCATTTGCTTTTGCTGAGTCTGACTGTCCATCTCACCCATGATTAGGTTGGCCCTGACCCTGTTGGATGTTTGGAGGGCCCATAAGACTTTGCTGTTCTCCCAGGCATGCAGTTGGGAGATTAGGTGAGCCTGTGAGGTACTATTGATTGACCACCGATGGTTATCCGCAGCTGCCATTGTGTTAGTTTATTCCTGTGGTGTACCTATTTTCATTTTCTTTATTGTTCTGCATTGATGTAATGATGTTTTGAACTCTGTTTGCCGCCCAGAGTTGCTTGTGTGAGAAGGGAGGCCTTATAAACCAAATCAGTCAATCAGCGGATCAATAATGATAGGAAAAGCAGCATTCTGGACAGAAGTCCAGGGGCAGAATGAGGGTTTGGGTAATCCAAACAACAGGCTGCTACTGTCATCCAGATTCAGCATGACTGGGGCATGAACCAATGTTTGGCCATCTCAGGAGTAAAGAACTGGTGGATCCTGTGAACATCCATTAACTGGAAATTGGAGATGTTGTTGTTATTGTTGATGATGAAAGTGAAGTCTGTAATTGAGATGGTAAAGCAAAGTCTGTCATGGAGATGGTGAAGATGAGATCAGATTGAACCTATTAGTCAAAACAGATTCCAATTTTGGAACTGAGTAGCATAAAAATCACAGAAATAAATAAAATTCATATTCTGCCTCTAGGAAAAGAAGGGTTGTGGGCAATGGAAGCTTATGCTACAATACAATACAATCTGTTCCTTTAAGATGGAACTCAACCCCATTTGGTTCTTTGTTCTTCTTTTCTTTTTGGTTTCTGCACTTAGAAGACTTTGCCCAGATGCCATTCTTCACCTGCGTCCACCTTAATAAAACATCCACCCAAATAACATCAGAAGCTAAGAAGGAATGTAGTCACTTGTTTTACCATTTTGGATCCTTGAAGGCCGACCGGTTGAGAACATGACTCCACTTCCACCTGTAACTTTTACAGGAGGGAGATTTTGTCCCAACCCAAAGAGACGCAGATACTAGGTTGATGGAGGATGATGGGAATCAGAGTCCAGCACATCAGGGTGGAGAATTCTGATACTGGGATATCTACAGGGTATGGACAAAAAAATAAAAATGGTGGTCCTAACAATGCAGTTGGAGCTCTGCCTGTTTTTTATGTCCATTGTGATGCACATAACAAATGGGTGGAGCTTCAATTGCAATGTCCTGGCTGACATCTTGACTTTTTTGACCATAACTGGGGTCAAGGAATCCATTTATGCCAACTTGGAAAATCCTTCCTTGAATAGAGGTGGGGGCCTCAGGCACAAACTCTCCCCCATCTTCCTTCCCATTTGTCTTCTGTGCCTAGGAAGATTTAAGACCATTTCAGAAGCTCAACAGCAGCATGGTGATTTTAACGACCCTCCTTTAGATGATAAAAGGACTTAAAAATTACATCTCAATATAACCATGACCTAGCCCCAGGTGTAAGGTCACACAGCTACCTAGGAACATATTTAGGATTCCCTTACTAACTTTGCTCAGACTGAAGAAGCTCCTTGGATAAGGAGCGAAACGTTTCCACTAAAAAATAGAAATCCAGTTGACATGATTCAAGCTACAGATAGCAGAAGCCATATTTCTTTTCAATGAGGGATCACTAATATTAATTTGATGCTATTTTCTTTGCAGGAAGTAAGTTATTCTCCACTTTTCTCCATTATTAGGATATTATTATTATTATTATTATTATTATTATTATTATTATTCTTTCCTTGTGTTTGTATGTATTCAATAATTTATTTCCTAATTGCATAGGAAATAAGTTATTGAATACATACAAACATGAGGAAATTATTTCCTAATTGTGTAGAACTGACCCTATTCCTCAAGCACTTTGGTTGATTTTCTGGTGGGGTTTATAAAATACCCAGAATTTACAAGTAGATTAATTATACAGGAGAGGCTAGAGTTATCTAGGTGAGAGTTGATATATTCTGCAAGTCATCCAATTAGCAGCCATTGTAGAAGGTATGATGTGACTCATATTACAGGTGCTTTAGTTTAGTTGGGTGTGGCAGATAATTTGTTTGACCTATAACATGATTGGTCAATATTTGTATAAAAGTAGAACAATTCTAGTGTTCATTCTTCTCGTTACATCATCTCATCTGTATCTGTGTTGGACGTTACTGGATTGTATTTTGGACTGCGTATGTATATAAATAGACTATTTTATCTAATCTCTGCTTGAGTGTCTATTTACTGCATAGAATGTATACCTCTGATGTCTTGGAGAAGCACTGGCCGCCCCAGCGTTGTGTGCTCTGACAGGTTATGGGCCCAGCAGTGGAATGTGTGCAGTTGGGACTTTAACAGGTCACTGGCACGGCTGTTTTCCTAGGACTGGCTTGCAGCTGAAGGACGTTCTGATAAGTCTGTGCTGTTTATTCATCGGTGTTTGCCCAGGAGGGGCTGTGAGGAGCGATGAGCACAGCAAAGATGCAGTCAACTATCGGAGGAGGTTTCCCTCTGGAAAGGCTGAATGACTCCAATTATCTTTCGTGGGCGTATACAATGGAAATGTTTTTACAACGTGAAGGAATTTGGGGAGCCGTGAGTAATCCACTGGTTAATTTGGATCAGGATGAGGATATTGTGAAGGATGAGAGAGCATTGTCAAGCATAATTTTATGTGTGGAAGACAGTCAATTACATTATGTATGAGGATTACAGTTAGCTAAGGAGTGCTGGGATGCTTTAAAAGATGTGTATCTCAGAAGCACAGTAGCTAAGCCGAGGCAGAGAGAGACTGTGGGGGCATATTTTTCCTGTACAGATGATAAGGTTTTGACTGTGAAACGGTGTTTTCGCTGTGGCTCAAAGTTGCATCTTCAACGGGACTGTGATAAAGGAAGTAAGTCAAAAGTCAAGCTGAAGATTGCTAAGCAACAGAGTGGTGTCCAGCTGTCGGTGATAAATTCTACTGGAAGGAATTTAAAGGAGATGTGGCTTCTGGACAGTGGAGCAAGCGAACATATTGCCAATGACAGGAAGATGTTTAAAGGTTTTAAGCAGGCTGAACGGGATCATGTTAGCCTGGCAAATGGAACCTGTGCATCTGTTATTGGGCAGGGGGTTGTTTTTGTACCTAGTTTGAATGTTGAATTAACTATGTTATGTGTACCAGACCTGGAATATAATATCCTGAGTGTTTCTCAATTAGATAAGAAGGGATATGAAGTAAGGTTTGTTAAGGGTGAATCTATTATTATGAAAAATAATCATATCTGTGGTAAAGGTGTATTGCAGAACAATTTATATGAGCTGAAACCCAAGACAGATGATGATGTAACCCATGATGTAGCATTGATCAACAAACCATACCATAATTCATGTGAACATTTATGGCACAGCAGGTTGGGGCATCCAAGTTTCAAAGTGGTTGAAAAGATGTCTGAAGCAAGTACTGGAATGGACTTGAAACCGTGCCAAGCTTATCTGGATTGCACGGCATATAAGATGTCTAAGTCAAAGGTGTATCCTGTGAGCAAACTAAGTGATAGAAAATCACAGAAATTTTTTGAATTAGTACATGCTGACCTAATTGGCCCATTACCAGCCACATTTGGTGGTGCTAAATATGTATTAGTAATTGTTGATGATTTCACGCGTTTTGGATTCTGTTATTTGTTGAAAGCTAAGAGCCAGACATTTGATAAGTTCAGGAATTGGGTGCAGTTTGTAGAACGTAGATATAACACAAAGGTGTGTAGTTTGCAGACTGACCAGGGTACTGAGTTTATGAATGGCAGTTTTCAGCAATGGCTCAGTAGGAGGGGCATTGCACACAGAAGAACCAATTCACATAGTTCATCAGAGCCTGGAGTGGCAGAACAAAGAAGTTTAGCGTTAGAGACAGTTAAGGATTCACTGCTAGCTGACTCAGGGTTATCTAGAGGATTCTGGGGAAAAGCTATACTGACTGCTAATTATTTAATTAACAGGTTGTGGAGTGTGTCAGTGAATCAAACACCATATTATATTTTGTATGGCAAGAAGCCATCATTATCACATTTAAAAGTTTTTGGTTGCTCAGCCTGGGTTCACGTGCATAAGGAAGTACATAGGAAGGGTCAGGCTAAAGCACAGAAAATTATTTTTGTGGGGTATGAGCCAGGAACCAAGGGATATAGGTTTACTGATGGCCGTAGACTTGTTATTTCACGATCAGCGAGCTTCAGTGAGCATAGCAATTGGCAGAAGTTACACAGAGGGAGTGAGATTTTTATTCCTAGTCAGGGACAGATCGAGCTATCAGAGCGGCTAGCATCCAGAGATGTAATTAAGGATGAAGAAGAATTAACTCCTAGTGTGCCAATGGAACAGGAGCCCACTATATTGCGCAGATCTGAAAGAGTTAACAAGGGCATACCTCCGCAGCGTTACAAACCAGGTGATGTTAAATTGTGTTTTGTTAATTATGAACCACGTAGCTATTCAGAGGTATTGGAGTTGCCACCACGAGAGCAGAAAAAGTGGAAAGCTGCTATGGATGTGGAAATGAATGCCATAAATGCCCATAAGGTGTTTAAATCTACCAGGCTGCCTGAAGGACAGAGAGCAGTAGATTGTAGATGGGGGAGGAAATTTATATGGCAGAAGCTCCGGGTTATGAATATAAAGAGGCAGGAAGAGTGTACAAATTGCAGAAGGCTTTGTATGGACTCAGACAATCAGCACGTTGCTGGAACCTGCGTTTAGATGCAGCATTGCAAAGAATGGGTTTTGAGTGTAGTAAGGCTGACCCATGTCTATATATTAAGCAATGTAATGATGAACAGGTGTTGCTATTGATCTTTGTAGATGATTTATGTTTTATAGCAAAGGATCAAAGGAGGGTAAACATCTCAAGCAACAGTTTGATGTAAAAGATCTGGGAGAGATTAGGAATTACCTAGGCGTAGGTATTCAGAAGGTTGATGGGGGTTACGTTCTAGAGCAGCGGAAGAAAATTGAACAGCTGCTAAGAGACAACGATATGGAACATTGCAAGGAGGTTCCTACCCCGATGACAACTGATTTTCTTAAGGCAGAAGCTGGAGATGAAGACCAAACATCATGTAATCAAGAACAATATCAGTCAATAATTGGAAGTTTGTTATACCTAGCACAATGGTCGCATCCCGATATCGGGAATGCGGTGAATGTACTGAGTAGGTACATTGTACAACCTACCCAGAGACATTGGAAAGGTATTAAACGTGTGTTTAGATATCTTAAAGGAACAATTAATAAATGTTTATTAATTAAACCTTGTAAACCATTGAATATTAAGTGATATGTAGATAGTGATTGGGGCAATGATATGCATGATAGGAAATCAATATCAGGATTGATAATTATGTTTGGTGACACCTTGGTGGGGTGGAGGTCTCGGAAACAGTTCTGTCGCCGTATCTACTGCAGAGGCAGAGTACGCTGCACTATCTGACCTATGTTCAGAACTCATATGGTATAGGCAATTGTTAAGGGATGTTAATGTAACAATTGAGGAACCTATAATTGTATATGAAGACAGTGAAGCATGTATACAGATGGCAAAGAATGATAAAATCAGAGGGAGAAGCAAACATGTAGATATTAAGTATCAAAATGTTAGAAATGCTGTAAAGGAATCTCTGAATTAAAATATTGTCCATCTGAGAATAACGTTGCAGATGTAATGACCAAACCTCTATGTATAGAGAGACATAGGATGTGTGTATCCAATATGTGTATGTCTTCTATATTGTGTAATTGAAATGTAATATCTATTGTAAATTGGAGGGGTGTTGGGGTTTATAAAATACCCAGAATTTACAAGTAGATTAATTATACAGGAGAGGCTAGTTATCTAGGTGAGAGTTGATATATTCTGCAAGTCATCCAATTAGCAGCCATTGCAGAAGGTATGATGTGACTCATATTACAGGTGCTATAGTTTAGTTGGGTGTGGCAGATAATTTGTTTGGCCTATAACGTGATTGGTCAATATTTGTATAAAAGTAGAACAATTCTAGTGTTCATTCTTCTCGTTACTTCATCTCATCTGTATCTGTGTTGGACGTTACTGGATTGTATTTTGGACTGCGTAAGTATATAGAGTAAATAGACTATTTTATCTAATCTCTGCTTGAGTGTCTATTTACTGCATAGAACATATACCTCTGATGTCTTGGAGAAGCACTGGCCGCCCCAGCGTTGCGTGCTCTGACATTTTCCTTAAAGTACCCACTAAAAAAAAGTGTGTAAATATCAACAGTGCTATAAGGCTTTTCTCAAAATCCTTTAAATATTTAATCCTTTAAATATTTATTACCCAACATTTTCTGCTACCTGATCAGATACTTGGATGCTGGTTTGAAAACGAAAGCAAACTGTGATGAAACGCCTGTTGGTTGTTCTGTTGGAAAGCAAATAAAGAATTAACTGGCTATTTCCTTATAAGGTACCTATAAAACTTACCCAAACTCTACCATCCTTGAGTTGGCAGAAAAATATGCAAACATGAGATACACTGTCCCCCTTGCCAATCCTATTCTACCTTTACTGCGTGTTTTTTTTACTTTATTCAAAAGCAAACATATTAAAATTATTTAAAGAACAAATCAAGGTTCCAACAACTTTTGTACATACTGGGGTAAACAGAAAGAAGAACTTGGCCTATTATGTTTTGCAAAAAGGATAACTTTTCCCCAATTGAATCTAAGGCAGTGTTTCTCAACCTTGGCAGCTTGAAGATGTGTGGACTTCAACTCCCAGAATTCCCCAGCCAGTAAGCTGCTGGCTGGGGAATTTTGGGAGTTGAAGTCCACACGTCTTAAAGTGGCCAAGTTTGAAAAACACTGCATTAAATGGAATATGATTACTTCCCATGTACATAATCTCATCCTTTTTCTGCCACGTTAAACATTACATTTTGTCGATGCCTTTGAGAGGGTTGGGAGACTGCACCCCAAGGTTTTCAGAGGTTCCAGCACCTGCCAGTACCTGATAGATACAAGTTGAGTGCGGAGAAGACAGGAGGGTTCAATATGCACTTGGCACTCAATGAATCAACCAGCAATTGTTACTGTAATACAGGCTTCCTCCAGAAGTCAGGCTACGATTTCCACCAGTAGGACATTTAAGTCAAACGCTGTTCCAAATCAAGCAGAATGTGGTTCCTTCTGGGCATCCACATTATGTTCATCTCCGGATCTGCTGGAAATCCCAGATGGGTCTCTGAAGAAGCCCTGAAGCTCCCTGAAGTATTCAATGGAAAGATGGGCTTGGGAAACAAGAGGGGGAGCAGCAGGGAGATATAATTGAAATTATCCAAAAAGGAAATTGGTCAGGGAGACTCTTGAATTGATCATATGGTTTAGTCAGCCAGGCGTGGTGTCCCATCACTGGCCTGAATACCAGCAAAAAGATTTGCAACAGAGGAAGCTCCATGTTTTGTTGTTTGACTTCGGGCCAAGTTCAAGAATGGGAAAGCAGAAAATTAAAGGAAAAGGATGAAAATGTTAGATAGCAGCCTAATATTACGCAAAGGAGTGACAAAATAGGAGTGATGAAACATTGATCTTTTTCTTCTGAAATTTCAACAGAGGGAACCAGAAATAGAAGTATTTATCAAACTTACAAGGGAGAGTTGGTTCTTCAATATACTGTACCTGGAAAAAGTCAGATCCTCTTTACTTCTAGAAATTCAAAAATCCATTTTCGGGTAAACTAAATTATGAAATTGAATTGGCTAATACTTCCCTACATTTATCATTCTCCACTTTTTGTTTTCTCTATGTGAGCGTTTCAGTTTGAGCTTTTTACGATTGCTGGCATGTTTGTAACAGAGAATATAGCATTGTTACAGAATTGTTATATAATTGTTATATAAGGGGGCGTGGTGGCTCAGCGGTTAAGACACCAGGCTTGTTGATCGGAAGATCGCAAGTTTGGAGGTTCGAATCCCTAGCCCTGCGTGCGGAGTGAGCTGCCGCACTAGCCCCAGCTCTTGCCAACCTAGCAATTCGAAAGCACGCAAAAGCAAGTAAATGAATAGGTACCACTTCGGTGGGGATGTAACAGCATTCCGTGCGCGTCATGCGGCCACACGTCTTCGGACAACGCTGGCACTTCGGCTAAGAAACGGAGATGAGCACCGGCCCCTAGAGTCGGACACGACTGCACAAATGTGTGGGGGGAACCTTTACCTTTATAACATAATTGATTCTGTTGTTTTAAAATGATTTTATGAGTGTTGTTTACAAAATGATTTTCATAAAACAATACAATAGTGATGATACAATAAAAAAGAATATATACAGTATATGGCATAATAATATAAAACTGAACTGAAACTTAAAAAAAAGAAAATAAGTTCAAGCCTTTAAGATGTTATGAAATCTAGATTAAATGTAGGTTAAATCTAAATTGGCAACCTAGCAATTCAAAAGCATGCAAATGCAAGTAGATAAGTAGGTACCACTTCAGTGGGTAGGTAACAGTGTTCCGCGTGCATCATGCCAGCCACATGACCGTGGAAGTGTCTTTGGACAACGCTGGCTCTTTGGCTAACAAACGGAGATGAGCACCACCCCCTAGAGTCGGACACAACTGTGAAGGGGAAAACCTTTACCTTTTTACTAAATCTAAATTATTCAGTCTAGACCAGTGTTTTTCAAAGTTGGCAACTTTAAGTTGTGTGGACTTCAACTCCCCGTGAAAAACACTGGTCAAGACCATATAGCAACATACTGTTCCACCTTCTCATTTCTACAATATAAAGACATTTTAAAAAGCAACCACATTTAAGAATATAATTTGTTTTAAGGCCAGCAGATCTGCAAAATTCCAGATAATGATGGCAACAAAGATTGGGGAGTTGTTTTTGTTTTAATATTTCTTTGCAGATCTGGTAGTTGTGATTCATTTACTCCTTCACACTCCAATCATCACTCTACGTTGGCTGTAGGGTGGAATTCAGAGTTTATTATTCTACAAAATACTATTCAAATCTAGTCATGATTTTTGACATGGAATTTGCTATGCACATGCTTACATAATATCTCCTTCTTTCTGATCAGATGTAGTATACTTATTTCATTTCATTTTGGTACTGCTTTTTAGAATGAAAGAAACAAGGTCATATCTGGCAAAACATGGCTTCCATGTTCTTCCTCATCCCTCAGCATAACTGGATCTCCTGAAACTGCCTCCTGCTCTGATTATGTGAACAAATTAATAATCATACTGACCAAAAGACAGGAATTAATAAACGTACAAGCTGTACCTAAAACTGAATGCACCACCTTCAAGAAATCCAAATTCTGCCAAATTACGAGAGAACAAAGTGAATGTAAAGGTTGCAAAACTATTTACATCTAATGAAACAGAAATGGTGGCCATGCACCGTTTACCCTGACTGCAAACCGTTCTGATTAATGTCCCTTACATTTGTCAAGCTGTCTGAATATTTCACCACTCCCAAATCAAATTCAAGTTCCTGGGACAAACCGTAATGATGTGTACAAACAGCACATTTTATTGTCTTTTGATAAGCTAATTGACTTCTCTTGGTCAAGGTCAGAGGCTAAGTAACCATCCTGCACTGATGGGTATATTTTTAGTGACTGGGGGACGTGATCTATGCATTTACAAAATGGCTGGCATGGGAGGTGAAGCCTTTTCCCAAAAGTCCAATTCACAGGGAGGCAAATGGGTGTGTTGCTTCTCCGGCACACCCTCCGGCCCTCTGCCTCCGTCTTGCACGTAACCATCATTTAAATCTTCTAAGAGTGTATTTGCTTTAAATAAATAAAGCTGGTGTTTTGCTTTGCGCTTGACTTTGTTTCTTCTTGTGGCATTTAATTTTATTCAGGGCAAAAGAAAAGTGAAAAAGTGGGAGCGGAGAGTCTGGGAGGCAGTAAAGAAGTTGATTGGGAGCACATGGGTGGTATCTAAAGGTCCCATGACAGGTTTTCTAAGTAAGGAAGTTTGGAAGATCATCTACCAAGGAGACCAAGGATCTTTGACATTGTAGGACAGTGTTTCTCAACCTTGGCAATTTTAAGATGGGTGGACTTCAACTCCCAGAATTCCCCAGCCAAGATTTATTAGTGGGAAAAGGTGCTGCGAGGATCTCTGAGTTTCTGAAGATCCACACGCTGGTTCCATTAACAATACAGAGCAGCTGCATGACAGACCAAGAGCACGTTTGGTTTGCATCAACCGAAGCGGATGGGACTGTCCCTCTGTTTACGATGTGCCAATAGTCGAAATTATTACAGCAACATCTGCACATCTCTTTTGTTCTCTCATGCAAGGGAAGGCTTGAAGATGAACCCCCTGTGAACTCCGTACCACCGTTCAGGAAGTGATGGCAACTGGAAATAAAAGCCATTGCTAAACCGGGGCCTTTCTATTGGGCGAAAATGAGGAAAGACTCTGCGTGCATAGTTGGGTGATGAGCTGAATCATGAAAATTGGAAATGAAACCGATGGAAAGAAAAATAAACTCAAAGACCCTACAGAGTTACTTACCCCTGGCTAGCTCAAAGGGTGGGGGTGAAATTTAGGGGGGCTGCTTCCAATCCTTAGAACACCCCAAAAATCCAATGTAAGACCCCTTTTCCCACCGAACTGACATCTCCATCTCTCTCTCTCTCTCTCTCTCTCTCTCTCTCTCTCTCTCTCTCTCTCATCCATCTATCCATCATCATTCACGCCCTTATTCCCATTTTACAGATAGAATGACCACTGATCTACCCAACTAGAATTTGTTGTTCCTGGCCAAAAGGCTGGCTCATACCCTATCGCTGACCCAGAGGTTCCTTCCAATAAACCTTCCTGGCAGTTCCTGGTTGGCGTTTACCCAATATTCACTCATTCTCTTCCTTCTCACTCACTTCTCCCAAACTGCTGATTTTAGGACTTTTTTTCCTGGAGAGATTTGGGGGCTGAGACCCGTCCAATATTAAGTCTCTGAACTCGATCTCCTTAAACGGCTATTTCTCAGCCTCCGATATCCTGTTGAGGACATGGAGATAAGAGCAGCTTTTGTGGGGGGTGGGGGGTGGAAGGGGAGTGTCAAAAAAGTCAAGATGGTGGCCACAACCTTGTGACAGAAGCCTCTCCCATGTTGAGGTGTGTGGCATATGCAATGCACATTAAAAAGAGGCTGGGTTTTGATCCCTCGGTCACGGCCACGCCCTTGACTTTTTGGACACCCCCTGCCGATGCCCCTGTTAAAAAAGATTATACTGTGAAACTTCTTCATTTTTTACTCCTTTCAGACTATGTATCAATGGGTAAACAGGCTTCAGTGTTGTGGCTCTGGATCTAGTCATTACCTAGATGACTACATTACCTACCACAAGGCACCGGTGACACATTGGAACCCACATTGAAGCCAGCTGTGGGGCGTTGTGGATCATGATTTACGGCTTCGTGTTAAACCAGGCCTCACTGTGCACCAGATGTGAACCCCGGGCTATGATACGCTCATTTTCTGTTTGATGCCAGAATTGCCCCATCAGTACTACTAGGAATAGACAAGATTTGTAACCATCCGGAGTGACTCCATGGATGCTAAATGCTTGCTCCAGAATTTCTAGCTCTGTGATTTTGGCCTTAGGAATTTGACTGCACCACCACCTTATCAAGGCCATACGAAGGTCTGAGGAATTCCCAGCCATTCAGCAAGACAAGGCAAGCCTATTCCTTGATCGCTTGTGCCTGAGGAAGGATTCACACAACCCCTCCCCTCCTTTCCCACCTGAGATGTGGCTTCTCCCCTCCACATCTCCTCTCCTTCCTTATCTGGCAATACCATTGGAGCTGGCAACCAAGAAGCACATTTAGCAGGAGCCAGGCCTCCCTGAGAGCCCCGAGGGGAAGGGGGAGTCTGAACATGCATGTAATTGGCGTGTATGACAAAGAAAACAAGAGATCCACGATCTCTCACAAGGGAGCAAGCTTTGACGTCAGGGTTGTGCTCCAGGCATCGGTGGCTACATGCCTTACATGTTCAGTGCTGACGAATATCATCCGAGGCCTGACTTGAACCTTGGCATGGTTGATGGGAGCGGATGTCCATCCAGATTCACCTTTTGGGACACCTGGGATGCCCTCCCCCAAACAGGTGCCCTCCCTAGGGTCTCCCAAATCCCAGTGAGCTGTTTCCCCCACCCCCCGGCACCTTGGCATACAGCTCCCATCGTACCCGGCCAGACTAATAATTGACTATGCTGTTGGGCATAATGGGAGCTGTAGTCAGCTCGTGTGATTGGCATTAGGTTGCGGAAAACTCCTTGTGGGCGTTCGGGACTTCCATGGCCTTCCTAAGCCCTCGTGGCTTTTGTTCACTTTTGACTTAGTCTGTTGCTTGAACCCAGACCTTACACCATGGTTTATGTTGTAAACCCAGCCACGATGTAAAGCAAATGGTGGTTTAGTATGATGTGCCTATTTTCCTAGAATTAAAAGTTGAAAGCGAAATAAAAAGAAAAAGAACTCAACTCAATACCTGGTGACTTCATGGACACATCTCTGTAGTTTCCCGATACATTATGAAAGTGGCTTGCTGTGGCCTTTTTTTCTTACTACAGCTCTGCTATTTCTAAGGGTTCCCCACCCATGTGCTTGCCAAGCCCAATTCTACCTCACTGTTTGAGATCATCCAAGGTCAGCTAGGTAGTGCTAAAAAAATGGCTAATTTTTTGAAATCACATTGTGGTCCTTCAGCCACCACTTTTCATAGAATCCTAGGGTTGGAAGGGACCTTGGAGGTCTTCTAGTCCAACCCCCTGCCCAAGCCCAAGGCAGGAATCCTCATACCATCTCAGACAAATGGTTGTCCAATCTTTTCTTGAAAACCTCCAGCGAAGGAGCACCCGCAACTACGGGAGGCAAGCTGTTCCACTGCTTAATAGTTTTCACTGTCAAGAAAGTCCTTATTTCCAGGTTGGATCTCCCTCTGATGAGCTTCCACCCATGGCTTCTTGTCCTACCCTCAGGTGCCATGGAGAATAAATTGACACCCTCTTCCCTGTGGCAGCCCTTCAAGTACGGGAAGACTGTTATCATGTCTCCCCTTGGTCTTCTCTTCGTTAAGGTAAACAGACCTAGTTCCTTTAGCCATTCTTCATAGGATTTAGCCTCCCGACCCCTTATCATCTTTGTTGCTCTTCTCTGCACTCTTTCTAGGGTCTCTGCATATTTTCTGTATTGTGGTGACCAGAATTGGATGCAGGATTCCAATTGTGGCCTCACCAGTGCGGTACAGAGCGGTACTATCACTTCCCGTGATCTTGATACTATCCCTCTGTTGAGGCAGCCCAGGACTGCATTGGCTTTTTTGGCAGCTGCAGCACACTGCTGGCTCAAGTATGAGTCAGGTGGAGGTCCACCAGGACACCTAGATCCCTCTCATAGGCACTACTGTTGAGCCAGGTACTGCCTATCTTGTACTTGTGCATCTGGTTTTTCCTGCCCAAGTGCAGGACTTTACATATCTTATCATTGAACTTCATCTCATTGGACAAGGCCCAATGCTCAAGTCTGTCAAGATCCTTCTGAATCTTGAGTCTATCTTCTGAAGAGTTAGCAATTCCCCCCAGCTTTGTGTCACCCACAAATTTGATGAGCGCCCCTTCAATCCCCTCCTCTAGGGTATTTATGAAGACGCTGAAGAGCACTGGGCCCAAGACAGAACCTTGAGGTACCCCACTGCATACTTCCCTCCACGTAGATGTAGTTCCATTAAGGACCACATGCTGAGTGCAGATGGTCAGCCAACTGCAAATCCATCTGGAAGTGGTACTGTCTATTCTACATTGTTCTATCTTACCAAGTAGGCTGTGGTCTACTTTATCAAATGCCTTATTGAAATTTAAGTATACTATATCCACAGCATTTCCTCCTCCTCTTTTGTGGGGTCTGTTTCTTTTCAACAAATTATATCCTTCTAGTAGTACATTCCAATCATGGGTTCCATCCCACCAAGTTTCGGTTATACCAACAATATCATTTATTTATTTATTTAATTTTTAACCTACCTTTATTATTTTTATAAAGAACTCAAGGCGGCGAACATACCTAATACTCCTTCCTCCTCCTATTTTCCCCACAACAACAACCCTGTGAGGTGAGTTGGGGTGAGAGAGGGACTGGCCCCAGGTCACCCAGCCAGCTTTCATGCCTAAGGCAGGACTAGAACTCACAGTCTCCTGGTTTCTAGCCCAGCACCTTAACCAGAAGACCAGGGCTTTCCAAAGTTTTCCCGCAGCGACACACCAACCGCTGTTGGTGTGTCGCCGTGGGAAAACCCGGAAGTGCCGCCGTTGCGGCAGCGCGCAAAAACCCGGAAGCGCTGCTGCCGCTTTCGGGTTTCTGCGCGCCGCCATTGGTGTGTCGCTGCGGGAAAACCCGGAAGCGCTGATGATGATCAGCGCTTCCGGGTTGTGTGGCGACACACCAGACTGTGTGTGGCGACACACTTTTGTGTCGCGACACACAGTTTGGAAAGCTCTGCACTAACCCTAACCCTAACCCTGCCCTCATGTACTAGGACTTCAAGTTCTCCTTGTTTGTTCCCCATACTTCAAGCATTAGTGTACAGGCATCTGAGCCCTTTATGGCTGACCTTGCGTTTGCTTGCTGCGTCTCCTGTTTTAAACTTGAGTGCCCCTTCCTTCTCAACACTTCCTTCCTCATTGTCAAATTCATTGTCTTGGAGCTTTGGGTTTGGTCCTAGAAATTGGCCTCCTTCCCCCTCCAGGTTTAATTAAGCCCTTCGGATGACCCGAGCGAGATGTCTTCCAAACACATTCTTCCCAGTCCTTGTGAGGTGCAGCCCGTCTTTTGCCAGAAGCCCATCAGGTAGGCAGTGTAGACCATGGTCCAGAAATCCAAGGTTTTCTTGACGGCACCCTCTTGAGCCAGTAGTTTACCTCTGAAATCCTCCATTCCCTCATTGGATGTTGACCATCCGTTGGAAGTACAGGTGAAAACACCCACCTGTGCTCCTAACTCTTTTGCCTTCCTGCCTAGCTCCTCATAGTCCCTTGATATTTCTTTCAGGCTCTTTTTTGTTGTATCATTCATCCCAACATGAAAGAGGAGAAAGGGATAGTAATCAGTGGGCTTGATTAGTTGAGTAGGACTCTGTCATGTCTTTGATATTTGCACCTGGGTCTTTGATCTTTGTACCTGGGATCTTTTATGATGTTCTCTTGGTCCACTCCTTCTTTTCATTCAGTTTTGCTCAGTTCTCAGACTCCTCCATCTGATCTTCTTTTCCTCTCCTAATTCCGGTGGACAATTCCTTCTCACAAAGCTAATCTCTTTGATTCTCCCTCCTTGTCTTCCTTGCCAAAGGTCTGAGCACCCGACATAGGACCCGAACACTTATTGCTTAACCTGTCCATCTCTGCCTTTTTCTACCATCCTTGACCAAGGAGAAGGAAGAGGAGAAAGAAGAGGATGAGGGGAGGGGGGGAGAAAGGAGAGGAAGAGGCACTGATTAACCCTTAGAAGTTTATTTTTCTCTGGAGGTGTGCCTTGGAGAGCTTTTCAAAAGCAAAATATATGTATTGATTGGTGATCCAGCCTGGAAGGGGGCTGCAGCAACTACAAAGAAATATTGGGTGGGTGGCGGGGGGAATGCTGGCTTGATGATTTGGAAGAAGTGACCTGGCTGTCTCAGCCAGCAGAATATGGTTCTCATGAAAAGATAGCAAACTGACATTTATTTAATGAATCTTAGTTGTTGTTGCTCTTGTACTAATAAGGAAAACAGACAATCACTTGTAGAATGTCTTGCCTTCAATGCCAGCCTAACTTTATCATTCCTGGCTAAGGAACCTAGAATGACTCATGGATGCTGCTTTATGGAGATAGTCATTAAAACACAGTTTCTTAACTTACCCCTCTCCCTGGGAGAAGTTTGGAGAACAGGAAGGCACACACATTTCTAGCTAAAGTGGTTAAGGCAACGGGCTAGAAACCGGGAGTCTGTGAGTTCTAGTCCTGCCTTAGGCATGAAAGCCGGCTGGGTGACCTTGGGCCAATCCCTCTCTCTCAGCCCAACCCACCTCACAGGGTTGTTGTTGTGGGGAAAATAGGAGGAGGAAGGAGTATGAGGTATGTTCGCCGCCTTGAGTTATTTATAAAAATAATAAAGGCGGGATAAAAATTAAATAAACAAATAAATAAATAAAGGGGGACACACATCCCTGTTGAGATGTTTCCTCCTGTCCCTGAGATAGGAGGGGAAGATGTCACTTCAGATAGTGAAGCTCCCACTCCTATCTTTTATTATGTGATGAGAATGGAAAATAACACGGGTTACCTTCAAGGGGGCAGTTGGTTCTCCTGTGCTGGGAAGAAGCAGCTTCATGTGGAGAGAGTTCCCCCCACCCCATCCCAGCTTTTCTTCTCCTTTTAAGGGTTTCCCTCCCATCTCCTTGTCTTTGTGGCTGAGCTCAGGGCTCTGTGTCAAGCAGAATCGGATTGGATTGCCACCCCACGCAGTGGCCATTGGCTCAGAAAGAGAAAACGCCAGGATCGAAAGGATTCAGGTAGCCGAAGAAAGAAGAGGAGCGCTGAATTCTGGGAATGCAGCATTGTTCTTCAGGCCTTGATGGTATAAATCTCTAACCAAGGCATGCATAGTAATAGAGAAAGAAAGAGAAAGGGGGAACAAGAACTCCTTAGTGAAGGTGATTGGGATCAAAGAAATGCCAGGCAAGGACAGGGTCATGGATGAAGACATTGGGAGCCTTCCAGACGTTCCAGCCCCTTCACTCTCAGTCAGGAGGGAGAGGGAGATGCTAGGAAGAGGCCGAAGAACAGCCCAGCCAACTCGGGATTCTGCTTTTTCGCCAGCCCACCTGGGTTTTCAGCTCCTCCTTGGCTCCCCAGCTGTTCCAGCACTGTGCGGCTTGGAGCCAGGCCCCCTGTGGGGAGGAGAGGGCTGAAAGATGCTGGGATCTGCTGGGAGGGTCATCACCTAACCATCTAGAGCAGGCTTTCTCAACCTTAGCAACTTTAGGATGGGTGGACTTCAAGTCCCAGAATTCCCTAGCCAGCATGTAGTAAGTTGCCTATCTGAATATTTATGTTTTATTTGTATATTTATAAATATAGCAGCTTCCACAGGGGGTCAACGTGAGCAAGACAGCAGATGCAGCATCATGATGCAGTATCAAAGGGGCAGGGGCTTGCATTGCGACCCCGGGGCCACCATCTTGCCCATTTTGACCTCTTCCCATGGACGCCACTGAGAAAATACTACAGAAAGAGCCATAGAGTTTCCCTAGTATTGATCTGGAATTCCTCCCTGCTCAGGGAGGATGGGCAGCCTGGAGCAGTACAGCAGATTTGCTTTCCAGGGGAGCTGGGAATTATGGGTGTTGAAAGCTTCCCAACGGCTGTGTGGCTGGGAATTATGGGCGTGGAAAGCTTTGTGGAGAGGCCTGGCCTGCTTCTGTTGGTGTTTGCTTGAAAAAGGACTCCTGCATGTGTAAGGCCAGAAGAGATGCAAGCAAGAAAACCTGGCAGAAAAGGCTGTCTGAACCCGTCATGCAAGAGACAAGGGAGGAGCCACAGAACTGTCATAAATTCAGTTTTTCCACTCCTGCTAAGTCAACAGGACCCCTGCTGTCAATATTTTGCCAAAGCATATTAAGTCCGGGGGGGCGGGGGGGGGAGATGACTAATGTGGCTTCTGCTTTACACATGCCGAAAAATGCCACATTGTGCAAGACTGAAGAGGTGTGGTGGGGCGGAGCGACCCAGAGAGCCTTCTTCGACAGCAGGCCTGGAATACATATAAACCTTGAGACCTGCAGAGAAGGAACAGATGCAAGGAGGCAATCGGGGGCAAAGATGACAGGACAGATAAGATCTGCCAACCTTGGGCTGATTCTGGTCTTTGTCCTTCTGGGTGAGTTGCTAAGCTTGGATAAGGGGTTAGTGAGACCGGGTCTGTGAATGGGCTATAGACGATTAGATGCTAGTTTGTTTTATAATGTATTACACAGATGATTCGGTAGGTGGTGGAATCATCTACAGTTTGCTTATTTAAAAGGTGATTGGGTGGCTAGATGGAGCGTCTCCATCCTCAACAGACATTGCATTGTGGCAAACAAAAAACAAAGCCAAATTTGCAAGCCAAACCCAGATGCTTTGGCTAAAAGAAATGATTTTCTGCAATAAATTAACACGGTTCTGCCCTGTGCCATATGATAGGCACGGCTGGATGATGGGTAGAAAGAAGGACCACTAAGTAAAGATGTTTTTATGGTGGGTAAGAGATGGCAGAGGTACCTGGGAGGGAGGTAAGGATAATGAACAGGCCGAAAGACAGATTGGTGGAAAAGCAGCAACAGAATGCCAGTGACCAGTACTTTACCAGAAAATGCAAGAGGCTGGAACGTAAATCTGGAAAGTTGCTCAGTTTAATCTCATTTGATTCTGGCTACTTCTGACAAAATTGTGGGTGCTCAACATCAGAAAAGACCAGCTGGAGACACCATATCCCTTTGGGACAAACTGGAACAACCGATAACACAGTCTAATATAAGTTAGATTCTGCAATCTGGTATCTCTATTTATAATAGGTTTAACAGTGTCTGGAAAGGGTGCCAGTGGAGGCATTTAGTTCAAAACCTCCACATCTCTCATTTTGAGAGGAAAAAGGGGGAAAGAATGGTGGCTAGGCGGGGCAGGCAGTGCTTGCTATCCTGCCTTGCTCCAGGCTGAACTGCAGAAATCAGTAAAGTTTTCCTCAATGTGGCAATGCGCATGAGGAACCGTTCCTCTCTGCAAACCCAGTCCTAGTCCTAGTGTCCTAGTGTCCAACTCTAGGGGCCGGTGCTCATCTCTGTTTGTTAGCCGAAGAGCCAGCGCTGTCCGAAGACGCTTCTGCGGTCATGTGGCCGGCATGACGCACGTGGAACGCTGTTACCTACCGAAGTGGTACCTATTCATCTATTTGCATTTGCATGCTTTCGAATTGCTAGGTTGGCAAGAGCTGGGGCGAGTGCGGGAGCTCACTCCGTCATTCATTCAACTTGTACAGGAAAAGAAGAACGCTGTTTCACAAGAGAGCAGGGGCAGTGATGGAGCGAGCTGATTCACACATGAACCCAATCACCACTGGTGCAACACAGGGCTGCCCTTAAGAATAATCAGGCTTTTTGTGCCTTCAATATATCTACCCAGCAGGCAGGAATTAAACCGATAAAGTTTTTTCAAAGCCAGGAAGCCCAGTGATGAGAAAAGCTGGTCTGAGGTCATGGGAGAATTCTGGGGTTGAAGTTTAACTCCTCTAGATAGCAGTGCAGTGCACAGATTGGATCGAGGCTCATCTAATCTCAATTTCCCACTGTAATCAGCCGGGCTTAAGTTACTGGAATGATATGTGGAAATGACCTTGGGAGACTGGGGGCAGGGGGAGAGATGCTGCCTAGGGAATGATCAGATAAGAGAGGGCATAGCCCACAACTGTACTTTCAGACTTGCAAGATTCTGTAAACATAGCCTTACAATAAAGTAGAATTAGCTCATCTGGTCGTGTTTCCACTCCGGTCTACCTGGGAAAGCTGACATCAGTCTTGCAAGTCTGAAAGTACAAATCTCTCCTGGTCTCTTTTACAGCCTGATAAGTTAGGGAGATTCCTTTCTGAGTTTCTTTCTCTGCCCCTTATGCAGCTGCGGGCTATGCCCTCTCTTATCTGATTGTTCCCTAGGCAGCATCTCGCCCCCCCCCCCCCAGGTCATTCCCACATACCATTACAGTTATTCATGACTAACTTTTCACATGCATTTCTGTGGGTCTTAAATGTGGCTAAAGCTGAATCCAGTTCGGCACTGGAGAGCACATATGTACTCCCAGTATAAAACTTCCCGTGGATAATGTTTCCTCTGCTGGGGACTAATGATGTTGCAAATGGGAGAAGAAACATTATTCTTCTCTCTCCATATGTGGTTCTTGATAAATCTGCAGAGGCTGCTTTGTGACTTGAACCTCTAACTCTCTATCTCTCTGTCTCTCTCTCATCTATCGATCCAACAAGTGCAATCTCTTTGTGCAGAGATGTTATGCCGTGGAAATCTCTCCCTGTTGAATTTTGGCCTGCTGTCATTCAGTGCCAAAGCAGTCAGAAAAACAAGCCACCGCCTTCTCCAAAGGAGCTGTCAGCTAATGTAAACCGGTCCCCCCGAGTCACATTAAAAAGTTGTGGGGCTTCAGTTGCGCAATCCCAGCCTCCATCCTGACCCCCCCCCTCCGGTGGACCCCCAGCTTCCTGGGTGTGCGGTTCCCCACTTTTTAAATTTATTTTATTTTATTTATTGGATTTATCACCGCCCAACTCCCCCAAGGGGGACTCTTTTTCCTGAAGCTCATTCGTGGAAGGAATCTGAAGGAGCGGGAAAGCCAAACCACTGTAGTTTTGATCGCCAAGAACGTCAAGGGTGGGAAAGGCGGTGGAGTTATAAAGCTGCTCCCACAGCCGAGCCGCCCAACCTGTTTTAAATGCCAGAACTTCAACCCCTAACCTGTGAAAGGCTAATTTAAAAAGGCCAGTATTGTTCGCCACCAGTGGGACACGAGGAGGGATTCTTCTGAGAATTCAGACCTCAAGTTCAACATTTTATCCGATGCTCTCCGTGATTGCAACGTGTTTTTTTTTTTTTTTACAAGGAAGGGGTGGCAATGAGCAATGGGCGTGCAGAAGGCCACAGCATCCGTAGGGGTGGGGAAGGGACCAAAACAGCCACTGCAGGCCCTGTTTGCAAAAAAAAAAAAAGGGAGCAGGGATTTGGTCACATGGTTGCAGCGGCCATTTTGGCTGTTTTGACCTGCCCTGGCCGATTCACCGAGACAAGGGCACCGACTGTGGGGTCTCCTGTGCCAAGGCCACGTCTGATGTGCTGGCACATTATCACTTTGTTCACATGGGTGATAAGAAACAGGTTAGCTGTTTTTTCTGGGGTTTTTCCTTTCTTTCTCAACTCAGGGTAAACTTCCATAAAGAACACCGGGCAGACAAAATATTGAAATAGGAGATTTATCCCACCTTTTGTGACTTTCCCACCCTTTCTGGCTTGTTTGTTCTCTTGTGTTGTTCATTAATGCATACTGTATATCCAGTTACTGTGGTTGCTCAATTAGAGATTTTTAAATCCACCAACAATTAGTGAATGCAGCCATTGAAGGGGGTTTGGGGGGATTGTGGGAAATTGAAGTGGCAATTCATGGTCCTCCCCTTCCTGCTAACTGGCAGGTGAACCTAAAGGGAGGCAATTTAGAGGTCCCAGGGGTATACACAGGGAGGAGGTCCAAAAAGTCAAGATGGCGGCCATAGCTACATGCACATAAAAAGGGTGGCGCTTTGATCACATAGTTGTGGCTGCCAACTTGACTCCCTGCAGACCACCTGCAAGGCCCACCAGAAAATACAGCCTTTGGCCCACATCCTTCTCAGTTTTGAACCATAGTTTAATTTTAAGGAGGACCTGGCCTATGAGATGAATGAGGCAAAGAGAAAAATCCTGAGAATTATATGCACCACTTCAGGTTCAGATTTTTTAGCAGCGGGAAGAATCATATTTTTAAAACATTTTTAAAAATACTAAAGAAACCTAGCCATATATAGGCTGGATTTAAGAAAAAGCTGTTTCCCTCAGGGTGCTTTTTGACGGACAATATTCAAAAAGATAACCCAGGCACCCCCACCCATAAAGAGCTAAGAACTGTCATCTACACAGCCAGCTCAGAATTGCACACCTGCCGATTTCACTCAGTACGTAAACTGGACTGGATTCAGGGAACGGGGCCAGGAGTAATGAAACAGGAGGAGAATGCGGACCCTGTGGGCGCAACGCGTGCCAAGGCATTACAGTGCATTCTGAAGGAAGAGCTATGCCCGTTTCTTCTCTGAGGGAGTTATCTTGCCCTGGTAAAATCTTGCTTCTGGCAGCTGGCCCCCAGGTAGGCGCACTGAGTCACTCTTTGCAAGAGTTGTGCTTACTAGGAGCTTATCTTTGCTTGTGCTGAAGCTTTTAGTAACGGCGGGTTGGAGTGTCCCATGTTGATGGGGTGAGGTGGGGGGAAGAATTCTCCTTTCACAAACAAAGCCACACCGGCCTGCATTGTTGGTGTTTCTGAAGTCCAGCTAAGGATCAAAACAGGGTTATCCGCAGCATGTGAACATGGAGTTCCCCATGGGGGGGAGATGGGTGGTCATATAAATTAAACAAATAAATAAATAAATGTGGCCCAGGAAGTCAAGATCTGCTTTGACTTCACCTTTGTGGCCACCATCTTGACTTTTTTGACCATACTCTGCAGACACTCCTGGGTCAAATGCTGTGAGTTTGCCACTGGTTTCTTGGGCTTTCCCTACTGCAAAGACGGGAAACAGGTATGATGGTACTGTGGAAGCTGAGGGATGTCTCCTAGTCCTTCCAATCTTTTCCTCCGTGATGGAGTTCACTGGGAATAAAAATGGCGGAAGAAGCGGTGGGAAAAAATAGGAAGGCTCCAGAGTGGGAAATTCTGGCTCTCTATCCAGTTTTGGATCAAATCCTCTGCCTCAGGCAGGGCGCCTGTGCGGCCATAGCCTTATGTGAGGGCATCCAACCACGGGCATGCACAGCTCTAGCTGCTTTTGTCAAAATGGCGAAAAAAGCATTGTCCTGTTGTGCTACAACCTCCATCCAGTTTGGACATGTGTGCAACATCACAACATGCTGTTGGGGGGCGCGGTTGCATCGCAATGGGTTGATGCTGCTTTCGTCAGACTAACCAGTTTGACACTGTGAATCCCAGTTGCAAGGAGAATAGGTTTTTTGAGGCAAAGTTGAGCCTAGGTAAACACAAATGGTTGAACCTAAATTTGCCAACCTGGAGAGCAAAGTATTCCCCAGATGTTGTGCTCTCAGCTCCTGTTTGTGGAACATCTGGTTGGTCACTATGATGCATACAATGGTGGAGCAGATTGGTATAGATCTGACATGGATTTCCTGGCAGTCTCCCTTCCAAGTACTAACCGGAGTTGATCCTACTTAACTTCCAACACAGACAAGATCAGTCAGGGGCTACCATCTATTCTTAACAGTAATTTTCAGGAATTAGCAACTTATATTTTTAATTAATTAATTAGATTAGATTAGATTTATCACCGCCCATCTCCCCCGAGGGGGACTCTTATATTCTCATATTTCCCATATGGGAATGATCAATCTTACCACGTACTAACTGCTGCCGATCAAATGGACTTGTTTGTGACACGCTGCTAGAAAGAAGCCAGTTCAAATATTTGTGGCCAAAATTTCCCATCATTTAATTGTTTGGAAATGATGGAAAAATCCCTAAAAGAACAAATCAGGGAGCCGCTTCTATTTGTTAACTGTCGCAAGCGGCTGGAAATTGCTTCTCCGCATGAGTAGCCCCTTTGAACTGAATCACATATGACTAATATGTCTGAAGTCACGCAACTGCAGAGATAACCCAGAACAAAATTGTCCATTTTGTCCCAAATGCAATTCTTCTCTGTCAAATAAATTGACCTAGTCAGCTAGTCTTGAGATTCTCCAGCAAAGCACAGCGTGTCTGTGGATTCACTTGTAATTGTTGATACTTTATCTTAGTTGTATATAACTTTAAATGTCTATTTGGTAGGAAAGGGGATTTATACATGCCTTTAATAAACTGTTCAGATACTGGATCTTTTGGAAGGGATTTTAAAACTCTCAACCATGTTTTTTTTCACCAGGCCTTCATAGAGGATCATCAGCTCCAGGTATGTACTATAAATGTGCCATGTTCCTAATTAAACTAGAATAATAAAACATAAAGGTTGTGCTGAAAATGCATTAGTGCAGAAGCTTCTATCCTAGGTTTGAAAGGTAGCTGCAAACAATATTTGGGTGGGCCTAAAATGTTGGCTCCTGGGTTTAAATCAGAAAATATTTCAGAATTGGTCTTGCATCATATTGACGTGATCAGGGCTATTTCAGAAAACAAAGCATGATCCAAAAACCCAGATATCTGCTGTGAAGCTGTAAATTTCACCAGTCAGTAAGAGAAGGAGAACAAAAGGATACCACCATGAATCCCATATGGCTAGCTGATTATGGTTTTGATAATTTTAAAGAGGAAAATATAAGCAATTTTTACGTGTACTAGAGACTTTATATCCCCACTGTAGACTTCGTGGGAGGAGAGCCATGTTAGTCTATGGTAGCTAAAAATCAGAAGGAATCTGTACAAAAGCTCATGCCTTTTAATGAAATTTGATGGTCAGAAAAGATGCTACCAGACTCCTGATTATAAATCAAGGCAAGTGTGTGTCCTGCAAACCTGAATCAGTTTCAGGTACCTTGTCTTCCTGGGATTACAATTTAGAGAGGAGTTGATTTTTAGAAAACTCTGCCTCCTTTGCATAAACAATATTTTCAGGGAAGAAGGAATAACTGTCAAATCTAAGGGTAACAGCTAGTACTAGATGGCATAAAGAATTGAGAGACAGAAAACTCTAACACTTCCCTGCCAACTGATGGCCATCTGGATTCAGACAACTCAGATCTGCTAGCCCTAATCAAATCAGCTTTGGGCTCACTGGGGTAGCCTTTCAAAATCAGGTGTCTTCCATATCGGCCATCCTGCTAGGAATTGGGGTTCCGGTATATCTGGAGGGGCACCTGCACTTGGGACTTCCTGAGGGACTTCTGAATAGAATCTGTATATTTGCACCATAAGCCTATCATACAGGTATTCCTACTCTCTACAACAGTGTTTCTCAACCTTGGCAACTTTAAGGTGGGTGGACTTCAACACCCAGAATTCCATACCGCAGCATAGCTGGCTGGGGAATTCTGGGAGTTGAAGTCCACCCATCTTAAAGTTGCCAAGGTTGAGAAACACTGCTCTCTAAGGTGAGAGCCAGTTTGGGGTAGTGGTTAAGGCACCAGGCTAGAAACCAGGAGACTGTGAGTTCTAGTCCCACCTTAGGCACAAAGCCAGCTAGGTGACCCTGGGCCAGTCTCCCTCTCCCAGCCCTAGGAAGCAGGCAAGGGCAAACCACTTCCAAAAATCTTGCCAAGAAAACTGCAGGGTCCAGGCAGGTGCCAGGAGTCAACCCTGACTCAAAGGCACCACAAAACAAAACAAAACAAAAAACATCTCTACAAGACGCCTTTTAATCTTCCTGTTCCCCATCCAGCATTAGCATGTGGACCTCAACGGCCTATTATACGGATAGCAGGTGGCGTGAATGCCCAGCGTGGGGAGTGGCCATGGCAAGTCAGTCTCCAATATCGCAACCAGCATTTATGCGGAGGAAGCCTCATCGGTGATCAGTGGGTTCTCACTGCTGCCCACTGCTTTTATGAGTAAGTGAAGATTGATACCCCTTCCTGGGTGCCCCTGAAATGCCTCTTGGGTTGACAAGGTTCCTTTGGCCACAAATACCTCCTGGTGCATCTCCTGAATGTCTCATTGGTGGCTCAGCCTATTTTCACCTCCGTCACCCCACTGAAGACCATTTTGATTCTGCTGGGCATTTGCTGAACACCAAACTAAATCATTGGATTGGCTAGTCTGGCACCGGTTCTCCAGAGAGACAGACAGATGCACAATTCTACCCAGAGATGCCAGGGACTAGTAGCTTAGGTATCCCTGAATGAAAAGAATATTTCTCCTATAATCCACTCCCATTTTTGCCTTTGAAAACCTTCAGGAGCAAATCGAAAAAGAAAACACGAATGCGGAGATGTCACTGAATCCAAGGCAGCCTTCTTAGTAACTGACTAATTGACAGAAGTATTAGAGGACTGTTCCTGATATTTGTACCCAAATGATCAACTTCTTTGTATCAATTAATTGCAAAGCCAAGATTGGTACCTTAAGGCAGTCCTTCTTCAACCTGGTGCCTCGCGTTGGAGCCCCTTTATTCCATCATCCTCAGCCATTTATGCTGGCTGTGAATGATGGGAGCTGTGGTCTGGTCCATCGAAGTGGCACCAGACTGAGGAAGGTTGGAGGGAATTCCAGCCCTCTCATACGGATGTTGTTTTATTCCAGGGTTGGGAAAAAAATCTACCCTGCCGACTGGAAAGTGGTGTTGGGACGCCTGAAGCTGACAGGGAAGAGGGCAACGGGAGTAGAACACAACATCTCCACGGTCATCCCCTACGAAAACTACACCCACTACCAGGCAGGCCACGACATCGCCCTGGTGCGGCTGGCCAGGCCCGTGCGCTACACCAGGGACATCGCGCCCATCTGCCTGCCCTTCGCTGAGCACCGCTTCGCCTTCGGGACCCAGTGCTGGCTGAGCGGCTGGGGAGACACCGCCGCCAATGGTGAACAGGAGGGGCTAGAGTGGAGCTGGGGATGCGGGGGCTCGTCGGATCTGGCTTCAGGAGTTTGCAAAGGACACCGACGAGGTTTTTTTTAAAAATCAAGGGCCTGGAGTTCCTCCTATACAAGGAAAGGCTTTAGGTGGGCACTGGACATGTTAAGGGTGGATAGAACGATCACTGGCCAGGCCTCCTGCTGGTTACATTCTCTCCCTCCCTCCCTCTGGAGGGAAGAGCCATCAGACCTGATTGGCAGCCAGGATCCATAGAAGCAGAGGCGTTAGTGGCAATGGATGCAGCCTGTAAAGGATGGCGGGGGGGGGGGGGGGGGGGGGACTGTGGCTGAAGCCAAGCTGAAGTTGAGGTGGAACAGAGCAGCGGCTTGCCTGAGAGGCTGCTAGACACTTGAGACAAGAGCATGAGTGAGTGTGTATGTGCAAGCATGCTAGTGGTTGTGCATGCGTGCTTGAGTGTATCTGGAGCGTGGGCGTGCAGGTGTTTAACTACAAAATGTTTTAAGTGTTTAGGGCCATCGTTTCCCCAGGTTTAATCTCATTCCCTCTTGTCTTCCAGTCTCCCTGCCAGGCCCCATGACCCTCCAAGAGATGACCATGGACCTCTTGACCATCGACACCTGCAACTGCATTTACAGCGATCTGCGGAACAGGCGGATCGTCAACCCTGCCTTGCCCGGCATGGTCTGTGCCATGACTCCTGACCGCAAGAGAGGACCTTGTAAGGTTAGTCGAACAATACACCCCCCAACTTCCACAGAAGGACGGGTTTGACTGCTGCTTCCTACCACTGTGGACCCTACCTTGAAGGAGAAGAATTGGTGGTTGTTTTTAAAGCAAGAGGGCAAATCACGTTTCTAGCCCTCATGGATGTAGATATGAGCTTGGGAGTTTGCAGCAATGCCTGAGGAAACCTTGGAATCCAGAGGCTAGAAAAGGTTTCAGGATGTTGTACAGTCCCATTCTTTCCCCTCCATCTTTTCCTAGCTGGCACAGATGGAAGACAAATTGGTCAAGAAAAGGAATACAGCAGTGCAGCCTTATGTATAACTCAGCATAATTAGGTCTAGCCCAATATAATAAGGCTGCCTTATATTAGAAAACTGCAGCCCCTAATTTTGCCCCTCATTTTGATTTGTGTTGCTTCCAAGACACGATTTTCTTGACTTAGAATATGTCCATGTGTTCCCTTCTTCTGCTGTCGCTTTGGCCTCCCACTTCTCCAAATCGGAAATTCTTTGAGAATACAGAACAGGGGAGCTGGATCTCAACTTTTGCAACATTAGGTTTATTTACAAATCTACCCAAAGGCCCTAAGTGGAAGGAAGCAGATTTTTCCACAAGGCAGCCGACACTTTGCCCTGTAACAGATTTCCCAATCTTGCTAATCTGCTTTACCATCAACGAATTCACAATTCTCAGTCTTTTTCTCGGCTTCCGTCTCTAGTTTCTTTCCTGCATCTGCTCCATTCCCTTAGCTCAGTGTTTCTCAACCTTGGCAACTTTAAGGTGTGTGGAGTTCAACTCCCAGAATTCCCCAGCCAGCAAGGGGAATTGACAGCCAATGTCAAAGGGGACCTTGTTGGCTGGGGATTTCTGGGGGTTGAAGTCCACACACCTTAAAGTTGCCAAGGTTGAGAAACACTGCCTTAGCTTAATGTTGTTGCCCGTCAGAGGCTGCGGAAGATTTCTACTTTAGCAGCGTGAGACATCTCCTTGCCATTAGCTCCCACTGGTGGATCCTACAGTAACAGAACCTGCTAGCGAAGGAGGAGATGGTGGCAGATGGTGGCATACACCACAACGTGTGTGCAGAGAGAATGCAGAGAATCTCTCTTTCCACTCCAGGGTGACTCAGGCGGCCCGCTGGTTTGCCTGGAGAACGGCAGATGGTTCCAGGCAGGGATCATGAGCTTCGCCATGGGTTGTACCCAATTCTACGGACCCACCATCTTGACGGATACAAGAGCGTACGCCAGCTGGATCCAGCGCCATGTCGAAGGGGCCTCCTTTGCTGATCAGATTGGGCCCATACCCAACACCACGGACAGTTACATATGCACAGGTAGGTTTCTTCACTTCTCATTGCTGGGAATACTTTCATTTACCTGTCCAAAGCCTTACTTCAGGAATTTCGTTACATTCCGTGCTGCTCCCTCCTTGCCTTCGGAGCCAGCTTTCAGCTCAACCTCTTCGTTTTAAGAACAGGAAGGGCCTTGGTTTGAGTCTGGCATGGATGCCACATAAGCTCTTAAGAAGTCTGTTTGCACTGCCGGTGTTCAAGCAAAACGGTTGAAGGCTTATTTTGGTAATAAGTAACAGCAATCAGCCGAAAACAGAATCAGTGATGCTTAGATGCAGATTAGTCTACACTCTAATCATAATTTAAGAGCCATTTAGTGAACCAGAGGGAAGAGGGATCTATGGCCCTCCCTACACTGAACTGCAATCCCCATTACCCACAACTACTGACCATGCTGCCTGGGATGATGGGAATTGGAATACAGTCACATTTGGAGGGCCCCAGGATCCCCATCTCAACAATAGTTTCTTATCTGGCATATCATGGTTTAAATGATTCAAGCCACAGATCATGGTTTAAAGCTTGATGGGCATTTGCTCTCATCAGGGGTGGGCGACTTTCTTGTGGTGGGAATTACATGGTTTATGGTTTCATGTAGGCATCCAAAGGCCACATCCAGGGAGGGTGTGCAATGATTACTTGGGTGTGGAGCTGAAACATTTTGGATATTTGTGGGTTTCAGGGAGGTAGTAGAAAAATGTGTTCACTCTCACAGTGACCCAATGGGCCTCTTTTGCTTATTTTTTTGACCCCTTCAATGCACTGTGAAAATCTTTACGGTCACCATGCTGCATAGTTTGGGGGTCTTTGGGGGGCCATGCATGCAGCTCATGGTTTGCACACCCCCATAATTTGAAAGGGGTGGTGGTACATGTTGTAAAATATATGTACTTGTTGTCTTTGGGAACATAATATGAGGTGACCCCCTATGTATATTCTTTATTGATCTCCAGGCTGTGGGGTCCTGAAACAAGAGAACGGACTCTTGCCTTGGTATGTGAGCCTGCGGTATCAAGGACAGCACGTCTGCGGAGGCACTTTGATTGCGAATGACCGGATTCTCTCTGCTGCCCAGTGCTTCATTGGGTGAGTGGAAGATGGGGGGTGGGGCGGCCTCTGAGGAGGGAAGGCTCCATGCCGGCCAATATCCACAGTCACGTCACCGACCTTGGATTAGACCTGAGAACCTCTTTTCAACTAATGCCGTCCTTTGGACGTGCTCGAGATCAGGCTACCTGACCCATTCATTTCAGGGCATCTTAAGCATGAATGAATCTGGCACCAAACCTAAATCATGGTCCTGGGTGCGACTCTGGTAGAACCCCAACTCCGAGAGTTCTTGGCCTGGCTTGCCAAAATCAGGACATCTGGAAAACCTCCCTCTTTTTATTAAGTCAGCCCCCCAAAGCTGCAGTCCAAATACATTATTCAGGCCAAGCCCAATTGCACAGACTTGCTTTTTGTTTTTCTCTGGCATCATTCTTTTTCCCTCCGCACCACGTTTTGCAGGCGCCAGGAGACCGAGGGCTGGGAGGTATTTTTGGGAGAGCAGCTGGAAGGAGGGAAGCAAACATGGCAGGAGAACAGAACTCTCCAAAGCATCGAACTACACGGTGCCTACGTCAACAAGTTGGAAGGTCACGACATCGCCCTAGCCAAGCTGGCCAGTCCTGTGGTGTTCAGCGACAGCATCCGGGCCATTTGTGCCCCGTATGCTGCCCACCAGCTCCCTCTTGGCTCCACCTGCTGGACCCGTGGACGGAGAATTGGTAAGTTGTGATGGGAGGGCGTGATGGATTTTTCATCCAGGACAGGAATGGTTTTTTAATGGACATTGTGGTCCACCAGCTCGAGCAGACACAAGATGTGGAGAGAAGCATGGTGGGATGAACCACAGCATTGCAGCTGGGAGCGGGGGGCAACATTTGCCGACAGACCTGAGTTGCTATAAGTCAGGGTTTTCAATGGCCTCATTGGAAAGAAGAAATGGGAGCCAATTTGTGGGTGCTAAATAATTAGGATCCTAGAAATGTTTGCTGATGCCTGCATGTACTCCCTTGATTGACAAATAGATCCCAACGTTTCTGCCCACCTCTGTTCTAGGATGCACTCGCTTTAGTTCAGCAAGGCTGGATCAGGGAATGGAGTAACTTGTGACTCATCAGTTCTAGATCCAAACTTGTGTCAGGTCTTTTCACTAAGCGAATTAGGCCTTTATTACTCTGGGGTTGCTTTGAGAGGGAACTAGGTTGCGTATCCTTTGACAGAAAGAGAAACCCCTTCTTCATCTTCTTCCTCCTCCTCCTCCTCCTCTTCAGGAGGCCAACTCTCAGCAAGTCCTTGTTGTTAGAGCCAGTGTTTTCCCCCTCCACTTCTCTTGTTTCTAAAATGATAATTGAGATAAGAGAGAAAGAGAACAGCATTCCAGGATGATACCTCTGCCCAGGAATCTCCCATTTTCATTCCCACAGTCTAAGGAATGCAGTGGAGCTCAGACTGTTCCGAGCCAATAGTCATTATTAATAGGAATACATGATTTCCCCGGAAAGCCATAGGCTTGGAAGCACTCCGCGATAAATGACAACCTGCAGCCTGCCAGAAGAAGAGTGTTTCGAGTCCTTCTATATGGCCTTGCCTTAGCAGAGAACAAATGCTCCAGAAAGCAAACAGCTTCAGCTCTCAGAAGGGAAGGAACTAAGTCACGATGATTCCAGACACGTTGAATGCTCTCCCTTTCTCCTTCCTTCAGGGTCACTAGATAGCTTTAACTGGGATGAAAAATTGCCCCCACCCCTCAGCTATGATAATACGCACATTTTTTTATGAGCCTAGCATTGCTCAGCACTCAGCATGCTGCCTGCTGGTGAAGAAATCTGTGGTGCTTTGCAGGGGAAAGAGGCCAAGAGAAGGAGAAGGTGGACAAAGATTTAGAACAGTGTTTCTCAACCTTGATGACTTTAAGATGTGTGGACTTCAACTCCCAGAATTCTTTCTGGGGAAAAAGCTTTGCTGGCTGGGGAATTCTGGGAGTTGAAGTCCACACATTTTAAAGTTGCCAAGGTTGAGAAACACTGATTTAGAATAACTCCCTTTTAGTCAACAATATTGTTCCCTCTTTACCCAGATGACCATGGGAAGGCAAGCCCTCTGCAAAGTGTGGAGGTAAAAATCCTTGGCCCAAAGAATTGCAAATGCCTCTATAACATGTCCAGGAATCCGGAGAGTGAAATTTCCATCAAGTCTGAGATGATATGTGCAGCACCACATAAAAGAACCATGCATTGTGAGGTAAGGAGCGTTTCAGCTTACAGTCAAGTATAAACTATCTAAATGAAGAAATGGGGGCTGGGTAATCTCTAAAACTGAATTGTCCAGGGTTTTTTTCTGGTCTATGACTCCATTGACTAGTACGAAATTTAATGCACCCAAAAATTAACCTTTGGGTCTTTTCACATTTCCCAGCAGTGGCACTTTATGACAGATTTGGTAACATACACACCTATACATGGGTGCTGACCTCATCTTCTTGAAAATGAGAGTGAGGGCCCCCAGCCAAGCTGTTTCTTACTTTCAGAAGGGACTGCACCCCCATTTGTAAAAAAGAACGTTGTTTTTTGCTAGACACAGGTGGTATTTACCGTTTCCTCATTCTCCTGCATGGATTCCATTGAATGGGGAACAGGTTGCACAAGAATCCGCACAATGTATCTTTATATCTCATATTTTATATTTTAGAGTTTTTGTATATTTGTATTTTATAATGTATCTTTTTTACTGATATTTAATTCTTTTATTGTTTTAATTCGCTTGTAAACCGCCCTATCGTTTGTCGAGATGGGTGGTGAAGAAATGTGATAAATAAATAAATAAAATGTTTGTTTCAGTACAACTTTCACAGTAGAATTCCTTGAATTCCAAATTCTGAATTCTCCCTCTGGGTGAAACCTGGTTTTCTCCCACTCAGGTGAATTCAGGAGTGCTCTGGTTTAGCCAGTGAGACAGCAGCTGCAATGTGTACTATGGAAAGACACCACCACCACCAGAATAAAGTCTTCACCACATGCTGTGGCTTAGAATCAATGGGATGTGAGTGACTTCACCCTGACCATCCCGACAAACAATTGTTGTGAGCAGTATAATACCAGAAAACTAAATTTATGCAAACACACGGCTCTTTCTTTTTGGGGACTTGAGATTTCTGTGTTGTCCCTGAAAAAATGAAGGAGCAAATATATTTGACTTGGACTTCTCATATGTTTTAAAGCTTGATTTAAATGTGGCCTGTTTTATTAGCTGTTTCAGAGATAAATTATACTGAAAAGTAATGGTGCACTTAAACATTTGTGGGAACTTTTTAATGCAGATTGAGTGGTTTGGGGTAGGCTGTTTCCTAACTCCAGGGAAATTACAATTGGTCACCACAGTAAAACAGGCATTGGACAGAAAGCACCCTAAACACTGAATAGTTAAATAACCGCTGAAAGCACTGTCTCTCCCCCACCCATCCCTTCCGGAGATAAAGCTATTACCAGGCCAAAAACACCATTTTTAGAGCGGTGGAGCTGTCCGTCCTTGGTGTGGTGCTGAAACGCTCAATACATGATCCTTCTAAGGCTGTGACCAGCTTCACATTTGGACGCACCCAATGTTTTCTGATATTTGACAAGTGCCCCTGCCTATCCTTTCTCTCACTCTCCTACTCACAACTTCAAACATTGCCTGCTCATACACATCCTTTTGATGAACAGAAACAACACCCTACAATCCAAAGTGGCAGTAAGCTATCATAGTCAGGTTATTTATTTGGCTGTTTCCCAGCTTTAATCCAATATACAGTTCTCTTTGTTGACTCGAGATGAAACCCAGAAGTTCTGTCTCAGATCTTTCCCTCCTTTAAGCCAATGGAACTCAGAATGCAACTTGGGACCTAGGAATTCTCGCCCATTTTGTCATATCCAAAAGACACTGCTTTCCCTGCCAGAGCTACTATTGTTCATAGTACCATTAATGGATGCTGTTTTAATCAAAATAGCATCTTGCTGACCTTGTCGAGGCTTGTAAGCTAAGCAGGATTGGGCCTGGTTAGTGTTTGGGTGGGAGACCACCAGGGAATACCAGGGCTGTAAGCTAGAGTGGAAAGCTGAAAAAATATCACAGAATAAAGCAGTGGGAAACGACCCCCCCAACTCTTATTTTATACAGACATAGAATTTTTCAGCATTATAAGCGGAGCCTATCTTTGAGGCTAATAATCAAGGACAACTGAATTATGAATTGCAACTATTGGATAAGGAGCGAAACGTTTCCACTGAGAAAATAGAAATCCAGTTGACATGATTCAAGCTACAGACAATTCCACCTGGATGACTGAGAACCTTCATAGACATATGAATTGCAACTGTTGGCATTAAATATTTTATCCAATCAATGTCCATATAGACCAAATATGGTTGCTTATTTCTGCCTGCATTATTTCTGCTTCCTCATGATCCAATTCTGGAAATGTTGCACCTGGTTTTGGAAGCAGCACAGCTTTCCATTTTGGTTCTTGTTGGCCTGAGGGGGTAATCTTTCTATTCTTGAATCCCTAGGCAAGCATCGGAGACCCCTTGGTTTGCAACCACAACAGGATGTGGTTCTTGGCAGGCATTTCCAGCTTTGGAAGTGGATGTGGAACTGTGAACCGTCCAGGGGTTTTCACATCAGTCAAAAACTATGACGAGTGGATCATGCGGACTGCATGGTCTGCTTACTACAATGTGCAAAAGCCTCCTCTTCCAAAGGCCACCGATGAAGATACTTGCCTGACTGGGTAGATTCCTTGGAACGACCAGCAAACCCCCGAATCAGGGATTCCCTTGCGGTGAAGGATTTAATAGCAAACTTCTGCTCCATCTCCCAATCTGTACATACCTCTGTCTTGAAGTAGCTTGAATCTTGGGTGTAATCCAACAAACCATGGAAGCGGTTCATATCTACACCAACAATCACCTCCTGGGAAATTCTCTAGTTAGTGTTGCATTCTTTTAGACAGAGAACTCCGTTCATACAGTTACATTTCTCATCCCTTTATTTATTTTTTAGTCTGGGGTTCTCCTTCCCTGATCCTGAAATATCAGGATGGCAAGCATTTATTTCTCCCCTGCCCCTCAAAATATTCCTGAGGCTAAATTAACGAAAATTGACTTGCCCAGTTTTTACCACTCCTGAAAATTTATTTATTTATTTATGTTTCGACTTCTATCACCGCACCATCTCCCACAAGGGGACTCTGGGCGGTTTACAAACATAGAGATTAAAATTCCGTTATAAAAACACATAAAAATACAATATACAATTAATTATTATTATAAATTAAGTAGAAAATCCAAGAAGGCAGACCATGATCTTTAAAAGGGCTCTATGGCACCAGCCATCCCCACGAGGAACTATTCCTGTTCCCATCCCACGCGAAAATCCACTTTCAAAGGCTGTGGAGCTTGAGTAGTCAATGTGTCCTGCTCTTTAATGTCTTGGAATCTTCTACCCTTTTTTTTTAAATAGACCATACGTACGAAGTGCCCTGTGCACTAAATCTGAGCTTTCTAGCTTAAGGAGAAAGACTCCTGACAATTTGTTACAGACAGCCCCAATATTTGCTGTCACGTTCTATGCAATTTACATTCATTTTTCCTGTGACGAGTTATGTTTGATACTCTAGTACTGTGTTTCTCAACCTCAGTTACTTAAAAGACGTGTGGACTTCAACTCCCAGAATTCCCCAGCCAGCATGTGGAGTTGAAGTCCACTGAGGTTGAGAAACGCTGCTCTAGTATCTCAATAAAACCATTAGGACGGTGGATTGAGAGACTGTCTCTCACCTACTTCACACAATGCATCAAACCATGATATGGCTTGTTTCTTCCACCTTTAGGTAATCTACAGTATAAACTTAACAGCTGTGGTTTATGGCTTAACCTTTTGTACGAACTCTAATGGTGGTTTGTTGTATATGCCACGGTTATATATACACCTTAGATGTATTTGTACCATATGTGAGCTCAGCCTACAGCTTTCTTGGCATTTGTAGCCAAGCCAGGAATCTAAGTTTCTTACACTACTATTGCTTTCTTGGAGCCTCAGCACTTCACTACAAATTAGTCTTAGTTCTGAAAGCAAGATGTGGGTGGAATCTTGGCTTTCTCTTGTGAATTAAATGCATCCAAGCTAATTTTGATTATTTTTTTTCGAAGACGATAAAACTGACATGGATTTGTAGGTGTATTTATTTTCAATGTTCCATTTAATGAAGTAAATTATTTAAATATCTCTAACTCTCTCAAGCCAGCATCTGATTATTTGTACACAGTAACATTGCTGATTGTATAGGCTTTATTTGTTGGGAACCAACACTGTTTTTTAGACGCAGAAAATATTTTACTCTAGAAAGCATTTGATGATTACTCTTTTGTCACTTTAAAATGTCTCTCCCCCATCCTGGTTTATAATATGCTGTGCTTTTCTGTGTGTCTATATATATATTTATATCTGATAACATGTATTTATTATCTTTTGTTTTTCTATTAAGTTACTGTGAAAATTTGTTTGGAAAAATGGGATATAAAAACAATAAAAATAAGTCAAGCATTACCATTGTTTGTACCACACTAACAATAATAATCCATAACAAATAAATCAGAAAGACAGCCATCTCAGCATGATTTCCCTATTTATGGATCCTTCAAGGTAAGCTTAAAATTACGGAAGGCCTGCTATTACAACCAATTATTCTTAGGATAGCAAAATGACAGATTTGCATATCTATCAAGTCAGGGACATCATCTTCTTAATCAACCACTTTGGCGCAAAGTTCAGACTGCCAAAATTTGAACAGAAAAGAGACTTTTGCTCTTATTCCGAAAGGCAAGTCTAGGACATCTTTGAAAACAAGCACTGAAAAGTGATTGCTCGGATTAAAGAACTGCTTAAAGATTGCTGTTAAAGCAGCTTTTTTGAGGAACTCTGGAAATCATAACGCTGTTGTTGCTGCTGAGCTTTGGGATCACCCCTATGCAACCACCCTGTTCAGGGGGTCCGGGTTGTGTATGTGCATAAGAAAAGTTAAAATGGCGACCACAACCATGAGATCAAAGCCCTGCCCTTTTTTACCTGCTTAGTAAGGGGGGGGGGCTTGAGTGCCTGGTTGTGATACCATCTTAATCTTCTTGACCCCCTCTCTGCGGACACCCCTGCTCCGGTTCCTGTGAAGAAAAGGCCATCACAGCTTGGGTGCAGATTACTTGACTATCCACACAGCCCGCCACAGGCTCTTGGGTCTTCAATGGGGTGCCATTCGCAAGTCATTCAACAGACAGGCTTTTAATAGCTCCCTGGCCAGGTCTAAACTATGAAACCATTTGGCACTGGAATTGAGCCTCCCTCCCTCGTTGCAAATTAGCCCAGGGCTTAAAATGTTTATTTTGGGGTTTGCTATATTACTAGAGCATTTCTTAGCGTGGGTTGCAATAATTTAATTTTATCAGAAATTCATTGGCGATCACTCGTAGCCGAGTAAGATTGTCTTCCAAAGGTAAAATTTTAACGGTGAATCCGTAAGTGGCTATAAAGGCCAATTCTGGATCCGCACAACCTCCCACAATGAGGGCATAGGTTTCCGGGTGGGAGACGGTCATGATGAGGGTTTGCCTGACGTGCCTTCCTTTTAGCTCTTTTCTCCCTTTCGCCCTGTACTCGTGCTTCTTCAAAGTCCATAGCGCCATTAATAAAGGCTGACCTCCAATTGAAACGCTCATGAGTTAGGGCTTCCCAGTTCTCAATGCTGATATTACATTTTTTTAAATTAGCTTTGAGGGTATCTTTGAATCTCTTTTGCTGTCCACCAATATTCCGTTTTCCATTCTTAAGTTGGGAGTAAAGTAGCTGCTTTGGAAGACAATGGTCAGGCATTCGAACAACATGACCGGTCCAGCGAAGTTGATGTTGGATGAACATTGTTTCAATGCTGGTGGTTTTCGCTTCTTCCAATACGCTAACATTAGTCCGCCTATCTTCCCAAGTAATTTGCAGAATTTTTCGGAGGCAGCGTTGATGGAATCTTTCAAGAAGTTGGAGGTGGCGTTTGTAGAGGGTCCATGTTTCACAGGCGTACAGAAGGGTTGGTAGTACAATGGCTTTGTAAACAAGCATTTTGGTCTCCCTGCGAATGTCCCGATCCTCAAACACTCTACGCTTCATTCGGGAGAAAGCTACACTCGCAGAGCTCAGGCGATGCTGAATTTCAGCGTCGATGTCGGCTTTTGTAGATAGATGGCTGCCGAGATAAGAAAAATGATCGACATTTTCTAGTGACACACCTTTAAGCTGGATTGATGGTGCTGCAGAGGGATTGGTTCGAACTTGCTGGTAAAGCACTTTGGTTTTTTTAATGTTAATCGAGAGGCCGAGTTTTTCATATGCTTCTGCAAAGATGTTTAGGATAGTTTGAAGATCTTCCTCGGAGTGTGCACAGACTACGTTATCATCAGCATATTGAAGTTCTATAACAGAAGTTGCAATTACCTTATTTTTTGCTTTCAGCCTACTAAGATTAAAAAGCTTTCCGTCTGTTCGATATATAATTTCTACACCAGTAGGAAGTTTCTCTTCAACAAGGTGCATAATCATAACGATGAAGATAGCGAATAAGGTTGGAGCAATAACACATCCCTGTTTAACGCCGGATTCCACTTTAAATGGATCGCTTTGAGAGCCATTGTTATTCAGGATTGTTGCCATCATGTCGTCATGGAGTAACTGCAAGATGTTCACAAATTTATCAGGGCATCCGATTTTCAGAAGGATGGTCCAGAGAGCAGTACGATTTACAGTATCAAAAGCTTTAGTCAGATCAATAAACGCCATGTACAGAGGGCGGTTTTCCTCCTTGCATTTTTCTTGAAGCTGTTGTGCAGTGAAGATCATATCCACTGTTCCCCTGGAAGGGCGGAAGCCATTTTGCGTTTCAGGGAGGATGTCTTCTGATACAGATAGGAGACGGTTTGCAATGATCTTTGCCAGGATTTTGCCTGCTGTGGCTAGAAGGGAGATGCCTCGATAGTTTCCACAGTCTGTTCTATCACCCTTTTTAAAGAGAGTGATAATTATGGCATCCCTAATTATGGCATCCTTTATCAGAAAACTTACATGCCATCTGGATCCACTAATGGGAGCGGACAGAAGATAGATAGATAGATAGATAGATAGATAGATAGATAGATAGATAGATGATAGATAGATGGATGGATGGATGGATGATAGATGGATGGATGGATGGATGGATGGATGGTCTTCTGTCCATCCATAGTTCCCTCATACGTTTCATATATCCCTTCTCATTAGGTCTACTGTTGTAGTAGCATTCCATCAATTCCAGGTTCTCTTGTCTCGTCCATGTATGGTTTGTTCCAGTAGCCCACTTATCGTCAGATTGTCCTGGTTCCCCAACATCTGATGCGGACCTTGTTAATCCGGGCGACGTCCGAGCCGGCATGACTCTCTTAGTTCGTGTTACTCTCATATTTGAGGTAGGCAGGTGAAGCATTAGGGGGTCTTTGCCCAAGGACCCCTACTGGTAAGGTAGGTACCAGCCGGGATTTGAACCCATCTCCCACTCCAAAGGCGACACTCTAACCACTATGCTGTCCAGCCGCTTTGAGATACACACACACACACACACACATACACACACACACACACACTGTATATATATATAAAAATGCAAAACTGTTGCTATTCAGGATATTAGAGTGTTACAGAACGCTATCAGAGTGCCAAAGCTGCAAGGATGCTCTTAGAAATGGATCCCATTGAACTCACAAGGCTCAGTAAAGACCACCTTCCTCAGATGGGTGCCCAGGTGTTGGAAAAGAAACCCCAAAATGGGAAGTCCCACAGAATGTGACTTGAGCCGGCACAGATGACGAAAGGGAAGTCCAGTGCCAGAATGTGGCCATAAGCAGCTCGGGCAGGGCTCGGACTCCCCCAACCGCAGACTTTTCTCGACCTTACCAGAGCTTGGGCCTCATTCAGATCAAACTAACAGACTCGTCCGCTGCTTTGCTAAAGAACTCGGCTAGCTTGACTAAAAATAAAAATAATTCAGCCTCCCTCCTCAAATCCAAAACACCAGAGAAAGCATTTTATTTTAAAAATCAAGAACAATTTATTTGCCTTTGAGGTGTTTCACAGTTCAGGCCTAGGCACCAGGGGGCACCAAATACCTTTGGAAAGAAATTTCGGTCGCGCCGACATACTTGGGCAAAGCCTTCCTCTAATGGGGAGAACGGCTTTTCTCCGCTTGGTATCCTCTGAAGGGGCTGGACCAGAGCATCAGCCACCGCCAGACAGCGTGCTCGCTGGGGATGATGGGAACTGTAGTCTAGCACATCCAAAGGGTATCGACTTGGGAAGGCTGGGAGCAGAGTATATCAGTTGTCTCCCCATCTCTGCGAGGGCAGTGGCAGCTAGCGGTTCGAGAGCAAGTCAGGAAAGCAAAATACGGAAGCTTGAAACATTTCTTCTCCACTTACTCCGCCTTCCCCCCTCCCAGAAACTCTCAAACCCAATTACATTGAAGAACATGTTGAATCATATTTCCTGACCTGCGTTTGAGGAGGAGGGGAAGCATTTGAAAACATAGGAAACGCAACATTTATTTTCCTTTTGTGAGGTTTTTTGCTGAACCAGAGCTAAAATGTCAGTTATCCAAAACAGCAGCATAAAACAGGACTTGATCGTCAACATTCTGGAGTATTGGGCATCGTAAGAATAAACATTGAAGGCAGAACAACAGATTTCAGCTGGCAAAATAAACCAACACGTGTCCCTCCCGCCCCCTATTAAAAATATTACCCACCTATGTTAGAAATTCTATAAAACTTTAATCACAAATGAGAGTTCTTACCTACTTAAAAACATTTATTCTTTCACTGAACCAAATTCTACCTGAATGAGAACAAAATTGGGGGCTGGCCTCAGAGCAGTAGCAAAACATTTACCCATGCCAACCCCAAACAGAAGAAGATAGCCTGGTGATGGTCAAGTTTCTAGTCCTCTTGTTTCAAAAAGATTAAAATATTATTTTAAATGATTTCCTAACCCCACCCACCCCACCCCCACAGTCTAAAAGCTGATCACTATAAACCATTTACAAATTCTAGAGATTATGAGGGTGACAGCTCTTCCATGCATTTAGAGCAGTGTTTCTCAACCCTGGCAACTTTAAGATGTGTGGACTTCAACTCCCAGAATTCTGGTTGGCTAGGGAATTCTGGGAGTTGAAGTCCACACATCTTAAAGTTGCCAGGGTTGAGAAACACTGATTTAGAGTGACCTCTGGCTGTGCCCTGTGGAAGAGGGAAAGCATGCAGGGATGCTTCATTTGGATGCATCCCCACTGTGGCTGTTCTTTTAAAACAATCTCAGGGTGTTTGGAAAACAAGCACATCAGGGAAAGCGTTTAATTTGGCCTCCTTGATGCTCTGTTTTCTGAGATGCAGGAAAAGTTTCCCAGGGGGTAGAATCCCTTCTCGGCAATCTGATCTACACCCAGATGAACACTGAGTCCTACAGGGAACCAAGTATTCTGGGCAAAATAGAATTAAGTGATCAACCCCTGAAAGTACTCCAATCGTTCTCTAGCTGGCATTTTTCTCATGACAACTGAAACAAGGGAATCTTCCCTTCCCTGCTCTGTTGCCCTCCCAGTGTTGGACCACCAGTCCTATTATCCTGAGCCACCTCGCTGCTCCTTAGCATTGTTAGTCTTGCCTGTTGAGAAGAACCGAAATGGGAAGAAATAATGGGCATTGTTTGTCATTTATTGTCCAGGACCCTTTCATCATAGTAACTCTTCCTCAGGGGAAACTCAGGGCCAGACTGGATGGGAGAATAAATATGCCTTTGCCTTTAACATGGGGGGTGGGGGGGTTCTTCTTAAAAAAACAACAACCCACAAACTTAGAATCAGGTGGAAAAAGGAGGCCCAATACCATTTGCACCAATCCCTGTGCAAATCCCACTATGAACATCAGCCTTCCACACCAGCTGGGATCCCAGTTATTAGGCTTGCACTAGTGATATTATTTACCTTGAAGGGAAAAAAACCCTGCATCTTAAAGGCAAAGGAGCAACCTAAGAGAAATAAGAGAGAAATTGTTAGGTGCCTCCCGCACGGTCTCAAAATAACGGCAGAACCAGGCCCACCCTTGAGGTGGCATAGCTCAGAAAGTCTAGCGCTCCGTAGTTCTCTTTAAATAAGAGGAGCACCAGATGCTTTTGGTCATTGCAAACAGCAGGCAGAGAGGCGGAGGGGCCTCGGGCCAACTGCACCCCCCCTCCAAACCTAAACCAGTTTGGCTTAGAGAGAAATGAAGCATGCGAGGTCTAGTCTGGCCTTCAAAATCACCCTAAAGGAGAGTTTGGATCATAAAGTGACGGGTGTGCGTTGCTGTGGCTCCCTTCAACTGTGCACCCAAGGTCTTCTTCCAAAAAGGTGGGCAGGCGGCTACCTCCAAGCAGAGAGACCTCCTGGTTTCTGTGCCAAAAAGATGGTGGGGGTAGCTCCAGCCAGGAAGCTTCCCCAGAGCTGGCTTCTTCCAGATGTGTTAGACGGCAACTCCCATCGTTCTCAGCCAACATGGTGGTGGGGATGATGGGGGGCTGGGCCCACACAACCGGAGGATGCCAAGTGGAGAAAGGGCGCCAAAGAAAATGGAGTGCTCCTCCTGAGGGACAGGCCTAGAACACGTCCACTCGGTTTGGGAAGGTGAATCTTTTTTCTTGGTGACCCACTCACAAAATCCCCGAGTATTTTGCACAAGGATATTCTGATGGATCACACGCCAGCAGATCATCTGCTAAGGAGAACTTGCTTACCCACATAAACCTAAAATTTTCCGTCAAGTTTCTTTAGAAATCATTCCAAATAATCCCTAGTACCTTTTACTGAACTTTTGTTTCAGAATACATTTTGAAAGAGGTCAAAACGTATGTATTTTGGACTGTTTTTTAATGTTTCCTTTCATACCAAGGAAACGTGTACATTTTTTAGTGAAGGAGGTAGAATTTTTTTTAAAAATTACTCCACACCAAGGATTATTGTCTTCTTCTTTAAGTCTTTGTTCAGTAACAAAACTGAGACCCACCCCCAGTATTTTTGTTTACCTATAAGACAGTACTTTTGCCATTAAAAAAACAACAGTAATTTAAATACCATATGCAGCTTAAACATGGAGTTAGCTACTCATCTGACTTCCCAAAAGGATTCAAAAGTATAGAAAACAGCTCAAAAACTCAAATAGTAGAATGTTTAAGCACAATCTTCCGAAGTTCCCAAGGGTGCTAAAATTCAGGTCCCCAAATAGGATCCAAGATGGAAAAGATAAGACTTGTCATAGGGACACATTTCCAAGAGACACAATGGAGATGTGTTACGTGCTCAGCGTAACGTTCCGTTACAGGAGGAAATTCACCACCATCCCAGCCTGCCGGCTCTATTCTGTCCCATCCCATCCCAGCTTAATTTTCCTGATCTACAGTATGTTCTAAAAACACTGGGGAATCATGGATCCAATTTTCCTTGTATTTTCTCCCATTGATGCGGCCTGATGCCCCCATTTGTGACCGAGTATCATCTTTCCCTTTTTTCAATGCATGGACAATTGTTCCCATGGAGACAGCTTCCCACCCAACCTTGATCATTTCCCTGCAATTGGGTCTCCCTGCCATACAATCCTTGGTGCACCTTCACCCATGTGCTAACCACCCTCAGCTCCCTTCCCCTGTGATGCTGCCCTCGAGGGCATCAAGATGCCCATCATCCTTGGCATGTAACAACTGGTGCTGCTGGAAGGTAAGTTGGTGGCAGAACCTCTTCGAGCAGACGGTGCACGAGAAGGTCTCTTCTTCCTTAGACCTACTGTGGACCTTGGTGTGGGCGGCCAACCGCTTGGCCGTCCGGAAGGCTTTGCCACAGTGGGGGCATCGGTGGCGTCTCTTGTCCGTGTGGATGTGAAGGTGGTTCTTGAGAGCCAGAAGATTGTAGAAATCCTTCTGGCACGTGGGGCAGTGGTAGAGGCCAGTCGCATGGGCCTTCTTGTGATTAAGCAGACTACCAGGATGGCGGTACGTCCGCTCACAACTATAACACTTGTAAGGCTGGTCCTCCAGCAGCTTGCTGGCTGCCACCAAGCCCTTAGGACTGTCCCCTGCCTCCTCAGCTTGATGCCTTCTTAGGTGGTGCATCAGATCCCTGGAGGCCTGGTAAGCCTTGCCGCAGTCCGAGCACTCCAAACGTTTCTTTGCACGCACGCGACTGTGGTTCTTCTGGGAAGTGCGGCTGAGAAAGCGTTTGGGGCGCAGCTGACCCTGCAAAGCGCCAACGGGCGCCTCTCCCTGGTTGCTCCCCTGCTCCCTTGCAGAATCTGCTTTAGTTCTCTCAGGCTCTTGCCCTGGCGTGCCCTTGCCGCAAGGATGAGGCCGGCGCTGGTGCCTCTGCAGCTGCCGCTGCCACTTGAAGGCTTTGCCGCAATCAGGACACTGGTGGCGTTTCACTTCGTAGTGGATACGCTGGTGGTTCTTCAGGGACATGAGGTTGGGGTAAGCCTTACTGCAGAGGGCACAGGCAAAGTGCCCAACCTTGTGGCTCTTCTGATGGTTGAGCAAGCTGCCCGCGTGGCGGTACGAGCGCCCACACTGCCCGCACCTGTAAGGACGATCCTCAGGGTCGGGAGGATGCTTCGTGGTGGCCAGAAGGAGCCCTACAGACTCCGCCTTGCCTGCTCGCTTGGCCCGAATGGGCCTCGGGGCAGAGGGGAAAGAAGGGTCCAGTTTCCGGTCCCGATGCACGCGCTGGTGGCTGGCCAGCTGCTTCTGGAGCCGGAACGCCTTGGGGCACTCAGCACATCGATAGCGTTTGGTTTCAAAGTGGGTGCGGTTGTGGTTCTTGAGGGCCATGAGGTTGTAGAACTGCTTCTGGCAAACGCTGCAGTGAAAGAGGCCAGTCTTGTGTGTCTGCTTGTGGTTGATCAGGCTGCCTGCGTGCTTGTAGCTGCGTCCACAGACATCGCACCGGAAGGGGCGTTCCAAGGGAGAGCCTTCCTCTTCCGCCTGAGGACCCTTCTCCTCTCCTGCTCCTTCTTCCTCTTTCTCGGTCGCCTCCTTTCTCTCATCCCTCCCTCCAGGAATATCATACTCCTGGGCCTCTCTGCTCTCAGGCAGGCTGGAGTCCAACTCTTCTCCTTGTTCCAATCTTTCTTCTCCAACAGGAGAGGCAAGGAAAGCATTGCTTGGAGGAGCTTCTCCATTTTGGGAACCGTCACACGGCTCGTCCTTCAGCCTCTCGTCAGCACACGGCAGCCCCCGCTCCGCAGCAGGGATCGGTTGTCGGAGTTGTGGGACGCCGCCGTTCATCTTGCATCTTGGGTGGTTCCGAAGGTGATTCCGGTAGGCAGAGAGATTATGGTACTGCCGACGACAGATGCTGCACTGGTAATCTCCAATCAGGTGGATCTTTTTGTGATTGACCAAGCTGCCGCCGTGCCGGTAGGTCTTGCCACACTGACCGCAGGCAAAAGGCCGGTTGTCCAGGGGCTCATCGGCAGCAGCCAGTGCTTCCGCCAAGGCTGGGGGTGGAGGGGGCGGGTCATCCTCTACGCGTGGAGCTCGCCGGAGCTGGAGAGAAGTATCAGCCAAGGCTGCAGCTTTCTCTTCCAGATGCCCGCTGCTGTGCTCTTCCAAGCTGGCCATATCGTCAAACGTCTGCCCACAATAGCCACAGATGTGGGAGAGGAGCGGGTCCTCCTCTTGATCCCCTGCACCACCCAGCTGCTCTTCCGTTTCCCTTTCCAGCGCATCCTGGCCGTCGCTCAGTGCGTCGCCCTCCTCGTGCAAGAGGGTGTGGTGATGCTGAAGGCTCTGCTCGCTGGGGAAGATCATACCGCAGAGGCTGCAGAGAAAGGGCTGCTCCTCAGCGTGGCCTTCACCCACAGGGCTGCCCTGGCTGGATGCTGTGGCCTTGGCATGTGCGTGGAAGTGGTTTTTTAGAGCCAGAAGTGTGGGATATTCTTTGGGGCAGAGGGAACACTGGTAGATGCCGGTTTGATGGGTCTGCCTGTGGTCAATCAAGTTCTTGGCCTGGTCAAAGCCCAGCCCACAATGCTCACACAGGTAGGGAAGCCCTTCGGAATCGCCAGGCAACGGTGAAGACCCTTGTGACCGCCAGCCATTCACTGTCGCATCTTCTTCCAGAACGTTGCCACCATCTCCCAGGTCCTCCGCCAAAGATAAAACCATGGGCACGGCAGCGCTAGCTTCAGTTTCAGTCTCCTCGTTCGTGGTCGCCAGTGCCTCAGACGGCCCTCTTCTGGGCCTCTGATGGCCACGCAAGTGGCTTTTAAGGGAGGCGACATTTTGGAAGTGTTTGCTGCAAAGTGAACAGCTGAAGTCCCCAGTCTGGTGCGTCTGCTTGTGATTGATGAGACTCCCTGAATGCCGGTATGATTTGCCACACAGATCGCACTCATAGAGGCGCTGGATGGAAACAGGTGGGTCGGTTCCCTCTGCCACCCCTTCCAAACACTCCCCTCCGCCCTCGTGTTGCACGGCATGATTCTGCAGGCCGGCCAGGGTGGCAAAGGCCAACCCGCACTGGTGACAAACATGAGACGCCTCCGGGGCCGGAAGGATGTCCTCGGCCACGGCCGCTCCGTTCTCCAGGGCTTCTACGTCCTGCTTAATAGTCTGAAGAAGATCTGCTTCCTGAGAGTGAAGGGCGCCAAGCCTCGGGGCCGCTGCCGCTTCCGTGTCCTCTGTGCAGGGCAGGTGGCGCAGCTGGTGGAGCTGGAACTCAGCCTCTTCCTCAAAACTCTCTCCACAGTTACTGCAGGTCAAGCCGTCCCCGAGTTCTCTGCCCCGCATGCGCGCAGCCCGCAAATGTACGCGGACGTGATTCCGGAGCGCCATAAGGTTGGAGTATTGCTTGGGGCAGATGGAGCACTGGAAGATTCCCGTCTGATGCGTGTGGCGATGGTTCACAAGACTGCCACGGTGTCGGTAACTCCGCCCGCAATCTTCGCAACGGTAGGGTCGCTCGTCCTCCCCGACAGCCCTTTCCTCCTCTTCCTTCGGACAGGCGGCTCCCCTCCAGCCATCCAGGGGCTGCGTTGGGCAGTCGTCGGGGCAGTCCTGCGCTTTCTGTGGGTCCAAAATCCCAGACGGGTGCCGGGAGGCCTCTTCCGGCGCGGAGGAGTTCAGCTTGGACCTGAGGTGGACCCGCAAATGGTTCTTCAAGGCGGCCAGATTGTACAACTGTTTTGAACAGACGGTACAGCTGTACACCCCGATCTGGTGGCTCTTCTTGTGGTTAATAAGGCTCCCCGCGTGGCGGTACGTCCGGCCACAGTCCCCGCAGCGGAAGGGACGCTCCTCGGACAGGGGAGAGCCGTCCTCGCCCTTCAAGCGCGCTTCCCAGGCCCCATTGGAGCTGGGTCCTGCTTGCAAAGGGCTGCTGCCTTCCGCCTCTTCCTCGCCCGCCTCCTCTGGGTAAAGGCAGCTGTGTTCCTTCAGCTCCTGCTCATTTGCGAAGGTCCCCCCGCAGTGGACACACAGCTCCCCATCGGGATTGCAGCGCTCGCCGCCGCCAGCCTTGGAGGTGTCTTTGAGGCTGCAGGGGGCCCTGTCCCCAAAGCCTGTGCCCACCGGGGGCGGCTGATAGATATCCAGCTTCGCCGAGGTTTCTATGGAGCCTTCCTCCCAAACGTCGTGCTCCGAATCCTCCCGGGCTGGCCGGTCTGCGGATCGGCTCTCCTCCTGGCCGTGGGCCTTCTGGTGGCTCAGCAGCTCTGAGGGCAGCCGGAAGGCCTTGTGGCAGAACCGGCACTTGTAGGGCCGGTACTCGGAGTGGAGGCGAGCGTGGCTCCGGAGGGCCATGAGGTTGGAGAACTCCTTGTGGCACATGGCACACTGATAGGCCCCCAGCGCGTGGCTCTGCTTGTGGTTGGTCAGGCTGCCAGCATGCTTGTAGGCCTTGTCGCACTGGTTGCACTTGTAGCGGCGCTCATCCTCCGCGGCCGCCAGGAGCCCGGGCTCTTCCCCCTCCTCCTCCTCGGGCCCTGGGAGCAGCTCCTGCTTCTCCCCTTCCAGCTGGATCGGGAACTCCTGCTGAGAAAAGTCAGCGGGCACCACCGACTCGGCAATGTACTTCTCCAGGTTGGTCAACAGGCTCCCGCCACTGCCTTCCATCCCAGAGCCAGGGCCCATGCCAGAGGAAGACGGGTCCCGGCCCCTTTGGAAGCTGCAGCTCCCGCCGCTCCCACCGTCTTCCTCCTCCTCTTGCTCCTGGTTGGCCTGAGCCACGCAGTGGTGGCCAGGAAGCTGGGAGGAAACTCGGACGCTTCTCCCGCAGTCTGGGCACCTGTGACGCTTCTCTTCCGTATGAGTGCGCAGGTGGCTCTTCAGAGACATCGGGTTGGAGAAATCTTTGTGGCACAGCAGACAGCGGAAAAGGCCCACTTCGTGGGTCCGGCGGTGATTCACCAGGCTGCCGGCATGGCGGTAACTCCGCGGGCACTGCTGGCATTTGTAGGGCCGCTCCTCCTGCACCACGGGCGGCTCGCAGGTCAGGGCGGCATCCCCCTCAGCCATTGCTCACATCCAGGATCCTCCTCAGTTCTGGCTCTCTTTAAAGAGGGAGCCACGGGCATTTGGGAGCACCCCTCGGTCCCAGCGCACGGCCTCCGGTCCCCTCTTCTCCCCAACCATTCCAAGACCTGCAGAGAGAAGGGAGGGACAGTAGTGAGGAGGGACCCCCACAACCAGACTAAGCACTCCTGGACTAGAATATGGAAGAGGTGGTCAAATACATCTTTGCGTAGAGTCGGGATAGAGAGGTTTTTCTTTTCTCTGTACAGAATTTGAGTTCCAGTTTTCTATCATGCCAAACTTGGAGTTTGACTTTAAAAAAATAGGCCATGGTATGATAACAGGAGAGCACATGCATGGCAGTGAGAAGAAGCGAAGAAACCTGGGTATCTGGGTTAGAATCTTATTTAACAGAGATGGGAGACTTTTCCCCCCCAGATGGATGCCTGATTTTCTGGGGGGAACCGGCAAGGGATAGGCTGGGTCAGAGCCAAGCTTCTCTCACTCCTAATTTTACTGGCTGAGAGAGAGAGATTAAGACTTTCTAGAACAGTGTTTCTCAACCTTGGCGACTTGAAGATGCGTGGACTTCAACTCCCAGAATTCCTGAGCAAGCATGCTGGCTGGGGAATTCTGGGAGTTGAAGTTCATGCATCTTCAAGTCACCAAGGTTGAGAAACACTGTTCTAGAGATTTGTGGGGTAACTGTGGGAGTCTTTCCTCACCCCTTTCCTTGTTCTGCTCATTTCAGATTTCCCCCCCTTTTTATCTCTAGCATCTGTTTCTCCCACTGGTCCCCCCCCCCTCCGCCCTATTTAGAGCAGGCCAGCATACTGCCCACCTGCTACATCCCTTTAACTGAGAGAAAGCTCTGCCAAATGCAGAAGAGGTTGATTCTGGATAGCTTTTTATTTAGCTATGGACTCCTTCATAGGCAGTTTCTTAATAAGATTTTTCTGATTTCCCCCCTTATTTATACAGTTTTGCAACTTCATTACCTTTTCAAAATCCCTTCCCTCAGTCCTCTCCTTTTCACAATCTGAAAGGTCTAAACCACATTGGTACCACCTGTAAGCACAACTGCATGCAAGAATGCAACCCACAGTGCTTGTTCTTGCGGTTTCAAAGGAGCCTTTAGAAACAAGAATGCAGCCTCACCAAAAGGCACCATTAAGAAAAGCCAACAGTAAGAGATCGTTCTTCTCCCCCCCCCCCCCATTTCGTTAATGGAAAGTTGTGCCTTCGGGTCAGTCTTGACTCCTGGCGACTGCTTGGACGTCCCTGCAGTTTTCTTGGCAAGGTTTTCGGAAGGGGCTTCCCACTGCCTGCTTCCTAGGGCTGATAGGAAGTCACTCAGTTGGCTTCATGTCCAAGGCAGGACTAGAACTCACAGGCGCCTGGTTTCTAGCTTGGTGCCTTAAGGCACCACATCAGCCCACCTCAAGATCTATAGTCAGGCAAACCTTTTATGAGGGCGTGCACCAAAATGCCCCACCCCCCAAAGAGGGGGAAATAACAGTAAGATAACAGGAAAAACACAACGGTCCCTTGGTCTGGTTGGAGGACTTGTCCGTGATGGGCTAATATCAAAAGGCATCAGCTTTTGTGAGCTGCACCCTAATCTCCCTGGATACTCTACAGCAGACCTCCAAGTGACTGTTTTGGAAAAACAGGAGGAGTCTAACAGCACTGTTGAGCGAGGGGATGCTGAACTCACACAAATCAAAATGTTTCAGCCAATCCCAAAAGGCCTCAACATACACATATCTGGGTTTTTAACTCATTACAATCATTAATTGATAAGGTACTTGTAATCTATCTCTCAGGTAAGATGCATCTGCAAAACCAACCAGTTTTCCCCTCCCTTCCTCATCCCAATTTAAACCCTACCTCAGTCTAGCCATTCCATGCATCCGACAAAGTGAGATGCAGCTCATGAAAGCTCATGTCTTTTAATAAAGATTTGTTTGTCCAAAACGGTGCTTTCAGACTCCTGATCCTTTAACTTCGAGCTCTCAGCAGTTCTTGGGGTCCTCACAAGTGGGAAAAGCTCAGCCTCCTGGCATTGATGGGGTGGCTGTCCCTGTGCCTGTTTTCTCTGGCTAGCCGTGCCAAGCAGGATTTACTGAATAAACCAACACTGGCTGATTTCACCCAAAACAGTAAGCCACAATCCAGAGTTTACAAGCCATAGTGGTTCAGTTCATACGATATCCTAAAGCACAAAGATGCAAACCACATGCTGGCTTAATATGTTGGGACTATGCGACTCTTGGCCATGAATTCTGGTGCTATTCTCTCCCTCATATCAGGAGGGTACTTCTTTGAAGAAGACCGCTCTGTGCATGTGCTCTAGTTTTTCCATATCACGCTCTTGCAATGTCTTCCCCCAGGAACCAACCAGTAGCAAAGCAGAAAAGGAGCCAGTCACAAAAATTGGAATGAATGGCCTCTGAACGCCAGCTTCTTAGAAAAGGGTCATGTCAGGACACAAGATTAGATGTTGTGCCCTGGTTGTAGACTTCCTGGAAATATCTGACTGGTTATGTAGGTATTAGAATATTGATGATTCATTCTTAACACACCATCTTATTATGAAAGTCGTTACCAGAAAATATAGCAATGGCTATTGCTCAGGTTATTTGGGGGAAAGAAAAAAAGATCTGATATAATCATGGACAAGATAATTATCAGTAGCCATTACAACAAACAGCTAAATTGATCTCTTCACATACAGTACCGAGCAGTATGCCCTCAACCAGTTGCTTGTCAAATAAATAAGTAAGATCTTCATCCTCTGCTTGTCTGGTATGAAACAAAATGCTCAATTATTGGGGTCATGGATTAATCTACCTAAACAATTCTTAAGCACTTATCTAGTGGTTAAGGCAATGGGCTAGAAACCAGGAGACTGAGCTCTAGTCCCGCCTTAGGCATGAAAGCCGGCTGGGTGACCTTGGGCCAGCCACTCTCATCCCTAGGAAGGAGCCAATAGCAAACCAGGAGACTGAGAGTTCTAGTCCCGCCTTAGGCATGAAAGCTGGCTGGGTGATCTTGGGCCAGTCACTCTCTCAGCCCAACTCACCTCACAGGGTTGTTGTTGTGGGGAAAATAGGAGGAGGGAGGAGTATTAGGTATGTTCGCCACCTTGAGTTATTTATAAAAATAATAAAGGCAGGATAAAAATAAATAAATAAATTATTGTTGTTGTGGGTTTTCCAGGCTGTGTGGCCGTGTTCTGGCAGTTTTTGTTCCTAACGTTTCGCCAGTAGCTGTGGCTGGCATCTTCAGAGGATAGGAGCACAGCTAGAAGATTCTCTCTCTGGAGGGTGTGTGTTCCTGCTGGTGTTTATAGCTGCTGAGAGGTCATTTACAAGAGATTGGGAGAGGGTTTTTTGTGGTGATTAGGGGGTGTGGTGCTGTCATGTGTGGGATTAGCACATCTATTGTGTGAGTTGTTTGTATATTTCTGTGGTTGAGTAGAGTTCATTGACCTTTTGCAAGCTGTTTTTCAGGACTGGCAGCCAGGTTTTGCTGATCTTTAGGCTTTCTTCTTTTTTATTGAAACTGTGTTGGTGTTTATGCATTTCAATGGCTTCTCTGGAACACACACCCTCCACTTGGGCACAGAGAGAATCTTCTAGCTGTGCTCCTATCCTCTGAAGATGCCAGCCACAGCTACTGGCGAAACGTTAGGAACAAAAACTGCCAGAACACGGCCACACAGCCCGGAAAACCCACAACAACCATCGGATTCCGGCCGTGAAAGCCTTCGACTATACAAATAAATGATTGTTGATAGCTCCCTTTAGGCATTAATTTGACAAGATGGGAAGAGAATTTTTATAACACACACCTGTATGTGCTAGCTAGTGTCTAAAATAAAAGCTGCTCAGAGAACAAATGTATCAAGGAAACCACACTGTCTTTTTTAAACCTAAGTCAGCAAGTTTCAGCTTCTGGGCCCTAAACCCAGTTAAGAACAGGAGGCACAGTTAAGGAACAATAAATCAAGTGACTTCAAATTATGAAGATGAATCCTCAACATTCAAAGGCGAATAGTTATATATCCAATTTGTGGCTGGGTGTGTTAGAACAGACTTTTGCTGCAGAGATGTAGAACAACCTTCTCCAGTTTGATGCTTTCCAGCTCAATAGACTCTAATTCCCCTGTTCTCTAAGAAAGACTGAGAATTGTGTTTGGAAAGGGGCAGGGAACTAACTTAGTTCTGAGACTATAGGATAGGTCAGAAGTCTAGATTTTCTGAAGCAGAACAAAACAATACCTCATTCTAAGGAACAAGGTCCTTGGAATTTATCCCCAATTTGGAGAAAAGATGGGTCTAATAAACCAGGCATTTCAGTGCCCATAATAGAGTTTGATTTCACCACGTCATTCTTTTATTTTTGTTCTGCTCAGTAACAGAAACTTTGTTTGTCTGTCTTCTTCTGCCCAACTATTTTATTCTAATCTCAATGCACAAGGAGACATCTAGGAAGCAGTGACAAACGTCAAGCTGAAAAGGTTTTTTTCCTCACTCAACAAAGAAGAGCATGGGTTTTATATAAACAGATATACAGAGCACAAAGGTTTCATTAAATTACTCTGGACCCAGGCTTTCCCCAATCTTTAATCTCCAGATGGTTTGGCCTGTAATGCCCATCAGCTCTGAACCTGACCATGCAAAATTACAGCTAATGGGAATTGCAGTTTAAAACATTTGGATGCTACCAGACTGGAAAAATTATGCGCTGAATACAAGTGCACACACACACAAACATGTTATTATCTTACCTCTCAGATCATTCTGAATTTTCCAGATGAGCATAAAAATTATTTATCAGGAGCCACTGACACAAACTTCCTTCCCCCAAAAGCAGGGAATACAGCCAAGACCCAGACATATTAATGTACATTAAAACACGCACAAGACGCAAACAAGCTGGGGATGAGTTGTGTAAGTTGACTTTTCTGGTCTGGTCTGGGGCAGAGTTCAAGCTACAAAGTAGGCCCCCTGAATTTCCCAAGGGCAAAGGCATTCAAAGGCGACATTCTTCAGGATCAAGGCAGGCCTTCAGAGCCCCATCTTCAGAGCAGGAGGTATCCCGGAAGAAGTCTCAGACCCAGAGGCTGGAGAAGACAGAGGACCCTGAGTGCTGAGAGGCTGGGAGCTGGACCTCCAAGCGTAGACTCCAGTGCATTTCAGGACATCCCACCGGGAAGCATCCCGTTCAAGTAGGGGAGCAGCAGCCCGCAGGTATTCCAGGGTTTGTTTCTAAGGCATCCACAGGAGAGGCGGCGTTCGGGCGCCGGAAGAGGCCGCGACCAGCAGCTACGAGCGGGGCCGAAAACCCTGAGATTCGGATTCAGGAGCGCGACCGAGGCGCCCCGTCCACGACCCCCTTCCGGGAGGCTCGAGGTGGACGGGCGGGATTCAGAGTCCGCGCGGGATCCCGCCCTGAGGTAGAAAAGAGGCCCCACGACGCCCCTCCGTTTCCCGGGAAGAGACCCGCCGAGCCCTTCGCCTCCTGCTCAGCGAGCAACGGACGGAACGGCCCGAGGGGAACAAAACGGGGGAGGCAAGCCTGGCAGCCCAAGTCCTCCGGGCCCCTCGGACGCCCCGCCGCTCCCTGTCGGGTCCCGCACGCTGAGCTGGGCGGCCCCGCAACGCCTCCTGCCTCGAGACCCCGGGATTCACTGGCAGGAGTCCCGGAGGAGAGGGCAACAACAAATACTTCCTTTTGTTGCTAGGAAACAGGAAATGTGCACTCCTCAAAGCGTCCCCCGCCAGGTGAGACGGGACTAGACTTCCTGTGCCGCTTTTTCTCTATGGTAGGTGGAAGCGTCCTTTCCAAAGCCGTCCGCCCGCCCCAAAGTCGTAAAATTAAACAAAAAGTTTAAACACGTACTTCCGGTGAGCATCTACAAATCTTCCGTTCTCATCTCGGGAGGCCTATGAGGAAAACCATCGCGGGGAGAGTTAGCGAATAGAGCCGTTCAGTTAGACCGGAAGTTCCGAAACGAGCATGGAGGGTTCTAGAAGTTTCTATCTCTACGTGGACCGACCTTCTGTTGTATTTCCGGTCTAAGATGGAACGGCTTTTCCGTTCCCTCAACGGTGTGTAGCGGTTTCGCCATAGAGATTCCAAAGGATAGAGCGGCGCTGAAAATCTGCGCCTAAAGAGAATACTGAACAGTGGAAGACCTTTCCCAGAAGTTCCGCTTGAACGTGTTTCTCTTTTTCTGATTTTTTTAAAAAATCGCCTCTTGTGGGGTGTCACAAAGATATACGACCGTGCAATAGAAACCCTGGGATGGAGTGGACAGCATCTCTAGTTCCGCGACCCACTTCCCCGTTCGCTCTCTCCTTAGCGAAAGGAGAGCCTTGACGACAGAACTGCCCGCTACCTGGGAGCTATCGAGCAGAAATGTATCCCAGGAACCCCCCGCGGGTCACTGGGGGAAGCTGCCCCCTTCTTGTTGCAGTGAAAGGCACAGCAGCAACAAAAGCAAACACGAGCGAAGCAAAGCTTGTAAAAGCAGCTGGTTTATTGCAGAGGAGATCCGGTTTTGCATTCTGCTCTAGCCTGTCAGAACTGGCCGTGATTCTCACTCATGTCTCTGGGATTTCTTTCCACACCACACATTTTGGTCACAGCAGATGGTCAAGGCCAAGTTAGCATTTGGATGGGAGACCACACGGAAATCCCGGAGCGATGGACTCCACTGGGAAGTCGAAAAAAAAAAACACCCTGGGAAGAAGACAGTGGCAAGCCACTTCCGCGTTGCAGCCCAGAAAACCATAGGGACGCGTCCGTGGAGTCATCAGGAGCGAGCTCTAGCCAAGGCAGCCTGTGCTGCCATGAAGCAAAACCAAACCATTTGGGAAATGCCACACCCCCGCTGGTGTACCGCCAAATCGTTCCCCGGAACGACTTCGCCACACTTCCGCTTTGCGCAACGCCTGCCCGATTCCCTCTCGCCATTCCAGGACATGCCACACTTCCTGCCAGTCCCTCGCCTCCCCTTACTGTACTCCCTTCGCCCCCCCTCCTTCTAATCCAAGGAGACGGGAATCGAGGTCTCCTCCCTTCGTCTCAAATGCAGCCGCTGCTTTTCCAGCCGGAGTGAGGAGGAGGCGGGGATCCCTGCCGTTCCAGCTAATTGCTGGTGGACACCCCCCCCGCCCCGGCTGCGCCTCCATTTCCTCTCCTTCCTCCGCGGTCCTAGCGCTCCGCCACAGGGAGCCGCAGAGAAAGGGGAAAGCCCATAGACAAAGGAGAGAGCAGGTAAGGCGGGGGCCGGGGCGAGGGGGACACGCCGCCCGGGCGCGCCTTTGCTCCGCGGGGGCTCCAGCTCTGCTTCTCTCCCGCTGGAAGGACAAACGCCCCGAGGACCCAAAGGCTGGTCCTGATGCAAAGCCCTGGTGCACCTTCTCCCCGCCTCGCAGGTCGCTGTCCCCTGGTCCTAAAGACAGCCATTTTGCCAGGGCTCGCCAGAGACGCCTCTCCGCTTGGATGCAAAGAGCTGCTGCTGCTGCTGCTGGCATTGTCGCCTTTGCCCACCGCCTGCTGGGAGGCGGCGGCGGCGGCGGCAGAAAGCCAAGAGGGTGCGGGCTGCCGGCCTTCCGTCTCCCTTCGGGGTCCCTCGGTCCTAGAGACAGCCATTTTGCAGAAGGGTCCCCGGCCGGCCGGAAACCTTTGCGCCTTGGCCGGGGCGCCCGAGCATCTCTGCGATGCCGCAGTTGCGGGCGCGGTTGGCGGGCATCAGCGTTGGAGGCCGCTTGATCCTGGCCGCGAAAGCCGGCGAGATCATGACACGCATCGGCCTTAAAGCGCATTATGGCTTTGGCTGCGGCTGGCTGGCAGAGTGAGTGAGTGAGTGAGTGAGTGAGTGAGTTAGTTAGTTAGTTAGTTAGTTAGTTAGTTAGTTAGTTAGTTAGTTACCCACCCTTTTGGAAACAATGTTGGCGGTAAAGAAACAGCCTTCCCCAGTTGGATTTCAGGTCTTGCAATTCCCAGACTTTGTCCCTGCGGGCTGGGAATTATAGCGCATGGACGCATCCGGGGGGGGGGACGGGACCCGGGGGGGAAGGCGGTTCTAAACACGCTGACACAAATGCGTGCAAGCCATCGATCCGCCTTTCCTTTGTCCCTTCCGTTTAAGGAGAAAGAAGCAATGTTTCTCCTAGCTCTCAGTAAAAGACAGCGCATAATGTCTTCTTCTGGGGATGTTTTTAATAGGAGATCTACCCAGCCCACTTACATGATTCTGTCCCCCGTGCCATCCAATCCCTGCACTAGGATAATCTGGGGATGCCCAGATCATGCCCCCCCACCCCGGTTTGTCAAGATACGGCCAGGAGCAGGGCCTTTGTGGTGGTGGCACCCCTGGCATGGAATGCTCTCCCAAGGGAAGTATGACTGACCACCGTGCTTTCTCCTTAGACCTGTTTTTCTCAACCTGGACAACTTTAAGATGTGTGGATTTCAACTCCCAGAATTCCCTGGCCAGCTTTGCTGGCTGGGGAATTCTGGGAGTTGAAGTCCACACATCTTAAAGTTGCTGAGGTTGAGAAACACTGCCTTAGACAATCAAAAAAGGCTGCTCCAGGACCAGATTGTCTTTCTAGTGGCTCTTTTCCAAAAAGTGAGCTTTGTTGTAATTTTTGCATTGGTTGTTTTAGGAATTGTTGGTTTATATTGAGTGTTTTGTTTTGTTTTATTTAATTTTGCTTTTATTACTCCTTCATAAAGTCCTCTGGGCTTCTCTGAGAGAACGGATGGTATAGAAATAAAGGAAACAGGGAAAATAAAATAATAAAGGAAATAGGGAAATTACAGAAAAGCTTTTCAGGCCTCTTTGTTGATAAAGAGAAAGGGTTTGCTCTATTTTTTTTCAAAAAAGTCTGGCCTTGATTCTAAATTGCCAATTATTCTAGGATTGGTATTTTGTCCACCCACTGCTTTCCATCTGCTGAAGAATAATGCTACAGCTTATTTTTTTTTAAAAAAACCCATCTATAATCTCACAGAATGTTATATAAAATGTTGAGTAGCCATAGAAAATGTTATGAAATGGAACTCATTATACATACATTTTCATTCAGGGAAATCTCCAGTTTTCCCCACAAATCAACATGAGTGCTTCTCCCTCAGATGTGCTGAATTGGGCTCAGAAGGGAAAAAAAAGTGAAACAGGAATTGTGCCTGTTAAATAGACAGTTGGGACGTATTTAGATCTTACAAGGCCAAGCAGTCTGGGGATGATGGAAGTCGTAGTCCAACCCGACTAAAGGGCACCAGATTGTTAAAGGCTGTTGTAGACTGGGAAGCAGTGATGTTGTGCAGCTTTAGGATGATGGGAGTTGTAGTCCATGCATCTGGGGCAGTGGAAAAGGCTGGCCTAGTACATCTTAATGCAAGAAGCCCTGAGTTTGGAGACCCCCAGATGTGATTATCATAGATTCCTACAGTTTCACCCTCCTCCTCCTCTTCTTCCCCTCAGTCCCTTCCTCCAAATGATCTGGTTGTCATTCTAGATCTGATTGTGCAGCCTTATATATTCCATCTCACACTGCTGTTCCATATCCTTTTCTTTTCTTTTCTTTTCCTTTCCTTTCCTTTCCTTTCCTTTCCTTTCCTTTCCTTTCCTTTCCTTTCCTTTCCTTTCCTTTCCTTTCCTTTCCTTTCCTTTCCTTTCCTTTCTTTTGAGCTCTGGGGTTGGAACATGATTTTGGGGCAAGCTGAGTTGCATTTTTCTGAGAGGGGAGGGGCCTGAGCTGGCCTGCAGGGAATGTCTGTAAATTCGGCTGCCCAAATGGTGCCAGTGTGCTCATTGGCCAGGACCCCCCAGCAGGGTTGGGCCGACCTTGGCCCCCGAGCTCTCCTGCCCCGGCCCTGTTTTTTTCAGCCCCCAGAGCACTCCCTGGCCAGCCATGAAGATGAAATTTGGCAGCAGAAGACTGAAATAAGTGTCGAGGTGTTCATTTTTCCTTCCAGAATAAGGAGCGAAAATAACTGTGTTAAACCTTGTGTAGGTTTGTCTCCTATTTTACCTTTCTAAAAGAAACAAGAAACACCCATCCTTCCAATGTCCTGGTATCACTGCCCAGCTCCCTGCTAGATCAGGGGTGATCTCTCACTCTTCTCCGTCTGCTACCACCCCAGCTGTGTTCAGAGGCACCCTTGCCTGCTCTTATGTATACTAACCCCAGACATGCATGGGGGGGGGCGTTAAACCCTGGGCAAACCTTTCTTTTGCAGGCTGTTTATTATCCAGCAGCAGACCTTCCTCTTTCCTCCTGGTAGGAAGCAGTTCTGCCATGCTGCCATCTTTTTCTTTTAATAAGAATTTCATTCAATTTAAGACAAAGATAAAAACTACAAAAAAACCCCCCCCAAAAAAAACTACAAATAAAAAAGGGAAAAAATAAAAAAGTGAAAACACAAGAGAAAATTTTTTTTACAATTACAAAAAGAGGTGACTTCCGACTTTTAACAACAAGAATATACAGCAATTTCCATAATCAATCCCTTGCTCTATATCAAACCAAGATCACATTATTTCTATAAATCATTCCATTAGCACATACTGTATATAAATCACTAAATGCAATTGCTCCTTCCCCTTATATTGCAAAAAAAAGTATATAAATCTCTAAATCAACTTCCCTCCCTCAAAAAACAACATTTATTTAATTATTTCCTGACGGCAACTAACAACAACCACTCTTCTATATATTTCTGTCCACTATAATAAAAATCAAATTATAAAAACATATAAATTGTCTACTTTTATAATTGATAATACTACAACAATCTTAACCCTATTAACCCTAAACACCAAACAATTATTATTATACCTTATAATTACTTTATAAATCTTAAAAATCAGAGAAATCTTTAAAAAAGTCCAATAAGTCTCAATCCAAATCATTAAAGAGAAATGAAATCATAAAAGCCTCATTATCAATCCAATTAATCGTTCTTAAATTTTTACCCCACTTTGAAATATACGAAGACAATTACATATCTCCATATTACCTGGTTGTGTCAGTATGCTTGGGGTCAGAAGGAGATTGGAGATACCTGGAGATGGCTAGCACCTTAGATTTGCTCTGAGGGGCCCTTTTTGTAAACTTAAGAATACTCTGCCTTTGGATCCCATTTTATTTATTATACTTTAAATTATTACTTATTATGTATTTTGTTTTATTTATAAATTTATATTAATGCTTTAATTCTGTTGTAAACCGCTCAGAGTCCCCCTCGGGGGAGTTGGGCGGTGATAAATCCAATAAATCCAATAAATAAATAAATTACACACAAGGCATTTTTCATACAGAAATCAAACAGCCCCAACTGCCCCCCCTTAAAAACTCAGACTTCTCAACAAAGGCCTCCCACAGAGCAAAGTCTCTTTTTCCCCATAACATTCCCTCAGAAAAACAGCACTGTTTGTGATTTGCCATTCAGGCTGTTCCTTCAACCCCTTCACCACCGGAATGAACTCTTCTCCTGGCATTTCAGCAAAGACTTCAGTCTCACCGTATATAAAAACATCTGTATCTTCAGCTTCTTCCATAACGTTCTCAGCCAGTTGACACATTTTAAAGCAGATATTTTCCGCAATGTCTCGAATATCTTGCAAAATAACTTGACAGGAATCTGACAAAATCTGTTTGTAGGTCTGCTTAAGCTCACAAGGGAACTCGGAGAAAATCTTGAAATCCTCCGTGTTTCAGGCAGTAGATTATGGCGCTCCCTAGATACTTGACTCCCGCAGGTTGGAGTTAATGAGTTAGTGGAAAGTTTCCCAGTGAAATTGAAAGAAGAGAAAGTGTGCTAACAAGCAGCTCCCAGGGAAAGTGAACAGAAGGCTGGAGATTCAAAAACAACAAATTCAACGTGTAGGAAAATATCAAATCCTTCAAAGTCAGTACAAAAATAACAACAGGGAGGCAATTATTTATTCTCAGTCCTCCTTAATCTTTAAATGGGAAAACAAGCCAAAACTTTAAAAGATTTTAAAAATTTGCTCCAGAAGTAACAATAAGCACCAAGAGAGTCCGCTTCTTCTTCTTGTAGAAAGCCTCTCTTGGGGTACATAAACTTAAAAATAATATAAATTGAGTGATTTAGAAATGGGGTGGCTCAACCTAATGTCCCTTTAAGGCTACAGCGAGGCTTGGAAATGGTGACGTCCCAGCCTCCCGGCGTCTCTTACCGGATTGTCGCAAACACTGTTTGCGATTCTCTGGCTGCAAGATGGCGTTTTGGAGAGCATATGGGATGATTCCGAGTGTTTTCTTTATCATGAAAGCGCTCTTGGGCTTCAGGAAAAAGCCTGCCCGAGCCCAAAAAAAAGCCTCCGCTGTCAGTTCTGTCCATGTAGCTCGCGGACGCAGCTGTTCAGTCGGCCATATTCCCACCGGAAGTCCGCTGCCATCTTTTTCTTGAGAGCTCCTCTACACCCCCAGGTTTTCGGTTCTTCAAAGCCAAATGAAAGGAACCTTATGAATAATTGCAGTTCTGCTTGGTGAATTCCAGGAACTCCACTTGCGAGAGACTTGTGATTTTATTTTATCTTCCTCCAAAATCTTCTCCCTCCTGTTATTCTAGCTATGTCTACGTCTGATGGCCTTCCTATCCTCCCCCTCCCCTTCTCTCCAGATCCCCAAACCAACCATCTTGCAAAGAGCAGGCCAATTCCGCACCTTCTGTTCTTGCAGAGTTGAGGAACAAACAGCCTATTCCCCCTGCTTCCCCCCGCCCCCCAATTGTGGATGCTGACCTCCTAAACTACACACTCCTTTTTTTTTTTTTTACATCTGATTTCTGGAATCCAAAGTAGATTTGTTCTCCTTTCCTTCTGCTTTATTTTTGGTCAGTTACACACTCCTTACAAACTAAATTTCATATAACGTCTTGCATCTCATAAACATTCTGATGCCGTATGCGCTCCCTGTGTAATTGGCATATAAACTGTACAGAACAGCTGTCACTCCCACTTGAACCTTTCAAAAGTGATGCCGGCTTTCCCATCTCGCACCTTGCAGATATGTCGGATGACAACCCCCATCATACTCATTCCACACAGCCTGTAAAAGGCACCAGGTTGTGGGGAGGTTGAGTTGTACGAATGAGCCATCCCCTTCTTGGTTTTGTCTGTTCCTGTGGCTTAATTTTGTTTCTCTTTCAAAGTTGCTTCCCTCCGAAAGGTGTAGGCTAGAGATCCTAACTCAGGAGGGGACAGTCCTGACGCCACACACACGGCCAATAACATCCCCAGTTTTGGTGGCATTATGTTTCTCAAAAGTGGTGGCAAAAACAGGAACACCAGATCTCTCCGTCGTTCCAATTTCCACCCCTAAATACTTGCCCTGCCCCACAATCTCCCATTATTGCACTGACGAAATGCAATCGTTCGGCCACCAAATTCCAAGGCCTTTTAAGAGTGGAAATGGGAGCAGTTAGCTTCCTAGAAGAGTACCCAGCCCAGCCCTACCCATACAACCTCCAGGCCTCCAAATAGGCCAAAATGGTTACAGCCTTCCAATGACGTCACCATCTTTCCACCCCAGGTTGTTCAGGGTGTGAGTTATGGTCCCCAATCCTTGGGAAGTTGCTAGCCCCATTAGGACAAGGAATTCCCTCACCCCCGCCTAACAGCGAAGCTCAGTAAGGATTATCTCAGCTCTTCCGATAATGATTTGATGAAGCTGCCAGCTTCCTCCCCTACGTCTCTGCACTGCTGGTTCTCCCACACAGAGACACCCACCGCATATGGCTCTGCTTCACTCATGTATTCAGGTTTAAAGAGCTGATGCCTCTGTGAGATTAAAGGAGAAGGGAATTTCTCTGTTGCCTTCCAGAATGTCTTTGGGGTTGGACGGCCCATCACCTGGAGGATGTTGAATTGCTTGGCATAGGCCTTTTCAGACTGGAGAAAAGGAAATGCCTAAATGGGCAGGAGTAGTTTGCCACTCAGCTGCTGCCTGAAGATAAGACCCAGATAAGAAAGAGGAGCATCTGTTGACAAGTTTCTGAGTTGTGAACAGTTTATTTATTATTTTATTTATTATTTGGATTTATCCCCGCCCATCTCTACCATGGTAGACTCTGGGCGGTTTACAATCACAGTATAAAAGTTAAAAGCCTATACATTTAAAAACTACTATAAAAATAAAAAATAAAAATCCAAAAGATGGTATGTTCTTAAAAGGAGGATATTATGAAGCTAACCACCCCCAGGAGGAACAGTTGACCTCCTGTCCAATTTTTGGTGTGCTTACTCTGACCCTGAAGCAGGAAACGGGGGACTGAAATTCAGCTGAGAGAAAACTAACTCATTTTTTTTAACACGCCTGACCTTCTGAAGGAAGGTTCTGTAGTGCCAAATAATCATAAGTTTGGATGTTTGGTGCTGCTCTTCCCTTTGAGCTTGACCGCACACAGGCGGAAGGGAGTTTTCCCCCCCTAATCCGCCACTTGCTCAAATTCTCACCATTGTTTGTAAATTGGTTGCAAATTTTAGATTTTTAAAAAAATCTTGCCTGTTTGGATCCCGTCCGTCCTCTTAGAAATGCAGGGAAGCACTAGGTCTTCTCACTTTCCCCCCTTTTTGCAATCCAAAGAAGCAGCTTTGGTGAAGAGCTCATGAGTAATCCACGGTGAACCTCGCAGCTCAGGAGGCTTTGAACTGAGGTCAATGCTTGGTCCAGAAGATGGGCAAGATTTGGCCGTATTTTTCTGGCCAGGGGCCATGTGGTAATAGTGGTGGGGCTAGTTAGAGGGAGATGAAAATAGTCCTGTGGACAACTGGATAGCATAGCTGCTGCTTTCGTACTATAATTTCCCCCTTTTTTGGCATTACCTGGATGTTTTCTCACTGAAGGAAAGCAGCAGAGTTCAGTCATGAACCTTCGAGGGCTCTGGAAAGGCCACACAAATTAACTGGGAGGCTGCATGCCACCCACACATGTCCATCCCTCACCTCTATCTGTAAACCGCATAACGAGACAAGTCTGTAAATGCAGTGCCCGTGTGTATTTCAGGCAGCATCCTCTGGAAAGATGGCTGAAGCAGATGAAGGAGAAATGGGTGTGGAAGTGAAGCTGGAGGAGGAGGAGGAAGAGCCTGGCTACACCCAATCCGGGCGGCGCTATAGGTGCCTGACCTGCAACAAGACCTTTCCTAGCGTGCCACGGGTGTTGCGTCATTTAAACTCCCATGTGACTGGCAAACTCGCTTGCCCTAATTGCAGGAAAGAGTTTCCTGACCGGGCTCAACTTCGCAAACACCAGCTCAGCCACCAGACAGAGCGCCCATACCAATGCCAGTTTTGTGCCAAGGCTTACAAAACCGCCCCCGAGCTGCGTAACCACGGGCGTAGCCACAGCGGTGAGAAGCCCTTCGTTTGCTATGAATGCGGCAAGGCCTTCATGCAGCCAGTTTGCCTGCGAGTCCACATGGCCCAGCACACCGGAGACCTGCCCTTCCGCTGCCAGCAGTGCCACAAGGGCTACGGCACTCTTTCCAAGCTGAAGATCCACCAGCGTTCCCACACGGGCGAGAAGCCGTATTCCTGCGGCGAATGCAGCAAGCGCTTTGCGGACCCCTCGGTGTTCCGGAAGCACCGCCGTACCCACGCTGGCCTCCGCCCCTATCAGTGCGAGGTTTGCCACAAGACATACGCAGAGCTGAAGGATCTCAAGAACCATGAGCGCTCCCACACCGGCGAACGTCCCTTCTTGTGCCAGGACTGCGGAAAGGCCTTTTCCCGCTCCTCGTCGCTGGCCTGCCACCAGCGCATCCACGCGGACCACAAGCCGTACTGCTGCAACCTCTGTGGGAAAGGGTTCACCCAGCTATCCTCTTTCCAGAGCCACCAGCGGACGCACTCCGGGGAGAAGCCTTTTCTCTGCCCGCAGTGCGGGCGTATGTTCAGCGACCCCTCCAGCTTCCGCCGGCATCAGCGAGCCCACCAGGGCCTCAAGCCCTACGCCTGCGACAAGTGTGGGAAGGCCTTCCGCCAGCCGGCCGACCTGGCCATGCACCAGCGCATCCACACCGGCGAGAGGCCCTTCAAGTGCTCCCAGTGCGACAAGAGCTTTGTGGCTTCGTGGGACCTCAAGCGCCACCTGCTGGTGCACTCGGGCCAGCGCCCTCACCAGTGCGGGGAGTGCGGCAAAAGCTTTGCCGAGCGGGCCAGCCTCACCAAACACTACCGCGTGCACTCGGGCGAGCGGCCATTCAAGTGCCAGCTCTGCGGCAAGGCCTTTGTGGTGTCATCCAGCCTTCGGAAGCACGAGCGCACCCATGCCAACGAGAACAGCGATTACAAGGCCATCCTCCTGAGCAACCAGGGCCTGCCCCCTGGCGCCCCGTCAGCCATCATGGTCGCCACCGTGGTGTCTGCCTGTGGGGAGTGTGGGGAGGCCTTTGCCTCCATCCAAGAACTGCGCCGCCACGAGCGCCTGCTTCACCCTGGCCTGCGCCCGTTTCCGTGCCCAGAATGCGGCAAAGGCTTCTCGGACCGGGCTGGCCTGCGTAAGCACGAGCGGATCCACTCGGGGATCCGCCCCCATGCCTGCCCCCACTGCTCTAAAGCCTTCTTGTGTGCCTCGGACCTGCGCAAGCACCTCAAGACCCATGTGGCCCTGGAGAACAGGAGCTCCGACGAAACCATGATGACTGCCACCATCACAACTTATGAGTCCCTCCTCCCTGCTCATCTCCATCCCCCTGACGAGGGGACGGAGACTGACAAGGATTCTCCCTCAGACTGCCTGCCTGACCCCCTCACGGAACCCTCTTAAGCTCCGCCTCCCTCCCCTGCCCTGCCCTGCCTGTGATTGGGTGAAAAGGAGCTGGCTTGGCTGCCTGAAAGCCCTTTGCGTACTTTGATGAATGCACAGTCTTGCCTCCTTGACGTAATGTGTGAGCTGCACTCCTTCAGGGCCTCCTATCCAGCATGGCTCTCTAGCACTTCTTTCCAAACAGGGCCAGGTGTGCTTCATCAGTCGGTGTGTGTGGCTGCCTTTTCTCCCACCCTCCATTTTCGCCCACTTGCCTGCCCGGTGGGGAATTAAGTGTGCCTGGGGGTGGGGTGGGGGGGTGAGAATCCAAACTCATGCTTTTGAAACTTGGGTCAGCAAAAGGGGCCTGTGGCTTGTGAGATTGCACATGTGTGCGTGTGTGGAGGTGTGCTTCCGCTGTTGACAGGGTGATTCGCATTCACCTCTGGGGTGTTTCTGCAACTGTTGTGATCTGCTGGGTTGTTGTTTTTTTGACGGGGGAAAAAAACCTCCAGGTCCTTTTAAGGGCGAGAAGAATTAAACAGAGAAAATCAAGGGAGGAAGCAAAGAACAACTATCTTTCCTTCCAGGAGAGTATTACAAATTATCTGAGGGTTTCCCTGCTTGTAAGAAAAGATTAAAATAAATGGCTTGCTTTTTTTTAAAGGGGAAAATTGCCCTGAATTGCATGTTTGAGGTGCAAATTTTTGGCTTGGGGAACAGAATCCTTATATTTTGTTCTCCTTATCTCACCTTATCTCACCTACTGCAGTTTACTTCATGTTAAGTTTTATTTTATTTCTGTATTTATTAGATTTCTATACCATTGCAATCAAAAGCCTCTCGGCAATAAAGGCTCTTTGACTGCTGAGGGGAGGGTCTGGGAATCTTCCTGTTTTCCTGTCCTTCTCCCACTGCCCTCCCAAAGAACCTCGCAGTCTTGGTCCTTATACCATCCATTTATGGCCGTGAAGCCTCTTAACACTGGTTGGCCTGCTGTGATGTCATGGAAGGTTCACTTGCTCAGGAAGCAGAGCAGCCTGCCAGCATCTTTTCTAAGGGGAGGTATATTTATTACTGTGAATGGGGTTTAAACCACCCATAGGATTCTTGGGAATTGATTCTGAGAAGCAAAGAAAGTAACAGAATGGTGGAAGCCGGAGGGCAGAAGCAGAGGGCAATGTGTAGCCGTGACTTTCCAGGCATTGTTGAACTATGGCTTCCATCATCTCTCACCTGCAGCCATGCTAGTTGTGGCTAAGAAGGGCCAGAAGAAAAGAGAAAGGGAGAGATGGAATCAAGAAGAGATGAATCCCCTTGTTGGCCCAGAAGACAATCTTCCTCAAAAAGGGGTTCTTCAGAGATACCTTCGATTTCAACTCTGATCAGAAGAGCTGTTGGAGGGTCTCTGGGTGATGTGCGCCCATCTATAAGGTGTTTGTCCAACTGTTGAGGTGTGTTGGGGAAATGAGCAGTAGAAGATGGAATAGGAACTGCAGTATAAAATGTGAGAATCAGCAGGTGGTTGACGGAAGGAGGAACCAAGGAGAAAGTAAGACAGGCAAAAGGTACGTGTGGAGCCCAGAAACAGAATGGATGAGCACTGATTATGTTGTCTACTTGGGTAATAAAACGTCTGCAAGCAAACAACCATGCTCAGAGAGCACCAAGGACTCCACAGTTCAACCCTGAGCTACAGATATTCTCTTCTACTGGACTCTGTACTATTGGCAGGCAGGAAGGAATGGGTGGGTATCAGATACAGAGTTTCAGTAACTGTAACTGGGACATCCTGTTTTGCTGTCAGTTGTCATTGCAACATTATGACCTGGCAATCCTCAAGGGGATGGCTTAGGGAAGATGAGGTACACTCGGACATTTCTATGGCACAGGGGCTCCCTTAGTCCTGGCCCAGCCTTCAGCAACTTGGCACAAACAACTCCTAGTGTCTTGCCATTTAAAGGGCACCAGTTTGCTTAGGCATCCCCAAATGGGGTGACTTTCAGTTGGGTGGACTTCAACTCCCAGAATTCTCAGCAATGGTCAGGCTGGCTGGAGGTTTCTGGGTGTTGAAGTTCACATATCCAGAGGGCATCCTATTGGGGAAGAGTACCCTAGCTGCTTCTGCTTTTTCTCAAGATCCAGAGGCAAAACCTCACATTTGTACGGTCGCCACATCAGGCATGGTAGGAAAACTGACCAAGAGGGAAGCTCTCCTTTTGTGGATGTTGGCCGTAAAAGTTGTTCTGACTTATCAGGTTTCTTTTCCTGTGCTCAAACTCTGTGAACCATGATAGCTTATTACTCAGTGGTTTGCATTATTCACCTCGGTTTCCCTTCTGTGACAATCTAAAGAATGTGAGAATAAATCCCACAGTCACCCTTTTTGAAACTCAGTGGCCAGTGGTGTAGAAACAGTAAGCCGCAGAAAAGCTGCAGAAGAGACTTTGTGAAAAAGCTTGGTCCATAAACACGCACACCACCATTTTATTCCATTACACAGGGCTCTCTAATTGTGTCCACGGCCCACACTGCTATCTTTCAGTTCCCAAATCCAGACGTCGTAACCTGCACGGACCTTGGATCCAAAGCCTGCTTCTGAAAACACAAATGGTGGCTATTTCAGGTTTGGATGACCCAGGAAGCCTCTAAACTGGATTAAAGGAGCCGTGTATAGTTGGGCAGGGCAGGTAGTAAAAGGAAGGCATGGGAATGCCCCTTAAGGAAGCTTTTGTCCTAAGTGTGTTGTGAAAACATAGCCAAAGTATCATTATGAGTGACCCTAGAGAACACTTAACTCTGTGATAAAAAGCAAGCAACGTTTTCTGAGACTGAGGATAAACTTAGCTTAACCTGTCCAATCACCATGCTGGGTAAGAGTGACCGAGCTGAAAGGAAAGGTAGAATAAGGAGATGGCAGCCCTCAGCTTTCCACCTTCGCAAGACGTACACGCTGAAAAGAATACAAAACAATATGGCCAGACTTTCCAATATGATCTGAGCCAATGTTGCCTGATCCAAGTGGAGGTAGATCCAGTCAACATTACTCACAAGAGTGATGAAATTTGCTCACCTCAAGTACCAATTGTTCTGGTTCTTCTCCCCACCATCTTGATAAAGGTGGAGGCACACAGGGCAGAAAAACATTGCCATTGGATGTTGATTTGACTCAGTAAGAGGGATGATAGCGATTGTAGTAGCTCAACATGATTAACCATAGTTAACCATAGAACTGAATTAACCCAATTTTCCAGGTTCATCCAACAACTTTTTATTCAATCCATAAAATAATCTTACTGGCCAGGATACTGCCACATGCTTTTCTAAATCATGGCTGGCTAACTTGTGTCTCAATGTGTTGTGTGAACAAACCCAGTGTCCATCACCTGGGCTGTCCCTATGCTAGAAATCAGCCAGGGCTTTAAGAGTGTCATGGGAAGCTCAGAGGAAACCAACTGGGTCCATCAGGTGCCTGGATCAGATTATTCTATCCAATCTTCCCTTCCTGCACAGGTTTGTATTAGGTGATAGTCCAAAATTGATCAGAGAGTAATTTGTTCATAATGATGTAGCCAGAATTCCCAGCTACACCCAAGTAGAATCCTGAATCAAGTGTGTACTATACTGTGTGAGTGCAGTCAAATACTAGGAGGGATAGTTCCACCGTTGTCATGGTGAACCTGAAATCCTAAACCTGCCTTGATTGGGTAACTGCATGGACATTGAATCCCACCAGGATGAGAAGCCTAGAATTATCTACACCAGTGTTTCTCAACCGTGGCAACTTTAAGAGAGGTAGACTTCAACTCCTAGAATTCCTCAGCCAACAAGGCTGGCTGGGGAATTCTGGGAGTTGAAGTCCACCCCTCTTAAAGTTGCCAAGGTTGAGAAACACTGATCTACGCTGTGCTTAAGATCATACTGGAAAGTACAACAGGATGGGCCATACTCTGTTCAGTTACCCAAATACACAACAAGCACTCATCACCAGCAGATGATCAGGAGGGGCATCTTTGAGGGAAGGTGGAGATCTTTATGGAATATGAATGTTCTCCTGCCGTGCCCTTCAAACCTAGCCTGATATTTAGTGGAGTAGTCCAGTGGACAAAGATGAAACAAATGAGTTCTCTGCATCTTCACAAGCCACTTGATTAAAATAGCTTAGGCCAGCGTTTCTCAACCAGGGTTCCGTGGAAACCGAGGGTTCCATGAGAGGTCACTAGGGGTTCCCTGGGAGATCACAATTCATTAAAAAAATTATTTCAAATTCAGGCAACTTCACATTAAAGAGGTAAGTTTCATTCTTTATTTTTAGTTTAAGAACGCTGTTAATGCCTATATACAGGCCTACCCATGAAACGAATATAATAATTTTGTAACTTCTGGCCTGTATTTGAGCCTGAACGTGCAGGGGTTCCCCGAGGCCTGAAAAATATTTCAGGGGTTCCTACAGGGTCAAAAGGTTGAGAAAAGCTGGCTTAGGCAAAGTCTTGGCTGAATCGAGAGCAGAGCAGATGTTAAAATATATGAGCTCTAGAAATCAAAGTCCATCTTGCCAAACAGCCATGATCCCGATCATTGCATGTCTGCACCCTCTCAGCTTAGCCTACTTACAAGTTTATTGTGAAGATTCAGAATAGGGAGCAAGAAGGATGTACCCTGAAGAAATAAGGCCATTTTAATGTGGGTGGTGGTGTGAATTCTGCTGTTCTCCCCACAAGTGTTTACAGTAATAAGAGCCCCAATATTGTGTGAAGTTTGGTAAACCTCAGAATCACACCTACTGATCATGTTTTATCCTTCAGATCAATAGCTGAGTCATCCTGTCACTGGGAGATTGATTTAAAAATGTGCAAGGATATGTTCAGGTTCACATACAAATCCTACACAACTAGAGGGAGAAACAAGAACACACTCAGAACTCTCCTTATTCCAGCTACAGCTGAAGGAAGGTATGTCCCTCTGGAGCGTATGTCTATCTCAGAGCTTTCCAAACTTTTCATGTTGGTGACACACTTTTTAGACATGCATCATTTCGCAACACACACAGCAGGGCATCATTTCGTGACACTCTCTTACAGCAGGGCACAAGGCAGGCACTAGGACCTGCGCGGAATCACAGCAGGTTTGGAGGCAGCCAGGCACAAGGCAGGCACCAGGACCTGGGCGGAATCCTGGCAGGGCTCGGAGGCAGCAGCAGCCGCGACACCCAGACACTGCAGCCGACACACTAACATGTCCCGACACACAGTTTGGAAAGCTCTGCTTTAGCTGCACATCTTTTCCAATCTACTTTTGGCATTTGCAACAGAGGCGAAGCTACTACTGTGATGGCCACCCCCATCATCTTGCATATTTTGACACAACAAGGACCCCTCTGCCTGCAGACTGTTGAATTAGCAGATTCCACAACTGGGGTGTTATGGGGCACAACTTCCCCACCGTATCCCCCTTCTCATCCAGAGGGCCATCGTCACAATCTCCAGAAGAAAAGGAAGGAAACATTAGTTGGATGTCCCAGGCAACTTACCTTGCTAAACCACTTGTTCACAAAAATCTAAGATCTGTATTTATGATGGAAATTTGTTTTTAATTTATTTTAAGATTGTTCACTGGCCAGAGTCACAGTCAGCATTTTAACAAGTAGAACTAGCTCAGAAAGCATGCGGTTATTGGAACAAGCTGCTGGAAGTAATTTTAATTGAAAGTCCACAGATGTGCCAAGTTATCATGGGGGAGATGGGCGGTAATATAAATTTAATAAAATAAAATAAAAAATAAAGCTGTTGCATATAAGAGAATTAGTATATAGAACTAGCATTTATTTGACAGCCAATGTGGGGGAATGGTGGAATTGCTGGACTGGGAGAGGTTCAAATCCATCTCCTGCCAGTCCCTCTTTCTCATCCCAACCTACCTTGCAGGGTTGTTGTTATGGGGACAAAGAACAGGAGGGAATGCTATGTATGTTCCCTGGGGCAGGATACAAATTATACACACACACACACAGGAGTAAAGCTCCTATTTGTTCTTTGAACACATTTACCACTAGTAACCTTAAATCAGACTGCTTTCCCCATGGGGCCCTCCAGGTGTGTTAGACTACAAATCCCATAATCCTATATTGCAGGGTCAGAACAATAGCAAAACCACCAAATTGGAGAAGGCTGTGCTTACGGAATAAATTGCAAAATGAGTACATAGCAAGGGCATTCATTTTTAGAAGAGCTGCTCTTTTAGGGGCAGGTGGAACGTTTGGGACTTCCCACTCCGGCCCATATAGATATTGAATATTAATGAAGCAGGGCGAGGAGGGAAAATATGTATATTTAACCCCATAACATTTGGTGGAACTGAAGTCACGCTGAGGTTCCCTCGTGAAACCTGTTTGGTGGCCAAGGGTCGGACCACTTACGATGGTGATGCTCCAGTGATCCATTTCTTTGTTTGATATAAGCCTCCAATGGCAAGTCACCCTACGCTCTGGGTTTTGCACGCTCAGCCATTTCACACAAGCGGGCTGGATGATGAACAGATGTGCAACAACATCCGGGATCTCTGGAAGCAAATCACTGATGCAAGTTGGTCCTGAACGCAGGGATGCCTGCAGATCATGGTCCAAAGAGTCAAGATGGCAGCCGCTGTGATGCATTTGAAGCTCTGTGTCAGGGAGATAACGGGCGGCGAAGGAGGGGGCTCCCTCCAGGAAGGGAAACGCATGTGTAGTACGGAATCTCTATGGTTCCCTCCCAAGAGGTTGAAGAAAGCCCCGCCCTAAGTTTATGGACTTATTCTTTGGGCATCGCCGCTTCATGTTAGTTTAGATGGATTCTGTTAGGGTAGTAGGATAATAAATCACTAGAGCTTGATTCCAGCCTCAGCGTGTTATTTCTACGCCCGAAGTCAGGACACACTGCTTGCTTTTTACGTGCATAGCACCCCAACGGTAAGTGGAAGAGGAGATGTGCAGTTCAAAGAGAAGTGCGTCATTGCCACTGATTCAAAGTTTCTCCCTTCTAAATCCCCCCACAAGGAGCCCATGCTGACCACATCAGCGCTCAACCCACCTGTAGTGTTTCCTGTAAGACAGACCAAAGCACAAAATGGTAAGAAACATGAAAGTGGAAACGTTTAAGACCTCCAGGTGGAAGCAACTAATGCAAAACATGGGGAGGAGGAGAAAATGGCACTTCTGTCACAGAAGCTGAGAATTGTACTCTTGGTACGTTCTAGCCATGACTTCGTTTTGCTGTCAAAAAGACGCTGTTTCTTCCCGATGATCTCATGAACACATCTGTATCGTTTTCTTGGCAGCAATATAAAAGTGGTTCCACATTGCCTTCTTTCAGGTGTTTTTCCAACTTCCCAGCCTGGCCTACAGCTGGGGGATTTCCTAGTGGTCTCCCATCCAAGTATTAACCAGGTGAGAACAAGCTTAGCTTTTTGAGCTCTGCCAAAATTAGCTACTTGTGGCCATCTGCTGAGGTCAACTGTGGCTCAGAAATCCTAAATGATTCCCAGCAGAAATACGAATCAGAACACAGTGCCATAAAGTTGGATGAGCCGTTCTCTTTTATTTCAGTCCAGCAAATAGTTATTTTTAACAGGGAGTTGCTAACTCTGTTTTCTGCTTGAGTCCTTGACCTCCCACACGGAGGGGATGGGTCCACGAAACGCAATTACTTTGTGTTTGCTTAATTTAGAATCCTAGAGACCAGTTAAGCCATAGCTTTCCAAAGTGTGTGTCACGACACACTACTGTGTCGCCTGCGGTGTCCTGGTGTGTCGTGCAAAAACCCAGAAGCGCTGATGGGGGAACCGAAAGAAGCGGCACCCCTGCCAATCAGCACCGCCAGCAGCGGCGGCGGCACTAATTGGCGGGGATGCCGCTTCTTTCGGTTCCCCCCTTCAGCGCTTCTGGGTTTTTGCACGACACACCAGGACACCGCAGGCCGCGCCGCCGCCGCCGTTGGTGTGTGTCGCCAACGTGAAAAGTTTGGAAAGCTCTGGCTTAGCGTGTAATCTTAAAGACAGGCAACTATTGTCTGTTGGAAAGGCAACAACTTCTGGATGAGATTTGTGGCCCCCAGACTTAGCTGCATGCTAAACCAGGTTTCACCATCCCAGTCGCTTCCAGATGCTGTGAATACAACTCGGATCAGTCTTAGCCACCACGGCAAATAATGGCAACTCATCCAAAAGAGTTAGAAAGCAGCTTCTTAGGGAAGGTTCCTCTCGGCCAGTGCTTCTCAACCTTAGTAACTTTAAGATGTGTGGACTTCAACTCCCAGAATTCCCCAGCCAGCAAGGGGAATTGACAGCCAACGTCAAAGGGGACCTTGCTGGCTAGGGAATTCTGGGAGTTGAAGTCCACACACCTTAAAGTTGCCAAGGTTGAGAAACACTGCTCTAGGCACAAGACACCGTGCCAAAAAAGCTTCTCAACGCAGTTGTGACGGTTGCCCTCCTGACTTGTGTGTGCCTAAATTGCAGAGCCGGGACACCCAACTCCCATGAGCCAAGGGCTGCTCAAGACTGCATGGCCCGTCAAGGGCCACACTCCAAAAGGGTGTGGGGTCAAATGTCAAGTGTTTTAAGAGAAGAAATGGGTGCCTTAAGCACCCACAAAACTTAAGGCACCCCCTTTGCCTCTTAAAAATCCTAGTCTTCCCCCAGTGCAGAAACTGGCCAAAACGTTGACTCCATTTTTTCACCCTTGTTGTACAGTATGTTCTTTGCATTTAGAAGGACCCAAATGTAGGGCTTCTGGACTGGGCTGTACAACTCCAGATGAGTCTTTCCCAATCTTCTCTGCTGCCATCTGGTGGTCATTGTAAATTTTGCAGCCCAGATACGGTAGCTCTACCGAAGTTTTAAAAAAGGTAAAGGTTCCCCCCGCACATTTGTGCAGTCCTGTCCGACTCCAGGGGCCGGTGCTCATCTCCGTTTGTTTGCCGAAGAGCCAGCGTTGTCCGAAGACGCTTCCGCGGTCATGTGGCCAGCATGACGCGCGCGGAACGCTGTTACCGAAGTTTAATCCTGGGCAAATCCAGTTAAATGGTTTAAGGGATCATTCCTTACAGATGCTATGACCAGTGCCAGATTTAGGCATAAGCTAAACAGGCTACAGCTTAGGGCCTCACAAAATTTCAGAATATCAGTTTCCAATTTTGCCAACGAGTTCATTATTACTTATATTAATAAAAATGATCCTGATTACTTATTTTGTCAGCATTTTGTGTGTGTGTGTGTGTGTGTGTGTGTGTGTATTAATGTATCTTAACATTATCTTAAAAATTACATTTAAGCATTGTTTCCAGGGTATATTATATTATAGTCTATGAGAGAGATCAAGCCAGCCAGATGATAAATATGTAATCAGTAAATGCATTCATTTGAAAATAATTTGTATTTTTCACTTTAAATACCTTGCTATTATATAATTAAAAGGCATATATACATTTTCATTTTTTTTGCAGCAACCCAAGACCCTGTTTTGGTATGCATCTTAGTGAGACCTTCTGGTGCAACTTTTTAACAATGGGCCTCCAAGCTTTATATAGGCTGGCTGGGGAATTCTGGGAGTTGAAGTCCACACACCTTAAAGTTGCCAAGGTTGAGAAACACCAGCTTAGGGCCCCCCCAAGTCTACAGCTGGCTATGACAGTTTTGGGTGGAGAAATAAACTTTTATGTAAGGCTAGCCTTTGATTGTGTGGATCACAACAAACTGTGGCAAATTCTTAAAGAGATGGGAGTACCAGACCACCTTACCTGTCTCCTGAGAAACCTGTATGTGGGTCAAGAAGCAACAGTTAGAACCGGACATGGAACAACCGATTGGTTCAAAATTGGGAAAGGAGTACGACAAGGCTGTATATTATCACTCTGCTTATTTAACTTATATGCAGAGTACATCATGAGAAATGCCGGGCTGGATGAATCACAAGCCGGAGTTAAGATTGCCGGGAGAAATATCAACAACCTCAGATATGCAGACGATACCACCCTAACGGCAGAAAGTGAAGAGGAACTAAAGAGCCTCTTGATGAGGGTGAAAGAGGAGAGTGCAAAAGCTGGCTTGAAACTCAACATTAAAAAAACCCAGATCATGGCATCTGGTCCCATCACTTCCTGGCAAATAGAAGGGGAAGAAATGGAAGCAGTGACAGATTTTATTTTCTTGGGCTCCAAGATCACCGCAGACGGTGACTGCAGCCATGAAATTAAAAGACGCTTGCTCCTTGGGAGGAAAGCTATGGCAAACCTAGACAGCATATTAAAAAGCAGAGACATCACCTTGCCGACAAAGGTCCGTATAGTTAAAGCTATGGTTTTTCCAGTAGTAATGTATGGCTGTGAGAGTTGGACCATAAGGAAGGCTGAGCGCCGAAGAATTGATGCTTTCGAACTGTGGTGCTGGAGAAGACTCTTGAGAGTCCCTTGGACTGCAAGGAGGTCAAACCAGTCAATCCTAAAGGAAATCAACCCTGACTGCTCATTGGAAGGACAGATGCTGAAGCTGAAGCTCAAATACTTTGGCGAAGAGAGGACTCACTGGAAAAGACCCTGATGCTGGGAAAGACTGAAGGCAAAAGGAGAAGGGGACGGCAGAGGATGAGATGGTTAGATAGCATCACCGATGTAACGAACATGAATTTGAGTCAACTCCCGGTGACAGTGGAGGACAGGAAGGCCTGGCGTGCTATGGTCCATGAGGTCACGAAGAGTTGGACACGACTAAACGACTGAACAACAACAAGGATATTCACTAGATCTGTTTTCAATTGCTGACTTCTGGTGTGAAACCGAGGAAGCAGATAAAAAACCAAGATGCCTCTGAGCGGATACAGTGCATTTACAGCATTTCCCTAGCCAAGCAGCTGGCATTAACTCTATAAGCCTACTCTTCCTTTTGCTAGAGAGTGGAGATTGCCCCAGATGAACTGGCAGCAGTGTTTCTGGAATCTTTTGGCCAGTGGTGTCCACAAGGTATGGTCAAAGAAGGCAAGATGGTGGCTACAACAGTGTTATCAAAACTCCACCTACTTTTTATGTGCGAAAATGGGTGGAATTTCAATCACAGCATGGTGGCTGCCATCTTGAACTTTTTGCCCATATCCTGCGACCGTCTCTGCTTTCGGCACTTGACGTGTGGTTCAGGTTATGTTTTTGAAACTGGTTTGTATAATGTGGCTCAGGCCAAGCTTCAGTGACAGTGAGAAACAAAATTAAAATATCCTCAGACCAGGCTTCAAAAAAACAAACCAAGCCCAAATTCCCAGGCCATAATCCAAACCCCTTTTCTCAGCCTGCCCAACTTGCTTTGTTGTCACGAATATACAAAGTTGGGAGCGGAAAATGCGTAAACTCATTTGTTTGAAGGAAAAAGGAATAAACAAGTCAATCAGTGAGCAAAATGCGAGGTGTGAGTTTCGATCTTCTCGCCCATGTTATGTTGTATGCAAACCTCAGTGTCTTATCCCCCCCCCCCCCCCCCCGCTGCTTTTCACCTTTGGAACAAGGACTGTGTCATCCTGTAGAGGAGCTGAGTTTCTTTTTCACTTTTCTCGACTGTGACATCCTGTCAGCAGCAGATAGACTTCAGAGGGTGCGCATACATTCATTTCTCCTGCTACTGCTAAAGGTATGTATTTGTGGAGGGATATCTGTGGGTCTCTGTTTAGACCCAGGGTGTGTGTGTGTGTGTGTGTGTGTGTGTGTGCGCGCGTGTGTGGGGAGAAGAAATATGGAAGTAAAATTGCAGTGAGTGGAATGGTTCAGTTATTCTTTGCTCTAATTAGGATGGGCAGAAACCAGTTTGGGAATCCTGATCAGTTTTAACAAGCATCCTCTCTCAGCTGTCAGACTGAACTCTTCTGTTAGATTCTTCTAGCTGTGCCTTGAACGGCAGGTTGATCTGGGGCAATTGTGGGGTGATTCCTTGGAGATCCTGATGTGACAAAGCTGTTTTCATCTGCTGATTTCTGCATGTAAAAGAGGCTTTCTTTCCTGGCCAGACTGAGAAGGATTGACGATTGTGGCTTTGGAGTACCAACTGATCTTTAACATACTGATTAATTTAATGTACATCCTGACTTTCATTGAGCTCAATTTGGCATGTGTAGGGCTTCCTCCTCCTATTTTTCTCCACAACAGCCCTGCAAGGTAGGTTGGGCCGAGAGAGAATGACTGGCCCCCTATCACCCAGGTTAAGGCTCCGTGGTTGAGGCTGGACTTGAACCCCCTTCCTTACCCAACATCTTAACCACTGCAGCATGGCGGGTCTCAGTTTGATTTAAAAAGGCTAGGAGGAGGGGGGACCTAGAAGAGTTTACAAATGTTCTTAAGCCCCATACTGAAGCCTATGCTTTCAAATGTGGAGAATTCAGATTTAAGACTATTTTGTGTGGCTGGTTTGGAAAGTGGTAGTGAGGAAGCACATGTCTGTAAATTCAGAACATATAACCAGGAAACTGTGAGCAAAGCCATGCTGTCTCTTGCTGCTTCTGTTCCTTCTCAAAAACGTAGTGTCTTTACAAGGGAAGTGGCAGGTCAGCCTTTACCAACCTGGTGTCATCCAGATGGGCTGGAAATTCAAGCCTTGGAATTCCCGGCTATCTTCAGCTTACTAGAAATTGAGATCCCAAGTTATCTGGATAACAGCAACTTATGGAAGACGGCCAGAGATTCATTTGACACTTAACAAGGGTATCAGGATAGACCTCTTGACTTTGTACATCTGGACTGAACTTAGACGCCTTGTTTTGGTGGCTGTTGGTTGAACATAGGTGCTTTAGACACCTAATACTGTAATTATTAAGAATTTCTCTGACCCCTTTCAAAAAGAGTGGCCATTCCCACAGCATGCATGGGGGAAAAAATCCTTAAACTAATTCTACTGTGTCTTTCCCACCCAGTGTTATTTATTTATTTATACTTATATTTATACCCCGCCTATCCCCTCCCTAACGGAGGACTCTAGGCGGCTATAACTGATGACCACAGCTCCTCTTTGAAATCTAGTTTTTAATGCAGCTTCTCCTTTGGAATTCACAGTCCCTTTTTCTTTCCCATGTAGGGTTAACCATGCTGGGGGCAAGGCCCATCTTTGCTGCCTTCACCCTTCAGCTTCCCTTCCTCCTCCTCTTCTTGACCAGGGTCTCTCCCCAGTGCCAGATCAGCACAGCCGATGAATGCGAGGAGCAAAATGACTTTGTGCCTGGTTACAGCTTGGCTGGAGAAGGCTTTGACATCACCACGCTGGAGAAGAAGGCGGCCAACGTGTTGGATCTGCATCGGTGGCAGAGAGCTGATGGCACCTGCACCCTGTGCCGGAACCCTCTTCTGGAGGGGAGGCCACTCCAGAGACTTCCCTTGGCGGCCACTGACTGGACAGCTAAAGTTGTGTGTCAGAGGAAGGTCCACACTTCCCTACAGAGCTCTGGCATCGGTGTGGTTCAGGAAGCAGCATCCGATGTGAATAATGACTGGAAGGCTGGACTGGACGTAGAGGCGAAACCTGGGAATCAGGTCCAAATGTCTCTGGCCGGATCCCACTCCAAGACGGCCGGCTTCACCATGGAGAAGAGTAACCAAGACAAGTACAGTTTTGCAAGCCACGAGGTCTCCTGCTCTTATTACAGGTGAAGGAGGCATGGGGGAGGTACAGGTAGTCCTCGCTTAATGACAATTGGGACCAGAATTTCGCTTGCTAAGTGAAGTGGTCATTAAGCGAATCCGACCCGATTTTACGACCTTTTTTGCAGCAGTTGTTAAGTGAATCACTGAGGGCATTAAGCAAAGCACGTGGTCATTAAGTGGATCAGCCAGTCCCCCATTGATTTTGCTTGCCAGAAGCCAGCCAGGAAGGTAAAAAGTGGCGATCACGTGACCATGGGATGCTGCAATGGTCATAAATGCGAAGCGGTTGCCAAGTGCCCAGATTGTGATCACATGACCGTGGGGACGCTGCCACAGTTGTAAGTGTGAGGACCAGTCACAAGTCATTTTTCCCAGCACTGTTGTAAGTCTGAACTGTTACTAAACAAATGGTTGTTAAGCAAGGACTACCTGTATAAGGGCTGGGAAATCCTATGGGGCTTTAGTACAATTGTCCTTTTGTGTGGTAGTTGTTTTGAGGGCAACTTGTGGGGAAGGGCAAAGGAATGAGGGTCCAAGTCCAGATTTCTTGCCTGACAGGTATCCAGGTCTCTCTCAGATTCAAGCATGCCTCATTGATGAGATATGATTAATAATGACAGCACCCTTCCTCATAGGAGGGTTGGAAACCATATTTATGTAATACGGATGCAGCGTGTGGAGTAGGAAGATGACAATGAGGGTGATGATAGTTTGTAAAGCTAAAAATATCTCTGAGTCAAGACTGACGCCTGGTGACTGCATCCATGCAATTTTGGGGGGCAGCATTTCAATTTTGTCACTGCAGGCTCAAGTATAGGCCAGAAGTTATAAAATTATTGTATTTGTTTCATGGGTAGGCCTGTATATGCCTTAACAGTGTCCTTAAACTAAAAATAAAGAATGAAACTTACCTCTTTAATGTGAAGTTGCCCAAATTTGAAATTTTTTTTAAAATAAATCGTGATCTCCCAGGGAACCCCTAGTGACCTCTCGCTGGACCCTAGGCTTCCATGGAACCCTGGTTGAGAAACCCTGCCTTAATCTAACCAGCAGCTCTGGAATTCCTATCCAAATATTAACCAGGCTTGACTCAGCTAAATGTTTCCACCTGCTAAGGCCTGGATAGTAATTAGTAACAATTAATATCCTAATTTGCCCTACCAACAGTCAAATGAGATGAGTCATTATTTCCATCAGAAGTGTAAAACTGAGTCAACAGTATTTTCCTCTCTCCCGACTGCAGAATTCCACTGTAGTGCTGGCTCCCAATTATTTATTAAAATCATTTTTATGCCGCTCTTCGTACTGTAGATTCGCAGAACAGCTTTAAAAAGTTAGTAATACACCTTCAGTACAAAAGGTAAAAAGGCTATAAGAGAAAGCAGAAGAAAGGCAAACTCATGCGTTGGTTCAAATAGGTTTCTTGATGGATCTTGCTCGAGATCCATTTGAATTCAGATCTCTCACTATCCCCTGGTAGCACTTAGCACTGGTATTTTTATTTGATACGTGCTTACATGTGGCTCAGCAGGTAAGACGCCAGGCTTGTCGATCGGAAGGTCGCAAGTTCGGAGGTTCGAATCCCTAGCCCTGCGTGACGGAGTGAGCTCCCGCACTCGCCCCAGCTCTTGCCAACCTAGCAATTCGAAAGCACGCAAATGGAAGTAGATGAATAGGTACCACTTTGGTGGGAAGGTAACAGCGTTCCGCGCACGTCATGCCGGCCACATGACCGTGGAAGCGTTTTGGGACAACGCTGGCTCTTCAGCTAACAAACGGAGATGAGCACCGGCCCCTAGAGTCGGACACGACTGCACAAATGTGCGGGGGGAACCTTTACCTTTTTATATTTAAGATGGTACAAGACCTATCTCTCTCCCCCCCGCAACAGCAACCCTGTGAGGTTGGTAGGGCTGAGAGAGAGGGACATGGAAGTCATCCAGTGAGCTTCCATGGCTGAAGTTGGATTAGAATATGGGTCTTCCTGCTACTAGTCCGGCACCTTCACCACTACAGTATCCCTTCTGTGCCAGCTTGCCAACCAATTCTAATTCTGCCCAACTGGAATCAATTTTCTTAGGTGATCACAAACCAGTCAAAACCCCAGAAAAGATACATCACAAAGGATCAATGAACGATGGATCATGTGAAGGTATCCTCCCCAGATAATCATCTGAGTAATAAATGATTCATCTAGCTGAGTAATATATGATTAAGCACAAACAGAAAATATTTGTCTGCTCAGACTGAGCAGAACTGATGTATGGAATTGAAAGGTACAAGATGTGAAGGTCTCTTCTTTTAAGGACTTGGCAAACTCAGGGAGGACATATCCTTCTCTGGTTGTTAGAAAAATTCTCTAGGAATGGAACCACCTTCTTTCTAGGCAGCTTAAATCTTGGTGACAGTTATGGGGAACATCTCAGTATCTAACTAGTCACCAATCCTGCAAGATTGCTGCCCTTACAGGCTTATCCAGAATCAAAGGTAAAGGTAAAGGTTGCCCCCGCACATTTGTGCAGTCGTCTCCGACTCTAGGGGCCGGTGCTCATCTCCGTTTGTTAGCCGAAGAGCCAGCGTCGTCCGAAGACGCTTCCGCGGTCATGAGGCCGGCATGACGCACGTGGAACGCTGTTTCCATCCCACCAAAGTGGTACCTATTCACCTACTTGCATTTGCGTGCTTTCAAATTGCTAGGTTGGCAAGAGCTGGGGCGAGTGCGGGAGCTCACTCCGCACGCAGGGCTAGGGATTCGAACCTCTGAACTTGCGATCTTCCGATCAACAAGCCTGGCGTCTTACCCGCTGAGCCACCATGCCCCATAATCAAAGTCCTTTATAATTTGTTGAGAAGCCTGCCAAGTTCTGTCACACTATCCATATTGTCTTCTTCTTCCTTGTAGCTTCCATATTAGCCAACATACACTCACCAGGCATTTCAAGCATGCCCTGAACAGTCTCCCCGCCAAGTACCAACCTGTCTCCCAGCTGGAATATCGCCAGCTCATTGGAACCTACGGGACTCATTTCATCAGTCATCTTCACTTGGGGGGACGTGTGAGGGACGTGACCGCCCTGCGGGTCTGTGAGACAACACTGGATGGAGTGTCTGCTGATGAAGTCAAAGACTGTCTAGGCCTTGAGGCCGCAGCCAACATTGGGCATGGCAAAACAGGCTTCAATGCAGCCTACAGTACATGTGAAGAGCTGAAGAAGAAAAAGTCTTTTAAAGGGAGCTTCCACCAGACCTACAATGAGCGTCACACTGAGATTGTGGGAGGGGACAAACACACCGACTTGCTTTTTTCCAACGATCTGAACACCGAAGCTTACCGGGAGTGGTTGGAAGGCCTCAAGTCTATGCCAGCCCTCCTCTCTTACTCCCTGCGGCCCATCCACACCTTGGTGCCCAAGGGCGACCCAAAGCGGGAAGGGTTGCGGCAGGCAGTGAGCGAATACATCAGAGAAAGGGCCCTTTGGAGGAACTGCACCCAGCCGTGTCCTCCTGGCACTCAACGCAGCGCTCGGGACCCCTGCTCCTGCGTGTGCGCCAGCGACAGCAACACCAATAGCATGTGCTGCTCCCGGGAGCGAGGCCAGAGCAAGCTAACGGTGACGATACAACGCGCCCATGATCTCTGGGGAGACTATAACACACAGACGGATGCCTACGTCACGGTGTCCTTCCATGAGATTCGGAGCCAGACATCCACCGTCTGGAATAATGACAACCCAGTATGGATGACCCACTTGGATCTGGGGCACATCCAGGGCTTGGGAGAGACTAGCCAGCTCCGAATTCAAGTCTGGGATGAAGACAACCGTTACGATGATGACCTTCTGGGGTCATGTGACCGAACTCCCAGGTCTGGGAGACCTCATAGTGAGGTCTGTTACTTTGATCACGGGCGCCTTGATTTTCAGTATCACTTGGAATGTGGCCCCTTCCTGGGGGGGCCCTACTGCTTGGATTATGTCCCTCAGCAGCCCAATAGGGGTGCCTTGTTACAACGTGGAGCAAAGTGAAATCCATGATATAAACAGGCTGCCTGAGAGGGTAAAATACAGGGTTTGTTCAAACAAGAAGCTTTTGGATATTCATGGTACTGCTTATTTTTAAAGCATGCCCTGGGTTTTTTCCTATAAGCCAGTTTCTCAACCTTGGCAACTTTAAGATATGTGGACTTCAACTCCCAGAATTCCACAGCCAGCAAGTCCACACATCTTAAAATTGCCAAGGTTGAGAAACACTGCTATAAGCTCTTGTTAATTACGGTAAATCTATCTAGAAAAGCTGAAACAGAGAACCCAAAACAGAACACATTGCTTATGTACTAAACAAAACCAATCCTAGATACACCGTACAGAATGCTTTTTCACATATAGAAAGAGAGGTTAGCTTTCAGATTGTCCTGTATAAATGATGGAGAACGGATATCGTCTGTGCTCGTAATGCCATGTCACCAGCTGTTAGCTGAACCTACTAATTTCTTTTTTAACAGTGGCCTTCCACTGACGTTCAGGTACCAGACACTCAGATTCTACATCTATTGTCTCCCTATTCTCTCAGACATCTAATTGTGTAACTAGCTATTATAGGTATATTTGATATTTTATTGGTAAGGAGAATATGCACAGGCTGCACATAACTAGATGTTAAAAGGTATTTTTACTGCTTCCTTGTACTTTTGGGGAAATGAAATACTACTTGGATTGCAAGTCCTCAAACAACAATAATTTGTAACTTGATCCAATTAACTGATCTAGAAAATATACTCTACCCAGGTTTGCAACCAAAACGCTTAGATCAATCATTTCAAGCTTAGATCCTCCCCTGATGTTAATTCAGCATGATTATGATCAGTTTGGGGTTGCATCCAGCCCTTTCTAAAGCTCACATTGCAGGAGGGGAAAATTCGCACTTCCCAAGGTATTTGGACCCTAGCATTCTACAACTTATAAAGGATGGAAAATACATTGATTCCAAGATAGCCCACGAAAACTAATTTTCAGCAGGCAATACTTGTCTTTGTTGATTCAAAAAGGAAGGTACACTTTATGTCAGAAACTTAAACCTGGAAATATGTCTATGAAGGTTCTCAGTCATCCAGGTGGAATTGTCTGTAGCTTGAATCATGTCAACTGGATTTCTATTTTCTCAGTGGAAACGTTTCGCTCCTTATCCAAGGAGCTTCTGACTGAAGAAGCTCCTTGGATAAGGAGCGAAACGTTTCCACTGAGAAAATAGAAATCCAGTTGACATGATTCAAGCTACAGTTAAACCTGGAAAATTAAAATCACCTAACAAACAATCGTAGCTTCTGCAATTAAAAAAAAAGGCCAAGGGAAATTGTTTTCCTAAGTGAACCTCCAAAATAATGCATTAAATCCCTGCAAATATATTTAAGAATTTTCAAAAAATGCCGTATCAACAGCTTCCTGTGGAAAATGGCCGGCTGAACAACTTTGCCTGTGAGCTCCACGGGCAGAGCTGGCAACGTGAGGGTTTTTTTTGGGCACAGACTGGTTTTTCTGTAGCCCCAGGTGTTTTCCCAGATTAAGGAAAACGGTGAGAATTGACCCATCTGTCCTCCAGACGGTGAGTTGTAGCCAGGAGTTCGTAGACAGCGTCTGCGACCGAGTGGTAAGACTCACCGCGAGGCTGGGATTTAACCTTGTCTAACCTATGTTTGCATTCCCTTATATTAAAAGGGAGATAAGTCGTAGCCTTTCCATATCTTAAACACCTAATTTGCTTTTTAAGTTTTGTATCCTAAGAGAAGTTTTTTACAGTAAGAAAAAACGTAATCTCTCGGTGACTATAGTTATTTTTGGAGTTTCTTAATTAAAAAAAAAGTTTTGGCTTTCTTCCCAGTTTGGGTTATATTCAGAGATAGAATACTGCCTTTCAGTTGTTATCTTGGTGGCAGAGTTCCAAGGATGAAGTGTTTGTATGTATGTATGTATGTATGTATGTATGTGTATGTGTATGTGTATGTGTGTATATATATATATATATATATATATATATATACATACATACATACATACATACATACACATACACACACACACACACACACACACACACACACACACACACACACATATTCTAAACTGTACTCTCTGTATACTTTTTTCTATTCTCTGCCTGAATATTTTTTTTTGGTTAATTTAGGATTAATCCATTAACCTCTATCTTTGTGAGTTAATTTCTTAGGGTGTGTTATAATTTACTATCTGAATGATGGAAGAGTTTAAAGAAGATTTAAGAAAATTACGTTATCAGCAAGAAAATATTATTTTAAAGAACTGCCAAACTATCATACAGACTGTTCGGGACATTAAAGAGGAGATTTTGGTCAAAATGAAACAATTATATGAAAATACTACGATGGAACAAGAGGAAAACACAGGAAAAGATGGCGTTTTTACTGTTGTGGGGGTAATTGAAAAGCGCTCGGCTGAGAACTCTAGATTGAAATGTTATGACTATTTCGATCAATGTTTTGGGAAAAAAGAATGTACTGTGTGGGAGGTTTTTTTCTCTTTCGATGGAAACTTTGTATTTTCTGAAGCTATTGTAGATTTTTCTAAAAAAAAGTGTTGCTGTGCTGTTGAAATGTCCGAATGCTCTGATATATTTTGAGAAGGGATAAAAAAAAATTAAGAATATTTAATTGGACTGATAATGAGGTTAATCTGACTTACAGGATTTTTGATTTCTAAGACTTAAAAGATATTGGTTTTTAAATATAATTAGGGTTAAGATTGTTAATTATATAAGTAGACAATTTATAAAAACTAATATATATTTGGACTGATTGAGTATATGATTGCTTTATAGGGTTTTGTAAAACTTAAAGGATATTGATAGATATGTTTTATACTGTTTTAGAGATCTAATAGAGTTAAGATTGTTTATTACAAAGGCAGAATATTTATTTGTTTTTATAATTTGATGTGTATTGTGCAGACAGAAATATATAGAATAGCAGTAGAAGGGGGGGAATTATTAAATGGATTATTTTTAAAAGGAAGGGATTGAAGGGGAAGGAGCAAATTTATTAGAGATTTATATATTGGAAGGATTTATAGAAATAATGTGATTAAGGTTTGACTTAGAGGAAGGGCTTGTTTGTGGAAATTGCTGTATATTCTTGCTGTGAAAAGCGGGAAGCCACCTGTTTATATGTAATTTTTTAGAAGTTTTTTCTTTTTTGTTTTTGCACTTTTAATGTTATTCTTTTTGTATGTAGTGTTTTTCCTTTTTTTGTAGTTTTTTATCTTTGTTCTAAAAAATAATAAACATTTTATATTTTAAAAAATGCCATATCAAGGATATATTACTCACAGCAAAACATGAATTTTTAAAAACCTTAGATCAGTGTTTCTCAAGCTTGGCAATTTTAAGATGTGTGGACTTCAACTTCTAGAATTCTCCAGCCAGCCATGCTGGCTGGGGAATTCTGGGAGTTGAAGTCCGCACATCTTAAAATTGCCAAGCTTGAGACACACTGCCTTAGATACAGCAGAGAGAAGAAAAAAAGGTCTAATTTATTTTCCATCAAATCCTTGGGCCTTTTTTGGCACAATTTGAAAAGGATGTGAAACAAGGACGTATAGGAGGGAGTAAGAATGAATTTGAAATAGAATTATGCAAAGATGAGAAACATGTAATCGCAAGAATTTATAAATTGCTGTTAAAATATGTTACAGAAGCTGAACAAGTTAAAGAATGTAGTATTAGATGGATGCTAAATTCTGGGCAAGGGGCGTGGTGGCTCAGTGGGTAAGACGCCAGGCTTGTCGATCGGAAGATCGCAAGTTCGGAGGTTCGAATCCTTAGCCCTGCGTGCGGAGTGAGCTCCCACACTAGCTCCAGCTCTTGCTAACCTAGCAATTCGAAAGCATGCAAATGCAAGTAGATTAATAGGTACCACTTCGGTGGGTAGGTAACAGCGTTCCGCGTGCATCATGCAGCCACATGACCGTGGAAGTGTCTTCGGACAACGCTGGCTCTTCGGCTAACAAACGGAGATGAGCACCGGCCCCTAGAGTCAGACACGACTGCACAAATGTGCGAGGGGAACCTTTACCTTTAAATTCTGGGCACAGTATTGGCATGGTTGTTTGGGGGGAAATGTGGCCTAAAATATTATATTTACTCTGTGCAATAATTTAAGAGAATTTTTTAATAAAATGATGTATAGATAGCATTTGACACCTGTGAAACTATAACAAATGTGTAAGAACATTTCCAGTAATGTTGGAAATGTGGAAAAGAGGATGGAATCTATTACATGTGGTGGACTTGTGAAGTGGCCAAAAAATTTTGATCGGTGATCCACAGGACTTTGATGAAAATAGCACTCTCTTTTCAGATGAAGCCAGAACTGTACTTATTAGGGTTTATGGAAGAAGAACTGAGTAAAAAGCACAGTGTCTTATTGTTGTATATGATCACTGTGGCAAGATTATTATATGTGCAGAAAAGGAAAAATAAAGCAGCTCCAAATATTGAAGATTGGGTATTTAAAGTTATGGACTTGGTAGAGATGGCAAAACTGACATGTCTAATGAGAGAGAAATCTACAGAAGCCTTTATTAAAGACTGGGGTCTGTTTATGGATTATATCACAAAAGTAGAGAAAAATAGCTTGATGATAAATGGCTTTTATAGATTAAATAAGGGGGGAATACAGAAAAATTAAATAGTGATTACAATGGTATAAAAGAATAAGAAATGGTTAATGGATCCATGAGGAAAGTGAAGGGTGGAAGTGGACAATATGCTTTTTAAGTTAGATGTTTAGTTTTGTATTTGCAGGTTTGTTTCAGGATATGTTTCTGTATTGTTTTTTTAATGTTTATTTTATGTGTAGAATTTTAATAAAGTTTATTTTAAAAAATCCTTGGGCCTTTTTTGATTCCTACAATTCTGCTTCAGCAGAGTGGTTATGTAGTGTACTAAACACAGCACTTAAGGCTGTTAGTCTAGGTCACGGAGGGTCTTAAACTTCTATTTCTTGTCTTTTGACAGACATTTAGGTGTGGTCCCAAGACCCCTCCAAACTTTGTTACCCAACTGCTATTTTTAATATGACAGAAATATGAGAATTGTTAAATAAATAATCAGAGTATTTAATTTCAATGAAATTTAATTACAATCAAATTTAGTTTCTTTTCCCCCCTGGCTTCACCCATTACTTTTAAAAGCATGGCTCACAATAATCTAACTGAAGACCAAATATAGCCAGGAATGTAATAAGGACTTGCTGTTTATACGATAGAAGAGATTATGCAAAATGAGAACATGAAAAGATGGGTATCAAATCATTCGGTTTTTGTGAATGGGGAAGGAAAAGTTGTAGCAACCCACTTTTCGCATGTCAGAATTTAACATTAATACAGCCAGGCTGAAAGTCAGAAAAACGAAACCTTTTAACATTGAGCTGAACTTACTCAAGTTTCCTGCACAAAATTGGTCAGGGGGTGGGAGTCAGACAAATGAGAAGACGACGGTGATTCTCTAGAGATCTGCTCCTTTGTTTGACGTAAGTCTCCATTAATAAACCATACTAACCATTTCACACAACTGGCCTGGATGACAACGATCAAGACCTCTAGACCACCACCACAGATGCAGGATGATTACGCACATCCAGGCAGCTAAGCACGAGGGGACATTGAATTAAAAGTGAGGTAAATTACAATTTATTTGAAATTAGTTATCAGAGCTTCTCTTACAAGCATCAGATGTAAACCAAAAAGCCCACATCTCAGCTTATTTGACCGCCCTGTATATCCTGTATGAGACCAAGTCAGGAAGTGGAAAGAAATATGAATGACACATTAGATCCACTGGTGGCAGAATTGTTTTTTCACCGAAAAGTGTGGAAGAAAACAGGTATTAGACAAAAGCCTGTTTTTCTCCTCCAGCCTAATCCAATTGCTACTCTACTGCTCCAGATCCTGCAGAGGAAAAAGCTAGATGTTAAGAGGTGCTTGTTATTGTTTTTTCCCCCGTTATACCAAAATGCCATTTTGCAGGTTGATGGATACTGAAGGAGGCAGCTCTGTTCATCTCTAACCAGCATGGGAAAGCTGGGGTAAAAACATGCACACTGATTATCACAGTGTTGAATTATGCTGAATACATCATCAACTTTATAGAAAATCGTAGAACAAATCTTGCAGTTGTGATTCTTGGTAAGTGAGAGGAAAAAGAGGAAGAGGAGGAAGCAGCAGCAGCAGCAGCAGCTTGCTAAACCAATTTTAAAAAATCGCGTATGGGTGCAGTGCTGTGCACAATCCCAAGATTTCTTTTGCAGCTCCTGGCATCATCTCTGGCCAGTCGTCAGATATGCATGGCTCTCATGGTGGCCATGAACTGCTGAGCTGCCTCTGACCCCACTCCCAGAGAAGGCAGGTTGAAGTCCCCAGGACGGTAAGCCCAGCAATGGACTCCAGCAGCTCAGGCGGGCAGGTTGCTACGCAGCAGGGAGGCTGGTACAGCAGCAACAGTCCCAACCGATCCCTAGAGCCCGACTTAATGAACAGGGTCTCCCATCCGGTGACCTGTGGAACAGCACCCCGAAGGCCATCGCCACCCCTCCACCCCTGCCTCGGCTGATGCCACACCCGAAACCCCGCTGGGTACGTTTCTGAAAGGGCCACCCCCACCTTCCAGGCCCAGCCAGGACTCGGTAATACATGCCAGGTCGGTCCTCTCATCTGTGATTAAGGGGAGGGAGGCCTTATTACAGACCAACCTGGCATTTAGTAGCAGCAGCCGAAAGCCGGGGTCTCTCAAGGTCTATGATTGAGAAGCACATCTCTTTAGAATTTAAAGACACACAACTGCTTTGTAGATGTTTTTAAAAATGCTTTTATTTTTATATTACAAAATAATTTGAGTCAGACTGTTTTTGAGTACATTGAGTCTCCAAGGCAACTGGAAAAAATGCTTAATTCTATGATTAGATAATCTTTTTTTTCCAAAATACGAAAGTACTGGATTTTTAGGAACAGGACCAGGAGGTCCTCATTTCCACTTGTATCATGATTTCCCAACATAATTTAGCTAGACTTGAATGGAGAAAGACACCAGATGACTTGGCTGTTATTTCTTGCTAGAACGTTTGGGACCTTGATTTAATCTGATCCCCTGAACATGATTTCAGGCCATCTGGTCCCAGGTCTCTGTGCAAATTCCGTAAGGGAGCAAAGACAAAGATCATATAGCTCACCCTCAATCCTTTTCAGGCTGGCACTGGGATATTTATCAATTCATTGTAGAAACAGGAACAAAAGATCCAAAGGAGGGAAGGAAGTAATCTGTAGTCACAAAAAGCTGGGTGTATAATTCCTAAGGCACATAGCTGGAGAACAGACACAGCAAAAGCTCTAAAGGCAATTGGAAAATAGCTTGGCAAACCCCAATATTTCAGCCAAGAGTGAACCAGGATGTCCTAATCTGCCATCCTCTATCAAAATAGGTCTGTGTCTCTAAGACAAAGGAGAAAAATCCAATAAACCAGCTCAGGATGAAGAGAATACTCAGATTTGGACTCTATAGCTTCCCCCATCATGGATGAGTATAGGATGTGAAGGATCAAGATCTGCCCCAACCTCTGTGGAATATTCTTCTCTTCCTTTGCTCTCCAGTGAACACAGAGAATTTGTTGTGTGGGGAGGAGCCTTTTTTTTAAAGTGACATGGCATGAACTATGGCAGACGTTCTGAAGGTGCTGCAGCAGTACTTAGGAGAGGGCTAGAATTAAAAAAGGTGCCATGATCAGGAAAGGAAAACTAGGGTTGCTCAAGATGCTGCTTTGTTGTGGCTTTGCAGGAGTAAACAAAAAAACTTGAGGATTCTGTAATGGAAGTGGCCGATCACCATTTCTATATGGACGAATCAAGGCTACAGTATCCAGTGAGGAAAACCGTACAAAAATAAGCCAGAAAGGTCGAAACCAATGCAGCAGAGACCTTCTTCTAGACTATGAGGGTTACAGGCACCTGGAAGCAGCTTTGGGTATAGGGAGAGAGTCTAGGCAACAGGCAGCATGTGCTTTCCAGACTGGAAGGGCAGGAGGATCTCCACCAGCCATCTCTCAGTGCAAAGGCCTCCCCAGCAAAGGGGTAACAGTTCCAGGATAGAGATGTAGCCCAGTGGAAATCCTGAAAGGAAGGGGGAAAAGTTCCAAAACTCACCAGTCAGAGTCACTATTCCCAGTCTGATCCCAACTGAAAAGCTCTATCTAACACAGCAGCCATCCCACAGCCTTCCCTCTTGCCTTCCCAGTGTTTTCAATTCCTTCCAGGAGACATGGGACACGAAGGAAGCATCTCTACCTCTGTGAAATGCCATCCTTGTATAGTAGGAGCCAAAGCACGTGGGAGCAATGTGTCTTGGCTCCCGTCAAGAGCCAAATGGCTGCTGCCATTTTCTCTTGTTCAGGTAAAGGACTTCCAGGGATGCACCTCAAGGCACCTGGTTACCAGGTTTCTGTTCAAGCCTGCTTAGTAGGCCAACCAAGTCTAATCCAGCCGCATCCTTGGGTTATCATCTCCTTGTACGCACCATCAGGCTCTGACCACGCAGCATGGAGGGAGACACAAGTGGGAGTCCTTCTAGAGTACAACGGAAAGGATGATGATGATGATGATGATGACTGCTGTGACGCTCAAGCAGATGCCAATCATGACCTTCTTCTGCAGAGCCCCAAAACAGAGAAAAGGCAAAAAGATGTTAGGAGACATAGATGGGGGAAGCATCTCAACTTCTGCCATATTTATCCTTTCTCTGCTAGCTTTAGGGAATAACAAAGTAAATGTGAAAACCTCCTCGCCCACAGCCATACTTGCTCAACACACCTGTCATCTCCCTGAGATTTCACCATGTGCTCCTGGCTACTTTTTGAACTACAAGGTCTCAAAACGTTTTTCCCCCTGAACTGAAAGCGGAAACTCCCAGGATAGTTCACTCTGCTCCTGTAAGATACAGGAAGAGTGTCTCATTTTTTGGAACGTGCCTGCTGAATATGGGCTGAAAACAGGGGCTGCTTACCTTGCGAGCTTTCTTCTGACTCTCCTGAGCTGTGTGAAGGTGCAGCTGCCCTTTCTTGACATAGTCCCCGGAGTCTAGAATGTTCTTCTCTATCCTGTCAATCGTTTCTCCCTAAATGGAATCAAAGGGGGAGGTTTAGACAAGGAGAAGCTTTCGGCCTAAGATAACTGGTTCCAGGGGCAAAAGGGGTGGACAGAAAAAGAAGTGGGACTCAGAGGTTCCACTGCAGATTGGCAGTTCATGGGATCAGATTATGGGGCAGCTAGTGGTAAAGAGAAAACCCAGCAAACGGTGGTTCATAGAAAAAGAAGCAAAAGTGTTCAAACACAGCAGCTCATCTTTTGCCCACATTAATAGAGTAAAACCTCCTAGGAAGGGAAGCACATATAGGAAGTCTACTTGGCAACAGTACTAATGAGGAGGAGAATGAATGCTGACAGAAAGTCAGAATGGGTAAAAAAGGGAATAGGAGGACTCAACAGATGCTCCTCTCTCTCTTCAGGGAAGTAAAGCACATCCTTTTCATGCAAGAAGTCCAAAGTTCAGTTGTTAACATCTCCAAACAAGGCTGGGAAAGGTCCTACTGAGCTGAACAGGCTGATGGTCTGATTCAACAAAAGGGTGCCCAGATCACAATCCCCCTTCTCTCTCTTTCTTTTTCTCCCCCACTTCATACTTGCAGCTCCACTTCTGTAGCCAGGAGTGTAAACATGTCATGTAGCTCCTGGATGCTGCGCTCCAATTTAAGGATTTCACTATGCCTTGTTTCAATGTCATTCAGGGCCTGCTTTGTCACTTGTGTGTCCTTCATGATCTGCATGAAAAAGATGAGGTAGATTAATTCCCCGTTCAGAGCCCTTTCCTCCTTCCCACGGCCCCAATATTCTGATACTCACATTTGAGATAAACACCTCTGTCTGACCGCTCTCCAGCATCTCGTCCAGCTCTTCATCAGACACCACCGTGCTACCAGCTGGAGGGAATAAAAATACGGTGTCGATACCAACAAGCAAGAGGTTTCTGACTCTCCTGTCAGAAATGGGAAATGAACCTCAAAGTCTCTTTTTCCCAGCACCTCTGACACTTCTTTTGTTCTGTGAACAGAATCCAGAAGCCTAGGGGCTCTATCCTTAATCTGAAGCATAAGATCCAAAAGCCAAGGGCAGCACTGGAATTCTGAGGCCACCTGCTCTGTGCAGGTACCACAATGCCCCCTCGTGGCAAACTGCACAGCTGAAAGGAAGAGAACCCGATATGGTTAGGGGGAAAACCCTCTGTGTTTTGCAGCTGGGTTATACCAGCAGATAGCTTTGTTTAAGTGTTCGTTTGCTTTGTTTCCATTTACTACAGAGATTCCGAAATGATTGTGATTTTAATTGTAGTTGTTTTAACCTTTTGATTCTGGGAGTTCAAGTCCCCACGTCTTAAAGTCACCAAGGTTGAGAAACACGGCTTTAGAGGATGACAAGCAATTGCTATCGATCTGAGGGAAAGTGACTTGGCTAGTATACAAAAGATGTTTTGGAAGAAATGGCAGAAGAGGAACAAGTTTTATCTGACAAGACAGAGAAAGAGACAGAGTTGACACGGAAAGTGGATCTACAAATGACATGGAAAAAGATGTTTCATTGGACATACAAAAGAAATCGGTTGATGTTTTAAAATCAATGGGGAATTGCAAATAATAAACCAAGAGAGTGACCTGGATAATTCTTCTAGAGGTTTGTTAAAGCTTGGATGAATCTTGTGAGAAGGGGTAAAAAAGAAATGAAAAGAAATCAAGTTCTACAACACTACTTGAATGGGCTAAAGATTAAGATTGTTAGACGTAAAAGGAAGGAATATAAAGTTGGTTTACAAGGTTAAAATAGGTATGTTATTTCTGGACCCTTAATGGACTTTTGCTGAAACCAGGACTGAAATGACGATGCTTTATGGATTTGTTTATAGATAAGAGATGGCACATGAGATGAAGAGAACATTGGTTGTAAATTAAGGGGTGAAAAGTTACTAAAACTGTTTATACTTGTGATGGGACGTTCCTCCCTCCCTCCATTCATTTTTTACATTTTTGTCTTTTCCTTTGCACTTTTTACTCTTTCTTTCTGCTCTTTTTTCTTTTAGTTTGTATTAGTTTTTACTATTGCAATTATAATCTTTAACAAAATTATTTAAAAAAATACAATAAAAGTAGCAATAAAATGTATAATAATGTCAGAGATCACCCGATCTCTGCCAAAAGGGCAGGCAGACAAAGAGCTCCGCAGAAGCCTGGAAGTGGCGCGAAGCTGACATCCACCCGACGCACGGGAATACACATCTGGGAGGCGGTTGCTGGAGCAACCAGGTAGACCTGACCACACGTGTCAGCAGCAAAGGACCCTGGGGGAGGGAAAGGTTTAAATATGCTGCTTGTTCCCAGAATCGCCATTCCAGTCTTTGTTCGTGCTAGCTTCTGTATCCTGTAATAAACTATCCTACTTCTAAGAACTCATGCGTCTGTGAGTTACTCTAGAGTAGGGAGATTACAGATATCGGATGGAGTGCCTTACATAAAGACTGGAATCAAAAAAAAAAAAAACCAACCGGTTTTCCCGGGAGCGAAACCAACAGCTCACGGTTGAGACCGGCTTCTACACCCACTGGGCAGAGACCTGGGGAAAATTTTTTCGGAAGGAGACCAGGCGAGACAAGCGAGGAACCGGCTTCCCCGGCAGCGCAAACAGCTGAGAGGCAGGGATCCCTGGCAGCAGCGAAGAAGCAGGAAACGGCTTTCCCCAGCAGCTGGGACCAGGCGAGCGAGGAACCGGCTTTTCCAGCAGCAGCGGAAACCGGCGTGCTAATCAGCTGAGAGGCGGTGATCCGGAACAGCTGAGGGGCGGCAGGAGCGCAGCGGCGGACACTGGCGGCCCAAGCAGCTCGCGCTAATCAGCTGAGAGGCGGTGATCCGGACCAGCTGAGCGGCGGCAGGAGCGCAGCGGCAGACACCGGCAGCCCAAGCAGCGAATGGAGGCGGCAGAGCAGCAGCTAAATCGGCGCCCAAACAGCTGAGTGGCGGCAGCAGCGAAGCGGCGGTCCCCGGCGGTCCCAGCAGCGAGTAATCGGCGCCAAGCAGCTGAGAGGCAGCGGCAGAGACCACGTGGAGGCCAAGCGACGGCAGCGACCAGCGCTCCCAAGCAGCCAGCGACCAGCAGAGACCACAAAATGGAGTCGGTGGAGGCGGCAGAAGTGAGCAAAGAAGCCGGACCCAGATCAACTAGCGCCCAGACGATGGAGGGAGTTGCCAGTGAGCGAGAGGGCAAGAAAGCACAGAAGAAGCAAAACCACATAGAGGTAACCAAAACCCCCATTCCTCTAAGCAGCACCGAACCAAGGCTAGCGGGATGGTCCATAGCTGTAGGTGAAGGGCTAGCGCAGGAAGGGGCAAAAGGAAACCAGAAGAAGGTCACCCCAACCCAGCGCATCGTAAGGTTGGAGGAACAGATGTCCAATGTGCAGTTAAATATAGGAATATTGATGAATAAAATGGACTCATTGGGCGCTGCCTTTGAGAAATTAATGGACAATGTAGATAAACCCAAAGGGCGGGAACTGAACCTGGGGCCACCCGAAGGAGAGGGAGACATCGAAAGTGAAGAGGAGGAATTTTACCCCTACAACAGAGCACCCAGGACCCCGTCATACAACCAATTCATGACCCCAGGGGGGGCACATACACCATTTGGAATGGGTGAACTAAAAACGAAATTCAACGGCAACCCCAAGAATTTAGCATGCTTCTTGACTCACGTACAAGGGTTCATGAGTGAATTCGAATACACCTTCCGAACGGAAGAGAGCAAAATTAGATACGTTTCCAGTTTTCTGGAAGGTGAGGCAGGGGACTGGCTGGTAACACTTCATGACAGGAGGGCTAGGGAATTAAGGGACTTCCAAGAGTTCATGTATGCCCTCCGAAAACGGTTTGAAGATACGCTGACCAAAGTCTCAGCCAGGGCCCGACTCCGGAACTTAAGGCAGGGACCTAGGACAGTAGCTGAATATGCTATGGACTTTAAAAGATTATTATCCTATCTGCCGGACTGGCCGGAATCGATAAAGATAGAACACTTTCAATATGGCCTAAAACAGGACTTACTGGAAAAGGCTTTAGACAGAGATGACCCTGAAACTTTAGAGGGGTGGATCCAATTAGCTGGGAAAATTGAGAGTAACAGACTACAGTTACAAAGTATCAGAAACGTACAATCCAGGCAGAGGAACGAGGGGACTTTCATTAACCAGCCCCGCTCGAACATGAAACAGCGGAATTGGGAAGAGGAGAAGGATCGCCGGACAAGAGAGGGACTGTGCTTCCGCTGCGGGAAGGAGGGACACCGAAGAAGTGCTTGCCCTCAGGGGAAAACAAGCGTTAAGGAAAAACCTCCGGCGAAAAAGGCAGCTGACAGAAGTACCCTCAAAACAACACTCACCAAGGGAAAAGGAGCGGCTGCGGCAACCGTGAACCCATGGCAGAATCCGGACCTAGAAGAAGACAGCGATGACTCTGACTTTGAAATCCAGACGGCGGGAAACGAGCCAGGTCTGTTCTGATGAGCGCCACAGGACAGACCTCCACAAAGGGGCGCAAAGGAAGTAGCCACAACACCCCAACAATGCACCTAAAGGTACAGTTGAGGACTTTGGGTGGGAGGAAAAAGTATGCGGGGGTTGCAATGCTAGACTCAGGTTGCTCTAGAAACTTAATGCACCCGAACGTAGCTGAAAAGATGGGACTGGACCTGTTTAAGCTTAAAACGCCCATCACATTTTGCCAATTGGATGGGTCGGAACTGAAGGGGGGGCCAGTGGAGTTCTACACCGAAGGACTGCAAATGACTTTGGGGACGCATGTAGAGACTTTGCGGTTCCTAGTGGCTCCCATTGCAACACGACCCATTGTGTTAGGACTGAAATGGTTGAGGGCAAGAAACCCCAAGGTGGATTGGGTCTCAGGAGATTTGGACTTTACGGATGGGACTTATCACGAGATGGACAATGAGAGCACACCTAGCGACATGGAGCTGGGGGCAACGGGGATGGAAATTGAGGAAGGGGAGCAGGACCAAGGGGGTAGCACACTCACAAGCACAATTCCGGAGAAATACCTCCCGGTAGCAGAGATATTCGACAAGAAGGAATGTGAGCAAGAACCCCCCCATAGGCAGTCAGACGCAACCATTGACCTCATCCCAGGGGCACCGTTTCCCAAGCCCAAGATGTATGCCATGACGCAAAAAGAACTGCAAGAATTGCGCAAATTCATAGATAAAAATTTGGCACGGGGGTTCATTGAACCAGCCAACTCCCCCCTTGCAGCCCCGGTATTGTTCAGGAAGAAAAAAGACGGGTCCCTCCGACTTTGCACTGACTACAGGGGTCTTAATGCAATTTCGGTTACGAGACAGTACCCTCTCCCGTTACTGAAAGACATGTTAGCTCAGCTATCTAAGGGGAAAATTTTCACAAAACTAGATGTTAGGGAAGCTTACTATCGTGTTCGCATAAGGGAGGGTGACGAATGGAAAACTGCATTCAATTGCCCATTGGGGTCTTTCCAATACAGGGTGCTCCCGTTTGGGATTGCGGGGGGACCGGGAATCTTCATGAGGTTCATAAACGAAGTATTGTATGAATTTCTGTACAAAGGGGTAATTGTATATTTGGATGACATACTGATTTTTTCTGAAAATCTGGAGGAACACATGGAGCTAGTTAAGAGGGTGCTTGAGAAATTACTCGAGGCTAAGCTTTATGTAAAACTTGAGAAATGTGAATTTCACAGGGAACAACTAGACTTCTTGGGGTATCGCATTTCGCATGAGGGCATCGAGATGGATCCTGAGAAAGTCAAAGCGGTCCTGGGCTGGCAGCCCCCCCGTACTCGCAGACAGCTGCAAGCGTTCCTCGGTTTTGCGGGGTTCTATAGGCAATTTATTCAGAATTTCGCGCAAATCGCACTGCCCCTGACTGACCTATTAAAGACAAAAGGCAAGGGAGCAAACGCGAAAGCCCCATCACCGAGCACGAAACTCGTATGGACGCAGGAATGCCAGGCAGCGTTTGATAGCCTAAAAGAAATGTTCACAAGAGAACCCATACTCAAGCACCCAGAAGCTGACAAACCATTTGTGGTACACACAGATGCATCTATTAGCGCAGTGGGGGCCATACTCTTGCAGGAGGATGACACGGGGAAATTAAGGCCATGCGCGTACATTTCCCGAAAGTTTAACCTGACGGAGAAAAGATGGCATATTTGGGAAAAAGAGGCTTTCGCTGTCAAACATGCCCTAAGCACGTGGCGACATCTCTTAGAAGGCACAGCAGAGCCGTTCCAAGTGTGGACGGACCATAAAAATTTGGAAGCTCTCAAATCACCCAGGAAGTTGAACCCTAAGCACCTCAGGTGGGCAGAATTCTTTAGTAGATTCAACTTCACGTTGAAGTATTTTCCTGGGGGAAAAAACTATTTGGCAGACGCGTTATCACGCTTGCCGCAACATGAGAGCAAAATGGAAGAGGTCATTGAATCCCTCATCCCCTCCCAGCCTGGGGAGGCACAGAGCTCAGCAATAACAGAAGGGAGGGGGGAAGGCAACATGGCAATCACCCGCAGCACCGCGAAGCGCGCGGCTGAAAGCGACCCGTGGACAGCCGAGCTGCGGGCGGCAACAGTAATAGACACCTGGTGGGGGGAGAACAAACAGAACCTAGTGGAGAAGGATGGAGTGGGGTGGAAGGACAACAAAGCCTATGTCCCTGAGCCCTTAAGGCAAAAGGTCTTAACCATGCATCATGATCACAAAACGGCAGGGCATTTTGGCTTCGTAAAAACACTACACTCAATCCGACGCAAATTTTGGTGGCCATCCTTGCGCACTGATGTTAAAGACTCTGTGCGCTCATGCCCAGTGTGCGCAATGGCCAAAAGGAAAATTGGGAAACCCACAGGGAAGCTGCAGGAAGTAGCAAACCCCTCACAGCCATGGAAGCAAATTGCCATGGACTTCATAGTAGATTTGCCGGCGAGCAAAAAGAACACGGCAATTTGGGTAGTCACTGATCTATTCTCCAAGCAGGCACACTTCATCGCATGCAAAGGAATACCGAATGCTCAAAAACTAGCTAGACTGTTCATACAACACATCTATAGAGCCCACGGAACGCCGGAACGCATAATCAGCGATCGCGGCAGCACTTTTACTTCCAAATTTTGGCGGGCTTTTTTGACTTTAATTGGAGCGGCACAGGGGCTCAGCAGTGCGTTCCATCCTTGCACAGATGGTGCGAGCGAACGCCTGAACGCTACATTGGAGCAATACCTTAGATGTTACACTAACTACCAACAGAATGATTGGGCGGAACTGTTGCCGTTCGCAGAGGTTGCTTACAATAACGCGGTACATCAAAGCACGGGGTTTTCACCATTCAAAGTCGCCACAGGGCAGGACTTTGTAACTATCCCCGAACTGGCCATGTCACACAACACGGAATTGCCACAACCCCTAAAAGCGGATGAATGGATAGAGAAACTAAGCAGCAATTGGCCAGTCATGGTGCAAACATTGCAGGAAGCCAAAGCTAGTTACAAAAAATATGCAGACCGCAAGAGGGGGGAAGAATGGGAATTAAGAGTAGGAGACAAGGTGTATTTGTCAACAAAAAATCTGCGGACAACACAACCATCACGGAAATTGGCACCAAAATTCATAGGTCCATTCCCAATCATTGAGGTCATCAACCCAGTAGCGGCAAAATTACAATTGCCAAAAGCGCTAAGAAAGGTGCATCCTGTGTTCCACATCAGTTTGTTGAAACAACACCACAGTTCACAACACTGGCACCCTGAACCAGAGGAACCCCCCCCATTGTTGGTGGAGGGCGAACCACATTTCGAGATTGATAGAATCCTGGACTCCAGAAGACACAAGGGGCAGCTACAGTACCTAGTGAAGTGGCAACACCTACCAATTGGAGACAAGGAATGGGTCAGCGCCAAACACACACGCGCCCCTAAATTAGTCAAGAAGTTCCATAAAGAATTCCCAGACAAACCCCACTGAACCGGGGGGGTGAGTTTTGGGGCGGGAGCATGTCAGAGATCACCCGATCTCTGCCAAAAGGGCAGGCAGACAAAGAGCTCCGCAGAAGCCTGGAAGTGGCGCGAAGCTGACATCCACCCGACGCACGGGAATACACATCTGGGAGGCAGTTGCTGGAGCAACCAGGTAGACCTGACCACACGTGTCAGCAGCAAAGGACCCTGGGGGAGGGAAAGGTTTAAATATGCTGCTTGTTCCCAGAATCGCCATTCCAGTCTTTGTTCGTGCTAGCTTCTGTATCCTGTAATAAACTATCCTACTTCTAAGAACTCATGCGTCTGTGAGTTACTCTAGAGTAGGGAGATTACAGATATCGGATGGAGTGCCTTACAATAATAATAGCAAATAATATATCAAAGGAATAGAAAACCAGAGACAAATACGTTCTTTTAAGAACCCTAAAAGTTGTTATAGCAGGTGTCTCTCAAATGTCCAGAGGGGGAGCAAGCTAGAGCGGAGGCGCCACCATGAAGAAGGCCCATCTGGGAGCCGCTGCCAGACTTCTCAGGACATGCATGGTGATTTCAGTGACTGACCAGGTCTATAACTGTGAAGATGCTCTGACAGGTGTCCTTGTCCCAAAGGTCTGGAATGTCTTAACCAAAACCTCGAATCTGGCTCAGTAGCCAATTGTCAGCCGCCTGGGTCTTGTCTTGGCCATAAAAAAAATCCAAATGACTTTGGGTGTCATAATCTTTCTATTTATCCTACAGCTGGCACTATGATTTGGGGCAATTCTACAAGATGATTTGACATTAAAATGCAGTATTTTCTGTGCCTAACAAAGGCAACCACAAATACTCACTGATGTGTAGATGTCGTTTGATGCGCTCCAGATTCCGATCTCGGTACTCAGACTGTACGGAGTTGCATTTGTTGATGAGATCCAAGAATTGTTGGGAGAGGATCCCATGCTGAAGCAGAAATGTAAAAAACGAGTTATGCAGACCGTTTCTGTTTCCTCACTAGCTTCCCTACTAAGGCAACCAACTGCTTCGCCTCTCACCTGATTTCTCTTCATTCGGTTGTTGAATGAATTTCTGTTCTCATTTTCTTCCTCCTTCGTAGGCTCAATTTCTACATAATTAGAAAGTGGCTATAATTAGATGGTCATGCTTTATTTGAGAGAGAGAGAAATGGGAACTAAAATATCATTTTTTCAGAGCACCAGATACTAATTCCTAAGCTGAAGAGCCAATATACATCCCTCTTTCTTTTCCCGTAGGTTGTGCAGACTCACTCTTCAGGTGGGCTCGAATGTCTTTTGCCAACTCCTTGATCTCCTCACGTAGCTTTTGTAAGTCTTGCTTCATGCCTAGAAAACACATCGAAAGTTCAAGAACTTCATCATATCCAATCCTTGCAAGCACCTTGGCTGAGCTACACTGGCCCCCTACCTTTCCTCCAGGAAACTCAATTTGCTCCCATACATTTACAGGTAGTCCTCATTTAGTGACAGCAATTGGGACCGGCAACTCGGTTGTTAAGCAAAGTAGTTGCTAAGTGAAAAATCATGTGACTGCAACTGCTTATGATTTTACACAGGACAACCCCTACTAGCTGACTGTAATGGCGAACACGTGACTGAGAGAGAGACGCTGCGAAGGTTGTAAATGCGGGCACTGGTCACAAAGTTACTTTTTCATCACCGTCATAACTGCAGTCGCTGTCTGAGGCTGTTGCTAAGCAAGGACTACCTGTAATCCATTGTCAGTCATACCACTTCTTCCTGAACAATTCTGCAAACATCTGTCTGCTCATCCCCTATGCCTTGATTGAAAGTCTGATTCATAACTGGTCATTTTCTTCTGTACAGGTAATCCTCGCTTAGCAACCACAATTTGGACCAGCAACTTTGTTGCTAAGTGCCGCAGTTGTTAGTAAAATATCATGTGACCACAACTTATGATCTTACTTCCACCTTCTCTATTAACTCTGCTTGTTGCAAGCCAGTTGCGAAGCGCCCGAATGGTGATCACATGACCATGGGATGCTGCAACAGTTGTAAATGCGAGGATTGGTCACAAAGCTTTTTTATGCCATCATAACTTTGAATGGTCGCTAAATGAGGCAGTCAGTAAATGAGGACTACCTGTACTTTTGTTATTTCTCTTTAGTGGCCTTTCTCTCCAAGCCTCAGTTCTTTTATCTCTACTAAAAATTCTACTGCCAAAATAATTCTTCTGACTGTGATGACCCATTTTCAGATTCCTTCTCTTGCTTGCAGCACAAATTCCTTGCCCTTATTTTTAAAGCTATCTATGTCCAACCCATTTTCTTTCAGTTCTTGTTATATTCAACAAGGCTCGTTTCTATTTCTGATTCTTACCTTCAACTGACCAAAGGTATCTTGTTTTCTTGATCAACTCCACCTATTCTTCCTTGCTGCCTCATTTGTGTAAGTCTCCTGTTTGAAGCATGTATATACAATGTTCCTTTTCTCCACTAATTTCTTCTCAAAGACGGTATTTTCTGTCCCCTTTGCCTTGTCCTCTTAAGCTTCAATCCTAGTTTAATTAAGCTTTATAGATGGATTGCAGCATTTGCAACTAGTTTTCCCTTTGTAATTTTGGAACATTTAACTTATTATGCAATAGTCTGCAAGGTGCCATGTACATTTATGGTGCAGTGTATACACTGGCAGAGTTTGAGGCTTGATCATTGGAAACCTACTTTCTTCAGGGATTGGTGTAGCCAGGATTGTAGCCTGGTTTTTCTTTAGTTCTTTCACTTTGCTTTCCAGTGTCTTCAAGGCTTCACGGATGCCACGTGTCTAAGAAGGGAATAAACAATATGATGAGATGGTCAGTACCAATGACTGAATCCTGATCTTATCTCAGAGAGCTCAGAAACATTGATGATACAACTGGATTAATTTCTATAGCTTGTTTTTAAAAAAGCATTACAAAAGAAGAAAATAATTACAGGTAGTCCTCACTTAACGACTGCCCCCGCAGTCACATGATCACCATTTGCCCGCTTCACAGCCAGCTTCTGACAAGCAGAGTCAATGGAGAAACTGGCAGTAAGATTGCAAGTTGCGGTCACGTGATGTCTCACTTAACAACTGCATCACTTAGCGACAGAGTTGCCGGTCCCAATTGTGGTAGTTAAGTGAGGACTACCGCATTCCTTTCTATTGCCAGTAGCCCTAACATCTTTGCCAATGAAGAATATTACTAATTAAGCAGCATAACAATTGTCTGAAATCACACTTATCTCACTGTCACTAATTACTCCCGTTGGGGGAGTTGGGCGGTCATATAAATTTAAATAATAAATAAATAAATTGCAAACTATCATTCTAGCCAACTGGCCAAATAACATACAGTACATTCCCATGCCCATCTACCCACTGCATTCCTCCCTTTCAGGATAATCAACTTTATCCTGAAAGGGACAAAATATAAGAAATAGTAAGCAAAGTAAATTAATTGCATGAAATAAAATTTAAAAGCATCATTAAGCCTACTCTACAACCATATAGTCCACAATACCTCTCCATACCTTTCTACTTTTGCAAAACATCCTTGCTTCCATCATGTTGATATATTGCTTCATACGTTGCATTTTGTCCTTTAAACTCTGCATCTTTTTCTTTTTGAGAATCTCCATCCAAACACACACAAGTGGTCACTCACTTTTGTACTCAATTCACATTAATTCAGCAGCCATTTATTCCTGACCCTCACTTCCAGATAACAAAGTGGGCAGAAGCATGCTTTTAGACACTGCCATTTTTACTTCTTTCAACTAGCATTAATACATCACACCATACAACTTTTGACCACCTTTTGCATTTCTTAAAATTTCTCTGTCCATTTTAGTAAGCATTTTATTAAGATGTACTGTACACATTCATCTACTTTAGTTTTTCCCCTCTTATAAATAACCTACAAATGTTCACTCCATTTTCCTCTTAAATACAACCTCTTTCATCTTTGATACATTAATTTTCAGATCCATACTTCTCATTACATCAGTCTAACATTTGTTGCAAATCATTTAAGTTCTCATCCAACACCACAGCATAATCTGCATACAAACTTACATGCACATCCCCAACCAGCATACCTCTAGTGCAGTGCTTTCTAAAGTGCCGCCGTTGGCGACACATCAACGGCGGCAGCAGCGTGCACGGCGGCGGTGCGGGTTGTGTGGCGACACACCAGACTGTGGGTTGCGACACACTAAAGTGTCGCGACACAGAGTTTGGAAAGCTGTGCTCTAGTGGCACTACAGGCACTACACTCGTTATACAATTATTCATAAACAGATTAAGCAACCAGAGGGATTTCATATACTGTATCCTTGTCCCTCCACAATATTGAACAAAGGACTAAGCCAGAGCTTTCCAAACTGTGTGTCGCGACACAAAAGTGTGTTGCCACACACAGTCTGGTGTGTCATCACACAACCCGGAAGCGCTGATCATCATCAGCGCTTCCGGGTTTTCCCGCGGTGACACACCAAAGGCGCTGTGAAAAAACCCGAAAGCGGCAGCAGTGCTTCCGGGTTTTTGCGCTCTGCCGCAACAGCGGCACTTCCGGGTTTTCCCGCGGCGACACTGTGTCGCCGCGGGAAAACCCGGAAGTGCCGCCGTATCATTAGATTGCTATGAGTATGTATGAAAATAAGTTGGTGTTAGTTGTATGCCACAGTCCAAAGAATGGTGATAACAAAAAGAATCTGGAATGAATTTTGGGAAACAATGGACAACATTTTGAACAAGGTGCAAGAGTACAAAAAAAGTAACTCGGCCATTCAGAGACCAAAGAATGAATGAGAATGGCAGTTCTTTGGGGAATATCTGCTTAGGAAAAGGTCTGTATTTTGAGTATGTTGTTTAAAAGTAGATCTATTTTTGCATATACATAAAAAAGAAATGAATCAAAAAGCATTGATTTAATTCTTTATGGTGAAAGATTGAGAGATTCAGTGAAGGATTCAAGGATGTTCAGAAATTTTGATTGTGAGGTAGGCTATTATTTCATATTTCCAAGAGCAGATCTTGGGGAAAAATGGATGTGAAAGAAAAGGAAAGTAGTAAAAACAATAGATGAAATCAGAATGACTTCAGGAAGAGAAAGTCTGTGTCCTGTATGAAAAAGCAATCTGTCCTCTTATAATCTAATGGGAAATCATTTTTAGTTATGTTATGCTGGTTTGAGGAGGTTGAGTTTTAATTTATGGATCATTTATTATACTTTTTTATCATTAACTGCCCAAAGTCAATGACTGAGGCAGTAAAATTTTTTGTAAATAAATTATCTCCCAACAGAATGAATGGAAAGTGAATGTGGAAACTGCTTAGAACTGTGTGTGTGTGTGTGTGTGTATGCACCACAGCATGATCATGTGAAAACGGATGCTTGATGCTTGGTAGAATGATAAAATTAAGAATGTTGTGGATGAGAAAAAAACATGCATATAAAAGATACAGTATATGTGTCTATAGAGAAAAAGATTGTTGCAAAGAATGTAATGAAAGAAAGCAAGGAATGATTAAGGTATAAGAAGCAGGGAAAATGCACAGCAGTTTTGATGAAAATAAAAAAATAGTTCTATAAGTGAATGAAAACACCAAACAAGGACCTTCCAACAGAGTGAATGCAATTAAAAATAAAAGTAATAAAATCATTTGTGATGCAGCCGAAGTGAAAATACTTGGAGTATTTTACAGATTTGTATGGAAATTACAGTGACATGTTAAAGAGTTGAGTTGGATGCTTTAAAAGTTAGTGTCCAAGCAAAACAAAAGATGAAAAGAAAGTTGTAAATGCTTTGACAATATAGAAAAATAGTGAAACTGCCAGTTAGACCGTGTTACTGGGAAAATTAAGATATGGAGTGGCCATTCAACATATTTAATGTATGTAAAAATTGCATCTGAACCTGACTGTTGAGAAAATGCTGTTATTGTTCTATACATAGGGAAAAATGCAAGTGTGTAAATGCAAAAAAAAAACCCTACAGTAGGATTAGTTTAAGAGCTTGGGAAGATGTTTAGCAGAACTCTGTTAGAAAGGATGTGAGAGCTGACAGTGAACAACTGATAAGTGCAGTGCTGGGGGTGTGTAGATCAGGTTTATGCTTTTCGGCAGGTCACTGAAAAATATGTGAATAGGAAAAAGAAAGTTATATATAAAGTTATACATTGGTTTAGAGAACGTTATGATAAAGTAAATAGGTTTACGTAATGGAACATTTTGCTTGAATATGGAGTTGCAGTTTGTATTACTGAATACAGTTGGAATGATATATGATGGAAGCATGTGTGAGAAAAATGGAATGCTTAGTCCAGGGCTTTCCAAAGTTTTCCCGTGGTGACACACCAACTGCTGCAGCAGCAGTGCTTCCGGGTTTTTGCGCGCTGCCGCAACGGCGGCACTTCCGGGTTTTCCCGCGGCGACACAGTGTCTCTTCTTATACCTTAATCATTCCTTGCTTTCTTTCATTACATTCTTTGCAACAATCTTTTTCTCTATAGACACATATACTGTATCTTTTATATGCATGTTTTTTTCTCATCCACAACATTCTTAATTTTATCATTCTACCAAGCATCAAGCATCCGTTTTCACATGATCATGCTGTGGTGCATACACACACACACACACACAGTTCTAAGCAGTTTCCACATTCACTTTCCATTCATTCTGTTGGGAGATAATTTATTTACAAAAAATTTTACTGCCTCAGTCATTGACTTTGGGCAGTTAATGATAAAAAAGTATAATAAATGATCCATAAATTAAAACTCAACCTCCTCAAACCAGCATAACATAACTAAAAATGATTTCCCATTAGATTATAAGAAGACAGATTGCTTTTTCATACAGGACACAGACTTTCTCTTCCTGAAGTCATTCTGATTTCATCTATTGTTTTTACTACTTTCCTTTTCTTTCACATCCATTTTTCCCCAAGATCTGCTCTTGGAAATATGAAATAATAGCCTACCTCACAATCAAAATTTCTGAACATCCTTGAATCCTTCACTGAATCTCTCAATCTTTCACCATAAAGAATTAAATCAATGCTTTTTGATTCATTTCTTTTTTATGTATATGCAAAAATAGATCTACTTTTAAACAACATACTCAAAATACAGACCTTTTCCTAAGCAGATATTCCCCAAAGAACTGCCATTCTCATTCATTCTTTGGTCTCTGAATGGCCGAGTTACTTTTTTTGTACTCTTGCACCTTGTTCAAAATGTTGTCCATTGTTTCCCAAAATTCATTCCAGATTCTTTTTGTTATCACCATTCTTTGGACTGTGGCATACAACTAACACCAACTTATTTTCATACATACTCATAGCAATCTAATGATACCAATACATAATTTCTAACATACATTTTAGCTCTGTCATTCATAATTAAACCTAAACTTTCACTTCCATGCATGTATTCACCACCATGGCTCCTCAAGATCAGACCCAAGACTTATTCAGCTCTATTGCATTTTGCCCCCTTTTCTTGATTTCATAAACACACAGCGTTAACTACTTTTTGTTCAGTTTTGGAACACTTGGGCTGATATACTACCAGTGGCAACCAAAGTCACTGTTCTACTGTATATAAGATTTGGTATCTATCCTAGAGACTATCTTGCAAGCCAACAAACTGTTGCCTTCATCCCACCAATTAGGAGAGAGATGCAGTGTACTGATACACTCAGAATACTAGTGGATACTGGTCAAAAGATTTTTAGAAATTTTTCAAGTAATTGGCATCCTAAAGGAATTATGAAAAGAAAACCTACATGCAGCTATTACTTACTATAATTCATATATTTATGATCCTATAAAAATAATCTAATGGTCAATAGTTATCTGAGTCCCAAATCATGCAGGGCTTTGAAAGTAAACATCTTGTTTTTCTTTTCTATCCTCCTGATGTATTAGAGCAGCAAAACAATGTTTTCTGCAACTTTGGAGATATCAAGCAACCAAACCATATGGTGGTGTGGCGAAAACCTGGCTCACCAAAGCAACCAAATCACTCTGAAGATACAACATAAATTGATTAAGCATGCAAACAACTACAGTGGACCCCGGACTTCAGCAAAGCATCGGCAGCTTGCTGAGCAGCCCTGAGCAAAAGCAGAAGCCCAGCTTATATAAATTTGGCCTATTACATTTCAAAGACAAGACAAAGAAAGAGGCAGACACAGTGTTAATTACAGCATGACGTTGGATTGTTTCTGATAAACCCATCTTATTTATTCATTCATTCATTTATTAATTAAACTTCTATCACCGCCCATCTCCCTCCACCGGAGGGACTCTGGGCGGTTTACAACAAAATAATAGAAACAAAAAAACATAAAATATGCATATAATATAAAAATACAAATGATAAAACAAGATTAAAATCCAAGAGGCAAGAACCCATCTTGATGTTCTTCTCATTATTGATCCCTTCCTACTAGGTCAGCATGCTAGCTATCCTATCTTTGAGATACAGTCAGTGAATATAAACAATTTGGGTTACTGGACCACTGGTTCCTGTCCGATTCTTCCCCCTGTTGCCACCCAGCATCAATTCAGCTTGCTGTGAAAGTTTTATTACAAGGGGACTTTAAGCAGTTCGCACATATAGGGGGGCATCTTATAGGGTTGGTAGTGAATGCAGCTGACATGTGTGGGTGGGTATTTTTTACCACCACGATGGGAAGAGAAATCAGAGACTGAGGAAGAGTTTTTAATAGTCGACAGACAAAAACCCTTCACTATTGATTTATACACACACACACACACACACACACACAGAGAGAGAGAGAGAGAGAGAGAAAACAAGCGGATTATCAACTCCCCAAGGGCTCAGAAAAAAAAGATCATGATACCATTTGGAAGAATTCATCAGTAGGATCTGGGGAGTCATTGTGTTTTGCTGATCCAGGCCGTGTGACAAGGGCCACACGTTCAACCTCTTCATTGTCCGAGTCATCATCTTTCTGTGGAAGAAAATAAAAAACAAGAGGAAATCTGATATGTCTGAGAAAGCATATACTGTACACCTCATGCATGGCAGGTACAAAAAAGGTACACCAAATTATGTATTTTTAAATGTACCTTATTTTTTAACTCTACAAAAGCAGCTAGTAATTAAAATAACAAATTTTAATTACATGACTTGGTATCATGTTAGCAGCTGCAAAGAACAAATGAGACAATCTTCTTGCCAAGGCCTATGTCAGAACATTGGCTAGATTCATATATTATACCAAGCAATAATATGGTTTGGTTTTGGCTTCACGTTTATATGATCCTAACCCACTGCTGTTTATTCAATACATCATGGGTTTAAACACATTCTGAGAAAGCAATTACTCTTCTCACTATGTTAATATTTTCCATTTATTCTTAGATTAATATTGAACTTTTGAGACTGATAGCAATATTCTCATGTCAAAACAAGAATGAAGTATCAAAAGTATTGCTAAATACTAGTTGAATATACATTGGGGCATGACTGTATACGAATGCCTGGCATGAATATTGGGTGATGATTGATGCTAGATAAAAGTGTAAGAGAAGCATAACCCAATAAAGCTGTAAATCCAGAAATTACTTCATTGTAGGAATAACAGGCACCCATTTCCTGTGCAGAAAGCAACTGTCACCCCGCGTTCATAGATAATATTAAACAGCAATTTAGCACAATGTACGTGAACAAAAAAAGTTTGCATGAGTTATCAGGCTCTTACATTCCCACCCATAATTACTGTACACAATAGTACAATGGGATCAAAAAGTGGAATAAGACAGAATTGTGTTTTACTTTTGCTAATTCCTGGCTTGTTCTTTATACAGAACTTACAAGACAACAGAATGTTGATTAAAAATTCACTAGTTGAATGCTACATTATCTGGGCTGCGAATACATCCAGAAATCTCAAACTCTTTCCAATCATCTAGTGCTCATCCAGATTTCTGCAGCCCAGATAGTGTAGCCCAGCCCCCCTGCCACTAGCTTACTTAATCTTTAATCTATAGTTTGCTTGTAATGGCTGAAATGAAACTGAATTCAAGGTTATTTCTCTTTCTGGTTGTATAGGAGGTAGCTATAATTTGCAAGCTTTGTGCAGACTTCTTCTATTGTGGATCCATAATTTAATGCTATTACTTAACAAAACGTTCATCTTGCTAACCACTGCTTTAAATGCATAACATTCTATAGAATTTGGACAGAAAAATCTGTAGCTGAGAAAACTAGAGTGAGCTAGACAATAAGGATTTCCTCCCTTGGAAATTCTCTGGTGACATTCCTATACAGTAACTCAGTAGTCCTCAAATTGTGGGTTTCATCAAATATATACTATATATATATATATATATACTCACTCGTCCTTGAGTGAGGGAGTGTTCCCGGCTGCCTTTAAGGAGGCGCTGGTGCACCCCCTCCTCAAGAAACCTTCCCTGGACCCTACAATCCTGGGCAATTTTCGCCCAGTCTCCCACCTTCCCTTTTTGGGAAAGGTGGTTGAGAAGGTGGTGGCGTTGCAACTCCAGAGGATTCTGGAGGAAACGGATTATCTGGACCCCTTCCAGTCAGGTTTCAGGCCGGGATATGGGACGGAGACCGCATTGGTCGCGCTTATGGATGATCTCTGGCGAGAGCGGGATGGAGGGAGTGCGTCCATCCTTGCTCTCTTAGATCTCTCAGCGGCTTTCGATACCGTCGACCACGGTATACTTTTGGGGCAGCTCGAGGAGTTGGGGGCGGGCAGCGTGGTTTTGCGCTGGTTTGCCTCCTTTCTCCAGGGCCGTTCCCAGTCGGTGTTGATAGGGGAGGAGAGAGCTGACCCGCGACCCCTGACTTGTGGAGTGCCGCAGGGGTCGGTTCTCTCTCCTCTCCTATTCAACATCTACATGAAGCTGCTGGGCGAGATCATCCATCACCATGGGATGAGGTATCATCAATATGCTGATGATACCCAGTTATACATCTCCATCCCGGGTGAAGTAAGTGATGCGGTCAATGCCTTATCTCAGTGCCTGGAGGCTGTGGGGGTCTGGATGGGGAACAACAGGCTTCAACTGAACCCTGGTAAGACGGAGTGGCTGTGGATTGATGGCCCCCCTGGATCCAGGAAGTTGTCATCTTTGGTTCTGGGTGGGGTTGCACTACCCCAGTCAGATCCAGTGCGGAATCTGGGGGTCCTCCTGGACTCACGACTCCTGCTCGAAGAGCAGGTGGCAGTCGTGGCCAGGAGGGCCTTTGCACAGCTTCGAGTTGTGCGCCAGTTACGCCTTTCCTGGATCAGGAGGCCCTCCGAACAGTCACTCACGCCCTTGTCATCTCCCGTATAGACTATTGTAATGCGCTCTACATGGGGCTACCCTTGAAGAGTATCCGGAAGCTTCAGCTGGTGCAGAATGCGGCGGCGCGAGCAGTTATGGGTGCCAGGAGATCAGCACATGTGACACCTCTGCTACGCGAGCTGCATTGGGTGCCAGTTTGCTTCCGGGTCCAATTCAAGGTGTTGGTGATTACCTTTAAAGCCCTACATAGCATAGGGCCAGGGTACCTGAGGGACCGTCTTGTCCCGATAACGTCGGCCCGCCCCACCCGTGCATGCAGAGAGGGCATGCTTCGGACCCCCTCAACAAGAGAATTCCATCTAGCGGGGTCCAGGAGGCGTGCCTTCTCTGCGATAGCACCCGCCTTATGGAATATCTTGCCCCCGGAGGTGAGACTGGTCCCCTCCCTCCTGGCCTTTCGGAAGGCCCTTAAGACCTGGCTCTGCCACCTGGCCTGGGACGACGGAGGTGGTAGTGCCTCCTGGGGTTGGCTGGCCCCATAGCCGCATGATCCATTCTGCGGGTCCTAATCCATCTTGGATTTTATTTTATTTATTTTATGCTTGTGAGATATTTTGTATAGTTTTTAAATTTTATTTATTGTAACCCGCCCAGAGTCCCTTGCATGGGAGATGGGCGGGGAATAAATTTGATAGATAGATAGATAGATAGATAGATAGATAGATAGATAGATAAATGTTTTTTAGAATACTGTATTCCAAGAGCAAGCATAGCACCTTCAAAACTCTCAGGGAATCATGAAAGTTTCCAAAAACTAACAAATTTCCTTTCTCAAAATGTAACAGAAAGTAGTAGAACTATTACTATTTAATCACAGCTAAATGCTTTGGCCAATTAAAACTTTACCCATGTATTACAATTATCCAGCCTTGCTTAATTAGTGGGGTTGAGCCCAAAGAACCACAATAATGTTCTGAGAACAGTTGAACCAACGCCCTCCCTTCCTTTAGAAATTTTTAGAAAGCTAACTATAACTGGAAATGAAACTATTTTTCATCTTATAGTGAAACCAGTGCCCTTTCTAACAAAAACTTCAGGGAGCTGGAATTGTCAGCTCTCTGCTGGGGTTAAAAAAAAGCCACATTTTTAAAAAAAACTGGATGTTCTAAAATAATTATAGATACAGCTAGGGTAGCCATGCTAGATCAGTAGTTGGTAAAATACTGTGTGCACCTATACAGGGATTGAAGAATATTGGAAGATTAAGGAAAGTTCAGAGAGCCAGTTTGTTGTAGTGGTTAAAGCATCAGGCTAGAAACTGGAAGACCACGACTTCTAGTCCCACCTTAGGCACAAATCCAGCTGGGTGACTTTGGGCCAGTTACTCTCCCAGCCCTAGGAAGCAGGCACGGGCAAACCACTTCCAAAATCTTGCCAAGAAAACTGCAGGGACTTGTCCAGACAGTTGCCAGGAGTCAAGACTGACTCAAAGGCACACACACACTCAAAAAAGGGAAAGTCCACAACACAGGCATAATGAATATACAGATTTAGTGCCAACTGCCGAGATGACAGAAAGCATGCATACATAAACGTGTGAATAATTTTATACCAACGCACTTGCAAACCTCTTTGAGACAAATTAAAACTCCCCCGCCACACTGCAATCCCATGTTAAAAGACCCAGCCATGCTTACGTTATCATCATTATCGTGGAATTCAGGGCAGCCTCCCTACTGATTTCAAGAATCACCTTGCCCCTAGATTATGCTGGGAAGTGGCGACATTCCCTTGGCCACCTGGGAGTACAGGCTTCCCTGGTCCAAGTCTGAGGCTCTCCTGCTCCACCTTTACCCTTCCCATCAGGCCCAGCCAGCATCAGCTACTGGGAGTTGTAGTGCCACAGGTTGAGGATGGCTCCCCAACCTCTCCCATTTTCAGCTCTGTCGCTCCAGGCTGAGAGCCGTTGCCTTAAACCAGTGTTTCTCAGCCTTGGCAACTTTAAGATGTGTGGACTTCAACTCCCAGAATTCCCCAGCCAGCCATGGGGGGCCAGGAACCAGGCCAAGAGAACATGCGATAAGGTGCTGGGCTAGAAACCAGGAGACTGAGAGTTCTAGTCCCGCCTGAGGCATGAAAGCCGGCTGGGAGACTTTAGGCCAGTCACTCTCTCTCGGCCCAACTCACCTCACAGGGTTGTTGTGGGGAAAAGAGGAGGAGGAAGGAGCATTAGGTATTTTAGCCACCTTGAGTTATTTATAAAAATAATAAAGGCGGGATAAAAATAATTAATTAATTACATACATACATACAATGAAGGGAGGGAAAAATGCAGATGCGGGTTTGAGGAGATGGGCGGCCAAGAGGAAAAAAGGGGGCAGCCGCCATTTTAAACATGATTATTTTAACTCTTCCCACTCCTGCGCTGGAAGAAAAGGCAGATGGATCAAGCGAGGTTTTTCTCCATGCCAGCCAGGGAGCCACTTCCATTTTCCCGGGCAGGAAGAGGAGGCAGACCCAAGAACTGAGGGAGCCACCAGGAGTCATGGGGACAAAGAGGACGTGGGAACGGGGTCCAGCAGAGACACGAAATTACGAGTCAGGAGGGAAAGGGGGCGAGAATGAGCCGTTGGGTTAGCTCGAGGGAAGGAGGGGGGAGGTGAGAAAAGCCACCAATTTGCGAGGGGGGGAAAGAACAGCCTGCCAGGCAAAGGAAGCGGGGGAGGGGCAACGCGAAGCCAGAGCGGCCGGCGGCGCGAGGGGAGGGGCAACCGCGGCCGTTGTGGGCGGGGCTAGCCGTGCGTGGTGAGGGGCGCGTGGGTGGCGTTCTCACCTCTCTCAGCTCCTGCGTTCGGTCCCTCATAGCTTTGTTTTTATTTTTTTCACACCTCGGAGATGAACAGGCGAAAGGGCGGGGGAAGAAAGCGGAGGGGACTCAAAGCGCATGCGCGCGAAAGGCTCGCGCTCTTTCTCTTTTCGGCGGCTCCTCCTTCCTGGCAGCTCGATAGCTTGAGGGCAGGAATCCCCCTGGGCCGGCGAGTGACTAAGTAGCGCACCGTCCCTCTCTGCGCATGCGCATCTGCTGCCTCCCACCTTTCGAGGGTCCGGTTTTCCCCCGTTTTCCTCCCCCACAGTCAATAGAGAAACCGAAACAACCAAACCGGAAATATATCAAACTCCAATAATGAACGTAGTACTCTGTAAGGAGGGCGATCTAGAGACGGCCAGCCCTGCTCTCCCAACCGGAAGTTGGTTCAACAAAGGTATTCTTCTAAAAAACAGGAAGTAATTTCAGACTCCGGCGGGCTGGAACGCTACCTCGCGGATTTAATATGGCCGTCGCCGGAAGTCCATTTTCCTCGACCGGATGTCTTTTTTTTTTAAATATGCCATAGAGTTACGTAAGTGAATAGAGTGTTTTTTGCCGTTAGGGGCTTTTTGCCTAATTATTATTCCCGGTTAACAAGCCAAATAACTAACGTCCAATTATCTGAAAGATGAACTACTCAACTATATTTTTATGCCCGCAATCTTTTAAGTAACCGCCCTGCCGGTCTGTAGACAGTTTTAAAGATAAGGTATTGTCTTGCCACAAGCCAAAAAGCAATACTAAGCCCTGTCTATGAAGGTTCTCAGTCATCCAGGTGGAATTGTCTGTAGCTTGAATCATGTCAACTGGATTTCTATTTTCTTAGTGGAAACGTTTCGCTCCTTATCCAAGGAGCTTCTTCAGTCTGAGCAAAGTTGGTAAGGGAATCCTAAATATGTTCCTAGGTAGCTGTGTGACCTTACACCTGGGGCTAGGTCATGGTTATATTGAGATGTAATTTTTAAGTCCTTTTATCATCTAATGGAGGGTCGTTAAAATCACCATGCTGCTGTTGAGCTTCTGAAATGGTCTTAATCTTCCTAGGCACAGAAGACAACACGGGGAGGAAGATGGGGGAGAGTTTGTGCCTGAATAGAGGTGGGGGACTCAGGCACAAACTCTCCCCCATCTTCCTCCCTGTGTTGTCTTCTGTGCCTAGGAAGATTAAGACCATTTCAGAAGCTCAACAGCAGCATGGTGATTTTAACGACCCTCCATTAGATGATAAAAGGACTTAAAAATTACATCTCAATATAACCATGACCTAGCCCCAGGTGTAAGGTCACACAGCTACCTAGGAACATATTTAGGATTCCCTTACCAACTTTGCTCAGACTGAAGAAGCTCCTTGGATAAGGAGCGAAACGTTTCCACTAAGAAAATAGAAATCCAGTTGACATGATTCAAGCTACAGACAATACTAAGCCCTCTTTTCTCACAAAAAGCAAATAGCTGCCTCTCTCCTGCGCTTCCTTTTAATTGCTGTCTAATGTCGAGCAGAAATTCATTTAATTGCTGTCTAATTTCAAGCAGACATTCATCCCTTTCCATGATGGGAAACGCTTTCGGGGGCTGAATTTTTTTCTGGATGTTAGCTAGCTGTTGAAGGAAAATCAAAAGTAGCTGCCTCCGTCAGTAAATGAAACAATTTTTTCCCATCGAGTCAACCTTGACTCCTGTCGACCACAGGGACAAGATGGCAGTTTTCTTGATGGTAGTTTGGGAAACTGCTTGCCAGGACCTTTTCCCAAGGGCTGAGAAAGTGACTGGCCCCCAATCATCCAGCCAGCTTCCATGCCTAAGGCAGGTTCAACATTTATGTTCTCCCGGGTTTTAAAAGGTGGAAGGAAAGAGAAGAGGACAACCAGCAGCAAGGTGGATGGACTCAGTTACAGTAGCCATGAATGCACGGTTAGAAGAGCTGAAGGACCAGATTTGGGCAAATCAGCATGGAGAATATCTGTGTGATTGCTAAGAGTCAGTGACTTGATGGCATGTAATCAATCAATCAATCAATCAATCAGTTTTTAATCCAGCATCTAAACTACTAGGCCATATTGGCTCTCAATGTGCTGATTGATTGATTACATGTTGTCTAGTTGACGTCAACTCTTAGCAACCACATAAATAAATTTTCTCCATGTTGATTTGTCCCTAACCTGGTCTTTCAGGTCTTCTAACGGTGCTACCCATCACCACTGTAGCTGCTGGTCATCCTCTCCTCTTTCCTTCCACCTTTCCCAGCATCAGAGTCTTCTCCAGAAAGCTAGATCTTTGCATAATGTGTCCAAAGTAGAATAATTTGAGCCGTCATTTGTTCCTTGAGTGAGAACTCTGGAATGATTCATTTGATGAGCCATTTGATTGTTTTCTTGGCTGTCCATGGTGTTCTCAGGGGTCTTCTCCAACACCAATGTTCAAAAGCATCAATATTCTTCATATCCTGCTTTTTCAAAGTCCAACTTGCGTTTCCATAGAGTTTCACAGGGAATATTCTTATCTTTCACAGGGAGTATTCTTATCTTTGTAGGTAGATACACATCACAGCATTTGAATATTTTCCCCAAGTTTTCACGGCTGCTCTACTAAGTGCTAGTCTCAGTGTATTTCTTGACTGCTTGTTCCTATACTGTTGATGGTTGATCCTAAAACACAGAAGTTATCTACTACTTCGCTATCTTCAATGTCATCTCAACCTGCTAGCAAAGACTAATTAGTATGTGGCCATACTTGAAACACAGCTGAAATCACTCAGAGTTAAGCCAGTTTGCTCAACCATAGTTTATTGAATAAACTGTAATTGAGCCAGTGCAATGATAAACCGTGGTTTAAATACCACAATAACTGAGTTCACCTATCAGTTTGTTTAACTGGAGTATGTTAAATAAGGTACAATTTGCTGGGTTTGCCTAATATACTAAGCTGTACATTTTGGCTTAGAAATCATAAGAACTGACATTGTGTACTATCCAAAGCCAAAATCAAACAAACTGCATGATGTTTTAGTGTGATATGTGGATAAGACCACTAATCACTGATTTCTAATACTACTAATTCTGATTACTCCATCTCACAGGACCCCTTAGGGCTGGAAAATAAATTGGTGGTTGGACTGTTTTGCCTCTGAGAAAAGACTAAACAATTCTGGGTTTCTATTTAAGGAAAAAGGATAGCTGAACCCCTAATCATTTCCACATATATGGGAGTAGGCCTGTTTGAAAACCCTAGGACTTCTGAATAGATATTTTTAGGGTAGTGTTGCATGAGGGTGGAGGAATGTAATGGGAGATGCATAACATACATAGTATGATTAGTGGTTAGAAAGCTTTTCTTCTTTCTTTTTCAAAATACTAAAGTTTGTAGTTATTTGGTGAATGGAGTTGAGTGGCTTAGTGATAGATTTAGGAGACAGAGGAGAATTGCAGGTTGCTGCTATTTGTCTAGAAAGCACTTCCCTGATAATCAGAAAACAAGTTGTGTTTGGAGATGCTCTTACCCATGATAAACTGAATTATGTTACTCAGTAAACTTTTCTAGTTTTGCAACTGAGTTCTGTCAACACTTCCCTAGCGAGGGTTCCTGGGTTAGCTTTCTTGATTGGCCAAGATGATGATGGCACTTTAATTTACAGAGTGTCATCCACCATCTTGGTTCGTTAGCAAAATTATGTTAATTATTAACATAGACTAACAATTATGTGGATTAAGACCTTGACAAAACAAATAGAAGAGTGCTCTTTACTAGGTCACATGCTATTTCTGCTGTAACGCTGGTCTGTGTTCAGTCATAGTATATCATTGATGACAGTGACAACTTGCATCTAGGCTTTTGGGGAGCAGGGTTGTGGACTAGATTTCATTTCAGCAGTTATCTTCTAATATTCTCATGAAGACTATTTTTATTTATTTTATTAGTAGATTTCTGTCATGTTCTTCTGACAGAATGTTTTTCTGGGCAGTTTACACAAATCTCAGATTGGAGTCTTATTAATTTTTTAAAATTACAAAGCAACTGAACTGCACAGAAAGCCACATAAGTAATTCAAAGCTTTCTAAACCTATTTTTAACAGCTAGGAAACTCGATCAGCCTGGTACCCCAAATATAACATTCCATTAATTAATTATCTGCCTGAAGAGTGAGATCTAAAGTCAGGTTTGCTTGGTGGTATATAATGCCTGCCAATAACAAACAGTTTGATTTTAGGCAAAGGCTCAAAATGGTTGGCTACAACTGAGAGCTGCAGGTGGAATTGGCAAGATCTGGAGGTTGGATGCGTGTGTGTGGTCAATGTATAAGCATTCCTCTCTGAAATCAGATGCAATTTAGCTGCTGTCCTGCCTGCTTTATATTCTGCTTATATAAAGGTAAAGGTTCCCCCACACAGTCGTGTCTGACTCTAGGGGCCGTTGCTCATCTCTGTTTGTTAGCCTAAGAGCCAGTGTTGTCCGAAGACGCTTCCACAGTCATGTGGCCGGCATGACGCACACGGAACGCTGTTACCTACCCACCAAAGTGGTACCTATTAATCTACTTGCATTTGCATGCTTTCGAATTACTAGGTTGGCAAGAGCTGGGGTGAGTGCGGGAACTCACTCCATCGCGCGGCACTCGAGTCTCGAACCTCCGAACGTGTGACCTTCCGATCGACAAGCCTGGCATCTTAACCACTGAGCCACTGCGCCCCCTCTGCTTATATAAAGACACCATAATTCTCCAGTGTCTGTGCTCCCTCCCAACATCTTTCTCTCTCTTTCATATCACAAGGAAACAGATTCTGTAAAGAGGCAGAGCTTTGGAAAGTACTGCCTCTCAAGGACAGGAGCTGAGATCCTTTTTTTAAATGGGGGGGGGGAGGAATTAATATCTAGGTTTGGGTTTCTGTTATTAATTGATTCATTTTGCTGCTTCACAGGTGAAGTGTTTCAAGCTTTGTTGCTGGGGGGGCTGAAAGAAGTTTGGCTGCGTCAGGCCAGTCCCTTTGCCAGCTGCTTGGCAGCTTGCCCTGCTGTCTGTGTCAATAGCGCAGCCAGTGACTCAGGAGGTTGGAAAGCTGTGTGATGGGAGCAGGGATGAATGGAGCCCTACCGCTCCATTAAGGTGGGAGGGAAGCCACAGCACCATAGTTGATGCAGGCAGGTTAGGGCATATTACGGTACAGTGGAAATAATTTACTTCTGGTGGACTAAGGCCATCACCCTAAACACACAGGACCCCGACAATACAGGGAGACTGGCATCTGAGTAAAACTGCAGGTATGCTAGCTAAGTCTGACAACAATGCTGTGTGTGAGAATAAGGGTCAGCCTGCTACTGTTAGTGCTTAGGGTTGCAACATGCAAAGTGCATCCCCAATCTGCTCATTTGTCAGTCCCACCCCAATGGAAAGTCAAGTCTGGTTGAAACAAAGTCACGGCGCTTTTTGACAGATCTAGTTTAGTGGGAGTAATATAGACGCTGTCTCTGTTTCCCACCGTGCTGAGTGTTGTGTGCCGTTATATTCCAGCCTGTGGTTCATGGGAAATAAAGCTAGTGGTACGACATATCAACCCTAGGTCCCCACCTCCCTTGCCACCTACCAGCCTCTCTGCCCTCCCTGTTTGTTTTAGAGCATTTTAATTAAAATAATAATAAACAGGAAACTACAGGAGTAAGCACCCTCCTCATTTTCATTTTCCAGAATGTCTCTGAGCCCTACATTGGTCCTAGAGGCAAAAAAAGTGGGTGGCTGCAGTCCATTGCTCAGCTTAGAAGCGTTCCCTTCTACACAGAAAAGAGGTAAGCCAAGGTGACAGAGAACATCCTGAGGGTTGGCAGGGGTAGTGTCACCAATTTACCTACTGGCCAATGGGTATTTTGTGGCTGGTTAACACCTGTCAGGGCAACTATTTTGTAAGAAGGCTGATAACATCGTCTTAAGATTCCAGTTATGTCCCAGAGGTCTGGGGATAAGCCACGGTTTGTTTAACCATGTTCTATAAAAATGAATCTGGCTTTGCACTGCATGCTAAGCCGTAAAACATGATTTATAAACCATAATGTCTGGGTTCATGCAACACATTAAACTAACATACTGCATCACAGCTTAGTTTGGTGTGTGATCCCAGCCAACTAGATAGTGCTTAATTCAGAAACCAAAAACGGTCCTTTTTCGGTTTCTAAAAAAGCGACTGGCTCCCACGTTCATCAGTGTGAGGGAGTGTCAAGCTGCTCAAAGGGATCTTAAGAGAATGTTGCAGTGTTTCCTCATCTCCAGTGGTGCAGTTATGTTATTTCAGACTTGAACTTCAAGTGAAGCTTGATGCTCATCACTTCAAAAGGTAGTAAGCCGGCTGGTGCTGCGTTTGGAGATCCCTGTTCCTCAATCTGCAGGATAGAGCTGAGGACATCTGCCCCCAAATCCTGTCCTGATGATACTCCTTATTTCGCTCTCTGACATATTGATATGCACGTCACTTCACCTTTATTCCACCACGAGTCTCCTAACCTGCTGCTGGAAACTAATTGCTGTTATATAAACACAGGAAGACTCTTTTGGGTATCTGACTGCAGTCCCTCTGCATGAGCTGGGCATTTCTGGCGCCTGGCCTTACATGCTGCTGCTTCATTTTCAGGAAATGATGCCTGGCAATTCCAGAAGTGTTAAATATTTTCTTGCAGAGGGTGGCTGTCCTGCCAAACATGGTGACCAAGATACCTTAATATGTGGGCTCCTGGCAAACAAACATCATAACCCATCCTCTCAGCACCCTCCTCCCTAACCTAGAAAACCCCAGGTTGAAAACCATATTCTTCGAGGTAGGGATTTCTCACGACTGAGTTTGTAAGTCAGTGAAGACGACGTGCCTAGCACGTGCTGCCTGCAAAGTCTGTCTCGGCACCTCTTCTCAGTGGACCAGGATTTTTCCTTTAAAACAACAAGAGCTGGCATTCTGATTGTGTTGTTACTATTATGTCATCCGATGGGCTTCATTTCCAAAAAAGCACGTTTCGATCTCGGACCTCCTTCAGTAACTCTTGGCTCTCAGCTGGAAGGTTTCAGCTCTCCTGAGGCTCAAATCTTGAGAGTTAGCAGCTGGAACCTGGCAGCTAAAGGGTGATTTCTAACACCAGTCTGTAGGGCTGGGAAGGGTCACCTACTGAGATAAGAGGGTAGCTGGAATTTGCTCAGTTAGAGGAATAGCTTGGCAGCAGCTTCTGTCTTGGGGTGGAGCCCAGTGGAGCAGAGCAAAGGCTTCTGAGCCATACATTTAAAAAATAGCCTGCCGTATTGATTTTTCTTCGTCCTGAGTCCCCCCCCCCCACTTTCTTTCTTTCTTTCTTTCTTTCCTGCAAAGACCCCAGAAAGGAAGCTGAAGCCCTGAAAATTTGAAACAGATCTTGAAAGCTGGCATGCCTAGAGAGAAGGCCACCTATCTGACCCTCATTATGACCCTCCTATATAGGTTAAGCTAAGCCTCTTGCTAGAAATCTGGTTTCTCCTCTCAAATCACAGCAGCTGTAGCAGGTAGTTGACTTGGACTAATTTTTCTTTTGTTAAGCAGGGTCAACTCTGGTTAGCACTTGGATAGGAGGCCACTCGGAAATTCCAGGGCTGTACTGGCTAGACAGGGAATTAATATAATATCCCAGAAGAAAACACTATTTTAATTGGTGGATTTAACAAACAAAAGCAATATAACAGTGATGGGACAATTTTGTGTAAGATATGATTATATGATTGTATAATATATGAAATTACATGAATGTAAGCCGCCTAGAGCCCTCCATTAGGTAGGGGATAGGCGGGGTATAAATAAGATAAATAAATAAATAAATAAATAAATTATATATATTAAATATTATATAATATATATAGTGGGGAAAAAAAGAAATGGTAAACTACTTCCATATTGGTGTCAAGAAGATGACATGAATGTGTTGGTGAAGGTACCAGTACTTTCCCCACTTAAGCCTAATGTAGTTCATTCTCTAGCCCAGTGTTTCTCAACCTTGGCAGCTTGAAGATGTGTGGACTTCGACTCCCAGAATTCCATACGCCAGCATGCTGGCTGGGGAATTCTGGGAGTTGAAGTCCACACATCTTCAAGCTGCCAAGGTTGAGAAACACTGCTCTAGCCTTACCAAAGGCACTTTTTAAAAACTGGGAGACAATTTAGAAGGGTGCTTCCCCCCTTTCCTTTGCCTCCAACCATTGATGAAGAGCCAAATATTTGTCTATTTATTTATAAATGTCCAAGTGAAACGTGTAGACAATGGACCTCTGAATGTCTTGAACTAGGGACCTCTGTGGATTTGCTTGCAAAGGTGTCTTGAGGTGGTTATACCTGCTAGTCCTCCCAGCGTGGATGACATGCCACCCCTAGCTCCAGGCAAAACTTTGTTTCTGTTGTTGATATTACTTTATTTATAGATTCCTTTTGTTTTAGATCACAGCTCTGCATGCAACAAATAATGCCATGCCCTGCGAATTAGAAAGAATCCAGAATTGGAAATCTGCAAAAAGGAGAAAGTGTGTTAGCCCAAGTAATCAAGATTAGAAAGAAGGTGAGGTCAAAATAAGGATGTTCATCTGTAAGACTGAACAGAGGAAGAAGAAGAGGGCCACAATTCCGTGAGGGAGCACCTGCTTTACATGCAGATGGTTTCAAGTTCAGCCCCAGATTCTGAAGATGTGCTTCCGATCAGTGTTGGGAATAGTAAGCGTCATGGACCAGCAGACTGACTTAGTAAAAGGTAGGTGCTCATGTTTCTAAGGATGTGAAATAGTAAGAAAAAAATTATGGTCAATTTTCCTGGTGGGCAAAAGGTTGAAAGCTCCCAATAGGAGTTCCCAAAGTATGTTACTGGATTGCTCAGTGATCTTGGTATTATGAGTTGACAGCTGGGTTTGGGAGGGAGGGGTTTGTCTCAGGAGAGGCCAACTTCAGATCTTTAGAATAATTCTGATGTCATTCTCAGACTAGATTCTGAAACGTATTAACTAAACAGTATGGCCTGGATGTGCCTCAGAGGTTCCTGCAGTCTTAGGATCCTTAAGAGATACAGTACTTGAACTGAAGCCAGCAATCCGTTTTCATAAGGAACTAAAAAGCAGAATGAAAATATTAATTACAGGTTTCCCTTGATTTATGCAAATTCACTTTATGTAAATCTGCTATTATGCGTTGGATCACTTTTGGCCAAGAATTCACTTTCCTGTATGCGAAAAAATAACCACCGTTATGGAATCTGTGCTAACATAGTGGATTTGCGCCAGTGGTCTGGAAACATGCCAAGATTTCTTCCCACCGAATCCATTTGAACATTTCCCCACCAAACCCCCTTCTGCCCTCACTCATATTTTTACCATCGTGTTGTGCAGTTATTCTAGTTGTGCATCCTGTCTCCTATTGTGTACTACTGTTACTATGGGGTCAAAATGGCCCTCAACATCCAATTCCCTTACCCAAAAGGGAAAGGACCTCTTTAATACTAGAAACAAAGTTTGACATATTACAGCACACCAAAGCTGGTGAAAGATCCTCAGTCCTAGGACAAGCTTTTAACCTGGGTGAATTTACTATTTGCAGCATAAGGAAGAATGCCAATAACGTTCATTGTGCCATGATAACCATGCGCATTAGAAATCCAGCTGTAGAAAAGATGGAGAAAATGCTTTCACTGTACATACAGCACAAGACAAGGAAGAAAACATGTTTGAGTAATGTAGTGTTTTTTATGAGCACATTTATCTGACAGACTATTAGGAGCTGGAGAATATTGCAAACAAGTCATCCCTATGGTGGCCTGATCACAGATAGAATGGCATTCTTGACAGCCCACCAAAGGCCGGTGATGGTGAATGAATTTGTCTACCGATTTATTATGCAATACGTAAGACCTGAAAATGAATTAAAATATTTTTAAATGATGCAATTAATATCACGACTTTATGTACCATGTAAGTAACACCATTATTTGGCATTCCCAGAATCTTTTTATAAAATAGTTCGGTAAACTACATAAAACTCCAGCCTGAATCTATGGTGGTATGTCTCTGCTGTGGGTCACTCTGAGACAGCGCAGAGTGGATAGTTCTGGCCTTCCAACAATTAGATTTCAAGCAAGTTGTGGAAGGTGTTTTTTCAGAAGCTTATAAGCACACATTACTCTTCCTTACCCAGTATAGCGCTGCCTTTACTCCTAACCGTATAACTGTCTTTAGGAAAGTGAGGTGGAAGTCAGAGATGGTAGGGCAAGACTGTAGCACTTCAGAGTCTGGTCTAGTCCTCCTTAACCTGTCACCTTCCAGCTAATTTAGATTTCAATTCCCAAAATTACTAGTTGAGATTCCTATGAACGGAAATCCAAAACAGCTGGAAGGCACCAAGTTGGTGAAGGCTGTTTGTTGGTGGTGAGTTTTGCTTCTGAATAGGTTTGGGAGCAAAGCTCTTTGGTTTTTTTAATTGAGTTGCTGGCTTGGTTTCACACATAGCATCACAGAGGTGGGAGGTACCACTCTTCATTTAAATATATCAAGTGAAGGGGATCCGCCTTTTTATCTAATTGCTTCTACTGTCAAACTGCTCTTAATCGTTAGGAAGATTTTTTTTCTTTCCCCCTAGCATTCAGTCGGAATATACTTCCTTGTAACACAGAAATATTCTATGACCTGCAATCTGGAATGCTGAAGAACAAGGGTTTGTCTTTTTCTTTGCGAAATATTTTTGAAGATTGCTGCCATCCACTCTCAATTTACTCTTCTGAAGGCTAAAAACACCCACGTCCTTCAATCTGTCTTCATAAGGCTTAAGTTTCTAGTCTTCTGATCAACCTCATTGCTCTTCTCTGGACCTGATCCACTGCCTGAATTGTGTAGTGTGGTATCCAGAACTGGACACAATATTCTAGATGCAATCTGACCAATACTGGCTTCTGCTTTCATTTTTGTTTCTCATTGGAAGTGCTGGAAATAATGTTTTAGTGTCTCCTTTTTTAGAAACTCCCACCCACTCCGAGCCTCTTTTCACACTAGCTTCTCCTGCCAAAGAATTGTACTTCTCAATGCTCTGAGTTTTCTTACCAACTGCTTTTTATAAAGGTCAAGGTACATGATTGATTAAAGCCTTTCCTCCATCAATTTGCTGGCTTTCCCCCCCCCCTTTGTACCATGCTCCCATTTTCACCCAGAAGTGCACCCAGTTGTACAACCCCGAGTTTTCTTCAAAAGTAATTTCAAAACTCGCTTGTATAATATTCACAGTGGTTTGAGGTTGTTATTTACTACAGCAGGGGGCAGTGCTGCATTCCTTCATGCAGTGGTGATATATCTACAAGCAGGAGTTCTCATCAGAAAGAACATAATTGGGCAACCGAGCACACAGCAGCACGTACCCAGTGATACAAGTGTACCCATGTGCCATTGAAACTTGCCCGGGTTGGCCTGCATGAGCTTTGGCCTCTATTACCCCTCCGGTTCCCTCTGACTCAGTGGAAAGGACATGGTGTTTCTCTATGCACTAGAGATGGGCCTGCGTTTCCAGAGACAGCGAACAGTGATTATAAATGCTCTGCAGGAAAATGAGGTGGGAGTTGGAGATGATGGGATTGGACTGCAGCACGTCAGAGTCTGCCTTCCCCAACCTGGCATCTGCCAGCTGCCTTCAACTTTCAAGATTACTACGGTAGTTGAGATTCCCAGGAATTGAAATCTGAAACATCTGGAGGCACTGGATTGAAGAAGGGTGATTCCCAGAGGTGGAGTCTGCCTCTGAAGGCTCTTCCATGTATACAACACCCTGCAGACAGACAACTAATAAACCCTGGAGGATGGTCACAACCTGAAACTTTTTGCCTGTTTGGCAGACATTTTTCTCCAGGGAAGTCATTTTTTAAACCTTCAGAAATGCAGTCAGTCCGTTGTCTGAAGTGGTGTACTTAATTTTTGCATTTCTGCCACTTTATTCTGGTCCCAAGCTTACAATTTTGCTGTGGATGGCAAGCCTTCCATCATTGGCACACATGATGATGGAAGAGTGAGGCAAGCCACCCCCTCCCCCTTCTGTCTGCCTATTTTTTTTATCATTTCCATCTCTCCATCCATCTTTCCTTTACTTCCTTCTCATCACAAGCCTCTAGAATACATTAAGCTGAGCAGGAGTAGTGATAGGTTAATAAATGAGTTTCACTAGTGAAGGGGAGATTTGAATACTGTCTTCTCAGCCTAAATCCATAAATTACGCGGCAAGGCTTATTTTGCTTGTTGCTCATAGACACACAATCCCACCAACGCTCAGCTAGAGAACCTAATCCTATTTCCCACTTCTTCAAGCAGTTCCTGAGTTTCTTCTAGGCATAACCTTTCCTAAAACTGAGCTTTAGAAACCAAGGCCTCAGTTCCATTTTATTCAATTCTTAAAGTGATGAATCAGAATAAATTTATCTCCAACACACTTTACTGTGATGGGTTACCAAGAAGACTGGTGTTTTCTTTTTCCCCTCTCCACTCTTTAGTGTGTATGGAAGTTGGGATTTTAGCATGTGTCATTCATTTTAAATTTAGTGCCCTATGTTCAAAATCCCCCCGTAATATACCCTAAGAATTCATCTATCATCATTGCTAGATCCATCATTTGAATAATATTGTACCACTTTTTGTTGTTGTTCTGGTACTATTCTCTACTTTTAGGTTGCTTTTCCGCATGGTAATCTCAACCAAGGATGTGATATGCTTTGTAGAGAGCAATCCAAACCAGTTGACCTAACAGATAATTCACAGCATTTGCTGGTCATTGCCTTGTGTAATCTGCGTGTGTGTGGCCGAACCCATTTCTCTCTCTTAAGAGCTCTCTCTTGCTGTAACTCTGGGTTTTAGCTGAACACTGGTTGCAAGGTGGGCCAGTTGGCCTTCCAAAAAACTACTTTCCTATGGAAGTCCCTTAAGAAATTTGTAATGGATATACAATGGATGCCCTTCCTGCCAAGCACAAGGCGGCCCTCCCCAACAAAGTCGTCTTACATTCGCATCCAATCATTGTCCAACCAGCATGGACCCTGGATTCTAACACCTCCAGAGCTACCAGGCTGGGGAAAACTTCCTGCACTTCCTTGAACACAAAACAATAGCTAAACTATGGCCACTGCAGAGATTGGTATTTCCACCCTCTGCTTTGTTGTTTTTGTTGTTCAGTCGTTTAGTCGTGTCTGACTCTTCGTGACCTCATGGACCATAGCACGCCAGGCCTTCCTGTCCTCCACTGTCACCCGGAGTTTACTCAAATTCATGTTCATTACATCGGTGATGCTATCTAACCATCTCATCCTCTGCCGTCCCCTTCTCCTTTTGCCTTCAGTCTTTCCCAGCATCAAGGTCTTTTCCAGTGAGTCCTCTCTTCGCATTAGGTGGCCAAAGTATTTGAGCTTCAGCTTCAGCATCTGTCCTTCCAATGAGCAGTCAGGGTTGATTTCCTTTAGGAGTGACTGATTTGACCTCCTTGCAGTCCAAGGGACTCTCAAGAGTCTTCTCCAGCACCACAGTTCGAAAGCATCAATTCTCAGCGCTCAGCCTTCCTTATGGTCCAACTCTCACAGCCATACATTACTACTGGAAAAACCATAGCTTTAACTATACGGACCTTTGTCAGCAAGGTGATGTCTCTGCTTTTTAATATGCTGTCTAGGTTTGCCATAGCTTTCCTCCCAAGGAGCAAGCGTCTTTTAATTTCATGGCTGCAGTCACCGTCTGCGGTGATCTTGGAGCCCAAGAAAATAAAATCTGTCACTGCTTCCATTTCTTCCCCTTCTATTTGCCATGATCTGGGTTTTTTTAATGTTGAGTTTTAAGCCAGCTTTTGCACTCTGCTTACAAGTTGTTTATTAATTACCAGAAAGTATTTATGTACTGCTGGTTGTACCATGCCTACCTTCCATGCAGTTTGAACTATAATTAAATAAATAAAACAAGGACCTTTGACTATATTAAAATATACAAACCAATAACCATGAATAGTGGAATGGTACTGCCATGAAGCATCAAATGCCAACTTCAATAAAACTGCTTTCAGGGTGCCTATGAAATGTACAAAGGTTGATACAGTACAAGCTTTATCTCTAGAAGGAGAAGGAAGTTCTAATGGATGCAACTGCAGGAAAAACCTTTCTGGTTGGTTGATTATGTGCTATCAAGTTGGTGTCAACTCTTAGCAACCACATAGATATATTTTCTCCATGACAATCTGTTCCTAACCTGGTGTCCAGCCTCAAGTTGGTCAAGGCCGCATTAATGTCCCACAAGCTTAGCTTGGTAGAAATTAGAAGCACAACACTTTCAGCAGGAATGTTACACAGCAGTGGCTAGGCTGAATTTTAAACCAGCTGTAATTTCCAGTCCATGCATAAGGTAAAGGTAAAGGTTCCCCCTGCACATCTGTGCAGTCGTGTCCGACTCTAGGGGCCAGTGCTCATCTCCGTTAGCCGAAGAGCCAGCGTTGTCCGAAGACGCTTCCGCGGTCATGTGGCCGGCATGACACACGCGGAATGCTGTTACCTTCCCACCAAAGTGGTACCTATTCATCTACTTGCATTTGCATGCTTTCAAATCGCTAGGTTGGCAAGAGCTGGGGCGAGTGCGGGAGCTCACTCCATCACGCGGGGCTAGGGTCTCGAACCTCCGAACGACAAGCCTGGCGTCTTACCCGCTGAGCCACCACGCTCCCCTTGCATAATAACATAAAAACACCATGCATAAGAGCACAGAGCAAATTACATAGCTGAGTCATGATGTTACCATGACTTAACCTGTGGCTAAGCTATTTTGATCTAGAAATGGCTGTAGCTGGCCTACCAAAGTAAAGGGGTAAGAAAATATTCGTGATTACTTCCTTGTAACAACATTGGCTCTAGGAGCACCAAGCAGCTACTTACTTTTTCCTTGTAGATGAAAGGAGGTGCAAGTAAGCTTGAGGGAGGTGTGATGAGTAGTGAACCAGGGCAGGGTGTAGAAGATTAGATTTTTTGTTGCTCTGTGCTGATTCATACCAAGTGAGCAAGTCCCCCCTTCCCTGGTTCCATAGTCCCCCTTTACTGGTTCCACGGTCAGAACTCAGAATGGGTTAGGACCCATCCTGTAAAATCATTCTTTCCCAAAAAGCTTTGTCAACAGCAGGAAGGAATCATCTGCAGTGGAATCTGCCAGCTTGGTGGAAGAACATGAGAAAACTCCATTCCACCTCTATCAGCCTTAAGCGAGTTGTAAACATTTCTGTAGACTAAAACCTCGCAGGTCTATTTTCAAGGCTGCCATAACACCTTAAACCCAAATATTTGAATTACAACTTTTGGGGACTCAGATTCACACTAGCTGCAACCGAGTCATGGTACCTTCTGGAAGTGGTTAAGGGGGAAGTAACCAATATTTCTTCTCCCCCCCCCTAAGATTTATAGGCATTAATTAATTACTTCCGCATTGCTTCTCTGTGGGGCTCAAAGGGTTCCTCACCCAGACTGGGTCTGCAACCTGGAAATAAATGTGTGTGGTCCTCTTGGGTGAAACCCTCCAGAAATATTCTCCAAAACAAGAACAGGCTCCTGTCAGGGTGAGGCGATTCTTGAAATTGTGATACAAGCAAAGCAAACCCAGCTTACTATGCCTTCACCCTCACTTCTGTGAAAGACTACAACTCCCATAGCCCCTTGAGTGGGAGGGAGCATGCTCAGCCTCTTCGTTCTGCTCCCCCTCCCTCCCTGCCTCTCTCTCTCTCTCTCTTTCCTGCATCCTCCCACCCTGCCTTGCTGCATCAGCATCAACCTTTCTTCATCCTTAGAGCATCATTCTCTTCCCAGCTTGGCTGAGCCAGGAAGCTCCATTTATCCAGCGCTGCAATTCCCAGCAACCTCCCTCTCCCCCCCCCACAGCCTTCTCCCCCTCCACCCCAAAGAAGAGGGGTCCTTCCCCACCGCTGTGTCTGTCTGCTGTGCCACAGGGAGCCTAGGGGAGAAAACCCACCGAGGACCCACAGCCTGACCAGGAATCGCAATGAAGGATCGCACTCAGGAGTTGAGAAGTGTAAGATGCAATTCCATTTTCCCCCCTTACCTAATGCCTAGTGGGAGGGAGATCTGGCTCCTGTCTCTCTCCCCCCCTCCGCCAAAAGATGGAAATGGGGATGCTAGTAACAGCTTCCAAGATATTTTTCATCCCCTCCCCCAATGCCCAAAAGGAACCCTTTTATTGAATCTTCCCTAACAGTTGAGGATTTTCTGGGAAGGGGAGCCTTCATATCTCCATTGTGATGGGAAGGGGAAATGTCTGCTCCTGGGAGTTCGGCACAAGCAGAAGTCTTCCCGGCATCTGTGGGTGAAGATATCTCAGATTTCCAACAGGGGGGAGGGGAAGACACAGCTTGGGGACAGGGTTCATCTTGTAGGCAGCAAAGGGAAGGTGGCTGGTGGCATTTCTGCAGAGAGGAGACCTCCAAAGAATGACAGGAGAACGCGGATCCTTTATATCCCCCAGAAACATCTCTGGGTGTCTCTTGCAGATTTGATTTCTTTCTCAGAAGTCAGAGGGCTGAAGCAGCTCGTTTGAAAAACGGCCACTTCAAGCCAATATATGTCTGGGGGGCAGGTGGGGGGTATACAGTTAATTTTTATAGGTCATTCAATCTCTCTCCTCCCCAAGAGGAGGGGTGTGGAAGAGAAAGGAAAAACCCTTTTCCTGAGGAAGTATGGGGAGGGGGGGGGAGGAAAAAACTTTCTCCCTCCTCCCCCACCCGTCAGCTTGTTGGGGAAAAGACTGATACATCCTCTGCCCCCACCCCCACCCCCACCCGAAGGTTGAATCCAGTTGGCAATGGTATGTGAGGTTTCAAAGAAGCGTCTTTGGAGCGGATGTTCTACATCCTGGTGTGTTTATGCCATTTTCTGATTAGCGTGGCTTGATCACTCATTGATACCTTTGAAAGGACAGCCCTACCCCCAGTTTATAAGACAAACCTCTTCTGCATGAACCACCCTGCCTTAGCCTGCTTCCCCCCCCCCCACACACACACACCTTTTTTCAGGTTTGCTGTGAGAAGATGTGGCTTGCATTTAAGGCAGAAGATAACTAGTAAATCTTTGGCTCCATTCTCTTTTCTCCCCCCAGCAGCAACTAAGCAGACAGAGTAATTCATCTAAAACATTGCAGTCTGTGTGTAAAAGTAACAGAACCTGGGGATGTGAGGGAGGGAAGGAAAGGGTTCTCATGATCAGGGCAGGCAAAGTGGGGTGGCTGAGAAGAATCCACTCTCTCGCATCCTTTTCATTTGATTTCCTACTGGGGTTGTTAACGGTCTGGAAAAATAGGTGTCCTTTCATTTTCTCCCTCCCCCCTCCCCAGACATCAAAGGAAACTCCCAATCTGCTTTGCCCCAAATTGAGATATTTTGGGTAGTGCCTGTCATTATATATTCTGGTCTCTTTAAGCTCAGTTTAATGGTCTCTGTTTTCCTGTGCTTAGAGGAAATAATGTGCTTTTTTATCTCGGGGAATGTGTGCAAAGAGAGAATGTGTCTTTACGTCTCTGCGGGTCTGTTTGCAGGAAATGAGTATTGCATATTCCTTTCTCTCCATGTCTTCATTACAGCCCCTCTGCTTTTAAAATCTACCTGTTTTTTGCCAAATGGTAATTAGGAATGTAGAGCCTCTCCAGACCGTTGGAACATTTTTTTTGTTTTGTGCTTGGGGAGTGGGGGAGATCTTTGCAGACTGAGTCTGTCATACCACGGTTTAAGGTTTGAGAAAGTGAGGGAGAGGAAGACAAACGCCCTGTGAAACAATTAAGCTGCAACTCCTGTGACATGATTTTGTGGGTTCCCCCCCCCAAGGGTGGGTAAAATATTTCTCCCACTTTTTTCCCCTTTACTTTTCCCTCCCCCCCCAAATTTGTGCTAATCTCTTGAGTGAAAGAGAGGGAGGCACGCACATACATACATACACACACGCACGCACCCAGACCCAGAAAGGGATGTTTAATAATCCCCATTCCACATGCTTTTGTCTTCTGCAGAGGCAACAGTACACACTTTTCCACCCGCTTTGCTTTTCTTGTTCTTGTTTAAACAATGGGAAAAGGAGAATTCAGGGCAGATGCAGTAGCGATAAAAGAATCCTGGTGACTAATGTGTGTATGTGTGTGTGGAGAGTGAAGAGTGGAGACACACACACACACACACACACACACACACACACACACACACAAATATGTGCAGCTCCTCCCTCTCCTTTCTCCCTCTTCTTTATTCTGCAAGAATTTAAAAAAAAATGTTGAGGTACATGTAAGGCTCCAGTTCTGGGAATCTCTGTGGGGGAGTCTATTCCATGGGGTGACAGTCGGTTGATCGTATGCCCCACTTCGCATCTGCTGTAGGTAGATCGAAAGGGGAGAGAAAAGCCGCTCCTTCTCCCTCCCTCCCCTCAAACACATCCCTCTGTCTTTGCCAGCCAGTGAAGAGACGTTCCTGCCTAGCCTTCTGGCTGGGCAAGAAGAAATGGGAAATTTGCTTTATGGTTGGTGCATTGTGCGTTGTGCAGTGGGGAGGTTATGATGGAGGAGATGGGTTTTGCTGCAGGAGCCAAAGGCTTGTGTGCATGAGTGTGTGTGTGTGTCTCTCTCTGTCTCCCTTCCTCTACCCCCTTCCCCCCCCCCACTACGTACTTGGTGTTAATAGTGTTGGCAGTCAAATGCAGTGGAAGAGAAAGCATGCCAAAAGACACACAGACAGGAGACGTGGGGAGTGGGAGAGATGTTGCTCCAAGCGGGAGTATTGGCAAACAAGGGGAGGCAATAACCCCAAATCTTGTGGCAGTCAACCCAGTGGGGGCAAGGGACCCACAGCCCCCCCCCCCCAAGCAGCCAGGTTTCTAGTGAGTTTCTAGAAGTAGTGGGGAGGTTCCTCTGCACATTCGAGGCACCCGAGAGGGGCTTGCAAGCCTCTGCGTTTCTCCCTTCACTCTTTCTGCCCCCCTCCACCCCTCCCCAGGCTCCAGCAGGAGAATAATGCTCCAAATGGAAGGAACAGCATGGTTTGGCTTCCAGAGTTCTCCTTTCCCTAAAACTCCAGGCTGGACCCCAGCCTGTAAAATCCAACTTGAGTTTTGTTTTTAGTTTCTTCTTGGTGTCCTTTGTTGCTCTCCCAGAAAGGAGGGGAAGCCGAGCAGGGACTCTTGAATGCTTCGGAAAGACACTCAACTTTGGGCGCTGGCGGGTCTCTTAGGAAAAGTAGAACCACAGTAATGGGGCAGCCACAGGTTTATTTTAATAGGCTTACTTGCAGTGGATCATGCGTGTCTCCCCGCCCCTGCTCTCCTCCCCCCCCCCGCCCCCAGCAAGCCCAGAAGCGACCTGCACTGCCATTGATTCCCTCCAGGCCCATAAAACAGACACCACATGCGGTTCTCTGGACCCAAGCTATTTATTAAGTGTCGGCAACGTTCTCCCGAGGGCTCGCGGCCTGCCTTAAGTGAGCAGGCCTGGGACAGCCACATTGGGAACCTGAAATGTGAGGACCAAGGCTGAGGTGTGGGGGAGAATCGGGCGGCAGGTGGAGACACAAGATTTTGCTGAAGGACTTGAAGGTGGAGTTTTCGTGTCTGTGGCAAGGGCTCAGAGAAGAGAATGTGGAAGGAGGAAACCTTCCTCCTGGGTGGATTGGGAGATGGAGAAAAATGTGAAGGGCATGAGAAGAAGCAAGGTGGGCAAAGATGGAGTTGAAATCAAATCACATGTGCAATGGGTGTGTTTTTCTTCTCTTTGTAAATGCGTGTCTGTGTAATGCATACCTTGCTTGCGAACCCAAAGCAGTTCTCATGACATTTTTTGATGCCTACAATTCTCCTCTTGTGTCTGAGAAGCCTCCTCAGTTATCAGTGACAATGAAATATAAACATCTCAGCTCAGTAAAGAAAAGCTTTATCCCAGGATCTGTAATAATTATAGATGTATAACAACATTTTAGATCAAAGTAAGGAAACATTTTTTGGGAAAAGGGTGGTTTTGCCTTGTAATTGTGTAAGAAGTTAATGTGAGATTTCTCAGGCTACAAAGTTGATGGGACTGCTAGCAAGGCTTCGTTCCCAGGACCTTCCAAATTTCATCTGACAGGAATGCTTGGGGCAAGATCTTGGAAGTTAAGGGGAGGATCTTCCTGGACACAAACAGAAGAAGCCATTTGAGGCTTTAAGGAACAGGCCCAACAGCTAGAATTTTGCTTAGGAGCAAACAGATAGCCAGGACTGATTTAGATAAGAGAGAAATCCACTCCAGTTGGCTAGCTCCAGCCAATAATATGGCAGTAGTATTTGGCCTTAGCCAAATGCTTTTTTTTAATGGCAACCCTGATGATAGAGTAATATAGCTTGGAAGCTTCAGGTAGGAATGACTGTCTGACTTTGTTGGCCACCAGCTGCAGGTGGTGATCAGCGCTCATCAAGTTCCTGCTGTCTGTTTTGTTTCATACTATATCTCAGTGTTTCTCAACCTCAGCAACTTTAAGATGGGTGCACTTCAACTCCCAGAATTCCCCAGCCAGCCATGCTGGCTGGGGTATTCTGGGAGTTGAAGTCCACCCATCTTAAAGTTGCTGAGGTTGAGAAACGCTGCTATACCTTATGGTGTACTGTACCCAAACTTTTAAAATAAGGACTAGTAGCTTGAAAGAGCCATGGGTATGATGGAGAAAGCGAAAATAGATTGGTATTGAATAAAAGTTAGTGATGCCCCAAAGGAAGGGATAGATGGAATGGCAGGCATCTCTCTAATTGACCAAGAGTTTTGTTCTGTGTACAGTACAGAATTTAGTTTTTAAATATAACAGATAAATAGTAGGGCTAGGAGACAATGCATGGACCATGTGTGAAACAGCAATTGTTACTCTATAAAATATGAAGTTATGGTAACACACCACTAAAATGGGAAAATAACAAGACACACTCTGTGTCTCCCTCATTCCTGAGCCTCATCCATCACCCCAAGCAAGAGACAGGCGTTTTAATGAAATCTCTATATCCTAGATCCGAAATACAGCAATTCAAAATAAGTCCATCATCAGTCATTCCTCGAGAGTAGAGAAGCTGGAGAATTTTGTTCAGATGGCATTTTTAGGAGCAACGAGCTTAATTGCATGTCCTGGACACATATGTAGCTTGGGATCAGTTATCCATCAAGTGACATACCTCTCTGATATTTGTGGTCCAGTTCCTTTTTCCTAAAGGAATACAAAAATGCATACTTTAGGAGGAAATGTGTTCAAACTTTGTGCAATGTTTAGTGCAGTTTAAAAACACACACCCAGGAAAAAAAGGACAATAGAATTACGCCTGGACGCAGGCTTAGCTGATACCAATTCCTATTATTGCATCCTTTCAGAGTAAGTCTCGTTAATTCAGTTTTCAATAAAAGCACTAAGATTATACTGCAAAAGCACATCTTTAATATACATTGAAATCCAATTAATAAAACAGGGTTTTCTAAGGGAACAACAATGTGTTTGCTCAAATACATTCCCTCAAAAGGAATTCAGAGTTCCTTTGAAGAGAAGGAATAATGACGTTCCAGCTGCTTTAAAAGGTAATTCAGGATGTCATACGGATATGCCTGATGGAATGATTTCTCTAACTGTGGCCACAGGATAGGCTGTATAAAGATATGAGATGAAGGGATACCTGTTGTGGCTACGTACTTTTCTTGCTGGTAGGGAAAGCAAGTCGAAATGTCTGATCAAAGATTCCTGCACCAAGAGCCTTGTTATTGGCACAAAGAGGAAGATTGTACAAAAAATTACAGGTGAGGGGATACAAAGCTTCCTGTTTCTTTATTGTGGAATATCTTCCTAGTTCTTCAGAGACAAGGAGGCTGAAAGATACTCAGAAGAAAAGCAAAGAAGCTTTGTCTCCTTTATCATATCTGCCCAGTTTGTAGGCCTCAGTTGTGAAGTTTCGGAAGCCCCTCCCCACTTAAACCTTGTTTGGTTCTATTTGTCCACCAGAGCTATGCAATCCGTTTCTCAAAATGCATTACCCCAGTAAATGTCACCTGCTAGCTCCCTATCAAAATACAATTTATCAGCAGTTTGAGGAATACTCCTAGCCTAAGATCCCAAGTGCTCTCATTTTATAAAATGATTGTTTCTGTGTCAATGAAATGGAATTTTTACTCACCGTAGGTGACCACCAATCCAATGGCTGTTGTGAGATTAAGCCAATTATGCCTATGCTTTTTGGTTCTCACATTCTAGACCAGCCTTTCTCAACCTTTTGACCCTGGAGGAACCCTTGAAATATTTTTCAGGCCTCGGGGAACCCCTGCACATTCAGGCTCAAATATAGGCCACAAGTTACAACATTACTATATTCGTTTCATGGGTAGGCCTGTATATATGCATTAAGAGTGTTCTTCAACTAAAAATAAAGAATGAAACTTACCTCTTTAATCTGAAGTTGCCCAAATTTGAAATAATTTTTTTAATAAATTGTGATCTCCCAGGGAACCCCTAGCAACCTCTTGCGGAACGCTAGGGTTCCACAGAAACCTGGTGGAGAAACCCTGGTTTAGACTATAATTCAACATTATGAGACTCAATCTATGTGAGTTTTGAGCTCTCATACTTTCCTCTCCTTGTTTTGGCATAACTATGGGCAGAACCACGGAAACATTTGCATCCAGCCCCCCAAAAAACTGTGGTTAACATAACTATCATTTGTGGGAAAAACAGTTTGTGATGCTAGCTTGTTCTGAGAAGCCACTTAAAACAAAACACATTTCAGGGATCAGGTGTGATATTAAAACATTCTTCAGTTAAAAATGGGAGTAAATCTTCCAATCTCACTGTATCTGTGTTGGAAAAAGGGGGAAAGCAGACTGACTGGTTTCTTCTCAAAAGGCTAACCAATGGCAGAGTAGTAGGTAGAACCAAGATGAGGAAGTGGGAGCATGAGAAATATAAGAATTGGATAGAGGCGGTGAACTTAGCAGAAATAAAAGAATAAATGGAGAATTTAGCCTATAGCAAAAACAATCCTAATAAAAATGGGGTTCTGTATTGTGGGTCTCAGTTCTGACATGTTTAATGTTGGCTACTACATCTGATTTAGCATTTCCCCCTAATTTTATTATCAAATGTTTGTTTATGCCGGAAGTGGTACAAGGTGCAGCAGGGCAAGGAAAGACAAAACCAAATGTATTTGAGGGCATTCTTCAGAGATGTTCAAAGAAGTTACCTTTGTTGCGTAAAAAAAAAAAGCAGTTGATGCCTTTTGGTACAGACAGTTCCAAATTCAAGTCCTGCACTTTCAGAATTTGGCTAGGAAAAAGGGGAAAAAGACTCCTGCTTGAGGCTCTGCAAAACCGCTGCTGTTTGGAAAAAACAGCTTGGGGAGGGAGGTGTGGTGCTATAGCCCAGACTCTGTTAAATGCAGCTTCATGATAATATCTTTCATGAATTCACAGCATTTATAGCTCACCTGTTGCCCAGGAGGAAACTTTAAGCTGCTGCATATGCAGAGCTTCCTGATAATGCTAATCATCTAGGTGCTGATCCGATCTTGAGTCACTGGCTTCAGCAAGATTGCTGCATCATGTGCCTTTGTGCAATAGTGCACAAATGTTTTATCACCCTTTGCTCAAAATCTGGGAGAGTTACCAGGGTGACTGGAGAGCAGTGGATGTGGCCCGCAGCCTGCCATCTGGCCATCCCTGCTCGAGAAATGGCATGGTCCTTCACCAGAAGCGTTGCAACCAAGCCTTTGTCTAACTCTAAGCCAAGCAAAGAAACCTGCCCACACCCCAGCTCAATTCTTTGACAAGAAGGCGTGGATGATTATTTATTGCACATGTATACATACCACTGAATCTGCCAGGAAGCCCTGGTCTCTGGGTCACTGATCTAAGGAGGCCTTCATTGGCCAATGTCACATTGTCACTGTGACTTTGCTGCCATACTTGGTAACGTGCTGACTTCCTTCTCTGGCATTATTGGAAAACTCTTGGCTTCTAACGCTTTGCCCTTAAAGCAGATGGCCTCAACCTGATACACATTAATCTCCCACTCCTGTAGCCACTGGCCACATTGGTTGCAAATCACGGGAGCCGTGGTCCCAACATATGGTCCTCCTTTGGGGAAAGCTGTGTTAAGGTTTAACACTTGTCTCCGCTTTCCATAAGGACCAAAAATGTGTCTTTGCTTTGCAATTTTTTTTTGTTTGCAAATGCTGAAAGCTGTGCCCAGATGAACTAATAGATATGAAGAATGTAAGCAAGGATGAAGTTGTTTGGGGGAGAAGTAGCAGTCTCATATTTATGGCTATTTATAGCTATGTCTTCTTTCGTTCCCTCTGTCTGAACGCATGCAACAGTGTTTAGTTGTGCTGTACGTAGACAAGCCAGTCTTCGCACATGTACACAGATTTTTCTGTAAGGAATTATCTCCTCTGTTAATAAACCCACCGCCTTTCTAAGTGCATTTCAGAATCTCGGTTCAGCAACCCCTTCAGACTGTCATGAGGTTTGCTTAACTATGAGACATTTCAAGCTTTTCCAGGAGGAGGTATAATTTTAACCAGAGTTTCCAGTATTATCTGGAAGCATTTAAAGAAAAGAAAATGTGGGATTCATCATCATCTTCCCATATTTCTGGGAATGTCTGAACTTACCCTGAATTTCTGCTCATGTGAAAACGATAGAAGCTTAGGGGTCACTGAAAGACTATCAAATGCGTGCTAAAAATGAATAATACGAGCCATTCTAGGGTGTGGTTTTTTTTTATTTGTTTAGATGCCACAGCACTCTGTGGTTTTGCAGCAACAGCCTGGCCAATTTTAGAATTCTTTTTCATTTGGCAAATGAAGTTTCTAGCCCAGAGCTTTCCAAACTGTGTGTCGGGACACATTAGTGTGTCGGCTGCAGTGTCTGGGTGTGTTGCGGCTGCTGCTGCCTCCAAGCCCTGCCAGGATTCCAAGCAGGTCCTAGTGCCTGCCTTGTGCCCTGCTGTAAGAGTGTGTCGCGAAATGATGCATGTCTGAAAAGTGTGTCACCAACATGAAAAGTTTGGAAAGCTCTGTTCTAGCCATTCAGAAAACAGTCTTTGAGTCTCTCAGCCCGCTGTCTTTTCTCTCTCTGTCAACAATTTCCCCAAACTTTCAAATGATTCAGGCCCCCGGATAATGACAGCCTGCTTGGTAAGCAAATGTAATACATCCTGGTACCAGCGCAGCTGAGTGTAAATTCTGTATAGGGCCATGTTGTACTCGGGAAGATGGGGGACTCCAGACTAAGAAATGAATGTGGACCTGCCAACTGTCAGAGAAATTATGTGTCCTGAGCAAAGGGTGATGAATTGTAATGATACATTAAGGTTTCTCTGTAGCTTTTGACTGATGTTTTCTCTTTCCATCCTTCCTAGAAGCTGAGCATTGTCATTTGTACCAGGGCTAGTTCACCGCCCACAGCCCTTAACTCTTTTTAAAAGGATCCTGGGGGGCTGGGACCCACTGTTCATTGATGCCCTTGAGTTTCAGGAGCATAGTTTTTCAGTTTGTTTAATAAAAAGCAAAATAGATGAAGTAACTCAGCCCTTCTAGTGAGGTCATATGGTATCATCAATGCATTTACTGCTTAGTGGCCAAAAGAACAAGAAGCCACCGCCAGAGAGGTGGGTGATGGGAGTAAAGAAGTTCCAACAACAGGTGTGTGCACCTGGCACGGACTCTTGACTAGCAGAATAAATTATGCAATGGCAGGACATTTGCATAATTTATGCGGGCGGTGCAATTGAGCGTATTCCTTCATGGAAACGTTGGCAGGGATATGCACCCAGCCTTTCATTTCTTCTCGCCGATGCCATAGGTTATTTTTGCTTGCTCCTTCTCTCTCTTTCTTCTGCAGCGTCCCTCCCCTATCTTTTTATGTGCCTTTACGGTGGCGCCTTTCCATCCCTCAGCAACATTGGCAGCTCCAAGTCCTTCAAGCAAAGACCAACAAGAACAGAAGTCAACTTTTAAGAAAAGAAAGGGGCATGCTGCCACCCTCCATTCCCCCCCCCCCCATTTCAGTGGATAAGGATGGATCAGCCAGTGAAAAGGCTGTTTTTGATTTCACTTTATGGTTTCTGTGCTTTCAGAGATAGTCCTTCCAAGCTGGTTTCTTCAGTTACAAAGTGAGAGGCTCTGTGTAGGATTACTTCTCACTCCCTACTCTCTTAAAAATAAAGTACCTTTTTTTAAAGAAATGAAACTTTGGCTGTTGTTCAATGGAGGAAGTTAGAAAAACGAGGCATCCTTGGTGGCATTTCAGAAATAATTGCTCCTCTTTTCCCCACCCCCGGCCCATCCTTACAAAGGAGACACAGGGACCCAAATAAGAAAATAAGGATATAAATGGATCTTATATTTGAAAGAAGGGAGGAAAGAGGGAGGGGAGAGAATAGGTACATTTCCTTATTTCCCACCCAGAATAATCCACATAAGGGTGACCATATTTCTTTGCTGCAATCTTTCTATCAGGAATTATTTATTTGTTTCTTTATTTGTTTATAAATTCCATGTCCACGCTCATGTATTCATACCGTGACTTGGGGGGAGGCTCACAAGGATTAAAAACATTACTGCAAATAATTTCAACAAGAATAAAAATGGCCAATGGTGGGGGGAATAAATTAACACAACAAATTAACACAGGCAACTCAATATACCAGTGTTTCTGAACCGTAGCCATTTTAGGATGTGTGGACTTCAACTCCCAGAATACCCCAGCCAGCAATGGGAGTATTCTGGGAGTTGAAGTCCACACATCTTAAAATGGCTACGGTTCAGAAACACTGCAATATACCCTACTCAATACACAATCATGGGCACATGTAAAATCCTGGCACAGAGCCTGAGAAATGAGCCAGGTGTTCAAGGATGGCGGGGTTGGGGCTACCTGGATTTCAGGGGCAGAGTTGTTCCAGAGGGCAGATGCGGCCTTCTAGGTCCCACAGGATGGCATTGTTTAATCGATGGGACCAGCAGCCTGCCAGACTTATTGGTTCCTGGGTGGCCTGTAGTATGGAATGCTCTAGATATTGCCTAGTTTCTGTGCACAACAATATGAAGCAGGAAGTAGTTCTCTATGGGTATGGAAAAAAAAAACACCCAACAACAACAATCTTGTGAGAGAGCCTCACCCCCAAAATATGCATGGGTTGTGATAGTCTAAAACAGGGGTGCGGAACCTTTTTTCTGCCAAGGGCCATTTGGATATTTATAACCGGGGACCGGGGGTGGGGGGGATTCTGGGATTTCCGCGGACTGGGGGCCGGAATTTGCGGGCGGGAGCCAATCACAAGCACTGGAGGGTGGGGTTTGCGAGTGGGAGCCAATTGTGTGGAAGGGGCGGGGTTTGTGGGCGGGAGCCCCACGGGCCTTAGGCGGGAGCACTGCGGGCCTTACACGGCCCGCGGGCCTGACGTTGCCCACCCCTGGTCTAAAACATAAAGTAAGTCTCTCACGCTTAAAGTCTGTCCACTGCTCTTTTCATCCAACATCACAAAAAAACTCCACTGGTATTTTAGGGACTTGATGCAAAAAATCTGCTCTCACCTCTGTTATCTTGGACATTTATCCTTTCTAGCCATGTTTTAGAACATACATTCCCCCCCTCCCCCTGCCTTTCCTGGAACAGATTTGTTAATCTCCAATTACGTTAAAAAATAATATCCAGAGCAAATGTCCTTAAAAGGCAATTGTTTTATTTTGCTGTTGAAGGGTTGACCTTTGCTACGAATCTTCTCCCACCCGCCAACCCTGCACAGCAGTCTTTTTGCTCCGTTGATTAAGACTTGAACTTGCATCGGCAGGAAGTTCTCCTTTGCCAGCCTGCTTGGAATGAATGGCCACTGAGCTGGAGCACGCGGTGGAGACCTTTCCCGTGGCCCCCTCACCAGTCTAAGGGGTCTGAGCAGAGCTTATTGTTCAGCACCGTCTCGTCTCGGACTGGGAGATGTCAAACATATTTAGAGTCAAGATGCCCAAAAAGAGGATTTGAATTTTGTGTGGAGGGGTGGATGATGGCAGAGATAAATCAGGAGATGTGACTGCCCAAAGGTGCAGTAGATGGACAAAGCTGGAACGGGAATCCTTGCTTGGGGGCTGCATGTCTGTGTGCAGGGGGATATTTCAGTTGGCTGTCTGAGCTGTAGGAGCAGATAGATTTTTATATAACCCTGATAGCTTAGCCACTGTCTGCTCTGGACAATAGAGCTAGCTGGAGAGGCAGAACTGAAACAGTCTTTCTTGCCTTGCGTATTTTGAGAAATCTTGGTCTTTACAGAAGGACCCGTTCCTAATCTGTTTCAAAAGATACAGAGGAATGGGGTGAGCTAAAGTAATAAGCTATCATAACCCTTGCCCTTGGGTTTCTGAAAATGTTTCCTGCAGCCTAAAAACTAATGAACTGGAATCAAAAGCAACCCCAGACAGAGATATTTTATATATCAAGTCAGATGATTGGGCTCTCTATACCAAGATTGTCATAGGCCTTTGTTGTCTAAGACAGGTTTCTAATTGGTAGCCCCAAGGGTTGAACCTGGAACCTTTCTGCAGAATAGTGTTGCTATGTCTGAGCCGTAGCTTGTTCTCTGAAATTCTAATAAATAAAGAAAATACTTGATTTGAGCCCAGTTATGTTAGGCCAAATACTTTGGCCACCTAATGCGAAGAGAGGACTCACTGGAAAAGGCCCTGATGCTGGGAAAGACTGAAGGCAAAAGGAGAAGGGGACGGCAGAGGATGAGATGGTTAGATAGCATCACCGATGCAATGAACATGAATCTGAGTAAACTCCGGGAGGCAGTGGAGGATAGGAAGGCCTGGCGTGCTATGGTCCATGGGGTCACGAAGAGTCGGACACCTTAACGACTGAACAACAACATGTTAGGCCATGCAGCTCTAGAAGTGAGAGTGGGGGTAGAAGTAACCCCAAGAAATATAAAACGGGGTGCCAGAAGGAAAAGCACACACAGTGTGTCGCCCACCTCGCTCTCTGCTGAGTAGCTGTTGCTGCCCCCTATACATCTGGCCTGAGAATAGGAATGTGACTTCCAGATCAAGTTAGAGTTAAAAGAAATTAAGCAGAGTTTCAAGGTATATCCATTTATCTACAGATGCTGATATGATTCAGATAGATTTCTTGATAGGGATATGGATTTAAATAAAGAGCTTGCTATCTAAGCACTATTAAGTCTAATTCATTAATTAGCAACTAATTGCCTTGGCTCTTCCAGTTTCTTCCCCAATACACACAGACACGTTTGTGTGTGTGTGTGTGTGTGTGTGTGCGTGTGTGTGTGAGAGAGAGAGAGAGAGAGAGAGAGAGCATGCACGCGCAACCTGGGAATTGTAATTTGGTGCAGTGGATCCTTATTATAGATCCCTAGCACCAAACCTAGCAGGGTTCCCTGGAGAGAGAAGATGAATATTAAACCCATTTGTTGAGATATGTCTATGAGGTTACATCTACATGAAAAATTACAGAGTGAATTCATGTCGTCTTCTGCCAGACTACTTAAAACAAAAGTCATTTGAACAGTCACATGCAGCATTTTTCTTCCTTGTTCGAGCAGTCTTTTGCCCCAGATGTTGAAACTTGTGAACCATCCATTGATGAATTTAGAAGAGAGCAAGTGGAAAGGGGTATGGCAAAATGTCATCCTGAAAAAGCGGTGTGAATGTCCATTATAAGGCAATAAATCTGGGCCACCAGAATAATTGCTGGTTGTATTCACAACCGGACATTTGCACACTGGTTGCCTTCCTGCGACGCGGTTATCCTTGTTAGTAAATTAGTCAATTTTCTGGATGCGCACAATAAGCAGAACAGAATGATGTGGGTTTGCACAACATATTTTGTCACACAAAAAAAATAAGGATTAACCCTAACCAAGCTTAGTATTTTCTGCTAAGCCACTCGGTCTCTGAATGCATTTTGCAAGATCTTCAAATTGGCCCTTTTATCAAGATATATGTGGCCTTTCCAGTTCGCCTTAGCAAACATGAGCAAGGCTTTGTCTTAATGTAAATTCATCACTATCTCTTCTTTCCACTTGAACGTGGTGACCATTTTGAATAACCAGGAATCTGTGAATACGATAAAAAAAATAACGGAGACTTGTAGCACCTTATAAATTAACACATTTATTATGACAAGTTTCATGAACCACCCAGCATGTCAGCTGTTAGAGACACCATGCATGGAGCTTCTCTTTTTTGTTATGATCCTACTACGGAAGGAGTCAGTGGGAAAAGTCGCCCGCATATTACTATCATATTATTTATTTTCTTTTTCTTATAGTCAGCAAAGACAGCGTCTGTTTTTTCCTCCCTCAGGGGGATTTAGTACGTAAAACTTCCTCTTCACCTTAAAAAAAAAAGTTGGGGGGATAAAAGAATGGTTTTGTTCTTTTTTTGTAGCGATTGGTCTGCGTCTTGTTTTATTTGTTGGCATTTTGATCGTAGGACTACCGGATCTGAATGGAAAAATCCAGACAGCCATTATGGTGGCAAAGACTTAAGAGTTTTCTGTAGATTTTGATGCTGGGTTTTTGCAGCCCAGGTCTGTGCTGGACCTGCCTTTGAATGGTTGCCCTTGGCTCTCCCCCTCCCCTCCCCTCCCCTCCCTTTTCTTTTCTGCCTCAGTTTCCTTTAGACTGTAAGCCCTTTATTTATTGCAGGAATCCATCCGTTTTGGCCTTTTTGCATGTTGCGCATAATGCAGTTTCAAAGGCTGAACCGATACATGATAATCGTGTACAGCAGGGGTCCCCACTAGTGGGCCGCGGCCTGTTAGGAAGTGGGCTGCGGGGCTCCCGCCTGCAAACCCCGCCCCCGGTGCATGTGATTACTCCGCCCCCGATGCGCGTGATTGGCTCCCGCCTGCAAATCCCGCCCCCCAGTGCACGTAATTGGCTCCCGCCTACAAACCCCGCCCCCCCGGTCCATGGAAAAATTTTCTTCCACGACCGGTCACTGGTGCCAAAAAGGTTGGGGACTGCTGGGTACAGGAAAGGAGGAGTTCAGGGCCAAGCCCCATCCCTAACATGTGTGAAATTAAGAGTGGCCATGCTTACTTCCCGCAGTCTTCTCCAGCCTGGTGCCCTCTAGATATGTTGGACATCAATGCCCATAATCCCTATTATGGCTGCTAAAGAAGGTGAGTTTCAGCACACCTACAGTATAAGGCACAGGCTGGGGAATGCTCTCTTATGGTGATATCAAGGGCCTGATGTTTAAGTCTGTTCTGATACACATTGCTTTGTTTTGCCACCGTCCTGAGTGGCAGGATGCCTAGACTGGATTTGCAGAATCAGTGCCCTTCTGTGGGCCTGGATGGATCAATGGGTGGGTGAGTGAATGGTCGGGCTTTACAAGAAGCACCCATCAACATCCTCACAAAACCTTCTCTTGAGTCTACATCAGCCTTTCTCAACCTTTTGACCCTGGAGGAACCCTGGAAATATTTTTCAGGCCTCGGGGAACCCCTGAACATTTAGGCTCAAATGTAGGCTAGAAGTTACAAAATTATTATATTCGTTTCATGTGTAGACCTGTATATATGCATTGACAGGGTTCTTAAACTAAAAATAAAGAATGAAACTTACCTCTTTAATGTGAAGTTGCCCGAGTTTGAGATAATTTTTTAAATAAATTGTCATCTCCCAGGGAACCCCTAGGGACCTCTCGCAGAACCGAGGGTTCCATGGAACCCTGGTTGAGAAACCCTGGTCTACATGGACTCTCTGGACCTTTCCTAGCAAGTTTGCTAAACAATTCCAAAATGCTCAACTCCAGGCCCATCTTACAAAGGCTTTACCTTCAGGCTCAGACTGTTTGCAGCCTCTTGCTACAGTCAGGTGGGTGTGAGTCATATGTTCCAGTGTGGCTTTTTCAACAGCATAATGGCCCATCAGTGACCACCACTAGTGACTAAGACTCAGCAAGGCCATGGAAATGCTCAGATGATTTGTGTTGTGTTGTGTTGTTTTCTTTTGAGTCACCTAGCTCACCCGTGTCTCACTGGACTAGCAATAGCTCCCCCAAGCTTGCACGAGGGGTCTATCCCTGCCCTTGCAGTCCTTTTAAGGCAAGATAGCGGGGAGCAGGCCTTTGACTTATTGAACAATGTCCAGTTAATATACCCCTTGAGTTCTAATAGGACAGTGGCATTCCAACGTATTTTTAGCACGTCCATTTATTCTGAGCATCAAATATATTGTGGAAGGAGGGCACACAGGGTGAATGAAAATCAGTTAATGCCTTCACATGCTGTAAATGGCAAAATAATAGTAATAAATTCTGTCGATATGTTCAGACATATTCCTATATCCAGATGACTCCGATTTTAATTTGAAATCTGATTCTCTCCCTTTTTCTTCGGCTCACCAACTACCCTTTTAATAGCTCTTTGCTTTCTAGACATCCTTCTGTGGTAGCCTAAATTCGTACTTTCTCTGGAGAGAAAGTGTTTTTATTGAAAGGGAAAATAGATAATTGGTATATATATATTTCAAAATATTGGAACAGGCATTTTTTCCCTGAGAAAAAATGGTGTGTATAACTTTACCTTGGAGAAATATGGGGTTCTGTTTTTCTATATGAAGATCTAATTAATATATATATATATATATATATATATATATATATATATAGTATTATAATCAAATTATATCTAAATTATATATAATTTATATAATTTATAATTATAATATAATTTTATATGTAAATCTCAAGGGCTTTGAGCTGTAATTAGTTCAATTGGTAGATTATTAATCAGCTCCAGCTTTACTTGATCAAAACTTACTCTCAGCTCAATTAATCAGTGACTGCAAATTTTAATTGATCAGCCTATAATTTAAGGGCATAAGCTCTTTTGATAGAGCTTCTTAGCTGTAGAAAGGAATGAGACTGCAAGCCCTGAAAATATTTTCAATATTTAATAAATTTTCAACATTAACATGATGATTTTTCATCATTAAAATGATGATTGACACCATAGAGATTATTTTTATTGAACAGAAGTGCGAATTGCAAGCTCTGACTTACCGTATATGTGAGGTGCCTATTGTTTTTGTTTATGCAAAATGAAGAGGAAAAAGCAATGAATGTAACTAGACTGGTCAAAAACCAATAAATAATTACCTTTGTCTTTCATCACCCTGCCCCAACCTGGCATTTTGCAGTTCTGTTGGGAAAAGCTGGTCAAAGCACAAACGGTATTTTCATTTGAAGTTTCTGTCCTTAAAGAAGTAAATATTCTTTTTGGCTGAAGTGCAAGTTATAAATGTTTTAATTAAATAGACAAATAGCCACCCACCTGGCTACCTACACACAGTACAGTCCTCCTTCCTGTCTGTACACTAATAGCAACCTCTTGCTCCTTCTGTATCCAAACAGCATCCTTCACTCAGCACACCTGGGGAGAAGGAATGAATCTCAAGATCTCAAAAAGTACATAGACCTTTGGGGGGGGGGCTCTATCTACTGTGGGCTTCTGCTCCCCCCTGCCTACAATACCTCCCTGAAGTCCAGCTGTTGAGGACTGGCTGAGCTACAATGGGAAACCGGGAGGGGTCGGAGGTGGTCAGGATGGCGCATTACGGAAGAGGGTGGGACGTTTTATGCTGCAACATTTTGTTGCCACATACAAAATGTTGCAGCATAAACATGAAGGCATGTTTATTCACAAGTTAAGTTTACCGTGTTCAGTTGAGTTGCTCTTCCTTAAAGGCAGCGAGGTTTGCAGCCCCCACACTCTTTTTCCTCATGCTTCCCTTTCTTCCGTCCGCGTCCTTTCCGTATGGCTTGCTCACTTGTTACTTACACTTCCCATATTGTCCTGTCTTCAATTCCAGCTATCTGCCAATACTCCGGTAAGTATCTCTTGCTCAATCTTTCCCCATAAGTGTCCCCCCCCCCCCCCCCGCCAACCTCCGTAGCTTTATACACACCACAGGCTGTCTGACTTCTTCCCTCTTCTATCTGCATCCAAAGATTCTCACATTTTTGTGGTGTGCTTTTGCTGAAGAGCATCTTTTTTTCCTTTCCCTCTTAACCATGAGTTTGAGGTAATTATATTTGGGGTCCTTCTCCAGGTTTGGGGAGCCTGTCTTCGTGTGGGGAGTCTTCCTTTTCTCAATATCTGCATTCCTTCCCCAAACAGCTGCAATGCAGGAACAATCTATGAGTGGTAGAGACAGACGTGGGCTTGCTATGTCTCTCTCTCTCTCTCTCTCTCTCTCTCTCTCTCTCTCTCTCTCTCTCTCTCTCTCTCTCTCTCTCTCTCTCTCTCTCTTCAATTTCCAACAAAAGCTATAAGTCATGTCATCTCAGGTGGTTTATGGGCTGCAGGCAGGAGGCTGGACTATGGTGGGGTGAGAGGTGACGGGGCTCTGGCTGGCTGGCTTAAGAAGGTCAGATTTCTCCTGTGCAGACATGGGGCTTAATTTAAACCAAGATGTATATCGGAAGCCATTTCTCAGTAGTTAGCCTCTGTCATGCAACACCAGAATTATTATTGGCAATAATTAATCATAATAGGATATCATTATGTGCGTACTTTTGCAAGCCTCTCTCTCTATCCTGAACAGCTTTGTTTGGTCGGGGAGGGCTGTTATGTTGAAAAGAGACAATAAAGTAGGTTGGAGATCTCAAGATAGTCCTTTCCTGGCCCCAGTGTAGTTTCCGTCCAGGAAGTGAGTTGGGGAAACTCGCAGCTTTAGAGTCTTTGTTAAGTGTTAAGCCTTTAGCTGATCCCCACTCACGGATTGGGCATATTTTATTTATTTTACCAACCAAGAGGGAACACATTGGTGACCCTGGAAATTAAGCTGCAAGTAGGAAGGTGAGAAATGATCAGCTTTTTCCACTCACTACAGCCCACCTTTGTGTCTAAAACCCATCTACGTGGTGGAGACATTTTCCAACACAGTCCCATCTGCTGGGTGGTGGATATTTCCTAGCATATGAATGCTCTAACTATGTGCAGAGTGCCTTCCTTTCAGATCAAAAATAGTTCTCCAGGAATCTGAAATTATCTGGGGAATTTATACAGTCCTAATATATGTTCAGATCTGAGGGCATTTCCTTTTTAAAAAACTGAATACCGTGAACACCCAAGTGGGCATCTTAATAATTGCAAGGTACCACCTTGTTCCCTTCCATGCTCTCCCCCCACCCCCTGTTATGCAGTTGTTTTGAGACAAGGCAAAGTGCACATGTCCTTTTGTGTAATGCACCATCTCTGTCCTGTTTCCTTGCCAGCCACAGCCCTGTTTTATTGAAGACATGTGAAGAAAGGCATTTACTTACTCTACCAGAGTGCTCTCATGTCGCCCAATGGGCAATCTGTTGAGCATCAAATCAGAGTCTGTATTAGGCACTCCCAGAAAATAACAATACTTGTTATTGTTATACGGGACACTCAAGAAAAGGGGGCTAAAATGGAATTATTGTTATTGTTCTTATTTACCCACAGTCTATCAGATAATTCTGACTGGATTTGGGACTTTTGATTATCAGTAAGATGGCTAAAGATACCATCATAATAGATGCACTGTTCCAAGTAATGCAACTTTTTGTAGTTGAGGAGTTTAGGTTGTTGTTGTTGTTGTTGTTGTTGTTATTATTATTATTGATATGATTTTTGGTGCAGTATGTTTTGAGGAATCCTCATGCGGATGCCTGATTTGAAGTGTCCCCACTGCTGCTCTGGTTGAGTCTGACCACCTTGCTGCTGGTTGTCCTCTACTGCTCTTTCTGCCCAAGGAGATTTTATTTATTTATTTATCAAATTTATATAGCCGCCCATCTCACCGGAAGTGACTCTGGGCGGTGTGTCACAACCAAATAAAACCGCAATATAAAAGCAATTGTTATAAAAATATAGACAATCATCATTAAGAATTTTAAAAATCATTAAAAAGTTAGATCCTTTTTAATAGGAGAGGATGGTCCCTGAATACATTGTAGGAAGAAAGTAAAGCTTATTCTGGAAATCTTGACCTTTTGGCCTGAGATTAGCTGGCTAGAGATGTCTTGAGGAACTTTCTGAGTCTCCTTCATCATCTATTTCTGGCAGGGCAGGAATGCTTTCCTTTTGGTTTTTAGCAGCTGCCTTCATTCTTTCTGCCTTCAGGGAAACCTTTCTGCATCTCTTGCTTGGCAGAGTCCTTGCCTGTGAGACTAGAAATATCTTATGGGTCGCTGGGAAATTTAAAGGGTGTTTTAGGGAGAATGCCATGTACACATAGAATGGGCCTTTGGGGGCTAACCGTTGGCCACGTGAACAAAGTATGGGAAGAATTCCTGCAGTCCCAACCTGCAGGCAACAATCAGCAACTGTGGGCAAGCTCTTCTTTTAAAAAATCAAATTCGTCAAGTTTATTTACATCCATATGGCCTGGGTTCATGAGACAAATGTTTAACCAGGATGATTAAAAACCAAGCAGCTGTATTTCCCCAATGTGCTAAGCTTGACTGTTTTTTCTTTTCTTTTCTGGGCTTTAGAGTGTTTCCCAAATCTTGTTGTTGGTTAGTTTATGATCCAATGTATTGTGCAAACTTAGGAAATGGGTGCATACAATAACCTACTTAAAGGTGTAATACAAGCCCAGCCATATAGGTTAAATTAATACATTTTATATGATACTGCACGAGGACCAAAATGGTTATTTTTTATCTCCATCCATGCTCCTACTTTTTAGTATTCCTAAAAGAAACAGAGGGAAAATTACCATATGTGTTATCATTTAAAAACATTTTGTTTAAAAAGAGAGATAGAGAGATTGTCTAGGCCTCGTTTGCTGAAGTTGGTCCCTTCCCAACTTCTACTAGATTTACTTATTTACTAGGTTTACTTATTTACGTACTAGATTTACAAAACTGCCCAACTCAAACAATGTGGCTCTGGGTGGCAAAACCTATGATAAATTTCAGAAGAACATAGCATTTTTTAAAAGCACTACAGGAAGGAAAAATCACAACAAATGAATAACATGATTTTAGTTTTTAGCTACATATTAGAAAGTATATTCCAGCATCAAGAATAGCCATTTCTGCTAAGCACTGCAATATCGACCCTGAGTGTTAATTGCTTCAACCTTCCCATTTGGGGCAACATTAACACTGACAAATTGTCAATTATTTAATTTAGTATTATTTTACAAACTGCTAAGGGGTGCCAGTTGGGTTTCCCACTTTGGGCGCTGAAAGCACTTTGGCCTGCTCACCGATCATTTTTGATGATCTCAAAGTGATGATTTTATGAAAGGTTCAGCTTTGCAGGGACCGAGTTCCAGAGGCAAATGCCAGGAGACCTCTTTGTTCTCGGCTGGTTTACCTTCAAGAGGTCAGCGAAAGGAATCTCGACGGTGTTTCTCGAGTTCAGCAACTTTAAGATGTGTGGACGCTGGCTGGGGAATTCTGGGAGTTGACGTCCGCACGTCTTAAAGTGGCCAAGGTTGAGAAACTCTACTCTAGAAGACGACAAAAGGAAAACGGAGCAGGTTCTGATAGGAAGGCCAGCTCTTTTCAGTCTCTTCACAAGAATGCACTTCTGCCTTCCTCTCTTTCCTCATTTCAATTCTCATTCCACTTTTGTTCTTTCTGCTCTGCATTGTTCACTCAGTTACTGTCAGGGAACCTGTTAAAGATCACACCACTGCCTCAATGTTGTGGAGTAGGTTTAATGAGACTCTTCTGCCTATCTGTTTCTAAGTATCTATTGCATTTGCCAATAAGGACCCAAATCAGAGGTGGGAATTTGGTTTGATTTGATTGATTGATTTTAGGATCCTGTATAACGTATCTGGGAAAGCTAAGCCCTGCATTTTCCAGCTTCCATCTATTTTGCAGACCCCCTATAAAGATGATTATGACTGTAAATGAGGAGCAGGTCAGGCAGGATGAGAGATGGGATAGGCCTGTGGAATCCTCGCTTTTGATCTTCAGCCATAGATCGGGATTGTGAGACCTGATGATGAAGGATGTCAGGGCCAGGGAGGAGCTGGAAAGGAGCTATGCATAAGCCATTAAAGTAACCGGCTCAGCATTCGAGCGGCATCATCTTTTTTTAGCCTGTTATTTTGTCACCGCTGTACTGATTTTCCTCAGCCAGAGGAGGAGAATAGAAGCCGGGGAATACCGACTACGGCGGTTGCCTGTAGTCGGTGCTCTCTGCCTGCCGTGCGCAAGATTAATGCTAATTGTAATCATCTCTCCAGATTCCAATTCACCCATTGCTGCTGGTCCTCTGAGGGGGGTGGCTTGGAATTGGGACACCTTTTCTCCTTGCTGGTTTCCCTGGGCTCAAGTCCCATTTCCTACAGCTGCGGGGGGCTAGGACCCCGGTGTCCTGGCATTCAGCCTATTAACAAACCAGACCACACTTAAATAAAGAAAGCATAGGAAGGCCCGGCTGGCGGATTATCTTCCTCCTCTTAACCTTTTCCTCTCCCTTCTAAGAATTCGGGATAGCAAAACCCAGGAGTCCCTGTTCCTGAATCTAGTCTAATAGTGCTGACTGCAGAATCCTCATTTTCAGCTTTTATTTATTCAGTTCCTTGCCAGACAGAATGCGTTTTTAACTCAATATATCCCACAAGATCTGTCCCTTCGCAGACATCCTATCCTCTCTGTGACATCTTCTGCCCCAACTCCATAACTTTAAGGTTTTATTAATTATGAGCCATCCAGCTGGTGTTGACTCTTAGTGACCATATTGATAGACGTCCTCCAGGATAACTAGTGTTGGCAGCTTCTTTTTCGTACGCTGAGAGTAGCTAGAGGAAGTAAAAGTTTTCATGTTGAATCTCTTCCTTTCGTGCTCTGGTTCAGGCAGAAGGAGGGGAAAAAAAGGGCAACCATAAATTATATAATTACCCCCTCCCCCACACCAACCCATTTAGTCAGCATTGCTACCAATCTTGTACCCGGCTTCTACTAGCATCATCTTATTGGCTAGAAAACAGCTTAGTCACTCTGGATGGAGAGAACCTGATAGGCCAGATAGCCAGTCATTCTTGGAGGAATAGGGTGGTGTGAGGTTTCAAGTCATGCACAGAAGGGAAATTGGAAGAAGTCAATCACATCGGAAGGGCAAACTTTAGGAGCATCCACGCATGAAAATAAGGCAAAGTGGACTTTTCATTGCATATGAGAGTTTGCAAGGGACATCATGGAGGGGCAGAAGAGAGCTGATCAAATCTGGAGAGCCTGCAAGGATGTCTCTGAGGAAAACTCCATTCTGTATTATCAGTTGTACCCACGTGCTTGTGTGTGCTTGTGCATTCTTTCTGTAGCCCAATTGACTAACGTATATTTCCATCTACGTTTTAAACCATTCACACCCAGGGAAGCATTCTCCACAAGAGAATAGTTCCAGATGAGCAGGTCTCACCCCCCTCTGGACCTATACAAGTTACACTTGAGTAGCCTGATGGGAAATGCTGCTGAGAAGTGGGATGTAACCGAAATAAATCTATTTCTATTATCTGCAGTTAGCATCCAAAGCTGGACCCTTAAATTAAAGAGATACAGCTTCGAACCCTCCCTTCCCTACATCATCAGCAAATTGCATCTCATCCTCCAGGGGAAGACCTCACACCTCTTCTTCTTGGCAGAAATGTGTTGGGTATATAATCAGATTCCGTTTGGTCATTCCGGTAGCTTTTCTTAGCATCCCTTGGAATCCTTGAAACCAGAGAGAGATAGCATCATGAGCAGAGTGTTCTCAAACTTTTAGGCTGCCGACAGTCGCAAACTGATTGACAGGAGATAGATAGACTCATCAGTGCCCCGGGCTGCTTCTCAATCATCTGGCTCTTGCCATTGTCAGAGACGGATGGGCTGTTCGTCTGACCAGATAGGGTCACTCATCTGTTCTGCCAGATGACCTTGGCCTGTCTTTTCTGCCAGGCCGCAATGCAAATGAGCAAATGGAGCAACCAGTGACTTTGAAGCATGAGAGGATGTCAGGGATGCAGACTTAAGGTAGCTTAATTACGGGAACCAGCCGAAAGTGACACAAAGAGCTAATGCAAGGAGATTTGGAGAATGGCCAATCGTGAATGAGACACCCAACCCTACGGTCTGGCGGAGAAATAATTGGAGGAGCCAATAGGCTTGCTGTAGAATTCTCACATGCAAATGGATGGGACCAAGAGTTAGGAATGATTGGTTGAGGCAGGGCTTGCTGGCATAGGATGCGGCAGCCTTTGGCATCGGAGGTGGTTCCCTGGTTTTTGCAAGAGAAAGCTGGGATGTAGAATAAAGCAACTAGAAATAAAATAAAGCAAATAAAGCAAATAGAAAATGAAAGGCATTTATTATGCAGCAATATCTAGCTACTGCCCATCGCAGTAACTTTCAAGGTTCCTTGGTAGTTATTTCCCCCAAAGGACCTGTAACGATTCTGATTTTATTTTTAAATGTCAAGCACTGGTGACCAAGGAGAAAATGCTGATTAATGAAAGAAGTGGCTACCACCTCTGATGATTTTTATTCTTTTGGTCAGCCTTAGCCTATATGCTCTTTATTGGAGAGTAAATATTTGCTGTTTAAATGATGCTGGAGAAGTCGCCCCATTTCTGGCCTGCAGGGAACTATGTACGGACCCTTTCCACCCCCTTTCTTCCTCCATTCTGGATTGTGTTAGAGGATGACAGCTGCTCTGCTGGTTGCCACTCTGTAAACTCGAGGGCTGTGGATTGCCACCCCGGTGGCCATACTTGGAAAAGAACCCTTTAAAGAACTTTTTCAACCCAGCAGCCTTATGATATTTTAGGATTATCAATTTTAGGGTTCCCAGACAGAGTTCTGGGTATTGTAGTCCCAACAGGTGGGCACAAGGCATAAAAAAGAAACGGGGTTTCAATCACACGGTTGTGGCATCATCCTGACTTCTTTGGCTCCCCCCCCCCCCCCGCGGACACCCCTGTTACAATGAAATATAGCTGATGTGATTATTCTCTAATCACGCATGTACAGTAATATTTCCCTCATTTTAGACCCATTAAAAATGTCAATCTGCTAACAGCTTTCGGAGAGCTCTAAGCAGGAGGGAGGCTTCTGGCTTGTGGCCTCCATTTGTACACCTCTGCTCCCCAAATCTGCCAGTGGATTTTTTATTTCTATGAATTCGGCCCCAAGCTACGAAGCTAGAAAAATGGAGGGACCCAGGAGAACTCTGTGGCTTTTCCTCAACCCATCCCTAGAAGAGAAATGCAGCTTTGAAGGTTAGAACAAGGGAAAGGAGGAGGCTTGGAGTTGGTGTGTTTTCCTCATTTACAGAAGGAAGGCGGACTGGTTTCTTCCCCTTCTAGGAGTTGGCATACAGACTTTCGCTGGTTGCAGCAGGAAGTCCTCATTCTGCCACCTCTAGGAGCAGATCTGCTAATTTTCCCTCTTAGGGTTTCAGAGGATACTTAATTTTCTTGAACATAAATTGCCAGGGATTAAGCCCACCCAGCGATCTCTCTCTCTCTCTCTCTCTCTCTCTCTCTCTCTCTCTCTCTCTCTCTCTCTCTCTCACACACACACACACACACACACACACACACATATATATATAGTAATGGAGCATCTTATGTCTACGCTCAAATATCTAAGGACTCAAGGTTCTGCACATGCTCAGCTACAGCCTTGTACTGATGGTTGCTGCGTTGATTCTCGTCACTGCCAGTGACTGTGGCTGATCTGGAACCACTAAGCAGGGTCGAACCTTGTGAGGACCTGGGTGGGAGACCACTAGGAGATCCCAGGGATATAGACTAGAGTGTGGAGTTGAGAAACATTCTGGAAGAAGGCACTGGCCAACTTCTTCTGCATCGCTGCCTCGGATTTGAGCTCAAATATATCTAGCTGCCACCAGGGACCCTCTTTCTCATTGCAAAGTTTGTCTGGAAGGATATTTTTATTCGATATATTGTACATTCCCATCTGCCTGTATCTCTCTGTGTAGTTGGATGTGTTTTGATTTCCTGGCTGTTTTCCTACATCTTCCTCTGCCAATCTTATTAATGCATCCAACTGGAGTCTGGATTGTCTTGATTTTCTGCTGGAAAAATGAGGCAGATTTCACATTACACGTTTTTGTTAAGGAGCATGGAAATGCTTGTCTTCAGAAATTAGGGCTTTCTGTTAGGTGCCTTGGTTACATTGGGGCAAAAGCTAATTATAATAATATTTTCAGGTCACAGACACTATAGTGTGATTTCACATGATGTTCTGGACACTAACATTTTCTTGAAAGTAATTTTAAAAAATGAAATGCCCCAAATTTCATGAGATTTTATGCAAGAACAGAAAGATCTTACGAGAATTCATTATCTCACAAGATTTCTCCTTGCATGGCGTCATTAATTCTATTGTTATTGTTGGGGGGGGCATTCTTATATGCAAAGAATCATAAAGTGGGCATGAGGATGTTGGCAAATTGTAGAGAAATCAACCGATTCTAGAAGTGTATAGGTGTGCAGTGAAGATTTGAAACACCAGGTATTTAAAAAAAAAAAAAAAGGAAAGCAGAAAATTGGAAATGGTAGCCAGAAATTCTTCACACATAATGGCACTCAGATTTAATTCCTTGCAAGAAAAAATAGAGAAAACACCTGAAACCTGCCAGTTGCTGTAAACAGTATTAAGCCCAAAGAGGATAATACTCTGATTTGGTCTAAATGGTTAAATATTCTTCCTTCCTCCTTGCTTCTGTCCAGAAAAGTGGGGGTTTTACTTGTTACTCCCAAGAAGTGGTATTTGACTTCTTAACATGTACAATACAGTACCTCTATATTTATTATATTCTGAAACAGGCAAGGGAGCAAGGGTCAATGTTGCTTCAGAGACAGAGACCAGTAGACGATCTAATCCATATCAATTTTGTCTCTCGGACAGGCCAAAGACAGTGATGATGAGGAAGAGGTGGTACATGTGGATCGAGACCATTTCATGGATGAATTCTTTGAGCAGGTAAGATGAACGATAGCCCTGAAGGTTTCTGCAAAAAAGATAAGGACTTCAAATTATAGGAACTGAGTCAAGATACCCATACTGGGCATTGCAATTCTTTTGTACAGTACTTTGTTTTGTATAGTAACTTTGCCAGAAATGTGTTTTTCGTAACAATAATTAATATTTCAGGAGAATATGAATATCTGTCTATCTGTCTGTCTGTCTATCTCCTATAATTAGTAGCCAGCATTCAAACTATTCACTGCTCGTTCAGTCTTATCAAAGGAAGGTGATACTCATTTTAGAGTCACAAATGTATCTTGGATTCGCATCTCAAGAAAGCAATAGGCAAAGGCAAATACGGAGTTTAAATTTTAGCAGATGGAACTTCCCTGTTCAGATGCAGTCTAGTTTTGGCCACACAGGAAGGTAGGCTGCTCTGTTTGGAAGCCTCCCAGAACAAAGGCCACTGGCTGGCCACCGTTACGGACAAAATGGTAGGCTACCTAGATTTTAGTTGAGTACTGCAGATCTCGTTTGACCTTTCCACACTGTTATTTATTTATCATTTATTTGGCTTGTATCAGAGGCTGAAATGGCTGTGAAGTCCTGTCTCAGACCACAAGTCCCCCTCCCTCCCGGCTTCTGAAATGAAACTTGGGTTGGCCATACATTTTTCAACTTGTCTGCATAGCCATAGAGTATCGAAACCGGCCTCTTTAGACGTGGAAGCCGCAGCGCTCAGAATCCAGAACTTTTTGCTCTAGATACCAAATTCTGTACTTGGGGCTCGTGATAGCAAATAAGTGAAATATTATTCTGCTAGCTGGGAGTTGGTAGTGCAGCGCAGTGCAGAGAGGTGGCATGTCCTAGTCCATATTTGGTTCAGTTTCTAAAGAACCTTTAAGAGCATGAGGTCTCCCTGACTGCAGCAGCACACCACTCTCCTTCTTAGGGCTCAGAAGCTGTGCAGGATGCAGCTGAAGAGTTTTCTTTTATTATGTCAGGAATGATTACAGGTAGTCCTCGCTTAACGTCCACAATTGGGCCTGGAATTTTGGTCGCTAAGTGAAGCGGTCATTAAGTGCATCTGACCTGATTTTACGACCTTTTTGCGGTGGTCGTTAAGCAAACCACCGCGGGCGTTAAGCGAACCACATGGCTATTAAACAAATCACGCAGTTCCCCACTGATTTTGCTTGCCAGAAGCCGGCTGGGAAGGTCGAAAATGGCGATCACGTGACCACGGGACACTGCGATGGTCATAAATGCGAACTGGTTGCCAAGCGCTCAAATCATGATCACGTGACCGTGGGGACACTGAGATGGTTGTAAGCGTGAGGACCAGTCATAAGTCGTTTCTTTTCAGTACCGCCATAAGTCTGAACCATCACTAAACGAATGGTTGTTAAGTGAGGACTACCTGCACCTGACAGTCCTCAGGCTGGAATTGGACTGCAAGGTTAGGAGAGGCACCTTTCAGCATGTTTGTTGGATGGAAGCAAGCTGTGTCTTTAAATCTAGGCCAACAACATTGGCATTTAAAAAAAAAAATCCCAGACTGATGGAGGCCCAGTTTTAAAGAAAAATGGGGGATTATAGGCGAGAAAAGCTGAATCCTGCCTACAGTTCTTTCATTTCCCAAGGCACTTCTCTCTCACCCACATCCAGGGCAGAGGCTGCAAAGAAGGGAACCTCAACCATGACTCATTTCCCTTTACCTGCGTACCCTTTTGCTCTTAAATGGGACCCACACAGACGCTTCAGCCCATTTGAGTGCCCTCAGCGCAGACACAAATACAATCCAAGCAGCGATCGTGTGTAGCCTGAATATACTGTAGGTTTCATTTGTGAAGAAAGGAAATAGTTTTCAAAAATTATATGTGGGTAAAAAGAAAGGGAGTTTAATGCATGAGGTGGAGGTCCATATGTCAGATTTTGTAAGATTTTGCATTTTCCATATAGCGGCCTATCCCCCTTTCTGCCAGATCTAGCTTTGTAAAGAGTTTGGGGTTTGCAAACATGCAAAATAAAATGGTGCGGAGAACAGGGAAGTCAGCCCTTCTTGCTTTTTCCATTTCACTCTCCCTCCTCTTTCTCAGGAACTGGTTTTGTACAGGGAGATTCATGGGTGCCTGTGGCCTGAATTAACTCCTGCTTGAACACGTGCTTGGGTGCAGTGAGAGCATTAAGCCAGTCCATGTTCAAATGGCAGGCATGTAATATGCAAGAGCATATCTTAATGCTACTGGGCAGCCTCCATAATGCACAGGTGCTGGAGGTGGAGAAATGCAGGGTCAGGAGGTGTGAAGTCTGTGTTTATGTGCCAGGCCCTGTTCCCAAAGGACATCAGTGATTAAGGCCATTGCTCCACAATCTGGAGAAATTTTGCTCTTTCTCTGAAATTACATCATAGCGGGCAGCATTGTGTTGATTGCAGCTGCTGTGAAATCCCAGGAAAACATGCCTTTGGGTTAAGGAGTTGCAGACAGGTGCTACTTTTGCCCTCCTGTGAGAGCCAAAAGCACCTTTTTTGCTTTCAAATATTAAACCTTACCCAGCCCTAATACCGAGTGAATAGCAGAGAACCAGATTATGAATGGGGTTTCCGAGATTCTCCGCGTTGTTCCCTTTTTTGGTCCTCAGGGTGAAACTCTTGAACAGATGCAACTGATGCGTCTTAAAGTGGTTGCAGCATTCTGATCAGCTACGGATTCCCCCCATGGGGATTCCCATCAAACCTCTCTCTTTCATTCATTGCCTTTCTCTGGCCATTCCTCTGCTCTTGCCACCATTCCAAGAAATTCCAGGGTATGATAAAATAATAATTTTATAATCAAATAAAATAGAGTGAGCATATAAAATGCCCTGTTTCAGGCAAAAGTCATTGCTATACATCCCAGAGTCGTTGCTATACGAGATGGGCGGTGAAGAAATATGATAAATAAATAAAATAAATAAATAAAATAAAAGTAGCTAAGGCAGCTGCATTGTATTTTGATCCGAGAATGTGAATATTCTTGGACATTTTTGTAATCAATGCCATTTTTAAAATCTGATCTGATTTAGTAATGTTTACTCGGCAGAGAGTAACTCCTGAACTTTGAGGCCCAAATCATACAGAAAACACGTCCATTAAAATCCAGTAGGAGCTGCCTTCCCAATATGGTTTTCAGTGCAAAAGGGGCATGGGGGTGGTAATTATTAAACCTATAGCTGACTTTCCTTATGCCTGTTTTTGGACATCATAGCAGTTCTCCAGCCCTGGATACGAACCGTTCTTAGAGAAAGTAAAGCTTGCAAGGGGAAACGGTGGTGAGATAAGCAATTGACAAGGGAAGGTTTCAGGTATGCAGACATTCCATTTGTTCCGCAAAGACACCTGCTACACCCTTTCTACATGACTGGGACAGACCTGGGTTTAAGCAAACAGGCCTTTCGATTTCATGTGTTGCTCATGTTAGGATAAGGTATTGAATTCTGATTGGATCCACTCTCGTATGTGTTATGGGCATCACGGAAGGAAGCCCCTGTCAGGGTTAATGTGACGATTCTGTTGAAGGGTATTGGCGACAGAACGCTGGGCTGTGTATAAGCGGAGGCTGAATGTTTCAGGACCTTGGACAGGGTTTCCTAGAATCCGCTCACAAACATCATGGTTCAAGTCCTTTCTGCATCACACTACCCCCTAGTGGTGGGTTAAGGATACTGCTGCCATCTAACAGAAGAAACCAATTTTTGAGCTTTTCGGTACAGTAATACAAAAGGAATGTGTAAACATGACCAACAGCTCCAAACTATAGTTGTTGTTGTTCAGTCGTTTAGTACGCCAGTTCTAATCAGGACCACCACCAACAACTACTACCATTACTACTCCTTCTCCTTCTCTCTCCCTTTTGCATTCATGCTTTGCTCCTTTCCAGCTTCTGGTTTTGTTTCTGGGCTTCTCCTGGTTTCTTCAAGTATGAAGAGAATTGTATGGATGGAAGGACGGATCAGTGTAAATGGGAAGGGGGAAGTTGATAATGGAGACTGATCCTTCTCACCAGAGTATTACTTGCAAGGGAATGTAGCCTTCACATTTAACCCCCTCCCCAATGAAATGATCCCCTTTCTTTCCAAATGGAAAAGAAAGGGAAGTCCTGTGGAGTCCTTGGTGCTCTCTGAGCCTTGTTGTTTTCTTGCAGACCATTAAAGAAGTCCTTTGCAAAACAAAGAAAGGGAAGTCCTTTGCAAAACCCAAACAGTCTGTTCATGTGATGCCCACATAGATGCTCAGGAATGCACACCCCCTCTTGGGAAAGTTCTCTTTTAAGTCTGATATTGATGTGGAAGAATAGGAAACACTGGCTCTTTCCCATCTTACTGGTTTGAATACCTGAGGGGGCTCCAGATAGGGTCCCCCTGTTGGACTGGAGCTCACACCTTTGGGGCAACCACAGTGAGCATCCTTCACCAATAAATCCTGGTTCCCAGTCTGCTCTCAACAGTATGTGTTTATTATCACACCGAGGATAAGAACCTTGTCCCATAATCTGCTTTAATAATCCCAATTCTAAATATATACCTGCCCCCCTCCCCTGGATGTCGCCTTTTGATGACATCAGCAACCGGCTTGCTTCAGCCTTCCTGCTTCTGGCTTCCCCAGGGCCCTGCTGCCCACTGTTTCTGAAGGCGGCACAGAGGACCAGGATTCTTGTCACAGGACAGATGGGTTGCTAAGGTTAAGAACAGCTCCTTAGCAAAAGGGCCCTTGCATTCCCAGCATGCACTGGGGGGATTACACTCTCATTCACTCTCGTCTCTTTCACAAGGCCAGGGAAGGGAGTGTGTGTGTGTGTTTCTAGCAGTGAGCTGAACAGCCTCCACAACTAATTTCTTTGACTGGGCATTGGAATGTCCTCTGCAGGAGGAAAAAAAAAACCTCTGAGCAACTTATTTTAAATAATAGCCTAGAAAAGAAATATCCCCTTGTGGTGTTTTCTGCATCACCGCTTATGATCAGTGAAGCAGCACTTTTCTGCAACTTCTCCCTTTCTTACCTGTCTGAGGAGATACTGAAATCTTGTTCCTGGTGGGCTGCCATCTGAAGGGAGCAAGGAGATACAGTACCTTACCATAGTGCGTCCTGCTGCAGAGGAAGGGGGACAACATGTCACCTCAAGCTGCCACCCTCCCAATGTACTGGGGCAGCAATTTTGAAAATTCCTGCCCAAACATCCATCCATCCATCCATTTATCACATCTATATAGCCTCCCATCTCACTAAAAGTGACTCTGGTTGACATCAGGGTTGAGAAGGTTGCAATAGAGAATGACAGTGACAGCCCCCAGTTGAGTGGGACGGGCTTGTCTTAGTGTTTCCATTTCCTGACTCTGTGGTCAGCCGCAAGGGTCTCTTCTGGCCTTGGAGTTGGATGACTCTCTGGCTGGATTCACACCCCACTGTATGCCATAAGGTAGTCTATTTGGTTTCGCCTTTGAGTATTTTGCAAATGCAGCTCTTATGGCTCGCATCTTATGATTTCTGTCTTTAGGTGCTATGTGAACCCAAGCAAATGTTTATTGAACAAGCCATTGCTGAATGTAATGTATGAACCCAGTCTCTGATTGCTTGAAAACCACAAGGGAACTTGTCACTTACGACAGTGGCAACTCTGAAAGCCTCAGGTCACCGTAATGATTACGTCCTGTGTTTCAAGCAAGCCATAGGAGAGAGAATTGAGGCATGCTTCTGTGTATCTTGTCCAGGTAGAGGAAATCCGTGGCTGCATTGAGAAGCTGTCGGAGGACGTGGAGCTGGTGAAGAAGCAGCACAGCGCCATCTTGGCCGCCCCCAACCCAGATGAGAGTGAGTGAAAACATAGGCCCAGCCTCTTTGCAGCACTTGCACACACATCCTCAGCCCCTCACACATACAGTACGCGTTGGACATGCCCAGTGCTCTCTCGCCAGATCCTGTGGGAGGATGGAGACATGCACTGCATGTGTAGGCCATCATTTCAATCATCTCTCCAGACTGCTGGAAGAGGCAGCAAAGGACAACCGAAAGGGTTAGAGAGTTAGAGCAACTCCTGTCCGAGGAAGGACTGCAGCATTCGGAACAAAGGCGGGTAAGGGGAGATGCGATGGAGGAGTATCACATCATGCAGAGTAGGAGGGAAAAAGCTGGAGAGCTTTTTCTCTTCTCCTCACAAGGCTAGCACTTGGGTCACCCATAGAAGCTACAGGCTGGAGATTTAGAATCAGTAACAGGGCAGACCTTCGTGTAATAATGCATACAGGTAGTTGTGGTGGATTTCAGTAATGCCGCTGGTTCTGAGGAAGGAGGGAGCACATTCCAAGGAGGAGGACAAGATAAGAGGAGACATAGTGCAGGAGGCGATTGTGGGAAAACAAAGAGGTTCAGGATAGCCCCGAACTGCAAACCTCGTTTAACGACGACAATGGGGACTGCCAGGATTGCCGTCACTAAGTGATGCAGTCACATGACATCACGCTTTACGACCGCATCGCTTAGCGATGGAAATTCTGGTCCCAATTACCATCGTTAACCGAGGACTACCTGTAGTTAAACTAGGATTCTGTGCCATCAGATGCAGTGATAGCTACCAATTTAGGGGTTTTTAAAAAGAGACTGTTTTAGTGGGTACTTGTCTTGATGGCTGTTTCTTACCTCTGGAATCATGGGCAGCATATCTTAAATGCCAAGTTCTGGGGAGTGTCAAGGAAAGAGGGGGTACCTCTCCACACCAGCTTTGTGAGTTTCTTGGATGCCCCTGGCTGGCTACTGTGGGACACAGAATGCTGAATTAGATGTGCTCTTGACCTGGCCCAGCGCAGCTGTTCTTTGGTTTGTAAGCTTCAGCGCCCCTTTTCTGCTGCTCATCTTGCAGAAACCAAGCAGGAATTGGAGGACCTCACAGCTGACATCAAGAAGACTGCCAACAAGGTGCGCTCCAAGTTAAAAGGTAAGAGCTGGCGCTGCAATTTTATGGCTTTTTGTTAGCATAACACATATCTTTACAGGGCGTTCAATGGAGCGCATCACTTACAGCAGTGTTTCTCAACCTTGGCCACTTGAAGTTGTGTGGACTTCAACTCCCAGAATTCCCCAGCCAGCATGGCTGGCTGGGGAATTCTGGGCGTTGAAGTCCACACATCTTCAACTGGTCATGGTTGAGAAACACTGACTTACACTATAATAGTGATCCTTAAAATTGCCTTGTAAGGTAAGCCAGTATTACTCCCGTCTTGAATTGTTGCAAAGAAAACTACACGGTTGTGTTAGTGAAGTCACGAGGAGTTGAATTCAACCTTTTCATCGTTATCACTGGATTGAGAAATCACACACAGAGAGAGTGACATTTATCTAAGGGCCAATTTATGACTTTGATAGGATTTGAACTAGCAGTTTCTCAGTCATTGCTGATTCTTTGAACTTTTAAAACTGCGTGGCTTGTATAGAATAGCAAAGATACTCTGGAGCTTAATGGGAAACTGGAGTGCGTCAAATTTAGCTAGTGCAAGCAAACGATGGTTTTTTTCATGGGGAGAATGAATTTCCACGGTGGAATGCAAAACTCATTGCTGTTTCCATTTGGTTGAAAACTTCTTTAATAAAAAATATTTTTTTAAAAAAGTGCATCCATGCACTTGTCTGCGCTCCATAGTGCTTGCCTGCGGCACCCGTGCACCCACCCGCGTTTCATAGCACCTGCCCACGGCACCTGCCCACCCACCCGAAGCTGTCACCTGCAGCTCTTGTCCACCAGCCTGCTTGTCTGGGACTCCTGCCTCTTCCCACGTGGTCACGTGAGGTCCTTGGTTAATGACCTGTGTGGTCCTGGGCTTACGACGGCAGTTAGGACTGCTGGGATTGCCGTCGTTAAGTGATGCGTTCACGTGATGTCGCGCTTTATGACTGCATCACTTAGTGATGGAAATTCTGGTTCCAATTGCCATTGTAACCTGAGGACTACTTGTACACATTTCACTTTCTCCCACACACATACTTGTCCATTTAATTAGTTTGTTAGGTTTGTATAGTGCTTTTCCTCCAAGAGCTCAGGATAACACATATTGTACTCTTTCCTCTGATTTTTATTCCCGCAACAAATTGGGGAAGGTTGCTCTGAGAGACGACGACTGGCCCGAAATCAATCCAAAGCTTAGTTTGGATTTGAATCTGGATTTTTATGGTCGTAGTCCAGCATCTTTCACCCAGGCCTTTGGCCAGGAAGAGTGAGACCCCTTGCTTCATCATGCTTGCCATCTTTTATCTTTATCTTTTATCGATTTGATTGTAATTTATTTGTTTGATGGTTGTGAGCCACCCAGAGTCATTGAGAGTCTGACGGCATACAAGTTGAATAAATTATTATTATTTATTCTTAATTAATTATCCTAACTTCAACCTCACACTGGCTCTTGAGTTGCAAGTGCAAGATATTTTGCAAAGCTTCGGTTACAGCCACACAGCGAAGGGTGATTGATCCTTGGGCAAAGCCTAAACTTGACCTAAAAACTTTCATGGCTCTGTCCATGGAGGGATCAGATGGGTGTGGAGGATGTCCTAGTGTACAGAGTAAGGAAGATGACCTTGACAGAGACATGCGGGCTCCATTCCTAGGCAAAGGGGGCTAAAGCATTTTTAGGTTCAGAACGTCCAGATGACATTGAGAAGTGATTCAAACAGACACCTCCCTAATTCACTGAACTATAAAGAGGAGGCATAGCATAATCAGACTTGCAAAGTTCTGTTATTCTAGCCAATCCCAATAAAAGTAGTTTTAATCCTCCTGTGGCATTGAGTTCATGGTCTGGTCTGCTAGTGGGGCTGACACTTAGCCTGGGGGCCTTCATCTGTAGCCCACCAGCTCACCATTAAGGGCAGTAATTCAGAGGTCTCACACACCAACTCGTCAGTTCCTCATTTCTACACCACAGCTCTGATTTCTCGTCTGTTTTCTTTCTCCAGCGATTGAGCAGGGAATTGAGCAGGAAGAGGTGCAGAACCGATCCTCAGCTGACTTGAGAATCCGGAAAACACAGGTACTCTGCCTTGGCTCTCACATGATAGCTTTTCCCCTATGTTCTTCATTTTCCAAGTCTTTCGGTTTTTCCCATCATCTTGTGATATAAACCAAATATTAATTTCTTAATTGGGACTTAGGGATTATGTATGTTCCCGTTTTCCTTTGGAAACAACTTCTGAATTGGTCAGAGTTGTTTGAAAGAATATTGAAATGAGGCACTGATTGCAGAGTGGAGGCAATGGGGGTATAGTATAAAGAGGGTGGCCCATCAAGAATCATGTTGTGACTTCCAGGGCCTGCCAGAAAAAAAGGCTATTTAATTATGAATTGTTTAGATAGTTTTAGGGCACCAAGCCCAATATAAGCTGAAGGCACCCATTTTGTCCCTTACAATCCCCAATTGCAGATCTGGCCCTGCCTCCTTTAGATGTGTGGCTCTTGACATGCTGGGCGACGACAAGTGTGATCCTCAAGCCAACAGAACTTGGGTATCCTGTGTTAGAAAGGACAGGGTCTATCCTGCAACTTTGACACTCCTTTGCCATCTCTTCTCCTTGCTCAACTCACAACCTTAACTATAGCTGTCACCCAATTAACAGCCAAAGTTAATTCCCTGAGTTGATGACTATTCTCAATCCATCAAGCTTTCTATACTTATCCATCCGATTATTTTAGCATTCTAAGTTTCCTTGATTCTGAATAACGCCCCCCATGGCATATTCTTCAAAGGTGCACAATGCTTTCTTCTGTTCCACACTTAAGAGAATGTCTTATCTAAAACAGCAGCTGCCTATGAGAAAGAAAAATAACAATATTTGGGGGGGGGGGGGGTTAGCGACAGACATGTGAGTCCTAAGTTACGATGCAGTTTACCAGCTGCATTTTTAATAATAAAAAACTGCAGGCGTGTTACTAAGATCTTCAGCAACAGCAGCTACTAATCAGCTGTTCTAGCCAATCTACAGTATTTAACACTGAAACTGCAATCCCCCCACGTGGTCTCCCTCTTTCTCCTTACCCCCACTCTATGGATGTCTTTCTTTTTTCTAGCAGGAATCTTCTCCTTCTCCTTTGAAACTACTTGATCTGTGTGTGGGTTTGGTTTGGTTTGGTTTTGGTTTTTTTGCAATCACTGCCTTTGCTTAGCTATGACCAATTTCCATGCTTAAGCCCCATCCCCTCTCCTCCCTTAAACTCTGTAAATGCAACAGGTTCTCAAACTAAGATATATATTGTTTTATCTGAAAACAATCTGATCACAGGACTAGCGATTTATACCTTTGACCATACTTCAGGGCATATAATTTGACTCAAAGGGATTTACAATAGAAACCCCGTTCCCCTCCTTAGGTTTCATTGGAATCAAGCCTTTCCATGAAACAGAGAACCAGAGAGAGAAGTTCTTTTAACCTTCGGCAGGGCTACCTCTATGCTGTTCTTTGCCTCTGTGACGTCTCCTCCTTTTGTTGACTAGCACTCAACCCTATCTCGCAAGTTTGTGGAGGTGATGACGGAATACAACACAACTCAGTCTAAATATCGAGATCGATGCAAAGACCGTATCCAGAGACAGCTGGAGATAAGTATGTCTGTTTACCTTTCTAAGGGGTTGGCTAAAAAAGGACCCTAACCTGGTGCCTTTAAAAAACAAACAAATCCCTCATTCTGTTTCTAGCTGGCAAAAGATTAAATGCATTCCCCAGAAGAGATGGGTTGGAAGGGAGGTGGGGGGTGGGGAACCAATGTGATATTAGCCGTAAGAAAGATGAGAGCAGCCCACAAGCCAGGGCAGAGTGGAGTTTCCCCATTGGCACAAAATCCCTGTAGTTCCTGAATATTTGGGCCTTTAAGGCACAAAGAATGAAATGCATTTGGGAATGCTGCATGGCTGTCACCCCCACCAAGCCACCCTTTGCAGTACTAAGTGGCTGATGTTTATTGTTTATTTTCCTGCCTTCATTCTATGGAGGGACTCCCTTTGTGTATGAGTGGGGAGTAGCTGCTGCCTGATTAGATGATGGATCACCGAAAAGCTTGGTGCTCCTATCCAGGAGCCATGTAATCGTGGCGTTTCCTTTTCGCTATAGAAGAAGCAAGCAGCCATTGAGGCAGATTTATTTATTTGTTTGTTTATTTCCAAGCTTCTATGCCACTCCAATCAAAAACGAACTCTGAGCATCTTACATTCCCTATTAACAAGAGAATTAGAATACTTTACTATTGTAGAAATAGTAAGAAATAACAATATAAAACAAACCACAGCACCAGGAGAAAGAAAGAAAGAAAGAAAGAAAGAAAGAAAGAAAGAAAGAAAGAAAGAAAGAAAGAAAGAAAGAAAGAAGGAAGGAAGGAAGGAAGGAAGGAAGGAAGGAAGGAAGGAAGGAAGGAAGGAAGGAAGGAAGGAAGGAAGAAAGAAAGAAAGAAAGAAAGAAAGAAAGAAAGAAAGAAAGAAAGAAAGAAAGAAAGAAAGAAAGAAAGAAAGAATGAATCTGCACATTAATTAATCTCCAGATTAGACAAGCAAGCAGTGTGTGACATTCTGACCTCTTGGGCATGTTTAAAAAGCCAGCTTTCGATGGCCTTTCTGAAACCCAGCAGATTAGGGGCCACCTAGATCTCAGAAGGAATGCTGTTCCAAAGAAGGTGGACAGCAGTTGAAAATGCCTCCCTCCGAGGCCCTGCAGTTGGTAGGATCTAAGTGAAGGGACCTAAAGTGAGCCCTTTGTGCAAGATCTCATGGGTCAAGCAGAACAAATTAGGAGGAGGTGATCCAGAAGAGATCAGGTTCATATGCCAATTCATAGCAGCATCATTTTCCCTTGTACTAGCCATTGGTGGGAAACTCCCTTTTGGAAACAAGGATTCTAAAGATCTAAGGTTAAGAAACAAGCAGAATGAAAACAAATATAGGCATTTCCTTCTTAACCAGAGGAGGAGACAAGGCAATTTGGGAATTAGCCCAGAAGCAGAGCTGGATCCTGTGCAGCAGTAAGAGGTACTATATCACACCATGCAGTTGTTCCTCATGGCTCCGATTTTCCTTCTTGCAGCTGGCAGGACAACAACCAATGAAGAGTTAGAAGACATGCTAGAGAGTGGCAAGTTGGCGATTTTCACTGACGATGTATGTATCCAGGGCCTCGGTTGGCTCCCATGTCTTCTTGGGGTTATCAGCACAGTTAGAATGCAGCCTGGAAAGCATGTGGAATTGCTGGGCATTTCCAAGATGGATCTCCTGTGACTGAAAGGTGGCTGCGATAGCAAGCTCTCAAAGAATGTGTAGATGCTGTGAATAAGGATGTAAGAATAACCCTGCTGGATCAGGTCAAGGCCCGTCATAGTCCAGTATTTTGTTTCTGCCGGTAGCCAGCCACAGGTCTTTCTGGGGTCCTCACAAGCAGGAGATGGAGACATGTCCTCTCCCACCCTTCTCCCCCTGCAACTGCCATTTGGAGGCATAGTGCCCCTAATCCGGGTGTGTGTGTTAAATCTCCAAGACCAACAGCCTTTGACTGACCTTTTCTCCATGAGTTTATCCAGCCCTCTTTGAAAGCCGCCCAAATTTGTGGCCTTCACCACGTCTTGTGGTAATGACTCCTACAGGCAAATTACACACTGTGTGAAGAAGTGCCCTTGGATGACCCCTGGCCTTAGTGCTTGAGGAATGGAAGGAAAACTTTTTCCTGACCACTTTCTCCATCTGATTTGGTGGTTGGAATCTGGTTGCCAGAATCCAAGGAAGGGAAGAGATCTTGGGGGAGGGAGCAGGACAGAGATCATCTGGCTATTAGAAAGCTCTTCTGATAGCATTTTCCTGCCTCTCCTCTTAGCCATAGCATAGGCGACTTGCTAATCCTTTCTCTTTAAAGCTGTAATTCCCACCTTCAACCATCTGTAAAAGACGCATGTAGTTCTGCACTGGTTCTGTGTCCATGTCAGCTTTCATTGTTCCAAATTGCCGGAGGAAGGATGGGCAGACAGAAAGGGTGGTAGGACAGGGGCATTTGCTGGATTGTTGCTCAGCGCTAGATTCTCTCCTCCCTTCTAATCACGCCCGCATGGTGTGTCTTTCTTCAGATCAAAATGGACTCACAGATGACGAAGCAGGCCCTCAACGAGATTGAAACCCGGCACAACGAGATCATCAAACTGGAAACCAGCATTCGGGAGCTCCATGACATGTTTGTGGACATGGCTATGTTGGTCGAGAGTCAGGTATGGAAGGCCAAGGCTGCTGGCAGAAAGAACGTGGTGGCCACGTCAGGCTCCCTTTCAAGACAGCCTGGGCATTTCAATGTGCTCAGAAGGCAGCTGCAAAATGGGGAACAGAGGGCAGAACGGGAGATTAGACCAAACAGTTTCAGAAGCACTCCAAGGGTTCTCTGTTTGCTTCTGATCTCCTAAATGCCAGGCTGTTCCTTTACAGTCCTGCACAATATTGTACCCAGGTATCTGCTGCACTGCCCTGAGATCGGCTTCTAAGGCTGATGCCCCATCTTAGAAGTCAGGTGTTGGCAAATGGCAGGACAGTTTTTGTCATTGGTGGTACCCCCCAGTGACTTTTGTGTGGCACCAGGCAAAAAAACAGAATGATAATCTTTACATTTTTTTTATGCTTTAAAGAGCCAAGGTTCTTTGACTTTACTTACTGTTAACTTTCAAAATTAGGTTATGTTAAAGAGCTTCTTAAAAATCATTTTAAGTACTCTTTTTATTGATTCAGATTCCTTCTTCCCCTCTGCTATTATTTTATTTAATTTTGTCTTTTTATAATCCAATTCACACACGTATTTTTATTTGTATGCTTTTTTAGGAAGCTGTTCCAGTAATGTAGGATACATATTTCAAATCATATATGTGAGGGATGGATTCACTGACCACCCACTCTTCTCTTGCCAATTCCCACTTCTGGGGGGGGGGCAGTTTGCAAAAATTACTGGCCCTTATGTATCCAAAATAGTATTATCTCTGTGCAAGGGGTATTATTAGCAGGTTTGGAGGCACCCAAAAGTTTGTAGAAGTACAAGGAAGATTTAGAAACAGGCACAAAAACACACACATAAGGCTCAGTGAGGAGTAAGCATGGCAGATGGGTACAGAATAAGCTGCTTCTGATGGGTGGTGGGGTGGGGAAACCAGGAGTGACAGGGAATAGATTGGAAGATCTAGAAACGATATACAGTACAACAGGGGTCCCCAACCTGTGGGCCGCGGCCTTAGGAAGTGGGCCGTGGGGCTCCCTCCTGCAAACCCCGCCCCCCGGTGTGCGCGATTACCCCGCCCCTGGTGTGCGCAATTGGCTCCCGCCTGCAAACCCCGCCCCCCGGTCCGTGGAAAAATTTTCTTCTATGACCGGTCCCTGGTGCCAGAAAGGTTGGGGACGGCTGCAGCACAACATTCATTTGCAGATTCCTCACACAAATGATGAAATAAAGAAAGAATATGGAGTCACTGGGGACTGCAGTCATCCCTCCTCCACGGCCCCTGTCAGCCAAAACCAGTGCAGAAAAATGTCACTGTGGAATTGTGGTTTGGAGTCATAACCATCGACATCTCTTGATTTCCCAGAATGCAATACTTCCTGGAAGCAATGCTCCTCTCTCTCTCTCTCTCTCTCTCTCTCTCTCTCTCCCCACACACACTCACACATGCTGGAAAGCTCTGCCCTCAATTCTCTGATGAGTGAGGAGGTCTGCAACTAGTCAGTGGTGAGAAGAAAAACCCAGAGTAAGCTCTGAAAATTAAAAAAAAAACAGAGAGAGACAGAGAGAGTGCCATGTCCCTTTGGGCTCCAATTAACATGTATGAAGCAAAGCCACTAAGTCAGCGTAATTAATCAACTCTGTAGAAAGGATTGGGCTTCCACAGGTTCAGATTGCCAGTTGGCTGTCAAGCTTAGGGATGGTTTGGGGCCAGTCTTTATGTTTAGTGTCCTTAAGACCACGTTCCATGGGCTGTTCCTATACTTGTTGAGGATATCGGACCACCCTGACTTGAGACTACCACTGGTACTACATTGACTCCTTTCTCCCTTGTTTCAGGGTGAGATGATTGACCGCATCGAGTACAATGTCGAGCACTCTGTGGATTATGTGGAAAGAGCCGTCTCTGACACCAAGAAAGCTGTAAAATACCAGAGCAAGGCTCGAAGGGTGAGTAAGGGGAAGTGGTTATCGGAAGAAGACAGGGAGGGAGATTGGCTAGGCAGAAAAGGGGATCGCAAGAAAATAGCCGTGAACGGTACTTTCACTTAAGAAGCTGTGATCTGAAAATAAGACATGTGGGAGAGCCAAAAGATTAAGGAAAGAGCAGAAACTCAAAGAAGGTCAAGGAAACAGAAAGGAGGAAAAATATGGTGAGATGCAAAGAAGCTTGGACTGTGATCCAACAGACCTCAGTATGGAATATGTACAGGGGGGAATATTCACTTTTCCTATCTTGGGCATGAATTGTTCTGCAGAATCAGGCTTCTAGATCACTAAGCAAAGCGAGGTGGGGGAAGAAGGAGAAGGGGTTAGTCTACTGAGCCATTTTAAAGCCATGAGTTGTAGTTGACAAAATGCAAGCCAGGAATCTGCTTAAGTGAAAATGTTTTCTGGTTTATTCTTATTTCTGGTTACTTGGCAGCAGGGAGAGGAAAGGGTACATCACTTGTTCATGTAGAATCTGCCCCAACCTGATGTCTTCCAGAAGTGCAAGAACAGTTCTTAGAACTGGCAATGCTAATTTGAAATTCTGGGAGGTGTAGTTCTGGAGGATACCAGTTTGGGAAAGGCTATATTAAACCACATTTTAGTGTTGTTGTGAACACAACAGCCTTGTTTGTATGACATGCTTAAACGAGTCAAGATGTGAATATGTTGTATAAATAGCTAAACACAGTTAGTGGTAGGGTTAGAGTTAGTTTTCGCCCTAAACAACCTTGGATAGTTTTCTCTAAACTAACTTCCCCAGTTAGCCATATTGTGCAAACAGGCAGAAGAGGGTTAACAAAACTGTGCTGCTCTAGGAATCTGTATTTCTGTTTTCAACCCCCCCTCCTCGCAGACACAAGCGGGAAATGTGTAGAAGGTAGCTGAGGTACATAGCCTTCTCCAACTCCATCCATGGTGGCATCAATCCTGATTGGGTCATCATGGATTTTTAAATTATTTTCTTAGATTTTTTTTTCCATTATAAAAAGAGATTCAGGAAGTAAAGGTCTCCCAGTCATGTTTGCAGGACTTGGGAAGTCATCAAAGGTAACCCTTCTCCATCTGACTGCCACTTACGATCATGCCCTGCTAGAGCAGAATCATAGAATTATGAGGTTGGAGGCAATCTTGGAGGGAGATGGTCCTGTTCGGGGTAGGAATCCGCAGATCATCCCACACAAATGGCCACTCAACCTTGTTTGGAAACCTCCAGTGATAGAGCCCCCATGGCTCTAGGAGGCAGGCTGTTCCGTAGCTTAATAGTTCTCATGGTCAGGAAATTCTTCCTTACTTTGAATTTAGATCTCTCTATAAAACCTCCTCTCATTGGTTCTTGCCCTACCCTCAGGCACTACGGAGAGGAAATGCCCATGCGGGTTTTCCTCCTATGTTTACCAGGTTACTTGTGTTGTGCAAACCCAGCCAACCTGTATGTTTTGAATGTCATAGTCACATGATGGAACACCTTTCTGAGCACCAATCTTCATATATTTTATCCAATCCATTACTAATACTTCTTTGTCTTTTTCCCTTTTCTCTCTTTCTCTCTCTCTCTCTCTCTCTGTCTCTCTCCTTCTGTTCTCTTTCTCTGTCTTGCTCCATGGATTTTCTTGGGTAATGTAGAAGAAAATAATGATTATAATTTGTTGTGTGGTTCTTGGTATAGTACTGGCCTCCACCATCGGGGGCACACTTGGGTTGTAAATTAAAGCAAAAAAAATATTAATAATAATATAATAATAATTTAAAAATTGTACATGCAGTGGATATAACAGCACTTGTTCCAGCTACCTATAGATAAAAACAACTTTATTGGGTCAGCAAATCTAAGTTTGTTGTTCGGCATCCATCTCTTCATCCATTTTTACTCATTTGCTGGGCGCCAGGGTACCACCCAGAATATTCAAATATTCTGGGCCTCATCCAGGGGCCTTGTCGTCACGCTGTCCTTCCCACGGCACCATGGTCCAAACTGTGTGATTCCTGCCTGCCCCACAGATTTTTCTCCCCTTTCATCTCAGCGGTTAACCCTGTGGGAAGGAATGGCTTGTGGTCCTCTTTCCCTGCTTGGCATGGGAGACAGCACAGCCATGGATCGAGCATTCATCTTTGTCAGGCCATCATTTACAATACACAGACGTAGAAGAAAATGTGAAATACTTTAGTACTCACACTAGTATATTAAGCACTAGCGTAGGGCCAGCATCTAGTACATTTTTTCCCATTATTTAACATCACATAGCAATGGCGAGTGCTCAGATCACCAGTCCTTGCGGAGGGAAAAGAAAGGTTTATACATACCATAAGCAAATGCTGATCTTTCTCTTTCCATAAGTGAAATGGGAAAACCCATGTGCTGGCGGTCCTTAGGGCTGCAACATAGCACATGGTTTCCAAGAAGAGGGATTTTTTTTTTAAACTCAGTCTTTTCAGAAACGTCAAAGTTTTCATTCTTAGGTACCTGGAAAAAAAATTGAGTCAGTTCTCAGGGCACAATCTACTCACCTGCTGCATCCTTATCCCCAGAGCCTTCCTCCATAAGCAGATTTTGCTGCCCTGGACTAACCAGCCTCATCTCCTTCCATTGGCAGAAATCTGCATTAGCCCCAGGGCTGGCTGCGCCTGATGACACATCTAAGGGACCAACTCAGTTCCTCAGATACCAAGGGATGCCGTCGTCCTTGAGAACCCTTGCGAATCGATGTTCCAGGCGCTCTCAGGGACAGCTTCCGTGATACAAAATGTGGGATGCAACCCTGGGAGAAAGTGGGTACACCAACACAGTCCCGTTTTCAAAAGGGCGTGCTGAGCATCCTTTGCAAGATTTAGCAAATAGATGACTACGGTGTCCATCTCAGTGTGGTACTGTTAAGCAATACTGCAACAACCCGGTATATTGTGACGAAAGGAATGGAAATTTCAGCAGTTCAGCACCAAGTTGTCAGGAAAGCATCTCTACAATCTTACCCAGAACTCTAATATACTCAATGTATTTAAGCCTAGAAAACAGTGATCGTGGCATCCAGTAAAACCATGTACATACTAGTATAAAATTCTGAATTACTGGTAGTTCAGAACAGTTGCAAGGCCATTTTGTCCTTATTCCAGCCTTTGCACTAGGGGCCAAGGAGTAATTTGTTTCACTGCTATCCAACAATGCAAGGAATTAAACACAAATTAAACCTGAACACAGCCTTCAATATAGATCCAAACCAGGTGTGATGTCACTCACTTGGGTAGACCTGGCATGCATGTTTTTAAAAATGACCAATAGAGGGGTGGGGTGAACTAGTTCAGATTAGGACGGGGGGTGGCAACTGACATGTAGGGCATTTGCCGTTGTCAGAGTGCCAGAAGGAATTGTGACCTGGGCTTCCTATTTCTGTAGGAGGAAAGCAGTTCCCATTTCAAATTCCAAGAGTGAGGATTCATATTAAACCCACAGGAATGTTGGGTATCTTCTGCCCTGTAGAACAGTCCAGATCCAGTTCAGTTCACTCCACCACCTCTGCCTTTAATCTTTTTTAAAAATTGCATATGCCAGAGTCAACCACATGACTAACTTCAGATCCAGTTTGGTTTGTCAAGGACCAAAAGAAGTAGCTCAGGGCTACAGTACACCTTCAGAAACATCACAGGTGCAGGAAAAAATTACGACTTTATGTTTTGAATTTTTCTATTTTTTAAAACTTCCTTACACACGAAGAAGTATAGGTTCTGCTTTCAACTAACCGACTCCTAGCTGGAGCAATTCGTCCTCTAGAGCAGGGTTCCTCAACCTCAGCCATTTTAAGATGTGTGGACTTCAACTCCCAGAATGCTTCAAATCCCAGAAAGCAATGCTGGCTGGAGTATTCTGGGAGTTGAAGTCCACACATCTTAAAATGGCTGAGGTTGAGGAACCCTGCTCTAGAGGCCCTGCATCGTGTGGTATTTTCGAGGCGACCATTAATTCCAGGGTGACTGAGAAATAGGTCAGGCCTCTTGGAGGTCTGATGCCAGAAATCAATGAACAGTTTAGGAAACCTCTCTGTTTTCTGATAACTCACTAAACTTGGTAGTGTGTGATAGATACGTGTTCTTCCATAAACCGAGAGACAGAGGAAGGCTTGCAACCTCTGTTGCCTTCACAGCAAAATATAATGGCCACAAACGTAGAGAAGTGATCCATTGATTCCATCCCTTGTAGATTGATCCCAGTGGATCATCTAGAAGGTGCTGCTTTGTACATTATGACAACTACTTGGCACCATTAGGAACCATTCCTGATAGCCTGGGTGCTGGTAAGATGCCATTTTTTTATTTTGTGTGTGTGTGTGTGTGTGTGTGCACGCGTGTGTGTGTGGCTCTTGACAGTTTTTACATTCAGCAGAATAAAGAGGTAAATATTCACCTTTCCACTGCAAGGTGGATAAGAAGGAATGCATGTTTGCATGAGAAAGGCAGGCAGGCAGGCAGGCAGAAATCTGTTCTCATGAAGAAGGTTAGCGTGTTGGGGAGAAAACCTTGGCCTGGCCCCTCTCCCTGATGTGCTACTTTTCCGTGGAAATTTTCTACTTCATTCCAATCTCTCCCACCTCCTTCCCAAATCAGTAGTCCATAAAATGTTTTGCCACTTGATTCAATTAAATGCCAAAGCTGGCTCTTAATTCCAAATATGTGTACTTAGCAACACAGCCTTAAAATCTGTTCTGCTTATTTCTCCACCCACCCCCACCCAATGTTGCCTTCCCTCCATGTTTCTCTTTCATGGTTGGAGCATCTTTAGCTACACAGAGCAGCTCTTCTATGCAAGCAACCTGTTAGGGCAGCCTTCTCCTGACCGGAGGCCACCAGTTTGGGGGAAGGCTGTGCCACAGGATCTCGCTGCCTGTGGACCATGGAATGTGATCCCTTGCTTGGCCTTTCCTTCCTGAAAACAAGAACGGACCTGACCTCTGGCTGGGAAAAGGGGATCTTGGATGATCTTCAGGTCTTTTTATGCACATACAAAATGTAGCTGATGCAGGAACAGACCCAAAGCCCATCCACACCCTACTGCAAGGGCAAATGCATATGCACCTCAAAGCACCCTGCGCAATCCAAGCATGCACATCGACTCAACGCTCTAGTCCACTATTGCTGGCTATGCTATGGTATTGTGCTTCACCCCAAACAAAAAATAGAGTCAAGTATTTTTATCCAAAGGAACCTCCGTGCTTTGACACAATGCCCCCGGGGGAAACCTTGCTCTATTACTAGAGTATCCTAAGGTGACGCTCTCCAAATATGTTGGACTTTCATTCCCCAAATATCCAAGTTTGGACTACGCTGCTTGGGGTTGTGAGATGCTGAAGTCCAGTATAGCTCAAAGGCAGCATGTTGAGTTAGGCTGGGCTAGAGTGAATGTACCCTAACCTGAGGACGAAGGATGCAATCAAAGGGAAAATGATGGTTGTTGTGGGTTTTCCGGGCTGTGTGGCCGTGTTCTGGCAGTTTTGGCTCCTAACGTTTCGCCATTCGCTGTGGCTGGCATCTTCAGAGGACAGGAGCACAGCTAGAAGATTCTCTCTGTGCCCAGGTGGAGGGTGTGTGTTCCTGCTGGTGTTTATTGCTGCTGAGAGGGTGTGTGTCTTCTGTGGGTCATTTACAAGAGATTAGGAGGGACCCACAGAAGACACACACCCTCTCAGTAAACACACAATTCAGGTCTCCTTCAAGCAGTATGCAAGAACGTATGACTTCTCTGTCTGTGCTGCTGGCTTTGCGCATGGCATGGTGGCAAATGCACTTTGCCCCACTTACCCCAGAGTGAAGTAAATTCACTGTAGCTGGGACTGCAGAAAGGTTGCTCCCTAATACTGGGTGCAGAAGACCCCAATATGTTTGCATCATCCTTGTTATCACATTGTATAGGAAGATTGTTTTAAAAGCCACTGAAACAGTTTCTCTGCACAGATCTTTTCATAAATTGCAGATCTCATTTTGTGCCAGTCTTTCTTTCTGGGTATACACCCGATCCCTAGATTTGGATGAATTTGCCACAGCCAGACTGTCTCTTCCAAAGAGTGTTTGGAATGCAGTTTTAATGTGCATGCGTAATTGGCAATGAAACCTATTGAAAGTGAGTCAGAAATAAAATGCACAGGTGTGAAGATTAGGAGACCTGTACGGAAGCACGTTTTGCAGAAAAAGGGGGCAGGGAGAAAAATTCACCCCCTCTCTATATTGTCTTAAGCACCCAGATCGTGTGGGTGGTTAGAAAATGCTAAAATGTAATAAATACATTCTAAGACACCTGGAAACCATGCACCTGTAATATTAACCATTGTGTTGAGAACAGATTTTAGAAAGAAATCTGAAAGAAATCTGGAAGGAAGGGAAGGAGGGAGGGAGGGAGGGAGGGAGTATATAATCTGGGCTATATCACCAAAATGAAGAAACGTGGCAATTGATTTGCGCCTGCCTGCCAGTTGAAGCCTTTACTGCACTGCCATTCACAGAACTTTCAGATGTGAATGTGAGACTGGGTGATACTATTCCACCAAATGGAAAGTCTGGTTAAGATGGGCCTCCTTAGAGCCAAACCCCTTTTTGAAAGATGAGTTTGCGTAGAAACAAACTACCCAATCTTTGGGCTCATGTGCCATATCTCTCACTGAATTGTACTACTTTAGATTAGAGACAGGGGAATCAGACTTCAGAACTGTGGATCCTATTTTACAGACTTCACCCACATTAATAGTATGTCTTCTCCTTGTGTGAATGGCGCACCTCCTGGAAGATTACGCTATACGCAAGCAAGTATTCAGTCAGCTCTCCCTTTGCAACCAAAGTGGTACGTTGCCACCGCTCATGAATCTAGACCAGTGTTTTTCAAACTTGGCAACTTTAAGATGTGTGGACTTCAATTCCCAGAATTCCCCAGCCAGCCATGCTGGCTAGGGAATTCTGGGAGTTGAAGTCCACACATCTTAAAGTTGCCAAGTTTGAAAAACATTGATCTAGACAAATCAGTCTGATACATAATAAAGTTATCAGTCAAATTCATAATAAAGTTAGAAATGTGAATTCCTGTGATCCCTGGGGAAACGGGACCAGAGTACACAATGTGGCAAATGTCTGTTCTGTGTTGTTGGCATGAGTCAGTATGCCTACATGCATATGTGATCCTGTCAGTGCCTGTATGTAGCTTTTAATGTGCCTAAATATTATGCAATCTATCTCTGTGTCTTTGTATGCATGCGTGAATAGCTCATTGGTTCTCAGAGTGTGAGACAGGTCTAACTAAATGGTTGCTGGGACAGATGGATCCCCTCCGGGGCGCCTCTCACTCTTTTTTTCAATTGGGTTGGAAAATCCAAAGACCCGTCCACTTTTTTGCCTTTTCCTTTGGAAAAATTTCCATTGCTTTAATGAATCCGCAGTTGGAGAACCAGTCTCTGGTATAAATAGATAGACCTATATTTATCTATGTTATATCTTGAAGAAGAGCAAGATAATGTTTATTTATATACCGGTATATGCACAAATTCGATATGCAGCAGACTACTAAGACGCAGTGGGCATTTAGGGGCTGTTTTCCCCTTCTTTCACAATTACGAGACTCAAACATTTAATACAATAGTGGTCTCAAAAGTGGTTTAGTTATAAAATATAAAAAACTTAAAGTTCTTCTGTTATAGAAATAAAACAGTCCTTTGGGACACATATAAGCTATTGTAAATTCAGAACCTACACTATATCAGTATATTAATATGTACAGTAGATAGGTAGTGTATAGATCAGTGTCTCTCAACCTCAGCCACTTTAAGATATGTGGACTTCAACTCCCAGAATTCCCCAGCCAGCCAGCAAGCTGGCTGCGGAATTCTGGGAGTTGAAGTCCACACATCTTAAAAGTTGCCAAGGTTGAGAAATACTGGTATAGATTGAACACACAAAAGTGCTTTTTGATGTGGGTTATGCCGTTCATTTTTATTTGAACATATGGGTATCTGTGTTTTCATACAAACACACATATATAAATAAATAAGTAAGCACACCCACTTGGGACATAATTTAGCTCATGTATACACACACACACACACACACACACACACACAGACATATTCACATTTTCTTAAAATGTGCACTGTAATTACCCTCAACCAAGAGAAATACGTGGTTCATATATTAGGGGGATTATTGGAGGGGTGGGCTCATCCAAATCGTATCTGGCTGGACAGTAAGAGATGTAGTCGAGATATGGTTTCTTCTCAAAGACTACCATCTGTGAACTGACTATATTTTTCACATTGTTCTGGAGAGCGTTATCTTTTAAATGATGCCTTAGACTCTTTCAGGAGATATCTGTAGGTTCAAGTCCATCTATCCATTTGCCATGAAGTGGTATTTTTTTTTTAATCGTTTCATATTAAATTAAGGGATACCTTGGAGGGGGTACATGCAGTAATGGCTTCAGAATATATTCATTCAGCTTTGTGATTTTTTTTTTGTTGGTGTATATATGTACATACTTTTCTTATTTTTCTTTTTATAAAGTCTTCATTCCGTCATCTCTGCATAAGAGATCAAACTCCAGAAAAGAAAGAACAAAAAAAACTTAGATTTTTTGATCTTTTTTACAAAACGTATCCAATATAACACACAAACCAACAAAACCAACCATTCTGGAAAAAAAAAGTTAACTGCAACGCAAAGACGAAAGACAAATCCTATTAACATGTTGAAATCCCCTCGACTTTCCATTTTGGGTATTGATCTGTGTATTGTTTCAATGTAGGCGGTTTATTGTAGTCTGTGGCGTATTTGCTAAAACAACAACTTTTAACAACATTTTCTTTATAAAAAAATCATTATTTTTTTTAAATTGACATATCTTTCTTTTCCCTCATTCTTCCATTCCCCTTCAGTTTTTTTGTTCAACTTTACAATATTAAGAAGAAAAACCAAACAAAAACGGGGGAACAAACTCAAGCATATTTTTTTCCATATTATCAGTTAACCTGTTTTATGGACAGAAAAAATGTAATTTATTTTATCAATAGAACTTTCTTTCTTGTTCCCCCTTACCTAAAATCACATAATGATAGCTTTTAGTTTTGGATCAAGGGAGTTTATCAAGCAAGACCCCTTCTAGGGAAGCTTGTTATTTCAGAGGATCTTCACCCTTAGCATATATTTTGCACATGTCAAAATGAGCAGGACAATTCCTGTAGATGAAGCCACTCTGCGGCTCCTCCTCCTTCAGAGATTTTCCCATCTGGAGGCATAAAACACTCTTACTCTTGAAATGGAAAATAACTGGCTTAGTGCCGGGATGAACAACCTGGAGCACCAGAGCCACATATAGCCCCAATCCCTTTCTGAAGCTCCTCTGAAAACATTGCTGAAAATTGTGTACTGCAATTTGCCATCATTCTGGAACAGAAAATGCATAAAAACCCTAGCGTAATCCTTGTTAGGCTTAGCGGAAAAACCAAGATACCCTCCAAATTGACCCCAAAACATCACTGTCCACTTTACATCATTGCCCTCCAGCTCTTGGGCGCCCCCAAAAATGTTAAATGTAGGCCCCAGGCCCTGAAAAGTCCCCACTCCCTGACTTAATGAGATCTATTAATCTTGCCAACAGCAGATCATTCACCAACTGGGAGCAGGGTGTTCCACAGGAGGCAGTCCATGTTTCTTCTGGCATTCTGTAAAGACTGCCTCTAAAATTGCTAAAAACCATGAGAACCAAAGTGCTTGTAGGACTCGTTGACTGTAGGGGCCTCCTGCTGGAGTAAGCGATGGCTGGCTCTCCTTCTGAAATCAAGAGTTAATGGTGTTTCACTTGGGGACTCCAAAGGACATCCTTCTGCAAGCATTATACATATCAAGACACACCATTCCTAATGCGTTCCCCAGTGCTTCATGAATTCGTCCCATTAACCTGAAGGAAAGCATTATCAAACATGCTGGAGTGGGTACAAATGCTCTAGCCAGAGGATGGTGCCAAGGCTGTGGTTTTCTATTGGTTGGACATCATTGGAGTCCTTCCCCCTCCTCCCCCCCATCACCAAGTCTGAGGTTCTCTGTGACAAAACTCTGAAACGAAGCTAAAGGGGGGGCGGGGGCTGGGGCTGGAAAATACCATCTGCCTAAAATGATCACAGGAGTTTCTTGTGTGCATGTTGAAAGGTAAACCTTCATGTTTCCAGCTCATGAGTGAGGGAACAGATTCCCTTGGTAATTGTGTGGCCTACATACTCTTCCATTAATGTTCCTATTTGCCAACCCTGCCTGGGGGCATTTGTATGAAGTCTCCCTTTGGTAAAGAAAGCCAATTCTTTCTCCAGGATGCAAGGATTCCTGTGTGAAGCCTGCTCTGCTCCTGGGATCACTCTTGATCATTCTCTCATGAACCTGCTGGAGGTGGCTGCCTAGACATCTTGAATGATGGCTTTTTGAAGAGCTCAGCCCTTATACCCCTTGTGGAACCAGGGTAACACCTTCACTCGCTGAAGCTAGCCACGATTCAGGCTTAACTTTGGAACACCCTTCTCCCAGTCAAAAAAGATGGATAACATCATGCAGAAAAAGCTTGAGCTACAAAAGAATTAACCCAGAAAAACCAGATGTGGATAGGGTGAAGGATATAACTTTGGGATATAACATGTAACTGGTTAATCCGTTAAAAACATTTTGGTCAACTAAAATTAGTGCCCCAGCAGTTTAAAAGCCCCCCCCTCCATTTAATGTAAGTTTTTATTGACGGCATAATCCAATGTACAGTTTGTGAAAGACTGCAGTATAAAACTCACACACTTAAGCAACAGAGATGAAAACCCTAATATACATCTCTTCTGGCATATGCATAGATAGTTGCTTCTTTGACTTAGGAATGATTTGTGACACGAAAGTGGTCAAAGTTTTGGTCAAAGAGCACCTTTCCAAATCACGAGTTGTACTCAAATTCCAGCTGTCACTGAACTACTGTATATTTAAAAACACAGGGTTGGATCTGGAAAAAAAAAACTTAAAATAGCCCCATTGATTCCAGTGACTGTAGTCTAAATATGATTCATTGTGGACCAGAAAATATCAATTTCTGCCTCCTTATGTTTTTCTTTTTACATCCAGAAGACCTCCCTCGATCCAAAGAAAAGGGTTTTTTAATTTTTTTAAAAAAGAAATATATATCCATCTCCTAGTTAAAATATGTTCCTCTCCCCCTCATTTTCCTCTCATGTGGTGCTTTCAAGAACCAGAAGGGCTTGTGACCCATGACTGCGCAGAGATTTATGGGGATATTTAACTTGAAAGGGAGAATCTGGGTTTAAAACTCTGTAAGAGCCCTTTGCAAAAGTGCTTAGCAGACGTCAGCCTTGTTTAGACACCAGTTTAGTCTCATGATTCCAGAGAGAAAGGTGGAGAAATGTGCATTGTCCAGCATGGATCCTGTTAACATGCATGGAGGCAGCGTAAGAGCTTGTGTCTATGGACAAGGCATGTGCCAACCCATCTAGCAAGAGATTATATGCAAAACACTGTTGTCCCCATTTAGGCAGAACTAGGCTTGTAGTGCATAGGTAATGTAAGAACATAAACTATCCAGATGTTTTGTCAGGAATATATCCTGGGTAGACAGACAGACAGATATATTCCCAAACCATTTTGGGGGCCTGGTGAAAATCTCTCAATATGAGTCAGAAGAAAGATCTGCCATATTTCCCCAAACTGCTTTATATTTTTAAATGACAAAAGGGGGAAAATAATCTTAGCATCATTAGCACCTGTATAATTTCCTTAGTAGTCTTGTCAAATGTTAACTGTCTCCTCTAATTCATACATCTTTCAGAGGCATAATTCATCTGGACAATTCAAGATGACTAGATCTTTAGTTTGCCCCTTCTTCTAGATCAGTGTTTCTCAACCTTGGCAACTTTAAGCTGTGTGGACTTCAACTCCCAGAATTCCCCAGCCAGCAAAGCTAACCCTAACCCTAACCCAGCAAAGCTGGCTGGGGAATTCTGGGAGTTGAAGTCCACACAGCTTAAAGTTGCCAAGGTTGAGAAACACGGTTCTAGATATAAGAATGTGGTTTTTTTCCCTTCCTCTTTTGCTTAAACACACATTCCTATTCTGACTTTCAACTGGTTTCAGACTGGTTTCTTGCTTTCCATGCGAAGCATCCTGAGAATTGTCCTTTGATGGTTCCCGTTAGAGAACCTGGTTCCCTTTGCAGGATTAAAATCAGAAAGATTGTGTTGTAGTTGGAAGGCACGGCCTTCTCTCTGCAGTGTATATCTGAGGCAGAAAGAAAAGAAAAAAGCCGTGTTTCCAAACAGGGCTGACCTATCTTGAAAAGGTAAGCATTTTTGCAACAAGCAGAAGAGCGTACATGCTCAAAACACAGGATTTTTAGAGGTCCAATCAGGCACATCGGCCCATGTGCTGGTGCCCGCGAAGGTGAACCAAGTGGTGGTGGTACTACTCCACGTGGACACAGAACTTCTCTCTGCGCAGCAAACCTCCGGATCAGTGGTGAGGTTGGCATGTGGCAGAATGATCAACGCTGAATTTAATCCAAGTTAGATTGCCGCATGAATCTTAGCAGCATTCAGGGCCCAAATATGTAAAGGAAACATTTCCCTGCCTCATCTCCTTATTTTCCTCCTCTTCTTCCTCTTCCTCCTCCTTCTCTTTTTCAAGGTTTTTTTCCCCCTTCACTCTTTAGTTCCTTCCCCTCCTCCGTGTGTAAATACCAGCTGCTGTGTGTAACGGGTGATTCCCCTTCTTCTTTCTCTTCTCCTTCCCCCCGTTTTTTGTGGAAAAAAAGTTGTGTTTGTTTTGTTCTGAATGCGCTTTACTGGCTGACTTCGGAAGGTCTGAGTGTTTTCCCCCCTGGGGAAGTTTTCTTTCTGAATTTGTTTGTATAGCAACTTATTAATTTTCTCATTTAAAAAAATATGATTATTATTATTATTATTATTATTATTATTATTATTATTTTTAAAAAGGTCTGTTCCGTTTTTCTTTCCAAAAGGTAACTATTTGTTTCTGGGTTTATTTTTTTTCAATGTCTGTCCAAATGTGCTTAGTTAAAGCCAGTGACTAAATGCTAAATTTTTCCAAATGCTCGATGGCTTGCACGCTCTCGCCAACGCAAGTTGGTCTAATAAAAAGGTATCACCTTTTGTCTCTCTCTCTCTCTGTGTTGAACCAACCATCTCTTCCTTCCCTCTCTCTTGCGTGTACCCTTTCTCTCCTCTTTCTGAGGTTTTTAATATAATTAATTATTTAATTCTGAGGTTTGAGTATCTCCCTTGAAACGTGGGGAAACTGGGATGGGTGGGGGAATTCCTGCCCCCGGGATTCTCAATATCAGCCCCTTCCCCTCTGCAGAGGGGTACGTTAACAGCCTGTTCACCTTGAATGTGTTCAGCGATCTTTTTAAGGAAGGGAGCCAGCAATTCCTTTCTTCATAGTACAAAGTAAAAAGCAGGATTTCACTTTCTTAAGAACATTCAGCCAGAGAATCCTCAGCCTATAAATTTTGGATTTGCTTTTCTTTCCTTTTTTATCCATTTGTTTTGCTTTCTTCCGAAGAACTCAAGGCAATACACATACGGTCATTCCCCTCTTTTATCCTTAGACATATCGTGAGATAAATTGACCTGAGTGCCAACTGCTTACCTAAAGGGGTCCAAAATCTTCTTTGTAGGGGTGTGCAAAATCTTTCAAAATCAAACTGATTTGAATAGGAAACACTCTGTTTGGGGTTCAGTACCATTTTTGTGAACTTCTCCATTCGGAGCAGGCTGTATCAATAATTCTGAAAGTCTTCTGAGCTTCAGACTCACAAACTGATAGAAACAGCTCTTGTTGGGCTTGTGAGGGAGTAAAACAAATACCTGAAGCAAAACCTTCAAACTACCAGGGCCCCTGGACTCAAGTAAGTCTCCTTAATAACTTGCTTAGGCATTTGCAGATGCTGGCTCACGAGTTATCTTAAATTAGCACTTGTATATTTAGATGGAAACTAGGAAAACCACAAAAACTGACTAGTGCCAACCCCCATTTTATTATTCTGCTTATCTCACTATAAACAGAAAATCTAACCCATGTTATGATTGACATTTGACTCATTACTGGTCAGCAATATATATATATATATATATATATATATATATATATATATATATATATATCAGAGCTTTCCAAACTTTTCATGTTGGTGACACACTTTTTAGACATGCATCATTTCACGACACACTCTTACAACAGGGCATCATTTCACGACACACTCTTACAGCAGGGCACAAGGCAGGCACTAGGACCTGCAAGGAATCACAGCTGGTTTGGAGGCAGCAAGGCACAAGGCAGGCACTAGGACCTGCGTGGAAGCCAGGAGGCAGCAGCAGCCGCGACACACCCAGACACGTGTCCGACACACACAGTTTGGAAAGCTCTGATATATATATATATATATATATATATATATATATATATATATATATATGTTGTTTGTACTCTCCTTCAGTGGGCAGAATCCTGTGGTCTGTCCCCAGCACTGTTTGAATTTTTCTCCTTCACTTGAAACATTCCCCAAATGATAGAAACATCTCATTTTGAAAGTGAAACAATTGTTTTGAACTCAAAACAGGGCGTTCTGAGTTTGGAATGGTTTGAATTAAAAAAAAACTACATATGTGAAGATTAAACTCAATAAGCACTTTAGCTCCCATCCCCAGTGATGTGACCTCCAGATGTTTTGGCTTTACATGACAGATAAAGGCCAACATATCTGGAGGGCACCAGGTTGAAGAAGGCCACACTATATTGGGCTGGGTTTGCAAGTGTCTTACAGTTTTCTCTTACAGCCATGACAGTATTTTTTTATTTTTACTATTTTTCATAAAGATAACCTTGGATATAATTAATTGAACGGGTCAAGCAAACAACCAAGCCCTGTAATTTAACTGGAGTTTCCACAAAAAAGAAGAACATAAATGCAAGGTCTCCTTAGCTAAAACAGACCGTGGGATGGAATTGGTTAAGGTTTGTGCAGTGCAGTTCAGCGATGCCAGTCTACCTGCAAAGAAGCGGCTTGCATTTTGGATGCTGCAACTCAGAGGAAGCTTCTCAGGAGCATGTGCAGTGAAGAGAAGAAAGAATATCAGAACAGAGGAGAAAAGAGTGGCTTGCTGTCCCAAATAGAGCCTGGAAATGGGTGAGATGCGCGATACCATTTTTCAAATGCTACGAAGAACATTGCCGTGAAAAGATCGATCAAGATAAAGATTTGATCTTAGCCAGAAATGAGATGATCCCTTGTCCCAGGAAACAGTCACTGAGTTAGATAGGAATCTGGTAGAGGCTTCCTGTGAGGAAAAGCTATAATAGGTAGCTCTGAGACCTGCTCCAGAAAATATTTTCTCCACTGCCATCTTCAAAGAACAGTAACTCCTCCAGAGAAGGTCTTGGCATGCTGGCCATTTTCACTACCACGTCTGGTCTAGAAGTAAGAGAGTTGACCATACTCGGTCTCCCATTGCAGGTGTGTGTGTGTGTGTGTGTGTGTGTGTGTGTGTGTGTGTGTTGATACCATAGCCAAACAACACCCTTTTCTCCTACCAATTTTTTCTTCCAAATTTCCCTTTTGTCTATTCTTTCTCATTCACTGGCTTTCTACTTAGCAGAATGGAAGCTGGATTTCTAAGAATTTCACAGATGCTCAAGGTCTCAGCAGTGGCTTAATTTAATCCCCAAGATGCCCCTTTCTTCCCAGGGCTTCTGAGCTACTCAAAAAGTGAATGCATCCTCTTGTTCACTTTGCTGGCTTTTAAACTTCCTGGGCTGGTCTTGCAAAATGAAGCAGGGTTGGATCTATTTAGTGCTTGGATGGGAGATGATCAGGAGATCCCAGAGCTGTAGACTAGGCTGGGATTTAAAAAGCACAACTCTATAATGTTGCTAAGAAGAGAATATGGCTGTGTCCATGAAGACAGCAGGAGTTGAGCTTGACTCAAAGGAGAGTCTACTTTTACTATTATCATAAGTTTTTTCTCTTTTTAAAAATCTCTTGTTTTTATTCGTTATGGATCTGTTGTGTGGATCACAACTAGCAAATTCTTAAACAGTAGCTAAGGAATACTTGCCCCAGGGAGGATGGACCTTAAATACACACCATCCTGAAGGTATATTTCAGGTCAATACCTCTACATGTCAGTTCTCTGTCTTCCTGGTCCCTAAATTTTGCAATGCAGGTATTCTCCTCTGGGTGCTGTCCAAGGTGCTGATTTCATAAGGGACCTCCAAGTCCTTGTAGTTCCATGTTTCCTATATGAAAATTAACCTGAGTTACAGTACAACCGTTGCAGTATCTTGGCTACTTAACTATTTGGGGAGCGAAATATATTACATTTGTTAAAGCACAGAGTCCAAGCTCTAAAAGGAGAGCTGAGTATGATTTTTTAGGAAGGAATTTTAGCTTAAATGCACGCAGAAGACCACCTTTGTGGATATTTGAAGAGCTCATTCTAACCACCAGTTATCCCCCTGACAAGTATTTTAGGGTCTAGACCCAGATTAACCACTAGATGTATTTTCTGCTTTTGTTTCTTAATATGTTGGGGGTGTGGGAGGAGAATATGTGCATATGTCAATTAAAATAAAAACTTAAAAGCCTGTTTGTGTGTTGGTGGGTATGGGTAGAATAACAGATTGTTAACTTTCCTTCTTCTCTGGAACAGGAAAACAAACAAAAATAGCAATATAAAGGGGGCTAAGACGTTTCTGACATGGTACTGCCATCGTTGCTGATTTTTTTAGTGGTTTCATTGCTATGGTTACCTCCCATTCCCATCTTCTGGCATTCACACATACTCTCCCTGATCCAACCACTCTCAGGCACAGGGACCTCATTCCTCCCTTTAATTGCAGTGGCAGCTCTTTCTTGACATCCTGCACAACACAAAAAGCAGCTTCCATTCATTTCAGTCAAGGGGGAAGCCCATATGATGGGAGATCCGCCATGCATCTGGAGGCCAACCATGGCTTGATGTGATCCCAGTTACTTTCTGGCCCCGTGATGCCTTGGTCCAGTACTAGGGAGTGCCACAGAGAGCATAGTTCAGTGAATTCCAGTTGAAGCCCTCCCGTAGCAGAGTTGCCAGTACTTGGCGGACCAGGCTTGACAGATTAGGGATCGAATCGGATTGCCCACTAATCAGGTGGGGCAGATAATCCTGGATTGTGAACAGGAAATCTTGTTAGAATTATCTTATTTCAGATGTTCATAACAGCTGGATGAGGCCTATGCAATGCACTGCCATCTGTGCAGGGGATTTGAATGTTGACCTTTATCTCCTTAGTTGTTTGGTGACATACTCTGTTCCCCTTATGCCACTACAAAGCCACCAATTTCATTCCTCCCCCTAATATTCCTAGAGCAGGGTCTTTAGGCCTTGAAGAGATGCATAAGACCCTGAGAGCTGAAAAGTGACACATTTCCCCTGTACAGAAATGCAGTAATGTACACATTTCCACAATTACATTGTTAGCTGGATACATTTGTTAAAGGCAGTGGGATCATGCTGAGAGAGGGGTCGGAGAGGAAGTCAGAACCCTTGCCATGGCCCAGCCTCATATATTCCAACTCTGCACTTTACAGTCTGCCCCAGTTCTCAATCACTTTGTTGCTACTGCTTCTTTTTAATACAGAAATTATTTGCATTGCCTTTTCCTATGAACAAAAATTCATGCATAGTTTTGTATGCATTCCTCCCCCACCCACCCACCCCATATACACATTTTTGGAAGCAGTTTTCTCAAATACATAATTTTGGGCGTATTATCTTTCCAGAAAATGGCCATAATTTTGCACCCTGTTTCCTAACTTTTTTTTTTTGTAACCTACATTTTTACTGGAGAACTGGATTGTATTTCAGGAGCAAACCACTTGGGAACAGTTTGCAGTTATCTGAAAGGGTTAGCATTAAAAAAAATAAGTTGGTAAATGAAACATATACAGGTTGGTTTGACTGAAGTCTTTTGATGAACTTCAGTTAAACTACAGAAATATTTTGGAATCTGAATTTTTTAATTTGCACATTTTTCTTCTTTTCAGATCCCCTTATTGATGATTCTGCACCCTTGTTTCCAGGATGCGTTTCACTGAATCATTTAATGTATAGTGGGAACTTCAACAAGTAGATAATTGATTCAACTAACCCATAAGGAATTAGATTTAGCCCTAAATAGACCCAATCATACATAGAGTTAAACTAACTCCCTTGGTCAGCTGTGTCATGGGAAACATGGGGTTAAGAAACTTTGTCTCTCCTAAGATGGAGATGGAGATGAAGTCCAAGAGAGACCTTTCTAGGCACTCCATCTCCATGGTTGTTTGGGCTTTTCACTCTCCCCTACTCCCCCCCCCCGCACTCCCCCAGGGGGTGAAAATGAGCAGCAATGGAGGAGAGATAGGTAAGATTCCCTAAATCTGTCCTTAGTAGTGCCAATCCCAATTGTGTGGTTTGTTGGTTTGTTTGTTGCTTTGGAGGAAAGAAGGATAACTGAGGCATGAATGAGAGCCCTTCAGTCTCCTCTGCATTGGCTGGGAGGATTGAAAAACACTGATGGAGCCATCCCTGAAATCTTGCGCTGTGAACAAGCAGCAGTGAATCTACTAACCAGGACAGGAGATGGCTGGATTGTTTGTGTTCTGCGAACGGGCCTGTATGCTGGCTTGTTTTGAAATCTACCTAGCCAGTTTAGAACACAGTCTCTTTAATTTTAAGGGAGAAGAATGGGCAGCAGCATCAAAAATCTAAATGAGAATGTGCTCTTGGAAGTGTCTGGTCAGTATGAAAGGTAAAATATTGATTTTATTTCATCAGGCATGTTAGTTCATGCATCTGACCTTTGGTACTTGTTAGCCTTCTCCATTTTTCAGCCATAGTTGAATATGTTCTATATGCTACACTAGACTAAAGTGGTTGCATACCCTTTTGCGGCTTCGGTGTCCACAGCTTCATCAGCACAATCCTGTAAGCGGTCCCCTCATGTTCTTGCACAATGAACTCATTCGGCACACAACAGTGTCTGGCCAGTGGCTCCAAAGAGCATGGCCTGTAGAGAGACCGTTAAGGAGACGTTTTGCTGCTTCTGAAAGCCCTCATTCTAGTCAAAACACTCGGCATCCCCCCAGCATCACTGCCAACTTTTAATGGCCCTCTGTGCTCTTCTGCAACATGACCACAAGGAGCAATTGCGCCTACGGCCATGCTGTGAAAAACAACATATATGGCAAGGCGGGCTTCTGATAAAGGCACAGAAACAAGAAAGGGCTCCCCATCCCCCCCACCCCACCCCAGTCAGTTGGCTATCCTAGTTGCCCAGAGTGATATATTTCTAAGACATCATCATCTGGCCAAATCATAAAGGTCCCTAAAGCCATCCTCTGCATTTCTAATTAAGAACAGATATGCTGTCAAGTCCCGGGGCACCCAGCCCTTTACTTCTCTCAACTAAATAGCGCATTTTCTCAGCAGATTAAAAAGTCAGCAGTGCATTCTCCCTACAAGTGCCTTGCTTCGATCCTTCACTTCTTCCTTCCTGGGTATAACGAAAATGGAGATTAGGCGGGTGCAGCATGGGTGAAAAGCCTTCCCAATAAGGCCGCCCTCTGGGCAGTTCTCCAAAGGGTCACAAAACACACTGCCTGGACGTTCTGACCTGCCAACTCTCACGACCTCATCCTAAGCAGGCGGCGGTTTGTCCGTTCCCATCTCTTCTGACTTAAATCTGGTTTAAAAATACTCTTTCTTCCCTCTTCCTTACAGACTCTGTTTTATTTTTAGGCTCCAAGGTCTGGAAAGCTGCTTTTCTTTTGATTTTTTTTTTCTTTTGATTTTTTTTTTTTGCAGTGCAGTGGTTCAGTGCTATTTTACTGCCCTCTGGTGGTCCTGAACAGTGGATTAAATACAATATGCGAAAAAGGTGTTTTTGTGGCTAGTTCTTAGTCTGCAAGCATTAATCTCTCTCTGGGGATGGGTGAGCAGGAGGAACCGTCTTCAAAATAAGCACTGCATTTTTTACCTGCATAAAGCAGAATTACAGGGGCTGGCTTGAAAAGGAGAAATAGCAGCATTCCAGGGGAAAGCACCGGGGCAAAGTAACTTTTGCATATGCTCAGGTCCACGATCTAACCGACCTAGGCTGATTGCAGGCCCAGTTAGTACTTGGATGGGAGACCACAAAGAAATCCCAAGCCTGAACTTTCTAGGCTAGTCTGGAAAGTTGAAAAAAAAAGTATCCCAGAAGCAGGAAGCGTATCCCAAGTGTGGGCCAGTACACTGCACATTCCTCCTAAGTAGTAGGATAAAAGCAACAACGAATTGGCTCACAAAATAGTCTCTAAATTATACAGTAGATCCTACTTTGCATAGAAAAATGTGAGCATGCACTGGTGGTGCTTGTGTTACACTGGCCAGCCTGTGCCAAACTCACCCATGCACACTGCCATTTTGTCCTGGGCTATAGGACCAGCGAAACGGTAAATATTTTACGTTTTTTTTTAATCAGTCCACTTGTGAAATGGTGGGTCTTCCTTCTTTTTGTTTCTTTCGATTGGTCCCATGGAAAACAAATCTACAAGCGGGAAAGTGGTGGAGCGACAGGAGACCTGATGATGGCTAGTAGGGGGGAAGAGCAAGAAGAAGGAAGGAAGGAAGGAAGGAAGGAAGGAAGGAAGGAAGGAAGGAAGGAAGGAAGGAAGGAAGGGGGAAAGAAGAACTCCCTATGTGGATGTATCTGTGTACACGTGCATGTGTGCATGCACATGGATTTGCTTGTACAGGAGAATACATCAAGGAAGCAAGCAGATCTCACCCCTCTTCCTGGCAGGGGAGGGAGAACGAACGAACTCCTCCCTGTCACTTTTCTCCCAGCATAACGGTGCCTCCCTGTTCTCTGAACTGGGATCCAGTCACCTTTCTGGAGCTAAGGGGAGAGGACCTCTCCTTGGACCCAGCTCAGGAGCGGGTGTGAAATTGACACGCGTTTGCCAGTTTCCTCTTCTGGCTGGAGTGCCGGCAAGAATGGCAAGAGGGTGGATTCCCCGCCCCCCCCCCACACACACACACCCGTCCACTGATGGACGGTGAAATGCTTCTCATGCGCAAGCAACTCCAGCACTGAGAACGGGTTGGACTAGATGACCGCAAGGGTCACTTCCACCTGTATGATATTATGGCTGTTGGAGGTTGTAAATGGAAACTGCATGTCCTCAAAGACAATCTAGGGAAAGTGATTAGCAGTTGCTTTCCCAGCAAGGGTGGGAGGAATAAGGAAGCAGGGGGCTACAGCAGTGAGGGGCCATGGGAAGGACACTGGCACATTTTGCTGCCATCCAGACAGTGATTTCTTGAGTAAGCTTCCTTTCCAGACAAGATCAGCACAGGAAGCAAACAGTGTAAGGTTCCCATACAGCAGAGCTTTCCAAACTGTGGGTCGGGACACGTTAGTGTGTCGGCTGCAGTGTCCGGGTGTGTCACGGCTGCTGCTGCCTCCGAGCCCTGCCAGGATTCCGTGCAGGTCCTAGTGCCTGCCTTGTGCCTTGCTGCCTCCAAACCTGCCCTGCCAGGATTCCACGCAGGTCCTAGTGCCTGCCTTGTGCCTTGCTGCCTCCAAACCTGCTGTGATTCCACGCAGGTCCTAGTGCCTGCCTTGTGCCCTGCTGTAAGAGTGTGTCGCGAAAGGATGCATGTCTAAAAAGTGTGTCACCAACATGAAAAGTTTGGAAAGCTCTGCTATACAGAATTGCCATAAGGCTAGAACACAATTTATATCTTAACTATCTGTGAAAAACCTTGATTGACCAAAGCCATGGCAGTGGCCATCAATGTTTATGGGCCCATCTAGTGATGGCTGTGGTATACGGGGGTTTGCAACTTGGAATGTAAGAGGAGTGAATGGAAAAGAGCACGAAGTAGGTAATGGAGTAAAAAAAAAAGAGTTGGTGTGTTGTGTGTCTGGGAAACTAAGGGAAGGAGGAAGGACATAATAGATCTGAATGAAGATAGAGTGGAGTTGATGACTACATGCAGGGAAGTGAATATGTAGGCGTAATTATGATTGAAATGGCTAAAAGGTCAGAATTTGTTTAATCTGAGTTGTTAGTAGGTAGGAAAGTGGGAATCCATTGTGCATGTTGCACTTCAGTGAATGGTAAAGATGGATGAATTAGGGATGAGTTTGGAGAAAAATTTGCAACAACCGGAATGAATGTGAATTCAAGGGTGACATGAATGGGTGGTGGGAATGTGACCCAAGAATGTGAAAAAACAGCAATTCAAAGATCCAAGTGAACAGGAATGGCAATTATTTGGACAGGATCTGCTCAGGAAAAAATTCATTTTGAATACTGTAAGTGGTTTAAGCATAAATATTCATGTATGGAAAAGGAGTGAGAGTGGAATGTCCATAAGAAGAAAAAGTACAAGTCCTGCATGAAAAAGTATCAACAGATATATTAGTCTCCCAACAGAATAGAGGAAAAGAAAGAGGATGTGGAATCAGTCCTTGGTCTTTGAAATATTAATTTTCAGATTGTTCCGTGGAACAATGTGAAAAGAAGTGTATTCCCAAGTGCCACAGAAGTTCTGAAGTTACAGCAGTGGGGAACATGAGAAAGGATGCTTGGTGGACTGATAAAGGGAACAAAGATGGAGATGAGCGGGAAATTCATGTAAGAGAATAAAAGGTAAAGGTTTTCCCCTGCACAGTCGTGTCCGACTCTAGGGGCCGGTGCTCATCTCCGTTTGTTAGCTGAAGAGCCAGTGTTGTCCGAAGACGCTTCCATGGTCATGTGGCTGGCATGACGAGTGTGGAATGCTGTTACCTTCCCACTGAAGTGGTACCTATTAATCTACTTGCATTTGCATGCTTTCGAATTGCTAGGTTGGCAACCTGCTGCAAAAAATGGGGAGAAGAGAAAGATATTGTATGATCTATATATGGCGAAAAGAATAAGTGCAGAGAATGTAGTAAAAAAAAACACAGAGTGGTTAAGATTAAGTGAGGTGGAGAAAATGCAGAGGAATGTTAATGGGAATAAATGGCTTTGGAGTGGGTGAAGAGGGCTAAACAAGGAGCTTCCAGCAGAGTCAATTAAATTAAAACCAGGAGGGATGTCATGATTTGGGATAACATTTAGCAATGCTGACAGGAGTATTTTAGAGATTTGTATGGGAATAATAAAAATAATATGTCGAAGAGCAGAATGGAAACAAATCCTATAAAACAGGGGTCCCCAACCTTTTTGGCGCCAGGGACCAGTTTCAAAAGACGATTTTTCTGCAGACCAGGGGGGCAGTTTCCGGGATTTCCATGGACCAGGGGCGGGGTTTGCGGGTGGGAGCCAATTGCACGCACCGGGGGTGGGGTTTGTGGGCAGGAGCCAATCACAAGAACCGGGGGCGTGGTTTGCAGGCGGGAGCCCCGTGGTCCAGTTCCTAACAGGCTGTGGCCCACAGGTTGGGGACCCCTGCTATAAAAAGTTGGTGCCCAAAGAAAAAAATGGTGAAAAGGAAGTCCTAAGTGTGAGAATGTTGGAAAATGGGAAGACAATGTTAACTGGAGAAATGTTAAAATATGGGTGTGGTTTGCTAAAGAAGGGGCTGTGCGACTTGTTTAGCACACACATAAAGACAACACACATGCCTGATGATCAGAAAAATGCCATTATTATTGCTCTATAGCAGTGTTTCTCAACCTTGGGAACTTTAAGATGTGTGGACTTTAACTCCCAGAATTCTCCAGCCAGCCATGCTGGCTGGAGAATTCTGGGAGTTGAAGTCCACACATCTTAAAGTTCCCATGGTTGAGAAACACTGCTCTATAGAAAGGTAGCCAGAGTTAATGCAAAAACCACAGAGGATTAGTTGGTTAAGCAGGGGAAAGGCACCTGGTAAAATTCTGATTGAAAGAGCAGGAGGGACAACAATAAGCTTTTCTGCCAAGTGTCCAGGCAGTGATCAGGTGCCCAAACAATTGGTTCTTTTAGATCCAGAGACAATAAGCACACCAGTGAGTAAAGAGATCTTAAGCTTTATTATTAATTTAAGCAAGCATTTAAACAAAAACACAGTTTAGACAGAAAAATCATAGCATACCAAACAAGATGATACCCAATCTCCCATAGGCTGCCAGGAGCCCCTTAATAACAGCAGTGGAGATACCCCAGGGTGGCTCCCATTTCCAGAGTACTCAGCCCTAGATCTGTGCAGAAGCTCCCCAAGCCAATTTTGCACACAGCACCCGGTACCAGGGTCTGTGGCCAAGCTCCCAGCTCAAGAGGCAATCCTAAGGTTTTTATCAAAGTCTGGCCCTAAAACCTCATGACTCTGTTTCCATGGTACCAAGACTGCAGGATCTGACCTTGACTGGATAGTTCCCAGGATATGGAGCACCTGGCTATGACATAATCCAAGAGCCTAGGAAGCTCTACAGATAAGCTAGTGCTAACGTAAACAATCTTGGGGTTTTCTCTTCTCCCCGCCACCTTCTAAGTGAAAGTAAAAACAAGCGAGCTAAACATTACTATGACTCAGAGTGAACTCTAAGCTGCTATAATTTTCTTAACATGGAGGAGAAACTAAAAGATGTCACTTAAACTCCTCGAAATACAATGGTCTTCCACAATGCCACTACATACGTAAGCAATATTTGGGAAGTGCAGTGTGGCTTTATGCCAGGCCAGGGTGTGTGTGTGTGTGTGTGTGTGTGTGTGTAGACCAGATCTTTGCTCTCCAGTAAGTCACTAAGTGTGTTTGTGTGTGTGTGTGTGTGTGTGTGTGTGTGTGTGTGTGTGTGTGAGAGAGAGAGAGAGAGAGAGAGAGATTTTGTGCATCTATTGGTTTACAGAAAACCTATGATGAGTGAATGACTTGGATTAAAGAATGTTGTGTGTGAATATGGAGTTGAAGATTGACCGCTGAATGCAGTAAGAGCACTTGGATCTGAAAATTAATGGTTCAAAGACCAAGGACATTGTGCTTAACAGGGAAAATGGAGTGAATGATGTAAGTTACACATACATACTTACAATACCTGTAGGCTGCTCTGTTCAATTAAGACTAGAGCAAGTAATTGAATTGGTACCTTGGTGGAATGTTTACCAAAGATCAGAAAATGGACAGGGAAGTTTTCAGACATGCAAATGCTTGTGGAGAAGGAAAGGGTCGTAGGTGGTCTATTGTGAGGAATGAATGTGGAAATGGAATGAAAATGGCTGCAAATAAGAGCACGCTTCTGCCCATTTTGTTATATGGAAGTGAAGGTTGGATATGTCAGGAGTAATGTAAAAGTAAGTTGAATGCAATGGGAATGGGGTACTTAAGAGGTGTGCTTGCGGTAAGACAAGAAGAGGTACGGTGCAGAATGAATGGGTGCTGACTGAATTTGGATGGACTATAAAAGGACAGATCCTGAAGCTGAAGCTCAAATACTTTGACTGCCTAATACGAAGTGAGGACTCACTGGAAAAGACCCTGATGCTGGGAAAGACTGAAGGCAAAAGGAGAAGGGGACGGCAGAGGATGAGATGGTTAGATAGCATCACCGATGTAATGAACATGAACTTGAGCAAACTCACATAGACTGAACTCCCACACTGAGCTTCAGGCAGAGATCAAGCCACGATGGGCTGTTTATGGTGGCTTGTACACCTGGCAGCTGGATCTCAGCTCTGTTTCTTGCCTGTAGCTGTTGCACTTGCCCAGACCCTCCTTTCTGCTTGCTCATCTCCTCTTCTCCTGCTCACCCTCTCTCTCTCTGGGTTGGCTCTCCCTTTTCTATGCCTAGGGCATGGGTGGCGCAAGGAGGGGCTAACTGGGCTGTCTGTGGACATCGGCTGGTCCTTGAAGAAGAAGGGTGTGGCTCAGCTAACCAGCTGGGGATGCCATTATGCCCATTCAAGGGCTGGGGGGCGGCTGCCTTGGGGCGAGTCTTTGCTGGTCAGCATGCCTCGCTTAACAGGCCGAGGGGAATTGAGCGCTTCTCCTCTCAGATCTCCAGGTCTGTGAAACTTTTTGGCCCCTTTTTGGAGGAGGGATGAGTTGAGCCTAGCCGCAGGAAGGATAGGGGGGAGTGTTTCTGCCCAGCTGCAGCTGCTCCAGTCAGTGTCCAGCACTGCTTTTCCCAAGCGCAGGGAATCAATGCTCTAGGTCAGTGTTTCTCAACCTTGGCCGCTTGAAGCTGTGTGGACTTCAACTCCCAGAATTCCCCAGCCAGCATGGCTGGCTGGGGAATTCTGGAAGTTGAAGTCCACACAGCTTCAAGCGGCCAAGGTTGAGAAACACTGCTCTAGGTCATCGCTCAGCACATAAAAAGAGTTAAACTGAGACTCTGTTATTCCAGCTTTTTCCTTGTATCTATTTCCTCTATGGGCAAGGGGTGACAAGAGACAAATCCATGGGGACAAGGCTTACCAATGGATGGTGGCAAAGCTGGCAAGAAGTAGGAGAGGATCACACTCAGAGATGAGGGGCTACGATAGCTGTCCTGCCAGCGCATTCCCCCCTCCAATCTGCAGCCTCTGTCTTCTGCCTGCTTCTTGGATTCTTTCAAATCAGCTTTGCACGGAATCTCTCTCTGCCTTTAATAGCAGTGCGACCTGCCGCTCTTCAGCCCTGGTAAAGCTTCTCTCCCTGCGTGAAAAAAGCACCCTTTCTTCGTTTTGTTTTGCTTTAAAGCCATAGAGGCTGGCAATCCGGGCTGACCTCTGTCCTGAATTTTGGAAGCCTTTTCCCTTCAAGCGGCTTCATCTGACATTTCATCAGGCTCGGAAGAAAAGCTGGGTGGAGGAACAGTCATGTTCTCTGCATGAAGCCAGGAGACCCAAAGCCTCTCTGAGCTCGTTCTTAATGGCACACCTACTCTCTTCGCTTTGGCAACGAAGCGCATGGAACAGCATCTTAAGACAGACAGTGAGTTTCCATCCATGCATTTGGGCGATGTTCCCCGGACATCCTAAATCTCATCCCTGCCATCTGCTAGTTATTACTACATGCTACAGAGTGTTACCCAACACCATCCTTTACTGTTTGGAGAATTATAAGAACTATGGCTCAAGGAAATGGCCCCGAGAAACACTCCTAACCAGTCCATCGCACTAAGCCATCATGAACTTGGTTGGTTTGGTTTGTGTTGTGCATATCCAAGTCCTTGCGGCTTGTAAAGTAGGAAGTGCGAAACCAGCCAGTTCTGGTTTATTCATCAAAATCCAGTCTCAGTATCTATTTTCTTTATTTAAAACAGGAAGGCTAGCAAAAAAGGGTATAAAAGTCTGGGGCAACATTGGCTTACTGGGCATGAACGAAATGTATGCAATGTGGAACTTGGCTTCCTTTAAGTTCCTAGCCCTCATACTTTTGAAAGAAATATAGGTTGATGTGCTGGTTGCACCAGGTTTTAAACAGTGTTGTCTGCACTCATAAATGGTCATTTGGGGCAATTTCCAATGAGGAAAAGCTACTCCCACAATGGAAAGTTTGACATCTTGTTTGGCAGATGGGCCTGTTCTATAGTCGGGAAACATTTTGAAGCTTGAATTGTATGTTCTGCCACAGCTAAAAGTTTTGTATATTTTCTGAGCAGAACGATCCAACTGACTGGGCAACTTACCTGTAAGTAAACATATTCAGGATCAGAGTGCTGGATTCTTTCACACTTCCAGCTTCAACCCAAGGAAGAATTATGAAGTTACCAACAGCCTGAGCTCATATGGTCTAGATCAGTGTTTCTCAACCTTGGCCACATTAAGATGTGTGGACTTCAATTCCCAGAATTCCCCAGCCAGCCTTGCACACACCTTAAAGTGGCCAAAGTCCACACATCTTAAAGTGGCCAGGGTTGAGAAACACTGGCCTAGAAACTGGATTGTTGTACTTAATCAAACCAAGTGAGCCAGAAAGCCATTTTTTCCAGGCTAAATTTTGCAGGAGAGCCCAGATATTCCCCATACGGCCCTCTAGCTAGTCATGCCAAAAGGTCAGGGTCCTCCAGCTGCCCTTGTGGGTGGAGAGGAGAAAAGACATGTGGTGACCACACCAATCCTGACCTTTCACCATTGAGATAGATTACTTGATCTCGAGCCAGAGGTGAACTCTCATTTATTGGGCTACGCCTTACTGGCAGCCCATTTGACATTTCTTTGGTTGGAAAGTCAACATCATGGCTCCTAGGACATTACTGTTCCCTTCCTGTCCTTGGGACAAGTGGACAGAGACACATAAAACCTCTTCATGACCCCAGAATCACCAGCTGTGAACAAAGTGGGAAAACTATACCCCTAGGGGAGGATTGTGTCTAGGCCACAATGACCATGCCATCCTAGAGTCGGTGTCCCGGGATTTCTTTCTCCAAAAGCTCCAGGGAAATGGGTTCTCTAACAGGTCATTCAGAGGCTTCCAAATAATGAGATGTGTGAGGTAAGGCGGAGGTTGGCCCATTAGCACATCATTCCTCTTCCTTCTGCCGCATGCAGCCAGGAGAGAATGTCAAGTACATTCTAGATCACAGCTGGAACTGGTCAATGGTGAGGCCCGGTCCAGCTGGCGAGCCTGAAGCAAGTGTATGCCATGGACATCTTTTCAATTTAGAACTAGGTGAGTCATTTTATAGCCAGAGAATGATACAATGGCCTTCCTGCTTGTGAAATAGCCCCCAGGTTACTGGAGAGGAGAAAAATTCCAGAAACGTCTTTTCCAACGGGGGGGGGGGGGGGGAGAGAATCCAGTATAGTAATAATTCAAATAATGTAACTATTGGCTGCCCTTTTGGGATGAACAAAGCCAACTGCCCAAGCCAGCTATCTCACTTCGCCAGCCGGTAGAGCTGGATTTCTCTGCAGTGCACTGAATGAGGGAAACGGGCAAAGGAGGATGTGGAGTAGAGGATGTTTGTGCTATGGTTGAAAGAAGAAAAATTAAAATGGAAAAAACAGACAACAGGATTTATGGTATTAGGGAAAACAATGTAATGGACTTCACTTCTCGTAATCCACCACATCTGAAAAACATCTGCCATAAAGTCCCAATTTTTTTCTTGCCTGTGAAAAAATGTAGAAATTAGAGAGCTTGTGAGCTTGGAAATTGAGTTGGATCGTCAATTTATTGTACAATCAAGAGGTGTCATTGTTATTCATGGGCATCCTGCTATGAATTTAAGCAAATTTATGAACCATTTCCTTTTTCCAGGGAACTCGGGAGATAAGAGTTTAGGAGATAAGTAGCTAGGACTTACGAAGATAAATCACCGCACCCTTCCACAGTACCTAATTCTCAGGGTGTTTTAGTGGAACATGTACCAATTAAAGCCCAGACATGCTTCTAATAATTCCCCTTTGTTCTGTGTTGATCAGTACCGCCTTGGGTGGTGTGTCCAGTTCTGGGCCTACGACACTAAGGAAGGAGTCCGGCATCCTGGAACCGATTCAGAGAATGGCCAAAGGGAAAAGAGCAGGCTAGAAAACGTTACGGAGACTGAAGAAACTGGGAATGCTGAACCTTGAGAAAAATAAATGGAGAGCAATTTGATAGGACACTCCAAATACTTGAAGGGTGTCCCACAGAAGAGCAAGACCTGTTCTCCACCTTTCCAGAGTGCAGGGTCCAGAATGATGAATATCAGTTACAGGAAGCAGATTCCGACTGGATGCTTGGAAAGATGGTTTTTAGTAAGAGCAGTTTGATTATGGAACCACTTATCCAGATAAAATCCAGAAGTTGGGTGTGTTCAAGCAGAGGCCGGACAACCGTCCGTTGGAGATGCTTTAATCCAGATTCCTGCATGAAGGGTTGAATTTGATGGCCTCCCAAATCTATGTTTCTGCAAAAAGCTACCTTCAGCTGTGACTGAACAGCTCAACTTTGTACTTTGAGTTGTGCAAACAGAGTCACACCAACCCGTCTCATTTGAACCTAGCAGATGCGGTTATATTCTGATTCATGGAAACCCAGCATAAATAATGGGTTAGGGCAACTGGTAAACAAACACAAAGTTTAAACCAAGCTGGCAACAAATCCCGAGATTCTGGCTTGGAGGTCCTTTGACCTCTGCAAACTCAGACAGGGCCCTGGCTTCCTCTTTCTGCTAAATCTTACCCGAGTATGATTCCTAGAACTGCCCAGACAGGCAGATCTCTCTTGTGGCAGCTTTTGCGGGAGCTGCCCTCAAATTCTGCACTGTTTGCAGTCAGCTCTATGTTTATTTTGAATCCTCCAGCCCTCTGACTCACTGGGCAGAGAGGGGCCAAGGACACAGCCCACCCTTGAGATCTAAACCTTGGTCAAACTTCAGAAAGCTTGTTTGCTTCTTTTGCCACTAGCAGTGAGGAAAGCATTTATTAGTGCACTAGATTTTTATCTCCCTTCTCCCACAAGGTCGAGGCAGCGCAATATGTCGGTGAGAGAGCCTGGCCCAAAGTCACCTACTGAGCTTCTGTAGCTGAGTGGGGACTAGAACCTGGATCTCCCCACTCCCAGTCCAGCACCTGCACCACTGAACCACGCTGGCTCTTGGCCTGAGAGCGAGCCTGGCCCGAAATCCCTAGAGAGCTTCCATCGCTGAGGTGGCACCGAAATCTGGGTCTCCCTGCTGCTAATCCAACCCCTTCACCACTACACCTCACTAATTCTTGGATTGAGAGGGACCGACCCAAAGGTCCCCAGGGCATTTCTGTGGCTGGGGGAGAACTAGAAAATGGGTCTCCCCACTTTTGGCCCAACCCCTTCACCCCTCTGCCATGCTGGCAGCTGTTCTGCAAGAGGGGACCTCAGCTGGCTATTTCCAAAGGCGCTTACTTGGGTTTGGAGGAAGAGCAGGGTGGGGATCTCTAAAAGGTGAACGGGAGGAGAGAGAACAAATGGTATCTTCTGCTAGAAAAGCCCAGGGTGTCCCTCAAGTTCAGCTGTTCAGCAGTGAGCTAAGAGGGTTCCTCTCTGATGCAGATCCTTCTTGCAAACTCAAGAATGCAGTTTCCTAATTGTCTAAAGCAGTGTTTCTCAACCTCGGCGACTTGAAGATGGCTAGGAGACAAACCCAATTCTGGGAGTTGAAGTCCACACATCTTCAAGTCGCCGAGGTTGAGAAACACTAAAGGCTTGACCTCATGATGCTGCAGACACATGTCAGTGTCTATAAAGCATCTCCAGCAATGAGGGATGAGGCATTTATACCAGGGTGTGGCTAGGAGACAAACCCAAGATTCTCAAAAGTCTCTGTTGCCAGATTCTCCTCACTTTGTTCATAGGCTCTTTGCAAGTTGATCAGCCTGGCTTAAGTCCCAAACTTGGTCATAAATCAAACGCCCTTAGATGCAATTTAACTTTGGGGTGCTCCCAGGAACTGAACGTTTTGAAGGGTTTCAACAAGCTTGTTTGAGTCAGCTGGCAATAAGCTGGAGAATGTACGACTAGACCTATTTTGCTTGTTGTTGCACAGGAATTTGGCTCCACGGAGATGGCCTTGTTTTCCCTTGCAGTTGGGTTAGTGGCATGTACCTTGTCGATATGGGAGTGGCTGTCAGTCACAGAGAGATAGCCTAATCTTATGCATGGATCAACACAGGTCACTGAGATTCATCAGCAATGAAACTGGATTGATTCAAAGCTTATTTTTTTAAAAAATCAAGGAAGCATTCACTCACTTGTACAGCTCACATACCACCCCACAGCTTGGCTGGCCAAACCTAGCCGGGGATCTGGGCAAGTCCACTACGCAGCACAGGTGAAGGTCCAGGCAATGGGGTCTCCCACCAGAGACCTGCACAGCTTGCTCTTTCCATCCTTGGCCAGCAGCGTCCATCCCAATCTCATGGTGGTGCCTTTGGTTGATCCAGGTTGCCGAGTCCAATCTGGTTTGCTACATGGCATTGTAACTGTTAACTAGACCACCCGTGACCCCTTGGGTCTTCGTTTCAGAGAGATTCCCTCACCAGATTCCTCAATGCCTCCAACAGTGGCAGAGCTTCTAACGTACTACCTTCACTGGAAAAATTCTTTAAAATTCAGGGAGACATTCAGAGATGGATCTGCCTTGAAAGTAGCCCAGGTTGAACCCATGTATAGCCCAGTCAAACATCAGGAGCTGACCACAGGCAATGTTTTATGACATTCTGTATTATGTCATAAAATGTTTTGTGATGATTTTTATGTCATAAAATGTTTTATAAAATTTGCCAGATTTCTATTCCACGGGAGTCATGGGTCCCGGATTTTGGATGCATTTTGTAAGTTAGCCCATTTGAGGTACCTTGGTTCAAAAATGGTTGCCCTACGATGCACCATTTCGCCCAGTTAAAGGTTACAGTATCAAACAGACACAAGAGTTTTGGTAGTATATAGATGTTCTTATCCCTGGTTGCTGTCATCTGGTCCCTCTCTGATCTGATCTGACCTGACCTGACCTGACTTGACCTGGAGGAATTGCTTCCCTGTTCCACGCATCAGGGCATGTTCTCAGCTTCAGACACTGTCTTCTCTTTCCCAGAGAGTGATAAAGTTGTTTCCTTTTCACTTTCCACTCACCTATTAATTTAACTATCCCTGATGCCAGGTTGCTGCTATCATCCCACATTCAGGAAAAGTGAAGATGAAGTTGCTTTGGCCCAAACTTGTAACACTTGTCAAAGGATGGAAGTCCCTTTAGGTTTTGGGCCCATCTGGATCATGGAGGTTCAAGGAACTTCTCCCTTTAGTGCTCAATTGAGGGCTAGAAGGGGAGTTGCACAGATGTCTCTGGGAGGTCACCAGGAGCTGGACTCAAAGGGGCCTTGACAGGCTCATGTTAGGAAAGATCAAGAGGACAAAATAACAGGCAAACACGTACATGTACGTGCTCTAGAACTTCGTATCAGGCAACTTGCTTTAAAAGGAGGAGGAAATTAGAGGATTTATTTACAATCTGGAGCCTGTACTTAGATAATGGCTAGGATCGATCATCAGCTAAGTCATTGTGTGGGGGTTCTTGTGCTTTATTGAAGTCCCTTAAGAAGTTGTGCAAGTGCAGCTGACATGACTTATATGTGAATTCAGTCAGCAAACCATTGTTTAACAAACTATGCTGTTTTAATCAAGAAACCATAGTCCTCAACAAACTATGGCTTAAGGGACTGTGGAGGGGAGCAGCAGCTGTGTTCAGCACCTGGGAGTGACCTGTGATAATTTCAGGTTTCACCCAGGGGTCTCTTAAGGGATGTAAGATGAGAAGATGAACAATACTGTAGTCGCCTTGCTGTTTTTTGAACTATACACCCATGGATATTTCCATGGAAATGAAACATGTAGCTTCCTTGATAGATAGAAACCCAAACCACAGAGAAATTCAGTGTTATGGAACAATAAAAAGGTAAAGGTACCCCCTGCACATTTGTGCAGTCGTGTCTGACTCTAGGGGCCAGTGCTCATCTCCGTTTGTTAGCCGAAGAGCCAGCGCTGTCCGAAGACGCTTGCACGGTCATGTGGCCGCATGACGCGCGCGGAACGCTGTTACCTTCCCACCGAAGTGGCACCTACTCATCTACTTGCATTTGCATGCTTTCAAATTGCTAGGTTGGCAAGAGCTGGGGCGATTCGAACCTCCGAACTTGCGATCTTCCGATCAACAAGCCTGGCGTCTTACCCGCTGAGCCACCATGCCCCCTCGTTATAGAACAATGCTAGAGATAATTGATGATATACTGTACATGGTTAGGAAAACCTTCATAGCACCTAATCTTCAACTGAATAAGTAAACTTCAAAGCGAAAAGCCTAAGCAGACTATTGGTTATACAGCATCAGATTGTACTCAAGGCCACTAATTCCCATCATCCACTGTTTCCAGCATGTACCACTCAGATATCTCCCTCTAGGCTCTGTCTCTTGATCCACCATATACCTCTACCTTAGATCTTAAACTTCTCCCGGATGTCATAGAAGTCAACTCTGGCTCTGGTGAGAATAAAATATATTTATTGCTTGCTTAACTTAATCATTTGCTGCCAAGAAAGCTTTCCAGTCATATATTTCTATTGCACAAGTCCTGCAAGATAATCATGGCTATAAAATTATAGGGTAGCATCTTCATCTGCCTACTCAGATAATTGGTAACTGGTTAGGTTATATCTAAGCGTGGTCCTCGATCCTTATTGCACTGTACAGGAATGGTGATTGAGGTAGGAAGAAGAACATGGAACTGGTCCGTAGTGATGTGGAATGGATCAACAATTCGCATTCCGGAGGAAAGGAATGACACAAGACGAGCCCAGCCTTGCCACCTTCCGGGTATTCCCACTGCAAAGGCAAATGGACACACACCCTGGGATAGGAGCAAGAGATGGAAGCGGGGGGGGGGGGGGGGTTGGAATGTGTGACATTGTGGAAGCGTCGTAGGTCTCAAAGTCATTTTGAAAACCATTTGGAACTTTTGCAGGAAAAAAGCACTTGCTGAGAATGATGCGCTGATGCACTCAGCCAAAATCTAAACCATATTTCTTTGGTAGTCACATCTGCACATGGAAAACAGGGTCCACCCATTCCTTCCCAATCCCTTTGAGTCACATCTGTGAAACTCAAGGCCTGCTGCCAAAGACCATCTGATCTCTGTAGAGCGCAAGTGTAGATCCGTTATAAATGCCTAACAGCACAATCCCAAACCAGTCCCAACAGTGCCATAGCTTGACATTGCAAATGTCCTGAGTTTGGCACATCTGAAATCCAGCAGCTTTCCTGCCCCAAATGGGGAGCTCCAATCAGGTTTCCCTGTCCTGCCAGGGCCTATTTCCCCACCTGCCTCTCCGCTCCGATCTCTTGAAGCCACCTGACCGTGCGTTTCCGGCTCTCTTCCCAGGTGAAGCGGGGCCGGTAGCCGAGGTGCCGCTGGGCCTTGTCGGTCTGCACCGTGAAAGTGGTGCTGGCGATCACCAGGGTGTAGGGATTGAGGATCGGGGCGTACACGCAGAAGGGCTTCAGGAGCCACTGCAGGAGAGTGTTGACCAGGGCCATGAACTGCAGGAGGAAGAAAGGCAGCAGGGGGCGGGACCCCAGGAGGCGGAAGCCGCAGGGCCTCAGGAACTCCATGTTGAAGTCCTCGTAGCTCATGTAAGGAGAGTCATCGTAGCAGAAGTAAACTTGGCCCCCGATGGTTGAGGGATCCTCCTCCTGGATCTTCTGAGCCACCAGCAGATGCATCCAAGCTACGTTGCCTACGGCGGCATCCATCCAAGGGGAAGGGGCAAGGAAGAAGGGAAAGAAAAAAAGGTACGGTCAAGGAGAGGCAGCCAACCCGGCTTTTGTGAAAGGACAGAGATAAGATGGGGCAAAATAAGGCAGCGTTGTTTACTCAAGCCAACCCAGCGTGGGTTAAGATCCCAAATTCGTTTTTGAAAATAGTGCTTCCTACATTCTGTAATGTAGCAATGGTATTCCCTGTGGTAACCTATGGCTGCGAGAGCTGGACCATAAGGAAGGCTGAGCGAAGGGAGATAGATGCTTTTGAACTGTGGTGTTGGAGGAAAATTCTGAGAGTGCCTTGGACTGCAAGAAGATCAAAACAGTCCATACTCCAGGAAATAAATCCGGACTGCTCCCTTGAGGGAATGATATTAAAGGCAAAACTGAAGTACTTTGGCCACATAATGAGAAGACAGGATACCCTGGAGAAGAAGCTGATGCTAGGGAAAGTGGAAGGCAAAAGGAAGAGGGGCCGACCAAGGGCAAGATGGATGGATGATATTCTGGAGGTGACGGACTCAACCATGGGGGAGCTGGGGATGGTGACGGCCGACAGGAAGCTCTGGCGTGGGCTGGTCCATGAAGTCACAAAGAGTCGGAAGCGACTGAACGAATAAACAACAACATTCTGTAAATTAAAGATAAAACACCACATGCACTGTAATAGGGTGAGCGTGCATGTGTTTGTTTACTGCCCAGCTCATAGTGGGGGGGGGATTTTGGGGAAGGGCACAGGCATCGCCCTTACTCATCCTGCAGCAGAGATCAGCAAACAAATCCAGCAGCTAAACTGAAGTGGTTTTCTTTAAAAAAAATCTTTCTTACAACAGAGGTTTTCAAGTTGTGTGTCATAAGTAACTTCTGGGGGCGATGCATTTTTTTTAAAAAAAATCTGATCAGGGCAAAGGGCAAGCAATGTCGCTGCAGACTTCGCTCCTTTTGTTGTTGTTCACCCAACCCAATGAAAACATTACTTTTAGTCACGGGGAGGGGAAGGGGGAAGTTTGCACAAATTCATTTGTTTTTAAGGGCCTGCCCTGAACAAGATTTCAAATTAATATGAATTCCCATCAGGCTTGTTTCTTGGGTCTGGAATTTACATTCCGGCGATCTGACAGCAAGGTGGTAATGCAGAGGCAGGGGCTTGACTGCTGAGGGCGAGGGAGGACACTCGTGTCAACAGTTCTTAAGAAGTTCAGAACCTGATAGAAAGAAGTGTGTACGTGCACGCACATGCACAAGAAGAGTGAAAGTATCTTAAATAAAAGGTGGGTCAAAAATGCACCAGGCGCAACCAGAACTTACCCACATAGACCCTGCCATGCTCAACGGAGGCTGGGATGGCCCGGATCATGCACTTCTTTGTCAACAGCCCTCGCTCATAAAACTCCTTCATCAGCAGATGGTTCTCCCCATAGATGCCTGTTGGACGAAGGGCGCAAGTGACCAGCCGCTTCCCGCCTGGCATCTGCAAACAAGAGAGATTTGCTACCTTCCCCTGTTGCTGGCCGGCCCACCTGAGCACATTGTGGGTGGACCTCAGGGCAGTCCACCGTGAAGGCAAGTTAGAAGCTGGTGGCAGGGATTTTATTTAGTTCTTGGTTTGCTAGATTTTTATCCGAAATTTCCTTGGAGACTAAGGCAAGGGATCTAGCTGTCCCTCCTCCCTGCTTCCCCTCACAACAAGCCGGTGAGGTAGGTTGGGCCAACATAGAGGGCCAACTGGCCCGAAGCCACTTCTCCTGTGAACTTCCATGGCTGAATATGGACTCAAATCTGGGCTCCCCCAATTGGACTCCGCCAACTCCTCAGTGAGGTAGGCTGGGATGAGACCATACGCGGCCCAAGGTCACCCAGTGAACTTCCATCACTGGGGATGGATTTGAACCCGGGCCTTCCTTCAGCACAATATCCCACTGGCTCTCTCAATAAAGACTACAGCCCTGGATCAAGGAGGTCCAGGGTTCAAAGCCCATGGGGAAAAAGAAAACCTGGGGAAGGCAGTGGAAGCTGAGCTCCTTCAAGCAGTCTTCTCCGGCTGGCCCTGCGCCCTGCAGATATCGTGACCTGTAAACCCATAATCCACAGCCAGCACACACTGCCTGAATCTTTGGGAGAGCACCAGTTTCAAGGGAACTGCTGTAGGCAATATAGGACAGGCAGGGTTTTAAAGGAGACGGAAGGCCCCTGCGGAGGCACTGCGTGGCTGACTCAGAAGACCTTCCAACGCTTCTCTCAAGATCTGGCTTACCGGCTGCCCATTGGCTTCAAGGATCAGCTGCTCGGCCTTGGCTTTGCTAAGTGGGTAAGGATGGTGATGGATGGCCTCGTATTTTGTGTCCTCGTCGCCCCTGCAAGCAAGGAAGAAAGCATCCCAGGCCATCAAAACCCTGTGCTTCCAGTAGGTAAGAAGAGAAGCCAAGAGCGGTCAACCGGATTACAGTTAACAAAGCTACAGTATGTATCTTAAATACACTTCAGTGCTGTTCAGTTAAATCCAGTGCAATTGCTACAGCGGCTGCCGCACCCTGCATTACACAGGGCAGGACGAAGCTCCTGAACCATCAAATGACACGGGGAGGAAAATTGCGGGGAGGGGGGGGGACTGTTGCTCCCCTTGCCCCACCCCCAATGATGGGAAGGGTTGTATCTAAATAGGTTTTTCCTATATGCATCCATTAAAGGTACAAGCATGTTGCATCTGATTATTTTATTTATTTCCACATCCCAGTCACAACCTTCCTTTTCGATTCACGTTCTCGTCCCAGGGCAGTTTTTTTTTTTAAACAAAATATGAAATGAGAAAAGTGAACATCAAAGATGTTCTTTTTTCTTCTTTCTCAAGAAGAAGATAGTGTCTCGCCCTAGCAGGAATGGGGAGAATACCTGCAAAGATGTGACCCTGGTGCATTTTAAATGATACCGTTCTTTCTTATCAAGTACAGTTTTGGGGTCTCCCTCTCTGCTTGCCTTGGGTGAAATACCCCGCAGTGAAAAATTTTCAAATTTGCAAGGCCTGAAGTGACTGAGCTTCTAAACCTGAACCGGAGTCAGGTTTCCCCACTTTTTAGAAGAGAGAGCAGAGATCAGAGCCAGAACATTGGCCCACACCCGTAGAGAGCGCTATGCCTTGAAAAATCCTTCCCCCTCTGTCTCCACGGTTACCGTTAGTAACTGTGTATCCCTGCTGTCGTGGCGTTGCTAGGGAGAACCCCAGGGAAACCCTTGGGTAGGGCCAAAACATGTGGGTGGAAACTACTCCCTGTTATCTACAGCCAGCACTGAAACTCAGTTAACTCTTTAGGTGTTCACTTTTATTAAAAATATGCATGGTTAGGTCCTTCGACACTGTAGCTAAAACAGCGTGAGAAGCCCCAAAAGCAGAGCTTTCCAAACTGTGTGTCGCGACACAAAAGTGTGTCGCCACACACAGTCGGCTGTGTCGCCACACAACCCGGAAGTGGCAGCGGGGGCGTGCACGGCGGCGGCGGCACCGGCGTGCCATCGGTGCTTCCGCGTTTTAGCGGAGGCTGCCGCCGCTGCCGCCACCATGCACGCCCCCGCCCGCTCCGGGTTTTCCCGCGGCGACACATGAAAATCCGAAGGCGCCGCAGCTGCAGACCGAAAGCGGCAACAGCGCTTCCGGGTTTTTGCGCGCTGCCGCGGCGGCGGAACTTCCAGATTTTCCCGCAGCAACACACCAAGGGCAGTTGGTGTGTCGCCGCGGGAAAACTTTGGAAAGCCCTGCCCAAAAGAATAGGAAACCCCAAAGTTGACCAAATTAAGCCTCCTTCCAGTCAAGTATGACTCGTAATTATTTTGTGGATACGTCTCCATGGTTTTCTTGGCAGCAATATGGAAGGAGATTGGCAAGACTGCTTTCTAAGATGTTTTCAGCTTCCTCTCTGGCCTACCACCCTGGGATCCCAACAGGGAGGGTCCTGGCGGAAGCAGATTATCTGGACCCTTTTCACTGGGTTTCAGGCTGGGATAAGGATGGGGATGGCATTGATCACATTGGCTGATGACCTCTGAGGAAGATGGGAAAGGGGCTGTGCGATCTTCCTGTTTCTCCTTGATCTCTCAGTGGATGTTGATACCATCAGTCCCGATATTCTTCTGGGCTGACTGCAGGTCAGTGGGAGTGGGAGTGGGAGTGGGAGACACTCTCCTCCTTTTGTGTAGCTGGTTCCAGATGGTGTTGATGGGGGAGAGGCCGGACCTGAAGCCCCTGGTTTTCAGGGGGCCACACAGCTTGTTGCAGTCACCCTTCCTGTTTAGCATGACCTCATGCAGTGGCTTCAGGTACGGTCATCTGTCAACATGGGGGTCAGGTATCATCAGCCTATGATATCTGCTGTACATCTTGATCCTGAGTCGACCAAGTGATGTTGTCCAAGTTTTGTTCCAATGCCTGGGGGCTACTGGAGGCCTGGTTGGAAGGTTAAGCTTCATTCATTCATGGTTCTTCCAATGCTGTGGAATTTCCACTTTGTAGTTCTGAATGGGGCTGCACGTCCCCAGACAGAACTGGTGCACACTTTGGAGGTTCTCCTGGACCAACAGCTCCTGCTTAAAGAGCAGGTGGCAGCTCTGGCCAGGAGAGCCTTTGCCCTGATCTGTCTGATGTACCAACTGTATCTTTTCTTGGACCGGAAGATCCTTCTCATGGTTCCCCACTTAGTGATCTTGCACGTAGACTATTGCAATGTGTTCTACATGGAGCTTTTTATAGTTTTTAATAATTTTTGAAATCAGAGCCATAGAAATATTGAGAGATAAATGAACTGAACATTTGCAGTAGAAAAAATGCTGCTTTTATTTTAAAAAGAAGAAACAGGAACTTAGCTTGCTTTCCTCAGCTTTCTCTCAGAGGAGAACACATGGCTAATTAACATATGAATTACTACATAGCTGTAGGCAGTTGCCTCTCCACTCTCGCACACACACACTCTTAACACAAAAGGAAGATTTACCCTGATAACTGCCCAGAGTCCCCTGATTCGGGAGATGGGCGGGGATAAATTTAAATAATAAAAATAAATAAATATAAAGCCTTTACAATTACAACTTGGCATTACCTGAGTGGACAACACTCAGCATGTGACCACTCACCTATTACTTATTTGGAAAAGAACCAACAGGTAACTTTCTGATTGGCTAAACTAACTAGACCTTCAGGCACCAACTAATCAACATTCCTGAGAAGGGAGTTAACATGAGCCCTTCTGACTCCTACAGGAAAAAAACTTTTCAGCCTGACTTTTAAAATAGCTTTCCATATTCTTTCTAAATCATAAAATATATACAACAGAGCTGCCCTTGAGGACCACTCAGAAGCTACAGCTGATCCAGAACACAGCCATGTGCAATGGTATGTGGGAATGACTTTGGGAGACAGGAGGAAGAGCCGCAGACTGGACAACCGGCATGTAAAAGGTATCTCAGCCCACAAAAGGCGAGAAGGCATGGGAAGCATTTCAGAAGGGACCCTCCCTAGTTTTCTGGAGAGTAAAAGGAAAGGAAGGGAGGAATATACTGTAGTATGTCCAATGTAGCACCTCTGCTCCATCAACTACATTAGTTACCAGTGAGCATCCAGGTATAATTCAAGATGTTGATGTCCCTACAGAGTCCTTTGTGGCAAAGGTCCTGGCTATTTGTGGGGGGGCACCTTTCTCCATTGTTTCTTCACATTTCCTAAGATCAAGAGAGTGGCCATGCTCGGGGTCTCATCTATTAAGGAATGCCATCTAAAGGGACTTAGAAAGTGTGCCTTCTCTGGTGCAATGCCTGCCCTCTGGAATAACCATGACAAACAGCTTGCTCTGTAATAAAGTTTGATCTCTGGAGCAACGAGGCCACCTCTGTCTTTTGAGTCCTGCAAAATGTTGTTTGACTCTAGGCTTTTTTCTGATCCATGAAAATTTACAAACACTTCCTTGCCATTCTTGGGAAGTTTTTTCCCCTGAAACTGGAATTGGCACCATTTGAAACACATAGTTTATCTTGGGTAATAACATTCATTTTGATAATTGCAATGGATCCTAACCAGGAAGGCTTTAAGTTTTTCCACCTTTCAAGATCTCTTGTAATGTCTTGCCATAATTTGACATCATTGTTTTGATATATTTCTTGATTATTGCCTGTCAAAGGGAAACCAGGGGCCCTCTGGAATAGTGCCCACCCAAAGGTTTGAGCAAACGTAAGCTTGCTATCCTTTAAAGAAGTCCTGAAGACCTGGCTTTTATCCCCAGGCCCTGAATTAAATTGGGGAAGCGGTTTTTCCCCCGGACTGGGTTCTGCTTAGTATTTTTGTGCTATGTCTGTGCTTCTTGTCAGCTCTCAGTTGTGGCAGGAAGCTAGCTAGCATCCAATATAACACAATGGCTAGAACACCAGATTAGGATTTATTTATTTATTTATTTATTTTTATTATTATTTAAATTTATCCCCGCCCATCTCCACGAATAGGGGACTCCAGAATAAGACACCAGAATACAAATCCGGACTTCACATACCAAGTTCCCGTCAATTTTTTTTCTCAAACCACCTCATTGGCTTATTGTTATTTTTAAGATTTAAATTTGGGGGGAGGGAACTATATATATTACACTAAAGTTCCCACAGAAGAGAAGGATTTTTACACAGTAAATGAAGTTGCATTTCTGATTGTGTTCTAACAAGGCGACCTTATCGGTGGCTCTTGAACACCTACAAGATTGGTGTTTGGGGCAAGCCAGAGCCAGTTTGGTCTAGTGGTGAAGGCCCCAGGCTAGAAACCAGGAGGCTGTGAGTTCTAGTCCCGCCTGAGGCATGAAAGCTGGCTGGGTGACCTTGGGCCAGTCCCTGCCACTCAGCCCTAGGAAGGAGCCAATGGGAAACCAGGAGACTGAGAGTTCTAGTCCCGCCTCAGGCATGAAAGCCGGCTGGGTGACCTTGGGCCAGTCACTCTCCCTCAGCCCAACTCACCTCACAGGGTTGTTGTTGTGGGGAAAAGAGGAAGAGGAAGGAGTATTAGGTATGTTCCCCGCCTTGAGTTATTTATAAAAATAATAAAGGCGGGATAAAAAAATCTAAAAAAAAATAAAATAAAGCCAAGGGGAAAGGGAAGTCAACAGAAATTGCAGAAAAACTCCTCGGTTTGCTTCCTGGCCTGATAGAGCACATCATCATCATCATTATTTTTTTGAAATAAAAGGAGCCCATACCTGTAGAAACGGTGGCCTTTTATGTTAGGTCCCACCACCTCCATGCTGCTGGTGTAAATCAAGTACTGGGTTCCTTGCGTGACACAGGCCTCAATTACGTTCTTGGTTCCTATAGTGAAAGTGGGAAGGGGCAGGGGACAAGAGGAGGCGGAGGAGAAAGGATACGACATGGCAGTCAACAACAGCCCTCACATGCTGGAAAAGTTCCACATTCCTCTGCCAGGAATGAAAAAGGGGGGCATGAAATCTGTGAGGTTTTCATTCCGTAGGAACCAATCGCTTTTGCACTTCATATTCCCACGTGAACCGAGAGGCAATTAGGGCCTCTCATTTTCGCACATCTCCGAAAGTCGCAATGCAAAACCAAAGGGTGCAAATAAACACGCAGGGTACTACCTTTTGTGACTGAACACAATTATGCCCACAGCGTGCATATGAGTTTCCGCGAGGAATATTAAACGTGATTTGCAAAGCAAGACGAAAATGAGGCAAAACCCATTTGCAAGCATTATCGAAAGAACGACGCAGAGTTACAACTCCCCTGCTCTGCAGGATCACGCAATCTATAATTGCATAACTCCTCCTTCGCAGCAGAGATCCTGAAAAGAAATAACGGGGGAAGTCAAAGTTACTTTGTGAAGGCCAGGACAACTTCGGCCTTGCTGAAGCAGGCTTTCTTTGCAGATGAAGCCATTTTCTGCAAATTTGGCTCGTATTGGACATTGCTTACGAATGATTCAGCTAGCTGAAAGACCTATTACTGTAATTCAACATATGCATCTCCGAGAGTGGATGCAGACCCCAACCTAGCCCAGGGGCGGGGGGCGGGGGGAAGGGGCAGGCCTTCAGGGCTGCCTGGAATGACAGCAGGATCAGCATGGGATTTTCCCCCTTTTGTTGCATGAAATGCCACAACTGCATGGCCAAGGCGCAAGCTATCTGACGGGGCCGTGTGTGTTGCTGGACTGCAGGTGCGAATGGTAATAGGAAAAGATCTGGAAGGTGATCGTGGCAAAATACATTTCCCAAGTTCATGCACCACAAGAAGCCTGAACGTAGGACGTGAGGGAGGTGTGGGACCCATACGCTATATTCATCCAATGACACATACCCATGGTGAGCTCGGTGGCAGAAAACGACAGCTGTCTTTCAAATCTGGCCGTGTAATGATAACCTGATCCAGCCTAACCCACAGAAGCTGAAGGGAGGAGAGAGATAATTACAGGATGCGGTCAGATTGCACAGCCAGTGAAGAAAGTTGTTTGGTATTCGTATAATCCATTCTCTCTCTACCCCTGATCCTGCTCTTTCAGGGAATAACATATCTCATGTTAAAGTTAGTATTTACGGTTTAGGTCAGTTATCTTTTTTTAGGTCTTTTTCCTCCTCCCAACTTCTAATTCTGTGTGTGTTACTGTTATGTCTCTCTGCTATTTCAATACACTCTTTTGCTCAATTCAGAAGTTAGAGCAATTTGATGGGAAAATGATCTTAGTCAATGTAAGTGCAGCATCATAATATACCAATAGACTGGATCTTGATCTGCTCAGTCTAATTTACTGGGTTCCCATACGCAAATTCTCAGTGTCAGAGAAAACTGGTGTGTGTCTTGGGTGCTGTGACCATAAACCAGCTATACCAGTTCGGTTTGCAGGACACGGCTAAAGTGGTTGGCTGGTTTGTGGTTCAGATGCCATGAGAAAACAGCCAACGGGTTACAACGCCCAGGAGACCCCACACTCTTTCTAGCATCTATGGATTTGCAGGGGGAAAGGGAGGTGAGACAAACATTTGGTTTTTCAAGGAAGCAGCGATGGAACCATCAGAACGATACAGTTCTAGGTGGGCTTCCTTTAATAATAAAAAAAAACAACGCAAGAATGACAGGTGTCAATCAGTGAAGGATCTGAGGGACTCTCCTTTCTCTGGCTTGCAAATCAAAGTCAACATAGGCTGGCAAATAATTTTGATTCTGTGGACCCCTGAGAGGGACTTGGGGGACCCCCAGGGGTCCTAGGACCACACTTTAAGACCTCCACACTTTAAATTGTGTGGACTTCAACTCCCAGAATTCCAAGAACCTTTAAAACCAGTGGATTGGAACAAGGGATTTGCTGAGATTTAGGACTCGGGGAAAGCCAAATGTAAATTCATCCTGAATGGTGAAGGGATTGAGTGACCACAGCGGAGATGATCCTACCTCACAAGGTTGTTGTGAAAACAAAAATGTGTGTGTTTAAAATAATAAAATTGCAGCGGAACCAGGCTGGGCAGTCCCCCTCTAAAGACTCCACTATTCTGCTTCCCAACAAGCCGTGTCTTCTGAAAATAATCGTTTCCTGGAATATGGAGGAGTGATATCAGATGCATCCTGCTGAGCTAAAATAGGCACCAGTCTTTATTTGTCATCGTGACACCTGAGCCTGCTGGTTGGTTCAAGCCTATTGTTGAAAAAGTCTGATGGAAGAGAAGAAAAATCCTCTTGGATCATCTTCGCTGGTTGTCTGATCTGCCCTGGGACATTACCCAAACAAACAAAAATACAAAGATGGCTCACACATGGATCTTGTTATTCTTGCTGCCGACTCATCCTGGACAAGATCTTGAAAAGCAAAATGACTCTCCTAAAAGCCCCCCCCCCCCCCCCCGAAGCCTTTTCCCAAACGCCCAGAGGGATCATCACTTTGGGCCTCTGGAGCTGAAGCAAACGAGCTCCAGGAAGGCCAGGAAAATAGGCAAGGACACAAAGGGAATCCTTGGAGGTTGCCACACAGCAAAAGGCGAAGGCGTTAGCACGTGGCGTTCCAGCTGGGGCACCGGGCTGAGAGCGGAGCAACACAGGTGGGGAGAGAAGGAAAACTAGAAGAGAGACTTCAAATGTAAATTCTAAAGGTGAAATGTTATTCTATTCAATTCTATTCTATTCAGTATTTGTACCAATACTGAGTATCGCTGATACAATTACACCCCACATACCCGTTTGGAACAGAAATTACAATCTCAATGGAAGCTTTTTTGCTGGGGGTTTGGGCCCTTCTCATCTACCATATTTTCACCAGCTCTGATGCCTGGGCTTCCTAGAAGAGCCTTTTCCAGCCCATCTGGCATCCAGGGGACTGAAGAAGACCCCCCTGTCCTCGCAAAATAGTTAAGCAAGATCTCCAGTGCTGAACTACTGCTCTTCCAGGCCTTCTAAGCCAGAGATATAAATGTTTTGTCCTTGGAAATGTTGATCGGTATTTGTGGCACAAACAACATCAACAGCTTTCATTCCGATCATCTCATTTACTTTTCCCGTCACATTCACTGAGTAGTTCTGGTTGTTTATTCCATTCTACGTGGAATAAATCTCATGCTATCATCATCATCATCATCATCATCATATTTTAAAAAACAAACAAATGGAGTTATTTCAAGTGAAGAGTCCTCAATTTTCTTGCCTAACATCAAATGCATGAAAATCAACCTAAGGTGTAGGGCCATTCCCATGAAACCCTTTTTAAAAAGCCAATCCTTCTCTTAGCGAGACCGAAAACTTTATTTTTTAAAAAAGCAGCCGCATCAGAAAGCTGAATTGTCTTCCTCAACCAGCAGGTGCTAGAGGAGATGTGGAAGTGAGAATTGCCCTACTACGAAAGGGCTGTGCCGTTTCAAAATGGGGGCAAGGTTGTGCCTCAAATGCTTCCATGTGAAAAGATTCTCCAGCTGGGACAACTGGTGGGTTTTGGAGAAAGGAGGGCTGGAATCTTTTATCCCAGATAACATTTTGGGAATGTACAAAGTTGTATCCATCTCCTATGATTAGCAGACCTGAATATATTTGGAATTTTCAGAACACGGAGGGGTGGCTCTTATAAAATGGCTGCCACAGAGGGCCGGCAGGTTCACAAATTGGAGACTTGGCCTGTTAAAAGCATCCCGTTGATCGGGGTACCATTATCAAGGCTGCAAAAATACAGATAATGGCAGTGCTGGATGGCAGCAAAGAAATGCAGAAAAGTCCAACTCTTTGCTGCCTTCTAGTGATTGACTGGACTTTCCCAGTTGGCCCAGTTGTATATCCACCCGAAGTAGCCTAAATCAGTTTCTCAACCTCAGCAACTTTAAGAGGAGTGGACCTCAGCTCCCATAATTCCCCAGCCAGTATTTCAGACTGCTATCACCTCAATCCCATCCCACAGATGTTTCCAATGTTTGACAGGCAGTAGGACATTTAGTGAGAAGCAGCGTGTGTGTGTGTGTGCCTTCAGGTCAGTGTTGATTCTGGATGACTGCTTGGACAAGTTCGTACAGTTTTCTTGCAAAGAAAGAAAAGAAGAGGTTTGCCATTGCCGCCTTCTTCCTAGGGCTGAGAGAGGGTGACTGGCCCAAAGTCCCCCAGCTGGCTGGGGAATTCTGGGAGTTGAAGTCCACACATCTTCAAGCTGCCAAGGTTGGGAAACACTGCTGTAGACAGTACAGCAGTGTTTAAAAGTAAGAATGCTATCAAGCATGTAGAAAGTAGCCTGATTTTGCTCTATTGCTCTAATCCAGGATCCTGAAGCAAAGATTTCCTTTCCCAGTTGAGTGCTAAACTGACAAGTGTATTCTGGGTTCAGAAAAATTGCAGACAGATGGCTCAGGAAAGCTCCGATGATTCATTCCTACCATCCCTGCCACCCCTCGCCCCTGCTGACCACGGATGAGAGAGATAAATTAGCAAAAGCCAAAACATTCTGGGAAACAACCTCTATTTTTGTTAAACTGGGATCAAAGAAAAGAACCAAGTTTGGCCTAACCCCTGGAAAATACAGCAAAGTTCCTCCAGACGTTTCTATTAATATATAAATTTTTGATGTGACAGATGGAGTAAATTACATAATATAGAGGAAATAACATTCACTTAATCTTCCTGAAATGTAACGTAAAAGGGGCTGGCTCTGCTCTCACCCCCCGCGTGCTGAAAAAGGCCCTGCTGGGAAAGCTCCATTCCACAAAACGGGTGGATGCTGTGAATGGATGCAATGATTCCAAAATTCCAACATCCTCCATAAGGCAAGCAGATTCAGCAACAAAAGATTTCCCCCTTGGAATCAATTTTGTACCACCCACCCCCCTACTTCTTGCTGGGATGAATTCCACAAACCCAGAAGGGGCATCTTGATCTGATTTGGGCTGCAAAGAAAGAGAATCCGATCAGACACTTGGAAGTTTCCCACCAAAACCTACCTTGCACGTTAACCGCTATGATTTTCTCAGGCGGGACTCTGCCCCAGACGTCCACCAGGCCGGCCGTGTGAATGACCACGTGGGCGCCTTTCACCGCTGGCCTCACGTCCTCTGGGTTGCTGATGTCTCCCTGGATCAGGGTCACTTTAATTTTCCAGAGCAAAAAGAGAGAAAGAGAAAGGGGGAGAATGAATGAATGAATGAAGAAAAAGATACAGCAATGAGATAGAAACAATGGAATATAACAGATCTTGTTGCATTTGTTCTCTTCCCTTCCCCAGGCAAGATCAGATGGGCAGAACAGACACAAGAGGACATCAAAAATGGGGCAACAGCTCCAATCTGGGGGCAGAGTTTGGTACATGTGAATGGTGCCTGAGAACGGCAAGTAAAAACCATGCTGGAACTCAGTTCTGGATCTTGCATTTTCCCTCTAAGAATATTGGGAGCTGCGTAGGAGCTTCTGTTCTGCCCTTCTACTATTTCAGAGCTTTCCAAACTTTTCATGTTGGTGACACACTTTTTAGACATGCATCATTTTGCGACACACTCGTACAGCAGGGCACAAGGCAGGCACTAGGACCTGCGCAGAATCACAGCAGGTTTGGCGGCAGCAAGGCACAAGGCAGGCACTAGGACCTGCGTGGAATCCTGGCAGGGCAGGTTTGGAGGCAGCAAGGCACAAGGCAGGCACTAGGACCTGTGCAGAATCCTGGCAGGGCTGGGAGGCAGCAGCAGCTGCGACACACCCAGACACTGCAGCCGACACACTAATGTGTCCCGACACACAGTTTGGAAAGCTCTGTACTATTTATACCCCCTTTGTGGGGGGATGAGAAGCATGAAAAGTAATTCTAAAATATCAGAAAGTTCCTTGAGGCAGAAATATTGGACTGCTATGTCTTTTAATATTTATTTATTTATTTATTTATTTATTTATTTATTCATTCATTCATTCATTCATTCATTCATTCATTCATTCAATTTATATAGCCGCCCATCTCAAACCTGTGACTCTGGGCGGCTAACAGTCACAAAAACAGTCAAACAGTTAAAACAGTACAAAAGAAATTAAATGCAAATAGCAGCCAAGAGATAAGTCAGCACAACCAGGAAACGGGGCACACTCTTCGCACACTCAGGACCCCAGGCCCGGGCACATAGCCAGGTCTTCAAGACCTTCCGAGGAGCCAGAAGGGCCGGGCCATCCTAATCTCAGGAGGAAGGATGCTCCAGAGGGCAGGCGCCACAGCAGAAAAGGCACGTCTCCTGGTCCCCGCCAGCCGAGGGAGGCAATTTTTGTATTATTGTAATTGTTTTTGCTTTATTTTTAATCTTGTTCAGAGTCGCTTGTTGAGATGGGCGGCTATACAAATTGAGTGAGTAAATAAATAAAGTAAAACAGAGGCGGTGCCAGCAAAGCATTGACCAGCTAAAGCAAGCGCTTGCTAGGATTAAAGCTTACATCAAGAAAACATGCGGAGGAAGGCTATTAAAGAGGGAGGCATTAATAAGAACACTTCCAAACTATTATTGGTTACGGCTTGCAGAGGGGATCAGGATCTGACTGATCTCACAGCATTGTCTGTTTTAGGGAGCTGACTTGATTATTTATCTCTCTGCTCCCTATGGATTTCCCTTGGAGACACCATGGGTTTAGGACAATGGTCTCCAGAATGGGGGGCATATGCCCCAAGGGGAGCGCAAGACGATTTATTGAAGTGTGAAAAAAATGATAAGTTGTTGATTTATATTTATCATTTAACCTAAAAGAGAGAGAGAGAAAGAAATTAAGCCCTACTCATAATTAATAACAGAATATACAAAATATCTGTGGGATACGTTTTAGAATGTATGTAATCTATTCGTACCATCATACATGTATACTGTATAATTTCTAAATAAATAAACATACATGTATGGGGGGATCAAAAAAAGTTTACTGCTCAGGGTAAGGCGATTAAAAAAAAAAGTTGGGAGACCATCCAGTCTAGAAAACTTATGCAAGCTTCATTCATTTTTCTTGCAAGCAAGAAACTGAAGATCTCAAAAATTCAAATAACTTTGTGAAGTCTTGGAGGGAAGGTGGGCACCTTCTGTGAATAACTGGATACAAAACCGGGAAACAGAAACGGTAGCGTGGTTTAGCAAAACCCAGCCCTCAATTCTCCTTTTTCTATCTTCCTCATTGAGGTCTCTCTGTGCACATATTCTCAGGGATGTAAACGATTGCCACAGCTTTGACTAATCCTACTCACAAGCTGCATTAAGCACCATGCACTGAAAGTGACACCACATTGTTCCTTGAAGAGAAAGGAACAGACCCCAGTGACATAACAGGTGCTTCCTCCCCAAAACAGCATTCCCTTTGGCTTATACAAAGCAGGAGGCAAAAAGCAAGAATTGTGCAGTGGGAACTCCAGACAACACCATCCATAAACAACATGGTACAATTTTACACCCCTGGGCAACAACATGGTACAGTTCTAAGGTACCATGCTGGGGTGTAGGTAGCAGATAGCACTTATTCTCAGGGAGATGAGCAATTGAGGCCTAGAATGCTAAACTTTCCTCTTCCCTCCCCACTCCTTTTCCTTTTGTGTTATGTCTTTTAATATCATTACCTTAAAGAAAGGACTATCTTATTATCTAAGCCGCTCAGGCAAAGAAGTGGGACATAAATGTTTGAAATAAACAAATGAAGAAGCGAAGCTATTTAATCAAGTTGCTACCTTTCCCAAATCTGGAACCTGCCTTAAGCCCTATCTTGCAACACGGCTTGCATTTGATATTCACTGACGCCCCCCCAAGCTTTGGATGAAGAATGTGGGGCAACTTTTAAAAGAGATGGTGGTGTAATGCTATGTGGGAAAGGCATCGATCTTGCTGCTGGTGTTGCAGCACCGCTGCTGACAGAGGATCGGAGGCCATTCCTGAAATCCCTCTCTTTGGAAGAAAGTAGGTTACTTGCAAGATTGATGTCAGCCTTGTGGGGATTCCAGATAGGAATCACAACCAGATGAGCTAATTCTACTTTATTGTAAAGCTACATTGACAGAATCTTGCAAGTATGAAAGTACAATTCTCTCTCTCCCCCCCCCCCGCTCTCCTTTACAGCCCAAGAAACTAGGGAGGGTCCCTTCTGAGTCTCTTGTCCCACCCACTATCCAGCTGCAGGCTCTGCTCCCTCTTATCTGACCATTCCCTTGGCAGCGTCTCTTCACCCATTCTCCCAAGGTCTTTCCCACAGACCATTACAGGTGGTGGATTCTTTACTTATTTCTTCTCTGCTCTGCCCTTTGCACAAGAGACCTGAATTCTAGGGAGCTGAATGAAAATATATGTTTCCAGCAGTCTTACCCATCTTTTTAAACTTACCCCATCATTAAATACATAAACTAACTATACATTTAGCCTATCCTGAGCCTTTCGAGTTTGGCAGTGATTTGCCAGGGCAGAAAATCCCAGGACCGCTGCCCCATTATTTTCCCTGCTTAGCCACAATGGCTAGGGAGCTGCTCATTATCTTAAATCTCTAAAGTTTCAGGGGACTGTTGGAAATGGTTCCTAGGAGTCAAGCTTTCTGAGCGAGCTTCAGCTGCTGAGCAGGCTAAGGAAGCTGGAACCGCTGAGCAAAGCTACTTTTGCAAAATTTTGCACCTGGGAAAGTATAGTTCACCCATGACCAAATTCTTTTATGTTTCATTCACCGGCTACCAAAGCTGCATGAGATAAGAAAGCATTATTGGAAGCATTTCCACCCCTTCCTCTGTAGATGTGGCAAGGTCACGTTAGCGAACTACGACCATGAGGTTATCTTAAATAAACTGACCGTGGAAGAAGGGACTAAGAGCAATCATGTGAAGCTAAATTTAATCCAGAGAATTTAAAAATATGGTGACCCACTTCCTATTTCTCCTTTCTGACAGATGAAGCAAACCTTAAAATAGATGTTAAAATGCTGCTCTTTAGAAACAAGATAAGGGTAAAAAAAAAAAAAGGATCTGTGATTAAGAATCATTTGACTCCAGTTTCAGAATTAACTATTTTGAAGCTATTATAATACAAATCCCATTTTGCTGCTTTGGCAGTTTTGAGGCACACAGGACAACTTGTGTTCGTTTTAACAAACACAGCCTTGAGTTGGGCAACTTCATGAGTACAGTCGGTGTATTTTCCTAGCAATGTGGAAGTGGTTTGCCACTGCCTTGTGCCAGGATATTATTATAATTATATCATCAATCATCATCATCATCATCATCATCATCGTATTAGTATTATTTCTCACTCCAGCCTACAACTCTGGGGTGGGTGTCTCCCATCCAATACAGTAATTAAATCTGACCTGGGAGTTGTTGAAATCTTCTAATTAGGGGACTAAAAGTACTGAGGCTAAGCTTAATCCTAAATCTAATGAACTGGATTTAACCTGGAATGAACAAGACTAATAAGCAAGTCCAAACTATAGTTCTAAACCAGTGTTACTCAGCCTTGGCGACTTTAAGATGTGTGGACTTCAACTCCCAGAATTCCCCAGCCAGCACGCTGGTTGGGGAATTCTGGGAGTTGAAGTCCACACATCTTAAAGTCGCCAAGGCTGAGAAACACTGTTCTAAAACAGTTGTCTGCAACTTGTGCCTTCCAGATGTGGAACCACAACTCCTCAGGATTCTGAGTTTTGCAGGGTTCCACCAATCTAAAATGTATGGGGAGACACTACGTTGGGTGTTGGCAAATGTTTCATGATGGTGTACTTGGGAGAATCATCTTCCATCATGGCATGTGGGTTGAGATACTCGTTTCAGCTCTCTGAATTGACTTGCTAGGAAATGGGCTGGTTGCAATACAGTCCTAGAATGGAAGAACTACTGCAGAAAAGTCTGGTTGCGCTCTATGCATTCAGAGAGCGGGCTATGGGAACGTCCTCAACCCTGACATACCAAGATAATATAGTTATTACCTCCATCTGACAGATAAGTGGCTTAAAAATTTGCTTACCCACCATTTTAAGCAGGAAAGAGACAAGTGAAAAGTGTAGATTAAAACTCCCCAAAACGCTTTGTGTGATTAACAGGTGGTTATTTGTTTTTTTGTTTGTTTGTTCGATTTCTCACCGCCCAACTCCCTCAAGGGACTCTGGGCGGTTAACTTCTGTCCCTTGGAAGAGACAAGCATGGGATTGTTCTATGAGGAAGGTCACTTGGGGAAACCAAGAGAGAAAGCAGAGGGCTGAGGCAGGGAGAAATGTAAAGAACATAAGCCACTTCATGAAGCAGCGGATGGGTGTGGTGGAAGCAGGTCGGTTTGCAAGGACAAAAATAAATGGATGATACAGGAGTAAACTAGCTTGAGTTAGATTTCCTTTTCTTTGCTGTCTATAATTTATTTTGCTTACTACCCCTTATTCTCTTCTGTGCTTTGCATAACACTGTTCATCCCAAAAGGGAATAATGTGATATTGTGATGAGTATGTGCGCAAAATAAAATAGTAGTAGTAGTAGTAGTAATAACGGCTAGTCTTGCAGGTTGCTCAAGACTGGTGATTTTTCAGGGCAGAAATGAGATCTATCCTGCTGGGATCAGTGAAAGGAAATCCTCGTGGGTCACAGCCAGGGGAAAAGGAAGAGAAAGAAAAGCCCCTTGGATTTTATGGCGCTTTATCAGGTTCAGAAAGTAATTCACTCTTTCTCTTCCATTGCGTAGTCCGGAAACCTTCTGCCACCCTTTCAGGAAATCCTGCCGTGACAATGTGCTGCAGAACACCTGCCAAGAGCCAGCTGTCAGGGTTTCCATAGCTGTTCCTGAAAACTGAACTGTTCCCCCCTCCGGCCATGAACCGGGATCTGCTTCATTATTCCTCCACCTGCCTTCCCCTTGAGATCAGAAAGGGGCTCGCACTGGGCCAGTTTCTTTTTCTCCAGATGGGCAGACGCTACACTCAGATCTTCCCACCCTTTATTTTCATCACCTCTTGGGGGGGGGGGGGCTGGGGTCTTGGGAAGCACTATCTTAGCAGCCCCATGCCTAGCCTGATTCCTAGAATTCCTGTAATTCCATTACACTGGAACAGCCCTCCTGGACCTGGCTCCAGGCTGGGGGAGAGTAGATCCCACTTGGTTTCAGTTACAGCCGTCTGGATACAAAGCTTCTTATATATCAACATCCCAGCAATGCAGGACATTTGTGAGAAATATATGAGAGCCAGGGGTTTTCAGGGCAGAGATGCCAGCAATGTCAACGACCCCTAACTGGTCAGTTTTAAGGCTAGGAAACTCAGGGCAAAGTGTGGAATGAAAGGGGGGGGGTGAGCAAAAGGTTTAAACTGCCATGGGTATAAAAGGGAACTACACCCTCATGCCGAGAAGGCAGTCACCCATCTAACGGGGCTTCATTCTGGTTTGCAATAGGGATTCGCCTGGCTGTACCACGTTCAGCCTCTGAGCAACTTCAGCTGAATTCAAACCGATCAGTCTAGTGAAGCTCTGAAAAGTTGAGAGGCTGGGGATTTACAGCTGGGTCTTGGTCAGAGACCCTGGCAAAAATAGCCTTATTTCCCTACAAACACTGAGTAACTGAGGATGTTGCCCAAGGTCCCCACGGATGGCAACCTTTGCTTACATGGCCTGGTCATTTCAAAAAGGCACAGGAATGATAGCTGATAATGGCCCGTTAAATTAGACCTTTTTTCCATCCTCAAATCCTTCGTGACATTACCTTGTTCACCTTAGCTTACTTGGTTCAGATCTGCTAGCCAAGCCCTCTGGTTGAACAATGGAATATGAAGCGTGCCATCCCTAAGAATGACCTCACCTCCTTTTTTGTCTCTGGTGAGTTTATTCCCCGAATTGCCTCTACTTTCTCTTTTCAGTGTCCTATAATGAACCCTAAATGACAGCTGGATTTATAGGCAGTCACTACTTTCTGTAGATGCTTCAAGTGCTCCTACCAACCGGTCCTACAAACTGTTATGTCCTCTACGTACACTTCACACCATCTTCCATGACCTGGTAAGACTCTATCCATGGAAGATAGCAGGGGTTTCAGGTAAACCAGAAACATTTGGGTAAACTGGAAGAACCAGCTACAAAAGCCATCTTTATGGAAATGACATTAGTCTTTTGCCAAATCCAAGCTGGATAAATACTATCTAACAGGCTGTCCATTCTCAGCAGAAATGGCTATCAAATGTAGCCACCTGATTAATTCTCTAAGGTCTACATAAAATCTAACTTCCTCATCAGATTTTGAAACTAACAGTAGGAGAAGACCACAGACTATACAGGTAGTCCTCAACTTACAATGGCAATTGGGACCAGAATTTCCGTCGCTAAGCAATGCGGTCATAAAGTGCGGCTGCATCGCTTAGCAATGGCGATCTCTGCAGTCCCGGTTGCTGTTATTAACTGAATCCCATGGCTGTTAGGTGAGGCAACTTCCTGCTGGCTTCCCACAACCTAGTCAGTGGGGAAACTGGCAGGAAGTTGCAAGTCCCAGGTGGCTTGCCCATTGGCTGTCTGGGGAGGCCAACAAGGAAGTTCGCAAATGGCGATCACGTGATTGCAGGGCACCGCAACCGGTCATTAAGTGCGAGCCGGTTCCCAAGTGCCCAGATCACAATCACGTGACCGTGGGGGTGCTGAGACGGCCGGAACTCTGAGGACCGGTCTTAACCACCATTCATTCAACGCCATTGTAACTTTGAACGGTCGCTGAACAAATGGTCGTAAGGCGAGGACTCTGTACAAGGGTTCAATTGCCCTAACTGTAACATTTTTGTGATATCTTTTTCTACTCCTTGTAATCTTTCTGGTACTCAATATGGCTTTTTGTTGGATAGGCCATGATTCTCCAGAGTCTATGTTATGTTCAGCCATGGATGCAGTTCTGGTTTAGTTGAAAACACCTCTAAGAACTTTAATGTCCTTGTTTTGAGCCAGGAACACATCTGGGTTGGTCTGCACTTCTGATTTCTTTGGGCTAGAAATTCAGAGAGTTGACCTTGTAGAGTTGGCCTTGTACTGTACATGACTTTCTCTGTACCAACAGAGGATCCTTCTTGCCCTAAGACTTCTGTAGAAGGTCTACATGGCAGATCTTTCCTTCTTTCATCTGTCTCCACTTGATAGTTAGCAGGTCCTATTTGCTTCATGAACTTCCATGGACCCTGCCATTGGCATTCCTGGCTGAGCAGCATCAGTTAACACCAGCTCTCCAATTCCTCAATTCTTTTCCTAGTTTTCCAGTCATACCATCATATCTACTTCTGGTGGGCCATTGTATAATACTCCTGGGCCAGTTGTGCGATAGTATGTAACATCTCTCGGGGCAAGATAGATAGATAGACAGACATGCATTCTCTCTCTCTCTCTCTCTCATTCACTCACACACACACACACACACACACACACTCATTCTATTGCATTATCTGGTCTTTCGCTTGTTATCTAAAATTCTTTTCACCATCTCTAGCCCTCCTCTTGGCCGCTTGCAAGAGAACAACTCAGAAGAACTAAACCCTATAGACATTTGGGGTACTAAAGCCATCTGTCCCAAAGTTTAGGACCCCATCCTGTTGTAGAGAACCATGGAGATGACCTTGGAGAAATTAGGCAAATGATGCTTACAAAAATATGCTTTCAGCCCAGGAAACAGAGAAAGCACGAGAAAGCTGCCCAGACTGGCTCCACCCTCATTCACTGGGGTATAAGAGGGAGGGAGGGGGAAACTCAGCCAGGCTTTCAAGATTTTGTTATTACATCTGATATTAATAAGTAGAGTTTCGGTCAGACTTATGGAGTCTGTTTCCTGACCTGGCCTACCTTGAAGGGCTGAGACCGGCATTCTTTCCAAGCATGTTTGAACTTTGGTCCATCCACCCAGTTAAACTATCAACCCAGGGATGATAAGGACCAGATTGAAGCCCAGTGATACATTGAGAAGAATGTCACGTACGAAGCATCCTTCAACGGCCAAAGGAAATGACACAGAGTTAGTAGGATCTCCTTTATGCACATGTGAGCCAGCGTTCACGATTTCTCCCAAAGGAGGATCTATGATCAGCTTGTTGGCATTCACAAACCTCTGGGGTGGGGGGGCACGCATGTATTGTGTGTGTTTATAAGCCAGCTGTTTGTAAAGAGGGAGATGGTGCCTAATGATGATGTACTACAGTATAGAATATAAATTAAATGCTACAGTATTTAATATTGATCTCATTGGCTTTCCTATAATCCAAGCCACCATTTTCTTTATCCAACTCTTCTATCTTTCAATCGTGCAAAGTTGATGGAGATTTATTGCTTCACTTCCTAGAATCAAAGTTAAGTACATTTCCAAGGTTGAGCGTTGCTTATCCTGGACTGAAACCAAACAGGGCTGGTTTTCGGCAAAATCAGGAGAGGAAGGAGAAAAAAATTGAGTCGGCGCCATCTCAGTTGAAGCCAATCCTATTGGGCATTGATCCCAGCCTTTTGTATTTTCCATATTTTCCCCTCTTCCCAATTCCTGTTTATCATCTCTCTACAGAGCTGCCTGCTACTGAGGAGGGCTGTTTGCTGTTTTCACTCTGCACTTTGCCAAATATATTTTGGCAGGACAGGATCTGGTCGAAGGATGCAGGCCAGGCGTGTGTCTCAGAGCAAACCACAACCATCTGTTTTTTGCCTCTGACCCTCCTCTGCCTCTTCCCCCACACGCACATACATATTCACAGCTGGCTTGGCTTCACATTGTTTTCTTCTCTTTGTTCCACCACAGAGGTCTCAGGTAGGGCAAGGCACTTCCTTGCGTGACTGAACTTTCTTGAGATACTTTAGAAAAGAATCTCATTTCAGGATATCATTGGGCTTTTAGCAGCTGATCAGCAGCTGTGAAGCTGCCAAGGGGCAGTTAAGTGATGAAGGGAAGCCATATTGGTTGGCTGTTTTATGGAAGACGCATCTCCTGGGCTGGATAAGGCCACAAAGCTTCCATGGCTGAAGACAGACTAGAACCTGAGTCTCTTTGGTGCCAATTCAACATCTTAACCACAACACCAGGATTTCTTAACCTTGGCAACTTTAAGATGTGTGGACTCCAACTCCTAGAATTCCCCAGCCAGCAAGGCTGGCTGGGGAATTCTCGGAATTGAATCCACACATCTTAAAGTTACCAAGGTTAAGAAACACTGCACTACACTGATGTTGGTTCTCTATTTTTATTCGCAAATCAAATAGTGTAGAGCTGTAAGCATACATATTCTGAACAGGAAATACACTTCCACCATAAGAATTTTAGAATTGTTATATTGGCTCAGGCCAAGACCCATCTTAGTCCAGCATGTTGTTTCGCAGAGAGGACAACCAGATGCTTCTCAGGTCTCCCAACTGGGGGAGCCAGACAGGCTCTTCTCCCAACCTTGTCCCCCTGCAACTGGTGTTGAGAAGCATATGGCCCCCAACCTATGGGTAACACTGAGTCTTGAAGACCAACAACCCTTGATAGATCTGTCCTCCATGAATTTCTCCAATCCTCTTCTAAAGCTATCCAGGTTTGTGGTTATCACCGTGTCTTGTGGCAATGGGTTTCACAGAATACTTATTGTGCTGTTCTAAATCTCCTGCCAGTCAGCTCTCCCAAACAACCCCTGGTCTATTTGCTCCACACCACAACATGATTTTAACCTCCTCAAACATGTCCTCCCTCCATCGTCATTTTTCCAAGCGAAAGGATCCCAAACATTCTAACCTTTTCTCATAAGGAAAGTGTTCAAGCCTGTTGCTAGTTTTAGTTGCCTTCTGCACTTTTCTATCAAATATGGCAACCAGAACTGTACACAGTAAGAGAGGACCTCTACCAGGAGGGCAGTATCTTGAACTCCCAGAATTCCCTAGCCAGTGTGGCTGGTGCTGAGAATTCTGGGAGTTGAAGTCCATATAGTAAAATAATAATATGGGGAAGACCAGCATAATTCCAGGGATATTAGTGTTGGCAACAGGTCACTGAATAGAATATCTTAGCAAGAAGTTGTGGACAATTTTGGATGTACTGGATCCAAAGCCCACTGCTTCCCTAGGAGGGCTCAGGAACGGGGAACTGCCTATGTTAACCTGAAGCTGGGCCCACTGCAACCACAGGGGGGCGGGGGGGCGGAATAAGATTTATTTTAAAATATGCCCCAATGTGCCAGTTTTTGCTCTGCCAAAGTGATTCAACTGTCAGGCATTGGGGGGAAATGAATTATATTATTGGCTGCCAGTGTGCATTCTTGAGTTTTTGGGCTACAAATCATATACACAGACTCTACTCATAAGCTTATTTTTGAAGAGACTGCTTGCTTCTGATAGAGAGAAAAATGAAACCAGCTGTATTTTTTTTAAAAAACGAGGACCCTTAGATCTGAAGATGCATGCATCATTTAAGAAACTGACCTTCATCCAAAAACCTAATGAAAATTAGCATTGTTTGGGCTGATAGACTGAAACATACACTCATCACCAAGATCAGTGGGAAAAATATTTAATTTTCTGCTTATATAAAAGCTTACAATTTAACCTAGGGCTCTGTAAGAGAATATGGCAGAATAAGACAGAATAACAACTGCTCAAGGACTAGATTGCCTTTTTGAAGTAAATCTCACTTTAATAGCTGTATTTTTATAGTTTTTATAGATTTTTTAATGCCAGATAGGTTTAGTGCTGATTGTTTTATCAAGTTATTTTTACTGAAGATTGCTTTAATGTTCTTTCTCTTTTGTATTCTGCTCTGAGCTCTTTCAGGAGAACAAATAATAACTTGGAAAAAGGATAGGATGACCTCCAGCACATTCTCCTCACTACCAAATAATGACAAGTAACATTTAACCACCAGCAATTTGGGGGACAAAGTTTTCCAAGGATCCAGGCTTTTGTTCAAGTGTCTTATGAGCTCACAAATTTCATTTGCTTCCTAACATCATTAGAAACGAAGGTTCTAGATAAATCACGCAGGGAAAATAAACATTTGTGCCCCCTCTAATGCTGTTATCCCAATGGTATTATCACGCCCAAACCAGGAATATTGGAACATGGAGATCCTCTTGTATCAGGGAGTGGTCAGCATAAGGGATACTAGATAAATTATTGTTTTGTTTGCTGGAGATAAGCCACCTATAATTGTTATGAACAGACGATGCAGAGAAATAATAAATGGAGCTCCAGTGCCAAACTCATAAACCTTTTGGCCTCTTTCTCCCTGAGGCCTCCGGTTTGTTGGAGATGCAAGTGCATGTTTATTCAGAGAGATGTTGGTAACTCAGAGACGTAATGCTTATTTAATGCAAGTGAGCACGTACCAATGGCCAGGTGACCAGAACCTCCCTGCGCATAGAAGAAAAAGGCCAACTCACCTCTGTCCAAGCCGCGCATACTTTCATCCAGATGCAAGTCAAAGATCCGTACTTCAGCAAGATTGGGCTCCTGTTCCAGAAGCATCTCAACCAGATGTTTTCCCAGGAAACCACAGCCTCCCGTCACCAGATAGATCTGGTTTTTGCTAGTCAACCTCATTTGTCCTGGAGAGGAAGAACCATAAAAAAGAAGCTTAAAATGGGATTACAGGAAGTCGGAATGAGTGGAAGAGGCAAATGAACAAAAGATGAGAAATTAGATTCCCAGGCGGAGATTAAGAATATTCGTTCAAGAGCATCCTTAAGGGCCACAGATGTCACATAGGGGAGAAATGAAGGACCCTGAGACTGCACTCAAGAGGGAGGGGAAAAGTTTATTAGAGTAAAAATAACCCACTGGAATGCCTCGGTTCTTTGCCACTGCTCCAGGAATGCGCTGACTTTCCAAACGGCCATTAGAAAGGCAGTGAACCAAGAGCCACGGATCATCAATGCCTTTCACGCTTTTGGTCCTAGAGGTTGTCTCTATATTACCGTTGGCATGACTGCCTAGCAGTAGTAGAACAATAGCTCTCCAACCTGCCCAAGCTCTCAAAGTTTGTATTTTCCCAAATTGTCCGGTTTGGAACCTCTGGATGTAGGCCGTGGCAGGGAGGAAAAATGCGGTTGAACCGCATTTATAAATTTATAAATTTCATCCATACCTTTCCTCATTATCCAAGTGGATCACATCACTGAATGGCACTGGGACCAAGATACTGTACTTGGGAACTCCCTGCCTTTCATTGTCCCTCAGGAATTCACTAATGTGCAAAAGAGATTTTATTTAACTAATTAAGCCACTTACATCCTCATATTGCACACTCCTTGCTATTTCCAAGTATGGAATGAGGATATCTGAAGGGGAGTATATTCACCATCTGATGAACTTAAGTATGATTTCAATTATCTAATTTATGAAGATCTCAAGTTTCAGGGAGAGCTGGCTTCATAGCTTTTCTTTTATATCTCTTCATGGAGGCTGGGCAGAACAAAGAATGGAGAAACCAGGGGACGAGGACATGGGCACAGAACCACAAATGCCTGAATTTGTCTTACATGTATGTATCTAACAAATATATTTATTTTCCATTTAAATAACGGCTGCTGAAATTAGGTTTATTGAAACAAAAATATAATTCCTTTCTCAAACATTGAGGAAAAAGTCGGTAGGCAGGGGTGTGTGTGGGGGGGGGATTGTCCAATTATTGCCCCATTTGGGGCTGAAATCCATAGGATGATTTATAAGCCAAGAAAGTTACTATATTGCTTCTATTTAGAATCAAGTACTGTGGGAGTTTTCATGCCTGAAGCATAACCAAAAGAAATACTACACCACACTAGAATGATAACTCTACAACACATTTACAGCGGTGGGCTGTTGTTCTGTGTTGTTGGTCTACATTTGTGTTAGTTTAAAAAAAAAGAAGAGGAGGACTTTGAAGCGGTTTAGATTAATTTGCTTCTGATCTTGTTTTCCAGGTCTTCTTCCTTTAATTTTAATCTTTTATCACACTGTAAACACAGTTCTAAGAATACATTTTTTTCCTCTCCGTTTGATATGTTCAAAAAACCTCCCCACAACAGCCTATTTTGCTCTAGATGTTGAAAAATTTACATTATAAATGAAAGAATGCTAGCAGATGTACATGTCTGACCAATGCTAATGCTATGCAAAAGGAAGACTGCTAATTGCAGATTACCTCTATTTTGATCATCTGGGCCGCAAACATGATGCTAGGGCAGCGTTTCTCAACCTCAGCCACTTTAAGATGTGTGGACTTCAACTCCCAGAATTCCCCCAGCCAACAGAATTCTGGGAGTTGGTCCACACATCTTAAAGTGGCTGAGGTTGAGAAACACTGTGCTAGGGAAATCTCATCTGGGCTGCAAACCTCTGCCTCACCACTAGATGGCACAAAGAGAATTCTCTGTAACTCTTTGCTGCCATCTGGTGGCTATCTGGATTCCTGCAGATCGGGTACCCCTCCTTGAGGCCGTGGGGCAAATCACTCTTCCCTTAATCTGTTTCCATGCCAATTTGGCCAATTTAGTTCAGCCCCTGAGAAATGCTCCAAAGAATTTCTGCCTAAGCAGGAAATCACCAATCTGAAATAACCCTTAAATATAATCCTCAGGTCTTTCAAAGGAGCCACAACATTGCACACCAAGGGCCCTTCTCTCCCCATTCTCTCTCTCTCTCCCTCCCTCTCTCTCTTTTAATCTTTCCACAAATAGAAAAGGTCAGTGAGAAGGGAAGCCAGACCTTTAAAAATACACCTGTCTTCTCCAACATACCACCTTGCAGATGTAGCCATTTTTAACGCCCCGCAGAGGAGAGAAAAGATGCTAAGAGCAAGGAAAAAAGTAATCATCAATCACCAATGCGGGTGGTGGTTCTCTAACCTCAGATTCCGGACTGCTCTCGGGATGTCCATAGAGAGATTGCGCTGCACACACTGAGGGAGGCTCCCGTTGGCTGTTGAAGCCAGGAATGTAAACAGCTCAGCCAAAATCTACACCGCTGCCAAACTGAACCTCCCACAGTATTTTCACCAGTTACTGGACGATCTGAGATAATTGCAACACCAGGCTCCAAGATTTGCTAACTAAGCCTCCACCAGCCCACAAGTAAATATAAAAGCGATAGGGTGCTGTGGTCTTTCCTATCTCTGTTTGAAATAGTTCAGCATCACAAGTAAGAACTTCACTCTTAGCCTAGACACCAACTTCATTTTGTTGCTTAATTGGGTCTCATCATCTAACATGGGGGGGGGGGCTGGGAGGGGAGCCAGTCTACAGTTTACAGTAATTATTTGTCCGTGAGCCAACTGCAACGAAATTTCATTTTAATGTGCACCTTGGTGTACAGTGGAATGACAATAAAAACTTACTCTATTCTATTCTATTCTATTCTATTCTATTCTATTCTATTCTATTCTATTCTATTCTATTCTTAGCATGATGTTCTGATGAGGAATGCTGGGAATTATGGTTCAGCAACTTCTGGAGAGGTTCCTTGAGTTCAACGCAGGCCAGCCCCAGAGATATTTGACCTATTAATTAGCAATGGTCAACCTGAACTATATCACTGATGGTTCTGGAACAGGAGTGATGGAAGCCAGGAAGTTCTTTCCATCACAATGGTCTCCTCTCATATCTTCTTCTTGCTCAAGGGATGAGCTCTGCCTTTCAAGAAAAAAGTTCTGGGTTCAGTCCCCAGGACAGGTGCTAATAAGGTCCCCAAGAGGTATCCCTGGGATGCTAGAATGATACTGAGGTGGGTCAGCCCAAATATTTGGCCCTTTCGGGATTTTCTTGGCATTGGGGGGGGGGGAGTTAAAGAAGTCAAATCGGCCTTAGACCTCACAGAGACTTCAGGAACTCACGGTGTCCCTTCTTTTTGGAAAAAAGAGTGTCCCATGGAAAATCACTATTTTTACCACCAAATTCTGGCCTTCTTTGACCTGGGGTGTTTTGGCAGGTGGAAAGTGGGGGCTGGAAGGGGTCAGATACGGCTTGTCTACACCAAGTGTAAACAATACTCAGCTACCAAGACTTGTGACCTGATTTTGTTCAAGGTAGTTTCCTTGGGTGTTAAGATCAACAATGAGGTAATTGAAGCAGTGAAAGAGTTCAACTTCCTTGGCTCTAAAATTGATCAAAAGGGTGACTGCAGCCCAGAGATCAGAAGATGTATAGCGCTTGGAAGAACAGCAATGACCAGCATAAATAACATCTGGAAGAATAAAGATATCAGCCTCCCAACCAAATGCAGACTAGTTAATACGATCATATTTCCAATAGCTACGTATGGTTGTGAAACTTGGACTTCGAGGAAGGCAGATAGGAGAAAGATAGATGCATTTGAATTGTGGTGCTGGAGACGACTACTACGCATCTCATGGACAGCAAAGATTACCAACAAGGAAGTCCTAGACAGAGTCAAACCAAAAATATCCCTGGAAGCCAAGATCACCAAACAAAAACTGTCATACTTCGGTCAAGTTATGCGAGCCGACTCACTCGAAAAGACAATTATGCTGGGACTGATCAGTGGTAAAAGAAGAAGGGTCTGCCCTAGGACTCACTGGCTTGACACCATCAGAAGGGACATTGGAATGACTTTGATGGAACTAAAGGAAGCTGTAAGAGATAGAAAGGCATGGAAAGCATCGATCCACAAAGTGACCGAGAGTCGGACACGACTGAACGGATAGACAGAGAGAGTTTCCTTGGGGGTTGGGGGGTGTTCACAGATCGGCTTGAACAGAATGTTCTTGATGCTCCAGAACAGAGCATCTTAAAGGAAATGGAAGGTTTGGGTACTAGCAAAGCCTTCAAACAGACAACGTGTTATCAGCTTGCCCAATTCAAATGCAGCTCAAGAAACTGCGCATTTTAAGCATGAAGCAATACAACACTGCCTCTATTGTCACGTACCAATCACCAAGAGAACAAAGATTTGCTTTTGCTTTTTTTGCTACTCCAGGCAAATGTTTAAGAACATTCCTCAGAAAGACCAAGACGCACACAACTTACATAAGAAGAGAAATGATGTCAGATTCGTTAGATGCCGTTTAATTCCTCAATTATTTTTAGTGACTCCTGTGACTCCTTTAAAGCCTCTGTATGCTCATCCACATCCACACATTACTGTTTCCACCTACTCTTACACAAATTTTAAAAAAACAATGAATTGAGCACAAAGCAAGTATATCGTGCCTATATAAAGTGTAAAGATGTTAGCAGAAAGGGTTATTTGCCACTATCTTAAGAGCAGCCTTATTTTAGACATGCTTTTTTTAAACATTGCCATGGATTTTATTCTGGCCTAAAGTTAGCTGGTAAAGGTCCAGATGCTACATTTACTTTGAGTATTTAAATCAACCCATTTTAAAGGTTAATATTATGAAATGGCATTAAAGAGACTATTAAACATTGAAACATTACAAATCCCCAAGGCTGCACATCATGCACATAGCATAGGCAAGATTTACGTGAATGCGTTAGCACACACAATGAACTGAACTCTTTAAAAGCCTTACCGGCAAAATTTAAAGATGAAAATACCAAAAACTCTTAGCCAGCAAGCGAAACAAAAGAGGCGGTTATTCACTTATTCAGTAGTTCACTGGATGCAAACTTGAACCTCAGTCCGGGCTACCATGCGCAGGAACGTGGCTCGGTTCAGAACGCCAGGCACTCCTCAAGCTCTCATACAGAAGAGCAGAAAGGAAGTGAGAAAGAAAGGAAGTGCTGCTGTGATAAAGGTGAAATTACTACTCACTTCCTTCCGTGCTAAGTTCCCATCACAGTCATGTATGCCTGGAATCATGGTTCACAAAAAGATGGGCAACCAGTTGCCCTCCAGATCAGGGTTTCTCAGCCTTAGCAACTTTAAGATGTGTGGACTTCAACTCCCAGGATTCCCCAGCCAGCAAATCTGAGCGTGCCAAAAAATAAAATAAATAATAAAATAAAATAAATCAGCCGTATTTTTTTTTAAAAAGGAGGGGGAAAAAGCACACCTTGATGGCGAAATACACCAGCCACTCTTTACTCCCAATTTCCCTGAAATAATAAACCTCTTGCTGCCTTTGTTTCAGGAAGAGGAGCTGTGATAAACTCAGGTGAAATCACTCCTTGTTAAGTGATTTCAGTTTTGCAGCCACCTCAAAAAGATTGTATACTGCAGTTTTCCAAACATCTGGAACCCATGCTAGCTAACTATTAAATAAACTAAGTGGACTTATTATCAAATACAACCTGATTTCATTGGAATTTCCTCCCTAGTACAATTGGCCTGGAAGATGGTTGCTTTATTTTTGGTGGTTGGGAAAAACCTCCTATTTGTACAAATCTTTTCCCCCTGTGATTAATTGCTATTTATCTAGCACCTATACTGTTTACACCAGGGCTTTCCAAAGTGCCACCACTGGTGACACACCAGCGGTGGCGGCGGGCAGACGCACGGCGGCGGCGCAGGGGGGCGCGCGCACGGGGGCGGTGCAGGGGGGCGCGCGCGCATGGCGGTGGCGCAGGGGTGTGTGCGGCGGCGTGCGTGTTCACGGCGGTGGTGGCAGCGGCGGCAGCCTTCGCTAAAACATGGAAGCACTGATACCGCGCCGCTGTCGCCATGCGCGCGCCGCCGCTTCCGGGTGCTGTGGCGACACACCACACTGTGTGTGGCGACACACTTTTGTGTCACGACACACAGTTTGGAAAGCTCTGGTTTACACTAAAGGCCAGAATCCTGCCCCAATTCACACCCAAATTAACATGTGATGTTGGGAAAACAGAGGAAACAGCGGCAGTGTGGATTGGCAAAAGCAAATGTGGTTACATTTCCCAGGAACATGAGGGGGAAGCTTCTCTGGCCTCTGTTTTTGAAAAACTATGCTGTGTCATATATATTTTTGTTTTTATGATTTATAGTTTCTCAGATGTGCTACTGTCATGTACTGTAAACCAGTCAGAATCACCAAGGCATTGCAAATGAAAGGAAGTGAATTTACTTGGTTGCTCATGAAGTTGGAAGAAAAGTCTTTAGCTCTCTGGATGACTTCCCTGGCAGACGCATTTTGAAATCATTGACCCTTCCACATAACCTTCAAAGGCTTACTCGATAGCTGTGCATCTAATTTCTGGCAGGGATTACAATCCAACAGAGATCCTGTGAAATTCACTGGGGTAGTCTAGACTCAATCCATCTTTCTCCAAATGCTGGAAACACCATCTCAGGAAATGCTGGTCTCATGAGAGGGTAAATAGATTTTTGTATCTTGCAAAGGAGAGACCCTATTTTGGCTGCTTTTGCAGAGTTTTATGGGGGGGGGGGCATTCAGGTTTCTTAATCTTTACAAAGGAAGCCCCATCTCTTCTTTAAGATGTGGATGTGCCTTTAAGACTGATTGGGGAAGGCTGACCGAAGTACCACAGTTGCCCTAGTCAGATATTGCTGAACTGCAGCCCCCAGCATCCCTGACAACTGGCCATGCTGTAGCTCAGCAACATCTGGAGGACCACAGATTCCTCTTTCCTTCCTTTAAGCCCATCTTGGTACCGACTTGTTTTGAGTTATTAGATTTATATCTCATCTTAAGCTTAAGGTGGCCATCTCCCCTTGTTTTATCCCAACAATAACTCTGTGTGGTAGGCTGGGCTGAAAGGGACTCACCTAATGCTCTTTGATGGCTAAGGACAGATTCAGTCCTACCTAGTCCAACAACTTAACCACTGCATCACGCTGGCTCAACCAGTCTTTTTGCTCTTCTACATGCCTTTCCCCTCACCTAGACCATGCATTTTAAGGCTTTTATCCCATGCTTTGTGCAAAGTATCCACTGGATTATCATCTGAAAAGAGAAAAATTCCACATGTTGGATTTAGGATCTTCAAGAGTCAAACAATTTCTCCTGAATTACCTACATACATGGCCAGTTATTTTCAACAAGTAGGAGAGCACAAAGGATTGATTTTTAATCTGCCAAATTTAAATGTTGCCTTTCTTTCAAGGAGCAAAAGGTAGCACTCAACCAATTCCTTCCTCCACTTTTTCTGCACAACCACCTTGTTAGACGGGATGTTTTGAGAGGAAGCATCTGGGCCAAAGCTCCAATGAACTTCCAGAGCCGATGGTCTCCTTGGTCCTAGTCTAACATCTAACCACTATGTCCCAGGTGTTATTCAGCATCCTCTTTTCACCATGGCCAGGCAGAAAATAAAGCATCCTCTTCTCACAATGACCCAGCGCATCCACACCAGCCAAGGCACACAATACGCCAGTCTCGTGGCTGCCAGTCATCCACTTGCAAAACTGCACAAATTGCCTCAAATCTTCACAAGAACGGGGGTATCCCACAGATGTAGGAAGCCAAAAAGCACAGGGATCCACAGGGTATGTGTCAAAAAAGGCAAGATGGCGGTCACAACCATGCAACCAACAGTCCAGCCCTCTTTTACATTGTCACAATGCATGTAGAAAAGGGGCGGGCTTTGATCACATGGTTGCAACCACCATATTCTCCTTATTATTATTATTATTTAAATTTATTATGGCTGCCCATTCCAATTGACTCCTGACTTTTTGGATCCCTCCCTGTAAGAAGGTTTCATTGAGAAGGGGAAGCCAAGAAAACTGCTTTATGGAGCATGGCAGTATATGGATGTACTTCCTCTGATGTTGGGGATAATAATTTATGCATTTATTTATATAGCCCTGCTCGGCTTTGAAGAACATTTAAAAAAACAAAAAAGGAGGAAGGAGGTGAGAAAAGTTTTTTATTCAGATGATGGAAAGGCCCTCAAATTTGCTTTTTACTGTGGACAAAACAGCTACTCCTTTCCTGGATAATTCCTCCCCTCTTTCGTGACTAGAAAATATCAGAAAAGGAAAGGGAAGAGGTCATCATTTTCCATCTGAAATGCTGTCAGCACTTCTTTCAACCTTTTAATACTTTTGTGCTGACGCACACTTGACATGAAGGAGAAAAGGGAGTAGTGCATCTAAAGTTTGCCTTTCTCTTTACAAGAGATTTTGAAATATTGTCTAATTTGTGACAAATAAGGTCAGACTTTTTCAAAGCTGACAGAAACTCTTAGCAATTGTTCATCCAGATTAATGACTCTTATTATACCAGCTGCCTTTGCTCGTTAGTGAATATTGATTTGATTTTAAGAATTGTTTCAAAGTGCTCAATTGATATAAGATCATCTCTATTAGTTTAATGCCATTAAACTATTATATATATATATATATATATATATATATATATATATATACACATACAGTATGTATGTATGTATGTATGTGTATGTATGTGTATGTATGTGTATGTATGTATATATATTTATATATATATATATATATATATATATATATATATAATAGTTTAATGGCATTAAACTAATAGAGATGATCTTATATCAATTGAGCACTTTGAAACAATTCTTAAAATCAATATATATATATATATATATATATATATATATATAGAGAGAGAGAGAGAGAGAGAGAGATACTATTAAACTAATTATTAGTATTAGTTTAATGCTATTTTTAAATTTTTTATTCAGTTTTATACAACTTGTAAATCTCTTTTCTATTTTCTCTTTGCTCCTTTATTTCTTTTTCTGTGTGTCTGTGTGTTTTGGTTGTGCTTCCTGATTTCCATTAAGGAAAAAAAGTATTTTTTTGAAGGAGAAAAGGACAGGATATTCTTTTTATTGCCTATTTGGAATCATCCCAAAAAGTGGAAACCCCCCCCCCAAAAAAAAAGTATCAAAAATATAAGATGTGACAATGAGTTAGAAGAACTACGCAGAATCAAGGGCAAAAATGCGAGAGTACTGAAAATATTCTAAAATATTAGGATATTGCTGATCGCATAATCTGTAATGAACATTATTGTTCTTTGATCAGAAACATTTCTATTCGGTTTGAATCAATCCTTGCAGGACTGAACGGTGAGCAGATAATCACAGTTAAAAGCGGGTACATGCTTTGGCTAGATATGTATGTATGTATTTATTTATTTATTTATTTATTTTGCACAAACCATGACCTCAAACTGCCCCAAAACATGTGAAGCGGCCAAGATTCTTTTCAACTTTTCAACGGGAGAACAAAGTTCTCCATTCTGTTTTGAAGCCATCCTTAGACCAATCTCCCCCAATCTTCAGCGGGGTGGGGGGCAGAAAAGTGTGCTGACTGGAGATGATGGAAACTGTAGTTCAGCATTCCTGGAAGGCACGGGAAAAGTACCCAGCTGATAACAGAACCCATGTTTCCCAACTTCCTTCAAACAGAGAGATGAGGGAGGGAAAATGAAACTTCTGTGTATTGACTGGCATTTAACAATGGACTTTTCAGGAGAAGCACTTTGCATCTTGCATTTTTCCCCGTATGCTAGGCTGCAAAACAATTGGACGTTAAGTCAACAAGGAGATGGCATATTTGATTAATTTAGCAACCCAGTCATTCTACCATCATTATTCCATGGGAATTAATGATCACTAAATCACACCACAGATTTCTGGGCATGATTCAGAAGCTTCACTTTTCATGCTCTGAAAGAGGTGATGGTGATGGGGATTAAATCTTAAATCGTGCACAAACAGGTGCACAAGCAGGATTACAGCTTCCATTCTCTTGTTGGGGATGGTGATAACACTAATTAAAGTAACTTCCAAAGTGCTGTTAAAGTTTTGGCAATCGGTCTAAGCAGCTTTATCTGGGTTTCTGGTTGAGCCTTGTTTTTTTTTACTCCAGATGCCTTTCTACCCACACCCAAATGCCGAAGGAGACAAAATAAATTCCAGTCGTTGTGATCCCTGCGTGAGATTAATAAACGAGCCCGTTTGGCCAATACTGATCACTTGAACGTAAAGGCAGATCTGTTAACCACAGAAACCAAAACTCTCCAACCACATTCTGTTTGTTGGAATCTGGCAAATCAAGCATCCCACATTAGCATATGAGTGATTGCTGTAGGAGGCAAACTCTGTGCTACTAGAGGAAGCTGCTTGTTGCCCCTCCCACTTCCTCTTCTCTCTCTCTGATTCTTCCACTGATGGGGTAGGACGCACGTGCCTTAGCTCCTTCCAGGGAGAGGCCATGTGCTAGGCCTCAACTTTAGGAGATTTTTTCCCCTTTTCTCCACGCAGCCTCTGGCAGCAAACAGGGCCAGAGGTATGCAGTTTAGGGAACAGAAACAATTAAAATCTTTTTTCTATTGAAATGGCTGTACCTGGACAAAATAAATGTAAGAACTCTTTTGTACTTACTTTTTGTACCTGCAATGTCTAAGCGTGTGTTTCTTTATGCTTGGGTGGGCTAAAAGTGTAAGAATAAGAACCTGAAACTCTCTAACGTGCTCATAGGCTGTGTTTTTAAACAATATCCTTTTTCTGCCCAGGAGTTTACACAATGTTAAGCTCTGCTCCATTCACTGGTTCTAACAGGCCACTGAATGATCTTCACTGTTTACATAGATTTACATAGATCACAATTAGGGATCTTATCATTATAATTCCTCCTTTTACAATGCTCCAAGGAGCTAGAAAAACATGCTAAGATCTACTTTACACTGAGACTTGAACAGACTAAATTCACATTGGCCATCCTGCTTAGAGTCCTGAAAACTGAATTCAAATTACCCTGCTCCACACTAGGATGTAGCTTCAGTCAAATCCAACAGACACCCTTAATTTTAACTGTAGCAGCAAGAAAGCCAGAGACACATTTACAGTATAGTAGAAATCAAGATCTATAAATCATGAGGGTAAAGAAAAGCAGATGAGATAAAAAAGATCATTGCTATTTACTTACCTGCTTAAGTATGTGGGGCGGAGAGGCGTTTCCTAGTTATCCCTTTATTCTAATCCTACCTACAATCTGACCTAGCTTCAAACATTTTAATTTTTCACAAACTGCAAAAAAAAAGAGTGACTTGTTCGAAAAAAGCATTTCAACTTATTTTTTTAAAGCAGAATCATGAACAATTGAAGTTCTGGTCCATTAAAAAAAAAGATAACAACACATCCACATTTAGGGCCTATTCCAGATTAATTGCCGGCCATCCTCAGATCCAAGTCCCATGGATATAGGCCTGCCAACAACCCCGTAAGATAAATATTTGGATGCAAAATAAACTGTCTTGGCTCAATTCAGGAAGAAACAACCTTATTTTGATTTATACTTTTTCATCTTTTAGCTCAGGGCTTTCCAAACTTTTGCCATTGGTGACACACCAACGGCCGGCCCACAAAAACCCGGAAGCGCCGCTGCCAGTGCGGCGTGCAAAAACCCGGAAGCGCCGCTGGCGGCGCTTCTGGGTTGTCGCCGCAGCAGCAGCAGTGTGCCGCCACTGCCACTGCCCCTTCAAAAGGGCAAGCTCCGGGGACCCCTAAAATGCCTTCGGTTCCGGCAGGGAGGCGAAAAGCCTCGCCACGCGTGTGCATGTTGCCGGGCCACTTCCCGGCGCACAGCTGATCAGTGCAGAGAATTTCCACCCCGGGCGGCCTGGCAGGGTGCACGCACGATTTTCGCCTCCCTGCCGGAACCGAGGGCATTTTCATCAGCGCTTCCAGGTTGTCACGCGACACACTTGGGGCCCCCAGGCGACACAGTATTGTGTCGCGACACACAGTTTGGAAAGCCCTGTTTTAGCTTTTACTTGAACACTGCTCAGAGATTTTTTTTTTCTCTTTCTCTCTCAGCAGCAGAGTTTATTTGATTTGCCTTTTTTATCACAGGCCTTCCCAGGAAATGTTTATAATTGATGGTTGGAGTATTAAATACTGGATATCAAGATATTTGGAGCATTCAACGCAGCCCATCTACCGAAATGAAGAAGAAAAGCATCTAAGCATTTACTGGCAGTTTCAGCTTACAAATTCTGAGAAACGTCAATCTAGGGAACCGAGAAAACAAAGAAGTCTCTTTTAGCACCAGTCACAAAATAAACAAGCGCAGAGAAAGATGAAATACTGTTAACTACTTTGAAAATAGGAAACCAATCTTACAGTGAACCAAGTTCCACATGAAGCTGGGAAAATGAGAGCCAGTTTGGTCTAGTGGTTAAGGCAACAGGCTAGAAACCAGGAGGCTGTGAGTTCTAGTCCGAACTGAAAGCCGGCTTGGGTGACCTTGGGCCAGTCACTCTCTCTCAGCCCTAGGAAGGAGCCAATGGCAAACCAGGAGACTGAGAGTTCTAGTCCCGCCTGAGGCATGAAAGCCGGCTGGGTGACCTTGGGCCAGTCCCTGTCTCTCAGCCCAACTCACCTCACAGGGTTGTTGTTGTGGGGAAAATAGGAGGAGGAAGGAGTATTAGGTATGTTCACCGCCTTGAGTTATTTATAAAAATAATAAAGGCGGGATAAAAATTAAATAAAAAATAAATAAGAATACCAGGTAACACTGCAAAGATGAGAAAGAGAAACCAGGAGCTGAACTGGAAATCTTTTTAAAAAGTCAGCTGTGGTGCAGGAGAGGATTACAAAAGATGGTGTTATATATGGAAGGTTGAAGATTTGTTCAGGTGAACAAAAGCCCTCTTGCTTTCCAGATATTCACCAGCTGGATAGCTGAACCTGAAAACGCAGCTCCAGGGCAAAAGGATTCGAGCCTTTGGTGATCTATTTTGACAGCAAGAGGAGAGTTGGGAAAGTACATCACTTACAACACCCATCCTCTTTGGCCCTTTTGTCAATTTTCCCAAACACACTTGCAGAAACCAGGCCATTGCAAACCCATTTGTCTACAAAAGCTGACGAGATCCCAGCAAGAACAGCGCTAAGGTATGGCAGAAGGTTTAGAATTATGATGTCATCCAATGTTACATTTGTTGTATATATTTTATGATTTGGAAAGAATCTGGAAAGCTATTTTAAAAGTCAGACTGAAAATTTTTTTCTGTTGGAGTCAGGAGGGCTCATGTTAACTCCCTCCTCAGGAATGTTGATTAATTGGTGCCTGAAGGTCTGGTTTGTCTTGACCAATCAGAAAGTTACCTGTTGGTTCTTTTCCAAATAAGTAATAGGTGTGCTGAGTCAGAGTGGTCACATGCTAAAGGTTGTCCACTCAGGTAATAAAGGTAAAGGTAAAGGTACCCCCCGCACATTTGTGCAGTCGTGTCCGACTCTAGGGGCCGGTGCTCATCTCCGTTTGTTAGCCAAAGAGCCAGCGTTGTCCGAAGACGCTTCCACGGTCATGTGGCCGCATGACACGCGCGGAACGCTGTTACCTACCCACCGAAGTGGTACCTATTAATCTACTTGCATTTGCATGCTTTCGAATTGCTAGGTTGGCAAGAGCTGGGGCTAGTGCGGGAGCTCACTCCGTCACACAGGGCTAGGGATTTGAACCTCCAAACTTGCAATCTTCCGATCAACAAGCCTGGCGTCTTACCCGCTGAGCCACCACGCCCCTTCACTCAGGTAATACCAAGTTGTTATTGTAAAGGCTTTATATTGTAAATCTTCCTTTTGTGTTAAGAGTGCGAGAGCGGAGAGGCAACTGCCTACAGCTATGTAGCAATTCATATGTTAATTAGCCATGTGCTCTTCTCGGCTGAGGAGAGCAGGAAGTCAACTAAGTTTTGTTTCTTTGTTTTAAAATAAAAGCAGCATTTTTTCTACTGCAAATGTTTCAGTTCATTGATCTCTCAATATTTCTATAGCTCTGATCTCAAAAATTATTAAAAACAATAAAAACATTCTAAACTACTTTGGCCTTAGCAGGTGGGAGCACCTGGGGGACTTCTGGTTGGGAAGCTAAGCAGAGTCAGGCAAGGTTAGCTGTTGGATGGGAGACCAGTGAATGGCAAATTTCTTCCATATTGTTGCCCAAGAAAAGTAGAGGCACAGATCAGTGAAATCAACACAAGCTGAGCATGATTCGAAGGAGATTACTTTTTAAATGACTTTGAGACCTTTGGGTTGGAAAAACCTAAACAAATGTTTTTCAACCTCAGCTGGCTAGGGGAATTCCACACATCTTAAAGTTGCCGAGGTGGAGAAACACTGCTCTAAACAAAAGAAGTTGAAACCATCCATTAAGAGATTCCAGATTGTGGATGTATTTTGCATTTATTTATTATGCTTCGCCTATTTTTTGGTTATATTATGACTTTAGTTGATGGGCCAACCCACCCCCCTTCCCAATTACTTTGAAACCTGGCCAGACAACCTTGCACCCATAAGGTCTGGAAACTTAGTTCTTTCTTTCTAACCAAGGTTATTAGGCTGCAGAATTTCACGCAATATCCAATTTGTACACAGTGGAACACAAGTGGCATCACTGAATCCTTACAATTCTGGGAGCATACTCAGGCACATTTTGCCAATTTTGGTAATGAAACTGTATACTAGCTCATCAGCCAACTCAGACTTTATATATTCCAATTAGGCAGTCCATGCTAACAATTTATAAACCCCATCCATTCTAAGAACAGCTACAGATCTTCCTTAGAGATTCCCGGCTTTCTAAAAAGTAGGATGCAATGGTTTCATACATGCATCCAGATTATTCCAAGTCCTTCTTTGCTAATCGTTGATGGATGGAATTCTCTGACCTTAAATGTGCAGCACGTCACACCATCTCACCACATAACTATCAGTCCAGGTATCTGGGGGATATCTGGGAGAACAAATGATATCACACTGATTGCATGCAGTTCTGGATCAGAAACAAGTCTTTTCAACATTTCCAAGAATGGAAGGGTGGTGTCAGGGAGACACAGGAGAGCGGAGGGGGGAGCTTGCCCATGGGAGGGAAGCGAGCACGTAGCTCGGAAAGCCTGGCCTTCTTTCCCAAACGCCTCCGGAAAGCTCCGCCCTAGGTTGGACTCATATCTCTGGGATTCTTCGGGCACTATCAGTTTAGCAGGATTCTGTATGTAGGTACCAATAAACACTGGAGAATAGATTCCCAGCCTCGGCGTGTTATTTCTGCACCTACACAGGACAGGTGGTGGACCCTGAGCAACTTCATTTTTGCTTCCAGGTTTGATCCCTCCCTTTTAAAAACATTTTTCTTGAGAACTGTAGATTTGAGCACTCCCCTTTCAACATTTTTAAAGGCCCAAGAGAGTGGATTTGTGTACTTCCAACAAATCAGGCAGGCATGAATTATTAAATTTACATCTTGCCTCTGCACCAAGAATAGAGCTGGCAATGAAACGACCAAACGCTCCTTCAAAACATTTCAGCAGGTGGCAGCAGAAGGGTGACCTCATCTGCTTAGAAGCTAAGCAGAGTTGGGCACCTGTTAGTGCTTGGATGGGAGACCACGAGAAAATAACGAGGTTATAAGATTAATTGGGGAGTCAAAAAAACATCTGAGGAGAAAGAAAAAAAATCCATACTGAGGCCAAGAAAATGAGATGGAAGATACTAGGAGTTAAGCTCCATTTGAGGACTTTTGAAAAATCACGAACACAAGGGCAACAGAAACACAACTACGACTCTACTCAGGTGGTGAGAGTTTCAGGACATGGGGACAGTCAGTGCGGAGGCTCTACTTTGCATTCCAACCAAAGGTACCCAGTTGTTGTAGACTAGAAGGAATGAGTCTTCCCATGGAGCTTCCAGCTCCAATGAGAGGATGGTGTGTTTCAAATACTTTGGTTTTTATAAGACCAACAGTGGGAACTGGGCCAGGAAACTGATGGTCCGTAACCTGCACTTGGAAATAATCTGGCAGCAGCCTTCAGTTCCCAAGATCCTATCAGCAGCCCTGAAAGTAAGCCAAATAGGATGCTAACATAGATCATACATATGCTATAGGGGATATTTAATTATTCTGTTTCTACTATTAAGGCTCTTTCACTCTTACTGCCAAGTGAGTAAGAATTAGCACTATGATGTGGCTGCAAAAAGGGCAAATGTACAGTAGTTTTAGATTGGACTGGCTGAAGTACAGTTTCCAAATTAGTAGAAGAGGAAATTCCACTTTATTTTGCATTGGACCCCCTCTTGGAAGGTCCACACTCTTCAAGTATCGGTAAAGATGTCACATAGAAGGAGATCCAGACCTGTTCCAGAACGCAAAACTAGAATGGACTGAAGCGACAGGAAGGCAGATTCCAACTGAATATTAGGGGGGGGGGGGGGGAAACCTTCAGAGAAAAAGCAGTCAGCAGTGGATTGAGTCCCCCAGAGAAGCGGTGGGCTCTTCATGGGACATATTCCAGCAGAGGCTAGAGAGCCATCAGTTACGGATGCAAGGAGGGCTTCCAATTTCATGCTGACTCAAGGAAGGGTGCTTATCACTTTAAGTCAGGAGACAGAAAAGGTCTCTAAAGAATCTTCTCATTGGGGGAACACTGAGACTGAGTGGGAAATAGAGAACTAGGAATTCGCCCCAATTCCTCCTCCAAGCCTGATTCCCCAGGCCAGAAGCATGGAGGGAAGGACATTAATTCCTCATTCTCTGATGTCCTGGGAGGCGGGAAGGGAGGGGAGGACATTGTTCAGCATCAGCAGAAACACAGAGGCAGGGGGTCCACAAGAGGGTCCAAAAAGTCAAGATGGAGACGCAACTGCGGGATCAAAGCCTTGGTCTTTTGTACGGGGGTCTGCAGGATAAAAGCAATGGAGGAGGGGCCTTCCAAGGCCACCATCTAAGAGACAGGGAGGGGGAAAGTTCCAAGGAAGGGGGGAAAGGAGGACTTGAGGGGATGGGATGGTTTGAGAACTGATTTGGTCAAAGTCAGAAGGAAACAACCCGAAACCAGAAGAGTTACAATAACAAGGGAAACCCCCCCCCCTTTATTCTAGCCCCAAAGCAGGAGGCCTCGAGCAACTTGTATCGTGCAGGCAGGAGAGAAAGAAACAAGAAAAAATATTACACACACACACACACACACACACGGTTCTCATACATATATGTATATAAAATTTCCACAACATACATGTATATAAAACATATATGTATATAATATACATATATGTATATAAAATTTCCACAACAGTTTTCATGAAGGCTGCATTGTAATTGTCCATACTGAATCTACGTTTGTAAGCGACTCACAAGGAACATCAATATGTCAATCCACCAAGAAATTTGGTCAATACATTTATTTTTCCAGCATCGGAGGACTAGCTTTCTAGAAATAAGGGTGCAGAAATTCCATTCCCATTGTGCAACCATCTATTTCCACATAATAAGCATGTAGTTGAAAAGAATATGGAGAGAGATATAATTTTGTTGTTGTTTTGCTTTCTTTTTGCTTTTTCCCCCTGTTGTTTCCTTTCACCCCCCCTTTTCTGTGCTATTTAATTATAGAAAGGACGGATGGATGGATAGATAGGTCTATAAAGATCACAAGTATAACAGGAGAAAAAAAAGAAGAAGGAAAAGACAAGAATTAACCTCACATCCACTGTAAGTGGGGCTGGCATTAAAATGCAGAGCAATTGTATTGATTTCTTCCCCTCACCTTGGCGTTAAATAATAATATAATATAATATAATATAATATAATATAATATAATATAATATAATATAATATAATATAAATATAAAATATAAATCCACCCAGAGTCCCTTGCATGGGAGATGGGCGGGGAATAAATTGAAAAAATAAATAAATAAATAAATAAATAAATAAATAAATAAATAATAATACTTCCTCCTGAAATAAGATTGGCCCCCTCTCTCCTGGACTTTAGAAAAAACCTAAAGACCTGGTTACATCACCATGCTTGGGGAGGGGAGGGGAACAGCCAGTCTTGGGGTTGGCTGGTCTCTTAGATCCGCCCTGACCAGCCTTATCGAACGATGGGATAAATAAGATCTACCGTTGCTTGGATCGGACTGTATTAGATATTTTTATTGTTTATTATTGTTATTTATAGTTTTTACTGATTTTAAATTCTTGTTGTGAACCGCCCAAGGTCCCTCCTTGTGGGGGAGATGGGCGGGATATAAACATGACAAATAAAATAAATAAATAAATAAATCTGCAGAAAGGCACCTTCAAGGCTGTTGAAGGCTGGAAAATGCAGCACCTGCTGCCAGAAGAGGATGGCAAATGATGGGATGGAAAGCGGGGGGGCGGGGGGGGGGCGGGAAGCAAAATTAGAGAAGGAAAATAGTAGTGGAAAAGGGAAGAGGAAAGAGGAAGAACCGAGCTGAAGCTCCGACGGCTGGGGCAGACTTACCTGTTTGCACAGTGACCGTCAATGTCCCCCACATGGGAAGGAGGATTGGGGTACCGGAGGATGCTCCAGCAATTGAGAACGGGAAGCAGATTGTCTCCAAGTGTTTTAACAGGACTACGCTGTCATTGTGACTGGTGGCTGTGGCAGCTTAACTACCTTCTTTATTTCTCAAAACCTGGGGACAAGCGGGAATTTTGATTGATGTGGTTTGGTGGTTCCTGTAGCATAGAGTTACCTTCCCTTCTCTGTAGGCAAAACCCACATTTCTCTGCTGTGTAACCTGCAGCCAGAAACTTTTAATGTGGTTTTTCCCAATGCAGAGCCCCCAGCTGTCGAGAGACTACAACTCCCATCAACTCCAGGATGGCAAGAGCCAAGGATGACAGTCCTCAAACTGGGAAATATTGCTTTATGAAGGAACATCTTTTTCTAAAAACAAGAGGCCCCATGTTTAGTTCCCCAATCTTGCCAGTTGAAAAGATCTCAGCAAATAGCATCAACCTAAGTGGATTGAGGTTTGGGCTAACTCTGAAGTGTGAATCCAGACATTGACGTTTGTAGTGTATCATTGGGGGCAAATCTAGGAAACTGCTGTTTATCTAATAAGCTGTTGTTAAATCTTGACAGGAACTGGCACCTGACTAAACCAGGGTTCTGACTGCGGTTTCTTCAATAAACCCTAATGGCCTGGTTTGTCATCACACTAAGCTAAAAACAAGGAACGTCATGGCTAAGTATTATGTGTCAAGTGTAACAACATGAAGCATTTTGAGAGCAAAAATGCTCTACGCAGATTGGTGGATGACACAGCACATCCTTACATAAGCATTAGGAAGTTTCCTGCTGCACATGATGGAACAATATCTGCTTCTCTTATCAGTAATGGGGTTCAGAGAAGGACCTATGGTTATGGGATTGGATTGGATAGAGACGACTCCTTGGCCTGGCAACTCCAGCCTGCACATTAGTTCCCTCTCGTGGGAAATATGCATATTTTCATGCACGCTTATCCAGGAGCTGAAGTCTACAGAGCATGGATATTTGCTGCTCAAAGCCAAATGAAGAAAATAAATTATCTGCTCCCCAAATGATTCTGGAGCATTTCCTATGAAACCAACACTTGAGCAATAAGGACACTATGGTTAAAACTCACATTAGAAAGGGGCACTGCTGAAGGATGCCCACATTATAACACTGCTGGACTCAGCATGTTGGAGAAAATGGGCCAAGCTGTGAGAGGAAGACAAAGTTGATTAGGAAACACACACACACACCCTTTTAAAGGGTACCCACTAGGGCAGTGTTTTTCAACCATGGCAACTTTTAAGGTGTATGAACTTCAACTCCCAGAATTCTGGGAGTTGAAGTCCACACACCTTAAAATTGCCAAGGTTGAGAAATGCTGCCCTAGGGGAAAACTGCCAGGAGCACCATCCAAAAAATGAAGTTCACAGGTCCTAAACTGGACACAAGTGTGGGCTGCCTTTGAAATATCAAGCACAGAGCATCTACTGGGTCAATAAAGAGAAATAAAACTATTGTCAGATTTTCACTGAAAACTCATGTGAGCATGTTTAAACATTTAAAAAGAGCCCCACTCTTCCTTAGGAATGCAAGCCTGGCCTCACACTGCACGTTAGGTTAAAATGGGGGTCAGTTTGTGATCCAGTGTGTGAGAGGAATCCACACTGGTAAGTTATGGGAACTCGATCATCACATTATGCCATAATGTTGTTTATCTGTTTGGGGATGGCAAACTGTGTGCACACAGACATGATGTCTTGTTAACCCAGAGAATCAGACAGGTTTCACCTGTCAGTAGCCCCCCAAACACTCTTAATGCATATATACAAGCCTACACAGCAAACAAATATAATAATTTTCTCTAAGTCAGAGCTTTCCAAACTTTTCATGTTGGTGACACACTTTTTAGACATGCATCATTTTGCAACACACTCTTACAGCAGGGCACAAGGCAGGCACTAGGACCTGCGTGGAATCACAGCAGCTTTGGAGGCAGCCAGGCACAAGGCAGGCACTAGGACCTGCGCGGAATCACAGCAGGTTTGGAGGCAGCAAAGCACAAGGCAGGCACTAGGACCTGCGCGGAATCACAGCAGGTTTGGAGGCAGCCAGGCACAAGGCAGGCACTAGGACCTGTGCGGAATCACAGCAGGTTTGGAGGCAGCAAGGCACAAGGCAGGCACTAGGACCTGCGCGGAATCACAGCAGGTTTGGAGGCAGCCAGGCACAAGGCAGGCACTAGGACCTGCGTGGAATCACAGCAGGTTTGGAGGCAGCAAGGCACAAGGCAGGCACTAGGACCTGTGCGGAATCACAGCAGGTTTGGAGGCAGCAAGGCACAAGGCAGGCACTAGGACCTGTGCGGAATCCTGGCAGGGCTCGGAGGCAGCATCAGCCACGACACACCCAGACACTGCAGCCGACACACTAACGTGTCCCGACTCACAGTTTGGAAAGCTCTGCTCTAGAGTCTTCTTTAAAAAAAGGAACCCCTCCCTCAAAAATGGTATTTAAGCTCCCTTATATACAGTACAGAGACGACTGTGGGGAGAGATGATCGCAGTTCTCTGAAGGGTTGGCACATAGGAGAAGGAATGGATTTGCTCTCTTGTCCCACAGGGCAGGATCAGAACAAGTGGATTAAAATTACGAGGATGTCTCAGGGTAGATGTTGGGAAGAATTTCCTGACCGCACAAGCTGCCATCCAGTGGAACAGGTTGCCATACAAAGTGAATTCTTTACTTGAGGTCTTTAAACAGCCTGGATGGTCGTTTCTCAAAGATGCTCAGGTGAGTCCTGTCCTGAGCAGAGGCTTGTCCCTCCAACCCTGTGATTCTGTGATCCCCCATGACCCTGACTAGCAGGACCAAGGGTGGTGATCATGGGAGTTGTAGTCCCACATTATTTGGACCAGAGCTTTCCAAACTCTTCATGTTGGTGACACTTTTTAGACATGCATCATTTCGCGACACACTCTTACAGCAAGGCATCATTTCGCGACATGCAGCAGGGCACAAGGCAGGCACTAGGACCTGTGCGGAATCACAGCAGGTTTGGAGGCAGCAAGGCACAAGGCAGGCACTAGGACCTGCGCGGAATCACAGCAGGTTTGGAGGCAGCAAGGCACAAGGCAGGCACTAGGACCTGCGCGGAATCACAGCAGGTTTGGAGGCAGCCAGGCACAAGCCAGGCACTAGGACCTGCGCAGAATCCTGGCAGAGCTCGGAGGCAGCAGCAGCCGCGACACACCCAGACACTGCAGCGGACACACTAATGTGTCCCGACACATACTTTGGAAAGCTCTGCTCTAAGTATACACAAAATATTTTCCCTTTCAAATTTCATTTTTTTCTCTTCTTCAGAAGGCAAAGCTGTTACTGAAATTAGACAGCAACTCATTCTAGCTCTGTCAGTCAGTTCCAACATGAATTAAACATGTTAGCCCTTCAGAATGAACAATATCAAAGTAGTTAATAATCAGGACAGTCCAAGGCATCTTAATATAACATTTTGAGAAAGATTCCAAAAACAGCAAGTTGTGACAATGCCCATAAGCAGGGATTCTCAAACTCTGCCCTGATTCACTAAACCACAGCTTTCCAAACTGTGTGTCGCGACACTTTAGTGTGTCGCAACACACAGTCTGGTGTGTCGCCACACAACCCAAAAGCGGCAGTGGGGAGGTGCATGGTGGCGGCGGCACGCCATCAGCGCTTCCGCGTTTTAGCGGAGACCACAGCCGTGGCCGCCATGCAAACCCCCGCCCCTGCGCACACCCCCGCACCGCCGTCGTGCACGCCCCTGCCCCCGCGTGCACCGCCGCGCCGCCCCCACCGTTGGTGTGTCGCCAACAGCGGCACTTTAGAAAGCACTGCACTAAACTTTCAAATGGGGTGAGGTGACCTTTCACCTCACCTTGATACACAAATTCAGGAATTTGCTCTAAATCATGCCACTAAGCGTTAACTCAAGCGTTAAGTTGAAGGCCTTAAGAAATGCAGCTGTTTTGGAATGCACAACTAAAAGGAAGCAGTAGCTCTTCCTGTAAGACCATCCCAGGAGGCCCCTCTTCCTGCAGATGGGCTCCCGCATCCTCACCTCTTGCCCTGAAGACCATCATCCACACTGGCTTTTAAAGAAGCCTTTGAAGATTCAACTCTTTCAAGCAACCTTTAACCGCTAATGTGAACCTTTTAAACAGTTGCCAAAAGGATAATTTCTTTCTATTTTTAACATAAGACGATCTAATTTCTGGATGTTTTACACGTTCCAACTTAATTATTTCTTTCCTTTCATTCAGGAGTTCAAGGCAGCAAACAGAGCACTCCCTTCTCCTGTTTTTCTTCACAACAACCTTGTGAGGTAGGTTAGGCTGAGAGAGAATTCTAGGTCTCCCTGCTTTTAATCTAACACCTTAACCCAGGGTTTCTCAACCAGGGTTCCATGGAACCCTAGGGTTCTGCGAGAGGTCACTAGGGGTTCCCTGGGAGATCACGATTGATTAAAAAAAATATTTCAAATTCAGGCAACTTCACATTAAAGAGGTAAGTTTCATTATTTATTTTTAGTTTAAGAACACTCTTAATGCATATATACAGGCCTACACAGCAAACAAATATAATAATTTTGTAACTTTGGCCTATATTTGAGCCTGAATGTGCAGGGCCCCCCCAAGGCCTGAAAAATATTTCAAGGGTCAAAAGATTGAGAAAGATTGAGGACAACCAGCAGCAAGGGGGATGGACTCAGTGACAGTGGCAATGGGGGCCCCTTTGGAAGACGTGAAAGATCAGCTTAGGGACAGATCCTCACGGAGAAAATTCTTCTATGTGGGTCTCTAAGACAGAGCTTTCCAAACTGTGTGTCGCAACACAAAAGTGTGTTGCCTGCGGGGCCCAGATGTGTCGCGTCAAAACCCGGAAGCGCTAATGGCGCGCCATCAGCGCTTCCAGGTTTTCCCACGGCAACACACCAACGGCGGCGTGCGAAAATCCGAAAGCGCCGCAGCCACGGCGGTGCGTAAAAACCGAAAGCAGCAGCAGCGCTTCCGGGTTTTTGCGCGCTGCCGCAATGGCGGCGCTTCCAGGTTTTCCCGCGGCGACACACCAAGGGTGGTTGGTGAGTTAACAACAACTTGATGGTACATAATCAATCAAGCAATCAATGCAGGGGAAAACAGAGCTGAGTAAGGGGGGTTGCAGAATTGCCTGCAGGGAAAGAGAGGACGGCATTGGGAGATTTGCAGCCAGGATCTTTCGCCCGCTCCTGCACATTTGAGCAGCTCTTTCCACGATTTGCACAGCCTGAACAGAAACAAGCCAGCTCTCTCCAGCGTCACCTGACGTTTATACCTTCCAAGATACTTGGCTCTGTTCCCTGGTGCTACGGAGGAAAGGTCATTGCTCTTATTACATGTCTGCTCTTTAACTAGAGGAACATGGAGCTCTAGTCCTCACAATTAGGGTCGTGCAACAGGGAGCCAGTGGCTGGTCATTCAACAGCTGGACTAACTCAGCCAAAGCTGTCGATTTCTTTAAAGGATTCACTACAGGCAGCCTGTATTTGCAGGTCTTTATAATCAAAACACAGCTGGGAGAATTGTGACTGTCCCATTGGGCTAAGTTTGCAACGTAGTTTTGAAGCCACGTCGTGTAATCCCAGGTAACCATGGTTAGCTGAGCAAACTTTGGCTTTGCGCATTCACAGACATGGGGGGACCAGCAAGGGTACAAATATCTTCAGCCCTCTGATGGAGATCACCACACCAGGCAGGGGGAAACAGCCAAGTAAGTTGAAACTACTTAAGATAGCAAAACAGGAAGCTTGCCCAACATAGAGCTAATCAACAGATCTTGCAGGAATACACGCCTGCAGGCACACATCCAAATGTAACTGCAGGAATGTTCTCAGGACATGCCCAAAATAAGGCTGTACAGGTAGTCCTCACATAACAACCACAATTGGGACTGGAATTTTGGTTGCTAAGCAAAGCGGTCATTAAGCAAATCTGGCCCGATTTTACGACCTTTTTTGTGGTGGTCATTAAACGAATCACCATGGGTATTAAGCAAACCACGTGGTTATTAAGTGAGTCACACAGTTCCCCATTGATTTTGCTTGCCAGAAACCAGCCAGGAAGGTCAAAAATGGCGATCACGTGACCATTGGACACTGCAACGGTCGTAAATGCGAATAGGTTGCCAAGCGCCTAAATTGTGATCTTGTGACTGTGGGGACGCTGCGACAGTCATAAGTGTGAGGACCGGTCGTAAGTCAGTTTTTCCAGCACTGTCATAAGTCTGAACCGTCAGTAAACGAATAGTTGTTAAGCGAAGGATTATCTGTATTTATTCATTTATTAGTGTGGGTACCAATTAGGGCTTTGTTTAGGAAACACTGCTGGATGTAACTCATTTTGAGTTCAGCAGAGGATTTGACAAAGCGTCCTAGGCACTCTATCAGCAACAGGGACATCTGCAAAGGGGGGGGGGTGTCCAAAAAGTCAAGATGGCAGCTGCAACCCACACAATTGATGTTTCGCCCTTTTTTATGTGCAGCAGAGCATCCATTGCACGGTCATGGCTGCCATGCTGACTTTTTGGGCATCCCCACCCCCTGGTGGACTCTGAATGATAATAGCACCCTGTAGATAATAGAAACACTGGAATAGCAGATGAAACCGGAGAGGGTAGTTACCGCTCTAGAAGGCAGACATCACTTTCTGAATGATCCTGCGATGTTAGAGAAAGAGAAACGCAAACTCCTTCTCCAAGGAACCCAATGGATGCATCAAGGATGGAGAACAATAGTTTGGTAACAGCAGAGATGAAAAAGATCTGAGGCTAGGAATCAACTGTAAGCACAAGCCAGCAATGCGACTATTTGCAAAAAAAAAATAAAATTAAAATGGCCAATGACCCTTTTAGAGTGCAGTAACTGAAATATAGGTTATAAATCATGGGAAATCAAGGTGCCATTTTATTCCGTGCTGGCCAGACCACATCTCCCGTGCTATGCCAAGGGGTGGGCACACCCAACTCTAAGAACGAGAGAGACCAGCCGGAGCAAGTGCAACTATCAAGGAGTACAATTGGGGCAGATCCACAGCATTTCTAATGGCATCTTCCAGAGTCATCCAACCACGGTTGTACCAAAATAACAGCAATGTGGAGAGGCTTTATATCGCTGCCGGGATGGCTGGGTGACGCTGGGAAGATGCCAGTGAGAAATCACCTATGAAGAGGGACTGAAGGTTTGGCATGTTTAGTCTTGAGAAAAGAAGACGGGGAGGGGGAGGGGGGCGGGAGACGATAGCCCTCTCCAAGAATCTGGATCCATCCACGCCGTTTTCCCTATAAAGACATAGTTTGCCACTGTCTTCCTCCCGGATGCTTTTCTGACATCCCGACCGAGCCCACGTTTCTGGGTTTCCTGGTGGTCCCCCATCCAATACTAATCTGGTCCAAACTTGCTTTGTGTGTAAGTCCAGACAAGAGTCTCCCAGATGTGGCCACTTGCAGAGAAACAGCACAGTCCAAACTTTCTTTGATAAATAGCTGCCCTCCTTCGGAAGAAAACAAGGAGAGCTCAAGCCAGAAAGCCAAGCCAGCCTGAGGTCTTCCCGGAGAGACCCCATTGGCACTTTGCATCTGTTCTTTGTGCACAGGGGCACAGAGATTATAGCAACGTGTTTTCCCCAAATTAGGAATGGTATTCTTTCTTCCACCACAGTGCAAACTGTGATTTATGGACCGGGCGGGCGGGGGGAGTCACAGCGCCCTAAACTGGGAAAGACAGTCTTGCAAATTATGATTTAGGTGGAAGAACACCATTCAACATGTAACAGAACACGAAGCCAACTTGAGGCAGAAACACCGCTGGTCCTCCCAAGCAGACTCATGCATCCTGGGGTTCTCTCAAAGTGGGGATTTATTTATTTTTCCCGCCTTTATTATTTTTATTTTTATAAAAAAACTCAAGGCGGCAAATATACCTAATGCTCCCTCCTCGTCCTCTTTTCCCCACAACAACCACCCTGTGAGCTGAGTTGGGCTGAGAGAGAGGGACCGGCCCAAGGTCACCCAGCCGGCTTTCATGCCTCAGGCGGGACTAGAACTCTCAGGCTCCTGGTTTCTAGACTAGACCACGGGCAGTGTAACTCGTCCCCTCCAGAGAGCGCCTGGCGGGCGGCGGGAGGAGACAGGTTTGAAAAATAAAGGAAGGTTGGCTTAGCTGGATTCAGGGGAGCGAAATCACTCGGTGCGGGAGTCGGGACTTTTAGTTTTTCATTCCGGGCTGCGTCCTTTGCTAAGAGATGCCGCGGGTTCAATCGAGTTTGAAAGTCGCCCACTCGCAAATGGGAACAACAGCCAGCTCCCGAAACTCGCTCCCACGCTGCAACCGCGCGTCCCACGGAGAGGCAGTCCGCACGCGCCCACAGGCAGCCCGTCGGTGCTCAGCCCCCACCCGGCCGCCCGCTTCCACCCGGCGGGGAGCTTCTCTGCAGCAAGCATGGCCCGGCGACCGTCCTCCGCCAGATACGAACCTGCAACCCACCGCGGATTACCCGGCTTCTCTGCAGCGAACGCAACTCTTCAGCCGCTTTCCCCGAGCTCCGAGCTGCCTATTTAGCTCGGCGATTCTGCGCCCAGCTCTGGATTCTGGAACCGCCCACAGTAGGAAGGGAACTCTTCCCCGGCTCAGCCAGCCACCTTTTAGCCGCGTGTGTTGGTGGTTCGGTGGCCGTGGGTCCGCAACCCTGCCTCGGGGTCTGGTTTCTGGCTCAGTCTGTCGGGATCGCAGAAAACTGGCTTAATTTAATATACAGTACTCTGCGTCGTCTAGAGTCGGAAACGACTGCACAAATGTGCGGGGGGGGGGGGGGGAGGGGAACCTTTACCTTTTACTCTGTTACCAGCCAGAGGGGCGTGGTGGCTTAGCGGGTAAGATTGGAAGATCGCAAGTTCGGAGGTTCGAATCCCTAGCCCTGCGTGCGGAGTGAGCTCCCGCACTAGCTCCAGCTCTTGCCAACCTAGCAATTCGAAAGCATGCAAATGCAAGTAGATTAATAGGTACCAATTTGGTGGGTAGGTAACAGCGTTCCACGCGTGTCATGTGGCCACATGACCCTGGAAGTGTCTTCGGACAACGCTGGCTCTTTGGCTAACAAACAGAGATGAGCACCGGCCCCTAGAGTCAGACACAACTGCACAAATGTGCGGGGGGGGGGGGGGGCACGGACGGGACGGGACGGGGGGAGGGACCTTTACCTTTACTTACCAGCCAGAATGGAAGCGGCCACTAGGGGGCGACAAAGTGTTATTAGCAAGTTGGGGATCTCTTTATTGCCATCTAGTGACGGTCTGGAGTTCTGCAGCTCAGATGTAGTTGCTGTAGGGGCAGCTAAGGAGGGGGAAGTGTGTTGTGGGGATACAGCCCCCCCTTTCCCCTTAGAATAGCGGAGGCAGGCGGATGTGCACCACCAAACCAGTGAAAAATGGTCTGGAACCTTACGCTGTTTCAATACACTTTTTTTTCTTCCTAGCGGTTTCCCCCACAAGCGCAGGGTCCGCTTTTGATCCATTGGTTGCAATAGGAATTAACGGACCGGCTCCTGGCCGGAGCCTGACAGGGGCTGAGAGAGTGCCTGGCCCAGTCTCCCAGCCGGCTTTCATGCCTAAGGTGGGACTCTCCTGGTTTCTAGCCTGGAGCCTTAACCACTACACCAAACTGGCTCTCCGTGTTGTTTTAATACAATGATGTTTGTATAATATGTTTGAAAATTATTAACTTTCTATTGTTTAGGTAGCTTAGAATAGTGAGAATAGGAAAGAGAAAGAAAAAAATATTCTATCAATGTTAATTACAATTTAAGGTGTCAATATTACAAGCATAAAATTATTTGGCTTTTTCATCCAAAGTTGAGTATACTGTAACATTGAAAAAGAACCACTACAACTCACACCAAAATAATTGTTATATACTAGAGGTTTTGATCTTAAGCTGATAGGAAGGGAAAGGAAGGGGAGGGGAGGGGAGGGGAGGGGAGGGGAGAGGAGAGGAGAGGAGAGGAGAGGAGAAGAGAAGAGAAGAGAAGAGAAGAGAAGAGAAGAGAAGAGAAGAGAAGAGAAGAGAAGAGAAGAGAAGAGAAGAGAAGAGAAGAGAAACCAGCCAGTTTGGTCTAGTGCACCTGTTTCTCAAACTTGGTAACTTGAAGCTGTGTGGACTTCAACTCCCAGAATTCCCCAGCCAGCATGGCTGGCTGGGGAATTCTAGGAGTTGAAGTCCACACAGCTTAAAGCGGCCAAGGTTGAGAAACACTGCTCTAGGTCATTGCTCAGCACATAAAAAGAGTTAAACTGAGTTAAGCTACATCTCATATATCGGGTCTCATATCACCCAAGGAGGATGGAGGCTGTAATGGCCAAGCGCCAAAAGAAACGGCTTCCTAACCCAGCCATGCTGAGTAGTGAGATGTAGCTTAAAACTGAAAGGAGGCTTCACGCAACGCAGCATCGAAAGCCCTGGAGATAATCCAGCTTTGCTCTTTGGACATGGCCTTGCATAAGTTTATTTGCCCAGTATCTAATCTTGCTGAGCCAGCAGTAAATTAACTGAGTTGCTATCACTGATAATAGCCCAGCCCAGTGGAATTTAAATTGTTCGGTTTTATACAGGTCTTCCTTCCTTCAGATTTTTTTCTATCCTGCCTTTATTATTTTTATAAATAACTCAAGGAGGCGAACATACCTAATACTCCTTCCTCCTCCTATTTTCCCCACAACAACAACCCTGTGAGGTGGGTTGGGCTGAGAGACAAGGACTGGCCCAAGGTCACCCAGCCGGCTTTATGCCTAAGGCGGGACTAGAACTCACAGCCTCCTGGTTTCTAGCCTGGGGCCTTCACCACTAGACCAGTGTTTCTCAACCTTGCCAGCTTGAAGATGTGTGGTCTTCAACTCCCAGAATTCCCCAGCCAGCAAGGCTGGCTGGGGAATTCTGGGAGTTGAAGTCCACACATCTTCAAGTTACCAAGGTTGAGAAACACTGCACTAAACCAAACTGGCTGGTTTTTTTCCTTCCTTCCTTCCTTCCTTCCTTCCTTCCTTCCTTCCTTCCTTCCTTCCTTCCTTCCTTCCTTCCTTCCTTCCTTCCTTCCTTCCTTCCTTCCTTCCTTCCTTCCTTCCCAAACAAGATTATGTACAGTGAAGAAAGGGCACCTGCGTAGCTGAGGTTCCCAACTTACCCTTAGGGTTGTAGACGCTGCTACTTCAGTCTGCCCTTGTTGATCTTCGCTTGTGCCTGGGCTGCTGCCTGCTGTTTTTGTGATACTTTTAATTGTTTTAATAAGTGCCCTTAACAAAACAGACAACAGGAAGATTCCTTCAGATAAAAACAGTACGAGGGCAAAAAAAAAGAGAAGAGACCTGTTTTTACATTTTTCATTGCCTATTTCTGTTGGGCTGGAACCAATTACCACATTTTACATATAATTATAACTTTGAATAGTGTCAATTGAATACAGGTACTCCTCACTTACCGACTGCCTTGTTCAGCGACCGTTTGGAGTTACGATGGCGCTGAAAAAGTAGGTTCACGACCAGTCCTCCAACTTGTGGCTGTCGCAGCGTCCCACGGTCACGTGACTTCCCTTTGTGACCTTCCCAGCCGGCTTCTGGCAAGCAAAGTCAAAGGGGAAGCCGGCAGGAAGTTGCAAGTTGCGGTCACCTGACGTTGTGCTTAACGACCCACAGTGATTCACTTAATGACCGCAGTGGAACTGACGTCGTAAGTCCGTCATGATTACGTGATGTTTCACTTTACAACCGTGTTGCTTAGCGATGGAGTTGCCAGTCCTAATTGCGGTCAGTAAGTGAGGACTACCTGTAATGTGATCAGTTGATGGAATTCATGATCCACACTAATCGAGACCTAGTTCTACAGATTATAAAACATCTTTCTCTCATCCTCATTGTTGCAGTCATAATTCTCGTACATCTTTTTCTTTCCTTTTTCTGTTTTAATAGCCCTGCCAAGATGCCTAACAAATAGCCAGCAAATGTCTGCTTGAATAGCAAAAGCCGGACACTCACCTTATGGAGTTGCTTTCATTTTGTTGGCTGTATTTCTGGTGCTCGGTGATCCCTGCTTGGGATTCTACAGCTGTGGAGTAGGAAAGCAGGAGTGACAACTTTCTGCTAAACCCAGATGTCCTTCTCCACCGCCCAGCATTTGATCTCCTTTGATCAAGCTGAGGCTAAAACAGACAGGAGACCAGGAATGAAAGAGGTGCATTTTATTGTTGAGGCTTTAACTTGAAAGACGAGGTGGAGAAATATTTGGGTGTGAAGGAAGGGAGGGAACTGTGTATACTCAACGTTGTTTGCTTCACAAGAATAATGGCACGTATTTTTTCCCCTCAGTTTTATCTCCATGTCCCCTTGTTTTCTTCCTGTCTCCCTTCTTTAAGGCCAGAAACACGCATACCTACAATTTCATAAAATATAGTCTGTGTAGAAAGCACTTGAAGCATTGATATCAGTGGGGAACGCTATTTCTTTGGCAGCCGTGAATAGATGTGTAATAGCCCTGGCTAAGTCATGAAATACCTCCCAGTTCATAATTTTATATTCCCTTTTGTCATGCTTTGATCTCTCTGAACCCCTCCCTCTTTTCTCCTCCCCCCCCCCTTTCTAACTCTTGCCTCAATGCAGCTCTCCTTAGCAAAGCAAGCGGGCACTTCCTTTGCAAATTCTGAGTCGCGTCCATCTGGGAGAGCAAGCATTTTCTCAGTCCCCTATATTCTGGTGGGGTCACCAAGGATCTAATATCTGGTACCTTTATGTTCAGAACGTACAAAATGTCAAAAATACACAAAAATGCCACCCAGCTGTCCGGAATGATGTTCCCAGAGCCCCACCAAAGAGCTGCAGCCGGTCGTAACGTTCAACACGACGGAAAGGGGACACAATTAAATGCACGGGGAATCAGCATCTGACTTCACCCAATGAATGTAGTGGAGCCCATACAGTGGTTAGGCTTGAGTGTAGATTGCTTATGGACCCCGGCTGTGGATTTTGCTAATTTAATTGTATTGTTTTTACACCTTTTTAAAAATAAATGATTTGATTGTTGTTTTGTAGTTTTTAAATGGTTTTAAGCCACCCAGAGTCATGCAGTTGAGGTAGACGGCTATATAAATCTAATGAATGAATCAATGAATACATGAATGAATGAATACATGAATACATGAGGACCAATTGAGATACCATCCTGGACCCCCTTTGTCCTGGCCTTGCCCTGTCTTTTCCCATTTATTTATTTTCTTATCTATGCAATGTCTAAGCTTGCTTCTGTTCAGCTGAAAAGTGTTGCTCTTTAAAAATAAATGCATTTCCCTAGGCCCTTTGGGAACTGAAATCATGGGGATTTTAGTCTAACAAGTTTGGAACGCATCAAGTGGGTACAGGATGTCCTAGATGAAAAGAAGATCATTATTTATTTATTTATTTTTATTTATTATTTCAATTTATTCCCCGCCCATCTCCCTTGCAAGGGACTCTGAATCTTCTTTCAGCACTAGAGAGAGACCTTCGTGACTTAATTCCAATTGAACTCGGGTTCTGCACATGATCTGCACATGACACACACACACCCCCGGAAATTATCCATGGTCCAAAATGTGATGGCACGAACAGTGATGGGCAAGCCATGTTGTGCCCGTGTAACCCCTGCTTTTTGAGCTACACTAGTTGCCCGTTGGCTTCTGGGTACAGTCCAAGGGGCTGGTGACCACCTCTGGAGCCCTACATGGTATTCGGCCGGGCTATTTGAGGGACTGCCTGTCTCACGTAGTGCCTGCCCATCCTATTTGCTCCAACAGAGTTGGTTGGCTGCAGTTCCAGTGCTATCACTTGGGACCCAAAGGGCAGGCCTTCTCGGTCATAGCACCTGCTCTTTGGAGCAGCATTTCCCTGGAGATCTGCATGGTCCCCATTTGCCTACCTTCAGACAGCCTTTGAAAACCTGGTTGTGGCCTGAGGTTGGGGGCTAAGTAGTTTGGATGGGTCCCTTTTCAGTGGTGGGTGTAGTGGAGGTATGTTGTAGTTTTTGATGGTCTCCCTCCATATGTCATGTATGCTTTATACTTTTGTATTGTTTTGTTTTGTATTTTATTGTGCTCTTAGTTTGTGAAGCTGCCTGCGTCATTTGGGAGAAGGGCAGCCTAGGAGTGTGAGAGATAAATCCAGGACATAGTACAGGTAGTCCTCGCTTAACAATCACAATTGGGACTGGAATTTCGGTTGCTAAGTGAAGTGGTCATTAAGCGAATCCGACCCGATTTTACAACCTTTTTGTGGTGGTCTTTAAGCAAAACACCATGGATGTTAAGAGAACCATGTGGTCGTTAAGCGAATCGTGCATTTCCCCATTGATTTTGCTTGCCAGAAGCTGGCCAGGAAGGTTGAAAATTTATTTATTTATTCATTCATTCATTTATTTTCTATCCCGCCTTTAAATGGCGATCACGTGACCATGGGATGCTGCGACAGTCATAAATGTAAACTGGTTGCCAAGCGCCCAAATCGTGATCACGTGACCGTGGGGACGCTGTGACAGTCGTTAAGTGTGAGGACCGATCATAAATCAGTTTTTTCAGCACTGCCATAAGTCCGAACCGTCACTAAACAAATGGTTGTTAAGTGAAGACTACCTGTATACTAGTCCAGGAGGCTGTGTTCCTGAGGTATGTCCTGAGGTTTGCCAGGTGGCTATGGCAGATGTTCCTAGGCTGGGATCCAAGAGCATTTGGAAGCACCAAGGGATTCCACATGCATTGGAAATTGGCGCAACCAACTCAGATTCTCCGGCTAGAGTCTCCAGATGTTATTATTTTTGTATTGCCCAGAACAAATGGAAAAGCCAAACCCATCTTCAGTCTAAAGAATCTTGATGATTTTTAATTTTTATTGGTGAAATATAACAAACAAAATATTCTAGTGATTATACAGTAAAAATCTACCTACATTATAATGATTAAAATAAAATAAACCTAAGAAAGCAGAACGAATCAAAGTAAGATCCATATAATATCAATATAAAAGTAACCCTAAGTCACAGAATGTATACCAACAGTTTACGTATTCAGCATGCATTGCGCTGTTCACTCTGACATCTGCTCCCCCGGTTTTCCCAGTTTGGATTCTCCATTCTTCCCTGCTTTCTATCTGGGCAACAGCTGTACCCATTCCATGCCAATGGAAAAGAGTCAGTGGAAAAGTGACAAATTGTCTGGAGGCCTGTAGATTGCTGATGAACACTGAAGTGGGACCAGGTTGAAGGTGCATGCTTTTGACAGCTATGCTGGCTGTAAATTATGGGAGTTGGTCCCAAACATCTGGAGGGCACCACCTTGGGGAACATCACTCTTAGCATGGGCTGCTTTTTCCATCAATTAATCTGATGTGGAATCTTGCGCTGTAATTGGCTATTTCTGTGTTCAAAATGCCACCTCTGAGATGAAGAGATCACTAAAGCTAGTGGAAATCTCAGGCTGGCTATGGTTAAGCAACATGGGCCCTATTCTGAAACACTTTGCTGCTGTTGAGAGCACTTTCCCAGCAGCCAGTGGACCACCCAGGATGAAGTTCTGAGTTGGGCTGAAATCCGAATGCTTCGCTTCATTAGTATATGTAAATTCACAGGTCACGTGAGACCTTTCGGGCTTCTTTGGGGCTTCACGTTTTGCACGTTTTGCCGGCGCGGAGCGAGGCATTCTGGGACTTGCAGTCCAATGCCTGCAGCAGAAGAGCCGGTTCCCTTCCTCTCTCCTTGTCGCGCGGTAACAAATTGTAAAATGTAATAACTGATGATGTATAACTGTATAATTGGATTTGATATAACATTGTAAGCCGCCTAGAGTCCTCCAGTAGGGAGGGGATAGGCGGGGTATAAATAAGACAAATAAATAAAAATAAATTAATCCAGCCCTTGTGGGTTGCAAACCATATTGGTGGTTTAGGAAGATGTAGGACCTTCTGTGCCCTGTTCAGTTTGCATCTAATGGTTGAATTGCCTCTAACCTTCACATACTTCCTTTGCTACTATGACCCAGTAATTATTTCTGGCCAGTCTGCAATAGATCAATTGCAGGCTTTTTATTTTATTTATTTATACTTATATTTATACCCCGCCCATCCCCTCCCTAATGGAGGACTCTGAGCAGCTTACATACATTGTTATACGTTATACATCATTATACAATCCGCGCGTAAGGGGAGGGGATAAGGGAACCGACTCTTCCTGGCTTTCTGGACTACATGTCCCACGATGCCTTGCGTTGGAGACGGATGCTGACGTCCTGTGGGTGTTGTTACTTCCGGGAACTGCCGCCATTCGAGGATCTTCCGTCCGGTGGAACCTGACCCCCGACAGGACAGGATGCCAGCATATTTTCCCACTTAATGTGGTACCCAATTTATCTACTTGCAAGCTTTCGAACTGTTGGGTCGACAGGAGCTGGGACTAGCAACGAGAGCTCACCTCGTTGCGCGGGGATTCGAACTGCCAATCTTCCGACTGGCAGCCCTACAGCTTCAGCGGTTTAACCCGCTGAGCCACCGCGTCCCTATGCATTGTGCTGTTCACTCTGACATCTGCTCCCCCGGTTTTCCCAGTTTGGATTCTCCATTCTTCCCTGCTTTCTATCTGGGCAACAGCTGTACCCATGCCATGCCAATGGAAAAGAGATAGGAGACAGTTGATGACAAATTGTCTGGAGGCCTGTAGATTGCTGATGAACATTGAACTGGGACCAGGTTGAAGGTGCATGCTTTTGACAGCTATGCTGGCTGTAAATTATGGGAGTTTGGTCCCAAACATCTGGAGGGCGTCCCAAGGCTTCTCTTTGTGAAGCCAGTAAAATGCTCTCTTTTGAGTCTGCTTTGAACTTTGTCCATCTGGATGAGAAAGAAAGCAACCCAAGATAAAAGGTGGACTTTCTTTGCCTACATAGCTCTCTTAGCCTGGGATTTTAACCGGCTGACTGTAGACATAATGGTTCCTTTTATCTTGCACACGGTTACCACCAGTCTGAACCAGTGATCTGATTAAGGCATAAAGCTGCGTACTGGGGAGATTAGGGTGTGTGTGTCTGCATCTTGCATGATTAAAGCCGGAATGGCAAGGGAATAAATCAAGATCTACAAGAGCTTCTGGGCTCTGTCCTTCCTTAGCATTAAAACAGGCCACTGAGATGAAAGCATGCTTAGGCCGGAAACCATGAGTAAGACTTTTGCATGGCAGACGAAGTTTTGATTCTGGCTGAAATACATGATCATGTTCCTTAAGTGAAGGGCCCGTTTTCTTATGCACTTGACTCCCTTCGGTGAATCTCGAGGTTAAATAAAAGAGGACAAAGATTGGCTGCTTTTTTGACCAAAGACATCATACTGTATGTTAATTTAATTTGGGCATATGTACTGTGTGACTCCTGTCATTCTGGTTGTATACCCTGAAATCGGTTCAGTGTGTTGGGCAACTCAGCCAAACAAGCCACAGCATGGTGTGAATGTGATCACAGAGTAGATCCCACACAAAGTAGGACCTGCTAGGATGAAATCTGCCCACCTGTGGATTATGTCCTCCAGTGAAAACAATCATTATATCCAAAGATTTATTTCTGGAAGAAGGAGTCTGTACTTCTGAATTTACCCTCGATCCCATTTTCCCCTTTGGTAAACAGGTTAGGTTTCATTTCAAAACTCATCTAAGAGCGGTTCAGAAATACAGAAAGCAAAAGCATTTCCTCAAGCCTGCTTACTGCCGGCTTTAACTAGAATCTAACTGGATTCTAGTCATCTTTCCCTCCTTTTTTCATTGCAAACTTTGGTGAAGGTTGGTCTAAGCTTTCCAATGCAGCTGAACCTTCTTGATGGAATGCATTAAGGCATGTTTCAATCAAGCAGAAGTGGAGCCCACTTTTCCCCGTCTTGGGCTGCGTGGCCTCTTGGACCACCTTAAAAATGAACACAGGTACGTACTGTATTACTTTCTGCACTGTTTATTTATTTTATTTTATTTTAACGTATTTATACCCCGCCTATCCCCTCCCTAGACGGAGGGCTCTAGGTGGCTTACAATCATTGAATACATATACAGTATTATACATCATATATTTAAGAATGTTATAATTACCGCGCATTAGGGAGGGGGTAAGGGAACCGACTCTTCTTCCACAGGCATCGGACTACATGCCCCAGAATGCCTCACTTCCGAGCCGGCTGCTGACGTCCAGGAAGTTGTCATCAGGATCCGCCGTCCTCCGCCGTTATCCACGGGAATCAACCAGATCTTCTTTTCGGTTCGAGGGCGACCCCCGAAAGGACGCCAGCAAATTGCCTTAGCTTTCGAATTGCTGGGTTGGCAGAAGCTGGGGCTAGTGACGAGAGCTCACCTCGCCACGCGGATTTGAACCGCTGGCCTTATGGTCGGCGGACTAACAGCTCAGCAGTTTAACTCGCTGAGCTACCACTGTTATGGATCAGGCCGGCAGTGATCCAAGAGAACTTGGGCCATAACAAAATTGCTTGTTTCACAAGGTGCCACAAGACACACGGCTGCTTTTGTAGCAATAGGCTTTGCAACGAACTTTGTTCTGATTTGTTGGAGGTCAAAGGCTGGTAGAATGAGAGCTAAAGGTGGGCAGGGCCACCCCTGTTCTCCTCCTTTAAGTGGTTTGTGGACGGAAGAAGTTAACCCTTGTTCAAGGTCTTCATGACTGTAAAGGACCTTGGAATTACACCCTTGTAGCAATTCAGTTTTGGGAAGGAGCGAGCACCAACTTATTAATCCAATGCTAAAGACATAGGAAACAATCTTCCATAATAAATACTGTATATGTAATAAATTAACATTTTAAAAATGGTATTAGTGATTATGGTGCATAGTAGGTATTTGAGCATTGCATCGGTTGAGAAAAAAGGAGGCAATGAACATATTGGAAGTTATGAGAATGTCGGCTTCCGGTGGGGATGGCGGACTGAACGGCTGTGCCCGCTGGTTCAGCAGGCGGAGCTGACAATGCGGTAACCATTTTTGGGCTCAGGCAGGTTTTCCTGAAGCCCAGAAACATTCTCCGGATCAAGGAGAATACTTGGAATCACCTCATCTGTCCTCCGGACGGCTGCTTGCAGCCAGAAGGTCGCAAACAGCATTTCGCTTTCAACTGGTAAGAGCCAGCTGGGAGGCAGGGACTTCATCACTTTCCAAGCTGTGCTGTAGCCTTAACGGGACACTAAGACCGGCCACCCCATTTCTAAGTCACCAATTTGTATTTTTTTTAAAGTATATGTACCCCAAGAGAGGCTTTCTACAGCGAGGAGAAGCTGGTTCTCTTGGTGCTTAACGTTATTTTTGGGATTACTTTTTTTTTAATTCTTTTAAGTTTTGGATTTCATTTTCCTTCCAAAGGAAATTCCAAAGATTGAGAGTAAACAATTGTCTTCCTGTTATTATTTATGTATTAAATTTGAAGATATTAGCATTTTCCTACACGTTGAATCGGCTGATTTGAACCTTCAGCTTTCTGTGTTCACTTTCCCTTGAGAACTGTCTGCTATCTCACTCTCACTTTATGTAAACACACTTCGGAACTCTTCCATACCTTCGACTTTCGCTGGTTAAGCTCCTAGGGGGCGCCATAATCTACTGCGTGAGACATGGAGGATTTCAAACAGATTCTTTTCTGACTTTCACCAGGATTTTAAACAGATTTCTTCTGACTTCTATCAAGTTTTTATGCAAGATATCCAGGACATTGTAGAAAATATGAGATCTAAAATGTGCCATCAGGTTGGGTATGTGGTGGATGAAATAGAGGAATTTAAGAGCGATAGAAAGGTTTTTTTAAGACTGAGATTGGGATTTTTATCGAGGTACTGGATGAAGATTGGATAATGGAGTTGGAGAAATCTAAGGGAGAGAGTGATCCACAAGCCATAAGTAAAATCGATCTCCTGGTGGAATGCCATGAAAAGAACCTGGGATCTTTGAGGGGGGCAGTTGGGCTGTTTGATTCTTTCAAGAGGAAAGCTCTGTGCACATTGTGGGGATATGTAACTGCTTTGGTTTATTTTGTAGTGGGATAAGGGTTGAAGGGTAGGGGCGTGGTGGCTCAGCGGGTAAGACGCCAGGCTTGTCGATCGGGAGATTGCAAGTTCAGAGGTTTGAATCCCTAGCCCTGTGTGCGGAGTGAGCTCCCGCACTAGCTCCAGCTCTTGCCAACCTAGCAATTCGAAAGCATGCAAATGCAAGTAGATTAATAAGTACCACTTCGGTGGGATGGTAACAGCGTTCCACGCGCGTCATGCGACCACATGACCATGGAAGCGTCTTCGGACAACGCTGGCTCTTCGGCTAACAAACGGAGATGAGCACCGGCCCCTACACGACTGCACAAATGTGCGGGGGCAACCTTTACCTTAAGGGTTGAAGAATGTTCATCTGGTTTGTAGCTTGAATCATGTCAACTGGATTTCTATTTTCTCAGTGGAAACGTTTCGCTCCTTATCCAAGAAGCATTTTAGACATTCACATTTTAGACAGGGAAGATAAGTGGTTTGAAAGAGGGGTCAAGGAACCCATTTATGCCAACTTGGAAAATCCTTCTTTGGATAGAGGTGGGGGCCTCAGGCACAATCTTTCCCCTATTTTCCTTCCTGCTTTGTCTTCTGTGCCTAGGAAGATTAAGACCATTTCGCAATCTCAACAGCAGCAAGGTAATCTTAACGATCCTCCTTTGGAAGATAAAGGGACTTAGAAATAAACATCTCAAAATAACCATGACCTAGCCACAGGTGCAAGGTCACACAGCCACCCTAGAAACATATTTAAGGATTCCCTTACAAACTTTGCTCAGACTGAAGAAGCTTCTTGGATAAGGAGCGAAATGTTTCCACTGAGAAAATAGAAATCCAGTTGACATGATTCAAGCTACAGACAATTCCACCTGGATGACTGAGAACCTTCATCGACATAATGTTCATCTGGTTTGCTTTAAGGATTTGATTGATGCTATTTGCCTTTAAAGATTTGGATTTACTGTTTTGAATTGGCTTTGTTTTTTGGGTTTATTAAGATTAAAATTATTAAAACTGTTGTATTAGGGTTAAAGAATGTTTATCTGATTTGCTTTAAGAATTTGATTGATGTTATTCCCTTTTAAAGATATGGAATTACTGTTTTGAATTGCCTTTGTTTTTTGGGTTTATTAAGATTGGGATTTTTAAAATTGTTGTACTATTAAGTATAATAGCAAACAACTTATGTGCTTTTTATTTTGATTCTTATTATAGTAGACAGAAATGTATAGAATAGTGGTAGGAAGGGAATAATTAAATATGTTTTATCTTTTGGAGGGGAGAAAAATGTTTAGGAGGTTTATATGAACTTTTTTTTCTTTATTATGGGAAGAGTAACTGTAATTAGTGATTTTTATTATGTGTTAAAGTGGAATGACTTATAGAAATAATGTGGTGTTTTGGTTTAATATAGAGTAAGAGATTGATTATGGACATTTTTGTATATCCTTGCTGTTAAAAGTCGGAAGCCACATCTTTTTGTAAATTTGAAAAAAAATTCTCTTGTGTTTCGGCACTTTTTTAGTTTTTCTTTCTTTCTTTGTAGTTTTTTTTTTTGGGGGGGTTGTAGTTTTTATTCTTCTCTTGAAACCTAATAAAATTTACTATAAAAAAAGGAAGTTATGAGAATGTCATTTAGCAGATGGCATAGCAAGAGATAGAGTGGTCTGTGAAGAGATGAGAAAAAGTATAAGAAATAAATGCAAAGTTCCTGCAAATATATGCAACACAAAAAAAGCTTGAAGATCAATTAGCACTTTCAGTTTCTCCTTTTCTTTTTCTTCTTCCCAGCACCCTTTCTGTTCTATTTAAGCTTACCTGTTTATTCTCTGTACATGAAAAATGATTGTGTAAGTTTAAAAAAAAAAAAAGGGAGGTTTCAAAGCAAACTGGCACAAGCTGTTTTGAAAGGAAGAGGCAGAAGTGGGAGAATAAAATAAATAAGCTCACGACAACGGACACGGATACAAATGTAATGAGTCAATAAAAATGACTGGGTGTAAATGGCCTCATCTGCCCTCGGCACTCTGTTACTTCCACACTGGGTGAAAGGTTTTATCTTCTATTCCTGTATAACTTTAGATAATGTAGAATATCCACACGTATCTGCAAAGTAACACCACAGTGTTTTGTGGTGGTTCTCCTCTGGGGGGGGGGAAGAGGGGGGGAGAGATCGAGCCCTAGGCCCCTGCAATGTGGGGTGCTTGAATCTCTCATCCCCCTTTTTAAATCTACATGAGGCTGCTGGGAGAAGTTATCCGGGGGCTTGCGGTGTGGTATCCCCAGTATGCTGACGATGCCCACTTGTACATCTCCACCCCTGGCCAGCCAAGTGACACTATCCTGGGGCTGGCCCAGTGCCTGGAAGCTGTAAGGGTTTGGATGGAGAACAGCTGGCTTCCGCTCAACCCGAGCAAGAGACAGTGGCTCTGGCTTTGAGGACCTCCTGGGTCCAGTGATATGTCCATCTTTGACTCCCATTGGGGTAACACTGCCCCGGCCACAGCTGGTGTGCAGTCTGGGGGTCTTCCTGGACTCGTGGCTCCTGCTGGAGGAGCAGGCGGCAGCCATGGCTCAGGGGCCCTTTGCACAGATCCACCTCGTGCACCAATTGCGGCCATTCTTGGACCAGGCGGCCTTGCTCATGGTCACTCCCCGGTTGGATTACTGCAATGTGCTTTACTTGGGGCTGCTCTTGAAGACCATCCGGAGACTACAAGTGGTCCAGAATGTGGTGGCACACACAGTTCTGGGTGCCCCATGATTCGCCCATGTTACAGCCACTGCCGTGTGAATTGCACCGGCTTCCGGTTTCTTTCTAGGTGCAATTCAAGGTGCTGGTTATCACCTTTAAGGCCGTAAATGGCATGGGACCAGGCTACTTGCAGGCCCGCCTCTCCCTGAGGGCATCTGCTTATCTCACCAGGTCAGATAGAGTGGGCGCCCTCCAGCTCCCTTTCCTTAAAGCAGCGTTTCTCAACCTTGGCAGCTTGAAGATGTGTGGACTTCAGCTCCCAGAATTCCCGCCAGCCAGCAAGCTGCCTTAAATGTTGTCATCTACCGGGGGCCTAGGAAGCGAGCTTTCTCCATAGCTGCCTGTGCCCTGTGGATCACCGAGATCCACCCTCCTGGCCTTCCAGTGTTGGGGTAGGATGAGGCTGGAGCCCAGCAAAAGGGTGTATAGATGTATGAGTGTGTTGCGCCAGGGTGCCATGAGTTTTTATAGGTCATTTCGTGGTTTGGGGGATTCTGCTGTTTTTACTATTTGGTGCACCACCCAGGTAAGTTGCAGTCCTTAGCATAGTTTTCTTTGAAAAAGCATTCCAATTTCCAAGAAAGAATTATTTCAGTACGTATAATCAGTTGGAACATTTCTAAAGTGGCTACAGATAATTAAACATGCCAGAACTGCAGACAAATAAATTGCATTTTCCCCCCAAATTGTTGTGATTTAATTAGCGTGGAACTGATTGATGTTCAGACTTAATTATCATGACTTGGGAACAATGAAGGCTGGCGTAGATACATACACGCTAGTAAGACAAGGTAGGTCTGGATGGAAGGTTCCTAGAGACATTTTTTAAAGAGAAAGATAAATCAGTGTAATGATCTTCTGTTGTTACTTCAAGAGAATTTAAATTTCAACCTGGTCTTTTTTCTTGCAATATCCTAGGTAAAGGTAAAGGTTCCTCCCGCACATTTGTGCAGTCGTGTCCGACTCTAGGGACCAGTGCTCATCTCCGTTTGTTAGCCGAGGAACCAGCATTGTCCAAAGATGCTTCCGCTGTCATGTGGCCGGCATGATGCGCGCGGAACGCTGTTACCTACCCACCGAAGTGGTACCTATTAATCTACTTGCATTTTCATGCTTTCGAATTGCTAGGTTGGCAAGAGCTGGGGCGAGTGCGGGAGCTCACTCCGTCATGCGGGGCTAGGGATTCGAACCTCCGAACTTGCGATCTTCCAATCAGCAAGCCTGGCGTCTTACCTGCTGAGCCACCACACCCCCTCCTGCAATATCCTAGCAGGACCTATAACCAAAACTGGATAAATCATGCAGTAAGCCTCTCAGTTGAAGTGTCTTGAATCCAGTTATTTCTATATATAGTTCACCATCACACTGCCTTTACATACTTTAGAGCACACTAATGGAATTTTCAGCATATTTCTGAAATTTGAATTTCCAGGAGGAGGAGATCCAGAGCACAGAAATGAAGACAAAAGCCATACTTCTTTTTTGTACAATAAAAGTTTAATGACTTTTATAAAAATGTGCTATCTGGCACCAAGTAATGAATCCACAAATTATTAACATATTTACAAGTAGGAAGCCAGTAAGATCAAACGAAAATATATTTATATATTTATATATATCTATATATATAATATTTATATAGACAGAAGAATAGGTATGCAAATTAAAAAACATCCATCCACTGGGCAGCTAGGAAAGGGGGGGTATCTATCTATCCAGGTCTGTCCATTTCCATCCTTGTGTTAAAACACAAAAACCTTGGCAAGTTGCCCTTGCTGCTAGAGAAGATTAAATAGCATCACCCTCTCTGGTATAAATTTTTTTTTGTATATCTTTTTTTCTTGTTTCCTTTTTACATATATGTACACAGAAAAAAAGATCTGACATATAAAGAAAAATGAGTAATTTCAAAACATTCAGCTTTACAAACTGGCAAGGAGTCAGGTGTGGAAGAGAGAGAGAGAGAGAGAGAGAGAGAGAGAGAGAGAGAGAGAGAGAAGCCAAATTCTGGGTTTTGTTAAAGCATGTACAATAATTTACACAGGTTTCATTGCTTTATTTAAAATTTAAAAGTATCTCATCCATCCTGTCAGGAGGTATGTGGCTGAATTGGATGCAGGATATAACCATTGTGGAGGTGACTGTATAGATCAATTGAGGCAATGTAGTTTTTTTGACATTTCTTGATAACATGAAGGCTATTGTGGGTACATGATCAATCCAAAAAACTGGCCACCATTCATAAATAAATAAACTGAGCATTTGGAACAGTCATGCCAGGGTATGCATAGAAACGGATAGTGGGGGTTGTTTTTGCATGACTCGAACACAACTGGACATCACTATTTGAAAAATTAAAAAAATAAACTAAGGTGATGAAATATTGGCATAAAACCCACAGAGCAGCATTCTTTAGCATATTCTTACTGATGCAAAGTAAATAATTTAAACCCAATAAAAAGCAGAAGTTTGATGTGTCATGACAATTTGCTGCAATTTAGTCACATTTTTGAAAAAACGTGTCTCCAAAACAATTTAGAAAAATTGTGCGACTAAACTTTTTAAACGCCAAAGGAATGTGTGTAAGGCAGCATTCTTTGGAATTAGCAAAGTAACATTAACCTGACATCATCTTGCCAAAGTTTCAAGCAAAAGCTAGAACTTATCAGGGTTTCATCTAATGGCTGCACAACTGAGCAGGAGTTTGAAGATTCTAACTCTACGGGACCTTTCAGACAACGATGTTCAAAACAGACTGGCCCATGGATGGGTATTTATAATAAAAACCCTGAGATAAACATCACAGAACAAGCCAAAATTCTGTCAGCTTACACAGTAACTGGAGGGATGACTGAGGGAGGGGCTAGGTGGAATGGGTTATTGCAACTACAGCTGCTTTAATTCACAATTTAATCATGTAGGTTACATTTGTCCCTAGTACAAGTGCACAACCATCTGAGCGGAGGAAAATCACATTTGGAAAGTAATAGACTGTAAAGGGGGAAATGGCTGGCAGTTTCTCAGTAAAACTCCCAGGGCCAGTCAGAAAGCAGTTGTGATCTCACGCAGACACAAAGATCTGGAAGGACTAGTTAAATCAAAACAGAACAATGAATTCCACTATTACAGAACATGATAGCAGAGTCAGCCCTCAGGGGCAAGCCAGGACCTAGAGAGACTGGCCGAGACAACTATCAAGCTACATATTTGTCTGTGTGATTACACTATTGCTCCACATTCGTCCGTACTCTTTCTCAGGTGATTTAGCCTTTCCACTTCTCCTTGCTAAAATGGGTTACCGCAACTTCCTTATTATTTTCAACATGTAGAAACATTGCAAGGGGGAAAATACATGAGGGGAGAAACAAAAGTTACACAGCTGAGTTTGGCAAGTCTGTGTAAGGCTCCCACTTCTCAGAAAACAACTGCAAATTCAAATTCCAACCCCCCCCAAATTTCCTTTGGCCTGTTAAGCTCAGTGCAGCCCACAAAGCAAAATGGTGGGTTTTCTCCCACTTCTTCAGCTGGTTAAGACCGTTAAAGGCAATGTCAAAATTAAGACCCCAAACGATCTTCTCAAGGTGGTGCAAACTATGTATCTAACGCTTTCTGGGAAAGAAACAGATCCCAAAAGATGCCGAGGGTTTCTCCTCCAAGGGCCCAGGCCAAGCACGAGCAGAAGTCACCCCCACCAAAACGATATACAAAGACACCTTCGGTATAAAACAGCTGATTAACATATAGTCCAGTGAGAAGATGCCATTTAACTGTGCCCTCATTAGCCTTCAAATGCTGAAATAATTCTTAATTAGAACTATGTTCCCAACTTATTTACTAAATAATAAAAATGTGAGAAAGGAGCCATTTTCAGGAAGAAGAGCTGAATGGGAGAGAGACGCTTAAACTCTCGTCTACCGCTGCTACTCTCACTACCTAAACAGGTTCATCTCCACTATCAGGTTGCTGGGGTGGGCAAAAAAACTGCTGAAAAGGAAGGGCTGTGCCGAGCTGACAAGCCGTATTTGCTAACACAACACGCAGGTCTGCCTTCGGAAGCAGCACAATGGGGGGGGGGGTAGCGCTCATCCCAGCCATGTGACTGGCCTGTGACATCAACAGGAGATTGCCTTTCACAGTTTTCCCGTTCTACTCTATTCTGCATTTCCCCAAGGCCCGGAGGAGGAATCCTCTCCTCTCCTCAGTGGCTTCCTGTTTTGTTTGTGTGGGTTACAGCATGCCACGGAAGGGCAACAAGGATTTGGGCATCCCATCCTTATCCTAAAAGCATCCCTCTTTCCCACTTACGTTCCCACTATTAAAGCAGAGTTTGCAGAGAATGTGTAATTCTCTCTGCAATGTATGTTCAGACATTCAGGTTATGGAAGCTGGAAGCCATTCAATATACCTCAACTTTAGGCAGTCCATGGAAATACATGCTAGAAAAAAAGTGCCCTCAACAGAATTGCCACCTCAGTACAGCAGTTTAAACACACACACACACACACAAACACACACACACAATGCAAACAGAATGGTGAGAGAACATTTTAGAAAATGTAAATCCTGCTAAAATAGTTCTATATGCCTAAAGTCTTTTGTTTGAACTGACTCCCATTTAGATGGTTAAAGAAATATGCTTTTTTTGACCTCCAATACCCCATCCAAAAGGTTATAATTTTCCTCCAGGATAAGAAAATAAAAAAAATCCCATGTTGCATTAAAAGAAAAAGGTGGCACGATGCAAATATATGTAAAAGCAGGAGAAGGAAATACAATGAAACATTATTTACAGCTCTCTTTTCAGTATGAAGTGGAAAACAAAAATAAAATATTTACATACCAATAAACGTGTGTTTCTACAAGAAACAGCCAATCCATCTGGACTAGATATATACACAACTTTCTTCTCCTAAGAAAAAAATACTGGGGCAGGGTGGGTGGGTTGGGGTAAGGTTTAGCTTATGCTATGAGCCAGCCGGTTGAAGCCGTAACTGTAGCAAAGAGACAGCCCCATTCACTCTGTGGGTTCAGGTCCTTTTTCCCTCCTCCTCAATTCCTGTTGCAAGGCAGAGACACAACACAAGGAAAGGGAGGTTCAATCTGAAAGACACCACCCAATTACTTTCCAGAATCTTTGCTACTGTAGCCTTAAGTGCTTGGTTGGAAGAATAAATGCCAGGATGGAATTAGGAATCATCATCTGAAGCCAGAAAGTTCAAACCTTTGCTCATGGTAAAAAACATAGCCAAATGAAACTGGAAGGTGATCATCCCTGGGTAATCCTGGCTATATCTAGCAAAGGTTCAGGGAACACTCTGAATGTCAGAACCAAGTCCACTTAGGAAAGGATTTGCTTCCAGAACTGTTCTCATAGATACCTTGATAAGCCTGTAATCTTTTATAAAAGAATCCAATGGGTAAAAAGCTCAACTATGGAATTTCAAGGATTCATCATCTCTTAGCTATGTGTACCATTAACATTTATGCCTTTCAAGAACACCAAGCACTGAAATGGCCTCAAAATTCTTTGTGGGTTTTTCTTAAGAGCTTGCAATTTCTAGAGTTTTATTAATCTGCATGCTGCAGATCCTTAAACTGAAGGGATCAATTCTGTTTACCATACCCTTCAGCACAGACTCAAACTTTTAATCAAATTTAAAAGCAGAACTGACTTCTAAGCAATTAAGATTAAAGATGTTCTTAATCCAAGGGGGGAGAGGTATTTAACTGCTACCTGCTTTCATTAAATGATTTTTCCACTGGAATTTGGGGTTGGATCAGAAATGACAGAAAGACCAGAGCAAAAGAGGAGAGAACCACTTCTGGCTGACTGGAAGAAAAGGAAATTTCTCACTGATTAGAACCTGAGGAGAGGCAAATGGAAAACTTCTAAAGGATTCCAGATGGGTCTTAAGGCGATTGAGAACTTTCCCACTGCAAATCTGTGGGAAGAGATACTAAACTACTGGTGGAAAATGGGGTGAGCCAACAAAATAAATAGGAATGCCAGGCTTCAGTTTCAATTCAGGGTCCCCCGACAATTCTCTGTGCCACACAAGCAGGGAATCTTGTTCTCTTCAATTGGGAACTTGTAGTCATATGTGATCTCCTCATTGATGCTGATGGGCTGCTTGGAGTAGATAACAATCTTCTTCTGGGACTCTATTGTGATGACTTTGGCATAGCAGTTGGGCTAAAGGAAGGAAAGACAGACCCAAGTGAGGGGACCTTGAAGAAAGGCGGCCAGCCCCATGCCAACACAAGCACCTTTCAAACCCCCTTCTGCAGCCTCCACGGTATTCGAAAGGCACGGGAACACAAAGGCCACTCGGGACCGGAACAAAAAGACGCTGGGAATGAGGGAAGTGGGGAAGGGAAACGTATATTCCTGATTGATCAACGGTCACCCTGTGCATCACCCCATGAGGCCTTTTCCCTTACGCCACTGTTCCAAGACATTTCTTTATAGTTCAGATTTACTACTGGAGCCCCAAGCCTGGCAAGACTTTAAATGCTATTAGGCAGACTGTGGATCAGGCTGCTGTACCACAACATTTGAGGAATGCCAATATATTAAATGCTGAGTCTGTTAAGGGAATTTTTCCTCTGTCTCTCTCGCGTGTGCGTGCACCCATGTGCCCATCCACGATATTCTCTGTAAAATGCTGAACTCAGCCACAGCACAGGACGGATGGCAGGGAGAATCACAATAAGGAACCATTCCCACGTAACTCACCGTGCAGCAATGATTGATGAAACGAGCAAGGTTGCCGCACTTGGTAGCATCGATGATTGTGTCATGGTCCACGCGGAAAAGATAGCTGCTCCCGATACCCTCCTGGGCGTACCGCTTCTCACGCATATCTGCCACCATCTTTAAAGGGGAATGAGCATAGCAGATTCAGAATATAAGTCAAACCTTCTCTCTCGGGTTTTAATTTGTATTTATTGCATTTGTATTTTATTGTGTTTTTATTGTATTTTAATGATGTTATTGTGGCTGTGAACTGTCCAGAGTCCCTCCTTGAGGGGGAGATGGGTGGTCATAGAAATTTAATAAAATAAAATAAAATAAATAAATAAATAAATAAAGCCAGGGAAGGGAAGGGAAGGGAAGGGAAGGGAAGGGAAGGGAAGGGAAGAGTCATCAGACTGTGCAAACTGCAACTGCGCAGTCTTCAAACTAGCGCCTTCTCCGCTTTTATTCCAGTGGATGCAAAATCAGCAGGCATTTATTCAATCCAGTGTCCAAACCACAAGCTGATCCTCTCAGCATTGAAAAACCAGGGCTGTTCCATGCAGCCTTCAGAGCACCCTCTAGTGGCGATCAGCTGCATGCGCCTCACCCACAGCCCAACCCTAAAAGCAGGCTTGAACAAGCTGGGGTTAAGTTCCCCTCAATTTCACTATATTCTGTTTCAGCTACTCCACCCCGTTTTTTAAAAACAGGTGATTCCATAACAAAGTAGGAGACATAGGCAAGTGAAGAGCTGAGCTTTCCAACTTTCAAATAGCTCGATAGTTCTCTTGATATATCACAATCAGAAGCACCAGGGAAAACAGTCTGTAACTATGGCATTAGCTGCCTTGGAAACCATTCAAAGCTTGAGCACTTTATGTTTCGTTTCCGTTTTTCAAAGGGCTCACTTATGGGAAAGGACTGGGGACTTCATTAACGTTATAGGGTTTAGCATCTCACTCGAAGCTTGTTTTTTTAACAAGATGAAATAAAAGCTATGGATTGAGGCTGGGAGCAGTTGGGACTACTCCATGGATGGGGAACCTGAATCCCTAGAGTCCCAGACACTCATAGCACCAACATTCAGCAACAGATCGTTGAATGCTGCTGATCTGATTTCTCATAGTAAAAACTGAATTAAGATGCACTAAGCTTTCAAATAAGCTAACCACGTTTAAAACTGAAGCAATAAAAACAGAAAAGTTTTTCTAGTTTAACAAAACTAGAAACTTGAAAAAATGGGGATTAATCATGAAAAACTCTGCTTTACCCATCACTGCCGCTTCTCCACCACCCAACTGTACAGAAAAAGAAAAAGGCAGCGCCTCTATTTGCAAAACTTTCAGCAATGGCTATCACGTGCTATCATGACTTCTTCTTTTTTAAATACAGTATATATATATTTATTGGTAAGGATAACCACCAGAAGATATGATGAAGTACAACCCAAAATATATCCGTGCTAATAAAACCAGAAAAAAAAAGCATAAATGAGTGACATTTGTAGAAACTAAGAGTATATCCACAGATTGTTAATATAGGACTAGCTCAATCCTTTAACGTATTATTAAGTCTAGCCATGAAAACCATCTCTTGCTCCATCTTAGTTTTAGTACAATGTGTTATTTCGATACAATTATATTTACATAATATGCTTAGATTCTTAATACTCTGTTACATTGGTGCCTTAGAGTATTAAATGTAGATAAGAACAAAAGAAAAAGAAATGAATATTCTATCAATATTAATTACAGTTTCGAATGTTAATGTTACAAGCATTATAATTATTTGTCTTTTCTTCAAAATTAAATGAATAATATATGAAGAAATGAAGGCCGAGCACACATCAAGGTATTTGTTTTACAGTAATAGTTTCGGTCTTAAGGTAAATTACTTGCTATAAAAATCTCCATCGCGCTGTTGCATCTGACTTCTGGCAGAAGAGACGAAGGTATCAGAAAATACAAGTATTATTTAGAGAGCTCAGCCTGCTGTTGCTTACCTGACGGATGTTCTGGCCCACGTATTCAATGACCATCTCATCCGCAGCAATTGGCTCCATGGCAAACAGGCCCCACTCATGAATTCGACTCCGTCCAAACCGGAGTTTCTTCTTCCGGAACTGCAGGGAAAGTAAGGGAGAGGGAAACCCCAGGAATGGGGTGTGAAGAGAAGTTCTTTTGTCTGAGAGATGTACACAAAAGACAGCATGTAAACTGGATTTATGATAGTCATAAACTGGATTTATGATAGTCATAACTTCTTTAAAAATTAGGATGGGTCCTCAAGATTCTAAAGAGAAGTTGCACGAAAAAGGAAATGCACTTTAAATTTTGGGCAATTATAGAATAAAATAAAAGGGGGAGGGAGTTATTTAATTTGCAGTAATAAGTCACTGTTTTCTTGCTTAAACAAAAAATGCCTCAACATATCCTAGGTCTCAATGTAGATTCTTTGGGAAACATCATCTGTAAGTATCAGTAAACCAAGGTTACTGTCCCAATTTTTTCCATCCGTGCTGCTCCCGCCCCAGCTTATATCTTCTGTTCCACTTTTTTCAACTTGCTTAATGAAACCGCTTCGGTACCTTCAGCTGGTTAAGTTTCAGCAGGTCACTATCGAGGATGGCAGAGGTGCCAATGGCACTCAGCAGACGCCTTTGCTCAGATCGTCGTTCTGACAAGATGCGGTTGGTGCCCTGGGATGGCATGACAAGCTTGTTAGAAATAATGAATGTAAAGGAAGCCGTCAGGAAAAAAAATCTCATTATCTGAATTGCAGATGTATCCATCCTTGGCAAGATGGTAACGCCTTAAGGTGGACAGTGTCCCTCTATGGCAGTGTTTCTCAACCTTAGCAACTTTAAGAGGTGTGGACCTCAACTCCCAGAATTCCCCAGTCAGCCATGCTGGCTGGGGAATTCTGGGAGCTGAAGTCCACTCCTCTTAAAGTTGTCAAGGGTGAGAAACACTGCTCTATGGCAGCAAGAATGATACTAGAATTTCTCACATATACTATTGTTTTGTCATGTGACAAAATCCAAAATAATCATACAAACTAATCAATTTGCACATTATACTGCCAACATTTAAGGCTTTTCATATAACCTCCCATACTGATGGTGGCTTAGGAGCTACACACAACATTACTTTTTAAATTTTGCAATTTGAGTATTCGCTTCCAATACAGATAGGGCTTGCTCTTAACTCATCAACACTGATAACCGATTATGCTGTTGTAAACCGCCCAGAGTCCCTCCGGTGGGAGGAGGTGGGCGGTGACAAATCTAATAAACAAACAAACAACCAAAGTGGTCTCTGCATAAGACTATTAAGCCTAAATACCAATATGAACCACAGCTGCTGCTAAATCACAGTATGGCTAACATATGCCTGCACCATTACCTAAAATAACATTAACAAAGGCTGTTCCTTCCAGTGTTACCAGGTAAAAAAGTTTGCAGCAATGATTTGACGTGAAGTGGAGAGCACACTCAATATTTCCACTTCACGTAAACCGCACTTCCGCATTGTTTTTTGGCTCTTCCGCTTCCTGCTATTGGATTTTCAGTTTTAAAAACAAAGTTCTAATCTGTATTTATAAAGGAATATGACTGACAACTTTAAGCAACGTCTTGTGAAATCTAATATGGAAGAATTGCTGAGAAACATTCCCAGATTACTGGTGGTGGATCTTCAGCATCTTACTCTAGCACAGCGTTTCTCGACCTTGGCAACTTTAAGATAAGTAGACTTCAACTCCCAGAATTCCCCAGCCAGCAGCTAGCTGGGGAATTCTGGGAGTTGAAGTCCACACATCTTAAAGTTGCCAAGGTTGAGAAACGCTGCTCTAGCACCTCGCCTGTCAGTATTAGAAAAAGCAGCAGTAGCAAACCTCACACAGATTAGGAAAAATCTGGTTGAACCACAAAGCTGAAAATCATTGTGAGAACTTCCGTCTCACAAGGTAAGAATTATCTTGGTGCAGAACTCTTCAGTTTTATTGTGGATTACAGCCAGTCCTATTCTTTCTAATGTGTGAGTGTCTACCCATGTTCATTGTGTCTCAATGGTTCCCATTGATCGTTCTGGAGTCAGTGCTGCACAGAACATGCTAAACAGGTGTGCTATGATGGGCACGTCCCAGGAACAGGGGCCAAACCTGTGTATCAGCGGTGTCCAGCTGCTGCACCGTGACTGGGCACATGTCGAGGTATTTATCCTTCTCCTTCTTACTGATGTGATAGTAGCCCTCGCTGCGGGCACACCCTGTCTGATGCTCCCGCAGGTCGGATGACTTCCTCTTCCGCTTGGGATTTGCAATGTTTGTGAGTGGAGGCAGGGGAGTCAAGGAGAAGAAAAATACGTGCAGGAAGGAAGAAATGCCACAAAGATGGACACACATCTTCTACATCTGCCTACTCCAGTACTGGGACTCTCCCTCTTTTAAGGCCTTGGACTTAAGGGGAGTGAGGAGAAAGCAGCCATTTTTCTCTTCAGAATTTATGTCTCTTTACATGTAAAGAGAGAGAGAAGAGCCTCCCCACTGTGCATCTCACTAGGACAACTGTTTTTAAATCTAATTAGGCAGCATTAAAGCCAAATACACAAAATTGAATTATTGCAATCTCTGATTTTTAAGGCAGCTTTTAAAATACAGGTAGTCCTCATTTAGCAACAATTGGGACCGGCAACTCGGTCGTTAAGCGAAGCCGTGACTGTGCTTATGATCTGACTTCAGCTTTCCTTTGCTTTACAGACCTGCGAAGGTTGTAAATGCGAGGATTGGTCACAAAGTTACTTTTTCATCACTGTTGTAACTGCGAACAGTTGCTAATCGAGGCAGTCACTAAACAAAGACGACCTATATTTTCTGCAATTTGTTTTAACCAGCTGTCCTGATTCTTTTGAATCTAGCACAGTAATAACAAGGAATCCCAGTTCCAATATTTGCTATCAAGTACACAAAAGTATGACACTATCCCATCACCAACTGCAATTTGGTAAAAAATAGGAGATTGAATAGCAGCTGTGGAGGAGGGATAGTATCATTCTACTTAAAATCTAGCCTTGTACACCAAAGATTCTGCTGTTTTGGAAAGTGAAATTCTTCATGCTCTATACTCCACATTTGATAAAATTCCATTAAGTTTGCTCAGTTAAGTCTAATAATGGGAATATAAAGTTTCTCCACACAAACACAGAATTAACAATACTGTCCCTTAAACTAACTTTTCTGCCTAGTTATCAAGAACAGATAATAGGAAGGATGGAAAGCCCTAGATGTATTTACACTACAGACTTAATCTAGGTTAACAGCCATTCCTTCTACCTAGAGAACTGCAGTTCTTTGAGGGACAGGAGGGAAGAGGACTAGAATGTGCAACAGAGGACTCCCAGGAGAACTCGACAAAATACAATACCCAGAAATCTCTGCTAGGTGGTATGATAAAAGAGTGTTAAAGTGGGATAGAGAAGCTGTGGTGCCCCAGATGCTGAACTACAATTCCCAGCAGCCAGAGTTAGCATGGCCTGTGGTGAAGACTGAAAATGTAGCACAGAGGCATCTGGAAGGCCGCAGGTTTCCTATCCTTTCCATACAAGTTCAGAGGAGAGACACAGCCTGCCCACAATTCTGACACTTATTCCAGGAAGGATATTGGTGTGCTGGACCCAATGGGTGTCGTTCAGCCAGTCTGTGCTATTGTCCTCGTGCAGCAAGCGCTCGTACATCAGCCGCAAGTATTTCATGTCCTCCAAATCTAGCCCCGAATTCCAGATGTCGTACAAGATGGTCATCTGCTCAAATTCACTGCGTGTCTCAAAGACTGGGGGTGGAGGTGGTGGCTGGGCTGGTGTGTGCTTATGTGAATGAGAACGCAGAGATCTCCTACGAATCTCCCCTTCATCACTGCTGTCAAAGCTCTCTTCCTCCTCCTCCTCTTCCTCCTCCTCCTCACTCTCAGAAGGGAACAGGTTCTCTGGGCCAAAAGGCAATGCTCCTGGATCCTTTATGGCCTCCTCCTTCAGCCAATGTGGAGGTTTCTTTGTCTGCGGCTGCTGCTGGTCTGGGACAGGTACCTTAGGCTTTTCAATGGGTTGGGGAGGTGGAGGGGGCAGTGCGACAAAGTCACCCACCTCAGATTCAGTTCTGACTTCACTGGCATCTGCCACTATCTCCTCAGGAGCCTCCAGAACCTCACCAATGTGCTCGCTATACAAGTCCATCTGCAACAGGTCAGTAGAACCAAGCAGTGTCGTCTCAGGTGGTTTCCGGGGGACAGTTACTGGTGCTGCACGGACTGCCATGGCATAGTTATGCTCTGTCAGGATGCTGCTGACTTCGAGGGATAACGCGGGAGGCAGCAGCCGCCGCTTTGGCTCCTCAGCCTCATCTGAGGTCTCCTCCGAATCTTCACTGCCAGCAACAGCAGGCATCTTGAGAGCCACATCTGCTAACACGGCCAGGTCAGGCTGATTGGCCAGCTCCAGCAGTGAGGAAGCCCCCATTTGCTCACGCACGTGCAGCCTATCTTCCTCTGGGAGCTGCGGTACCCTCACGTGTTCTGAGCTTCGGGGGCGAGAACGGCTTCGGGACCGACCGGCTGGCATATCCTCTGACCAACATTTCACGAGAGAAGCGTGGTCTGCTGGCAGGTTGCTGATTGTTCTTTGACTGACTTTGGGGGGTTCCCGCCTGCGGCTGGCAGCAGCCGCTAGCTTTGCCGGGAAAGCTGTGGGAGGCAGGGGGAAGGTGATCGGAACTGGGGCATCTGAGGTTAAGGACACTTGGGGTGGTAGCATGGGTTCCACGGGCACTAATGGAGTCTGTGCTTCCTCTGTGGTGACAGGAGGAGGAGGTGGGGGCAGTGGGGCTAGAAGGGCCAAAGGTGCCAATTCACGTTGCTTCTCCAAGGTCCCTTCATCCTCACCAGGAGCTGAGAAGGAGACCGTTTTCCGGCGTTTCTTGGGTGGTGGCAGAAGCGGAATGGGCGAGGAGGGTCGTTCTTCTTGACGTCTTCGCTCTTCTGGTGCTGTCCAGACGCTCTTCTCTTCTATTGGTGGGACTAGCAAAGCATCATTCTGAGGAGTAGGCTTCTCCTCGACAACACGGCCTACATGAGAGGGATAAATCTTATGTTAGCGATGTAAGGAGTCCTTACGGGGTTAGGCACAGAGATACAAAAGGCTTTCTTATTTTCAGCAATGAAAACTGAGATAAGTAAGGGACAAAAAGAAAAACAAAAGAAAACACAATTCTTTATCTATGGATCCTTGATTTGGTGTACTTGTTTAAACGAGGATTTTAATATTTAGATTGCTAACATTCATAGCTGAGCATTAAAGAAACAGGACAGGAAGAGTCTTGATGCTTTTGAACTTTGGTGTTGGAGAAGACTGAGAATACTGCAGACAGCCAAAAAAACAAACAAATGGATCATCGAACAAAGCAACCCAGAGTTCTCACTTGAGGCACAAATGACCAGGTCCAAATTATCTTACTTTGGACACATTATGCAAAGACCCAGCTCTGTGAAGAAGGTTCTGATGCTGGGAAAGGTGGAAGGAAACAGAAGAGGAAGACCAGTAGCCAGATGAATGGACTCAGTTATAGTGGTGATGGATGCACCATTGGAAGTCCTGAAGGACCATGTTAGGGACAGATCATCATGGAGAAAGCCTATGTGAAAACCTAAGAGTTGACACCGACTTGATGGCACATAATCAAATCAAACCAATAAAGATATGCTTGTCTTATGAGAGGAGCCAGTCCATCCACCCACCATCCTTCTTTACTTCATCTTCATTTTTTTTTTGAGATGCAGTCTGTCTCCTTCATAAAGCCAAAGTAAGAGAGGAAAAGAACACTTCATTAAATTGGGACAACTTGTACACAATTTGGATTTTAAACATTTCCAATTATTTGCCTCTTTAGATTATTAACCTGAAAGTGTTCTTGGAAAAAATCCCAGCCAAAAAACAGCTGTGCAAAAAAAAATGTTTAGGAATGGATTCATTATTGTAAGACCTAAGTTAATCTTGACAGGGACTATTAGAAAAATGGCTGCTTATTTAGACATAAATTACTTTCAAAGTAGGCTATTTTGCAGAGTTCAAAATATGCTCTCATGCTCCACCTGAGTATCAGATAAACCTTAAGAGAAAAGGTATCTTGGCCTGTTGTTAATAAGTTCAAATGTTTAAAGAGGAAACTGATCTCTTTTTTTCACAATTGAAAAGGAATGAACACACACACACACAAATTAAAAACTTTGGTTCTTCAAATACATCTAGGACTATTTTAATATCACCTATTTTTCAGAACAATGGTAATTCTATCTTCTATCTTGTCTAAAATAGACAACAGGAAGTCAGAAAATGCTGAAACACAATTACAGCCGCTGGAATGCAGATTTATATCATTATCGTCTGCATGTCTACTGTTAGAAAAAGGATGATGGATCCAAGGGAGAAGGGAAGGTAGACTCCAAACACTACAATTAGACAGAATCTCTGTTTTTCATTTGCCCGCTTTCCTACAAGACTGATTTTTTAAAGTTCTCTGCCAGTAAGGGCTGACTTTAAAACACTAGAATTCAAACAGAGACACCTGCTTATTTTGTTTTTTTTCCCCCAAGTCTGAGTGAAGACACAACGTAGTTTGAAATTTCACCTATTTATAGAGGATTTTATAGAATCATAGTTTTATACAGTTGGAAGGGCCATGTAGACCATCAAATCCAATACACCGCTTAGTGCAAGAATCCAAATTAAAGCACATCCGACACATAAAGGGTTAAAAGGGGGTAAGAAACCTGGCAGGTGCCAAGGGAAATATCTGCAAACACAGTGACAGCCCAGATGCCACAATGGGAGTTCATGCATGCAATTTATACGCACTTAAGTTATAGTGGTTCATGTTTGCATTACACTAATTTCAGTTGCACAAAAATAAGCATGACCCTAAATATGTTAAGAGGGGGACATTTTATGAAAAGACGAAGGAGCATAAAATGGGGAAACAAGGGAGGGAAGAGTAAGAAAGCAAAATGAGGAAATAGAGGGGATGCTTAGGTAGAAGAGAGGCAGGACCTGGCTCAGCAATAGTACTTGCGAGAAAGATCTGGGTGTCTTGGTAGACCACAGATTAAGCATGAGCCAGCAACATGCGTTGTTAAGTGTGTTAAGGGCCCGTTTCTTGGCTATATTAACATCCATGCATTGTTTACTTGCCGACCATATATATTTATTCTGTACTTTTAATTGTTTTAATTATTTTAACTGTTTTATAGTTTTTATGATTGTAAGCCACCCAGAGTCACTCGTTGAGATGGGCGGCTATAGAAATTAAATAAATAAAATAAATCAATAAAATATGCCACAGCTGCCAAAAGAGCCAATGCAGGTTGCATCAATAGAAATATAACGTAAGGTTCATGGGAAGTGATAGCACTGCTCTACGCTGCACTGGTCAGACCACACTGTAAATACGTGTCCAGTTCTGGTTGCCCCAGTACAAAAAGGACAGTGAAGAACTGGAAAGAGTGCAGAGATGAGTGACAAAGACGGTAAGAAGTCTGCAGGTTAAGTCCTACAAAGAATGGTTAAAGGAACTTGGAACGTTTAGCCTAAAGAAGAGAAGGCTCAGGGGAGACGTGACAGCAGTCTTCCAATACATGAACGAATGTCACAGGTAAGAGGGTGTGGATTTACTGTTACTCTCCAGAGCAGCGGTCCCCAACCTTTCTGGCACCAGGGACCGGTCGTGGAAGAAAATTTTTCCACGGACCGGGGGGGCGGGGTTTGCAGGTGGGAGCCAATCACATGCACTGGGGGGCGGGGTTTGCAGGTTGGGGACCCCTGCTCCAGAGCACTTGAAGGTCAAACAAGAACCAATGGGTGGAAGCGTTACAGAGGAAGATGCACACTTGAAATAAGGAGGAATTTCCTGACTGTGAGAGCTATTGAGCAATGGAACAGCCTGTCTCCTGAAGACGTAAGTTTTCAAGAAAAGATTGGACAACCATTTGTCCAGGATGGTATGAGGATTCCTGCAGCGGACAGGGGGTTGGACTAGAAGATGCCCACGGTCCCTTTCAATCCTATGATTCAATGATTCTAAGACTTCATGAAAGCAATTGGCTCAAATGAAAAAGAATCAGCAAAGGACTAAGAAACCCTCTTTGCTTTGTACTAACTTATTATAAAAGTTTGAAATTGATTAGTTCTACCTGAAAACTGGAGGACCAACCTGTCTTTTCTTGAAGATGTTATTTTAGATTGCAATCGCCTACTGTCTTTTGACAACTATAATCCCTGTTGTGGCAATCAAAGCAATCACTGTTTCTCTTTGGGAAGGTTTTGATGCAAAATCATATTCATACCATTATGGGCGTGTAAACATTTCAGCAATTCAGAGCTGTTTTGAGTGGAAAACACTTTGAAAATGATTGAAATAACCCGTTCCACAGTCAAGGCAGCTAGTTTGCGCACAAAAATTAAGACATTCTGAGCATGAAATTTGGCATTTCAAATGTGAAATGAGTCACATTTGGAATGTTTTGCACATCCCTTAACATCATCATCAAGGCATGTCCAAGCAAAATCAACCCGTCTCCCTATTCCCACTCATGATAATTTATTATTAATTAGGCTAATTTGTAATCTGTCATTCCACTTGGCCAGTTTCTACTAAGGCCCGTTGAAAGAAGCTTGAGATGTGAGGGCCCCCGATGCAATAATGGTTGTGGTGGTGGACGAGAGAGAGAACTGCAGTGTTCAGACTTGACTTCTGTAAGACCGTCAAAAAAGATGCAACATGATCTGCTGACAAACTGAAGATGGAGAGACAGATGTCAAAGAGAACATTAAAGCTTTATTTCTGATCAATAAGGTAGACTGTGACATTGTCAATGGACACTGAAAGCCCATACAAAGAGGCCGTGGGAATAAAATTAAGGTGGGCTGACCTTGGACATATCAGTTCTGAGGCAGTATCAGAAAAGCACTTGGAAATTTCTGGCATAGAAAGATAGAACTGAGGTTCGTCAGCGTAAAGGTGGCACCGAAAACCATAGCACAGAATTAATTTATCTAAGGACAGCATACATGTGATTTGTACAAAGCCCTGCGTTATTTTGAATTAGTGGCTGCAAACAGGGCAAATTACCTCTTGGCTTACTCTTGGGGATGGCTAGTGCCTTAGAGTGCTCCTCACACACATGGACTGAATTAAACATTTCTGCGACTTGGATTTTATTCTTATTTTTATAATTATTTGATAATCGTATTTATATTTTATATATTGTATTTATATTTTATGGTTATTGTTTTAATTGACTATTTTTATTGTAAACAGCCTAGAGTCCCTCTTGAGGGGGGAGATGGGCGGTGACAAAATTTGATAAATAAAATAAAGTAAGATCCAGTTGCTGTCCTCCCCATTTCCCAGCCGTCATCCCGGAAGGACCAAGAGGCTTTTCCTAGGGAAACCCAGAGCTTAGCATCTCACCTTGAAGCAGAACTGATTCTGGTTTCTTCTTGCCCATCTCAATATCAGTTCCTGGCCATATTCTCTCTTCCATGCCTCCCAATGACTCAGATGGATGGATGTCTGTAGCAGAATCATCCATTTCCTCCATGCTCTCAACCTCCTCCTCATCAGATGACGATGACGATAAGGAAGATGAGGAAGAAGAGCTGCTTTCTGAATCAGAAGTGCTGTCACTGTCCTCATCAGACTCCTCAAAAACTGAATACTTGGATGAACCATCGCTATCACCATCTGTGCAAAGGATAAAGAAGCAAATAAAATAAGCACTGTGGTTTTCCACACGCTGCATGATGATAGGTCCAGAATTTAGCTTTCTCAGGATTCCATTATTATTATTGTTGTCTCAAATAAGAAAAATACATTTCAATGTGAGAAGGCTGAAGAAACAGGAGGGCCAGACCTTCAGAGACTTACATAATTCTTTGCCCTTCCTTCTGATCTGCAAAATATCTGAAAAGTATTTTCCTTTACATACTTAAAGGAAAATAAATACGGCCCAAACTAAATGCTTTACACAGAGAGTTTAAGTTTTAGGTTTTAATCAGTTTAAGCAGTGAGTAGCACCTAGGCTATATTTATACCAGTAACACTGCCAAATGCTGGTGTTCAGCTGACCTACGGGACAGACAAATGCCCTGAGAATGATATGAATGGGGGGAGATAATCTTGGGAGGTGGTGAATGCACATTTGGAAGAAAAAGGCCGCAATTAATTCATTAAAAGCTGTATTAAACACATTTCTAAGAACTTTATTTGTTTAAAGAATTTATATGATTGCCTAACCCAAACACTGAAACTCCAGGCAGCATACAATAAAACAAAAAACAAAACAAGATAAACAATTTAAACTAAAACCCAACTTTGATCTCCACAGATATCAACAACCTGTTACTAAGATTAGCATGATGATGATACTGGCACTTCACCATGTGTGTCAACTAATGAGGTCCCATCAATTGACTACCAACTGGAAAATACCTTCAGATTGTTCCCTCTTCCTCCTGCGTTCTCTGGCACCTTGTTCATCTTCCTCTCTCTGCCGCTCTTCCTCCTCCTCCTAGGAAGACAGTGACATAAATTCCCTCAAGGACAAGCCCGTTATCCACCTGTTCCAAAAAAGCATCTATAGCAAAGACTGGCTAGAATTCCCAAATCACAGAGTTGTTGGCATCCGAGCAGCAGACCAATCTAAACAACATTTAAGCCGTGCAGAATGATTCCGAATTCTGCAGGGGAACCCTTTTCTTTGGGGGGCTCAGATGCTGAAGAACAGCAAGGCGCAAAACTGGATGGAGACAGCAGATGCAGTTAAAGAAGGTCAGAAAACCCCGGCAGCAACGCAAGAATGCAAGGAACAAGCCAGATTCTGTGCGCTCCAATAGGCATGGTGAAGAAATGCAAGCTGAGAAGCATGACCGGAGAAAAAAGAACAGGAGCGAGAAAAAAGAACAAGTTCTCTCTTGGGAATCAACATGCCATCTGACCAAGAGCACAAGGGAAACTCCGGATCCAGAGGCCATCAAGCCTTCTGTAACACAGAGACATTCAAACTGCTTCCAAGCTAATGTGTGGTGGGAACCAACTGCCCCGGGAAAGCCAACAAGGAAGCCTAAGGCTGGCGGCAGCAGCAGCTCGGACAGTGTTAGCTTCCTCTCACCTTCTCTGAGGAGGAGTCCTCAGACGCCTCCTCCCCTTCGCTATCCAGACAAAAAAGTTTTCGCCGCTTTCCTGGACCTTTGATCCGTTCATCGTCCCTCTTGGAGGTCTTGGGTATCTGTAAGGATTTTTTATCTGCACAGCAGAATGGAGGGAGAAAAGAGGAAAGGAGGTTCATTTCAAAATGAAGAAAAAAGGAGGAGACACCGAGGAGCTGCCATCTCCCTTTGCTGCTGCAGCCAAGTAGGCTGAGCCTCTCCCAGGCCAGTGGGCCCAACGGCTCTGGGAGGAAAAGCAAGGTGGGTATTCTGGAGGGGGCGGCATCCTCTAAACCTCCCTGGGGAGCCCATTTCCACCACAGCTGGCCAAAGTTACCTGGTTTCGTTTCTCTCTTTTTTTTACCCACTTCTGTGTCACATCTATTCAGACCAGGGTTTCTCAATCTTAGCAACTTTAAGATGGCCGGGGAATTCTGGGAGTTGAAGTCCACCCATCTTAAAGTTGCTAAGGTTGAGAAACCCTGATTCAGACTGTAACCCAGAGAGCAGGGACAGCCTCGTTTTTATTACTGACTATGGGAACTTTCCAGACTAAAGCAAGGGACACCAAGGCTTTGTGATGAAATAAAAGAAGCCGTCCCGTTGCCGATTATAAAAGGTCAAAGGGTACAGAGGACAACTGGGAGGTGAGGCAACGTACCTTCCTCGTCCTCTTCGGCAGGAGTGGAAGGGCGGGGCTGCTTCACCTCGCTGCACTCCGAGATTTCAGAGGGTTCTTTCCTTTTCACCTGTGGCAAAAGGAACGGGGGGGTTTCCTGAGCAGTTCTCAAACTACACCTTTTGTTCCTCAAGAAATACGATTCCCACTCTGTGCAGCGTCCTGAACAGGCCTCCAACCCCCGAGGACATCCGGGCCTTTACCTTGAAGGACGGGAGCCTGAGGACTCCTCGGAAGCCAGTCCTGAAGCCAAAGCCCTCCAGGCCACCAGTCCCACCACTCTTGGCCCAGTCCACTAGAGACAGAAGGGCGGGGTCTTTCAGCTTGGTTCTGTCCTTCTCCTCTTCCTTGGCTGGCTGTTTAACGGTGTTCTGGAAAGGCTGGAGAGAGTGAGGTTGCAGCGTTAGTGGGAGTGATTCGGGGCCGAAAGGAAGAAAGCAGCATTTGGGAGGTGGGGAGAAACAAAGGTACAATGGAGCAGATTCTTCCAAAGGAGTAAGCAGGTCTACAAAACTAAAGTGGTTGGTTTTGTAGGCTGAGAACTATTTTATTAGTATCAAAGTTTATGACGGAGCTCCCTTCCTGTAAAGGTCAGTGTTCAATTTCTACACACTGTGGCCCACCTCTGTTTCAAACTACCTGTCTGCGTACTGCCATCCTCACCTATCGTTTTAACTCCTATTGGGACATATGGGCTGGTTTCACATAATAAAGCACAACTGCTGTATTCATAACAAGCTGTTTTTAAATAAACCATACTACGGGATGAGGGGAGGGCTTCCCCCATCACAATGCCATCACTGCCCTTTGATCTCCTCCCTGATGCCACAACCCACAATTTTAGAAACCCAAAGCCATCCCTGTAGATATAACTTGTAAAACATACAAACTGTTAATCTGGTTTCTCATATATATCTACCTGGCCCCAATTTTGCCAAGCCACCCAAATGTTGCACAGACAACCCAGCACGCTCCCATTTCCTTCCAATCTGCCTCAACCGGGTGGTAACCTATGTCGTTACTTCCCCTTCACCAAAGTCACCTTGACTTTCTCCTCTTTGCACTCCCACCACTTGTCAAAGGTGCTGAAGGCCACATTCTCAACCATCTTGCGATTGAGGTCCCGCTGCATGATGCTCTTCATCTCCTGCATGAGGGTGGCAAGAACGCTGTCCACCACAGAGGCGTGTGGATCTTCAGGAAGCGGTGGAAGCGGAGCCAGCTCGTCCTGGTATCCCCACGGAGCTGTCCGGAAATCAAGCAGCCGCTGTGGAGGTGGCAGAGGGGGCTGCTCTGAGGAATGCTGCTGCTGCTGCTGCTGCTCTGAGGCCCCAACTGCTGACGGCTGCTGCATGAAAAGCTGGTCCCTCTGGAAGGGGTGACTCCCCTGTTCCAGTAAGTACCCAGGACCGTACAGAGGCCGACCACAGAAAGAAGCCGTCTCCCGGTGGTAGGAGAAAGGGTCCTCAAACTGGCCTTTGTTCTGACGCAGCTGCTGAAGGCGGCTCAGCATCTGGGTTTGCATCTGGAAAGACATGGGCATCCCACCCCACTGGTTGCCAAGTCGGTTCATGAGCTCCATGGAGTTGACAAAGTCGTAGATGTGGGGAGCACCGCGGCCTCCGCCCACCACACTTCCCCGTCCTCTGAAATCTGACAGGCGATGACCATGCCGGGGACCAACTTGGCCAAAATTAGAGAGTGAATGGGTTTTACTCGCCAGATGAGGGAGGGAGACAGACATGAGAGGCTGTATTGGATAAGAGGGGGGTGGTTCTGGCCGATGGTGGGAAGTAAAGGAGGACACCCCCAACTGCATGTGGCCCAGAACTGATGGCATCACAGAAAAATGTGGATCAGACACCCCTGCCACGGGAGCTGGAGGCTCAACTTCGGCTTCATCTTCGGAAATTTCCATGTCTTCACCTGAAGACTGCTGAGATGCCTGATTAAGAGGAAGGAAGGAAAACAGCAGAGAAAGAGGTAGAGTGAATGAGTTACGCAGGTAATCTGTTTGCCTGAATGCAGTCCAGTCCACTCTCTCTTGCAGCTCCCAAAGCACAAGTTCCCCATTCCTGCCATTCTCCTCACCTGCCCACCCCTAATATAGCTACTGATAATTCTCTGATTATAATAATCTCTGATAAATTCTGATAATTCTCTGATTATAATATCTCTGATAAATCAAGAGAACAGGGCCATATCTGCCAAACTTTAAAGTGCTTGATTACAGAAAGATTGCTAGTCTGATTTCTAGTTCTAAATGTTGCATGCTTAATCAACCCACCTGACAGTTCCAAGGATTCATTACCTGCAAGATCAACAAAATTACCCTCTGATAAGCATGCAAATTAAGCTGACATAATATTAAAAATAATTTGCATTACATATACTTAAACTGCAAAATTTCTGATACATGCAGACAGGGAAAAAGTACACCTATGCATATTATGATCTAGTGGGCTCCTGTTCAAAACTGCAGGCAATAAGACTATGGCTAGGCATTCTCTAGATGCCCCCCTCTATTCTCCTAACATTCTTTGGGCACTAAACGTACTGTTTTTACAGGCCCATTTAGGGGTTCTACCCTAGATCCTATTTTTTTAAAAAGCACTTGCGCTTTAGCAAGCTTACTTAGGCATCTGCCCCGAGACATTCCTCTTGTGTGCGAATGGTACTGTTCTGCCACAGAAGGTTGCTTGCTCAGAGAAAGGACTTGCCGTTAGAGACTCACTCACTCACTCACACTCATCAATTCTATTAAACGAAACAAGAGAGAGATTCCAAATCCTGCGAACTTACTCTGTCTTGCCCATTAGCCTTCGGGGATTCGTCTCCTGGTCCCACATCCAGGGCTGGCACCACGTCTTCAAAGCTGGCTGGAAGAGGGGGTGGGGGGGTGCAGGGGCCATGTGGCTCTGCTCCCTTTGGCCCCCCCTTCTCTTCCTCCTCCTCCTCTGTGTCTGAATTGAGAAAAGAAAACTTGGACCGCTGCTCCTTCAGCAGCATCTCAATGCGGGAGTCCAAGCTGCTGTGCTGGGCAAAGGGCACACTCTCATTGGTAGTCTCAGGGGCCGGGGAGCCAGACCGGGCTGGTGAGGTCTGCGCAGCAGGAGAATGGGACCGGTCATCGATCCCTAGGGCTACTGTCACTACCGGGCTGATGTTCTCTTTAGTTTCCTGAGCAAGAAATTCGGTGGGAGGCAGAGAGTTGGCCGCAAACGTTTCTGCCGTGGGGAGCAGCCGGTAATCCTGATCCACAGCGTGGGGTTCTGCAGGCACGGAGAAGGGCTCCGGAGTGGCTGCATAAGACGGGTAGAGCACACTGGGTGCTGGGAAATGCTCCACGCCCTGCTGGGCAAAACTGTGACTGTTCTGGAACTGAACGCTCTCTGATGCCGTTGTCACCGAGGAGGAGCAAGCAGTGGTGACGGCGCAGGTGGAAGGAGTAGTGGTGGTTGCTGTGGACAAAAGAGTAGAATCATCCCGTTGAGAACGTTCTCTGTGTCGGGAATGGAAGCCAGAGTCCTCTCTTGGGTGAGAGCGGTGAGAAGAGGAAGAGGAGGAAGACCGCCCTGAGGTGGATGAGAGGCGCTGATATCGACTACTACTGGTTGTGGCAGCGCCGCCGCCGCCAAACTGTTGACTGTAAGGGGGGTAGTGATGGTCGTTGCTGCGGTAGTGAGTGGAGGATGAAGAGGATGAGGAGGATGAAGAAGAAGTATAGTGCCGGCGGAAATATGAGTCTGAAAAGCTGTTCTCATGCCGGGAGGATTTGTACGACGTTGACTCTGGCTGGTAGCTTGAGTAGCCTGGGGTCCCTTGCCTTGGAGAGGGAAAGAAGAAAGAAGCCATTCCGTGAGCACCTGCTTTTCCTTCCTCCCCCCAATGATCTGGCTCTGAAAAGCTCACACATTATTTAGGATCATTTCTCCAAATCTTGTGGCAAGGGGGAAAAAAACCTTACCTGCTAGAATAGGCAGAATCCTGGGAATATGGTGTTCCTCCCCGAGGGGTATATGGGGTCCCCTGGGACTGTGGCGTATATTGGCCATACGAAGAAGGCGTGTCTTGTCGGCCACTGGAGTACGGAGTGTCCTGAGAACAAGGGGTGCCGTTGCCAGGCGTCGAAGGCATTGCATTACTGGGGTACGAGGAATTGGTCGAATGATGTCTTCGGGACTCTGACTGTAAAGGGAATAATGTTGACAATAGCTTGCTATCACTTCTTGCCCACAGCTAAAATTCACATGCAGTGCCGAGCCAAACGGCTCACGCCAGCAGCCTCACATGTCATCGTCTCTCTTAGACGAGAGAAAACCGTGACTTACATAACATTTTCTTAGCTCAGCTGCTTCATTTATTACCAAAATGTACCCATGGCGAAACTGAAGACTGAGCTGCCTAAAGTAAGGCATCAGCTACTACCTACGGGGCACAGGAAAGTTGCAGACAGGCAATGAATGTGGTTCGGCAGAGGGAAGGGAGCAGTATCCTGACTGTATCAGGAAAGCAGAAATTAGTAGGAAATTATCGGGAGATCAAAGTATTAAGCCAGTCTTAAACAGAGAAGAAAACCTACAGGGGAGACGTTCTGAGGAAAAAGGGCACCAAAACTAATCCAGTAGATTCAAATAACTTTCCAAATTTACCAGATCAGCTGAGAACTTTTCATTCGGCATTTTGCTTCCAGTGGGGACAGTCTGGGGTGTGAAAGAGCCATTCACAATCAGTTCATAATATTTCATACGTTGCTGACCTGTGAGGAAAAAAAAGCAGTTGACAGGAAGCAGATGCCATTCAAAATTAGGGTGATAATACTCAATCAGGAGGGCGACTAAAGGAAGCTCATTACCTTTGATGTCAAGTTGGGCATGGATGATGTTGCCCATGACGGAAGTGTTGTGCAGGTTCTTGACTGTCTCCTTTGCCCCTCTTGTGCTGGTGAAGAGCACTTTGGCCAGGCCCAGGTGCTTGCCATTCTTTGGATTATACAGAATCTCAATCTCCTCAATGTCTCCATACTTTTTGCACATCTCACACAGGAAGGACTCCTTGATGTTGTCATTGAGCCGGGCAAAAGTCACCTCCTTCAGAGGGATCTGGCCCACATAGAACTCATCTAGCTGCAGCAATGACAGAAGGCAAGATGGGGTGAGGAAGCTAAAATCAACCTCCAATAAGTTACATACCAATAAGTAAGAGAAATATTTTGCCATGAGATTATTTCAAGCACAATTTATTTATCATTTCTCTAGCAGTAATTTCCAAAACTAAAACCGACACTTTTATATACTGTACATCCAGACAAACGTTTGGATGTCCTTAACTTACAAACTTCTGAAGATATCCTGAACTTCTTTTGAAGACTCTCTTCTTTTATTTTTTACTGTTTAAGCACATATTTATTATCCATCGACATTTCACAAAAATGCATTCAAAAGAAATACAGAAACTCTAACAAAAAATAGCAACACAGACTGTCTTCTTGGGAGCCACTACTGCTGTTCTTGCTATTCAAATTTGACCCCCCCCCCCGTCCTGAGAATTCTTATAAAAGATGTGTAGCAATCTCCTCTAATATTATCTTATTTTTCAGCATTAATGTCAAAGTAGGTAGACATACACGCGTACTGTTTAAACCGACAAGCCTCAGCTTTCCTACCAACTTACTCTATCTTCCAACCTTCCTTATCACGAGGAAATCTTTAGACATGCAAGGAAATCTCAGAATGTAGAATCTGGACATTCAGTGGGCTTCCAAGAAAATCAGATGTGGTACTGATGTTGTGCTGATGGAGTTGGAAACTTTAAGAGAATTGGAGAAAAATTATCTATGATCAAGTAAGTGTAGCTTACCTTAAACTTTGGGACAGGAAGAGAAAGATCTCTGGTTTTGGACCATTTTCTGTGTCTCGGATCCTGCACAACTTTCACAGGAGCATAACCTGAATCCTTGAGAAAAGGAGATTAGAAAACAGTGATGATTCAAAGGTCTTACTGACAACAAGAATACTGTATGGCATTAAGGACTTCTTGATTATTTATCAAATTTATATAGCTGCCCATCTCAGAAATGTGACTGTAGGCAGTGTACAAAAAAAACAGAACAATTACAAATAAAACTTTAAAAACCATTGAACAATTAAAACATAAACATAACTATTGTACGCTGCCCAGAATCACATATCTGTGAGATGGGTGGCATATAAATATGATTGATTGATAAATAAATAAATAAATAAATAAATAAATAGCCACGGGAGAGTGCAGGGCTTTCCAAAGTGACGCCGCTGGCGACACACCCAGTGGCGGCGATGGCACGGGGGGGGCGCACAGTGGTGCGCGCGGGGGGCGTGCGGCGGTGCACGCATGCATGGCGGCCGCCGTGCACACGCGCGCCGACGCTTCCTGGTGGTGTGGCGACACACCACGCTGTGTGTGGCGACACACTTTTGTGTCGCCACACACAGTTTGGAAAGCTCTGGGAGAGTGCCTTCAAGAACTTACATGCAATATAGCCATTTCACTAGCTCCCTACTTCCATGGGATCCCCAAGCCTGCTGACAAAAGCAAGTTTTAAGAGATTTCTGTAAAATCAGTAGGGTCGGGGCCAATCTCACCTCTGGGAAGATGATGTTCCACAGGGTGGGTGCCATGGCAGAGAAGGCTCGCCTCTTGGGTCCCATCAGATAGAACTCCTTAGCAGATGGGACCCTAACATGCCCTCCTGCCGGACTGATGGGACAGGTAGATGTAACTGAGGAGAGGCGGTCCCTCAAATAACCCAGCCCCATGCCATGTAGGGCTTTAAAGGTTAAAACCAGCACCTTGAATTGAGAGCAGAAGCAAACCAGCAACCAATGCACCTTGTGGAGCAGAGGAGCAACGTGTGCAGTTCTAGGAGCACACATAACTGACCGCACCGCCGCATTTTGCATCAGTTAAACCAGAGCTTTCCAAACTTTTCATGTTGGTGACACACTTTTTAGACATGCATCATTTCGTGACACACTCCTACAGCAGGGCATCACTTCACGACACTCTTTTAAAGCACGGCACAAGGCAGGCACTAGGACCTGCGCGGAATCCTGGCAGGGTTCGGAGGTGGCGGCAGCCTAACTGTCCCGACACACAGTTTGGAAAGCTCTGAGTTAAACCTTTGGGATACTCTTTAAGGGTAGCCCCATGTAAGGCGCATTACAACAATCCATTCGGGAGGTGACCAGGGCATGAGTAACTGAGAGTAGAGCTTATCCTGATGTCAAGAAAAAATAAAAGTGGAAATCTAGACTGAGATGGCTTGGCTATTTTTATTTATTATTATACATCCTACCTTTCCTTTGAGAGCTCAAACAGTATTTTGGGGACTTATGTTCTTTTGGAAGGTTTTAAGGAGTGTATTTAGTCTACAGTATAAACATATTTGTCAGCTTGCATTTTGTTTTCTACCAAGAACCAATGGAAAATGTGCCAGTGCAATTTCTAACAGCTCCAAAGGCCACAAAAAATTGGCCATTGGGCCCAAGAATAATCAGAAAACAAAAATAAAGAGAAAACAAAAAGAGCTTCCAATCTGAAAATAATGGAAAAGACACATGTATTTTAAAAATAATTGCATAGTAAGACTAGAATGTACTATAAGAGTACATTATAGATTCCTCTGTTCTAAGAAACAATTATTTCATAATAAATTGTGATTTCTAACAGAAAAGATCAGCCTGCAATACTAAGAATCAACATATAGAACTATGTTTTTTTAAGGATTAAGTTTGTGGACTCACAAACTCACAGTTTTGTCACTAGTTTTGCTTCTTGGGGGAATTTCCAGGCAAAGCAATGTCTAATAATAATAATAAAAAAGACTCACAGGCTATAATGAATGTGAAACTGAACACATCTGACAACATCAAGCTGTACCGGAAGAAAAAAACAAATAGCAGAGAAGATTCATTCCATTTCTAGCTTCAAGGAATATCTTATTTCAAGGAGATAGCAGCTAGTTACCTTCTTGATATCCCTCTGAATGATAGCATGTGGAAAGTTTTTGAGTTCCTTTTGATTTTGTGCTGTTCAGTGCCAAAGCTAAAACTGGCATTAAGAATTTTTTAAAAGTTAAGAAGGGGATGCATGTAATTTACATGACTCTATATTCACATTATCTTCTGCCTAATCCAGAGGAGATGTAATAATTTAAAAAAATGCATTCAGGCAAAATCAGACAAACATCTAAAGCATAATCAGGTGAGTTCTACCAAACTAGAAACACAGTATATTAGAAGACAGTAGTCCCCAGGTTAAGAACACCCGGTTTACAGACGACCCATAGTTAAGAACAGAGCCTACTGTAGCAAAATTCGAGTTAAATACACAATGGTTCGAGTTAATTACACAATACTACTTATACAATATTATACAGTAATACTGTTCCAGCTTACATACAAATTTGACTTAAGGATAGTCCTTGGGAATGGAACTCGTGCTCTACCTCAGGTAGACCCTAGGTTAAGAACGCCCTGGATTAAGGATGACCCATAGTTAAGAAAGGGGCGTGGTGGCTCAGCGGGTAAGATGCCAGGCTTGTTGATCGGAAGATTGCAAGTTCGGAGGTTCGAATCCCTAGCCCTGCGTGCAGAGTGAGCTCCTGCACTAGCTCCAGCTCTTGCCAACCTAGCAATTCGAAACCATGCAAATGCAAGTAGATTAATAGGTACCACTTCGGTGGGTAGGTAACAGCGTTCCGCGCGTGTCATGCAGCCACATGACCGTGGAAGCGTCTTCGGACAACGCTGGCTCTTCGGCTAACAAACGGAGATGAGCACTGGCCCCTAGAGTCGGACACGACTGCACAAATGTGCGGGGGGTACCTTTACCTTTTTTTATAGTTAAGAACGGAGCCTATATAGCAAAATTTTAGTTAAATACACAATGATTTGAGTTAAATACACAATGGTTCAAGTTAATTACACAATGGTTCGAGTTAATTGCTCAATACTACTTATACAGTATTATACAGTAATACTGTTCCACCTTACATACAAATTTGACTTAAGGACAGACCTTGGAACAGAACTTGTTCTTAACCCGGGGACCACCTCCGTAATGAAACTTAGGGGAAAAAAGTAGTGTTCCAATTCTAGGAGTGTGCAAAATGTTTCAAACACAAATTATTAAATTTTCCATTCTGAGTGCAATATAGGCTGTCTGTTGCTTTTTTAGAAGTGTTTTGAGCTTCCAGAGTTAAAAAAATTCCATAGCGTTCGACATAGTCCATAAGCCGTCTCATGAAATGCTGGGCTCAAAACATTTCACATACCCCTATCCAGTTACATTAATTATTGGAATTAATTATTTCTTGATTCTTCTCAACAGCAATTATCTTTCCACAAGTCAAGCATAATTATATATGGGTAAAACACTCCAATCCTACACTAGACATTGGAAATATGTTTCAGATCAAACCATACTGACTTCAAAACAGGCTGTTCTAGTCTCTATTTCACAGTCTGAACTATTGGTTTTAATACTGGAACACCCATATTAAGATGGCATGGACCTTCAGATATTTAAATGGAATGTTTCATGGTGAAAATATTTTGACTTTGAAAAATTCGCATATCTCAATTTGACACAATTTGACACAGATTATAGTGAAATATGTTTTATATTTCAATGGGTTTTCAGAATATTTCCTTTTCAGGAAATTAGAAGAGGGGCTTGCTGAAGAAGACAATGTTAAGCATCAACAAATAACTATCTCATGGGTGGCTTAAAAGAGAAAATACACAAGAATGGTTAACAACTGAGAAACCAAGGACTGTGATCTTCACAGTGCTTCAAGGCCTGTTCCCATTTCTAAGAATATCTTCAAAGGAAGCCATTTCTCTTTTATAATAGCTCTTATTAAGAATTGATTGGGATTTTAAGAATTAACAGAGAATTTTATGTATGGAAGTCAGGGCCTGTCTCTTGCTTGAATTAGACAGGAAAATATGGTTGTCCTGAAGTTCTCCATTTGCTGTAACACAGTACAGAATATGAATAAACAGGCTTGGAAACCACCAAGAACCTTTTGCCTTCCGTATTATACCAGCAATGTTTCAGAAGCTTTAATCAAATTGCCCTTTCCATAATAAGTAAAAATAAATAGAAACTAATTATAAGCATACTCTTGGAATTTTTGCCTGCATACTCTATATAGAGAAACTTCTGATCAACAGGTGTTAGAAAAAGAAAGTAATTTAAATTCCTACTGTGTGGGGTTCAAATACTTAAGCACTGATTATTCCAACGGGATACTTTAGCTGACTCTACAATGTCCTGAAAGAAAATCAAAAGACTGGCTGCTATGAGATTTAAGCAAAAGACTAGAACCCAGTCATCCCTACCTTCCTTCAACCAAATCACCACCTTTTTCTAGCTTCCTAGACCATCAACAGGTACAAATAAACCACAGGTCTCTTTCTCAGTAGCAGCACACAAGGTCCACTTGCTAAGTTTCACAGCAGAAATCCAGTGCATGCTAGATATAATAAAACATTATCAAAATTGGCAAGTGGGGGAGCGTGGATGACATTCCTAAAAGCCAGCCTCAATAGTTCAGAAGGCAGTATCAGAATCTTTGGCACTGGCCCTTTTGAAAACCATGGAAAGCATTCCGGTTTCTATATTAGCTAATTTACAAAACCTAAATGCACAATGACACACACAGAAAAAGAGCAGTATGGAATGGGAAGCCTGTGGCAATCGTGTAAAAGCCGGACAAACATCAGTATAGAGCTGACTCATCCAAGGATTTGTGTCACACTGCACTGGAGCTGTTCCCTTCTAAGAGATGGAAAGCAAACTAAAATGTTACTCCCCAAAATACAATACATGAAGAAGACAGGAAAAGCAAAACTTGGAATCTGGAAAAGGTACGAAGGAGGACCTAGAGATATTGCCAAATAGTAGACCATCCATCCTACCTTCCTCAGCAGGAATTACTCACAAGCGTCACAATTCAGTAAAAATAAAAATCCAATACTGTCCACTTACGTTAGTGCTGAAATGCACCCCATCATAGCGGTAGATCTTGTGCGGGCCATCCTTAAGCATGGGGTCAACAAGGAGCTTGTAGTTTCTCCACTGGAAGTTAGGGGTTTTCTGGAAGTCACCCCCACCTTCCTGATCCATTCTGACTCATTTACACTGCAGGATGCACACGGAACCAAAGGAAGACATTAGTTCATTTCCAGCAGAAGTCACTTCAGTGAGAGGCTCTACTCTCACCCACCCCTGAAACTGTCACACCCAGAATTGCCATCTAAGGATATCCCTCTGTACATAAAAGAACTAGAAGAGGTTTTAATATTAAGCACCCTGAGGCAGCCTGCTCACAAAATTTCTCCTGCATCTCTTTCAAGATCTGTTTAACATTCCCAGTGCTACTTACTGCAGTCATAAGGCTCAGTGGCTTATGCTGAAGTATTTGAATGTGCAAAGCTGACTTTGAAAGTAGCCGAACCCCAGTGGCTGTGTTCACGACACCCTAAGCTATGAGGCTTGGTTAAGTACACTTGTTCTCTCTTCCCCTGAACAGTGCAGCTAACTAACTGCCAAGACCTACTTTGTCCATTGTTTGCCATAATTGCCTCAACGCAAGACACACAATACTTCTGACTAGAACAAACCCCAGAAAGCAGTGGCCATTTCCCTCTTGAAAGAACCAGTGGGCATATTTACACTAATCAAGGCTTGCAGCCTACAGCACAAGGTGAATGTAGTCATTGAATATACGTAGAACAGGACAGCCTGGACGTGTGACTCTACAGTCTTACATGTTTGTAGACAGAGTAAACCTGCAAAAGGTGGCACACAGAAATTTGCCTAAAAGTGTTTAAACAAGAACATGCAAACTCTTTCTACACATCTTTTTCTAATTATTGTGAAGAAATGTTTGGAAGTTAGCAATCACTGTGCAATCTCAGAAATTGCAGAATGATCTAAGTAAGACTTGGGGCTTTTTGTTATTTGAAGAAATAAAAATAAGCTGATGCCAAATAGCTTTTGAAAGTACAGAAGAAATAATTCTGCAATAAAATATAATATTGCCTTATGAAGTTATTTAGAACTGGGATATCTCCTCTATTCATACATCCATCCCCGAGTCAAACCGTCCTGAAACTGAAGTAATGTAGACAGCTGCCTGACCAAAATCTGCTGGAAAAACCTCAAAGTAGTATATTCCACAATATTATAAAATTATTGGTAAAAATTTTTTAAAACATCCCTGACTGTAAGTTTTAATTTATTCCAACTTCACTTGACCTTAAACCCTACTTTTGTGCCTCCTTATTCATAATCTCCCTGCTGCTGAATTTAAAGAAAATATTGAATTAATTTCAAGTAGCAATGCAAGCTTGGAAACCCTGATGACTTACACTCCACTCCCTTGCACAGCTGCTAACTGCATAAGGACAGGCATACACATCTCAGAATACATAGAAAGTATATGACAGTAAATGAAAGGAATAAACTTAAACCTGTTGTAGATGATCTCTTCTGTGGTCAAACTACTGGTAAATTTCAATGTATAGTTATAGCAGTATTTTTTTCTGCTTCTCAATAAAACCAGGTTAGAGTTGGTTCAGTCCATAATTTGAAACAGAATATTTGAGAGACTAGGAAGAAAGCAGAAAAGTAAGAGTTTTAAAAAGCAAGCAATATGACATATTCTCATGAAGGATACAAACTTGAATTCTGAAATATTTTCAGCTGTTATATGCAAACCACTGGAGGATGAAAGATAGATCTAGAAATGAGAACCCAAAGTTGATCTTTTTGGGATGACCTCCTCCATATGAAGAAAATTTATAAGTTCACAAATTTAAAATTAACCGAATTACAGATAATTATATAATTTATAATAAAACAAAATGGAGCAAACTGAACCCATAAACTATCAGCTAAAGGTATTAATTATATCTCCCTCCCTCCCTCCCCCCCCCTCTCTCTCTCCCACCTTTATTATTTTTTTATAAATAATTCAAGGCAGCAAACATACCTAATACTCCTTCCTCCACCTATTTTCCCCACAACAACCCTGTGAGGTGAATTGGGCGGAGAGAGAATGACTGGCCCAAGATCACCCAGCTGGCTTTCATGCCTCAGGCGGGACTAGAACTGTCTCCTGGTTTGCCATTGGCTCCTTCCTAGGGCTGAGTGTGAGTGGCTTTCATGCCTAAGGCGGGACTAGAACTCACAGACTCCTGGTTTCTAGCCCAGCACCTTAACCACTAGACGAAATTGTTATAAAATTTCCTGCGAGGAGGAGGAAAATTCCCCCAGTTCTATTCTTTTGCCAAGGGAATAATAAATAGCATAAACACATAATAATCTCTTAACCCTACAAAGCATGCTGACCAAGGTCTGCCCTCTTGTTTCAGTCTATTCCTACAATGTTTCTGTCTCAAGTACTTACTCCCTATTTTCTTTGCAGTTAAGAAAGCCCACCATCTTCATTCTATGCATTTGCTAACAAGAACATTTCTAGTTTGTTGACGCTTCTTTATCTTATGGAGAAGTGTCATTCTCAGCATTACACTTCAGCATGGCTATACTCCCAATTTCCTGCCTTTCTCAACCCATTCTCCTAGATGATTTTCCCATCTCCACAAGGATCCTACCATCTCTCTCTCTTGTTGGTCTCCCAATATCTCCACAATTCAGTTTATTCCCTTCTCCACCCTCATCTTTCACCTCCAGTGTCCTGTCTCTATAGAACATTGCTCTCCCACAAGTATTTCTATCATACTGCTGAGTTCCCCAAGGCCACCAAGAGACATCTCTTGCCTCATCCCATTTTATCTAAATACCTGCTAGATTCTCTTCCCCAGCACACCTGATATTCAGTTTAATAGTTGGCACAAACTGTATGAAGAGGGGTGAGTTAAGATGGACTGAAGGAGGGTGCCTGGGGGTGGGGAGCCAGTTTGGAGGCATGGATCAAACTGATGTACTTTGGAAAAGATCCCTTGGCAAAAACCCTCAAAATCATCCCTCCTCCTCTGACTAATTGCCTTCCGAGCCAAAGCTCCCCTTTTCATTCACCCTCCTCAGCCAAACCATCCACAGTATCCCATTCTTAGAAGGGTGGCCAACTTCAACACCAACCACCCCCAAGCTTCCCTTGCTAAGGAGGCCTAATAAACACGTACCCTCTATGCACGTGAGAAGATTTGTGTGGGGGGGGAGAGGGGCCGCCTCTCTCTCCTCTCCCGGACCCCCTCCTGCCCCGCCATCTCCCTGAGGGCCTTTTCTCTTCTCTGCTCCTCCTCCCGGACCCCATTTCGACTACCACACCTCGACTCCCCCCCAATATTACACCTTCCCCTTAACCCCCCTTTCTTCCTCCCCCCTCAGCCCTCTTCCTCAACCCCCTTCCTCCCCTCCCCATCAGGTATCCCCGGCCCCGCCCACCAGATGCGCGCTCACTTATCCGTGCGCGCCCCCCCCGCCCAGCACACCCGTCACTCAGGCGCGCGCCGCTCTTCCGCGGCGTCCCCCCTCCCGCGCTAAGAGGGTCTCGCGCTGTGCCCCCTCGTCCCCCGTGCGCGTCACCTGCTCCTACCCGCTCCTCCCCCCTCCTCCGCTCAAGGGGGCGCACGCGCGGCCCCCTCCTCCTCCTCCTTTGGTTCGGCCTCGCGCCCCCGCGGCGCCTCGCGCTCCGCCGCTCGCCTTGCCTTTTCGCCTCGCGCCCTGTAAGGGAAGGACGAGGGAAGGGGGAAAGAAGAAAAGAGGGAAGGGGGGAAAAAGGGTGACAAGCCGCTGCTTCCACCGCCACCGACAGGGACCAGGGGGCGGGGCCAACGCACTCAGGAGAGCGTCTCGCGTCAGACCTCGCGAGACCCGCGCTCCTTTTCTCCACTAACCCCTCCTCCGCGCAAGACCGGGCCCGCCGGCTCTCCTTTTGTTCCTCTGATCCGTGCTTTCGACGCAAACGAGCGTGAGAAGAAATCCACTTCCCGCCGTGTGGCCCTCCGAGCACGCCGCAACGTTTCGTGGGAGGCTTTCGGGCAGCTCTGCGGCGCTCTGAAATTTTTTGCAGCCTTCCCACGGAGCGTCACCTCGGGGCGAATCGTTGGTTCCGAAATGGCCGCTAGACCCCGGAAGGAAAGTGTGTCGGCGGTTCCGTCCTCGCAGATTCTGCCTCGGCTGACAGGAAAAAGACGCGTCATTTCAGGGACCCCACGATGCGCCCTGGTCGCATGATGCCTTGTGGGCAAGAGGTGGCCCTGGTGGAAATTTTTCGCGAGGTTCGGTGGAGGACGAAAGGGAGAGGGGCGAATCTGCGAGAGAGAAGCCCCAGCTCCTTCTAACGGGACGGGCGACACTTTCGCCTCAGAGGGTAGGAGGGCGAGCGCCCGGTTTGCCGCGAGAATGAAACCAAAATGGAGCGGGGTTAAAACACACCCACCAACAACAACAACACCCTCCTGAATTTGCCTCGTCGTTTTGTTGGCCGTAAATCACGGTCTGTTCGTTCGCCCGGCGCAATAAGCCAATAACCACGCAGAGCGGGAGACTCAAGGATCGTTTATTCAAGGTACCTTGGATAAGCGGACTTCCCTCCTTTGTTGGAGAAGAAGTGCTTCATCAAACAACAGCCAGCACTTTTATACTTTTGGACAACATTTATCTGACATCATCTGACATGGCATACATCCTCCACCTGTTAGGCATGAACTCTTAACCTCAGTCATAGGCAATCATTTGATTAAGGTATACATCCTTTACCAGGCTAACACAAACTTCTAACCCCTGTGATCTAATGTGAACTTCCTGTCCAGAATGTTGGTAAACGGTACCTTTCCATTTAGCAGCCCCCTTAATTCACTTTTCTGATGGATATCATTACCCGTTATCTTCTTGTCTATTTTACCCTACCTTTTAATTGGCATTCTAATTCATTCTTATCTAGCTAACCCTATGCTAACCTATCTTGATCTAATTATATCTTATCTGCTTCAACCCACTTTCCTTAATGGACATCCTCTTAGCCTGGCACAAGGTAGGTTATTCACCGGTCAGCCAAATGTGCCTTTTTGACCTCTGCATATACATTGATATAAAGAATCCTCTTTTTTTCTGCACATACATTGATATGAGGGTCCAAAGTTAAATAATACAAGTTCCTTATCCACATATTCAGTTTCTTGCCTCTCAGTTTGGAAAAGGCTTGCTAAGCTCCGACCTGAGGCGACTGACCCTAAAACCGAGGGAGGACTGAGTCCATCGGAAGCCGCTTTGGCTCATTCACTTCCAGCTAAAATCGCAAACCTCGTGGAGTTGCGCCCCAGAAGAGAAGCAAGACGGAGAGGACGCCTGGCTAACTATAGGGCTGTTTGGAGACAGTTGGATCTGCTCAGGCCCCGGTCCAGAGGGGCAGATATTGAAAATACTCATATTTCTCTTCGCCATGTGGCAGAATAGTATTTTTTCAACACAGGTGCGGTTAGAATGGGTTTCAGCTCCCTCGGGGGAATCCAGCAGAGCAGAAACACAACTATTTTTCTGTGGTGTTGCATAAAGAACAATAATACAGAGCTGATTTGCTCCCTGAAGTTTTCTTAGGGGATGGGGGACATGCTGTTGAAAGGAGCATTGCAGTCCATTCAAATAAAGGTGGATGCAAGTTTTCTTGGAGTAATTCATGAACTGCAGTGGCTCTGTGCCCTTAATACAGGGCTTTCCAAAGTGCCGCCGCTGGCGACACACCCGGCGGCGGCGGCGACACACGCGCACGGCGGCGGCGCGGGGGGGCGTGCGGCGGCACGCGCGCACGGCGGCGGCGCGGGGGGCGTGCGGCGGCGCGCACGGCGGCGGCGCGGGGGGGCGTGCGGCGGCGCGCGTGCGCGTGCATGGTGGCCGCCGTGCGCACACGCGCCGCCGCTTCCGGGTGGTGTGGCGACACACCACGCTGTGTGTGGCGACACACAGTTTGGAAAGCTCTGCCTTAATAGGTGTGGGACAAGCAGAAATTCATCCCACCATGCTAGAAAAAGCTGTTCTTGTTTAATTTGTACAGCCGCCTATTAGGATGTCAATAACACATTCAGAATTTCACCTGTTACCTGTTATGGTTTTAAAAAGTTTCAAGTTGTTGGCTCTTGAAATAGAAAGTTAGGGTACCGGGAAGGCTCAAAGTAAAGCCAGATGATGGATTGCACTGAAGGTGGAGGTAAAGCCCACTTAGCTTCATTGCATGGCTCATTTCCATGAGCTTTCTGGAGCTAACAGAATAAAAATTCCTGGATATTCCTTCTAATTAATGCCTAAGGAGCCTGTTGAAAAGTCTCTGTACTAGATGCATTTTACAAAATAAAATGTGTAATAATACATATAGGAGGTGAAAAGTAACATAATAGATTATGCCTTCCTGAAAAGCATGATGTTCAGTGCTTGAAATAAATCAATAATAATGGAATTTTTAATATGTTAGCGATCACTGTGGCATGGTGGTGGTCAGATTTTTACATTACAGTCTTCATCCTTAAGACTAAATTAAACATATAAATAAATAATATATTGCTCAATATACACACAGAAAGTTAATTTTCTTGCAGGTTCTCTATTACATTTAATTGTTCTTTCTCCAAAGCAAGTAGTGTAGAGGGTTGTATAGTGTGGAGGACAGTGTGGAATATTGATGAAAGACTAGGATCTAGAAGATCCAGGTACCAGTCCACTCTCAGCCATAGATGTTCTCTGGGTGATTTTGGGCCAATCACTCTCAGCCCAATCTATGTCTCAGGGTTGTTGCTGTGGGGAAAAAACAGGTGGAGTATATATGTGTATTATTTGAGTTCTTGAAGGAAAAGCAGGATATGAATCTAAGAAATACTTCTACAAGCAAAACAAAATTCTGTTGATGGCTAATAACACATAAGGAACAGATCAGGGGAATTAAAATGGTTAAGCAGTTGTTCTTTTATACTGGAACATATGAAGAAATTCCAGTAAAAGATTAGCAAATGGGGGGACAGGCCACAACGGGAATGAGTGTTTTATATAAAAGAGAAAAAAAAATGGAGAGTGGTTTAAGAGAAAGGCAGAGAGGTGAGTAAGGGACAGGCAGAAAATATTTTCCAGGCCTCAGGGAACCCCGGCACATTCAGGCTCAAGTATAGGCCAGAAGTTACAAAATTATTATATTTGTTTCATGGGAAGGCCTGTATATATGCATTAACTGTGTTCTTAAACTAAAAATAAAGAATAAAACGTACCTCTTTAATGTGAAGTTGCCGGAATTTGAGATAATTTTTTAAATAAATTGTGATCTCCCAGGGAACCCCTAGTGACATCTCATGGAAGCCTAGGGCTCCACGGAACCCTGGTTGAGAAACCCTGTGTTAAGAGGGTGTGTTTTTTTTTGCCATTCAATCATGTCCGATCCTCGGCTACTGCCTGGATTAGTCCCTGCAGTTTTCTTGGCAAGATTTCAGAAGTGCTTTGCCATTGCCTCCTTCCTAGGGCTGAGAGAGAGTGACTGGCCCAAGGTCACCCAGCCGGCTTTCATGCCTAAGGCGGGACTAGAACTCTCAGTCTCCTGGTTTCTAGCCCAGCACCTTAACCACTAGACCAAACTGGCTCTCACCTTAAGAGTGTATACAGTTTTTGTTTATTCGTTCAGTCGCTTCCGACTCTTCGTAACTTCATGGACCAGCCCACGCCACAGCTTCCTGTCGGCCGTCGCCACCCCCAGCTTCCCCAAGGTCGAGTCCGTCATCTCCAGAATATCGTCCATCCATCTTGCCCTTGGTCAGCCCCTCTTCCTTTTGCCTTCGACTTTCCCTAGCATCAGCATCTTCTCCAGGGTATACAGTACTATTATTTTTCCACTAGATGGCAGTACTTGTTAAGGTCTAAAATTGTAATTGATTGTAATTTTATGTTTGTATGGTTTTAATTGTCGATTTTATTGTAAACCTCCCAGAGTCCGTTTACGTTCCAATTCCAAAGAAGGGCAATGCCAAAGAATGTTCAAACTACCGTACAATTGCGCTCATTTCACATGCTAGCAAGGTTATGCTCAAAATCCTACAAGCTAGGCTTCAGCAGTATGTGAACTGAGAACTACCAGAAGTGCAAGCTGGGTTTCAAAGAGGCAGAGGAACTAGAGATCAGATTGCCAACATTCGCTGGATCATGGAAAAAGCAAGAGAGTTTCAGAAAAACATCTACTTCTGCTTCATTGACTACGCTAAAGCCTTTGATTGTGTGGATCACAACAAACTGTGGCAAATTCTTAAAGAGATGGGAGTACCAGACCACCTTACCTGTCTCCTGAGAAACCTGTATGCGGGTCAAGAAGCAACAGTTAGAACCGGACATGGAACAACCGACTGGTTCAAAATTGGGAAAGGAGTACGACAAGGCTGTATATTATCACCCTGCTTATTTAACTTATATGCAGAGTACATCATGAGAAATGCCAGGCTGGATGAATCACAAGCTGGAGTTAAGATTGCCGGGAGAAATATCAACAACCTCAGATATGCAGATGATACCACCCTAATAGCAGAAAGTGAAGAGGAACTAAAGAGCCTCTTGATGAGGGTGAAAGAGGAGAGTGCAAAAGCTGGCTTGAAACTCAACATTAAAAAAACTCAGATCATGGCATCTGGTCCCATCACTTCCTGGCAAATAGAAGGGGAAGAAATGGAAGCAGTGACAGATTTTATTTTCTTGGGCTCCAAGATCACCGCAGACGGTGACTGCAGCCATGAAATTAAAAGACGCTTGCTCCTTGGGAGGAAAGCTATGGCAAACCTAGACATCATATTAAAAAGCAGAGACATCACCTTGCCGACAAAGGTCCGTATAGTTAAAACTATGGTTTTCCCAGTAGTAATGTATGGCTGTGAGAGCTGGACCATAAGGAAGGTTGAGCGCCGAAGAATTGATGCTTTCGAACTGTGGTGCTGGAGAAGACTCTTGAGAGTCCCTTGGACTGCAAGGAGGTCAAACCAGTCACTCCTAAAGGAAATCAACCCTGACTGCTCATTGGAAGGACAGATGCTGAAGCTGAAGCTCAAATACTTTGGCCACCTAATGCGAAGAGAGGACTCACTGGAAAAGACCCTGATGCTGGGAAAGACTGAGGGCAAAAGGAGAAGGGGACGGCAGAGGATGAGATGGTTAGATAGCATCACCGATGTAACGAACATGAATCTGAGTAAACTCCGGGAGGCAGTGGAGGACAGGAAGGCCTGGCGTGCTATGGTCCATGAGGTCACGAAGAGTCGGACACGACTAAACGACTGAACAACAAACCCAGAGTCCCCGTTTTGGGGGAGATGGGCGGTGATAGAAATGTGAAAAATAAATAAATAACTAAAATTTAGCCTCTGGCTGCTCCTTAAAAAGACACAATTGACACACAGGCAGAAATAGGATGGTTCTTCCTGGTTTTGGCTTCCATTTCTTATCAGAAATTGTTCCCTTTCATCTAGTCCCTTACTCCTGTAGTTTTCAAAACCACATTTGCGGTTGCTTTTGCTGCATGATTTTATTCAATATTTAATGTAGCCTTCCTTAGGAAGGATGGCCAGTTCTTAAACATACACAGACAACCTCTTTCATAACTACAAGAGTCCTTTGAAATAGATTGTGCTGAGAGAAAAAATGGTTCAAAGTCTTCCAGTGAAGGCATCCTGCTGAGAGAAGATCTGGTTCTCCTTAATGCTAGCTTGATTCTTGCCGTGATGTGTTTCAAGCAGAGTTCAATTTAGGTGTTTCTGGAACTTCTATTCAAGGGTAACGTTTATTACCTTATTCTGCACTGACTAGGCTTCTGTTTACTCACATACATGCTACACTTAGAGCAAAGTGTGTGAGAAGGGATGCTGTAAAACCTCTCTCTCCCTCTCTCTCCCTCTCTCTCTCGAGTGAAAAATCCAAGGTCTTCACCTCAAGGAAGCCCAAATAAGAATCTTGCAAGCAGCAGGGATTTGAAGCAGCAGCAAACAGGCCCAGCCTAAATACCTAGCTAACAGAGTAAGGAAGATGACCTTGACCAAAATATGCAAGAACTGTTACCTAGGCAAAAGGGGCTAAAGCATTTTTTAAGAACAACGAGACAACATTTGGAAGCGGCTCAGGCAGGTGCCGCCCTTATTCACTGAAGCGTGAGGAGGAGGAGGAGGAGGAGGAGGAGGAGGAGGAGGAGGAGGAGGAGATACAGCACAATCAGACTTGCAAGATTATAGCCAATCTCAATAAAAGTAGTTTTAGCCTTCCTGTGGAATTTATTTCCTGGTCTGGTCTATTTAGTGGGGCTGACGCATAGCTGCGCCAAGGCCCCTTGGAGCTGAATTGATTGCCACAGCAATCTTTTCATTATTACAAAACATTTTTAGGGAGCAGCAGCTAGGGATGTATGTAGTTTAAAACATTGTCTTCTTGACGTGAAGATTGACTCCTAGCCAGTAAATCATCATCATTGTTTTCTTGGCAACAGTAAGGATGTGTCATCCCTTTGCTTTCTTCCAGGATGCTTTTTGGACTTCCCTACCATCTTGAAACTTCCTAGTGGTTTTCACATCCAGGTCAGACCCACTTAACTCTTTGAGATCAGCAAGGCCAACTATGTGTACAACCTGCATTTATTTATTTTATTTTTATCCCGCCTTTATTATTTTTATAAATAACTCAAGGTGGTGAACATACCAAATACTCCCTCCTCCTCCTATTTTCCCCACAACAGCAACCCTGTGAGTTGAGTTGGGCTGAGAGGGAGTGACAGGCCCAAGGTCACCCAGCCGGCTTTCATGCCTAAGGCGGGACTAGAACTCTCAGTCTCCTGGTTTCTAGCCCAGCACCTTAACCACTAGACCAAACTGGCTCTATTTATATATAGTTGCATGCAAAAGTTTATGCACCCCTGGTTGAATTGTATATTTCAATTAATTCCTAAGTGCATGGAAGGTGACACAATCTCTATGATACGAATTTAAACGTGACATCTTTCTGCAAATTTGAATGATGCTTACTATTTACGTGCAGTTTTTAATAGATTCAAAAAATGGGCAGAAGTTTGGACACCCTTCCAGTTGATTCACTGCTACTCCCCCCCCCCATACAGTAAAAAGGTGATTGACTTGTTAGGCCTACAGTTAGCTGGGCAAAGACAATTCTACAGATGAACACCTCTTGGATTGTAATCAGGCTGTCTGCTTTCAATAACCATGGGCTCCCTTAAACAGCTGTCTTAAGAATTGGAAAATGAAGATAATTTATTCTTACAAAGTAAGGGAAAAATCTATCCATTATCTTTCTATTTCTCTATCTACATCATCATCTTCCATCTAGTATTTGAATTGTGAGAAACATTAAGAAATAGAAATTATATGGAACTGTTGAAATCAAGACAAGATCTGGAAGACCAAGAAAAGTCTCTGATATAACTGCCTGAAAACTGGTCAGAACTGCAAAGCGGAACCCACAAATCACTGCAAACGACCTGCTGTCCGCAGGGCTACAGTATATCACTGCTTATTCAGCAACAATCTGCATGGGAGAATTGACAGAAGGAAACCTTTTTTGACTTCATTACAAAAGTAATCATCCAAAATACGCAAACAAACAAAACTTAACAAGCCTGAAACCAGAAGATGATGTTCCATGTCCAGTGAAGAAACTGAAGCTGAAAAGAGGTTGGGTGTTTCACCAAGAAAGGTACTCCAAATACTTCCAAAACAACCATGAAGTGCTTATAGGAAAGAAACAAACATTTTACACTAGCCTTCAGTCTCCAGACTTGAATATTATCAAAAATATGAGGAAATCTCAAACACACCATGCACGCAAGGAGACCAAAGAATATTTCTGAGCTGAAGCGTTCTGCAAGGAGGAGTAGGAAAAAATTCCCAAAGCAAGAATAGATTTGAAGCCAGCTACAGGAAATGTTTGGAAACTGCTATTTCTGCCAAAGAAGATGTTACTAAGTACTGAAAGAAAAGCTGTCTCCCCTTCAGCACCTACCACATTCACCCTTTTGTTGTACTGAATCTGTAAACAACTACGCATTGATACCAAGGATGCATTCCAGTTTGCAGAAGAATACTGTGCTCGCTTTGCACCAAGTAGAGGTTGTGTCAGCTTCTCTTTACTTAGGGATTCATTGAAACATACAATTCGACCAGGGTGCCCACTTTTTTTCCATGCCAGAGGTGTTCCAGAGCTGCATTCCATCATTTTGACATTGAAATGCACCCTTCTTTTTTTCACTGAGTTCCCAAGTAAGGCAGGTGTCTCTTTAAAAGGGTGGGGAAACATAAGAATATTGATTGCCTAGAGACTATGGTTTCCTAGCTGCACCCCAAGCTCAAGAAAATCTCAACACACCTTGGGGACTGTAGAAGGATGTCATCCCAGCCAGCCACAGATGTGTTGTGGAACCAAAATGGTGACAAACTCTTCCCACTAATAAGCAAGAGCCTTTGTTTTTCCTCGCAAACAGTGGAGGGGGCAAACATTGGTGCATGGAACTCTCACATTCCCCACAGCATCTTTGCCCCCATCCAGCTAGGAGCGCTGATCTATCAGCTGCCTGAACTCCAACTGCCCTCGCTCTTGTCTCTCTTTTCCCAGGCTTCCTTGGAATCTCCCCAGCCAAGGCCATGAATATTCCCAGACTGTAGAAACATTACATCAGTCTTGAAGAACAGCCAGGCCCCAAGTGGATTCTGTCCCAAAAAGAAGGGGAATGATGCAGAGACTGTGCATGCAGTGTAAAGGGAGAGCTTTCAAGGCCTGGGAAGGAAGATGGGAATTTTCCAAAATAAGGAACAGAATGAATAATAAGAGAAAAAGGCAGCAGGGGGCAGGCCCATGAGGTCAAAAAAGTCAAGATGGTGGCTACCACCATGCAATCAAAGTCCTGCCCTCTTTTTTTAGCGGCATCATGACACCTGTAAAAAAAGAGTGGGTTTTCAATCTGTGGTTGTGGCCATTTTGGCTGCTTTGAACCCCTGCAGACAACCCTGGGGGCAGCCACAGACTTGGACAGGAGAGATGGCAGGGTAGGTAGGGGCTGAAGTGGGAAATCCAGACACATAGTCTTGGCATATTGGATAAAGCAGTTTTTCCCAATGTGGCATCTTCCAGGGATGTTGAGACTACAACACCAAGCCAGTGTTGGGAGTTGTTGGTCCCAAACTTCAAGAAGTTGGATGACAGGTTAGAGAAAGCTGAGTCGTATTTGATTAGGTCTGGAGGCCCTACTCAGGCATGATGCTCTCACCAAGCATACTTGAATCCACAATTGTACTGTGGTTGAATCAAGCTTGCAGGGTGGTAAAAATAAAATGGGACGGAAGTAGTGAGGTCTGCAGGATGAAAGCAGAATAAAAGTGTACCTGCTGACCTGCCAATTCCATATTGTGAATATCCTGTGCTCTGCACCATCCTTTCACTGAACAAGGCAGGTCACAGATACGGGGTTCAGTCTGTCCAAACGTCTATTCCAGCAAGCATCAATCAGGACAGACCACCAATCTGGCCTTTTAAACTTTACGGTCCCTGCGTCAAGAAAAGCCACTTAGGAATCTGATCCTTCCCCCCACCCCCCGCACAATTAGGGATAAGTTTGCATCCCCACCTCCAGGTGCAACATAACCATCCAGAATAAAATATTTCATTTTGAGTGTGTCCGCAGCACAACAGCGGCAGGATCAATTAGAGATGAAAGAGGGGACACACAACCCAGGTTGAGCCACTCGGGCTGCATGTCCCCGTGGGTGAATCTTCCTGTGCACGTTCCCATGTAATAAAGTCTGAGCATGTCAAAGATGTCCATGCAAAAGCTGGGCTACAGAACCCTTTGATGAGATAGCTTTCTAAATGCAGGGGTACCTATTGGGGAAGTCACTGATAGATGCAGAGCTTGTAATAACTCTTGAGAGTGAGGGAGCTATATTTCTTCTTTAACTCATCTTTTTTTTTTTTTGTAATTTGACTCAGACAAACACCCATTTTGTCTTTAAAAAGGTATTTTATTTTAAAAATATATATATAAACATGCCCCAAATGAGCAGCCACCCACCTTCACCAATAGAAAGGAGCCCGAGAATACATGGTGAAGCGTGTACCAAGCTCTAAGTGTGTACCATTCATGAGTGTGAAAACTCTAGCCCTGCGTGGTTAAGATGTAAACCAGCTTCGCCCCCCCGGGTGCGCTGAACTGCAAAACCCATAACTTCTCTCTGCCTATGGCCATGCTGACGCGGAGTTAGGGAAGCTGTGTTCCAGTGCATTGAGACGATGCCAGGCTAGCAAAGGCTGATGTAAACTAAACTGGTTTCAGTAATACTTTTAAAAGCCAAGCTCTGAGGCATACGAGTGATTGGGCTGGCAGGGTTAAGACTGAGTTAATTCAATTCATTTTTTAGCTGGAAAATAACAACATTGCTTGAAAGAAGGTGTTGCATATTTAGCAGCCGCTGCGCTTCAAACATTGTTAGCAGTGTCCCCAGCCAACCTCCACGCACTTGCTTCTTCTCATCTGAGCCATACCCATCATTGCTGCTTGGCATGGCCTAGCAGCTCCTGTGGATGTCAACTGGGCTTCCTGTGTATGTAATTCTGCTCTGATCCCCCTCCCCTCTCCATACACACATCCTGAAGATGTTTTTTTTCCCTCCAATAAAACAGCTGTAGAATCCATGATGGGGAAAGGACGTGTTATTTTTATCCATTCAAAATCTCTTTCCCAACTTCCCAAATTATCCCCAGCTACTTTGCTCCCAGAAAAATAAGAGGTGGATCCATGCAGCTCCTAATCCTAGGAAGCAGAACTCTAGGAAGGGGAAGCATCTGAACCTTTCTGAACAGATGAACAGCTGAAGACCGAAGGCTTAAGTTGCCCCACTTCCCGTTCAGCAGGAAACCTGCTGCTCCCTCTGATAAAGACCCACATTGATGTCTTGCAATAGGCTGTACTTGATAAAGAGCTGCATGTGACATCTTGCTCTAACTTTCTGACTGCAGGCATAGCCTTCTTAAATGGGGTATTTCCTAGCTGTGTTCAACCACAGCTCTCAGCATCTTCAGCCATGAGATAAAAGATGCTGGTCCACATCTGTGCAGGACAGGAAGTTGAGGAAGATGGAAGTGGGGGGGGGGGGGAGATTTCAGCCTGGTTTTATCATTCAGTGGCTCTTCCTGCCAAGGTCTGAGACCAAATCAGCTAGTTCTGTTCTTTGAAAGAAAACGCAAGGGCCAGGCAAAATTCCTAAATCGGACTTAGATTTAACTTCTACCACACCCCAATAGTCTGTTTTCCTCCTCTGGAAAAATCCAAGCCACGAAGCCACCTCCCAGTGGAGCCACACAGTCTGTCACCCCAGATAGCATGTGACTTTGTCTCTATAAATAGGGATCCCTGGGGAGGGACAGGCAATTTATGACGGGGGGCAAAGCGCATATATGGGGATAATATGCGTGTCCCGGGACTTCCTGGCTAAGAAGCCCGACTTTCTGCATCCATCCCATCTCTGACAATGACAAGCATCACCCCAAAATGATGCCAAGTTTCCATAGAGGTAAGCAAACAAGCATTTTATGAATGGAGGAGAGTGCATGCAAGCATTTGGCTGGAGCACAGCTTTCTCCAACCTTGTGCCTTCCAGATGTGTGAGGATCATATGCGCTGCCTGGGAATTTGGGAAGTGGGGGTCCCCAGAAGGGGGAGAGGGGCCGACTGCAGGAAGCTGGATTTGGAACGCTGAATCACAAGATGCGGTGACTTCCTAGCCCCCTTGAGGATTCACGGTCAGGCCTTCTGGAGACGTGGCGTCCCCCGTCACATTGATCGGAAGGCTTGGCATCAGGGGTATTTGCAGATTGATTGTCAAAAAAGCAGCAAGGGGAACCGCGCAGTAAAAGCTGAGTGGAGATCAGCTTCAGAAGCTCGGGCTAGCGGCTTTAACACCTTCTCAAAGGTTAGCCCAGCCAATATTGGTTGGTGAGCCCTGCCATTCCGACCAGATGTACCGAGATGAGAAGCAAAAGGCAAAATGAACGGACTGCACTAACCTTTTCAAACCCACCCATTCTGAAATCTCAGAAACACCAAAGATCTTTTGGTTCTCTTCTCCAGTTCGGCAGGAAAACAAAGTTGGAACCAGTTGCACCTAAAGGACAAAGCAACAGTCTCACCCGCTGCAGAGACCAAAGCTGTTCTTTTTTTCCAGGGTCTGCCTACCCTAAACATTTTATCGCATGATCAAAACTCGACCGGATGGAGAAGCTCCCCAGGGAAGGCTCCTCAGATTTCCACCGCTGCTTTTCAGGAGAAGCCCATTTCAACAAGCCGTCCTGTGTTTAAAAATTATCTCCCAGGAAATGCAAACAAATGTTGTGGAACGTTGGGGTCTGGGGAGTGACACAAGGGAACCTGCAAAAACATCACAGCTTTTGGGTTAAATTCCAACAATGGCAGCTACTTAACAGTTGCTCCGCCGAGACAAATGAGGATACGACTGACGGGGCCTTTCTCGCTAAAGGTTCGTGCCAACTGCAGTTCAAACGAGGCTGCCAACTCAGACCACTTGCAGTGCCGTGGCCTCTCCGTCCAACTGATACTTGATCTGGTTAAGTTCTTCCAGCTCTTGCTGGTGCCGATCAGTTTTGTGCCCCACCAAGGAGCGGTAGAAATGCAAAGCGAAGATAATGAACACGACGCCAACTGGAACCATAATAACCGTGGAGGCCATGGCAGCGTTCCAGCCAGAGCTGTCGGTAGAGGCCGTGGTGTTAACTTCAAGGCCCAGTTCTGGAGCGCAGCACTTCCTGCTCGTGCCCATGTTGCCGACAGGCATGAACTTGACCCAGCAGATCAACACCACTTCGGTAAGGAAGAGGAAAATCCCCAGGGCGGTGGAGAAACCCCAAGCCAGCTCGATGTAGTGGTGCATCCGTTCGTGGGGAGACTCGTTGACCGAGTTGAGGTTGTGGATGTTACTGACGGCTTCGATGTTGGGCAAGATGCAGGTGCTGACCATCAGGGCAAAGAGGTGGACGGCCACCAGGACCGTAGTGCAGGCACTGAAGGCCACCAGGAGCTCCCACGGGTAGTCGTAATCCTCCAGCTGTACCTCCACCATGGCTACCTGGGGAAAGACGGAACGTTGTTACTTAAAGAGGGCAACCGGCAGAGGTCGCCCAGGGAACTTTCCGGCTCAATGCAAACGTGAACCTAGCTTTGAATTTTTTAGGCTGGAAACCTTGACCTGCCTTTAAAGGGCCAAACGCCTTGGTGCTGTTTTTCATTCCAACAGGATAACCCACTCCTCCTCTGTCCTGACTTCGAGTGAAGGAACACGCTGAGACTTGGTGTACAGGCTCTAGTGTTTTATTGTTCTACTCTGCTAGACAGAATCCAGCTAAACTAAAATGATCTAGTAATGCTCAGAGAAAGGGCCCAGGAAATTAAGGCGGTGCCTTCTTCAGCCTCTTGCGAGGAAAGCAAGGCGATTCAGTACTGCACATGCATTTATCCCCCTGGAGGGAGCCCCCTCCTCCTTCACCAGTTATCTCCCTGACATTCTCTAAGTTCTACTGGTCTTAGTTCAACGGAGTAGATAACCTTTTGGGGTGGAGAGTGGCACATGTGGAATTAGAGAGCTTCTTACTGGTGCTCAAACCACCTGGGGGCATTTACTGGAAAGTAAACCGATAAGGTTGTACCCCGTCACCATCGCTTCCCTCCACGGTGCCTCCAGATGTTTTCCTTTACCCAAACTACTTTTGAGCTAATTTGGTGTGGTGGTAAAGGCTGCCTTTCTCACCCTTTTGACCCTGGAGGAGTCCTTGAAATATTTTTCAGGCCTCAGGGAACCCCTGTGCATTCAGGCTCAAGTATAGGCCAGAAGTTACAACATTATTCTATTCATTTCTTGTGCAGGCCTGTATATAGGCATTCACAGTGTTCTTAAACTAAAAATAAAGAATGAAACTTACCTCTTTAATGTGAAGTTGCCTGAATTTGAAATATTTTTTTAAATAAATCATGATCTCCCAGGGAACCCCTAGTGACTTCTCACAGAACCCTAGGCTTCCACAGAACCCTGGTTGAGAAACCCTGAGTTAAGGCACCAGGCTAGAAACTGGGAGACGTGAGTTCTAGTCCTGCCTTGGGCATGAAGCCAGCGGGGTGACCTTGGGCCAGTCACTCTCTCTCAGCCCTAGGAAGGAGGCGGCAATGGCAAACCACTTCCGAAATCTTGCCAAGAAAACTGCAGGGACTTGTCCAGGCAGTCGCCAGGAATCAACACTGACTTTTTAAAAAAGATTTTTTATCCTGCCTTTATTATTTTTATAAATAACTCAAGGCGGCGAACATACCTAATACTCCTTCCTCCTCCTCTTTTCCCCACAACAACAACCCTGTGAGGTGAGTTGGGCTGAGAGAGAGAGACTGGCCCAAGGTCACCCAGCCGGCTTTCATGCCTAAGGCGGGACTAGAACTCTCAGTCTCCTGGTTTGCCATTGGCTCCTTCCTAGGGCTGAGAGAGAGGGACTGGCCCAAGGTCACCCAGCCGGCTTTCATGCCTAAGGCGGGACTAGAATTCTCAGTCTCCTGGTTTGCCATTGGCTCCTTCCTAGGGCTGAGAGAGAGGGACTGGCCCAAGGTCACCCAGCCGGCTTTCATGTCTCAGGCAGGACTAGAACTCTCAGCCTCCTGGTTTCTAGCCCGTTGCCTTAACCACTTGGCCAAGCTGGCTCTTAGTTTGAAGGCACCATAAAAAACAAACAAACAAACAAACAAACAAGCCTTCCTACTTTTGCGTTGGGGCAAGGGGACTAAATAGCTGGTTTTGCAAAAAGCACCAGACTCCACCCACCACCATTTTTATTTCAGTGAATGCAGGGCAGTCGGTGTCATGCCTGGAGTTCTTGAATCAAAGTAATAACAGGGATTGTTGCTTTGCTTCACAGCATGTAACTTCCCTTTCTTAATGCATCTATTTAAAAAAAAAAACTCATAATGCCAGGTGGCTCAGGAAGCTATGCTGTTAACACAACACTGCTGTCACTTGTCTAACCTTTATATTTTAAAACCCACCCCGCTTTGAACTCAGAAGGAATCCCAGGAGCAAAGTTATTCTAACCCTGTTTGCTCAGAAATAATTCCCTGGGAGATCAATCAGTTCCACTCCCTAGTTAGTCTGTTTAGAATTGCAGCTTCCAGTTCCCTTCAGAGAGATACACTGACTTTGTTAATCTTTTGTTTTAAACTGTCCAAACAAACAAAATTAAAAACAAAGCAAGATTTGAGGGGAAAAAGTGTCCCAACCCAGCACAGCCAGCCACACTCACATTCGTTTTTAAAGATTTTAAACTTACACTTGCCACCTACGAGAGGATTACCTATAGATGTGCACTTTGTATGGATGTATAATGAAATATGGGACTCATTTATACAAAATACAGTAGTTTAGGGAAAAGCATGATGGTTATATAATTGTATTAAATATAGATATATATTTGCATCATATTTGTATTAGATAAATATATAAAAAGGTAAAGGTAAAGGTTCCCCCCGCACAGTTGTGCAGTCGTGTCCGACTCTAGGGGCCGGTGCTCATCTCCGTTTGTTAGCCGAAGAGCCAGCGTTGTCCGAAGATGTGTGGCCGCATGACACATGCGGAACGCTGTTACCTTCCCACCAAAGTGGTACCTATTAATCTACTTGCATTTGCATGCTTTCGAATTGCTAGGTTGGCAAGGGCTGGGGCGAGTGCGGGAGCTCACTCCGTCATGCGGGGCTAGGGATTCGAACTATATGTATATGTATATGTATATGTATATGTATATGTATATGTATATGTATATGTATATGTATATGTATATGTATATAAATAATATAAATATAAATATATAAATATATATAGAATTGTAATTCTTTACTGTTGTAATGATATATTCTATTTTTATTATATCATATTTTTATTTTACTTTTTCTGTTATATTCTTTTTAAAGCACTTGTTATGTATTTCTTTTTTTATAATGTATGTATCTTTGTGTATTGTTTCTTTTTTCCCCCTGTTATTATTTTAAAAAGCAGTAACAAATTAATAAAAAAACCATTGGTTTTTAAAGAAGCAATTTGCGCTCTCCCGTCCAGCTGACATCTAAATGTTCCTTGGTCTTTCTCAACCTGGTGCCATCCTCGTCTGATGGACTACAAGGCCCATCCCCAGCTAGCCTAGGATAATAGGAGCTTAAGTCCAACACACCTGAACTGTCCACTTACTCAGGTGAGCATCTCCTTCTCTCTCTCCCTCTCATTCCCCTACATCTATGCCAATGAACTACCTGCTCTACCGATACTCTCAGAGGGGGATTAAAGCTTTTTGTCAAATTCCCAGATTCTACCAGGCAACCTTGGAAGCAAAGATCACAGCAGCCACGGAGCCATTTATTTCAAAGGGAAGGACGAAGCCAGGGCATGAAGTCCCCAACGGACAGCTATTAGCAGAGTCCTCAGTGACGCCCTTGCTGCGGAGGGAATGATTGAGGCCCAGCAAAGCTGGATCAAAGCCTGCAGTTTTTAAGCTCCCTGGGCTGCTCAGATGATGATTCTGATTCTCCAAGTTGACCCCTGCCTGGCATAGAGGGTCCAGAGCAACAGTAAAGTAAACCTTCCCATTTGTGTTGCAGTTCCACCACCCCTGCAGGAATCTCAAGACGCAGAAAGAGGAAACTCTGTGCAACTTGTCCCGGAGCTCGCTTCCGCAGCCAAGCATGATCCATAGTGCCTCTTAAAGCGATTAATCCCCAACTTGGCACCAGGATGCTGCTTGAAGAAAAGGGGGAGGGCAGCGTTCCATATTCTGGTCAGACTGGTTACAGCCCCAGCTTTGGCTTGAGCTCCAGTTCCTTGGCAGCTTCCCCAGATAATTTGGGGGGAGGAGGAGGAGGAGAAGGAGGCAGGCTTTAAGCCCCAGCAAAATGGCTCCCTCCATCTGATTAACACTTTCTGGCAGCCAAGTAAACAGGAGGTTATACGGTTCTTGAAAAGGGACCCTCTCCAGACCCACAAAAGGAGGTCTGTCCAAATCCCCAGTGGGTCTCCCAACAGGGAGGGGGTTGATATGTCCCAGTAAAGTGCCAATCTGGAAGCCCTGAATCAAGTTACTTGGGGGGGGGGGGGAATAGGCAGGAGATGAGCAGTTTATTTTCCCAAAGTGGGAAAGTGGGCCACAGTTAAATGGAGTGGTGACAGCTGGCTGGCGAACATCTGACACGGTAGCACATGCTGCCCGAGGATACATGGGAAGCCTTGAAGGAGGAGGTAGAGGACACTCACTTAAAGTTCAGTTCCAGTGTTGGAACACCCAGACCTAGATTTTTATTCCCGCCCCCTGCAAATCCTAGCATTAAAAAGGTGAAGTGCCTCTAGCCCCTACGGAGTGTCCTTCCTTTTCCGCTCCGTGCTTTGGAAGAGAAAGAGGGAGCCGAGGATAGGGGACGCTCTATGTCTCTCCCCACTTAGGAAAGGCACAGAAGGCTCGGCTTAAGGGTTGGGTGAAAGTAGGGCGGTCCCAACACTCATACAGGACCCAAGTGGTGGCATTTCCCAGTGAGCCCTGCGGTCCCTGAAAGTGCTGGGTCTTTGAACATGTGCAAAGGCCCTCCCCTCTTGGGAGTGGAAAAGATGTATAGAAGCTATCTCTAAAACCAGAAGATCTGCAATCATTTACCAGTGAAGAAAAAAAAAATACTTGGGCAGCTTCTTCCCCTAACCACTAGACCAGTGTTTCTCAACCTGAGCAACTTTGAGATGTGTGGACTTCAACTCCCAGAATTCCCCAGCCAGCATGGCTGGCTGGGGAATTCTGGGAGTTGAAGTCCACACATCTTAAAGTTGCTCAGGTTGAGAAACACTGCACTAGTCTTTTCTCCTAGAAATCTGAAACCCTGGCCCTATCATGTTCTAGGCATGACCCAGATGAGAAGCTCATCGGCAGGTTGTTGTTTGCCTTCTTCCTGCCGAGGATGTTCCTTTCTGAGCAATCGGGTGAAATATGCAACTGAGATCACAGAGGGATTCTGATGAACATTCCAGTTTTGGCTTCTCCAACCCCCAACGGGCCTCCTGCCAGCAGCCGCCTCTATTCCCAGACTCTGAAAGCAGCCTCATATTTCCCTCATTCCTGCTTTTTGCAGTTGCCTTTAAAGATACAACCCGGTTTTCCGAAACCCACTTTGCAGAGCAAATTTTCTAGCCCCGTCTCACCCCTATGGGTGAAGCTGCCCTGTTAAAAAGTCAGAGGTTCTTTCTGTATCACCATGTATGATCCCATCACACCCCAAAGCATCCTACAAATTCCTAGTGTCTGTACCTCCAGGTGTGTGACATCCGCTGAGAAATACAATCTCCGAAGAGGACTGTCCCTGGAGTCATTAATTTCTTAAAACCAAGTCATGAGGGCTAGGCTAATCTCAAAGTGTGCGGTGGCTGGTTCCCCTTAATAGGTTGGGTGAGAACTCTCTCTGCACATGCCCAGAGGTGCTCTGCTCCTGTAGGATTTCACCTCTTCATCTGTCCTAGAAGAAAGACTCTGACGCAGGATTCTGACCAACAACAGGGTAGGGCAACTCACTATATCAGTCTTTCTCAACTTTTTGATCCTGGAGGAACGCTTGAAATATTTTTCAGGCCTCGGGGAACCCCTGCACATTCAGGCTCAAATATAGGCCAGAAGTTACAAAGTTATTATGTTCGTTTCATGGGTAGGCCTGTGCAATAACAGTGTTCTTAAACTGAAAATAAAGAATGAAACTTACCTCTTTAATGTGAAGTTGCCCGAATTTGAAATAATTTTTTAAATAAATCGTGATCTCCCAGGGAACCCCTAGTGACCTCTCGCGGAACCCTAGGGTGCCACGGAACCCTGGTTGAGAAACCCTGCACTGTATTATTGCTAGTTTCTCTAAACACACACATTGCAGCTGAGGCAGAGAAATTGCTACAGCTTGCTTAAACCGAAGTAAAATGTGAATTTACAGCATTTCCCCCTTCCTTAACGCCACTTCCCCCGCCCCGGAACCAAACAATGTTCAATGTTCTTTTGGGAAAACACACACAAACACACTCCCAAAACAGAAGTTGTTGATTCTGGAACAGGCCCTGCAGCCAGTTCAAAGCTCAGGTGTGTGAGCTCCCTGTTGCTTTGGTTTCAAACAAATGAGATCATGCAGCTTTTGCCTTGGGGTCTGGCAAGGTACGGGGCAGGGTTTCAGAAGAGCTGTTTGACCTCAGCCTTCCTGCAAGAAATTAAGGGTGGCATCCACAGAGCCACCCGCATTTTATAATCCCAAACAACCCAGTGGGGTAGTTTAGGCTGGGCTGAATGTCAGACCCAAGGTCACTCAGCTGGCTTTGCAGCTGGATTTGGACTCAGTTCAACTTGGACAGCCATCCAACCAGCCCAAACTTTCCAGGCTTAGCTTTACCTGATGGGAATGACCTCTGGGTAGGTGGACTTCAATTCCCAGAATTCCCCCGTTAGCAGGGCTATTCCTAAGAATTCTGGGAGTTGCAGTCCCCACATCTGGAGGGTACTAAGATTGGGAAAGGCTGCTCTATCTGCTATCCTTCCCTGTCTCTGATGAAAAGAAAGCAATGCCTATTAAAAGGGAAACTGATGAAGCTACTCAGGATCACTATATTGGGAAAGAAAATTTGTTGGGTAAAAGGCTCTTTAGATGCAGAACATTATTATATTATATAGATCAGTGTTTCTCAACCTTGGCCACTTTAAGATGTGTGGACTTCAAGCTGTGCTGGCTAGGGAATTCTGGGAGTTGAAGTCCACACATCTGGCCAAGGTTGAGAAACACTGATATAGATATTGATATATATAGTCCCCGAGCTGGCTTTGTGCCTAAAACAGGACTAGAACTCACAAGCTCCTGGTTTCTAGCCTGATGCTTTAACCACTTGTAGTGGCAACGCGGAAGACCATCGTTATTTCGAGGAGTTTAAGTGACATATTTTGATTTTCTCCCTCACATGAAGAAGCCTAGAGTTTATTTTGAGTTATACTAATGTTTAGCTGGCTTGTTTTTTATTTCTGTTTGGAATGGGGGGGGGAGAGATAAGAGAAAACCCCAAGATTGTTTTTGTTAAGCACTAGCTTATCTGTATAGCTTCCCAGGCTCTTGGAAACAGGTGCTCCAGACCCTGGGAACTATCCCGTCAAGGTCAGATCCTGCAACCATGGAAACAGGGTCACGAGGCTTTAGGGCTAGACTTCAATAAAAACCTTAGGATTGCCTTTTGAGTTTCGGAGCTTCTGCACAGACCTGAGCACTGGGAGCTGTGGAAATTGAGCCACCCTGGGGTATCTCTGCTGTCTTTATTAAGGGGCTCCTGGCAGCCTATGGAGACAGGGTTTCAACTTGCTTGGTATGTAATGATTTTCCTTTCTTTATGCTATGCTATGCTTTTTATGCTTCTGTTTAATCTGCCTAAACTGTGTTTCTGGTTAAATTTGTTTGCTTAAGTTTATAATAAAGCTTAAACTCTCTTTATCCACTGGTGTGCTTATTGTCTCTGGATCTAAAAGAACCAATTGTCTGGGCACCTGATCACTGCTTGGACACTTGGCAGAACACCACTGGCTCTCATGGAGAGAGAAGAGTGCGTGTACCTGTGTGCATTTACATGCATATGAAATATACCCCCCGAAGCAAAGTGAGTGGCTGGGCGGATTGTTTCCAGAACGTTCAGTATGACGACTGGGTTGTTCAAGAACCGCAGCCTTAATCCATCTGAAGAGTGTCCGGTTAAGGAGAGCTGTCCTAGGAAACAGTGTTCAAAATCCAGCGTACAGAAGGAGAAGGCTGAGCACCCAACTGGTGGGAGAGGGAGGAGACTGCATATAACGTGTGGGGGATAATGTGCAACCTCGTCTTGTTAGCAGATCGGACATTGAGAGATTCTTAGCAGCCAAGCTTTGCACCTCCAGCAAAGGACGTGGTGCTCTTCCAAGAAAACTAAAGCCAATCAGGCAGACAGCCCAAATCTGATGGGTGAGATGGTGCGTGTGTGTGTGCGCAGCCCAGGATTTTAGGCGTAGAAGCAAACATAAGATCATCAAATTCAGGAAGCAAATAACTTCCATGCACCACCCAGCAGTGGAGGTCCAGAAACATCCATCAGAGGGAAGCCACATCAAACGTTTTATCGTAAAGACTGTTTCTGTTTCCACTGCCTCCTAGGAAGAACATCACAGCCCGTGGGGAGAGCAACCTTGGCCCCCCACCAGCAAAGGAGCGGCTTCTCTTCACCCTTCCTGTAGATCTGAAGAACAGGGAGCCCCCCAACCCTAACAGAACAGCCAGGGAATTCAGGCATGCTGTGTTGGCTGAAGGGTACCCATCTTTTCAAAGCCACCTTTGATCTTCTAGGAGTTATTTTTTTGGGGGGGTGGTAACAGCCCATTACCTCTGACCATATATGGAGCGTAACCGCTCCTGAGCTCACAAGGAATGCATTTCCCTTCCGATCAGAATAAATTCTTTTTCTCAGGATTGCGTCATTCCAAGGCCTCTTTGTACAAGGCATTTAAAAATAAATCATAAATGCCCTAGCCGCACTCATGGTTTTGTCAGAAATGAGATATTTTCTGTGCCAACAGGATCAATAAATTAAAACTCTGCCCAAGGAGCTGTCCAGCTGCCCATCCACTTCTCGAGTAGATGTTAAACCATATTTGAGACTTCAGGAGAAACTGCCTGACTGGTGGGAAAGGGGAGATGAACAAGTATAACGAGATTACCCCAGAGTCTGTGTAATTAATTAACACTGGCCCAAATTTTCGCATTTTAACCACCGCTGCTGGATTAGAGGCCTTATCAATCCCTGGAGAGTCTAGACCTGGAAGGAAAACTAGAGGGTTGGAAAAAAAGTGGATAAAAATTCAATTTTATCCCCTTGAAATTTTATTTTTTATTTATTTATTTATTTTTTATTTAATTAAATTTATATAACCGCCCATCTCCCCCAACGGGGAACTCTGGGCGGTTTACAATAAAATAGATTAAAACAGGATAAAACATCAATGTACAATGTATAAATTAATAGATAATTATAAATCCAGATGGAGATGGAATTAAACGAAGGACAATAAATTAAGGAATTAACCACCCCCATGAGGAACTATCCTCATGTGTTTTCATGAAATGTTTTCACATCTGCTCAATTTCCTTTTCTCCAGTTTTGTCACTGCAATGGCCTGTTTGGTGGCAACAGGTAAGCAGTCTTCCCCTCTTGTCATAATTGCCACTCATTTGAATATTTATGTTTTAAAAATCCATTTTAGATCAGGATTTTTTTCTCCTCGTCAAAGAAGCTTCTGATTCTCTAGATCAGTGTTTTCAAACTTGACCACTTTTAAGAGGTGTGGACTTCAGCTCCCAGAATTCCCCAGCCAGCAGCCCACACCTCTTAAAGTTGCCAAGTTTGAAAAACACTGGTCTAGATAGATGGAAGATGCATTTCTTGCTGTTAAAAAAAAAAATTCAACAGCAAGTGTACTAAAAAAAAATCAAAGATGCTTGGGGGTAAAAATGACATTGGAGGCTGTTGTGTTCTAGCCAGGCCTGTTCTTTTAGAGCTAAAACTGGTACATAGGAGAATAAATAAGACACAGCTTTCCAAACTGTGTGTCGCGACACTTTAGTGTGTCATAACACACAGTCTGGTGTGTCGCCACACAACCCGGAAGCGGCAGCGGGGGCAGCGGCGCGCCATCAGTGCTTCTGCGTTTTAGCGGAGGCCGCCACCGCCATGCACGCCCCCGCTGCCGCCGCCGTTGGTGTGTCGCCAATGGCGGCACTATAGAAAGCACTGAAATAAGATAATTGGCTGCCGTTCTTAAGCACTTATCAACAACTAGGGACCTGAGAAAGTTTTCTAGCACTCTGAAGCAATCTTTCCACATTTTGTGTCATAACGAATATGCCAGGCAAATAAGGAACCGAAAACCTAGATTCACTTCCTTCATCTGCCGCGCAGCTCAGTGAAAACCTAGATTCAGTTCCTTCATCTGCCTCAGTGATCGTAATCAGGGCCCGCCCTGTCACCAGTGAAAAGCCGATGGCCTCAGGCGGCAGGCGTTAAACAGGGACAGCAATGGCAGCCTTCCAGCTGTTCTCCTGAACGCTTCAGCCGTTCCTTTTGACTGGAGCCACAGCCCTGCTCCACACCAAGCTGTCTTTAGCTCACTAAATTAGCCTTCTGTGTCAGGAGCCAAAGGCGGAAATGTCTGTCATTGGTCCATCCAGACGGCTGCTCTCAGCACGCCTGGCCTGGGGAAGGCAAGTGCTTCAGGCAACCCTTAGTTTTCCACCTGGCCAACCTTATAGGACTGTTGTGACAATCAAAGGAGCGGGTGGAAAACCTTATCAGTGAATCCGAGTCCTCCCAATGAAACGTGGGACAAATGTAATTTAAAATATACCCCGAAAGTATGAAATTATGCCACAAGAGGCCTCTATGTTCTACACGGGCGTTGAGGGCAAAAGGCCGCTCGGGGTCCATACGGGCCACAGATGCTCTCGGGAGGAGGCACGGTTCAGCCATTGCAGGAGTGCAGAGGGCTGGTGTGGACAGTTGGAGGGGGAGGCTCTCTGTGCATGCTCAGAGGCCTTCTGTGCTTACTGCATTAGCAGAAGCCTGGCACTCCAGAATTAACCCACCCAACCCCCGGGTCGAGCACAGCACCACCACAGAGAAAGAAGTTCCAGCAAACAAGCTCTCTGCTTTTTAAAAACTCTTCTACGGCAGTAACAAGTAAGCTTTTGGCTGTCAGGGGTCGCCCGCAGGGGGGGCGGCGAAGGCAACGTTGTTGGGCTTCATCCGTGCCGACCGTTAATTTCCTAGTGTGTTTCTGAAGTCAGTTTAGCGGCTTTCCTTTTGGTTTTTAAAACAACGTAAAGCCTATTTTAGGGTTTGTAAATACAGCCGGGGTGTGGCTTTGGGGGGTCTCAACTGGGGGATGATAGGGCCCTTTTCAGCTGCAATGTTCTCTTGTATGGGTTTTTATATTGTTCTTGTTTTTGCCGTAGTTTTCCATTGTGGTTAGCCGCCCAGAGTCATGAATTTGAGAGGGGTGGGCGTCTAAATTGAAATAATAAATAAAGAGGGTCCCCAGAAAGGTGGTTGGGGAGGCACACAGAGGCACCCCTGCTTTGCAGAGAGACACAGACGACGCGCTGGACTAAAGTGGCCTTTTCCCAAGCAGAGCGCTCTTGCTGGTTTTGGACTACAACGCCCATCATTCTAGCCAGCCATATCGTGGACCGTGGGACCCGCGCTCCAAAGCCTTTGAAGAGCGCGCCTGGGTTGGGAAAGGTTGGATCGGAGCCTGGAAGCCACACACGGCCAACGCTCCTGTCCCGGAGCCATGTTTTAAGGCTTGGAGATGCCACAAGGCTGTTGGTAAGGGGAGCCACTGGGCCGGGCTGCAAGAAGAGAAACGCAACGTTTTCTGCTGTATTGCAAAGTTCAGGCCTTCTTCCAGCCACGCTTGGATTTAAAAGCAGCAGCAGCAGCAGCAACCAAGGCAGTTAAACAAAAGACATCTCCAATTTTGCACCCCTTTTTGGAGGAGAATGCATAGATGCGGAGAGATCTAGCGACGGCTTTGACGTTTTAGCAAATGTTAGGTTAGCCCAGCGTTTCTCAACCTTGGCGACTTGAAGATGGGTGGACTTCAACGCCCAGAATCCCCCAGCCAGCAGGGCTGGCTGGGGAATTCTGGGACTTGAAGTCCACCCATCTTCAAGTTGCCAAGGTTGAGAAACACTGGGTTAGCCAGTCTTGGATTGATCTGCTCCAGAGTCATTTTATGCTCAAAAAATACATTGGCTCCTAAAAAGTTAAGACTGGGATCACCGGGGCCTCCAAACCCCGGCCTCCGTCTGGAAGTGCAGGAAAGATGTCCAGCCACTCCAGTTAACAACTGAGGGAAGAGCAATGGGGGGGATTACCTGGGGTGGGAAACAAGCCTCAGCGATGCCTGCAGGGAGTTTTCCCCCTTCACCTCGCAGGAAAAAGGCGAGGCTCCCTTGCCACGTGTGAAACAGGAGCCGGGCATCGCCATCCTTAGGACTAACTGCATCCATTTCTCTGGGATGTGCCCACCCCTGGAAGGCTTGTGGGCAAGGGCAGCGCAGACCAACGGGCAGAGCCCAGCCTTCTCCCCGCCGGGCAATGTGGAAGGCCCCCACTTACCATGGCAAACCCGGAGAGCAGAGCCGAGGTGCGGCTGGAGGCTTTCAGCTTCGCCCGGCTGAGATAAAGCCTCCGCCAGTTGAGGGCGTGCAGCGAGTGCTGATTGGCGCTCATCAGCTCCAGGTAACTTCGCCGGACGAACTCCCGGTAGGTGGCGGAGACGCCCAGCGGCTCCGAGGACTCCGGGTTCAGGGGCTCGCGCTCCCCTTCCGCGCCCTCGCCCTCCGGCGCCTCGGCTCCCCCGCCGGGTTTCATCGGAGCTGCAGGGAAAGGCAGGCGGGCAGGCGGGCGTGGGGCGGCGGCTGGCGAGCTGCAGGCACGGGCGCCCCCGCCTCTGCCCACTGGGGGGAAGCGAGCGCCGCGGGGCTGGGGGCGGGCGGGCGGACGGACCCCGCGGGCACACGAGCCGGGCGCCGGACGGGGAGAGACGCGGGGTCCCCGGGAGGCGCGCGCCAGCCGGGCGAGGCCAGAAGCGAACGCAGGGAGGGGCGGGCGGGCTGGCAGCCGAGGGCGAACGGGGGAGACCCCGAGGGATCGGGGCCGGCGGAGAGCGCCCGAGGACCGGCGGGGGAAAGCGGGAAGGCTCCGCCAAGGGAAGCGGAGCCCGGACGCGGCGCAGCGCCGCAGCAACAAAAGTTGCGATTCGCGCACGGGCGGCTGCGCTGCTGGGTGGGGCGTCGGAGGCAGGGAGGCAGGGCGGACTGACAGACGGGGCGGGCGGGGAGAAGCAGCGAGAAGTTTGCTTTGGGGCTTAAAGGGGAAGCGGCGGCGGAGGGAAAGGGGCGGCGCCGGCGGCGGCGAGTCTCTAAGGCCGCTTCTCCACTGGGATCTGTCGCCCCAGTCCAGCGCTAGCTGGAAATGGCCAGCGTGCAGGCGGTGAGCAATCCTGGGCCGGGAGGCTGAGCAGGCCGGAGCCTGGTGGGGACTCGGATGCGAGACCACCAGGCGATCCCAGGGATCCATTAGGCTGTAGGCCAACCCGGGAAGCAAACCCCAAACAAACAAAAAACACCCCATCCGGGTGTAGGCAGTGCCACACCACTTCTGAAGAGCGTTACCAGCAAACTCCAAGATTTCACACCTTGACTCAATGCAAGCAGAAAATCGGCTGGACCCAAGTGGGAAGTACTGTACTCTGGCACCAGCCTTGGGCGGTGCCTTCTCCAACCTGGTGACTGTGCTGGGAATTAGGGGAGCTGTTGCCCCCCAAATTCCAAAGGTGCCCAGTCCACAGATGTGAACTGCATATGCAGATCTACTCAGAAGTAGAGAACTTGAGTCCAATGGGGATTACTCACAGATGACAATAGGAGTGCAGACATGATTTCCAACATGCATATTTTAGTGCAGAGCTTTCCAAACTGTGTGTCGCGACACAAAAGTGTGTCGCCACACACAGTCTGGTGTGTCGCCACACAACCCGGAAGCGCTGATCATCATCAGCGCTTCCGGGTTTTCCCGCGGCGACACACCAACTGCAGCGCGCAAAACCCGAAAGCAGCAGCAGCGCTTCCGGGTTTTTGCGCGCTGCCGCACTTCCGGGTTTTCCCGCGGTGACACACCAACACCGCGGGAAAAACTTTGGAAAGCCCTGCTTTAGTGTGTCGCAACACACAGTTTGGTGTGTCGCAACACAACCCGGAAGCAGCGGCAGGGGCATGCACAGTGGCGGCGGCAGTGTGCACGGTGGTAGCGGCGCTCCATCAGCGCTTCCGCGTTTTAGCGGAGGCCGCCACCGCCGTGCGCCCCCCCCGCACCGCCGCCGCTGCCGCCGTTGGTCTGTCGCCAACGGTGGCACTTTGGAAAGCACTGTTTTAGAGTTAGCAAAACATTTTTTTTCATCCATTCAATTGTGTCCGATTCTAGCTAACCAAATAAAAGATTTATTCGGAAATGGGTGCAATGTTGATTTTAAAGGGCGAAGCACCCGGTTGAGTTCATGGTGGGAATAGTGTTTTTCAACCCTGGCAAGTTTAAGATGTGTGGACTTCAACTCCCAGAATTCTCCAACCTTGGCATCTTAAACTTGCCAAGGTTGAAAAACACTGGTATAGTGCATTTAAACGAGTCAAATGTCTAGAAATATACAGAATGACTTTAGGAATTCTGTGATTAGATTAATATTGTTTGGATTATTTTACCATGAGTTTGGGGTCGAGTCATTCATTGACTTCTGGTTAGAGGAAAAGGTTTAGGTGCACTAAAAGGCCACATCTCTGAGTCGAGTTTGACTCTTAGCAACTTCATGGCTACAACCATGTAGGTGTTTTGGGCAGCAACAAAGAAGTGCTTTGTCTTTTTCTTGGATATTTCAATGCAATGAATCCTTGGTGGTCTCCCATCCACCTGTTGAGACCTCTTAAAACTAGAAGCGTGCACAGCGTTTCAATATGAAAAGCCTCTTACTCCTGAAAAGTCTCTAAGCCTGAAATGGTCCTTCTGTTCTCAGAACAGTTGTTCCAAGGTTGCAGTGAGACCGAACTTCAGTTTGGGACTGAAATGCATCAACTTGGAAGCCTCTTGCCCACCCCTAAGTAAAATCTTTCCTTCTTCTCTGTGGGCGCTCTTTTTTTAACCGCTAGTAGAATTCTCAAAGGCTGCTTTCACGTTTGGCTGTTTTCGTTTCGATAGCTGGAGATGAGATCACAGAATCCTGCATCTCATCTCTGGCCAGGGGTGTCCACAGGGAGGAGTCAAAAGAGTCAAGATGGCAGCCACAACCATGTGATCAAAGCCCCCACCCCCTTTTACACCCATCACGTGACATGGGGCTTTGATCACTTGCTTGCAGCCATCTTGACTTTTTTGACCCTCTCCCTGTGGACAGCCCAACCAAGCCGGCCAAAGATTCTGGGTGTGGCAGTTGAACACATTTAGGGCATCCGGCTGGGGAGGTTGCAGTAGAAACGGTTTTCCATTGGCAGGGAGTTTCTCACATGGGGTAGCCTTAAAACCATGGAAATCCACCCTCTGGGTCCAAAAAAGCACCTTTCTCTGCCACTTCAGTGTTTCATCAAGCTCTCATTTGTAATCTAAACCAGGCCAATGTGGGAATTCTATCTGGGAGAGGAGGAGGAGGAAAAAAGGGGAGAAAACTAGAAAGAGCAAATGAATGAGGGGGGGGGAGCAAACTGAAGAAATCAAGTTCAGTGAAAGGGAGGAATGTCTCTGTGCATGGAGTGAAATGAGGTAAGTTAAGAGCTTTCAAAATCTCAGGTCTGAATTAAACTTGAAACAACAGATCAATTTCAAACTGTGACTGCCCCCCTGTGGCAGAAATGGGAACTGCAGGGAACTTAGAAGCTGCCGCCTTCTACAGGTAAAAAAAGTAAAGGTAAAGGTTCCCCCCGCTCCCCCCCCCCACATTTGTGCAGTCGTGTCCGACTCTAGGGGCCGGTGCTCATCTCCGTTTGTTAGCCGAAGAGCCAGTGTTGTCTGAAGACGCTTCCACGGTCACGTGGCCGGCATGACGAACGCGGAACACTGTTACCTACCCACTGAAGTGGTACCTATCTATCTACTTGCATTTGCATGCTTTCGAATTGCTAGGTTGGCAAAAACGCCCTACCTATACAGGTAGAAGGTACGCCCCTTCTACAGGTAGTCCTCGCTTAACAACCATTTGTTTAGTGACAGTTCGGACTTATGATAGTGCTGGAAAACAACTTACGACCGATCCTCACACTTACGACCTTTGCAGCATGCCCACGGTCGCATGATCAAGATTCGGGTGCTTGGCAACTGGTTTGCATTTATGTGACCACCCCAGCATCACGTGGTCATGTGATCACCATTTTTGACCTTCCCTGCTGGCTCCTGGCAAGCAAAATCAGTGGGGAACCCCGTGATTCACTTAACAACCATGTGGTTCGCTTAACGCCTGCAGTGATTCGCTTAATGACCGCCGGAAAAAGGTAGTAAAATTGGGTCAGATTTGCTTAATGACTGCTTCACTTAGCAACCAAAATTCTGGTCCCAATTGTGGTTGTTAAGCAAGGACTACCTGTACAGGCTCAGGAAGGACAGTTAACACTTGCCAATATTTCCCCCCCCCCCCCTTTAAGCAGCTTCTAATGAATTTCACATCTCACCTTGTACCTTTAACAGAAACAGGCCTGGGAAAAAGAGGCAGCTGCTTTAATAATTCAAGGAAAGGTACTTTGCACATGCTCCTACCCATTGCAGAACATTTCTTTGGAAGGATTGACACAGACCTACTAGCGATGTGGGGCATTGGATTTTCCTTTTATTTTGCCTAATTACACCCCCCCCCCCACAGCCTTCTGGCAGGATAGGTTAAAAATGGCTTTTTCTTGTACCAATCATCCTAACTGTATCTTGAAGAGGATGCTCTCCTCACACGTAAGGACTGAGAAGGCGATTGAAAAAGACAGTAATCAACCCAGCCACTCCAAAGCCAAAGCGTGACACGACTAATAGGGAGAAATTAAAATAGGATTATTGCTATAAGGTGCTTTTTTGATCCCTTTCAACTGGAAGCTTGGGTTTTAGCGCAGTTGCAGCCACTTCCATGTTGTTGGCCAGAACAGCACCAGCTCTTCTCCGTCTCCATCAATACAGGCCAGATTCTACTAAGGCTGCAATTAGGGTGGATGGTAGTGAAACAGCTCAAACCAGGCTTTGCGAACTCAAATTTCAGGTGAGCTCCAAACACTCTTAGTGAATCAGGGCAAACGGCACTCAAGCCTCAAGGCCCTTTCGTTAATCCTTTGGACTCTCTCAGTGCTGGGACAAAGAGGAAAGTGACCAGAAACTGGCTTCAACATGAACCCACGAGGGCTTTTCGTTTTCCAGCAAGGGCTTGGCTAATTCAAAGGGGAGGCAGCGGAGAAGAGTGAAAATGTCAGGAAAATAGTTCTGTGTCCTTTGGGGAACCTAACCAGATCTTTGGATCTCAGACGCTTTAATTTACTTGTGGGATCAAGTCACAAACTAAGCGCAGGGCGTTGCTGGTGCACAATCTGACCAAGTCTGTGATACTGGTTAAATTTTCTCACCCCGAACTAGCTAATCACAGCCAAGGGTGGAGCCAACCTGCTGTTATTACTTTCCGATTCACTGTTACGCCAATCCAGAAAATCGGGTTTGACTAAACCATGGTTAACACATGGGTAGGCTACTCATGTGAACTCACCCAGCATGCAGAATCAAGAGAGGCGTGCTGGAGTGCCATGGTTCCTAAAATGAATGGAGCTACACTGCAGTAGCATCCCTCATCCCAGCCTACCTCAGAGGGCTGTTGTGAGAAAATGGACAATGGAAGGAGACTCTGTCCATCATCCTTGGCTCTTTTCAAGATGAAAATTTAGTCCAAAACAAGGGCTGGTATCTTCTTGCCCTCTCCTTTGAACTTCCCTTGGGAAGTGCCTAATTTGGGTGCAAATACAATACGAGGAATGCTGGAATCATTTAATCTCAGATTGTGACCCTTCCTGCAATGGCCACTATTACAGAAATCTAGCAGAATTACTCCTTGAAGAATCAGGGTGCGGATTCACACCCAAGGCTTTCTTCCAATTTTAATTCTGATTAAAGGCACCCCCTGTTCCATCGCTCCCGAACCAGAACACTCACGGTAGCATGCTAACAATAACAGAAAAGAAAAACAAAATAAAACCTTTGAAAAAACCAAAAGAAGAGTTTATAAAAAAATATTTCCAGAAAATATAAAATAGAACCCATCAAAACGTAAAAAAAAAAAAAATTAACATCCCCCCTGAAACATTTTTTATTCACAACATTTCTTTTGCAAGGAGATAAAACCGAAGATACGTTTGAATGTGCATGGTATGTGTGTGTAAAGTGGGCGGGGGGAGGGAATAATGAAAAACAGGCTTTTAAGATCAAAACACGTTTCCTTTTTTTGATTTTTTTTTGTTTATATAGCAAACAGTTATTATACAATAATAGAACCCCTGAAATTCAGATTGGAACCTGGTCTCACGTCCCCCCCTCCCCACCTGAAGAGTCCCAAGGGGCCAGGATGGAGATGTGCAGGTCAAACATCACAAAGACACAGCGCTCCAAACTGGATTTTTACATTTTAATTGTTTCACCCCCTTGCTTTCTCCCCCAACCCCAGCTGTCTTTGTCTCACTTTATAGGCCAGGAGGAGAAATGGGGGCATATGCAAGATTAAAGTTGTAGCCAAAGGATAAAGAATTGATCGGTGGGAGATGGTGGTGGTGGTGGTAGTGGTGGAAATACAGCTTTGGTCCACTAAATTGGGGAGATGTCTGTGCGTGTTTGTGCATGTGTTTCTGTGGGTCAGGGAGACCTATGGCCTAGCTCAGCCTTACCCAACCCTAGGGATGGTGGACCACGCCTGCCATTTGCAGCCAACAAACATGCTGGTTGAAGATACTGAGATGCAGACTCCAACACATCTGAGGGTCAAGGTTGAAGGAGGTCTTGGAATATTTTATAGGAGGCTACATCTCGGGGTGGGGGAGACCCTGGAGATGTTTCTCCATGTTCCATTCGGATTGAGAGACGGGCCTGCACGGGGACGCGAGCGCCTGTCTTTGGAGTGATAATGGGTGAGGAAAACTGAGTTGAGGGTTAGGACGATGGAAGGGAGGGCGATCACTTGTATCCATCTCCACCCAAATCTAGCACCAAGCCATGGGTGCCTCCACACACTGGTCCAGTGGGCTTCCCGCCCCACATGTACAGTCCCTAAAGCAGCAGTCTAGAGCAGCGTTTCTCAGCCTTGTCAACTTTAAGGTGGGTGGACTTCAACTCCCAGAATTCCCCTGGGAGTTGAAGTCCACTCATCTTAAAGTTGACAAGGTTGAGAAACGCTGCTCTAGAGTTAATGTAACCCTGGGATGACATTCCCATGTTTTCCCCTCTCACTCTTCACCGTTTCTTTTTAAACCTGAGGTATTTTTCTTTTCTTTCTTTTTTTTAAGAGTTAAAACATCCATTAAAAACAATGGTAAAAAAATAAACAAACCCCAAAAGATATACTTGAAAAGAGCACTTCCTTGGCCATTGCCACTCTTGGAGGATGGGAGGGCTCCCGTCTGTGATTCCCCCCCCTTCCTTTTCTATTACCTTTATGGCTCTCCCACAGGAAGCCCCTGCCCAAGAGCTGGATGGCTCTTCCCTCTTAGTGTATACATCTCCTTTTACAGGAAGGAGAAATGAAGAGTGGAGACCCAGAGCCAAGGAGGCGGCTGGCTGTGTTGGAATGAAACCCATCGTCCTTGTCTGCACCGTGGAGTGTGTGAAAGGGGTCGGGACAGGGCCCCTGAATCCAGGGCAGGCCATACAGTACATATTTCTCCTGTGCCGTAGGATTGGGAAGAGGCCCACTGACACCCTCCCTCAAATATACAATGCTTCCACCCAAACTTGGCCTAAAAGCCTCCCCTCCCCTCCTCAAAATGGTTTAATACTTGCTTCCTAAGAGTTTCTGAGGTGTGGCGGAAGGAGATAACTCCTCTGCGGGAGGAAAAAAATCCTCCAGAAATGGGGGTGGAGGAGGGAAAATTAAGATACCTTGGCCCTCTTTGGTTAATGGAGTGAGAGGGAAGGACTTTCTTTAATCCGACAAATTAAAAAAAAAAAAAAGAAACAACAAAACCAATTTTCTTAAAACAATAAAAAAAAAGCACCCAACAGAACCGTTAAAAAAAAAAAAACACAACCCAACACCGAAAACCTCGCCTCCGATTCCACAAGCTATCGCTGCGTTTTTTTTCAAGTAATGCTTTAGTAATAAATGAACGTTCAAGTATATATTAAAAGAAAAAAAAAAGTTATGTGACCAAATTGAAAACCAGTCTCGAGCCATCCTCCCCTTCCCCACACGCACAGAAGGGCGATGCGTGTCTGATGCCATCTGGATATCCAGATGAAGCACCGGGCGGGAAGGATGATGGACAGGGTGAGGGAGGAGAAAGAAAGAGAGAGAGAGAGAGAGAGAGAGAGAGAGAGAGGGAGGAAGGAGGAGAGGGAGAAAAGACAAAAACCCTTGTAGCAAGAGAGGAGGATTCTAGACTGGATGAACGAGAGATTTTCCTAATTCTTTGCTGCTCTTCCCCAATCCAATCCAGACCATTTCTAGCCAGACAAGAGGAAAGCAAAATGGGATGGTGGGGAGGAGGGAGAGAAGAAATAAAAGAGAGTGAAAGCAAAATGGACAGAATTGGGCACCTTTGAGAGTCAGCGAGTCCCCACCCGACCCCAGACGAATGTGGCCGAAGGGATGGGGAGCAGCATTTACCACGTGCTCCCGCCTCCAAGCAGAAGGAGCAAAAACGACCGACGGCGGCAGGCCCAGCCTCGGTCCAGGACATTCGTTTTGCACCACTTTTCTTTTCTACAGTATTTCTCTCCCCCCACCTTTAAAAGAAAAACAGGTTGGGGTGGGGATCCCACATGCACGCATACCCAAGCACACACACGCATACCCAAACAGCTGGATGGGGTTCAAGTTTGAGATTCGGTGGCGGAGAGCAGCCGGAGTTAAGAGAAGGCCTGGCCGACTCTGGCTCGGCCACGGTTGGCACTGTGGGGAAGGATCGCAGCCCCCTGCTCCCTTTGCCCCCGAGGGGCTATTAAAGCTTACGGACCACAAGAATAAAACCAAGCAAAGGAGGGTGAGGTTCGGAGTAGGAAGCGGGGGGGGGGGGGGCGGGGCGGGGCGGGGGGGGCTTGTGTCTGTCCAGAATGGAAAAGGAGTTTTTAGAAGGGAGGAGGAGGAGAAATGCGTTTGTTGAAAACGCAGAGCCTCACGCAACATCCAAGGGCAAAGCAGAGAACCAGTGTCCTTTGAAGAGGGGTGGTCATGCCACGGGGGGGGGGGGGGGGAGGGGAAGGAAGGAAGGAAGGATGGATGCTTCTGAGGATGAATCCAAGATGTGCTGGGAAGGAACAGGGGCGCTTTGGGGCAAAGCGGTGGGCACAAAAGCTGGGGCAACAGAGCTGAAAGAGCGGCACTGCCTGACCAGCCCGCCAAGGTGGGGCGAAAACAGCCTGGGGGAATTGGACCTAATAGGATACCGTAGAGCGCAAGGCTTCCCGGTGTGAGGGAGGGAGGGAGAGAGATTTCCAAGGCCTTTCCTCACGGAAGGGTCCTGACACATGCCAAGTGAGACAGGAGGTGCCAGTTTACTCCTTCCTTTTGGATGGAAAGGCAGAACAAAGTATTAGGTCTCATCCCTCTGGTCCACGAACAAAAGTCCATCCCCCCACCTGTGGTCCACACTGGCCAAAAGCAACACAGACCTACATGGAGGTACGTATGCGGGATGGAAAGTGACCTGGCAAATGAGGAGAGGACTAAAGCTTGGTCAGGGACTCTGTCCATACGTGTGGCTTGCGAGAGCATGCGTGTGTGGATTTGGTGCGTAAACAAGACAGCAGCAGGTACACCATGCACACAGAATGCAGCACATGTGTTCCACGGAGCGGGCATCCCATGAGGCACACGGGTCAACGTTTGGCAGGGCTGCATCCACAGGCGGCCTCGGCTGCATACTGGGATCAGCTGGGAGGGAGAGGGAGGAGAAGAAAACCAAAGGGAAGGATACCTATAGAGATGTTTTCTGGTCTGCAGCTAGTGGCTGAGGAGGCAGTTTTGCGTACAAAGGGCACAGACGCAGGAAGCAGCTCAAATGGATGTGCCAGTTCCAGAGACAATCCACTGTAGTGGGAAAGAGACAGCAGCGAAGGCGGGAGAGAACTCCGGCAGGTACATAGTGGGAAAAGACGGGGCAGGGAATCTAGACATCAGCTCCCTGGTTCCTCCTTGACCCCCTTGGAAAACCGCACTGCCTGTGCACATTTGGGAGGGATAGCTGGGGAAGGGACAGGCAGACGAGCACACACGCGCACACACGCACACACCCTTTAAAAATCATCAAGGCAGCATGTGGGGGGACTGATGAGGTTGGAGTGCACATTTGCATTGGGTGAGGGACGGGGCAAGAAAAACGTAATATATCCGACCCCATGAAAGAAGCTGCCTTCCTCCTGAGCCAGCATTTCAAGGCTGAATGTCAACCCGCCCCCCGCCCCCCCCCGCTACCCCGAGAGCGCGAGGTGTACCAGTTGTGGCACAGAGGGACATTTGGAGGTGGGGGGGAGGAGAGAAGGGGACGACGCAGTGCATGGTGGGAGGAATACGCATTTCCCCAGCATTGTAAAGCGACAAGGCTACCTCGGACCCCACTTACTCCGCGGCTGTCCAGGAACAAGTGGATGGAGCAAAAGGCCACCTGGCCCTCGGCAGGCCAGACCTGGGGAAGGGGGCACAACCCCCGCACCCTCTTTGCTGCACAAGTAAGGGGGTGGAGATGCCACTCTGGTTCAGTGCATGGCTTTAAGTAAAAAGGTTCTCTCAGAGTCCGTGTCCGACGGTCGGATTGGTGAAGCTGAGTCTTTCTGCGCCTCCACCCCAGGGCGAGTATTAGCTGTCCTTCAGCAGCAATTTCTCCTCGGGGCAACGAAAAGGAGGTGACGATGCACCGGGGGCAGGGGGGGCGGCACCGCTGTTGGAGACCGAGTCCTCAGCAAATCGGGCACAGGCCTCCGTCGTGATGTGGTGACAGGAACGCAGGTCAATTCGGGAGAGGCGTGGACAGCGGCGGAAAAGGGGCAGACACTGGTCCGTCAGCCGGTTACATCCTGTGAGAAAAGGACAGGAAGAATGACATCGGTCCTGTTCTGAGGCCACGAGAAAGCGCGGGCTTGATCAGATCCTGCTGTGGGGAGACGGGGCCTGGCTCAGGACACCGGGCAGGGATTGGGCCTGCTCTTAAGAGGGGGAGAGACGACTCACCCAAAACAAATTAACAACAGGTAAGTTCTTAGGCACATCGACAGTGGGTGGCACCCTGGGACAATGTCATGGCTGCTAAACAGTGATCAAGTAATTGTTACAGAAATACCAGTGAAAGATTCCATAGCATGTTATTGAAAAACATGCAACCCACAGGGTGTGGGGGAGAGGCAGGGAAACGAATGGGAAACACAAGGTGATACCATCACTTAGAACAGGGTTTCTCAATCAGGGTTCTGTGGCACCCTGGGGTTCCGCGAGAGGTCACTAGGGGTTCCCTGGGAGATCACAATTTATTTAAAACTTCACATTAAAGAGGTAAGTTTCATTCTTTATTTTTAGTTTAAGAACACTGTGAATGCCTATATACAGGCCTACCCATGAAACGAATAGAATAATTTTGTAACTTCTGGCCTATATTTGAGCCTGAATGTGCAGGGGTCCCCCAAGGCCTGGAAAATATTTCAGGGGTTCCTCCAGGGTCAAAAGGTCGAGAAAGGCTGATTTAGGGCCTTAGGATGGACTCGCCATCTACCTGGAGATAGGAAGTCCCCCCCAAGGGACCAGAAATAATCTAATCATAGATTAATAATCCCACGGAGACAGGGAGCTGCCCTTTGGGACACTGTAAAGTGCCAGGCATAACCTTATGGCCCAGTCATAGATCACAGCACAGGACTTTCTGAGTGAATGAGGAAGGAGGCCTCATGGCCAATGAAGAGAAGCAACTTTCTTGCTTCCAAGAACCAGAGAAGGATGAAGAGATTCACAAAACTCAGCAGTGACTTGAGATGGTGTTTTATCACATGTCGGAGCCACCAAACACAGCATGAGTAGGAAGTTACTCTTACACCTTACACCAGGGGGGTGCAACCCCAAACCCCAGTATGACATCCTGTTCCCAGAGCTTCAAAAGTGGCCAACTAACTTGTAATTTTCAGCCTGGCAGAGAACTCATTCCATTGTTAATCAGGAAGTCGTCATACTAATGATACTCACTTCTTTTTGATTCACTGGAATGAAATCAAACATTTTTCTCCGGGTTCTACCTAGGTTTTGGACTAGGTAGCATCCCAAAATGCTACTCAGAGGCTGTGCAATCCCTGACTGATGTTACAGGAGAGAGGCAAAGTGATGCTGAAAACTGAACAGGTTTCCCTACTTCCTCCTCTGATCCAGGGAACCTCTGACTGAATTCATAGCACATCCCCCAAACTACGAAAGGGTGGAGAAGAGAAGGTCACCAGGGTTTTACATTTAAAGGATTATTTTTATTTTTTGAAGTTTTTACTTCCCTATTTTTTAAAAAAAATAGTAGCCCCTTTTTCTGTTTGTTTTTTGTCTTCCTCCTCTCCTCTCTTTTTTCCCCCTCTCTTACAGGGAAATTCTACATTATGACAACCATGGCACTGAGGAAGAAGGAGAAGGATAAGGAAAAAGAAACTGGAAGGACATCCACAGATCCTTTAACACCTGGAGCATCAATGGAGCCTCCTCAATCAGAAATGAAAAAACTCCTGGAAGCAATGGCATCACTTAACAAGAAAATGGAAGATTCAATGGCACAAAATAAACAGATGGAAGAACAAATTGCATCTTTAGATAAAAAAATTGATAAGAAGATAGAAGAAATGAAGAAAGAGATAACCCAAGAGATTACACAAGAATTCAAAAAAGAGGTTCAGACAGTAAAGGAAGTTGTGAATACTTTGTCAGGGGAATTTAAGGATATACAAGGCCAGATGCAAACATTAGAGACTAAATCAGAAGATGTTACTAAGGAACTTGAATATAATTTAGATATTACTGCATTAGCAGAAATGAGAGAGAAAGAATATATTTTGAGATTGAGAGCAGTTTCAGAACAATTAAATGAAAATGTAAGAGAAATGATTATTTCTATATTAGCTAAATTCTTGGAAATGAAAGAACAAGATCTAGATTTGGAAATAGATAAAATTTTCAGAGTCAATTCACGCTATGCTAGAGATAAGAAAGTACCTAGAGACATATTGATACATTTTGTGAGAAAAGTTATAAAAGAGCAAATTTTGAAGAAACATTATAATACTGGACTAAATATAGAAGGAAAAGAAACAATTGTACTAAAAGAAATACCGTTGAGGATACTGAGAAAAAGAAAAGAATACTCCTTTATAGAAAAATTAAGGCGAAATAATATTTCATTTAGATGGGAGAGATTAGAAGGGGTATCTTTTATATTCAAAGGGCAAAGGTTTAGGATAACTTCCATTTTAAAAGCAAAAGCATTTTTAGAGAAATATAAGACAGTTTTGAAAGATGCATCTGGAGATTTGGAAGGAAAAGTGGAGACATCAAAGGATAAAGAGATGAGCGAAGATTTATCTGTGTTGGGAGCTGTACCAAAAAATGAAGAGACGAGTGAAGATTTATCTGCGTTGGGAGCTGGACTGGAAAAAAGGCTTTTAAACATCAAAACACTTATGGATTACAAATATTTGACATGGAACATAAATGGTGCCAATTCTCCACAAAAGAGGCGAAAAATGTTCTATTCTTTGAAAAAACTGAGATTGGATATAACTTGTCTACAAGAGACTCACATTTGTAAAAAAGACTAAGTATTTGATTTGTAAACAACTTGGAGAAGAATTTATTTTGGCTGGACTTAAAAAAACGGAGTAGTTTTGTATATACAACTAAAGTTAAATCCAAAAAAGATACTTAGTTGATGATGAAGGAAGATATATTGCAGTTGAAATTAATATACAAGGAACTAAAACATTAATTGTTGGACTTTACGCACCAAATATGGACAAAGGAGTATTCTATAAAAATTTAATGGATAAACTTTTGGATTTACCCTATTAAAATTGGTGTTTTATGGGTGACTGGAATGGGGTTATCCACCCAATGATGGATAGACACTCACAAAAAGAAGTGAAACGTGCACAGGGAAAATTACCACAAACATTTTTTGATTTGAAAGAAATGTTGGATTTACAAGATATTTGGAGATTGATGAACGGGACTTCAAGAGAATATACATACTACTCAGAGAGATTTAAATCCTTCTCTAGAATAGATATGATTTTGATTTCTAAAAGTTTAATGATGGACATTGGTAAAGTTGAAATATTACCTAAGACCCTCTCAGATCACAATCCTGTAATGTTGACCTTTAAAGGAAAACGGAATGTATTTAGATGGAGATTGAATGAGTCAATCTTTCGGAGAAATGATATAGTTGACGTATGTAAAAAAAGGTTAAGAGAATATTTTCAATTGAATTTAAACAAAGGCACGAATATACAAACTGTATGGGATGCCAGTAAAGCATATATGAGGGGTTATTTTATCCAATACAATGCTCAAATGAGGAGAAAGAAACAAGGGAGAATACAATTGATTTTAGATGAAATTAAAAGCAAAGAGTTATGTTTAAGAGATAAACCAATGGATGATACTCTGCTTACTCAAATTTCTACAAAAACAAATATCAATGATATTGACACAAGAAATAGAAACCCAAATGAAATTTACAAGGCAAAAATATTTTGAACATGCAAATAAACCAGGGAGATGGTTAGCTTATAAACTGAGGAAACAAAGACAAAAGAATTCAATCGTTAATATACAACATGAAGGAAAAATTTTGGTGAATAATATAGATATACAAGAAGCCTTTCATGATTACTATTCAAAACTATACAAAAACAAGATGTCAATCTAGTTGATATTGATGAATATTTGTGTAAACAAAAGCTAACTGTTCTTAATGACCAACAAAGAGTAATATTAAATAACCCGATAACAACAGAAGAATTGGTAAAGGCCTTCAAGAAAATCAGCAGTGGGAAAGCACCTGGACCTGATGGATTGTCAGCAGCTTATTATAAATGCTTCGAGGATGAATTATGTTTACCCTTACAGAATACTATGAATTCGATTTTGGAAACAGGAAATATGCCAGAGACTTGGAAAGAAGCGCATATAACATTGATTCCTAAAGAACAACAAGATTTGACCTTAACTAAGAATTATAGACCAATATCTTTATTGAATAATGATTATATTTACAACCATATTGGCAGAAAGAATGAAAAATATTCTTAAGGACTTTATTCATCAAGATCAAGCTGGTTTTTTACCTAAGAGACAAATTCGAGACAACGTCCGAAATATATTAGATGTATTGGAATATTTGGAACAACATTATGAAAAGCAAGCGGCTTTGATATTTATAGATGCTGAAAAAGCCTTTGACAATTTAAATTGGTCATTCATGTTTAAGGTATTGGGAAATATGAATTTTGGAGGAAACTTTATTAAGTGGATTAAATCAATATATACTCCCCAATTTGCAAAAATAATTGTTAATGGAGAATTTAGTAAACCATGTGAAATTCAAAAAGGTACAAGACAAGGTTGTCCATTATCTCCACTTTTGTTTATATTGGTACTAGAGGTGTTACTTAGAGACATTAGACAAGATGATGGTATTCATGGTATTAGAGTCAAAAAAGAAGTGTATAAACTAAGAGCCTTTGCTGACGACTTAGTCATTACTTTGGAGAATCCACTAGATGGAATTGAATTATTGATTCAGAAACTAAAAGGCTTTGGGTCCTTAGCAGGGTTCAAAGTGAATTTACAGAAAACTAAAGTCTTGACTAAAAACATGGATTACCATCAACAAAAAAAATTGAAAGAAATAACGGGATATTCAATGGAAGAAAAAGTAAAATATTTGGGAGTATATTTGACATCTAAAAATGTTAAGTTGTTTAAGAATAATTATATTTCACTTTGGACAGATATTAAAAAAGACTTGGACCAATGGAAAAAACTACAATTATCATTGTTAGGTAGAATTTCAGTAATTAAAATGAATATTTTGCCACGAATTTTATGTCTTTTCCAAACACTACCTATATTAGCACCAGAAGAACCTTTTAAACAATGGCAACGGGATATTTCCAAATTTATTTGGCAAGGAAAGAAACCAAGAATAAAATATAAAGTCTTGCAAGACTCAAAAGAAAGAGGTGGACTAGGTTTACCGGATTTGAAGCTATATTATGCTGCCTGTTGCTTGGTATGGATTAAAGAATGGATAACTTTGAAAGATGAAAAATTATTGAACTTGGAGGGTCATGAATTAAGATATGGATGGCATGGATATATGTGGTACGATAAAGTAAAAGTTAATGTGGACTTTAAAAACCATTATATTAGAAGATCATTGTTAAGAATTTGGAATAAATATAAACAAACTTTATGTTACAAAAGACCTTTATGGATTTCCACGCAAGAAGCATTTCACAGAACAGAAGTAAGAAATAAAGATAAATGGCTGACTTACAAAGACTTTCTAAAGAAAGAACAAGGACAATATATAATTAAAACAAAAGAAGAACTTGCCCTAGAAGGATATACATTCCAATGGCTTTCATATATGCAACTTGTAGAAAAATTTAAATTAGATAAAAAAAAATTTGAATTTGAACAAACTAAATCGGAATTCAAGAAACAATTATGTGAGACAGATGACCATTTAATTGCAAAAATGTATAAATTATTGTTAAAAGGAGAAATGGTAGAGGAACAAGTCAAAGATTGTATGATAAAATGGGCAAAAAATATTGGACATAATATACAAATGCAGCAATGGGAAGATATGTGGAACAAAGGGTTAAAATTTACTTTGTGTTATAATTTGAAGGAAAACTTTTATAAGATGATGTATAGATGGTATATGACTCCACAAAAACTTGCAAAAATGTATGGAAATGTTTCCAACTTGTGTTGGAAATGTAAAAAAAAAGAGGGGTCTTTTTATCATATGTGGTGGACTTGTGAAATTGCAAAGAAGTTTTGGACTCAGATACATTAACTAATGCAAAATATTTTACAAATTCAAGTCCCATTTAAACCGGAATTATTTTTATTAGGAATATGGGAAGAACAAATGGGAAAACAATTTGTAAGAATTATGCAATATATGGTTACTGCAGCACGACTTGTATATGCGCAAAATTGGAAAAACCAGATTTTACCTACGATACAAGATTGGATGTTAAAATTGATGGATATGGCAGAAAATGACAAATTGACATGTTTATTAAAAGAAAACTCAAACTGTTACTATCTTAAAGAATGGAAACCATTAATGGATTATTTGCAACATGCAGGTGGAGCAAAGCTTATTTGGGGTTTTGAAGACTAAAATATACAGTATATGGGTTGATATATTAGACAGGAAATGTTTTTGTATGTTATATATAGAACTAGCATGTAAGAAAAAAATTTTTTTTAATTACTAAGACCAGAGATAAATCGGAAGTTGACTATATCTATGTCTCATCTTTTTTCTTTTTTTCTTTACTTTTCTATACACTTTTACTTCTTTCTTTGATTTGTATTTCTATTTCTTTTTCATTTTCACCCTTTTAACTATGTATATTTAAAACTCTAATAAAATTTGGAAAAAAAAGAAAGAAAGTGGCCAACTAACTTGTAATTTTCAGCCTGGCAGAGAACTCATTCCATTGTTAATCAGGAAGTCGTCATACTAATGATACTCACTTCTTTTTGATTCACTGGAATGAAATCAAACATTTTTCTCCGGGTTCTACCTAGGTTTTGGACTAGGTAGCATCCCCAAATGCTACTCAGAGGCTGTGCGATCCCTGACTGATGTTACAGGAGAGAGGCAAAGTGATGCTGAAAACTGGTTTCCCTACTTCCTCCTCTGATCCAGGGAACCTCTGACTGAATTCATAGCACATCCCCCAAACCACGAAAGGGTGGAGAAGAGAAGGCCACCAGGGGAGGAAGTCGAACAGCTGTAAAACTGACAATATAGTTCTCTGACTCCTCTGCTCTTTTCCATCCTCTTCTGGAGTAGCTTACCCAGCCTAGCACCTTCCATAACAGGGGAATTCTGGGAGTTGTAGTACACATCTCTGGAGGGCGACCATATTTGGGAAGGCTGTTCCAGAGCAACATTTGTCAGTGTTCAGGCAGAGTAAGGTCGGTCATCGTAATAATTAACACACATGTAAAGCCTCCTTCAAGTCAACCACAATTTTACACAGACACACTGATGTCGTTTCCTTGGCAACAATGCAGAAATGCTCTGCTGTTGCCTTCTTCTGGGATATTGTTTCAATTTCCCAGCCTAGTTTATAGCCTTGAGATTTCCTAGTGGTCTTTCATCCAGATGCTAACCAGGCCCGACCCCTGCTTAGCTTATTCTAGATCAGCCAAAGTCGGCTAGATCAGCGGTTCTCAACTGGGGGGCCATAGGATATTTCAAGGGGACCACAGGTGAAAAAAATGTAATGGGGAGCCACGGCACGTGCCAAGAGGGCCGCAGAAAACCAAAGTGTATTATGCTACAAACACTGTCTTGCTGTCAGCCCTCCCAGGTAAACCAGACAGGAAACACGACCAGATGAACTAATTCTATTTTACTGTAAGGCTACATTAACAGAATCTTGCAAGTCTGAAAGTACAAATCTCCCGCTGTCCCTATTTACTGCCTATCCAGTTAGGGAGGGTCCTTTCTAAGTTTCTTTCCCTGCCCGTTACTCAGTTGCGGACTCCTCCCTCTTTTATCTGGTCGCTCCCTAGGCAGCATCTCTTCCCCCCATCTTCCAAGGTCGTCCTCCCATTCCATTACACTTGCTGATGCCAGAAAACGCACCAGTTACAAGTCCACATCTGGTAACGGGACCTGGTCCAGGGGCCACAGGAGGAAAAAGGTTGAGCAACACTGGGCTGGGTGATGTCATGTGCTGTAAAATACAGGCTGCTATAAGATTACACCCCTCTGGGTTCAACGCTTAGCCACGACACTGCCCTGCTCTCCTCTCAGGAGGCTGCATCAGTTTGGTGCCCGGGCAAGCAGGAGAGGCGGAATCACCAGCAGGGATTCAACTCACCAGTGAGGTTGAGTTCAGCGAGGGTCTCTCGGAGTGGAGAATTAGCAGCGGTCAGCAGGTTGACAGACTGGTCACCTACATGGTTGCAGTGGCTCAGGTCCAGTTTGGCAAGCTGAGGGGTGTGCCGGATGACCAAGCGCAGAGACGCGTCCGTGATGTCCAGCCCGGAGAGCCGCAGTTCCGAGACATTCTGGAGCCGGCCCCGGCTGTCCGTCTGGCCTAGCGGGGCGGGAAGAGAGAGGGGAGTGGGCCTCGCTGGACGAGGCAGGACCTCCGCTTGGCTCTGGCTGCCCTAAATGCAGTCACAAGCTTTGAAAGGTCATTTGCCAGGCTTGGGCAGAATGACCTACATTGGTTCCACTGGAGCGACTCGGACCGTGGAGTCCATCAGATTTTCTTTGCTGAGGCAAAGAGGCCACCCGGCTCTCCCCAACCGGGCGCATTGGGTGCCCTCAAACGGCTTCTTGGCAGAAGGGCTCTGGGATTGTCCAGGGTGATCTCCGGGCCCCATTGCATTGGCTGAAGCCGCCCAGCCTGAAAGCACTCAACCAGCAGTGCAGGGAAGGATCCCCCTTGCCTTCTCCCACCCCTTTCAGCCCTTTTGGGTGGCTCACCCAAGGCTTCCTACGTGAGCGGAGGGGTTTCTCAGGCAGGAGCGCCGGGGTGGGGATGGGGGGCAAGCCTAGGCGAGAGGTGGGGAGCGCCAAGCCTTAGGGTGCAGAGAGGTCGCTCTCTTGGGCTGGGCAGCTGCTGCTAGGTGAGGAAGCCTCGGGCTTAGCAGCTCTGACACACACGCGGCAGGATGGCCCAGCGGCTGCCCCGGAGCCCGGCAGACCACTGGCCAGCACCGCAAAGGGAGGCTCCTCTCGGCCCGCTCCTGCAGTGCTCAGGCTACTCCTGTGTGTGACCGCTGCAGGGGAAGGCTCCGGAGCAACAAGGGTGCCTCACTGGACTGTTACGAGTGAGAGACTGCCCTGCTTTGCAAAGCTTCGAAGGGGAGCTATGGTTGAAAATTTGCCAAGAGGCACCCGTTCAAAGCTTTACTCGGCTTTATTTTTTCACAATATCCACAGATTTCAAGCAATGAAACCCTTTCTGTGGTTCTAGCAGGGGAGCAATGCTACATCGAAGATGGTACCGCCATCTCTGGACCACAGCCCCTCCTGCCCCCCAACATTCAAGTTCAACACCCATGAAAGACATCCAAAGGCTATCATAAAGCCTAAGAGCTTTGCAGGCGAGGAAGGGAACCCACAGCAGTTTTAGCTCAGCACCTGTAAGTTAAGTGTGCTCTGAGCAAGAGCCCTCTCCTAACCGTGTCCCCCTTTTTCTGAAAGAAAATCCACATTTCCAGGAAAGGCAGCGTAACTTGAACACAGGCCTGCACCAAAATGCTCCCGGTTAGAACAACTTACTCCAGAGGCCAGGCTAGAAAACATTGGCAGCAGAAACAGGAACCTTTGGTGATGCATTTTGGGAAGGGGGAAGAATTAAGCCCCGGAATGTGTGGGTTAACCCTTTGGGAGGCTTCCTGTCCCTATTTAGCTCAAGACAACCCCAATACACAGCCCCTCCCCCAAGCACAGATCATCAACCTGCCTGCTTTGCCGTTCCTTGGCCGCCTAGGGAGCTGCCAGAAAAGGCTGCTGGATGCAGATTTGGGCTGACTGTCTTCAGTTACCTAACCAAAGACACTAATACTCTGCAGGGCTCTTCCTGTCCGAGGAAGCAGCTACTTTAAGAAACAGTTAGAAGAGGACAGGTCACGGAGCTACAACTTCACAGAACGTGCACAGTCAAAGCTGACTTAGTTTCCGTTTCCTCCATTACCCGTTTTCCATGGTCACAGAGCCCAGGAACAGAAATAATGGGCGTAAGTTGCAGTTATCTAGGTTTTGTCTAAATACAAGGAAAAACATCCTGGCGGTAAGATCTGTACAACAGCGGAAGAATCTACCTATGGATATTGGGGTTTTTCCATCTCTAGAGCTTTTTAAGAGGAGGCTGGACAGGCGCCTCCCACAGATGGTTTAACTGGTTAACCTGCATGTCGCAGAGGGCTTGACGAGATGGTCCCTGCCGTCCCTTCTGATTTTACAGTAGCCGACAACTGAATACGGGGGCCCACGTGATCCTTCGAATCATAAACTGCCCCCGTGGGCCGAGTTTGTGCGACAGGAGAGGTTAAAATGGGAATGGCTAGCTTGCAACTCAGTGGGTTGTTTGAATGCAGCCCATGTCTGACAGCTCAGAGCAGGCGCTGGCAATTTTTCTAGAGGTTTACGTTTAGCCTGCCTCCAAAATTGCTTTTAAAGACTGGCAAAGCCTTGGGAGATGTTATGTCGTGAGGTCAACACCTCACAAGAGTCCAGCCCCTTTCACATCTAAGAAGCTTCTCTACTTTGGGGGGTAATGGGAAGGGGTGCCGGAGGGTATGTACGGGTGACCGTTGCCCTGCGGGCTTCCCCACTCCCTTGGGGTGGGAAGAAAAGGCGGTAAAGCTTGTCCCGTTCTCCGACGGCTGCCTGTCCTGGTGACCTTTCCCTCCGGTACACGCAGGTTTACCAGGCTTGGCATCTGTGGCAGGCAAGAGCAGCTCGCGGAGATGAGAGTCCTTGACGTCCTCAATCCAGCGCAAATCTAGGAGCTGTAGGGAGGGGAAGTTGGCTGTGCTGAGTGCCGACACGGAGCACCAGGAGCAGCCCGTTAGGATGAGCTCCTTAAGGCCTGTTGGGAGGAGAAGACGACGTTAAGCGGGCGGAAAGAGAACCCCCCCGACAAGCCGTTCCCCTCTGCTTCTAAAGGACCCAATGACTCCTTCCTCTGTACTCCCACCCGGAGCTCCCTGTTCTTCCCCAAAGCTCTGGTTTCTGGCTCCCAGGTCACATCCTGTCCCATATGAAGTTCCCTGGAATGTTCCTCCCCTCTTTCTTGCAGGCTAATCCTCTTCTTCCCCCCCCCCACAAAGCAAGGTGGCTGTCCTGCTTCCTCTCGTCCTCGAATGCCACCCCTTCCCACAACTGAACTGCCCGGCCTGCGTCAAGACCAAGCTCTCAGCCAAGGGCCACATCCCTGCCTCGGCTCTAGGAGTCGAGGATGCAAGCGGAGGAAGTCACGGGGTTCAGCACTACGCCTTATAAAGCCTTTCCCATCCACATAGGAAGCTTAAGATTCTTGATTGTGGTTTTTGCCGCATGCAGAAAAGCAGCAGCATTCTTGTATATGACCACCCCCACCACCTGCAACTCGAATTGGTATTGTGCAGCCCCGGGTCATCACTGCAGTGGAAATTAGGCTGGCACAGGCTCTTTGCTTCTTGGATTTATTTCAGATTAAGACTTTTCTGTGCCTGGAAATTCTGGCCATCTGTCCCTTGTCCTTTGCCTAAACTATTTAATCACCTTTTCCTACTTCCAGATTAACACAAGGTATGGGGTCTCCAAACCGTGAAAAATCTCATTCCACAATGCCTCGATCCTAAAGGGTTAAGGCAACTTCCAGAAAGGGAGCCTTGAGGACTTTGTTCAGGTTTAAGCAAAGCAACTTGATTCACTTTTCCTTGATAAATATGCAGAATGAATACTCTGGAAGAGGGTTGCTCAACCAGGGTTCCGTGGCACCCTCGGGTTCCATGAGAAGTCACTGGGGGTTCCCTGGGAGATCACGATTTATTTAAAAAATTAGTTCAAATTCGGGCAACTTCACATTAAAGAGGTAAGTTTCACTCTTTATTTTTAGTTTAAGAACACTGTTAAGGCATATATATACAGGCCTACCCATGAAACAAATAGAATAATTTTGTAACTTGTGGCCTATATTTGAGCCTGAATGTCAGGGGTTCCCCGAGGCCTGAAAAATATTTCAAGGGTTCCTCCAGGGTCAAAAAGTTGAGAAAGGCTGCTCTGGAATAACCTTTGGAATTTACATCTCTTGATTCAAACACATCCTTGTGCCAAATTGAATTTAAAATGTTGAAATCTGGTGAGATTTGGCTTTGTAAATGATTTTGGCCAGTTTTTTTTTTTTTTAATGAGCGGGTGCCCATCTATGGGTGGCATCTGGGAGTTTTGTAGAAGCCATACTGTCAAACCCTTGAACAACTGGATTTGTAAATAAAACTAGACCACCTGTGACCCGTTGGGTCATCGTTTCAGAGATATTTCCTTACCAGATTCCTCAATGCCTTCAACAACGGCAGAGCTTCTAATGTACTGGAAAAGTCCTTAAAAATTCAGGGAGACATTCAGATGTATCTGCCTGGAAAGTAGCCCATGCTGAACTGTATAGCCCAGTCAAACATCGGCAGTTGACCGCAGGAAATGCTTTATGACATTTTGTATTATGTCATAAAATGTTTAATAAAATGTGCCAAATTTCTATTCCACGGGAGTCATGGGTCCCGGATTTTGGACGCATTCTGTAAGTTAGCCCATTTGAGGTGCCTTGGTTCAAAAATTGTTGGCCTACGATGCACCATTTCGCCCAGCTAAAGGTTACAAGAATCAAACAGACACCCGAGTTTTAGTAGTAGAGTATATAGATATAAATGCTCCAAATAAGGAAGTATTGGCTACCACCATCCCTCTCCCCTAAGCCCCCCCCCCTTCATCCTCCAAATACCTTGCAACCTGTTCAGGAGCCACATTAGCTGCTTCTTGGAGATGTTGGTCCAGCTCAGATCAAGACTGGCTGGTTGTCGGCGGATGATACCGCTCAGCATGGAGGGGGTGATAGATTTCCGATGGCTCAAGTCAATGTGCGTCCAAAGCCGCTTGTCACAGCACCTGGTAGGAGTGATGTCCAGCAAAAAGGAGAAAATGGTCACTAAGTCCCAGAATCATGGAAGCACAGAGCTGGAAAGAATTATATCTAACTTCTCAGTGCAGGAATCCAAATGAAAGCAGCCCAGATGGCTGTCCAGGCTCCACGGGAATGCATGCTGTGAAGGTTGCCCACCACTTCTGTGGGTAGCTGCTTCCGCTGTTGAACTGCTTTTATTGTTAGGAATGTTTTTCTAACAATTAACTGAAATCTGCCATCTTATAACTGAAATCCGTTATTCGGTGTTTTGTACTCTGGAAGGTTTTGACTTTCTTCTATGTGACATCCTTTCAGGTACTTGAAGAATGCTGTCATATCCCCACTGGGTTATCTTTAGTGAAGGCTAACCATACCTGGATTTATCAGCCTCTCTCTAGAGGGCTTATTTACTAGTCCCCTGAAAAATTTTGCTGCTCTTCTTGGAATCATTGTTAAAGTGTGGTTCCCCAAACTAGACACAGTGTTCAAAACAGAGTCTGAGCAAAGCAGGATAAAGGAAAACGATTACTTCCTATGATCTGGAAATAATACTTCTACTAATGCAATCCAAAACTGCATTTGTCTTTTTTGCAGCTACATCTCACTGCTGGTTCATATTCCAAAATCTTTTTTACAAGTAACGTTACCAAGCCAGGTATCCTCCTTCCCACCCCTCTGCATTTGTTTTTTCTTTCTGAAGTGAACAACGTTATGCCTATTTCGGTTAAATTTCATTCCAATACTTTTCAGTAGATTTGTTCAACTTATCAAGGCAGATTTGAATTTTATTTCTTGGGGGTGTGTGACAGAGTCCGTTTCTTGGTTGCGTTAATTGCATTTTTTGTGATTTTGGCCCAGCTGCTGTGTGTTTTATTTTACCTATTTTTAATACTGTTAGCCTCCCAGAGTCATGTATTTGAGATGGGTGGTCATATAAATCTAATAAAATATATAAAATAAATAAATCATCCATGATAAATAAATTAAATCAAAATTAACTTTTGCCCTGGCCCCATCTACTATTGGGGGATATGGTCTCCGACGTGCTACTCAAAATCCAAATATGGCCCTCTGCATAAAAGTTATATGTCCCTCAATTAAAGCTTCGATTCATTGATAGTCATACTATATTCTGAGGGAGCCCAAAGTTATTCAGAAGCAGGTACATAAATGACTGCATTTATCTATGTACGACAGTTTTGAGGTAAGTTGGAGCAGAAGCATTTGTCTTTAACGACATACTGTACAGGTAACACAGCAAACCCCGTTAGGAGACTTCAAACTTGGTATGCTGTCTGCACATGGCACAGGTAGTCCTCGCTTAACGATCACAATTGGGACCGGAATTTCAGTTGCTAAGCAAAGCGGTCATTAAGAGAATCTGACCCAATTTCACGACTTTTGCGGTGGTCGTTAAACGAATCACACAGTTCCCCATTGATTTTGCTTGCCAGAAGCCAGCCAGGAAGGTCGAAAATGGTGATCACGTGACATCGCGACGGTCATAAATGCAAACTGGTTGCCAAGCACCCAAATCGTGATCACGTGACTACAGGGATTCTGCGACGGTCGTAAGTGTGAGGACCGGTTGCAAGCTGTTTTTTCAGCACCATCGTAAGTCCGAAATGTCACTAAATGAATGGTTAAGCAAAGACTACCTGTAGTTTCTCCATATGGAAAGAACTCACTCCACATGAAGACTGCTATGCATGAACAAGTGGCGATTTCCTGACTTTTAGGGAGGAGACTGCTGAAGATCACAGGTGACATGATGCACAAAGCAGCTCAGTGAGTGCATGCAGAGATGTACAGTACAGGACTCCCTGGCGCGTATAAATTCTCCCTCTGTATGCACCACATTGATTGCCATGACAAGTTTTTATTGTTATTAACAGTTGGCATCATCATGGATTCCTGGGTAACTTGCCATGTTTCTCCCTCCTCTCCTCTTCATTCACAGAATGTGCTTGCTGAATGTCAGGCTCCTCTCCCATCTTTGCCAAACAAAGTGCCTCAGGATAGCCCTGAGGTTTGATCTTCATTGCAAGGAAATGGCCGGCTGGGGAATTCTGGGAGTTGAAGTCCACGCATCTTAAAGTTGCTGAGGTTTAGAAACAATGGTTGAACAACAGAGCCCCCTCCCCCCACTACTTCTCTAGGTTGCCCTGCCCACCCGCCCGCCCGCCCGCCCCCTCACTCACCAACGGCTCCATGTCCGGCACACCCTCATGCAAACGCATAGCTCCCGATAGCTGAGGTATTGGAAGACGGCCAGCCAAATGTCCCGCTGCATGATGTGGTCAGAGCCGCTGTCCAAGGGCAGGGAGTCGGGTTCGGGGCTGTCAGGGGGAGGCCGGATCACGTGCCTCTCCAGCTGCAGCAGGGGCTTGGGAGGGGACGGCACCAAAGGCCAGTTAAGAAACTGAGTCCGGGCTACCATGCGGAGCCCCGTCTGTCCAGCGGGCCGGCCGGCCTTGCGGCCCCCCACCTGCTGCTTGGCCCGTTCGCTCCCCCTGCTGGACGGACGGTGATTGTTTTCTTTCTCCTGAGAGTTCCCCCGGGCTTTTGGCTGCTTGCCGTTACGAGTTGTCTCTGAGCCACCATTACGTCGCCCACCCTCCTCTTCGTCCTCCTCCTCCTCCTCCTCCTCCTCCTCCTCCTCTTCACTGGCACTGAAGCCCAGGGCAGCCAAGCGCTGGGAACGGGTGGCCGGGGAGTTGGCTCGGCTCGACACCCCTCCGCTAGAACCGTCGGAGCCCCGTGAATCCGTGTCGGAGTCCGAGTCCGAACTGGAACTGGAACTGCTGCTGTTCTTCACCCGCTCCAACATCTGGCACATCTGCTTGAAGCGCTCCAACTTCTCCCGCTGATGGGACTTGTCTGTCTGGGCAGAGGGCTCCAAAGGCCCGGGAGGTCCCTTTGGTTTCTGGCGGGAAGAGAAGGAGTTGCGGTCAAAGGCTTCACAGACTATTAAAGAACTGCTTAATCCGGCCATTTCCAATCTTACGTCCTCCTTGTGACTGGCTGCACCTCCGGCTGTCCTCAGCTAATAAAGCCAGAACCATTTTGGCGGGAGGAGAGCACCAGGATGAGGAAGCAATTTGTACTGTTTTAAATCTCCCTTCTGAAAGATTTTGTCTTTAAAGAGATCACCAAACTTAAAACTAGAAATGTGGACTCTTAAGATGAGATATCCTTATGATCCCCACACCTTTACTTGCTCATATAACCCACATTCCCTTCCCTGGAAAACACGAAAAGGACAACACCGCTGCACTCCAGCCAAGCTTCATCGGCACTGCCTTTGATTTTTATGTTGACCGAACAGCAGGGTATCGATGCACTCTATAAATAAAATTTTCCAGGATGAGAAGAATGCGCCCTTCGGTCAGTTCTCTAAATGGGCCAGCCACAGTTCATGCCTAGATAATGTCCTGACTAGGTTACTACAAATCTGCTATCTATGGGATTGCCAAACAAAAAGCATTTTGAAATTCTGGCTGGTCAGAATACAGAGCAACTTCTCCCTTGGAGGTTAGCTAGCTGTTGATGTGTCTGGATGCAAAAAATGCTACTTTAGATGTATGAAGGACTCAACAGCCTGGAATCCATGCAATGGGAAGATGCCAGGTCCTCTACGAATCTACCCAACAGTTACGTTCTTTGGCAGAGAATCCTGTCCATTTTTGTTATATCTGACAATATATATTTTAAAGGCAATTATCTGTAAGGGGAACCTATGGTTGAAAGGTAAAAGAAAGGTAACCTTGAAATCAGCGAAACTGCCTGGAACTCACCAGAGCTCACCTTTTAGAAGCAGTGGCAATTGTTAAAAGCAACAGCAGACATGAAAAAAACAAAGGCCATGAATTAGGGTTTTTAAAAATGTTTTCTATGTTATTGCCTGCCTGAAGGGTCTGTGATGGTAGAAACTATAAATCAAAAACATGTAAAAGATCAGGTAATCATGCTGTTCTCCCACAGATTAAAATGCTTATATCCATGGTGGCCTTCAAGAAGGAGAGCACGCCTTTCCCGTCTGGTGCATCTGGGCCCACCTGAGATCGTTCAGGAGGGATGCTGGCAAGAGCCTGAGAAATGGGCTCATCTCAGCATCCAATCTTCCCACTTCCACAACGGCTAGTGCTACAAAGGGCCCATGTTACGCAACTACAGCTCCATCTAGCAGCCCAAGAAAACTGTGGGCAGAGCATGAAAAACCGACACCCCACTGAAAGCTGTCTAAGCAACAGATACACACGTCTGAACCACCGGTCTAGTTTCTTGCTCAGAATGTGGTGTGTGAGAGCATTGTGGAAGCACTGGGACCAGGGGATGGGAATCTAGGCGAGTTACTGGAATCATGCCCTGCACTCTTGACAGATTGGTTAAACAAACCACAACTGGATGGGTTCACAAACCTATTAAGCCACAAACCGGAAGTGGACAGCCATCAGCCTTCAAACCCACATTTTCATGTGGGAAAGACATGCAGGCTGTAGTGCAATGCCCTGAAAGAGCCAGCAAGTAAAAAAACAAACAAAATCCCCCGAGCTTCTCTCCAAAACCAGCTCTGCCCACATGAATAATGTGGACTCGCCCACTTGGTTTCCATCACGCACGCACGCACACACACACACACAAACACGCATGTACACACACACGTACTAAGCGCAGGCTTGGGCCACCAAAAGATTGCCTGCCCCTGCCACCAACTATAACTGACAAGACAGAACAGCTCGGGTCCCCAAGAGGCTAAGCCAAAACCAAGCAACGTGGCCCGACGAAGCTAAGCAGGCCTGAAAGGGAAATAGCCCCCCCCCCCGCGCCATGCCAACCAAAGGTGAGGAGCAGCAACAGAGGGCAACTCTGAGCAGAGACCGCCCCCCCTCCTTTTAATCAGTTCTGAAAGCAAACCCTGGGGGGCCAAACACACACTCTTACGTGGTGCAAGGCAAGGGATGACCAGAGGTGGACCAGGGGCAGAGGAATGCATGCACCCCAACACTGAAGGCTGCACAGCTTGGCAGCCAGGTAGTCATTTGCAGTGGGGGAAGGGGGCAATTTGGGAGAATGCCAGCGGTCCACACCGGCTCTTTCCCCCGTTCCCATCCTACTCCCTGCCACCCCCGAGCCCAAACTTTTCCTTTCCGGTGACACGGTCAAGCAGCTGAGCTGTATCCCCAGCTCTTCAGAAGTTGTCCAGGCTAAGACGTGGTTTTACATTTATGAATCAGTTCAATCAATTAACTAAAACTGCCATTTGTTTTTAGAAACCTCCTCTGGTTGGGTTTGCATGACTTGCTCTGCCAACGCAAAACGAACCGGATCGTGGCTTAGAGCAACGTGTGAAGGCAGCCAACGTCTCTTGCCCCAGGCTCTGCCAAGGTCTTAGGGAACAATTTGTCCCTGGGGTGCAGGCTGGCCCCCTCCCTGCTCACCTCTAAGTCACTGGCTGTGATCTGGCTCAGGTGAATCGACGGGTGGGAGATGGCGCCCTTCACCTCGAAGTCACCGCTGCCCATGCGGCTCCAGGTCTGCATGGAGTCCAACTTGTTTCCATCAAGGGGTTGCTCAGTGCCCTGAAAAAACCAAAGGCATCAATCAAGTGGGATGGTGGAAGGAAAGGGGCAAGTGGAAGAATGAGCGAGAGGCGCCAGTCAGCTTCTTACATGCAGTTGCTTTTTTTAAGAGCATGGCATTCCATCAGCCTGTTGGCAAAGCGTGGCACAGCAGCTGCCAAAGAGGGCTCAGCGTTCCACCCTGCAACGGTGCCCAAGATGGAGTCGAGGGACCCGATGGCCCACGAGGGTTGTGCAGAGAGCTTCTGATGCAAGCGCCAAAATAAAAATACATCTTTTTATGACTCAAATCTTGGGAAATGGCCAGAGTTTCACAAGAATTGGCAATGAGATTTCAGCCATTACTTAATACTGAGCTTTCCAAACTTTTCATGTTGGCGACACACACCAACGGCGGCGGCGGCACAGCCTGCGGTGTCCTGGTGTGTCGCACGCAAACCCGGAAGCGCTGATGGGGGGAACCGGAAGGAGTGCACCCCCGCCAATCAGTGCCGCCGCCGCCGCCGCCACTACCACTGCAGCAGCACTGATTGGCGGGGGTGCGCTCCTTCCGGTTCCCCCCATCAGCGCTTCCGGGTTTGTGTGCGACACACCACACCGCAGGCGACACAGTAGTGTGTCGCGACACACACTTTGGAAAGCTATGACTTAATAAATAAGTCAATAGAATGGGAGGGCCTCGTGGGTGCCATGAGGTGAGGAAAAATATCACTGTGGCGATGATCTGCCTGTAGGAAAAGACTGAGAACCACACCATACTGCAGTCTTCCTCAGCCTCCAGACGCACTTCACGCCTGCTCTTAATATCCCCAGCAAGATCAGGCACCGAACAGTGTGCGAGTGCAAAGCTGGTGAATGTCATCTAGGCTCATCTTGTATCGCCGGTCTTGTGAGCCACACTGCTGGTGACAGAGGATCCCCAGGTGGGCCCATGACCTGCTAAGTGACCAGCCTGGCTCTTGCATCAGGGAGATTCTTCCTCCATTTTGTTTTCAGTCCCCCTTGGCACCTTATCCATGGGCCCTTCTTGCACAATGAAATCCAGCCAGGTGAGAAAAGCCAAACCACTCACCTTTTTCAAATGTTTTTCCCGGGTACCTTTTAACTGGAAAAGAGAAAGAAAGAAGAGAGTGAGAATTCTAGACCAGAGCGTGTTAATTAAAGTAGCCTGTTCCGGACTTCCGGTGGGGACATGGCGGACTGAACAGCTGAGCCCGCGGGCTCAGTGGGCAGAACTGACAACGCGGCAGTTTTTACGGGCTCAGGCAGGTTTTTCCTGAAGCCCAAGAGTGTTTTTCCGGAAAAAGGAAAACACTCGGAATCACCCCATCTGTCCTCCGAACAGCTGCTTGCAGCCAGAAGATCGCAAACAGCGTTCGCGCTCAACTGGTAAGAGCAGCTGGGAGGCTGGGACGTCACCATTTCCAAGCCGCGCTGTAGCCTTAAAGGGACACTAAGACCAGCCACCCCATTTCTAAATCACCCAATTTATATTTCTTTTAAGTACGCGTACCCTAAGAGAGGCTTTCTACAGCAAGGAGAAGCGGGTTCTCTTGGTGCTTATCATTATTTTTGGGATCAATTTTTAAAAATCTTTTTAAGTTTTGGATTTTGTTTTCCATCCAAATACTGAGGAGGGTTGAGAGTAAATAATTGTCTCCCTGCTATTATTTTTGTACTAAATTTGAAGATATTAGCATTTTTCTACACGTTGAATCAGCTGTTTTGAACTTTCAGTTTTCTGCTTCTACTTTCCTGGGGAACTGTCTGCATATCTCACTTTCGCTTACGTAAACACATTTCGGAATTTTTTCATATCTTCGACTTTTGCTGGTTAAGCTCCTAGGGGGCACCATAATCTACTGCTTGAGACATGGAAGAGTTTAAGCAGATTTTCTCTGACTTCCAACAAGATTTTAAACAGATTCTTTCTGATTCCTACCAAGTTTTTATGCAAGGCATTCAGGACATTGTGGAAAATACGAGGTCTAAAATGTGTCATGTGGTTGGGGATGTGGTGGATGAAACTGAGGAATTTAACAGCGACAGAAATGTCTCTTCTAAGAGTGAGATTGGGACTTCTGTTGAAATGCTGGATGAAGATCGGATAGTCAAGTTGAAGAAATTAAAGGGAGACTTCGAGTTGCAAGCCATAAGTGAAATTGATCTTCTGATGGAACGCCATGGAAAAGAAGGGGTTATTATGTATGGGAGGTGTCCTGAAGAGAAATCGGAGTTTTTGAGGGGGGCAGTTGGGCTGTTCGATTTTTTAAAGAAAAAAGCTCTGTGCGCATTGTGGGGATATGTAAATGCTCTGGTTTATTTTGAAGTGGGATAAGGGTTTAAGAATATTTATCTGGATTGGTTTTAGGGTTTGGCTGATTTCATTTATCTTTAACGATTTGGATTAAGATTATTAAGGTATAGTGAAAAAAAAGTCTGGTTTTGGGCTTAATATGATTAAGATTATTAAAACTGTTGTATTATCAAGTATAATGGCAGACAATTTATATGTTTTTTAGTTTGATCTTTATTATAGTAGACAGGAATGTATAGAATAGTAGTAGGAAGGAAATAAATGTTATTTTTGGGGGGGGAATTGATTAGTGTGTGTGTGTATGTGTGTGTGTGTGTATATATATATATCTTTTAATATATGGGGAGGAAGCAACTGTATTTAGTGATTTTTATAATGTGCCAATGGAATGATTTATAGAAATAATGTGATTTTGGTTTAATATAGAGTAAGGGATTGATTATGGAAAATCGTTGTATATCCTTGCTGTTAAAAGTCAGAAGTCACCTCTTTTTTTAATTTTGAAAAATTTTCTCTTGTGTTTCTACACTTTTTTAGTTCTTTTTTTCTTTGTAGTTTTTTGTTTTTCTGTAGCTTTTATCTTTGCTTGAAACTTAATAAACTTATTTAAAAAAAATTAAAGTAGCCTGTTCCAACATCAAAAGTAAGGAATTTGGGGATGAGAGTATTCACAGAGCTGGAGAGCCAAATTAAGCACTTAAAAAAAGTTCAGAGATCCAGAATGTCTCTCCGCTCTAAAACCCAGAGCAAGGATTTAGAGCAAAGGCGAAAAAATGTGACTCGCTAATACCCCTTTTTGGGGTTGTCAGAGCTTTCCCAGAATGGAAGGGACAAAACGACCTGGAAATCTGGGGTCCTGGTCCCACCATTTTTGTTGGACTGCTGCACAAAGCCCAGGGTGGCCCTCAAGTCCACAGTACTTAATCTTAATCCAGAGATTCCTACCAGTTTGTTACAAGGAGAAAAAACTGGGATAATGCATTGTGATAGAGGCAGAAAGTCATAAGGCAAGAGGAAGAGGAGTCGCTGTAATACGAGATGGGCGGGGTATAAATAACTTAAATAAATAAGTGTAACCCCGGGTGTAGTTACTATGACGACTTCAGAGAATCTGAGAGTTTGATTTGATCATCAACTTTGGAAGTAGTAGTACAGCGACCCCAAATTAGGATCCAGCCACGTGATCTCAATGGGTATGGACCCAAGTCCCTCCGCATCAGCATCATGTGACTCACTGGGGCATAACAAGAACTGAGTAGCCAAGGTTCCCAAAGGTTATTTATTTGTTAACAATTATTTGTATGCTGCCTACTCAGTTTGCGATGCTAAAACAAGAAAAGCATTGATAAAACCAGTTAACAACCAATACCATAACAACTTTTGTTGGCCAAGCCAACAGCCCAACAAAAATGCTATCCACCCCTAAAAGCTTTGCAGAAAAGCACAGTCTTAACTGCTCTGCTAATTAACAGTCTCAGTTCGAACAAGGGAAGATAATTAAATTGGGATCAACTAACAACTGTCAATGGAAGATCCCATCCAAAGTCCCCATTGTTAGCCTTCTCAAACTTAGCAAAGGACATTTTGAACAAAGCCTAGAGGTGTCAAGAACCTTGGGGAGGGGAGGGGAGTCGACAATGCAATTGCAATGGCCCAGGGGCCAACCAGGCACAGATCTGATGGGTAAAAAAAGTGGGGGATTCTTGGATTACAGGGGAAAGGACAGAGTCGAAGAGAGCCAGACCAAAAAAAAAAAAAAAACTTTGCCACAATGGAGAATTAAGTGATGGAAAGGACCACCACAAAATGCAATCAAGATTGCCAGACTGAGATGGAGTGGTTGGAAATCCATGCTGGAGGTTGGGCCTATCAAACACCTTCCTGACGACTGCTTTCATACCCTTCTTGCACGTCTCCTGAGATCCCTCGGCTGACCAGCATAAGAAACGGGACCTTTGGATCATCTAGGACAGGGTTTCTCAGCCAGGGTTCCATGGAACCCCAGGGTTCCGCGAGAGGTCACTAGGGGTTCCCTGGGAGATCACGATTTATTTAAAAATTATTTCAAATTCAGGCAACTTCACATTAAAGGGGTAAGTTTCATTCTTTATTTTTAGTTTAAGAACACTCTTAATACAGGCCTACCCATGAAACGAATATAATAATTTTGTAACTTCTGGCCTATATTTGAGCCTGAATGTGCAGGGTTTCCCCGAGGCCCGAAAAATATTTCAAGGGTTCCTCCAGGGTCAGAAATTTGAGAAAGGCTGGTCTAGGAAGGCTTCCTATGGCGGCTTCCCTGTTCCTCCTATCATCTCTAGCCAACATACCCAGGCTGGCTGAAGAAATGGTTAGTAACAATCTCACACGTCAAGAGGGTTTTAGGCTTGCCTAACAGGGCCGGACCGAGTGAGCCAAAGGACGAGAAGAAGGAAAGAGAAGGCTCCCAGACTTGCAGATACATGGGGTTTCCAGTGGCCATTCACCTTCTTCTTGGGCCCCGTCTCGGGGGGTGGGAGCTCCTTCTTGCGCTTGTGAGCACCCGTCTGGACCTGACTCTCCTCAGAGGGTGGCGGGGGCAAAGGCGGCGCTGGTGGCAACTTCTTCTTGTTCTGAGCAGGCTCATCAGTCAGCTTCCACCGGACCCCTTCCTCACCATTGTCAGAACGCCGCTTCCCTGTGCCATCCCCTGAATCCTGAGAGTGTGGGCAGAAGAGAGGTAGAAACAGGCTCACAGACTGTGCGTAGCTGGCCATTTCTGCACCCCTTTTTGTTGAATAAGCCACGAGAGGATGCCTTCGCGGGGCACCCTCAGTCCAAACCAAAGGACCATACTATGGCTTAACTCAACTAGCTGTCTCTTAGCCAACCCTCCCAAATGCTTTCAGGACATGAAAAAAATTGCTCAGAGGCAGGGAAAAGAGAAGCATGCTGGAGCGGGATTTTCTGGACAGCACACCAAACAGAGCCAACTGAATTGTTCTGCGCAAAGGCCCTAAGCAGAGGGGTCTGAGAGACTGTCCTCATCATTATTGGCTACAGAGGGTTACGGTTCATCGGGAGGACTACAGAAAGAGGGTGTCGACCCAGGATGTGGATGTGAGTAATTGGAGCATGGAAGAAGAAAGCAGTCCAGGACACACAAAGGGGCCCTCCTATGTCTCCCCTCCCACTTCCCTTGTCCAGCCATGGCTTCAGGGCAAATGACTCCGTGGGGCTTCTACCCCACACACTCTTTGATCCCCCCTCTCTATGTTGCCCCCCACCAAACCACATACTTTCATTGATTTGCCTTCTCTCTTGCACTTGGGACATTCCCAACAGTTTGGAATTTCATTGTTGATGACCCCTTCAGCAATTCCCATCTGCAAAGAGAAAGACCGGTGCAGGTGAAGGGGGGGCGGGGGCGGCTGTGCCACGGCCCTCCTCTCTTCCTCCCTCTTCGAGCTCCCTCACCTTCAAGCAGCCTGGATGCACAATCTCATTGCAAATGGTACACTCCATGAGTGACAGGTTGAACTTCTCCTCTTCACCCTCTACTGTGTCCTCTTTCCCGGCCTCCCCACATACCAGGCACACGGCCGTGTGGGGCAGAACTGGCTGCAATGAGAGAGAGGGGGGAGGTGAGCCGTGAGGAATAAGAAACCAAGCAGGAGAGATCTTTCCACCCGCAGCAGACATCAACCACCTGGGTGAAGTTACCTAGAGGCAGCTGATTCAGGGATGGCCAGCCAGGACGCTGGCAATGAACCCTCCTCTGCCCAAATTTTACCATGATGGGACAATAAAGCTGCACTTAAAACATTACAAATTCAAAGGGAAGGGCGGTTTCCAGCTCTAGTCTCATAGGAAGCGCTCTAATGCAGCATGAGACAGGGCGCTTCCAGCTCAAAATATTTTCAAAGTGAAACATTTTGCACCTCTTTATTTTGAAAGATGGGACACAGCAATAGGAAGGAAGAAGACAAGATGGGAAAGGAAACAGAATGGGGCCTTGCAGCAGCCTAACGGGCGAAACACGACTTCTGTCTCACAGGTACCAGAGGGGCCTATACCTGATTTTCCAGAACAAATTCAAGCATGCAAAGAAGGCCTTTGATGACTCAGTTTCTGGGCTGCACCATGTCAGGGAAGGGGAGTTGCATGTGGGAATGTTCCCCTATGCATACTCAACCAATAAATGCCTGCATACAAAAAGCTAACATGTGAAGTGGGAATCCTCCCTAACATGCTAGCTTTTTCAATGCGGTGTGTATCGTTTATTCGCTTTGCGCAGTACAACTCTTATTTTCCTCTGGCTTTACCCGCAGCTCTCAGCAGGCTTGAAACATGCAGAAAAAGCTAAAGATACAGAACATTAAACCACATCAGTCTGCAGAAGGGAACTATATGTAATAACTAGCATGTCGAGGAAACTAGTGGAAACTCTCTCTTCCTGCAAACTAACTTCCCACGAGCTTGGATTTTTAAAGTTATTTTTTTAACCTACCGAGAAGCCTTGTATATGCAATTCCTACTACCTGCATCCTGAGTACAGGCTAGGGATGAAATGTATCATGCATTCTTTCCCTTTTTCATTTAAACTGCCTGAGAGCTGCAGGCAAAACGGGTGTTTCCTTTCCTTTTCTATTCCAATTTGAGGAATCAGGAATATTTAGAAGGCAAGAGGCAGAGAGGATCTGGGGCACATTTTTCTTCGTCATCATAAGGATCCGAAACTGGTACCCTTTAAGACAAGACTTCCTTCCTATGAAACTTCACCAAGTTGACCTCTCTGCCATGCCGGAGTAGAAAAGTCAGACGGTGCATCCAGACGGAAACCCACCCCACACATCACCATCAGCATTGGCCGCCCCGCCTCTCTCACTCACCGCTGTGCACTGCCTCTGCAGGCAGGACTGCTTCATGCGTCCAGGCCCCCCAAACTTCTTCATGTCCTTACAGAAATGGCACTCCCCACACTCTGATCGCAGGCACGCTTTACACTTCCGGCACCGCGTCCGCCGCCGGCGAGCTCCAGCCCCTGCCCCTTTGCTGGACGACATTGGCTATGTCCCGCTTCAGCTACTCTCTGGGCTGCAAGGAGGAAAGGCAAGAGAGGCAAATCAGGCAAGTCAATATGGGCTCCAGATTGGGAAGAGGGGGCTGATAATGAAGGGGGGGGGGGGGAGAAGGACATGCAATACAAATGAATCAAGATTCCCATATACAGGCAGTCCTTGCTTAACAACCATTCATTTAGTGACAGTGCTGAAAAAAGCAACTTGCGACCGGTCCTCACACTTACGACCGTCACAGTGTCCCTGCAGTCACATGATCACGATTTGGGCACTTGGCAACCGGTTTGCGTTTAAGACGGTCGCAGCATCCCATGGTCACATGATCGCCATTTTCAACCTTCCCTGCTGGCTTCTGGCAAGCAAAATCAACAGGGAACTGTGTTATTCGCTTAACGACCATGTGGTTCGCTAAACGCCTGTGGTGATACGCTTAATGACTGCTGCAAAAAAGGTCATAAAATTGGGTCGGATTCGCTTAATGACTGCTTCGCTTAGTAACAGAAATTCCGGTCCCAGTTGTGGTCGTTAAGCGAGGACTACCTGTAAATGCAGACGGGGGTGGAACATATTGCAGGGAGAAAAATGTCCTGCAATCAAGTGCAGAACGTGAGTAGCCATCACCAACTTTGGGGAGAAAAAAAAAATCAAAATACACCACAGTGAAACGAATTTGAGTTAAGAAATGTTGCACCAATTTTTTATTTAAAAGAATGGCTCAAAATGAGTAGTACATTCCCACACAAAATAGGTGAAATGATGAAAACTAGCACACTGATCCAAGACAATTAGTTCTAGGAAAAGAGAGCCAAATCTAGGTGAATATAAAGCTGGATCATTGGATTTAGCTCTAGCAGGGCCATTCAGCTGGACTTTCAAATGCCACTCTCTATTTTTCAGTAAGAGCCAGCTTGGTGTAGTGGTTAAGGCATCGGGCTAGAAACTGGGAGACGGTGAGTTCTAGCCCTGCTTTAGGCATGGAGCCAGCTGGGTGACTTTGGGCCAGTCCCTCTCTCTCAGCCCTAGGAAGCAGGCAATGACAAACCACTTCTGAAAATCTTGCCAAGAAAACTGCAGGGACTTGTCCGGGCAGTCTCCGAGAATCGGACACGATTGAATGGATTTTATTTAAAAAAAAAATTCAGTTGATCAAAGGGCATGAGTTGCCCAGTGCCAGTGTGAACACAGAGAGTGGTTCATGCCAAGAGCTCAAAGGCAGGAACTACTGGAAAGCAAAACAAAATCCCTCTGCTACCCCAGCCATGGATAGTTTAGGAGCTTAGCAAGGTGAAAACTCCAGCCTTATTAAAGAACTTGGGGCTGGCCAATGGTTCTCTAAAAGGACATTGGTTTAATCCAGTGTTTTTCAACCTTGGCAACTTTAAGGTGTGTGGACTTCAACTCCCAGAATTCCCCAGCCAGCCATGCTGGCTGGGGAATTCTGGGAGTTGAGGTCCACACACCTTAAAGTTGCCAAGGTTGAGAAACACTGATTAATCCAGAGCAGAATAGGCTATTCCTTGTACCACTACATACAACAACGCTCATTCCCCTCTGCAACAGGAGAAATTATCCAGATTCACTGGAGGAAGGTCTCAACATGCACAAAGAAACACTCTCCATCTCAAGAATAACAACAAAACTTTGTGTGTGGCTAGGGTTCTTTGACTGTGCCCCCAAAAAACCTATTCAAGTCTCAGGAACAAACTGTTTTGCTGGAGCAGAAAAAAAAATGATTTGCTTATAACCTCCTATCTTCTCTACTAGGATATAGCTAGAATACAGAGGAAGGCAAACATGAACTGCATTATGACGGTCACAAACACAAGCCAAAAATGAAAATAGATTTTTTGACAGGTATTTAAAGTACTGTTCTCCAAAGCTGAACATATTATGGCAACTTCTGTTGCCCTGGTGAGGTGAATAAAATCCAACCATGTTTTTCCCAAAATTGCATCCACAGCGATGATGAGCATGAATCGAGTATGGAGAAGCAAGGACATCAGCCTGGCAACTAAATGCAGATGAGTCCGCACTATCGTGTTTTCCATAGCTACCTATGGTTGCGAAAGTTGGACCATGAAGAAACTAGACAGGAGGAAAGCTGTGGTGTTGAAGAAGGTTCCTGGGCATTCCTCGGTCAGCAAAGCTGACAAACAAGCAAGTACTGGAGCGTATAAAACCAGACATATCGCTGGTGGGCAAAATCACAAAATTCTGCTTTACTTATTTCGACCATGGCATGCGATCAAACTCACTGGGAAAGGCAGTTATGCTCGGAATGGTCAGCAGTAAAAGGAAACGAGGCCACCAAAAAACATGGTGGCTAGACACCATCACAGCTGACACCAGCCAGAGCACAAACAACTAAAACAGCCATACAAGATCGGAAAATGTGGAGAGAGCTGGTCCACAGAATTGCCGAGAATTGGACATGATTGAATGGATAGCATCATTATCCAAACAAAAATTCTGTATAATTCATTCTGCATGCCTAGAGCAAATTCTGGACTGAAGCTTCTGGCGAGTCATCTTTTAATGTAAGGGACCACGGAGAAGAGGTAGGTACTTCAGATGTATTTAATAAAAAATGGAGTTCGTTTTCCTGGGTTACCAGTTTTAGAGACACAGCCTTAAGAGCATACGATGCATGCAACCAAGCATATTCGGTTCTGACAGCCCCTTACGCGTAGCATCTTGAGCTCCATTGTGGGCAAAAGATTTGGTGCAATTGTATTACATAACAATGAATATAACATATAGCCATCGTGGTAAGCAGCAGCCGATTACAAACTAGCTCCTGCTACCTTCATTAAAAGCATCATGCAAATAATGGGTAGGAACAGGGGGAAAAGAAAAGCCTTAACAAAAACCAAGGACAAGCACAGTCTAAGGGGAAAACAATATGCAGTGAGAGTTGAAACTATGATAAAAATGAGCGCATGTGAATGTGAATTGCAGGAGCTGAAGTCCCACACCTCCAGAACGCTCAGGTTGGGGAAGATTAATATAAGAACAGCTTTCTGTGAAAGATCCTGGAATGGCGAGAAAGTTGGACCTGGTTTCAAATTTATGCCTGCCAGAGACTAAGGATATAGGTGCAGTCACACTATAACTTGGGTTTAGATTTGAGCCCGGTACATGTAAAGCCGTTAACGCCGTCATCTCTCACCGCATTAGGAAGTTCAGAGAGATAACCCCATACAGATTACAGGCCGTGTATAATAATAAAGCTGCAGCGGATGAAAAAGAAGTTGGACTTAATTAAGGCAACCCAATGGGTATATTCTATTAAATCAAGTGATGGAGCTCTTTTACTCTTCTGCCTTCTCCTCTTGCCTAAGTAACAAAAGACACATTGGTTTATAGATATCCCACTGTTCATAGCCCTTGAGATACAGATTCCCCCATGGACACTGTTTTATAGAAGGAGCCAAAAAGAAAATAGGCCAATTTTTCCCAAGACACAACAGACAGAAAGGAGGAAAAAGAAGAGACAAGAATCTAAGAGTTAAATAAAAAGAGCTGCTTTTTGTACCACTTTAGAATGGTTTAGAGAGATGCAGATCCTGTTTTGATGTCATTATCCAAAACAGGACTCTTTCAGAAAAAAGATCCCTGAGAACAATTGTTTCAATCTTATGAGAGCCAATATAAAGAAGAAGAAGAAAAAAAAGGAATCCCTTGCACGAATTGAGAAGAGTAAGCGATGTCCCAAAGTCCCCAGAACTAACTTTTTAAAAAGGAGTTTTCCAGGGGCACAGACATGCCAAGCTGGGGGCTTAAGAGTGAAACAGAGATAAAAATCAGACACGAAGCTGAGACATATTCTAGACCAGTGTTTCTCAATCCCAGGAACATTAAGATGTGTGGACTTCAACTCCCAGAATTCCCCAGCCAGCATGCTGGGAGTTGAAGTCCATATATCTTAACATAGCTGAGACTGAAAAACACTGGTCTAGACTGATGAGACACATAAGATCTTGAGTTCTACCTTCAGAAAAAGAAAGTGCAGCTGGAAAGCTGAATGTGGAATTGTAGGAAAGGGTCAGGAAATTGAGATAGTGCAGACAGGCAAGGACAACAATGGAGGAAAAAACCAAGTGGAAACCCTGCAGATCAGTCCTCGCAGTCAGACACCCCGTAGACCTGTCAACCGGACTGTCTGGGAATTATGGAACCTGAAGGCCAAGAGATCTAGAAACCAAAAGCTCTTTCTCTGCCTTTTTTTAAATAGCACGCTAATAGAGGAACAATTTCTCAGGAACTTTTTCTGACATTCAGAAAGATAAGAGGAGGATAGAATAATGGAAAAACAGAAACTCAGAAAGAAATGGGCAAAGCAACCTTCTATTAACATCAACTGCAACTACCACAAAGAACATGCTTACAAATAAATACCACCACTGATGAGTGCATGGTTTAGCAACCTAAGAAAAAAGACAAAAATCCCTGTTATAATCCAGGAGCCTCTCCGCCATTATTACTTAGGCCCGTCAAGCTAGGTCTTAACCAAACACCAAAGATTATCAGCTATGGATATGATTTTATCCTACTTTTCATGTGAACAACCAGAAACATTTAAGTCCGATCGCTGCCAACCATCACTATGAGGGAGGGGGACAGGGGAAGGCAGAATACCACCTGGTCAGGACAAAATTATTTCAGACTCTATGAGCTGGAGAGCAAAAAATACAGTTGCCATTTTCAAACCCAAAGCTGTTTCTTTTTCCTGTTTCTATTCTTTCCCCCCCCAAAGAAACGTTCAATTTGTCCCTTGGATATTTGACCATGAGAGGGGAGCTGAAGGGATATAGCAAACAGAATCACCTTTCCTGGGGAATCATCTCATCTGAGGGTCAGAATTGAAATCATCAAATCCCAGACTGAAAGGGAAAATAGGGAACTTCTAAAATAAAATGGAAACATCATGAAGAGGAGACCCTTTCATAAAGTACACGGGGTCTGCATGTTGAGTTCAGCAGTATCGCAACAGGGCTGGGAAAACCTATTAATTTCTTATAGGGAAGAAGGGGAGAGGAAGAGACTCCAGTGAACAGAAGGTTTTCTATTTCTGAAAAAAATCTATCTGCGTGTGTGTTACTCTGAGGATTAATCCAGGAGAGGGCAAGGAATAGTTAGGTAGAAGGAGGCATGTAGAAGAGAATCAATGAGGGTGGATGACTATCTCCCTCCTGCTTCATCTCCCCATACTCACATACCTAGCACATCCACATACATTCTATCGACGGAACATTTTGTCTCCTATCATCATTTTACCCCACCCCTACCTCTTTCTTCCAAGCATTTAAGAGCAGGCAAATATATGTATAAGGGAACTTGGCTTCAATACCTCATCACGCCCCAGCCTGGCTTCAGAGCTGACAGGCCCAGTCTTGGCAAGGGTTCCCACACACCTCAACCTGGCCTTCCATGATGCCGGTTGCTGGGTTCCCCCTCAATCCTCTCCGCCAGCTGCAACCTGCTTGACACATCTTTTTTGCTCTCCCACCCTTTGAAAAGGCTTTAAGTCAAGCTGTTTTGGGGCCGCGATCCTCCTCCGCCAAATCCTTCTGGATCACACCGCTTTCTGAGGGACATGAGGGACATAACCGGAGGCATCCTCTGTAGAGGGCCCCCTGAAATCGGCTGAAACGGCACCTCCCCTCTCTTCTCTTCCTTCCCCACCCCCCCTCCCCGGTTAAAACATGAGAAATACACAGAGGCAAGAGCGTTTTACGGCCGGTAATTCCTTCCCCTGGAAATCATAGAAGAGAAACTTTGGTTCCACGTTTGCCCCCGCGCACCCCAAAGCCACTCTGCTTGTCCCCTCTTCTTGCTGACTATCAGCTTGAGTCTGCCTAGAGGTGACCAGATCCCTTGGAAAACCACCTGACAAAATGATACACCCTAATATTGGTTTCTTTATTTTCCTTTTATGAAGAACAACAACAAAAATCTAAACACTCCAGCCCAAGGTGACTGAACAGAAGCTTGAAAGAAAAGAATATCCAAGAAAACAAAACAACAAAGGAGATTAAAACGAATAAGAAAAGGAAATTACAGTAGTAGATCTGGCATGGGGGGGGGGGAGAAAGGGGAGGCCACAGAAGCTCTAGATCCCATCCTCAACAAAAACATTTGTGCAACCAGCCTGATAGCTTAACAGCCCTCCCTCGTTTCTGCATCCGAGTTGTTGTGATGCTTTCACATGCTGCGTGCGTTCACACAAGCTACCATGTACATATCTATCTTTTGGGGAGTGGGAGCCAAGGGTCATTTTGCAAAGCACCGGTAGCAGTCCTTCTCAAAACACTGAGCTCCACAGGGTTGGAAGGAGAAGAGCTAATTAATTTGGAATGGGAAGATTAAGGTGGGGGGAAGGGAGGAAGAATGTGCCTCTAAAAGAAGAGGCAAGGGTTTTATTCCTTGAAAAACATTCTTTTGCAAAGCCAAGAGAGGTGCAGGGGGAGGGGCCAGAGGAGGAGGGATACAGACTTACCTTTGGGAAGCGCATCTAGGCACCAAAGACTCTTCCTCATCCATCAGCAGCCTCCAAGAGAGAAAAGATGCAGCACATCTTACAATTGTTACACACATCTACACACACCCCAGGCAGACACCAGCAAAAGCTGCCTGAGGATGGGAGGAGAATGGAGGCGGGGAGCCCCCCTCCTATAACCCATGAAGGGCTTGGAAGTAGGGTAGGAGAGAGGGGTTACTCACCTGCTGTGTGGCCATGGGGTGGATGGCAATTCTAATGCTGGATTTGTTGTCATGGTGGGAAGTGGGGGGGGGGGGGGAGAGAGAAGAGATCCAGCCAGCTGCTGAAGGATCTGTGTGTGCGTGCGGCTCCAAGTCCCCCCCCTCCAACAAAAATGAGGAGTGGGGAGGAAAAGGGAAGAGGGGCGGGACAATCTCCCCAAAGAGGCTATTACAAATTCATAGCAGCAGTTCCCCCACACCTCACCCCCTCTCCTGTTCTATCCTCCACTATTTCCTTCTTTGCCCTTGGGAGAAAACAAGGGAATGATATGTGAGAAGAGTTCTTCCCCCCCCCCCCGTGCATTAATCAGAGAGAACGCTAACACACTGTGCCACACACCTACTCGGGGACCTCCTGCACCCCTAATTTGGGATAGAGCCTTGGCATTCCCTACGCGGGTGCACCCTCCAATCCCCCCAGCCCTCCTGGCTTCCTCTTGACTCCTCCTCCTCTTCTGCCCACCACTGAGATTTTCCTCAGTTGCCTGAACACCCACCCTCCCCTTTTCAAATGCAGGCAGACCACTCCCCTCGCTCTTGGGTCTTGCTGGAGGTGGAAGAAGAGGAGGAGGAAGAGGAGGAGGGGGCTCTGCCCCTTCTGGCTTGTTCCTCCAACTACATCTCCCTTCACTTCGCAGCAGGAAGGGGAGGGGGTCTGAAACTGCGCCCCCCTATATATGCTCAGCCCGTCCTTTTCAATTAAGGGCCCATGTCTGCCGTGGCTCGTCCCCCTCTCCTCCCCTCTCCGAAAGAGCCCCCTTCCTTAACCACCTGGCAGCGCGGGTCCCCCTCCAAAGCAATGCCAAGGTCTGGGGGGGATCTGTTCACCTTGCGAGAGCCCTGCGGATCGGGCGGGATGGGGCCCTCTCAACCCTCCCCTCCTCGTCCCCCCGACCCTCCGAAGAGAGAGACGCCGGTGCCCCCCTCTGCTCCTTCCCTCAAGGGGGCTCTGCGCTGCCTGGCTGTCCCTCCCCCCACATAAGGGAGGGTTTTAAACCCACCCACCCCCCTCCAGGTTGGCAAATCGGGGAGTGGGCTTCAGACCCCGCCACAACTCCTCCAAGAGGAGAGAGCGAGGCTCCACGGTCCTGGCGGGGCCCCCTTCTCCTGTCTCTCTCATTCTCTCCCCTTCCTCCTTCTCTTTCACATTCACTCAGTCACTCGCGCATACTGATACACACATCTCACACACATATTCGCATACACACACACACACAAAACCATCATGGCGGCCCCAGGAAGCCCAAAAGGGAACACTCGCCGCGCGCGGGCAGATGGGAACGGTGGTTCTTTTTACCCGGCCAGACACATCCGGCTCTATGAGCGCTAGGGGGAAAGAGGGACTACAGTTAAGATGGCGGCCAAGGATTCCGCGCAAGGCAGTATGGGGAGTGTGGTTTTATTTCCCGGCTCAACGCCTTGGGTGCCTTAGTTGCTATGGCCAAAAGAGCTGTTTTGGACTACAGCTGGGATGGCAGACGGCAGCTGGAGCGCCACTGCCTCATGGGAAAGGTAGTTTTGCTTACCGCCGTGTTGCGTCTTGATCTCAAAGCGAGGTATTTGGACTCCATTTAAGATGGCCACTAAGCATCATGGGAATGTAGTTCTCTCCTCACGGCCTATTCCTCCATATCTTTTTACCATTGGTTCCTAAAGCCTCAAGGAGAGCGCTTGGACTACAACTAATATGGCGGGCGAGGAGAGAGGAAAATTCAGTCGAACGGAATTGTGGGATGTGATTTTAGCGCTTTCCAGTCTCGCTAGATTCCCACTTTTAATTGAAATCAATAATTAACTGTGGCTTATCTTCATTAACAATTTACACCGTACACTAATCCACATGTGTAGAACCGCCTCTTTCTGTTTTGATCTTGAGTATGTCTGAGCATGTGCAGAGTTTTTTTTCCAAAGGGATGAAATTTCCTTAAAGAGGAAAGAACTTGCAAATAAAAAGGGACTGGTTGCCAAAGTTATATATTTTTATTCCAATGCATAGGCATAAAATTGCAAGCACAACAAATCATGGGGTGGGGAGAAGAAAACTTTTACTGGAGTTCTGAATAAAAAAAGACTAAGGGAAAATAATTGTTTTTAATATCATTGCATCATTCCATGTTCTACAATAGAAAGCTCAGTTCCAACATGTTGAGAACTCAAATTTATAATGGCCATTTAATTTGGACTAAGTAATAAATCCATCTAAAATCATCAAATTATCTATTTCAATGGCTTTAAATGAGATAGAATGCGATCCATGAGCAATATTTCAAATGTTGAGAGATAAACATTTATATTATGTATGGATATCCTAATTGCAACTGCATTGCAAAAGCAGCATACCCAGAGGTAAAACCTGAATCTGGCAATTTAAGCTTCTTATTTTAAGAATATTTTAAGACTATTCAAGCCTGTGGTTTGAATATTCCAAATAAGAGTATTATTTGTTTACCTAAGAATCAGCTGGGAAGACAACATTATGAAATAATGAAAAAACTTCAGTCTAACATGTTTGTGCTAGAAACCAGGAGTCTGAGAGTTCTAGTCCCGCCTTAGGCATGAAAGCCGGCTGGGAGACCTTGGGCCAGTCACTCTCTCAGCCCAACTCACCTCACAGGGTTGTTGTTGTGGGGAAAATTGGAGGAAGGAGTATTAGGTATGTTCACCGCCTTGAGTTATTTATAAAAACAATAAAGGCGGGGTAAAAATTAAATAAATAAACAAACAAACAAACATCTGTGTGCATATGTGTGGGTTTGATGTTAAAATGAAACCAATAACTGACTAGGCATAAAACCTCAGAATAAGTGACAACTATGTAAGTGTAGAGAATTGGTGGAGTACCCCCTTTAAGTAGAAATTCAATTGAATATTTGGCATGGGTGTCTGTTTTATTATTATTAATCAATGTGCTTGCCTGCATGGGCCTCCAGTACCTTTCCGTTTTCTCCCTTGAATCCGATAGAAATAAATCCTAACAAAATGTTGCCTCCTAGTGGTGAAACCTGGCGACTTCCAGGATGAAATACAAGTGTGAAAGAGCTGTTCGAACCAAGTTGCAGGGTTGAAACACCTGTTTTGAATGTGGAGCTAAGCTGTTTTGACTTCAAACACACTTCTGGGCTGTCAGGAACCTGTAAGGACAAACACCCAATGATTTCTTGCACACCACTCCCTCCCAATACTGGCTGGTCCTGTACCCTATTTTTCTGTCCCTGTCCTTCCCATCTGATACGCAGTCTGAAAATGGTTTTGGTGCTCTCTGAGCTTGGCTGTTTGCTTCCAGACGTTTCATTATCCAACTAGGGAACATAATCACTGTTATCAGTGGCAAACCTCACACTCGTATTGATGATGTTCCCTAGTCGGATAATGAAACGTCTGCAAGCAAACAGCCAAGCTCAGAGAGCACCAAGAACTCCACAGTTCAACCCTGAGCTACAAATATTCTACTGAAAATGTTCAGATGATGCTTCCTTGTGATCAGGAGACTGGATCGTTCAAGATTCCTGACTGGGAGAAAGAGATCAGGACTGTGGTAGCACCTTTTCCGACTAACACATTTTATTAAAAGGCATAAGCTGAGCTCACTAAAACTTCTGCCTGTTAATAAAATGTGTTAGTCGGAAAAGGTGCTACCAGTCTCCTCCTGATTTTTTGCCACCACAGCTCTCTTTCTCCAATGTCTACAACTGATTGGGGGAAGGCTGTAACCCATTTCAGTTTGGACATGTTCTTTCTGAAGATCCCTTCTGCAACCACATAGGAAACTCTGCATATCTAAACTCCTACAGTCCTCTTTGGTCCATGCATTTTTATCTGGAACACTTGCAAAGAGCTACGGAGCCTTCCAACCCACAAAACCTGTGGTAGAGATTTCATGCTGCATTGACCTAACATAAAAAGGTAAAGGTACCCCCCGCACATTTGTGCAGTTGTGTCCAACTCTAGGGGCCGGTGGTCATCTCCGTTTGTTAGCCAAAGAGCCAGCGTTGTCCGAAGACACTTCCACGGTCATGTGGCCGCATGACACGCACGGAACGCTGTTACCTACCCACCGAAGTGGTACCTATTAATCTACTTGCATTTGTATGCTTTCGAATTGCTAGGTTGGCAACAGCTGGAGCTAGTGCGGGAGCTCACTCCGCACGCAGGGCTAGGGATTCGAACCTCCGAACTTGTGATCTTCCGATCGACAAGCCTGGCGTCTTACCCACTGAGCCACCACGCCCCTCTAACATACTAAGCTATAATTTGTTTAACTGTGGTTTAATGAATAAAGCATCACTGGCCAGATCTGCACAACACACTAAGCCATAAATCATGGTTTTAAAACCACAGTGGCTGAATTTGCAGAGTGTGCTCAGCTAAACCCAACAAACCACATTATGGTTTGACCTGATGCCTGATCCAGGCCATTGAAATGCCTTGTCGGCCAGACAATGCTATTGGAACTGCTTGCATGGATGCCTTGGTCCCATGAACCTTAAGAAACTGGTCCTTATTAAAAGAGAGGAAATTCCAAGGGACAGGGCTTCAGGCCAGACGGACATGCCCCAAAACTGCCAAGAAAGCCCAGGAGAAGTAGTATCTGAAGATTTGTTACAAAGATTTGAAGGCTGAGTACTATTAATTGCACAGATTTGTAGTTCAGTGGACTATTTCTAATCTCCTCTCTCCTTGCATGCATTCCTATGGCTGGTAGGCAGGTCTGTTCTCTTTGTTCTCCAGTGCCCCATCAGATAGGCACCGGCATGGTATTTCTTGGACACGTTTGAAATAACAGTCGGTAAGGATTCAAAGCACGCTAAAGCGGAGAATGAAATGAGAAGGAGCGACCTGCTTGTTGCAGCCTATTGCTCCATGCAGGGCGAGTAGGCGAGGCCACGTTTCCTCCTTATTGACAGCAATGTCCACTCCCTGCCCTAGAGTAGCCAGTATGCCTGGGGAATAAGAGAAGACACCCTGTTTGGGGGTGGAGGCTGAGCAGGGCCTGTTCCTGACATGTGTCTTGATTTCCCACAATGCCCCTGGGTATAGTACAGTACTGAGGTGACTTCTGCGGCACTGTGAGAAATTGACGTGGCGGCTTATTACTGGGCCCACACGGAGTGATGCTGTTAATATTAATCTTTCTGGGAGACTACACATGTGTCAGACAGCGCTCTGGAAAATAAGAAGCTGGCTCTGATCATCAGTGTTACAATCACAGGTAGTGTTCCACGTAGCGGGTCACATTTTAATTGAGGTGTTAAACTGAGATGGGAAAACTGCTGACTTGGGTTCAAATTTTCACTCAGCCATGAAACTTATGGATGATTTGGGGCCGGTTACTGTCTCTTAGCCTGATCACTCCAAGAAAAAAATAAATCAACTGTTCACTGTACCTTAACTAATTTAACTTCCTTGCTGTAACTTAACTAACTTGCTCCCTAACCTTTTTTGCAAGCTAAAGTTCTATCTTTAAGGAATAAATAGGAGAGATTTGCATTTGATTATCTTTGGAAGGGGAAGGGAGGAAACCAGGATGTACACGTGAGCAACATTTTTGACAATGGAAAATAAAGCTTATTTTTAAGTGGGCATGATGCTCCTGCAGAAGGAATATTAATCCTTAATTTTTAAATAGTTCTCAACAAACAGGTGGACTTGGTTGGACAAATGCTGGGATGAGGATATGTGTTAAGCTAAAGAGGGATCATGGGGGCGCGATGGCTCTGCAGTTAAGACACCAGGCTTGTCGATCGGAAGGTTGCAAGTTCGGAGGTTCGAATCCCTAGCTCCGCGTGACGGAGTGAGCTCCCGCACTCGCCCCAGCTCTTGCCAACCTAGCAATTCAAAAGCACGCAAAAGCAAGTAAATGAATAGGTACCACTTTGGTGGGAAGGTAACAGGGTTCCGTGCGCGTCATGCCAGCCACATGACCGCGGAAGCGTCTTCGGACAGCTCTGGCTCTTCGGCTAAGAAACGGAGATGAGCACCGGCCCCTAGAGTCAGACACGACTGTGCAGGGGAAAACCTTTACCTTTTTATGCAGGCTCCTAGGAAGTGGAACAACTATCCTGAAAGAAGACAGTGGCAAACTACTCTGGTGTAGTGGTGTTGCTCCAGGATAGGAAGACCCTGAGTCACAGAAGCTTATTGGGTGATTTGGGGCCACTTTTTCTCAGCCCAGCCTACCAAACAGTGTTGTGGAGAAAACTCAGAGGAAGGGGTGCGGTGTACATTGCCTTGGGCTCTGAAGGAATGGCAGAATATGAACCAAATAAACATTGTTCTCATGAGAATGATACGGGTTTGTCTATGGAGTCCCTGGAAGTTGAGTTCAACTCAAAGGAAACTTTATCTTTAGGTGACAGCCTTAAATCTTACTCATTTTAGTAGGAATGAATAGCAATTAAGTGAGCTTCATAGGCAGGGTAGCAACCAAGCACACACCTCTTCATGCACTCAACACAACTGCAAAGTAAGATTAGGGGGCACGCAACTTATACAGCCCAAACCCCAAAATTTACTAGTGTGGAAGTGCAAGGCTTTCCCACCTTAATACAAGTTTACACGCCACATAAAGGCAAAGTGTTGCTTCGCTTGTTTGGTTGAGCCTGTCCTGTGAACCCTGGCTCGAGTGTTGCTCCCCAAAGCCCCTTATGGAGCAACCCTAACCCGCAAGAGTCAAAATCATCAATGGACATGTTTCTTCACAAAGCGAGAGTGTGCATCGCAGAAATTCTGCATGCAGGATTTGCATCCTTTCCCCCAAAATCTGGGGCTGGAATACAGCCCCAGCTGTCAGTGGACTTCTGACCAATGCGGGAGGGGGAAGGAGGAGTTAAAGTGATAGAGCTGCGGCCTCCTCCACATCCTAGACAGAAAGAAGACAGCAAACGAAGCTTGGAGGGACATTGAATCGGGATGGGAACTTCCTGTCGGCGGAGACAGGGACGTGCTCAGGCGCGCGCGCACACACAGAGACAGGCAGGGGGCGCGCTTTTCCAGCCCCCGGGGGTGGAGAAAGGGGCTGGTCCCTGAGATCACAGCCTTCCCCCCGCCTGCCCAAGAAGGAAGGGGGCTAGGTGGACAGGGGGGCTGGATTTCACCCCCCCCCCCAAAGGAAGACTTTTTGTGCGTGAGTAGACTTTTCCTAGCAAAAGAGCCCTGCAGAATCTAGGCTGGGTAGAGTTTGGGCACCAGCTGGAAAATCGAGCTGGGGTGGGGGGGGGGAAATCCTTGCTCCCTCCGCCAAGGTGGGATGGGATCTAGGGAGGCATATTGCAAATGGGGAGATCTCTCTCTCTCTCTCCTGGTTGGACTCCAGGGAACAGTGATGGGGCAGGCAGGACCAGCGATAGGACCCTGGGAATTTCCGTGGCTTGGTGCCAGGCAGAGGGGCAGCTTGTCGGTCCCCCCCCCCCCCGATTGGATGGTGGAGCTACCCCATATGGTGCCTGTCAGTGCAACCCACCTTTCTGTGCAGTTGCCTCAAAGAGGAATGTGACCCACTCTTGGGCACTTGGCACCCACTCTTGGGGGCCATCTCCATTCTTGGGGGCAGGAATGGTAGAAGCGGGACCGTAGCGATGGGCAGGGCTGGGCGAGCCTGAGAAGAGATGCTCCAAGAGGCCTTTTCTGAAATGGGCAGGATTAGAATTGGGGAGACCCTGGTGCAAATGCCACACTGTGGAAGCCTGGGGGAGGCCGCGGCTGCTGTCAGCCCCCTGGAGTTGTTGTGGGGTCCGTGTCCATGTAGTCCATGTAGTCCACTTCAGGCTCCTAGAGAGAGGGTGGAAATCAGTCAAATCAATCATATACATCTTCTTGCTGGTAATAGTAGTCTTTACATTTTCATCTTCTTTCCAGATGCTCAGGATGGTATTCCTAGTTCCTTGTTCCCAACATGCATATATACATATCTTAACTCACAGCAGACCTATAACACAGGTTAGGCCAGTGTTTCTCAACCTTGGCAACTTTAAGATGGGTGGACTTCGACTCCCAGAATTCCCCAGCCAGCAAGGCTGGCTGGGGAATTCTGGGAGTTGAAGTCCACCCATCTTAAAGTTGCCAAGGTTGAAAAACACTGGGTTAGGCTGAGAGACAGCAAGCAATACATCGTCCTCTAACGTTTAATAACTGAGTGGAGATTTCATAGCAGGATTCTCAGATCCTTGTTCAGCATCTGAACTTGGTACCTTCAGATGCATGTATAGCCAGGACCAGAAATAATGTATTGGCCACTCCCAATGTTTTGCTATCTCTCTGATGGGTTTGTTTTGTTTCCTCAGCCTAATGATGGCCTCCTTCACTCGCATGGACACCTCTTTGGACCTCATGTTGGGAGTTCCAGTGAACAGCTACCAAATGCAAATGTAACACTCAGAACCACCTCCAGGCCTTTTATCTGCTTGATTGGTCATGGGGTACCCAGGAAACAGGCCAGACCTGGCCATGCAGCTGCTTGTCAGCCATTCATTCCATTACTTATGAGCCACCAACGATGGGTGTGTGTGTATGCCACTGGCTGTACTTCCTGAATGGTTAGTGCCCCACTTTTGTCAAACCCCTTGAATTACAGCTGAAATTCCTGACTTCGCTCCCATCCGGGTGTGCTTCCTTTCAACTTCAATGTGGTGGTGTACAGAGGCCAACTGCCAAAACAGTTATCCTTGTTCCAATATTTCTGCTCCTGACTGTATGACCAATCCCATAACTCTGTGGTAGTGCAGGGGGATGCCAGATGGGGGAAGGCTACCCTAGGGATTACCCTGTTCCAATCTAATCATCATTCTCTCTTCTCTTGACTGTCCTTTTTCTTTCACTTCCCATCCTGTCAAGGCTGTTTCTCACGTTCTTTAATTCCTTCCTCGCTTTGTTTCGGACAGGCACGGCATCTGCTTTCCACAGATCTTCCTAGACTGAAAAAGGTTAGTTTGGCCTGCCTTAGTTGCTGCTGCAGTGGCCTGTTTTGTTTTCCCAATTAGGGTGGGGGGAATTTATTTCCTTTCCTTACAGGTAAAGTTGGGATCTCAACCTGCTTCTTTATTTCTGGTATATTATAAACAGTGGCATTGGTGTAAAAGACAGCATCATCTTGTGGCTGGATTCTTACATTGCATTAAACCAATGTGGGATTTGTTTGACTTTGGCTGGGTTGAGTGAAGCCAACTTTTGTGGTTTGTGAATTGGGGTTTCCTGACTTAGTGAAGATGTGAACCCAGCTTGTGTTTATTCAGAAGCAATCTTGATAAAATGAAATAAGAGGTTAATCTTAATCTGGACAATGTGAGTTTGTCTGAGCATGCTTTACAACTTGCTTCTCATCCTTATTAATTTGGCCGTCCCCTTGCATTTATAGCAGGAACAGGAAACATTTTATTATGTAGCTATTCAATTTATCTACTCCATCATTTTAGAGGGAGTGACTCTGCCTTCAGCCTGTGATCCAAGTGTCATCTGCCAGGCCTCCTAGTCTGACTTTCTACACACTTTCCCACAACATGCTCGGTTATCACAAGTTTTGCCTTCTGCCAGACCTTTTCGACACAATTGGTATTATTTTCTCTGTCTCTCGATCACAAAACTGTTGGAGGGAATCTTGCAGGAGTTGAGAAAACACACATTTTGCATGCTGAGCAAAGGAAAGGTCAGAGGCATGACCCTTGACTCCACCCTCCCCCGTGGATTGATTGGTTGGTTTGTAGACCTGGATTGGCTTTGATTGGTGGACCTTGATATGAAAAAGTTTCATCTCACCAAACAAAAGAGGGATAGAGCAAAATTCCAGAACCCTGGAAAAGACCCCAGATTTGGTCCTTGAAACAGACCCAGTTTGTAGGACCAGGAAATAATTTTTCCTTCAAAAACCTTAGAACGGTGCTAGAAAATTTTTCTGTAGGGGTACGTGCAATTATATTAATGAGTGTTTTTAGTAGATGGGAATTGCTGGTTAGGTGACTGCACTTAAGAGATGGTCCAAAACACCCTTTTACCTTTATTTCCTGCTGAAAATTGGTGGGAAATTGCCCCATTGAAATTCAGTGATTTCCCTGCTGAATTTTGCTGGCACAATCTTGGGAGCTTCTAGCCCCCCTCTCTCCCCCCCCCCCAGGATTCAGAAGCCACATGTGGCCTACAGATTATCCACCTTGTTCTAAAAAGTCTCTGCTGCTAAGAAGAGAACCCCCCTAAACTAGAATTACCTGGTTGATCTCTGAGTGATTTATGTTAAATGATCAATATTTTTTTAGTCTCAAAGGTTTCATAACAAAGCGATGAGCCCCATCTCCCCTTTGAGAAATTAAAACGGTTAAAATGTTTGATTTCACTTGAGCATGGCCTGATTCACAACTCTTCAGACACTTCATTGTGCTGTACTCCATAACCAGCTAATAGCACAGCCCTTCAAGAACTCTCCATGGTTAGATAAAAGCTGTTTTGCCAATTATATCTGTGCAGAAAATCAGCTCCTGCAGAATACAGAAATTCAGCCCCTGAGTTTAACTCTCTGGTTTCCTTCTCCCACTTTTTTGTGGTAATTTACTTTTTTTTTCTTTTTCCCAGACTGGAACGTAGAGGGCACCACTGTGTTTACACGACCATCTTGGCTATCTCGAGGTACTTTGTTCCTGGCCTTGCCAGCTTCAGCCCTCACATAAAATAAAAATAAAAAGCTTGAAGAAAAAATCAAGAGTGAATTTTGTGTGTGCAAGGACTATGAGATCAGTTCTAATGCCAGAGTCTTTCAATCCAAAGTCTGCCCAATCCTGTTAAAACCAACAGTTTGCTGTGGATAAGGCAGCTTTATAATGCTGTCCTGTATTCTGGTTTTATTTGGTCTCTCCCTCTACTATCCTACCTCTGACTCTCCTCTGTCATCCTGTCTTTGTTCCCTTCCTTTCTGCTGAAGCTTCCAGTTGAGATTCTTTAAGTATTTATTGTGATTGAAAGATGAGGAGGACCAGTGGAGGACCAATGAGGCCTTATTTTAGGCTAGGACTAAGCCAAAAGTCCTGATTCTAAATCATCACTTAGACATGTAGCTCTTGGTAGACTTTTGGTAGTACATCTTCAATCCTAGCTAACTTTCAGGGTTGTTGAAAGGATAAAATAAAGGAAGGAATCCCTGTAGAATGCAAAGAAAAACTTTTTATGAAGCAGTTCAGTAGAGAGTATTCAAATATAGCTGGAACAGCGGAAAGTTTGCTCTAAATTCAAGTTTGAGATTGGAAGCAAATTTTCTATGCTTGTTAGAGGTGGCTTGACAGCCAGTAAGAATGTATTTACCTTATATGAAGACAATCTTGCTATATAGCAGGGCTTTCCAAAGTGCCGCCGCTGGCGACACTCCAGCGGTGGTGCGGTGGTAGTGCAGCGGTGGTGCGGGGGGGCGCGTGCGCGGCGGCGACACAGGAGGGTGTGCGGCGGTGCGCGCGTGCACGGCGGCGGTGCGGGGTGACGTGCGGCGGTGCACGCGTGCGCGGCGGTGGCGCGGCGTGCGGCGGCGTGGGGGGGTCGTGCGGCGGCGTGGGGGGTCGTGCGGCGGCGCGGGTGTGTGTGTGGTGGTGTGTGTGTGCATGGTGGCGGCGGCAGCGGCTGCCGCCGCCACCGTGCACATGCGCGCCTCTGCTTCCGGGTGGTGTGGCGACACACCACGCTGTGTGTGGTGACGCACTTTTGTGTCGCGACACACAGTTTGGAAAGCTCTGCTATATAGAGTCAGAGCTTGGAGGCAGACCTTGATGACTGAGTGAGGATTTGAGTGTGGGAGTCTCTAGTCTTCATCTCCCACTCTTGCCACTATATTACGCTAAGTTGGATAATGGTCCATCCATTCCTGCATCCTAGAAGCTGGCCAACTAGAGATGCTTGTGGAGAGGGAAGAAGAGGAGGGGTAGTCTGTAGAACAGGGGAGCCAGTTTTCACAGCTTATTTCTTTCTCTCTGTTGGGCAGGATTTCCTGGAGGGAGACCCAGCATGATTTCTTTGATGGAGCAAAGGGAAGAACTACAGGTTGGGAATGAAGACCTGGGCCAAGAACCAGAAGAAAGGGAAAGCAGACAAGATGCCCACACAGGTGAGGGAACAGCAGAACTCTCTTGGATCAGGGAATGGCCAGCAAAGTCCCTGAAACGTTCTGAGATCTATTTCAGCGTTTCTCAACCTGAGCACCTTTAAGTTGTGTGGACTTCAACTCTCAGAATTCCCCAGCCAGCTGGGAAGTCCACACATCTTAAAGATGCTCAGGTTGAGAAACGCTGATATCTGATCTCACAGGAGGGAGCTCAGTGGCAAAATAAAGTCTGCCCCCACTTTTATGTAAGTAGTTTAAAGTTCAGGAAAGTAGATGAATATACCTAACTTCTTCCATACCTTCCTTACGTCTTGTGAGTAGATGTTGGGTATGTTAGTTGGAATGGTGATGTTGGGAGAAAATTTTCCTCCCTGCCTGGCACCATCCAAGCACTTAACAATATGATTATTTTGCCAGATTGTTCGAGCTGTAAGTCAAAGCCATTTAGTAATATAGCATTCATACTCACTGACTTTCAGAAGCCTCCAATTTTTTTTTTCTGCTCTGGAATTTCAAGCAGGACCAGGTGCTAAAAGTACTCCTGTTTTAATTTTCCAGCTTTCACGATGTAGTATTGCATCAGGATGCGCTAACAGGTTAAAATGGTGCCCCCCTCAAGCACTGAGCAGTACAATCAGAATAGCTGCCAGATAAATTTGCCCAGAAAAACGGGAGTTGTAGTCCAGCTTCTGCGGAGGACAACACGCACAACCTAACCGAATCCAGAATTCAGAGATGTTCTGATTTAGACTGTTGTGTGAACCAGGCCCTGCCCTTCCAGAGAAATGTCTAGACCAGATTCAAAATCTGATCAGTCTTCCTCTTCTTGCTGCCTTCTACCAAAAGGATAATTCCCGACCAGCTTGCATTATGCACTTGTTTCCATTTTGTAAACTTTCTCTCGTTCATCCTTCTGTCTTTGTGGTTGCTGGGAAAAAAAACTCCTAAGGATTTTTCCAGATTGCTAAGAATCTTCTCTGGGGAAGGATCTGCACCCCCCTAAACTTTTAAAAATTTGAATGTGTTCTGGGATTGTGAGATGGCTTGGATTGTCGGGAGCTGTTTTGCATTGCTATTAGAAAAGTTGGCTTCTGCACTGCTCAGAATGGTCTTCGAATCCATTTCCTGAATTTAGAGCCAGCTTGTGAGGTCCTACTTCAATCCCCACATTTTATAGAAATCAGATTAGCTGCCCTGAGATATGAACCCTCTTTGATGGTCAGTTCAACCCTTGGATTTCCTGTCTGCAGCATTCCAGAAATGGGTTAAAGCCTGATTGTTTTAGTATAGGGTATTTAGGATTAATCCTTAATGTTGAGTATTTTTGATTTTTTTTTTTTTGGTTTATAATATTTTTTGGGTATTTTTATTGCAGCCTGTTGGCTGTTTTACAGGTGTTTTTATGTAGTTGTGCTCTTTTTTTAAGGTTTTCAGAATGGTTTTTATGTGATGCTTTTGTGCACAGTTTGGAGGCTGTCAGCCAAAATTGCCCAGAAAAATAAATCTGTGGGTTGCTATTAATCTCAAACTGTTCCCACCCCCTACTCCCTTTGTGCATAGAAAAACAAGTTTCTCAGTGCTGAATTCGTATGTATCTAAAACAGTAAGATTTGTGTCAGGCTAATTGTGTAAATTTAGACGTTACTGTGCTGGATAAGCAGGAGGCCACAGAAACATTTAGATAAAAAGAAGAATTCTTATTTATATTGTTGTTAACCATAAAGCTACCTGGGTTTTTCATTCACTCACTCACTCACTCACTCACTCACTCACTCGACCATTTCTCCCCAATTGTCTCTATCCATCCTACCTGATCCGGCAGGACAGCCATGACCCAGAAGGAGGGCCTTTTCTGCCATGGCACCCACCCTTTGGAACATGACCCCCCCCCAAAAAAAATTAGATTGGCCCCATCCCTGTTGGCCTTTCGTAAGGCCTTGAAAACTTGGTTCTGTGCCCGAACCTGGGGGCCTGGGCATGGGATAGAGCCTGGCTGTGCAGATGATTGGTTGGATAATGCCCGGCTGCTATGTGTTTTATTTTTATTTATTTTTTATATTGTGTATTTTATGTATTTTTTAAATTTTATGGTAAGCTGCCTAGAGTCACATAAAAGTGAGATGGGCGGCTAAATGAATTGAATGAATAAATGAATAATATCTACAGTGGGGCAAAAAAGTATTTAGTCAGCCACCAATTGTGCAAGTTCTCCCACTTAAAAAGATGAGAGAGGCCTGTAATTGACATCATATGATGTCAATTACAGGCCTCTCTCATCTTTTTAAGTGGGAGAACTTGCACAGTTGGTGGCTGACTAAATACTTTTTTGCCCCACTGTACATGCTACTGCCAGCAGTAACATAAAATGGGTTTTGAAATACAAACTTTTTATAAAAAATATACATTCATATTCAATTCTTTATCATCTTTTTGGGTCTTGCTAGAAGATGGAAGGACCAGTGGGAATGAAGACTGGGAAGAAGAAGAGGAGGAGGAGGAGGAGGAGGAGGAGGAGGAGGAGGAGGAATCTCCAGTTGCTCTCGAAGGCCATGACCCCGAGGATCCGCTTGAGGTCACCCCACAAGTCCTGGACTGGGAAGAGGCCTTTGAGTCTCTACACAGCAGAAGTGACCAGGACGGGGGCAGGAAGGCCAGGCCCCAAGGGGAAAAGCCCGCCCGGGGGAGATGTTCCTGGGGTAACCAACACTGTCGGCTCAGCTACCGTCGCGCGGGTACCATCTCCCCGAGATTCTTTGACTGCCCCGATTGCGGGAAGCAGTTCACCCTGAGCTCCCACCTGATCCGGCACCAGCGGGTGCACACTGGGGAGAGGCCGTTTGGGTGCCGGTCCTGCAGCAAGAGCTTCTCTCAGAGGTCAGACTTGGTGCGCCACGAGCGGACACACACGGGGGTCAAGCTGTACCGGTGCACCCAGTGTGACAAATCCTTCTCGGAGAGCTCCCACCTCATCCGCCACCAGATCATCCATTCCGGGGAGAAACCTTTCAAGTGCAACGTTTGCGGCAAGCGTTACGGCGACAGCTCCTACCTCACGGTGCACCAACGAGCCCACACGGGGGCTCGGCCTTACCGCTGCGCCCGCTGCGGGAAGAGCTTTGGCCGGTCCTCAACTCTGATTCGTCACCAGCGGGTGCATGGGGACCCCGCGCCCGTCCCTGGGGACAAGCCGCGCCCCCGAGGCATTTGGACAGCATTTGCCTGCCTGCCGAGCGAGGGGGATGCGGAGCCAATTCTCTCTCCTCAGAGGGCACCGACGTCCCCTGGGCCGTCCCTGGCATCATCCGTGCTGTCCCTGCCGCCGCCTCCACGGATTGACCCACGTTCCATGAGGATTATGGGGTGGCAGTGGGGGGTAGAATAAAAAGCAGAAGGGTGGTCAAGTGGCAGAGAAGCATCGTGGAGCTGCGCCTGCCGGAAGGAGTTGGCCGGTGCTCAAGACCACAGGACTGGACTGATAGGTGGGCATCATCGGCTTGGTTGCCAGGGTTCCCTGAGGTGATCCGAAGGAGGAAGAATTGCCATGGTTACAAAATAACTCCTAATTTTGTAAGAGCTGATGGACCCCATCAGAAAGGTTGATGGAGGGCGGGGGAAGCTCTTGGCTGAGAGAGTTTCACCGTTGGGAACGATGTGGGTTCGGTAACTGGAGCGGGTGGCTCTTTTGCTTATCAAAGATAATTCAGTTTTGGGGAATATCGGAGCGGCACAACAGAAGAGTATTCCAGAGCAAAAGATCAATTGCCTGAGTTACTAAGTTGAGTCCCTTGGTTTGGCAGGGGTAATTAATTGCCAGGGGGAGGGATGTGCTGATTGCCAAGGTAATCCGTGGGGCGATAATTTGGTTTCTGGGGCAGCATCAAAGAAGGAGAATGTGGTTGACATATCAGTCAAATGTATGTTTGCATCCTAGGGCCAAGATTACAAAACAGGTTGTTTTAGGCAGCTGGTTGCTAAGAAAAGAATGTTGCCTTGGTATCCAGGTAACTAAAATAGTGGAGATTTTAGTAAACCTTTGGTGGTTGAAAGAGGAGGATAAAGAATTGGCCATGTCATCTTACATGATTGGTTTCCATGGTGACAGAAGAACATTAGCGGGTTGATGGCTAATGGAGTGGAAGATCAAGGGACTTGATGACTAGCTTTATTTGGCTACTTCACCAAAGGGAGGACACGGAGAACAGCTGGTTGGGATGGAGTACAGCAGTTCTGTAGTGGTGTTCATGGAAACATCAGCATATGCTGACAGAAGAACTGGCATGTGCCGATTTGGAATGCAAGTGTGTCTTGGAAAGACTCTGGTTTCCCAGTTTATTATATCAATCTACCCCAATCTGGTGCCTTCTAGATGCATTGGACTACAACTCCCATCACTCTAGGTCAGCACGGGCAGTTGCTTGAATTGCCCGAGCAAAATGGAAAGTTGAGGAAAGCTATGCTACACAATTGTTAGGCTAGTTAAATCTGTGTCTGAGCCTCACCGCTTTTGACTGTCCTTCTGAAGAGGGTTAGGCTCATGAGAACGGGGCAGGTCATTGGTCCATCAACTTCAGTATTGTCTACATTGATTGGTGGTGGATTTCCAAGAGTTCAGGCAGGACGTTTCTTGACTGTGGAGTCCTCGGTGCTCTCTGAGCTTGGTGGTTCGCTGGCAGACGTTTCAATACCCAACTAGGGAACATCATCATCTCCACAGTTCAACCCTGAGCTACATATGTTCTCTTCTATTGGAACTTTTCTTGACCTCCTCCTGGACATGCCAAGGATGGCATGGGGGAAGAGTTTCTGCCCTGCCCTGCAGGATTCCTAAGTTGCACGGCAAGACGGTATGTGCAGAGTTGCGTAGAGCTACGGAGTGGGTTGGGCGGGCACAGTGGTACTCCCTACCAGTGGACTTTTGAAGCCGGACTGAAACATCAGGAAAAGCTGTAGTTGTCCCTTTCTGCTGCCAAGCTAGTTTCCTGTATGTGAGAGCCTGTTTGCCTGTTTCATTGGAGCAACAGTGCTGCCCTCAGATCTGGGTCAGCCCACAAACTCTACCCGTTCCATCAGAAGTAGGCATTAGCTGGACAAGGAGTGGAGTTGGGTTTTCCTCTGCTGGGCCTTGCTCCTCTGTTATCCTGAGAATGGGACCCATATCCGCAAGGGCAGACGGCTGCTAGAGGAAGAGCAGATGGGTTGATTTGAAAGGAGCAAGGTTGGATATTTGGGCTGGGTTGGGGAAGAAATGATAATTGGATGACGGAGGAAATACAAATCTAGTCTCTTGGAGGCCTAAGGGATGGAACGCGTGGCTGCTGCTGCTTCAAAGTGGGAAACCCAGCCACAAGTTGGTTGCTCAAAATGTTCCATTGCTGTGAAGCCAGGATATCCCCAGCGGGTCACAAGACCAGTTTGTCTGAGTAGGATGGAGATTTTGCAGTGTGACTCTTTTGCAGTTGGTTGTAGGGTGACGACCCTAAGCAGAGGAGAGAGGAGATGATCAGCTTTGACTGCCATCTGTGCCATGCACCGCCTGGCTATTTTTCCCCCGTTTAATTTCGGCTTCCCCTCCTACAGTTGTTAAATTTCCACTGCTCTCCATTCTCCAAAGTGAATGAGTGTTTCCTGCAATTCTTCTAGAACTCCCTGCTCTAACCCAGCGTTTCTCAACCCTGGCAACTTTAAGATGCGTGGACTTCAACTCCCAGAATTCCCCAGCCAGCCCATGCTGGCTGGGGAATTCTGGGAGATGAAGTCCACGCATCTTAAAGTTGCCAAGGTTGAGAAACACTGCTTTTATCCATATCTCCAAGTTATGGTGAACAACAGTTGGAATTGTCCCCTAAGTTGTGGGAGCTATAATCCAACACGCCTGGAAAGTGCCTCTAGCTTCTAGGAAAAGGAGGAGGATAAAGTTTATTAAAGTATTAATGTTGGGGCTGGTACCCAGCTTGGGAAGAAATCACTGTTCCTTCTATGTTTTTTGAGGAAAATGGGGAGGCTTTGGACTTCCTCAGTTCCAGAAGGCAACAAATTTATTTATTGGTTGGTTTGGGTGTCCTTTGCCCTTCTTATTCTCCTGTACAGTAAATTCTCAGTTTAACAGGCATCAGACTTATCATTTGACAGACAAAATCTGTTCTTACTCAGTACGTGTTTGCCCATGTGTAAAATCCCATCTGCCGCTTGTAAAACACACACACACACGAAATCCCACTTGGATTTAATGGACATTCTACTTTAATGGACACCCCTTCCCTCCCATTAGTCCATTAAATTGAAGGTTTGCTCCACTTGTGTCCTAGGCATTCATTTAGATTTATAGTCTGTTTGGAGGAGGAACCTTTCATTGAACAAGTTATAATAATACAAGGACAGGGTCTGAAAAAGCCACTTGAGGGAACTATAGTGCAAAGAAAAGACTTTATGGTAAAAAAAATAATAATAATAATTAATGGTGGTTTTTTTTAATCACAGCTAAGAATCCCTCCAGTCAGGGGTCTTTATCCTTAAAAATAATTTTAGTTTCTCAGGTTTTATCGTTGCCTTCCGCAGCAGATGGAAGGATTCAGTTTTATCCATTTGTAATACAGGTAGTGCTTGCTTAACAACCATTCGTTTAGTGATGGTTCGGACTTACAATGGTGCTGGGAAAAAATGACCTTCAACAGGTCCTCACACTTATGACCATCGCAGCGTCCCCCTGGTCACGTGATCACGATTTGGGTGCTTGGCAACCAGTTTGCACTTACGACTGTCACAGTGTCCCTTGGTCACGTGATCACCATTTTTGACCTTCCCAGCTGGCTTCTGGCAAGCAAAATCAGTGGGGAACCACATGATTTGCTTAACGACCATGTGGTTCGCTTAATGCCCATGGTGATTCGCTTAATGACCACTTCACTTAGCAACCAAAATTCCAGTCCCAGTTGTGGTCATTAAGCGAGGACTACCTGTACAAGCCGACTTGAAAGGTCTGAGAACTTTTACATATAATGCCTGAAATTCCAAATTGCCAACAGTCGTCTTGTGGTGGACCTTCCATGCAGTATTTTTTAGCACTGAGTGGCAGGAAGGGACATATCACAAATCGTGCTTCTCACCTATTCCTCAGAGGCTCCATCTTTTGGTCTTGCTGTTCACAATTCAGTCCGCTCCAGATGTCTTAGAATTCAAGCCCCATGGTCCTCAGCCAACAAAGCCAGTCTGCCTGGGAATTATGGCTGGTGTAGTAAAGATCCAGGATGGAGAAGGGCTGCTCTTTTCCTTGAGTCTCTTAATTCTTGGCCAACGTTGGGCTCAGAAGCTGAGGCGGCTCCTGCTTGCTTAGGACTTGGATGAGAGACCACCAGGTGTTTTTTTTTCCTGGTCTCCACTTCTACTCTTCATTCCTGCTTGTTGATTTGCTCCCTCCCTCTACTGAGATGCCCCAAGGAGAGCAAAGGAAGTCGAAATTTCCAGTCTCGCCTCCCCTGAATTCTCTCCTTGTATAAGCGGCTGCCCTGAGCAAGAGAAGCTACTCGGCTTCCAGATTTCAATTACACCAGCCAGTCGATGGGCTGCTGGCTCCCTTTCTCTTATCGATCAGTCAATACAGTGCAGTATTTTGTAAATAGCCCCCCCTGCCCAGAAAAAAAGACGAAGGGAAGCCGCCCTGAAGGCTGGTGAGGTCGGGGGAAGCAGGCTCGATCGGCTCAGGGACTTGGAGCCGCATCCCCAGCATTGCAGCTATCTGGGCTGAACGCCCACCATAAGCTCTCAAAATGCTGCCAGATGTGTCCACTGGCCCCCAAAGGTTGGGAACCCAGGCTGTTAGACTCCTGTGTGGACCACATCATAGTGCAGCAATTCAGTATCTCCCCCCCACATCCCCTCCTAGGCTGGTTTTCCTTTAAGTAAAAAAAAAAAAAAAGCAAGTTAGCAAATGCCAGGAGGGTTGGGAGAACCTGAAAAAGCTTGCCCCTCTGAATGAAATAGGAAACTTAAAACCCTCTCAGCTGGAATCAGCCTCCCCCCCCCCCCCCAGGTGCTTGCAAGATGATGGATCGATTTAACTTCTTGTTATGGCTGGCTACCAAAAAAAGTCAGCTCCCAAAATTCATGGGAAATGTGGTCTTTGCTTGTGGGATTTTACGGGAGCCGATGGTTCGTCTATCTGGAGGTCACCAGCGTAGAGAAAGTGAACTTGAATGACTGCCCGCCCTAGCAGATTGGAGATACTGTAATGAACCTGATGGAGGAAAGAAAACCAGATGTTGTGCAGCTGGGCCACAAGGGGGCAGCACTCGGACATCGCAGCTTGGAGGTGTTTCACACAGTTTGTATAATCTGCAATAGCAAAGGGAAAAAATGGTGGAAAAGGGCCCTTACTGATGGATGTGCCTCCGTCTCTATGAATGGGAACCATGCGTTTCCTCCCATTGAAGTAATAGAGGGTGGGAATTTTTTGGATGGGCTTCAGGTTATGAAGTCATCAGGAACACTGTGGCTATCTCAGTCCCCAGGAAGAAGGGACTGGCCCATCCACCACTGCGTCAGGATTGATTTGGCTTACCAGGTTCTATGTTCCAGCCATTGCAGGTCTGTAAACTGTAGTTTAGCCCAGTGTTTTTCAAACTTGTCAACTTTAAGATGTGTGGACTTCAACTCCCAGAATTCTCCAGCCAGCAGGCTGGCTGGAGAATTCTGGGAGTTGAAGTCCACACATCTTAAAGTTGACAAGTTTGAAAAACACTGGTTTAGCCCATTGGGAAACAGGATTTGAATCAAACCATGATTAGGCAAAGTATGGCTTGGTGCAATGTGTGAGCATGGCAAAGGTGTGAGGTATTCTTCATTTTGAAATTCATGGAATGACCTACAAATGGAGACAGAGGTAAGAATGAAGCTGCTGGCACAGACAGAAGAGGCATCCAGATCAGCTGCTTCCATCATGGTCCTGCAGATCTATCTGGGATATGGTCAGGTGTTGGTTAAGGAGTGGGGAGACCCAGGTTCTGGTCCCCCCCCCAGCCACGGAAGCTCCCTGAAGGACTTTGGACCAATCCCCCTCTCTCAGCCCAACCTACCTCACAGGGTCGTTGCGGGGGAATGGCACGGTACCAGCATGAGAAGCGAGATAACCATCAAATAATCCACAGCAGGACAGGAAACTGCACCCGGGCAGCTGCTGTTCATTGTCTCCTTGCCAGTGAAATCATTGCTGGACCTTTGCTCTACAAATGTGCTGATTACTCACATCTCTGGCACCCGGGTGCAATGGCAAAACTGCGGAGCGTGCGTCTAACTGTTAGTTCACTCACTGCCAAACACCCACGCACACCAATCTACAGTGTCCTTAATACCGGCTTCACGCTTAAACAGGAGGTGGTGAATAGGTCCCCATTCTCTTTCGGATCAATAGAAGTTTCCCCTGGTGCTGTGTCACCCGTGCCTGTCTGAGCCTGGAGAATGTGACTGTGTCTCTCTCCGGCTTCCCCTTCGTGGCTCAGCCACCCTTTTGCAGCCAAGATCTTTTGCGGGCAGATCTACGGCCACCCCTCCAGGGTTTGCATTTAGCAACAGATTTGTTTTTCATCATATTTATCTTTTATATTGATTTGTATACTGATTATTTATTTATGTCTGTGTTGTTTTATTGGACTGTTGTAAGCCGCCCAGAGTCGCTTTTCTGTGAAATGGGCGGCTGTACAAATTTGATTAGTAAATAAAAATAAAATGCAGTTTACTTTGGCTCCATCCTGAATTGGAGCTGTGAAAACCCAGGTCAGATTCACTGCTGATCTGTTTGGTTCAGTTGTTAATATTTCATGCATTGAGAGGTCACCCACTCATCAATGGATCTGGGTGGCTTACAATTGGGCCAGGCCCTCCCAGTCTTTCAAGCCTGGGATTTCCAGCATGGTGGACACACAAGTGCCACTGCGAAAGGGGGTTAATTTAAGTTTGAACACATAGTTAAAAGGCAAGCTGGCCTGCCTTGGACTGCAGAAATGTCCTAAAATTCCACAGAGGTCCCTTGGACCTTCCTAGAAAAGAAAACAGTCAGTGGCTGCAGCCAAACGCTTTGCTTATACAGACACCCACCTCTTGGGGTTCAAGGCCCGGAAGAAACAAGCTGTGATTTGCTATCTGAGAAACAGGTATTTTGTGGCTGTACGCGTGAACTGTGGCTCCCTCACCAGCTGTGGTAGCCATTTTCTTTGCCTACTTTATTAACTTGCTAGGATTGGGGATCCGGGCTTTTAGCCACAAATGATGGTTTACAAGCCAGGTTATCTGGATTAGTGCAACGTGCTGAGTTCCCCCGCCCCCAAATAAAGCCGGGCTGTAGGTTTTTCAACCAGGCCTGGTCAATCCAGTGTCCGACCACCATTCACCTTGGTTATCTTCTGCACCTCAGGAGACTCTGTAACTGGGTGTATCTCAGCATGTAGCCTTGCGCAACACGGTAAAATGACGCAAATCGGTCATTTTATGACTGAACATGAGGGTCTGGTTGACCTAACATGCAAAAGCAACAGCTGGGTTTCCAACAACTGTCGGCTACCCCGTTTTAGATGAAAGCATTGTACCTTTTAATATCCGCGGACAGTAGCATTTGTGAACTGTAGAAAACCTGACCTTCAAAGTTCTTTAGATCTGCCTTCAACAAGTGGCGGTCCCTCGCTGTCCCTCGCTGACCTTGAGAAGCTAACCGGGTTAGTCCTTGGATGGGACACCATGAGGAAATCCCAAAAATGTCGGCTAGATTAGGAAACTGAAAAAAAAATGTCAGAGGGGGTAAATAGAAAAGCCTTCCCAAGAAAACAATGTGAATGTGGGACTGTGTCTATGCAGACACCAAGACTCAAGCTTAACCTAAGAGAGTTTTGGCTTTTTTATTAGATGTTTTATTAGATGCCCCCCCCCCCAATCAGTTGGCAATCTTTTCTTTAAACCAGCGTTTTTCAAACTTGGCAACCTTAAGATGTGTGGACTTCAACTCCCAGAATTCCCCAGCCGGGGGAATTCTGGGAGTTGAAGTCCACACATCTTAAAGTTGCCAAGTTTGAAAAACAGTGCTTTAAACAGTTGCTTTAGAAGTAGAACCAGTGCTGCCTAGAAATCAAAAATACCCAGTGGTTCACCAGGTAAAGCCTTTCTGAAGAGGTGCATTTACATTTCCTTATTCTAAGTCATTTTTTCCTAAAGATGTAATGATGATTCATTCCGATAAAAGGAAAAAAAAATCTATTTTTAGCTGCCTTACATTCCATCACAGTGCTGAGGGACACTTCAGTCATTTGTTTCTCTATTAAATCCTCACAACATTTCCTGCTTTGGGGCAGTAAAGAATAATTTGAAAAATCTGCAGCTCCTGCCTGTGCTCTTTATCTGAGATGTTGATTGATGATATAAGTTTAGGGGATTCTTGCCTCAGCAATTGTAATCAGTTGGGGGGGGGGATTTTTTAGGGAGGGAAATGGGCGTTTTTTAAAAAAATTTTGAGATAATGCAAAATAAGCGTGTTAAACCAAGAGGATGTCCTGGCCTCCTTTTCTGAAGAGGAACAGAGGTTCAGTGGCAAAAAATTTTGAGGAAACTAAATGCAAGGACCCAACCATAGCTCTATGATCTTGGAGGACTGGCCCTCTGCTATCTCCGATCCTACAATGCTGGGCTCAGGTTATGAAGTAGGGATACAGCTGCTAAGCCTGCGAGAGCGCTGCTGCCAACGCTCTCTGAGTTGAGCACCAGGCAGTGAAGAGTTGAAGAAATGTCTGATTGTTTGGAAGAATGCCTTGGTCTACTCAGAAATTATTGCTCCTGAGTAAACCAGAATCATTGGGTGGATACTAGGAGCTTCTGGGGTGAACTTGTCGTCCTGGGCTTGTTCAAAGAGTAGAATGACATCTATGATAGTTTGCCTGTGAATATTCGGTGCCCTGAAGTTTGAGTTGACCACCTAGAGCAGAGTTTCTCAGCCTTGACAACTTTAAGATGTATGGACTCAATTCCTAGAATTCCCCATGCTGGCTGGGGAATTCTGGGAGTTGAAGTCCACACATCTTAAAATTGCCAAGGGTGAGAAACACTGACCTAGAGGTATTTTGACTTCTGCCAGATCCTGCCAGATCCTGCCTGATCCTGTCTGATCCTGCCTGATCCTGCCTGCCTGCCTGCCTGCTTGCCTGCCTGCTTGCCTGCTTGCTTGCCTGCTTTCCTGCCTGCTTGCCTGCTTGCCTGCTTGCCTGCCTGCTTTCCTGCCTGCCTGCCTGCCTGCCTGCCTGCTTTCCTGCTTTCCTGCTTGCTTGCCTGCCTGCTTGCTTGCCTGCTTTCCTGCCTGCTTTCCTGCCTGCTTTCCTGCCTGCCTGCCTGCCTGCCTGCCTGCTTGCTTGCCTGCTTGCTTGCCTGCTTGCCTGCCTGCTTGCCTGCTTGCTTGCCTGCTTTCCTGCCTGCTTTCCTGCCTGCTTTCCTGCCTGCTTGCCTGCTTTCCTGTCTGCTTTCCTGCCTGTTTGCTTGCCTGCTTGCCTGCTTGCTTGCTTTCCTGCTTGCCTGCTTGCTTGCTTGCCTGCTTTCCTGCCTGCTTGCCTGCTTTCCTGCCTGCTTGCCTGCTTGCCTGCTTGCCTGCTTGCCTGCTTGCCTGCTTGCCTGCTTGCTTGCTTTCCTGCCTGCCTGCCTGCTTGCCTGCTTTCCTGCCTGCTTGCCTGCTTGCCTGCTTGCCTGCTTGCTTGCTTGCCTGCTTGCCTGCTTCCTTGCTTGCCTGCTTTCCTGCCTGCTTGCCTGCCTGCTTGCCTGCTTGCCTGCTTGCCTGCTTGCTTGCCTGCCTGCTTGCTTGCCTTCTTGCCTGCCTGCTTGCCTGCTTGCCTGCTTGCCTGCCTGCTTGCCTGCCTGCTTGCCTGCTTTCCTGCCTGCTTTCCTGCCTGCTTGCCTGCTTGCCTGCTTGCCTGCTTGCCTGCTTGCCTGCTTGCCTGCCTGCTTGCCTGCCTGCCTGCCTGCTTGCCTGCTTGCCTGCCTGCCTGCTTGCTTGCTTGCCTGCTTGCCTGCTTGCCTGCCTGCCTGCCTGCCTGCTTGCTTGCTTGCTTGATCTGGCTGTTCCCCCAGGCATTTAGGCCAGGAGGTTGAGCAAGCTTTGTTTGAGGATCATCTTTTTTTCATTGTTCCTGCAATCTTAGACATTTATTATTTGGATTGCTAATTTTTAGTGTTGGTTTTAATTCTTGTAGACTGCCAGAGCCATTGCTATGGGATGGGCAGCTGTACAAATTGTTTAATCAGTGTTGCCAACCTTGCCATTGGGGTCTGTCGAGTCTGGTTTGTGACAACCTTCCACCTGAACCTGTTATGTCAAGTTCAACACATGCTGGTTAAAGCCAATTATGGTTTATAATTGTTTGTGAATCAAGAAATGTCCCATTTTGGGGGCTACCTGTTCCAGGCTTAACTGCTGTCTTAAATGCTCCCCACCTCTAGGGCAACTAGACCCGAACTGTTAATGTCTACATCAGGGTTTCCCAACCTTGGCTGGCAACTTTAAGATGTGTAGACTTCAATTCCCAGAATTCAGGAATTCTGGGAGCTGAAGTCCACACATCTTAAAATTGCCACGGTTGGGAAACACTGGTCTAGACTGCCAAACAATGGTGGCCAAGAGTTAGATTTCCATAGCTTTTGCTGCCATCTAGTATCATCCAGATTTTTGCAGACCAAATGTGGTTGCCCTCCCCACCTCTCTTGTAACCAACATAGTTGCCTTTGCCACCAACATCACAGGGAGTATCTTACCCATCAAATGTGCTGCCCGTAGAACCCTCCCCACCTCTTATCAGCACAATGCAGAGAAAGTGAAACCGGTAAGGAATATAAAATAATCTTTCAGGAATTTAACATTAAAGGGATGTTGTTTGACAGCTTGTTTGTTTTACAAGCCATAAAAACATAAACTCCTTTCCTCCTTGGTGCAGATATAATTACTCTGAAAGTCATTCATGACAACCGCCAGCGTCCTTTTGATCCGACAATGGCATTAAGGAAGAACGGGGAGGGGAGAAACTTTTTGTAAAAAGTCCCTTTTGCTTTACTAGCTGTCTGAGCACCACAGGACCCCCAGGACTTCCAGACAGTGGAAATTAATTCCTTGCTACCCCTGGCCTTTCCATGTCCTCTAAGATCTGTTTGGGCCCCTTGAATTTCACATTTGCAAAGTGACCCTATTAGTGGATACTCATCCTATTTCTGTGGCATTCGGTCGGGCTTATTCTGGATGTGAGTGTGGGGAGAATGTATGTCCCTCTGGATATTGGATAAGAACTCTCATCCTCCCCATCTCTTCCTAGAAATGCTGGGCCGATGGGGGCCCCACACATTCCTTGTCTTTTGTAAAATAGCTTGTACCCTTAGACCTGTGTTTTGCAACCATGGCGGCTTTAAGATGTGTTGACTTCAACTCCCAGAATTCCTCAGCCAGCTTTGCTGGCTGGGGGATTCTGGGAGTTGAAGTCTACACATCTTAAAGTTGCTAAGGTTGAGAAACACTGCTCTAGTGGAACCCGCTTGAGTTCAGTCTGTTTCCAAGAACTGGGGAGGGGAAACTGAGGCTGCCAATCCTGGGGGACAGGGTGGGCATATTTCTACTGGCAGACCTAGCATGTTTTTTGCAAAAGAAAAGAAACATCCATTCTGGCTGCTGAGATAACACATACACACACACACGCACACACGCACGCACGAAGAGATGGAGGTCAGAGACAGGACAATGACACAATCTATCTAGGATTTTCTGCCAAATCTGATTAATCTCTTGGGCAGACGAATCCAGCCCTTCTCCTTGCAGAAGTTTGCAGGAAATAATGCAGAATGTGGAAATTCCATTCGACTGGTTTTTTTTACTGCTTGAAGTCCAGGAAGTCAATGAAGTGATGTCACTTGCTGTCCTCTTAGGTTAGGGATGAGCCCTAGCATGTAAGGAAGTTTCTAGCACCTGGTTTCTGTTGACAGAGGATGGGGAATGTAACAAAGTCACTCAGGAGACCTTTGTCCGAAAAGGGAATCGAAGGCCTGTAAGAAAAGCCAATTGCTTTTCTACTGGATTGTTTTTAAGGTTTGTTTGATTTTTAAGATTTATAAGGTATAATAATAATTGCTTGGTTTTAGGTTTAATAGGGTTAGGATTGTTATAGTATTATTAATTATAAAAGTAGATAATTTATGTTTTTTTATAGTTTGATTTTTATTATAGCAGACAGAAATATATAGAATAGTGGTAAAGGTAAAGGTTCCCCCCGCACATTTGTGCAGTCGTGTCCGACTCTAGGGGCCGGTGCTCATCTCCGTTTGTTAGCCGAAGAGCCAGCATTGTCCGAAGACGCTTCCGCGGTCATGTGGCCGCATGACGCATGCGGAACGCTGTTACCTACCCACCAAAGTGGTACCTATTCATCTACTTGCATTTGCATGCTTTCAAATTGCTAGGTTGGCAAGAGCTGGAGCTAGTGCGGGAGCTCACTCCGTCACGCGGGGCTAGGGATTCGAACCTCTGAATTTGCGATCTTCCGATCGACAAGCCTGGCGTCTTATCCGCTGAGCCACGGAAGGAAATAATTAAATAAAAGTTTTTTTTTTTGGGGGGGTAAGTTGATTTGGAGGTTTACATATTTCTTTTTCTTTCAATATAAGGGGAAGGAGCAACTGTGTTTAGTGATTTTTATAATGTGCTAATGGAATGATTTATAGAAATAATGTGATCTTGGTTTGATATAGAGCAAGGGATTGATTATGGAAATTGCTGTATATTCTGGGTGTTGAAAGTCGGAAGTCACCTCTTTATGTAATCTTTAAAATTCTTTTTTCTTGTGTTTCACGCTTTCTTAGGGTTTTTTTTGGTAGTTTGTTGCTTTTTTGTAGTTTTTATCTTTGTTTCAAACTTAATAAAATTCTTATATAAAAAAAAGAAAAGAAAAGCCAATTGCAGTATCTCTTGGGGTGGGTGGGTGGGGGAATAATCCACACCGGTTGGATTTCTGTCTGCCATGCAGGCTGGGGAAGGGGTAGGGGGAAATGGCAGCCCGACCTTCCATTTTTGTCTTATTCATGACCTGCCAAGTCTTTCCCTCCCACCTGCAGGATCTAGCTGTTCTCACCTGGACAGCCTTGTGGCACCGGGAGCCTCATATCACCTGCTGACATTTCCTCGGCTGCAGGAGGATTAAGCAGGCGGGGATCCCCTCCTCCTTTGGGGCCAGGCCAGGAAGGCTAAGTGCTTGACCCCCCCCAGCCCCCCCCCCCCCAGATACCCCTTGGAGTTGGAATAAGACTCAGGCATGGCAGCCTGCCCAGCTCTCGTCAGCAGCTCCTCTTTCTTCGGCTTCTGTAATTTCTATGCAAATAGTAACCTGATGCCAGGACGTGCCGAGAGGCCTGTAACTGGCAGCCGGTGCGGCCCAACCCGGCCCGGGGTTATTTGTCCGGTTTCACTTCCCTGGCTCTGATGCCCCACGGATTCTTTCCTGATCAAAGGGTTTTCCCCCCCCCCTAGTAAAAGTTGTATTTAAACTTTCCCCCATTTCACCATCGTCCAGGAAGACCCTGGATTTATTCAGAGATGTGCAACAACAGTGCCCCTGTCCGGCTTGCAGGGGGAGGGAGCGAAAGTATCTGAGTCTTGACACCATCGGTGGGGAGAACATTTATTTATTTATTTATTTATTTATTTATTTATTTATTTATTTATTTATTTATATATATATATATGTGTGTGTGTGTGTGTGTGTGTGTGTGTGTGTGTGTGTCAACTTTTATTACCGCACCATCTCCCCCCAAGGGGGACTCTGGGCGGTTTACAATACAGCAATTTAAAATCTTTAAAAAATACCTACAATCTAAAATACATTACAAAACTAAGAAATTAAATATAAACATGCCTTCCTTGAAACACCTGGAGCACAATACTGGTGGGGTTTGGGTGGAAGGCTTGGATCTGAGATGGCTCCAATCAAGGCTGGAAGGTCTGGTGGGTTTTGTGGCTTTATGGCTGTTCGGCAAGTGGAAATCCAACAGGGTACTCCCTGGCTTGGTGTGGTGGCTCAGTGGGTAAGATGCCAGGCTTGTCAATCGGAAGATCGCAAGTTCGGAGGTTCGAGACCCGAGCGCCGCGTGACGGAGTGAGCTCCCGCACTAGCCCCAGCTCTTGCCAACCTAGCAATTCGAAAGCATGCAAATGCAAGTAGATGAATAGGTACCACTTCGGTGGGTAGGTAACAGCATTCCACATGTATGTCTTGTGGCCACATGACCGTGGAAGCGTCTTCGGACAACGCTGGCTCTTTGGCTAACAAACGGAGATGAGCACCGGCCCCTAGAGTCGGACACGACTGCACAAATGTGCGGGGGGTACCTTTACCTTTACTTACCCCCTGGCTGGAGATGCGACCACAGGAAAAGCTTTGCCTGTTGGAGTTCTGCCTGTCAGGTGCCACTTGCCACGTGGGAGCCATTCTGTGTCGTTGATTGCAACTAGACATTAAGAAATTAAGTTGCCCCCCCTCGGGGGTTAACCCTGGAGGTTGACCTACCACTTGTGACACAGTTCTGAGAAAGGATTTGGCTGCTTTTACAGATGGGGAGCCAAGCAAACCGCCCATCCTCAGCCGGGGATGGAACAGGCCGGCTCCCGGCCACACTTTCACACCCTTCCGAGGCGGCCACCCCACCTCCACGAATTTCATTTCGCCTCCTCTTCTTTATCTTTGGCTGCTCCCTGGGGACACAGAGAGCCACCCGCCAAGCCTCTCCTTATCCCCTCCCCCCCAGTCTGCCCGTGGCCATTTGCAGTTGGCAGCTGTGGGCGGCCGAAGAAATGCCCGCCACGGCCTGCAGCAGCCAGGAAAGGGTGCCTGAAACACGGGGGGGGGGGGGGACAGCAATAAAGGAGACCTCCTTCTCCCAGGTTAGGGCTCCAGTCCAGTGTTTCTCAAACTTGGCCACTTTAAGAGGTGCGGGCTTCAACTTCCAGAATTCCCCAGCCTGGGGAGTTCTGGGAGTTGAAGTCCACACCTCTTAAAGTGGCCAAGTTTGAGAAACACGGTTCTAGTCCATAGGATAAAGAAAAGGCAGTGCAGACAGCCAGGACGGGTTGCCCTGAGCGTTCAGGTCCCAGCAGCTGCCTTGAGCATCCAAAGACAGGTCCAGCCTCAGAAGACACAATCTTGCCAGAGCAACGTGCAACGGACCGTCTCTTTGACAGCTCGCAGCGCCTGCTTCCAGGCATCTTTTTTTGTGCCTTTCCTTTCCTTTCCTTTCTCACCTGTCCAGGAAATTCAGCGGCTTTCGCTGGCGGCCCCACCCTTTCTCGCACGCCTTCGCATCTCTGCTGGCACCCCCCGGCTCCTCTTTTAGGAGCTAGGAGGAAGAATGAGGTTATTTTCCCCCCTTTTCTGCAGTGGGAGTGTTTGCTCCTGAGGGGAGGGATCGAGGGCTGGGAAATTTCAGCGGGGATAACAAACACCTTGGGGACTGCCTATAAGAGCTCTCTCGTGGGAACTCCTGTACGGCCATCTCCGGCAAAGGCAGCTCCCAGCCTGAAGAGCGGGTGGGAAGGGGACCGAAAGAAGGAGGACAGGCGCCTGAGCATCTTTCGCTCGGAAAGTTTTTTGGAAGGAGAGATACCTTCATCCACCATTAGGGGGTGACAGATAGGAGCCGGTCTTTCCAAGGGACTCCAAACTTTGGCCAACTTTTCCCGCGAGCCAGTCATGAGCGTCCGTCTGGGTAAGTCTGCAGGACGGTCTGTTGGAGGCTGACAGATCAGTGCCTGCGGGGGTCGAGAATTCTTTGGGGAGGGGGTGGAAAGCTTCGGGGCACTGCTGTTCAGGACAGAGTTGATGTTTTAAGGTGAGGGGCCGTCTATTGCTCTTTTTCCTTTGAAGAGGAGGACAAAACCGTTTCCGCTGTATCTTTCAGTTGTATCTTTGGTACTTGAGGTGAGAATGCCAGAGACAGCCTGGGACATTTGGAAGCGGCCCTCTCAGGTGATACCCCCTTTCCTCATGGGGATAAACATGAAATTGACAATTTGTTCGCCAGGCTCACCAACTTGTGGTCTCACATTTCCTAACGAGTCAGCTTGTTCCTGGGGGGGGGGGGGGGGGCAACTTGGTAGGAGTGGAGTCGCCGGGGTGGGTTTGCCACATTTTCAATCTGGCCCCATCTCAAGTCTTCACGTGGATGAGGGGTCCCTTGGAGATCCCAAGACCGACGGAGAAGGAGGGCAGGAGAACCGCAAAGGGCATCGAAGCATTTGGGTGGGGAGAGGAGACAGGAGGCGGCCTTTGGAGCAAGGTTCTGAGATCAGCACCACTGGAGCTTGGCCAAGGCCCACGTTCCTTCAGAAGGACCACTCTCTTCCGGAGCCTCTTGGCTTTTTGGCTCCTCCTCCTTTCTGTCACCACTGGCTCACTGGTCTTCTCTGAGCATCTTCTTCCTTTGGCTTTACGATCTCCTTCTGGGCAGTCATAAAGATGGTTCTTGCTGAAGAGGGCAGACGTGTGGCTAGTCCAAGAAAAGGAAGCCTGCAAAGGCCCCGCCAGACCCGAAGCAACCACAGAAGGTTTTCTCTCTTTTCCCTTTCTTCCAGTTACAAGCCTCTGTCTAATTTGTGCAAGCCTGGTCCACGTTGCCTCTCCTGAACAAAATGGATCTGTTAACACTATCATCAACCAGACCTTAAACTTGGTTTGTCTCCTGAAAGCCAATAGTTCCAGCCTCCTTGAGACCTATGTAAGTGCTTTGCCTTGAAAAATCTGGGGCGATTGAGCAGGTTGTACAGATTTTGCATCGGGTGGTTGCAAACTTTTTTGGGAATCCCAGGCCTTCCTTAGAAGTTGAATATGTTCTCAGGGTAGCAAGAAAGATTACCCATCAGAGCCAGGGAAGCGATGCCTGGTGTTTTACTGGTGGCATTCTCAATTTCTGCAGGGTCCAACAGAATGTTGTGCCCACTATGAATGTTACAGTGAATTTTTGAGTTACACCTTGCAGAATTCCTGAATAGGCAAGTTGAGGAGAGAACATTTGCTTAGCGGTGATTCTTAAACACATGTTTTTAAAAAGCCTATTCCCTGCCAGACCCATTCTGCTGTAGAAAAAGACCAGAATTCTGCAATCAGCATTAATTATGCAAATACAATTTCCTATCATGTATTTTCTTCTCCCTGTTATTTTGATTTATTTATCCATTTATAAACCATTTCAGTCAAGGCAACTCTAAGGAGTATACAAAAGCAATCACTGTGGCCAATACAACAGTAGTAACAATAAAATACAAGAATATACTATTTAAAAAATGTAGTGCATAATTTACAGTTAAAAAATTGCACATTCCTGGCATCAGAAGGCTCTAAAACAGAGCTTTCCAAACTGTGCGTCGCGACACGTTAGTGTGTCGGCTGCAGTGTCTGTGTGTGTCGCGGCTGCTGCTGCCTTCGAGCTAGGATTCCACGAAGGTCCTAGTGCCTGCCTTGTGCCTGGCTGCCTCCAAACCTGCCCTGCCAGGATTCCACACAGGTCCTAGTGCCTGCCTTGTGCCCTGCTGTAAGAGGGGAGCTCTGTCCAAGCTTTGCCCTGCTGTAAAGGGGAACTCTGTTTTCGTGAGATACGTTGTGTCCCCGTACATTTCGCTATTACAATTTATGTATGTGTCCATATCTCTTATAAGTTAGTTAGTTTAACCTCTGGTTTGCTAGTAAAACTGAATTACTGTGTCGCGAAATGATGCATGTCTGAAAAGTGTGTCACCAACATGAAAAGTTTGGAAAGCTCTGCTCTAGAGCATCCCAGTCCCAAAGGCCTTCCAGAGCAGTGAAGTTTTTGGAGCTCCAGAAGGCCAGGAGGCTGGGCATTACCTTTCCCTTGGGGGCAGGAAGTCCCCATAAAGCGTGCCTGGTTTTGGACTCCCTCCCATTGAAGCTCTTGGGGTCTTCAACAGGCATTCTCTATGCCCTCAGATTGAGTAGGCAGAACCTCTAGAGCAGTGTCTCTCAACCTTGGCCACTTTAAGATGTGTGGACGTCCCCGCATCTGAAAGTGACCAAGGTTGAGAGACACTGCTCTAGAGGATGGTCTTGAAGATCCCCAGACCTTGAGCCAGGTGTGGCTTTATGGGTGATAACCAGGACCTTGACTTGAACTCGGAAATGTCTTGGTAGCTGGCTAGCTCTTGTAGCTAGGATGTTGCATGACATAACAAGAGTGCTCAGAATGCATATGGATCACGGCACTTTGCACCCACTAGTTTCCAGGCGGTCTTCAAGGGCAGCCCCATGTAAAGCAAATTACAGTGAGAGATGACAAGTGCTCCCTGATCCAGATAAGGCCATAATCGGTGCGTCAGCCTAGGGTGAGCCAAGGCCCTCCTGCCCACAGCTTCTGCCAGCTGTTCCAGCAGTAGTGGTGAGGCCAGGAGGATTGCGGGCCTCTTCTCCGTGGGAGAGCACCATCCTGTTGAGAGTCCAGGATGGTATAATCCCAGATTTGGAGGGTTTCTGAATAAATATCCACTCTGTCTTGTTTAGGATGAATCAAAGCGTCCCCATTCAGACCCTGACAGCCTCCAAACCCTGGGTCAGGGCTTCCACCGCATCCTTCATTTGGCCCGGGATGGAGATTTATAGCTGGGTATCATTTGTAGTCAGACTGGTGATACCTCACTCCAAATTGGTGTCTATGAAGGTTCTCAGTCATCCAGGTGGAATTGTCTGTAGCTTGAATCATGTCAACTGGATTTCTATTTCTCAGTGGAAACGTTTCGCTCCTTATCCAAGAAGCTTCTTCAGTCTGAGCAAAGTTAGTAAGGGAATCCTTAAATACGTTTCTAGGGTGGCTGTGTGACCTTGCACCTGGGGCTAGGTCATGGTTATTTGAGATAACCATGAGATAACCATGAGACTCCAAATTGGTGGTTGATCTCTCCCAGTGGTTTCCTATAGATGTTAGATAGGAGAGGGGAGAGGACCGGACCCTGAGGAGCACCTAAGGGTCTGACCACTGCCCCTCATGACAACCAACTTGAACCTGTCACTCAGGAAGGAGTGGAGCCATTGTAAAATGGCAACTTCATCCCCCAACCCTCATAGGTGGTCCAGGAGGTCTCTTGGGTATCAACAGTACCAAAAGCCACTGAGAGATCTTGCAAGACAAGGATGGCCATGCGCCTACCATCTAGGCTTTGTCACAAGTCATCCATGAGGATGAGCAATATAGTTTCAATCCTGTGCCCAGGTCTGAATATGGACTGCCATGTGTCTAGACCAGTGTTTCTCAACCGTGGCAACTTGAAGACGTGTGGACTTCAACCCCCAGAATTCTCCAGCCAGCCATGCTGGCTGGGGAATTCTGGGAGTTGAAGTCCACACGTCTTCAAGTTGCCACGGTTGAGAAACACTGGTCTAGATAATCCATGTCTTACATGACCCTCAGTAGCTGGTGCCCTACCACTTTCCCCACCAAGGGGAAGTTGGGTGTAGGATAGGAACGTGTTTTCTTGCTGTTTCTTCCATCTTTCTTCTTATCAGAAAATAAGGGTTGAAGGAGAAAATAGCTCTAGCGTGCATTTTGATTGATAGCACAAGAAGCCATTAGATCAAGTGCTCCATACTTGAGTTATAAAAAGCAACAACCCCTTTCTGGGATTGCACAATATGCACATCTTTGTCGGGAAATGCCTCTAAGGAGGGGACAGGAGGCGACTGGCCCAGTAGTGGTGGAGAACATACAGCCTTTCATATGTTGTCAAACTACAATTCCCAACATCCATTGGCCCTGCTGAGTGGGTGGCTGGAAATTATAGTTCCGCAATCTCTGAAGTGGACTTCTCCAACCTTGCATTCTCCAGCGTGGATGTGAACATCAGTTCCTGAGAATTCTGGAAGTTGAAGTCACACCTCTGAGGCTTAAGTGTTTGTCTCTTACCGCAGTGATGCCAGAATGACGCAATGTGTATTGTGACATCATGAGGCAAGCTGCTTTCTTCTGGAGTGGTGTCCAGATGTCACCCCAAAGGATCGAATGGACAGGGTTTGTGTTGCAAGGCACATTGCGTGCCCACCAATGTGCCCAGTTTGGAGAAGGCTGTTCTGGAGGGCCACCAGGTCCCTAACCTGCTTAAAGGCAGGTGTCCATCCAGCCTCTATCTCCTTCCAGAGTGTCAGTAGAAAATGCAGGACCGATCTCACCCTTTGCAAAAAAGACCAGGGCTGCGGGCAGACTGCAGACCTCCAGATGATTAAATCAGGGGAGTGAATAGGAGAAAGTCCTGGATACGTTGCAGGGAAGGCAGAATCCCTGTGCCCTTGTGCCTTGGCAGAATCCAGAGCCAGCTTGTTATTGCCATCAGAAACAGCCAAGAAACACTGGCTGTCACTAGCCCATTGTTCTTGTTAGTGTGTCTCGGCGTTGCAATAGGATCGAGGGAGAAGAGAAACCCGTTCCCCTTCCAATCTGCCACCCGTTCAATTGGCATTATTTTCATCCCGCGGAGAGTGGCCGGGTGCCCAAGTATTTCCCATGTCCCACTTCCTTCAGCTTCCCCAGGCCTCAGATGCCAGATGGAATGAGGTCATCACAATCCTAGGCCCAGGCAGGCAGCCAAGATGCCTGCAGTGTCCATGTAAAAAGGAGCTCAAGGTGGAACTGTGGTTGAGTGATCTGAGAAACAACAGAAGGTCTGTTTTTGGGGCCTTCAGCCCTCCCTGCGAGGAATTCCAAAGGGATGAAGAGGCTGGGATGGATGGATACCCCCTCCCTGACATTACTGAGAGCTGACAAGGCAGGCACCCACATCCTGATAGCTTACTCATAATATTTAAACTGTCGGAAATCCCATCTTTAAGACCTAGGGGGTGTGGGTGGGGAGAGTCGGTAGACTACATTTTTTGTCATTTTCCTGGTAGCTTTCACAGAACGTCAGTTGATAAAGTTTTTCGGTCGGTACAAAGTGAGCCTAGGGGTTCTTGGGGGTCTTCCCACCAATCCAGATGGGCTGATCTCCAACAAGGTGGCTGTATTGTCCATCCTGGAATCGTAGAAATAGACAGAAGACCCACAAGAGCATATGGTAGAACAGAGGGCCCTGGTTCCACTTCACTCTCTGTTTCTTCCCCCTGATCAGCTCCATCACCATTTTATGCCCGCTAATGTTATTTAGTTTCAACATTAGATTTTTATTCTGCATTTCGGTTAGGAGCTCAAGGCAGTGGACCTAGCTCCCCCTGCCCCTCCTTGGCTCCACACCAACAACACTGTGGCTAGGCTTGGCATAAGAGGGAGGATGGCTCAAAGTCACCCAGCGAGGGTCCATGACTGAGGGTGGGTTGGAACCTCTGTCTCTGCAATGCCAGTCCAACACTGTAACCCAGTGTTTCTCAAGCTTGGCAACTTTAAGATGCGTGGACTACAACTCCCAGAATTCCCCAGCCAGCTTGAAGGAAAGAGAGTTGCCCACCAGAGTTGATTGGACAGTGGAGTTAATGTGTGATGTTGTCAACTCAATCTGGTGTATTATCCTTCCTTTATGTTTTCTCCTGATATCTGTATGTCCCTCTCTCTTCCCAGCTGAGTCGCCAAGGTAGTCCATTTACGGATAAAGACTTCCGTGCCCCGAGATTAAGTTACACTGGAGTGCCAGCGGCTGCTATTTCTTTCCTGGAATGGCGGATCCTGAGTGACATTGACCGTCTGGACAAGAACTTCGTGGCTTATAGCATTTTCTCAGAATTCTTGCAGCTGGTCTGGGATGATCAGTTTGAGCTCAACCCCACCGAAGATGAACTTCTAGACATGCTGAAAGTGACACAGTTACATGTCCAAGGCCTTCTTAACAACTTGACCACCATCATGTCTGCCTTGGGGGTCCCACCCTCACCTGTTACAGACCCGCTCACGTTGGAGGTAGTTAAAACAAACACCTTTGAGAAAAAGGTTCGGGGATACGTGGTATGCTCCACATACAAGCAATGGATTGATCGGACTGTACGAGACTTTAATCTTCTTGTGAAGAAATACCCTCTTTAAGTCTATTCAAAGTGTTTGGGGTGGGGGGAAGATAACTCTCCCACCCCACACCCTACTGCAGATTTCTCAGGGAATTAGGTGTAGGCAGAAGAAAGGCATACCATGGTGTGATAAATCTAGGAACAGTCTTGCTAAGTTAATTCAGAGTTCAGTTCTGAAAAATCCTATGGCCGGTCTTCATAGGGTGATGTTCTTCAGAAGCGTTGGGACTTCAGTTCCCAATGTTCTACCTTTTGTTGTTGTTCAGTCGTTTAGTCGTGTCCGACTCTTCGTGACCCCATGGACCATAGCACGCCAGGCCTTCCTGTCCTCCACTGTCTCTCGGAGTTTACTCAAATTCATGTTCATTACATCGGTGATGCTATCTAACCATCTCATCCTCTGCCGTCCCCTTCTCCTTTTGCCTTCAATCTTTCCCAGCATCAGGGTCTTTTCCAGTGAGTCCTCTCCTCCTACCACGGCATTATAGACCCATTTGGGCAGCTCTCTGGATTTGCCAACAATTATTCTCTGGTTCGGGGCAAGTTGTAGCAAGGCCTTTCAGAGCTCCCTTATGGGCCGAGATAGGCCCTACTGACATTTTAGGAGGTTAGTGTCAAACTCTTTGGATAGGGCCTTACTTAGCAGGGAGAGAGGCTGAGCTTTATTGCTAACCAAGTTGGCATCGGAGGACACAGTGGTGCCAGCCTTTGGTGGATGCCCACATGGACAGGGATGAAGAAATGGCACCCACACACATGCACATGGCAGGAACCATACCATCATGCTACCAGACCAAATGAAAAATCGATTCCATTTGCTAAATCATGGGATCAGCAATTTTCGGCTACTAGAATGCTTTTAATTTCAGTGGGTTGTATAAGAAGTTGATCATATTGTGTGAATTTTCTTTGCCTTCTCTTTCCCAACCCCAATTCCTTTAGTGTAGAGGTGCCACAAGAGGGGGTAGGGGTCCAAAAAGTCAAAATGGCAGCCTCTACCATGTGATCAGAACCCTGCCCTGCCCCTTTGTATGTGAAGCAGGTAAAAAAGGGGTGGGACTTAAATCACATAATTGTGGCTGCCATCTTGACTTTTTTGACCTCTGCTTTTGGGTTATGTATTTTAGATTGTAAGCCAAAAGGCCAAGTCTATCCCATGGGTCTTCTTCAGCCATTCTGGGAGTCTTGTTTGGGGTAAAATGCAAAGACTACTACACTAATAATAATAATAATTTATATCAGAGAGTTATTTAGATGCATTATTTATATAATATTTAATGAAAGACCATGGAAGGGGATTTAGTCTCTTTATATATACATACATACATATATGATTTTTATTGAAACTTTTAAAGAAGAAGATAAAAACTAATACAAACTAATATAAAGTAAGGAAGAAAAAAGAAAAAGGAAGAAAGCAAAGAGAAAGAAAAAAGTGCAAGAAAAAAAAAAGTTGAAGAAAAATAGAAAAAAGATACAAAGAAGTGGCTTCCGATATTCTTCACAGCAATTATAAGTACAATTATATTTTAACCTCTCTCTCTAAAGTTACATCGTAATACTTTTCTTTCTGTAATCCATCCTGTCTAATCATCAAAGCCATAAATCACAAGTTCATTTTTTTTCATTTTTTTCGCAAAAAGTCCCTAAGAGGTTTCCGGTCACCAATAAATGTAGATAGTGTCTCTTCTCTAATCAAAGCAGTTAGTTTATCCATCTCAGCAAGATCTGTCAATTTCACCAACCCTTCCTCCATAGTGGGTGGTGTCGAATCTTTTCATCTGCATGCAGATAATAATCTTGCCTCAGTAATCATATATTGATTACTGCGGCAAGATTATTATCTGCACGGAGATGGAAAGATTCAACAGTACCCACTATGGAGGAACGAATATTGAAATAATCTTCCAGGGCTAAAGGGGATTTAGTCTCTACTTCTGTTACTCGAACATGCTTTGGCATTTGGAGAGCAGTTACGATGAGCTAAAACAAAGAGAACTGCTCTAGAAAAGGCGGGTGTGATTTAAAAAGTGATGGAAAAATAATGACGAAATAAACGGCAAGATGAAGGCAGTAATAATGGAGATCAATCATTTGATGTTTGCAGCTATACAGTAGTTACTAAACGGGATAAGCCTCTCAGCTTGTTTCAGATTTGATATGGATTTTATACAAACGGGCAAGACTGAATCCTCAAGAGCAGTTTACACATATATTGGCTACCTGGTTTTTCTACATTTTAAGACTTTATCAGCAGTAGAGATGAACTGACTTCAGGAAACAGCATTTTTAAGTAACTTAAAAAATAAAATATTCTATTTTTGATACCTATGTTTCCTGAAGAATCTCCTTGTATTTTTTTTTTTACATTTGTACACGATATTTTATTTTGTATAATAAAATCCACATCTTAAAATGCATGCTGTGCCTTTTTTGGGGGGAAGGTCTGGGCAAACTGGGGTCTTTGGTTAAAAAGAGTAGTAAGGACAATCACATCTGGGCTGGAAGTATCCAGAAGCCCACTAGGTGGCAACAAAGGGTTAGGGTTTTTTTATCGCTTTGCTGCCATCTAGTGTTAGCTGGATTTTTGCATCCTAATTCTGGTAGCTAAAATCTCAGCGAAATAAGACTGAAAATGGAGCTGAAATGATCATGCGAAATCATGAGAATATGAAGAGTATCTAAGTCTGGGTGCATACATGTCACATTACGACACGGTGTGATTTGTGTGGTTAAAATTTCATGCAAGGTGTGAATCCTGGTTTATGCCTTAGCGTTGTGTACCAACCAGGCCAGTAAAGGCAAAGGTAAAGGATCCCCCCCGCACATTTGTGCAGTCGTGTCTGACTCTAGGGGCCGGTGCTCATCTCCGTTTGTTAGCCGAAGAGCCAGCGTTGTCCAAAGACGCTTCCGCGGTCATGTGGCCGGCATGACGCGCACGGAACGCTGTTACCATCCCACCGAAGTGGTACCTATTCATCTACTTGCATTTGCATGCTTTCAAATTGCTAGGTTGGCAAGAGCTGGGGCGAGTGCGGGAGCTCACTCCATCACGCGTGGCTAGGGATTCGAACCTCCGAACTTGTGATCTTCCGATCGACAAGCCTGGCGTCTTACCCGCTGAGCCACCATGCCCTAACCAGGCCAGTACCACTTGTTAAACAGGGCTTAAAAGAAACTAAGGTCCAGAGCAGTGTTGTACCTAACTTGAGTGTGCTGCCATGAGTTTCTTCAGGACAAAGCATAAATGTGGACTAGCTTGCTCTTAGCAGATAAACTGTGGGCTATGTTGGCGGTGAAAGGAGCCTTAGTTGCTCATTAGGGTTATTCATGGTAAATTCATTTATCTTGCCCTAACAGTTTGCTGTACTGTCCCACAAATGTGGCGTAATATGTAAGGGGCTAATTGATGGATTGAATCTTTGGCCAGAATTCTTGTTTATATTTGGGCAGGAACCGAAACTCAGCCAAACCTGCAGATTGGAAGAAATATTCTTGCAAAACTCCACACAGTTTTCATGTATCTCTTTGATCCTGCCCCACAAGAGACTGGCTCTCCTTCACGTTCCACCATTGGCTGAAAAATGGATTTCCTTGGTGGTGTCCCAGGATATGAATAGCTGCCGAACAGAATCCCTGAATCATGGCACTGTGGAGTCCGAAGGGACCGTGGAGGTCATCTAGTCCAGCCCTCTGCAATGTGCAGGGACGCCCATTATCCTCCTGATCCCTTCGCTGCCTGCTTTTAGAGGGGGGAGGAATTAACCTGCCCTTTTGATTGACGGGTGAATTTCTCCCGCATTTACAAAACGGCATGCTGCTTTTAATTGTTCTTGGCTTTGCTTGCGGACTTCACTTTTAGCTTTGGCTATTCTTGTTCGGTCGAGGGTTCTTCAAACTGGTTTGATTTAGCAAGCCTTGTGTATTTGTTCTTAAAACCGGGGGAATGGCAATACAGCTGCTGAGTCTGGCTGGCTGGCTTTCTTTTCTCCTGCTCCAACGCTCCTTAAAGGCCACTTCCTCTACCAGAGGCCAAAAGCCCTTGAAACGGGCGGCCTCTCCCTCTCCTGCAGCCGGCTCTGTGTCACTACCCAGGAAGTGAAAGTGATGCCGCTGAAAATGAGAAGCACCGTTTGTTCCTCGTGGGTGTGAGAGGAGAGGGAGGGCCCGGCCGGCCCGGCCTCATGGCTCTTGAAAGGATGAATGGGATGTTTGCCTCCCTTAGGGGTGAAGCAGCTGAGCGAGGGGTGGGAGTCCGGAAGGCTGGCCGTGGTCCCTGAACCTCTGCCCGTAAGCCCTGGCAATTGGCTTCTCCAAGCCCCTTGCAGCCACGGATTTCTCTCCCATGCCCTCTTCTTCTCAATGGTTCGTTCTTGCCATGCTTGAAGACTTGGCTGCTGCTGCCCCCTGATGGGTGAGCCTTGGCACATTTTATCCTCAGCTCTTCTGGCCTCGGTGGCATGAAGCTAAGCTGGAAAAGTGGGGGCCCAACTCTGCCTTCATGGGCAGAAGTTCAACAGGGGCAGCTTTTCCTATCACTGTCTCTCCGTGATGGGGGAGAGGAAGGCAGTTGTGTGAGGCCTCTCAGGTAGCTGTTAAAAGAAGACGGAGGTGGAGGACTATAATTGTGATCTCTTCAGAGAAGGGGCCATAATCTGATAGTCACATTCAGTTATATGTTTGGCTCTGGGCCTACCATTTGTTTTCAGCTGAGCATTTCAGTAGAAACATCCCTCAGTAACAATTTCGGGCGAGTATCAACACTTTATATGAATGCTCGCTCTTGTACTGGTTGATCTGCTCAATGAGGACTAGTCCCTTGAGAACTGTGCACCTGTAAGGCCTGGCCATCAGGTTTTCCCAATAGAGTTGCAAAGAAAAAATTAAAAGGATTTTTTTCTTTTTTCCAGGGAGTAACAACTCCCTCCCCATCTATACAGGTGGACATGGCTGCACTAGGAAGACACCACCTGGGATTCTTGAGTAGCACCTGGCTAGGAAAAGGTCAAGGGGTGCCAAAAAATTAGGAGGGAAAGGTGGGTGTCAAGACTGGAGAATTCAGGCGTCACCCTCTGCCATGCTAGTCATACTTTTTGGAAGCTGAAGCTAGCGAGATTTCAGAAAGTTTTTGCACTCTCCATGCTGAGGCCCCTGGTTGAGGAGTCCTTGGTCAGGGTCCTTCTGGTGGGTTCCTTCTACTGTTAGTCCTGTCAACCCTCCACGGTAGACCAAACGTGGAAATCAAAGACACGCAAGCTAATCCCTCTCTTATTATAAGGTTATTGTAACGGAATCTTGCAAGTCTGAATGTGCTTCCCCGCTTCCCCCTTTTATCTTCATAAGAACTAGGAAGGATCATGGCTGAGATGCTTTCTCAGGTTACAGTTCTGGCCTGGACTCAGATTTCTTTTACCTGGCCATTTATTTATTTAATTAATTTTTATCCCGCCTTTGTTTTTATTTTTTTTTATAAATAACTCAAGGGGGCAAACATACCTAATACTCCTTCCTCCTCTTATTTTCCCCACCACCACAACAACCCTGTGAGGTGGGTTGGGCTGAGAGAGAGTGACTGGCCCAAAGTCACCCAGCCAGCTTTCATGCCTAAGGCGGGACTAGAACTCAGTCTCCTGGTTTGCCATTGGCTCCTTCCTAGGGCTGAGAGACAGGGACTGGCCCAAGGTCACCCAGCCGGCTTTCATGCCTCAGGCGGGACTAGAACTCACAGTCTCCTGGTTTGCCATTGGCTCCTTCCTAGGGCTGAGAGAGAGTGACTGGCCCAAAGTCACCCAGCCGGCTTTCATGCCTAAGGCGGGACTAGAACTCTCAGTCTCCTGGTTTCCCATTGGCTCCTTCCTAGGGCTGAGAGAGAGTGACTGGCCCAAGGTCACCCAGCCAGCTTTCATGCCTAAGGTGGGACTAGAACTCTCGGTCTCCTGGTTTCTAGCCCGTTGCCTTAACCACTAGACCAAACTGGCTCTTGGTTGCAGCTCTTCTTCCTGTTCCTCAAGGTTATTCCTTCTGCCCATTACAGTCCTAGTCTACTGGGGGTACTCACCCTTTACATTTCCCATAATTCTTCAGAATGATGTTAAGGCAGAAGCATTGTGGGAAATGAAAATGGCAGCTAGATCCAACTGCCTGGTGGCCCAATTAGGGATCAGTCCTCAAGTTGAAGTGTTTTCCAAGGTTACCTGCTCTTGAACCCCTCCACTTGTTCTTCTGCTTAGGGCAGTGCTTTCCAATCTGCCGCTGTTGGCGACAGACCAACGGCGGTGCAGGGGCATGTGCATGGGCGTGGGCGTGCACGGCGGCGGTGCGGGGGGGCGCGCGGTGGCGGTGTGCACGGCGGCGGCGGCCTCCGCTAAAACGTGGAAGCGCTGATGGCGCGCCGCTGCCGCCCCCGCCATGCACGCCCCTGCCGCCGCTTCCGGGTTGTGTGGCGACACACCAAACTCTGTGTTGCAACACACTAAAGTGTCACGGCACACAGTTTGGAAAGCTGTGGCTTAGGGTATTTTCCTCTCAATTTGCATCATATGAATTAATCAGCATATGTAAGCTGCAAAACTCTCTGTGGCCACTAGTTGAGAGCAAAAAGCAGGCTGGATTTTCCCTGTATCCCTTTGCCACCATCTAGTGGCCATCTGGGTCTCTGCAGCCCAGGTTTGGTACTCCCATTTCTAAAGGCATATTTAGACTCGCCCCTGTAACGATTCCTTTTTTACTTTATTTTTTTTAAAGTGAGTTTGAGCAGTCCTGACTTTGGACAGGGGGATGGGGCTAGAAGTAAGGGAGCTACAGGGAAGAAGCTAGAGAATATCAAACAGAGAGGATTGGGTCACTTTTATTGGGCAATTTTATTGATCGAGCAATTTATATAACCGTCCGTCTCACCATTGAGATTCTAGGCAGTGCACATGGAGTTAGAACCAAGCAAACATGCTGGATAGTAAACACAGGAAGAAGGACGGCAGCTGAAAACAAACCCAGCTCCAATCTTAAGAAGGAGAAACAATGATGGGGTCGCCTAACTTCCAGGTCCCATGGCCGAGGGAACATCCAAAGTCTTCAGGGACTTCTGAAATGCTAGCAGGTCAAGGAACCATGAACCTCAGGGGGAATGGTGATCCAGAGGGCAGGCAAGTGAGGCACCCGGCTTCTTGGATCCTGCCCTACGGCACGATTTAATCGACAGAACCCGGAGCATGCCCACGCTGCTGGATCTGGTGGGATGGGCAGAAACAATTGGAGAGAGGCGACCCCTCAGATATTCTGGCCCCGTGCCAGGCAGGGCTTCAGGGGTGACAGCCGACACCTTGAATGGCACCCGGAAATCTACTGGCAACCAGGGCAGCCCGTGGCGCAGCGGTGTCACGTGAATGCACTGAGGCGTGCCCACAACTGCCACCCGACCTGCTCATAGAAATGTATTTTAAAAATCAGCCAGCTTACTGTTATTGCATTACATAGGCTTTGAGAAGAAAACTGGGATATGTCCTGCCGTTTGTTGTTTTTTGGCCATCCGCCACGAAATAACACCGGCTGTGCAGATTCAGGTTTCTGAGCAGTTGGGAATCCTAATTTGGTTGGATAGGGCTGGACGGATGTGGTGTTAAGTGAGGAAGCCCCATGTTCACGGATGAAGAAGACAAGGCCCGTGGGCAGTCTAGCGATGTATTTCATTTCCCCAAACCCACCTGGAGGTTTCTGATATTTATTTTTTTTTATTTTTTTTACTTTTTTATCCCGCCTCTATTATTTTTTTATAAATAACTCAAGGTGGCGAACATACCTAATACTCCTTCCTCCTCCTCTTTTCCCCACAACAACAACCCTGTGAGGTGAGTTGGGCTGAGGGAGAGTGACTGGCTCAAGGTCACCCAGCCGGCTTTCATGCGGAAGGCGGGACTAGAACTCTCAGTCTCCTGGTTTGCCATTGGCTCCTTCCTAGGGCTGAGAGAGAGGGACTGGCCCAAGGTCACCCAGCCGGCTTTCATGCCTCAGGCGGGACTAGAACTCACAGTCTCCTGGTTTGCCATTGGCTCCTTCCTAGGGCTGAGAGAGAGGGACTGGCCCAAGGTCACCCAGCTGGCTTTCATGCGGAAGGCGGGACTAGAACTCTCAGTCTCCTGGTTTGCCATTGGCTCCTTCCTAGGGCTGAGAGAGAGGGACTGGCCCAAGGTCACCCAGCCGGCTTTCATGCCTCAGGCGGGACTAGAACTCACAGTCTCCTGGTTTGCCATTGGCTCCTTCCTAGGGCTGAGAGAGAGGGACTGGCCCAAGGTCACCCAGCCGGCTTTCATGCGGAAGGCGGGACTAGAACTCTCAGTCTCCTGGTTTGCCATTGGCTCCTTCCTAGGGCTGAGAGAGAGGGACTGGCCCAAGGTCACCCAGCCGGCTTTCATGCCTCAGGCGGGACTAGAACTCACAGTCTCCTGGTTTGCCATTGGCTCCTTCCTAGGGCTGAGAGAGAGGGACTGGCCCAAGGTCACCCAGCCGGCTTTCATGCGGAAGGCGGGACTAGAACTCTCAGTCTCCTGGTTTGCCATTGGCTCCTTCCTAGGGCTGAGAGAGAGGGACTGGCCCAAGGTCACCCAGCCGGCTTTCATGCCTCAGGCGGGACTAGAACTCACAGCCTCCTGGTTTCTAGCCCGTTGCCTTAACCACTAGACCAAACTGGCTCTAAGGGCTGTTCCCCCTTCAAAAGGGATTCAGGAGAAGTGCTTTGGTCCTTATGTGAATGCAACACCTCACTCCTATTCACTAAAATAGCTCAATAGCAGAGACTCCATTCATGGGGGAGTCCCACCTGGAGATTTCTGATACAGCTTTTTACTTGGACTGTCTTCCCACAAATAGGTGCAAGCAGGAAGTAGATGGACTGAACAAATTGCATAAGTTGCCATTTAAAGTTTAAAGCATGTTTCTATGTACTGGTTTCCCTGGGCCATTAGACCCAACCCAAACTCTTGAGATGATGCAGGAACTAATTGAAACAATGCAAGCACATTTTCTCCCAGAGGTCTGTATAAACTCCGCGTACCAAATAAGGGAGAACAATGCCAAATGCGTCTGGTAAATTAGCCGTAATTCATTCTGTTTATCATTGGGAAGGATTCAAACAATGCATGTCAGAATTGTGTTTCCCAAAAGAATGGTACAACCAGAACAATATTTAAATTTATTTTTAGGTTCCTTTTGTTGGAATATGATTCGTCTCTAGTTTTGCATGTAATCTCTTTGCCCTTCTATCAAAGTAGACATTAAATTGGGATAGAACTTTTGGAGGTCTCACAGAGCTGCATCCAGATGTTTGGGGGCCATGTTCTGCCCTGAGGCTGGGCACCTTTCTTTGACACAGCTTGGCGCTGCTCACCCATATCTCAGGCTGTGATCCTCTAACTCAGCATTTCTCAACCTTGGCCACTTTAAGATGTGTGGACTTCAACTCCCAGAATTCCTCGGCCAGCCTTGCAGGATTTCTGGGAGTTGAAGTCCACACATCTTAAAGTTGCCAAGGTTGAGAAACACTGCTCTAACCTGAGGGTGGGCCATCTGGCTTGCAAACTAGAAGCCCCTAACTCTGAATGTTGATGGCATAACTGGGAAAGGGCGCTAACACACCATAAATTAGCTTCTTCTGTAAACAGATGTGATGTGCACCTTTATGGGAAGCAATAAACAAATATATGAAATAATGTTTAAGGGAGCTATAGTTGATTGTCTAAGCCACAGTTCGGGAACCCCATTAATCATGATATGGTTGGATTGTTTTTGGCTTTAATGGGTTAAGTGCATCCAGGTAATGGTAGCATAATAAACCACAGTTAATTATGGCTTAGTAAAATATGTGAATTAGAGCAATCTCACTTTGGGTAAAACATATTTTTGAAACTCTTAAGTTTCAAGCCCAGCTTGACTCCCAGTGACTTTCAGAATAAAGCCAAGTCATTAATTTGCCATTGCCTTCTTGAGGGATGTTGTTGAGCCTTCCCAATTTACATGAGATTTCCTAGTGGTCTCCCATCCAAGTAATAATCAGGTCCAACCTTATGTAGCTTTTGGAGATCAGCCAGGGTCAGTCAGGTGCCATCACCTAGGTGAACTTTTCAACTAGAGGATCCCCGAAATTGATTTCTGGTGACTTCATGCACACAACCATGCAGTTTTCTTGGCAACAGAAGTGGTTGTATGGATTTCTTAGAAGCAAGTCAATCTAGTAAATTACATGAACCCGTTCCCATTGCAGCGGTAGGAAAAAAGAAGACGAAACTGTCCATTCTACTAAAATAGTTTTATTACTATTATCTATAAATTTATTTTTTGCTCTATATACACATACATTTATATATATGAAGAATTAGAAGACTATATAGAAATAAAAATCTTTTAGCCAGGAACATACATCCTAGAGGAAAGAAACTTCACAACTGGAATTTTAGCTGGAAAAGGGAAAGGGTAAAAATTCCCACTGCTGAGTGTCATGGAGAAATTTATAAAGAGCATAACAAATATTAAACACTGAAACAAGAGAGAAAGCAAAGTTTTTAAAATCCTCCCAACAGATGGCATAATTCTATGTGAGAACTCAACATTAAAAGGGGATGGAGTGCTATTGAGAAAGAAACAGTATCGGTGAATGGACAATAAACTGTCCAAGTATTTCAACACTGAGGACCAGTTTCTTAACATTAAGTATTATTTAGAGCAGTGCTTCTCAACCTCAACCACTTTAAGATGTGTGGACTTCAACTCCCAGAATCCCCCAGCCAGCATGCTTCAGGAAACCCAAACTTAAGCAAACTGCTAAAATTCATCTTAGCAGTGGGTTTGCTCTGTATTTTAAAAGTCCACTGAATTGCACTTCCCACTGGAGCTTACACTCAAGTGCACAACCGCACTTTTCTTTTCCACATTCAGGGGACAAAGGATTGTGTATCAAAGGGAGGAAGAGCAAAAATCCGCCTTCCAAAAGGCGACCATCACTCCCTTCTGCTTTCCTGGCCTTGCCAAGGAGATAGATGTGATTAGACCAGATCAGCTGCCCAGCCTACAATCTGGTCCCCCATATTGCCTATGGGATTATGGGAGCTGTAGTTCCAGAGAAAACCAGATTCGGAGAAGCTGATTGAAATAAACTGGTCAGTTTTACAGCCGTGAAGGGTGCACAGGAAAACCTTGCGCTGTGAGAACACGTCATTCAGGGTTCTCACTAAGTAGAGAAGAGATATCTTCTCCCTTCCTGGAACATATTAATAAACTGGGACAATACACAATACACACACTGTTTGCTTCATCCCCCATGCAAGGTTAGTCTGTGACTTCAGAGTGGTTTTACACAACTATAAGATTTATAGTTGTCCCAATAGCATATCTATAGATTCTTAATTGAAAGTGCATGGTACCTGTTAGAATGCTTACGTTGTTACTTTGACCTTTTTTCCCTAATATTACTAATCTGAGGAGACGGTTTTCTTCGAATTATTCCCTTTCAGCTGGGTTTTTTGTAAGACCCGATAACCGTTGGGCGAACCATGACTATGAACTCTGCTTATGGTTCAATGGCTGCAACGCCCTTAACCTGGTTATTAAATTAACCCATTTTCTTGCTTGGCACATGAAATCAAACCATAAGCTAACCCAAGCAGCCTGGATTTGCACAGCAGGGTAAGATACAAGCAAACCAGGTTAAAACTAACCAAGTTCAGTATATGGTCCGATGGTAACCACCAGATTTGCGACTGACCCGGTGGTTAAAGGTGCTAGCTGTTCACATCTGATACTTCGTATGAACTCAAGGAAATGGATGAATTCATCCAACCCAGTTGAACACGGGGTAGCGTGCTGTGCCCTCCGCGTTTCCAGCTCTGAAGCGGTCAGATGTGGAGGGAGGGGCATTTTCAGACTGGGTACTTCTTAGCCAACAGGGCCATGTCCTTTTCACATCGGTTGACCCAGTCTCGGAAGAGGTGGCAAATGTAGTAGCCTGTGAGTTTCATAATGAAGCTGTTGTCAGACGCTGGAGGCTTAGCCGACGTGGGTGGACCCGGCACGATGCCCAGGGAAGACATGATGGACTTAAGGTTATTTTCCAGACCCAGGCAGTGCATGCACGAGGATTCGAGCTGACGATGCAATTCTGCCTCAGATGAATTCAGTTCCATCTGCTGGCGTTTCACGCCGGCCAAGTACACCGGCAGGTTGGAGAAGGCCGAGGAGCTCTGCTGGAGCCTCTCGGCGTCCGTGAGGCCCAGCCAGTCTGGGGTAGACAGGGCTGGCAACGGGAGCCCTGGGAAGGGCTGAATGGTTGGGTTGAAATCGGGGTCTCCAAAAGGCTTCCCCTGGTGAAGCAGCTAAAAACAGAAAGAGGCAAGGCCATCAGTTCCTCGGAAGCTGGATTCTTTGGAAAGCGATGGACGCCTTCTCATGATGGCCAAATTATCCCACCCCTTTTCCAAGGATCACTGAGTGGGTGGGGGCCAGTGAGTGAGACTGTTGCATTTACTCTTCTTGGCCCATTTTATTAGACAGTTTTAGGTTTGGCCGCGATACTGGATTTGGCCCATGGTCACCCAGTGAGTGTGGGGCGGGGGTGGGGTGGGGTGAGAGGGAAATACAACCCAATAGATTACACATCTTTGTCTGAGATGCTGAAAAACAAGAGGCATTAAAAAGCTGGCTCCGTGCATCTGCTATGGCACTGCAACTTTTACTGGGCAGTGTCCACATTTGCTCTGAGAAAAATGCCCAGGTCCTTCATTCAGCTGATTCAGACCATTATCATTTTGCATGGACCAAAGTCCCATCTTCTCTTCTACCCTGGAAGCATGGCCAATTAAGTAAAATACATCACCCCCCGTAGACAGAGGCCCACCACACCCACCATTAATCTGTTCCACTTATATTCAGGACTCACTCACATAGTTTGACAGCAGTTGTCCTGAGCTGGCTTGCATGTTGAGCGTCAGATTGTGTGTCCTTTCAATCTCGAGGGCTATTTCTTGTTGGGAGAGAGAACTCCTGGAGCACATCGGGAAATCCACTGCGGACAGGAATAGGTGGAATGTTAGACGCAAGAACTAGTAGTTAGACCTTCAAATACCTACATCAGTGTTTCTCAACCTTGGCAACTTTAAGCGGTGTGGACTTCAACTTCCAGAATTCCCCAGCCAGCTTAAAGTTGCCAAGGTTGAGAAACACTGACCTATATGAATAATACAACACAAGTTATCCTGCTTTTCTTGCAGACAACAGAACCTAGATGGTTCACTTACGACGGTGCTGAAAAAAAACGACTTGCGACCGGTCCTCCCACGTATGACCACCACAGCGTCCCGCTGTCACGTGATCGTGATTCGGGCGCTTGGCAACCAGTTCGCATTTACGACCTTTGCAGCGTCCCACTGTCATGCGATGACCATTTTCGACCTTCCCAGCCAGCTTCCGGCAACCAAAATAATGGGGAACTGCGTGATTTGCTAATGACCACACGGTTCACTTAATGACCATGTGATTCACTTAGTGACCATGGTGATTCGCTAAAAAAAACAGGAGTTATCTACAACAAACAATGTAAGGACTGTAGCAGCCACTATGTAGGCAGAAGACTAGCAGAACGCATCCACGAACACCAACTAGCAGTCAGAAGACACGATGAAAACTCCTTAATCTCCCAACACATGGACAGATTCAACCATACTTTCAACTGGGAAACTGTGAGCATCTTAAACCAAGTCAAATCCAAAAATGCTAGAGAATTCCTGGAAGCTTGGCACTCAGACAAAGCAACCATCAACAGATACATAGAGGTAAACAACATTTACATACCATTCATAAGAGACAATAGAAAAGTCAAAAGACCAGAACACCTCCTTGCCAGCAATCATCGCCCAGATATGCAAAGATTAACACCAAGATTAGCACTAGAGGAACAATCAAACAGCACAATATCAAGGAAGTATTAACTCAGTCAGTCAACCAAGCAGCAAACAACAGCCCAATCAAGGAACTCCTAAGGAGAGAACAAGACCCCCACCAACAACACAAGCAGGACAAGCCATGGTATATAAACAGAGACCAAGTCCCACTCCCTTTTCGCACTGAAGATGTTGCCTAGCTTGGCAATGAAACGTCTGCAAGAAAACAACAAGGCTCAGAGAGCACCAAGGACTCGACGATTCGCTAAATGTCTGCTGCAAAAAAGGTCGTAAAATCAGGTCGGATTCACCTAACGATCGCTTTGGAGCCAATCAAGTGGCTGATATGAATTTGTTTGCTGCCGTTGGGGGGTGTCTATTGTGGTTTTATGTTTTTTAATTCTGTAAGCCGCCCGGAGTCACCGTGTGTGAGTTGGGCGGCCTTATAAATTTGTTTAATAAATAAAATAAATAAATAAATAAATAAGATGCCTGAAATTAGCTGAGGTCCAAAAGGTTCTCCAGAGACGGCATATGGAATCGTGAAGCCATGCAATAATGCCGAAGTTGCCAGTCCCAGAAATCCGTGGGCCAGATCTTTGCAAATCGCAGCTGTGGTTAAATAAAGATCTCCGTCACCCCTCACCTAGCGTGCTCTCGGGGCAGCGTTCAAAGTCTTAAAAATAAAATCTAGCCGGGTAGAAAATTCCTGGCCTTTCGCATGGCTGCATCTTCAAAAGAAACGCGAAAAGCTTTCTTTCCCGTTAGAGATTTGTATTTTGTTCCCTACAGATGTAACTGGAGTTGCCTGTAAAGTCTTTTAAAACAGAGACGTTTGATCTTCTCTGTTTTGGAATGTACTCTCCTTCCCATGAACTGCGTGCCACTTGGACACACCTGTAGATTTCAGCACATTTTTTTTTAACTTTAGTATCTGTGTTCAAGGAAAGGACTTTGAAACTGCAGGGTTATTAGAAGGACCAGGAATAATATACAAAGCATGTTGAATTTTCTGACACTTGCTAAATACAGAACGGAGGGAGCTCCTTTACTGACTGCCGGATATCCTAGTAGCTATCATCTGGGCCCGAGGCTTCTAAAATAGCACGATGACAAGGGCCACCCTTTGAAAGCCGGCAACAGCAGGATCCCAACTAACCCATGTCAGCGTGCAAAACAAGGAAAACTCTGGGGCTTTGCTGTGAAGTTTCACTCTATTGTTGGATCTCTCTGGAAAAACCAGAGGGGTTGCACGAGCACGAGCACTGCACAGATCATTTTCATGCATTGCCATTTTCTTTCTTGAGCCTTGAATCGGCTGGACAAGAACATCCATAGTTCCAGACAGCAAGGCCATTATATATCTGGAGGACCAAGTTGGAGAAAGCTGACCTACAGTATACAACAGCAAAAACCCAAGAGACTTCTCTTACTTCCTTATTACTTCCACTGAGATAATTTCTATACAAATTGCTTTACCTAACTAAGATTTCCCGGGAGAAATATCAACAACCTCAGATATGCAGACGATACCACCCTAATGGCAGAAAGTGAAGAGGAACTAAAGAGCCTCTTGATGAGGGTGAAAGAGGGGAGTGCAAAAGCTGGCTTGAAACTCAACATTAAAAAAACTCAGATCATGGCATCTGGTCCCATCACTTCCTGGCAAATAGAAGGGGAAGAAATGGAAGCAGTGTCAGATTTTATTTTCTTGGGCTCCAAGATCACCGCAGACGGTGACTGCAGCCATGAAATTAAAAGATGATTGCTCCTTGGGAGGAAAGCTATGGCAAACCTAGACATCATATTAAAAAGCAGAGACATCACCTTGCCGACAAAGGTCTGAATAGTTAAAGCTATGGTTTTCCCAGTAGTAATGTATGGCTGTGAGAGTTGGACCATAAGGAAGGCTGAGCACCGAAGAATTGATGCTTTCGAACTGTGGTGCTGGAGAAGACTCTTAAGAGTCCCTTGGACTGCAAGGAGGTCAAATCAGTCAATCCTAAAGGAAATCAACCCTGACTGCTCATTGGAAGGACAGATGCTGAAGCTGAAGCTCAAATACTTTGGCCACCTAATGCGAAGAGAGGACTCACTGGAAAAGACCCTGATGCTGGGAAAGACTGAAGGCAAAAGGAGAAGGGGACGGCAGAGGATGAGATGGTTAGATAGCATCACCGTTGTAACAAACATGAATTTGAGTAAACTCCGAGAGACAGTGGAGGACAGGAAGGCCTGGCGTGCTATGGTCCATGAGGTCACGAAGAGTCGGACACAACTAAATGACTGAACAACAACAACAAAGCATTATTTCTATAAAGCATTTCAATTCTCATTATAACAATAATAACAAGATGCGGCATCTTCACATCAGAAGGGTTAAGAGCCTCGAATCATAGCCCTTTTAGGAGAGTTAGAACTGCAACTCCCAGAATTCCTAGCTGGTATGGAATTCTGGGAATTATAGCCCAGTATATCTGGAAAGTTGAAGAAAGCTGAGACAGCAGGTTATAAAAGCTAAGAATGGGATGAAGAGTGAGAAAAAAGTGAAGATGATTGCCAAAGGTTTCAGGCTAGGACAGGGAAGAAAGATCTATCAATAGTTTCTAAATATAACTAAATGGAGCTTCTATATTCAAAAGCAGTATACCAGATTCTGGGAATCAAGCAACACAAGGGCCGCTGCTTCCTTCAGGCAAAGCACCTGGCTGGCACGAAGACACAGAAAACAAGACCAGGGACGTACCTTTGGTCGGATGAAGGAGAAACCTACATTTGCTCAATCGCTTTGCTGTTTTATCTGGAAATACCAAATCTTCCACCTGGCCATTCTAAATGCAAATCATGCACCCCTGGGCCGGGCATCCTAACTGCCAAGCAGAAAATGCCTTAAAGTTACCAGCCAAGATCAATGATTAACTCCAGCTTCAGGTTCAAGGTGTGAGATCACCAGGCTCTTACATTTCTTGATCTTTGGGGGCGGGGTGCTGGAGGCCGAAAGGAAGGAGAGCAGAAAATTCCAGAGGTTTTGCAATGAAGGAAATTGTCTGGACAGAGGACATGAAGAGCCAAAAGGGATGGACACATAACATTCAGGGCTCTTCGGCTAACAAACGGAGATGAGCACCGGCCCCTAGAGTCGGACACGGCTGCACAAATGTGTGGGGGGAACCTTTACCTTTAATAAAAAACTGCCCAAAAGAACCAGGAAGGAGAGGATCTGCTTTCCCAGGAAGCCCAAGCTTTCCCCACATCAAATATGTTGGGCCAGGACTCCCATCATCCCCAGCTGGCATTGGTCACCCTGACCGAATTTTATGGGATCGCAACTAAGTACAAATCAGAGGCACCATGTTAGGAAAACCTGTGTTCTCAGACGCTGCAGTTGTGGGAGAAGGGTTTTCAAAGGCTGGGCTCATACAAGTCTATCTTGGTTGGTTGTGTGAACCAGGCAATGGGGGTTAACCGATCATGTGCCACGTGAATCCCTCCACGTTGGGCTAATTCAATCTTTATTCACTCAGCTGCTCCTGCTGCAACCTCTCTCTCTGCACAGCTAGTCCATGTGCAAAAGCCTTGGCACTCGGCTTTCTCATTAGTGGAAGGAACCAGACAGATGCTGTGTTCACCCAAGGCATTAAACCACGGTTTACTTTACAGGGCTTCCTGTACCAATTGCAACTGGCTGGGTTTGGGCTACACCACAAACCATAAACCTGAGTTTACAGATGCCACCACGGTTTTTGCACAAATCTTTCAGGCCACAAACAAGCAAAACACGTCATTTGGATCTACAGAGTTGGGTGCATCCAGCTGATATATCTTTTCTAACATGAGGCCTTGAGGCGGGCCAACAATCTGAATGGAGGCACTTTTAAGGAATTGGAGTTCTCTGCTTGCAAGGCATTGCTGAAGGGCCACACATATTGGGAATTGCTGTCTCAACCCCAAGATAGGGATGGCTGTTCCAAGAAGAAGCAACATCGTTTTCCCCAGGGGCTCTAAATACACAGAGTCTCCTTGACTGCCCACTTTTGTCCACTTACTTTTGATGAAGTTCTGCCCTTTCCCCCAAATGTGCTCTGCGCATGAAGGGCAAGTCGGCACAAGTCTAACCTTTCTCTATTCCTTTCCTTCCAACCCCTTCCAAAATGGGAATTGACCGTCCAGATTCTGGCTGGTTATGAGTTGTACTGGCCAGATTGAGAAAAATCTGATTTTTCTGAGAAAAGATCACAGAGTTAAGGTGGGATACATACGTCCTCCCCCGCTTTCCCATTAGACCAGTGTTTCTCAACCCTGGAAACTTGACTGTAGCTTGAATCATGTCAACTGGATTTCTATTTTCTCAGTGGAAACGTTTCGCTCCTTATCTAAGGAGCTTCTTCAGTCTGAGCAAAGTTGGTAAGGGAATCCTAAATATGTTTCTAGGTCACACAGCTACCTAGAAACATATTTAAGGATTCCCTTACCAACTTTGCTCAGACTGAAGAAGCTCCTTGGATAAGGAGCGAAACGTTTCCACTGAGAAAATAGAAATCCAGTTGACATGATTCAAGCTACAGACAATTCCACCTGGATGACTGAGAACCTTCATAGACCTGGAAACTTGAAGATGTGTGGACTTCAACTCCCAGAATTCCACACATCTTCAAGTTCCCAAGGTTGAGAAACACTGCATTAGACTCCCAACATACCTGCAAGGTAAGTTAGAGAACAGAGGAACCAAAGTTATTCAGGCTGACACAGGATCTGAGCTCATCTGTTGCTGTTCAAATCCAGCTGTCCAGCTAAAAAAAATGCTTACTGTATCACCCAAGACACCACTCCCAAGATACCAGTCTCAATCCTGCTTTTCATATTATACAAGCGGCCTTTAAGTTTTACAGATCGGGGACTGTCCTACTCTGTTCTCTGTCCAGAGGTTGCCAACTGACCCAGAAACCGCCAAGCCTGTTCTTGCACCTTTAACAGGAGAAGCTAGTATATCAAGCTTGGGTATCAAGATGCCATGATCCCCAGCTGATGATGGCAGGGAAACAGCTCTCACGACTTTGTAAGTACCAATGTGGTGGGCCACTTGGCGGTCTCGGCCATGCAAAACCAGCCCGTGTGCTTTGTTTACAGCCCAATGAGCTGTGGGAAATGCGGGCAATTGGATCAGTTCAGGAAACCACGCTTCAATTAAGCACCAGTTAGCAGGTCGTGTGAACCCGGCCCGCAGCTGTCAGAAGCGCCCTTGCAGCCTCCGGTCATTCTTCCCTTCCCGTTGGTTTTCCCCCTCGTCTTGCCAGCCGAACAGGAATCGAAAACGGTCGACCGGGGAAAACTTCGCCTGATAAGACCCAGCTGCCGTTAACGGCGCGGGAGACCCCCCGCTGCCCGCCTCGCTGCCTCCGCAGCCCGCTCCGCTTTCAGCCCCTTCGCTCCCTTTGTCCGGGTTCGCCCGCCGCCGCGCAACCTGAGCCTTCTGTGACCTGATGGGATCGCGCCAAGCCGGCATGTGTGGCGGTGGCTGGGGCACCGCGCGTTGTCCCCCTTGGAGGGGTTGTTTCAGCGCGGCTGATTCGCTCTCCCAGCCTCAGGCAAGCCGCCACCACCGCTCGGCGCGGGACGGAAGCGCTCCAGAACCGCAAACAGCGGCGGGCAAACGGAGGTCCTTTTTAATCCTTTAAACCGAACCTCCCGACCCCCTTCGAGTGGGAACTTGGAGAGTCCAAGGAGAACTTGGGGAAAGCGCGTGCTTTTCCTCGCCCCCCCCCCGTTTTTCCGGACTTCGCCGTACCTGACAGCACTTCCATCCTACGACCCTTCCCTGCGCTGATCACCGCCACTTGTTGCTCGCCCCCTTCCTCGCCGGACCTTTTATAGCCTCTGGCCACGCCCCCTGTCCCCGCGCCGGCCCGGGACTGAAGATTCCAGGAGGCTGAGGTCACCTCCCGCCCGCCTCCTGCCGGGCCCCGAGTCTGCACCGGCGACTGGCCTTTCATCTCTCCCCGCGCGCTGGGCAGCGGTGTGCGGCTCGCCTAAGGGATGGAGAAGGGGTGCCCTGGACAGATGCAGGGAGGAACGGGGTGCGCGGGTGGGGCAGTTTCATTTCCTCCCCAGGAGAGAAAGGAAATTGTTCAATTTATTTATTTGTTGGAAATTTAAAACCCGCCCAATAGTAGAAGCTCTGGGGGGGGAGGGGGGTTGCAATAACACACACTAAAAAAAATGAGTAAAAACATGTAGGATGGAATCGAGTCAAAACATCATATAAACTAGGCGGCAGCACAGCGGTCCTTCAAAAATTAAAACGGTATGAATTCAAATGCATTTAAAAGCCAATTTATAAGCCGGGGGAAATAGAAAGGTCTTTGCCTGGTGGTGAAATGATGCTCATGTGGACACCTGTTGAGCCTCTCTGGGGGGGAGGCATTCCATAAAGAAGGTGCCACCCCAGAAAAAGCTCTGTGAGACTCCAAAGTTGTGCGACTCCAAGGAAGGGGTTGCGTCTCTTCAGCTGAAAGGAAAACGACTGTGGGTTTAAGACACTTCCTTCTGGATTTAAGACAATTCCTCCATTGTTTGTCCCTGAAAGATGAGAGAGAGAGAGAGAGAGAGAGAGAGAGAGAGAGAGAGAGAGAGAGAGGGAGAGAGAGAGAGAATTATTTACTATATTCTTGCAAAACTAAGACAACACACCTATTTAATTTTTTATTATTATTATTATTATTATTATTGGAAAAAAGTTAGTCTTTTAGGTAAATTGAGTCACTTTGGCTTGGGGGGAATCAAAAAAGAAACGTGGCAATGTATTTATCTTTTGCTATAGTAGGTTTTATCTCTTTTCCCAATGCTAAAAAAAAATTGATACTTTTTTTGATACTTTTTTTTTGATAATTTTTTTTTTTGATAATTTTTTTTTGATAATTTTTGATACTTTTGATACTGTAAATCGTACTGCTCTCTGGACCATCCTTCTGAAAATCGGATGCCCTGATAAATTTGTGAACATCTTGCGGTTACTCCATGACGACATGATGGCAACAATCCTGAATAACAATGGCTCTCAAAGCAATCCATTTAAAGTGGAATCTGCCGTTAAACAGGGATGTGTTATTGCTCCAACCTTATTCGCTATCTTCATCGCTATGATTATGCACCTTGTTGAAGAGAAACTTCCTACTGGTGTAGAAATTATATATCGAACAGATGGAAAGCTTTTTAATCTTAGTAGGCTGAAAGCAAAAAATAAGGTAATTGCAACTTCTGTTATAGAACTTCAATATGCTGATGATAACGTAGTCTGTGCACACTCCGAGGAAGATCTTCAAACTATCCTAAACATCTTTGCAGAAGCATATGAAAAACTCGGCCTCTTGATTAACATTAAAAAAACCAAAGTGCTTTACCAGCAAGTTCGAACCAATCCCTCTGCAGCGCCATCAATCCAGCTTAAAGGTGTGTCACTAGAAAATGTCGATCACTTTTCTTATCTCGGCAGCCATCTATCTACAAAAGCCGACATCGACGCTGAAATTCAGCATCGCCTGAGCTCTGCGAGTGTAGCTTTCTCCCGAATGAAGCGTAGAGTGTTTGAGGATCGGGACATTCGCAGGGAGACCAAAATGCTTGTTTACAAAGCCATTGTACTACCAACCCTTCTGTACGCCTGTGAAACATGGACCCTCTAAAAACGCCACCTCCAACTTCTTGAAAGATTCCATCAACGCTGCCTCCGAAAAATTCTGCAAATTACTTGGGAAGATAGGCGGACTAAGGTTAGCGTATTAGAAGAAGCGAAAACCACCAGCATTGAAACAATGATCATCCAACATCAACTTCGCTGGACCGGTCATGTTGTTCGAATGCCTGACCATCGTCTTCCAAAGCAGCTACTTTACTCCCAACTTAAGAATGGAAAACGGAATATTGGTGGACAGCAAAAGAGATTCAAAGATACTCTCAAAGCTAATTTAAAAAAATGTAATATCAGCATTGAGAACTGGGAAGCCCTAACTCATGAGCGTTTCAATTGGAGGTCAGCCTTTATTAATGGCGCTATGGACTTTGAAGAAGCGCGAGTACAGGGCGAAAGGGAGAAAAGAGCTAAAAGGAAGGCACGTCAGGCAAACCCTCATCATGACCGTCTCCCACCCGGAAACCTATGCCCTCTTTGTGGGATGTTGTGCGGATCCAGAATTGGCCTTTATAGCCACTTACGGATCCACCGTTAAAATTTTACCTTTGGAAGACAATCTTACTCGGCTACGAGTGATCGCCAATGAATGAATGAATGAATATTATTATTATTATTATTGGAAAAAAGTTAGTCTTTTAGGTAAATTGAGTCACTTTGGCTTGGGGGGAATCAAAAAAGAAACGTGGCAATGTATTTATCTCTTGCTATAGTAGGTTTTATCTCTTTTCCCAATGCTAAAAAAAAAAAAAAAGGTGAGCTGGGTTGTTTAAACTTGGATGGGAAATCACCAGGAAGTTGTGGGACAGTAGACTAGACCGGGAAGTTGTGAAAAACAGTGTTGTTGCCCAGAACCTTATCTAGATATGTCCATGCAGTCACCTTAACTCAACTCAAAGGAGATGTTATCTTTTTATACTCCATGTGCCTTTCAACCACATTGCTAGAGTGACGGGACCCATTAATCAGAATATGAAAACAAGGTAAAACTGCAGATCCTAATAAGTAACTCTCAAATAAGTGAACCAATAAAGGCAAAAGTGACCACAGAAAGCCATTGAGGGTTTTAAAAACAACTTTTTTAAATGGCAGGAGGTTTTCCTAGATTGTAGTCCATTTCATCAGATGCAGGAATGTGGAATTTTATGCCCTAATAAATTCAAATGGCCTTGAAATGCCACAAGAGTTTTCTAGGTGTTTCACCTGTCATGCCAAACCCTGCCTTAGTTACGCCAAATTGCATTAAATTGGGTTCAAAGAGCAAGCCAAATAAAATAAAATAAAATCACATAATTGCTTCTGCCTGGCACCATCCGTGAACCCGTTCAATGGTGGGGCATGAGCCTAACTATCGTGGCAATCCCATCTTTTTCTCATAGTATAGACCAGCGTTTCTCAAACTCAGCAACTTTAAGATGTGTGGACTTCAACTCCCAGCATTCCCCAGCCAACATGGTTAAGTTAAAGTTGCTGAGCTTGAGAAACACTGGTCTAGATCACAGGAAATAATCGTTCATTGCACTCTGTCCTGATCAAACCTCACTTGGAGTGCCGTGTCTAATTCTGGGCATCACGGTCAAACAGGACAGTGACAAATTGGAGCAAGGAGGTTCCGCTGTATCCGATCTAGAACAGCCAGATTGGGAAACAGCTTTGTCCCCCAGGCTATTGGATTCTTGAATGCCAAATAGGTTCTTTTGTGAGTTAAAGAATGTATATTTTTTTAAGAATGTATATTTTATAAGAATGGGTATTTTATAGTAATTATGTTTTTTTATTATTATCATTAGTATTTTATTGCTTGAGTGAATTTGTGAGCCAACTGCAACGAAATTTCATTCTGTTCTGCACTTGTATAGTGGGATGACAATAAAGTTATTATTCTATTCTATTCTATTCTATTCTATTCTATTCTATTCTATTCTAAGGACACAGGAGGGCAACTAAGATGGTGAGTGGTTCAGAAATGAAACTCTATGAAGGATGGTTAAATACCTTGGCCAAGCCCTGTAGATTACATTTGCCTCCCTTCCTTTTATATTGTTTTGTTACTGTTTTTAGATATGGATTGCTTTTAATTTACTGCATTGTTGACTTCTAAAGCTATGCCTGGAAGATTACATTAATTAGGTGAGATGTAAATGCCCTAATCCCTAAATAAAAGTTAATCCACCATATTTAAAATGTTGTATTTCATTATTTATTTATTTATTTAATTTTTATCCTGTCTTTATTATTTTTTATAAATAACTCAAGGCAGCGAACATACCCAATACTCCTTCCTCCTCCTATTTTCCCCACAACAACAACCCTGTGAGGTGAGTTGGGCTGAGAGAGAGTGACTGGCCCAAGGTCACCAAGCTGGCTTTCATGCCTCAGGCGGGACTAGAACTCTCAGTCTCCTGGTTTCCCATTGGCTCCTTCCTAGGGCCGAGAGAGAGTGATTGGCCCAAGGTCACCCAGATGGCTTTCATGCCTAAGGCGGGACTAGAACTCTCAGTCTCCTAGTTTCCCATTGGCTCCTTCCTAGGGCTGAGAGACAGGGACTGGCCCAAGGTCACCCAGCCGGCTTTCATGCCTAAGGTGGGACTAGAATTCTCAGTCTCCTGGTTTACCATTGGCTCCTTCCTAGGGCTGAGAGAGAGTGACTGGCCCAAGGTCACCAAGCTGGCTTTCATGCCTCAGGCGGGACTAGAACTCTCAGTCTCCTGGTTTACCATTGGCTCCTTCCTAGGGCCGAGAGAGAGTGATTGGCCCAAGGTCACCCAGATGGCTTTCATGCCTAAGGCGGGACTAGAACTCTCAGTCTCCTAGTCTCCCATTGGCTCCTTCCTAGGGCTGAGAGACAGGGAGTGGCCCAAGGTCACCCAGCCGGCTTTCATGCCTAAGGTGGGACTAGAATTCTCAGTCTCCTGGTTTACCATTGGCTCCTTCCTAGGGCTGAGAGAGAGTGACTGGCCCAAGGTCACCCAGCCTGTTTTTCATGCCTAAGGTGGGACTAGAACTCTCAGTCTCCTGGTTTCTAGCCCGTTGCCTTAACCACTAGACCAAACTGGCTCTATTTAATGTCCAATAACTGGACATCATCGTTATATTGTACTTAGCCAGTTGGTTTCCTGGCCTGTAGGCTGATCAACAAATGAGGGATTTATTGGGGAAAATTCTTTTATTATGTTGTTAGGTTGAAAAAATATATCTAAGAAGTTGTTTAACCAGGAAGTGTACATGAAACATCGATGATAATAACAGAAATTTCAATAATGTGTTTCTTTCTCGAGCGATTTATCTGTTTTAGATAAGGCCAATCCATTCTACAGTACTCTTAAATAGAAACACAAACCACCGTCAAGTATGTACTGTGTTTATTTATTAGATTTATATGAAATCTTTCTGCTTTCTTTTATGGTATATCAGGCTCGAGGGAGGAACCTTGGCCAGCGTAGCATAAGATAATATTGAAAGCTCTGCTTTGAAAAAAGTGCCTTTCTTATCGAAAACCTTTTTGCTTATATCCAAGTCATCCATTGTTATGAAAATCTCACCCCTTAGCATATGGGATAAGGAGGACCAAGCCCTGATTGCCTACTGTAGAGGTAGTACTGTAGAGGGGGCGTGGTGGCTTAGTGGGTAAGACACCAGGCTTGTCAATCGCAAGTTTGGAGGTTCGAACCCCTAGCCCTGCGTGCGGAGTGAGCTCCTGCACTAGCTCCAGCTCTTGCCAACCTAGCAATTCGAAAGCATGCAAATGCAAGTAGATGAATAGGTACCACTTCAGTGGGTAGGTAACAGCGTTCTGCGCGCGTCATGCGGCCACATGACCGTGGAAGTGTCTTCGGACAACGCTGGCTCTTCGGCTAACAAACGGAGATGAGCACCGGCCCCTAGAGTCGGACACGACTGGACAAATGTGCGGGGGGAACCTTTACCTTTTTTTTTAAGAGGTGATAGTTTTATCATTTTTAGTTTATTGTTGATTTTTCATCTGCTTCCTGGTCTATGACTGTAAGTAACCAAGTTTTGTGACTGTTGCTTTAGAAAGTCCACCCAAACTTGTGCTGATCACTCTACGGTAGGAATGACCAGGCTGTGATTTTGGTATGTTTTGAAGAATATCATGGTATGCCAACCAGGGAAAGATCTAAGTTTTCAATGATCTTCTAACACTTGATGGTGGGATTTAACTTTGTGACAGTTCTGAAGTTTTCCCCAACTGCTAAATAATGCTACTCCAATTGGTTTCTGCTTGATAAGGAGACTCGTTGGTTCTTATCAAGGCTAGAGGCAGACCTGAATAATTGTATTTTCAAAACAAGCAGCCCAGAAACCCTCAGGGAACAGCCACAATGATGCCGTTGTCCCAGTCGGAAATCTCTTTGGCGCTTACAGGAATAACTGGATGAGCAGCGCCCTCTCCTGTAAATTTTTCCAGAAAAGAAGTCTTATTCTGAGCAAAAAGGGGTTGATTCCAAAGAAAGTATGCATGGGAATGGATATCAAGGCTGGGCTCCCACATCATGCTAAACCAGAGCTTTCCAAACTGTGTGTTGCGACACAAAAGTGTGTCGCCACACACAGTCTGGTGTGTCGCCACACAACCCGGAAGCGCTGATGATCAGCGCTTCCGGGTTTTCCCATGGCGACACACCAACGGTGGCGCGCAAAAACCTGAAAGCGGCAGCAGCGCTTCCGGGTTTTTGTGCGCTGCCACAACGGCTGCACTTCCAGGTTTTCCTGCGGCGACACACCAACCGCCGTTGGTGTGTCGCCGCGGGAAAACTTTGGAAAGCCCTGTGCTAAACCCTAAACATGGGTTTACAAATACAGTGGCTGTATCACAAGTGTGCAAAGAAAGTGATGGGTTCCCATACCACACTGAATCACAAACTATCCACTGCCCATCTTGGCCTAGCCTAGCATGTTGTCAGAACCCAGCTTAATATTGTAATCTTGCATATGCCTGCTCTGATGTACATTTCACAAATTCAGTGGGACTTCCTTGCAAGCAAGTGTGTCTTAGACTCTAGTTGAGTTATTTTGGCCCTCCATCCTAAGACTGTCCCAAACTGAAGAATTGGGGATTTCAGCATCATATCCAATCTTTCTTTCTTGAGAACTGTGACCACAATTGGGACTGGAATTTTGGTTGCTAAGCAAAGTGGTCATTAAGCAAATCCGACCAGATTTTACAACCTTTTTTGCGGTGGTCATTAAGTGAATCACGTAGTTCCCCATTGATTTTGCTTGCCAGAAGCCGGCCAAGAAGGTCGAAAATGGCAATCACATGACCACAGGATGCTGCGACGGTCATCAATGTGAAGCGGTTGCCAAGTGCCCAAATTGTGATCACATGACTGCGGGGACACTGCAACGGTCGTAAGTGTGAACTCTGGTTGTAAGTCGGTTTTTCCAGCACCGTTGTAAGTCCGAGCCATCACTAAATGAATGGTTGTTAAACGAGGACTACCTGTAGTAGGCAGTTGGGCTGAACCTCACAGTAGAAGCCTACAGCTCTGAAGCCAGGAGAGTCCCCCGAAGAAACTACTTAAGACTGGGGTGCAAAAAGGGACTTCATGTATCCACCCTTCTGTGGTCCTCGGAGTCCTTCAAGAGAGAGCAGAGGCAAAAACGGGGCCCTATTTAGCATTTTTGGAGTTTGGGAAAGTTTTACAAGGCAAAATACTCAACCGCAGATACTTAAGGCACCCACGTTGCCCATTAAAAGTCCTCAAGCCCCCTTCCAGAGTAGGCCCTGGACCCACCCATTACAGTAGGGTGGTCCTCAAGCCAACAAAGGTCAGGCATTCTTGACTGGGGGCGGAGGAGATGACTGGAACTGCATCTGCAGACAAGCTTCAGATCAACTCCCAGGTTATGGGCAAACTTGCCCTGGTGTTTGTAGCTGACTGAGAACCTTCATAGACATATTGCCCTGGTGTTCCTTCCTTCTTATTTTCTCCTTTCTTGTTTTTCTAAAAAAATATTTTTATAGTCAGGGATACCTGGCTAGACATGTATGCAATAAGAGGTGCTGTTTATGATTTTGACTTTAAAATGATAATGTACATGTTTGCCCAAAGAAGATCCCCACCCTTGGATGGTGAGACCACTAAATCCAGGGCCTACATTGATCTCGCTTGATCGCTGATTGCTCATTCTGTTCTAACAGACATAATCTATTCCCCATTGTGAGTTTCCCCGTAAAATGTGCAGCTCAAAGATGGTATTTGTTTGGATCCCAAAGAAGGCGGCTGCTGGCCATTCCTCGAAAGGATGCAATTTTGTGCTCCAACTGTACACTTTCCTAGCTCTCCTAGTCACTAGAGGGCGCTCCCGAAGTTCCAAATATCTACTAAAAAAAAAAAAAGCAACCTGAAAGAAGTATATTATAGTTCTTCCGTTGGCGGACTGCCTTTTTTCCGTTTTTTTTTTTCACCCCTCCTTTCTTCGCTTCCTTTTTTTTGGGGGGCAAAAGGAGAACACCCAAAGAAGACGAACAGAGGGAAGAAGAATGTTGGAGAGAAGAGAAGAGAGAAGAAGCAGATGAAGGCTGAAATAAGAAAAAGAAGGAGAGAGATAGAGAGGGGGAAAAAACCACGAGAAAATAAGGGGAGAGGAAAGAAGAACTGGAATGAACCGATGGAGGAAGATTGACGGATGGTGAGACAGAGACAGAATCTGAGGGATTGATGGCAGGCAGATGTGCATCCAAAGTCCTTCCAGCCCCCCAGTCGTCCCTGTGAGCAAAAGAAGATAGAGGGGGACAGAGGAACCGATCAAGAAAGAAAGAAAAGGGGAGAAATGGGATAAAGAGGACAAAAGAGCACAACTCAGAATCGTCAGTCCAGAGAGAAAGCTCCTGATTGTCTTCCCTCTCAGCCATCGCAGCTTTCCAACTCTCCAAACTTTTGACCTCATGTCAGGACGCGCCGTTCGAGCCGAGACAAGGAGCCGGGCAAAAGATGACATCAAGAAAGTGATGGCTGCTATCGAGCACGTCCGGAGATGGTGAGGACAATTTGGGGATGGGGGCAGCCGGGGCGCGGGGGGGGGGGGGCGGGGGACTGTGGTAAGACAGCGACGACGGGTTGCCCCATGCAGACCTGGCCCTGTTCAGGGGGTTTCTAGGCTGGCCCACGATGGGTGAACTTTGATGTTTGGAGGGTGCCGCGAAGGCCTACTTTTTCGGGAGGCAGCAGCTGGTTTGGGGTGTCGATCACTCAGGGGCCTTTCCACCATGTCTGCAGAGCACATGTCCTTTCAGAAGGCTTGCTGAAAGCAATCTGGATTGTCAGATCGTCACATATTTTTCTATGGCTTTGATGTCAGTGCTGCCTGCCCAGGGTGGTGGGGTAGGATGGTTGCATCCGGATGTGCTGGCCAAATGTTGCCGTGTCTTGGAAGGGATCTCTGGAAATGGTTCTTCCTTCCGCCTTCCCCCCCCCTCTCCCTGCCACGGCAGAGCAGCTGTTCCTAGTGCCTGATGTTATATTTTGGGCAATTTTGTCTTGCGTGATCCTTCCCATTTCCTCATCAAATTGTCACACCAGGGGCGTTAGCTCAAGCCACTTAACTGTTTTAATGCCAGCAGCCTTTCCGAGATGGGAAAAAAGGGTGACGGCTTTTTCGATTTCCGTTGAATGTGAAATGATCAAAATGGTTTGATTTTTCTTTTGGTGAATTCTATCTCTGAGCATCTCCACTCAATATTACCATTGCTGTTAGCATGTTTAGTTATTGCATTTAACTCCCACCTTTTCTCTAAGGCAGTGTTCCTCAATTTTGGCAGCTTTAAACTCTGTGGACTTAAACTTCCAGAATTCCTCAGCCAGCATGCTGGCTGGGGAATTCTGGGAGTTGAAGTCCACACAGCTTACTTGCCAAGGTTGAGAAACACTGCCCTAAGGGCTCAAAGTGGCATACATATATACAGAGAGGGTTCCCCCTAATTTTATCCCCACAACAACAACCCAGTGAGGTAGGGCTGGGCCAAGAGAGAGTGACTGGTTCAAAGCCAGTTACAGGTAGTCCTCGCATAATGACCACAATTGGGACTGGAATTTTGGTTGCTAAGCAAAACGGTCATTAAACAAATCTGATCCAATTTTACAACCTTTTTTGAGGTGGTTATTAAGCGAATCACTGCAGCGTTAAGCAAACCACATGGTTGTTAAGCGAGTCACACGGTTCCCCATTGATTTTGCTTGCCAGAAGCTGGCTGAGAAGGTCGAAAATGGCAATCACATGACACAGGACGCTGCGACAGTCGTAAATGCGAATCGGTTGCTAAGTGCAGTGTGGCAACTTTAAGATGTTTGGACTTCAACTCCCCATGCTGGCTGGGGAAATCTGGGAATTGAAGTCCACACATCTTAAAGTTGCCAAGCTTGAGAAACACGGTCAGGTTCATCTTCTCATTGGAAAGATATCCTCTCAGACTGTCCAGGGGGTGTTAGAAAAACACTGGAAAATCAAGAGGGATGGGAGAGGATTGAATGGAGTGCTGGGAAACTGATACTGATGGTTTCTGCAGTTCTACATTTTGTTGGAGTCTCAGTTGCAACTCGGTTACAACAACAACAACTCTAATAATCTATTTAAAGCTACATAGCATTAGGATAGTATTTTAAAACACCCCAAAGAAATAGCAATATTTTGTCTAGGCCCAGAAGCTAAACAGGGTTGTACTTGTCTGTGGCTTGAATCATGTCAACTGGATTTCTATTTTCTCAGTAGAAATGTTTCACTCCTTATCCAAGGAGCTTCTTCAGTCTGAACCATGACCTAGCCCCAGGTACAAGGTCACACAGCCACCTAGAAACATATTTAAGGATTCCCTTACTAACTTTGCTCAGACTGAAGAAGCTCCTTGGATAAGGAGCGAAACGTTTCTACTGAGAAAATAGAAATCCAGTTGACATGATTCAAGCCACAGACTGTTCCACCTGGATGACTGAGAACCTTCATCGACATAGGGTTGTACTTGGTTAGTGAGTGGATGGGAGACCCCCAGGAAATCGCAGGAGTAGGCTAGACTGGACAATTGGGAAAAAAAACATTCCAGAAGACGGCAGTGACAGGAGAATTGCTTCATTCTGAGAATACTATATGGTTGTATCCACAAAGTTATCAGGAGCTAAGCTCAATTCAAAGAAGACTACGTTTTTTAGTCCAACACATCCAAAGGTCCCAAGTGGAAAAGGCTGAAAGGTTGTTCACGTGAGTTGTCCCATTTTATCACGCCGATTTCTCTTTCCTGCTTTCTAGGGAAAAGCGTTGGGTGACTGTGGGGGATACTTCTTTACGGATCTACAAGTGGGTACCTATCGTGGACCCTCGGGACGAGGTGAGAGAGAGAGGTTGGCTGGTTGCTCACGAGCGTCTTGCCTTCGGCACCTCTGGTTTCCCTGATTTGATTTCCTCTCCTCTGTTGCAGGAAAAAAGACGCCTAGAAGGTAGCAAAGAGCAGGAACAGACCAAACAGAGAAGGTTGCAGATGTCTGCTCCTCGGAGGAATTCCGCTCTGCTCATGTTGGATCTGAATGGTACATCTGGGGGACGGGGGGGTGGGGGGGAGGACAGCTCCTGTAAGCAAGGACATGACGCTCTCTAGTTCTTGGAATATCTGGCCTCTCGGGCCCTCCCTGCACAGGACAGTCCCAAAAGTTTGCACCTCAGTTCTTAGCTAGAACAGAACTTCAAGCAGCCATGAAAGGACTTTCCATTTGAGGCTTGTGAAAAAGCAGCGTGACCAAGGTCGTGTGAGCTTAAAAGGTGGAACGCCTGCCCGACATCATTAATATTTTGCACCTCTATCCGGCAAAGGAGAAAGTTGAATTCTTAGGCCCGAATAAGCAGAGCACATTTGCAAACAAAAGCTGGTTTTTTAAATCCTGTTTTCTAGTAGCAACCTTTGAATCAATGGTCTTTTTTTTTTAAAATCCACGAACCAATTTTAGTTCAAACAGGCTCGAGGGGACAGAGATCTGTTTAATTTTTCTTGCAAGTGGTGTTGTTGTTGTTCAGTCGTTCAGTCGTGTCCGACTCTTCGTGACCTCATGGACCATAGCACGCCAGGCCTTCCTGTCCTCCACTGTCTCTCGGAGTTTACTCAAATTCATGTTCATTACATCGGTGATGCTATCTAACCATCTCATCCTCTGCCGTCCCCTTCTCCTTTTGCCCTCAGTCTTTCCCAGCATCAGGGTCTTTTCCAGTGAGTTCTCTCTTCTCATTAGGTGGCCAAAGTATTTGAGCTTCAGCTTCAGCATCTGTCCTTCCAATGAGCAGTCAGGGTTGATTTCCTTTAGGATTGACTGGTTTGACCTCCTTGCAGTCCAAGGGACTCTCAAGAGTCTTCTCCAGCACCACAGCTCGAAAGCATCAATTCTTCGGCGCTCAGCCTTCCTTATGGTCCAACTCTCACAGCCATACATTGCTACTGGAAAAACCATAGCTTTAACTATACAGACCTTTGTCGGCAAGGTGATGTCTCTGCTTTTTAATATGCTGTCTAGGTTTGCCATAGCTTTCCTTCCAAGGAGCAAGCGTCTTTTAATTTCATGGCTGCAGTCACCGTCTGCGGTGATCTTGGAGCCCAAGAAAATAAAATCTGTCACTGCTTCCATTTCTTCCCCTTCTATTTGCCAGGAAGTGATGGGACCAGATGCCATGATCTGGGTTTTTTTAATGTTGAGTTTCAAGCCAGCTTTTGCACTCTCCTCTTTCACCCTCATCAAGAGGCTCTTTAGTTCCTCTTCACTTTCTGCCATTAGGGTGGTATCATCTGCATATCTGAGGTTGTTGATATTTTTCCCGGCAATCTTAACTCCGGCTTGTGATTCATCCAGCCCGGCATTTCTCATGATGTACTCTGCATATAAGTTAAATAAGCAGGGTGATAATATACAGCCTTGTCGTACTCCTTTCCCAATTTTGAACCAGTCGGTTGTTCCATGTCCGGTTCTAACTGTTGCTTCTTGACCCACATACAGGTTTCTCAGGAGACAGGTAAGGTGGTCTGGTACTCCCATCTCTTTAAGAATTTGCCACAGTTTGTTGTGATCCACACAATCAAAGGCTTTAGCGTAGTCAATGAAGCAGAAGTAGATGTTTTTCTGGAACTCTCTTGCTTTTTCCATGATCCAGCGAATGTTGGCAATCTGATCTCTAGTTCCTCTGCCTCTTCGAAACCCAGCTTGCACTTCTGGTAGTTCTCGGTTCACATGCTGCTGAAGCCTAGCTTGTAGGATTTTGAGCATAACCTTGCTGGCATGTGAAATGAGCGCAATTGTACGGTAGTTTGAACATTCTTTGGCATTGCCTTTCTTTGGAATTGGAACGTAAACTGACCTTTTCCAATCCTGTGGCCACTGTTGAGTTTTCCAAATTTGTTGGCATATTGAGTGCAGCACTTTAACAGCATCATCTTTTAGGATTTTAAATAGCTCAGCTGGGATACTGTCTTCTCCGCTAGCTTTGTTGTTAGTAATGCTTCCTAAGGCCCACTTGACTTCACTCTCTAGGATGTCCGGCTCAAGGTCAGTGACCACACCATCGTATTTATCAGGGATATTAAGATCTTTCTTGTATAGTTCTTCTGTGTATTCTTGCCACCTCTTCTTAATCTCTTCTGCTTCTGTTAGGTCCCTGCCTTTTTTGTCCTTTATCATGCCCATCTTTGCACAAAACGTTCCCTTGATATCTCCGATTTTCTTGAAGAGATCTCTAGTCTTCCCCATTCTATTGTTTTCCTCGATTTCTTTGCATTGTTCATTTAAGAAGGCCTTCTTATCTCTCCTTGCTATTCTCTGGAATTCTGCATTCCTTTCCCAATTGGAATTCTGATTTTTTTAAAAGGGTGCATGCCCCCAAAACCTCAAGTGTTCAAGGGATGGAGTGGGGGAAGACCAGAAGGAAAGAGAAGTGAAAATCATTCTTGTTGATGTCCAAGCCGCCTCCCCACAAAACCTAGGGGTGCAAAGTGCTACAGAAACAAATTCACACATTTTTGGAAATCTAAGCTCTTCTAGGAGCTTTTGTACCTGCACAGCTGAGCATGAGAAAGAAAAAACAAAAACAAAAGGGAGATAAAATATTGATGATCCAAGTAATTAGTCCATCTGCAAGCAGACCTAGTAAGAAAAGTGTTTTGAAAGTTATTAAAATAATCCTGAAAAACATATACAGGTAGTCCTCACTTAACAACCATTTATTTAGTGATGGTTCAGACTTACGACAGTGTTGGAAAAACCTGACCTATGACCGGTCCTTGCACTTACGACTGTCGCAGCATCCCCACGGTCATGGGATCACAATTCAGGTGCTTGGCAACCAGTTTGCCTTTATGACCGTTGCAGCTTCTCATGGTCACGTGATTGCCATTTTCGACCTTCCCGGCCGGCTTCTGGCAAGCAAAAACAATGGGGAACCACATGATTCGCTTAATGACCACATGGTTCGCTTAACAACTGCCGCAAAAGAGGTTGTAAAATCGGGTCGGATTTGCTTTATTGACCACTTCACTTAGCAACCAAAATTCTGGTCCCAATTGTGGTTGTTAAGTGAGGACTACCTGTAGAAGATTCCAAAGTAGCAATCTGAGGCTGGCTTGTATCCTTGAAATTTAAACTTGCTGCTTTGAAGTCTTGAGGAGTAAAAGCAAGAATTGAGTTTGACTCTGGTGGCAACCCTTACGTTACAGCTTTCGAAGTTCCTGGTGGTCTCCCATCCAAGAACTAACCAGATGCAAATCATCCTGTGCAAAATCAGCCTGGGGCTGCCACTGGCTGGACAATAGCTTCCCAAACCTGTGCCTTAGCCAGAAGGCCAAGTAACTTTACACGTCACATAGGCCTGCTTCCTGGCTAATTTGAATGAAAAAAGGGTTGTTCTTGCATGGATGCCCTGGTATGAAAGTGGCTTAGAAAGAGGTAGAAGGAGATAATGTCCGTGTGTTTTCTGGGGGCTGCAAACTTGCAATGCTCCAGAGGCTGAGAGAGGAGAGAGAATTCCGTTTTTTAAAAAGACCAGTAGAAAAATTAGATCCTTCTCTGTCCCTTGTTTGTTTTCCATCCATTACTGCAGACCTTCTTCTAAGGCTGTTCTCTGCCTGTGAGAACCCTGAAATAATAATAATAATAATAATAATAATAATAATAATAATAATAATAATCATCTTGGCCAAATAAAGGCACTGAGGAGGAGGGAGAGAATTAAGGCACAACACATGGCCCTCATCCGTGCTCCTCATCCCTGGCTTCCTTTTGTTTTCAGAATAAAATGGAACGCCAAAAGTGACTCACTGATCAGACTACAGGCCTGTTTAATCCAGGGAGGAGATTCGGGTGCTGTATGAGCTGTTAGCTGGTGGAACAGGCTGCCATTTGACATGATGAGGTCTTAAAGTAAGAGGCTGAAGAGTCGTGTGTTAGAGATGCTTCAGCGCAGTGTTTCTCAACCTCAGCAACTTTAAGTGTGGACTTCAACTCCCAGAATTCCCCAGCCGAAGTTGCTGATGTTGAGAAATACTGCTTCAGTGGATCCTGTATTGAACAGGGGGTTGGACTAGGTGACCTCTGTGGAGTCCTTGGTGCTCTCTGAGCCTTGTTTTTTTCTTGCAGACATTTCATTGCCAGGCTAGGCAACATCTTCAGTGGGAAAAGGGAGTGGGACTTGCTCTCTGTTTATATACCATGGCTTGTCCTGCTTGTGTTGGTGGGGGTGTTGTTCTCCCCTTAGGAGTTCCTTAATTGGGCTGTTGTTTGCTGCTTGGTTGATTCACTGAGTTAATTGATTAGGGTATATTGTGCTGTTTGATTGTTCCTCTGGTGCTAATCCTGGTGTTAATCTTTGCATATCTGGGTGTTGATTGCTGACAAGGAGGTGTTCTGGTCTTCTGGCTTTTCTGTTGTCTCTTATGAATGGTATGTAAATGTTGTTTACCTCTATGTTTGTTGAGGGCTGCTTTGTCTGAGTACCAAGCTTCCAGGAATTTTCTAGCGTTTTTTGGATTTGGTTTGATTTAAGATGCTCACAGTTTCCCAGTTGAAAGTATGGTTGAGTCTGTCCATGTGTTGTGAGATTAAGGAGTTTTCATTGTGTCTTCTGACTGCTAGTTGGTGTTCGTGGATGCGTTCTGCTAGTGTTCTGTCGGTCTGACCTACATAGTGGCTGATAGATAGATAGACAGATAGACAGATAGACAGATAGATAGATAATTTTCATATCATAAGCAATGAGCAGGCTAAAGGTAGAGCCATATGGTAAACTAATGCAATACAGGTGGTCCTCATTTTTAGGTCTTTGATTTTCTGGATGACCTCTATCGCCATCATTTTCTGGATGACCTCTATGGTACATTCCAACTCTATGATTTTATGAAACCTTTGGCCCTTTGGATGTTGCTGAACCACTACTTCACATATTCCCTCACCTGCTGGGAACAGCCGTTCAGCAGCATCCGGGGACCAGAGCTTCACCCTTTCTCATTCCACATCTTGGTTCCAACAGTGGATAACCAGATGCTCACAGGACTTCAATGGTACACTGCCACTGAACCAGGAGGTTCCATGCACCCCTAGGGACAAAAAGCCTTCCCGATTTCCAGACACAGCTCTTAACGGTCCTGTTTCTGTTTTCCACCAGATGAGAACAGCAACCAGAGTTCTCTTTCGGAGACTTCCCTGCTGAAAGGGGGAGACACCAGCTCCAGCCCCACCCCGGATCGAAGCCAGACGGTGACTCCCACCCTCCTAGGGGAGCTGAAGACAGAGGATTCGCAGCCCCCTTTGTTGGGGCAACAGGGAGGTAGGTTCATCTGGTGAGAAATCTCTTGGAATTAAGCAACAGGCCTTGCTGTCTTGTGTTATGGCCCTGCTGGACTTGGATGACAATGATGGTGATGGAGGAGGAGGAGGAGGAGGGTGGGAATGGTATGTGGGAATGACCTTGGGAGACAGGAGGAAGAGCCGCAGACTAGGCAACGGTCAGATAAGAGGCAGCTGAGCCCACAGAAGCAATGGGCGTGTGGCAAAGCCTCAGAAGGGGCCCTCCCTAGTTTCTTGGGCTGTAAAGGTGAGGGGGGAGAGATGTACTCCCTTACAATAAAGTTAGAGCTAGCACTTCTGGGTGTGCTTCTTGTGTGGCCTACCTCGCAAGGCTGACCTGGAGCTGGGGGCATCTAGGGATAACAGTCCTGGAGGGGGCTATTCCAGCAGGGCCGAAACCAATGATCCACCCTGGCTGAGGCCGATCCAGCCAGCCCCCAGGACTCCCCGCCTGCACCCCGACAGCAGCTGCAGAGGCATGCTTTGAGGATCGACAGCAGAGGGCCGAGCTCCACAGGGCAGATAGACTGCCCCAAACCAGGCCAGCAGGAGAGCAGACGCCAACGTGCCAGGCACCTCAGCTCTGCATTTGGGGGGTGGCTCAGCTTGGGTTATTTAGTGCCCCCCCAAACAACTTTTCAAGCCTCAGCCCCGTCGTGTTTCCCTTGCTGTGCCCTGCTTCGAACTCTGGATTCCACTGTGACTTGTCCCTTGGATTTGCCACTTGTTTATTGGATCCCTGTTTTCTTTTTAAAAAATTATTTATATTTATTGAGAATTGTACCTAACGTAAAAAACAAATCTAAAGAAAAAGAAAGGAAGGGAAGGGAAGGGAAGGGAAGGGAAGGGGAGGGGAGGGGAGGGGAGGGGAGGGGAGGGGAGGGGAGGGGAGGGAGGGAGGGAGGGAGGGAGGGAGGAAGGAAGGAAGGAAGGAAGGAAGGAAGGAAGGAAGGAAGGAAGGAAGGAAGGAAGGAAAAAAGTGCAAGAAAAGAAAAGAAAAAAGAAAAGAAATACAGTTATGAAATACAATGACTTCTGGCCTTCTCTTCAACAGATTTTTACAATCTTATCACCCCTCCTCCTTCTTGGATGTTACACAAATCCCTTCAGCCCCACACTTAATCCACATGTTTTAAATCTTCAAACCTATAAATCATCATATCATTTTTTCCTTCTTTCAGCAAAAGGTCCGTATAAGGTTTCCAGTCTTCCAGAAAAGCCCTTGTTGTTTTTTCCCTGACCAGGCAGGTCAGCTTTGTCCTCAAAGCAGATTCTGACATTCCCACAATCCATTCCATTCCTCCGCTATTGGATCCCTGGTCTCGACCTGGGCTGAGCCTTTGACCACGTCACTGTCGCTGTCTTTAGCTTTAGGCAAAAAGGACTCTTTGCTTTTAAAAGTTCTGAGTTTGCACCGCTCCGGACTGTGGCAGGCAGCCAGCGGTGCTGGTCCAGAAAACTTTCTGCACGTGGGAAACCGGGATGATGCCGTGAGAAGTTGGGGCTTTTCTGTGTAAGTCATTTTTCCTCCTTCCAGCAATTCTTCTCTGCGATTTATAACACTTCATGGGATCTGCTGTTATGCTCTGAGAGTCTACATTCTGCCATCGCCACATTTAAGGTTTTCTTTCCCGCTGTGTTATCCTATCGAATCTTTCCACCGATTAGCTAAACTTTCCGTTTCAAACCTCAGCATCTCTCTCTTCCCCGAGTCTGCAAAAAGTAAGTGGGAACGGACGCTCAGGCTTGCAAGACGATGGAGGACAGGGGAAAGAAAGGCTATGTTTTTCAGAAAATATTCTGGGGTTTGCCTGTTTTGATTGGTTCCTCTTCTGGGTACAGATTCTGGGGTGCTCCTTCTTGAGGGAACTGATGATCCTCCCAAGCTTAGCAAAGAAGAACCGGATCTCAAGACATCTGATTTCCAGGTGATTGTGCTGATCTGGGGAAAAAAGCTGAGGTTTCGGGGGGGGGTCAAAAAAGTCAAGATGGCCACAACCATGCAATCAAAGCCCCACCCTTTTTAAATGTGTGAAAACGAGTAAAGCAATATCAGAAATGAACAAAATGTTATCAGAAGTCATTTCTATTCACGATTGAACAAAACCTCTCAGCTATACAGGTAATCCTTGCTTAACCACCACAATTGGGACTGGAATTTTGGTTACTAAGCGATGCGGTCATTAAGCAAATCCGACCCGATTTTATGACCAATTTGTGGTGGTCGTTAAGCAAATCATGCGGTTCCTCATTGAGTTTGCTTGCTGGAAGCTGGCGGGGAAGGTGAAAAATGGTGATCTCATGACCACGGGACACTACGATGATCATAAATACAAACCGGTTGCCAAGTGCCCAAATTGTGATCACATGACTGTGGGGACGCTGTGACGGTCATAAGTGTGAGGACTGGTCTCAAGTTGTTTTTTTTCAGCACTGTCGTAAGTCCGAACCATCGCTAAACAAATGGTTGTTAAGTGAGGACTACCTGTACTGTTGATCTCCTTCCCTGATCTGGTGCTTTCCAAATACAGTGTTTTGGACTCACCGTTCCCTCATCCCCTGGGGATGACAAGTATTGTAGTCCAAGACCTTAGGTGGACACCAAGTTGTAAAGCTGATGGGGACATTTGCGGGGGGGGGGGAAAGCTGTGGCTTAAATAATGCCAACTTAGATCATCGGGACTGTTTTGCATCTCTTGGGCATTTAACATACTTAATTTTTTTATTTAAATGTCGTCATCATTATTATTGTTATTATTATTATTTCAAATATTTATTCTTTAAGAGAGCTTATTTAGCCTAAGGTATTTTATACGACTTATTTCTTTTTCTGATTAATACTTTCTGGATGGCTTTTAACCTCACCAAGTGACTAATAAAGCCACGAGAAGTGTGCATTGGCTAAAACTACCTGCTACAAGCTGACTTGTGGGATCACTACTTCTTTATTTTGCAACTTCATTCTGTTAAAATCAGTACGATTCTTCTTCATGCCATTTTTGCCCAGAAAGAAGAGCAATAGCTACACGGCATGCATGAAAGCAAGTTTGTTGTTTATTCGTTCAGTCTTTTCCGACTCTTCGTGACTTCATGGACCAGTCCACGCCAGAGCTTTCTGTCGGCCGTCACCATCCCCAGCTCCCCAATGGTTGAGTCCGTCACCTCCAGAATACTATCCATCCATCTTGCCCTTGGTCGGCCCCTCTTCCTTTTGCCTTCCACTTTCCCTAGCATCAGCTTCTTCTCCAGGGTATCCTGTCTTCTCATTATGTGGCCAAAGTACTTCAGTTTTGCCTTTAATATCATTCCCTCAAGTGAGCAGTCTGGCTTGATTTCCTGGAGTATGGACTGGTTTGATCTCCTTGCAGTCCAAGGCACTCTCAGAATTTTCCTCCAACACCACAGTTCAAAAGCATCTATCTTCCTTCGCTCAGCCTTCCTTATGGTCCAGCTCTCGCAGCCATAGGTTACTACAGGGAATACCATTGCTTTAACTATGCGGACCTTTGTTGTCAGTGTGATGTCTCTGCTCTTAACTATTTTATCAAGATTTGCCATTGCTCTCCTCCCAAGAAGTAGACTCTTCTGATTTCCTGGCTGCAGTCAGCGTCTGCAGTAATCTTTGCGCCTAGAAATACAAAGTCTGTCACTGCCTCCACTTTTTCTCCCTCTATTTGCCAGTCATCAATCAAGCTCGTTGCCATAATCTTGGTTTTTTTGAGGTTTAACTGCAACCCAGCTTTTGCACTTTCTTCTTTCACCTTCGTCATAAGGCTCCTCAACTCCTCCTCGCTTTCAGCCATCAAAGTGGTATCATCTGGATATCTGAGATTGTTAATGTTTCTTCCAGCGATTTTAACTCCAGCCTTGGATTCCTCAAGCCCAGCATGTCGCATGATGTGTTCTGCGTACAGGTTGAATAGGTAGGGTGAGAGTATACAACCCTGCCGTACTCCTTTCCCAATCTTAAACCAATCCGTTGTTCCGTGCTCTGTTCTTACCGTTGCTACTTGGTCGTTATACAGATTCCTCATGAGGCAGACAAGATGACTTGGTATCCCCATACCACCAAGAACTTGCCACAATTTGTTATGATCCACACAGTCAAAGGCTTTAGAATAGTCAATAAAACAGAAATAGATGTTTTTCTGAAATTCCCTGGCTTTCTCCATTATCCAGCGGATATTGGCAATTTGGTCTCTAGTTCCTCTGCCTTTTCTAAATCCAGCTTGTACATCTGGCAATTCTCGCTCCATGAATTGCTGGAGTCTACCTTGCAAGATCTTGAGCATTGCCTTACTGGCATGTGAAATAAGTGCCACTGTTCGATAGTTTGAACATTCTTTAGTGCTTCCCTTTTTTGGTATGGGGATATAAGTTGATTTTTTCCAATCTGATGGCCATTCTTGTGTTTTCCAAATTTGCTGGCATATGGCATGCATCACCTTGACAGCATCATCTTGCAAGATTTTAAACAGTTCAGCTGGGATACCGTCCTCTCCTGCTGCCTTGTTATTAGCAATGCTTCTTAAGGCCCATTCAACCTCACTCTTCAGGATGTCTGGCTCTAACTCACTGACCACACCGTCAAAGCTATCTCCAATATTATTATCCTTCCTATACAGATCTTCCGTATATTCTTGCCACCTTTTCTTGATCTCTTCTGCTTCTGTTAGGTCCTTACCATCTTTGTTTTTGATCATACCCATTTTTGCCTGGAATTTACCTCCGATGTTTCTAATTTTCTGGAAGAGGTCTCTTGTCCTTCCTATTCTATTGTCTTCTTCCACTTCCGCACATTGCTTGTTTAAAAATAATTCCTTATCTCTTCTGGCTAACCTCTGGAATTTTGCATTTAATTGGGCATATATCCCCCTATCACTGTTGCCTTTTGCTTTCCTTCTTTCTTGGGCTACTTCCAGTGTTTCAGCAGACAGCCATCTTGCCTTCTTGGTTTTCTTTTTCTTTGGGACGTTTTTTGTTGCCGCCTCCTGAACAATGTTGCGAACTTCTGTCCACCTCAGCTAACAGGCATGGTCCATCAAAGACCCCCGAGAGCAAGCTTTTTTAAAAATTTAAAACAGAGATATATTTTCAAAAAAGATAATGTCTAGAGATGGACAGTTACTACGACTGTACAATTAATGCTCAATATAATATTAATAATAGCTTGAGCTCTTAAACCAAATCAAACGATCTCCAAAAACTGTTCTCTTCATTCTCTTTGCTTGGCATGCTATATTTACACATACATGTATACAAGTATAACATTTTTAGCTGAAAGTTCGGGAACAAATTTGGATAGAAAGTTCTCCTAACTTTAATTTGCTAACAAATTCCCAAATGTGTATTCTTCTAATTAAAACCAGTCCTCACTTATCATTCTACAGCAGAGCTTTCCAAACCTTTCATGTTGGTGACACACTTTTTAGACATGCATCATTTCGCGACATACTCTTACAGCAGGGCATCATTTCGCGACACTCTTACAGCAGGGCACAGGGCAGGCACTAGGGCCTGCACGGAATCCTGGCAGGGCTCGGAGGCAGCAGCAGCCGCGACACACCCAGACCCGGCAGCCGACACACTAACGTGTCCCGACTCACAGTTTGGAAAGCTCTGTTCTAGAGTCTTCTTTAAAAAAGGCAACCCCCCCTCAAAAATGGTATTTAAGCTCCCTTATATACAGTACATTACACAGCAAGCCAGATGTAGATATTTGAAATATGGTTTCTAGCATTTAAACAGAAACAAATAACAATCATCAATATTCAGTGTAAAGCATAAATGTCTAAACCAGGGTTTCTCAACCAGGATTCCGTCGAACCCTAGGGTTCTGCGAGAGGTCACTAGGGGTTCCCTGGGAGATCACAATTTATTTAAAAAATTATTTCAAATTCGGGCAACTTCACATTAAAGAAGTAAGTTTCATTCTTTATTTTTGGTTTAAGAACACTGTTAATGCATATATACAGGCCCACCCATGAAACAAATATAATAATTTTGTAACTTCTGACCTATATTTGAGCCCGAATGTGCAGGGGTTCCCTGAGGCCTGAAAAATATTTCAAGGGTTTCTCCAGGGTCAAAAAGTTAAGAAAGGCTGGTCTAAACCGTGGTCAGCAGTTGGGGACAGAAAGGACAGGAAGGATGTGTTACTAGAAAGTTTTTTCACTATGCTTTTTTTTTTTTTTTTTAAATCCCCTATAGTTAAGTTACTGTATTCTTTTGTTCTATCTTAGTCACTTTCTTTCTTTCTTTTGTATTCTATTATTTTAACAATTTTTTTTTAAAAAAAAGAAAGAAAAAAGGATATTTAAAAAAGGATCAATCTGATACGTCACTTTTTGGCTTTAAACAATTTAATGCCCCTCTGAATTTACTCATGCTTACTCCCATGGCCCAGCATGTATAGAATTGCAGGTTCAGGATTTATTTTGTTTTCCTGTCAAAAAAATAAAGAGAACCCCTTCCAACAGAATTTCCAAAGCAGAATTTCTTAATATTTTATTTATTTATTTAATAAATTTATATAGCCGCCCAGCTCACACACAGTGACTCCAGCATATCTGCACAAATGTGGAATCAGAGCATGGCGTTTTGAGCATGACGTTGAGGTTTCCCCCTTTTTTCTGAGAGACAAGTTTGGGCTGAAGAACCTGAGACTGAGGGCGAGTTGAATGTTTAGGCCAGGGTTTCAAACCTTGGCTGGCTTGCTGGCTGGGGAATTCTGGGAGTTGAAGTCCACACAAAGTTGCCAAACTTGAGATACCCTGGTTAAGATCTTCCTTTGCTCCTCTTCCAGGCCACGGATACAGCAGCTTGCTTGGAACCCACCAAAGGCTTGGAAGAACGAACGGCTGAACGGGAGGAATCACTCTTGCTAGGAGCTCCCTCCTTGAAGCGGATCTGTCCAGAGGTGCAAGCTTTGGAGCCCAGCCCGCCCTCTGAGGTTTCACCTCAAGCTTAAATTCAGGCCTATCCTTCCCACCTCTTCTGACAGATGGATCTATGCGGGAGAACTAAAATATATGGCATAATGTTAGCTAAATATGGTGCATCCATACCATCCCTCTCTGCAACATGGGAATGCTACCTTTTCACTGTTCCTGCTGCCCCCTAGTGGAGGCATCGTGTAACAAGTTTGTTTACACACAGCAATCATGTTTTGTACCAGGCTTGTGCATGTATGGAAATGAAACATAGCTGTGGGGAGGGAGGCCTGTGACCAGAAGCAGCTGTGGGGTGTTACAGTAGTGAGAAAGGAATGACCAAAGTTAATTATGCAGAAATGTGATTTACATATTGGGAATAGGAGAGATTAAAAGTAAAGGTCTTGTTTTAATACACACATCAGGAAGGTCAAAAGTCTCCCAAATTCTATCTTCTATCCTAGTTCTTCAGCATAAAAGAGCATCCTGGAGTTTAAAAGCAAGGCTGCAATTTTACATCCATTCCAAACCCAAATTTTGCAGCGTGGAAACTCACATTCTGGGGAGAGAGCAAGATGCACAATTTAAACTTAATTATTTAACCATGCTAAATTTTAGGGTATCAGAGGTTTTCTTTGAAAACCTGGAAACTAAAGGCATGCAAGACGTGACCGTGTTTGTGGCTGCCAAATTCCAGCTGCTTTGCCAGGAGAGAGAACACACTGAACCTTGATGTGAAAGCTCAAATCAGGCCTGGAATTCAGCCTCCATTGAAATGATGAACTAAAGACTCTTTTACAGGGGCATGTAAAAAAGTGCCAGGCTTTGATCCCGTGGTTAAGGCCACCATCTTGATTGTTCTGACCTCCCCTCCAATGCCTCTGGATTCTATGCACCTGAGATTGATATTCCAAGGGGAAATTTTCCCCTCAGAGGAAGTCTTGGGGTTGAGGTAGTTAAAAAGGAAAGCCAGGAATCTTGTAGAATGTAAAAAACCCACACACTTATAATGGGAAGGGCCATCCTTTAAAAAGTCTTGCTGGGTAATTTCACCCCTGGTTCGTGCTCTGATCAATGGATTTTCCAGTTGCCACCCCAAAGAAGACCCCTTCAAGCCCTCTGCAAAGACTAACAGGTTGGGAAGGCACAACGGGCAAGATAAGGGCTGGAGTTTGCTCTGGGGTTAAAGGGTGCCACCAGAAGACGTGCCAAGCCATGGTTTGCTGGGTAATATAAGGCAAAATGAGGTTTCTTTACTTATGGCTTCGCATGAGGGATGATTCCAGCCAATGAACGTGTGGGGCTGAGGCATGCTTTGGAGCCCCAATGATGTCATGTTTATGGTGTCATGCTATAATTACAGGTAGTCCTCACTTAACAACCATTCATTTAGTGACAGTTCAGACTTATGACTGCTGGAAAAAAACAACTTACCACTGGTCCTCACACTTATGACTGTCAGTGTTCCCCAGTCACATGATCACAGTGTGGGCACTTGGCAACTGGTTCGCATTTATGATCATCGCAGCATCCTGTGGTCACTTGATCGCCATTTTCAACCTTCCCAGCCAGCTTTTGGCAAGCAAAATCAATGGGGAACCGCATGGTTTGCTTAATGACCACTTGGTTTGCTTAATGGCTGATTCACTTAACGACCACCGCAAAAAGGGTAATAAAATCAGGTCGGATTCACTTACTGACCGCTTTGCTTAGCAACCGAAATTCCGGTCCCAATTGTGGTCATTAAGCAAGGGTTACCTGTATGTCATTTGGACCAGCTGCATCGTTCATATCATTTGCATAATGCACCATGACGTGTGATGTCACACAGCCCCTGCAGATGCCTGTGGTGTGGAGTTGCAGCCAGAGAATAAAAACAATAATGCTCTCTTTTTGAGGAGGATATTGTATGCTACTTGCTAAAGATATAGAATTCATGGACAGGTGGGAATACATCTTCGGCAGTTGTTCTTCAGGCTTCCTCTTAAGACTGGTCAAACCTCAATGTATATATTTTGTCTACGTGTGTTTCGAACACTGTGACCCAGAAATTGTGACAATCCACATTTAGAATCTGTGTATGCAAGAGACCCTTGTGCGTATTATTTGCCAAATATACAGTAGGTGGCATTAGGAAGTCATTCACCAAATGTGGATTAGCCTCAAGGAAGACATGCCGTTGCATTTGTTCAACTTGACCCACATGGTATAGCTGCACAATTTCTTGCACACATCGGAGTTCTCGATGGAAGCTTTTTCATGTGTGAAGTCAGCCCTAAGAGATTCATTCATAGCAGGCGAAGGTTGTAGTACCTAGTGAAGTGTAGTATGATTTAACAATAACATGTTAGCATTTTTATATCTATGGTTTTATAAGCAACTTTTAATTTTACATTGTAATTTTCATAGTTTATAAACTGTTATTTCTCATTCAGAAACCTGTGAATGTGTTTCTTTATTATTATAATTTAAATTTATATGACCGCCCATCTCCCCCAAACGGGGGACTCTGGGCGGCTTACAATAAAAATTAAGATTAAAATATAAGTATAAAATTACAAATTATTAACATGATATAAATAAACATAAAATCCAATCTGGCGAATTGATCTCGAACAATGGGGAGGGCATTATGGTACTAACCATAATGGAGGAGCTATTACCTTTCCCCTCCCACGCTAGGCGGCAGAACCAGGTTTTCAGATCTTTCCGGAAGGCCGGGAGGGAGGAAACCGGCCTTAACTCTGGGGGCAAGATATTCCAAAGGGCGGGCGCCACTGCAGAGAAGACCCGCCTCCTGGACCCCACTAGATGAAATTCCCTTATTGATGGGGTCCGTAGCAAGCCCTCTCTGAATGATCAGGAATCTTAAAGGAAAGGTGGATGTTCTTTAAAACCAATGTTTTTTGCATGCATCGAACATATTTTGTCAAGACCAGTTCCTAGATGACCTCCCATTTCTCAAATTCTGTAGGTAGCCAGCATTTTGCGGGTCCTGGGTGAGCTCAGTCATAAAGTCCATTTTCGGGCCTTCTTTAGGGCCACCTAGAGGGAAGCATCTAGCCCAGTGTTTCTCAACCTTGGCAACTTTAAGATGTGATCTAGCTGACAATGGCTGATCTTGAAAAGGTAAATAGGATCAGACCTGGTTAGAAGTTGGGTGGGAGATGACAAGAAATTTCAGATTGAAGAGTCAAAAACATCCTGGAAGAAGGCAAAGTTTTCACACTGCCACATTGTGTGAACTCAGCCTAAAGCTGGTTCTGTGTTTCATGTGGATTCATCAAAGTAGGTTAATCCATAACCACAGCTCAGTTCGCCAAAAGGAAGCGGGTCAGAGAAACTGAGCTAGTTTAGGCAATTCTGGGCTAGATGGGCCTAAAGTGCTGGAATTTCGTGGAAAGCAGCTTCCTCCACGCACATTAAACCCGCTCCATTCTGAATGCGCAACCACCATTCTGAAGCCACAAAAGGTGCATCTTACGTTGTTCATTTAGACCAGAGGTGCAAAAACGGTAGCCCAGCATCTTTCCTAGTCGCCAAGTGCCCCCCGTGGGTACAGCCAGATTTTTTTCCCCCATTGGGCAATCGGGGGTTGGCTTCAAGAAGCAAAATGGGTGTGTGAGTATTTGCAACTGCTTCAGCCCTCTTCACTCCTTAAACCCCCCCACCCCCACCTCACAAGCCACTGAGCCTGTGAGCTGGCTGGGTCTGGTTCTCAAGCTCACGAAAGCCACACCCGATCCGACATTATTATGTCATTATTATTATTATTGTTATTGTTATTGTAAGGGTTAGCTTAACCAACGCCATTCTGATTTTGGAAACTGCTTGCGAAAGGGAATTAGGTGAAAGGGGACTAGAGATTAGATAACGAGAGCTCTGTCTCTAGGAGAGAGTTTGTTTATGCTTTCTTTCTGCTGAGCTCTACAGAAACCTTGTAAGCTGTCTCTCACTAGGGGAGAGTTTACTATGCTTTCTTACTGTACCTGGGAAACCTATATAATGGTTGGAGCTGCACTATGGGGTGTGGATCTCTTCCCAGACATTCACTGCCATGATGTCTGCAGAGATTTCACCCAGCTTTGGTTGGCCAAATAAATGCTGTTATTTTAATCTCCAAGCCTTGACTCAAGACTGTTTTTGGCAACCTCAGTAACTTGGGTAAAACAGTGTAAGCCAGGGACCTTACATTATTATTATTATTATTATATAAATCGGCATTACAGTAATAGCAAAGCGCCCCCTAAATAGCATCGTTTTCTATCCGGGAAGTCAGAAGGCGCCATCTACCGATGGCGGCTTTCCTTCCACGTGGTTGCATTAAAGACGAAGTTTTCTCTCCGCCGCTGTTGTTTGGGCATTGCTTTTGCAACCGACCAGATCCTCTCGTACTCATCGGGGCTTAATTGCGGATCCGAGAAAGTGCACGATTAGGCGCAGAGCGCAATTTAGGACAGCTCAAAAATGCAATGCAACGGGGTGGGGGCAGAGAAAGGGTCCTTCGCTGAAAAGCTCCGTTTTTGCAGAGGAAAGTAGTCAAGGAATAGTTAACCCTTAATCTCTTTCTTCCCACCCCCGCCCCCCGTTCCCCTGTGCAGCGAGACGGAAGGGGAGGGCAAGTCGTGTCTTATCAGGAGGGGACATTTCCTGAGGGGGGGGGAGTTCTCTTCCTCCGGCCCCGATGGAAGCAAAGAGGAGAGGGCTTTCGATGACCCACTGGCCACCAAAGAGTCTCCAATCTTCCCCGGGGAGGTGAGTTGCTCCGTTTTCCTTTTGCCCAGGCAGCCCCAGGGGAAGAGCGCGCGCGGAGGGAAGCGCAAGGGCGCGCGGCGCCGACCGCGCTGGAGAAGGAAGAAGCAACCCGGGAGCGAACGAGGGGCTCGGCGCGGGCTTCTGCTCCGCGCTTGTTGCATGCCCGCGAGGGCTCCCTTTCCAGCGGGGAGGACAGTTCCCGCGTGTCCATCCTCCCTGCTTGCTTGCTGCCCACGCGGACTCGCAGGATTTTACCGTCCGTCCGCGCCTCCGTCCTCGTCCTTCCCAGATCTGGGGAGGGCGGGGAATCCAAGCGCCCCGGCTTCCCGCCGATTCGCCTTTCCCCCAATGGAGAGGAGTGGCGGCGTCTGTTCATTTAACCCCTTCGTCCCTTTGCCCCTTTCAGTCGCACGGAGCGCTGCTCGTTTCCCGCCCTTTTCCTGCAGGTTGGATGTGGAATCCAGCCCCCTTCTTTCCTTCCCCCTCATACTTTCCTGGGGGCAGTCCAGGAAACCGACCGCGGAGACCACGCTCGCAGCTCGCTCTCTCTCTCTCTCTCTCTCTCTCTCTCTGTGTGTGTGTGTGTGTGTGTGTGTGTGTGTGTCTGTGTGTGTTGGACTCCTCTTTTTTCCGTGAGAGCAGTTGCTACGGCCAGCACAAGTTAGGGTGTTCGTAGTTCTTGGATCCCAAAACCAGTAACTTCATCCACAAGTCGTTTAGAATATGGAAAGGTTCTTTATTAGAATAAGTAACTCGATCCATTCCCGCGCAAAGCAGTTAGAAAAAGCATTCCACTCCCCCCCCCCCTGCCAGCCCCTTACTTTTCCTGGGCAAAGCAGTTTACGAATAAACAATAAAACAATTCACATTCCCTTGTCATTTCCTTCAGTACTTTTCCCTCTCTCTCCCCTGTACCATTCTCCGAGCTTCCCAGATGGTTCCAACGTGCCTGACCTTGGCTGTAAATCACCCAGACAACTTCTAACGTTCTCTCTGGAATGCGGGTGTTCGCCTCCCCCCAACCTCCTGCCATTCTTTTTTGCTCCACAGGCATCTTACCCAGAACTAAACCCCATGGCAGGATCTTACCTATAACCACTTTTAACTATTGTGGCTAAAGGCTAAATTCTGACATAGGGTTTCCAATGTTGGAATCATCTGCCTTTTTGCATCTAGTACTATATTACACTAAATTGAGTTTTTCTCTGGGGCTGACCCATTTTTGTCCAGTTTCTTCCTGCTTTGGAGAGTGCACCCGTTGACAAGTGCAACTTGGCTCAAACTTGGTTGCCCACCCCTGCTTTATCCTTGGCTTTTCTTGGTGGAGGTCATAGTGGACAACCAATTTAGTTTTAAAGCAGAAGCAGAGCCTCTGCAGGGGGTCAGAATAGTCGGAGATGTTGCTCACAACTGTGCCATTGAAGTCCCCCCCCCCTTCCTTTAACTCGGAGCAAGTTAGTGTGTCAGCTGCAGTGTCTGGGTGTGTCCTGGCTGTTGCTGCCTCCAAACCTGCTGTGATTCCGCTCAGGTCCTAGCACCTGCCTTGTGTCCTGCTGTAAGAGTGTGTTGCGAAATGATGCATGTCTAAAAAGTGTGTCACCAACATGAAAAGTTTGGAAAGCTCTGCTTTAACGTATGTGGGAAAGACTTTGGGAGGGCAGGGTGAAGAGATGCTGCCTAGGGAACCGTCAGATAAGAGACAGCATAGCCCACAGCTGGATAAAGAGGCTCAGAAGGGACCCTCCCTAGCTTCTTGGGCTGTAAAGGAGGGGGCAGAATTGTACTTTCAGACTTGCAAGATTGATGTCAGCCTTACCAGGTAGATCAGACAGGAAACATGACCAGATAAACTACAGTAATTCTACCTTATTGTAAAGCTACATTAACAGAATCTTGCAAATATGAAAGTACAGTTCTCCCACCATCTCCTTTAAAGCTTCCCACACCCCTTCGCACCCTGCCCGACCTGCGGCTCTCGCACACTTTCCAACTCGCGCCACATCTCTTGCACACCCCTCGCATCCTCGTGCACCCTTCCAGATCTGCCCCATGTCTTTCGCACACCTCACACCCTTGCACACCTTCCCTGACCCCCACCGCACTTCTTGTGCACCCTCGCACACCCTCTCAGACCTGCACCACGCCTCTCGAGTACCCCCTCGAACCCTCGTGCACCCTCACATCCCTCTCCAGCATCCCCATATCCCCTCCCCCACCTGGCAGCAGCCACTTACCTTCCTGGTAACTTGTAACTTTCCTGCCGGCTTCCCCATTGACTTTTGTTGTGGGAAGCCGGCAAGAAGTTGCCTTGCCTAATGACCATAGAATTCAGTTAAGGACGGCAACCGGGACTGCAGGGCTTGCTATCGCTAAGCGATGGGGTCGCACTTTATGGCCACATCGCTTAGCAACAGAAATTCTGGTCCCAATTGCTGTCGTAAGTAGAGGACTACCTGTGTGTTTTTCTTTGGTTCACAATTGCCAAAGTTTTTTGACCAGACGTATCTCCCCTTTTTCCCTTCAGCTGGCTGGAAGGATCCTCTTCTTTTCTCAAGGATGTTTATTTATGGGGAGAACGTAAACTGAGCCCCGAAAATTAGCAAGAGGTGACAACGTCTGCTTCTCAAAGAAGCTGATTCCGTAGTGGCTTCTAAGCCAGTTGCTTCAGTTCTCCGCTTTCCGAAACCGGAAGTCCACATCGATGTGAAAATGGAGAAGTGTTATCTTCCGGTTGGGGCAGTTAAGGAGTTCCTAAATTGCTCACCATCCTGGGAGGACTGCATGGATCTAAGTGGAGATGGCGTGAAGCCCCAGTACTGGGAAGTCTGGCAGCAGGTCCTCCTGCCGACTCCACGGGACAAGGAGACAGATGCAACCTCCCCCCAGACAATGCTGGATGACAACATTCAGATTTGTGTGGTCTCATTTGAAAATGCTTCTGACTCCTTTAAAGAAGGCAAAACGGAAGGGATGGTTGGACTGGATTGTATGATTGTTATTGAAGAAGAAGTTCAACTCCAAAAGAAGTCATCACCAGCATCTGGGATTGAGCTGGGAGACAATATCAAGGGATGCGTCGTGCCTGAATTGCAAGAGGAGACCCAACCTATGGTCATAGATGGAGGGACAGTTGAGGACTTCACAGAATCTGTTGAGGATATAGGCCTCTCCAAAGTTGAAAAGGCCACTCAGACTGAAGTGACCCAGATGGATATGGCTAAGATCTGTGAGGACTATATTCAGAAAGCAGAGGGACCCAAGGACACCTTAGATGACAACCGCCAGGCCAGTGTGGCTTCCAGAGACAAACCAGGAGATCCTAAAGGAGAAGGGGTGATCCACTTCAAAGACCCTGATGGAAAAGGAGAAACTGAAGAGGCAGCTTGTAATAACCTCGAAGCTGGAGACAAGGGAGGTGAGGAGGAAGGAGAGACAGCCATCTTGAAAAAAGGAGGCATTGCCATGGAGATTGCCCGCCAGAGTTTCCGGTGGTACCATTACCAAGAAAGTGAGGGCCCCCGAAAAGCTTACAGACAACTGTTGGACCGTTGCCATCATTGGCTGAAGCCAGAGAGACGTAGTAAGGAACAGATTCTGGAGCTGCTGATCCTGGAACAATTTTTGGCTATCTTACCCAAGGAGATACAGAGTTGGGTATGGCAGCAGCACCCAGAGACTTGTGAACAGGCTGTTGACTTGGTGGAAAACTTCCTGACAGGACTTTCTTTGCTTGAGAGACACGGGGAAAAGGTGAGGGATCATAAAGACTATTTGGGGGTGAGGTAAATGCAAGTAGATGAATAGGTACCACTTTGGTGGGATGGTAACAGCGTTCTGCATGCGTCATGACGGCCACATGACCGCGGAAGCGTCTTCGGACAACGCTGGTTCTCGGGGGGAACCTTTTTTTATGGTGTCTTAAAATTGGACTACCCAGGGCTCGGTGGTTTGGAGGGTGATGATGCTAGAATTGCTATTTGAGGTTGAGAAACAACATATCAGTGAGGCAAGAGAATTCCCAAAGTCTGAAGACCAGGTCTTAGATTTTTCAGACTGAGGAACTCTGGAGAAGCAGGAACTTATATAGGGAGGACTGGTTTGCTATTGGATCATTTGGGTCACCTGACTCCTTGGAGCTCTTGAGCGATCCCCCAATGACGTGCCCTTGAGAATTCATCTTGTTCGTCTTTTTGTGGCAAACCATCCCCTTTCTAAAAATTCATTGTGGCAATAAGGATTATTAACATAACAAATGGATGCAGTGACGCTTACAGTAGCCTTGACTGAGGTGGTTTATAAATTCATAAACAAATGCAATTGGCACATTTTAAAATTAAGTTTTTTTTCCTTTCCTCATGCCGCAGGACTATAATAATATGTCCGATTAATATACAATCTTTGGACTTCTATTAGTATTCGTATGTATGTATGTATGTATGTATGTATGTATGTATGTATGTATATGTAATTTAAACGATATAAGGAAGTATGCATGATTTAGTGGTTCTGTCTTAGTATAGTAATAATATACAAGCCATTCTTAATTTGAATGCAATATTTAAATCACATCTTTGGCTGTTACTGCCGGGCTTCTGCCTTCTCAAGGAATCATACAACAGGGCTACGACTTAATTCTATTGCAAGCAAATTAGTGGTCAATTAAGACACTGATCGTTCCTATGCTCTCAGCAATTTCCCATGGAAGTAGAGAAAATGGTGTCCTTTCCCAATGCCCAGACACTGAGGATGTTTTTTTCTCCCCTACTAATCAAATATTTTAGTTTGAATACTTGGCTGGTGGAAAAAACATATGGGACAGAAAGCTAGTGTGGCATAATGTTCTAATTCATAATTGAATTTTAAGATATTTATTGAATATTGAATATTAAGCATATTAATTGGATTCCAGTCACTTCTTGGGATTGGAAAAGGTTGTGAGAACAAGATAAAATTAAGCAGCCTGATGCCAGACCTGCCTGTCAGCAAAGGAAAGAGAGATGGAAAGTAACAGGGAAAGAGAAGTTCAACGAATACAGTGTCGGGTCTTAATTGTCCAACATTTGAATGGTTTCAGGCTCTGGTGACTTTTGAAGAAGTGTCCATGTATTTCTCTGAGGAAGAATGGAGACTCCTCGATGAAACTCAGAGGAAGATTTACACAAAAGTGATGCTGGAGAATTACGAGAATGTCCGGGCACTGGGTGAGCGTTTGTTGGGGCTGGGAAGGTGTAATGGGCTGTGAGAACAACCTTGAGAGACAGAAGGAAGAGCTGCAGCTAAGACAGTGGCCTGATAAGAGAAATCTGAGCCCAAAGCAGGAATGAGGGTAGAGAAAGCATCTCAGAATTGACCCTCCCTCCTTCTCTGGAACGTAAAGGCAGGGAGGTTGCCTTTGAACACTGGAAGTTGGGTTTAGCTTGCACTGTTCAAACATTCCAACTTGACATGCAGAAAAGTTTGGGTTTTGTGTAACCTTGTTCTAGTGGATTATAATCTTTAGGGTGTTTTGTAATTTTTTTTAAAATTACATTTCTTATGCCCTTTTTCTTCTTCTTTATTGGTAGGATTTCCCATTCACAAGCCAGATTTCATCTTCAAAATGGGAAGAAGCAAGAATCATGAACTGTACAAGCAGGAACCTCAGAGCTCTGCAGGAGGCCCTCCTCTGGAAGTTGCAGGTGAGGAAAAGGTTGCTTCGGGCTTCACCAGATTTTCTTCTGTGCCCAAAACCAAGGAATGGACCTGGGGCTCTTTTGTGAAGCGGCCTGTAAGAGCAAGTGAGTTTCCCGCCACTAGAAGGTCTACGCCCCTGGGATGTGTGGCAGCTACATGAGGGCATGAAATCTCTTCTAGGAGAGGGGTCTTCAAGGTGATTGACAGAGTGAGAGGGAATGTCCTAAAAACTATCACATGGTCCACAATCTATCATGCTTCATAAATGGAAAATACATTACAGGTAGTCCTCACTTACCAACCGCAGTTGGGACTGGCAACTCCGTCACTAAGTGACGTGGTAGTAAAGTGAAATGTTACGTGACTGTGCCAACTTACGACGTCAGTTCCGGCTGCGGTTGTGAAGTGAGGACTACCTGTGCTTGGAAATTTAAAAAGTGGAAGTCCCAAGGTCCAAGTACAGGTGGTCCCCGCTTACCAACCACTCGTTCAGCGACCGTTCAAAGTTACAACGGCGCTGAATGAATGGTACTTACGCCCGGTCCCCAAAGTTATGGCCATTGCAGCGCCCCCACGGTCACATGATCAAACGTCAGGTGCTTGGCAGCCCACTCGCACTTAAGACTGCAGGGGTGCTTCAACTTCCTCCCCATCGCCGCCCCTTTGGCTGCCCTGCCCTCCGCCAGCCCTGCTCCCCAGCCGACCTTCACCGTCGTCTTCCAAGGCTTTCTGAAGCCTCGTGAGTCGGAGAAGGCTGCCGGCGGCCTTGGGAAGAAGGTCGCCCGCGGCCAGCAGCTGCCTTGCAAAGGGCCACGCGCGTGCCGTCGGCAGTGGGAGGAAGGAGATGGTGAAGGTCAGCTGGGGGCAGCAGGCTGGCAGGGGCGGCTGCGGCTGGCACTGGGGCAGCTGGGGTGACTGAGGCTTTGCGCTGTGGTGGCTGGCGTGGCGCAGGGCTTGAGGCGGCACTCCTCGGCGGTGACGGTGCCAGCGATGCTGGGGCTGAAGTAGAGGCCGGGGGGGGCAGCCAGCTGACACTGCTGAAGGTCCTGGGCCTCCACTTCAGCCCCAGTGCCGCCTCCAAAGAGTGCTGCTGTGCAGGGCGGCCAACAGGGCAGAGATGGGGGGGAGATGGGTGGGTGGGGGGAGTTCAAGAGGAGGCAGTCTTACCAAGGCCTACCGAGGCTCGGGACTGAGTGGGACCAAGCCGGAATGGCTTGGATCGGGTCCTCGCCTAACGACCAGGTGGGATTCACTCAATGACGGCAACGGGGACTGCTGGGATTGCCGTCGCTAAGTGATGTGGTCACATGATGTCACGCTTTACAACCGCATCGCTTAGTGACGGAAATTCTGGTCCCAATTACCATTGTTGACCAAGGACTGCCTGTAGTCCACGTGAGACAGAAATTAACTAACCCTTATTCTAAGGCAGAGGTTTAGCAGGATCTAGTTTCGTGTTGACCAGAACTTCGGAGTCTACGCACCAATGGAAAAAAACAGTGCTCCAGGTCCAGGTTGAATATAATTTCTACTTTTTTTTCCTTCCCCTTTAAAGGAGAGGTGGAGCTTTCGAGTGATGAGGAGCTGGCAACCTGGAGGGAGGAGGACGCGGCTGTTGCCCTGCCATCTGGGCCAACTTCTCCAAGACCTCTTGACAGCTGGGGCGCCACTGTTAAGGGTAGCCCTCCCAGCAGGGAAAGGGCTAGATCCCGTTGGCATCAAACCACGCCACGCTTTGCATGCCCAGACTGCGGCAAGGCATTCTCTTCGCAATCCGCCTTGGCTCGGCACCAGTTGTCCCACTCCAGAGAGAAGCCCTACCAGGGCTTGAGTTGTCCCAAGCGCTCAGAGCTGGCCCGCCACCGTCGTCGTCAAGCTGGAGAGCTCTCCTGTGAGTGCCCCAAGTGCGGGAAACACTTCCAGGATCGCAACAGATTGGCGCGCCACCAAAAGATCCATACCGCGGAGCGACATTTCTGCCGCGGTGCGCGCGGCCGGGGCTTCCGCTTTAGTTACAACCTGCGCCAGCTCCAGCGGGTACCTACAGGAGAGCGCCCCCATGGCTGTCCAGAGTGCGGGAGGCACTTCACTCGCTACTGTAACCTAATCCAGCATTTTCGGGTACATCAGAGGCAGCAACAAGGAAAGCAGGAGGCGGACCTCTACCCTGGAGACTGCAGAGGTCAGTAGTGGAGACCCCGAACCCCATGAAGTTATGGAGTGCCAGGCTGGGCATGGTGCTAGCGGCAGAATCTGGATCTCTGTTCTGGAGCCCTGAAAATAAAGGGATTGTGGAGCTCCGTGTAGGGGACAGGGATGATTGCGGACGGAGCGAGGGATTTGATGGCGGAGGTGATGATCACTGGGTTGACAATGACGGAGACTCGTTCCACCTGAACAGCTGGGACTGGGAGAACTTTCTAATCTAAATGTCCAATCCACCAACGAGACTCTTCCGAATAATCCTCTGCAGACGCTCAGTAGGAATTCCAACCTTTCTCAATGCCAGGCAATCCATGCTACGGAGTACCCTGAGACATCTTGGGAATGCTGCCACTCCAACCTGGCAGCCCAGGATCACTTCGCTTGTGCCTTTGGCCAACCCCACGCGGGTCCTGACTGCCCCCAAAGTTTCAGGCACTCTTCGAAAGTGGATGACATCCTTTCTGGTGTGACAAATGTGGAAACAGCTGCAGAGACTATTCTACCTCCTCCAGCACCAGCCGGTCCATGACCAATCCCAGGTTTTGGCATTTGCTCCTGTACAGAATAACTTTGCCTTCTGCCCTGAATCCGTGATGATGATCTTGTAACCTGTCTTGACTGGTGAGAAGTCTGGGCAAGTTGTAGTACAGGAAGCCTTGGCTATATTGGGGCCTGGAATTCTTGACCTGCATGGTCTAGGTTTACCTAAGACAGTTTTTATGATCTGTGGTTTTGACTGGGATTTGCGGCGGATGGGGTATTTTTAAAAATTGCTATTGTGGAAACATTTATTTTTGGACTTGAGAAAGAATGAAAGCAATACGGGAAAAATGGAGAGAGGAGGCAGCCAGCTAGGAAATCTAGATGGTCCCCACTTGCAATCTTTGGGGTTCAGTTTATCAACCCAAAGATTAATTCAAGTTCATCCCCAGAAATACAAGGAACAGGCAATGGTGCCAGATCTTGTTTTGATTTTGTTTGTGGTTCATGCTCTGCTTTGCTCCACATCCAGATGACACTGGGACACCCTGATTAGACAGCCTGTATTACCTAAGGCATAGCTTTCCAAACTGTGTGTCGCGACACTTTAGTGTGTCACAACACACAGTTGAGTGTGTCGCAACACAACCCGGAAGTGGCGGGGGCGTGCGCGGGGGTGGCAGCGACGACGGTAGCGGCGCGCCATCAGAGCTTCCGTGTTTTAGCGGAAAACACGAGGCCGCCGTGCACGTCGCCGCTGCCGCACGCCACCACCACACGCGCCACCACTACCGCCATTGGTGTGTCACCAACGGCGGCAGTTTGGAAAGCACTGACCTAAGGGATTTCCACCACTTGTTTTCCGGTTATTTTCCCCATCAGAGTTGGAGGAAGTTAAAGGTTGTCATGCCTCACCTCTAGAGCTTGATTGACAGTCCTGTCATACAGGGGGAAGGACCAAGTTCCTATTGGCCATCAATACATTCAGTCAGAACATTAAAAATGCCAGAGACTGTTCAGTGATCCAGTATCAAATAAACATACAGGTCAGAGCTTTCCAAACTTTTCAGTTGGCGACACACCAACGGCGGCACGCAAAAACCCGGAAGCGGCGCGGTGGTGGCGGCGGTCGAAAACCTGGAAGCGCCGCCATTGCGGCACTTTCAGGTTTTCACGCGTGGCGGCGGCGGTGTCCTGGTGTGCCGCACAAAAACCCAGAAGTGCTGATGGCCCGCCACCGCCGCGTGTACTGCTGCGTGCGGCAGCGTGCCATCAGCGCTTCTGGGTTTTTGCGCGGCACGCCTGGGCCCCGCAGGCGACACAGTACTGTGTTGCGACACACAGTTTGGAAAGCTATGATGTAGTCCTCGACTTACATGCTGGTTGCCAAGCGCCTGAATTTTGATCATGTGACCGCAGGGATGCTGCAACAGTTGTAAGGTCACTTTTTCAGCTCCGTCTTAACTTTGAATGTTTGCTTAATGAATGATCATAAGTCGAGGACTACCTGTATAGGCTAAGCTTTACACTGATGTTCAAAGGTCGGTGTGCCATACCTGGACTGTAACATCCAGATGACCACTAGATGGCAATAAGAGTTTTCTGTATCTCATTACTGCCTTCTACTGATTGCGCAGGTTTTTGCAGGCTGGGTAAGTGATGTGAACAGGGGTACGGTCCACAAATACTTCTGCCCACTGCCTTCTCCAATCAGAGGTCTCGATGCAGAATGCATGTTGAGGGGTTTCCCCCTCTCTCCTGTTTGCACAGACTGTAGGTGTGTACTGTTTCTGGACTGTGCAATCTCAGGATCAGAAGGTGGAATAAAATGGTTTGGGAGAGAGAAAGGTTGGTAGGACTGTTTGGGGAAATTGCAGATTTTTCTATGCTCAGGAAAATGGATGAAAAAAGGGGCCCTCGCCTATGCAATTCCACCGTCCCCAAACCACTGCCTGCTCTTTATGCGAATTAGAGTTTGTGAGAAATGCACAGTGATCCTTATTGGGAGAGGGGCAGATTACGTCCTTATTGCATACCTTTTCTCTCCAGCCTGCTTTCTCTGTTAGTGGAGCCAGTGAGAGATCATTAATGAAAAAAACCTCCAATTACTCCCAGATTGTGCTTTATCTACTGTGAATTCTCTCCGGTTTTCAGCCATTATGGAGAAGAAGGAGGCACATTTAGAGTTTTGTGTCTTTTGAGCGGTGATGTTTCCAGTCTACTTGTTTATATATGAGAAATAAAATTTATTTTTTTGGTTTGCTTCCATGGCTTTTCTGGAAGAAGCAGGAGAGCTAAGGCTGATCTATAACACAAAGGGATAAATAGTTGTTTTATCTTTCATGGCACAGTATACTGTGGAGTCCTTGGTGCTCTCTGAGCCTTGTTGTTTTCTTGCAGACGTTTCATTGCCAGGCTAGGCAACATCTTCAGTGCGACTGAAGTGTCGCACTGAAGATGTTGCCTAGCCTGGCAATGAAACGTCTGCAAGAAAACAACAAGGCTCAGAGAGCACCAAGGACTCCACAGTTCAACCCTGAGCTACAAATATTCTCTTCGAACAGTATACTGTCACAGCCTCTAACCACAGAGAGACAATTACAGGTAGTCATCGCTTAACAACCATTCATTTAGTGATGGTTTGGACTTATGATGGTGCTGATAAAACCAGCTTATGGCCTGTTCTCACACTTACAACTGTTACAGCGTCCCCATGGTCATATGAACACAATTTGGTTGCTTGGCAACCGGTTCACATTTATGACCGTCTCAGCATTTTGTGGTCACGTGATTGCCATTTTCAACCTTCCTGGCCGGCTTCTGGCAAGCAAAATCAATGGGGAACCACGTGATTCACTTACAAACATTTTTTTTAATAGTAAATTTTAATTTCAAGAGAAGAATAAAAACTACAAAAAATAAAAAAAACTACAAAGAAAGAAAAAAAACTAAAAAAGTGCCGAAACACAAGAGAAATTTTTTTCAAATAATACAAAAAGATGTGGCTTCCAATTTTTAACAGCAAGGATATACAAAAATTTCCATAATCAATCTCTTATTCTATATTAAACCAAAACACCACATTATTTTTATAAGTTATTCCACTTTACCACATAATAAAAATCACTAAGTACAGTTATTCCTCCCCCTTATATTAAAATAAAGAAAAAAAAGTTCATTTATAAACCTCCTAAACATCTTTCTCCCTTCCAAAAGATAAAAAATATTTAATTATTCCCTCCTACCACTAATCTATGCATTTCTGTCTACTATAATAAGAATCAAATTAAAAAGCACACAAGTCTGCTATTATACTTAATAGTATGACAATTTTAATAATCCCAATCTTAATAAACCCAAAAAGCAAAGACAATTCAAAACAGTAAATCCAGATGAACGTTCTTCAACCCAAATAAAACCAAATAGCATCAATCAAATCCTTAAAGCAAACCAGATGAATGTTCTTCAACCCTTATCCCACTTCAAAATAAACCAAAGCAGTTACATATCCCCACAATGTGCACAGAGCTTTCCTCTTGAAAGAATCAAACAGCCCAACTGCCCCCCTCAAAGATCCCAGGTTCTTTTCATGGCATTCCACCAGGGGATCGATTTTACTTATGGCTTGCGGATCACTCTCTCCTTTAGATTTCTCCAACTCCATTATCCAATCTTCATCCAGCATCTCGATAAAAATCCCAATCTCAATCTTAAAAAAAACCTTTCTATCGCTCTTAAATTCCTCAATTTCATCCACCACATACCCAACCTGATGGCACATTTTAGATCTCATATTTTCCACAATGTCCTGGATATCTTGCATGAAAGCTTGATAGAAGTCAGAAGAAATCTGTTTAAAATCCTGGTGAAAGTCAGAAAGAATCTGTTTGAAATCCTCCATGTCTCACGCAGAAGATTATGGCGCCCCCTAGGAGCTTAACCAGCGAAAGTCAAAGGTATGGAAGAGTTCCGAAGTGTGTTTACATAAAGTGAGAGTGAGATAGCAGACAGTTCTCAAGGGAAAGTGAAAACAGAAAGCTGAAGGTTCAAATCAACGTGTAGGAAAATGCTAATATCTTCAAATTTAATACATAAATAATAACAGGAAGATAATTGTTTACTCCCAATCTTTGGAATTTCGTTTGGAAGGAAAATGAAATCCAAAACTTAAAAGAATTGTTTTAAAAAAAGTAATCCCAAAAATAACGTTAAGCACCAAGAGAACCAGCTTCTCCTCACTGTAGAAAGCCTGTCTTGGGATATATATACTTAAAAAAAATACAAATTGGTGATTTAGAAATGGGGGGGGGGCGGTCTTAGTGTCCCTTTAAGGCTACAGCGCGGCTTGGAAAGTGATGAAGTCTCTGTCTCCCAGCTGGTTCTTACCAGTTGAACGTGAAACGCTGTTTGCGATCTTCTGGCTGCAAGCAGCCGTCCGGAGGACAGATGGGATGATTCCAGGTATTCTCCTTGATCCGGAGAACGTTTCTGGGCTTCAGGAAAACCTGCCTGAGCCCAGAAAAAGTTACCGCATTGTCAGCTCTGCCTGCTGAACCAGCGGGCACAGCCATTCAGTCCGCCATTCCCACTGGAAGCCGTGATTCACTTACAAACGTGGTTCGCTTAATGCCTGCTGTGATTTGCTTAACAACTGCCACAAAAAAGGTTGTAAAATCAGGTCAGATTTGCTTAACGACCGCTTCACTTAGCAACCAAAATTCCGGTCTCAATTGTGGTTGTTAAGCAAGGACTACCTGTAACATTACCTGGCCTGAAGGGAACTGGAAACCAAACCTTCATGAGGGCTATTTTCATGTGACGCATAAGCCAATTTTCAGGCCTTGCATGGAGGTGTCAGACACTGTTTCTCCACCTCAGCAACTTTTAAGATGCGTGGATTTCAACTCCCAGAATTCCCCAGCCAGCACGGCCAAGTTTGAGAAACACTGCCTAGATTATTTATGTATTAAATTTACATTCTTCCTTTCATTCAGGAGTTCAAGGCAGTGTATATATATATATCATGTTCCCTCCTCTTCTTTCTCCTCATAACCTCCCTGTCAGCAACAGGCCTGACACACTTTTATTTTATATTACTCAAAAGTGACGAAATAAAAGTTAAAAAGAGACGAAAAAGGATTCTTAGTAAGATGGCACTGAACTGCATACATTTGAAGAACAAATTCTAACAAGACCTGATTGATTGGGAGATGCAGAAATCGAGTATCTGGAGTTAAAAGTTGTTGAATTATCCTGCACCCCAGAAGTGGCTAATCTTTCCAGTCTTACTTAACTGACTGCAGCTCAATTAACTCTTATCTTCTGTTTGTGAATAGCTGTCAACTGATCAAGATACCTGCTACATTTGCTTTGCTGGAAGGCAGAGGGAGCCTCTGATTTCAAGATAGCTGCCAGGATGCCTGGGGAGAAGCACACTGTGGAATTAGCTCAGAATCACGTTGCTATTTTTGGAGTAACAAAAGTTGTTATAAGGGCAAGCTGGCTTTCTAGGCTTAAATATTTAAGCCTAGGTTCCTTGCTTAAGCCACTTCCTTGCTTAAATATTTGTGTTAATTTTTTTTTCCTGGCTGGAAAGAATTCCATTTCCAATCCTACTACAGTCCTTTGCAGCTTGTCACAGCTTTTTTTTCACTAGCCCTGCTCCCACACTCGCCCCAGCTCTTGCCAGCCTAGCAATTCGAAAACATGCAAATGCAAGTAGATAAATAGGTACCACTTCGGTGGGAAGGTAACAGCGTTCGGCGTGTGTCATGCCGGCCACGTGACTGTGGAAGCGTCTTCAGACAACGCTGGCTCTTCGGCTAACAAGCGGAGATGAGCACCGGCCCCTAGAGTCGGACACGACTGTGTGGGGGAACCTATTCTACTCTACTCTACTCTACTCTACTCTACTCTACTCTACTCTACTCTACTCTACTCTACTCTACTCTACTCTATTAATTTCCAACTCCAGTGGACTGTGTGCCAAGAGGCTTTCTGAAAGCTCTTTTCTCACCTAGCACCAGTGGACAAACACTGTTTGTAATGACTGTGGGAAATCTTTTTCTCTTAGTTCCACTCTGATCCAACATGATCTGACACACATTGGAGAGAAACCTTCCAAGCGTGTGGCCTCTTGCAAAGCCTTTCAATTCAGTTCTACTTAATAGTGGTCCTTCATGATAGGTTGACACTGGAGAGAGACCATTTGAGTGCCAGGGCTGGGGCAAAATCTTTGGGGTGGGTTCACACTTCTTGCAACATCAGATCTGTGCAGGTAAGCATCTGTTTCAGTGCCTGGATGGTGGGTGTATGTTTATCAAGAGGGCGAACCTGGTGCTACATCAGAAGATCCACTAAAGAAGAGCCAGTTTGGTCTAGTGGTTAAGGCTCTGGGCTAGAAACCAGGAGGCTGTGAGTTCTAGTCCCACCTCAGGCATGAAAGCCGGCTGGGTGACCCTGGACCAGTCCCTGTCTCTCAGACCTAGGAAGGAGCCAATGGCAAACCAGGAGACTGAGAGTTCTAGTCCCGCCTCAGGCATGAAAGCCAGCTGGGTGACCCTGGGCCAGTCCCTGTCTCAGCCCTAGGAAGGAGCCAATGGCAAACCAGGAGACTGAGAGTTCTAGTCCCGCCTCAGGCATGAAAGCCGGCTGGGTGACCCTGGACCAATCCCTGTCTCTCAGACCTAGTAAGGAGCCAATGGCAAACCAGGAGACTGAGAGTTCTAGTCCCGCCTCAGGCATGAAAGCCAGCTGGGTGACCCTGGGCCAGTCCCTGTCTCTCAGCCCTAGGAAGGAGCCAATGGCAAACCAGGAGACTGAGAGTTCTAGTCCCACCTCAGGCATGAAAGCCGGCTGGGTGACCCTGGGCCAGTCCCTGTCTCTGAGCCCTAGGAAGGAGCCAATGGCAAACCAGGAGATTGAGAGTTCTAGTCCCGCCTCAGGCATGAAAGCCGGCTGGGTGACCCTGGGCCAGTCCCTGTCTCTCAGCCCTAGGAAGGAGCCAATGGGAAACCAGGAGACTGAGAGTTCTAGTCCCGCCTCAGGCATGAAAGCCGGCTGGGTGACCCTGGGCCAGTCCCTGTCTCTCAGCCCTAGGAAGGAGCCAATGGCAAACCAGGAGTCTGTGAGTTCTAGTCCCGCCTCAGGCATGAAAGCCGGCTGGGTGACCCTGGGCCAGTCCCTGTCTCTCAGCCCTAGGAAGGAGCCAATGGGAAACCAGGAGACTGAGAGTTCTAGTCCCGCCTCAGGCATGAAAGCTGGCTGGGTGACCTTGGGCTAGTCACTCTCTCTCAGCCCAACTCACAGGGTCGTTGTGAGGAAAATAGGAAGAGGAAGGAGTATTTGGTATGTTCGCTGCCTTGAGTTATTTATAAAAATAATAAAGGTGGGATAGAAAATAAATTAAATTAAAACAGGGTGACGTCACAGCCTCTCCACCAACTCCTCTATGTTTGTAGCGGCTGCAGGAAGAACAAGCAGCCCAGCAAATTCATGCTGGTGAGGGGCCATACCGATGTCAGGATTGTAGGCACGGCTTCTCCTGAAATTCCAAACATGTATGGGGAAGAGGGAATGGCCCTGAAGGACAGGAGGAAGAGCCACTACCAAGGCAACGATCAGATAAAAGGGGCTTGAGCCTTGGTCAAGAAAATGACTTAGGAAAACATCAGACAAGCCCTTCTCTAGTTCACACACAGATAGAGTGAGGGAGGGGGAAGCACGTTCAGACTTTCAGGATTCTGTTACTATTGCTGTTACAATAAAAGTAAGGTAAAGGTTCCCCCCGCACATTTGTGCAGTCATGTCCGACTCTAGGGGCTGGTGCTCATCTCCGTTTCTTAGCCGAAGAGCCAGCGTTGTCTGAAGACACTTCCAAGGTCATGTGGCCGCATGACGCGCGCAGAACGCTGTTACCTACCCACTGAAGTGGTACCTATTCATCTACTTGCATTTGCATGCTTTCAAATTGCTAGGTTGGCAAGAGCTGGGGCGAGTGCGGGAGCTCACTCCGTCACGCGGCGCTCGGGTCTCGAACCTCCGAACTTGCGATCTTCCGATCGACAAGCCTGGTGTCTTACCCGCTGAGCCACCACGCCCCTTACAATAAAAGTAGTCCTGACCTATTTGGCACTGGTTTCTTAGTCTGGTCTACCTTGCAGGGCTGACATCAATGTTGCACTGTGCTTTCCCCACCCTTACTTTATCTTCATGTGAACTAGGGGAGGGGCTGTCTGAGATGTTTTACGCCTGTAAGGACGAGGGTCACTGCTTTGCCCACAGCTTGGATTTTTCTCAGCATGAGCACATTCCTAGCGGGGAGAGAGTCTATAAATGCTCCCCTTGGGAAAATGTTAGTGGGAAAAGAAATCAGAAACACAAATCTTTGGGGCTTGGGAATCCCTGACACTGGTGAACAAGCAGACTGCTGACCAAGTAAAAATATAACTAAATACTCTTGGGGAGTGCGTTTGTAGGCATGATTGTGTAATTGCAAATTAATTTCTTCATATAGCCTGGGGACATGTACTGCAAGTAGAACAATTTTTAATACCCAGAATGGGGAAAAAACGTAAGAGGTGCTATGTCACACTGATCAGACGGTAAAAATATGGTTTTGCCCAGGGATAAAATACAGGAGGCGCAGGGTGAAAGACAAACCCCAACCATTAGGTCTAAAAACATATGGTTTAGTTTGATGTGATTGTGGTTTGTTCAACAAACCAAGGTTAAACTATGGCTCATCTTGACGCATGAGCCCAATCAAACAAGATAGATTTCAACGGATACTCTTCCAGGAAAGCATCTCTGCTTCCCCAGCTCTGAAGTCTGTGATGACAGCCAGAAATCCAACAGGAGTATCTTTTTCCAGCCTGGAGATCACAAAGTATCAAGATCTAAAAATCGAAGTTGAAAGATTATGGCATAAACTGGCCGTGATGGTCCCAGTGGTTATCGGCACACTGGGTGCCATTCCAAAAAACTTTGGACGGCACTTAGAAAATTGGCGCATTGACAAAATTTCCATCTGTCAATTGTAAAAGGCCACACTGCTTGGATCTGCACATATACTAGTTACGCCAATACATTATAACATCCTAGATCCTTGGGAAGAACTCGATGCGAATGAAGGCCAACACCAGCTAAAGAACTGGCAGCTGTGATTTCATGTTGTTGTGAATAATAATAATAATAATGGCCTACACAAGTTGTAGCTCTATATTTACAGAGCAGAGCTGGGATGATATCCGGAACTCATTTATATATTTATTTATTAGTTGATTTATATACCACATGCTCCCAAAAACAATGGCCCAGCGTGCTTTACGCTTCTGCTAAGTAACAATCGCACAGGTAAACATAATAAATATGACTCCACAACAAAATAGTGAAAACAGTGAACTTCCAATTTTATGATAATTGTAAACTCCCTGTTTATTTACTGATATTTTATTCTTGATCCACTATGTCTCTTCATCTTCTCCTCTTCTTTTTGCAGCTATTGATTCTGCCCTTCAAATGTTTTAATAAATAAATAGGAAGAAGATCTGCTTTCTTCTTTGATAGGACAGCAGCAGGGAACTCCAGGCCCATACACTACCCTGTGAATAAAAAATATCCTAAAAAAATAAGGGCAAATCACAGTCATAGAAAACTACAAGGAGAAACCCAGGGGGGTTAGGAGGAGTAGAGCTTGACTTGAGTGAGACTTATTCCGTCTAGGCCAGTGTTTCTCAACCTTGGCAACTTTAAGATGTGAGGACTTCAACTCCCAGAATTCCACCGGGCTAGCCTATAGTCCTGGGATCTCCTGGTGGTCTTCTATCCAAGTATTAACTCGATCTGACCTTGTTTAGCTTGTGTGAGATCAGCCGAGGTCCGTGGCGTGTTGCCACCTGTTGTAGCACCGAGTTGGGGCGGGTAGACTATTTTACAATCTGAATTTCTAGGAACGGCAGAAAGCGTCGCCACTGAATTGCGTTAAGCAAGGGTGCTGCTTCAAGCCTCCGTCCGCAAACCCGTTCTCCCCCCCACCCCTTTCCGCAGAATCCCGGATCGATTTCTCCCCACCGGCACTGCACCTCTTCCCACGACGCCTGCAACCGCCCCGCAATCCGCGAACGATTTGGCCCCCTTGCCTTGCAGCAACCCGGGCAGTGGTCGTGCACAGCCGCCAAAGCACGTTGCTCAGAGCAGCCGACCCGGCTTTGCTGGCGCTCGGAGCAGCGCACCCCGCGGGGCGGCCGCTCCCCCGCTCCCGCAGCCCCGTCCGCTGCCTCTTTAAGGGGAAATGGTTAAACACCATAGAGAAGGGCTCCTTCCCACTCGCAGTCGGCAGCGGCGGAAGAGGGGAGCTGGCTGCCAAATGCACTTCCTCTGCTGTCTTCCAGTCACCCTGAGCCTGCTTGCTGGTGAGCGAGGACCGGGTTCCTGCGTTGAGTGGTGCCTGGTTTTTTTGGTGGGGGGAGCGAGGAGGAGGAGGCTAGTTTTGGAAAGATGCGGGGAGTATCCCCGGGGCGCATCTCTGCAAAGCGGTGCGCTTCTGGGCCGGGGCAGCTGCAATGGTGAGTTTAGTCTTTTGCAAGAGCTGCGAAATGGGTACATTAAAAAAATTTTTTTTTGCAAACAAAGGCGAGCGGGGGTTGGCCTAGAAGGCTGTGTCGGCGGGCGAGGCCCCCCTGGTTTTTCTTGGTGAACTTGCAAAGGAAGCGAGGAAAAGAAAAAAATACGTTTGGTCATTGCTTGCGACGCTCTAAGAAAAGTTGCCAGGGAGGAGATTGGAAGCGCTGTTCCGCGGTTCTCTTAGCCCGGATTAATGATCCTCTCACTCCCTAGTTGTTGCCCTTCCGAAGGGATTGATAACCTGGATTTTTGTCCTTCGCTGCTGTGCCAAGAGGTGGTTAATGGGTAGAACTAGATGACGGATTCGTGTTGCGGATTCCCAACGTCGACCCGACAAGCAGATAAAAAAATTGGGGGCAGCTTGTGAAGTTGCTGGGGTTGGAAACCGCAAGGTTGCATAGGTGTGACGCGTTTCCCACATGACCAGCCGTGGGAAAAAAAAGGCAGTTAAGAAACAACTCTTTTTGGCACCTTTTTGGCAAGGTTTCTACCTATTGCTTAGAGAATTTTACATTTTCTATGAAAGTAATTCAATATGTGTCTAAGGCAGTGTTTCTCAACCTTGGGAACTTTAAGATGTATGGACTTCAACTCCCAGAATTCCTGAATTCTGGGAATTGAAATCTACACATCTCAAAGTTCCCAAGGTTGAGAAACACTGATCTAAGACTATTTTGTTTCTCTCCTGGAAAGGGGGTCATATGGATCCTGGAGTTTCCATGGGTTTTACAGGGCTTCGAGTGTTTGTGAAGCGGGTCGCTTTGATTTTAGCCAAAATGAAGCTTGTACAGCACAATTCTAACCTCTCTTGGATTATAAGCATTTATATGCGTTGGCTTGGGTGTCTCCCTTGTATTCTTGGTTTCTTGTTGTTTTCCTTCACTGTTAAAATGTAGGCACTTTAAATGTAGGACAGAAGCTTCTGTAGAACCGTCTTCTTTGCTTGATGATCGGTGAAGTTCTATGCCATTCGTGCGAATCTAGCATTCTCATTGCTTGTCACTGTTGGGATAAATTAGATTTCCTTCTAACAACACCCACCCCGCTTGTCTGAAGGAACCCTGTTTTCCTTGCAGAAAGTCCAGTTGCTGGGCCTTTCCCGTTGCAAAACATTGTAGATAGCAGGGCTTGAGAAATCCTCAGTCTGAGGCCCTGCTATCCAGAGGGGCAGGCCGCCCTCCAGAGTTACAGGACTCCTTCACCTGGAAATACGCTGCTGCGTGGGGCGCAGCAATCCCAAAATCTGGGAAGGACGGACTGTTGGTCTGTTTGCACTAAACTCTTCTCATCTCTTTAGGTTTGCGTGCTTTCCTGAGGCAGCTTGATTCTTTTTTGTTTCTTCTGCCCTTGCAAATTGGGCTTGAGCACAAGAGTGCATACCTTTTGTATCTTGACTCCCACGATGGTTTTGTCCAACAACTTTGATCCCCCTATAATAAACAGAGTCCACTTTCTCCACCAAGGATGCCTACTTGATTATGGGCATTCTGTTACGTTTAACTGGTTTTAAGGACTTGATTAAACTTTCTGTAACTTCCCTTGTGCCCCCCCCCGACTGTTTCTGACTCCCACCCGCGGCTCTTCTACCTTGAGTTGAGAACCATTTCTGTAGCTCCCTTCTAAAGATGGTACCAGCTGAATTTATCAGATATTGTTTCCAGTCTCAAAGAAATTGGGGATGCCTTTGTATCTGGATTTGGCTCTCCCAGTTCCTGACAGATCCCAGTTGCAACAGTTCCTTTTAAGAATAACCTTTAGATCGGTATTTCTCAACCTTGGCAACTTTAAGATGTGTGGACTTCAACTCCCAGAATTCCCACAGCCAGCATGATTTGCATTTGGGTGGTGAGAGAATAACTGGCCCAAAGTCACCCAGAGAGCTTCTGTGGCTAAGGGAGGATTAGCACTTGGGTCTCCCTGGTGCCAGTCCAACACCTTAACCATATATACCACAGTGGCTGTCATTATGCAGGGAAGCTACAAGAGAGTGTACTTACTTACTTACTTAATTAATTAAAATTGATACGACTCCCAATGACTCTGGGTGGTTAATTGTTGCTTTCCAGGGTTTGCTAAGAGTGTAATTAAAAAAAATTATCCTCTTTGCCAATTTACTGTAGATTGGCTTGTAGGTAGCACTCCCCTATGTCTGTGATCTTTGGACAAAAAAGGAAAAGCAATGGCTTGTTCCAATTTCCATTGATCCCCAAGGCTGGGCAGTGGAAACACGATATTAATTATTGTATCCTGAGCTTGAAACAAAACTTGGATGCTTTGTTCCAGCTTGGAACACTCTAAACAACTGTCCAAGTTCCACACCCGTAAGGAGGATTTGTAGCATTTATGGAGATCTTGTCTTCATAGTCTCAAGGTGAAAACCACAAGGAAGTAGATCCGTGCTAGGGTTCCTTTTATGAAAGAAAAATCCAGGTTCAGCCTGGAGAGAAGTACATTCCAGCCTCCAGTTGACTCACCGCTTAGCCTCAGGGAGACTGTTTTTTGATACGGAGTCAGCAGTATAAAAATGGGGCTGGAGGGGGGAGTGTTTGACTGCTAAAACCTGTAATTAACTTGGAAGATAGAGTGTAGAAGGGAGGGGAGGGGTTGGGGTAGAGGGAAAGAAGAAAATAAAATTAGGTCAAGAAAATACGAGGCTGATGTATTTTGTAAGATTTAGTTAAGGCTGTAAAAATAAAATTCTAATAGCAAGAGTGGGTATGATGGAATCACAAGAGCTATTTATTAGAGAGGACTGTTGTTTCACAGGAATCCAGAATTATAAATACAGATTGTGTAAGATGTTACCTGTCTTGAACAACAAATGCCTGTAGAAAGTTACCCATGGTGACAGGTCATTGTGATTCCCCCCTCCCCCAAAAAACCAGCCTTCCCCAACTTGATGTCTTCCAGGGAGGGTTGGGCTACAAGTCCCATCATCCCCAGATTGGTTGGAAATTTTTGAAGTCGAGAGTTCAAATCACATATGAAAGTTTCCAGATTTGGGAAGGCTGTTTTAGACAATATGATTGGCTAGGGCTAAAAGATGAAGGTAAGAGGGGTGATTGGACGATACTCAAAAACAAAGAAACTCAACAAGGTACTTTATAAATACATTCTCAACAGACTGCTATATCAACCCCCAATAGAACCCAAAGGATCATTTTTACCACCCGAATGAGACTCTTTCTCATTTCAGAGGCCCTCAACACTGCCCTCTGAGGCTCAGGACTTTATGCTCTAAGGCAGAGCTTTCCAAAGTGTGTGTCGGGACACATGAGTGTGTCGGCTGCAGTGTCTGGGTGTGTCGCGGCTGCTGCTGCCTCCGAACCCTGCCAGGATTCCACGCAGGTCCTAGTGCCTGCCTTGTGCCTTGCTGCCTCCAAACCTGCTGTGATTCCGTGCAGGTCCTAGTGCCTGCCTTGTGCCCTGCTGTAAGAGTGTGTCGCAAAATGATGCATGTCTAAAAAGTGTGTCACCAACATGAAAAGTTTGGAAAGCTCTGTTCTAAGGACACGGAAGCCATTTAGGAGAACTTAGAAGCTGATGTCTCTTCAGGTACATCTTTGGGAACCTTTATATCATCATCTGATGTTCCAAAGTGCAGTCTGGGAGATGGTGAAAAGATACTTGAGCAAATTATGACATGTGTATCATGCTGCCATGAAGGGTGGCAAGAGAAAGTTGGGCTGTAGGAGTGAATCTTTTCCCCAGAAAATCCTGGGTCATAGAGGAAGAAACATAAACAGTAAGTCAATGTTCCTCAACATGGAGTCCTTCCAATGTTTTGGATCTCAGGTCCCATCATCCCTGGCAACATGGTTAATGGTCAAGGCCACCATGTTGGAGAAACGTGGAGATGAGAAAGGGTGGGTGACCTCTTTAAAAAGCAGCCACGCTCAGCTATGAGAAGAATGGGAAGCCCAGGGGAGAGAGAACAGACGGGTGATTCGAAAGCAGGACCTCCTGCAGTGGGTGTGTCTTAAAATCGAGGGCCTCAAACTTTTAACAGCCATCGTCCTTGGATTTTATATTTATTTATTGATGTGATGATTTTGTATTTGTATTTTTAACCTTGTTTTTATTGTGAACCACCCAGGGTCCCCCGATTGGGGGAGATATAAGTTTAAATATAATAAATAAATTAATAAAGTTTAAATAATAAAGAAACAAACAAACAAACAAACAAACTTCATTGGAGTTTAGATTGGGCAAGAAGTAAATGTACTTCTAATCATTCAATTTTCATCTGCATGTCCCAGGGGTTTTCAAATTTTGCAACCGTCCAAAGAGCAAGGTATGATGTTGCTCCCACTTTGCCTGCCTGCTTCTTTTTTTTTTTTTGGTGACTTTTTCTATGTTGCTTCCCACCTCCCACCCCTCCTTGTCTGGACCCACCATTGGAGAGTTCCTGTCTGGAGGGGTTCTGTTCTTGCTGATGTCAAGAGATGCCTCCTGCGGATTCATGAAACCGTGTGGATTCTTCTACCAAGAAGCCTCTGCGGTGGAACTGAAAGGGAAGAGACCCCCCATTGAAGACCAGCGCTTCTGTCTATGAACGTTAGATGAATGGTTCTGCTTTGCACCTTTTTAATCAAGAGGTGTTTGTATTGTTTTGGTACATCCTTTTTAGTACTGCATTTTGATTTTTTATTGGAAGCTGCTTTGAGATACAGTTTGTATGGGAAGCACTATGGAAATGCATTAAATCAGCCTTTCTCAACCTTTTGACCCTGCCTGGAGGAACCCTTGAAATATTTTTCAGGCCTCGGGGGACCCCTGCACATTCAGGCTCAAATACAGGCCAGAAGTTACAAAATTATTATATTCGTTTCATGGGTAGGCCTGTATATAGGCATTAACAGTGTTCTTAAACTAAAAATAAAGAATGAAACTTAACTCTTTAATATGAAGTTGCCCAAATTTCAAATAATTTTAAAAAATAAATTGTGATCTCCCAGGGAACCCCTAGTGACCTCTCGCGGAACCCGAGGGTACCGTGGAACCCTGGTTGAGAAACCCTGCAGTAAATAAATAGTAAAAGCAAGTGTCCCCTTTCTACACCCAGTCAGATTTACTTGCAGCTGCGTAGTACGAAGGCAACCTCCTGAGCTAGTTTTCTATTCTTCCTGGTCTCCCCTCAGAGCACAGCACAACCCTGACCGAACTGCTAGAGCAGAGCTTTCCAAACTTTTCATGTTGGTGACACACTTTTTAGACATGCATCATTTCGCGACACACTCTTACAGCAGGGCACAAGGCAGGCACTAGGACCTGCGTGGAATCACAGCAGGTTTGGAGGCAGCAAGGCACAAGGCAGGCACTAGGACCTGCGTGGAATCCTGGCAGGGCTCGGAGGCAGCAGCAGCCGGCAGCCGACACACCCGGACACACAGTTTGGAAAGCTCTGTGCTAGAGTCTCAGACAGCCTTCTTGCTAAGCTTCAATTTCACCTTTTTGTTTTTGTGTTTCCAGATCTTCTAGAAATTGCTTCTTGCACAGGATCCCAGAAGGAAGGAACAAGGCTGATCCTGGAAGTTTGGAAGCAGAAGAGTCCTTGAGAATCCCCTATGCAGGTGGGAAGGAAAGAGACCTGTTGGGGTGTAGTGTGTGTATGTGTGTCATCTTGGAATGACATTGGAAGAGGTTGCAATGGAAGATGAGAAACAGCGGAGTCTGAGAGGAGGGAGCAGCTATCAAAATGAGATGCAAGCACTGAGTTGAGCGTTTTACGTGGCCTTGAAAGTCTGGTCCTTTAAGAACAGTGGGCCAAACCACAATTTGGTTTCAAATGTCTAGTTAGCGGTCACCCTAGTGCAATATAGAGGCAATTTTTGGGGGTTGGAGCACGTTTGGAATTTTGAGCGCATGGATGGTGGCTACCAAAAGACAATGGCTGCTGTGGGAGTTTTACCTGTTCACAAAATGGCCGCCATGGTCGGCAAGGTAAGGCATAAAGTTCCCATTTACCAGAAGGTGGACTAGTCCTGGATATTCTCTATCCTATGAGACTATGGTGGGGCATTTCTGTAAATAAATATGATGGTAAAGTCTAGTGATTTATCTGGCAGCATAAATTAAAACAATTAATTAATAAATTAAAATAATCTAAAAAAAATGCAGGTAAGATGACAGGGAACCTTATGGATGCCGAAGGAAGTGTTTAGATGTCAACTGGCTCTGTCTTTGTCCTCTTCTGTCTTACAAGTGATACTGGGGAATTCTGGGAGTTGAAGTCCACACATCTTCAAGCCACCAAGCTTGAGAAACACTGGTCTAGAAGAACCATATTCTGTTGGTCTGGAAGGACCAATACTTGGGTATCTGCAATACTTGAGCAAATTATGACGTGTGTCATGATGTCATCTTGCAAAGGACACACCTTGCGTACTAGCTTCATCATGACAGAACTACAAAATCCATGTCCTTTGCGAGATGACGCCATGACACTGGTGTCATTGTCCTGCCATCATTATGGCTTTTTACAGATACCGCTGAACTGGTAGCCTGACTATTCAAGGCAGTGTCTTCTGCTCAAGGAAATCCTCACCCTGACATAATATTAGTGGGAGAAGAGAGACAGCCTGTCTTCTGGATGATGCATAGGCCGACATGGAAAAGTGAAGCATTTCTCCATGTTAAATTTGCTGAGACTGTTCTTTTTCTGGTTTTTCTCTGATCTTGTCTTTATATTTCCACAGGCGGTGGATTGTAGTGTTGCCCCTGAAAGAGGAGGACGCGGAGGTGGTGTTGCGCATTGAGCCCAGCAGCCACATGGAACAGGACGACGTCCCTGCAGCAGATGTGGCCCCTTTGCCCCGTGGGAAGGGGGAGCGCCCTTACCCCTGCAGCGAATGTGGGAAGGCGTTCAGCCAGTGGTCCAAGCTAGTGCGCCACCGGCGTATCCACACAGGCGAGCGTCCCAACACATGTACGGACTGCGGCAAGTCCTTCACTCAGAGCTCCCACCTGGTTCAGCACCGGCGGACGCACACGGGCGAGAAACCTTACGTCTGCCGTGACTGCGGCAAGGCCTTTTCCTGGAGCTCCAACCTGGCCCAGCATCAGCGCACCCACACCGGGGAGAAGCCCTACGTCTGCCGGGAGTGCGGCAAGGCGTTCTCCCAGAGCACCAACCTCATCAAGCATCAGCGCAGCCACACCGGCGAGAAGCCGTACCGTTGTCCGGAGTGCCCCAAAAGTTTCTACCGCTCTTCCGACCTCATCCAACACCAGATCACGCACACCGGCGAGCGCCCCTTCAAGTGTGAGGAGTGCGGGAAAGGATTCACCCAGAGCGCCAACCTGGTCAAACATCGTAAGATCCACGCCGGAGAGAAGCCCTTCCGTTGCAACGACTGCGGCAAGACCTTCATCCAAAGCTCGGAGCTCATTCAGCACCAGCGGACCCACTCGGGGGAGAAGCCCTACCAGTGCCAGGAATGCGGCAAACGCTTTGGCCACGGTGCCACCCTGGTCAAACACCAGCGGCTTCACATGGGAGTGGAGCCCTACCGCTGCACAGACTGTGGCAAGACCTTTGGACTCAGCTCCGCCTTGGAACGCCACCGACGGTGCCACAGCGAAAGCCGCCCGTACGCTTGCGGGGAATGCGGCCAGAGTTTCTCCTTGGCCTCCAATCTCACCTTGCACTCCCGTATCCACCGGGGCGAGAAGCCGTACCGCTGTGCCGACTGCGGCAAGTGCTTTGGCATGAGCTCCACCCTCATCCGCCACCAGCGCATCCACACGGGCGAGAAGCCGTACGCGTGTCTGGACTGCGGGAAGGCTTTTGTCCGAAGCTCGCACCTCACCCAGCACCGTCGAACGCACACCGGGGAACGGCCGTATCATTGCGAGGAGTGCGGCCGACGTTTCTCCCAGAGCTCCAATCTCATCACCCACCAGCGCATCCACATGGAGGAACGCCCCCACGTCTGCCATGGCTGTGGGCGGCGCTTTGCCCTGGAGGAGGAACTGCAGCGCCACCAGCAGGAGGAGAATGGGCAGTGCAAGGGGAAAGGAGATGCCAAAGAACCAGGGAGCAGTGTTTCTCATGCGGGGCACCTGTATGTCAGCAGCCCTGAGGACGCCCGCGTGCAAACAGTTTGCCAGGAGAACAGTGCGACATGTGCCACTTGCCGTCTAGATCGCAAAGATGCTGGAGACGCGGAGCGGCCTCCGAGCCGCCGTGCTGTTCATCTTTGTAATATTTGTGGGCAGACGTTCCAAGATGTTGAAACGTTAGCGCAACACGAAGAGAGCCACACTTCTTACATCTGCACCGAGTGCGGGAGGAGCTTTGACGATGCTAGTACCTTAGCTTGCCATCAGGAGGATCATGAGTCTTGGATATGTGGCACATGCGGACAGGAGTGCAGGGATAACGTGGCCTTGGTTCAGCATGAAGAAACCCATTCGCTGCCAATCAGGGCGTTTAGGGAGAAGGTGGTTGACAGCAAGACAGGTGGGCAGCATGAGAGAAGCAGGAAGGGCAAGGAAAATGTGAAACGTTTATTGGTACAGGAATCCCCCGAGGTTCTGCCATGCGTGAATTCCAAGGTCGTGGGGAACGTCCTCATGCAGCCGGAGGAAGCACAGGCGGCTTGGATCTGTCTTGAATGTGGACAGAGCTGCAAGGATAGTTCAACACTAGACAGTCATCAGCAGAGTCACGGGAGACCTCTTGCCTGTTCTGAACATGGGCGTGGTGAGGTCACCCCCAGGCAGGAGAAATTGCACCAGTGCTCTGAGTGTGAGCAGGATTTTGGAGACCTGTTAGCCCTGACTTGCCACCAGAGGGAGCAGAAGTGTGGGAAGCTGGATCAGTGTGTGGAGTGTGGTCAGGCCTTTGGGGACACCACAGCTCTTACGCTCCACCAGAACAGCCACCTGGGGGACAAAGCGCACGGACGTGTCGAATCCAATGAAGCTTCTAGTCCTGAATTAGATGTTGCCGTGCATCAGAAGAATCGGACTGAGGGGTCTTCGGATACAATTCTTACCGAGCCTCAGAAAGTCTTCCCCAGAGAAGAGCCTTCCAACGAAAGTGCTCTCTCTAGCTTCTGTCGGGGAAAACCACTGGAAGATCAGCCATTCAGTGGCCCCTCAGGTCTTTCTGCACACCAAGGAACCAACACAGATGCCGACGCTTCTGACAGTAAACCTCAGAGAATCCCTGTGGAAGAGAAGGGACCTTCTGGTGGGCTGCCACAGAGCCATCCAGCTCCTTCCCCTCAAGAAGACAAGTCCGGCTTGAATCCACAGGATGACTGTAGACCCAAGAGTCCCTTAGGTGATTCTTCTTTCAAAGAAAACTTTAGCCTTGCTCGGATCCCCCAAAGAACTAGTGTCCTAGACAAGTCTGCTCCGGTATCCACCGAAATGACTGCCCTCATCCAGCAGCCGAGCACCAAACCCTACAAGTGTCACGAGTGCAAGCAGAGTTTTGCCACCGCAGCCGGATTGTCTCATCACCAAGTTGGCCACAGGAAGGAACGATGGCTGAAGTGCCCCGAAGGTGGGCAGGGCTTCCCAGAAAGGCGGGCTCTGATCCAGCACCAGATGGAACACACAGTGGAGAAAGACAGGGGGGCCCATCAGCCACCCCCCCCAAAACAGAACTGTAGCAAGGACAGGGAGAGCCCAGAATTTGGGGAGAGCTTCACAGGAATCTCAGCCATCCTTTTTCGGAGAGGGAACCATATCTCTGAAAGGAGCACGTTGCTGCGGCCCAAGGACCATGGAGCTGGTGGGAAGCAGAGTTTGGCTGATGCATTGGAGACCACAGAGCCCTACTTTAATCTTGACTTGGGTAAACCTCCCCGCCCTGGCAGTGTGTTGGCCCAGCACCACATACAGCCAGATAAGGGCAGATACTTTGTGCGTTCTGAGCCCAGGAAGATTTCCAGAAACAGTTCACTTTTGCTGCACCATCTCCAGAACCACACGGCAGAGAAACCTTGATGGCCTGGAATTGCAGGTCATGTCAGTATGGCCTGTGATGTTGCCCATACTGATACTCTCCCTCCCAATGCACAGGGCCTGTTGAGCTGTGGGCCGTTCGATGTAATTGTGGCTTTTAAAGTCTGCCAACCAGAGGAGAGCTGCTGACTAGGAATTGTGGGAATCGTAGTTCCAGAGAGCACCAGGTTGGGGGAAGGTTGCTCCTGATGGAGATAAAACACAGACATCATTCTATGGGTGGGGTGTGGAGATGAAACAGAACCGAAAGAGAATGTGTTGCTGGCAGATGGCGCAGGATGAGAAACCCTTACTTCTCTGTCTACAAAGCAGAGCACGCTGTCCTGCCCAAATGTTTTCCTTTCTCACTTTCTTTCTCTTTCTTTCTCTCCTTTGTACTTCTGTTCCAAAACGAAAAAAAAGATAAAAAGCTCAAGAATGGTGTGAACTCAAGTTTCTATAATCTGTAATTGGTGAATGGAAGCTGAAATGTCTTGAATTGTGGTTCATGATCAGTTTAGAGCAGTGTTTTTCAAACTTGGCAACTTTAAGATGTAAAGTTTAAATTTAAGATTTAAAATTGAATTCTGGGAGTTGAAGTCCACAAAAACTCTGGTTTAGAGGGACTCGGTGTGTATGGGTGTGAAAGAAGTAGATGGAAGAGGAAAACGAGAGATTTTTCAAAATCCATCTCTTTCTCTGAGCTATATTCATCGCATATTTTCAGACTTCCCAGATAAAGCTACCCCACTGCAAACAGATTTCACGAAAACCATGAAGAGGGTCCTTTTGATTGAATGGAAATTCTCGTTTCTTACCAAATGGTGGCTTTCTTGTCGTTGGTGAGCTGCTGAATTTCCCACGGCTTATTCTGCATCCTGCATTGGCCAGTAATTTTATACACCCCCACCAACACAGGCAGGACAAGCCAGGGTATATAAACAGAGCAAGTCCCACTCCCTTTTCGCACTGAAGATGTTGCCTAGCCTGGCAATGAAACGTCTGCAAGAAAACAACAAGGCTCAGAGAGCACCAAGGACTCCACAGTAATTTTTTTTTTGATTGTGCATTCGATGGCAATTTAGGGGTTTCAACTTACAGCCTTCTTCCAGCAGCACAATTGTGTGGCTACTCCCGTGGCAACGGGTGGCATCGTGAATCAGGATGTTCAGCTGCTGCATCTTCCCCACCATAGATTTCTGCTCCTTGGAGTAAAACCTTTCGTAGCAAAGCATTTGGGACGTTTGCTGCAAAGGAATAGCTCCGGGCAGCATTTAGGATTTATGTTCTTAATGAAGTTTTGAGTATCCTGGTGTTTCTACATTGCTAGCCTCATATTGCAGAGATGATATTCAAATAAATGATGGTCGGCTTAGCCCAGACAGTTGGAAAGATGTGGGTGTCTCACACTTGGACCCAAGTGTGCAGCAGTCAGAATTTGTAACCAGAAGTCAATGAAGCTAGGGGGTCTTTTATATAAAAAAATTAATACTGGCATATTCATTCTGATCACAGGAAGTATAGGCATTGTTACGATTATTTTTCTATTTTCCAAAAATGGCTGAGTGATCTTGGACGAAAATTGATTTCAGCCCAAGATCACTTGATAATCTGGATACGAGATTCGGGCTTTGGATGCTCCAAAGTCAAGTTGGCATTTCATTTTTTAAAGGAAAAAAATAAGTCTGCGAAAGAAAAACCGTTAGATGGGTGAAAATTTCAAGGTAGATGTCTGCTATGCTGGTTTTGCATTTTTTTTTCTGTAGCAGGGAGAATATTTTGCTCATGAGATTGGATGGGTGGCTCTTAGCTTCGCACCTTTCTCAGTCACGTGTTCATATTTCTCCATCTTCTGAATTCTCATTGTAGTTTTTCGTTCGTGTTAAACTTAAAATAGAATTTTATGGGCTATACAAAAATTTTAGGTTAAGCAGCCATTGGTTCTTTAATTTACCAATCTAAGTTAGATCATGTAACACCCTGAGGCCACAGCAAGAGCTGTAGGGTTGAGTAATAACCTCAATGACTATAAATCAATCTATTTGCCAGAAAAACCTCTTGACACAGGATAATCATAACAACAAGGACTTCAATTGTTACATTTAGACTAATACAGATTTTCTAACCCTCGGATGATTTTTCACAACGGCGAATCCTCTTCGTAACATCCGGGTCATACATAATTTTTATTTTCAATCAATTATCTCAAATTCTGGGACAGGTTCCATTTCATACCTCTTAACAGTTCAGCTGGTTTGGCTCCAGTCTTTTGAAAAAGCAGATAAATTGGCTGCCTGCCTCTGGAGGAGCTGGTATTAGTGACACTCCGAGCCACATGATTAATGTTTTAACCCAAAGCATATTTAACCAATGCTCCCTTATGGCTATAGCAATTTGTTTTTATCTTATTTATGACATTTATATGCCACCAGGAGCTCGAGCGGCCTACATGGGGATCTTCCTTTATTTTATCCTCACAAGAATAATCCTGTGAGGTGGGCTGGACTGAAAGAGAATGACTGGCTCAACATCACCAATTCTTTTTCCACAGTTGGGCGTGGAAGAGAAAATTGGGTGTTCCTGATCCTATCTAAGGCTGGAGAATGCCAGAGATCCAGGAACATCCCCTAGTCCATCAGCAGGAACATTAAATCTAAGCCAGTAGAGCAGTGTTTCTCAACCTTAGCAACTTTAAGATGTGTGGACTTCAACTCCTAGAATTCCCCAGCCAGCTTTGCTTTGCCATTTGTATTTGTATAATGTGTAGAATTATAAAGCTTTGCTGGCTGCGGAATTCTGGGAGTTGAAGTCCACACATCTTAAAGTTGCTCAGGTTGAGAAACACTGCAATAGAGGCTTGTGGCTGGTTCAGGGTGAACAAAAGTGTGCAGGTGAGCTGAGAAGGTATCTAAGAGAGCAAAGTGCATCAAGAAAGGCTCCAAACCTTTGTGGCCTCCAGGTGAGCTGCCAGACCAAGGAGGTCAAAGGAACTTGAGCTGCTCCTGGCTGTGGACACAACGCCGCTGGGAAGCCAAATAGCAGATAATGATGTAAAGGGGAAAAAACCTTCAGTGTTACCTTGTCTGACCATCTGGACCATCCATGCAGTTTTATTGAATAAGCGAAGTGGTTCATCATGGACACCTTCAGGGATGCATTTTGGATGCACTGTTCTTGCTTACAGTTCTGGATTTTTGGGGGGTGTTCTTCCATCCGTATTCCAAACAATTCTAGTCAGCTTAGTTCCCCCTTCCTTGCCTGGTGCTGCTGTAATGATGTACTAATTCAATTGGAATTTTATCTACCTTCCCCATTTCCCCCCTTTTCTTCCTCTCCCCTCTACTTTTTCCCCCAAACCTCTTCTTTACTGAAAACTGGGTTTCTCCCCTTAATTTACAAAATTGTATGTTTACTCGGAAGCAACTTCCATTGTGTTCAGCAAGATTTCCTCTTTGTAAGCATGTGCAAGACGATTACTTTTAGCACTTGTCTTTTGTAACTCAGGGCTAACATTTTCTTTCCCCTAAATCTTCACCTGTCCAGTATCAATAAATAAATAACCCTTTCTTCAGCATCCAAGTGATAACTGTTTGGAGATTTTTTTCCATGTAATCATACATACGATTTTTTGTTATTGGAGGGACTATAAAATTGTTTTCCTCTTCATAGCCCTCTGGTTTCTGCTTGATGAATTGGTTTCCCACCAAATTTTCATTGTAAAACTAGGAATGATCAAACCTGAAACTAATACAAATTGAAAACTGATTTATTCAAATTGTTTTGTCTTGGTGTATTATTATTATTTATTTATTTTATTATTATTATTCCTATGTAAAGAATCTATTGAAATCAGTGAAATTTAGTCATTGGGCATTTAATCATACGATTTTAAATTGTAGATGGTTGCCAAAGAATTTTGATAGATAAAATGATAATTTAGCATTATAAGCAAGAACAACAGCTCTACATTTTTTAAACCCATGTATATAAAGTTGTGGATCAAATACTTGTTCCTGAGACTGAAGGAATATTCAGGCATATCTCTTTTACAAATTGAGGATGAGACTGTGCCTGCCTGGCAACCAGAACACGCTACAAGTGATTTCTTTGTCAAATTATAAAGCTAGAAGAAGCCTTGAGGTCATCGAGTCTAACCCTCTGCTCAAGGAAGGAATCCTAACTAAAGCATCCCAGACAAATGGCTTTCCAGCTTCCACTTGGACTCATCCAATGAATAGGAGCCCACCATTTATCCAGAGGATTGGTTTTACTACTTTTTATGTCTCTGAAATCCAGCTGGAATCTGCTTTCCTGTAACTTAAATCCACTATTCTATGTCCTGTACTCTGAAACAATGCACAATAAGCCTTGATCATCTGTGTTACATCCTGTAACAAGCCATGAAAATAAATCCTTTAAACAGCACTGCCCTCAATGGGTGAAAGTTGTTAATTCCTGGATGGCTTTTCCCCTTTTTGCTGCATGCATAACAAAGAGGAGTAAGTTTCAAAGGCGTAGTGGTGGAAAACAGCTGCCAGCCAGCTCAGAAGGTTTCAAGACTACAGATATACTTAAATTAAGAGGAAAAGGTAGATTTTATTTGTGACTTGCCAAAGGGAGCTGCATAGGCCTGGACTCAACTCTAGAGTCTGGGTGAATCTTAGCAGCCCATGTATTTAGTAAGGCTTTTGTAAGTTAAGCATGCTAAGACTGGGACCCAATGCTGCCCAGAGTCATTGTTGCATAGCTTTCCAAACTCTGTGTCGCGACACGTTAGTGTGTCGCAACACACAGTTTGGTGTGCCGTAACACAACCCAGAAGTGGTGGTGGGGGCGTGCACGGCGGCGGCGCAGCGGCAAATACGGCAGCGGCGCGCCATCAGCGCTTCCACGTTTTAGCGGAGGCTGCTGCCGCCGCCGCCGCCACCACTGTAAACACCACCGGCGGCACTTTGGAAAGCATTGCATTGTTGAGATGGGCAGGCATCGAAATTGTCTCAAGAAATAAAAGAAATCTCTCTTAGGATGGCTATTTACGAACATGATCATCTAACTTTCACGTTGTAGGAGGAGAGCTGTTCGTCTATGGTAGCAAAGATTAGGAGCCTGGATGCACTTTTGCAGACTTAAAAATTTTTATTAAAAGGCCTAAGCCAGGGCTTTCCAAAGTGCCACCACGGGGGGGGGGGGGGGGGGCGTGCGGCGGTGCGCGCGTGCACGGCGGCGGCAGCCTCCGCTAAAACGCGGAAGCACTGATGCCACGCCGCTGTCGCCGTGCACGTGCACTTTTGTGTCGCGACACACAGTTTGGAAAGCTCTGGCCTAAGCTTTCACAAGCTACAAAAATTGGCACTATCACAAAACCTTATGCCTTTTAATACAATTCATTAGTCTGAAAAGACTGACCAGATTCCTTCTTTCACATATAAATCTGTGATGTCCATTCATTCTTTAAATAACTTTTTCCAGTCACCTTGAAATTTGCTGTTTCTCTCTCCTAATAATGGGACTGAGGTTAACTGACAGGTGAATTTTAATCCTAAAAGCAGCATCTGGATAAAAGTTTACTGAAATCTGTTTGGGCTACTTATTGCAAAGAACAGGGATTGGGGCCCAGCTCCTCCAAAGTTGAAGTGCCTAAACCTCCCTTTGTTCTAGAACAGTGTTTCTCAACCTGGGCAGCTTGAAGATGTGTGGACTTCAACTCCCAGAAGTCCCCAGCCAGAATGCTGGCTGGGGAATTCTGGGAGTTGAAGTCCACACATCTTCAAGCTGCCCAGGTTGAGAAACACTGTCCTAGAAGCCCAATCCGGCAGTGTCGTGCTGCAAATAACCACCATCCTTTAATGGGGAGGGAACAATACTCTGTGCATGCTCAGAAACTGTTCCTCTGTTTGCTGCTGATTTGTCCTGGCTGGAAAGAGATTGATGCTTAATGTTTTGGGGGATCATCTTAAGTCTTGAGACAAGTATCTACTGGAGTGTGAAGAAGGTAAAATCTTCCATCAGGCAAGGCTAATTTTGCTCTCTGCATAGGCTGACCATATTTCCTTGAGGCAAAAACGTCGCCGGACAAAATGGGCATGCGGGTGTGCGGGGGGGGGGGGGGAATGCGAGTGCGTGCGCTTCTCCGGGAAACTTTCAAAAAACGGGACAAAATTGAGATTTTTACTATAGCGACAGGACACTCCAGAACTGGTGAAATAATGGGACAGTCCCGTTCAAAACGGGTCGTATGGTCAACCTATCTCTGCAACATTTTTGCAAAAAACGGCTACAGTTGAAGAATTATTAAAATGTTACAGTGAACTTTGAAATACTGCGCCAGTGGAATTCTTACGCACCGGAGCCTTCCGTATTTGCATCCCCTCCACTTCCATAGGTCAGTAGGACCCGGAATGGTGGTGGCCACGATTTGGAACTAAGTTCAAATCCTGCAGCTCTAAAAGTCTCTCCATAACTTAAGCTAGCTCCTAATTCTCAACCTGACCTACACAGATGTACCTGTATCTGTACGAAAGTGGACCCCCTCCCCTCCCCCCCCCCAAAAATAAAATCACTGTTTGAAGCTCAAAGCCAACGTAGAGCAAAAACTTGTTCAACGTGATTAAAAAAAAACCTTCCTAAAGCAACTTGTTTCTTTAAGAGGAAAAGTGGACAAGGAAACTACAGCACCCAGAACCCCTCTTGACATTCCATTTCCCATGCTTCTTTGCAAAGGAAATGGATTGGGTGTGTGGGAGCTGCTCCTGTTTGTCGGCGTTGCTTTTATTTATTCCTCACGTTTGCAAGTACCGTGATGGATCGGAAATCTAGCTGGTGAGTGCTGTCGTGGGAATCCGCCTCTTGCGGATCAGGGTTAATTCGGAAGGGATTGAATTAACCTTTCTGCAGGGGGCTGTTTATTTAGATATTCGTTCCCCTTATTCTGATCGGAGTATTTACGAAAAACTGCGCTGTCTGCGGGGAGGTGGAAGCGGCGCCGTCGTTTTGGAGGTAAAATTAATTTCAAATATAAGAGGCAGGAGTTATATATACATGTGTATATAATGACACGCTTCCTCTGCGGTTTCTCGGGCGTTTCCATGAACGGGCTGCAGACCCCACTGCTTCGGTGTGAGTGCCTTGGAAGATTAGCGAATGCCCCGATTTTGTTTTGCTGAATTTAACCCTGGTTGTCATATCAAACAGGGTTTTGCAGCACCGAGCCCCGCTTGGCAGATCTCAAAAAGGCCAGCAGGGTTGGCTTAGTCCCTGGTTAGTCCTTGGATGGAAGGCCACCAGGAAACCCCGGGGCTATAAGCTTGGCTGAGAAAGAGAAATTAAAATAAGATCCTGCAAGAAAGTAGGACAAACCATTTCTCTACTGCTCCCTACCAAGAAATCTACATGGACATCTCATGAAATCCTTTGACGTTAAGCTCAAATCAAAGGAGCCATCATCTTTACTTTTTTATTCAGCAGTTAACATGTTCTAAGTACGGCAGGGCTTAGAACATCAAAGGCAATTTGGCCTATCAGTATGAAACTTGTGAGACGTTCTGACTTTTCCTTTCCAGTCTGTCCAGTTACCTTTCCTTATTTCACCCCTTCTCTCTGTTGCGGCCCCCACCCTCTGGAACAGCATCCCCCCAGAGATACAGATGTTTCCTGGGGTTTGAAAATCTCTTAAAACCTGGCTTTGGTCCAAGTTTGGGAAACACTATCCTAGATCTACTTATAAGTACATTAACGGTTTTCAGTGCCTCTTATTTGGATGAAGGATTATGGGATTGTAGCTTTTACTTTCTTGGAACAACAGAATGCTCTTAAGTTTTATGCCTCTGTGCCAGAACTATTTTGCATACGGTAATAGAAGCAGGGCACCGTAGAAGAAAGCAGACTCCTTAAAATAGGCAGTGCATCAAACTCTAACTGTGCATCAGGTTTTCCAAAGAAAGCAGTTTTACTTCACTTTGGCCAACTAATTTCCCCTGTCAAAATTCAAATGGTTAAAAACAACAATGACCACAGCAACAAAATGCCAGCCCAAGTATGGATGCTATTTTTAACCTGTGTCCTTTTTCTTTCTCTCTCTCTTTTTCCTCCTTTCTTCCAAGAGTTGGGATTGCAACTGAGAATGCTGATGTCTGCTTTTATTGCAAAATGGATCTTTGCCGGCAGACAGTACAGAAGCAGGTTTTCTGTTTGCCAAGAAAGCCGGTTTGCCTAGAATGTCTTCTTCCAAGGTCCTCCAAGATGGGAAGAGTGGAGCAAAATATGGAAAGCAGCAGGAGTTTGAAGGAGACTTTCAACCTCAAGAAGAATCAGATTGGGAGGATGCATCTGATGGTAGCTCAGTAGTCTTCACTGAGGAGCAAGGAGATGTTAGCTGTGGGACTGAGGGCCAGGAAGAAATCTTGGCCAAGGTGAAGGAGACATTCCCCATTCGGGGAAGATCCAGAGGAGTTGCTTGATCCCAGCAGGCATCTGGGATTATATTTGTTGCATTATATTTTATATTTTTATTGTTTTTATATCCATTTCTGCTGTATTTATAATTGTATTGTAATTAATTATGTTTTTATTGTAAACTGCCCAGAGTCCCTCTTCTGGGGGAGATGGGCGGTGATAAATTCGATAAATAAATAAATATATTTCATGCACATTATTTTAGGAACCCTTCTCCTTCTGTAGCATGACTGGATTTATCAACATTTGGGATCCTCCAAAGAATATTCCACCCTCCCTAAAGATGGCTCATTAGAACCCACCCCTGCTCAGATGTGATTGGATCATCACTGATGCAGGTTCACAGAATTGCCCAATAGGTTGGCGGAGGTATGATTTGTCCTTGGCTGTCGCTCATCCTAGCTCAACTCTTAAGATGTCACATGGTTTGAGCACCTCTTCCCCATATGTTCATTTCCCATCTCATATTTATGAAGCAGAACAGTGTGGTGCTGTGCCCAATGTTGTGGTAAGTCACGGTGCACCTAGCCAGAAAAATTGTTTGTTCAATAAGCCACAAACACACCTCACACCCACTTTCAAACTTCAGTGGTTGGGTTCACAGCCAGCTAAACCAGATCCGAACAGAACCATGTTATGGTGCAGCATAATGTCTGAAGCCAGCCAGTGATTACCTCCTTTGGATAGTTCAAAAGTGTCTTTTGCACACTTAGGGAGACTGACACCACATGAAAGGTCTGGAACAGGGCTTTCCAAAGTTTTCCCGCGGCGACACACCAACCGCCGTTGGTGTGTCGCTGCGGGAAAACCCGGAAGTGCCGCCGTTGCGGCAGCGCGCAAAAACCCGGAAGCGCTGCTGCCGCCGCTTTTTTTTTTGCATGCCGCTGATGATGATCAGCGCTTCCGGGTTGTGTGGCGACACACCAGACTGTGTGTGGCGACACACTTTTGTGTCGCGACACACAGTTTGGAAAGCTCTGGTCTGGAAGGATGTTCAGTTGTGCTGTTTAAGACAAACCTTCAACAATCAGATGTCCTCTTAATGTGTTCAGTTCAAAGTCCTATATGTCTGGTAGCCTACAGTGTTGATGAGGGTGACAGCATCTGAAGACCAACTTCCTGCAGGTCTCCAGTGTGGAAAAGAGTGTATGAGCTTGGTATCACTCAAGTTCCCTTCCACGCAGGGCATGGGACTTCGTTCAGTTGTATGTGAAATAAATGCATTTATATGGATATCCATAATTATGCTAGGCCCACAAATAACTTAAATAAAAAATGGCCTTTATTTTATTAAATAAAACAGAAAAAATGAAGCAACAGAAAAAGAAAAAAGAACAGCAAAAATATAAGGGCTTGTCCGATGTGCTTTCGTAAGACGTGTTTCAATAAAGGATGAGCGTATTTCATTGTAATCATCCATACCTAATCTGCAAGCAACTCATTCATAAATCACTGGATACATCCGGTCTTCAGTCCACTGAATAATTGAGGCTATGTATTTCCAGTGTTGAAAGAGTGGGGTGGAGTAATGCATGCAGAATTCTGCCTCCGATTCGTTTCTCCCCTGTAGATGCTCACTTCACAGCCCTCCACAACAATAGCAGGCTGACGGGCAACAGGTGAAGCTTCCGCCCTCCACGTACGGCGCGAGAATGCTACAGAATGGCCCCACTCGTATTTTAATATTATAATTTAGTCCCTCTCTCATTGGTTCCCTTGTTTTCTCCGCGCTCTCCGATTGGCTCGCTGGAGCGAGCGAGCCGGGACGTCTCATTTTATTCAAGAAAGGTACGGACGCCGGAGCGCTCTCGGGGCGACTTCGCCCTCGTGGCCACGCCCGCCCGCATTTTGATTGGCTAAGGAGGAGTCGGAGCCGTAACATCCGGGCACTCTTGACCAGCCGGGCGAGCCATCCTCAGGGAGTAGCGGACCAGAGAGGGAACCGCCCCTGTTGTCCACCTCCGGAGACCTTCGGCGCCTCTCCTCGCATCTTGGCAGGTGGGGACCCTCTGTCTCCCGCGCGTCCCTCCCTTCCTCGTTAGGGAAGACGGTTCGGGCTGGGAGGGGTTGGCGTGGGGTAGAATTTTCCCTTGCATTCCAGCCTCTCCAGCCCATCATTCAGCCCTCCTCTGTCCCCTCCCCATAAGAGGGGGAGCAGCCCTTCTCCCTCCCTCTTATTCTCTTCCCCACCCCCGCAGTGCTCCATCCGGACCCATTCAGCCCCCCTGGACACCCCAACCCCATCTCCTCCCCATAATGGTCCCCATTACTGTCATTGTGCCCCCTTTATATTTTATTTATTTAATTTTTATCCCACCTTTATTATTTTTATAAATAACTCAAGGCGGCGAACATACCTAATACTCCTTCCTCCTCAACCTCATCTCAAACTATCTGTCTCCTGGTTTGCCATTGGCTCCTTCCTAGGGCTGAGAGACAGGGACTGGCCCAAGGTCACCCAGCCGGCTTTCGTGCCTAAGGCGGGACCAGAACTCTTAGCCCAGCACCTTAACCGCTGGACCAAACTGGCTCTCTCTTATATCCCGTCTTCAAGGTGGTTCCGGGCTCCCTTCATTCTCTGTTCCTGCTGGGCGGAGGGAACGTGGCTGACCCGAAGACACCCAGGGAGTTTCTATGGCTCAGGGTGGATTTGAACCTGGGTTTTTCCAGTCTTGGGCAAATGGGCAACCACCATTCCGAACTGACCCTTCTCTTCCACAAAGACGCCCATAAAATTGGCTAGTGACACCTTCCCTCTTTTTCCCCAAATCCAGACCAGCTTGCTTCTGAGCCTCACTCTATCCTGGGAATCGATTGGGGCGGGGGGGGTAATTTTTCTCCCCCCCCCGAAATCTCTGTGATCAGCTATGTTTTGATAGGTGGGAGAACAACTTCTCCATGTCTCCCTTTTTTCCCCTGTGATCCAGCCCAGCCCCGTCCATCCCATAATATATCCTTTCCTCTCAGTTTCAGGTCTGGCAGATTAAACTGCCACCCTGTCCTATTTTATTTTCCCAGTCAGAGGGATTTAAGCAGAAGATGACTTGCCCTGAGTTCTTTGCTCTCCCATTCCTAAACGGGGAGAAAGAAAAAGGAACTTTTCTTTCACCTTCTATCCTCAAGCGCTGTATCCACCTTACTTTTTACTTTGTAAGGGTGTTTATCCCACGGTGCTGAGTAGGTTGAATTATCCTTCAAGTAACTTGAGTTTGTCTCAAATAATTTACACACACTCTCTTGTGGAAGATGGTTGATTATCTGCTCTTAATTGTACTCCCCCCCTTTGCTCCTCTTTTGTTCTTTTTCTTTATTTCTGGCTTGTTGTTACAATCTGGACAGCTGACTAATTGAGGTCAATTACAGAGGGGCAGGGAAAAACAAGTAATGGACTACATTCAATTATATGTTTCATATATTGATATAATATGCTTACTGTATGTTTTGCCTGTCATTCCAAAATATGTAATCCTAAAGCCTACTGTATAAAATAATATAGTCAGTGAATACTTCAGGAGAAATTAGTCCGAGCTTTGAAATGCTGTAGTGAATACCAGCGTTTTCAGCTTGTGCTTAAATTGTAACAACGTTGGCACATATTTAAAAGCTGGTATGTCTTGAAGCGTGGTAAGGGGCGTGGTGGCTCAGCGGGTAAGACGCCAGGCTTGTCGATCGGAAGATCGCAAGTTCGGAGGTTCGAGACCCGAGCGCCGCGTGACGGAGTGAGCTCCTGCACTCACCCCAGCTCTTGCCAACCTAGCAATTCGAAAGCATGAAAATGCAAGTAGATGAATAGGTACCACTTCGGTGGGAAGGTAATAGCATTCTGTGTGTGTCATGCCGGCCACATGACCGTGGAAGCGTCTTCGGACAACGCTGGCTCTTTGGCTAACAAACGGAGATGAGCACCGGCCCCTAGAGTCAGACACGACTGCACAAATGTGCGGGGGGAACCTTTACTTTTACCTTTATGTCTTGAAGCCCATCTGTAATCATTGAAGACTCTGAGATGGAGAATATTATTCCTGGATAAAAATGGTTAGTAAAAGATTTTTAAACCACAAACAATAAATTAAAACAACAGGAACAAAGAGCTTATCCAAAGAGTGGATAAGACTTTCTGTGTGTGTGTGCCTTTGAGTCCGTCTTGACTCCTGGCGACTGCCTGAATTAGTTCCTTCAGTTTTCTTGGCAAGATTTTTGGAATTGGTTTGCCCTTGCCTCCTTCCTAGGGCTGAGAGGGAGTGACTGGCCCAGAGTCACCCACCAGCTTTGTGCCTAAGGTGGGGCTAGAACTCAAGGTCTTCCGGTTTCTGGTCTGGTGCCTTAACCACCATATTAAACTGGCTCTCGGATAAGGCATATGTTACTCTAATTGGCCCTAAATCCATTCGTTGTTCATCAGCCACTAAGCTCTATGGATTTCTTGGGTCATCTTGCACAACCTGGGTGCCACCACTGTTAAGGCCTGCCTTCTGCGCCCACCTGCTGCATTTCCCGTAACAAAGAAGAGAGTCGGGAGCTGGGCATTGGACAGTAACCCCTTGGAACAATTGGCCTGGACAGCAGGATTTAATAATTCATGTTTGTCTCTTTGTGTGTATGTGGGGATATGACAGACCATGGCCGAACCACCAGTGGAAGACGAAGGTGAGGAAGCAGCTCAAGGTCAACCCAAGCAGGAGTCAACCCATCAGGCCACGGTGGCAGCCAAGAACTTAGCCATTTTGAAGGCCCGGTCATTTGATGTCACCTTTGAAGTGGGGGATGAGTATGAAGTCATTGAGACAATTGGCACCGGAGCTTACGGCGTGGTGAGCTCAGCACGGCGCAAGGACACAGGTGTGTGAGGCATCGCTCTGCTGGGTGGCTGTTGAGATCTTGTGTGGTTTCTCTCCTGCATGGAGGTGGGGCGTAGAAGAATTCTCCTTGACTTGTATCAGTAATACATTTCCTGCTGTTCTCCATGTTGTGTTTTCCGCAAAGTTTGGGTTTAGTACCCTGAAAAAATAATGCATGTAGGTAGTCCTAGTTTAGCGACTGCCTCGTACAGCCACCGTTTGAATTTACGACAGTGATGAAAAAGTAACTTTGCGACCAATCCTCGCACTTATGACCTTCTCAGGTCTGTAAAGCAAAGGAAAGCTGAAGTAAGATCATAAGCACAGTCGCAGTTTCACTGAGTGACCGCTTCGCTTAACAAGTTGCTGGTCCCAATTGTGGTTGCTAAATGTGGACTACCTATAATTTACTCATAGCAGTGTGTTTGTATGTATGTATGTATATGGTCAACTCAAGGTGGCAAACATACCTAACACTCCTGTCTCCTATTTTTCCCACCACAATAACCTTGAGAGAGAGTGCCTGGCCCCAGGTCACCCAGCCGGCTTTCATGCCTAAGGCGGGACTAGAACTCTCAGTCTCCTGGTTTGCCATTGGCTCCTTCCTAGGGCAGAGAGACAGGGACTGGCCCAAGGTCACCCAGCCAGCTTTCATGCCTCAGGCGGGACTAGAACTCTCAGTCTCCTGGTTTGCCATTGGCTCGTTCCTAGTGCTGAGAGAGAGTGACTGGCCCAAGGTCACCCAGCCGACTTTCATGCCTCAGGCGGGACTAGAACTCTCAGTCTCCTGGTTTCCCATTGGCTCCTTCCTAGGGCAGAGAGACAGGGACTGGTCCAGGGTCACCCAGCCGGCTTTCGTGCCTAAGGCGGGACTAGAACCCACAGTCTCCTGGTCTGCCATTGGCTCCTTCCTAGGGCTGAGAGACAGGGACTGGCCCAAGGTCACCCAGCTGGCTTTCATGCCTAAGGCGGGACTAGAACCCACAGTCTCCTGGTTTCTAGGCCAGCACCTTGATGTTAACTTTTTAAGTTCTATGCTGCTTGCATATGCATCTTATAAATATATTGAGAGTGACACCGCCTTAAAAGAGATTTTCTGCCTGGGCCATAAACTTTCTTTTAAGAGAGAATCCATCAGAATTATTTTGCCTGTGCCACATTCAAACTTGATGCCTGGGTCTAAGCCAGCCTTTCCCGACCATCTGCCTTCCAGCTGTTTTGGGACTACAGCTTCAAAATTCTTTCGTCATGCCGGTTGGGAATTTTGGGAAATATAATTCCAAAGGAACTGGTTGGTGCCAGGCTGGTAAAGGCTTGCCAGGCACTGGGAAATAGGGCGACTTGGTTTTAGATGTTGCACTGAGATACAGAGAAGACCCTTGATATAAGACCTTTAGAAATGTCAAGGTCCCAAACTATATAAAATGTTTAGGTTCGATTCAGAAACTCTCTGAATTAAGGAATAATGTAGTTGTTTACTTTTGGTTCATTTTGTTGTATGAATTCAAACCCAGCTATGTGTGGTTCATTTGTAAACAGTGGTTAAGGAAAGGTGGGACTTTACTAGTTGGATTTGAGTAATAACTTATTTGGGATGTGAATTGCCCATTTTATGGGTTCATGCAATACAGTGGAATATAAATTGACCGAACAGGCTGAGTTCCCACAAGACACTTCCCCCCCTTCCAGCCCCAAATAGCCCAGGTTAAAAATACCCCAAATTAGCATCTTGTGTGAATGAATCCACTGAATTTTTAGCTGGCCTAGTTAAGTATGTTGTCAAAATGAGCCCTTGTATCATCTCTCACAGCTTGAGATTAGATCAAAAATATATTGGTAGTCAGTGCTATCTTTTCTTTTAGAATAGGAGTGGTATATTTCCTGTATGTCTTTCCCATCAACAGTCAAACTGCTGGATTTGGCACCAGATCCCCCTTCTGTACTGGACTCAAAGGCAACCTCTTTTATTGTGCATTGTAGGAATCTAGGCAGGAATTCAAATAGTGCAGCCAGGTTATCCCTATTACAGATATACTGTAACCTAGCTGGCAAGACAGCCAAGACGGCCAAAAACATTCTGGGCTGTTGTTTTTGCTTGAACCTCCACGAATCCAAGTGGATTAATTTATGTATTTATTTATGTACATCAACCATAAAGATGCATGGGCAAGGTGCACTAAGAAAACATGCACATTCCTCAAGCCCCCTCCCCAAGAAAATCCATTAGATTGATAACAGTGTATAACCTAATGTAAAAAAAAAACACCCAGCGCCTGTCAGAATGCATCTGAGAACCTTTGGAATTACATACCTGTGAACTGGGAAGCAAATTTGTGATTTGGAGAAGGCGAGAGAGACACATCTCACCTCTCTGCCCTGTTTTCCACTTGCCAGGCCAGCAGGTGGCGATCAAGAAGATCCCAAATGCCTTTGACGTGGTGATGAATGCCAAGCGAACCCTCCGGGAGCTAAAAATCTTGAAACATTTCAAGCACGACAACATCATTGCCATCAAGGATATCCTGAAACCCTCTGTGCCTTATGCTGAATTCAAGTCCGTGTAAGTCGATGCGTGCTTTGGACTGCTTGGGTTGGTGATTGGTTAATATGATGACTAGGCTGGGAAAGTTTTAGCTCAGTGTTTCTCAACCTTGGCTGGCTGGGGAATTCTGGGAGTTGAAGTCCACATGTCTTAAAGTTGTCAGGTTTGAGAAACACTGCTTTAGCTGGTCCTGGCTGGGCATTCTAACCCTATCTGAAATTCCAGTAGCCTTTAAAACAGAGCTTTCCAAACTGTGTGTCGCGACACAAAAGTGTGTCACCACACACAGTCTGGTGTGTCGCCACACAACCCGGAAGCGCTGATCATCAGCGCTTCCGGGTTTTCCCGTGGCGACACACCAACTGCAGCGCGCAAAAGCCGAAAGCGGGAGCAGCGCTTCCAGGTTTTTGCGCGCTGCCACACTTCCGGGTTTTCCCGCGGCGACACACCAACGCCGGTTGGTGTGTCGCTGTGGGAAAAACTTTGGAAAGCCCTGCTTTAAAAGGTAATAAATTAAAACAGCTCATCTCTTCTTGTAGAAAACTGGTTAAGTCAGTGAGAATCCTGAACTCTTACTCTTAAACATCCAACTTTCTCCAGGCCGAAAGGATGTGGAAACTTGTGAGACAATCCAATAAGGATTATACTACTCAACTTTCTGCAGTGCTGAATGGGCTCTCAATGGCTCAGTGGTTTTTCCAAGAAAACATCTCAATACAGACTCTAGCTCCATACTCCGTACTGAATTAACTACATGAATCTTCTCATGGCTGAGTGCATGGAGTTGCACTGAAACAAAAGACAGTTCATCCCTGTGGAAGGCAGGAGATCATGTTATAGCTGACTATGATGAAGATGGTTGGCTGAAGAAGAGGCAGTGGAGCAGACCTAGGATCTGTAGGATGTGCACAGTTCCCAGCCAATGAAACCAAGGCCCTAACCTCCTGTAATGGTCTGTGGGAAAGACCTTGGGAGACTGAGCCAAGAGATGCTGCCTAGGGAATGGTCAGATAAGAGACAGCATAGCCTGCAGCTGGATAGTGGTTGGGGCAAGAGGCTCAAAAGAGACCCTCCTTAGTTTCTCAGGCGGTAAAGGAGACGGGGCTCATTGGCTGTCCTTAGATGAGTTGGTCTCTCTTGGGCTTACCTTCCAGGGTGGTTGTGGACAGAAAGAATGGAAATAGCTTGTATGCCTTCTCAACTCGAGGAGGTAGGAACGAAATGTATGAATGCCACCTATTATGGTTCTTCTACTCTCCACTTCGAGGGGACAGTCTTTTGGGTTATCACGTAAGAAGGCTGATTACATCAATATACGAGCAGTGCTACCATTTGTTTCTCGAGACGCATACAGGGTTATTTTGACAAAAACCCAACAGGGAAGGTTGTGGGTCTGTGTATGCATGTGAGACGAAGAGAAGTCCAAGATTATTCAGCAAGTATTGCCCATGAGCAGTACTCAAGCTTCACTCTTTTATTGACTTATGCCTGTTTTTCCTGTGGCAGGTATGTGGTGCTAGACTTGATGGAGAGTGACCTACACCAGATTATCCATTCCTCACAGCCTCTCACCTTGGAGCACGTGCGCTACTTCCTCTACCAGCTCCTCCGAGGCCTTAAGTACATCCACTCGGCAAATGTCATCCACCGAGACCTCAAGCCCAGCAACTTGCTGATCAATGAGAACTGTGAGCTGAAGATCGGTGACTTTGGGATGGCCCGGGGCCTCTGCACCAAGCCGGTGGAATACAAGTACTTCATGACAGAGTACGTGGCCACTCGCTGGTACAGAGCTCCCGAGCTGATGCTGTCCCTGCACGAGTACACGCAGGCTATAGACATGTGGTCCGTGGGGTGCATTTTTGCAGAGATGCTCGGGCGGAAGCAGCTCTTTCCTGGGAAAAACTATATCCACCAACTGCAGCTGATCATCACCGTCCTGGGCACTCCACCTGCAAAAGTGGTCCACTCCATTGGTGCTGACCGGGTGCGTGCCTACATCCAGAGCTTGCCATCCCGCCAGCCGGTGCCGTGGGAGAGCCTGTACCAGAACGCCGACCGGAAGGCCTTGTCTTTGCTCTCCAAGATGCTCCGCTTCGACCCACGCGAGCGCATCTCTGTAGTGGAGGCCTTGAACCACCCGTTCTTGGCGAAGTATCACGATCCGGATGATGAGCCGGACTGCGTCCCAGCTTTTGATTTCGACTTTGACAAACAGGTGCTTACCAAGGAACAAATCAAGGAAACCATTGTGGCCGAAATCAAGGACTTCCACGAGCGCCGGGAAGGCATCCGGCGGCAGATCAGTTTCAAGCCCGCTCTTAGGCCAGCAGTTGTGGACGGCTATGTGGATGATACCTCCAGCCAGGCGCTGCTGCTGCGCTGCAATGACATTGACATGCCCAGTGCTGGTTCTCCAAGGGCCGGAGATGGTGATTACGCGATGGCCTCTCCGGTACCCTACCCAACAGAGACAATTGACTTCACCTCTCCTCTTGTGGCTTCCTCTGTCATGCAGCCGGAAGTAAAGGCGGAGGTGGAGGCCCCTGCTGCCCCACCGAAGCGGGAAGGGGCCATCTCAGATGACACCAAGGCTGCTCTCAAAGCCCTCATCTTGCAGTCTGCGCTCCGGAGTAGAAACAAAGGTAAGGTAGGCCCGGTTTGGCCCTGGGAAGTTGCGCGTGAGAGGCCTGTGGAGATAATTTAGTTATTTAACCTGCCTCTCTCGGATCTATCCCAGCTTTCTTACAAAAGGGAAGCTTTTCAATTTCAACCAAAATCAAAAGCAGCTAGCCTTTGGGAAGAATCTTGAGGCTTTTTTTTTTTAAAAAAAGACAATATTTATTGTATGTTTCTTAGCATTTTTTTATGTTGCTCGAAACTACTCTGGGGAGGTTGTAACCCTGAAGAGTAAAATATAAATAATTGCGATAAATAAATACACAAATGCAGACATCTTCACCTTTCTGGTTTTATAATTGTTTTTCCTTCATCTTTATGTCTGTCTCCCTTGTTTTAAATACAAAGCAACCTTGAGTGTTCTTTCCAGACAGAAAGGTAACATATTTTATTTTACTTATTTATTTATTTTATTTTCTATCCCGCCTTTATTATTTTTACAAGTAACTCAAGGTGGGGAACATACTTAATACTCCCTCCTCCTCCTATTTTCCCCACAACAACAACCCTGTGAGGTGAGTTGGGCTGAGAGACAGGGACCGGCCCAAGGTCACCCAGCCGGCTTTCATGCCTCAAGCAGGACTAGAACTCACAGTCTCCTGGTTTCTAGCCTGGAGCCTTAACCACTAGACCAAACTGGCTCTAACAAACTGGCTCAAACATATCATTAAGCTACTAAGAAATGAATATCAGTGTAGAATCTAGAAACCTGCTCTGAAAAGGACTTCATAGCAATTGCCAACTCTCCAAGGTTCAGTACATACAACCGGGGTTGGATTCTGGATATTGCATGAGCATGATAATTTGTAATTATGTAACGTTATAAGCCAGAACAATTTTAACCAGAACAAGAGACAATTTTTATTATTTCGGTCAATGACCAGCAAAATTTAAAAGAAAAAGAGACAAAGTACAATCAGAAGATAACGATGATAAACTACAAACTAACAAAATATATCACATAATAATACAGCATTTACTCTGCTATTACTGTGTTAATACATTTGTTATCATTATGGGGTAAGCCTAGAACATTAGAAGTTATATAATAAGAAATTATAACATAAAAGTAAAATTGTATATCCCCTGACAAATTATCAATTAAAATATTTCAATTTAAAAATATACATTTAAAATAGGGAATTATTCTTTCGTCTGGACTTGTCTTATTTTCATTGCAGCAACACAAAATTTGGCAACTGTACATGTAATATAAGGTTTTAAATCCTGAAGTAGATAATTCACGTAAAAATTATCTGGATACCCAGGGAGTTTTTCTATTAGGGGCGCAATGTAAATTGATCTGATATCCCTATAAAATTTACAGTGTAGCAGTACATGTAAAATAGTTTCTACTTCCATTTCACCGCATGGGCAGATGTGCTCAGTTACGGGGACTTTGTTGTATCTGCCTTGAAGTAGTGCAGATGGGAGAATATTGAATCTGGCTTTAAAAAATGCAATTCTCAGCTTAGGGAACGTTAGATTTAGGAGATATCTTGCTGATTCCGATACGTTATAAGCCAGGAGTTCTCTGGGTAGAAAATGCTTAGAAACTTTGGGAGAATCTGAGTGAAAAGATTTGCTGTTTGAATAGTGATGCTAATCTGCTCCCCCTTTTTCTTTGACCTGGGGGCTCTTCCAGAGTTGAAAGGGGTGTGGTGTGGAAGGGGAGGTGAGAGTGTTGACAGTGGGGGGCCCAGGACTATGGGGACATCCCTTGACATACTGAAGCTGTGTGCAGGACCCCAAAATTAATTTTAAGTTAATTTTTAAATATGACTAGAAAACCCATGACCTATTGGGTCATCGTTTCAGAGAGATTTCCTTACCAGATTCCTCAATGCCTTCAACAATGGCAGAGCTTCTGATGTACTGCCTTCACTGGAAAAGTTCGTAAAAATTCAGGGAGTTATTCAGAGATGGATCTGCCTTGAAAATAGCCCGTGTCATTCATATTGAACTGTATAGCACAGTCAAACATCAGGAAAAGTTTTATGACATTTTGTATTATGTCATAAAATGTTTTATGATATTTGCCAAATTTCAATTCCACAGGAGTCATGGGTCCCAGATTTTGGACGCATTCTGTAAGTTAGCCCATTTGAGGTACCTTGGTTCAAAAATTGTTGGCCTATGTCATACCGTTTTGCCCAGTTAAAGGTTACAAACAAACAGACACGAGAGTTTTAGTAGTATATAGATGGCCAGACTCTTCCATCTGTTTTGTGAGATTTGCTGATTTTGTGAGATTTCAGCTATTTGAATCACTCTCTTTCTGTGTAATGTGATATCTGTTGGTCTTAGATGGGGCTGCTGGGAATTGTTGTCCAGTAGCATCTGAAGGGCCACAAAGTTGCTTACCATCCAGTTTCCATTAGGGACCACAGCTGGATATTTTTATTTATGTGTTAGATTTAATCCCACTTTTTCTTCAGTTCAAGGTGGTGTACGTAGTGCTTCCTCCTTTTTGTCCCCACAACAATCACCTTGTGAGGTGGGTTTGGCTGAGAGAGGTTGAGCTTCTGTGGCTGGGTATGGGGGGAAACTAGAAGATGGGTCTCCCCTTAACCACCACGTCTTATCCAGCACCTTAAAGCCACCACACTGGCTTTCACTTTTGAGGAGCATGTAAGATGAAAAATAAATGTCAGATATCTATCATGGACATTAATTAATCTGGGCAAACCTGGGAACAGATGAGGAGATTGGAGGCCCCCTTTCCAAACCTCTTTAGATGTATGGACAGCAGCTCCCACCTTTTGAACCAGCATAGCCATTTTGGAGGATATCAGGAGGGGAAGTCTAGGCTAAGTGTTCTGTGGGTCTTCCCAACGTGGACCATAAATATAGGCATTTAAGATCTGAACCAGGGTCTCTCAACCAGAGTTCCGTGGAACCCTAAGGTTCCTCGAGAGGTGACTAGGAGTTCCATGGGAGATCACGATTTATTTAAAAAATTATTTCAAATTCAGGCAACTTCACATTAAAGAGGTAAGTTTCATTCTTTATTTTTAGTTTAAAAACACTGTTAATGCCTATATACAGGCCTACCCATGAAACAAATATAATAATTTTGTAACTTCTGGCCTATATTTGAGCCTGAATGTGCAGGGGTTCCCCGAGGCCTGAAAAATATTTCAAGGCTTCCTTCAGGATCAAAAGGTTGAGAAAGGCTCATCTGAACTGTAAAGTTCCTTACAAAATACGTAGTTCGGTTATTATCCAGAAATGTGAGCTTCCAGGTATTTTAATGAAAAAGTGTAAATATGGGTGTGAAACTGAATCTGCATTTGAGGCTGATAGTAAGGGTGGTACATTCTCAGTGCAATGGTGAGAATTGTATCTTTGTTCACCCTGCAGTTGTATCTCATAAACCAGCTCTTTCCAAGAGCATCTGGGGGGTGGGGGTGGGGTCAGAAAACTCAAGATGGCGGTTGCCACTAAGGCCCCACCCCTTTTTTAGGTGAGTTGCGATGGATGTTTTTTAAAAAAGTGCGGCCTTGATAACGTGATTGCAACCACCATCTTGACTTTTTTGTCTCCTCCCCCATGGACACTCCTGACTCCTTCTGTCCTGCAGATATACCTTCCTCTGTCCCAGAAACTCCCGATATCCGGAGACCAGTAACGGCGAAGGAACGCCAGCGTGAGAGAGAGGAGAAACGTAAGCGGCGCCAGGAGCGGGCCAAGGAGCGAGAGAAGCAGAAGAAGGAGAAGGAACGGGAACACAAGGACATGCTGACCGAGAACGACCGGAACCTTCTGGAAAGGTGGACCAAGATGGTGGACCGCACCCAAAACAAGCCAACCCAAAACGGGTCCGCGGTCCTGCCCCAGATAACCACTGCCAGTCACGTCCTGCCTTCGGTTCCTGCTGCCAAGCCCTCGAGCTGCGTCACTTCTACCCCTTCCTGTAACACGCCGGCTCCTTCCGAATTCCTTGCTTTCTCTGACGAAGCGGGGCCTGGCCTTGCCCCCAAGCTCACTCTCGTTCCAGTGGGGACTGAGCTAGCATCAGTCCAGGCCTCCAACGCCAACATTGTTCGCTTCTTCCCAGCGCAGACTGCCCCCTTCGTGGTTGCCACCCCGGCTTGCCCCAAAGCCAGCCCTGCCAAGTCCGAGTGCCTCCTGAACGTCAAGTATGCCCCAAGCCAGATCTTCCAAGGCCCATATGGCATGACAGCCCTCAACGCTTGGCGTAACGTCTCCCAGCCCGAGAACTGGGCTGTGTCTGGGCAACTGCCTGTTGGTCAGCCTGAGGTGGCACCCGCTGGGCCATTGCCAGAACCGGTGGTCAGCTTTGTGGGGAGAACTGGGACGGATCAGCCTCCGTTCCCACCTGAGATGGGGAAGTCTGAACTGCTGCCGCAGGGGCTGACCAGAGAAGAAGCTAGAGGGTCTACTCAGTCCCAGGTGGCATCAGGACAATCTTCGGAGTCTCCTGACATCAACGTGGTGACCCAGCAGCTGTCAAAATCTCAGGTAAAGGCCTTTGAGGGGTCCTTTTTTTTTAATCCTAGGAGGGTCCATGGCTTGGGGTAGTCGGCCAATTGATGTTTGTGCCCTGACCTAGAATTCCTTACCAAAGACCACAAGAGTTGGGAGCCCTTGGCATCTCTAGAAGATGCTCATGGTAAACTTAATACAGGTTCTGCAGGACGCTTGATAGTTGGATTCCCACCATGTTCTGTGCAGACTGCAGTGTTTCTGTTATGGATCCAATTGCTGATAATTTTAGATGTCACGACTACGGTGTGTACGTTTGTCAGTTTGTCGGTCTCCGGTAACTCCATTAGATGGCAGTCACTGATTGCAGAATAAAAAGCAAGACCAAAATCTAGCAAGAGCTCTGTTTACACGTTTGAGCTCTGAAAAGATATTAATCATTTTTAGTGTATGTATTAATGCTTTTTTTAAAAAAATTTTTTTGGTGCTGATGTAAAATCTGGTAATTTTGCCTGGTGCCTGAAAAGTTTGCTGAGTCCTCCTGTGTGATGAAGGAGCTAGCAGACTTGGCTGTGGATGTATCACAACCTGTGTTTTAGGTTAAAAATCTTGATCAGTCCAAAACATTTTTCCTGGATAATCTTTCACTCAAGCCAAAGAAAACTGGTTTCCACAACATGTACTCACCTCTGAATGCTTACTTGCTTTACATGTGCTAACCATGGGGATAATCCAGGGACCTAATCTGTCTCTAGTATGCTTGTATACGTTGATTTGCTTGTTTCCAAGGGATGAATGACGAGCATTGTGCTTGGACAGGGATATTTGAACCAGGAATGGAGGATGAAGAATCAGGGTCACCTAAAGAAGTTTCTGCATTACATCTCTGTCTCTGAAGATGCTCCCCTCTCTCTTAACGACTTACGTTTTTCTTACTGGTGTGTCCGGACAGGAAAGTGGGTCAAGAAGAGTTCCGTGCAAAGTCCTCGGTGTCAGAATTTTTGTCAACGAAAGGGAACGAAAGGGGGCAACTCTGCCTGGATTGCAAGATGGTCTACAGGAAGTCGGTTCTGCATGAGCTTTTAGAGAAGAGCAGGAGTCATTTTGTAGTATGAGAAAGGAGCACAATACTCTTTGTTATGTGTGCCAATCAATGCAATGCCTCGAATAAAACTATTTGATGATTTTGAGCCGGCTCATTCTGGATCAGATCTGGAGAACATTAATTGTGATCAACTCCTACTGAAAGAGGAATTTAGCTAGTCTAAACTTGTTTATTCCTCTGATTTGTGATCGTAGTTAAGTGCAGCTAACGTTCTTTGAACTGACACTCCCCCTCCCCACTTTATTTGGACTGGTAAAATGCCAGTGTTTTCTTCTTTCTGGTGTGTTCCAGATGTGCTTTAACTCCCATAATTTTCAAAGAGTATATCTAAAAAAAGATGCTGACTGGGGGGATTATGGGATATTTCTTTAGGGTATCAGGTTGGGGAGGACTCTAGTGACATGGGTTGTCCATGGTGCAAGGGGCAGTTGAACAACCAGGCTATTCATGCAGGAATAAGGCTGTGCAGAGTCCCTTGTCTTCAAGACATTGGCAGTCATCCGCTAATCTCCGTGTGGTTCTTCATTCCAGGTGGAAGATCTCTTGCCTCCTGTCTTCTCTGGAACACCCAAAGGCAGTGGTGCTGGTTACGGGGTTGGGTTTGACCTGGAAGAATTCCTGAATCAGTCTTTTGACATGGTGGGGGAGAACAGAGAGAGGTGAGAGATGTTTCCTGTATCCTGTTCGTTGGGGCTTTGTAGGGAGAAGTGTGTGCCATGGAATTGGTGGGAGGAATAGGTACATTCAAGTTAACAGATGTTTGCCTTTAGGTGGAACTGGCTTCTTGATGGGCAGCAGGTAGTAACATGGCCCTAGTAGACAAAGTGAAAGAGGTCCTCTTTCATCTATTGGCTTACCTGCTCTGGTAACACTGAAGACAGGGCGACCTTCTCTTGGTAGATGAAAGCCAAGGAGGAGGGCTTCTGGGTTTCAATTGTAAGATCTGACCAATAACATTGTTTAGTTGAAATCTGCCTTCTGCTACCTGCTCCCCTTCAGATGAGTTTATCTTCAACCCCCACAAAGCCCAGCTGGTCTCATGAAGATTATGGGAGATGAGGCCCAACGTAACTGGAAGGCATCATCTTGTGGGTGGCTGGTTTTGCATGATTTCCAAGTGTGGCAATTTTGGATGGGTTAAGTTTGTTCCCCATTCTGTAATGGCCCTTGTTCCTGTATTTGGTGAGATTTGGAGAGCCAGTTTGATGTAGGGGTTGGTGCTAGCCTAGAAACCAGGAGACTGTGAGTTCTAGGCCTCCCATACGCCTGAAAGCCAGCTGGGTGACTTTGGGCCAGGCACACTCTCTCAGCCGAACCCACCTCACGTGGTGGTTGTGGGGAAAATAGGATAATAATAGACTTGATAGGTGGATAAAAATGCCAAATCCAGTCTAAACATCTGGCTGGCTGTGTGACCAACCAATAATAATTTGTCTTCTGATTTCTTCAAATGAATCTCTGCTCTCTCTCCTAGCCCTCTGAGTTTCCCACAGCAGTTCCTGAGGGCTAAAGTGGGTTGGGTGCCACCAGAAGCCATACTGCAGAAGCTGTCACTAAATTTTATCTCCCCTCACTTCATGCCATAAAAGAGAATTTTATCTGGAGTGTCTCTAGAATTTTATCTAGAATAGTGTTTCTCAACCATGGCAACTCTTAAAACGTGTGGACTTCAACTCCCAGAATTCCCCAGCCAGGAGTTGAAGTCCATACATCCTAGAGTTCCCATGGTTGAGAAACACTGATCTAGAATATTTAGAGTTCCATATTTTTGTTCATTGCTTTGTCTTCATCCCATCTCACTTCTCCTGGTCTCTCTCTGTCTTTCTCATGCTTCACTTTATTAGTCAAGGTGACTCCGCCCCACTCTCAGCCTCCCTTCTCGCTGATTGGCTGGAAGTCCATCGGATGAACCCTGCCGACATGGAGTCCCTCCAGCAGGAACTGCAGCTGGGCTCTCCCATGATCCTCTCTGACATTCCGGACCTGCAAGATGCATGAGAAGCTGAGATGCTGTTGGCCAACGTCTTCCTCTTTGGTCTCTTTCTTAAAAACATTAGAGTGGATGTGCAAGATCAAGGCGATTTGCCTTCTCGATGACTTGGGCTGGAAATGTCACCACAGTGCCTGTGCATTTCTGTTATTTTGCTTTAAAGCAAAGGTGGATTGGGCTGATGTTTAGACTGGAGGCCTTTTGCAATAAGAGTTGAGGTGGACTTGGTGCCACACTGCCCTCTGCGGGTCCGTTGAAAGACACAGGACTGAAAACTGTTCAAGAAAGGACTCCGGCAACAACACTAAAGGAGGCATCATCTGTTGCCTTGGAAACAGGCGTCCAGTCAATGTCTTCCTTGACCCCACACTGTGTTTTCCTTACCTCATGGCCTATAAGCATGGATAATGTTTTCTGCTTGGAATATTGAAAGCTCTTTGAAAGGGCAGGATTCATGTAAAACATGTTCTCCAGGTCTTTTCATAAAAAAGAGAAACATATAAGTATCAAATCCAGCCTTCCTCTGTAGACAACTTTTTTCAAATCGGTGCCCTCCAAACGTATTGGATTTCAGCTTCCCTAGTCTTCCCTTCAGTCCTCTCTTAGATATTCTCTCCCTTCAAACGTCAGCTTCAGTCCTCCATTAAGCGTGAAACCTGGCTGGGTGACTTGGGGGCAGTCACTTTCTTTCAGCCCAACCCACCTCTCAGGGTTGTGGGGAAAGTCGGTGGGAGCCTGATGGACATCACCTCGAGTTGTACAAAATTAAGCGGGGGGGGGGGATATAAATCTAATAATTAAATAATCCTGTGGCTGTTAGGGATTAGGGAAGCTGAAGTTCATGTACATCTGGAAGGCACAGGTGGGGAAGTTGCTTTTTAAGAGCATGCTTTGCCCTGCACTGTGAAACAGCTGGATTATAAACTTGTGGGGATCAAAGGAACTGTCTTGTATTGGATTAGACCAGTGGCTTATCCAATCTTATATGCTGTATTCTGACCAGCTATACCTCTTCAAGATCTCGGAGAGAGGTTTTTCCTGACTGTCTTCAACTGGAAATACCAAGAATTGAAGCTTTGGCCTTATATGCTACAGTTTTTGCTGTTCTGTTATTTGGTTACTCCTGTGGTTGCCCAAACTAATGTTCTGGAGAACTTGGAAACTGCTGTCTTAAGTAGTGGTGTGGGGATCGAACAGAAAGGCCCACAGATTCCAATGGAAAAGAGACGTAAGTGTAAAGGGCTTCCTCGGCCTCACTTCAAGGTGCCATATTGTCCTGCAAAAGAAGCCTTTGAAATTATGAGGGAGGAGAGAGAGAAGTCCTAGAGATGTACCTAGGTTTTCTCCTTTGTTGGTGTCACAGTGACAGTAATTGCCCCGAAGCAAGGCAACCTTCTGCTTTTAAAGTAAAGATATGCAATGTTGAATGGTGCCTATGCTCAAGGTTTTGAGGACAGAGATGGTGCAACTCTGTCTTCTACTTTGTGTGGGGTGTGACTGTCCTACCAATACCTACAGTATTGTCTATTTCTGCAGGAAGTGACAACCTCTCCCTCCAATTCGTAGTTTCTGCCCCATGTCTGCTGTACCAGGATCTCTCTTAGAGCCTTCTGTGTGTTCAGGGTAGCTGAGCAAGGCTTGTTCCAGCATCCTGGTTGCCACTTGCCATATGAACGTGCCTCCGGACAGTGGCCATGTAACAATGTCTCCGTAAGACTGGCACTACCATATCTTGTCTGCAGAAATCTGGATGACCCCTAAGTGTCAGCAGAGAGTTTTGGTTTCCCTTTACTGTCATCTGGAGTTTTGCAGCCGAAATATAGTAGTCCTGATAAGGCCAGCATGGCCTGCCTTCGTAGAGGGGACAGCTTGCATATTCAACCTGGTGACTAGCATGGCCTGCCACTATAACGTGTGTGTGTATGTATTTGTGTATGTATATGTGTGTGTATCTTTCATCATATCAAATTGGGTTGAAATGTTTCTGCTTGGGTATGCCAGGTAGGTGAGCTTTGGGTAACAAACCCTGAATCTCTTAAGCTGCCATTTTGCCAGTGCAGAGGTTACTCCACAGGGGACTTTGTGACCAAGTGTTCTGTGGAGCTGCCTGAATTTTCTCACACCTCCAGTTCAAGGTTCGGTTCACCTAACAGGCAAGCCATCCTGTGGTTTGGTTCTGGTTGTGGGAACCTATTGCAGCTTAAATACCATGGCTTAGCATGTTGAGCCAACTCATTCAATTGTGAAGGGTTTTTTTTCCAATGAATCATGGTTAAGCATGGTCCATCAAAGATGTGTGAAGGAGAATCTTACCTGAGTGTAAGTCTCTCTGGACTTGATGGGACCTGCTTTTGGATAGATGTGGTATTTGTATTGCTGAAAAAAACAGCAATGATCAAAGACCCCTAGAAATGCTTTTGCAAGATTTGTTCCTTTGGATGTGGCTGTCCCAAGACCTTATTCACCTACCTTAACATTTAGAAGGTTTTTACTTTAATCCCCCGCCCCCCACGTCTCTAGTCCAAAATCTTGGGTGGAGAGGAGAAGCTGTTGTGTTCCTCTACAAACAGTGTTTCTTGAAAGTGTGCTCCTCGGGCCCCTGGAGGTCCCTCAAGACCCTCTCAGGGGTCCTCAGAATCAAAATTATTTGCCAGCCTATGCTGAAAAATAATATATTAAAATCCCATCAAACAATCATGGGAAGCAGTAGCGGCAGCAAATGCATCAATTTTAATTTTTAATACGGGAAATATTGATAAATAATAACCCATACAAACAAAAGCTCTTTGGGGGGGTCCTCCATAGTTTTTAAAAGTAGGAAGGGGTCTTGAGAGAAAAAAGTTTAAGAAACCCTGCTCTATGGAAATACATATTTTGTATAGTAGAGAGCCTCCTTCCCCAGTTCGTAGAGTCTTGCTAGTAAAACCGTTTGCTTTCCAATTAACTTGGAATTACCTGGAATCGGTTGGTCAGACTTTCCTGTTGCTTCAAAAATAACAAAAGAGTGTCTTCACCCCCCCCCCCAAATACTTAGAAGGCCAATTTGTTACACTAATCCAGGGCTTTCCAAACTTTTCCCGTGGCGACACACCAACGGCGGCGCGTGAGAAAACCCGGAAGCGCCGCTGCTCTGGTGGCACGCAAAAACCCGGAAGCGCCGTAGTGGCAGCAGCGCGCAAAAACCCGGAAGCGCCGTAGTGGCAGCAGCGCGCAAAAACCCGGAAGTGCTGCCGCTGCTGCGGCGCTTTTGGATTTTTGCCCGCCGCAGCTGTGGGGGCAGCGGTGTCTAGTGTGCCGTGCGAAAATCCGGAAGCGCTGATGGCCTGCCGCCATGCGCGTGGCCATGCGCCATCAGCACTTCCGGGTTTTGATGCGACACACCTGGGCCCCGCAGGCGACACAGTATTGTGTTGCAACACACAGTTTGGAAAGCTATGCACTAATCCCTCCTCACACCCAATTGCCTTTCACTATGGGTGTGTGTGTGTGTCAGGTGTGGATTTGAAAGCTGATATATGGAGACTGGGTGCTTCTGTGACCAATACACAACCCACCTCTGAAGATGCAGAGGTCAGATTTGGGACTGAGCCTTGGGTGCAGTTTTGAATTAGTAGGTGAAACTTGTTTGGAGCGCTTTGAGAGTTGTGTCAGTTAACTGTGGTGCCTTCGTGGTGTACTTTCTTTTCTCCGGTGATGTCTTAGGAAAAAAAAAGAAATGTTCATTAAACTTTCTATTAAAATGGTGATTTATAAAATGCCAGAACAATGTTGTACTTTCTGTCCCAGATTTCTGCTGGGCTGTTTGTTACCTGGAAAAGCACAGAGCGTGATCTTTTCATTCATTTGTGGTACTTCTCTATGGCCAAGCTCTAATAATCTCCTGGGGGTCTGGTCTTCCATACGATCCAGAGATACTCTAGGTCATTCTTTGAAAGAATGTTCCTGTTCCAAATAGAAGAAGGCTTTGTCTGGATCTTAGTTATCAGTCCCTTCAGGAGGTAGAGGACAATAATGTCATAAAAGTCTTGTCTGTAATTGTCTTAGGTGGGTGTTTGAACCGACACTAAAGCCTCATCCAGTGGGACATGATTAACCTGATCAGTCTCTGTCTAAACAGTGTTTCTCAAACTTGGCAACTTTAAGATGTGTGAACCTCAACTCCCAGAATTCCCCAGCCAACTGTCTTGAGTTCTTGGAAGCAAATAAGAATATAAATTGAATAAATATTCCTCCCACCTCCTCAACAAGTTATGCACAGAAAGCAAAGGGGTTCACTCAGCGTTCCCAAATCCCTTGCTTTGGGCCTTTTCTGTTTGTCAAATATGATGCCTACTCAGAAACTAAAGCTGCTCATTTCAGAGAAACCATGTACATTTGCCCACCAAAGCTTTGAATGCCAATAAGGTTGCAATTGGAAGCGACTCATGTTTTGAAGTGTTACAACATTTGAGGTGGAGCCCTTTTATCCGTGTTGACACAACAGCAGGATAAACACTTGAATAAAGCTTGGCAGCTTCAAGTAACTTGGTGCAAAATTCTCAGGAATGCAATTCTTTGGGTTCTCACTCAAAAGCACTGCAGGGCGATGTTGGTTAGAGCTGTGCATGCTGGAAAAATTGGCTTTATTATGTGTGGTCAGACTTAGCGTGCAAAGCTTCACTGATTTCCACTTTGGCTGTCTGAGCTCAGGTATTGCGCAACAGAGCTCAGTCTCACGGAATCAAGTGATCTGCTATGTGGGTGGGAAGGATGGATGGATGGATGGATGGATGGATGGATGGATGGATGGAAGGAAGGAAGGAAGGAAGGAAGGAAGGAAGGAAGGAAGGAAGGAAGGAAGGAAGGATGGATAAAGTAGTTGAAAAACTGCCCTCTAGCAATTAAACATCTTGGAGTAAGGCAGGCTCCCCCCATGAGAATTGTTTGACTACAGCTCATGATCCTATGGTAGTATGGCCACTGAGGGTGATGGGAGTTGTGATCCAAATATCAGAAGAACACCAGGGTAGGAAAGTTATGGAAAGTATTGATTTCCAAACATCTTCAAATCATGGTGCTTGCTAGATACTTGTCACCTCTTCTCCTTTTTGAGAAGCACAGACAAAAAAAACCAGGCAATTTAAAAATGAGCAACCCCCCCCCCCCCGAGATAAATCCATGTTCTAAAAATATATTTATTGCAAAGATAATATGTGAGATTGCTTTAGGACAAAACCCTGTACTACTTCTGGGAATGTACACCCTTGATCCCCAATAGTTATAATTCTCATAAAGGTGTAATTCTCATACTTGTATAATAGAATTTAAAACCTGGTAATGAATAGAGATGATTCTTTCATGAGTACTTCACGCCTCACCTTTGCTTCCTGTTTTTGTTATCCCAATCTTTTCAAAAGAAGCTTAAAATAAATAATGGATTCTGCCCGAAAGCAATACAGTAAAAGTATTGGCACCACCAAAGGGGCGTGGTGGCTCAGTGGGTAAGACGCCAGGCTTGTCGATTGGAAGATCGCAAGTTCGGAGATTCGAATCCCTAGCCCCGCGTGACGTGAGTGAGCTCCCGCACTTGCCCCAGCTCTTGCCAACCTAGCAATTCGAAAGCATGCAAATGCAAGTAGATTAATAGGTAACAATTCGGTGGGAAGGTAACAGCGTTCTGCGTGGGTCATGCCGGCCACATGACCGTGGAAGCATCTTCGGACAGCGCTGGCTCTTCGGCTAACAAACGGAGATGAGCACCGGCCCCTAGAGTCAGACACGACTGCACAAACATGCGGGGGAACCTTTACCTTTTATTGGCACCAGATGAGAGAATTTCCTGCCTTTTCATTACTGAACCATTGAATCCCAATGGCAAGACGGTTCATGGGGTGGGCATTAGCCTACTCCAATGCTCCACTGAACCAGGATGGTGGTGGTGTAATGGTGCACCATTCAGATGCAAGTCCTGCATCTGGAACCAGAGATAAATAGGTATTTTTAAATCTGGAAAGAGAAGCAGGCTAAATTTGGAGATCTTCCCATCAATCTAAGGCAGAGCTTTCCAAACTGTGTGTCGCGACACAAAAGTGTGTCGCCACACACAGTCTGGTGTGTCGCCACACAACCCAGAAGCGCTGATCATCATCATCAGCGCTTCCGGGTTTTCCTGCGGCGACACACCAACGCCGGTTGGTGTGTCGCCGCGGGAAAAACTTTGGAAAGCCCTGATCTAAGGTTTTGAATCTCCCCCTCCCCCAAAAGGCAAGGGGGCAAAATGATACTGAGTGAAGAAGCACTGCAATAATCTCTTGCTCCACTTCCTTATGACTGATTCATCTCTGGAATCAACAATGTTTATGCCTAGAAGAGTCAACTCATCAGAAGCCTCTTAAAACTAATTCCAGTAAATATGAAGAATGAGTTTAGTCATGTGAGAGAGATGAAGCATATGGTATTGATTGAGTAACAGATTTCCCTTTCTCGGGTGAGGCATGATTACTCATGCCTTACTTTTTTCAACTGTACTTTTTTCCTTGTACAGAATTGAGATGACAAACCACGGAGACAGAGAATCTCCTTCTTATGCTCTTAGTTAATATCCCAACCTGTATTTACTTCCAGTCCCAGAGCTGGAAGGGACCACTTAGAACATCACCCAACCCTCACACAGGACTGGCTCCCTATTTCCTACTTGAGTACATCCAGGGAGGGGGAGCCCATCACTGAGTTGAGCAATTGGCTTCATTGTCCAACAGTTCTTACTGTTGGGAATTTTTGCATAACACCAATCAGAATCATCCTTCCTGTAAGAAATCCACTATTCTGTGTCCTATATTCTGGGATGATGGAGAACTGGTCTTGACATCTTCTGTGGGTCATCATATCAAGTATTCGAAGAGTGCTAACACATCCGCTCACTCACTCATCTCTTTTGAAGGCTAAAAATGCCCATTTCCCCCCCCAAATCTGTCTTCATGAGACTTAATTTCTAGTTTCTTGATCAATTTTGTTCCCTGTCTCTGAACCTATTCCTGTTTCTCTGAATTCCTCTTATAGTGTGGTAGCTTGGAACTGGAAGCAGGAATTGAGGAGAGGTCTGGCCAACATACAGTAGAATAAGCTGGAACAATGGCTTTCCATCAGTTAGAAACTATACTTTTGTAGATGCAGCCTAAATGACCACTCAGCCACATCATACTGTTGATTCATTCAGTTTATAATAAACTCATATTCCTCTATATCATTCTTGCTGCTAAACTTGTTGTTTATTCGTTCAGTTGCTTCCGACTCTTCGTGACTTCATGGACCAGCCCACGCCAGAGATTCCTCTCGGCCGTCACCATCCCCAGCTCCCCCAAGGTCGAGTCCGTCATCTCCAGAATATTGTCCGTCCATCTTGCCCTTGGTCGGCCCCTCTTCCTTTTGCCTTCCACTTTCCCCAGCATCAGCTTCTTCTCCAGGGTATCCTGTCTTCGCATTATGTGGCCAAAGTACTTCAGTTTTGCCTTTAATATCATTCCCTCAAGTGAGCAGTCTGGCTTGATTTCCTGGAGTATGGACTGGTTTGATCTTCTTGCAGTCCAAGGCACTCTCAGAATTTTCCTCCAACACCACGCTGCTAAACTAAGTATCCCATATTCTATACTAGCTATTTGATTTCTATTTCTTAAGTGCAGAGCTTTGCCTTTTGTCTCTCTTAATTTTCCTTATGTTATTTTCAGTTGTTTCTCTAATCTATCAAGATTCTTTGGATTTTTATTCCTGTCTTCTGGAGTATTAGCTGTCCACCCCAGTACTGCATTGCTCACAGATCTGGTAAGCATTCTCTTCACCATTTCATTCAAGTCATTAATAAAAGTGTTGAAAAGCAGGGGATCCAGGACTGAACACCATGGTATCCCATGTGATACCTTTGTTCCGCTGAATGAGGGATACTTGATGAACGTGTTTTGGATATGATCTTCAAGCCAGCTATGTGTCCAGTTAATTGTCACAACACCCAGCTTGTCATCAAAATAGAGAGCAAGTTTGGTCTAATGGTTAAGGTGCTGGGCTAGAGACCAGGAGGCTGTGAGTTCTAGTTCCGCCTGAGGCATGAAAGCCGGCTGGCTGACCTTGGCCCAATCCCTGCCTCTCAGCCCTAGGAAGGAGCCAATGGCAAACCAGGAGTCTGTGAGTTCTAGTCCCACCTTAGGCATGAAAGCCGGCTGGGTGACCTTGGGCCAGTCCCTGCCTCTCAGCCCTAGGAAGGAGCCAATGGCAAACCAGGAGTCTGTGAGTTCTAGTCCCGCCTTAGGCATGAAAGCCGGCTGGGTGACCTTGGGCTAGTCACTCTCTCTCAGCCCAACTCACCTCACAGGGTTGCTGTTGTGGGGAAAATAGGAGGAGGAAGGAGTATTAGGTATGTTCGCCGCCTTGAGTTATTTATAAAAATAATAAAGGCGGGAGAAAAATTAAATAAATAAATAAGTAAAAAAATGTTACTGGATATTTTGCTAATATATTTTGCTAATATACTGTCTCTATAACATCTCCACAATCTGTTGCTTTCCTGATTAAAAAAAAAATGAAATTAGGTTAGTCTGTCAAGAACAAGATTCTGGTAATTACAAAAGTTTTTCAAAGTACTGATGCTCTGTTCTAGAATCTTAACATGTACCAATAACAGATTGATTGGTCAGTAGTTTCCCCAAACCAACTTTGGAGGCAAAAAGTTCAGCCAAAATATCAGCAAGTTCCTTCAATATTCTAGGATGCTATTCATCTGACTCTGGAGTTTGAATTCATCAAACGTTAAAAGATATTCCCGTCCGTTTCTAGCCATCACAGTTTTCATTATGGATTTTATTTTCATTGTTAGCAGGTATTGGGCCAATGGAAAAGAAATGAAATATGGTAAACTATTATAGGACAGTTTTAAACCATGTTTGTGTAACGTATGGCTCTCCAAATACTATTGCATTATATTCCCCGTCATCTCTGACTGTTTGCTGCGTTGGCTGAAGCTGATGTGAGTCGGCATCTGACAACATCTGTACAGCCACAGGTTTTCAGTCTGTTTTGTATACATTAACAAGGGTTAATATCTTTTTTAAATTGCATTACACTGCTTTTTGAATTTCAATACTCTGGATTTAAATTTCTGGAGAAATTTCAGTGAAAAAGCATTTCTTATTCCACCCTCTCTGGAGATGTCCAAGTTATTTGCTTGACTCCAACTTGCCAGTGACTTATTCCATATCCTTCTTTTGCTCTCATTTCTGTTTTCTGCTCTGGTTGATAGAACCAATTTGGTGCTCTTGAACTGCCAGATGTTTATGAATACATTTAGAAGTCTTGCATTCCTGGCTGGCCAGGGTGATATATTTGTAGGTTTGTATAAAGAGGCGGTCTTGTAGACAGGGTGGTGCAAAAGAGGAAGAGACTTAATGATCAGACTCGAGGTGTGGTTCCAGTGGGGGACCCTTTGAAAACAACCCATCTGCTGCCTTGAGAATTCTTCAGAAGAAGTGTTGAGACCTGTCCTGGCTGGGCAGGGTTGGCTGGCAAGAAGAGTCGATTGAGAAAATCTTATTTTGAGAAACAAAGCAGGAAGGAGCTCAGCAAAGGAGAAGGGCTTTACTGTTGTTTGTTGAAATTTGTTTAAATTATGGGTTTTATTACTGCTGGAGTATGTTTTTCAATAGAGTTGAGAATGAAAAGAAAACAAGGAAGTAAGGAAGAAGGAGAGAAAACCCAGAAACTGCAGCAAAGGTCGAATTTCTTTTTCTAACTGAGAGTAACCCAGAGAGAATGACTCATTCAATACAAAGATCAGGATCTGTGGAGGTAACAAAGCAGAGAAGAAACTTAGAGATAAAATACTGGCATCGAAAGCAACTGGGAAGAACAAGTGCCATAAGGAAGTCTTCTGAGGAGACTGGAAGGGGCTACAAAATAGGAGATAAATTATAGCTTTTTCAGATTTGGGAAAGGACATCCTCCTGCTTGTTTTCTTTTCTCCATGGCTGCCCCAACAGGCGTAGAATATTTTGCCGAGGACCTGCGCTGTTCTATTTGCCTGGAGCTCTTTTCAGATCCTGTCATGCTGGAATGTGGGCACAACTACTGCCAGGGCTGTATCACCCGGTTCTGGGCTGAGATCCCTACCAACCCTGGGGAGGACATGCCACCACTCCCTACATGCCCAGAGTGTCGGCGTGAGATCCCAGGCGGAAAATTTACAGCTAATCGGGTGCTGGGACAGCTCGCTTGGAAAGCCCAGGAGTCTCTCATGGTCCATGCTGGTGATGAGGAGGCCAAAGGTGATGAAGATGAGGAGGAGGTACAGGGGGACAAGCTTTTTTGTACTGAAGATGGGTGCCTGGCGAGATCTTTGCAACCAGATCACTGGGGTCACCAGTGTCTCCCTCTGGTCGAAGCTGTGGAGCACTTCAAGGTCAGTAGAGGGGGCTGTGGACTTGGTGACAAGAAAGAGAGGCCCATAACAGATGTTCTTGGGGATGTCCATGGAAAATGAGTGGCTGAAGATATAGCAGGGCTTTCCAAAGCTTTCCCGCGGCGACACACCAACTGCCGTTGGTGTGTCGCCGCGGGAAAACCCGGAAGCGCTGATGATGATCAGCGCTTCTGGGTTGTGTGGCGACACACCAGACTGTGTGTGGCGACACACTTTTGTGTCACGACACACAGTTTGGAAAGCTCTGAGATATAGGTTAACTGAAAGAAAGCAAGACAAGGCAACTGGGAGTTAAGGAAGCGAAGGCAAGTTTAGTTTTTAAAATGGAAGTACAGGCAGTCCTCGCTTAATGACCATTCGTTTAGCGACTGTTTGAAGTTACGACTGCTTTGCTTAGCAACAGAGTTGCCGGTCCCAATTAGGGTCCTTAAGCGAGGACTACCTGTAGACATGTTCAAGAAGATAACAGTGCTATCCCTGGCCACTAGTCACACTAACAATGGTTAGATGGATTCATGATATGTAGAAATTATGTGCCACCAAATATCTGTGCCTGGGGATGTTCTGCTGGTGGGCTTCCCAGAAACATCTGGCTGGCCACAGCATCTGGACTAGAGGCTATCATGCTGTAGGGCAGTGCTTTCCAAACTGCCGCCGTTGGCGACACACCAACGGTGGCAGCGGCGGTGGCGCGGGGGGTGCGTGGTGGCGGCGTGCACGGCGGCAGCGGTGGCGGCCTCGTGTTTTCTGCTAAAACGTGGAAGCACTGATGGCGCGCTGCTGCCGTTGTTGCTGCCGCCGCCGCCATGCACACCCACGCCGCCGTGCACGACCCTGCCGCCGCTTCCGGGTTGTGTCGTGACACACTAAACTCTGTGTCGCGACACACTAAAGTGTCACGACACACAGTTTGGAAAGCTATGCTGTAGGGATTGTTTTGAACTGGGTCTTGGCAAACTTTTGGAGCTGGTAAGTATGTTGAACATTTTGTGGGCTTGTTGTGGACACTTGCGAAACGTGTGTGTGCATGGGTGTGATTGCTGATTCACAAAACGACTGTCAGGGTAGTGTGACCAGTTGCATAACACTGTTTTCCAGAAGGCAAGGTGCTGAAATTCTTTCCTCCCCACAACCTTTAGCCCACAGCCGTCTATCTGTTGCTTTTCTTTTCTGCAGAACGGTAGACACAACGGCACCAAACACCCAGCAGCTGTCAACCCCCATTTTTATTGTGTTGCAAAAAAGCTTTACGGTTTACAAAGGTCTGACAGACATTCTTCTCAACCAAGCGGCTGATCTTTGGCTTTGCTACATGCCAGCTTCTATTCTGAATTATTCCGTAGGTGATTTGGAAAGGAAGAATCTAAAAGTAAAATACAGTCAATAATGGTATTATCTACCCATGTTCAAGTCTTACCAGATAATTGTCCTCTTCGATAGGGTTTACATTTGAAGGCAACCACGTGCTTTGCAGAAGAACCTTTTAAAGCGTCAGTGCCCTTTCCCAGGACTGTGCGGCCGCTGCGTCCCTGCGTGCTTTGAAATGCCATTTTGTCTTCGCCCCCAAAGTGTTTAGAGTTGCAACGTCTGTGGAACATTTGGGATAAGATGCTTGCTTTAGACTCCACCGAAGCCTTCCTCGGCACGGTGCCGGACAGATGTGACAGGGCTGCAGCTCTGAAACGGACTAGACTTTCTGGGAAGCAGAGCTGCAACACAACACTGGAGGGCCCCAGGTTGGGGGAAATTGTTCTAGGATTCCTTAAGACCAAGCTCGCTGCGTCTGCACAAAAAAATTGTTTTGTGGAGCTCATTGTGCAGTTGTGCAGCTCAGCAAAGGTGTATTTAAAAGTGGCTTAGCTAGCCTGCCCTTGTGGAAATTGCAACCTTCCTTCCTTCCTTCCTTCCTTCCTTCCTTCCTTCCTTCCTTCCTTCCTTCCTTCCTTCCTTCCTTCCTTCCTTCCTTCCTCCCTCCCTCCCTCCCTCCCTCCCTCCCTCCCTCCCTCCCTCCTGTTTTCCATAATGGAATTTAGGGATAGTAGGAGGAGGGAGAAAAGGGGACTCTGTGGGATATTTTCTTGTTTTATATATGGGCATTCAGAATATTATAGTGCAGTCCTGATAGGACTGTACCATTGCAGGCTAGAGATGCCTCTTTAAGTGTCCCCCCCCCCCCTTTAAACAACTGTTATCTCAGAAAGCAGGCATAATGAGAAGCGGATGAGTCTTCTACAGCACCTTTCTATATGCCGAGGATTTTGTTTACACACCAATCAGATGTAGCGCAACTGTGAATCCCTCAACTCCAGTCTGAAACACTGCAATTTGATTGGGCTCAGTCCCACACTTGGTTTATTAATATGCTTCTCGCATGCCCCCCCCCCCCATGAACTGATTGCTCATACTTTTCCTCCTTTTTTAAGAGTGATTGTTCACAAGCTTTGAGCTCTTGTTTCGCAACCCCAGACAAGCAGTCGCGGGATCGGATGTGATTTCGTATCAGTCCCTTGGTGCCAGCTTCATCATGTAAACTAACCTTTGGCCACCACACCCAGTGTTGGCTGCAGTTGGCTCATCTGTGGGCGATCCGGACTCACCTCTTCTCTGTTGCTGCATGTTAAACATTAAGCGAGACCTTGCTATGTGTTACAGTATGTGCTTATTCCTTATTTTAAAAAGATCACAAGATAAACCGTTCCAAACCCAGCGAAGAAGCCAAAAACAGCCTGGTGCCACATTCGCTGATCAATGTTGATTTCAGTCATTAATGAGCAAGAGTAATAAAAAAAGATTATGCGTGCACGTTTTAGTAAAACCCCTTTTATGTCAGCCACAATAATCAGGCGAAACTACCTCAGTGCAATCAACATTTGCCAGTCATCGTTTTGCCCCTGTGCAGAACTTTGCAACTTTCTCTGTCCTTTCCTGGTCTTGATCAGAAAAGGAAATGCAGATAAAATTCTTTAGTCCTACCCTGAAAGGGAGGTGAAAAAGAAGCAATAAATTCCAGGTGGGAGTCTTACAAAAGAGCTTAATAAAGCAGCAGGTGGACAACCATGTCTATCTTCCCTCAGTCACCTGAGCAAACATACTCAAACTATTTGTTGTTAGAATAATTCACCTTCTATTAGAGCTGATGGATGGAAAACATTGTACCAAGCCATAGTAAAGGCCTTCGTTTGATTAAGATGAAATAAAAAATAATAATCTGCAACAGTGCAATTTTTCCTAACGGTGCAGGATGATGCGAGGTAGATTTAAACTACCTTTTGTAGCTCCACGTCCCCACATTCTTGACTAACCTTTATTTTGGCTTTATGAAACTTCTTGGCAATTACAAATTCCAGGGCAATATAATGTGATTAAAGCTTTCTCTCTTTGGTCCTCTTCTAGGAGCTTGGAAACTTTTTGGAAATATTAAGGGCTTCAGACAGAGCAAAAATTAATCAATTTTAGCCCCAAATGGAAAGTCTACTGCAGTGTTTCTCAACCTCAGCAACTTTAAGATGTGTGGACTTCAACTCCCAGAATTCCCCAGCCAGTTATGCTGGCTGGGGAATTCTGGGAGTTGAAGTCCAAGCACCTTAAAATTGCTGAGGCTGGGAAACTCTGGTCTACTGCCATGCTCATGCCTCGGTTGCTCTCTGCCCTGATTCCAGGGGCATTTGAAATGCATTGTGGAACTGCTAAAATGGTTTCCAGGAATTCAGACTGGAGATTTTTGCCTGAGCTGTAGTAAAGTATTCAAAGTTGAGCAGGGTAGAGTAGCATTTATTTATTTGATGATCTACTCCATACCAAAAGGACTCTAGGCATCTATCAGCAAGACATAAAGTAACCATGATTATATTTATTTATTAAATTTATATTACCGCCCATCTCCCCCATCGGGGACCCTGGGCGGTTCACAATAAAACATAGTTAAAACATAAATATAAAATTACAACATAATAAATAATATAAAATCCAAGTATAAAAGATGTTAAAAATGGTAATACTGGGAGGCTTCATGGGACCAGCCATCCCCAGGAGGAACTGTTAGCATTTCCCTCCCAGGCAAGGTGGCAGAACCAGGTCTTTAAGCCTTTCCGGAAGGCCAGGAGTGAGGAAACCCGCCTCAGCTCCGGGGGGGTAAGATATTCCAAAGGGTGGGCGCAACTGGAGAGAAGGCCCGCCTCCTGGACCCCACTAGATGGAACTCTTTAGTCGATGGGGTCTGCAGCAAGCCCTCTCTGACTGATCAGGTGGGACGAGTTGATGTTCTGGGGATTATATAACAATACAAGATATAACAAAAAGGCATTATAAGGTTAACAGTTCCGATCCTGGGCATCCATAATACACCCAGATTGAGGCTTTGTCATTCAGTGCCTTATGGGCTGGTGGAATAAACTACCCGCTAGCTCTACAGTAGAATTTGACTGTTCCGTAGGTATTTTCAGCCTAGGATATTTAGGTATTTTGCAACAGATGCTTGGAAGATGGTCCCCGGATATTTAAAAAAAAAATATTGGTTCCGTTCCACCGTATGAAACGAAGCCTGGATAACAGTTGCTACTGGCTGAAGAGAAAGGAGTATCATGTCAGCTGTGCGCAGTAGCCAGAAATGTGGGCATTAGCCACTGTGGATTGCTACCCGAGATGGATTGCCAATGCTTGAAATAGCTAGAGAAGAAATGGGTAGGAAAGCAGAGTTGGAGGTGGTGCCCAGAGATGGGGAGTCCCTGGGCGATCTGGGGTTGGAACCCAGCACAAGAACTGTCTCTACTTTGCTGGCTGGCCCTTTGCTTTTCTGGCATCTGCTGCCAATGGCCCTAGATGAGCAAGAGCTGCAAATGAGTTACTGTATTTTGGTTCTACCTTATGGTGTCTCTGCTTCCATCTAGGAGATCTTAACAGCTTCTCAAACACTGCTGGAATCCAAAATTCAAGCAGCAAGATACATGCAAGAGCAGGGGGCCCAGAAACCTCCCGAAATCACAGTGAGTCCAATCTTCCATGCTGCTGTACGTATCAAGCATATTTTTAACATGCTCAACCATTGATAGTGCTTTAGTAGACAGATGAAAACGATGGTAGTGATAATGTGCAAGTGCCAAATTAATCTTTCAGTGTTATGAAGATATATTGTATAGTCTAAATCAGTGTTTCTCAACCTTGGCAACTTTAAGATATGTGGACTTCAATTCCCAGAATTCCCCAGCCAGCCATGCTGGCTGGGGAATTCTGGGAGTTGAAGTCCATACAGCTTAAAGTTGCCAAGATTGAGAAACACTGGTCTAAAATAACAATAAAAAACAATCTATAAATGAGATAGAGATGGGTGGATGGATGATAGATAGATAGATAGATAGATAGATAGATAGACAGACAGACAGACAGACAGACAGACAGACAGACAGACAGACAGACAGACAAGAATAAGACTTCACAGGGTTGTCACTGGTTAGTGTTTAGACGGGAGACCACGAGAAAATAATCAGGACTGTAGGCTAGACTGGAAAGTTAAAAAAAATCCTAGAAGAAGGTAAAAAATATTATTTAAAGAAATGTCACGGATGAGTCCACGTTATCAGAAGCTGAGCTTGACTAGAGGGAGACTTGACATTATTTTACACTAAACTACAGAAAAGGCCAAGTTGAAGGGGCTTTCTTGACACACAAGATTGTAGGGATCTCACACATTCCCCCTCCTCCTCCTCCCGAGGCCCAACGGCTGCGACTGGAGCAAAACCTCTCTGCCCAGTTCACGGAGCTTCACCAGTGGCTTCAGGAGAAAGAGGCAGCGCTGATCAGAGAGATCCGGAGGGAGGAAGAGCTACTTCTCAGTGAACTGGACAGGAACCAGCGGAACAGCCAAGAGCAAATCCGCATGGCGGATGAGCAAATAGCTAAGATTCAGGCTCGGCTTGCAGAAGAACCAGATCCTGAAAGTTTCCTTAAGGTCAGTGCGTTTCTCAATCTCTCTCTCTCTCTCTCTCTCTCTCTGCATGCATGCATGCATGCATGCATGCATGCATGCATATGTCTTTCTCCTATATCTCCACCATTCAAGTTCACATGCAGAATCTTCCTTGAATCTGACCCAAGGTTTTCCAGTCTTGCAATCAGGCCACAGCCAAGTTGTGTCTAATGGTAGGACCGGTCTTTAAGCCAATACAGTGTTTTCTTTCTAAAGAATCTCTAGACCAGGGCTTTCCAAAGTTTTTCCCGCGGCGACACACCAACCGCCATTGGTGTGTCGCCGCGGGAAAACCCGGAAGTGCCGCCGTTGCGGCAGCACGTATAAACCCGGAAGCACTGCTGCCGCTTTCAGGTTTTGCGCGCTGCAGTTGGTGTGTCGCCGCGGGAAAACCCGGAACCGCTGATGATGATCAGCGCTTCCGGGTTGTGTGGCGACACACCAGACTGTGTGTGGCGACACACTTTTGTGTCGCGACACACAGTTTGGAAAGCTCTGCTCTAGACCTTAGGAAGTTGCCATCTAACCAAGCCTGGCTCAGTTGTGTGATTGTCCTGCAAAAAAGAATATTTACTCTCCACTGAGCAGTCTTCAAATACTTGAAAGGCTGTCACAGGGAAGAGGGTATGGATCTATTCTCCTTAACCCCCAAGGGCAGGAGAAGAACCAGTGGGTGGAAGCTTTATAGTATACAGAGAGAACCAAGCCCAAAATAAGGAGGAATTTCCTGACCATGAGAGCCATTAAACAGTGGAATAGTCTGCCTCCAACTGCCTTAGAGTTGTGGAGGCTCCATCACTGGAGGTTTTCAAGCAATGGTGGGACATCCGTTCATGTGAGACAGTATGAGAATTCCTGCCCTGAGCAGGGGATTGGACTAGAAGATCCCCAAGAACCCTTCCAGCCCAACGATTCTATGACTCATTTGGAAAGTTGGTTGCATCCCCCTTCCTTCCATTAGATGAATTCTGGAGGACCAGTTTAAAGAAATGTCCATGGGCCAAGGAAGACAGGAAACTATTCTTAACAGCTGGCCTTTCCCTGATAATTCTTACTATCTCCTTCCACAGGATATCAAAGCCTTCGTAGAAAAGTGAGTATGTTTCCTTGCTAAACCAGTTTCCTTATGCTCTGTTGGTCCTTTATAAATTGGGTGGAGGCTTTCTGCTAACCAACATTAATTTGGTTTATTTATAATAACTACAATATAGTCATTGTCTGCTGTTCTTTGTCTGGCTTGGGGCTTTCCCCCTCTGCTGAGCTGCTCTGCACTCCTTCTTGAATCAGTAGAAGACTATACCAGCATGACATTGGCAGTTCTCATTGCTGATCCTTGTCACCGCTGATTCCAGATTCCAGGATCTGCCCCAAAATATTAGTCATAAACAAATCTCAGGGCAACCTTGAAGGACTGTTGTGAGGATAAAATAAGGGCTGATTCCTCAGTAGAGCCAGTTTGGTGTAGTGGTGAAGATACCAGGCTAGAAACTGGGAGACCGTGAGTTCTAGTTTTGTCTTAGGCCTGAAGCCAGGGTGACCTTGGGCCAGTCGCACTCTCTCAGCCCTAGGAAGGAGGCAATGGCAAACCACTTCTGAAATCTTGCCAAGAAAGTTGCAGGAATTTGTCCAGGCAGTTGCCAAGAGTCAACACTGACTCAAAGGCACCAAAAAAAGAAAAGAAAAAGAAAAGAGTCCAGTGCATCATTTTAAACTCCCCAAGGAAAGGTGGGATCAGGGTTTCTCAACCAGGGTTCTGTGGAAGCCTAGGGTTCTGCGAGAGGTCACTAGGGGTTCCCTGGGAGATCACTATTTATTTAAAAAATTATTTCAAATTCAGGCAACTTCACATTAAAGAGGTAAGTTTCATTCTTTATTTTCAGTTTAAGAACACTGTTATTGCACATATACAGGCCTACCCATGAAACGAATGTAATAATTTTGTAACTTCTGGCCTATATTTGAGCCTGAATGGCCTGGAAAATATTTCAAGGGTTCCTCCAGGATCAAAAGGTTGAGAAAGGCTGGGTGGGATACCTTGAGAGCCTCAGAAATTCCCAGATATGGCCACCAGATGGAGATCAAGAGCCAGCCACGGCATTGTACAGATCTTACTGAGTTTTCTGTCTTTGCAGAGATTGTCCCAGGGAGGACAAAGGGAGTCTGCTGCCTGTGATTTCTCGTGATTTCAATTTAGGTCAGTTTAAAGGGCCTATTCAGTACATGGTCTGGAGAGAGATGTTGCTGGCCTTAAGACCTTGTGAGTATCATGGGGGAACAGCAGCAAAATTGCAGCAAAGCTGAGTGAATTCTCATATGATGATTTGATAGTGCACAACTCATTTCAACTCTGGATCATGGTAAGGGTGGCATAATGGTTACAGCAGTGTTCCTCAACCTTGCCAACTTTAAGATGTGTGGACTTCAACTCCCAGAATTCCCCAGCCAGCCATGCTGGCTGGGGAATTCTGGGAGTTGAAGTCCACACATCTTAAAGTTGGCAAGGTTGAGGAAAGAGCCGGGAGGCTTGGCTTTTAATCTCAGCTCAGCCCCATAGTTTGCTGCAGCCTTGTCTAAAATGGCCCTCTTTCTTTATTGTGGAGTACAGCTCCTATCAACTGCAGATAACCAATGTTATGGTTGGTTCCCAGGCTGATAAAGATTCAGGAGGCTGTAACGTAAATAGCCAGATGCAAGCTTCTCCATTATCAGTGAAAAGACACACCTCTTTTCCAGATATAGGAAAGCTGTTAGAAAGGAAATCAAAAAGTTTCAGCCATAATGTACCCACTGGATCTAAACGGCTCAGCAGCTGGAATTGTTGTAATCCCATCCTTTTCAATGCTGCTCAAGTGAACTCTTCAAAAATTGTGCCTGGAAAGCATCATGTTTAGGCAGCTGCGAAAGAGTGTAACAGTATGTGTAATGCTCATGGATGATGGGAATTATAGTGCCCAACATCTGGATGAAACCAGGTTGAGGACAGCAGGCTCGAAGCTGGACCTTCAGCCTGGCACTGTCTTTCAGCTTAACCCATTTCACAGAATGGTGAGGACCAAGGTGAAAGGTCCATGGGTACAAGTGAGGTGTAACTACTCCCAGCTCTTTGGAAGGATTGCAAGATCCCATCTTCCATCCCACTTCAGAATTTGTTTCCGTCTTTTTTGGAGGGGATGGTGTCAGGGAGATAACTGGTGAAGAAGGAGGGGGCTCCCTCTAGGGGGATAAATGCATGCGCAGTACTGAATCGCTTTGCTTTCCTCCCAAGAGGCTAAAGAAGACCCTGCCCTAGTTTCTTGGGCCTTTTCTCTGAGCATCACTAATTCATTTCAGTTTAGCTGGATTCTGTCTAGCAGAGTAGAACAATAAAACACTAGGGCCTGTACACCAAGTCTCAGCGTGTTCCTTCACTCGAACTCAGGACAGATTGTAATGTTTACCAACATTCAAAGCTGCCCCAAAAGCTGAACTTATTAGACTCAGAGCTTTTGCAAGCTGGCTAGCGGTTTGCAAAACATTTAGCTACACAGGGACCATATAACCTCCATCGTGGAAAATGCTTTTTGCTGAGAACTCTTCTGCTGATTCTGCCAGACCTTTGTTGAAGGTTCTTCCTTTGTTCCTTTGAAAGTGGTTTGACCTCGACTTGCACACCATCATTAAAGGATTATTTCAAGTGTCTTCAGAGCAGAGCAGTGCAGGAAGAAATCCACTTTTAGAACTTGGAAAAGATACCTTCAGGGAACTGGGATTCTATACCATGCCTACCAAGAGCAGCTCATCAGTCAGATACTGTAGCTGGAAAGATCATGTGTGTGTCCAGAGAAATAACAACTAATAAAGTTAATTATCCTAATCACCCACACAGAACCATGGGAGTGGTGGTTCTATGTCCCAATTTCATTGAAATATGCCTAGTTTTTAGTATGATAATAACAGGATTTCTTGGTTGGCATTGCTGGAAACTGATTTGAAACTGAGTTGTCTACTTGGCATAGACATGTTTCCTTTAACATCTTTTTGGGGGAAGATTTCAAAAGCTGGCAAATACAGATAACCCCCTTATGGTTCTTATTCCAACAGTCCCCTCCCATATAACCTTGGATCCTGCCACCAACCACCCCAACCTTGTGCTCTCCAAGGATCTTGACACGGTACGTGTGGAAGATAACCCGGAAGAAGAGGTCCCTGATGGTCCTGAAAGATTTAGCAAGTCTGTATGTGTGTTGGGTGCCCAGGGCTTTACTTCAGGACGCCATTATTGGGAGGTAGGAGTTGGGAATAAAACTAGCTGGGATATTGGGGTGGCCAAGGAGTCGGTGAACAGGAAGGAGGCTAAGGTGACCGTCAAGCCCAGCAATGGTTTTTGGGCCATTTGGCTACGGAATGGCAATGAATACAAGGCCCTTGACTCTCCCTCCAAGCAGTTGTTTCTCAAGACCCAGCCTCAGAAAGTGGGGGTCTATTTGGATTATGAAGGGGGACAAGTCTCTTTTTATGATGCTGACACCCTGACCCATATTTGCACCTTTCTGGATGTCTTCAGCGAGTGCCTGTACCCCATGTTTAGCCCTGGGGTCAACAGAGATGGTCTCAATGGTGAACCCCTCCGTCTCCTGTCCCCACGGATCTAGCAGGAACTGCATAAGGACGATGGAGCTCTGCCTTGACTTCATTTCAGTTGTGGTCTGAAAACGCCTAACGTGTCATGTCGTTGAAACTTGGTGGAACTGAGTGTCTTCATGAAGCCGCATGAAAGTTGGCTTGAACTTTCCAAAGGACATCTGGAGCAAAACATTTAAGAAGAGATGAGATTTCCACAAAGTCAAGCTCAACAAACCAGCTGGTTGTGAGGGGCTCCGGGGCAAGCTTTGAGATTAGGATTACCTACAATGGATGCTCTTCTGCAGACTAGATTTCCTAATCCTTGACTACACTGACAGGCTGGTTTCAGCCTGCATTTTGTTTGAAAACCCTGTGCTCTTACTCACTTTCTGTATGACATTGAAGTATCTCTCAAAGTTCTGATTTTATGGGACCAGCATATCTTGCAGATGTTTTCCCCCCACTCAGTATTTAGTGCCTTAAAATTTGTGTTTAGGAGACTGTATGTCTTCATTTGGAAGACATTTTGAGAAGGAGAAGTTTCTCAGAGGCAGCAGATACTTCTCTGGCTCATTCTCCTTGGAAGGAAATGCTAGAAGTGGATTTTTCCACCTCTGTAAATCAAACAGTAAGAAAACAATAGCAACATTCCGATTGCAAGAAGACAGTGGAGTTTGTGTTTTGAAAAGCATTTAAGGGAGCAAGAGGCTGGAGCCGGGGCGGGGGGGGGGGCATGTCATAGCCAATTGCTTCTGGGAGAGGAAGGACACCTGTTTACTGATGAAGCCTCATGGGGAATGAAGCAATGTAGAAAGACACCGGTTGAATCAACCTGGGATGTTCTTCTCTGACAATAGATTGGATCATGTTTTCAAAGGTAAGTGCAACATTTTGTGATCCTGAACAGAGATGTCATCTTAATTTTTTTAAAATATAACTTCAGGATTTAAAAAATCCTGAATTAAAAAAAAAAGGTTTTTGGGTCCAACAGGTTCTAGTGGTGTTGTTTGCAGTTGCTCGTGAAGGCCAATCTGAGAGTTGCTTGTTCGATAGAATCTCAGATAAAACAATCAATTTTTCTTTCCAAGATGCTGGAATAATTCTGTGTACTTCACTGCTTGTGATGGCAAACATGCCATGCGGAGGTGCATCCGGAGAACTTCATAAGGATTCACTTGGAATTTTTAGGAAATTGTGGTTTGCTATATAGAATAAGTTACATTAATACTTTATGTACCCAAATAAACATAATCATCTTAAGATTTTAAGTGTATTTATTACTACCATTTCTATCCTCCTCTAATCCACCCAATTCTGCTTAATGGTCTAATGGTTTTAATCTAGAGATCTTCCACTCTAGACTAAACTTAGACTATAACCAAAGTCCTTCCTTCAAAAGAACTTTGAGAGAAGCCTATGATGGAATCTATAAGCTGGCACTTTTGGCTTTATCATTTATGGTAAGTCTTCCTCCACAATTCAGTAGAATGAACCGAAGTTAAAGCTTTATATTAAACAGCTGCAGCAGACAGAGGAATGGATAACTGATCAATGGTGATTCTTTGTTGTCTCCTATGTTCTGCAGATGAGTCATTATCTGATATGAACTATGTCCAATTGTTCTTCGCTGGTGAGTGAGTTCATCTTTGCTGGGTTTTCTGAACTGCCACAATTGCGGATGATCCTCTTTGTTCTGGTTTTATCCATGTATGGTGTCTCCCTTGGTGGAAATACGGTCATCACCACTGTGATCAGGCTCAGTCCGGCCCTTCATACACCCATGTACTTTTTCTTGACCAACCTTTCACTCTTAGAAATATGCTACACAACTGCCATTGTGCCTAAGATGCTAGCAAGCCTGATGTCAGAGCATGGGAAGAAGATAGCTCTCTGGGGCTGTGCTACCCAGATGTATTTCTTCACCCTGTTTGGAATTACGGAATGCTGTCTCCTTGCAGCCATGGCCTATGACCGCTATGTGGCTATCTGTAACCCCTTGCGTTACACCATCATCATGAGCCCAGCGGTCTGTGTCCAGCTCTCAGTAGTCTCCTGGTCAGTGGGATTGATGGTGGGGCTGGGTCAGACCAACTATGTCTTTAGCTTGACCTTCTGTGGCCCCAATAGGATCAACCACTTCTTTTGTGACATCCCCCCACTGCTGATGCTGGCTTGTGGTGACACCTCCAGAAATGTAATTGCTGTATATATGGTAGCTCTCCTTTTTATTACAGCACCTTTCCTGCTGATCCTTACCTCTTATGTCTATATTGTCATCTCTGTTTTGAAGATACCATCAGCTGAGGGCCGTCAGAAGGCTTTCTCCACCTGTTCCTCTCACCTCATTGTGGTCTCGCTATTTTATGGGTCAGGCATTATCACATACCTCCGGCCCAAATCCAGCTATTCGGCTGAGAGTGACAAACTGTTGGCCCTGTTCTATACAGTTGTGACATCCATGTTGAACCCCATAATTTACAGCCTGAGGAACAAGGAGGTTAAGGTGGCTCTGAGAAGAATGATGGGCAACAAATTGTGCTGTACGGAAGATCAAAAGTGATTGTTATTGGAATGGTTCCGCATCGTGACCTCCTGCACTTACCCATATAATCCTTCCTTGAATATTTTTTTTTCTGACAGAAACTAGTTATCACCTACATTTTTATATTTTTGTGTCTCTACTGAGACAAGTATGTAAATGTTGGTTCGTTGTTACTCCTTGGCAAGAGAAGTAATCTGAATGATTGTAATCTAGCTATAAAAATTGGGGCCCTTGTTCCTTTTTTCTCCACCAAACGTTTTTGTCTGTCAGTGTGTTTCTTACATCAATGAGTTACATGTACTTATTTTGGCTGTCTTGTACTCCCCCCACCCCAACCAACAGGAGTTAGGGTTTTAGGGTTGTTGATCAATGGTTGAGAGTTACCTCTGCAAATTTATGTACTCACGCCATGATCACAACAAGGATATCACACCAATCGATTGCGTCCGTAGTGGGCAAAAACTTTTTGGACATGAAATTTTAACACTAGTTAAAAGTCTGTAGCTTGAATCATGTCAAAACAGAGAATAAAAGTAGTCATGAGAGGCAGGTCATACACACACGCGCACACACGCACACACACACACACACACACATCCAGCGCACCCACTTGGTAGGTCATTTAAGAAAAATGAATGCACAGCTTCCAAAATATTTCTTACCTGTCCCTGACATGACTGGATGGTCAACCTGCACAATTCTGAAGAGGTTCAGACCATTATCTCTTCAGGATGATCTGAATTAACAAGCAAAACTAAGTATCCCATTGACAAAGCCTCCACTTCAAGGGCAATTAATCCACTTGAAAGGAGATTCATTCATTCATTCATTCATTCATTCATTCATTCATGCCCCCATGTAGTCTCTTCAGTTGGAGACTACAAAGCCCATCCAAAACCTGACACTAAATTGTAACTTTTTTTATGTGACAGAAAGGAGAAATTATTAAATACACAGGAAGTCATTGCATTAGCTGTATGCAATTACCTAAATGTCAAATCAATTTAAACCTCAGACCATGGCCTCTGGCAGATCATTTAAAGGCCAGTAACAGCCCTCAGCTCAAAAAAAGTGACCCATCCATCCATGAGTATTGGTAGATTGGTGGGTGATGAATGTGTTGACCGAATATATCTGGAACATCTACAGCCTTAGACCATTTTTCCAGCTGGCCCTCTATAATTTGGATTATGCTGGATGGTTACATCTTTCCCAGCTCTTTCACCTCCAAGCAAAATAACAGGGGGTGAACTACAAATCTTGAGTTATGTGATCTGTTATGTGATCTGGTTAAAGAAAAAAAATATAACAGCGGACTAAGGGCTACACTCTTCATACAGAATAAATTTTGTAGGAAAATTGACAGCATGAGAATGAGAAAGTTTCTTTAAAATGAAGGATTGTATGAGAAATTTCCCAGGCACAGCTTTAAACCAGAGACCAGGACACAATGACATTGATGCACAAATTAGTTTATTGACAGCACTGGGGGCAAAGACAGACATTAAGAATGGAATGGTTACAGTCCTCTTTCTGGACTTATGGAATGAGAGTGATTGTGTACAACAGCAAGGTATTTGACTGGTAGAGCACATCATGTATCTAGTGAGGTCAATGAGGCAATTATGAAATAGTGGGCAGGATTACAAAGACAATGGGGCTTTTGAAAGAACACAAAGGCAGTATTCCATGAACTGAGTTTATTTCTAATGGGCTACTTTATCTCAGACTGTCCTTGTTTCCCAGGATATACTGTTCACCTCCCAGTATCTTTTCTCAGCCAATCAGCATTCCTTGGACTTCTGAACATTTGATGGCTGAGCTGAGAGTTTAGTTTGTTAGCACTTTCTTTTTCCCAGAAAGATGCTTTGGGGTTAGGGGCTGTTTGGCTTGATCTGCAGCATTCTACGTCAGGATGCAATGCAATACACAGTGTGATACACAATGATTCTCTTCATTTTAGAAAGATTCTTCTGTATCTATGCACCCCTAAATAATGAAACTCCCTCAAATCAACCTGGGCTCCTGATGATCATACACTTTAGCGGATTTATACTCCACCTTTCTATCTATTTGACAGTCAAAGCAACTTACAGCGTTAAAGAAAATACAAAACATTGTCACATTAATACAGTTACAATCCAGACTAAAACTAAGCATTAAAATAAATAGATGAAGTTTTCTTGGCTGAGAAACAGAAGTGGTCTCTCCCTGCTTTCTTTCAGGATGTTTTTGTTGTTGTTTTTTTGCTTCCCGCTCCAGCCGACAGCCTTGGGACTTCCCAATGCTTCTCCATCCAAAAGTTAACCAAGGCTGTTCCTTTAACTAGGTGGTGCCACCTACTGAGGATACTTCCCTCCAGTGTTTCTTTTGACCACAATTTTTATACTGTCATCTCCATTTGAACAAAGCTAAGAGAAAGACAGTATGTGTGTGGGTGTGCCTACAAGACCTTTAGAGCGTGTAAACTTAATATTCACTTCCATTAAGTAGAACAAGGGAAAAGACCTATGAAAGAAGAAGAAGAAGAAGAAGAAGAAGAAGAAGAAGAAGAAGAAGAAGAAGAAGAAGAAGAAGAAGAAGAATCAAAGTACTTTCTTTCAGTCATTGACCAGCCTTACATAACCGAAAACATAGAAATAAAATGAGATACCAGCTAAAATAAGATAAATAAAACAAAATGGAATAAAAGGTAAATTGAACACAACCAGCACAAGTGAAAGTTTCTTACTTCAGCTAAACTACATTGAATACTGAGGACAAAGGAACATCCAGTTACTCTAAAATGTATCCTGTCTATTGGACAACAAATAAGCAGGAGATGAAATGTTCACAAAAATCTACAATTTAGATGAAACTTAATAAAATTCTTATTTAAAAAATCTACAATTTAGCCTGAAGGGGCACTAAAGAGAGAGGATCATACATTTTAACAAGGAATAATTGTCAATAGAAGTGAGATTATTCTATTTCACAATCAATTTTAGAATAGGGATAAAGAACTCAGGGCCTCCAGATAGTTTCTAACTCCTTCCACATTATCTCATTATTATAAGGTTGGCCAATGGGCTGCTAAGTGTAATTCAGAAACTTCTCAAGGATCACAGATTTTCTATGCCTGTTTTAGACCCATGGGCTGGTGTTCATTTGCTGCTTTGCAACTGATCGACATCTGTGCTGATCTTAGCTTAACCACTTCGACAGTTTACAGAAATGGGTTTCAAAAATCCATCATTAAAAATTGCCTGGAACAACTCATACAAGGTTACTAATAGCAGGTGAAATCCTTCTCTTAGAGTGCCAGTTTGGGCCTTTGTTCCTTTTTTGCCCACCAGTTTTTAACACTTTTAACTAGTCTATGAAGGTTCTCAGTCATCCAGGTGGAATTGTCTGTAGCTTGAATCATGTCAACTGGATTTCTATTTTCTCAGTGGAAACGTTTCGCTCCTTATCCAAGGAGCTTCTTCAGTCTGAGCAAAGTTGGTAAGGGAATCCTAAATATGTTTCTAGGTAGCTGTGTGACCTTACACCTGGGGCTAGGTCATGGTTATGTTGAGATGTTATTTTTAAGTCCTTTTATCATCTAAAGGGAGGATCGTTAAGATCATCATGCTGCTGTTGAGCTTGTGAAATGGTCTTAATCTTCCTAGGCACAGAAGACAATGCGGGGAGGAAGATGGGTGAGAGATTGTGCCTGAGGCCCCCACCTCTATTCAAGGAAGGATTTTCCAAGTTGGCATAAATGGATTCCTTGACCCCTCTCTCAAACCACCTATCTTCTCTGTCTAAAATGTGAACATTAATGTCCTCAAATGAGTGTCCTTTTTCCTTTAGATGAAGATAAACTGCTGACTCTGGTCCTGTGGTGTTACTTCTCCTGTGTTGGGCCATCCTCCTGTACAAAAGTTGTTTGGTTTCTCCAATGTAGAGTTCAGAGCACTCCTCACTGCACTGGATTGCATAAACTACATTGCTTTTCTTGTGTTTTGGAGTTTGATCTTTGGGGTGTACAAGCCTCTGTCTCAGTGTGTTGGTGGGTTTGAAATATACAGGTATGTGGTGTTTGCCAAATATCCGTTTTATCTTTTCAGACACGCCAGCCATGTAGGGAATGACCAGGTTCTTTCGTTTACTCTGAGTCTCAGCCCTATCTGTCGCTGTTTTAGGTCTGGTAGATTTAGATTTGGTGAAGGCCCAATTTGGATACCCACAGGCCTTCAGGGCTGTTCTCAGGTGCTGATTTTCATTCTTTTTGGAATCCATGGAGGTGGGGATGGTTTCTGCTCTGTGTGACAATGTCCTGATGACTCCTAGTTTGTGCTGCAGTGGATGGTGGGAGTCAAACATCAGATATTGATCTGTGTGTGTGGGTTTCCTGTAGATCCCTATTTCTAGCTTGCCACCGGTCCCAATGAGGACTTCACAGTCTAGGAATGCCAGTCTGTTGTCCTTGGTGTCTTCTCTGGTGAAGCTAATGTTGGCATCTATAGTGTTTATATGGTCAATATAGTGTTTATATAAACCTCCATGGATTCCAAAAAGAATGAATAGGGCTGAGACTCAGAGTAAACTCACTTCTATTGACAATTATTCCTTGTTAAAATGTATGATCCTCTCTCTTTAGTGCCCCTTCAGGCTAAATTGTAGATTTTTTAAATAAGAATTTTATTAAGTTTCATCTAAATTGTAGATTTTTGTGAACATTTCATCTCCTGCTTATTTGTTGTCCAATAGACAGGATACATTTTAGAGTAACTGGATGTTCCTTTGTCCTCAGTATTCAATGTAGTTTAGCTGAAGTAAGAAACTTTCACTTGTGCTGGTTGTGTTCAATTTACCTTTTATTCCATTTTGTTTTATTTATCTTATTTTAGCTGGTATCTCATTTTATTTCTATGTTTTCGGTTATGTAAGGCTGGTCAATGACTGAAAGAAAGTACTTTGATTCTTCTTCTTCTTCTTCTTCTTCTTCTTCTTCTTCTTCTTCTTCTTCTTCTTCTTCTTCTTCTTCTTCTTCTTCTTCTTCTTCTTCTTCTTTCATAGGTCTTTTCCCTTGTTCTACTTAATGGAAGTGAATATTAAGTTTACACGCTCTAAAGGTCTTGTAGGCACACCCACACACATACTGTCTTTCTCTTAGCTTTGTTCAAATGGAGATGACAGTATAAAAATTGTGGTCAAAAGAAACACTGGAGGGAAGTATCCTCAGTAGGTGGCACCACCTAGTTAAAGGAACAGCCTTGGTTAACTTTTGGATGGAGAAGCATTGGGAAGTCCCAAGGCTGTCGGCTGGAGCGGGAAGCAAAAAAACAACAACAAAAACATCCTGAAAGAAAGCAGGGAGAGACCACTTCTGTTTCTCAGCCAAGAAAACTTCATCTATTTATTTTAATGCTTAGTTTTAGTCTGGATTGTAACTGTATTAATGTGACAATGTTTTGTATTTTCTTTAACGCTGTAAGTTGCTTTGACTGTCAAATAGATAGAAAGGTGGAGTATAAATCCGCTAAAGTGTATGATCATCAGGAGCCCAGGTTGATTTGAGGGAGTTTCATTATTTAGGGGTGCATAGATACAGAAGAATCTTTCTAAAATGAAGAGAATCATTGTGTATCACACTGTGTATTGCATTGCATCCTGACGTAGAATGCTGCAGATCAAGCCAAACAGCCCCTAACCCCAAAGCATCTTTCTGGGAAAAAGAAAGTGCTAACAAACTAAACTCTCAGCTCAGCCATCAAATGTTCAGAAGTCCAAGGAATGCTGATTGGCTGAGAAAAGATACTGGGAGGTGAACAGTATATCCTGGGAAACAAGGACAGTCTGAGATAAAGTAGCCCATTAGAAATAAACTCAGTTCATGGAATACTGCCTTTGTGTTCTTTCAAAAGCCCCATTGTCTTTGTAATCCTGCCCACTATTTCATAATTGCCTCATTGACCTCACTAGATACATGATGTGCTCTACCAGTCAAATACCTTGCTGTTGTACACAATCACTCTCATTCCATAAGTCCAGAAAGAGGACTGTAACCATTCCATTCTTAATGTCTGTCTTTGCCCCCAGTGCTGTCAATAAACTAATTTGTGCATCAATGTCATTGTGTCCTGGTCTCTGGTTTAAAGCTGTGCCTGGGAAATTTCTCATACAATCCTTCATTTTAAAGAAACTTTCTCATTCTCATGCTGTCAATTTTCCTACAAAATTTATTCTGTATGAAGAGTGTAGCCCTTAGTCCGCTGTTATATTTTTTTTCTTTAACCAGATCAGCCAATACATAACTCAAGATTTGTAGTTCACCCCCTGTTATTTTGCTTGGAGGTGAAAGAGCTGGGAAAGATGTAACCATCCAGCATAATCCAAATTATAGAGGGCCAGCTGGAAAAATGGTCTAAGGCTGTAGATGTTCCAGATATATTTGGTCAACACATTCATCACCCACCAATCTACCAATACTCATGGATGGATGGGTCACTTTTTTTGAGCTGAGGGCTGTTACTGGCCTTTAAATGATCTGCCAGAGGCCATGGTCTGAGGTTTAAATTGATTTGACATTTAGGTAATTGCATACAGCTAATGCAATGACTTCCTGTGTATTTAATAATTTCTCCTTTCTGTCACATAAAAAAAGTTACAATTTAGTGTCAGGTTTTGGATGGGCTTTGTAGTCTCCAACTGAAGAGACTACATGGGGGCATGAATGAATGAATGAATGAATGAATGAATGAATGAATCTCCTTTCAAGTGGATTAATTGCCCTTGAAGTGGAGGCTTTGTCAATGGGATACTTAGTTTTGCTTGTTAATTCAGATCATCCTGAAGAGATAATGGTCTGAACCTCTTCAGAATTGTGCAGGTTGACCATCCAGTCATGTCAGGGACAGGTAAGAAATATTTTGGAAGCTGTGCATTCATTTTTCTTAAATGACCTACCAAGTGGGTGCGCTGGATGTGTGTGTGTGTGTGTGTGCGTGTGTGCGCGTGTGTGTATGACCTGCCTCTCATGACTACTTTTATTCTCTGTTTTAGAAGGGGAGTGAGGTTTTTCATCTGGAATGCTCTCAGCCAAACAATTGGGTTACACTTCTTTTGAATACAGCATTCCTCTGAAAAATGGTGGAAAATGGCAATGGTTTCTTGGTGCTTTCCTGCCAAAATGTGGCAGTGTGGTCTCCACGGGTTGCAACAAAGGAGTTGGGGAGTCATATGCACCCCAAGGACCTTGGGTTACCCACCTGCCAAGTCAGGCCAAGGCACATTCAAAGAGCAGTCCAATCCTCACCGTGAGGAAAACCCACTTTCTTCTCTCTGATTGAACCCAAGAGAAGATCTATGGACTTCGAGCCATTGGGGCTCAGGAGATACCATTATTCACCTTGCTGTACTTCTGAGGCTCTTAGAGGAAACTCTCCATTGTCAGAGGAAATGAGGATCTTGCCATTAATTTCATTATACTTAATAATGCCTGCTGAGATTTGTTCACCGAGATAAACACAACTTGCATCACTTACCTTTGTTTTCTTTCCTCCTCATTGTTTTTTTAGCTCTTGGAGTTCATTAGCTGTAAAACTTTTATATGTAAACACATAGGTTGAGTGGACACATGGCATTGAGCCATGATTTGTTAAATTGTGCTTAATTAACGCACCATAATTATTCACACAGCACATGAAGTTGTGAAGCATGTTTACAAACTATTACAGATAGAGTCATAGACTAAGCCAATCTGAAACCAAATAACTCACATTACGTCTTAATACAGATGTCCCCAAACTTTTGGGCTAATGGGAACATTTAGGAAGTTGTGGGGACTGTCACAAAATGACCACCAAAGGAGACATAATTCTACCTACTCTTCCTGCAGGATGTTTCTATTGCCACTGCTTATTTCCTCAGAAAGATGGACACAATTCCCCCACAAACATTGGGTTGCTGCCCTTCATCATTGTCAGGGCCGCAACTAGGGGTGGGGCAAGCGGGGCATGTGCCCCGGGTGCCGCGCTGGGGGGGGGCGCCAAAAGTCCTTTGTGTTAGGCCTGCGGTGCGAATCGGGACAATCTCACACTCACGCAGGTTCCTTGTGGGTGGAGCCCACCGCTCAAGCAGGTCTAAAGCAGGAGCGGCTTTCTTGCGCCCGGCTCCTGCGACAAACTAGCGTTCACCAGAACGGGAGGGTGGGGGCTTGCTCGCTCTTCTCTCGCGCGCACTTGGGAAAATGTTACGCAGGTTTGTACACATGCCGTAGTGCGAGTAGGGGGGCATGGCGGAACTTATCATTTTGGGGGGGCGCAGAATCCATGGGGGGGCACAGAATCCATGTTTGCCCCGGGTGACACAGACCCTAGTTGCGGGCCTGATCATTTTTATTCTTTCCAACCCCATGGAATGTGGGAAAGATATTAGTAAAAGAGGATCAGGGTTCTGTCAGTCAGCAGACTAACGTTCCAAAAACAGAACGGGACCAAATTTGGCCTGGGGAAAGAAAACATCCAAAAGAATGTTTGAGTTTGAAAAAGGTTTGGATCTGGCTGGGGACTGTAGAGAAAAGAAATGCAGGAAAAAATTCCCCAGTGCATCTCTCTGCGAGGACCAGCTGGGCAGTGAGTTGTGATGTCACCGATTCCTCCACCCTTCTCCCTCCTGGTCATGTGACCCTGGGCGGTCCTATAATTAAGAGGTTGGGAAGAATTCAACAAGCTAGGTTCTTCAAGGTTTCCCTCCCTTGTTAAAATAAAGCTTGAAAACATTTAAACGTTTATTTATTTATTTATTTTTTGAATTTTGCCACCACCCATCTCCCCCCAAAAGAGGGGCTCTGGGCGGTTTACAACAACAAGCAGATTAAAATAATGAGTATAAATAACAGCTAAAATATTAATACAAAATTACCAATATAAATATAAAAATATAAAATCCAAGTGGCCTAGAAGATCTAATTCCGTGAGGAGAGCTCTAAGGTGCCAGCCACCCCCAAGAATCATTGCTCCCCTTCCCGCCCCAGGCAAGACGGCAGAGCCAAGTCTTCAGGTTCTTCCGGAAGGTCAGGAGCGATGGAGCCTGACTCGCCTCTGGGGGCAGAGTGTTCCAGAGGGCGGGAGCCATTGCAGAGAAGGCCCGCTTCCTGGACCCCGCCAAGTGAAACACCAAAGACAATTTTAACATTGCCATACCTCTTTTACTTACTAATTACTAGTTCTTATTGGTTATTGGGGCGTGGTGGCTCAGCAGGTAAGACGCCAGGCTTGTCGATTGGAAGATCGCAAGTTCGGAGGTTCGAATCCCTAGCCCTGCGTGCAGAGTGAGCTCCTGCACTAGCTCCAGCTCTTGCCAACCTAGCAATTCGAAAGCATGTAAATGCAAGTAGATTAATAGGTACCACTTCGGTGGGAAGGTAACAGCGTTCCGCGGCGTCATGCGGCCACATGACCGTGGAAGTGTCTTCGGACAACGCTGGCTCTTCGGCTAACAAACGGAGATGAGCACCGGCCCCTAGAGTCGGACACGACTGCACAAATGTGCGGGGGGTACCTTTACCTTTATTGGTTATTACTCTTCCTAATTAGCACGAGAAACACGTGCAATTGTATATAGTTGGTGGTAAAAGTTTTGCTTGATGAATATCGGCCTGCCAAGTAACTTTAAATACTGTAAGTCTACCATACTTGAACTGCAATAATCCAGATGACCACAAGATAACAGCAGAGCTGCCATCTAGAGGTCTTCTGGGATTTTGCAGCCCAGATTTAATAGCTCTACTTTAGAGCCACTGTTAACCCCAACTCATGTCTGGAGGAAGGGCAAAGAAAATCAAATTGCCAAAATGTAGGTGTGAAGCAGGGTAAAGGACAGCAAGCTATAAACAGGGTTCACACATCGCATTAACCTGTAATGTGTATTTGATCTGGCTTAGTGGGTTGTGTGAACCCAGGCAGTACGGTTTGTAAATGATGGCTTATGATTTTAAAATGCTCTCATGGTTATTTGCCAGCCCAAGAGCATTTTCCTACTTCTCTTTGCAAAGGCTTCTGAGGGCCTGAGCTCAGTGAAGGCACGGGATCACAACAGTTTTTTATTCTTCCTCTCCCACATTCCCTTGGAAAAGTGAGAAGAAAATACAGTAACATTTCAGTCCAGACTTTTTGAATCTGCACTTTAATTATGGTTTGAAGCTTGAACCTGAAAGAACTGCTACTTTGGGTTGCAAACACCTGGAACAAGCCTCAGCTACAAAGACCGGCTTGCATAAACCACACATGGAAACTGTTTTGGGTTTAATTGATGTAATATGTCTCACAATTTGATATTAATGCAGTGTGTGGTGGCCTCAGATGTCTTATTGACTGAATTTTTGCCCTAGCATGTCATCTATCCACTGTCTCTGGATATTAGGGCTGCCACATCTGGACTGCTAAACCCCAGATGACCACTAGGGGGTAGGAAATAGTTACTTATCCCACACTTCTTTGCTGCCACCTTGTGATTCTCTGCATCCTTGCAGCCAAGATGCAATAACCCTCAGTGTATGGTGCTTGTGCAAGTGAACAGAAACAGTCCTACAGAGGAGTATAGCTGGGGAATATAGCCTTAACTTTTCCCTGCTCATGGGACCGCATCTAGAAGCTTGCCCATTCTTTTTCGCCTGGACAATTTTGAGGAGGGAAAAAATATAATGATTTCCTGGCATTTGCCCAGAAGGCTGTTATCCCCCTGTGGACCTGATGCTATGGCTTAAGAGGGTGGAAAAGAATTCCCCATCACCTCCATTCAGGCAAATGGATACCAGCCAGTTGCAAGTAAGTACCGGATATTAGCTTTAAGGAATTGTGGAGGGCAAACTTGTAATATCTAGGGGTGGTTAGGTTTATAAATTTGCGCACTTCCAGAACCCACAAGACTGGGAATGGGAGAGATGTTCTCATCTTCTCAAAGCAACGGGAAGATGAAGAGAGCCATCCTTGACCTTCTGCCTCTGCAGAACGTTTTTGTCAAAACATTTCAGCTTTGAAAAAGAAACCGAATAACCCCCCCCCCCCAACTGTTAACAATATTTGTAGGGCTAATGTGCATCATAAGAGGGTGAAAATGTGTGAACAGGTGGCAGAGATTCTTGAGCCTGATGTCCAAAGACGTGCCGTTGATCCCTTTATGACTGATGGGCCTCTAAATTCCTTTGTCCTGTACCACAGCAGCAGGACAATCGTCAACGTTGGTCTGAATCAGAGGGTGGTTTGAACAAAAGCACCTTTCAGAGGTACCTTTGGAAGTCAAGGACACATAAAAATCTGCCCCTCAAAAGGTTGCAGATCACCATGCAAATGAAGACACTTCGAGAAGATATTTATTTATTTATTTATTTATTTATTTATTTATTTATTTATTTATAATTCGATTTATAGTCACCGCTCCATCTCCCCCTAGGGGGACTCTGGGCGGTTTACAAAAATCAAACAATTAAAATCAAACAAATAAAATAACATATAATATAATACAATCACAATTAAAATAAATATAAAATCCAAGAGGCGATGGGCTTGTATTTAAAAGGGCTCTGTGGCACCAGCCATCCCCAAGAGGAACTGTTCCTTACCTCCCCCATCCCAAGCAAGGCGGCAGAACCAGGTCTTTAAGTTCTTTCTGAAGGCTGGGATATGCAACAAGGATTGCCAAGAAAAGATAATCTGGTATGGTAATATAAAAGGAGTAGCTGAACTCCTTTTCATATTGATCAGAATCATGAAATTAAATTGATTGGTAATGGATTCAGCCAGACAATAGAAGAGTGAATGTGAGAAGAACGGCTTTTACCACAGGAAAGTTCCTGCTGTAAGATCTGTTAGCTTCAATGGTTAGAGAAGGTGCCCGTGGTATGACACTACCAATTCATTTTCCATCAACCCCTATGATCTCTAGCTGGTGTGGACAAAGGCTAATTGTTACATGAACTGGAGATACAGCAATGGGTGTGGAACCCAACATCTGGAGATAGCATATTGGGGAACTGTCGGAGAGGAGAGATTTATTAACAACTTTTAATCAACAGCAACCCTATGATCGGAGACAGAAAACAACAGAATAGTAGATAGCTTTGCTTTGTATAGGACATTCTTTCTCTCTCTCCAATAATGTTTCTGGAGGCGTTATATTGCAGGTTTTGGGGTCAGATGTGGAAAAGTTCTTCCATTGCATGCAGTTTTTCAGTTGAAAGGGAATATTTTATTTGGGTAATGTCACAGTGGATTAGAGAAGGGTGGGGATGGTGTGTGTGTGTGCATCTGTGTGTATGTCTAGGAAGGAGAGAGAGGTACTAACTGATTTGTTATCACATTAGCGTTCATGGGTGGGACTGTGACCCACAAAAGCAAATGTCACGATAAATCTGTCTTAAAACATCACAAGCCCTTTTGTTATTTTTTGCAGGAAGAGGCTAGTAGAATTTCCCGTCTAAAAACTATTCATGTGGCAAAGAAATTTTAAAATATAACAAGCTACCAAAACTCTCAGAAGTCTCTGAGAATATACGCAAAAATAAGTGTATTAATAAGAGAGACAGAGGGAAAAAAAAGGGATATTCCTGAGGGCCAATTCACATCTTAGACATGCAATGTGAAAGAGCCACCGGTTCTGATGGGATGTGTCTTGAGGAAGATCACAGAAATTAATTTAGATGGTAAAAATTGAAGATCCAGCTATCTGAACATTTCTGAGATTCCAACATTGGACAGGTATGCCTATGTAATTCAGGTTGTAGCATATAATGTTTAGAGCTATCCTACCGTTTGATCCTAGTAGACAGCAATTGGAAGCAGATGACGTCTCCAAGAGTTGCTATAGTGGTTTTCTTTCTCAACTATGGTGTCACATAACCATTATAGCTGAATTCTCTATGTGTTGAATGAGACATGCTTAATATGGCAGGTCTACCTTCAACCTCTTTCAGGAAAGCTCTCAGATGAGCAGGCAAATGGAGAATGTCACCGTAGTGACAGAATTCATCCTAACTGGACTTTCGGACCTCCCAGCCATCCGCTTCTCCTTGTTTGCGGTCTTTCTGCTCATCTATTTGGTCACGCTGCTCGGCAACGGCACCATCCTCCTTGCCATAGGAGCCAACTCTCAGTTGCACAACCCCATGTATTTCTTCCTCAGTAATCTTTCCTTGCTGGACATCTTCTGCCCCACAGCTACAGTGCCCAAGATGCTGGAGAACCTTTTGATGGAAAACAGTTCCATTTCCTTTGCTGGCTGTGTGTTACAACTCTACTTCCTGGTGGCCCTGGCTGGGACTGAGGTCTTCCTCTTGGCTGTCATGGCCTACGACCGCTACGTGGCCATATGCAACCCTTTGCGATACACGGTCATCATGAACAAAAAGCTTTGCCTGCAGATGGCTTCAGGCACGTGGATCACCGGCTTCCTTAACTCCTTGTTGCACACTGTAATGACCTTCACGCGTCCTTACTGCAAACTGAATAAAGTCAACCAATATTATTGTGACATCCCACCCGTGTTGGCTTTATCGTGTGCTTCTACCTATGCAGCCGAGATGGTTGTCCTTATCTTTGGGGGAATTTTTGGAGTGGGAGCATTTCTGATCACTCTGATCTCTTATGTTCATATTATCTCCTCGATTCTGAGGATCCGTTCTGCTGAAGGGAAGCGCAAGGCCTTTTCCACTTGTGCCTCCCATCTGATAGTGGTCTGTCTTTTCTATGGGACTACGATCTTCACTTACGCCAGGCCTTCCTCCAGCTACCATCCAGACCAGGACAGGCTGGTGAGCATGCTCTATGGGGTGATTACCCCCATGTTGAATCCCTTGATCTATAGCCTTAGAAACAAGGAAGTGAAAGGAGCTTTGAAGAGGGTGATAGTTCCCAAATAGCTCTAGGTGGAATGGTGGGTTCAGCAAACTTTGTTTTACGTTCTGTGATATGTAATTTAGTCATACTTGGAATCACTATTACATGGATACCAACGTAACCCTAATTCTGATTCAAGGAAAAGCAGCATCTAATTCAGGGCTTTCCAAAGTTTTTCCCACGGCGACACATCAACCGGCGTTGGTGTGTTGCCGCAGGAAAACCCGGAAGTGTGGCAGCGCGCAAAAACCCGGAAGCGCTGCTGCTGCTTTCGGGTTTTGCGCGCTGCAGTTGGTGTGTCGCCGCGGGAAAACCTGGAAGCGCTGATGATGATCAGCGCTTCCGGGTTGTGTGGCGACACACCAGACTGCGTGTGGCGACACACTTTTGTGTCGCGACACACAGTTTGGAAAGCTCTGATCTAATTAATGTATTTTGAATTGTCCTGCTACTCTGTCATTGTTCAAGGTAGTTTAGCATAAATATTAAAAACATTTGAATACTAAATGCAGAAATTACAATAAAACAAGGGATCTCCCTAAAATCGGAGAATGATGTGGTTTGAAAGTTTGGTTGAGGAGTGTAGAGTTTTTACCAACTGGCTAAATGTGAATGGGTACAGCAGGAGGCAGCACCTAGGCTACTGGAGCTGGTTTTGTAAATCTATGGGGCCAGGTCTGGTTAGTACTTGGATGGGAGACCACTAGGAAATCACTGGGCTCTAAGATGGACTGGGAAAGTGAAAAAAAATGTCTAAAAAGAGTGACAAAACACTTCTGTATTGTTGTCAAGAAAATGATAGGGAAGTGTTCCCGTAGCCACCAGGAGCTGAGCTTGGTGGTAGGGATGGGGAGAGAGGGACTCTACCCTTAGTAAAAGTTACTAACAATGGAGCCAAACCACTGTTGTTGGAAGGCATTTCAACAAATGCACAGAACATACCGCAGCAAGTTCTTACCTACCCACCTGCCTCCTCTCAGGAGTAACTCTTCCTGTGATCAACTCTTTACTCTTCAGACCAAGGGAGACCCTGTAGGGGGAGAACTGTGTTCATCTACGGTGGCAGAAAATCAGGAGGAGTCTGGTGGTGCCTTTTCAAATTAGAAAATTTCACTAAAAGGCCTAAGATGCTGATGCATCTGATGAAGTCAGCTGCAGGCCACAAAAGCTTTGACCTTTTAATAAAATTTGCTAGTCAGAAAAGGTGCTACCAGGCTCCTTCTGGCTTTCAATCCTAAACGCAGAATAATTGCCCTTGGTTCTGCTCATTGTATTGTTCCACATGACCTTCATGTAGAAATTCTGGGATGGTAATACCAGAACTCCACGCAGCTTCTTATTAGTATGTAGCAGAGTAGAAGCGTTCCCATAAACTTGCACAAGGCTTAATCAGTTCAAAACACAAAATAAACACACTTCACACGTTAATGTAAAGTAACATAAAAAAGAGCTTACAATTTTATTGTAACTCACAGTTCCTTAGTAGAAACGGTCCATGCGTGCGAGCAATAGGTTCTGACGTGACCCACATGCTTCTTTAATGTGGCCCACCTGAATGGAAGTATGAGCAACGTGGGCAGCCATAGCTGCACTATCCTCCTTGGTAGGAGATTCGAGCAGAAAGGGAAGAAGAGAAGGGAACAGGAACAGGAAACTGGGATTCAGCTCCTCCCACACAAAGCAAGTAAGATTAGGTTACAGCAGAGGCTGCCTCCTCCTTCAAGCTTGTGTGAGATGTGCTTGGTTGAAACCTGATAACTCTAACACTTCATTCATCTTTTCCTCTCTCCATATTAAAAATAATATTATCAGCCATTTGGGGAATAGTCCCATCTCTTGTTTTTGCTCATGTAACTCTGTAAACTACATGTACAGTATATGTATAAAAATAAAAAAGGGAATGTGAGAAAAAAAACCAAAACATTGTGGTTGCTTTTACTATATATCTCTTTTTTGAACCTTCCCTGTTAATATAGTTTAATATCACGGCTGTGCACACTTTGAAAATGATGCAGATGTGTTTTGGAGCTTGTGTGAGCACACATCTCTTAACATATTCTTTGAAAGTCTCTTACCTGCCTGGTGCTGTGTAATTAAAAGTCTAAAATAAAATAAAGTCTAAAATAAAACAGAACAGCAGCCGTGGGACCAGGGGCAGTTGCTATATTCAGAACTGATTCCAAAATGCTGCTGAAGCATCTACTGCAAATAAAGAATCGGGGAGTTGAATGTAGAAATTAAAAAGCAAATAAACAAAGTGAATTGAGTTTATTGACAGCTGTGCTGGAATGTACAACACATTGTTTATTTGTTAGACCTGTGGTAGCCCATCCTACATACAGGAGCTAAAGATCGGATACTTACAGTAGTGCTCCCATTTTTCTCCAACAACAGCAGCCCTGGAAGAAAGGTTAAGTTGAGAGAAAGGAGGACTGGCCCAAAGTCCCCACGGAGCTTCTGTGGTTGAGGGTGGACTCCCTGCTCCTGGTCCAGCACCATCACCACTGAACCACTTACCTCTTGGACTGAGAGAAATGGACCAGCCCAGTCACCCAGGAAGCTTCCATGGTTGAGGCGGGACTAGGACATGGACCTCACCACTCCTGGTCCAGCACCTTCACCAGTCCACCACAGTTTATACAATAAAGTAGACTAAATAACAGTAACAAAGCAAACCGAAGTAGTCTTCGGAGTACAAAATGCATGATAGTGGTGAAATTTGGGTGTATTATTACTCAACTATTTCAACTGGGGAAAAAAACCAGCAATTGCAAAGTTAATACCCTAGAGAACTATTGGTGCAAGCTTAATTTGTGTAGGTGAAATGGAAAACATTTATTTATTTTCTATCCTGCCTTTATTATTTTTATAAATAACTCAAGGCAGCGAACATACCTAATACTCCTTCCTCCTCCTATTTCTCCACAACAACAACCCTGTGAGCTGAGTTGGGGTGAGAGAAAGGGACTGGCCCAAGGTCACCCAGCTGGCTTTCACGCCTAAGGCGGGACTAGAACTCTCAGTCTCCTGGTTTGCCATTGGCTCCTTCCTAGGGCTGAGAGACAGGGACTGGCCCAAGGTCACCCAGCCAGTTTTCATGCCTAAGGCAGGACTAGAACTCTCAGTCTCCTGGTTTGCCATTGGCTCCTTCCTAGGGCTGAGAGACAGGGACTGGCCCAAGGTCACCCAGCCGGCTTTCACGCCTAAGGCGGGACTAGAACTCTCAGTCTCCTGGTTTGCCATTGGCTCCTTCCTAGGGCTGAGAGACAGGGACTGGCCCAAGGTCACCCAGCCGGCTTTCACGCCTAAGGCGGGACTAGAACTCTCAGTCTCCTGGTTTGCCATTGGCTCCTTCCTAGGACTGAGAGACAGGGACTGGCCCAAGGTCACCCAGCCAGTTTTCATGCCTAAGGTGGGACTAGAACTCTCAGTCTCCTGGTTTGCCATTGGCTCCTTCCTAGGACTGAGAGACAGGGACTGGCCCAAGGTCACCCAGCTGGTTTTCATGCCTGAGGTGGGACTAGAACTCTCAGTCTCCTGGTTTGCCATTGGCTCCTTCCTAGGGCTGAGAGACAGGGACTGGCCCAAGGTCACCCAGCTGGTTTTCATGCCTGAGGTGGGACTAGAACTCTCAGTCTCCTGGTTTGCCATTGGCTCCTTCCTAGGGCTGAGAGACAGGGACTGGCCCAAGGTCACCCAGCCGGCTTTCGTGCCTCAGGCGGGACTCACGGTCTCCTGGTTTCTAGCCTGGAGCCTTAACCACTAGACCAAACTGGCTCTAAGGGCTGTTCCTCCTTCAAAAGGAATTCAGGAGAAGTGCTTTGGGCCTTATGTGAATGCAACACCTCACTCCTATTCACTAAAATAGCTCAATAGCAGAGACTCGATTCATGGGGGAGTGGGTAAAAAGAGTCAAGATCTGACTGCACAAAGCCCTGCCTCCCTTTTATGTGCCCATGATGTTAAAAAGGGGCAGAGATCGTGTGGTTATGGCTGCATCTTGCCTTTTTAACTGACCCTGAAGATGCCCCTGTTCAGAAACAAAACAAAACAAAACAAAACAAAACAAAACAAAACAAAACAAAACAAAACAAAACAAAACAAAACAAAACAAAACCAACATAACACTTAACCCTGTTGCTTTTAGTCTGATGGAAAAAGCTGTTGTTTCCCCAAACTGGCTGTACACCCCCAGTTTATATTGGGGTTTTGCATCATTTTTCCACCCCAAATCCAGTTTCATTGCAAATCTTCAATGGCAAAGGGATGCGGCCATCGGAAACCGAAATAAGGCCTCCTTTTGATCTGGAATTGATCGGGCCCTCCGTGGCTTATAAGCATCATGATTTACAGTATAAGCTATAAATCACAGTTTAGCCCATGGTATGAGCCAGCTGCTGATAAACCCCAACTGTGCCTCATTAAACTTTGGCAAGATTTGCTCTGGTTTCTTCTCTGTTGCAGCACTTTGCCATGTGAGGAATAGCGGCACGATGGGGAATATCATTCTGAGCTCAGGACATTCTCTTGTTGCTTTGAGAAATAGTTTGGCTGATATTTGCTCTGGAAAGAACACAGTTGCTGACAAAGCATTAGAACCTCCATTTCCCCAGCCTCTGTAATTCCCACTGCATTGCAGACTTCACGGAGGAAATTTGGCTGGCGCCAGAAAGGATGACTCTCCCCCTTGTGTGTTTTCAGAGCACACAGAAAGAATTCTATTACAACCACACGGCATCACCATAGCACACAAACCAACTAAAGCCCTCCAAAACATCTTAAGTAACCCAAAAGACCCAGTAACCCAAGAAGAAAAAACAGGAGTCATATACAACATAGACTGTAAGGACTGTAAGAGCCACTAGGCAGGATAGACAGGCAGAAGACTAGCATCCACGAACACCAACTAGCAATCAGAAGACACGATGAAAACTCCTTAATCTCACAACACATGGACAGACGCAACCATCCTTTCAACTAGGAAACCGTGAGCATCCTAGACCAAGCCAAATCCAAGAATGCTAGGGAATTTTTTTAAAATTTTTATCCCACCTTTATTATTTTTATAAATAACTCAAGGTGGTGAACATACCTAATACTCCTTCCTCCTCCTATTTTTCCCACAACAACAACCCTGTGAGGTGAGTTGGGCTGAGAGAGACTGGCCCAAGGTCCCCCAGCCGGCTTTTGTGCCTAAGGCGGGACTAGAACTCACAGACTCCTGGTTTCTAGCCCAGCACCTTAACCACTAGACCAAACTGGCCCTTTTCCTGGAATTCCTGGAAGCTTGGCACTCAGACAAATCAGCCACCAATAGACACATAGGGATAAACCACATTTATACACCATTCAAAAGAGACAATAAAAAAAGCTGAAGACCAGAACACATCCTCTCCAGCAGCCTACACCCAGATAAGCAGGGACTAACACCAGACAAACAATCAAGCAGAAAACAATACCCTAATCAAGGAACTTCCAAGGAGAAAACCACACCCCCAACAACACTGGCAGGTCAAGTTACTGTATATAAACAGGGAGCAAACCCCACTAGCACTGATGATGTTACCTAGTTGGGTAATGAAAAGTCTGCAAGCAAACAACCAAGCTCAGAGAGCACCAAGGACTCCACAGAAGTCTTGGCTTTCGGGGTTAAGGAGATGGATAAGCAGCAGCTGTTGAGAGTGAGTACTGGGAGATATTAACTTTATGGATCCATTGTGAGGGCTAGAACTGAGGGAGAAGGAGGGAGGGAGGAAATGTGGCAGCTAGGATTTAGCCCAGCCAGGACCAACCAAGCCCAGCAGGAATATATGGAACAGAAGAGGTTCAAGGAAGGTTCTGAAAAAGAGGCTTGGAGGCACAGATATCTCGGTCAGAATTCAAAATAGAAGAAGAGCACCACTGAAGTTGACCAAGGTCTATTTAGTGCAGGGTTTTGTTTTTGCAGTGATTAATCAAAAGCCTCTGAGAAGCTCTATTCACATCTGCTCCTCAACAACTGTGAAAGGTAACAGAGAATACTCATGTTTAGTAGTTGTGAGAACCTTCTCCTCCATGTGTTTGCCCAATCCTCTTTGCAAGTCCACCAACTTGATGGCCATCATGTGGTACCAAAGTCCTTCTACCTTTCCAGACACCCCATTCCTTTTTAAATTCACTCAACCCCATTGAATTACTCAACCCCATTCATTATATTTTGCACCTTCCACGTACCATTCATAATTCTATATACGTCTACCATGCATTTCCTTATCTGTTCTTTTTTTCTGAGTCAGAAAGTCCCAAAGGTTTTGAAAGGGGGAATTTTCTCAAAACTTTAATGCTGCCTTATTGGAAAATTCATTCAGATCCCCCCCTCCTGCCAGCAAACTCCCCTGCAAAACTGTCTTCAAGAATGCTTTCCCTTCTCCCGCAACCAGGCAAGTCCAGGAATAAGATGCAAAGACTTAAACTAGTTGTTAGAGGTCAATGCATTAACGCTTATTTTAAATAACCCAAATAACGCTTGGGTTATTTTGAAACATAGATGGGAACAACTGGTGCAGTCTGAAATAAATATTTCATAATAGATAAAAGGTAACAGGTTAAAAAAAATCCTCCAATGTTTGGAGGGAGGAAAAGAAAAGAAAAGAATTGGACTTAACAGAAATGGATAAGACTATGATTTAATTGTTACGCCTGGAAACAAACAGATGATGAATTTAATAATATATATTCAAAATTGCAAGCTTCAGGCTAAAAGGGGAAATTAAGATTCAGTGCAAGCAAGCAAGCAAACACATAAATAAAACTTTATTTTTGTACTAAATGATGTATTGCTCCCAAATGAAAATTTGACTGATTTTGGAACAAACTGACCTGAAATCATTATCAGAACAGATTGGGATGGGATTTAATAGACCAAGAGAGATGGAGAAATCAGAGGTTGCCATCTGAATTATGAGGGTGCATAAGGCTCCAGGGCTGCCTGATGGTTTTAATACAGGGTTTTATACATTTTATAAAGAACTTCTCTTAATCCCACCAGATTAAGCATGTCAAAATGAAAAGCCATTGTTTTCCTAAACATGGAGAGAATTAATGAGTCTAATGCCCACTTCTCAAAAGAACCCTATGAAAGTGGAGTCTTTCCAATTTTACTTTAAAATGTATTTTTGATTGTATTTAGTGCTCTTATTGCAAATAGATTTAAAGCCACTGATATAGAAACCTATAAATTAAGTTGGATTTTGTTCCTGAAATGAAGGATCTCAGATTCAAGCAAGGACTGTTTTATTCGTTCAGACCTTTTCAACAAATATCTAGGTAAAGGTAAAGGTTTTCCCCTGCACAGTTGTGTCCAACTCTAGGGGACGGTGCTCATCTCTGTTTCTTAGCCTAAGAGCCAGTGCTGTCCGAAGACGCTTCTGTGGTCATGTGGCCAGCATGACGCACGCGGAACGCTGTTACCTACCCACAGAAGTGGTACCTATTTATCTACTTGCATTTGCATGCTTTCGAATTGCTAGGTTGGCAAGAGCTGGGACGAGTGCAGGAGCTCACTCTGTCACACGGCGCTCGGGTCTCGAACCGCTGACCTTCCGATCAACAAGCCTGGCATCTTAAACACTGAGCCATTGCATCTTAACCATTGAGCCATCGCGCCCCAACAAATATCTACTTGGGATAAATCCCTTGTTTGAATATGTTTTAAATCTGAGCTGCTTATTCTGTCCCTGCAAGAAAGAAAGTTTGATGCTTTAAATTACTACATTTTGCATTTATTCTACTTTTTGCTTTCTAATATCCAGGTAGTATTGCCAACTATGGATATTGGGAACATCTGGGGAGGGTCTGATTGGGGATACGCCTATTTTTCTCTAAAATAGATAAAAGGTAGTATGATTTACAAAGAATTATTTATTGGAATGGAAATATGGCCTTCTGTTGTCTTTGACTCCTACTTTTTCACGTGTTTTATACATCTCATTTTCTTTCAATCTCTTACAGGGAGAATGTTCCTCTCTGAGCAAGGGAACAGAGAACAGGACCAAAGTGACAGAATTTATTCTAATGGGACTTTCGGACCTGCCAGCCATCCGCTTCTCCTTGTTTGTCATCATTTTGCTTATCTATCTAGTCACACTACTGGGCAATGGCACCATCCTCCTTGCCATAGGAGCCAACTCTCAGTTGCACAACCCCATGTATTTCTTCCTCAGTAATCTTTCCTTGCTAGACATCTTGTGCCCCACAGCTACAGTGCCCAAGATGCTGGAGAATCTCTTGGCAGAATGCAGTTCCATTTCCTTTGCTGGCTGTGTGTTACAACTCTACTTCCTGGTGGCCCTGGCTGGGACTGAGGTCTTCCTCTTGGCTGTCATGGCCTACGACCGCTACGTGGCCATATGCAACCCTTTGCGATACATGGTCATCATGAACAAAAAGCTTTGCCTGCAGATGGCTTCAGGGACATGGATCACCGGCTTCCTCAACTCCTTGTTGCACACAACCTTGACTTTCACTCTACCTTACTGCAACTCCAATAGAATCAACCAATACTACTGTGACATCCCACCAGTGTTGGCCTTATCTTGTGCTTCCACCTATGTGGCTGAGATGGTTGTCCTCATTGTTGGTGGTATATTTGGCGTGGGGGCTTTTCTAATCACCCTGATTTCCTATACTCACATTATTGCCACCATTCTGAAGATCCGTTCCACTGATGGGAAGCGTAAAGCTTTTTCTACCTGCGCCTCCCACTTAATCGTGGTCTGTCTTTTCTATGGAACCACTATCTTCACATACATAAGACCTTCCTCCAGTTACCATCCAGATCAGGATAGGTTAGTGAGCATGCTCTATGGGATGATTACTCCCATGTTAAACCCCTTGATTTATAGCCTTAGAAACAAAGAAGTGAAAAGGGCCCTTGAGCGCCTAATAGTTCATCGATTCCATTAACACCAGAAGAATTCAATTTAATGAGATTGTTAGAGAAAAGTATTTTTTAAGATTAGTTTAGTTTATCTGATACTAAGATTTATTTATTTATCGTATTTATACCCCGCCTATCCCCTCCCTAACGGAGGACTCTAGGCGGCTTACATACATATATATATTTTAACATTTCATACATATACATTTAAATCACGCGCTAAGGAAGGGGGTAAGGGAACCGACTCTTCTAAGGCTCCGGACTACATATCCCAAGATGCCTTGAGCCGGCTGCTGACGTCCTTGTAGATGTTACTTCTGGGTCTGTCGTAACCGCCGCCATTTGATCTTTCCTCCGATCTTTTTTCCTCCGGTGGAACTGACTCCCAGCAGGATGCCAGCAAATTTCCCCACTTAAGGTGGTACCCATTTATCTACTTGCTAAGCTTTCAAACTGTTGGGTTGACAGGAGCTAGGACTAGCAACGAGAGCTCACCTCGTTGTGCGGGGATTCTAACTGCCGACCTTCCGATCGGCAGTCTACAGCTCAGCGGTTTAGCGTCCCTTTTAAGATGTGTCAAGAATTTTGAGACAAGGAGGAATAGAATTTGGCAGATCTATCTATCTATCTATCATCTATCTATCTATCTATCTATCTATCTATCTATCTATCTATCATCTATCTACATCTCTAAAACTCTCATGTCTGTTACCTTTAACTGGGCAAAATGGTGCATAGTAGGCCAACAAGATTTGAACCAAGGTACCTCAAATGGGCTAAATTACAGAATGCGTCCAAAATCCGGGACTCATGACTCCCATGGAACAGAAGTTTGGCAAATTTTAGAAAACATTTTATGACATAAAAATTATCATAAAACATTTTATGACATAATACAAAATATCATAAAACATTTCCCGTGGTCAACTCCTGATATTTGACTGGGCTATTCAGTTCAACATGGGCTACTTTCAAGGCAGATACATCTCTGAATGTCTCCCTGAATTTTAAAGAATTTTTCCAATGAAGGCAGTACGTTAGAAGCTCTGTCACTGTTGAAGGCATTGAGGAATCTGGTAAGGGAATCTCTCTGAAACGAAGACCCAAGGGGTCATGGGTTGTTTAGTAAACTATACAACAAGTCACATTTTTAGACAGGATTACCATAACTATTCTGGTTATTCTCTTTCCCACCAACATTATTAAACCTTGAATGGAATGAAAGCATAAACAGGTTACATCCAGAGCATAAAATGCACTGGAATGAACCTGCCTCCTCATCAGAATTTTAAGACTGTATGGTACTTTCTATGCTGATGAACATTGTTGCCCTAGGGACCAATCCACTGCATCTTTTCTTTTCTAATGGTAGCTATTTTTTTTGCATTGGGAGAGGGTACATTTTCATCTGTTTTACTTGAAAGAAATGTTACAACTTGGTACATGAAACTGTTCTTTTTTTAAAATAGTTTTTATTGAAGTTTGCAAATACAAAGATAAAAAAATGAATACAGACTAAGAAAAATACAAAAAGTAAAAAATAAAAAATAAAAAGTGCAGAGAAAAAAGAAAATAAAGAAAAAAGATTATATATATAATATGACTTTCCCTTCCATCAAGGCAAGTACAAATAACTTTAGTAACTTATCACCTTCTCTGATATTTCAACAAAAGATCTCTTCTTCCCATATCTCATCTCTTATCAATAAACAAATTATAAAGCTTCATCATTCAGTCCTAATCAGCAAAGTCCATTAAGAGTTACCAGAAACAATAACATACATATTTTGACCTTAATCAAATAAATCAGTTTTATATTCCTTTCCTTTCCTTTTAACACATTATCACTTTCTCTTTTTCCCATTTGTTATGTCTTATCTATAAACAAATCTTTAAAGCCTCATCATTTGGTCTTAGTAAAAAAAAAATCCATTAAGAGCTACCAGAAACAACAAAATACTGTGTCGATGAAGGTTCTCAGTCATCCAGGTGGAACAGTCTGTAGCTTGAATCATGTCAACTGGATTTCTATTTTCTCAGTGGAAACGTTTCGCTCCTTATCCAAGAAGCTTATCCAAGAAGACTGAAGAAGCTTCTTGGATAAGGAGCGAAACGTTTCCACTGAGAAAATAGAAATCCAGTTGACATGATTCAAGCTACAAACAAAATACTGTATATATTTTTTGTTTGTTTGAAAGGTCCTCTGTGCAAGCACCGAGTCATTACTGACCCTTTGGAGGGACGCCGCTTTCGCTGACATTTTCTTGGCAGAATATAGAGCAGGGTGGTTTGCCATTGCCTTCCCCAGTCATGATTACCTTTCCCCCATACCTTTCCCATTACTCATTTTACTGACCTCGGAAGGATGGAAGGCTGAGTCGACCCAAGCCAGCTACCTGAGAAAGCAACTCCACTGGGATCAAACTCTGTTTGTGGGGAGAGTTTTGGTTGCAGTACTGCAGTACTGCTGCCTACCACTCTGTGCCACACGAGGCTCATGTATATATTTTAACCTTGATCAAATAAATCAACTTAGTATTCCTTCTGTTTACTTTTAAGAATCTTGATCTTTAACCCCTTTAAATAGTATCCCAAAAGTTGATTCTCTTTGTCTCTTCTCAGAAAGTCCTTCATAAATTTAGCATCTCTCTTTTGTAAATCCAAGATAAAAAGCAGAGGAAGTGCCATGGCAAGACAAGACCCTGCATGGGATATACCATTGACAGATAGCTGAGGGGGCTGACATTGGGAAATCCTACCAATGGCTGGAAAGGGCTGGACTAAAGGGCAGCACGGAGGCACTGTTCATAGCAGCACAAGAACAGGCACTAAGCACCAGATCCATAGAAGCAGGGGTCTTCCACACTAGACAGGACTCAAGGTAGAGACTGTGCAGAGAGGCCTCAGAGACAGTCCAACACAGAGTGGCAGGGTGTAAGATGCAGGCAGGAACGGCATACACTGAATGGCACCTTTAGGTGGCATGTCTGGAACAGCATACCTCTCTGTTTGGACATATGCTCTCTGGACGCCGATGTTTTCTGAGGGAGTTGAAATTAAATGATTTTAATGCTGTATAGGGGTGGGTGAATAAAAGGATAAGAAAAAGTGGTGGGGTAAATCTTTTCTTTTCCCTGGACATGTCAATTTTTCTAGTTTCTCCCATTCAAGTCTCATTCCTCCCACCCCTATACTGTTCTTCACATGTCACACAAGATCCATGTGACCTTGTCTCCAAAAGGTGACAGGCTATAAATATATGCTTACATATATCCAGTCAATTGATTATCTTTAAAAGAATTAACCATTTTAAGAGTCCATGAATCATATTTCTAAATGTCACTGAATGGTAACAAAACAAAATGATATTGCATGTACAGTATTAATACGATGCATCAAGGAATAAAATGTAGCTGTGATATAATTGTTTACTACTTGATTTTTGTAGAAAGGGAAGAACAAAAGATATGACACACTCACCCTGGAGTGTGGCATTTTAGAATACTAGCACTTCCACCTCTCACTTCATTTTGCATTGTATTTACAAAAAAAAGCCACAAAGCAGTTTCCCAAGAGTATATAAGAAAATGAAGAAGTTTAGAAGAGTAAAATTTAGCCCATATTGGAAAACCCTAATATTAGATGTGTTCTGTCTCTGACAGCAGAAGTCCCAATTTAAAATTGTATTACTGGTGACCAGTCATGCAGTATTCCCCTTCTTTATCTTATAGTATTGACTCAACCATAAAAATAAGGCCCAAAGGACGCTTGATGACTGAGGGGAAAGATTGATGAAAAAATGTACTATTTGAGATGACACCAGATGACAAATATTTTTAAGTCATAAGGTTCATCTGAAAACCCCGAGTGCACTGATATGGGATATTCTTCAAGGTCAGTCATTAAGACTACATGACAAGGTGCTCTTTAATCCCAAAATTCTTTCTAAACTATGAGACACCTTGAAGACCCTGACATTTTTCTTAAGAAAGCTGCATATGATGCAATTAAACACATGCCATATACTGTGTGCGCAATTATATACAAAAAATACTGCTTTCTGGAAGTCTGGGGAGTGATTTCTGGGATAGCTCATCCATGACAATGATGGTCCCATAATTCAAGCTCACCACAATGAAGTGGAAAGTACTGACTGAGAAGGCCTTCTACTTTCCTGCTCAGGAGCTTCTCAAGACGACCAGTAGAACTACATGGATGCTACAATTATAAACACCAAGGTTGCCAAGGTCACTTTGAGCAGGGGAGAAGGACATGCAGAATATCTCACTCAGGATGGTTTTCCTGCAAGGAGAGGTTGCTTATAAATGAAATGGTTGATTTCCTTGGGTCTGCAAAAATATAACATGGACAATGCCCGAACTGCTAGGAACGCTATGGCGAGATAAGGGAACCAGGAAGCAGCTACTGAATAGTTTGCATGTAAATAAGAAATGCCATAATGATAGGGCACTATTATTCACTGGAAGCTAAATCACATACAATTATGGGAGAGAGAAATATGCCTGTTTTTAAAACATGCCCCTTGACTTTGAATCCTCTAAGATATTTTTGATACTTTCTAAGCCTTGCATACAGTATATCATATTATTGTTTTTAGTTTACATCAATGTTTTTCAAACTTGGCCACTTTAAGATATGTGGACTTCAAGTCCTGGGAGTTGAAGTCCACTCATCTTAAAGTAGCCAAGTTTGAAAAACACTGGTTTACACCATTCTGTTTGCTTTATAGCAGAATAAAAATGAATTCAAATAAGACTTTCTTGAGGTGTTTCATTTGCAGATGGAACTGGAAGGGGCTTGTGATACTTGCTAATTTCATGAAAGCAAATTTCTCTGTTTTGGGGATGAATAGATGTACTTGAAGAATCCCAATGCCCCAAACCCAAATTATTATACTGCAAAGGGATCTTATATGGCTATTCCCTGTTTTCACAGTTCCACTCCTAATAACGTAATAATCAGAGAAGCTGAGTGGAACAGAAGGTTTATTATATTCCATCACCTTTATTCAGAGGACCAGTTATTTCTGAAGAATTAAAACATTAAGAATAACATTGTATGAACACAGAATACCCTTTTTTTTTCCTTTAAGAAATGCACCATCTAAACCCCTTTGTGCTTTATTCCAAACGCTTGATTAATTACAAGAGCTGCCAGAGTCTCTTTCCTTCTGGTTTATTGATCATCTCCTTTTCCTTTCTCTCTTTTTAACGTCATCCAACCTTCAACCTGCCTCTCAGGTTTTACCCAGACAGTATTCATTATAGATACTAGGAAAGCCAACCCAGATCAGGACACTGGCAGCTGCTGACTATAAGTCTCATGCCATGGGCACAGCTGTCCCACAGCTGTGATCTTCGGCCTCGTTCCGCTGCCTGTTCACCCCAATGGACCAAGAGAGGGAGGGCCGGTGGACACCTGTGGATTGTTATTGTAGTGGACCTTTGTGGTCTCAGCCTCCTTGCATATGACCTTAGTCTCCGAGTCCTCACACTGCCTCTTTTTCTCTGCATACCTTGAACTGCCTGGCAGCCTTCCTTCCAAGAAAATGGACAGTCAACCTTTTACTTGCATTCTACCAGAATAATAAATTTAAGTTTCTTTTCAGGGCTCTTCCCTTCTTTAAATAAATCTAACTCCAGATCCTACTCATTCCAGAGTTAAGGGTAACGTCAGCAACTGGAATTTTCTAGACTTCATTGTATCCCATTAATATGTGGATGAGAAGGTGATCTGTTGAAGAGATGAGACCAGTTTAGATAATTGGACTATTGCCTAAAGAGGACCCATTTCCTTGCTATGGATTTCTTGAAAGCAGTTTTTATCTCTTTATTCCTCAGGGTGTAAATGATGGGGTTCAAGGTTGGGGTCACAACTGTGTTCATGAAATCAATCTTAGTACATTCCCTGAAGTTCATGATATATGGGTATTGCAAGGGTTTGTGAATGGCAACATAGCGGTCATACGCCATAGCACAAAGAATACAACACTCGGTAGTACCAAAGAGCAGGAAAAAACATAATTGAGTTCCGCAGCCCCAAAAGGATATATTCTGGTTATCAGATAACAAATTCACTAACATCTTTGGGCTGATGGTCGAGGTGTAGCCAATTTCCAAAAAGGACAAGTTCCAGAGGAAGAAGTACATTGGGGTATGAAGGGTAGGATTGAGAATGGTGAGGATCAAAATCAGGCTGTTGCCCATCAAGGCCAGGAAGTAGAATATTAGAACCAGGCAAAACAGAATTTCTCGCATTGTCTGGAAATCTGAGAAGCCTAGCAGGACAAACGTGGTCAAACAGGACTGGTTGTCTTTTTTCATGGTATCATCCAGATCGAAGCCTGAGAACACAAGAGAAATGCTTAATAAATAATTAAACAATTATTATTAACAATTTTTAACAATTAAATATGCTTGTTACACAAGGGACCTATATCCTATTTTGATAAATTAATTTTGTGTCATCAAGTCAGTGTCGACTCTTAGTGACCACAAAGATGGATTTTCTCCGTGAAAAATAATCTGTTTACTAAAAAATAATAGGTTGGATCAAGTCCTTGGAAAAAGGAAAGGGAGTCTGCAATTTTAACTTAGTGTTGTATGTATTATGTGATTACATCTTCTTAGGCAACCATTCTAGTATCCTTTCCTAAAATTGATTGGTGAAAATTTTCAGTGTTAATATTTTAAATGTGGCCTATCTTGAGTTTAGGACACATGTTTAATTTGGATGTTCTGCCCTCTTATAATTTCTTTGTTTAATATTTCAGGAATTCTGTCATAATAAGTATTCCGTAACAGTAAGTTTCATTGTTTTAACTGCTTTTCTTGAAATAACATACTTTTCATATCTGAAATTGGCTGACATTCTGACTGGAAATTCTGAAATCTTAAGGTAGGTGAAGCTTTGGAGTTTGGAGAAAACTGATTTAGACTGACGGTAGCTTAATTTCCCAATAAATGAGATTTGTGCCCATTCTTTATCATCAATGATCCATCATTCCTGTTAATTAAAGAATGCTCTTTTCCACCAAGATAGTATATTTGTCAGTATATATATAGTATATTTGTCACGACACCCAGGCATTGTTCTTGCAGAGAACCTGTAAGTCTCATCCTCCTTGCACCTGACCTTGGTCCTTCTCCCCTACACACTGCCTCTTTCTTATTTCATCCCCGTTTTTCCCCCACACTCCCTGAGCTGTCTGGCAGCCTTCCTTGTAAGGGCATGGCCGGTCAATTCTTTCCTTGTGTTTTACCAGAATAAAAAACTTAGGTTTCCTGTCAGGGCTCTTCCCTTCTTTAAATAAATCTCCAAATCTGGGTCATGTGGGAGTGAAGGGTAACATCTGCTACTAGCATCTTCTAGAGTTCATTTTTACTTGTAAACACGTGCATAAGCACTGCAATCTGATAAAGGGGTGAAAACAACTACATGCTATATACTGTTTTTTTGAAAGCATCTCTTATCTCCTTCCTTTTGCCCCCACTTTCTGTAGACTTTCTGAGCTGACTGGCTACTTTCCTTTTAAGGAAGTGGCCAGTCAACCCTTTATTTGAATTTTATCAGAATACTTAACTTAGGTTTTCTTTAAGGGCTCTCCCCTTAGTTTGAATAAATCTATCACACTTCTCAGTCATTCTGGAGGAAAGAGTAAAATCTGCCACTGGTATCCCCTGGGGTCCATTCTACCCCCAAAATATGTGCATGAGAACTGCATTCTGTTGAAGAAATCAAACCTATTGATATCCTTGGATTATTCCATGAAGAAGACCTTCTTCCTTGCTACAGATTTCATGAAAGCAGCTTTTATCTCTTTATTCCTCAAGCTGTAAATGATGGGGTTCAAGCTTGGGGTTACTACTGTTTAGAGCAGGGCGAGGAATCTGTTACTCTCCATGGAATATGCTGAGCTGGGACAAATGTAGGTAACAATTGCGGTTCCATAGAAAATGAAGACAACAGTGAGATGTGAGGAACAAGTGGAAAATGCTTTGTGTCTGTTCTGGGCCACCGGCATTGTGAGAATAGTGGAGATGATGAGGATGTAGGAAAAGAAGATGAGCAAAAGGGGTACCAGGATAACTAGAACTGTTACTGTGGCAATGGCCACTTCATTTTTGTAGGTATTGGTGGAAGCCAGTCTCAAAACAGGCATAAGATTGCAGAGAAAATGGCTGATTCTATTCGACCCACAGAAGGGAAGGGTGAAGATTGAAATGGAGTGCCCCAAACCCAAGGAAATACCAATAGCCCATGAGGCAGCAGCAAGCTTAGCACATTCCCTGAAGTTCATGATATATGGGTATTGCAAGGGTTTGCAAATGGCAACATAGCGGTCGTAGGCCATGACACAAAGAAGACAACATTCAGAGACTGCAAAGAGACAGAAGAAACACATTTGACATCCACAGCCCCAAAAGGATACAGTCTGGTTCTCTGATAATAAATTCATTAGCATATTTGGGCTGATTGTCGAGGTGTAGCCAATTTCCAGAAAGGACAAGTTCCAGAGGAAGAGGTACATTGGGGTATGAAGGGTGGGATTGAGACTGGTGAGGACCAAAATTAGGCTGTTGCCCATCAAGGCCATGAAGTAGAACATTAGAACCAGGCAAAAGAGAAGTTCTCGCATAGTCTTGAAATCTGAGAAGCCCAGCAGGACAAACTCGGTCAAACAGGACTGGTTCTCTTTTTTCATGGTATCATCCAGATCGAAGCCTGAGAACACAAGAGAAATGTTAAATAAATAATTAAACAGTTCTTCTTAACAATTTTTAACAATGAAAGAGGCTTGTTACCCTTGAAATGTATGTCCTGTTTCCTTATACTAGTAGTAGTAAGTTGGATCAATTCCTTGGAAACTGGCCAAGGGCTGTTTTCCTTGGAAACAGGAAATGGGGAGTACAAATTAAATTTAGTGCCATGTGCACTTTGGGCATGATTACATCATATTAGTGAATCACACAACCACTCTAGGATTGTATCTCTGAATAGATTTGTCTGAATTTTCAATGCCAGAATTTAAATATGGCCGTCTTGAATTTAGGCAGATGTCGGACACGACTGCGCAAATGTGCGGGGGGAACCTTTTTTACCTTTGATTTGTCTGGACTATCCTTTTATAATTTTCTTCTTTATTATATCAGGGATTGTGTCAATAAAAGAATTCAGTAAGAATTATGTCAATTTTTATTGATTTCATTTCAATTAAAAAATTTCCATCACTGAATCTGTGTACTTAGATTGTGGCTGGAAATGCTGGAATCCTAAGACAGCTGGAAGATTGCAGGGTTGAGAAAACTGGTTTAGACCAAAGGCAGTTTAACTGCCTATTAAATGTGATTTGCAACCATTGTTGATCATCAATGAGCAGCCATTCCTGTTAGGTAAAGAATGCCTTTTCTAGCTAGATAGAACATCACAGTGTGCAGAAATTTCAGGCATGACCTGTTCCAGGTTGAAAAGAATTAACTACTAAAGTATCAGTGAAACACTGGCAATAAAACTCTCTTAGCGTTCTACTAAATATCATTTAAAAATAGAACTTTTCATGAAGTTGTGCAACAGAAAGAACCAACCCACCAAATATGACCTTAGGGAAAGTACTAAGTATTAAACTTACTTTTGAATTGTTTTCTGATGGTGGCTGTTGTGGGTCTTCCGGGCTGTGTGGCCGTGTTCTGGAAGTTGTGGTTCCTAACGTTTCGCCAGCATCTGTGGCCAGCATCTTCAGAGGGCAGGAGCACAGATAGAAGCAAAAATCTCTGTCTATCTGTGCTCCTGCCCTCTGAAGATGCTGGCCACAGATGCTGGCGAAACGTTAGGAACCACAACTTCCAGAACACGGCCACACAGCCCGGAAGACCCCCAACAGCCATTGAACTCCGGCCGTGAAAGCCTTCGACAATACATTGTTTTCTGATAGTTATAGAAAGATGGAATATTTCTTCTTGTGAAAAACTGGAAACACTCTAATATGCTCTGGCAATTCAAGGTCTTGAAGATATTCCTGCCACAGATGAGTCTTCCTGTATCCCTTCCTCTGGAAAAAAGCATTTCATACTTGCAGGCTTTTCGCCTCAGCCAACATGTAAGACTAGGAAGGAGCCTTTAAAACCACTTGTCTCCTAGAGAATCAGAAATTCTAGAGAGACAAGAGGACTTTTTTCTCTAACAAGATCTCCTTAGAGAAGCCTGAGGATTCATCCTGGGGATTTGGTAAATGGACAACCTGGACCTTGGGGGAAGCATTGCTTATAGCAGAGTTAGAAAACCGAGATTTATTTATTATTTATTTATTACATTTCTATGACCGCCCATCTCCCGCCCATCTCCCGACTCTGGGCGGTTTACAACCATAACAACATCATTAAAATACAATAAATATAACAATAAAAATATAAATACAGTAAAATCCAAGTGGCAGGTGGTTCTTACAGTGAAGCTAAAAATATTTAAAATATTTGATGCTGGATATTTTGATTTCCATTTCTAGGACTCTCTGACCATTTCCCCTGCTGACTGAGTTTTATAGGGATTGTAGTCCAGAAGGTAATACCTGCCAGTGGAATAATTTATATTGTTCCTGAGCATACTATCTGTCATGGTGATCAATAACCACATGGAAAACCTTTGGGCCAAGCACCATTTTAATGTGTCTCCTCCTCCTCCCTGAGCTACATAAATGCCAGTTTATTTCAGTTCCATTCATGTTTCTTCCATACTGTCTGATGTTCACATGATTTCAAACAACGACATGACAAAGTAACAACAACGGTGCATAGGAATATCTGCAAGAAATACCACTTGCATGCAAGCAAGCATTGGTGGGAGTACAAAATAGACAAAGTAATAAAAAATGAAGAAGCTAAAGTGCTCTGGGACTTTAGAATTCAAAAAGACAAGCATCTGCCACACAACACCCCAGACTAACAATTGTTGATAAGAAAGACAAAAAAGTCTGGATAGTGGACATTGCAATATCTGGAGACAGCAGAATAGAAGTGAAAGAACTGGAGAAAATCACAAAATATAAAGACCTGCAAATAGAGGTAGAACGACTGTGGCAAAAGAGAGCAAAGATTTTCTCCAGTTCTTTCTCTTCTATTAATAATAGGCTCCTTGGGTGCAATTCCAAAACATCTGGAGCATCACTTGAACACCTTTGGCATTGACAAAATCACCATCCGTCAATTGCAAAAGGCAGCTTTACTTGGAACAGCTTACATCCTGTGACAATACCTTTAATATTATTAAACAACAACATCTGTCTATCCCAGGTCCTTGGGAAGACATGATAGGTGGACAAAAATGCCAAACCCGGTCTAAACGGTTGACTGTGCAACCAACAATCATCATTTATTAAATTGATATGCCACCCAGCTCCTAATAAGGGCTGGCAACACCCTTGGCTGCACTCAGAAATTGTCCTGCTTAGTGGGGGCATTGGCTGGCTAATTGGTTCTGCAGTATATACCCCTGAGTCACCAGCAGCAGTGGTGTGTTTGGTGGAGAAATGTTACCAAGGCCCTTGCCAGTGGGACAATGGCAATAGGTCCCAGTGAGGGCTTCTTGGGTGCCCATTCATCTAACAAAACTTCAGGAGGATTTTCAAGAACAGCTGGTTTACTGATGGATCTTGAAGCAAAAAAGCCTGGGCTTAAAGCATCCTTTTGTTTTTGTAACCATTTCTGAATACTTTTGCCAAGGCCATCTCTCTGGCTGTCTTCATTACCTAATTAACTATGGAGAATATTTTTATATATATTTGTGATATATTGTTTTATGATGTGACCTGCTTAGAATCTTGGCTGGCTGAGGCAGCCTGTGAATTTGAGTATTAATCAAAAGTGTAAAAAGTAAAGGTTCCCCCCGCACATTTGTGCAGTCGTGTCCAACTCTAGGGGCCGGTGCTCATCTCCGTTTGTTAGCCGAAGAGCCAGCATTGTCCGAAGACGCTTCCATGGTCATGTGGCCGGCATGACGCACGTGGAACGCTGTTACCTACCCACCGAAGTGGTACCTATTTATCTACTTGCATTTGCATGCTTTCGAATTGCTAGGCTGGCAAGAGCTGGGGCTAGTGCGGGAGCTCACTCCGTCATGCGGGGCTAGGGATTCGAACCTCTGAACTTGCGATCTTCCAATCGACAAGCCTGGTGTCTTACCCGCTGAGCCACCACACCCCCCTAATCAAAAGCATAAGTCAATATTATTTCAACCCAGATCCTCTCTCAACCACCCACCTTCTAAAATGATAGAACTGCTATCACAGGAATAGCAAGTCATACACTCTTATGATTACTAAAGCCAGGGTTGATTGATTTGCTTATAATTTCAATTTCAACATCTGCCCATACGAGGTTCTAGGTGAGTCACTAGAGCAGAGCTTTCCAAACTGTGTGTGGCGACACAAAAGTGTGTCGCCACACACAGTGTGGTGTATTGCCACACCACCTGGAAGTGGTGGCGTCGCACGCCCCCCGTGCCGCCGCACGCCTCTCCCGCGCTGCCGCCGTGTGCGTGCGCCACCGCACGCCCCCCTGCGCCATCGCCATGCGCACGCGTGTCGCCGCCGCCGCTGGGTGTGTCGCCAGCGGCGGCACTTTGGAAAGCCCTGCACTAGAGTTTAATCAACAACATGAATAGTTTAATTATGAACAAACTACACTGTTTGAGATTCAAATCATGTGAGATCTGAAGTTATGGAAGTAATGTGAATGGAACTGAAAGTAAACTGGCATTTCTGGAGCCCAGGGAAGAGGAGAGATATTAAAATGGTGCTCTGCCCAAATATTTTTCATGTAGTTATGGAAGTGTAGCGACAATATCAATTATGTCACTGAAGCCATGATCTTTTGGACTACAATTCCTATAAGACAAGTCAGCATGGCAAATGATCAGAGAGTTATGAGTTGTAAACCAAAATATCCAGCATCTGAGGTCAATAGGTTTAATAACTCTGCTGTAAGGAATGCTTCCCCCAAGATCCAGGTTGTCCTCTGGTGTTTATTTACCAAATCCCCAGGATGGGCTTCCATCATGAGACCTTGTTAGGGAAAAAGTCGTCTAGTCTCTCTGGAATTTCAGATCCTCTAGGAGTCCCAGTGGTTCCTTCAGAATTATTGATATCAGCTGATGTAAACAGCCTACATTATATCCAATATTTTTTTCAAGAGGAAAGACTACATGAAGACTCATGTACGGCAGGGGAATCTTCAAGAACTGAAATTGCCAGGGAATATGACAGTGTTTCCAGTTGTCCTTAAGAAGAAATATCCCATCTATATAAAAAAACATCAGAAAATATCTCATAAAGTAAGATCAATACCTTGTAATTCATCTAAGGCCATGTTCGGTGGGTTTGTTCCTCCTGGTGTGCAACTTCATGAAAAGAAGTTTTATTTTTTAATTGAAGTTTGGTGGAACATTAAGAAAGATTTGTTGTTAGCTTTTCACTTTATTCTTTTGAGCTTGGGAGAGATGAAGCCAGAAATTTCTGGACATGTTGATGTTCTGTATAGATGGAAAAGGACATTCTTTACCTAACAGGAATGACTGATCTTTGATGATAAGTAATGAAAACAAATTGCATTTAATGGGAAATTGAGCTGCTTTCTTCCTAAGTCAGTTTTCTTGACCTGCAATCTTTTAGTTATGTGTGGGTTCTAGAATTGCCAGTCAGAATCTCAGTGCACAGTTTCAGGTATGTAAATTAATTCAAAGGAAATCAATAAAATTGGGCCTAATTCTTATTGAATTCTTATTATTGACAGAATCCCTGAAATAATAAACAAGAAAATTATAAAAGTGTGGTCCCTCCAAATCATACATCTCTCCTAAACTCAGTAATGAAGCTAATTATTATTGAATTTTTACTATGTCCAGAATCCATGAAATAATAAAGAAACAAACAAAACATAAATAAAGAGGGTAGGACATTGAAATCAAGCATTTGCCCAAAATTCAAGAGGCCATATTTAAATTTTGACCATTGAAAATTCTGCCAGATCAATTCTGAGAAAGGATCCTAGAATAGTTGTGTGATTCACTAAGTTGATAAAATCACAGAGAAAAAGCATAGGACACTAAATTAAAATTGCAGTCTTCCTTTCCTATTTTGAAAGACTTGATCCAGTTTACTACTTCTGAGTAAACATGAAGTAAGCAGGATATAGGTCCCTAGTGTGAGAAGCCTATTTAATTGCTAATAATTTTTAAGAAGAATTCATTAATTATTTGTTTAACATTCCTCTTATGTTCCCAGGCTTCAATCTGGATGATATCATGAAAAAAGACAACCAGTCCTGTTTGACCGAGATTGTCCTGCTGGGCTTCTCAGATTTCCAGACAATGCGAGAACTTCTGTTTTGCCTGGTTCTAATATTCTACATCATGGCCTTAATGGGCAACAGCCTGATTTTGATCTTTACCATTCTCAATACCACCCTTCATACCCCAATGTACTTCTTCCTCTGGAACTTGTCCTTTTTGGAAATTGGCTACACCTCATCTATCAGCCCAAAGATGCTAGTGAACTTATTATCAGAGAACCAGACTATATCCTTTTGGGGCTGTGGATGTCAACTGTGTTTCTTCCTTCTCTTTGGTGTCACGGAGTGTTGTCTTCTTTGTGTCATGGCCTATGACCGCTATGTTGCCATTTGCAAACCCTTGCAATACCCATATATCATGAACTTCAGGGAATGTGCTAAGCTTGCTGCTGCCTCATGGGCCATTGGGATTTTGGTGGGTTTGGGGCAATCTATTTCAATCTTCACCCTTCCCTACTGTGGGTTGGATAGAATTCTACATTTCTTCTGTGATATTATGCCTGTTCTGGAACTGGCTTCCACCAATACCTACAAAAATGAAGTGGCCACTGTCACCATAACCGTTGTATTTGTCCTGGTACCCCTTTTGCTCATCCTCTTTTCCTACATCCTGATCATCTCCACTATTCTCATGATGCCAGTGGCCAAGAACAGGCGCAAGGCATTTTCCACTTGTTCCTCACATCTCATTGTTGTCTTCCTTTACTACGGAACTATCACTGCTACCTACATTCACCCCAACTCAGAGTATTCCATGGACAGTCACAGAATTCTCGCCCTCCTCTACACAGTTGTGACCCCAACCTTGAACCCCATCATTTACACCCTGAGGAATAAAGAGATAAAAACTGCTTTCAAGAAATCCATAGCAAGGAAATGGGTCCTCTTTAGGTACTAGTCCAATTATCTAAATTGGTTTCATCTCTTCAACAGATCACCTTCTCATCCACATATTTATGGGATACAATGAAGTCTAGAAAATTCCAGTTGCTGATGTTACCCTTAACTCTGGAATGAGTAGGATCTGGAGTTAGATTTATTTAAAGAAGGGAAGAGCCCTGAAAAGAAACTTAAATTTATTATTCTGGTAGAATGCAAGTAAAAGGTTGACTGTCCATTTTCTTGGAAGGAAGGCTGCCAGGCAGTTCAAGGTATGCAGAGAAAAAGAGGCAGTGTGAGGACTCGGAGACTAAGGTCAGATGTAAGGAGGCTGAGACCACACAGGTCCACTACAAAGTAGAAGGCTTTCTCAGTCAGTACTTTCCACTTCATTGTGGTGAGCTTGAATTATGGGACCATCATTGTCATGGATGAGCTATCCCAGAAATCACTCCCCAGACTTCCAGAAAGCAGTATTTTTTGTATATAATTGTGCACACAGTATATGGCATGTGTTTAATTGCATCATATGCAGCTTTCTTAAGAAAAATGTCAGGGTCTTCAAGGTGTCTCATAGTTTAGAAATAATTTTGGGATTACAGAGCACCTTGTCATGTAGTCTTAATGACTGACCTTGAAGAATTTCCCATATCAGTGCACTCAGGGTCTTCAGATGAACCTTATGACTTAAAAATATTTGTCTTCTGGTGTCATCTCAAATAGTACATTCTTTCATCAATCTTTCCCCTCAGTCATCAAGTGTCCTTTGGGCTTTATTTTTATGGTTGAGTCAATACTATAAGATAAAGAACATAAGAAACGTCTGCACATTGTGATGTTCTGTCTAGCTAGAAAAGGCATTCTTTACCTAACAGGAATGGCTGCTCATTGATGATCAACAATGGATGCAAATCACATTTAATAGGCAGTTAAACTGCCTTTGGTCTAAACCAGTTTTCTCAACCCTGCAATCTTCCAGCTGTCTTAGGATTTCAGCATTTCCAGCCACAATCTAAGTACACAGATTCAGTGATGGAAATTTTTTAATTGAAATGAAATCAATAAAAATTGACATAATTCTTACTGAATTCTTTTATTGACACAATCCCTGATATAATAAAGAAGAAAATTATAAAAGGATAGTCCAGACAAATCAAAGGTAAAAAAGGTTCCCCCCGCACATTTGCGCAGTCGTGTCCGACATCTGCCTAAATTCAAGATGGCCATATTTAAATTCTGGCATTGAAAATTCAGACAAATCTATTCAGAGATACAATCCTAGAGTGGTTGTGTGACTCACTAATATGATGTAATCATGCCCAAAGTGCACATGGCACTAAATTTAATTTGTACTCCCCATTTCCTGTTTCCAAGGAATTGATCCAACTTACTACTTCTAGTATAAGGAAACAAGATATACATTTCAAGGGTAACAAGCCTCTTTCATTGTTAAAAATTGTTAAGAAGAACTGTTTAATTATTTATTTAACATTTCTCTTGTGTTCTCAGGCTTCGATCTGGATGATACCATGAAAAAAGAGAACCAGTCCTGTTTGACCGAGATTGTCCTGCTGGGCTTCTCAGATTTCCAGACAATGCAAGAAATTCTGTTTTGTCTGTTTATAATATTCTACTTCCTGGCCTTGATGGGCAACAGCCTGATTTTGATCATCACCATTCTCAATCCCACCCTTCATACCCCAATGTACTTCTTCCTCTGGAACTTGTCCTTTTTGGAAATTGGCTACACCTCGACCATCAGCCCAAATATGTTAGTGAATTTGTTATCTGATAACCAGAATATATCCTTTTGGGGCTGCGGAACTCAATTATGTTTTTTCCTGCTCTTTGGTACTACCGAGTGTTGTATTCTTTGTGCTATGGCGTATGACCGCTATGTTGCCATTTGCAAACCCTTGCAATATCCCTACATCATGAACTTCAGGGAATGTGCTAAGCTTGCTGCTGCCTCGTGGGCTATTGGTATTTCCTTGGGTTTGGGGCACTCTATTTCAATCTTCACCCTTCCCTTCTGTGGGTCGAATAGAATCAGCCATTTTCGCTGCGATCTTATGCCTATTTTGAGACTGGCTTCCACCATACCTACAAAATTGAAGTGGCCATTGCCACACTAACCATGGTATTTGCCCTGGTACCCCTTTTGCTCATCTTCTTTTCCTACATCCTCATCATCTCCACTATTCTAATGATGCCAATGGCGAAGAACAGGTGCAAAGCATTTTCCACCTGCTCTTCACATCTCATTGTTGTCTTCCTTTCCTATGGATCCATCACTGCTACCTACATTTGTCCCAACTCAGAGTATTCTGTGGACAATAACAGGATTCTTTCCCTGCTCTACACAGTAGTAACCCCAACCTTGAACCCCATTATTTACAGTTTGAGGAATAAAGAGATAAAAGCTGCTTTCGAGAAATCAGTAGCAAGGATATGGATCTTCTTTAGGTAATAATCCAAGTATATCAATTGGTTTCATTCCTTTGTCAGATTACAGTTTTCATAAATATATTTATTTATTTATATTTATTTAGTAATCAAATTTATGGGGTATATGCCAGTGGTGGATGTTACCTTTAAATCTGGAATGACCTAGAGCTGGAGACAGATTTATTCAAAACAAGGGAAAACCCCAGAAAAGAAACTTAAGTTTATTATTCTGGGAGAGTGAAAGTCAAAGGTTGAGTGACAATTTCCTTAGAAGAATGGATGCCAGACAGTTCAAGGAATCTAGAAAAAAAGGGGACAAAAGCGGTATATATAATCTTCAATAAATTTATTACAAAAAAATAAAAAAGAAGAATAGTAAATGGGGCAAAAGGAAGAAAGGCAGTATGAGGTCTAGAAGACTCAGGTCAGATGTAAGGAGGCTGAGACCATACAGATCCACAATGCACGGATGTCAGCCACTCCTCTTGCTGAGGAACAGGGGGCTCTTGCTCCATTGGGAGCATAACATAACTTTTTAGGGATACATTTGAACTGGAGACCAGGCACTATCACGCTGAAGTGCAGATAGATTTAATGACCCTTTTGGTTGCAAAGACATTCCTAAGGAGGGCTGGGGTTAAAGTCCCTCTTTATAGATTTATTCTGTGGGATATTGCTGGCTTTATGAGGTTCCAGGCGCAGAGTAATCCAAACAGAGTGCAGCGTGTAGGGCTAACAATAGTTTATTGTAGCATAAGGCAATAATGGATATGAGTTACATTATTGCAAAAAGGAAAAACAACAAAGCATAAGCAGAGTTCCATTAGCAGATTTGAAGAAAACCATGGCCAGGTACAAAAGGCCAGGCATAGTTATAGTTCAGGAACAGAGTACATGGCAACATGACAGACAGAAGTCAAGAAGTCAAGAAGCATAGACCCATAGTTCATAGCTGAGATATACACTTGTTTCAGCATTCTGATTGGCTATATGTGGGTCAGGACATTTCAAACTAACAATGCATTAAGAGTTGTACTTACTATAAATCGCCATGAGATGGCAGTGTTGCACATTGTCTCCCCTCCGGGAAACCGTTCCCATGAGATGGCCGGTGGCTAGTCAAAACATAGCAATGCCTTGCCTAGCGAAGGTCACACACCTGGTGTTTATCGGTGGAATGTTTGAAAACACTTATTGTAGAGGCGTATGGAAAAATACTGTCTTTACAAGCTAGTGGAGGAATCCATTCATAAGAATTCTACATAGAATAACTCTGACATATTCAGATTAGAGTATACACATGATTGCATACAGCAGCAATTTATTTCCTTGGATGGAACACGTCAGAGGCCCAGTGACATCAGTGAGACAGTTAGGGTGTGCCTATGAAGCAATCGGGGCGTGGTGGCTCAGTGGGTAAGACGCCAGGCTTGTCGATCGGAAGATCACAAGTTCGGAGGTTCGAATCCCTAGCCCTGCGTGCGGAGTGAGATCCCGCACTAGCTCCAGCTCTTGCCAACCTAGCAATTCAAAAGCATGCAAATGCAAGTAGATGAATAGGTACCACTTCGGTGGGTAGGTAACAGCGTTCCGCGCGTGTCATGCGGCCACATGACTGTGGAAGCGTCTTCGGACAACACTGGCTCTTTGGCTAACAAACGGAGATGAGCACCGGCCCCTAGAGTCGGACACGACTGCACAACTGTGCTGGGGAAACCTTTACCTTTTTATGAAGCAATGGGGAAGAAAGTGTTTTTGTAGAAGGGGTAGTTGCCTAATTTGAGACCATATAGCTAGGGCAGTGCTTTGTTTTCTCTGGGAAGATACATTTGGGTTTGGGGCTTTTAACCTGACCCTGAAAAGTCTCCTTCAGGATGCCTGGGCAGAAATAGAGACGGAAAATCTCAACTGCAGGACTGATAGATCCCTGGCTTGCATTCCGTCAAGAGATTTTCCAGCATTTCCAATAAAAAGAAATTTACTAAAGATGGGAAAAGCTTTAGGCAATGATAACAGAAGGCCATATATGCATTCCAAGAGATAATTTGTTCTGAATCATACTATATTTTATTAAATTTGGACAAAGATGGGCTAATTCCCAATCTGGCCTGCTCCCTATCCGGATGTTCCCAGTATCCATAGCCAGCAACATTACTTGGGTATTTCAAAGCAAAAAGTAAAAAAAAATGCAATATGCAGCAATTTACAGCATCCAAATTTTCTTTCTTGTAGGGACAGAACAATAAGCAGCTCAGATTTAGACACAGATTGAAATAGGAAGATATTTATTTCAAAGCGCATACTTGTTGAAAAATTCTGAATGAATAAAACAGTCCTTCCTTGGGTCTGAGACCCTTCTTTTAGGAACAAAATCCATCTTGATGTACACATACTATTTCCTTGACCATGATTATGTTTGCAGGATTGAGTGGATGGTCTCCCTTCCAGCTGGCATTGCTGAGAAGGGGAGGGGGGCAGCCTTTCCTGCATAGGAAATGAGGATGCCGTCTTCCACCTTCAAGCCGGGGAGGGGCAACTGATGTTAGCAGTGGGGGCAGCAAAATCAAAACTGTTTTAGTTTTTTGCCACCTCTGGAATGGGTGGAGAACACATTAACCAAGCTGAGGGGAAAAGGGCTAGGCCCAGTCACCATGGTATATAGCAGAGCTTTCCAAACTTTTCATGTTGGTGACACACTTTTAGACATGCATCATTTCGTGACACACTCTTACAGCAGGGCATAATGTCGTGACACACTCTTACAGCAGGACACGAAGCAGGCACTAGGACCTGAGCGGAATCACAGCAGGTTTGGAGGCAGCAAGGCACAAGGCAGGCACTAGGACCTGTGTGGGATCCTGGCAGGGCTCGGAGGCAGCAGAAGCTGCGACACACCCAGGCACTGCAGCCGACACACTAACGTGTCCCGACACACAGTTTGGAAAGCTCTGGTATACAGGGAAGGATTGTGAGCTCACATAGAAATGGTATGACATTGGCATCCTATGGTGCACCCAACATTGCGCACAATGTGACATTCTGGACCAGCTGCACCTTCTGGTCTTTTCAAGGCAGACCCATGTAGAGCCCGTTGCAGTAGTCTCACCGGAAAGTGACTAATCAATAATATTCTTGGAGATAAGTCTGAATTAAATGTCCTCTACAATACAAGACAATGACAAATACAAAAAGCAATGACAAATACAATACAAAGAGCAATGACAAATCTCGATAAAATAGTTTAAGAGCAGAGACATCACACTGACAACAAAGGTCCGCATAGTCAAAGCAATGGTATTCCCCATAGTAACCTATGGCTGTGAGAGCTGGACCATAAGGAAGGCGGAGCGAAGGAAGATAGATGCTTTTGAACTGTGGTGTTGGAAGAAAATTCTGAGAGTGCCTTGGACTGCAAGAAGATCAAACCAGTCCATACTCCAGGAAATAAAGCCAGACTGCTCACTTGAGGGAATGATATTAAAGGCAAAACTGAAGTACTTTGGCCACATAATGAGAAGACAGGATACCCTGGAGAAGATGCTGATGCTAGGGAAAGTGGAAGGCAAAAGGAAGAGGGGCCGACCAAGGGCAAGATGGATGGATGATATTCTGGAGGTGACGGACTCAACTGTGGGGGAGCTGGGGATGGCGACCGCCGACAGGAAGCTCTGGTGTGGGCTGGTCCATGAAGTCACAAAGAGTTGGAAGCGACTGAACAAATTAACAACAACAAACAATACAAGAATCTCCAGTCATTGACTTCCCAAAAATGCTGGGAAATTTCAATTGTATTAAATTTGGTCAATATTTATCATTTATATGAATGTTGTCAAAGAACAGTCCAAAAAGGTAACCACTGTATGCCATAAATTATTTAAACCTAGTATCCTTCCTCCATAGATGTTTGTCTAAAAAGTTTTGGTTTTTTTTTAAAATGATTTTTCAGTAGGAATTGGGAGTTTTATTTGCAGGATTTTTTATTTTGTTTTAGGAGCTTCTGTGTTGTTTAGTTCTCTGAAGGGAGGAACAGGTAATTCCTGAAATTCTGCTGTGGTGGAAATAGATGGAAAAGAATATTCATCCCCTGGTCATTGAAAAGAAACAATGGGCCCCACTTGCAATGAATGGGATCCCGGTAGTATGGTAAAGGTAAAGGTTTCCCCCACACATTTGTGCAGTCGCGTCCGACTCTAGGGGCCGGTGCTCATCTCCGTTTGTTAGCCGAAGAGCCAGCATTGTCTGAAGATGCTTCCACGGTCATGTGGCCACATGACGTGTGCAGAATGCTGTTACCTACTCACTGAAGTGGTACCTATTAATCTACTTGCATTTGCATGCTTTCGAATTGCTAGGTTGGCAAGAGCTGGAGCTAGTGCGGGAGCTCACTCCGCACGCAGGGCTAGGGATTCGAACCTCCGAACTTGCTATCTTCCGATCAACAAGCCTGGCGTCTTACCCGCTGAGCCACCACGCAGTAGACTTTTCCCTAAATCGGCTTCCCTGAATATGTCATCCTCTTGATGTGTTAGAAGAAACCATCTTCAAGAGGATATGGCCTGTCTGGGGCATACGAGCCAAGGGGATATGCTATAGATATCCTTCATACAAGATCATGGGGACTTATAAGGATAAAACCCAACAATATGAATATTTTAATTATGAAGAACACACCCCACTGTTTGAGATTCAAATCATGTGAACATCAGAAAGCACGGAAGAAATATGAATGGAACTGAAATAAAATGGCATTTCTGTAGCTCAGGGAGAAGGAGGAGACATGAAAAGTGCTCTCAGCCCAAAGATTTTCCATGTAGTTATTGATCACCATGACAGTGTGCTCAGGAACGATGTAAATTAACCCTCTGGTAGGCCTTACCTTTTGGACTACAATTCCCATAAGACTCAGTCAACAGGGGAAATGGTGAGAGTGAAGTGGAAACTGGGAACCAAAATATCCAGCATCTGAGGGCACTGGGTTTCCTAACTCTGCTGTAAAGAATACTTCCCTCAAGGTCCATCCATTTACCAAATCCCCAGAAGGAATCCTCAGGCTTCTGTCAGGAGACCTTGTTAGAGAAAACATCCTCTCATCTCTCTGGGATTTCTGATCCTCTAGGAGTCAACTAGTTTTAAAGGCTCCTTCATGGTCGCTAATGTTGGCTGATGCAAAACACCTACATACTGTATATGAAAGACTTTTTTCCAGAGGAAGGGATACAGGAAGACTCAGGTATGTCAGGGAAATCTTCAAGACCTTGAATTGCCAGTGCATTATAGTGAATTTCCATTATTTCACAAAAAGAAATATCCCATCTTTCTAAAAATATCAGAAAACAGTACAAAAGTTGATCCAACTTACTACTAGTAGTGTAAGGAAACGGGATATAGATTTCAAGGGTAACAAGCCTATTTCATTGTTAAATTTTTTAAAGAAGAATTACTTAATTTGTTATTTAACATTCTCTTGTGTTCTCAGGCTTCGAACTGGATGATACCATGAAAAAAGACAACCAGTCCTGTCTGACCGAGTTTGTCCTGCTGGGCTTCTCAGATTTCCAGACTCTGCGAGAAATTCTGTTTTGTCTGGTTCTAATATTCTACATCATGGCTTTGATGGGCAACAGCCTGATTTTGGTCCTCACCATTCTCCATCCTACCCTTCATACCCCTATGTACTTCTTCCTCTGGAACTTGTCCTTTTTGGAAATTGGCTACACATCGACCATCAGCCCAAAGATGCTAATGAATTTATTATCAGAGAATGAAACTATATCCTTCTGGGGCTGTGGATGTCAAATGTCTTTCTTCATTCTCTTTGGTCTCACTGAGTGCTGTATTCTTTGTGTCATGGCCTACGACCGCTATGTTGCCATTTGCAAACCCTTGCAATATCCCTATATCATGAACTACAGGGAATGTACTAAGCTTGCTGCTGCCTCTTGGGCCATTGGTGTTTTTGTGGGTATGGGGCAATCTATTTCCATCTTCACCCTTCCCTTCTGTGGGTCAAATAGAATCAGTCATTTTCTCTGCGATCTTATGCCTGTTTTGAGACTGGCTTCCACCAATACCTACAAAAATGAAGTGGCCATTGCCACAGTAACAGTTCTAGTTATCCTGGTACCCCTTTTGCTCATCTTCTTTTCCTACATCCTCATCATCTCCACTATTCTCACAATGCCGGTGGCCCAGAACAGACACAAAGCATTTTCCACTTGTTCCTCACATCTCACTGTTGTCTTCATTTTCTATGGAACCGCAATTGTTACCTACATTTGTCCCAGCTCAGCATATTCCATGGAGAGTAACAGATTCCTCGCCCTGCTCTACACAGTAGTGACCCCAAGCTTGAACCCCATCATTTACAGCTTGAGGAATAAAGAGATAAAAGCTGCTTTCATGAAATCTGTAGCAAGGAAGAAGGTCTTCTTCATGGAATAATCCAAGGATATCAATAGGTTTGATTTCTTCAACAGAATGCAGTTCTCATGCACATATTTAGGGGGTAGAATGGACCCCAGGAATACCAGTGGCAGATTTTACTCTTTCCTCCAGAATGACTGAGAAGTGTGATAGATTTATTCAAATTAAGGGGAGTGCCCTGAAAGAAAACCTAAGTTAAGTATTCTGATAAAATTCAAATAAAGGGTTGACTGGCCACTTCCTTAAAAGGAAAGTAGCCAGTCAGCTCAGAAAGTCTACAGAAAGTGGGGGCAAAAGGAAGGAGATAAAAGATGCTTAAAAAAAAAACAGTATATAGCATATAGTTGTTTTCACCCCTTGCAGTGCTTATGCACGTGTTTACAAGTAAAAATGAACTCTAGAAGATGCTAGTAGCAGATGTTACCCTTCACTCCCGCATGACCCAGATTTGGAGATTTATTTAAAGAAGGGAAGAGCCCTGACAGGAAACCTACGTTTTTTTATTCTGGTAAAACACAAGGATGGACCATAAGGAAGGCTGAGCGAAGGAAGATAGATGCTTTTGAACTGTGGAAGAGTCGGAAGCGACTGAACGAATAAACAAAAAAAAAAACACACAAGGAAAGGATTGACCAGCCATGCCCTTACAAGGAAGGCTGCCAGACAGCTCAGGGAGTGTGGGGAAAAACGGGGATGAAATAAGAAAGAGGCAGTGTGTAGGGGAGAAGGACCAAGGTCAGGTGCAAGGAGGATGAGACTTACAGGTTCTCTGCAAGAACAATGCCTGGGTGTCGTGGCTAGGCGAAGAACGACGCTGAGCCTCAGAGTTAAGCTCTACATCTTTATTCTCTACCTTACACGGAATCTTACCAAACTAAGCCACCTGAACAGTTCACTGGGAAAAAACCCCAAGCACGCTAAGGCGGGCCCAGCCTGATTCTCTTGGACGGCTGCCCAAGGTCTTCCGTGCTATGAAAGTGCTTCTCAATCTGGAAAGCGCCCCCTCCTTCTTCTCCCACGATCTCCATAATACTACCTTCTCCCTCAGAGAGACATTCCATCACACCGGGTGTCAACCACACCTCCTGCTGAGGAACAGATGGCTCTTGGTCCATTGGGGGTGTCAAAGAATGTTTTAGGGTTCTGTTTGAACCAGAGGCCATGACACAAGTGCGTTGAAGGGCAGATTGATTTACTGACAGCTCTGGATTAAAAGACAGGCATAAAGAGGCATTGGGTTAAAGTCCCTCTTCTTAGACTTATTCAGATTAGAAGACACACATGATTGGATACAACAGCAATTTATTCCCTTGGATGGAACACATCAGGGGCCTAGTGAGACCCATGAGGTAATTAGGGTGTAACTATGAGGCAGTGAGGAAGACAGTTGGGGTTTTTGAAAAAACAAGGAGGCAATATTCGAGAAAGACAGTCTCTGTGTAGGGAGTTACTATCTTTTGCTTCCCAGAGCTCTGCTCACCTGGTTGTATCTTCTCCAAGCTTACCATCATTCCTTGATCTTCTCAAAGTTTTATGACTGAGTTTTAGTTACTCTGGAAAAGTGTTTTTGTAGAAGGGATAGTTGTCTAATTTGAAACTATATAGCTGGGCCAGTGCTTTATTTTTGCTGGGAAGACATATTTGTGTTAGGAGCTTTTAACTTGAACTGCAGAACTCCCAGCACAGAGCTTTCCAAACTGTGTGTCGCGACACAAAAGTGTGTCGCCACACAGAGTCTGGTGTGTCGCCACACAACCCGGAATCGCTGATCATCATCAGCGCTTCCGGGTTTTCCCGCGGCGACACACCAACGGCGGCGCGTAAAAACTTGAAAGCGGCAGCAGCGCTTCCGGGTTTTTGCGCGCTGCCGCAACGGCGGCACGTCTGGGTTTTCCCATGGCGACACACCAATGGTGGTTGGTGTGTTGCCACGGGAAAACTTTGGAAAGCCCTGTCCTAGCATGTGAGATTTATTACTTTCATGCAAAGGGAGGTAAAGGAGTATCAGAAAGTATTATTTATTCAAATTCAAGTACCTATACAATTGAGCACTGAATTCAGAGATGGTGCAATGTAAGAACTTTGGACTAATTTTGATTTTTTAAAAATAATTTCCCTGATGTATCAGTCTTATTAAAATTACAACAATAATAAACTAATTCTGTTCCTTCTTATTAAAAAACTCTGTTATCTATTTATGCATCCAGATCATCCCCTGGATTTTCCCTAAATGTTGTTCCAGAAGAGACTGCAGCCATAGTGGTGTTTCAATAATGGGGTCGACAAAGTACATCAGAACTGTAAAACTTTTAGCATAAAAATAGTCTCTTATCAAAATCTGATATTGAGGCATGTTCATTTCAGAGAAGTAGTCCTTACAGTGCTCTGAGTATAAGCTGTTTCTGTTTTGATTCTATTAAAGATTTACTAATGATGGTGGGAAGGAGAATTGCAGGAATAGTTATGGTAATCCTGATTTTCAAAATGTGACTTGCTGTATAGTTTACAGGATTGCCTAATTCTATTCCTCCTTGTCTCAAAATTCTTGATACACTGTAGTATCAGATAAGATAAGGTAATCTAGAGCAGGGGTACCCAACCCTTTTGGCACCAGGGACCGGTCATGGAAGAAAATTTTTCCATGGACCGGTGGGGCGGGGTTTGCAGGCGGGAGCCAATCACGCAAACCGGTGGGGTGGGGTTTGCAGGTGGGAGCCAATTGCGCAGACCGGGGGGCAGGGTTTGCAGGTGGGAGCCAATCGCATTGATGGGGGTGGGGTTTGCAGGCGGGAGCCAATCGCACGGACCACCACCACTCACCTGCTGTGCGGCCCACTTCCTAACAGGGTGCGGCCCACAGGTTGGGGACCCCTGATCTAGAGAAATAATTCTCTCTAACAATATTATTAAAATCCTTTTGTGTTCACACAGCCAATAAACTATTGGGCGCTAAAGGTTCTTTTTAATTTCTTTGTTTCTAAGTCTATAAATCAAAGGGATTAACATGAATCTTCCCATGCAGCATATTCACACCTGACTATCCTGGCCTGGATGGTTGCTGGAGGAAGGCCTTATGTATGTGAAGATAGTGGCTTGCACAGAAAAGAGGGAGGCACAGGTGGAGAAAGCCTTATGTTTCCCCTTGGCAGAACGGATCCTCAGAATGGTGGCAATAATGTGAGTATAGGAAATCAAGGTGATTAGAAAAGCCCCCACACCAAATATACCACCAACAATGAGGACAACCATCTCAGCCACATAGGTGGAAGCACAAGATAAGGCCAACACTGGTGGGATGTCAGAGTAGTTTTGGTTGATTCTATTGGAGTTGCAGTAAGGTAGAGTGAAAGTCAAGGTTGTGTGCAACAAGGCACTGAGGAAGCTGGTGATCCACATGTCTGCAGCCATCTGAAGGCAAAGCTTTCTATTCATTATGACCATGTATCGCAAAGTGTCACATGTAGCCACATAGTGGTCATAGGCCATGACAGCCAAGAGGAAGACTTCAGTCCCTTCTACAGCCATCAGGAAAATTGACTAAGAATCAGCTAGGCCTAACAAAATGGCTTCAGGTACACTTTAAGACTCAGCAAAATACTGTATGGCCAGCCTTTGGGTTCCTATAAGAATCTGAGATCCCATACTACCAAACAGAGACTCAGACAGAGGTTTCAAAGGAAAACAGCTTTTATTATTTGGCCAAGTAAAAAGCTGGGTGCAACACACACACACATGGAGTTTTACAAGGTTTTGTCTATGAAGGTTCTCAGTCATCCAGGTGGAATTGTCTGTAGCTAATTACATCTCAATATAACCATGACCTAGCCCCAGGTGTAAGGTCACACAGCTACCTAGGAACATATTTAGGATTCCCTTACCAACTTTGCTCAGACTGAAGAAGCTCCTTGGATAAGGAGCGAAACGTTTCCACTAAGAAAATAGAAATCCAGTTGACATGATTCAAGCTATTTACAAGGTTTTGTTTTATAGGGTACAGGAACAAAGATATTTACATATCTAGCATAGGGACCAATCACACAATGTACAGGCAATTTGAATTTTATGATCACCTCCCCTTCTGACATCTTCTTTCTGGCATTTTCTCCCTTGGCAGTTCCAGGTGCAAGCATGTTTAGCAAAAGATAATAAACATGCCTTTATCAAAAGCAGAGAGAGAGAAAAGCAGAGAGCAATCCTCCCGAAATGGCCATGCTTTGATCTTCCAAGAAAGTCAGAAGACACATTCCATTCCTGTTATCTCCCTTCTTTATGGCTCTAGTGGGGCCCCTTTCCTCTCCAAACAAACAAGACACTCACAATCCCACTTAGGAAACTGTGTTAGAGTGAAATGTGTACACAGATAGAAACTATACATGCTAAATATTAAACCTATGGGGGGAGGGCCATATTACCCCCCCAGGGCCCTATAATACTTAAAAGTTACTAATACAAATAGCTTACTAAAGCGTCTGAAATTGCAAACTCAGGGTCTAGTGACTGGAAAAGAGGAAGTCAACCCTGACTATTACTCAAGGCTTGCTGACTAAATGAAGCCAATGGCTAAAATACAGGATTGCTATGTGCATGGGTTTTGTTGCTAAGGGGTTCTACTTTCTTTTCCATGTAAACAAGATTACTGTATGTAATGATATGTGGGAAAGACCTTGGTAGACAGGGCCCAGAGACTCCGCCTAGGGAATGGTCAGATAAGAGACTGCATAGCCCGCAACTGGATAGCAGGTGGGGCAAGAGGCTCAGAAGGGACCCTCCCTAGTTTCTTAGGCTGTAAAGGAGACGGCGGGAGAATTGTACTTTCAGACTTGCAGGATTCTGTTACTGTAGCTTTACAAAAAAGTAGAATTAGCTCATCTGGTCCAGCATTTGAGGTCCCTGGATTTCCTAACTCTGCTGTAAGGAAAGCTTTTCGCCAGGTCCAGGTTGTCTTCTGGTATTAATTTACCAGATCCCCAGGATGAGTCCTTGGGCTTCTGTCATGAGACCTTGTTAGAGAAAAAATCCTCCAGTCTCTCTGGAATTTTGGATCCTCTAGGAGTCCAGTGGCTCCTTCAGAGCTGTTGATATCGGCTCCTGTAAACAGCCTACATTATATCAAATATTTTTTTTTCCTGAGGAAGGAATACATGAAGGCAGGGGAATCTTCAAGACCGTGACATACCAGTGAATATTACAGCATTGCAAGTGTTCCTTAAAAAGAAATATCCCATCTGTATAAAAATCATCAGAAAACAATTCACAAAGTAAGATCAATACCTCGTAATTTACCAAGGTGATGTTTGGTGGGATGGTTCCTCCTGGTGTGCAACTTCATGAAAAGAAGTTTTATTTTTACACGTTGGTCTGAGGAACATTAAGAGAATTTTATCATTAGCAGTATAGTTATAAAAAGTTTTTAATTCAAGATGGAGCTAATTCTTGCAGAATTTTTACAATGGCCAGAATCTCTGAAATAATTAAGAAACAAAGAAAATAAATAAACAGAGGTGTCACATTAAAATCAAGTCTGTGCCCGAAACTGAAGAGGGCCATATTTAAATTCTGAGCATTGAAAATTCTCACAAATCTATTTTGAAAAAAGAGAATGGTTGTGTGATTCATTAAAATATAATCACACAGAAAATGTGTAGGACACTATATTAAAACTGTGCTCTCCTATTTTCAAGAACTTGATCCAATTTATTACTTCTGAGTAAACATGAGGGATGCAGGATATAGGTACTGTATCTAGTGTGAGAAGCCTATTTAATTGTTAATAACTGCTCAAATTGACTGATTGACTATTTACCATCAACCATCGGTGTTGACTCTTAGCGACCACATAGATAAATTATCTGCATGATAATCTATCCCTAACATGGTCCTTCAGGTCTTCAGAAATTGTACATATTGCCACTGCAAATGTGTCCATATACCTTACTGATGGCTGGCCTCTTCTCCTTCCTTCCACCTTTCCCAGCAACAGAGCCTTCCCCAAAGATCTAGGTCTTTGCACAATATGTCCAAAGTAAAATAATTTGAGCCTGGTCATTTGTGCCTCGCGTGAGAACTCTGGATTGACTTGTTTGGTGATGACTTCTTAGTTTTCTTGGCTGTCCATGATATTCTCAGGCGTGTTCTCCAAAACCAATGTTCAAAAGCTTCAATACACTTTCCATTCTGATTCTTCAAGGTTGAAATTGTTAAAAAGAGAAATTTAATTTCTTGTTTCACATTCCACTTGTTTTCTCAGGCTTCGATCTGGATGATACCATGAAAAAAGACAACCAGTCCTGTTTGACCGAGATTGTCCTGCTGGGCTTCTCAGATTTCAAGGCTATACAAGGACTTTTATTTTGCCTGGTTCTAATGTTCTACTGCTTGGCCTTGATGGGCAACAGCCTGGTTTTGATCCTCACCATTGCCAGACCTTGCCTTCATACCCCAATGTACTTCTTCATCTGGAATTTGTCCTTTTTGGAAATTGGCTACACCTCGACCATCAGCCCAGAGATGCTAGTGAACTTATTATCAGAGAAACAGACTATATCCTTTTGGGGCTGTGGATGTCAAATGTGTTTCTTCGTTCTCTTTAGTGTCACCGAGTGTTGTATTCTTTGTGTCATGGCCTACGACCGCTATGTTGCCATTTGCAAACCCTTGCAATACCCCTATGTCATGAACTACAGGGCATGTGCTAAGCTTGCTGCTGCCTCATGGGCCTTTGGGATTTCAATGGGTTTGGGGCAATCTCTTTCAATCTTCACCCTTCCTTTCTGTGGGTTGAATAGAATTAGCCATTTCTTCTGTGATATTATGCCTGTTCTGAGACTGACTTCCACCAATACCTACAAAAATGAAGTGGCCAATGCCACTCTAACGGTGGTATTTGCCCTGGTTCCCCTTCTGCTCATCTTCTTTTCCTACATCCTTATCATCTCCACTATTCTCAAGATGCCAGTGGCTAAGAACAGGCACAAAGCATTTTCCACTTGTTCCTCACATCTCATTGTTGTTCTCCTGTACTATGGAGCAATAGCTGCTACCTACATTCATCCCAACTCGGCAAATTCTGGGGACAATAACAGGTTCCTTGCCCTCCTCTACACAGTAGTGACCCCAAGCTTGAACCCCATTATTTACAGCTTGAGAAATAAAGAGATAAAAGCTGCTTTCAAGAAATCGGTAGCAAGGAAATGGGTCTTCCTTAGGTAACAATCCAATTATATCAATTGGTTTCATCTCTTCATGAGGTTGCACTTATTTATGGGTAGAAGTAACTCTAGAAGATAACAGTGGCAGATATTAGCATTAACTCTGGAATAACACAGAGCTGGGGATAGACTTATTCAAAAAAAGGGGAGAGCCATGACAGGATACCTAAGTTTATTATTCTGATAGAAGGCAAGTTAAAGGATTGACCGGCCATTTCCTTACAAGGAAGGCTGTCACTGTCATGGCAAGCGCAGACTCAGATGAGGAGACCACCAATGAGCAGCCAGTTCCAGAGTTGCTGGATGAACTGCTGCCTGGGGAGCTGCAGACAGAGGAGGTGGGACCGTCCAGTAACCAGCAGGCACAGCTGCCTCCGGTCTCTGAAGATTAGGAGTCTGAGATGCTACCCCCCCCCACTGCCCCAGTGCAAGGGCTCACCATGCGTAGAGTAGAGCAGAGCAAAGGCTCCTTGCAAGAAAGCAGCCTCGCCCTTCCAAATGAGCAAAATCAGGGCTGCTTCTATCTAAGAAGAACAACAAGCTCAAGCCTCTCCGTTGGCAACAATCATTTGTTTACCCATACTCCATGTGCCTTGACTCGCGACTTGAAACCTCATGACCTTGACTCTGGACCTGGACCGGCTGACAAACCTTCTACAACTTTTGGACCCTTGGACTTCTCTTGACCACTCTTGTGCCTGCTATTTTAGACTGGAACTCTCTTAAGGCAAGCTTACTGGACTTTTGGGGACTTGTTTCTCTGCTGTGTGTGTGTGTGTGTGTGTGTGTGCGCGCGCGGTTGCACTCAGATTTCCTTTGCCGCTTGTTTATTTACTTCACCAACTTATCAGTAAGGTTTGCAACCACCTCTCTCTGTGTTTGTGCATGCTTAGCCAGGGACAGGACAATCACACAGCTCAGGGAATGTGAAGAGAAAGGGGGAGAAAGGAAGAAGGAGGTAGTATGAGGACTAGAGGACTAAGATCAAATGCAAGGAGACCATACAGGTCCACTGCAAGAATAATCCCCAGATGCAAATCTCTCCTCCTGCTGAGGGACAAATGGCTCTTTGTTCACTGGGAATGTAAAATGTTTGCCTACATGCAATTTTCTCCCATTTGCATGCTATCTGAAACATTTGACACCCATATGTGTTTCCAATAGAAGAGAATATATATAGCTCAGGGTTGAATTGTGGAGTTTTTTGTGCTTTCTGAGCTTAGTTGTTTGCTTGCAGATATTTCATTACCCAACTAGGTAACATCATCAGTGCCAGTGAATGTGGGGTTTGCTCCCTGTTTATATACAGTAGCTTGCCTTGCTAGTGTTGGTGGGGGTGTGGTTTTCTCCTTGGTAGTTCCTTGATTAGGGTATTGTTTCCTGCTTGATTGTTTGTCTGGTATTAATCCCTGGTGTTAAAACCTGAAGACATCCTCTCCAGCAGGCAATACCCAGATAAGCAGGGATTAACATTATACCACCAGCAATGAGAACAACCATCTCAGCCACATAGGTGGACATTCACAATAAGGTCAATGCTGGTGGGATGTCACAATAGTATTGGTTGATACGATGGGAGTTGCAGTAAGACAGAGTGAAAGTCAAGGTTGTGTGCAACAAAGATTGAGGAAGCTGATGATCCACCTGCCTGCAGCCATCTGAAGGCAAAGCTTTTTATCCATGATGACTATGTATCACAAAGGATTGCATATGGTCACATAGCAGTCACAAGCCATGATGGCCAAAAGGAAGGCTACAGTCCCTGCCCGAGCCACCAGGAATTAGAGATGTCACACACAGCCAGCAAAAGAAATGGAACTGTGCTCCGTCAAGAGATTCTCCAGCATCTTGGGCACTGTAGTCATGGGGCAGAAGATGTTCAGCAAGGAAAGAATACTGTGGAAGAAATAGAGTTGGCTCCTATAGCAAGAAGCGTGGTACCGTAGTGACCAGATAGATAAGCAAAATGACGACAAGAGATTTATTTCAAAGCACTTATTTGTTGCAAATGTCTGATTGAATAAAACACTCCTTCTTGGCTTTGAGATCCTTCTTTTAGGAACAAAATCCATCTTGATCAATATGTACTATTTCCTTGTCTATGGCTATAACTCTATATGTAACGATGAGTGGATGGTCTTCCTTCCAGCTGGCGTTGTTGGGAAAGGGAAGGAAGGCAGCCTTTCCTACATGGGAAATGAAGATGCCATCTTCCAGCTGCAAGCCAGAAGAGAGGCAACTGATGTTGGCAATTGGGGCAGCAAAATCAAGCCTTGTTTAGTTTTTTGCTGGCTCAGGGATGGGAGGAGAACTCTCCAACCAGGCTGAGAGGAAGAGCTCTAGGAACCAGTCACTATGGCAGACAGGCAGGGATCATGAACTTTGTAGTGCAAAACATCCATAGTTCTCCAGATTGCCCCATCCTGCTCTAAAGAATGCTTTGCCCCCAGTTCAGCCAGAAGTCTTCCCTTGACCATCAGTTATTTAAATCCTAGTACAATTCATTTAGGGGGGCGTGGTGGCTCAGCGGGTAAGACGCCAGGCTTGTTGATCGGAAGATTGCAAGTTCGGAGGTTCGAATCCCTAGCCCTGCATGCAGAGTGAGCTCCTGCACTAGCTCCAGCTCTTGCCAACCTAGCAATTCGAAAGCATGCAAATGCAAGTAGATGAATAGGTACCACTTCGGTGGGTAGGTAACAGCGTTCCGCGCGTGTCATGCGGCCACATGACCGTGGAAGCGTCTTCGGACAACGCTGGCTCTTTGGCTAACAAACGGAGATGAGCACCGGCCCCTAGAGTCGGACACGACTGCACAAAAGTGCGGGGGGTACCTTTACCTACAATTCATTACGCTTCTGTCACATAAATGGAGAAAATCTATCTCACCTTGTTAGAATTTTATTTATTTGTTTATTTGGCAAATATATACGGCTGCCCATTTAAGTGAATAACTCGGGGATGCTAAGGCAATAAAAGAACTGTAGGCAACACCAATTAAAAAAATAATTGAGGCTTCTTACAAGATAAAACACCCTCCCTGGGGCTCTACCAACATACTGTCCAAGGGAGTGAGGGAAAAGCCAGGACTTCAGGAAGGCCTACAGGGTCATTGACCATCAAAGTGAGGCTTTTCCATAGGGCACGCTCATTACACAGAAGATATGCCTTCTGGATACCACAAGGTGCTATAGTTACGCAGAAGGGATTCAGAGTATGCCTGTCCTGCTGGATCTGATGGGACTGGCACAAACTGCTGGAGACCGTTGGTCTTGCAAGTAACCCAGCCCTGTGCCATGCAGGGATTTAAAGGTGACAACCAGCATTTGAACTGCACCTGAAGCCTACTGGGAGCCAGGCCAGCTCACCCAGCAATGGTTTTATGTGGGCTTCCCTTGATGTACCAAAAAATTGCACACAGTGCCACATTCTGAATCAGCTGCAGCTTCTGAAGCAGGGCTTTACAAAGTGCTGCCGCTGGCGACACACCAGCGGCAGCGGCGGCACGCGCGCGCACGGCGACGGCACAGGGGGGCGTGCGGCGGCACGCGCGCGCACGGTGGCGGCGCGGGGGGCGTGCGGCGGCACGTGCGTGCATGGCAGCCGCCGTGCACGTGCGCGCCGCCGCTTCCGGGTGGTGTGGCGACACACCACGCTGTGTGTGGCGACACACTTTTGTGTCGCGACACACAGTTTGGAAAGCTCTGTTCTGAAGGCTTTTCAAGGGCAGCCCCATGTAGAGCTCATTGCAGTAGTCCATCTGAGAAGTGACTAACACACGAGCGATCATGAGCAATGCCTCCTAATCCAGCAATGGCCAGAAGTGGTACACAAGATGGTTTTATGCAGAGGCTGTCCTGGCCATGGCTGCCACCTGCCATCTCCTCAGGCAGAATCCCTGAGTCATATAGGCCACAGCCATGTCGCCTCTGAAAATTTTCATCTTGTAGGACTAAACTGATTTTGAAAGTGAACAGCATGGTGTCAGCTGAAAGCAAAGGGTCTCAATCAATAACTTTCTTGGAGATAAGATTGGATTAAGCCTCTTTTATAGTAGAAAATTCTCCAGCAGACTGCTTCCCAAAGAATGGTGGAAAATCTCCATTGTTTTTAATTTGGTCAATAATTATCATTTATTTGAACATTATTGGAAAACAATAACAAAGCAACCACTGTATGCCACACATTATTTAAGCATGTTTGCTTAGTCAGATCCTTCCCCTATAGATGTTTGCCTAAAAGGTTTTTTTAAATGCTTTTTCAGTAGGAAATGGGAGTTTTATTTGCAGATTTTTACTATTGTTTAAATTCTATGTTGTACTTTGAAGGAAGGGTGGAAAGGATAATGCCTGACATTCTGCTGTGCTTGGTAGATGGGAAAGAATATTCATCCCTTGTTTTTTGAAAAGAAGCTATGGGCCCCATTTGTAATGAACGAGATCCCAGCAGACTTTTCCCTAAACCAGCTTCCCTGAACATATCGTCCTCCTGATGTGTTAGAAGAAACCACCTTCAAGTGAATTCTCCCTATTGGGGCATACAACCCAAGATGCAGTGCTAGAGATCTTCTCTGTCATGATGGTAGGGGAGTCCAAACACAGTCCAATTCAGTAGCACCCCTTCCATCTGGAAGAACTTGTGTAACCCAGTCAGGATGGCTCCCTCTTTGCTAGTGTCCAGAAAGACCCTTAAAATGCTTCTTTTCCATAGTGCTTTCAGGGCAGAGAATATCAAGGGAATGAAGACTACTGTCCATTGGTGTCTCATTTTGTGCTTAGGGGACCTTTTGTGTCTTTGTTGATGGCATTTAACTGATTAAATATGGAGAATGTTCTTATAGATATTTATGATTATCTTGTTTTATGACGTGAGCACCTGGAGTCTTGGCTAGATGAGGCAGCCTTTAAAATTTAGATGACTTCATAATATCAATAAATGCTCCTTATGCCAGGATCCTCTCTGCACCACCCAACTTCTACTAACACAATAAATCTGCTATCATAGGAACAGCAGTTCATACACTCTTAAGATTACAAAAGCCACGATTGATTGATTAAAAGCTCAAGATCTATGGCTGACCACTCATACTGTACATGATTCTTGGTGACTCACTAGGGTTAAAGCCAACAATATGAATAGTTTAAGTGTGAAGAACAAGCCATGCATTTTGAGATTCAAATTGTGTGAACATATGTCAGTATGGAAGAAATATGGATGGAGCTGAAATTAACTGATGTCTCTGTAGATCGGGAAAGAGAAGGAGACATATTAAAATGGTACTCTGCCCAAAGATTTTCCATGTGGTTATTGTTCCCCATGGCAGGAAGTGTGCTCAGGAACAATATAAATTATGCCACTAGTAGGCTTTATCTTTTGGACTACAATTCCTATAAGACCAGCCAGCATGGCAAATGATCAGAGAGATGTTCAACCCTGAGCTACAAATATTCTCTTCGAATGATCAGAGAGATGAGATAATTGTAAACCAAAATATCCAGCATCTGAGAACACTGGGTTTCCTAATTCTGCTGTGAGCAATGCTTCCCCCAAGGCCCAGGTTGTCCTCTGGTATTCATTTACCAGATCCCCAGGATGAATCCTTGGGCTTCTGTCATGAGACCTTGTTAGAGAAAAAGTCCTCTAGTCTCTCTGGAATTTTGGATCCTCTAGGAATCCAGGGGCGTGGTGGCTCAGCGGGTAAGACACCAGGTTTGTCGATCGGAAGATTGCAAGTTCAGAGGTTCGAATCCCTAGCCCTGTGTGTGGAGTGAGCTTCCGCACTAGCTCCAGCTCTTTGGCTAACCCTGGCTCTTTGGCTAACAAACGGAGATGAGCACCGGCCCCTAGAGTCGGACACGACTGCACAAATGTGCGGGGGGATCCTTTACCTTTACCTTTAGGAGTCCAGAATTATTATGTATTATGTTGAATTATGTTGGCTCCCGTAAACAGCCTACATTATATCACATATTTTTTTTCCTGAGGAAGGAATACATGAAGACTCATCTAAGGCAGGGGAATCTTCAAGACCATGACTTACCAGTGAATATTACAGCATTGCCAGTGTTCCTTAAGAAGAAATATCCCATCTATATAAAAATCATCACAAAACAATTCACAAAGTAAGATCGATATCTCGTAATTTACCAAGGTGATGTTTGGTGGGATGGTTCCTCCTGGTGTGCAACTTCATGAAAAGAATTTTTATTTTTACATGATAGTCTGAATTCTTACTGAATTTTTACAATGGCCAGAATCTCTGAAATAACAAAGAAACAAAGAAAACAAATAAAAAAGACCTTGTTAGAGAAAAAGTCCTACAGTCTCTCTGGAATTTCAGATCCTCTAGGAATCCAGCGGCTCCTTCAGAGTCTTTGATGTAGAATACAAGAAGACTCATCTATGGCAGGGAAATCTTTAGGATATTGAATTGCCAGTGAATATGGCAGTGTTTTCGGTTTACCTTAAGAAAAATTATCCCATCTATCTGAAATCATCAGAAAACTATTCACAGAGTAAGATTAATATCTCATAATTTACCAAAGTTTGTGTTTGGTGGTTTGATTCCTCACATTGTGCATGTTGAAGACAATAAATTTTATTTTTAAATGAGTGGAACGTCACGAGAGTTTTATTCTCAACTTTTTGCTTATGCATTAGCATTTAATTCTTTTGAGCCTGGGAGAGATTTCTGCACATTTTGATGTTATGTCTAGATAGAAAAAGCAACCTTTACCTAAAGCAGGAATGGCTGATCACTGATGATAATCAATGGGTACAAATCACACTTAATGGAAAATTGAGCTGCTTTTGATCTAAATCAGTTTTCTCTAATCTGCAATCCTCCATCTACTTCAGGATTCAGCATTTCCAGCCAGAACCTCAATGCATAATTTTAATTTTGGACAGAAATAATAAACAAACAAACGAACAAAAATATTAAAGGGTGGCAGTGGCACTTCCAAATAAAATGCTATTAACTCAAAATGGGCTATTTTTAAAGTTGAAGGATTGAAAATATTGACAAATCACTTCTGAGGATCCTAGAATGGTTACATGATTCACTAGGATGATATAATCACAGCCAAAATGGACATGGCACTAAATTAAAATTGCAGTTTTCCTTTTCAATTTCAAGGATAGGATCCAAGTTACTATTTCTGAGGAGACATGAAGGAAGCAATATTTTAAAATTTAATTTAATTTATTTCTAATTTATTTTTTAGATTTTTTATCCGGCCTTTATTATTTTTATAAATAACTCAATGTGGGGAACCAAGCTAATACTCCTTCCTCCTCCTGTTTTCTCCACAACAACAACCCCATGAGGTAAGTTGGGCTGAGAGAGAGTGACTGGCCCAAAGTCACCCAGCCGGCTTTCATGCCTAAGGCGGGACTAGAACTCACAGTCTCCTGGTTTCTAATTGTTAATAAATATGAAGAAGAACTGTTTAGTTCATTGTTTAATTTTCCTCTTGTGTTTTCAGGGTTCGATCTGGATGATGCCATGAAAAAAGACAACCAGTCCTGTCTCACTGAGATTGTCCTGCTGGGCTTCTCAGATTTCCAGTCTATGCAGGAACTTCTCTTTTGCCTGGTTCTAATGTTCTACTTGATGGCCTTGATGGGCAAGAGCCTAATTTTGGTCCTCACCATTCTCAATCCTACCCTTCATACCCCAATGTACTTCTTCCTCTGGAACTTGTCCTTTCTGGAAATTGGCTACACCTCATCTATCAGCCCAAAGATGCTAGTGAACTTATTATCAGAGAACCAGACTATATCCTTTTGGGGCTGTGGGTGTCAAATGTGTTTCTTCCTTCTCTTTGGTGTCACTGAGTGTTGTCTTCTTTGTGTCATGGCCTACGACCGCTATGTTGCCATTTGCAAACCTTTGCAGTACCCATATGGCAATGTTTGGCAATGTTTGTTTTCTATTTATAGAGCTAAGTTATAGGAGATTAGATGGGGTTTTTTGTTGTGTTGAAATGTTGTGTTGAAAACCCCACCTAATCTCCTATAACTTAGCTCTATAAATAGAAAACAAACATTGCCAAACATTGCCGTTCTACCTGAGCACAGAAAGAGCGCTTCTGTCTGTGCTCCTGCCCTCTGAAGATGCTGGCCACAGATGCTGGCAAAACGTTAGGAACCACAACTTCCAGAACACGGCCACACAGCCCGGAAGACCCACAACAACCATCGAACTCCGGCCGTGAAAGCCTTCGACAATACATTAAACAAGGTTGATTTCATAATTGCACAGAAGAAAATTACAATGGTGTTGTACCTGAACTCTGAGCTGTTACAGAAGATTCAACAGCTTAGCATATGTCCACAAATTACTACCCTTCCCTTCCCAGTGGGGTAGCAAATATAGGAAAAAAAATAGGCTTCAAAAAAAGTCTATGAGTAGCACCAATTTTCAAGAGATGACACAGAGTTTTGTTGAATGTCTGAAATGGGCCACAGGTGCCTTGTGTTGGCTACAGTTCTGCTGGTACGAAGAACCAAGTCATAAGGGGGATGGGGGACTGTATAATTTCAGATGTATATGCCTGTCCTTTAAGAGGACTGACACAGAAAGCAGAAAGAATGTTATATTCGGGAGCAGAGAAATATCCAAAAGTAAATGAGGAAATAAGCTTGGTTTAGACAAATCCTACAGCATTTTTCCAGGATGGCTCTTTATTACATCTCATGATCTAAGCAAAAAGTAAATATTTCAGCTAAATTCTGAACTTTTAATATTTATCAGTTCAACAGCTGATCCTCCTGAGGGCAGTGGTTCTGCCAGATATTTTCATTCCCTCTAATAATACTTCAGTTCATACTGCCAGCTAGATTGTTTTCAAAATTGGTCAATAAGAGGAGAGTAGAATGTACCCATATTTTTGGAAACTCCAATGTTATCAAATTATGAAATAGATATAAAGAATTTAAAAAATTATCATAAGATGCATCATTTAATCCTCTTTGGGAGCCTCAAAAAGGTTAGTTATTGAGGCTCCCAAATCTGTGAGGAAACATCTATCTATAGAGGCAGACACTATTAAAATTAATTTCTGGGTACATTGTTAAAAAATATCTTTCAATATGTCCAACGTTAAAATATTTTGCTTCATTCTGTAATTGTAAGTAGTTTATGTGTTCTTTTCTTTAATTGTAATCTTTAGTTCCCTCTAGTGTCCAATTTCTAAAATCATATCTTAATTTTTAAAAAAACAAAAAAACAAAAGCATTTTCCCATGGGAAGCATTCTTTATAATTAATTCCAAAGTCTTATCTCAAATTTATCTGGACACTTAGTCCATTTGTAACTTTCTAAAATCAAAGTTTTAATCATACTATATTTTATTATTTTGTGAATCGTTTTCTGATGATTTTTGTATAGATGGGGTATTTCTTCTTAAGGAAAACTGGAAATGCTCCAATATTCTCTGGCTATACAAGGTCTTGAAGATTCCCCGGCCCTAGATGGGATTAATGGATACAATATGTATGCCATGATGGCGACCGAGAGCCGATGCTGGCTGCTGGGCTAAATGTGATGCCTGTTTGGTGCCTGGAAACCCCTTTACCCACCTTACTGGATGGTGGTCTTGGGGGGGATGTCTGGGGGTGCCCCGACCTCCATGGATGGTGCATTGGGGGCTGGAGGTGGCAAACGGAGCTCCACAGAGCTTCCCGGAGTGGTGGAGCGACAGAGCGGTGGAGGCGCGGTGCGATGGCCAAGCAGCGCGGGTGGCTGTGACGAGGCTGAGAGCACATGGCGGCCACGTGACCACCCACCAAGTGCTGTGGAGAGCCCCTGGGGTGGCCTGGGGGACCCAGTGCGGAGCATGGAGGGTGGCCCAGTGGGCCCGGATGGAGCCCCACAGAGCTCCCCAGAGCGGCAAAGTGGCGGAGCAGTGGAGGTGCAGCACAGCGGCCGGGTGAGGTGCGCAGCTCCGACAAGGCTGGGAGGTGCGGCAAAGCAGTCAAGTGCAGCAAAGAACACTTGGGGTGTCCCAGCAGACTCAACACGGAGCTCCCCGGAGCAGCGGAGGTGCAACGTGGCAGCCAGGAGGTGCAGCACGGCAGCCTGGTGATGCGACAAATCCTTGGGGTGGCCCCACGAACCCAGATGGATCCCCCCAGAACAACGGAGGCACAGCACAGGAACTGAGCAGCACAGCAGACCCTTAGGGCAGCCCAGTGGACCTAGCGGGTTGACTATAAGTCTCTTGCCAGCCCCCAGTCCATCAGAATAAAGAGCCAAGCACCGCAGCGGATGGAACCCTGAAGTGAAGATCTGAGTGGGCCAGTGAGCCCCCTGCAGCAAGGAGTTGAGTGCCCTGCCAGGGTCCCTCCAGTGTGATGAGTGGGATACTCCCTCCCTGGTGTGAGAGATGGGGAGGGAGCCCGAGAGTGGATGAGGTATGTACAGTATGTGGGGATCCTCTCTCCCTGAGTGAGAGTCAGGGAGGAGAAGTGGGTGTGGCACCCCCTGCTGGCTAGTGAGGGAGGCCGGTGAAGGGGGTGCGGTAGATGTTTGGGTGATGGTTGAGTCCCCTTAGCACTAAGAGTGAAAGCTGAAGTGCTGGGGAACTCGCCACCACCCTGTGATTGCTTGGTGTCTGCTTGTTGTGTGATTGGATGGTGGGACCCCTAACCAGGGAACTCAGAGGGCTGGTATCAGGGGGAAATAGAAATAGGAGCTCTGGGGGATTTAGGGCAGGTTGTTCCATTCAGGTGGTGATGGGGCAGGGGTGTCATGGTGGGAGTCAGAGGGCAGCCATCTTTGGGGAAGACGCCCCCGGTGTTTGGTATCGGTGGTGTGTTCCAGCCCTCTGCACTCAGACCCGGGCCCTGGACCGCAGAACCATGGAGGCCCTGGCTTTTGGCTGCTGCTTCTTAACTCCAGGTCGGTTAACAACAAGGCCTGCCTTATACGTGATTTGATCATCGAGGAGGGGACAGATCTGGCATGTATTACCGAGACCTAGCTGGGCCCTGAAGTGGGGGTGCCCCTTTCAGAAATGTGCCCAGCTGGGTTTACGGTATGGCACCAGCTGAGACTCCAGGCAGGGGAGGAGGGATGGCTGTTGTCATCCAGGAATCTCTAGTGGCCTTCAGGGGTGCTGCTCCACAAGTGGCTGGTTGTGAGACCCTGTTTTTGAAGTTGGGCTACCGAGAACAGTTGGGATTGTTGCTACTGTACCAGCCTCCCTGCCGCGTAGCAACCTCCCTGCTACTGTAAGGCCTCCCTGCTGCCTCCCTGCCGCGTAGCAACCTCCCTGACCCTGTTTTTGAAGTTGGGCTACCGAGAACAGTTGGGATTGTTGCTACTGTACCAGCCTCCCTGCCCTACCATGGTGGCCATGGGCCTGTCCCAGATTACTCGGGACCCGACTCGAGTCAGTGGCCTCACACCAGACTTGGTTTTCTTGTCAGAGCAGTGGCAATGTGATCTGAGGGGAGAGTTAGATCTATCCCCCTTGTCATGGTCAGACCACGCCCTGGTGACCTTGAGAATCTCCTATGCTGCCCCCCTCCATAGGGAGGCAGGACCTATTCGATTGGTCCGCCCCCAGCGACTGATGGACCCGATGGGGTTTCAGAGGGAGCTGAGGGTTATACCTGAGGATCTGCTGCACGGTCCAGCGGAGGCCCTGGCTGCTGTCTGGAATAGGGAGGCGGCTGGGGCCTTGGACAGGATTGTGCCTGTGCAACCTCTCTTGTCCCATCAAACCCGACACTCACTGTGGTTTATGGAGGAGTTGAGGGTTTTGAAGAGGATTAAGAGACGTCTAGAGTGCCACTGGAGAAAGGCAAGGACCGAACCCAACCGAACACAAGCTAGAGCCGCTATTAAGGCCTACCTTGTGGCGGTAAGAGCGGCGAAATGTCAATATTTCTCCGCTCTTATTGCATCTGCAGAATGCTATCTGATGGCCCTGTTTAAGATCACTCGATCCCTTCTGGGGAAGGTGGGTCCAGTGACTCACCTACACGGCTGAGCAGAGGCATTTTCTGGGCATCTGGAGGATAAAATTGCTTGGATCCGTTCCAAGTTGAATGCCAAGCATGTGGCATGGCCTGTGGAGTTGCCTGGGGAGTGTACTTACCCAGTTACCTGGGAACAGTTTGACCCTGTTGGGTCCGAGGAAGTGGACAGGGTTTTCTCCGGACTGTAAATGCAACCACTTGTCAATTAGATCCTTGTCCCTCCTGGCTGGTGAAGGCAGCTCGGGAAGTGATGTGTGGGTGGGTCCAGGTGATGGTGAATTTGTCAGAGGGAGCGCGCGGAGATGGAGCGGCCTGCCTCTCTCCTAGGCACCAGTGATCCAAGTACTATGCAGTGAATAGACTCCAAACAGAAGTTATATCAAATATCCTATTTACTTTATATACATACGTATTTACAGATCACTTCCACAGGTAACAAATGATACACCATCAACGATACAGCTTTCACGAGGTAAATGGGAATAAAATGGAATACAGAATATCTCTGCTTTTATAGTCAAACTGACCAATCACATTATAGGTCAATCTCGTTAACTACCACACCCAACTTAACTCTAAGCACCTGTTGTTATGAGTCACACATGACACATCATTCCTACAACAATGGCTGCTAATTGGGTGACTGTGCAGAATATTTCACCTTTTACTTAGAAATCAAGCCTCTCTGTATAATTTATATCTAGAAGTAAATTCCTGGGTTTATCAAACCCTAACACCCCTTCAATTTACAATAGATATCACATTCACATATACAGAATAGAAGACATACACATTTGAGATATACACATCCTATGTCTCTCTAAGCTTAGAGGCTTTGTCATCACATCTGCTACATTACACTCAGATGGACAATATTGCAAATCAATACAATACAATACAATTCCAATACAATACAATAAACTTCCAATTATTGACTGATCACATATTCTTGATCACATGAAGTTTGTTCATCATCTCCAGTCTCTGTCATGACAAAATCCGTTGTCATCGGGGTTGAAACTTCTAACCCCCATCAACCTTCTGAATACCCATTCCTAGGTAATTCTTAATTTCTCCCAGATCTTTGACATCAAAGTGCTGTTTCAGATTTTCAGTAAATTCAATTACCCTGCTTTGATCTTTCGCTATAAGACACAAATCGTCTACAAAAATCAGAAGCAAAATCTGTTCATCATTTTCACATTGCTTTACATACAGACATGGGTCAGCTATACTACACAATTCCCAGCTGCTGCCATTGCTAAGGCAAACTTAAATGTCTCCCCTCTTAGCGTTGGTGCAAAAACTTCATCATAAGTCTGATTCTTTATCTGGGAAAATCCTTGTGCTACCAACCTAGCCTTATACTGAATATCACCATTCACTAAGGTTTTCTTCTTATACACCCATCTACAGCCTACTGCTCTATGCCCCTCAGGCAGCCTAGTAGATTTGAAAACCTTATGAGAATTAATGGCTTTCATTTCCACATCCATAGCAGCTTTCCATCTACTCTGCTCGGGTTGTGGCAACTTCAATACGTCCCTGTAATTACGAGGTTCATAATCAATAAAACACACTTTTACATCACCTGGTGTATAACGTTGAGGTGGTATTCCCTTGTTAACTCTCTCAGATCTACGCAATACTGTAGCATCCTGCATCATTGGCACACTAGGAGTTAATTCCTCTTCCTTCTTAATCACATCAGTGGCCTCACTCCGCTCTGAAAACTCAAAACTTCTCTGACTAGGAAGATAAACCTCACTACTCCCGTGTAATCTCTGCCAATTGCTATGCTCACTAAAACTTGCTGATCTAGAAATAACAACTTTCCTGCCATCAGTGAACCTATATCCCTTGGTCCCTGGCTCATACCCCACAAACGTCAGCTTCTGTGCTTTTGCCTGTCCTTTCCTACGTACCTCCTTATGCACGTGAACACAGGCAGTGCACCCAAACACCTTCAAATGACCTAATGGTGGCTTCTTGCCATATAACATATAATATGGAGTTTGGTTTACAGATACACTCCATAACCTGTTAATTAAATAATTAGCAGTTAATATTGCCTCTCCCCAGTATCCTCTTGATAACCCTGAGTCAGCAATGAGTGAATCCTTCACTGTCTGCAATGCCAAATTCCTACATTCAGCCACACCATTCTCAGCTGAACTATGTGGGTTAGTTTTCCTATGCACAATGCCCCTTCTACGGAGCCATTGCTGAAAACTCCCACTCAGAAACTCTGTACCCCGGTCAGTTTGTAAATTACACACCTTTGTGCTATACCTATGTTCCACAAACTGCACCCAGTTCCTAAACTTTTCAAATGTTTGACTTTTAGCTTTTAATAGGTAACAGAACCCAAATCTAGTGTAATCATCTACAATGACTAAAACATATGTAGCACCCCCTATTGAAGCTGGTAATGGCCCAATTAAGTCAGCGTGAACTAATTCAAAACATTTATGTGACTTCCTATCACTGAATTTGCTCACAGGAAACACCTTTGACTTTGCAACCTTACAAGCTGTGCAATCCAAATACACTTGGCACTTTTTCAGTTCCATTCCAGAACTTGCTTCTGACATCTTTTCAATCACTTTGAAACTTGGATGCCCAAGCCTTCTATGCCACAGGTGCGCACACGAATCATGTGTTGGCTTATTAATTGTAGCTAAACCATGATGGCTGCTGCTTGTCCTGGTTTGAACTATTTCATAAAGACAGTTTTGCAAAATACCTTTGCCACAAACATTGTTATCCTTCACAACAATACATTCATTATTACCAAACTGTACAGTATAACCCTGTTTATCCAATTGTGACACACTAATTATATTGTACTCCAATTCAGGTACACACAACATTGATAATTCAATATTTAACCCTGGTACATATACAAATCCCTTACCAGTTACAGATGCAATGCTTCCATTAGCTAGAGTAACATGATCTTTATCAGCCTGCCTAAAACTCTTAAACATCTGTCTGTTACTCCCTATATGCTGACAAGCCCCACTGTCAATTAAAAATGGTCCCTTTAAATCTTGTTCTACACTTGAACTAATTAAAGACAGCTGTGCAGCTTCTCCTGGCTTGGACATTTTCAGCTTGGCCTTCAGCTTCTGTTTCTTATCAGAACATTCCTTAACAGAAACACTGTTTTGCTTAGACCTAATTACGTTAGAACACTGCTGCCTCCTTTGCTCTTCTTCTAAAAGCCAGCTAGATAAGTATCTTATGGTTAAATCTTCCTCAGATAATGACCCGAAGCTCATTGCCAAAGTATCCCACGTTTCATTTAAAGAACTGAGAATTATATACACTTTGTTAGCTTCTGTAAATTGCATATCTCTCTGAGCCAATTCCTGGAACAACCCTGTCATAAAATGCAGGTGATCCCTTATATTATCAGATACCCCTAATCTAGCGTGATAAAGTTTTCTTGTTAGTAAAACCTTACATAACGGTGAGCTTCTTAGATAAACATTCTTTAAAGCTTCCCAACACTTATAGGCTAACTGACAGTCTCTAACATAACACAACTGGCTATCTTCCAGCCATAAAATTATGCTTGCCAATGCTCTATCGTCCTTTAGAGCAACTTCTTCATCTTCCAGGTCTGGTTCAGGGCAAAGTACACTCCTCTAAAGCCCTTCACGCCAAAGATACATTCCCATTTTATATGCCCATGATGAATAATTAGTGTCATTCAGTCTTTCCAGAGGAAATCCTCCCCCGACTGCAGCCGGCATCTTCGCTGTGCTCATCTGTCTTCAGCCCCTTCTGGGCAGACACCGATGATTAAAGACACAGACCTTATCAGAATGTCCTCCAGCTGCAAAACAAGCGTAGGAGAAAAAAACACACACACGCAGACACGGAGTCTGGTAGAACTCCAAATCACTCCAAATAGCCACACGACTCCTGGATAGGCCTACAAAGCTTCCAGCTCACAGACTGCACACGATCCACCGATCCACAGCCAGTGCAAAGCCTTCCGTCGTCTATGGCGTCTCTGCCGCCTCTGGGCCCATAACCCTGTCGGAGGGCGCGCGCGGAGATGGAGCGGCCTGCCTCTCTCCTAGGCACCAGTGATCCAAGTACTATGCAGTAAATAGACTCCAAACAGAAGTTATATCAAATATCCTATTTACTTTATATACATACGTATTTACAGATCACTTCCACAGGTAACAAATGATACACCATCAACGATACAGCTTTCACGAGGTAAATGGGAATAAAATGGAATACAGAATATCTCTGCTTTTATAGTCAAACTGACCAATCACATTATAGGTCAATCCCGTTAACTACCACACCCAACTTAACTCTAAGCACCTGTTGTTATAAGTCACACATGACACATCATTCCTACAACAATGGCTGCTAATTGGGTGACTGTGCAGAATATTTCACCTTTTACCTAGAAATCAAGCCTCTCTGTATAATTTATATCTAGAAGTAAATTCCTGGGTTTATCAAACCCTAACAGAATTCGTCCTTGGGGGAGGGAGTGTTTCCAGCTGCCTTTAAGGAGGTGATGGTGCACCCCCTCCTCAAGATACCATCACTGGATCCCACCATGCTGGACAATTTTCGTCCAGTCTCCCACTTCCCCTTCTTAGGGAAGGTGGTTGAGAAAGTGGTGGCATTGCAGCTTCAATGTGGCCCACTCCCTATCCAGATGTTCCCAGTATCCATAGCCAGCAACATTTCCTGGGTATTTCAAAGCAAAAAGTGGAAGAAATGCAATATGCAGTAATTTACAGCATCAAACCACACTGTTTGAGGTTCAAATGATGTGAGCATCAGGTGGTATAGAAAGAATGTGAATGGAACTGAAATAAACTGGCATTTCTAGAGCTCAGGGAAGAGGAGAGATATTAAAATGGTGCTCTGCCCAAATATTTTCCATGTGCGTATTTCCATGGCAGAAAGTGTAGGAACAATGTCAATTATATCATGGTAAGCATTAACTTTTGGACTACAATTCCTATAGGAGAAGCCAGCACCCCAAATGGTCAGACAGTCATGTAAATTGTAAACCAAAATATCTAGCATCTGGGGGCACTGGGTTTCCTCACTCTGCTGCAAGGAATGCTTCCCCCAAGATCCAAGTTGTCCTCTGGTAGTCATTGAGCAAATCCCCAGGATGAATCCTTGTATTTCCATCATGAGGCCTTGTTAGAGAAAAAGTCTTCCAGTCTCTTTGGAATTTCAGATCCTCTAGGAGTCCAGTGGTTCCTTCGGATCATTAATGTTGGCTGATGTAAACAGCCTACATAATATCAATTATTTTTTTTCCAGAGGAAAGAATACATGAAGACTCATCTAGGGCAGGGGAATCTTCAAGACCTTGTATAGCCAGAGAATATTGGAGCATTTCCAGTTTTCCTTAAGAAGAAATACCCCATCTATACAAAAATCATCAGAAAGCGATTCACAAAGTAAGATCGATACCTCGTAATTTACCAAGGGTCATGTTTGGTGGGATGGTTTCTCCTGGTGTACAACTTCATGAAAAGAAGTTTTATTTTTAATTGAAGTTTGGTGGTATATTCAAGGAGTTTTACTGTCAAATTTTCACTTCGAGTTTAGTACGGTTATGAACAGTTTTTAATTCAAGGGAAATCTGTAAACATGAAGATAATTCTTACTGAATTCTTACTATGGACAGAATGCTTGCAACAATAAACAAGCAAAATAAATAAACAAAGAAGGTGGCACATTGAAAACATCTATGTCCCCAAATCTCCAGAGGGCCATATTTAAGTTCTGAGTATTGAAAATTCTGACAAAACAATTAGGGTAATTTCAGCCTGGTCATTTGTGCCACAAGTGAGAACCCTGGGTTGATTTGTTTGATGATCCATTTGTTTCTTTTCTTGACTTTCCCTGGTATTCTCAGAAGTGTTCTGCAACACCAAGTTCAAAAGTTTCCATACTCTTGCCATCCTGCTTCTTCAAAATCCAAATGGTAAAAAACAGTTGTATAATTACTCCTCTCATGTTCCCAAGGTCCTATCTGGATGAAACCATGAAAAAAGACAACCGGACCTGCTTGACCGAGATCATCTTGCTAGGCTTCTCAGATTTCAAGTTTATAGAAGCACTTTTGTTTTGCCTGGTTCTAATATTCTACTGCATGGCATTGATGGGCAACAGCTTGATTTTGATCCTTACTATTGTCAGTCGTACCCTTCACACCCCAATGTACTTCTTCCTCTGGAACTTGTCCTTTTTGGAAATTGGCTACACCTCGACCATCAGCCCAAAGATTCTAGTGAACTTATTATCAGAGAAACAGACTATATCCCTTTGGGGTTGTGGGTTTCAATTGTGTTTCTTTGTACTCTTTAGTGTCACTGAGTGTTGTCTTCTTTGTGTCATGGCCTATGACCGCTATGTTGCCATTTGCAAACCTTTGCAGTACCCATATATCATGAATTGCAAGGAGTGTGCTAAGCTCGCTGCCACCTCATGGACCTTTGGGATTTTGATGGGTTTGGGGCACTCCATTTCAATCTTTACTCTTCCATTCTGTGGGTTGAATAGAATTCGCCATTTCTTCTGTGATCTTATGCCTGTTCTAAGACTGGCTTCCACCAATACCTACAAATATGAAGTAGCCAATGCCACACTAACTGTGGTATTTGTCCTGGTACCCCTTTTGCTCATCCTCTATTCCTACATCCTCATCATTTCCACTATTCTCATGATGCCAGTGGCCAAGAATCGGCACAAAGCATTTTCCACCTGTTCCTCACATCTAATTGTTGTCTTCCTTTACTATGGAACCATCACTGCTACCCACATTCGTCCCAATTTGGCTTCTTCCTTGGATAGGAACAGGTTCCTTGCCCTGCTCTACACAGTAGTGACCCCAGCCTTGAACCCCATCATTTACAGCTTGAGGAATGAAGAGATAAAATCTGCTTTCAAGAAATCGGTAGCAAGGAAACGGATCTTCTTTATGTAATAATACAGTTGTATGAACTGGTTTCATCCCTTCATCAGATTACAAGTCGATGCAAGGAGCTTGAGACCATACATGTTATCTGCAAGTACAATGCACGGATGTCAACCTCTTCTCTGATCTGTTTCCTCTTTCTCTTTTCTCCATGGGCCTGCACGAGGCAGGAGGGAATCCTCTCTCCTCCTCGTGGCTTTTCTTACTTCCATTCAGGTTGTCTACATTTAGAAGCATGTAGGCTTCATCAGAACTTCTTGCTCACACGCACAGGACCGTTTCTACAATGAAACTGCTTTGTATCAAGATCTACAATAAATGTAAGCTATCTTTATTTCTCTTTTACACCAACTAATGTGTGGAGAGTGTTTATTTTACTCTGAACTTAATTAAGCCTTTGTGCAAGCTGCCGGACGCTTCCACTCTGCTAAATCTAGATAAACACTGCATGGAATTTTCTGTTACTAGCATTTCAGAACCCCTACACTTAGTGTGTAACTATGAAGCGATGGAGAAGACTACAAAGACAGTTGGGGTTTTTGAAAAAACAAAATGAACATAGTTTCTGTGTAGGGAGTTACTATCTTTTGCTTTCCCAGAGCTCTGCTCACCTGGTGGTATCTTCTCCTTCTTCAAATTTACCATCATTCCTTGGCCTTCTCCAAGTTTTATGGCTGAGCTGATAATTTTAATTACCCTGGGAAAGTGGTTTTTGTAGAAGGGGTAGCTGCCTAAATTTTGAATATATAGCTGGGCCAGTGCTTTGTTTTCCCTGGGAAGATATATGTGGGTTAGGGGCTTTTAACTTGACCCTGAAAATTCTCCTTCAAGGTGCTTGGGCAGCAGAAAGAAGCAGAAGATCTCAACTGCAGGACTGCTATATATGTGGTTTGAGGCCTAGAGTTGGCAGCTGCCAGCTACCTGCTCTGTTTTGGGTTCGCTAATATCTGTAATATTTAACGGTCTGGGTGAAACCTAACAGGCAAATTGAAAGTTGGATGGAATCAAAAAGAGAGAAAGAAAGAAGAGGTGACGAGAGGGGAAGAGACTCTGGTAGCTCTTGTAATTAATCAAGCAGCCTTGATTTTTTTTTAACAAAGAACAAACAAGGAGTTTGGATGATGCATCCTTCAAAGAGGAACAATTATACTCTCTTCAAACAATGTTACTCTTGACTTTCGCTTCCGGGTGCTGGACTGAGTGGAGCGAAGAGCTGATAGCTCCGCGGTTTTCTGTCTGCGGCGAGAAAATCGCTGAAAAATCACCCTCGAAGAGAGGGTGGGCAGAAGATTTATCACAAGGGTCGTCGAACCTGCTGCTCTATCCTGACCCCTGTATACCCACTACAGGGGAAGAGAGATTTGAGTGGTAACAGACGACTGGAACTAACATGAAAGCTCTGCAGAAACCGTGAAACTAAATAAGTTAAGTAGCTCCTCATCCAGCCTTTTAGTTGCACTTTTTTTTTTTAATATTACTGGATTTATTAAGCACTAGGATTTATTTCTGGACTGTGATTTATAGATGCTGGTGTTTTATTTTTCTTTCTTGTCAGAGGAGTGTTTGAACGGTGGGTTTGGAAAGATAATTGACTCTGCCTGGAGTGAGCTGAGTGACTTTCTCTTTTGATTCTAAATATTTCTACTCTTGGTTTGCTTTCATCCTTATTGCAATTATAAGTATTTTTTTTTCCTTTGGGGACTAATTTGTCTGGATTTAAAGTTTTTATGGATAAATGAATTACTGATTTGATATTCTTTCTTCTACCTGTTTGGGATTTTTATTATGAAAGAACTCTTTTTGCTTTTCTCCATAAGTGTTTGAATATTTTTTGAATTATATAAGTCACTTTATAGAATTTTTATGAATGCCTTGGACTCCTTCTGTATATAAATTAGACGACTTATTCATGGTTGGACTGTGTGGATATAAGCTGCCGTGAGAAACCTTGGGATTGTTTATCTTTTTTGTTATTATTTTGACTACAATAAAACCTCTCTGTTCTTTTTTTATCTTTTATTTACTTGCTCTTACGCTTGGACATACAATTTTAATGGACTAGATTTTTTGCTATTCTGATAATTACATTTAAAGGACTATTTTTATTTTTAAAAGTTTTTTTATTCTCCTATTATTAAAGGGGGAGAAGAAGAGAGGTTCTTTGTCTTTGTCTTCCCCCTCTCCTCTCCTCTCCTTTTTTTTTTTTTTTTTTCCCTTTTTTTCCTTCTTGCCTTTTCTCTCTTACAGGGAAACTATCTACATTATGACAATCATGGCATTAACACCTGGAGCGTCGGTGGAGCCTCTTCAGTCAGAGATGAGAAAACTTCTGGAAGTGATGACATCATTTAATAAAGAAATGAGAGAGAAGGAGTGCATTTTGAGACGGAGACAAGTTCCAGAACAGTTGAATGAAGATGTAGGAGAAAGGACTGTTTCTATATTAGATAAACCCTTGGAGATAAAAGAACAAGACCTAGATTTGGAAATAGATAAAATTTTTAGAGAACAGAAAGTGTTTAAAGAACAAAAGTTAAGGATAATTTTTACTTTAAAAGTTAAAACATTTTTAGAGAAATATAAGACAGACATGAGGGAGGCACCAGGAGAACGTAAGAAGCATTTCATAGAATAGAATAGAAGTAAAGGATAGAGATAAATGGCTGACCTATAAGGACTTTTTATTGTTAAAATTGATGGATTGGCAGAAAAGGATAAATTGACACGTTTATTAAAAGAAAATTCAATTATTACTCTTTTAAAGATTAGAAACTATTAATGGACTATTTGGAAAATGTTGGAGGGGCAGAGCTTATAAGAGGATTTGAAGATTAAATTATATATAAATTGATATATTAGATAAGAAATGTTTTTTAATGTGATTTACAGATTTAGTATGTAAGATGCATTTTATAGAATAGAAGTAAGGAATAGAGATAAATGGTTGATTTATAAGGACTTTTTATTATTAGAATTGATGGATTGACAGAAAATGAGAGATTGATATGTTTATTAAAAGAAAATTTAAACTATTATTTTTTTAAGAGTAGAAACTAATAATGGACTATTTGGAAAATACTGGAGGGGCAAAGTCTATATGAGGATTTGAAGATTAAATCATATATAAACTGATATATTAGACAAGAAATGTTTTTTTAATGTCATGTATAGACCTAGCATGTATGACAAATTTTGTAAAGTATTGTGACCAGAGATTAATCGGAAGCTGACTACTTTCTATGTTTCATCTTTTTTCTTTTTTTTCTTTGCTTTACTACACCTTTTTTTCTTCTTTCTTTGATTTGTATTTCTGTTTCTCTTTCCGTTTCCAACTTTTAACTATGTATATTCAAAACCCAATAAAATATTTTAAAAAAAACAACACAATGTTACTCTTAATGCTTTCATTGTTGATAAATAACTGATCCTCTGAATAAAGCAGGTAGAATATAAGAAGCCTTTTGCCCCACTCACTCTGTCTGAGGTATTGCATTGGTAGGAGAAGAATTAAGAAGAGGGGAAGTAACAATATCAGGTCCATTTGCAGTATGAGTTTTGGGGTGGTAGCACTGGGATTTTCTAGTATGTCTATTCACCCTCAAAAGAGAAGAAATTAAGCCTCATCCTATTAATGAAGTTTTACAACAAGGCCCTTTGGTTCTAATCCAAAAAGGAACTTCTAATAAATAGGTTGATTTTAATTCATTTTAATTATGTTTTTCGCCTATAACACAAACAGAATGGTGTGAACTACAACCCATAATATAATATTTCCAAGACCTAGAAAGTATCAGGTATATCGTAGATGTTTCAAATCTCATTCCCCCCAGGAAATGAAGGAGAAGGAGAAGCATTGACTCTGTGAAAAAAACAGTTATATTTCTCTCTCCATTGTACAGTGATTTTCCTTGTGATGAGTGCTAACTTTTAACATCATGACTTGCTGACCAGCAAACTACTCTACTACAAGGTCATTTTGAACTTCAAGGTCTGCTTCCAGCTAGTAGCTGCTTCCTGTTTCTCAGGTCTCACCATAGCTTCCCTAGCAGCTGGAGCATTGTTGGTGTTATATTTTGGGAGACCCAAGGGAATAAACCATTTCATTTATGAGCAGCTTCTCCTTGCAGAACAACCATCCTGCCTGAGACGCATATCCTTCTTCTCTGCACGAATGTGACCTTGGCAACCTTGGTGTTTATCACTGTAGCATCCATGTAGTTCTACTGGTCGTCTTGAGCAGCTCCTGAGCAGGAAAGTAGAAGGCCTTCTCAGTCAGTACTTTCCACTTCACTGTGGTGAACTTGAATTACCATCATTGTCATGGATGATAATTCCCAGAAATCACTCTGCAGACATCCAGCATAACAGGTAGTCCTCCCTTAATGACAGTAATTGGGACCGGAATTTCCATCACTAAACAATGTGGCTGTAAAGCGAGATGTCAGGTGACTGCATCGTTTAGTGACGGCAATCCTGGCAATTCCCCTTGCTGTTGTTAAACGAATTTTACTGGTCGTTAGCCGAGCACCCGAGTTCTTCCCAGCCCCGATTCTCAGTAAGGTAAGGGACTGCCTCCAACTCTCCCCCCACAAATCTCCCCCACATCTCTGCCCTTTTGGTTGCCCTGCACCCCGCCTTGCAGGGCAGCAAGCAGCCCCTGCTAGAACACGCTCACACGACACCCCCCGGGCCTCCTTAACAAGCCAGGAGTGGCATGGATCTAAAGATCAGGTGGTTGAGCTCGCCATCCTAAAGACACTGTCCACTTCATCAGGCCCAACAGGTTCAAACCATTCCCAGATAACTGGGCTAGTCTCCTCCCCAGGCATCCCCTATGGACCTGCAATTAGGCCAGTGTCCAACTGTGAGCGAATTCGAGCCACTTTGTCTGACAGATGCTGAACAAATTCTTCTGCATGCCCCTGCAGGGGGTTCTTCGAGCCCTCTCTACCCAAGAGGGCATGTTTCACCCGAAACTGGGCTGAAGGACAGCTATCCACAGATGCAATAAGGGCGGAGAAGTACCGACGCTTCGCTGCCCTTACCGCCAAAAGGTAGCGGCTCTAACCAATGTCTGGTTGAATTTGTCCCCTGTAGAATGGCCCACACAAACTCACTCCCACTCACAGGAACCCCCCCCGCCGCTCTCATGTGCTGTTAGGGCAGGGCTTTCCAAAGTGCCGCCGCTGGCGACACGCCAGCAGCGGTGCGGCGGTGGCGGCCCGGCGGCGGCGCGGGGGTGCGCGTGCGCGGCGGCGACACAGGAGGGCGTGCGGCGGTGCGCGCGCGGCGGCAACACAGGAGAGCGTGGGGCGGCGTGTGCACGCACGGCAGCGTGCAGGGGGGTGTGCGGCAGCGCGGGTGTGTGTGCGGCGGCACGCACGTGCACGGCGGCAGCGCGGGGGTGTGTGCGGCGGCGCAGGGGGGCGTGCGGCGGTGCGCATGCGCATGTGCACGGTGGCGGCGGCAGCGGCTGCCGCTGCCACTGTGCACGCGCGCGCCGCCGCTTCCGGGTGGTGTGGCGACACACCACGCTGTGTGTGGCGACACACTTTTGTGTCGCGACACACAGTTTGGAAAGCTCTGTGTTAGGGGTTCCTTCCAAGTACACAACCCAACCACCCCCATCCCCTGGTTCTCACTCAGAGGGGGGAATCAGTACTCAGTGGGATTTTTAAAATTATAAAAAGCACAACGCTAAAAGAAAAATAACAAATATTGGGCAAAGAGCAGGTGTTCATTACACTGGAGCCACCTCAATATTTCACCAGTCCCCTGGGATCCCCAGGCCTGATGACACAACCAGGTCTTGAGGGACTTCCTGAAAGTAAAAAGGGATGAAGCGAATCTCATTTTGGGGGGAAGAATATTCCATAAAGCAGGGACCAGAGCAGAGAAGTCCCGTAGCCTAGGACACGCCAAGTGAAGCTCCCTAGCCGAAGGGACTACAGCATGCCATCTCTGCTGGATCTGGTGGAACGGGCAGATATAATTGGGGAGAGGGAGTCCTTCAAAGAACCCGGTCCCATGCCATGTAGGGCTTTAAGGTCAAAACCAGCACCTTGAATTGGACCCAGAAACAGACTGGTAAGCAACGCAGCTCACAGAGCAGAGGTGTAACATGTGTTCTTCTAGAAACACGCATAACTGCCCACGCCACTGCATTCTGCCCCAGCTGAAGGCAAAGGTGGTGTAAAAGATGGATTTATGCAAAGGGCCTCCTGGCCATGGAGTTTAAAAGTGAACACTTTTTGACTTTCCCAGGAATACTGGAAAATGTCCATTGTTTTTAACTTGGTCAATATTTATCATTTATCTCAACATGATCTGAAACATTATCTAAAAAGTAATCACTGTGTGCCATAGATTATTTAAGCAGCTGTGGTTAGTTATATTTTCCCCTCATAGATGTTTGCCTAAAAAGTCATTTTTAAAAATGATTTTTCTGTCGGAAGATTTTGCCAATTTTTGCTGTTGTTTTAGAAGCTACTGAGTCACCTAGTTCTCTGAAGGGTGGAACAGGTAATCCCAGAAATTCTGCAGTGGTGGATAGATGGATAAGAATATTTATCCCCTGATTATTGAAAAGAAGCAATGGGCCCCATTTGCAATGAATGGGATCCCAGCAGACTTTTCTCTAAATCAGCTTCCTTAAAGATGTCGTCCTCCTGATGTGTTAGAAGAAACCATCTTCAAGAGGATTTGGCCTGTCTGGGGCACACGAGCCAAGGCGATATGCCATAGTTCTCCTTCACGTTAGGGAGTCTGAAACAGGCCAGCTCAGTAGTGGCCCCTCCCTCTGGAAGACCTTGTCTCCCCCAGTCAGGAAGGCCCCTCCTTGTCAATGTTCAGCAAGGCCATTAAGAGGTTTCTTTTCTATAACGCCTTCAGGGCAGAGGATACCAGGGGTCTGAAGACTACTGTCCATTGGTGTCTCATTTTCAGCTGAGGGGAAGATTTTGGTGTTTGTGAATGGGACTGGTTAACAATAAACTACTGTATGGGAAATGTTTTCATGGATATTTTTGATAATTTCTTTTGTGATGTGAGCCACCTTGAATCTTGGCCTTTAAAGTTTAGATAAAAGTGTAATATCAATAAATGTTCCTTATGCCAGAATCTTCTCTGCACCATCTGACTTGTACTAACATAATAAATCTGCTATCACAAGAACAGCCGTTCATGCACTCTCAGGATTACAAAGCCAAGATTGATTGCTAGAAGCTCAAGATCAATGCCCGCCTGCTCATTCAAGATGTCGGTGATGGACCAGTGTTAAAACCAACAAAAGAAATAGTTTAATTATGAAGAACAAACCATACATTTTGAGATCCAAACAGTGTGGGTATCAGTGAGTATGGAAGAAATATGAATGGACCTGAAATTAACAGGGATTTCTGTAGTTCAGGGAAGAGGAGGAGACATATCAAAATGGTGCTCTGGGCCAATATTTCCCATGTGGTTATTGATCACCATGGCAGGAAGTGTGGGAACAATATCAATTATGCCACTGAAGGCATTATCCTTTGGACTTTTTGGGGGGTGCCTTTGAGTCAGTGCTGACTCCTGGCGACTACCTGGGCAAGTCCCTGCAGTTTTCTTGATAAGGTTTGGAAGCAGTTTGCTATTGTCTCCTTCCTAGAGCTGAGAGAGAGAGTGACTGGCCCAAAGTCACCCAGCTGGCTTTGTGTCTAAGATGGGAGTAGAACTCACTGTCTCCCCATTTCTAGTCTGGTGCATTAACCACTACACCAAACTGGCTCTCCAATTCCTATGAGACAAGCAAACATGGCAAACGGTCAGAGAATCATGGAAACTGGACCCGAAAATATCCAGTTTCTGAAGGCACTGGGTTTGCTAACTCTGCTGTAACTCTGCTTTTCTCCAGGTCTAGATTGCCCTCTGGTGTTCATTTATCAAATCCCCAGGTTGAATCCTTGTGCTTCTGTCATGAGGTCTTGGTAGAGAAAAAGTCCTCCAGTCTCTTTGGAGTTTTGGATCCTCTAGGAATCCAGTAGCTCCTTCAGAGTCATTGTGTTGGCTGATGTAAGCAGCCTACATAGTATCAAATATTTTTTTTCTCCAGAGGAGAGGCTGCATGAAGAGTTAGGTACAGCAGGGGTATCTTGAAGACTTCAAATTGCCAGTGAATACTACAGCATTTTCAATTTTCCTTAAGAAGAGATATCCCATCAATCTGAAATCATCAGAAAACCCTTGGCAAAGTAAGACCAATACCTCATAATTTACTAAAGGTCATGATTCGTGGGTTGGTACTTCCCATTCTGGGACTTTATGAAAAGGAGTTTTAATTTTAAACAACATTTAGGGGACCATTAAGAGAGTTTTATTGTCAGCGTTTTGCTTATGGTTAATATTTAATTCTTTTGATCCTCGAAGAGATCATGCCTGAAATTTCTGCACATGTTGATGTTCTGTCTAGATGGAAAAGGACCTTCTTTGCCTAACAGGAATGGCTGACCATAGATGGTAAACAATGGGCAGAAGTCACATTTAATGGGAAACTGAGCTGCCTTCAGTCTGAACCAGTTCCTTCAACTGGCAATCCTCCCACTACATTAGCACTTCAGAATTCCCAGTTAAAACATAAGTGCATAATTTCAGGTATGAAAAGGATATAATTCTAAGTGAATCAGTTAAAAATGGACCTTACTCTTATGGACTTCCTATTCTGGACAGAATCCCTGAAAGGATGAACAAGGAAATGATAAGAGGGCGGCACATGCAATCAAACCAGTGCCTTAAACTCCAGAGGGCCATATTTAAAGTGAGAGGATTTAAAAGGCTGAAAAACGAATTCCGAGAAAGATCCTACAGTGGTTGCATGATTCACTGAGATGATGCAATTATACACCAAATGCAGACAACATTAAACTAAAATTGCAGTCTCCCTTTCCTATATCCAGCTTACTACTTGAACCAACTAATCACTTGATTCAATTTACTACTTCTGAGTAAACATGAAGGAACTAGGATATAGGTTCTGAAGTATGACAAGCTGATTTAATTTTTAATAATTGTTAAAAGGGTTATTTAATTTCTTATTTCATACTCCTCTTGTGTTCCCAAGGTCCTATCTGGATGATACCATGAAAAGAGACAACAGGACCTGCTTGACCGAGATTGTCCTTCTGGGCTTCTCAGATTTCCAGACTCTGCGAGAACTTCTCTTTTGCCTGGTTCTAATGTTCTACTTGATGGCCTTGATGGGCAACAGCCTGATTTTGATCCTCATCATTCTCAATCCTACCCTTCATACGCCAATGTACTTCTTTCTCTGGAACTTGTCCTTTCTGGAAATCAGCTACACCTCGACCATCAGCCCAAAGATGCTAATGAAGTTATTATCAGAGAACCAGACTGTATCCTTTTGGGGCTGTGGATGTCAAATGTGTTTCTTCATTGTTTTTGGAGCCACCGAGTGTTGTCTTCTTTGTGTCATGGCCTATGACCGCTATGTTGCCATTTGCAAACCCTTGCAATATCCATATATCATGAACTACAGGGAATGTGGTAACCTTGCTGCTGCCTCATGGGCCATTGGTGTTTTCATAGGTTTGGGGCAATCTATTGCAATATTGAGCCTTCCCTTCTGTGGGTTAAATAGAATCAGCCATTTCTTCTGTGATGTTTTGCCTGTTCTTAGACTGGCTTCCACCAATACCTACAAAAATGAAGTGGCCATTTCCATACTAGCAGTTCTAGTTATCCTAGTACCCTTTTTGCTCATCCTTTTTTCCTACATCCTCATCATCTCCACTATTCTCAGGATGCCAGTGGCCAAGAACAGGCGCAAAGCATTTTCCACTTGTTCCTCACATCTCAGTGTTGTCTGCATTTTCTATGGAACCGGCAGTTTTGCCTACATTCGTCCCAACTCAGCATATTTCATGGATGGTAACAGATTCCTTGCACTGCTCTACATAGTAGTGACCCCAGCCTTGAACCCCATCATTTACAGCTTGAGGAATAAAGAGATAAAAGCTGCTTTCAACAAATCTCTAGCAAGGAAACAGGTCTTCTTTATGGAATAATCCAAGGATAGCAATAGGTTTGATCTCTTCAACAGAATGCAGTTCTTGTGCACATATTTTGGGGGTAGAATGGACCCCAGGGGATACCAGTGGCAGACCTTTCTCTTTACTTCAGAATGACCGAGAAGTGTGATAGATTTATCCAAAAAGGCGGGGAGATCCTTGAAAGGAAAACTAACTTCATTATTCTGGTAGAATTCTGGTAGTGTTGTCTTCTTTGTGTCATGGTGTATGACTGCTATGTTGCCATTTGCAAACCCTTGCAATATCCATATATCATGAACTACAGGGAATATGCTAAGCTTGCTGCTGCCTCTTGGGCCATTGGTATTTCCTTGGGTTTGGGGCAATCTATTTCAATATTCACCCTTCCCTTCTGTGGGTTGAATAGAATCAGCCATTTCTTCTGTGATCGTATGCCTGTTCTGAGACTGGTGTCAACTAATACTTTTAAAAATGAAGTGGCTACTGCCACAATAACTGTGGTATTTGTCCTGGTACAACATTTGCTCATCTTGTTTTCCTCATAATCTCTGCTATTCTTATGATGCCTGTTCCTCACATCTAATTGTTGTCTTCCTTTACTATGGAACCATCATTGTTACCTAAATTCAACCCAACACCAAGCGTATTCTGTGGACAGTAACAGGATGCTCACCCACCTCTACACAGTAGTGACCCCAAGCTTGAACCCCATCATCTACAGCTTGAGGAATAAAGAGGTAAAAGCTGCTTTCAAGAAATCAGCAATAAGGAAACAGGTTTTCCTTAGATAATAATACAATTATATCAATTGATTTCACTTCTTCATCAGATTACAGTTATCATGCAGATATTTATTCAGTGGAATGAATTCTAGGAGATGCCAGTGGCAGATGTTATGCTTAACTCTGGAATAACTCAGAGTTGGAGATATTTTTTTTCCAAAACAATGGGAGAGCCCTGACAGGAAACCTAAATTGATTATTCTGGTAGAACGCGAGTAACGGATTCACTGGCCATTCCCTTAGAAGGAAGTCTACCATAGAACTCAGGAAATTAGGAGAAAAAGGGGGTGAAAGACAGAAGAGGGCAGCGTGAGGGCTAGAGGGACCAAGGTCAGATGCAAGGAGGCTGGGACTTTGGACCAACTCTGTTTCCTTAGGTTAGCAGAAGCCCCAATTCTAGCAGCCATGAGTGTGCTTTGGTGTCTTTTAACCAGCCTGGCCCCTTTGTGTGATTAGTCTGTTCCTGGCCAGGGAACTCAATTATTAACTGAACCTGGTACAACTTTTTTCTGTTCTACAATTCTCTTCTTTTAGTTCTTACTTAAGATTTCCATGGCATCGCTTAATTTGGCAGGGGCAGAGATGTATCATTGGGTATCATCAGCATACTGATGATAACTCACCCTATGGCAACAGATGAGCACAACCAGCGGCCTCATGTAGATGTTGAATAGGAGCAGAGAGAGCATCGATTGACTCCTGTGGCCCCCCCACCCAATAGGGACCAAGGGTGAGATCTCTCCCCTCAATTACCACCAACTGGAATTGACCCCAGAGAGAGGACGTGAACCGTGCTGCCCACCCCCAATCCTCTGTGTCAATCTGGAAGGATACCATAGTTGAAGGTACGGAAAGTGGTTGAGAAGGTCAAGTAGGTCAAGGATGGATGCACAACCCCCATCCCGCCCCTACCAGAGATCATCCAAAAGTGCGACCAATGCCGTGTCCATCCCATTCCCGGTTCTGAATCCTGACTGAAAAGGATGCAGATAATCCGCTTCATCCAGTGTCCTCTGATGCTGTTGATCTACCTCCTTCTCAACCACTTCCCCAGAAAGGGGAGGGTAGATACTGGATGAAAATTGCCCAGTATAGTGGGGTCCAGTGATGGCTTCTTGAGGAGGGGGCAAACCAAGGCCTCCTTAAGAGGTAACGGAACAACCCCCTCACTCAAAGAAGAATTTACCAGCAGTGGAACCCACTCGTACGACACCCCATGGCCCACTTTGACAAGCCAGGAGGGGCTTGTAGGATCTAAAGAGCAGGTGGCTGAGCTTACCATCCTTTTCTTTTTTTTATGAAGAATTTTAGTTTAGTTTAGTTTAGAGCATAGATAAAAACGACAGAAAAAGAAAAAACGACGAAAAGAAAAAAAGTGAAAAGTACGAGAAAAAGAATTTTGAAAGATTACATAAGAAGTGACTTCCGACTTTGGACAACAAGAATATATAGCAATTTCCATAATTAATCCCTTACTCTAAATTTAACCAAAATCACATTGTTTCTATAAATCATCCCATAGACATTTTATAAATCAATAAAAACAATTGCTTCTTCCCCTTATATATAAAGTAAAATAAACAAATATATAAACCTTCAAATCAACTCCCCCCCCCCATACAAACTCATTTATAAAATCCCTCCTATCATTATTCTGTACATCTCTGGCCACTATGTTAACAATCAACTTATACAAACATTTAAAAAAGACATTTAAATTATCTACTTTTGTATTTAATACTACAATCTTAACCCTATTAAACCTTAAAGAACAAACTTTAATTAACAATCAGATTATAAAAGCAATCTTACCCCTATTAAACCTTAAAAAGCAAACTTTAAATCATTGCAAAAAACTTTATATCATTTAAATCACTAGTCACTACCTGGAATAGGGAGGTAACTGGGGCCTTGGACAGGATCGCGCCTATGCGACCTCTCTTGGCCCATCAGACCCGACACTCCCCATGGTTCACGGAGGAGTCGAGGGTTTTGAAGAGGATTAAGAGACGTCCAGAGCACCGCTGGAGAAAAACAAGGTCCAAACCCGACTGAACACAAGCCAGAGCTGCTGTTAAGGCTTACCTTGTGGTGAAAAGAGTGGCGAAACGTCAATATTTCTCCGCTCTTATTGCGTCTGCAGAATGCCACCCAATGGCCTTGTTTAAGATCACTCAGTCCCTTTTGGGGAAGGTGGGTCTTGAGACCCACCTACAGGGCCGTGCAGAGGAATTTGCTATGCATCTGCAGGACAAAATTGCTCAGATCTGTTCCAAGTTGGACTCCAGGCGTGAGACAGTGTCTGGGGAGATACCGGGGGAACGTATTTACACAGTTATCTGGGAACGGTTTGATCCTGTTGGACCTGAGGAAGTGGACAGGATCCTTCGAGCAGCAAACGCCACCACTTGTCATCTAGATCCATACCCCTCCTGGCTGGTGAAAGCAGCTAGGGGGGGGTGACACGTGGTTGGGTCCAGGCGATGGTCAATGCATCCTTGAGAGAGGGGGTGTTTCCAACTACCTTTAAGGAGGCATTGGTGCACTCCCTCCTCAAGAAACCATTGCTGGACCCTATGGTACTGGACAACTTTCGCCCAGTCTCCCACCTTCCCTTTATGGGGAAAGTGGTTGAGAAAGTGGTGGCGTTGCAGCTCCAGAGGATTCTGGATGAAACAGATTATCTAGACCCCTTTCAGTCAGGTTTCAGGCCCAGATACGGGATGTAAACAGCTTTGGTCGCACTTATGGTTGATCTCTGGCAGGAGTGGGATGGGGGCAGTGCATCCATCCTGGTTCTCCTCGATCTCTCAGCGGCTTTCGATATCATCGACCATGGTATCCTTTTGGGTCGGCTCAGGGAGTTGGGGGTGGGCAGTGTGGTTTTGCGCTGGTTCACCTCCTTCCTCCAGGGCCGGTCCCAATCGGTGGTGATAGGGCAAGGGTCGGCAAACTTTTTGAGCCGAGAGCCATTTTGGTATGCTCGTGCACATTTTGAAGTGCTCGAGAGCCAGGGGGCGGGGTTTGCGGGCGGGAGCCAATCGCGTGGAAGGGGGCGCTTTGGCGCGCGCTGATTGGTGGAGGCTCAGAAGGAAGGGCGCTGCCACCAATCAGCATCTCCGTTTCTTCTCCAGGGTTCTTCTCCTGTAGAAGAAACAGGGACGCTGATTGGTGGAGGCTCAGAAGGAAGGGCGCTGCCACCAATCAGCATCTCCGTTTCTTCTCCAGGGTTCTTCTCCTGTAGAAGAAACAGGGACGCTGATTGGTGGAGGCTCAGAAGGAAGGGCGCTGCCACCAATCAGCATCTCCGTTTCTTCTCCAGGGTTCTTCTCCTGTAGAAGAAACAGGGACGCTGATTGGTGGAGGCTCAGAAGGAAGGGCGCTGCCACCAATCAGCGTCTCCGTTTATTCTCCAGGGTTCTTCTCCTGGAGAAGAAACAGGGACGCTGATTGGTGGGGGCGCCCTTCCTTCTGAGCCTCCACCAATCAACGTCTCTGTCTCAGCGTCTTCTCCAGGGTTCGCGCCGCTTCCGGAGACCGGCTTTCTGATGTCGGTCGGCAAAGATGGAAAAAGAGCCAGCGTCAGGAGGCCAAAGAGCCAGATCTGGCTCGCGAGCCGCCAATTCCGACCCTTGTGATAGGGAGTGGGAGATCTGACCCTCGACCCATCTTTGTGGGTTGCCACAGGGTTCGGATCTTTCCCCACTCCTGTTTAACATCTACATGAAACCACTTGGCTAGATCATCTGCCAACATGGGATGAGATATCATCAATATCCTGTTGATACTCAGTTATACATCTCTGTCCCGGGTGAGGTAAGTGATGCTGTGACTGCCCTTTCTCAGTGCCTGGGGGCTGTAGGGGCCTGGATGGGGTCCAACAGGCTTCAGCTGAACCCTGGTAAAATGGAGTGGCTGTGGATTAATGGCTCTTCCGTATCTGGGACATTATCATCTTTGGTTCTGGATGGGGTTGCACTGCCCCAGACAGCTCTGGTGCAGAATCTGGGGGTCCTCCTGGACTCACGACTCCTGCTCGAAGAACAGGTGGCAGTTGTGGCCAGAAGGGCCTTTGCACAACTTCGGTGAGTTCAGCTGCGGAAGAGCCACACTCAAGGGGCCAAAGAGCCGCATCTGGCTCGCGAGCCGCCATTTCCGACCCTTGCTCTAGGGCAACAGGAAAAGCCTGCTTGTGCCTCCAGAAATAATCCACGCTGTTAGTTCTGCCCGCTGATCTTGCAAGCAGTGTTTTCAGTTGGCCATCTTCTCACCGAAAGTCACTGAGCTTACCATCCTAAAGACCTTGTCCACTTCATCAGGCCCAACAGGTTGAAACTATTTCCAGATAACCCGGCAAGACTCCTCCCCAGGCATCTCCTCTGGACCTGCAATTAGGCCTGCGTCCAACTGTGAGCGAATTCGAGCGACTTTTTCTAACAGATTCTGAACAAATTCTTCCGCATGCCCCTGCAGGGGGTTCTTCAAGCCCTCTCTACCCAAGAGGGCATGTTTCACCTGAAACTGGGCTGAAGGACAGCTATCCACAGATGCAATAAGGGCAGAGAAGTTATGAGTTATAAGGTAGGCCTTAATAGCAGGTCTGGTCGAGTTTGTCCCCTGTAGAATGAATTAAATCCAAATGAAGGGTTAAAATGCCTATCCAGCAATCAAAAATGATATAAGTTGGAAAAACAAATAAATAAATAAAAACAAAGTAAGTCAATCATGCAACTGGAGGGGCAATCCATCCAAGGCTCCTGTTCTCCTGTTCTCTCTGCATCTTACTGGAAGATGTAATAAGCTTTCTGTCCCTCTCACCCACTTTGCTGGTGACCTGGCCCTGTGCCATGCAGGCAGCAAGTGCAGCTCCCATAGAATGGTTTTATGTGGGCTCCCTTTGTGTACTCAGAATTCCAGAGTGCCGCATCCTGGACCAGCCACAGCTTTTCAAGGGCAGCTGCATGTAGAGCCCATTGTAGTAGTCCAACTGGGAAGTGACTGAGGATTTAATGATCAAGGCAGGGCCTTCCTATCCAGCAGTGGCTGCAGGTGGTGTAAAGGATGGATTTATGCAGTGGGCCTCCTGGCCATGGAGTTTAAAAGCGAACAACATGGTGTCAACAGACAGCAAAAGACCTCCATTAATAATTTCCTGGAGATAAGTTTGAATTCAACGTCTTCTACAGTACAAGAAATATTCACCCATTGACTTTCCCAGGAATACTGGAAAATGTCCATTGTTTTTAACTTGGACAAGCAAACATGGCAATCGGTCAGAGAATCATGGAAACTGGACCCGAAAATATCCAGTTTCTGAAGGCACTGGGTTTGCTAACTCTGCTGTAACTCTGCTTTTCCCCAGGTCTAGATTGCCCTCTGGTGTTCATTTATCAAATCCCCAGGTTGAATCCTTGTGCTTCTGTCATGAGGTCTTGGTAGAGAAAAAGTCCTCCAGTCTCTTTGGAGTTTTGGATCCTCTAGGAATCCAGTAGCTCCTTCAGAGTCATTGTGTCGGCTGATGTAAGCAGCCTACATAGTATCAAATATTTTTTTTCTCCAGAGGAGAGGCTGCATGAAGAGTTAGGTACAGCAGGGGTATCTTGAAGACTTCAAATTGCCAGTGAATACTACAGCATTTTCAATTTTCCTTAAGAAGAGATATCCCATCAATCTGAAATCATCAGAAAACCCTTGGCAAAGTAAGACCAATACCTCATAATTTACTAAAGGTCATGATTCGTGGGTTGGTACTTCCCATTCTGGGACTTTATGAAAAGGAGTTTTAATTTTAAACAACATTTAGGGGACCATTAAGAGAGTTTTATTGTCAGCGTTTTGCTTATGGTTAATATTTAATTCTTTTGATCCTCGAAGAGATCATGCCTGAAATTTCTGCACATGTTGATGTTCTGTCTAGATGGAAAAGGACCTTCTTTGCCTAACAGGAATGGCTGACCATAGACGGTAAACAATGGGCAGAAGTCACATTTAATGGGAAACTGAGCTGCCTTCAGTCTGAACCAGTTCCTTCAACTGGCAATCCTCCCACTACATTAGCACTTCAGAATTCCCAGTTAAAACATAAGTGCATAATTCCAGGTATGAAAAGGATATAATTCTAAGATAATCAGTTAAAAATGGACCTTACTCTTATGGACTTCCTATTCTGGACAGAATCCCTGAAAGGATGAACAAGGAAATGATAAGAGGGCGGCACATGCAATCAAACCAGTGCCTTAAACTCCAGAGGGCCATATTTAAAGTGAGAGGATTTAAAAGGCTGAAAAACGAATTCCGAGAAAGGATCCTACAGTGGTTGCATGATTCACTGAGATGATGCAATTATACACCAAATGCAGACAACATTAAACTAAAATTGCAGTCTCCCTTTCCTATATCCAGCTTACTACTTGAACCAACTAATCACTTGATTCAATTTACTACTTCTGAGTAAACATGAAGGAACTAGGATATAGGTTCCGAAGTATGACAAGCTGATTTAATTTTTAATAATTGTTAAAAGGGTTATTTAATTTCTTATTTCATACTCCTCTTGTGTTCCCAAGGTCCTATCTGGATGATACCATGAAAAGAGACAACAGGACCTGCTTGACCGAGATTGTCCTTCTGGGCTTCTCAGATTTCCAGACTCTGCGAGAACTTCTCTTTTGCCTGGTTCTAATGTTCTACTTGATGGCCTTGATGGGCAACAGCCTGATTTTGATCCTCATCATTCTCAATCCTACCCTTCATACGCCAATGTACTTCTTTCTCTGGAACTTGTCCTTTCTGGAAATCAGCTACACCTCGACCATCAGCCCAAAGATGCTAATGAATTTATTATCAGAGAACCAGACTGTATCCTTTTGGGGCTGTGGATGTCAAATGTGTTTCTTCTGTCTCTTTGCAGTCTCTGAGTGTTGTCTTCTTTGTGTCATGGCCTATGACCGCTATGTTGCCATTTGCAAACCCTTGCAATACCCCTATATCATGAACTACAGGGAATGTGCTAGGCTTGCTGCTGCCTCATGGGCCATTGGGGTTTTCATAGGTTTGGGCCAATCTATTTCAATATTGACTTTTCCCTTCTGTGGGTTAAATAGAATCAGCCATTTCTTCTGTGATGTTTTGCCTGTTCTGAGACTGGCTTCCACCAATATCTACAAAAATGAAGTGGCCATTGCCACAATGTCAGTTCTAGTTATCCTGGTACCCTTTTTGCTCATCCTTTTTTCCTACATCCTCATCATCTCCACTATTCTCAGGATACCTGTGGCCCAGAACAGGCGCAAAGCATTTTCCACTTGCTCCTCACATCTCACTGTTGTCTGCATTTTCTACGGAACTGGCATTTTTACCTACATTCGCCCCAACTCAGCATATTCCATGGACAGTAACAGATTCCTTGCAGTGCTCTACATAGTAGTGACCCCAAGCTTGAACCCCATCATTTACAGCTTGAGGAATAAAGATATAAAAGCTGCTGTCATGAAATCTGCAATACGGAAACAGGTCTTCCTTAGATAATAATCCAGTTATATCAGTTGGTTTCACCTCTTCATCAGATTACAGTTATTATGCACATATTTATGCAGTAGAATGAATTCTAGGAAACGCCAGTGGCAAATGTTATGCTTAACTTAATTTGCAAAAATAATTGTTAACGGAGAATTCAGTAAACCTTGTGAAATACAAAAAGGTACAAGACAAGGCTGTCCTTTATCTCCGCTCTTGTTTACATTGGTTTTAGAAGTTTTACTTAGAGATATTAGACAAGATGATGGTATTCATGGTATTAGAGTTAAAAAGGAAGTTTATAAACTAAGAGCCTTTGCTGACGATCTAGTCATTACCTTAGAGAATCCACTGGATGGAATTGAATTACTGATGCAGAAATTGAAAGACTTCGTTTTGTTAGCAGGGTTCAAAGTTAACTTACAGAAAACAAAAGTTTTAACCAAGAATATGAATTACCATCAACAAGAGAAATGACAGGATACTCCATGGAGAAAAAAGTAAAATATTTGGGAGTCAAAGAATGCCAAACTATTTCAAAATAACTATATTCCACTTTGGACAGACATTAAAAAAGATTTAGATCGATGGGGAAAGTTGCAATTATCATTATTGGGTAGAATATCAGCGATTAAAATGAATATATTACCACAAATTTTATACCTTTTTCAAACACTACCTATATTGACATCAGAGGAACCATTTAAACAGTGGCAGAAAGATATTTCTAATTTTATTTGGCAAGGGAAAAAACCAAGGATAAAATACAAAGTCTTGCAAGATTCAAAAGAAAGAGGTGGTCTAGGACTCCCGAATTTGAAACTATATCATGCAGCCTGTGGTTTGGTATGGCTTAAGGAATGGATTGTTCTGAAAAATGAAAAATTATTAAATCTGGAAGGACATGAATTAAGATTTGGATGGCATGGATATCTGTGGTATGATAAGGCTACAGTTAATGTGGACTTTAAAAATCATTATATTAGAAGATCTTTGTTGAGAATTTGGAATAAATATAAACCAACTTTATGTTATAAGAGACCTTTATGGATTTCCACGCAAGAAGCTTGTTATAGAACAGAAGTAAGAAATAAAGATAAGTGGTTGACATATAAGAACTTTTTTAAAAAAGAACAAGGACATTATGTAATAAAATCAAAAGAAGAACTTGCCCAAGAAGGATATGCTTTCCAATGGCTTTCCTATATGCAACTTACAGAGAAATTCAAATTAGATAAAAAAAATTTGGAATTTGAACAAACTAAATCAGAATTTGAAATACAATTATGTGAAACTGATGAACATCTAATTGCTAAAATGTATAAATTACTGTTAAAAGGAGAAATGGTGGAGGAACAAGTTAAAGATTGTATGATTCAATGGGCAAAAAATATTGGCCACAATATACAACTCCAACAATGGGAAGACATGTGGACTAAAGGATTAAAATTTACCTTGTGTTACAATTTAAAAGAAAACTTTTATAAGATGATGTACCTATGGTATATGACCCCACAAAACTTTCAAAAATGTACGGGAATATTTCCAACCTATGTTGGAAATGTAAAAAACAAGAAGGGTCTTTCTATCATATGTGGTGGACATGTGAAATTGCAAAGGAATTTTGGACTGAGATATATTCATTGATGCAAAATATACTACAGATACGAATACCATTTAAACCAGAATTGTTTTTACTCGGAATTTGGGATGTACAAATAGAAAAACATTTTTTTAGAATAATACAATATATGATTACGGCAGCAAGACTTTTATATGCACAAAATTGGAAAAATCAAAGTGTACCAACAATACAGGAATGGATGTTGAAATTATTAGAGATGGCAGAAAATGACAAACTGACTTGCTTATTAAAAGAAAATTCAAACCATTATTTTCTTAAAGAGTGGAAGCCTTTGATGGACTATTTGCAAAAAGCAGGAGGAGTAAAGCTTGCATGGGGTTTTGATGATTAGATCATATATAAATAATGTATATCAGACAAGAAATATATATGAATGTTATATGATTAGCCAGCATGTAAGAACAAACTATCTATTTTATCTTTATGACCATAGATAGATCGGAAGTTATCTAATTTCTTTCTTTCTTTCTTTCTTTCTTTCTTTCTTTCTTTCTTTCTTTCTTTCTTTCTTTCTTTTACTTTACTACACTTTTCTTTTCTTTTCTTTTTAATTTGTATTTCTATTTCTGTTTCATTTTCAACTTTTAACTTTGTATATTTAAAATTTAATAAAATTTATATATATAAAAAAAGAAAGTAGTAAAAGGTCCTAAATTGTATGATCATTGCTTGCAGCTGGAGTGCTCCAGAACAGCTGTGGGTTGTGATTTAAGTTGAAGTAGAACGGAGATGAACTGGCCATAGCATGATTTCTTTGAGACAAAAGGTTTCTTGACATCATTCATGAAATGGAGACAACTCTCTGGAGAATGAATTTGAAAACTAAGTGATAGGCAGAGTTTCATTTTCTCAAGAAAAAGTTAGGGAAAAAGATGTTTACTTTCTATAATCTTAAATGGTTTAGACCAAGTGGGATGAATCTATGGTGAGCTGGAAAGATTCAGCTAAAATATATTGCTATTATGACTAAACTTTCATGTTCTCTTTGAATAAATCATTTCAATACTTGGCATACTTGGAAAGCACAAATTTGCAGTATTGTGGCAAATCTCTATTTGAATGTCAGACCACTGACATTTCAGGTGACATTTTCTACAATTTAGAATTGTAACCATCTTTTCCTCCTTCCATCTAGCTTCATTCTTTTTTGAGATCTGTCCGCTTTAACAATAACATTGGAGATGAAATATTTCTTGATGGAAACAGAGACTTAGCAATAGGCTATGACCTCATCAATTTGGTGACATTCCCCAATGAATCCTTTCAGAGAGTCCATGTTGGAAGAATCGATTCCCACGTTCCAGTTGGAAAAGAATTCACCATTAATGCAAGTGCCGTTACGTGGAATCCCAAGTTTCATCAGGTTTGAACTATTATATTTTCCTGTGTTTAATGTCAGTGTCTTTCACCAACACACTCTGGAGAGTGGCAAGGAGATTGGTTGAGACATCTGAATTTGGAAGATATACTGTATCAGAAAAAACAAAAACACAAGTTTGACAAAACTGCTTTTCATATTTTTATTTCAGAACTAGATGTGATTTGGTCCTGAAATTTAAAGGAAGATTGATATGCCCGGAGCATCAAAGCTCTGGGCTTTTGGGGAAAAAGGTGGAAAGGAATGCCTTTTGGAGAAATTAGAAAGGAGGAGCACTGATTAGATAATTCCACACGGGAATGAATTTCTTCTTTGTAATGAGTGAGAAATAGTTACATGAAGACATCTCCAAGATCCGTATGGTCTTTACTCTTTGGGGACTGTTGATTTTAGGAGAATGTTTGGATGAATTTTAACTTAAGAGAAGAGAAATCTGTGAAGTTTAACCATTAGTAACTGAAATGAGCGGTTTAAGCTTGTTATCCTAACGTATCACTCATTCGAGGAACTACTAGTTAAACTGATTCCTGCCTCAGGGTTGTGCCATTGACATAATTTCTGAGATCTTTCTGTTTCAAACATATGTAATTCAGAATTGGTACGGAAAGGAGAAAACAAACTAATTCCCATTTTATATCCTGTTTTTTAAAAAAAATATTAACAGATGGTGCCGAATTCTACCTGTGTTGAGAGCTGCCATCCTGGACAGAGCATGCTTATTCAACAGGGGAAACAGATCTGTTGCTATGATTGTATTCAGTGCCCATCAGGGAGGATCTCAACACAAAAGGGTAAGTGAAGGAACTCTGAGCTTCTTAGGAGAACACCCAGAAATGTTCAGTTTTGATCAAGTGCAATATCTTTTCTCCTTCTCTACTTCTAGTTGCGTTACCATAATTTATATTCTTGAAGATGATGATCTAAGGCCATCCTCATCATGATTCAGGTTTTTTTAAAATGAGTATTGTAGAGTTCAAAACTTGTTTTCCTCCATCAGGTAATGTATAAAGATAACAAGGTGTGGATAATATTTCTACAAACTGCAAACACTGAATTTCTGCTTGTGATCTTCAGATGCGGAGGAATGTGAGCTGTGCCCAGAAGACCAGTATCCTAACATGAATCAGCACAAATGCATTCCCAAAGTAATGACTTTCCTGTCCTATGAAGATAGCCTGGGAGCAGCTCTGACATCTTTGGCTCTTTTCCTTTCCATGACCACAGTTGTCGTGATGGGGATCTTCAGGTTACACTCGAACACTCCCATTGTCAAAGCCAACAACTGGAGCATCACGTGTATGCTGCTCGCCTCCCTGCTCCTATGTTTTCTCTGCTCGTTCTTCTTCATAGGAAGACCCAGGAAGGTGACCTGCCTTTTAAGGCAGGCTGTGTTTGGCATCACCTTCTCCATTGCTGTTTCCTGCGTACTGGCCAAAACGATCACTGTGGTTCTGGCCTTTGTGGCTACCAAACCAGGGAATAAGATGAGGAAGTGGGTGGGAAGGAGGCTAGCAATCTTGGTCATTGTGGCTTGTTCTTTGATTCAGATTTGCATCTGTGCTGTTTGGTTGGTGAACAAGCCCCCCTTTCCAGAATTAGAGAAGCATTCCCAAGTGGGTGAAATCATAGTGCAGTGCCATGAAGGCTCAGATGTCATGTTCTACGTTATGCTGGGCTACATGGGTCTTCTGGCCATAGTCAGCTTCACGGTGGCTTTCTTTGCCAGGAAACTGCCTGGCAGTTTCAATGAAGCCAAGTTCATCACTTTCAGCATGTTGGTGTTTTGCAGTGTTTGGTTGTCCTTCATCCCCACCTACTTGAGCACAAAGGGAAAATCCATGGTCGCCGTGGAGATCTTCTCCATATTAGCCTCTGCTTTTGGTCTATTGAGTTGTATTTTCCTTCCCAAGTGCTACATTATTCTAATGCGGCCTGAATTAAATAAGAAGGAGCAATTGGTAAAGAAAAGGAATGATTGATACTGCACGAGAAGGAGCTAGAAGTAGCATGTGGTAGCTCTAAAATAAAAAATAAGATTGCCCCTGTGGCTGAAAAGTACCATCCCTGAAAGATTCAGAGTTAAGATTGGCCCATTTGTTAAGTGCAAAATTTGGAATGATGGAATGCTAATTATGTGCCTTTTTGCTAACAAAATAATGTTAATGGTTCATCTATCTGTGGCAATCTATCTTTCTAACTAACTATAATGTTACTTTATATAGTTTCTATGGAAATCTTGGCCACTTAGCTGATTCAATTGAATCTTAATTGAGTGTGTTATTGAGCACCAATCTTGAAAAGGATGGAGATGCTAATTAGACTACAGGTAGGATTGACCATTGCCATTGGATTGAGGGTACTTCTGATTGGTGCGGGTGGTTACTGAGGTCAGGTATAGGGTAGATTTTATGAGGTCATGAATTGGAACTACAAAAACAAAGGTTATTGAGGGGACAAAGGTACATTATTTCATGAACACAGTTACTTTCTTTGGAGTTCTTTCTGATGGATTTTTCTTACTGTGGCCTTGCTTCCCATTATTATTAAAGCACCATATATCCTGCCCTTGTGATGCAAAACACTAATTGAACATTTTTAGACTCTCATTATGTGTAATCAATTCTCTCGCACACATTCCTAATGAAGAAGAGTCTTCTCTTGCTATCCTTTGCCTTCCTTGTCTTCTCTGGCCTGCTCTTTAATTCTGATTAGCTCAGTTAGAGCTTGGGAGACCTTGTCTCCATGACCGTGTCCAAAAGACAGTGCCTGGTATGCTAATGATGGTTTGGCTGCAAAGGTCAGGTTTGATGTGCGAATGGCCACATTTGATATTCCTCTTTCTAGTGTGGCTGCAGCAATAATGTTCTGATTGACAAATTATAGCGAGAGCTTCATAGAGATGTTTGCATCAAGACAGACTGAGCTGGAACTATGTATTCTAACTTAGGTGAGTAAATAAGTGTTGTCCTTATTCACTTTTAGTTTGGGCTTCAACTGGGATCTCAGTCAATCCTACGTGATACCATGCAAGAGACAAGATGGCAAAGAGAGTGTTTTGACAATATAATAAAAATTGCATAAATATTGCAAGTTGAAGTAATATTGCTAATAATGAATCATTATTTTGTTGAAATACATATCTACTTTAAAAAGCATTCTTATGATTCCCACCCACTGAGTGATAAAATTCAGTTCCCCTTTATTTCTCCAAAGTCTGAACCCAAGACTCATCTAGAGTGACATTTGTATTTTGTTTATCCATAGCATGCCAGACATGTAGACTTCAGTATGACCTGGTTTGATTGATATATAACTCTTAGTGATAACACTTCATGGTTATCCTCCCCTCCCGTCCCCTGCTATCCATAACTCTTTGTTGTGCTTTACCAGCGGATTTTGGCTGAAAAGAATTCCTGGGTTTTCCTCAGGCTATTTTGCTTTTCAGTCAAGCAGAGTTTGCCAAGGTGCTATGGCAAGGATGCATCCCCAAATATGAAATTGTCTCCCCAAGAAGAACTCTCCTCTGACCTCTGTGACAGTAGTCGGGAACTCTTGTATTTTGTTCCAGTACCTGTGAAACACAAAGAGATCTAGCTGAATGAAAGACAGGGTTTAAGATAAATAATAACTAACTACAGTAAACAAATCAGTATATGTGAAAAAAAATATCTTAAGTTACTGCAATGACAAATGTGGAATCAACACAGGACTCAAAGCAAAAATAATCAAGGCTGAATGCAGTCTTTATTGATACAGTGCACACCGGAGGGGTTCTCACCAAAATGGTGGGTGCCTACCCTGCAGACAAAAGAAATGCACTGATATGTGCACTGATATGTGGAATAACTTTTTTCAACTACTAAATGGCCCTCCACAGGAAAAAAGGGAATAATAAAAAGCAAGGTTTAATGCATACTCAGCTATTGTTTTGCCTCACTCCCTTTCTTCCTGCAATGACCATTTTGCCTCACCACCAACCAGACTTCTTGGAGGCCAGCCAAATCAGTCCTGTACTTGTGGAAACAATTACTGCCTTCCAGTTTCCTACCATGCGATGCTGGCAGAGGAAGGTCACATATCAGTGCACATATCAGTGCATTTCTTTTGTCTGCAGGGTAGGCACCCACCATTTTGGTGAGAACCCCTCCGGTGTGCACTGTATCAATAAAGACTGCATTCAGTCTTGATTATTTTTGCTTTGAGTCCTGTGTTGATTCCACATATGTCATTGCAGTAACTTAAGATATTTTTTTCACATATACTGATTTGTTTAGTTAGTTATTATTGATCTTAAACCCTGTCTTTCTAGATCTCTTTGTGTTTCACAGGTACTGGAACAAAATACAAGAGTTCCCGACTACATTTAGGGTAAGAGCTAAAACATCAACAAAAATGCAGAAAAAAGTCACAGAGGTCAGAGGAGAGTTCTTCTTGGGGAGACAATTTCATAATTGGGGATGCATCCTTGCCATAACTTTTCCTTCCTTGATTGCCACCTTGCCTTAGCACCTTGGCAAACTCTGCTTGATTGAAAAGCAAAATAGCCTGAGGAAAACCCAGGAATTCTTTTCAGCCAAACTCCGCTGGTAAAGCACAACAAAGAGTTATGGATAGCAGGGGACGGGAGGGGAGGATAACTATGAAGTGTAATCACTAAGAGTTATATATCAATCAAACCATGGAGACAGAGATGTAATAGAATATATACTTCAGCATTAGTTAAAAAAGAAATTGAATGGAGGCCTTCCAATGAAGTGAAAGGACATGGGTATGTACATATGTGTCTGCTTTCAAAAATGTCAAGCAAGGGATTGTAATCAAAGTCCTGCTCCTTTATTCCATGCATCATACATGCACAGAATATAAAAAAGGACTTTAGTTGCTTGGTTGTGTCTGCCATCTTGAATTTTTGGGGTCTCCCCTAAGGATGCTTCTGGTCACCAGGAAAGTCCTGAAAATATATGTATATGACCATTAAAGTATCCTTCTGGTCAGATGTTCTTTTGTGTTTAGATGTGGGTACAAAAGTATGAGGTAGCACTTGGGGAGAAAGATGCAGCCCAGGAGACCTGCAGTAGAAGCCAAAATGGAGAAAATCTCCACAGCCACCATGAATTTTCCCTTGGTGCTCAGATAGGCTGGGATGAAGGACACCCAAATGCTGCAAAACACAATCATGCTGAAGGTGATTAGCTTGGCTTCATTAAAAGTATCAGGCAGCTTCCTAGCAAAGAAAGCCACAGTGAAACTAATGGTGGCCAGCAGCCCCAAGTAGCTCAGAACAATGTAAAACATCATATCTGAGCCTTCGTTACATTGCACAATGGACTTTTCAATCTGAGAGTGCATGTCCAACTCGGGGAAAGGAGGAGATGTCACCAACCACACTGCACAGATAACAGCTTGAATTAAGGAGCAGAAGACAATGACCGATCCTGCCAATCTTTTCCCTAGCCACTTCCTCATTCGGTTCCCTGGCTTGGTGGCCAGAAAGGCCAGAACTACTGTGATGGTTTTGGCCAAGACAGAGGAAACAGAGACGGAGAAAATGGTGCCAAACAGAGTTTGTCTGAAAAGGCAAGTCACTTCCCCAGGCCAACCAATAAACAACAGGGAGCATAGAAAGCATAGGAGGAGAGAGGAGAGAAGGATGCATGTGATGTTCCTGTTGTTGGCTTTGACAATGGGGGTGTCCCAGTTCAGAATGAAAGTCACTGCCACTAAAATGAGGGTTGCTGAAAAGAAAAGACTCAAGGAAGTCAGAGTGACTCCTAAGGCTTCACCGAAGGATAAATAGCTGAAACGTTTGGGAAGACACTGGTTTCTTTCTGCATTGGAATAGTGATCTTCTGGGCATCTGTTACATTGGTCTGCATCTGAAATAAAGGAACAAAGCCTTGTCATTTCCAAGTATACAGAACATTTTACCCAGCTAACTTAGAGAACTCACTCCTGGTGATGCTGTTCACTTACCCATTTCCCCTTAAGCAATAATAGTTTTATTGTTTTTATTTTTATGTTTTGGTTTTTATAGTTGTCTTTGTATTGCTTTTTTGGTTTTTAACTCTGTAAGCCACACAGTCACAGCAGTAAGGTGGGTGTCTATAAAAAAATAATGGATGGATGGATGGATGGATGGATGGATGGATAGATAGATAGATAGATACCAAATTAACTATATTACTGCTTAAAGGAGGTGGAGGAGCTCAATTATCGAATCAAAGACAGGGCCAGGTGCTGACTGTGGAATAGATTGCAAATTGCTCCTATGTAAGTTCCAGGTTAAGCTAAAGAAGAAGAAGAAAGCCCATCAGCTTCCATGATATGATCTTGAATATATACCCACCATTTTGAAAGAGAACATCAGGAATTGCTCTGAAGTCCTGAATCTCATAGATAGAGAACCAGACAAATGGATCATTGAACAACTCACTTGAGGCACAAACAACTAGGCTGAAATATGTCTATGAAGGTTCTCAGTCAAGCCACAAACTAGGCTGAAATTATCCTATTTTGAACACATTATGCAAAGACCTAGCTCTCTGGAAAAGGCTCTAATGCTGGGAAACGTGGAAGGAAAGAGAAGAAGAGAACAACTAGAAGCAAGGTGGATGGATTCAGTTTCAGTGATGATGAATGAACTGTTGGAAGACCTGAAAGGTTAGGGATAGATAGTCATGAAGAAAATCTATTTTGTCTTTAGGCATTGAAAAAGACGTGATGGCACATAATCAATCAATCAATCAATCAATCAAAGAAACAATCAAACGGTTTTCCACTTTCCTTTTCCTGGAAAGAACATTATCTCTCAATATAATGAACAAGAGTATAGCAGAAATAATTTATTCAACTATTCAAATAAACCTCATTTCATTAAAAAAAACCCCTCAAAGCTACTACACTTTACAGCCCCATTCCAGAGTGGATTGGAGTAAATCTTTTCCCCAAGGGACTATACCAAAATTGAAATGAACAAAAAGGGATAAGCCTAAAAGCTCTCTCTAATTCTGTTTATTTTTTTCACTTACCAATTTGGACTGAAATTCTTCCTTCGGGACATTTGGTGCAAATGTAGCAACAGGCATGTTTCCCCTCCTGAACAGCCTTGCTGTATCCATGGCGGCAGCTCTCAACACATCTGGCATGGGGAGGCACCTAAAATAACCATTGGGAACCTTTATGAGTGGGATTCACCAACAACCTCTGGAAATCCTTCACCTTCTTTGGAGAAAACACAAGTAGAAAGCATACTGGTTTATTAAATTTGAAGAATGCTCCAAGTTTACAGCAACCATTTCATATTCTGGGTTGTATGCTGAGTTTTGCTGAAACCATGCCCAGGCATATTTATCGTTGTGTAGCCACAAAAGGAGATGCTATGAGAGAGTCTACTGAGAAGTACCTATCATACATTCTGCAGAAAAATTGGTAAAATGAGTTTTAAAACATAAAACAGCATCAAGTGTCCATTCTACCTGAAAACAATGAAATCTGTAGTCACCTGTAGCCTGCTGTCGGGGGGAGAAATGAAGGCGAGAGGTGCTGTTGCAATTGCTATGCTTGGAAAATAAATTTTGCTTCTTTGCATCATAAGTATCTACCTAGTTCTCTAAAAATGTTCTGAAGGAAGCATACCAGCAGAAGGAAACCTTGTTTCTTTTAAAAAACATATATTTATTTTACTTTGTGTGCACATTTATTTTGCATCCACAGTACCTAAGATCAATTTTAACTTGGGGACATTGCAAAAGGAAATTGTATTGTAGATTTAAAAAAAAATGAGAGAAAATTCTGTGAGAAGCTTATTTCCTTGTGGAAAATAGGGAAACACTCACTAGAAAAATTGTCCCATTGTTTAGCTCAGTGTCAGCACATTCACTTGGGTTTTCCATGTGGTTGCTTACATTTTGCATAAGAAGAGAAAAATGACATCCTGCTTGTATTTATTCTCTACATAATACATTTACCATAAAGATTCATCACATTTTTTCAACTTATTTTCTCCTTACATTTATTCTGTCCATTTTTAAAATATATCTCCTTGTGACTTTTTATACTTAGGGTATGTTGAGCAATTTAACACACACACACACACTCACCCCCCCCCCCCCCCCCAAAACCATGAGACTCCAGGACATCATCACTATACAGCACTTTTGGATTTTCAAGTCATCATACAAGAATATCTTCTTCCAGAAATGATAGCCTCCTTAATAACAATATCCCCAAATGTCCCACCTGCTGAAACTTGTGATTCCACACAATTATGCTTTCATGGATGATGAACTTCTTCCTATCGGGGGCTTTGGAGTCCATCCTTCCAATCTGGACTCTCTGGAAGGACTGATTGTGGAAGGTGACCAGGTTGAGGATGTTGTATCCTGGGTCAAAGTCCCCCTTCTCATCAAAAAAGATTTCATCTCCCACACTGTTATTAAAATGGGTGTTTCTCAGAAAGTAGTGAAGCTGGATTTGAGGGAGTAGAAAAGTAAGATCAGATCAGAAAGCAATATAGGGAAAAATATGTTAGGTGATGGTTAACTATGCGGGGTTTCAGGCTTGAAGTAGTCCAAACAACGTGTTGTAAGGCTAACAATATCTTTATTGATAGCATAAGGCAATAATGGATGTATAGTGCATTATTGCAAAAAGGTAAAATCAAAGCATAAGCAGAGTTCCATCACCAGAAGTGAGGAAAGAAAAACATCATGGTCTGTGCAAAGACCAGGCATGGTTACAGTTCAGATACAAGCACATGTAGATAGCAGTCTACATAAAGAACAGAAGACATATGTAAAGAACATAAGTGGGAACATAAGTATGAAGGAATACCCATGGTTCATAGCTCACATCTGATTGGTTCAAACATGGGCATCTCTTTCAGCATAGCATTTTTGACAGTAATTGTACTTACTATAAAGCGTCACACGATGGCAGTGTTGTGCATTGGCCTTCCTTTGAGCTATAGTTGTTTTGAGAACAATCGTGATTACAAGTTTATTATGTCTAGCTAAAGGGACATCTACATCTCAACATCTGCCATCTACGTCTCAGATGTTTTGAGAACCAAACTTTCAATGCGGACAACAATGTAAATTGTTGTCACTTGTACTTTTCCCCTCTCTGGCCAGACACAGTGGAAGAAATGCCATGCGTTTAATTCTGCATAGAATGCTTTAACCAAATAACCTTAACACCCCTTCCGCATGGATTTTTGAAATGCTGTGGGGGAAAACTGTTATTTCAAAAGCACACAGAGACACAAATGATTTTATTTCAGACACATTTGTTCTAACCCCAATCTGGTTACCATGGTTGCATGCTTTGTAGGAGAAAGTGCTTTCGTGAGAACGTCTGCGATGTTTAGTTCAGATGGACAATACTCTAATTGTATAAATTTTTCCTGAATTGCATGTCTTACATTTTGGTATTTTACATGGATGTATTTCGTGCGATTATTGACATTTTCCGAAGCAGCTAGAGATAGACAGGACTGGGAATCTTCATACATTGTTATTGGTGTATTTATATCTACAGATAAATCTGTAAACAATTGTTTTAACCAATACATTTCATTGATTGCCTCACTGAGGGCCGAAAATTCGGCTTCGCAGGTGGAAACGGCAATTGAAGTTTGTTTTCTTGCTTTCCAGGCAATGGGTGTATTTGCAAACAAACAAACAAAACCACTCACAGACTTTCTGTCTCCCTCTTCTGCAAAAGAGCTGTCAGCATAAATCACAGGCATTTCAGCCTTGGTGGCTGATATTTTAAGACAAAAATCAGCTGTGCCTTTAAGATAGCGTAGGACCCTCTTTAACTCTTTCCAATCCCGCATGGATGGTTTGGCAACCTTACGACTAAGCACTCCAACTGAGTAAGCTAAGTCAGGGCGTGTCCATTGTGTTAAGTGTAGCAAACTTCCTACAGCTGAGTGATACAATGCAGGTTGAGGACAAGGTTCCTCACATGCATCACCCTTTAGGAAATCAAGAGTCATTGGTGTTTTGGTTGGTTTTGCATTTGACATTTCAAGTTGACTCAACAATTGGTCAATTTTTCTTTTCTGACTCAGATAGAACTCACCACTCTGAGCTCTAGTGACTTCAACACCTAGATAGTATTTCAGCTCACCTAGGTCTTTCAATTGAAAGTACTGTCTCAATTGTGTTGCAAACTCTTGTACAAGGTGCAAAGAACCAGTTGCTAGGCAAAAATCATCAACATACGTTAGCAACACTGTGTAATCACTTCCAGAACCTCTTACATACACACAAGGATCAGCAACAGACTTCTTAAACTTTAGCTCTAACAAAGCCTTATCTAAACATTGATGCCAACAACGTCCGGCCTGCTTCAAACCGTACAGCGCCTTGCGCAGTCTGTACACCTTCTGAGAATTGTCACAAGCATAGCCAGGAGCCTGCTTCATGTACACAGTTTCAGGGAGCTCTGCATTCAAATATGCTGTGTCAACATCAAAATGATGGACAACAAGTCCACGCTGTGCAGCCAGAGAAAGTACCATACGTAAAGACTCTGGTCTAGCTGTGGGTGCATATGTGAGATCATAGTTCAAAAACCTCTCCTGTGCAAATCCCTGAGCAACAAGCCTGGCTTTGTACTGCACTGTATTATCAGGAAGAAGCTTCTTTCTGAAAACCCATCTGGAACCAACAGCTTTCTGGGATGGGGGCAAATCAGTGACTTCAAACACCTTTTGACTCACTAATGCCTCAAACTCCTTATCCATCGCTGTGTTCCACTTCTCCTGCTCTTCAACAGGCAGAAGCAACATCTCCTGAAAAGACTGGGGTTCACAGGTAATCTGACACACTCTCACCTGCTGAATCACAAATCTGTCAGGCTTCACACCCTTTGTGGAGCGTGCAGACCTACGAGGAATTACCACTGCCTCTTCCTCATCACTGTCCTCTGCCTTTTCACTACCTGAATCCCCCTTCAGATCCTGAACCTGCTCAGGTGAAATTTCCTCTTCCTTCACCTGAGGGGATCCTCTCACCACACTAGGAGACTGGGAACCAGAAGGCAGCTGAACTGCTTGTTGTCCAGCCACAGGAGCATGGACAGTTGACTGTACACTAGATTGCAACAATACCTCTGAACTAGCATTCAACCTATCCCAACCAGTAGGGTGCTCAAAATTAGCACTTCTGGAGACTACTACACGACCATAGCCTGCAGAAAAACGGTAACCCTTAGATCTAGATGAATAACCAACAAACCTTAAGCGTTGTGCTTTTGGCTGGTTCTTCCTTCGCTGAGACTTAGGAATATGCACATATGCAAATGTTCCAAAAACACGCAGATGCTTCAGCGAAGGGCGCTTGCCAAACAAAAGGAAATAAGGAACTTCATTCACAGCTGAATTCCACACCCTGTTAGTCAGATACACTGCAGTCATGGTAGCCTCACCCCAAAAACGGGCTGGCACCTGGGCATCTAACATCAGGCTATTTCTAATGGTATTAACAACACCAATCTTCCTTTCAGCTATTCCATTCTCAGCAGGAACACCAACATTGGCAAGTCTATGGGAGATTCCTTTTCTACGAAGCCAATTCTGAAACTCATGGCCTAGAAACTCTCCTCCACAATCCGATTGAAATTGACCTACTTGATAGCCATAATTTCTTTCCACCATTGCAACAAACTCCTTAAAGCGAGCAAAAGCCTCCGCTTTAGATTTGAGCAAATAACAAAACGTATAGCGAGTATGGTCATCCACCAAAAGGAACATGAAACGCGCCCCCCCTTCACTAGGAGCATTGGGGCCGGCTAAGTCTCCATGAACCAACTGAAAAGGCCTAGTTGACATTCGGTCACTTTTTCTAGCAACAGGAGCAGCCTTAATTTTAGATTGTTTGCACACAGTACAATCAAGAAAGTCATCACACTTTTTGGATCCTAACTCAGGATACACCTTGGCCAGTTGGGACAAACTTCCCCACCCGGGATGTCCCAGAACTCTGTGATAATAGTGAATGCATTTGTTATGTGGGGGAACATTGGAAATACAATTTCCTGACACAATCCCCTGCTTAGGAAGCATTTCATACAATTGATTCACTAACTTCCCCCTTGCACATTCTATCCCATCTTTTTCAATGGAACATCCAGTACCCTTGAACACAACAGTATAACCAGACTTTACCAGGGCTGGAACGCTAAGGAGGGAAAAGTCAAGTGTAGATACACACAACACATTTTGCACATTTATCCCCAAACAAGGAATGTATACTTCACCCTGAAAGGACACATCAGCCATAGATCCATCAGCCAGAGCAACCTGTTGGACTTTAGGCTTGCTTTTTGATAACAACAACTGTTCATTGTTGACAATGATTTGACTACAGGCTGAGTCCAAAAGCCAAGTCTCTGGGGAACGTCTACTCACAGCCGTGAGCAAAGCAGACACCTGGGGACGTTGTCTAGGCGCTTGTTTCCCCTTCTTTCGCACGAACCTCTTTCCACTGGCTCCACCGGCTGGGCAAGGTGGCTGGGGACAGTCTCTCATGAAGTGTTGGGTCGAGTTGCACCGGAAACATCTCCTCACAGCACACGCAGCCTCTGTTCCAACTGGATAACGCTGAGCTGAAGCCTCAGGAACAGCAACAGATGACTTACTCTGCATCTTCTCCAAATCACGAGCTTGCTGGATTTCTTGCAGCCGATTTGTAAGATAATCCACAGTTAGGTCTTGGGGCCTCAACGTCTGAGTTGCCTCGATGAGCATGTCAAAGCTCTTGTCCAAGCTTGACAGGATGATACAAGCTCTCTGGGTATCAGGGATCACAACATCCCGGTCCTCAAGTTCAAGAAACAAAGTCTTGATTTTATGGAGGTGGGTCATCACGTTTCCACCGGGCTGCAGCTTCAAGTTGTAAAGCTGACGTGATAGACCAACAATGGCAGCAGAGGTTTGCTTGGAATAAAGGGCTTTAAGAGCTTCCCAACAGGCATGTGCAGTCTCCAAATTACTGATATGCAGTAGCTGTGATGATTCTAGTCCCAGAATCAAGTTGCCATAAGCACGATCCAAACACAACTGCACTTCATCAGTAATGGGACCAGCTGGAGGTGCGTCTTTCACATACTTCCACAAACCTTCTTTTAGGAAGAAAGACTTGATCTTCACACACCAGGTCCGATAGTTTGTGCCATTCAGACGCTCAAAGGGCAGACTGGTTAGCCCTGCAGCAGCAGCCATGCTGACCACTCAAAGAAAACACGTTTACTTCAAAATGCAGCCTTAAAAACAAACCCCGTTGTTACAGCTAGATCCAGCGCAGCAAAGAAAACGCAAAATTCTCTCTGGGCCCATAACCTGTTAGGTGATGGTTAACTATGCGGGGTTTCAGGCTTGAAGTAGTCCAAACAACGTGTTGTAAGGCTAACAATATCTTTATTGATAGCACAAGGCAATAATGGATGTATAGTGCATTATTGCAAAAAGGTAAAATCAAAGCATAAGCAGAGTTCCATCACCAGAAGTGAGGAAAGAAAAACATCATGGTCTGTGCAAAGACCAGGCATGGTTACAGTTCAGATACAAGCACATGTAGATAGCAGTCTACATAAAGAACAGAAGACATATGTAAAGAACATAAGTGGGAACATAAGTATGAAGGAATACCCATGGTTCATAGCTCACATCTGATTGGTTCAAACATGGGCATCTCTTTCAGCATAGCATTTTTGACAGTAATTGTACTTACTATAAAGCGTCACACGATGGCAGTGTTGTGCATTGGCCTTCCTTTGAGCTATAGTTGTTTTGAGAACAATCGTGATTACAAGTTTATTATGTCTAGCTAAAGGGACATCTACATCTCAACATCTGCCATCTACGTCTCAGATGTTTTGAGAACCAAACTTTCAATGCGGACAACAATGTAAATTGTTTTCACTTGTACTTTTCCACTCTCTTGCCAGACACAGTGGAAGAAATGCCATGCGTTTAATTCTGCATAGAATGCTTTAACCAAATAACCTTAACAAAATATTCTCTCATTTAAAAGTAGAGATCAGTTTTGGACCAGAGAATTCTGTTCAAGTTGTGTGTAGTAGGTATAGTGTATGTATTTTTGTGATGTATTGACATGCATATTTCAAAAGAGAAAGATTCTCAAAAAGTTATCTCTCAAGCTTCTCTTGAAGATCTTTGTTAAAAGAATAACGTGTAATGCAGTGAAACATCTTAGAAATGTGAGAAATGCCACAAGAACAACAATATTTATTAAGAAGATTCATCACATTCGTATTCACTTAAATCTTAAATCACATCCATTTTCACTTTAACTTTTCATTAAAATAGTGACCAGATAGATAGATTTTCTCCAAGATAATCTCTCCCTAACCACACAATTCCAGATTTTATCATTTGCAGATGTTACACTGTTAATCTTGTAGCACCTCAAATTTTGTAAGTTATTCATAGCAGGAATATGGAATATGGAAGGCAAAAGGAAGAGGGGCCGACCAAGGGCAAGATGGATGGATGATATTATGGAGGTGACGGACTCGACCTTGGGGGAGCTGGGGGTGGCAACGGCCAACAGGAAGCTCTGGCATGGGCTGGTCCATGAAGTCACGAAGAGTCGGAAGCGACTGAACGAATAAACAGCAAAATTCATAGCAGGATGTGTATGTATGTTTCATGCACACAAACTGATTAAGTTTATGGTGCTTTATAAAAAAGCACAGCACTAACTGATAGATCTCCACTAAGAGCCCCTTCTACAGCAGTTAGATTGATTTGGGAGAAGGATCTCTGGCAGAATTCAGCTAAATTAGAATCTGAATTGCAGACAGTTAAATCAGACATGATTGAACAGATTAAAAAAGAAATTGCCAACAGAGAGCAGAGCATTGAATCCAGAGCCTTCATGCCTCCATCAGGCCTTATACTGATACAGTATATTTGAGAAGAGCAATAACATACCTGCCATGGCTGAACATTTGCTAGATCCTGATTGCTAATAGAAGCTGACCTTGCTCTGGTTGAATGCATTGCGTGCAAAGCATGTGCTGCAGAATAAACCCCATTGTAGACATTGTAGCTCTCTCCAGACATGGTCACTTCAAACAGAGAGCCAGGGAGTCTTCCCAGTTCTTCCTTCCCAGTGCAGGATTTATTTGCTTTGGTGTCTGGAAGGATTGAACAGTGAAATGCACATATCCAGAATGCAATGATGAAAGGAAACTGATTTAAAAAAGGGTTAAGGCTCTCAAGAAACTCCTGAAATCTTGGCACCATGTTTGTGTGGAGTGAGAAGAATAAGGAACCATTGAAGGATTGTGCTGGGAAACTAACATCTGGCTCTAAAATAGCAGTGAAATCCCAGTGAGAGGTCATGATCCACACTCTGTGGTCCATTGGTCGCCTCATGTGAAATTCACATATTGATAGCATCCATTGGAAACCCTGCATAGAGTGGGCATCACCAGAGACCAGGAACACATTGGTATTGTTCAGGAAGATAGCATCTCTTATGTTTGTTAACCTTGCAAGAAAGGACTCTTCATGTAAACTCAGAGTTATCATTCCTGGGATCAATTGTATCAAAGCAATGCAAATATCATTCTGGAAGAGCTTTGGCTGGAGATTTCGAAGAAAGCTTTCCCCATTCTCATCTTCTGAAACCAAAAGGCCAATCCAGTTCCAACCAAAATGCTTCAGTAAATGAACCATCCCCTTATATTGTAAATTTTCATTTGGGACCATGCTGAAGAAGGAAGGGAACCTCCTTTTGTCACTCAGGACTGGGTCAAAAGAGCCATAACCGAGCTGTTTGGAAGAAAGATACATTGAAAATTAAACCGAGAAGCATATTCTTTTGTCCTGAAGACATACAGCTTTTCCATTCCCTTTTTGAATATTGGATGCCACATTAACATTATGATTGTATTTTTTTTTCGTGTGAGAAGCACCGAGGCTCTTTTGTAGTGAAAGGATTTGCCGGTGACATCACCGTTGCCCGGGGGACGCCCGAGGAGGCTCCTTTCTTGTCCCATGATTGTATTACAAATAGTCAAAGGATTGCATCAAGTTTCACACGGAAGAATCCGATAATAACCTTCACAACATGAAAGCCTGAGAACTTGTGCTCCCATTCATAATTGGGAAATGTGTAGACCTCAGTTTCTATCGTTTCTCTTCATTAGACATGCTGGCTAAAACTGATGGGAACTGAAATTTAGCAACAAGCAGAGGTCTTCTTTGACCACTGTTGCTAGTGAACATTTTTCTGAGTAGGTTTCCCTCCACTCTTGTGTGTACCATTAAGATATACCTGTAGAATCCTGAATTGTAAAAATGAAATCTTTCTTAGTGATGAGCATATTTTTCTTGTAAAAATCTCACCATGGATTTATTTCTCCAAACAAATGATCTCAGGCCAGGATATTCTTTATGGCTCCTTACTGTTCCTCCTAGAAATGGGCAGTTGTGGGATTACATCTAAGAAGGCCCATTTTAGTCTTGGAGGAGACCAAGGGAAAAATGTCACTCCTTTGGGCAAAACATTAAAGTGAGAGTTATTGTCTTACAACTCCTGATATGGCACCTTGTATATTGAATGCCTGTGCCAGAGAAGATGAAAGCCTTGGTGGCTTTTTTTCTGTGTCAAATAAAATACTCTCAAATTGTCCCCCACACCCATCTTTATCCAAGATGCTTTTTTTTCCTGAATATTTTTATTAGGCCCTGTCCATTTTTTCTGATCACAATTATTTTACCATTTATTCAAATTATATTTTCTCATTCTGTGTTTTTCACAATTTCTTCCATGCAATGGGTTGCCCTTGAGATATTTTTTTTTAAATTTTTAATTCTTTATTTTATAGTAATACATAAATAACACAATCTGACACATAACATAACATAACATAACATAACATAACATAACATAACATAACATAAATAAAGGACATAAACATAAAGGACTTCCTACTTTCTCTCCATCGTTTCCATCATATATTTATAAACAACTATAATCTCTAACTTATTTACATTATTTACATTAAATTCCCAATTGAACTTTTTGAGTCTTTCCTATAAATTTATAGAAGGGACTCCAACATAAGTTGAATTCTTTTCTTGCCTTTGGCGATCCTAGTTAGGATTGCTGGGCTGGAAATTCAAAATAACTTGTGGCCATCTGATTGCAGATCCTCTGCTTTATGTAACTGGCAGTGCTTGTTCTGAAGGGTTACTGGGATGCAAAGCCAACATATCTGAATTTTGAAATATTTTTTATTCTGAAGTTTCTTTGATTTTTTTTTAAAAATAATTAAAATGATAAAATAAAATATACATGGCAAGAAAAGAGATGCTGTTCAGTTTACTGAGTAATGTTTTTTAACTTTCCAAATTATGTGGGGACGGAGGACATGGGAAGTGCTGATCATTTATTGCAACTACAAGAGAATCTGTGAAAAAGCCTCCTACCTGTGGAATCTTGTAGGTGTTCAAAATGTGGGCCATGTGGATGGAGTTTGGGGAGGTGAGGCCACCAATGGTAGCCAAGAGCTTCCTCCTGCTCCTTCTGACACAGTTGAAGTTGATGGGATTCCCTTGGTTCAGAAACAGAAGATCTAGAAGGTTCTTACTGGCAAGGTTTACACTGAAATTGTTTTCATAAACCTCCATTCCTAGTGTGGTGTTGGGTAACAGCTTGAGGTCCTGGTTGATCTCATGAATGGCAAAATACATGGAAAGAAGGTGCTGGTAGTTCTTTAGTATCACCCTAAAATAAGAGTGCACAACCACAAATCATTATATCAGAAAAAAAAAGCAAACAAGTTGTAAATAATGTAATAATAATAAATAAATAAATAATAAATAAAGTAAATAAATAAAGTAAATAATGTAAATAAGCCAGTTTGGTCTAGTGGTTAAGGTGCTGGGCTAGAAACCAGGAGTCTGTGAGTTCTAGTCCCGCCTTAGGCATGAAAACTGGCTGGGTGGCCTTGGGCCAGTCCCTGTCTCTCAGCTCTAGGAAGGAGCCAATGGCAAAGCAGGATACTGAGAGTTCTAGTCCCGCCTTAGGCATGAAAGCTGGCTGGGTGACCTTGGGCCAGTCCCTCTCTCTCAGCCCTAGGAAGGAGCCAATGGCAAACCAGGAGTCCATGAGTTCTAGTCCCGCCTTAGGCATGAAAGCCGGCTGGGTGACCTTGGGCCAGTCCCTGTCTCTCAGCTCTAGGAAGGAGCCAATGGCAAAGCAGGATACTGAGAGTTCTAGTCCCGCCTTAGGCATGAAAGCCGGCTGGGTGACCTTGGGCCAGTCCCTCTCTCTCAGCCCTAGGAAGGAGCCAATGGCAAACCAGGAGACTGAGATTTCTAGTCCCACCTTAGGCATGAAAGCCGGCTGAGTGACCTTGGGCCAGTCACTCTCTCTCAGCCCAACTCACCTCACTCTCAATCAGCCCAACTCACCTCAGCCCAACTCACCTCGACCTTGTTGTTGCTGTGGGGAAAATAGGAGGAGGAAGGAGTATTAGGTATGTTTGCCCCCTTGAGTTGTTCATAAAAATAATAAAGGCGGGATAAAAATAAAATAAATAATAAATAAATAATTTCACCAATTTATGTACAGAGGATTAATTTTAGATTTTACTGGAAGAGACCTTGTGCACATTAATCTGATGAACTCAAAAGTTGCTGATATTGTAGTAACAGAATAGGAGCCAAGGATTTCAATCCTTAGTGAGCTAGAAAGGATTCTTTCTGGCCAAATGGGCAGTCATTTAATCCTGTGCCTTTCCCATTACCAGAATGTACTTGATCTTTACCAGTTGTAATGCTCTACCTATTATTGAATGGGGAGTGGCCTTGAAGGACAGGAAAAACAACTACCAAGGCAATATGTCGATGAAGGTTCTCAGTCATCCAGGTGGAACAGTCTGTGGCTTGAATCATGTCAACTGGATTTCTATTTTCTCAGTGGAAACGTTTCACTCCAACTACCAAGGCAATGCTGAGATTGGCAGAGCTTGAGCCCGGGCCAAGAAACTAAGTTCAGAAAACATCTCAGACAACTCCCTGCCTAGTTCACATGAAGATAAAGTGAGGGAGGGTGAAGAACATTCAGACTTGCAAGATTCTGTTCCGATAGCTGTTCCATTAAAAGTAGCCCTGACCTATATAGCATTGGTTTCTTAGTCAGGTCTGCCTTGCAGGGCTGAAACCCTGAAGCACCAGGTTGGATCAGATTTACTACTTGTGGTGGCTCAGCGGGTAAGACGATCAGAAGATCGCAAGTTCAGAGGTTCGAATCCCTAGTCCTGCGTGATGGAGTGAGCTCCTGCACTAGCCCCAGCAACCTATTGCCGACCTAGCAATTCGAAAGCATGAAAATGCAAGTAGATGAATAGGTGCCACTTTGGTGGGTAGGTAACAGCATTCTGCGCACGTCATGCCGGCCACATGACCGTGGAAGCAACTTTGGACAACGCTGGCTCTTTGGCTAACAAACGGAGATGAGCACCGGCCCCTAGAGTCGGACACGACTGCACAAATGTGGCCTTTGCCTTTTTAGATCAGTTCTAACAAATGTAACACACATAATTTTTCTCTGAATATGTAATACACATAATTCAAAGAAGAAAGCTGTACTTACATTCCAGTTTTTTCAAACTCTGACTGTTTTGTGAAACTGTGAGAGTCCTCACGTTTAAGTATAAAGGAAGAAAACCCCCCAAATGTCACCTCAGTTCTGGATGTAGAAAATTCTCCTGGAGCTTTGGAGGGCTGGATGCAGATGGATTTCAAAGTCTCACTGACATTCTCAGAAAGGAAGAGCAAAAGAGTTTGAAAGGCCAGCAGTCTTGAGCCACCCCCCCACCTGCTTAAATACATGGTCACCAAAAAGTAGCTGTGACCACAGCAAGTAACCTTTGTCCCGAGCAGAGCTAAGGGGAAATCTCCATGCAAAAGAATGAAGCTGTTTTTTAAAAAAAAAAAAGTAAAAAAAGGATGAATTGCTAAAACTGCAAATGGCAATTCTTTGCTTTTTGCAGCTAAACTCTGAGATTTCTGTGGGATAAAGTGAATTACAAAGGGTCTTTAAAAAGGATTGCACAGATGCAGCTACTGTTTGGATATTGCCTTACTTTCCCTTTTGTCCCCAGAAATCTTCATGCAGCCTTGATACCTCCAAAGAAACAGAACTGGAACATAGTTATTTTGATAATTATAGAGCAAATAATCACCTGAAGTCCCTGAAGATCTAGTGATAAAGATGTTTGTGCTATTTGTACATGGCTAAAGCAGGGTTATAGTAAGTCCAATGATATGCACTGGATGTTGCGTAATTGATCCAACTTTCTCAGCTGGTACTATTTCCAACTTCCAACCTTCTCCAGTTCTGAAAGACTTGCAAGTGACTAAGTCAGTGATCCTTAAACTATTTAACCCAATTACCCTCTTTCCTGGTCTCAAATAATCTCATTCCACGCCCCCCCCACCAAAAAGAAAACAAGAAACCCACAGTGAAAGTCCCAAACTCAAATTGGATTCTCTACTCACAAACAAGCAAATACAATTGACTCAATTACCCCCAGGATATGCCCAAATTGCCCCTTTGGAGATAATTACCCCCAGTTTAAGAACCACTGGACTAAGTGGTCTTTTAATCAGAGAAGGAGTTTCTTGACCCTTCTCCCCTGTTTCAATTGTGTTTTGGCCAGAACTGACAATGTTTCCATATTGCCATCGATTCTTGGAAAGAATTGAGTTTTCTGGACAGACTTTTCCCATTGTTCATCTGAGGAATCTCTGGTGGATTGATCTCTGGTATTCACTTCTGCATTTAATATCACCCTCTCCAAGGTGGACAAATGTACAACTCAAATAACTCCTAAGAGAATATGGTTGAACTGTTGGTGTGAAGGTTCCCTCCCTGTAGATTCCCAGAAGCTGATCACCACCTATAGGACAGCACAAAACAAGATATTTGAGCCTTTACTTTATTGCATTATACTATAGCCCAGTCTGGAGTCATCCTGGGTGTTAGATAAAAAACAGAGATGGAACTGAGTCACACAAAACAAGAATTACTCAGCTTGAAAACACTGCTATACCACTTACAACAGCAAATGTTCTGAAAGTGAAGAAAGATATCCAGGATGTAGTGAGCCTCCAACAAGGTCTTTATTGCTGAAATAATTTATAATTTCTAAAAACTCCTTACCACAAAGAACAAGACCAGGCTATGGCAGTTTTCATTAAAACCCTCATGTGTGAACATTTTCTGACTGAAACTATGGTGAAAATTTGAAGCTAAAAGGTGCTTATCCTGTGGGTTTCCATTTCCTCCTGGCTCAAAAACGGAGTCCCATTTTTGTGAGATATGTGAGATTCATGGCATGAGACTGTTGGTTTGTTTATTTTTTGTTTGTTTGATTGAATTACTGATTATTTGAAGATCCTATCACCAGTATATTCATTGTATAATTTTTTATACACCACTTCATAAAGGCAGTTAACTTTTTTAAAATGAAGCAGTATCCCCGACTAGGGGAGATGGGCGGTCATATAAATTGAAATAATAAAATAAATAAATAAATAAATAAATAAATCCCATTAAAATAAATAAGTATATAAAATTATTACATTGCTTTAAAACTGATCAAAATTTATCTTGCACTGTTCTAAAATTCGGACCAAAAATATTGATTATGTGCCATCAAGTCATTGTTGACTCTTGCTGTAGCACAGAGATACATTTTCTCCACAACAATCTGTCCCTAACCTGTTCATTCTGATGGGATATACGCTGGCTTAAAGGGGAAAAACCGAGGCTTGAGAATAAACAGACAAGAATGCAGCTTGTTAGGGCCAACAGTGTTTCTGATAGCATAAGGCAATAATGTATATACAATCACATTATCGCAAAAATGAAAAAGATGAATATACAAGATACATCATTGTAAAAGGAAAAACTAAAACAAACTTATAAGCAGAGTTCCGTGTATTGATCCCAGGGCCAGAGTTCCTGCCATGGCCTATACCCAGAGCCAGGCATAGCACACTCTGCCCAGTCCACGGGAAGTGAACACGTGAAGAACTACATGGCTAAAAGACACTAGAAATCAAGAAGACATAGAACACCATTTTGCATGGTTGTATATTCAGTTCTTCCAGCTTTCTGATTGGCTGGATGTTAGCTGTTACACACACTAGGCCTCAAAGCACATAGCATGGCCTGCTGCATCTACGCACTGAGTTCCCCTCCTCCTTGCTCAGGGGGGCCTGGGCAAGGCTTCCCACAGAAGGAAATCAGGAGGATTAGTTCCCATGGGAAGATCCAGTGCTTGTGTGGGCACTAGTCATAACAATACAAACGTGATTGTTGTTATCTAGCCACCTGGCGTTCACGTCACCATGAGAACGCTGTGCTTTGTACAGGAATAATTCGCCAGGGCAACACAAGAACTCTAACACCCCTCCCGAATTATTTCTGTACAATGGGAGTAACAAACATTTTTACAGAAACAAGAAAAACAAAGGTTAATGCATGTAATAATCACACTATTCAAGTTACAGTTTTTACAACCAATAGTCATCAACACTAGAAAATGGTTTAAAAACACTTGTTACACATATGTATAATGCACAATATACACTTCATGCAATGTTTTATTCAGATACATACAAATATATAATAATACAAATTATGCAGGAACAGAAACAGTACAGAGAAACAGAAAAACATTGCCCTCAAACGTCCTGTCCCCTCCTTTGCGAAAATTGCAGCTGGCATAGATAAGGAATTCCAATCCTGCTAGCTGCTCTGTTTGAAGCAAAGGGTTTTGATTTTAAGAAAATCGCAGGACTGTTTCACCCCTTTGCAAGCTCGCAGGCTTGGTACTCTACCTGGGCAAAACTAATTCAGGGCATGTCCACTGCGTTACTGCAGAGTGATATACTGTACAACGAATTAAGGATAAGCTTCCTTTACACAAATGACACTCTGTAACACTCTGTCATTTGACACTCTCAAGAACCATAGGATTCTCTGTTCTGGGCTTTTGTACCTTCAACACCAAGATAAATGTTTGAATTTGTGCTTTACTCCTTCAGCTGGAATTCTTACCTCAGCTGACTGACAAATTCTTATACAAGGTGGAAAACTTCAGTTTCTAAGCAAAAAACAACTCACATAAGTAAGAAGTCCTACACAAACTTCTACACTTTCTTATGTACCACAGAAAACAGCACGTTCTACACATCCCAGTTAGCATCTGCACCATGCTATCAATGACTGGTCTGCTTTAAAATCCATAAAGCACCCTGTTAAGTCAATGAATTGTTTGGGAACTGTCACACAGGTAGAGCCAAAATGCTTGCCTTACACACACTGTTTCAGGGAGATCTATATTCAAATATGCTGTGCCAACATCACAATATGTAAATGGACACCTGTTTCCACGCTACGCAACCAGAAAACGCACCACACGTAAATATTCTGGCCTAGCTGTGGGTGCATACACTAGATCCACAGTTCACAAACTCCTTCTTGTGAACAAATCCCTGGGCAACACTGGCTTTACACTGCAGAGTATTATCAGAAAGAAATGTCTTTCTGAACACTCATCTGGAACCTACAGCTTACTAAAACAAAAGACAGGTTGGTTACTTTTAACACTTCACCAAAACTTAAACTGACTATCCACAGCTGTGTTCCAATGTTCTTCTTGCCTCTCAAAGGCAGGAGCAACACATCTAGCAAAGACTGGGTTTTCTCAGGCAACTTGACACACTGTCACCTGCTAAATCTCAAATCTGTCAGGCTTCACACCCTGGAATAAGAGGACCCATGAGGAATGACCACTGTGCTTTCCACATCACCGTCTTCTTTGCTTCCACTACCTGACTCCCCCTCCAGGCCCTGCAACTGCCCAGGTGAAATTTCCACTTCCTTCACCTGAGGGGCCCTTTTCACACTCAGAGACTGGGGAACAGAAGAAACCTAAACTGGTTTTTTTGCCCATCTACTGAACTATGGACAGTGGGTTTACACTAGCAATGCAGCAACACTTCTGCAACCTTAGCATACAACCTTTCCCAACCAGTAGGCTGCTTAAAAATAAAGCACTTCTGGAGATTTGGATTTGACCATGGCTTAATGAAACACCGATAAGCCTTGGATTTTAATCAACAACCAACAACCAACAACCTGAAGCATTCTGCTTCCTTGGTTCTTCCTTCTCTGTGACCTGGGGTTGTGAACACACGCAAATGTTTCACAGACATGCAGGTACTTCAGTGAAGGGCGCTTGCCATACCAAAGAAAAATAATGAACTTCTTTTTACAGTTGAATTCTGCAACCTGTTAGTTGAAACACACTGCAGTCAAGGCAGCCTCTCCCCAGACATGGGATGGCACCTGAGCAACTAACAGCAGGCTATTTTTAATGGTATTCACAACACCAACACTCAGCAAGAATTCCAACATTGGCAAGTCTTTGGGAGAATACTTTCCTACAAAGCCAATTCTAGAACACATGGCTCAGGAACACTCCACTACAATCTGACTGGAACTGACCATATTTTCATCCTACTCTTGCTACATACACTTCAAAGCGAGCACAGACCTTCGCTTTAGACTTCAACAAGTAGCAACAACACAAGCAGGTATGATCATCAACCAGAAGGAACATGAAACTCGCACCCCACCATTACTTGGGACATGGGGGCTAACTAGGTCTCTATGAACCAACTGAAATGGTCTAGTTAACACTCTGTCACTTTGCCTAGTAACAGACACAGTTCTGATTTAAATTGTTTACACACAGTACAATCAAGAAACTTTTGCACATTTCCTGGGTTCTAACTCAGAATGCATTTGGCTATCTGAGACACACTTTCCCATCCAGGAATACCCCAGTACTTTGTGAAAACTTTATGGATGCATTTATGATGTGGGGAAACATTAAATACACAATGTCCTGTCCACACAATCTCCACAGCATCTCACACACTTGATGTTACAGGTTTGTCTCTAACACACTCAACCTCAACACAAGCAGTTTCATATTGCAATGAAACATTCAGCACCTGCACTCAGACTTGACCAGGGCTGGAACACTGAGGAGAGAAAAACAAGTGTATACAAACACATTCTTACACAGAATTAGCAGCTAAAATGACTTGTTGAACTCAAGGCTGACATTTGTAACAATAACCGTCCATCTTTACAAACTTTACAGCCAGCCGAATTCAAAAACAGAGTCTCTGCAAATGCTTACACATAGCAGTCCGGCAGAGTAGAAGACTCGGATTCATTGGTTAGCTGGCATCTGGCTTCTGGCTTCTGGTTTCCCCTCCATTCGTAAATCGGGCTTCTTGCACTGACAGCATCCGCTGGACATCGGGGCAGGGAACAGCCTTCCAGAATCACAGCAAACCACGGCAAATGTAAATTCCATACCAGGTTTTACTGCAGCTGGAACACTCTGTTAGGAATTCTCAGGAATCCTGGAAGTGGCTTGTAAAATAATCCACAGGGTCGCAGGGAGATAGCGTCGTCGTTGCTTTCTCGACCAGTAGCTCCAGGCTTGACAAAATCACGCATGCTTTTTCACAGTGCCAGAAAAACAAGCCTTCCTGTTCAAATGCAGCAAACAAAGTCTTGAACTCACCAAGGTGGGTCATCACAGTCTCACCGGTTGCAGCTTCAAACTATAAAGCTGTCTTAATAGACCACCAAGGGCAACAGAGCTCCACTGTGTTTTAAAGGCTCCAACAGCTTCTCAGCTCTCATTTTGCAGTTCTGGAGTAGCTGATATAATTCCATTCAGAGGAGTTGAGTCCCAAAAGCAAAAAATGCCATAAGCACAGTCCAAACATGCTTGCACTTCTTCAGAGAGAACCCTCTGGAGGTGGATTTGCCACATACTGCCACAAATCTTCTTGCAAAAAGAATGATTCCATCTCCACACACCAGGTCAGATAATTTGTGCCATCTAAAGCCTCAAATGGCATACTGACCAGATACTGTTCAGCCATTGCTGACCACTCAAAGAAAACATGTTTATTCCGAAACCAGCCTCTAAAAACAAACTCCCTTTTACAGCCAGGTCCAACGCAGCAAAGAAAACGCAAATTTCTCTCTGGGCCCATAACCTGATGGGATATACGCTGGCTTAAAGGGGAAAAACCGAGGCTTGAGAATAAACAGACAAGAATGCAGCTTGTTAGGTCCAACAGTGTTTACTGATAGCATAAGGCAATAATGTATATGCAATCACATTATCGCAAAAATGAAAAAGATGAATATACAAGATACATCATTGTAAAAGGAAAAACTAAAACAAACTTATAAGCAGAGTTCCGTGTATTGATCCCAGGGCCAGAGTTCCTGCCATGGCCTATACCCAGAGCCAGGCATAGCACACTCTGCCCAGTCCACGGGAAGTGAACACGTGAAGAACTACATGGCTAAAAGACACTAGAAATCAAGAAGACATAGAACACCATTTTGCATGGTTGTATATTCAGTTCTTCCAGCTTTCTGATTGGCTGGATGTTAGCTGTTACACACACTAGGCCTCAAAGCACATAGCATGGCCTGCTGCATCTACGCACTGAGTTCCCCCCCTCCTTGCTCAGGGGGGCCTGGGCAAGGCTTCCCACAGAAGGAAATCAGGAGGATTAGTTCCCATGGGAAGATCCAGTGCTTGTGTGGGCACTAGTCATAACAATACACACGTGATTGTTGTTATCTAGCCACCTGGTGTTCACGTCACCATGAGAACGCTGTGCTTTGTACAGGAATAATTCGCCAGGGCAACACAAGAACTCTAACACATTCAGGCCTTCCAATGGTGCTCTCATTGCCACTGTAACTGAGTCTATCCCTCTTGCTACTGGTTACCCTCTTCTCCTCTTTCTTCCTAACCTTCCCAGAATTACAGCCTCCTCTAGAGAGCTAGGTCTTCCAATAATATGTCCAAAGGAGAATAATTTGAGCCAGGCCATTTGTGCCTGAAGTGAGAATTCTGGGTTGATTTGTTTGATGAACGATTTATTTATTTTCATGGCTGTCCACAGTATTCTCAGGAGTCTTCTCCAACACTGAAGTTCAAAAGTTTCAAGACTCTTCCTATGCTGCTTCTTTAATGTCCAACTTTCGCTCCATAGAGTGTCACAGAGAATACCACAGCTTGCACGATTCTGATCTTTGTAGGTATAGAAACATCACAGCATTTGAATACTTTTTCCAAGGCCTTCATGGCTGTTCTACCATGTGCTAGTTTGCAGCATATTTCTTGACTGCTTGTTCCTTTACTGATGATGGTTGATCCACAACTTTGATATCTTCATTGCCAATTCTAAAACTGGTTGTTCTACCTGTTGTCATTAGTATGGTCTTTTTTATATTTAATTGTAGTCCCATTTTTTCACTGTGGTCCTTGATTTTTATTACTAGAGTTTGCGTATCCTTGGCATTTTTGGCTATCTGAGTAGTGTCATCAGAATCCACACTCATCTTCTTCCAATCCAGCTTGCCTTAGTATTTATTCTGCATATAGTTTGAATAAATATGGGGAGAGTATGCAGCCTTGTGGCACTCCTTTGCCAATCTGGAGGTTTTTCCCCCCATATTCTGTTCATACTGTGGCTTCTTGACCAGCATAGATGTTTCTCAGGAGGACAATGAGATGTTCTGGGGTTCCCATTTTTCTGAGCACATTCTACAACTTGATGTGATCGACACAATCAAAGGCATACCTATACTCAATGAAGCACATACTTACTTCTTTTTTGGCTTTCTCAATTATCCAGCATACATCAGCAATAATGTTTCATGTTCCTCAGTCTTTTCTAAAGCCAGCTTGAACATCTGGTGTCTCTTTTTCCATGTAGGGCTCTAATTCATTGGATGATCCTATGCATTATTTTGCTAGCTTGTGAAATTAAGGATATTGTGTGAGTGTAGTTTGCACATTCTGTTAAGTCTACTTTTTTGGGTATTGGAATACAGATTGACATCTTCCAATCTGTTGGTCACTGTGTCATTCTCCAGATCTGCTGGCATAGCTTGGTTAGAACCTTGATGGATTCATCTTCTGTTTCTTGCCATATTTCAGTGTGTATTCCATCTGTTCCTGTAGCCTTCCAACATGGTAATGACCAGAGTGCTGATCTAACTTCATCTTCCACTACTTCCAAAAGTTCTTGGGAGTAGGGAATATCTTCTAAGGTACCTTGGATGTTGACATCTCTACTGTACAGTGTAGAGATGTATACTGTTCAATATACTCCTTCCATCTTCTTTTGATCTCCTTTGAATCAGTTACTATTTGTCAACTGGATTCTTTTAGTATACCAATTTGAGGTTGGATCTTCCTTCTGAGTTCAGAGATTTTTTGAAAGATTTTCCTTGTTTTTCCATGTCTGTTTCCATTATTGATGTCTTTATAGATGTTGTCGTGATACTGATTCTGGTCTCTTCTTCTAACAGCTCTCTGAAACGGTTTGTTCTTTTCTGAGATTTTTGTCTTTCTTCACTTTGACTTCTCTTCTTGGCAATTTCCACGGTTTGTTCTGACATCCTGTTTGCTTTCTTTTCTTTCTTCATTTTTGGCAGTCTTTTTTCACATTCATCCTAAACCACTTGTTTAAGTTCATTCCATAGTTTCTCTGGTTCTCTATCTATGAGGTTCAGGACTTCAAACAATTCCTAATGTTTTACGTCTATGAAGGTTCTCAGTCATCCTGGTGGAATTGTCTGTAGCTTGAATCATGTCAACTGGATTTCTATTTTCTCAGTGGAAAATTCCTAATGTTTTCCTTCAAAATGGTGGGTATATGCACCTGGCTATGTCTTTGACATAGAGGGGCATGGTGGCTCAGCAGGTAAGACACCAGGCTTGTTGATTGGAAGATTGCAAGTTCGGAGGTTCGAATCCCTAGCCCCGCGTGACAGAGTGAGCTCCCTCATTAGCCCAAACTCTTGCCAACCTGGCAATTCGAAAGCATGCAAATGCAAGTAGATAAATAGGTACCACTTCTGTGGGATGGTAACAGCATTCTGCATGCATCATGCTGGCCACATGACCTCAGAAGCATCTTCGGAGAGCGCTGGCTCTTTGGCTAACAAACGGAGATGAGCACCGGCCCCTAGAGTCGGACACGACTGCACAAATGTGCAGGGGGAACCTTTACCTTTTTTATATCTTTTTTTTTTTTATTATTAAATTTTTATTAAGTTTTACAATACATAATAAAATTTAAAGTAGAAAAAAGAAATAGAAACAGAAATACAAAATAAGAAAAAGATAAAGAAAAAGTGAAGTCAAGAAATAATAAGCAAAGAAAATATAGAAAATAGATGTCCTCCAATCTATCTTTGAACTTAAAGTACAACAATTGATTTTAAATGTTAGTCCTTCATACAGTATACAGGAACTTTTCTTTGTCATATGCCTTTTGATTTCTTTAATCCAATCTTCTAACCTTCATCTTACTGTCTCCCAATAATCCATCTTTGGCTTCCACTCCTTGAAGTAGTAGTTAAATGTTGAATGTTCATTACTACATATTTTCATATCTTCAATAAAGACCAATTAGTATAACAAATAAAAGCCTTATTTACTTCTAATAAACTACAATATATTCTATTCATATTATGACTCATAACCTAACATGTTATGTAACTTAATACATAATTTAGCAATTCTTATAGTGTTCATACATATATATTTCTATAATATTAATTCTAATATATATATATATCTCCATAAAAAAGGAATTATTGAATCTCAATTATCCATCTGTAATTTCCATTCCTTGTAGTAGTGTCCATTTAAACTAAGTGCATAATCTATCATATCACTTAACCTAATAGCTAATATATCAATTCTTATAATATTCATACAATACATATTGATATATATCATCCTGTAGTAACCATCATTCTAATTCCATCATATCATTATCTTCTCATAAATATATCTCTAAGGAAAACAATATTCTATAATATCAACTTGTGTTTGTATTTAGCATCTTACATTTAGAATATCACTTTTTATATATCCATACAATTTCTCATAACAATTCAAGTCCATATTTTCATTAGCCTTTATATCCATACAGTTTCTCATATCTTCTGTTTAGGTTATGCCAAAATCACAATACACTGTGGCAGATTCGCAATATACAGCCTGCTCTTTTCTATATCTCATATAGAATATCAGAGCAACCTTCTCTCCCTTTCCACATATTTCACAACATCCATCCAACTGTGCACCCATATTTTCACTCTGTCTCCACTGCCACAACATATCTATACCAAGATTGTAGTGTAAAGCCTTCAGAATGTTCTTCTGAACTAATATACTCAAAATTTCCTCCTTCTGTTTCTCCTCCACTTGAAAAACATTTTTCCTTTCTGTCTCCGTTTCTGTTCTCTGTTCTTTCTCTCTGTTTTGCAGAGTTACGAACAGTAATTCCAACGACCTTTGAATATTTGAAAAAGCCTCAGTAATCTCTCTTCTGAGCTCCTCAGGTACAAGTTGGAAAGCCATCTTTCCTGTGTCCTTCAAATTAAAACAACAACCCTTCTAGTCAAAACAATAATCATGTAATCTGTCCATGGAAAACTACCAGCAGAATCTATTAAGCAGAACGTCGTTGTTGTTGTTTTGTTTTTTTTTTAAAGTCAAAAGAAAAAAGAAAGTTCCAATAATCCAAAATACAGGAGAGAATAATATTTTAAACAGTTTATAGAAGGAGAAATAAAAATTATATTCCAAAGGAAGCAAAATCCAACCAGGGAGGATGTAGAAAAAGAAGACAAGGAAAAAAAACACATTACCCTGTGTTTTTATTCTTCAAACTGCGAGCTTTCGTTCTTCAAGCTGCAAGCTGCTTAATCCAAACAAAGAGTTTCTCAAAAAATGAATAGTCATTTAGTTTATCAAGCGAAGAATTACAAACAGAGTCTCTTAAATCCCTCTAATACAAAAGAGAAGTAAAAAAAAAAATGCAGACGTTTCATTATGTTGCAAATATAGAGTCCATCAAACTTCCACCAGAATCAGTTATAGCAAAGAAAGCACAAAGTTAGCCAACATTTTCAACAAAGTCCAAAAGATAGATCTTAGATTTCAAAAATATTTTAATCTAAAAAAAACATTCCTAAAGTGATCTAAAAGCGGCTGGGCGCTCTTGTGTCTCTTCAAAGAGACTTGTTTCCCCTGCGAGAGCCTGATATATCTCGGCCATTGCCTTGCACTTACCCTGTTCCTTCCGCGGTGGAAAACTACAGAAAAAACAAGGGTAGGCAATCCCAATGGCCCCACGAGTAATCTTCTGGTCTCCCCCTCTCCAGGGGAAAAAAAACTTCAGTGGACCACAACTTCTGCAATCCACTGCAAGCAAGGGAAATTCAGTCAGTTCTCAGCTTCTCTGAGAAATCTGACTGGTCGAGCTGGCAGCCAAGCCTGGAGTCTCGACCTTTTTTATATCTTTGATGCTATAATTGAGTTTGTTCATCTCCTTTTGGCAATAATAGATTTCTCTGTATTCCATCTGGTGATGACTATGTATAGAGCTGTCATTCTGGTTGTTTGAAGATAGTGTTAGCTATGAAGAAATCATTGGAGTGGCAGAAATTGTTCAGTCTCCTGTTTCATTTCGGGTTCCTAAGCCATAAAATCCACCTACATTTTCCTTTTTCATGTTTCCAACTTTGGCATTCCAGGCTCCAATCACAAGCAGCACATCTTGCTTGCATGTTCTGTGAATTTCAAATTGACCTTGATCATAACACTTATCAACCTCCTCTTCTTCTGTATTGGTGGTTGGAGCATAAACCTGAACTATTATCATACTGAAGGGTTCCAAAATATGAATGTCAAAGCCTTGCTATGTGACTTTTCACCCTTCCCCTTGCAAGGGAGATGGGCGGGGAATAAATTGAAATAAATAAATAAAATAAATAAAAGTCCCTTTCCTTGTAACCATTAGAATCCTATTACTTGCAGACCTCAATTGCTGGAAAATTATTGTTGGACACTGGCAGTATAGTTTCCTGCTTTTGAGTAGAAAAAAACATACATAAACACTATTGTATCCCACAGTTTTAAAATCTGTGAGAGAAATCCTAGATCTCACTGAAACAAAATGTATCCCAGCACTCACTGTCCATATGGAGTTGGGACGCTTTTTGTGTCAGAGTCTGACCCATTCCAGAATATGTCACTGGAGAGAGGTTTCTTTGAATTCTGAAACCAAGACTTACCAGAGATAGATATAGATAGATAGATGATTGATAGATAGATAGATAGATAGATAGATAGATAGATGATAAATAGATAGATAGATAGATGATAGATAGATAGATAGATAGATAGATAGATAGATAGATAGATAGATAGATGATAGATGATAGATGATAGATAGATGATAGATAGATAGATGATAGATGATAGATGATAGATAGATGATAGATAGATAGATGATAGACAGGATAGATAGATAGATAGATAGATAGATAGATAGATAGATAGGAGAGAGAGAGAGAGAGAGAGAGAGAGAGAGAGAGAGAGAGAGAGAGAGAGAGAGAGAGAGATACTGTAGATGATATAGTGATATTGTTGGAGTGGTATCTTTCTCCCAGTGTTGAGAAAAATATGTTCTTGGTGTTGTAAGCATATATCTCATTAAATTATGATAGGTTTTTTTTTTTGAGATTATACCTAGTAGGAAAGTTGTGGTTTCATTTCAAGATTTGATAAATTGCAAGATTTTGTGCATTATATGTATGTCTTTCCCCAACGATGGTATACTCCTGGACCAGCTGTGGGGGTTGAGAAATGGGGAACTGTTTTATGGGGTTTTTCTTCCTTCCCTCTTGACCAGTTCTAGTTGATGTTTGAGAGGTCATTCCTTAGGCTCCTCTTACGTGGGATGCCACAGAGTTTGATGCTCATTTCCCTCCTGTTTAACATGTACATAAAACTATTTGGTAAGCTAATCTGCTGGTTTGGGATTTGGAATAATTAATATGCTAATGATACCCAATTATGTCTTTCAATCTCAGGCCAGCCAAGTAAGGCTGTTGAGGTCCTGTCCCAGTGACTGGAAGTCATGCAGGGGGATGGGGAGGAACTGACTCCAACTCAGTCATGCCAAGACTGAGTGGCTGTGGACATTAGAGCCTCCTGGATTTGGGTATTTTCCATCTGTATTCTTGGATGTGTTAACAGTTCCCCATTTAAGAGTGGTGTCCAATCTCTTAGATTTACAGCTCCTGTTCGAATAGAAGGTGGCAGCTGTGGCCAAGAGGGTATTTGCACAGCAATATCTAATGTACCAGTTCGACCCATTCCTGGATCAGGAGGTCCTTCAGAAAGTCACCCACATCCTACTCACCTCATGACTCAATTACTGCAATGTGCTCTGCATGGGGCTGTTCCAGAAAATCACCCAGTAGCTTCAACTGGTCCAGAATATAGCGGTGCTGGTAGTGAAGGGCATATCTCTGTTTACTATATTGTAATCCACCCAGAGTCAGATTGGAAATGGTAGTTCATAGAATGAAAATGAAAATGAAAATGCAAAACCCATCTTTCTCTCTCTGTGTGTTTATGTGCTACAGTTTGTACACTACTCCAATCACAAGCAATTATGAGCAGCCTCCATTGCATATGCAGTACTCAGGTTAACAAGACATAATAAAACAAGCAAAAAAATACCTAATACACATTTTTCCACAGCTACCACATCTCCAGAAGAATAAAATCATCCCATCCACAGAGAGGATATGGAAGAGCCAGGTCCTCCTCCTACAACCAGTAGAAAATATGGAATATGTATGGGGTAAATTTTGAGTGGACCTAGTTGATATCTAGGAAACTCATGATCCAGTAAAGTGCTGAATCCAATGCCTGTCTCCAAGACTAGTACATTGCTCAATCAAACGTTGCTCTCTCTAGCTCCCAAAAACTTCTAAAAGCTCCAATGCAACTATGGTACCCCGATAAAACAAGGACAATGTAATCTTTGGATCCTATGAAATAAATAATCAGTTGGCTCCAACAAGTATGAACTGTTAGAACTTAAGGTTATCTAACAATCAAACCATGGAGTCATGGATGTAATAGAATATATACTTCCAGAAGAATAAGGGAAGCAATAGAATAAAGTCTTCTCATTGAAATTTAATCACCAGCAGGGCATGGGGTGGAGTGGGGTGGGGTGGGTGGCTTTAACAAAAGTCAGGATGGCAGTTGTCACTGAGTGATAAAAGCCTTGACACTTTATTACATGCATCATACATGCAAAGCACATAAAAACAGGGAAGGCTTCAGTTGCATGGTTGTGGCTGCCATATTATATTTTTCAGCTCTCCCCAAGAATGCTCTTGGTCACCAGGAAGATGATGAACAATAGAAAGCTGGTTTTGAACATTACACTATTCTCTTAGTCAGATGTTCTTTTGTGTTTAGACGTGGTTTGAACAGTATGATGTAGCACTTGGGGAGAAAGATGCAGCCCAGGAGACCTGCAGTAGAGGCCAAGATGGAGAAGATCTCCACAGCCACCATGTATTTTCCCTTGGTGCTCAGATAGGCTGGGATGAAGGACACCCAAATGCTGCAAAACGCAAGCATGCTGAAGGTGATCAGCTTGGCTTCATTAAAAGAATCAGGCAATTTTCTTGCAAAGAAAGCCACAGTGAAACTGATGATGGCCAGCAGCCCCAGATAACCCAGCACAATGTAGAACATGGAGTCTGAGCCTTCATTACATTGCACGATGATCTTATCAGTCTGGGAGTGCATGTCCAACTCTGGGAAGGGAGGAGAAGTGGACAACCACACTGCACAGATAAAAGCTTGAATTAAGGAGCAGAAGACCATGACAGATCCTGCCAGTCTTTTCCCTAGCCATTTCCTTATCCAGTTTCCTGGCTTGGTGGCCAGGAAGGCCAGAACTACCGTGATGGCTTTGGCCAAGACACAGGAAACCGAGATGGAGAAAATGGTGCTAAACAGAGTTTGCCTGAGAACACAAGAGATTTCTCCAGGCCAACCAATAAATAACAGGGAGCAGAGAAAGCAAAGGAGAAGAGAAGAAAGAAGGATACATGTGATGTTCCTGTTGTTGGGTTTGACAATGGGGGTGTCCCAGTGCAGAATGAAGGTCACTGCCACTAAAATGAGGGTTGCTGAAAAGAAAAGACTCAAGGAAGTCAGAGTGACTCCCAAAGGTTCACTGAAGGATAAATAACTGAAACTTTTGGGGATGCACTGGTCTTTTTCTACATTTGCATAGTGATCTTCAGGGCACCTCTCACATTGGTCTGCATCTGAAATAAATGAAGAAGGCCTTGTCATTTCCAAACATAAAGAACATTTTAAAGAAAGAAAGCAGTCATGGTGATGCAACCACACAGCCTATTTGTAATGACTGCAGAACCCTTACAGCAACAAAGGAGTCTCACAAGGAGTTTCTTGGAAAACTAATTTACTGCTAAGTTACTGCATACAAGAGAAAGTTGCATCTGAAGAAAGCGCGGGCTTTCCCCTTTGATAATATCCCAAACGTCCCCCTCCCCCTTATCAGGCCATCCGCAGATCTTCTCCAGTTTCGTTTCTTCACACACTCCTGTGACCTTGCTCCATCAGGCTAACAGACACTTCATCCAGGAATGCTTGTCTGGCCTCACTCCCCGTTAACTCTTTCATGCATGCACACTGTTACAATGCTAGGTAACATTGGAACAGGGATTACGACATTACTGCCCCACCTGAAAAAGACTAAACAAAATTAGTAAAAAGCTATGAAGGTTTAAGAGGGTATTTGAGGTGAAATTGGGAAAGCAATTGAGGAACTCTAACATTAACGGAAGAGACCCATTCAGGGTCGGGGAAATGTTTCCATCGGACCAGATATTGCAATTTGTTTTGGTAGAATCGAGAGTCCAGAATTTCTTTGAGTTCAAAATGTTGCTGCCCATCAATCATGATTGGGTTTGGTGGAGGTTACACTGGATGCCACTGTGTAGGGTAAGGCAATGGTAAACCATACTTGTATTTTTACCAAGAAAACCACATGGATAGAAAATATAAAATGATTGATGATATAATGCCAATGATGGACCCCTCAGGTCAGATGGCACTCAACATGCTACTGTGGAAAAGTTGAGAATCTTTCAGAGAAATAGTAGTGTTTACAACAAGGCTAGATTAAAACCTTCAAGATATCTAGTTGCTGATATTGTCATACAGGAAAAGAAAATCCAAAGCTGCAAAGACAGAATTACAATAGGAACATGGAATGTAAGAAAACTGAACATAGTGAAAGATGAAATGAAACAACTACAAATTGACATCTTAGGCATCAGCGAATTGAGGTGGACTGGGATCGGACACTTTCAATGAGAAAATCACACTGTTTATTACTCAGGACATGAAAAACAAAAAAGAAACAGCTTGGAAGGGTATAACGAGAACAGTACTTAGCTACAATGCACTCCAGAACTGAATAATGTTGATTAGTCTTCATGGACAACACTTTCATACTGTATAATGATCATTCAAGTTTCTGCTCCAACCACTGATGCAGAAGAAGAGGAGGCTGATGACTGTAGCTTGAATCATGTCAACTGGATTTCTATTTTCTCAGTGGAAATGTTTCGCTCCTTATCCAAGGAGCTTCTTCAGTCTGAGCAAAGTTGGTAAGGGAATCCTAAATATGTTTCTAGGTAGCTGTGTGACCTTACACCTGGGGTCATGGTTATATTGAGATGTTATTTTAAGTCCTTTTATTATCTAAAGGAGGATCGTTAAGATCACCATGCTGCTGTTGAGCTTGTGAAATGGTCTTAATCTTCCTAGGCACAGAAGACAATGCGGGGAGAAAGATGGGAGAAAGATTGTGCCTGAGGCCCCCACCTCTATTCAAGGAAGGATTTTCCAAGTTGGCATAAATGGATTCCTTGACCCCTCTCTCAAACCACCTATCTTCTCTGTCTAAAATGTGAACATTAATGTCCTCAAATGAGTGTCCTTTTTTCCTTTAAATGAAGATAAACTGCTGACTCTGGTCCTGTGGTGTTACTTCTCCTGTGTTGGGCCATCCTCCTGTACATAGGTTGTTTTGTTTCTCCAATGCAGAGTTCAGAGCACTCCTCACTGCACTGGATTGCATAAACTACATTGCTTTTCTTGTGTTTTGGAGTTTGATCTTTGGGGTGTACAAGCCTCTGTCTCAGTGTGTTGGTGGGTTTGAAATATACAGGAACCTGGTCATTCCCTACATGGCTGGTGTGTCTGAAAAGATAAAACGGATATTTGGCAAACACCACATACCTGTATATTTCAAACACACCAACACACTGAGACAGAGGCTTGTACACCCCAAAGATCAAACTCCAAAACACAAGAAAAGCAATGTAGTTTATGCAATACAGTGCAGTGAGGAGACATATTAAAATGGTGCTCTGGGCCAATATCTCCCATGTGGTTATTGATCACCATGGCAGGAAGTGTGGGAACAATATCAATTATGCCACTGAAGGCATTATCCTTTGGACTGTTTTGGGGGTGCCTTTGAGTCAGTGTTGCAGTCCAAGTCCCTGCAGTTTTCTTGGTAAGATTTTGGAAGCAGTTTGCCATTGTCTCCTTCCTAGAGCTGAGAGAGAGTGACTGACCCAAAGTCACCCAGCTGGCTTTGTGCCCAAGATGGGACTGGAACTCACTGTCTCTGCCACCAAACTGGCTCTCCAATTCCTATGGGACAAGCAAACATGGCAAACGGTCAGAGAATCATGGAAACTGGACCCGAAAATATCCAGCATCTGAAGGCACTGGGTTTGCTAACTCTGCTGTAACTCTGCTTTTCCCCAGGTCTAGATTGCCCTCTGGGGTTCATTGGCCAAATCCCCAGGATGAATCCTTGGGCTTCTGTCATGAGATCTTGTTAGAGAAAAAGTCCTCGAGTCTCTTTGGAGTTTTGGATCCTCTAGGAATCCAGTAGCTCCTTCAGAGTTGTTGATGTCGGCTGATGTAAGCAGCTTACATAGTATCAAATATTTTTTTTCCAGAGGAGAGACTGCGTGAAGAGTTAGGTACTCCAGGGATATCTTGAAGACTTCAAATTGCCAGTGAATACTACAGCATTTTCAATTTTCCTTAAGAAGAAATATCCCATCGATCTGAAATCATCAGATAACCCTTGGCAAAGTTAGATCAATACCTCATAATTTACTAAAGGTCGTGATTTGTGGGTTGGTACTTCCCATTCTGGGACTTTATGAAAAGGAGTTTTAATTTTAAACAATATTTAGGGGAACATTAAGAGAGTTTTATTGTCAGCGTTTTGCTTATGGTTAATATTTAATTCTTTTGATCCTTGAAGAGATCATGCCTGAAATTTCTGCACATGTTGATGTCCTGTCTAGATGGAAAAGGACCTTCTTTACCTAACAGGAATGGCTGACCATAGATGGTAAACAATGGGCAGAAGTCACATTTAATGGGAAACTGAGCTGCCTTCAGTCTGAACCAGTTCCTTCAACTGGCAATCCTCCCACTACATTAGCACTTCAGAATTCCCAGTTAAAACATAAGTGCATAATTCCAGGTATGAAAAGGATATAATTCTAAGATAATCAGTTAAAAATGGACCTTACTCTTATGGACTTCCTATTCTGGACAGAATCCCTGAAAGGATGAACAAGGAAATGATAAGAGGGTGGCACATGCAATCAAACCAGTGCCTTAAACTCCAGAGGGCCATATTTAAAGTGAGAGGATTGAAAATACTGAAAAACGAATTCCGAGAAAGGATCCTACAGTGGTTGCATGATTCACTGAGATGATGCAATTATACACCAAATGCAGACAACACTAAACTAAAATTGCAGTTTCCCTTTCCTATATCCAGCTTACTACTTGAACCAACTAATCACTTGATTCAATTTACTACTTCTGAGTAAACATGAAGGAACTAGGATATAGGTTCCGAAGTATGACAAGCTGATTTAATTTTTAATAATTGTTAAAAGGGTTATTTAATTTCTTATTTCATACTCCTCTTGTGTTCCCAAGGTCCCATCTGGATGATACCATGAAAAAAGAGAACCAGTCCTGTTTGACCGAGATTGTCCTGCTGGGCTTCTCAGATTTCCAGACTCTGCGAGAACTTCTCTTTTGCCTGGTTCTAATGTTCTACTTGATGGCCTTGATGGGCAACAGCCTGATTTTGGTCCTCACCGTTCTCAATCCTACCCTTCATACCCCAATGTACTTCTTCCTCTGGAACTTGTCCTTTTTGGAAATCGGCTACACCTCGACCATCAGCCCAAAGATGCTAATGAAGTTATTATCAGAGAACCAGACTGTATCCTTTTGGGGCTGTGGATGTCAAATGTGTTTCTTCATTGTTTTTGGAGCCACCGAGTGTTGTCTTCTTTGTGTCATGGCCTATGACCGCTATGTTGCCATTTGCAAACCCTTGCAATATCCATATATCATGAACTACAGGGAATGTGGTAACCTTGCTGCTGCCTCATGGGCCATTGGTGTTTTCATAGGTTTGGGGCAATCTATTGCAATATTGAGCCTTCCCTTCTGTGGGTTAAATAGAATCAGCCATTTCTTCTGTGATGTTTTGCCTGTTCTTAGACTGGCTTCCACCAATACCTACAAAAATGAAGTGGCCATTTCCATACTAGCAGTTCTAGTTATCCTAGTACCCTTTTTGCTCATCCTTTTTTCCTACATCCTCATCATCTCCACTATTCTCAGGATGCCAGTGGCCAAGAACAGGCGCAAAGCATTTTCCACTTGTTCCTCACATCTCAGTGTTGTCTGCATTTTCTATGGAACCGGCAGTTTTGCCTACATTCGTCCCAACTCAGCATATTTCATGGATGGTAACAGATTCCTTGCACTGCTCTACATAGTAGTGACCCCAGCCTTGAACCCCATCATTTACAGCTTGAGGAATAAAGAGATAAAAGCTGCTTTCAACAAATCTCTAGCAAGGAAACAGGTCTTCTTTATGGAATAATCCAAGGATAGCAATAGGTTTGATCTCTTCAACAGAATGCAGTTCTTGTGCACATATTTTGGGGGTAGAATGGACCCCAGGGGATACCAGTGGCAGACCTTTCTCTTTACTTCAGAATGACCGAGAAGTGTGATAGATTTATCCAAAAAGGCGGGGAGATCCTTGAAAGGAAAACTAACTTCATTATTCTGGTAGAATTCTGGTAGTGTTGTCTTCTTTGTGTCATGGTGTATGACTGCTATGTTGCCATTTGCAAACCCTTGCAATATCCATATATCATGAACTACAGGGAATATGCTAAGCTTGCTGCTGCCTCTTGGGCCATTGGTATTTCCTTGGGTTTGGGGCAATCTATTTCAATATTCACCCTTCCCTTCTGTGGGTTGAATAGAATCAGCCATTTCTTCTGTGATCGTATGCCTGTTCTGAGACTGGTGTCAACTAATACTTTTAAAAATGAAGTGGCTACTGCCACAATAACTGTGGTATTTGTCCTGGTACAACATTTGCTCATCTTGTTTTCCTCATAATCTCTGCTATTCTTATGATGCCTGTTCCTCACATCTAATTGTTGTCTTCCTTTACTATGGAACCATCATTGTTACCTAAATTCAACCCAACACCAAGCGTATTCTGTGGACAGTAACAGGATGCTCACCCACCTCTACACAGTAGTGACCCCAAGCTTGAACCCCATCATCTACAGCTTGAGGAATAAAGAGGTAAAAGCTGCTTTCAAGAAATCAGCAATAAGGAAACAGGTTTTCCTTAGATAATAATACAATTATATCAATTGATTTCACTTCTTCATCAGATTACAGTTATCATGCAGATATTTATTCAGTGGAATGAATTCTAGGAGATGCCAGTGGCAGATGTTATGCTTAACTCTGGAATAACTCAGAGTTGGAGATATTTTTTTTCCAAAACAATGGGAGAGCCCTGACAGGAAACCTAAATTGATTATTCTGGTAGAACGCGAGTAACGGATTCACTGGCCATTCCCTTAGAAGGAAGTCTACCATAGAACTCAGGAAATTAGGAGAAAAAGGGGGTGAAAGACAGAAGAGGGCAGCGTGAGGGCTAGAGGGACCAAGGTCAGATGCAAGGAGGCTGGGACTTTGGACCAACTCTGTTTCCTTAGGTTAGCAGAAGCCCCAATTCTAGCAGCCATGAGTGTGCTTTGGTGTCTTTTAACCAGCCTGGCCCCTTTGTGTGATTAGTCTGTTCCTGGCCAGGGAACTCAATTATTAACTGAACCTGGTACAACTTTTTTCTGTTCTACAATTCTCTTCTTTTAGTTCTTACTTAAGATTTCCATGGCATCGCTTAATTTGGCAGGGGCAGAGATGTATCATTGGGTATCATCAGCATACTGATGATAACTCACCCTATGGCAACAGATGAGCACAACCAGCGGCCTCATGTAGATGTTGAATAGGAGCAGAGAGAGCATCGATTGACTCCTGTGGCCCCCCCACCCAATAGGGACCAAGGGTGAGATCTCTCCCCTCAATTACCACCAACTGGAATTGACCCCAGAGAGAGGACGTGAACCGTGCTGCCCACCCCCAATCCTCTGTGTCAATCTGGAAGGATACCATAGTTGAAGGTACGGAAAGTGGTTGAGAAGGTCAAGTAGGTCAAGGATGGATGCACAACCCCCATCCCGCCCCTACCAGAGATCATCCAAAAGTGCGACCAATGCCGTGTCCATCCCATTCCCGGTTCTGAATCCTGACTGAAAAGGATGCAGATAATCCGCTTCATCCAGTGTCCTCTGATGCTGTTGATCTACCTCCTTCTCAACCACTTCCCCAGAAAGGGGAGGGTAGATACTGGATGAAAATTGCCCAGTATAGTGGGGTCCAGTGATGGCTTCTTGAGGAGGGGGCAAACCAAGGCCTCCTTAAGAGGTAACGGAACAACCCCCTCACTCAAAGAAGAATTTACCAGCAGTGGAACCCACTCGTACGACACCCCATGGCCCACTTTGACAAGCCAGGAGGGGCTTGTAGGATCTAAAGAGCAGGTGGCTGAGCTTACCATCCTTTTCTTTTTTTTATGAAGAATTTTAGTTTAGTTTAGTTTAGAGCATAGATAAAAACGACAGAAAAAGAAAAAACGACGAAAAGAAAAAAAGTGAAAAGTACGAGAAAAAGAATTTTGAAAGATTACATAAGAAGTGACTTCCGACTTTGGACAACAAGAATATATAGCAATTTCCATAATTAATCCCTTACTCTAAATTTAACCAAAATCACATTGTTTCTATAAATCATCCCATAGACATTTTATAAATCAATAAAAACAATTGCTTCTTCCCCTTATATATAAAGTAAAATAAACAAATATATAAACCTTCAAATCAACTCCCCCCCCCCCCATACAAACTCATTTATAAAATCCCTCCTATCATTATTCTGTACATCTCTGGCCACTATGTTAACAATCAACTTATACAAACATTTAAAAAAGACATTTAAATTATCTACTTTTGTATTTAATACTACAATCTTAACCCTATTAAACCTTAAAGAACAAACTTTAATTAACAATCAGATTATAAAAGCAATCTTACCCCTATTAAACCTTAAAAAGCAAACTTTAAATCATTGCAAAAAACTTTATATCATTTAAATCACTAGTCACTACCTGGAATAGGGAGGTAACTGGGGCCTTGGACAGGATCGCGCCTATGCGACCTCTCTTGGCCCATCAGACCTGACACTCCCCATGGTTCACGGAGGAGTCGAGGGTTTTGAAGAGGATTAAGAGACGTCCAGAGCACCGCTGGAGAAAAACAAGGTCCAAACCCGACTGAACACAAGCCAGAGCTGCTGTTAAGGCTTACCTTGTGGTGAAAAGAGTGGCGAAACGTCAATATTTCTCCGCTCTTATTGCGTCTGCAGAATGCCACCCAATGGCCTTGTTTAAGATCACTCAGTCCCTTTTGGGGAAGGTGGGTCTTGAGACCCACCTACAGGGCCGTGCAGAGGAATTTGCTATGCATCTGCAGGACAAAATTGCTCAGATCTGTTCCAAGTTGGACTCCAGGCGTGAGACAGTGTCTGGGGAGATACCGGGGGAACGTATTTACACAGTTATCTGGGAACGGTTTGATCCTGTTGGACCTGAGGAAGTGGACAGGATCCTTCGAGCAGCAAACGCCACCACTTGTCATCTAGATCCATACCCCTCCTGGCTGGTGAAAGCACCTAGGGGGGGGGTGACACGTGGTTGGGTCCAGGCGATGGTCAATGCATCCTTGAGAGAGGGGGTGTTTCCAACTACCTTTAAGGAGGCATTGGTGCACTCCCTCCTCAAGAAACCATCGCTGGACCCTATGGTACTGGACAACTTTCGCCCAGTCTCCCACCTTCCCTTTATGGGGAAAGTGGTTGAGAAAGTGGTGGCGTTGCAGCTCCAGAGGATTCTGGATGAAACAGATTATCTAGACCCCTTTCAGTCAGGTTTCAGGCCCAGATACGGGATGTAAACATGGTATCCTTTTGGGTCGGCTCAGGGAGTTGGGGGTGGGCAGCATGGTTTTGCGCTGGTTCACCTCCTTCCTCCAGGGCCGGTCCCAATCGGTGGTGATAGGGAGTGGGAGATCTGACCCTCGACCCATCTTTGTGGGTTGCCGCAGGGTTTGGATCTTTCCCCACTCCTGTTTAACATCTACATGAAACCACTGGGCTAGATCATCTGCCAACATGGGATGAGATATTATCAATATCCTGTTGATACTCAGTTATACATCTCTGTCCCGGGTGAGGTAAGTGATGCTGTGACTGCCCTTTCTCAGTGCCTGGGGGCTGTAGGGGCCTGGATGGGGTCCAACAGGCTTCAGCTGAACCCTGGTAAAATGGAGTGGCTGTGGATTAATGGCTCTTCTGTATCTGGGACATTATCATCTTTGGTTCTGGATGGGGTTGCACTGCCCCAGACAGCTCCGGTGCAGAATCTGGGGGTCCTCCTGGACTCACGACTCCTGCTCGAAGAACAGGTGGCAGTTGTGGCCAGAAGGGCCTTTGCACAACTTCGTGTTGTGCGCCAGTTACGCCTGTTCCTAGATCGGGAGGCATTTCGAACAGTCACTCATGCCCTTGTTATCTCCCATATAGACTACTGTAATGCCCTCTACATGGGGCTACCCTTGAAGAGTATCCGGAAGCTTCAGCTGGTCCAGAATGCAGCTGCACAGGCCATTGCTGGTGCCCGTAGATCGGCACATATAACACCATTGTTACGTGAGCTGCATTGGGTACCAGTTTGCTTCCGGGTCCAATTCAAGGTGTTGGTTATCACCTTTAAAGCCCTACATGGCATGGGGCCAGGTTACCTGAGGGACCATCTTATCCCCAATATATCCACCCGTCCCACCCGATCATGCAGAGAGGGCATGCTACGGACCCCATCTATAAGAGAGTTCCATCTGGCGGGGTCCAGGAGGCATGCCTTCTCTGCAGTAGCTCCTGCCCTGTGGAACATCTTGCTCCCGGAGGTGAGATTAGCCCCTTCGCTCCTGACCTTCCAGAAGAACCTGAAAACCTGGCTCTGCCGCCTTGCTTGGGACCAAGGAAGGAATAGTCACTCTTGGGGATGGCTAATACCTTAGAGAGCTCCTCTCCTACATTGGATTAAGTTAGATCGTTTTACCACTCTTGCCTCTTGGATTTTAATCTTGTTTTATAATTTGTATTTTTATATTCTATGTATATTTTATGTTTTTTTGTTTTTATTATTTTGTTGTAAACCACCCAGAGTCCCTCTGGTGGAGGGAGATGGGCGGTGATATAAATTTTATAAATAAATAAATAAATAAATAAATAAATTACAGAAAAATAGAATCATACAGCCTTAAGATCAATCTACATACTTATTCTTAATTTCTTAAATCATTACTAAAAATAAAATAAAATCATACAGTCTTAAAATCAATCCACATGTTTATACTTATTTTCTTATTCCATCTCAAAATGAGTACTGTTATTTCAATCTTACCGCTATTTAAACCTTAAAAGGCAAACTTTAAATCATTGCAAAAAACTTTAAATCATTGCAAACAAGAAGAATCATAAAGCCTTATAATCAATCCAGATATTTATTTTTAATTTCTTATCCCACCTCAAAATAAACCAAAGCATTTATTTGTCTCCATATTGTACATAGGAGATTTTTTGTAAACAAATCAACAAACCCAGCCTCCTCCTCCAAAAAGTCAACAATTATCTCCTTCTCAGAACAGTAAACAAACCATTCTTGAAAGTTGAATCGTAACTCCTTCATGACTGGCATTTCTTCACATTTCTCACATTTGGGAAGAATGCTTCCTCCCTGATAAATCTCTTCCTTTCCCTTTGCAAAATCGTTAATCCATTGATACATTTTATAAACAATGTCCCCTACAGTTTGCAAAATAACTTGAGCAGCTTCGTGGAAAATTTCTTTAAAGTCAGCAGACCGCTCGGCATAGAGCTCTGGAATTGTTTTGTTAAGGTCGTCCATAATTCAAACAGTAAAGTCTGACATCTTCTACTGATGTATAAGAGCTGATGAGTTAATGAAAGGCTTCCAAAAGCTAAAATACAACACCCAACGAAAATGAACAGAAAGCTAAAAACTAAAAATCATCAAGTTGAATGTATAGGACAGTGCTTTCCAAACTGCCACCGTTGGCGACACACCAACGGCGGCAGCGGCGGTGGCATGGGGGCACGTGTGGCGGCGGGGGTGTGCACAGCGGCGGTGCGGGGAGGGGTGCATGATGGCAGGATGTATGGTGGCGGCGGCAGCGGCGGCGGCCTTGTGTTTTCTGCTAAAACACAGAAGTGCTGATGGCGTGCCACTGCCGTTGTCGTCGCTGCTGCTGCCACCGTGCACACCACCGCCGCCACTTCCGGGTTGTTTCACGACACACTAAACCAGAGCTTTCCAAACTGTGTGTCGCGACACAAAAGTGTGTCGCCACACACAGCGTGGTGTGTCATCACACCACCCGGAAGCGGCGGCGCGTGCGTGCACGGCGGCTGCCATGCACGCGCGTGCCGCCGCACGCTGCCGCACCGCCGCACGCCCCTCCTGCGCCGCCACTGTGCGCACGCACGCCGCCGCACGCCCCCCGCGCCGCCGCCATGCGCGCGCACCACCGCATGCCCCCGCGCCATCGCCATGCGCGTGCGTGTCGCCGCCGCCGCCACCCGCCGGGTGTGTCGCCAGCGGCGGCACTTTGGAAAGCCCTGCACTAAACTGTGTGTTGCAATACACTAAAGTGTCGCGACACACAGTTTGGAAAGCTCTGGTTTAGTGTGTCGTGAAACAACCCGGAAGTGGCGGCGGTGGTGTGCACGGTGGCAGCAGCAGCGACGACAATGGCAGTGGCACGCCATCAGCGCTTCTGTGTTTTAGCAGAAAACACAAGGCCGCCGCCGCTGCCGCCGCCACCATACATCCTGCCATCATGCACCCCTCCCCGCACCGCCGCTGTGCACACCCCCGCCGCCACGCGTGCCCCCATGCCACCGCCGCTGCCGCCGTTGGTGTGTCGCCAATGGTGGCAGTTTGGAAAGCACTGTCCTATACATTCAACTTGATGATTTTTAGTTTTTAGCTTTCTGTTCATTTTCATTGGGTGTTGTATTTTAGCTTTTGGAAGCCTTTCATTAACTCATCAGCTCATATACATCTGTAGAAGATGTCAGACTTTACTGTTTGAATTATGGACGACCTTAACAAAACAATTCCAGACAGTTTGGAAAGCTATGGTATAGGAAAATATTAAGTCCTTCAAACTAAATAGAAAAATAATAACAGAGAGATGATTATTTATTCTCACTCCTCCTTAAATTTAGAATGGGAAGCAAGCTGGCAGCTAAATTTTTTTTTTTAAACTCCTTCCAAAAACAATGTTATGCACCAAGAGATTAGTATCTTCTTGTCGTTAAGAGCCTCTCTTGGGGTACAAGAACTTAAAAATATACAAACTAGGTGGTTTAGAAATGAGAAAGGCTTGACTTAGTGTCCCAGTGGGGCTGCAGCGTGGTCTGGAAATGGTGGCATCCCCGACTCCCGTCTCCTCTTACCGGAATAGTGCCAACACCGTTGACGATCTTCAGGCTACAAGGTGACATTGTGAAGTACAAATGGGATGATTCTGAGTGTTTTCTGTCCATGAAAACACTTTAGGGTAGGGGTCGGCAAACTTTTTATGCCGGGAGCCATTTTGGCATGCTCGTGCACATTTTGAAATGCTCGAGAGCCAAGGGGCGGGGTTTGCGGGCGGGGGCCAATCGCGTGGAAGGGGCGGGGTTTGTGGGCGGGAGCCAATCACGTGGAAGGGGGCGGGGTTTGCGGGCGGGAGCCAATCAAGTGGAAGGGGGCGGGGGGCTCACGGAGGGCTGACGGAGGGAGGGGGCGCAGCCAGCGGCTCTGCGAACCCGCCCCGGCCGCCCCACCGGGAGTGGCGGAGAAAGAGCTGCCACCCTCCGGCCGGCAGGACGGGTGCGGGAGAGCGGAAGGCTGCGCCCTCTCCACCGGGCGGGACCTGCGCCTCCTTCTCTGCGGCCGGGCGAGGCAGGGAGAGAAGGGGAGACGGAGGGGCTCCCTCTCCGGCCTCTGCGCCCCTTCAGGCCCGTCTCTGTGAGGCCCGGTGTGGCAGGGAGGCGCTGCTGGCCCAGGACGCGGCGCTGTCGGAGGCGGCGCAGGAGCGGCTGCAGGGGCTGCTGCGGCTGGAGATGGTGCTGCTCCGCAGCATCCAGGTGCTGGGCGAGGGTGCAGGCCCGGGACGCGAGCGGCAGGGCGGCGCAGGGGGCCTGGCCGGGGGCGGTGGCGGTGGCGGCGGGGGGACGGAGCCGGCGGAGGTTTGCCGGGTGGCAGGACGGGGCGGGCGGCGCTGCTGGGGCTGGTGGCAGATCTGGAGGGAGCGGAGGGACCAGGCGTTCCCGTGGGCGCAGCGCGCGCTCTGCAACCCACCTTGGAGAAGCGGCCGCGGAAGGCCCTCCGGGTGCACCCTCCCGCCCCATCAATCCCCCCACCCCGCCATTCGGCGTCCTCTCCCCCCGCTAACCCGAGCCCTGCGGCGGCCGGTGGAGCCGAGCCAGGCTCGGACCGGAGGCGGCCAAGGGGAGAGCAGGCGGCTCTTCGCCCTGCGCCACCCTGCCGCTCGCCTCCTGGGCCCGCGCCCTCGCCCAGCACCTGGATGCCGCGGAGCAGCGCCATCTCCAGCCGCAGCAGCCCCTGCAGCCGCTCCTGCGCCGCCTCCGACAGCGCCGCGTCCCGGGCCAGCAGAGCCTCCCTGCCGTGCCGGGCCTCACTCAGTGCAAGAGCCAGGGGGCGGGGTTTGTGGGCGGGGGCCAATCGCGTAGAAGGGGCAGGGGTGAGTTCAGCTGCGGAAGAGCCACACTCAAGGGGCCAAAGAGCCGCATCTGGCTCGCGAGCCGCCATTTCCGACCCTTGCTCTAGGGCAACAGGAAAAGCCTGCTTGTGCCTCCAGAAAAAATCCACACTGTTAGTTCTGCCCGCTGATCTTGCAAGCAGTGTTTTCAGTTGGCCATCTTCTCACCGAAAGTCACTGAGCTTACCATCCTAAAGACCTTGTCCACTTCATCAGGCCCAACAGGTTGAAACTATTTCCAGATAACCCGGCAAGACTCCTCCCCAGGCATCTCCTCTGGACCTGCAATTAGGCCTGCGTCCAACTGTGAGCGAATTCGAGCGACTTTTTCTAACAGATTCTGAACAAATTCTTCCGCATGCCCCTGCAGGGGGTTCTTCAAGCCCTCTCTACCCAAGAGGGCATGTTTCACCTGAAACTGGGCTGAAGGACAGCTATCCACAGATGCAATAAGGGCAGAGAAGTTATGATGCTTCACTGCCCTTACCACCACAAGGTAGGCCTTAATAGCAGGTCTGGTCGAGTTTGTCCCCTGTAGAATGAATTAAATCCAAATGAAGGGTTAAAATGCCTATCCAGCAATCAAAAATGATATAAGTTGGAAAAACAAATAAATAAATAAAAACAAAGTAAGTCAATCATGCAACTGGAGGGGCAATCCATCCAAGGCTCCTGTTCTCCTGTTCTCTCTGCATCTTACTGGAAGATGTAATAAGCTTTCTGTCCCTCTCACCCACTTTGCTGGTGACCTGGCCCTGTGCCATGCAGGCAGCAAGTGCAGCTCCCATAGAATGGTTTTATGTGGGCTCCCTTTGTGTACTCAGAATTCCAGAGTGCCGCATCCTGGACCAGCCACAGCTTTTCAAGGGCAGCTGCATGTAGAGCCCATTGTAGTAGTCCAACTGGGAAGTGACTGAGGATTTAATGATCAAGGCAGGGCCTTCCTATCCAGCAGTGGCTGCAGGTGGTGTAAAAGATGGATTTATGCAGTGGGCCTCCTGGCCATGGAGTTTAAAAGCGAACAACATGGTGTGAACAGACAGCAAAAGACCTCCATTAATAATTTCCTGGAGATAAGTTTGAATTCAACGTCTTCTACAGTACAAGAAATATTCACCCATTGACTTTCCCAGGAATACTGGAAAATGTCCATTGTTTTTAACTTGGACAAGCAAACATGGCAAACGGTCAGAGAATCATGGAAACTGGACCAGAAAATATCCAGTTTCTGAAGGCACTGAGTTTGCTAACTCTGCTGTAACTCTGCTTTTCCCCAGGTCTAGATTGCCCTCTGGGGTTCATTTATCAAATCCCCAGGTTGAATCCTTGGGCTTCTGTCATGAGGTCTTGTTAGAGAAAAAGTCCTCCAGTCTCTTTGGAGTTTTGGATCCTCTAGGAATCCAGTAGCTCCTTCAGAGTCACTGTGTCGGCTGATGTAAGCAGCCTACATAGTATCAAATATTTTTTTTCTCCAGAGGAGAGGCTGCATGAAGAGTTAGGTACAGCAGGGGTATCTTGAAGACTTCAAATTCCCAGTGAATACTACAGCATTTTCAAGTTTCCTTAAGAAGAAATATCCCATCAATCTGAAATCATCAGAAAACCCTTGGCAAAGTAAGACCAATACCTCATAATTTACTAAAGGTCATGATTCGTGGGTTGGTACTTCCCATTCTGGGACTTTATGAAAAGGAGTTTTAATTTTAAACAATATTTAGGGGAACATTAAGAGAGTTTTATTGTCAGCATTTTGCTTATGGTTAATATTTAATTCTTTTGATCCTCGAAGAGATCATGCCTGAAATTTCTGCACATGTTGATGTTCTGTCTAGATGGAAAAGGACCTTCTTTGCCTAACAGGAATGGCTGACCATAGATGGTACACAATGGGCAGAAGTCACATTTAATGGGAAACTGAGCTGCCTTCAGTCTGAACCTGTTCCTTCAACTGGCAATCCTCCCACTACATTAGCACTTCAGAATTCCCAGTTAAAACGTAAGTGCATAATTTCAGGTATGAAAAGGATATAATTCTAAGATAATCAGTTAAAAATGGACCTTACTCTTATGGACTTCCTATTCTGGACAGAATCCCTGAAACATGAACGAGGAAATTATAAGAGGGCGGCACATGCAATCAAACCAGTGCCTTAAACTCCAGAGGGCCATATTTAAAGTGAGAGGATTGAAAATGCTGAACAACAAATTCCGAGAAAGGATCCTACAGTGGTTGCATGATTCACTGAGATGATGCAATTATACACCAAATGCAGACAACATTAAACTAAAATTGCAGTCTCCCTTTCCTATATCCAGCTTACTACTTGAACCAACTAATCACTTGATTCAATATACTACTTCTGAGTAAACATGAAGGAACTAGGATATAGGTTCTGAAGTATGACAAGCTGATTTAATTTTTAATAATTATTAAAAAGAGTTATTTAATTTCTTATTTCATACTCCTCTTGTGTTCCCAAGGTCCTATCTGGATGATACCATGAAAAGAGACAACAGGACCTGCTTGACCGAAATTGTCCTTCTGGGCTTCTCAGATTTCCAGACTCTGCGAGAACTTCTCTTTTGCCTGGTTCTAATGTTCTACTTGATGGCCTTGATGGGCAACAGCCTGATTTTGGTCCTCATCATTCTCAATCCTACCCTTCATACGCCAATGTACTTCTTCCTCTGGAACTTGTCCTTTCTGGAAATCAGCTACACCTCGACCATCAGCCCAAAGATGCTAGTGAACTTATTATCAGAGAACCAGACAGTATCCTTTTGGGGCTGTGGATGTCAAATGTGTTTCTTCTGTCTCTTTGCAGTCTCTGAATGTTGTCTTCTTTGTGTCATGGCCTATGACCGCTATGTTGCCATTTGCAAACCCTTGCAATACCCGTATATCATGAACTACAGGGAATGTACTAAGCTTGCTGCTGCCTCATGGGCCTGTGGTGTTTTCATAGGTTTGGGCCAATCTATTTCAATATTGACTCTTCCCTTCTGTGGGGCAAATAGAATCAGCCATTTCTTCTGTGATGTTTTGCCTGTTCTGAGACTGGCTTCCACCAATATCTACAAAAATGAAGTGGCCATTGCCACAATGTCAGTTCTAGTTATCCTGGTACCCTTTTTGCTCATCCTTTTTTCCTACATCCTCATCATCTCCACTATTCTCAGGATGCCTGTGGCCCAGAACAGGCGCAAAGCATTTTCCACTTGCTCCTCACATCTCACTGTTGTCTGCATTTTCTATGGAACTGGCATTTTTACCTACATTCGTCCCAACTCAGCATATTCCATGGACAGTAACAGATTCCTTGCAGTGCTCTACATAGTAGTGACACCAAGCTTGAACCCCATCATTTACAGCTTGAGGAATAAAGATATAAAAGCTGCTGTCATGAAATCTGCAATACGGAAACAGGTCTTCCTTAGATAATAATCCAGTTATATCAGTTGGTTTCACCTCTTCATCAAATTACAGTTATTATGCACATATTTATGCAGTAGAATGAATTCTAGGAAACGCCAGTGGCAAATGTTATGCTTAACTCTGGAATAACCCAGAATTGGAGATAGATGTATGGAAAAGAATGGGAGAGCAGTGACAAGAAACCTAAGCTGATTATTCTGGTAGAACGCAAGTAATGGATTCACTGGCCATTCCCTTAGAAGGAAGTCTACCATAGAACTCAGGAAATTAGGAGAAAAAGGGGGTGAAAGACAGAAGAGGGCTGCGTGAGGGCTAGAGGGAGATCTGTATGACTCCTACCCTGATGCCACTCGGAAAATTACTGAAGACTTGGCTATTCTCCCAGGACTTGGGGCAAGATGGTGGTTGAGCTTCTGTGGGATGTTTTGTTTGTTCTAGAGAGCTTACCTTCTGCATGCTGATAATTTATCTATTTTTTTTTGTTCCTACTTTGTTTTGAGCATAAGCTGCCCAGAGTCATCTGGAACTGGGAGGCCTCCAAATTATATTAAATTATAAATTTCTATCTCTCTCCTCTCTGGGGCTAACATCAGCATCCCCTATTGTCTTATACGGAGATTGTTTTCTTTATCAAAACTTATTCTGTGTCCTATAATTACTACAATTACTGTGCCTAGTGGAACAAATTTCAGAACTAGCTGATAGGTAGAAATCATGGTCTCCAAAGCCCACTTCAACCCTGCTAAATTGTGCTCAGTCTATAAAAACCTTGTTCAAAGATCTTTTTCCACCCCACCCACGAGCTGCATTTGATGGCACCACAGTTCTGTCCTTCTTTTCCCCAAATCTTCTGCCGAGACAGATGTTGCAGCTGGGGGCTGACTGTCAGCATGGCCAGGTTGGGTTGGGGCTCAGCTCTTCACCTGATTGTGCTCATAGGAGGGCTGAGTGATTCTTCCAGCAAAGGTCTGAACCTGAACAATCCTGGGAGGAGGCAGAGTTCTTCCAATCCATCCGATCCTTCAGATGAAATTATAATTGGTGAATTTGTATCCCTGACTCTTGGCAATTTCAAGCCGCAGAGCTTTGTGGAAAGTCCAGATTCTCTTGCTAGAGATGCTTAGTAAGTAATTCTTCATTGATTTATATATTTTGGAATCCTGGACTTGACCTGATGATTATCTTCCATTAAAACACTGATGCAGTAGATCTTTATTCCTTGAAAAACTGTATTAGGTGTACCCCTTAATTTTTAATTTCAGAAAATAAATCACTGTATTTAAACACAGGCATCTCTCTTTCCTCTCTCTTCCACATTTGTGCAGTTTTTGAGTATTTATATCTCAACTATTTCCTCACCACTCCAGCAGCACCAATTCAGCCAAGAGCAAACTTGTTTCACATCTGATTATTAAGGAATCTCTTTAGGTTTCTGCTTATGATTTGTTTTGGTGAAATGTTTGGATGCTACTGGCAGCTGAACCTGTATGTGAAGATGAATTTGCTAAGGAACCTGAGTGTCTGTCTTGTAAGAGTTAGAAGCACACACCCAATGTGAAAGGAAATATGATAAACGTGTTATCTTAAGGCATTGTATTAACTGAGGATTACTTATCATTTTCTCAGTGAAGCTTACAATTTTTGCTTGAAATTCTATTGGTCCATGGGATAGGTTGACCTCAAACAGTATCCCTGATGCAACCCAAGAGCACTAGGTTTAAGAATATTATGACTTAATTGTCCAAGGGGCATCACATTTTTCAAGACCCTTTTCAAAGTGTGTGGACAGAATGATAGGCTGGTATTAGGGACATTTCCAAAAGATCAGTTATTAGTTTTTATATATAGGAAAGGAAGTTTATAGGTGAAGAGAGAAGCTGTTCTGCGTTCTCATTTTTACTGAGGGTGGTAAGAGCGGTGGCGTGTTTGAATGTGTCTATGTTTTTCCAGTATCTGCTCCTTCAAGGAGAACGTTCCTTCTCTAGTTGGAGAAGCTGACTGCTAACCCTGTAGGGCATTGGACTCAGGACCAGCTCCTGTGTGGAAACAGGATCTCCAAATTTCAAAGAATGGGACAAACAAAGTACAAACAAAATCACAATGAATTTTTAAAATGTAATACATATTGCACACAAAAGAAGACACCGAGAGAATGAGGAGAAATAAGAAAGAATAAACTTCTATTCATTTTGTCTTTAGAGAATAACTGGTCATTAGTTCAAAAAGATTTCCTGATCATATAGACAACAACATGCATTTAATGTATAAAGACAGATGATGACCTCAGCTGTAAGCCACCTGATCCTTCGGTAAACTTTAAGATTACACAATTATTTTTATTTTTGCAGCCTGATCCCTAAAAACTACCAGCACGTCCTTGCTTTTCTTTTTGCCATTCAAGAGATCAACAAGAATCCTGATCTGTTACCCAACACCACATTAGGGCCCCAGATTTATGACAATGCTTACAATTCCTGGAGGACCACTTGGACGACTTTGGATCTTCTCTTCCTCAGACAAGGAAATCCACTCAATTACCTCTGTGTCACCGAAGAGAAAATCATGGCCGTCATTGGGGGACTCACCTCCCAGAATTCAATTCACATGGCTAACATCTTAAGTACTTACAAGGTTCCACAGGTAAGTGTTTGGAAAGAGATATATAGAACTAGGAGGAGAGCGACTGTGAAGTCTCCACAGTAAAAGCAAATGTCTCTACTGCTTGAATTGTCATTTTACATCTATGATGATTTCCTACTTAGGAAAGAAAACACTAAGAAACTACACTTTGATTGCTTTAGGGTAGAAATGGAAACTTGAGAAGTCAAATTTCTTCCATACCCTCTTTACAACTCTCAACTTAAATACTCCGATTGATAAATCGATTGCCTGATTATGTGTCATCAAGTCGGTGTTGACTGTTAGTGATATAGATAAGAAATCCCCCTAAGCTGGTATTTCAGGTCTTCCAATGATGCACCCAATGCCATTGGAATGGAGCCTATCTACCTAACAAATGAATATACTAAAACGGGTTTTCTAGAATATTCGGTAAAAGTGTAATGTAATATTAGCAGTTGTTTGCAAACAGTTTATACAGGGCTGAATCTTTTTCCTTGAGTTAAAATTGTTCTGTTTTTCCCCAGGCCAGTTATGGCTCCTCTGACCCCATGTTGAGAGAAAAAATTGGTTTTCCTTCTTTCTACCGCATGGTCCCTAATGAAGCTCTTCAATACGTGGGGATTGTTGGACTTCTCCGATATTTTGGATGGAACTGGATTAGCCTCATTGTTTCAGATAATGAGAGTGGCGAAAGCTTTCTTCGAACTCTGAGACCCAAGTTCTTGCAACATAATATTTGCATAGCTTGGATACAGTTGATCCCAATAGTGTCACTATTTTTATCGAGACAGATACTTGAGAGACAAATTATTCAAATTCAATCTGTTATCTCCCAGAGTGAAATCAATGTGTTCCTTGTATATGGAGATGGTCAGTCTCTGGAAGGATTACAAATGGTTTTGTACTCGATGGAAATTGCCCATAATAAGCCTTTTGAGAAGGTGTGGATCACAACCTGTGAGTGGGATTTCACTGCTCAGAATCCTGCGAGAAGATTTAGCAAAAAATCCTTCAATGGCACACTGTCATTCTCACTCCATACAAATGTAGTGCCAGGATTTCACAATTTTCTTGAGACAATAAATCCCCTGAAGTTGACATTTTATTTCCTCTCTGAATTCTGGACATCAACATTCTTCTGCTCACTCAATGCCCACCACTCGTATGAGGGGAAAATGGAAAATTGCACTGGGGAAGAGAAGCTGGAGAGCCTCCCTGGATCTGTCTTTGAAATGGGCATGTCTGGTTGGAGCTACAGCATCTACAATGCTGTTTATATTGTAGCACATTCACTCCATGCTTTGTATTCCTGGAGAAGCAAATGGAGGAGCAGGGGAAATCAAAGCCAATGGCATCTCCAAAAAGTACATCCATGGCAGGTACTCACAAGGAAATTGGTCAATTAATTTAAAATGCCAAAATATTAAAAAAACACCAAAATAGAACTTAAACAAAATCATATATCATGCAACAACAGATAAAAGCTAGTAAGCAAAATCAGCTTTGGAATTTACAAATGAAAAACAAAAAATGTTGGTTTTTTTAGTTTGTTATTAATTATCCTATTTAGTTTGTTTTTAATTATCCTCTTTGATGAGGAGATACAGTTTTTGTACTTCTCAGTTAAAATATGTAGATGAATGTTGAGGTCTATCTAAATTGTTTTTGTACTTCTCAGCTAAAATATGTAGATGAATGTTGAGGTCTATCTAAATTGGGAGGGCCAGATTTCCAATGATAAATTATCAAAGAGAAGGGATATTTCTGAAAAAAAAAACTTAAATTGATTTAGAAAGTGAGAGTGCAGATGTGCCAGTGAAATTGATGTTAAATTTGGCAGAGTGGGAAACAGTTGATAATTTAATCCATTCTGAATCTCTTCCTTATTGAATTAAGTAAAACAATCAATTGCTTAATTCCACTATGAGGAGAGGAAGAAACAATGAGGATTCAGGTTAGAAAGGGATTCAGAAAGTAGTAAAAAGGTAAAGGTTTCCCCTGCACAGACGTGTCCGACTCTAGGGGCTGGTGCTCCTCTCCGTTTGTTAGCCGAAGAGCCAGCGTTGTCCGAAGACACTTCCACGGTCATGTGGCTGGCATGACGTGTGAGGTGCCTATTCATCTACTTGCATTTGTATGCTTTTGAATTGCTAAGTTGGCAAGAGCTGGGGTGAGTGCGGGAGCTCACTCCGTCACGTGGGGCTAGGGATTCGAACCTCCGAACTTGCAATCTTTTGATCAACAAGCCTGGCGTCTTACCCGCTGAGCCATTGTGCCCCCACCAGAAGGTAGTAAAAGGTCCTAAATTGTATGATCATCGCTTGCAGCTGGAGTGCTCCAGAACAGCTGTGGGTTGTGATTTAAGTTGAAGTAGAAGGAGATGAACTGGCCATAGCATGATTTCTTTGAGACAAAAGGTTTCTTGACATCATTCATGAAATGGAGACAACTCTTTGGAGAATGAATTTGAAAACTAAGTGATAGGCAGAGTTTCATTTTCTCAAGAAAAAAGCATTTGATAATTTAAACTGGTCTTTTATGTTTAAAGTATTGGAGATTATGAATTTTGGCGGGAATTTTATTAAGTGGATTAAATCAATAAATACACCTCAATTTGCAAAAATAATTGTTAACGGAGAATTCAGTAAACCTTGTGAAATACAAAAAGGTACAAGACAAGGCTGTCCTTTATCTCCGCTCTTGTTTACATTGGTTTTAGAAGTTTTACTTAGAGATATTAGACAAGATGATGGTATTCATGGTATTAGAGTTAAAAAGGAAGTTTATAAACTAAGAGCCTTTGCTGACGATCTAGTCATTACCTTAGAGAATCCACTGGATGGAATTGAATTACTGATGCAGAAATTGAAAGACTTCGTTTTGTTAGCAGGGTTCAAAGTTAACTTACAGAAAACAAAAGTTTTAACCAAGAATATGAATTACCATCAACAAGAGAAATGACAGGATACTCCATGGAGAAAAAAGTAAAATATTTGGGAGTCAAAGAATGCCAAACTATTTCAAAATAACTATATTCCACTTTGGACAGACATTAAAAAAGATTTAGATCGATGGGGAAAGTTGCAATTATCATTATTGGGTAGAATATCAGCGATTAAAATGAATATATTACCACGAATTTTATACCTTTTTCAAACACTACCTATATTGACATCAGAGGAACCATTTAAACAGTGGCAGAAAGATATTTCTAATTTTATTTGGCAAGGGAAAAAACCAAGGATAAAATACAAAGTCTTGCAAGATTCAAAAGAAAGAGGTGGTCTAGGACTCCCGAATTTGAAACTATATCATGCAGCCTGTGGTTTGGTATGGCTTAAGGAATGGATTGTTCTGAAAAATGAAAAATTATTAAATCTGGAAGGACATGAATTAAGATTTGGATGGCATGGATATCTGTGGTATGATAAGGCTACAGTTAATGTGGACTTTAAAAATCATTATATTAGAAGATCTTTGTTGAGAATTTGGAATAAATATAAACCAACTTTATGTTATAAGAGACCTTTATGGATTTCCACGCAAGAAGCTTGTTATAGAACAGAAGTAAGAAATAAAGATAAGTGGTTGACATATAAGAACTTTTTTAAAAAAGAACAAGGACATTATGTAATAAAATCAAAAGAAGAACTTGCCCAAGAAGGATATGCTTTCCAATGGCTTTCCTATATGCAACTTACAGAGAAATTCAAATTAGATAAAAAAAATTTGGAATTTGAACAAACTAAATCAGAATTTGAAATACAATTATGTGAAACTGATGAACATCTAATTGCTAAAATGTATAAATTACTGTTAAAAGGAGAAATGGTGGAGGAACAAGTTAAAGATTGTATGATTCAATGGGCAAAAAATATTGGCCACAATATACAACTCCAACAATGGGAAGACATGTGGACTAAAGGATTAAAATTTACCTTGTGTTACAATTTAAAAGAAAACTTTTATAAGATGATGTACCTATGGTATATGACCCCACAAAACTTTCAAAAATGTACGGGAATATTTCCAACCTATGTTGGAAATGTAAAAAACAAGAAGGGTCTTTCTATCATATGTGGTGGACATGTGAAATTGCAAAGGAATTTTGGACTGAGATATATTCATTGATGCAAAATATACTACAGATACGAATACCATTTAAACCAGAATTTTTTTTACTCGGAATTTGGGATGTACAAATAGAAAAACATTTTTTTAGAATAATACAATATATGATTACGGCAGCAAGACTTTTATATGCACAAAATTGGAAAAATCAAAGTGTACCAACAATACAGGAATGGATGTTGAAATTATTAGAGATGGCAGAATATGACAAACTGACTTGCTTATTAAAAGAAAATTCAAACCATTATTTTCTTGAAGAGTGGAAGCCTTTGATGGACTATTTGCAAAAAGCAGGAGGAGTAAAGCTTGCATGGGTTTTTGATGATTAGATCATATATAAATAATGTATATCAGACAAGAAATATATATGAATGTTATATGATTAGCCAGCATGTATCTATTTCATCTTTATGACCATAGATAGATCGGAAGTTATCTAATTTCTATGTTTGTTTGTTTCTTTTACTTTACTACACTTTTCTTTTCTTTTTAATTTGTATTTCTATTTCTGTTTCATTTTCAACTTTTAACTTTGTATATTTACAATTTAATAAAATTTATATAAAAAAAAGAAAGTAGTAAAAGGTCCTAAATTATATGTTCATTGCTTGCAGCTGGAGTGCTCCAGAACAGCTGTGGGTTGTGATTTAAGTTGAAGTAGAAAGGAGATGAACTGGCCATAGCATGATTTCTTTGAGACAAAAGGTTTCTTGACATCATTCATGAAATGGAGACAACTCTCTGGAGAATGAATTTGAAAACTAAGTGATAGGCAGAGTTTCATTTTCTCAAGAAAAGGTTAGGGAAAAAGATGTTTACTTTCTATAATCTTAAATGGTTTAGACCAAGTGGGATGAATCTATGGTGAGCTGGAAAGATTCAGCTAAAATATATTGCTATTATGACTAAACTTTCATGTTCTCTTTGAATAAATCATTTCAATACTTGGCATACTTGGAAAGCACAAATTTACAGTATTGTGGCAAATCTCTATTTGAATGTCAGACCACTGACATTTCAGGTGACATTTTCTACAATTTAGAATTGTAACCATCTTTTCCTCCTTCCATCTAGCTTCATTCTTTTTTGAGATCTGTCCGCTTTAACAATAACATTGGAGATGAAATATTTCTTGATGGAAACAGAGACTTAGCAATAGGCTATGACCTCATCAATTTGGTGACATTCCCCAATGAATCCTTTCAGAGAGTCCATGTTGGAAGAATCGATTCCCACATTCCAGTTGGAAAAGAATTCACCATTAATGCAAGTGCCATTACGTGGAATCCCAAGTTTCATCAGGTTTGAACTATTATATTTTCCTGTATTTAATGTCAGTGTCATCTGAGTGGTGTTTCCCCAACACACTCTGGAGTGTGGCAAGGAGATTGGTTGAGACATCTGAATTTGGAAGATATACTGTATCAGAAAAAACAAAAACACAAGTTTGACAAAACTGCGTTTCATATTTTTATATCAGAACTAGATGTGATTTGGTCCTGAAATTTAAAGGAAGATTGATATGCCTGGAGCATCAAAGCTCTGGGCTTTTGGGGAATAAGGTGGAAAGGAATGCCATTTGGAGAAATTAGAAAAGAGGAGCACTGATTAGATAATTCCACACGGGAATGAATTTCTTCTTTGTAATGAGTGAGAAATAGTTACATGAAGACATCTCCAAGATCCGTATGTTCTTTACTCTTTGGGGACTGTTGATTTTAGGAGAATGTTTGGATGAATTTTAACTTAAGAGAAGAGAAATCTGTGAAGTTTAACCATTAGTAACTGAAATGAGCGGTTTAAGCTTGTTATCCTAATGTATCACTCATTCGAGGAACTACTAGTTAAACTGATTCCTGCCTCAGGGTTGTGCCATTGACATAATTTCTGAGATCTTTCTGTTTCAAACATATGTAATTCAGAATTGGTATGGAAAGGAGAAAACAAACTAATTCCCATTTTATATCCTGTTTTTTTAAAAAAATATTAACAGATGGTGCCGAATTCTACCTGTGTTGAGAGCTGCCATCCTGGACAGAGCAGGGTTATTCAACAGGGGAAACAAATCTGTTGCTATGATTGTATTCAGTGCCCATCAGGGAGGATCTCAACACAAAAGGGTAAGTGAAGGAACTCTGAGCTTCTTAGGAGAACACCCAGAAATGTTCAGTTTTGATCAAGTGGAATATCTATTCTCCTTCTCTACTTCTAGTTGCGTTACCATAATTTATATTCTTGAAGATGATGATCTAAGGCCATCCTCATCATGATTCAGGTTTTTTAAATGAGTATTGTAGAGTTCAAAACTTGTTTTCCTCCATCAGGTAATGTATAAAGATAACAAGGTGTGGATAATATTTCTACAAACTGCAAACACTGAATTTCTGCTTGTGATCTTCAGATGCGGAGGAATGTGAGCTGTGCCCAGAAGACCAGTATCCTAACATGAATCAGCACAAATGCATTCCCAAAGTAATGACTTTCCTGTCCTATGAAGATAGCCTGGGAGCAGCTCTGACATCTTTGGCTCTTTTCCTTTCCATGACCACAGTCATCGTGATGGGGATCTTCAGGTTACACTCGAACACTCCCATTGTCAAAGCCAACAACTGGAGCATCACGTGTATGCTGCTCGCCTCCCTGCTCCTATGTTTTCTCTGCTCGTTCTTCTTCATAGGAAGACCCAGGAAGGTGACCTGCCTTTTAAGGCAGGCTGTGTTTGGCATCACCTTCTCCATTGCTGTTTCCTGCGTATTGGCCAAAACGATCACTGTGGTTCTGGCCTTTGTGGCTACCAAACCAGGGAATAAGATGAGGAAGTGGGTGGGAAGGAGGCTAGCAATCTTGGTCATTGTGGCTTGTTCTTTGATTCAGATTTGCATCTGTGCTGTTTGGTTGGTGAACAAGCCCCCCTTTCCAGAATTAGAGAAGCATTCCCAAGTGGGTGAAATCATAGTGCAGTGCCATGAAGGCTCAGATGTCATGTTCTACGTTATGCTGGGCTACATGGGTCTTCTGGCCATAGTCAGCTTCACGGTGGCTTTCTTTGCCAGGAAACTGCCTGGCAGTTTCAATGAAGCCAAGTTCATCACTTTCAGCATGTTGGTGTTTTGCAGTGTTTGGTTGTCCTTCATCCCCACCTACTTGAGCACAAAGGGAAAATCCATGGTCGCCGTGGAGATCTTCTCCATATTAGCCTCTGCTTTTGGTCTATTGAGTTGTATTTTCCTTCCCAAGTGCTACATTATTCTAATGCGGCCTGAATTAAATAAGAAGGAGCAATTGGTAAAGAAAAGGAATGATTGATACTGCACGAGAAGGAGCTAGAAGTAGCATGTGGTAGCTCTAAAATAAAAAATAAGATTGCTGCTGTGGCTGAAAAGTACCATCCCTGAAAGATTCAGAGTTAAGATTGGCCCATTTGTTAAGTGCAAAATTGAGTATGATGGAATGCTAATTATGTGCCTTTTTGCTAACAAAATAATGTTAATGGTTCATCTATCTGTGTGGCTATCTATCTTTCTAACTAACTATAAGGTTACTTTATATAGTTTCTATGGAAATCTTGGCCACTTAGCTGATTCAATTGAATCTTAATTGAGTGTGTTATTGAGCACCAATCTTGAAAAGGATGGAGATGCTAATTAGACTACAGGTAGGATTGACCATTGCCATTGGATTGAGGGTACTTCTGATTGGTGCGGGTGGTTAGTGAGGTCCGGTATAGGGTAGATTTCATGAGGTCATGAATTGGAGCTACAAAAACAAAGGTTATTGAGAGGACAAAGATACATTATTTCATGAACACAGTTACTTTCTTTGGAGTTCTTTCTGATGGATTGTTCTTACTGTGGCCTTGCTTCCCATTATTATTAAAGCACCATATATCCTGCCCTTGTGATGCAAAACACTAATTGAACATTTTTAGACTCTCATTATGTGTAATCAATTCTCTCGCACACATTCCTAATGAAGAAGAGTCTTCTCTTGCTATCCTTTGCCTTCCTTGTCTTCTCTGGCCTGCTCTTTAATTCTGATTAGCTCAGTTAGAGCTTGGGAGACCTTGTCTCCATGACCGTGTCCAAAAGACAGTGCCTGGAATGCTAATGATGGTTTGGCTGCAAAGGTCAGGTTTGATGTGCGAATGGCCACATTTGATATTCCTCTTTCTAGTGTGGCTGCAGCAATAATGTTCTGATTGACAAATTATAGCGAGAGCTTCATAGAGATGTTTGCATCAAGACAGACTGAGCTGGAACTATGTATTCTAACTTAGGTGAGTAAATAAGTGTTGTCCTTATTCACTTTTAGTTTGGGCTTCAACTGGGATCTCAGTCAATCCTACGTGATACCATGCAAGAGACAAGATGGCAAAGAGAGTGTTTTGACAATCTAATAAAAATTGCATAAATATTGCAAGTTGAAGTAATATTGCTAATAATGAATCATTATTTTGTTGAAATACATATCTACTTTAAAAAGCATTCTTATGATTCCCACCCACTGAGTGATAAAATTCAGTTCCCCTTTATTTCTCCAAAGTCTGAACCCAAGACTCATCTAGAGTGACATTTGTATTTTGTTTATCCATAGCATGCCAGACATGTAGACTTCAGTATGACCTGGTTTGATTGATATATAACTCTTAGTGATAACACTTCATAGTTATCCTCCCCTCCCGTCCCCTGCTATCCATAACTCTTTGTTGTGCTTTACCAGCGGAGTTTGGCTGAAAAGAATTCCTGGGTTTTCCTCAGGCTATTTTGCTTTTCAGTCAAGCAGAGTTTGCCAAGGTGCTAAGGCAAGGTGGCAATCAAGGAAGGAAAAGTTATGGCAAGGATGCATCCCCAATTATGAAATTGTCTCCCCAAGAAGAACTCTCCTCTGACCTCTGTGACTTTTTTCTGCATTTTTGTTGATGTTTTAGCTCTTACCCTAAATGTAGTCGGGAACTCTTGTATTTTGTTCCAGTACCTGTGAAACACAAAGAGATCTAGCTGAATGAAAGACAGGGTTTAAGATCAATAATAACTAACTAAACAAATCAGTATATGTGAAAAAAATATCTTAAGTTACTGCAATGACATATGTGGAATCAACACAGGACTCAAAGCAAAAATAATCAAGGCTGAATGCAGTCTTTATTGATACAGTGCACACCGGAGAGGTTCTCACCAAAATGGTGGGTGCCTACCCTGCAGACAAAAGAAATGCACTGATATGTGCACTGATATGTGCACTGATATAGACAAAAGAAATGAACTGATGACTTATATAGAATCTTCCAGCTTTTGCTAACTTTTATCAGGACATTCCCAAAGCAACCCACAAATCCCTGTGTTCAAGAAGTTTGCTCCCTCTCTTCTTCCCACTAAGACAATGGCTTTCTTCAGACTAAATAAGTAGGACAGAAAGTAACTTGACATGTATTGCTTATGAATATGTATGTATGCCTGCATCGTCATATGAATATGTATGCTTACATCATTTCCTTTTCTGTAATGTATAAATATCTGTGCTGTGGAGTCCTTGGTGCTCTCTGAGCCTTGTTGTTTTCTTGCAGACGTTTCATTGCCAGGCTAGGCAATGTCTTCAGTGCGAAAAGGGAGTGGGACTTGCTCTCTGTTTATATACCATGGCTTGTCCTCCTTGTGTTGGTGGGGGTGTTGTTCTCTCCTTGGTAGTTCCTTGATTGGGCTGTTGTTTGCTGCTTGGTTGATTGACTGTTAATAGTTCCTTGATTAGGGTATATTGTGCTGTTTAATAGTTCCTCTGGTGCTAATCCTGGTGTTCATCTTTGCATATCTGGGTATTGATTGCTGCCAAGGAGGTGTTCTGCTCTTCTGGCTTTTCTATTGTCTCTTATGAATGATATGTAAATGTTCTTTACCTCTATGTGTCTGTTGATGGCTGCTTTGTCTGAATGCCAAGCTTCCAGGAATTCTCTAGCATTTTTGGATTTGGCTTGGTTTAAGATGTTCACAGTTTCCCAGTTGAAAGTATGGTTGAGTCTGTCCATGTGTTGTGAGATTAAGGAGTTTTCATCGTGTCTTCTGACTGCTAGTTGATTTTCGTGGATGCGTTCTGCTAGTTTTCTGCCAGTCTGTCCTACATAGTGGCTGCTACAGTCCTTACCCTGTATGTTGTAGATAACCCCTGCTTTTTCTTCTTGGGCTACTGGGTCTTTTGGTTTGCTTAAGAAGTTTTGGAGGGCTTTAGTTGGTTTTTTATACTACGGTGATGCCATGTGGTTGTAACAGTCTATTAGTAGTTTCTGAGATGTTTCTGATGTATGGCAGTGTAATTCTTTCCATAGCTTCTGTTGGTTTTGCTGTGGTGGGTTGAGTGGTCAGGCACTTTTAAATAAAGTTGTGTGGTATCCATTTTGCTGGAAGATGCTATATAAGTCATCAGTTCATTTCTTTTGTCTATATCAGTGCACATATCAGTGCACATATTAGTTCATTTCTTTTGTCTGCAGGGTAGGCACCCACCATTTTGGTGAGAACCCCTCCGGTGTGCACTGTATCAACAAAGACTGCATTCAGCCTTGATTATTTTTGCTTTGAGTCCTGTGTTGATTCCACATATGTCATTGCAGTAACTTAAGATATTTTTTTTCACATATACTGATTTGTTTAGTTAGTTATTATTGATCTTAAACCCTGTCTTTCATTCAGCTAGATCTCTGTGTTTCACAGGTACTGGAACAAAATACAAGAGTTCCCGACTACATTTAGGGTAAGAGCTAAAACATCAACAAAAATGCAGAAAAAAGTCACAGAGGTCAGAGGAGAGTTCTTCTTGGGGAGACAATTTCATAACTGGGGATGCATCCTTGCCATAACTTTTCCTTCCTTGATTGCCACCTTGCCTTAGCACCTTGGCAAACTCTGCTTGACTGAAAAGCAAAATAGCCTGAGGAAAACCCAGGAATTCTTTTCAGCCAAACTCCGCTGGTAAAGCACAACAAAGAGTTATGGATAGCAGGGGACGGGAGGGGAGGATAACTATGAAGTGTTATCACTAAGAGTTATATATCAATCAAACCATGGAGACAGAGATGTAATAGAATATATACTTCAGCATTAGTTAAAAAAGAAATTGAATGGAGGCCTTCCAATGAAGTGAAAGGACATGGGTATGTACATATGTGTCTGCTTTCAAAAATGTCAAGCAAGGGATTGTAATCAAAGTCCTGCTCCTTTATTCCATGCATCATACATGCACAGAATATAAAAAAGGACTTTAGTTGCTTGGTTGTGTCTGCCATCTTGAATTTTTGGGGTCTCCCCTAAGGATGCTTCTGGTCACCAGGAAAGTCCTGAAAATATATGTATATGACCATTAAAGTATCCTTCTGGTCAGATGTTCTTTTGTGTTTAGATGTGGGTACAAAAGTATGATGTAGCACTTGGGGAGAAAGATGCAGCCCAGGAGACCTGCAGTAGAAGCCAAAATGGAGAAAATCTCCACAGCCACCATGAATTTTCCCTTGGTGCTCAGATAGGCTGGGATGAAGGACACCCAAATGCTGCAAAACACAATCATGCTGAAGGTGATTAGCTTGGCTTCATTAAAAGTATCAGGCAGCTTCCTAGCAAAGAAAGCCACAGTGAAACTAATGGTGGCCAGCAGCCCCAAGTAGCTCAGAACAATGTAAAACATCATATCTGAGCCTTCGTTACATTGCACAATGGACTTTTCAATCTGAGAGTGCATGTCCAACTCAGGGAAAGGAGGAGATGTCACCAACCACACTGCACAGATAACAGCTTGAATTAAGGAGCAGAAGACAATGACCGATCCTGCCAATCTTTTCCCTAGCCACTTCCTCATTCGGTTCCCTGGCTTGGTGGCCAGAAAGGCCAGAACTACTGTGATGGTTTTGGCCAAGACAGAGGAAACAGAGACGGAGAAAATGGTGCCAAACAGAGTTTGTCTGAAAAGGCAACTCACTTCCCCAGGCCAACCAATAAACAACAGGGAGCATAGAAAGCATAGGAGGAGAGAGGAGAGAAGGATGCATGTGATGTTCCTGTTGTTGGCTTTGACAATGGGGGTGTCCCAGTTCAGAATGAAAGTCACTGCCACTAAAATGAGGGTTGCTGAAAAGAAAAGACTCAAGGAAGTCAGAGTGACTCCTAAGGCTTCACCGAAGGATAAATAGCTGAAACGTTTGGGAAGACACTGGTCTCTTTCTGCATTGGAATAGTGATCTTCTGGGCATCTGTTACATTGGTCTGCATCTGAAATAAAGGAACAAAGCCTTGTCATTTCCAAGTATACAGAACATTTTACCCAGCTAACTTAGAGAACTCACTCCTGGTGATGCTGTTCACTTACCCATTTCCCCTTAAGCAATAATAGTTTTATTGTTTTTATTTTTATGTTTTGGTTTTTATAGTTGTCTTTGTATTGCTTTTTTGGTTTTTAACTCCGTAAGCCACACAGTCACAGCAGTAAGGTGGGTGTCTATAAAAAATTAATGGATGGATGGATGGATGGATGGATAGATAGATAGATAGATACCAAATTAACTATATTACTGCTTAAAGGAGGTGGAGGAGCTCAATTATCGAATCAAAGACAGGGCCAGGTGCTGACTGTGGAACAGATTGCAAATTGCTCCTATGTAAGTTCCAAGTTAAGCTAAAGAAGAAGAAGAAAGCCCATCAGCTTCCATGATATGATCTTGAATATATACCCACCATTTTGAAAGAGAACATCAGGAATTGCTCTGAAGTCCTGAATCTCATAGATAGAGAACCAGACAAATGGATCATTGAACAACTCACTTGAGGCACAAACAACTAGGCTGAAATTATCCTATTTTGAACACATTATGCAAAGACCTAGCTCTCTGGAAAAGGCTCTAATGCTGGGAAACGTGGAAGGAAAGAGAAGAAGAGAACAACTAGAAGCAAGGTGGATGGATTCAGTTTCAGTGATGATGAATGAACTGTTGGAAGACCTGAAAGGTTAGGGATAGATAGTCATGAAGAAAATCTATTTTGTCTTTAGGCATTGAAAACGACATGATGGCACATAATCAATCAATCAATCAATCAATCAAAGAAACAATCAAACGATTTTCCACTTTCCTTTCCCTGGAAAGAACATTATCTCTCAATATAATGAACAAGAGTATAGCAGAAATAATTTATTCAACTATTCAAATAAACCTCATTTCATTAAAAAAAAACCCTCAAAGCTACTACACTTTACAGCCCCATTCCAGAGTGGATTGGAGTAAATATTTTCCCCAAGGGACTATACCAAAGTTGAAATGAACAAAAAGGGATAAGCCTAAAAGCTCTCTCTAATTCTGTTTATTTTTTTCACTTACCAATTTGGACTGAAATTCTTCCTTCGGGACATTTGGTGCAAATGTAGCAACAGGCATGTTTCCCCTCCTGAACAGCCTTGCTGTATCCATGGCAGCAGCTCCCAACACATCTGGCATGGGGAGGCACCTAAAATAACCATTGGGAACCTTTATGAGTGGGATTCACCAACAACCTCTGGAAATCCTTCACCTTCTTTGGAGAAAACACAAGTAGAAAGCATACTGGTTTATTAAATTTGAAGAATGCTCCAAGTTTACAGCAACCATTTCATATTCTGGGTTGTATGCTGAGTTTTGCTGAAACCATGCCCAGGCATATTTATCGTTGTGTAGCCACAAAAGGAGATGCTATGAGAGAGTCTACTGAGAAGTACCTATCATACATTCTGCAGAAAAATTGGTAAAATGAGTTTTAAAACATAAAACAGCATCAAGTGTCCATTCTACCTGAAAACAATGAAATCTGTAGTCACCTGTAGCCTGCTGTCGGGGGGAGAAATGAAGGCGAGAGGTGCTGTTGCAATTTCTATGCTTGGAAAATAAATTTTGCTTCTTTGCATCATAAGTATCTACCTAGTTCTCTAAAAATGTTCTGAAGGAAGCATACCAGCAGAAGGAAACCTTGTTTCTTTTAAAAAACATATATTTATTTTACTTTGTGTGCACATTTATTTTGCATCCACAGTACCTAAGATCAATTTTAACTTGGGGACATTGCAAAAGGAAATTGTATTGTAGATTTAAAAAAAAATGAGAGAAAATTCTGTGAGAAGCTTATTTCCTTGTGGAAAATAGGGAAACACTCACTAGAAAAATTGTCCCATTGTTTAGCTCAGTGTCAGCACATTCACTTGGGTTTTCCATGTGGTTGCTTACATTTTGCATAAGAAGAGAAAAATGACATCCTGCTTGTATTTATTCTCTACATAATACATTTACCATAAAGATTCATCACATTTTTTCAACTTATTTTCTCCTTACATTTATTCTGTCCATTTTTAAAATATATCTCCTTGTGACTTTTTAAACTTAGTGTATGTTGAGCAATTTAACACACACACACACACTCAAACACACACACCCAAAACCATGAGACTCCAGGACATCATCACTATACTGCACTTTTGGATTTTCAAGTCATCATACAAGAATATCTTCTTCCAGAAATGATAGCCTCCTTAATAACAATATCCCCAAATGTCCCACCTGCTGAAACTTGTGATTCCACACAATGGCGCTTTCATGGATGATGAACTTCTTCCTATCAGGGGCTTTGGAGTCCATCTTCCAATCTGGACTCTCTGGAAGGACTGATTGTGGAAGGTGACCAGGTTGAGGATGTTGTATCCTGGGTCAAAGTCCCCCTTCTCATCAAAAAAGATTTCATCTCCCACACTGTTATTAAAATGGGTGTTTCTCAGAAAGTAGTGAAGCTGGATTTGAGGGAGTAGAAAAGTAAGATCAGATCAGAAAGCAATATAGGGAAAAATATTCTCTCATTTAAAAGTAGAGATCAGTTTTGGACCAGAGAATTCTGTTCAAGTTGTGTGTAGTAGGTATAGTGTATGTATTTTTGTGATGTATTGACATGCATATTTCAAAAGAGAAAGATTCTCAAAAAGTTATCTCTGAAGCTTCTCTTGAAGATCTTTGTTAAAAGAATAACATGTAATGCAGGGTAACATCTTAGAAATCTGAGAAATGCCACAAGAACACCAATATTTATTAAGAAGATTCATCACATTCATATTCACTTAAATCTTAAATCACATCCATTTTCACTTTAACCTTTTCATTAAAACAGTGACCAGACAGATAGATTTTCTCCTAGATAATCTCTCCCTAACCACACAATTCCAGATTTTATCATTTGTAGATGTTACACTGTTAATCTTGTAGCACCTCAAATTTTGTAAGTTATTCATAGCAGGAATATGGAATATGGAAGGCAAAAGGAAGAGGGGCCAACCAAGGGCAAGATGGATGGATGATATTATGGAGGTGACGGACTCGACCTTGGGGGAGCTGGGGGTGGCAACGGCCAACAGGAAGCTCTGGCATGGGCTGGTCCATGAAGTCACGAAGAGTTGGAAGCGACTGAACGAATAAACAGCAAAATTCATAGCAGGATGTGTATGTATGTTTCATGCACACAAACTGATTAAGTTTATGGTGCTTTATAAAAAAACACAGCACTAACTGACAGATCTCCACTAAGAGCCCCTTCTACAGCAGTTAGATTGATTTGGGAGAAGGATCTCTGGCAGAATTCAGCTAAATTAGAATCTGAATTGCAGACAGTTAAATCGGACATGATTGAACAGATTAAAAAAGAAATTACCAACAGAGAGCAGAGCATTGAATCCAGAGCCTTCATGCCTCCATCAGGCCCTATACGGATACAGTATATTTGAGAAGAGCAATAACATACCTGCCATGGCTGAACATTTGCTAGATCCTGATTGCTAATAGAAGCTGACCTTGCTCTGGTTGAATGCATTGCGTGCAAAGCATGTGCTGCAGAGTAAACCCCATTGTAGACGTTGTAGCTCTCTCCAGACATGGTCATTTCAAACAGAGAGCCAGGGAGTCTTCCCAGTTCTTCCTTCCCAGTGCAGGATTTATTTGCTTTGGTGTCTGGAAGGATTGAACAGTGAAATGCACATATCCAGAATGCAATGATGAAAGGAAACTGATTTAAAAAAGGGTTAAGGCTCTCAAGAAACTCCTGAAATCTTGGCACCATGTTTGTGTGGAGTGAGAAGAATAAGGAACCACTGAAGGATTGTGCTGGGAAACTAACATCTGGCTCTAAAATAGCAGTGAAATCCCAGTGAGAGGTCATGATCCACACTCTGTGGTCCATTGGTCGCCTCATGTGAAATTCACATATTGATAGCATCCATTGGAAACCCTGCATAGAGTGGGCATCACCAGAGACCAGGAACACATTGGTATTGTTCAGGAAGATAGCATCTCTTATGTTTGTTAACCTTGCAAGAAAGGGCTCTTCATGTAAACTCAGAGTTATCATTCCTGGGATCAACTGTATCAAAGCAATGCAAATATCATTCTGGAAGAGCTTTGGCTGGAGATTTCGAAGAAAGCTTTCCCCATTCTCATCTTCTGAAACCAAAAGGCCAATCCAGTTCCAACCAAAATGCTTCAGTAAATGAAACATCCCCTTATATTGTAAATTTTCATTTGGGACCATGCTGAAGAAGGAAGGGAACCTCCTTTTGTCACTCAGGACTGGGTCAAAAGAGCCATAACCAAGGTGTTTAGAAGAAAGATACATTGGAAATTAAACCGAGAAGCATATTCTTTTGTCCTGAAGACATACAGATTTTCCATTCCCTTTTTGAATATTGGATGCCACATTAACATTATGATTGTATTTTTTTTTCGTGTTAGAAGCACCGAGGTTCTTTTGTAGTGAAAGGATTTGCCGGTGACATCACTGTTGCCCGGGGGACGCCCGAGGAGGCTCCTTTCGTGTCCCATGATTGTATTACAAATAGTCAAAGGATTGCATCAAGTTTCACACGGAAGAATCCGATAATAACCTTCACAACCTGAAAGCCTGAGAACTTGTGCTCCCATTCATAATTGGGAAATGTGTAGATCTCAGTTTCTATCGTTTCTCTTCATTAGACATGCTGGCTAAAACTGATGGGAACTGAAATTTAGCAACAAGCAGAGGGGTCTTCTTTGACCACTGTTGCCAATGAACATTTTTCTGAGTAGGTTTCCCTCCACTCTTGTGTGTACTATTAAGATATACCTGTACAATCCTGAATTGTAAAAATGAAATCTTTCTTAGTGATGACCATATTTTTCTTGTAAAAATCTCACCATGGATTTATTTCTCCAAACAAATGATCTCAGGCCAGGATATTCTTTATGGCTCCTTACAGTTCCTCCTAGAAATGGGCAGTTGTGGGATTACATCTAAGGAGGCCCATTTTAGTCTTGGAGGAGATGTCACTCCTTTGGGCAAAACATTAAAGTGAGAGTTACTGTCTTCCAACTCCTGATATGGCACCTTGTATATTGAATGCCTGTGCCAGAGAAGGTGAAAGCCTTGGTGGCTTTTTTTCTGTGTCAAATAAAATACTCTCAAATTGTCCCCCACTGTTGCTAATGAACATTTTTCTGAGTAGGTTTCCCTCCACTCTTGTGTGTACCATTAAGATATACCTGTACAATCATGAATTGTAAAAATGAAATCTTTCTTAGTGATGACCATATTTTTCTTGTAAAAATCTCACCATGGATTTATTTCTCCAAACAAATGATCTCAGGCCAGGATATTGTTTATGGCTCCTTACAGTTCCTCCTAGAAATGGGCAGTTGTGGGATTACATCTAAGAAGGCCCATTTTAGTCTTGGAGGAGACCAAGGGAAAAATGTCATTCCTTTGGGCAAAACATTAAAGTGAGAGTTATTGTCTTACAACTCCTGATATGGCACCTTGTATATTGAATGCCTGTGCCAGAGAAGGTGAAAGCCTTGGTGGCTTTTTTTCTGTGTCAAATAAAATACTCTCAAATTGTCCCCCACTGTTGCTAATGAACATTTTTCTGAGTAGGTTTCCCTCCACTCTTGTGTGTACCATTAAGATATACCTGTACAATCATGAATTGTAAAAATGAAATCTTTCTTAGTGATGACCATATTTTTCTTGTAAAAATCTCACCATGGATTTATTTCTCCAAACAAATGATCTCAGGCCAGGATATTGTTTATGGCTCCTTACAGTTCCTCCTAGAAATGGGCAGTTGTGGGATTACATCTAAGAAGGCCCATATTAGTCTTGGAGGAGACCAAGGGAAAAATGTCATTCCTTTGGGCAAAACATTAAAGTGAGAGTTATTGTCTTACAACTCCTGATATGGCACCTTGTATATTGAATGCCTGTGCCAGAGAAGGTGAAAGCCTTGGTGGCTTTTTTTCTGTGTCAAATAAAATACTCTCAAATTGTCCCCCACACCCATCTTTATCCAAGATGCTTTTTTTTCCTGAATATTTTTATTAGGCCCTGTCCATTTTTTCTGATCACAATTATTTTACCATTTATTCAAATTATATTTTCTCATTCTGTGTTTTTCACAATTTCTTCCATGCAATGGGTTGCCCTTGAGATATTTTTTTAAAAAATTTAATTCTTTATTTTATAGTAATACATAAATAACAAAATCTGACACATAAAATATAACATAACATAACATAGCATAGCATAGCATAGCATAGCATAGCATAGCATAGCATAGCATAGCATAGCATAGCATAACAACATAACATAACATAACATAACATAACATAACATAACATAACATAAATAAAGGACATAAACATAAAGGACTTTCTACTTTCTCTCCATTGTTTCCATCATATATTTATAAACAACTATAATCTCTAACTTATTTACATTATTTACATTAAATTCCCAATTGAACTTTTTGAGTCTTTTCTATAAATTTATAGAAGGGACTCCAACATAAGTTGAATTCTTTTCTTGCCTTTGGCGATCCTAGTTAGGATTCTTGGGCTGGAAATTCATAATAACTTGTGGCCATCTGATTGCAGATCCTCTGCTTTATGTAACTGGCAGTGCTTGTTCTGAAGGGTTACTGGGATGCAAAGCCAACATATCTGAATTTTAAAATATTTTTTATTCTGAAGTTTCTTTGATTTTTTTTAAAAAAATAATTAAAATGATAAAATAAAATATACATGGCAAGAAAAGAGATGCTGTTCAGTTTACTGAGTAATGTTTTTTAACTTTCCAAATTATGTGGGGACGGAGGACATGGGAAGTGCTGATCATTTATTGCAACTACAAGAGAATCTGTGAAAAAGCCTCCTACCTGTGGAATCTTGTAGGTGTTCAAAATGTGGGCCATGTGGATGGAGTTTGGGGAGGTGAGGCCACCAATGGTAGCCAAGAGCTTCCTCCTGCTCCTTCTGACACAGTTGTAGTTGATGGGACACCCTTGGTTCAGAAACAGAAGATCTAGAATGTTCTTACTGGCAAGGTTTACACTGAAATTGTTTTCATAAACCTCCATTCCTAGTGTGGTGTTGGGTAACAGCTTGAGGTCCTGGTTGATCTCATGAATGGCAAAATACATGGAAAGAAGGTGCTGGTAGTTCTTTAGTATCACCCTAAGATAAGAGTGCACAACCACAAATCATTATATCAGAAAAAAAAGCAAACAAGTTGCAAATAACGTAATAATAATAAATAAATAATAAATAAAGTAAATAAATAAAGTAAATGATGTAAATAAGCCAGTTTGGTCTAGTGGTTAAGGTGCTGGGCTAGAAACCAGGAGTCCATGAGTTCTAGTCCCGCCTTAGGCATGAAAGCCGGCTGGGTGACCTTGGGCCAGTCCCTGTCTCTCAGCTCTAGGAAGGAGCCAATGGCAAAGCAGGATACTGAGAGTTCTAGTCCCGCCTTAGGCATGAAAGCTGGCTGGGTGACCTTGGGCCAGTCCCTCTCTCTCAGCCCTAGGAAGGAGCCAATGGCAAACCAGGAGTCCATGAGTTCTAGTCCCGCCTTAGGCATGAAAGCTGGCTGGGTGACCTTGGGCCAGTCCCTGTCTCTCAGCTCTAGGAAGGAGCCAATGGCAAAGCAGGATACTGAGAGTTCTAGTCCCTCCCTAGGCATGAAAGCCGGCTGGGTGACCTTGGGCCAGTCCCTCTCTCTCAGCCCTAGGAAGGAGCCAATGGCAAACCAGGAGACTGAGATTTCTAGTCCCACCTTAGGCATGAAAGCCGGCTGAGTGACCTTGGGCCAGTCACTCTCTCTCAGCCCAACTCACCTCACTCTCAATCAGCCCAACTCACCTCAGCCCAACTCACCTCAACCTTGTTGTTGCTGTGGGGAAAATAGGAGGAGGAAGGAGTATTAGGTATGTTTGCCCCCTTGAGTTGTTCATAAAAATAATAAAGGCGGGATAAAAATAAAATAAATAATAAATAATTTCACCAATTTATGTACAGAGGATTAATTTTAGATTTTACTGGAAGAGACTGTGTGCACATTAATCTGATGAACTCAAAAGTTGCTGATATTGTAGTAACAGAATAGGAGCCAAGGATTTCAATCCTTAGTGAGCTAGAAAGGATTCTTTCTGGCCAAATGGGCAGTCATTTAATCCTGTGCCTTTCCCATTACCAGAATGTACTTGATCTTTACCAGTTGTAATGCTCTACCTATTATTGAATGGGGAGTGGCCTTGAAGGACAGGAAAAACAACTACCAAGGCAATATGTCGATGAAGGTTCTCAGTCATCCAGGTGGAACAGTCTGTGGCTTGAATCATGTCAACTGGATTTCTATTTTCTCAGTGGAAACGTTTCACTCCAACTACCAAGGCAATGCTGAGATTAGCAGAGCTTGAGCCCGGGCCAAGAAACTAAGTTCAGAAAACATCTCAGACAACTCCCTGCCTAGTTCACACGAAGATAAAGTGAGGGAGGGTGAAGAACATTCAGACTTGCAAGATTCTGTTCCGATAGCTGTTCCATTAAAAGTAGCCCTGACCTATATAGCATTGGTTTCTTAGTCAGGTCTGCCTTGCAGGGCTGAAACCCTGAAGCACCAGGTTGGATCAGATTTACTACTTGTGGTGGCTCAGCGGGTAAGAAGCCAGGCTTGTCGATCAGAAGATCGCAAGTTCAGAGGTTCGAATCCCTAGTCCTGCGTGACGGAGTGAGCTCCTGCACTAGCCCCAGCAACCTATTGCCGACCTAGCAATTCGAAAGCATGCAAATGCAAGTAGATGAGTAGGTGCCACTTTGGTGGGTAGGTAACAGCATTCTGCGCATGTCATGCCGGCCACGTGACCGTGGAAGCAACTTTGGACAACGCTGGCTCTTTGGCTAACAAACGGAGATGAGCACCGGCCCCTAGAGTCGGACACGACTGCACAAATGTGGCCTTTGCCTTTTTAGATCAGTTCTAACAAATGTAACACACATAATTTTTCTCTGAAGATGTAATACACATAATTCAAAGAAGAAAGCTGTACTTACATTCCAGTTTTTTCAAACTCTGACTGTTTTGTGAAACTGTGAGAGGTCTCACGTTTAAATATAAAGGAAGAAAACCCCCCAAATATCACCTCAGTTCTCGATGTAGAAAATTCTCCTGGAGCTTTGGAGGGCTGGATGCAGGTGGATTTCAAAGTCTCACTGACATTCTCAGAAAGGACGAGCAAAAGAGTTTGAAAGGCCAGCAGTCTTGAGCCACCACCCCACCTGCTTAAATACATGGTCACCAAAAAGTAGCTGTGACCACAGCAAGTAACCTTTGTCACGAGCAGAGCTAAGGGGAAATCTCCATGCAAAAGAATGAAGCTGGTTTTTTTTTTTAAAAAAAATTAAAAAAAGGATGAATTGTTAAAACTGCAAATGGCAATTCTTTGCTTTTTGCAGCTAAACTCTGAGATTTCTGTGGGACAAAGTGAATTACAAAGGGTCTTTAAAAAGGATTGCGCAGATGCAGCTACTGTTTGGATATTGCCTTACTTTCCCTTTTGTCCCCAGAAATCTTCATGCAGCTTTGATACCTCCAAAGAAAGAGAACTGGAACACAGTTATTTTGATAATTATAGAGCAAATAATCACCTGAAGTCCCTGAAGATCTAGTGATAAAGATGTTTGTGCTACTTGTACATGGCTAAAGCAGGGTTATAGTAAGTCCAATGATATGCACTGGATGTTACGTAATTGATCCAACTTTCTCAGCTGGTACTATTTCCAACTTCCAACCTTCTCCAGTTCTGAAAGACTTGCAAGTGACTAAGTCAGTGATCCTTAAACTATTTAACCCAATTACCCTCTTTCCTGGTCTCAAATAATCTCATTCCACCCCCCCCCACCAAAAACAAAACAAAAAACCCACAGTGAAAGTCCCAAACTCAAACTGGATTCTCTACTCACAAACAAGCAAATACAATTAACTCAATTACCCCCAGGATATGCCCAAATTGCCCCTTTGGAGATAATTTCCCCCAGTTTAAGAACCACTGGACTAAGTGGTCTTTTAATCAGAGAAGGAGTTTCTTGACCCTTCTCCCCTGTTTCAATTGTGTTTTGGCCAGAACTGACAATGTTTCCATATTGCCATCGATTCTTGGAAAGAATTGAGTTTTCTGGACAGACTTTTCCCATTGTTCATCTGAGGAATCTCTGGTGGATTGATCTCTGGTATTCACTTCTGCATTTAATATCACCCTCTCCAAGGTGGACAAATGTACAACTCAAATAACTCCTAAGAGAATATGGTTGAACTGTTGGTGTGAAGGTTCCCTCCCTGTAGATTCCCAGAAGCTGATCACCAGCTATAGGACAGCACAAAACAAGATATTTGAGCCTTTACTTTATTGCATTATACTATAGCCCAGTCTGGAGTCATCCTGGGTGTTAGATAAAAAACAGAGATGGAACTGAGTCACACAAAACAAGAATTACTCAGCTTGAAAACACTGCTATACCACTTACAACAGCAAATGTTCTGAAAGTGAAGAAAGATATCCAGGATGTAGTGAGCCTCCAACAAGGTCTTTATTGCTGAAATAATTTATAATTTCTAAAAACTCCTTACCACAAAGAACAAGACCAGGCTATGGCAGTTTTCATTAAAACCCTCATGTGTGAACATTTTCTGACTGAATCTATGGTGAAAATTTGAAGCTAAAAGGAACTTATCCTATGGGTTTCCATTTCCTCCTGGCTCAAAAACGGAGTCCCATTTTTGTGAGATATGTGAGATTCATGGCATGAGACTGTTGGTTTGTTTATTTTTTGTTTGTTTGATTGAATTACTGATTATTTGAAGAGCCAGCATGAACCATTTTGACTTCTTCTGCTCCTTTCTTTTGGGCAACACCAATGTACTGACACAGATTGTTAGGATGCACTGGGATGCACATATTGCCAAAATTTCATGTTCCCTGACCTCCTGGCTGTGATTTTGCTTTCTATGCTCTTCAATTTGTTTATCAACAGATAAAACTGGGGCTAGAATTTGCCACCTTTGAGGGTCATTTAATATTTGGTGTCCAATGTCCCAACTCACTGTCAGTGTTTTTCATTTCTTAACTTTTCTTCTCTTTTTTCATTTAATGGAAATAAATAAGAGTGCTGGAAGAAGGGAATTCCAAACTAACTTCCTGCTGTTACTCCAAAAAGTATATACTGTAGATGTCCCTGTATGGTCATTGTACTTGCAGTGATTAATTACCACTTGTAGGGTGATTTATTGTGATCCTATCACCAGTATATGCATTGTATAATTTTTTATACACCAGTTCATAAAGGCAGTTAACTTTTTTAAAATGAAGCAGTATCCCCGACTGGGGGAGATGGGCGGTCATATAAATTGAAATAATAAATAAAATAAATAAATAAATAAAACCAATTAAAATAAATAAATAAATATATAAAATTATTACATTGCTTTAAAACTGATCAAAATTTATCTTGCACTGTTCTAAAATTCGGACCAAAATATTGATTATGTGCCATCAAGTCATTGTTGACTCTTACTGTAGCACAGAGATACATTTTCTCCACAACAATCTGTCCCTAACCTGGTCATTCAGGCCTTCCAATGGTGCTCTCATTGCCACTGTAACTGAGTCCATCCCTCTTGCTACTGGTTACCCTCTTCTCCTCTTCTTCCCAACCTTCCCAGCATTGCAGCCTCCTCTAGAGAGCTAGGTCTTCCAATAATATGTCCAAAGGAGAATAATTTGATCCAGGTCATTTGTGCCTGAAGTGAGAATTCTGGGTTGATTTGTTTGATGAACGATTTGTTTGTTTTCATGGGTGTCCACAGTATTCTCAGGAGTCTTCTCCAACACTGAAGTTCAAAAGTTTCAAGACTCTTCCTATGCTGCTTCTTTAATGTCCAACTTTCGCTCCATAGAGTGTCACAGAGAATACCACGGCTTGCACGATTCTGATCTTTGTACTTATAGAAACATCACAGCATTTGAATATTTTTTCCAAGGCCTTCATGGCTGTTCTACCATGTGCTAGTTTGCAGCATATTTCTTGACTGCTTGTTCCTTTACTGATGATGGTTGATCCACAACTTTGATATCTTCATCGCCAATTCTAAAACTGGTTGTTCTACCTGTTGTCATTAGTATGGTCTTTTTTATATTTAATTGTAGTCCCATTTTTTCACTGTGGTCCTTGATTTTTATTACTAGAGTTTGCATATCCTTGGCATTTTTTGGCTATCTGAGTAGTGTCATCAGAATCCACACTCATCTTCTTCCAATCCAGCTTGCCTTAGTATTTATTCTGCATATAGTTTGAATAAATATGGGGAGAGTATGCAGCCTTGTGGCACTCCTTTGCCAATCTGGAGGTTTCCCCCCCCATATTCTGTTCATACTGTGGCTTCTTGACCAGCATAGAAGTTTCTCAGGAGGACAATGAGATGTTCTGGGGTTCCCATTTTTCTGAGCACATTCTACAACTTGATGTGATCGACACAATCAAAGGCATACCTATACTCAATGAAGCACATACTTACTTCTTTTTTGGCTTTCTCAATTATCCAGCATACATCAGCAATAATGTTTCATGTTCCTCGGTCTTTTCTAAAGCCAGCTTGAACTTCTGGTGTCTCTTTTTCCATGTAGGGCTCTAATTCGTTGGATGATCCTATGAATTATTTTGCTAGCATGTGAAATTAAGGATATTGTGTGAGTGTAGTTTGCACATTCTGTTAAGTCTACTTTTTTGGATATTGGAATACAGATTGACATCTTCCAATCTGTTGGTCACTGTGTCATTCTCCAGATCTGCTGGTATAGCTTGGTTCGAACCTTGATGGATTCATCTTCTGTTTCTTGCCATATTTCAGTGTGTATTCCATCTGTTCCTGTAGCCTTCCAACATGGTAATGACCAGAGTGCTGATCTAACTTCATCTTCCACTACTTCCAAAAGTTCTTGGGAGTAGGGAATATCTTCTAAGGTACCTTGGATGTTGACATCTCTACTGTACAGTGTAGAGATGTATACTGTTCAATATACTCCTTCCATCTTCTTTTGATCTCCTTTGAATCAGTTACTATTTGTCAACTGGATTCTTTTAGTATACCAATTTGAGGTTGGATCTTCCTTCTGAGTTCAGAGATTTTTTGAAAGATTTTCCTTGTTTTTCCATGTCTGTTTCCATTATTGATGTCTTTATAGATGTTGTGATACTGATTCTGGTCTCTTCTTCTAACGGCTCTCTGAAATGGTTTGTTCTTTTCTGAGATTTTTGTCTTTCTTCACTTTGACTTGTCTTCTTGGCAATTTCCACGGTTTGTTCTGACATCCTGTTTGCTTTCTTTTCTTTCTTCATTTTTGGCAGTCTTTTTTCACATTCATCCTAAACCACTTGTTTAAGTTCATTCCATAGTTCCTCTGGTTCTCTATCTATGAGGTTCAAGACTTCAAACAATTCCTAATGTTTTCCTTCAAAATGGTGGGTATATGCACCTGGCTATGTCTTTGACATAGAGGGGCATGGTGGCTCAGTGGGTAAGACACCAGGCTTGTTGATTGGAATATCGCAAGTTCAGAGGTTCGAATCCCTAGCCCCGCGTGACAGAGTGAGCTCCCGCACTAGCCCCAGCTCTTGCCAACCTGGCAATTCGAAAGCATGCAAATGCAAGTAGATAAATAGGTACCACTTCTGTGGGATGGTAACAGCATTCTGCATGCATCATGCTGGCCACATGACCTCAGAAGCATCTTCGGACAGCGCTGGCTCTTCTGCTAAGAAACGGAGATGAGCACCGGCCCCTAGAGTCGGACACGACTGCACAAATGTGCAGGGGGAACCTTTACCTTTTTTATATCTTTGATGCTATAATTGAGTTTGTTCATCTCCTTTTGGCAATAATAGATTTCTCTGTACTCCATCTGGTGATGACTATGTATAGAGCTGTCATTCTGGTTGTTTGAAGATAGTGTTAGCTATGAAGAAATCATTGGAGTGGCAGAAATTGTTCAGTCTCCTGTTTCATTTTGGGTTCCTAAGCCATACAACCCACCTACATTTTCCTTTTTCATGTTTCCGACTTTGGCATTCCAGGCTCCAATCACAAGCAGCACATCTTGCTTGTATGTTCTGTGAATTTCAAATTGACCTTGATCATAACACTTATCAGCCTCCTCTTCTTCTGCATTGGTGGTTGGAGCATAAACCTGAACTATTATCATATTAAAGGGTCCCAAAATATGAATGTCAAAGCCTTGCTATGTGACTTTTCACCTAAAAGTCCCTTTCCTTGTAACCATTAGAATCCTATTACTTGCAGACCTTAATTGCTGGAAAATTATTGTTGGACGCTGGCAGTATAGTTTCCTGCTTTTGAGTAGAAAAAAACATACATAAACTCTATTGTATCCCACAGTTTTAAAATCTGTGAGAGAAATCCTAGATCTCACTGAAACAAAATGTATCCCAGCACTGTCCATATGGACTTGGGACGCTTTTTGTGTCAGAGTCTGACCCATTCCAGAATATATCACTGGAGAGAGGTTTCTCTGAATTACCAGAGATAGAGATAGATAGATAGATAGATAGATAGATAGATAGATAGATAGACAGACAGACAGACAGACAGACAGACAGACAGATAGATAGATGATAGATAGATAGATGATAGACAGAAGATAGATGTTAGATAGATAGATGATAGATAGATAGATAGATAGATAGATAGATAGGATAGATAGAGATAGATGATAGATGATAGATAGATAGATAGATGATAGATAGATAGATAGATAGATAGATGATAGATAGATAGATAGATAGATAGACAGACAGACAGACAGACAGATAGATAGATAGATGATTGATAGACAGATGATAGACAGAAGATAGATAGATAGATAGATAGATAGATAGATAGATAGATAGATAGGATAGACAGAGATAGATGATAGATAGATGATAGATAGATAGATAGATAGATAGATAGATAGATAGATGATAGATAGATAGATGATAGACAGAAGATAGATGATAGATAGATAGATAGAGATAGATGATAGATAGATAGATAGATAGATAGATAGATAGATAGATGATAGATAGGTGAGAGATATATATGTGAGAGATAGATAGGTAGATAGATAGATATAGATAGATAGATGATAGATAGATGATAGATAGATAGATAGATAGATAGATAGATAGATGATAGATAGATAGATAGATGATAGACAGAAGATAGATGATAGATAGATAGATAGAGATAGATGATAGATAGATAGATAGATAGATAGATAGATAGATAGATAGATGATAGATAGGTGAGAGATATATATGTGAGAGATAGATAGGTAGATAGATAGATAGATAGATAGATAGATAGATAGATAGATAGATGATAGATAGATAGATGATAGATAGATAGATAGATAGATAGATAGACAGACAGACAGACAGACAGACAGACAGATAGATAGATGATAGATAGATAGATGATAGACAGAAGATAGATGTTAGATAGATAGATGATAGATAGATAGATAGATAGGATAGATAGAGATAGATGATAGATGATAGATAGATAGATAGATAGATAGATAGATAGATGATAGATAGATAGATAGATAGATAGATAGATAGATAGATAGATGATAGATAGATAGATGATAGATAGATATAGATAGATAGATAGATAGATAGATAGACAGACAGACAGACAGATAGATAGATAGATGATTGATAGATAGATGATAGACAGAAGATAGATAGATAGATAGATGATAGATAGATAGATAGATGATAGACAGAAGATAGATGATAGATAGATAGAGATAGATGATAGATAGATAGATAGATACATAGATAGATAGATAGATAGATGATAGATAGGTGAGAGATATATATGTGAGAGATAGATAGGTAGATAGATAGATATAGATAGATAGATGATAGATAGATGATAGATAGATACTGTAGATGATATAGTGATATTGTTGGAGTGGTATCTTTCTCCCAGTGTTGAGAAAAATATGTTCTTGGTGTTGTAAGCATATATCTCATTAAATTATGATAGTTCTTTTTTGAGATTATACCTAGTTGTGGTTTCATTTCAAATTTAAAATGTAAGATTTTATTTATTTATTTTATTTATTATTTGAATTTGACTCTGGGCGGTTTACAATCACAATATATAAAAAGTTAAAGTTAAAAGACTGTACCAGAGCTTTCCAAACTTTTCATGTTGGTGACACACTGTTTAGACATGCATCATTTCACGACACACTCTTACAGCAGGGCATCATTTCGCAACACACTCTTACAGCAGAGCACAAGGCAAGCACTAGGACCTATGTGGAATCACAGCAGGTTTGGAGGCAGCAAGGCGCAAGGCAGGCACTAGGACCTGTGTAGAATCCTGGTGGGGCTCAGAGGCAGCAGCAACCGCGACACACCCGGACACTGCAGCCGACACACTAACGTGTCCCGACACACAGTTTGGAAATCTCTGGACTATACATTTAAAAACTACTATAAAAATAAAAAATAAAAATCCAAAAGATGGTATGTTCTTAAAAGGAGGATATTACTAAGCTAACCACCCCCAGGAGGAACTATTAGTTCCTTCGTTCCAGGCAAGGCGGCAGAACCACCTTTTTGTGCATTATATGTATGTCTTTCCCCAACCATGGTATACTCCTGGACCAGCTGTGGGGGCTGAGAAATGGGGAATAGTTTTATGGGGTTTTTCTTCCTTCCCTCTTGACCAGTTCTAGTTGATGTTTGAGAGGTCATTCTTTAGGCTCCTCTTATGTGGGATGCCATAAAGTTTGATGCTAATTCCCCTCCTGTTTAACATGTACATAAAACTATTTGGTAAGCTAATCTGCTGGTTTGGGATTTGGAATAATTAATATGCTAATGATACCCAATTATGTCTTTCAATCTCAGGCCAGCCATGTAAGGCTGTTGAGGTCCTGTCCCAGTGACTGGAAGTCATGCAGTGGGATGGGGAGGAACTGACTCCAACTCAGTCATACCAAGACTGAGTGGCTGTGGACATTAGAGCCTCCTGGATTTGGGTATTTTCCATCTGTATTCTTGGATGTGTTAACAGTTCCCCATTTAAGAGTGGTGTCCAATCTCTTAGATTTACAGCTCCTGTTCGAATAGAAGGTGGCAGCTGTGGCCAAGAGGGTATTTGCACAGCAGTATCTAATGTACCAGTTCGACCCATTCCTGGATCAGGAGGTCCTTCAGAAAGTCACCCACATCCTACTCACCTCATGACTCAATTACTGCAATGTGCTCTACATGGGGCTGTTCCAGAAAATCACCCAGTAGCTTCAACTGGTCCAAAATATAGCGGTGCTGGTAGTGAAGGGCATATCTCTGTTTACTATATTGTAATCCACCCAGAGTCAGATTGGAAATGGTAGTTCATAGAATGAAAATGAAAATGAAAATGCAAAACCCATCTTTCTCTCTCTGTGTGTTTATGTGCTACAGTTTGTACACTACTCCAATCACAAGCAATTATGAGCAGCCTCCATTGCATATGCAGCACTCAGGTTAACAAGACATAATAAAACAAGCAAAAAAATACCTAATACACATTTTTCCACAGCTACCACATCTCCAGAAGAATAAAATCATCCCATCCACAGAGAGGATATGGAAGAGCCAGGTCCTCCTCCTACAACCAGTAGAAAATATGGAATATGTATGGGGTAAATTTTGAGTGGACCTAGTTGATATCTAGGAAACTCATGATCCAGTAAAGTGCTGAATCCAATGCCTGTCTCCAAGACTAGTAGATTGCTCAATCAAACGTTGCTCTCTCTAGCTCCCAAAAACTTCTAAAAGCTCCAATGCAACTGTGGTACCCCCATAAAACAAGGACAATGTAATCTTTGGATCCTATGAAATAAATAATCAGTTGGCTCCAACAAGTATGAACTGTTAGAACTTAAGGTTATCTACCAATCAAACCATGGAGTCATGGATGTAATAGAATATATACTTCCAGAAGAATAAGGGAAGCAATAGAATAAAGTCTTCTCATTGAAATTTAATCACCAGCAGGGCATGGGGTGGAGTGGGGTGGGGTGGGTGGCTTTAACAAAAGTCAGGATGGCAGTTGTCACTGAGTGATAAAAGCCTTGACACTTTATTACATGCATCATACATGCAAAGCACATAAAAACAGGGAAGGCTTCAGTTGCATGGTTGTGGCTGCCATATTATATTTTTCAGCTCTCCCCAAGAATGCTCTTGGTCACCAGGAAGATGATGAACAATAGAAAGTTGGTTTTGAACATTACACTATTCTCTTAGTCAGATGTTCTTTTGTGTTTAGACGTGGTTTGAACAGTATGATGTAGCACTTGGGGAGAAAGATGCAGCCCAAGAGACCTGCAGTAGAGGCCAAGATGGAGAAGATCTCCACAGCCACCATGTATTTCCCCTTGGTGCTCAGATAGGCTGGGATGAAGGACACCCAAATGCTGCAAAACACAAGCATGCTGAAGGTGATCAGCTTGGCTTCATTAAAAGAATCAGGCAATTTTCTTGCAAAGAAAGCCACAGTGAAACTGATGATGGCCAGCAGCCCCAGATAACCCAGCACAATGTAGAACATGGAGTCTGAGCCTTCATTACATTGCACAATGATCTTATCAGTCTGGGAGTGCATGTCCAACTCTGGGAAGGGAGGAGAAGTGGACAACCACACTGCACAGATAAAAGCTTGAATTAAGGAGCAGAAGACCATGACAGATCCTGCCAGTCTTTTCCCTAGCCATTTCCTTATCCAGTTTCCTGGCTTGGTGGCCAGGAAGGCCAGAACTACTGTGATGGTTTTGGCCAAGACACAGGAAACCAAGATGGAGAAAATGGTGCTAAACAGAGTTTGCCTGAGAACACAAGAGATTTCTCCAGGCCAACCAGTAAATAACAGGGAGCAGAGAAAGCATAGGAGGAGAGAGGAGAGAAGGATGCATGTGATGTTCCAGTTGTTGGCTTTGACAATGGGGGTGTCCCAGTGCAGAATGAAGGTCACTGCCACTAAAATGAGGGTTGCTGAAAAGAAAAGACTCAAGGAAGTCAGAGTGACTCCCAAAGGTTCACTGAAGGATAAATAACTGAAACTTTTGGGGATGCACTGGTCTTTTTCTACATTTGCATAGTGATCTTCAGGGCACCTCTCACATTGGTCTGCATCTGAAATAAATGAAGAAGGCCTTGTCATTTCCAAACATAAAGAACATTTTAAAGAGCTAATCTGGAGAAAGCAGTCATGGTGATGCAACCACACAGCCTATTTGTAATGACTGCAGAACCCTTGCAGCAACAAAGGAGTCTCACAAGGAGTTTCTTGGAAAACTAATTTACTGCTAAATTACTGCATACAAGAGAAAGTTGCATCTGAAGAAAGCGCAGGCTTTCCCCTTTGATAATATCCCAAACGTCCCCCTCCCCCTTATCAGGCCATCCGCAGATCTTCTCCAGTTTCGTTTCTTCACACACTCCTGTGACCTTGCTCCATCAGGCTAACAGACACTTCATCCAGGAATGCTTGTCTGGCCTCACTCCCCGTTAACTCTTTCATGCATGCACACTGTTACAATGCTAGGTAACATTGGATCAGGGATTACGACATTACTGCCCCACCTGAAAAAGACTAAACAAAATTAGTAAAAAGCTATGAAGGTTTAAGAGGGTATTTGAGGTGAAATTGGGAAAGCAATTGAGGAACTCTAACATTAACGGAAGAGACCCATTCAGGGTCGGGGAAATGTTTCCATCGGACCAGATATTGCAATTTGTTTTGGTAGAATCGAGAGTCCAGAATTTCTTTGAGTTCAAAATGTTGCTGCCCATCAATCATGATTGGGTTTGGTGGAGGTTACACTGGATGCCACTGTGTAGGGTAAGGCAATGGTAAACCACACTTGTATTTTTACCAAGAAAACCACATGGATAGAAAATATAAAATGATTGATGATATAATGCCAATGATGGGCCCCTCAGGTCAGATGGCACTCAACATGCTACTGTGGAAAAGTTGAGCATCTTTCAGAGAAATAGTAGTGTTTACAACAAGGCTAGATTAAAACCTTCAAGATATCTAGTTGCTGATATTGTCATACAGGAAAAGAAAATCCAAAGCTGCAAAGACAGAATTACAATAGGAACATGGAATGTAAGAAAACTGAACATAGTGAAAGATGAAATGAAACAACTACAAATTGACATCTTAGGCATCAGCGAATTGAGGTGGACTGGGATCGGACACTTTCAATGAGAAAATCACACTGTTTATTACTCAGGACATGAAAAACAAAAAAGAAACAGCTTGGAAGGGTATAACGAGAACAGTACTTAGCTACAATGCACTCCAGAACTGAATAATGTTGATTAGTCTTCATGGACAACACTTTCATACTGTATAATGATCATTCAAGTTTCTGCTCCAACCACTGATGCAGAAGAAGAGGAGGCTGATGAGTTTTATGATCAAGTTCAAATTGAAATTCACAGAACATGCAAGCAAGATATGCTGCTCGTGACTGGAGATTGGAATGCCAAAGTTGGAAACATGAAAGAGGAAAATGTAGGTGGATTGCGTGGCTTCAGAAACCAAAATGAAATAGGATACCAACTTATCAATTTCTGCCACTCATGAAGAAAAACTATTTTGTCTTTAGGCATTGAAAACGACTTGATGGCACATAATCAATCAATCAATCAATCAATCAGTGAAGCAATCAAACAATTTTCCACTTTCCTTTTCCTGGAAAGAACATCATCTCTCAATATAATGAACAGACTTGTAATAACATAATAAATCTGCTATCACAAGAACAGCCATTCATGCACTCTCAAGATTACAAAGCCAAGATTGATTGCTAGAAGCTCAAGATCAATGCCTGCCCACTCATTCAAGATTTCGGTGATGGACTAGTGTTAAAACCAACAAAAGAAATAGTTTAATTATGAAGAACAAACGATACATTTTGAGATCCAAACAGTGTGGGTATCAGTGAGTATGGAAGAAATATGAATGGACCTGAAATTAACAGACATTTCTGTAGTTCAGGGAAGAGGAGGAGACATATTAAAATGGTGCTCTGGGCCAATATCTCCCATGTGGTTATTGATCACCATGGCAGGAAGTGTGGGAACAATATCAATTATGCCACTGAAGGCATTATCCTTTGGACTGTTTTGGGGGTGCCTTTGAGTCAGTGTTGCAGTCCAAGTCCCTGCAGTTTTCTTGGTAAGATTTTGGAAGCAGTTTGCCATTGTCTCCTTCCTAGAGCTGAGAGAGAGTGACTGACCCAAAGTCACCCAGCTGGCTTTGTGCCCAAGATGGGACTGGAACTCACTGTCTCTGCCACCAAACTGGCTCTCCAATTCCTATGGGACAAGCAAACATGGCAAACGGTCAGAGAATCATGGAAACTGGACCCGAAAATATCCAGCATCTGAAGGCACTGGGTTTGCTAACTCTGCTGTAACTCTGCTTTTCCCCAGGTCTAGATTGCCCTCTGGGGTTCATTGGCCAAATCCCCAGGATGAATCCTTGGGCTTCTGTCATGAGATCTTGTTAGAGAAAAAGTCCTCGAGTCTCTTTGGAGTTTCGGATCCTCTAGGAATCCAGTAGCTCCTTCAGAGTTGTTGATGTCGGCTGATGTAAGCAGCTTACATAGTATCAAATATTTTTTTTCTAGAGGAGAGACTGCGTGAAGAGTTAGGTACTGCAGGGATATCTTGAAGACTTCAAATTGCCAGTGAATACTACAGCATTTTCAATTTTCCTTAAGAAGAAATATCCCATCGATCTGAAATCATCAGATAACCCTTGGCAAAGTTAGAACAATACCTCATAATTTACTAAAGGTCGTGATTTGTGGGTTGGTACTTCCCATTCTGGGACTTTATGAAAAGGAGTTTTAATTTTAAACAATATTTAGGGGAACATTAAGAGAGTTTTATTGTCAGCGTTTTGCTTATGGTTAATATTTAATTCTTTTGATCCTCGAAGAGATCATGCCTGAAATTTCTGCACATGTTGATGTCCTGTCTAGATGGAAAAGGACCTTCTTTGCCTAACAGGAATGGCTGACCATAGATGGTACACAATGGGCAGAAGTCACATTTAATGGGAAACTGAGCTGCCATCAGTCTGAACCAGTTCCTTCAACTGGCAATCCTCCCACTACATTAGCACTTCAGAATTCCCAGTTAAAACATAAGTGCATAATTCCAGGTATGAAAAGGATATAATTCTAAGATAATCAGTTAAAAATGGACCTTACTCTTATGGACTTCCTATTCTGGACAGAATCCCTGAAAGGATGAACAAGGAAATTATAAGACGGCGGCACATGCAATCAAACCAGTGCCTTAAACTCCAGAGGGCCATATTTAAAGTGAGAGGCTTGAAAATACTGAAAAACGAATTCCGAGAAAGGATCCTACAGTGGTTGCATGATTCACTGAGATGATGCAATTATACACCAAATGCAGACAACATTAAACTAAAATTGCAGTCTCCCTTTCCTATATCCAGCTTACTACTTGAACCAACTAATCACTTGATTCAATTTACTACTTCTGAGTAAGCATGAAGGAACCAGGATATACTGTAGGTCTGAAATGTGAAAAGCTGATTTAATTTTTAATAATTATTAAAAAGAGTTATTTAATTTCTTATTTCATACTCCTCTTGTGTTCCCAAGGTCCTATCTGGATGATACCATGAAAAGAGACAACAGGACCTGCTTGACCGAAATTGTCCTTCTGGGCTTCTCAGATTTCCAGACTCTGCGAGAACTTCTCTTTTGCCTGGTTCTAATGTTCTACTTGATGGCCTTGATGGGCAACAGCCTGATTTTGGTCCTCATCATTCTCAATCCTACCCTTCATACGCCAATGTACTTCTTCCTCTGGAACTTGTCCTTTCTGGAAATCAGCTACACCTCGACCATCAGCCCAAAGATGCTAGTGAACTTATTATCAGAGAACCAGACAGTATCCTTTTGGGGCTGTGGATGTCAAATGTGTTTCTTCATTCTCTTTGCTACCACTGAGTGTTGTCTTCTTTGTGTTATGGCTTATGACCGCTATGTTGCCATTTGCAAACCCTTGCAATACCCCTATATCATGAACTACAGGGAATGTACTAAGCTTGCTGCTGCCTCATGGGCCATTGGTGTTTTCATAGGTTTGGGGCAATCTATTTCAATATTGACTCTTCCCTTCTGTGGGGCAAATAGAATCAGCCATTTCTTCTGTGATGTTTTGCCTGTTCTGAGACTGGCTTCCACCAATATCTACAAAAATGAAGTGGCCATTGCCACAATGTCAGTTCTAGTTATCCTGGTACCCTTTTTGCTCGTCCTTTTTTCCTACATCCTCATCATCTCCACTATTCTCAGGATGCCGGTGGCCCAGAACAGGCGCAAAGCATTTTCCACTTGCTCCTCACATCTCACTGTTGTCTGCATTTTCTATGGAACTGGCATTTTTACCTACATTCGCCCCAACTCAGCATATTCCATGGACAGTAACAGATTCCTTGCAGTGCTCTACATAGTAGTGACCCCAAGCTTGAACCCCATCATTTACAGCTTGAGGAATAAAGATATAAAAGCTGCTGTCATGAAATCTGCAATACGGAAACAGGTCTTCCTTAGATAATAATCCAATTATATCAATTGGTTTCACTTCTTCATCAGATTACAGTTATTATGCACATATTTATGCAGTAGAATGAATTCTAGGAAACGCCAGTGGCAAATGTTATGCTTAACTCTGGAATAACCCAGGGCTGGAGATAGATGTATGGAAAAGAATGGGAGAGCAGTGACAAGAAACCTAAGCTGATTATTCTGGTAGAACGCAAGTAACGGATTCACTGGCCATTCCCTTAGAAGGAAGTCTACCATAGAACTCAGGAAATTAGGAGAAAAAGGGGGTGAAAGACAGAAGAGGGCAGCGTGAGGGCTAGAGGGAGATCTGTATGACTCCTACCCTGATGCCACTCGGAAAATTACTGAAGACTTGGCTATTCTCCCAGGACTTGGGGCAAGATGGTGGTTGAGCTTCTGTGGGATGTTTTGTTTGTTCTAGAGAGCTTACCTTCTGCATGCAGATAATTTATCTATTTTTTTTGTTCCTACTTTGTTTTGAGCATAAGCTGCCCAGAGTCATCTGGAACTGGGAGGCCTCCAAATTATATTAAATTATAAATTTCTATCTCTCTCCTCTCTGGGGCTAACATCAGCATCCCCTATTGTCTTATACGGAGATTGTTTTCTTTATCAAAACTTATTCTGTGTCCTATAATTACTACAATTACTGTGCCTAGTGGAACAAATTTCAGAACTAGCTGATAGGTAGAAATCATGGTCTCCAATGCTCACTTCAACTCTGCTAAATTGTGCTCAGTCTATAAAAACCTTGTTCAAGGATCTTTTTCCACTCCACCCATGAGCTGCATTTGATGGCACCACAGTTCTGTCCTTCTTTTCCCCAAATCTTCTGCCGAGAGAGATGTTGCAGCTGGGGGCTGACTATCAGCATGGCCAGGTTGGGTTGGGGCTCAGCTCTTCACCTGATTGTGCTCATAGGAGGGCTGAGTGATTCTTCCAGCAAACGTCTGAACCTGAACAATCCTGGGAGGAGGCAGAGTTCTTCCAATCCATCCGATCCTTCAGATGAAATTATAATTGGTGAATTTGTATCCCTGATTCTTGGCAATTTCAAGCCGCAGAGCTTTGTGGAAAGTCCAGATTCTCTTGCTAGAACTGCTTAGTAAGTAATTCTTCATTGATTTATTTATTTTGGAATCCTGGACTTGACCTGATGATCAGATTCCATTAAAACACTGATGCAGTAGATCTTTATTCCTTGAAAAATTGTATTAGGTGTACCCCTTAATATTTAATTTCAGAAAATAAATCACTGTATTTAAATACAGGCATCTCTCTTTCCTCTCTCTTCCACACTTGTGCAGTTTTTGAGTATTTATATCTCAACTATTTCCTCACCACTCCAGCAGCACCAATTCAGCCAAGAGCAAACTTGTTTCACATCTCACTATTAAGGAATCTCTTTAGGTTTCTGCTTATGATTTGTTTTGGTGAAATGTTTGGATGCTACTGGCAGCTGAACCTGTATGTGAAGATGAATTTGCTAAGGAACCTGAGTGTCTGTCTTGTAAGAGTTAGAAGCACACACCCAATGTGAAAGGAAATATAATAAACATGTTATCTTAAGGCATTGTATTAACTGAGGATTACTTATCATTTTCTCAGTGAAGCTTACAATTTTTGCTTGAAATTCTATTGGTCCATGGGATAGGTTGACCTCAAACAGTATTCCTGGTGCAACCCGAGAGCACTAGGTTTAAGAATATTATGACTTAATTGTCCAAGGGGCATCACATTTTTCAAGACCCTTTTCAAAGTGTGTGGACAGAATGATAGGCTGGTATTAGGGACATTTCCAAAAGATCAGTTATTAGTTTTTATATATAGGAAAGGAAGTTTATAGGTGAAGAGAGAAGCTGTTCTGCATTCTCATTTTTACTGAGGGTGGTAAGAGCGGTGGCGTGTTTGAATGTGTCTATGTTTTTCCAGTATCTGCTCCATCAAGGAGAACGTTCCTTCTCTAGTTGGAGAAGCTGACTGCTAACCCTGTAGGGCATTGGACTCAGGACCAGCTCCTGTCTGAAAACAGGATTTCCATAAGTTCAAAGAATGGGACAAACAAAGTACACACAAAAGAAGACACCGAGAGAATGAGGAGAAATAAGAAAGAATAAACTTCTATTCATTTTGTCTTTAGAGAATAACTGGTCATTAGTTCAAAAAGATTTCCTGATCATATAGACAACAACATGCATTTAATGTATAAAGACAAATGATGACCTCAGCTGTAAGCCACCTGATCCTTCGGTAAACTTTAAGATTACACAATTATTTTTATTTTTGCAGCCTGATCCCTAAAAACTACCAGCATGTCCTTGCTTTTCTTTTTGCCATTCAAGAGATCAACAAGAATCCTGATCTGTTACCCAACACCACATTAGGGCCCCAGATTTATGACAATGCTTACAATTCCTGGAGGACCACTTGGACGACTTTGGATCTTCTCTTCCTCAGACAAGGAAATCCACTCAATTACCTCTGTGTCACCGAAGAGAAAATCATGGCCGTCATTGGGGGACTCACCTCCCAGAATTCAATTCACATGGCTAACATCTTAAGTACTTACAAGGTTCCACAGGTAAGTGTTTGGAAATAGATATATGGAATTAGGAGGAGAGCGACTGTGAAGTCTCCACAGTAAAAGCAAATGTCTCTACTGCTTGAATTGTCATTTTACATCTATGATGATTTCCTTGAGTTAAAATTGTTCTGTTTTCCCCCAGGCCAGTTATGGCTCCTTTGACCCCATGCTGAGAGAAAAAATTGGTTTTCCTTCTTTCCACCGCATGGTCCCTAATGAAGCTCTTCAATACGTGGGGATTGTTGGACTTCTCCGATATTTTGGATGGAACTGGATTAGCCTCATTGTTTCAGATAATGAGAGTGGCGAAAGCTTTCTTCGAACTCTGAGACCCAAGTTCTTGCAACATAATATTTGCATAGCTTGGATACAGTTGATCCCAATAGTGTCGCCATTTTTATCGAGACAGATACTTCAGAGACAAATTATTCAAATTCAATCTGTTATCTCCCAGAGTGAAATCAATGTGTTCCTTGTATATGGAGATGGTCAGTCTCTGGAAGGATTACAAATGGTTTTGTACTCGATGGAAATTGGCCATAATAAGCCTCTTGAGAAGGTGTGGATCACAACCTGTGAGTGGGATTTCACTGCTCAGAATCCTGCGAGAAGATTTAGCAAAAAATCCTTCAATGGCACACTGTCATTCTCACTCCATACAAATGTAGTGCCAGGATTTCACAATTTTCTTGAGACAATAAATCCCCTGAAGTTGACATTTTATTTCCTCTCTGAATTCTGGACATCAACATTCTTCTGCTCACTCAATGCCCACCACTCGTATGAGGGGAAAATGGAAAATTGCACTGGGGAAGAGAAGCTGGAGAGCCTCCCTGGATCTGTCTTTGAAATGGGCATGTCTGGTTGGAGCTACAGCATCTACAATGCTGTTTATATTGTAGCACATTCACTCCATGCTTTGTATTCCTGGAGAAGCAAATGGAGGAGCAGGAAAAATCAAAGCCAATGGCATCTACAAAAAGTACATCCATGGCAGGTACTCACAAGGAAATTGGTCAATTAATTTAAAATGCCAAAATATTAAAAAAACACCAAAATAGAACTTAAAAATCATATATCATGCAACAACAGATAAAAGCTAGTAAGCAAAATCAGCTTTGGAATTTACAAATGAAAAACAAAAAATGTTGGTTTTTTTAGTTTGTTATTAATTATCCTATTTAGTTTGTTATTAATTATCCTCTTTGATGAGGAGATACAGTTTTTGTACTTCTCAGTTAAAATATGTAGATGAATGTTGAGGTCTATCTAAATTGTTTTTGTACTTCTCAGCTAAAATATGTAGATGAATGTTGAGGTCTATCTAAATTGGGAGGGCCAGATTTCCAATGATAAATTATCAAAGAGAAGGGATATTTCTGAAAAAAAAAACTTAAATTGATTTAGAAAGTGAGAGTGCAGATGTGCCAGTGAAATTGATGTTAAATTTGGCAGAGTGGGAAACAGTTGATAATTTAATCCATTCTGAATCTCTTCCTTATTGAATTAAGTAAAACAATCAATTGCTTAATTCCACTATGAGGAGATGAAGAAACAATGAGGATTCAGGTTAGAAAGGGATTCAGAAAGTAGTAAAAAGGTAAAGGTTTCCCCTGCACAGTCGTGTCCGACTCTAGGGGCCGGTGCTCCTCTCCGTTTGTTAGCCGAAGAGCCAGCGTTGTCCGAAGACGCTTCCACGGTCATGTGGCTGGCATGACATGTGCGGTACCTATTCATCTGCTTGCATTTGTATGCTTTTGAATTGCTAGTTTGGCAAGAGCTGGGGTGAGTGCGGGAGCTCACTCCGTCACGTGGGGCTAGGGATTCGAACCTCCGAACTTGCAATCTTTTGATTGACTAGCCTGGCGTCTTACCTGCTGAACCATTGTGCCCCCACCAGAAAGTAGTAAAAGGTCCTAAATTGTATGATCATCTTGATCAAGCTCAAAATATATGCACAAAATTGGAAAAATCAAAGTGTACCAACAATACAGGAATGGATGTTGAAATTATTAGAGATGGCAGAATATGACAAACTGACTTGCTTATTAAAAGAAAATTCAAACCATTATTTTCTTAAAGAGTGGAAGCCTTTGATGGACTATTTGCAAAAAGCAGGAGGAGTAAAGCTTGCATTGGGTTTTGATGATTAGATCATATATAAATAATGTATATCAGACAAGAAATATATATGAATGTTATATGATTAGCCAGCATGTAAGAACAAACTATCTATTTTATCTTTATGACCATAGATAGATCGGAAGTTATCTAATTTCTATGTTTGTTTGTTTGTTTGTTTCTTTTACTTTACTACACTTTTCTTTTCTTTTCTTTTTAATTTGTATTTCTATTTCTGTTTCATTTTCAACTTTTAACTTTGTATATTTACAATTTAATAAAATTTATATATATAAAAAAGAAAGTAGTAAAAGGTCCTAAATTGTATGATCATTGCTTGCAGCTGGAGTGCTCCAGAACAGCTGTGGGTTGTGATTTAAGTTGAAGTAGAAAGGAGATGAACTGGCCATAGCATGATTTCTTTGAGACAAAAGGTTTCTTGACATCATTCATGAAATGGAGACAACTCTCTGGAGAATGAATTTGAAAACTAAGTGATAGGCAGAGTTTCATTTTCTCAAGAAAAAGTTAGGGAAAAAGATGTTTACTTTCTATAATCTTAAATGGTTTAGATCAAGTGGGATGACTCTATGGTGAGCTGGAAAGATTCAGCTAAAATATATTGCTATTATGACTAAACATTCATGTTCTCTTTGAATAAATCATTTCAATACTTGGCATACTTGGAAAGCACAAATTTGCAGTATTGTGGCAAATCTCTATTTGAATGTCAGACCACTGACATTTCAGGTGACATTTTCTACAATTTAGAATTGTAACCATCTTTTCCTCCTTCCATCTAGCTTCATTCTTTTTTGAGATCTGTCCGCTTTAACAATAACATTGGAGATGAAATATTTCTTGATGGAAACAGAGACTTAGCAATAGGCTATGACCTCATCAATTTGGTGACATTCCCCAATGAATCCTTTCAGAGAGTCCATGTTGGAAGAATCGATTCCCACGTTCCAGTTGGAAAAGAATTCACCATTAATGCAAGTGCCATTACGTGGAATCCCAAGTTTCATCAGGTTTGAACTATTATATTTTCCTGTATTTAATGTCAGTGTCATCTGAGTGGTGTTTCACCAACACACTCTGGAGAGTGGCAAGGAGATTGGTTGAGACATCTGAATTTGGAAGATATACTGTATCAGAAAAAACAAAAACACAAGTTTGACAAAACTGCTTTTCATATTTTTATTTCAGAACTAGATGTGATTTGGTCCTGAAATTTAAAGGAAGATTGATATGCCCGGGGCATCAAAGCTCTGGGCTTTTGGGGAAAAAGGTGGAAAGGAATGCCTTTTGGAGAAATTAGAAAGGAGGAGCACTGATTAGATAATTCCACACGGGAATGAATTTCTTCTTTGTAATGAGTGAGAAATAGTTACATGAAGACATCTCCAAGATCCGTATGTTCTTTACTCTTTGGGGACTGTTGATTTTAGGAGAATGTTTGGATGAATTTTAACTTAAGAGAAGAGAAATCTGTGAAGTTTAACCATTAGTAACTGAAATGAGCGGTTTAAGCTTGTTATCCTAACGTATCACTCATTCGAGGAACTACTAGTTAAACTGATTCCTGCCTCAGGGTTGTGCCATTGACATAATTTCTGAGATCTTTCTGTTTCAAACATATGTAATTCAGAATTGGTATGGAAAGGAGAAAACAAACTAATTCCCATTTTATATCCTGTTTTTTAAAAAAATATTAACAGATGGTGCCGAATTCTACCTGTGTTGAGAGCTGCCATCCTGGACAGAGCATGCTTATTCAGCAGGGGAAACAAATCTGTTGCTATGATTGTATTCAGTGCCTATCAGGGAGGATCTCAACACAAAAGGGTAAGTGAAGGAACTCTGAGCTTCTTAGGAGAACACCCAGAAATGTTCAGTTTTGATCAAGTGGAACATCTTTTCTCCTTCTCTACTTCTAGTTGCGTTACCATAATTTATATTCTTGAAGATGATGATCTAAGGCCATCCTCATCATGATTCAGGTTTTTTTAAATGAGTATTGTAGAGTTCAAAACTTGTTTTCCTCCATCAGGTAATGTATAAAGATAACAAGGTGTGGATAATATTTCTACAAACTGCAAACACTGAATTTCTGCTTGTGATCTTCAGATGCGGAGGAATGTGAGCTGTGCCCAGAAGATCAGTATCCTAACATGAATCAGCACAAATGCATTCCCAAAGTAATGACTTTCCTGTCCTATGAAGATAGCTTGGGAGCAGCTCTGACATCTGTGGCTCTTTTCCTTTCCATGACCACAGTCATCGTGATGGGGATCTTCAGGTTACACTCGAACACTCCCATTGTCAAAGCCAACAACTGGAGCATCACGTGTATGCTGCTCGCCTCCCTGCTCCTATGTTTTCTCTGCTCGTTATTCTTCATAGGAAGACCCAGGAAGGTGACCTGCCTTTTAAGGCAGGCTGTGTTTGGCATCACCTTCTCCATTGCTGTTTCCTGCGTACTGGCCAAAACGATCACTGTGGTTCTGGCCTTTGTGGCTACCAAACCAGGGAATAAGATGAGGAAGTGGGTGGGAAGGAGGCTAGCAATCTTGGTCATTGTGGCTTGTTCTTTGATTCAGATTTGCATCTGTGCTGTTTGGTTGGTGAACAAGCCCCCCTTTCCAGAATTAGAGAAGCATTCCCAAGTGGGTGAAATCATAGTGCAGTGCCATGAAGGCTCAGATGTCATGTTCTACGTTATGCTGGGCTACATGGGTCTTCTGGCCATAGTCAGCTTCACAGTGGCTTTCTTTGCCAGGAAACTGCCTGGCAGTTTCAATGAAGCCAAGTTCATCACTTTCAGCATGTTGGTGTTTTGCAGTGTTTGGTTGTCCTTCATCCCCACCTACTTGAGCACAAAGGGAAAATCCATGGTCGCCGTGGAGATCTTCTCCATATTAGCCTCTGCTTTTGGTCTATTGAGTTGTATTTTCCTTCCCAAGTGCTACATTATTCTAATGCGGCCTGAATTAAATAAGAAGGAGCAATTGGTAAAGAAAAGGAATGATTGATACTGCATGAGAAGGAGCTAGAAGTAGCATGTGGTAGCTCTAAAATAAAAAATAAGAGTGCCGCTGTGGCTGAAAAGTACCATCCCTGAAAGATTCAGAGTTAAGATTGGCCCATTTGTTAAGTGCAAAATTGAGTATGATGGAATGCTAATTATGTGCCTTTTTGCTAACAAAATAATGTTAATGGTTCATCTATCTGTGTGGCTATCTATCTTTCTAACTAACTATAAGGTTACTTTATATAGTTTCTATGGAAATCTTGGCCACTTAGCTGATTCAATTGAATCTTAATTGAGTGTGTTATTGAGCACCAATCTTGAAAAGGATGGAGATGCTAATTAGACTACAGGTAGGATTGACCATTGCCATTGGATTGAGGGTACTTCTGATTGGTGCGGGTGGTTAGTGAGGTCCGGTATAGGGTAGATTTCATGAGGTCATGAATTGGAACTACAAAAACAAAGGTTATTGAGGGGACAAAGATACATTATTTCATGAACACAGTTACTTTCTTTGGAGTTCTTTCTGATGGATTGTTCTTACTGTGGCCTTGCTTCCCATTATTATTAAAGCACCATATATCCTGCCCTTGTGATGCAAAACACTAATTGAACATTTTTAGACTCTCATTATGTGTAATCAATTCTCTCGCACACATTCCTAATGAAGAAGAGTCTTCTCTTGCTATCCTTTGCCTTCCTTGTCTTCTCTGGCCTGCTCTTTAATTCTTTTTTTTTTTTTTATCTATGAATGTATTTTTTTTTATTGTTTTTTTTTTTTGCATTTATATACATATACATTTATTAATCATAATTATAACAAAAAACAAAAAAACCTTACAATGTGCACCCCACCCCCAGGACCACTATTGTCTTAATCATTCCTCTTTCCAAAAAGATAATAATTCTTTCGAAGGTATACATCCTTTCCCTTTTAATAATACATATTCTACAAATATATTCCAAATTTCTTCAAAATTATTTCTAATCTGTAATCCCCTTCTAACTCTAATATTAGATGTTAATTTATCATTGATTGCCATATCCCATACTTCTTTGTACCATTCCTCAATTTGATATTCCCCTTGTACTTTCCATTTCCTTGCTATTATTAATCTTGCTGCTGTCATTAAGTTTGTAATTAATTTTTTTGTATTCTGAGTACAGGTAACCTTATTGTATATTGATAACAATGCTATTTCCGGACATGCTTCCATATTCATTCCAATTATCTCGTTTATCTCTTTAAATATCTTCTGCCAAAATATCTGTATCTGTTTACAACCCCACCACATATGGAGATAGGTATCCAATTCCTGACACCCCCTCCAACATAATACTGAATATTTCTTATTTATTTGATTTAATCTTACAGGAGTCAGGTACCATCTCCATACCAATTTAAAATAATTTTCTTTTATCCTTATAGACATAGTTTTTAAAATACGCATATCCCAAATTTTTTCCCAACTCTGATTACTTATTTGTTTTACTAAATCATGATCCCATAATGATTTAAGATAATCTTGTTGATCTTCTGTTTCTAATAATATCTTATAAATTTCACTTGTTTCTCCTTTTATAACAAAATTTTCTTCTTTATCTTCTCTTTCTATAATCATTTTCTCAAATCTTGTATAATCTCTACATTCTTTATTTTCCTTTATCCATTTCCGAATCCATTTCTCTAATTGTGTATAGTTAAACCAAGATAACTTTCTTTCCCTTAATACCTCTCTTGTTCTATCTTTACTATTCATTTCTTTCACCCAATCCTTTATTTGAAATATTTTCTTCTCCCTCAATTCCTTTTCCAATTCCTTCTTTAAATTTATAGGGAATTTTTCCATCATCACCACTGGAGTCAAAGGGGAGACCACTGGCATTAGTTTTTCCTTATATTTTACCCAAATCTTCAAAATAGTTTTTAAAAGGGGGTTCTCAACTCCTTCCAGCCATTTCTTACTAGGTTTATTAAAAAATACATTTTCCAATTTCCATTCCAATACTTGAGTCTCCATCTCCAACCAATTCAGCTCTCCTTGTCCTACTATCCCATGTCTAATATATCTTATTTGATTCGCTATATAATATAATCTTAAATTCGGGAGCCCCAATCCTCCAACTTTTTGAGGTTTATACCATCTTTTTTTATTCACCCTTGCTTTCTTATCTCCATTACAATAATTGTTAATCATGGTTTGCCAACTCTTCATTTCTGTCTCTGATACCATAATTGGTAACATCCTAAATAAAAAGTTTATTCTAGGTAAAATCTTCATTTTAATAATTGCTATTCTGCCAAACCACGATAATTTAATTTTCCTATACTCCTCTAACTTCTTTTTAATCTCTTGCTTTAATTTATGGAAATTTTCCTTTTCTAAACTCTCCAGTTCTCTTGTTATATTTATTCTTAAATATTTTATTGAATTCCTTAATTTAATATTTGTTTTATTATTATTCATAAACCATCGTTCTCTCTCCTTACTGTAATTAAATAACATCATTTCTGATTTAGACCAATTTATTTGTAACCCTGTCATTTCCCCAAATTCTTTCAAATATCCTCCTATTCCCTCCAACGACTCCAGTGGATTTTCAATAGTTAATAATGTATCATCTGCAAACATATTTACTTTAATTTTCCTTTTATTCCCAATCCCTTTAATACTTTCATCTTCTCTAATGACACTGGCCAAGATTTCTATAACTAAGGTGAACAAAATCGGGGAAAGAGGACAACCTTGCCTCGTACCTCGGGCTAGTGGAATTTGATCAGTCATTCCATCATTAACCACAACCATTGCATTATTTCGTTGATATAATTGATCTATCAATCGTTTAAATCTTTCACCAAATCCACAGGTTTCTATTATTCTTTTTAAAGCTGGCCATTCCACACAATCAAAGGCTTTAAATATATCCAAGGCTATTAAACCTGCTTTCAATCCTTTCTTATTTATTATATTTATTATATTCAACACTCGTCCAGTTAAATTTGACATCTGCCTTCCCGCAACAAAACCACATTGATCCTTATTAATATATTTAAATATAAAAGTATTCATTCTTTTTGCCATTATTGCTGTCAATATTTTAGCATCCTGATTTATTAGTGAGATAGGTCTGTATGATCCAGGATCTGTCAGATCTTTATCAGCCTTTGGTATTAATATAATTAACGATTGTTCCCATGATGGTGGCATCTTACCACCCTCTATAATTCTGTTATATAATACCTTTAATTTAGATACCAATAATTTTTTAAATATTTTGTAATATTCCGGTCCCAATCCATCTACTCCTGGAGACTTCCCCCCTTTTAATTTATCAATAACATCTTCTATTTCCTTATCTAATACTTGTTGCTCCATTACCTCCCTGTCAGCCTCCTGCAATTTTATTTTACAATACTTCCTTATATATTCTCTTATCTTCCTTATGGGGTTACCCCTTGAAGAATATAGTTCTTGATAAAAGTCTCGAAAGACTCTTATTTTATCCTTCATCCAATTATAGCTTTTTCCCATTTTGTCTTTAATCACTCCAATTAAATTCCTCGCCTTTTTCGATTGTGCAGACCTAGCCAGCATTTTAGAATTTTTATTACTGTGTTCAAAAAATTCCCTTTTCAAATATATCAAATTTCTCTGCACCTTCTCCATATCTTTATTCTCCAATTCCTTCCTCTTTGCTTGTAATCTTGCATATATCTGTTTATCCCTATCTTTTATATATTTCCACTCCAACTCTTTAATTTCTTCCTCCAATTGTTTCCCCTCCTTTTCCTGCTGCCTTTTCAATGTGGCTGATTCCCTGATACAGATTCCTCTCATTACTGCTTTCATTGTATCCCATAATACCGCTTGTGTACATTGTCCTGTATCATTAATATCCCATATATCCTGCCATTCCTTTCCAATTTTATCCACAATATGCTTGTAATTAAAAATCCTTGTATCTAACCTCCATCTCTTAGCTTCTTTATAATCTTTTTTAATTTTAATATCCATATTAATCAATGCATGGTCCGTGACCTTAATAACCTCTATTTCAGTATTCATTATTTTAGAAACTAAACTTTTAGACACAAAAATATAATCTATTCTTGAATAACTCTTAAACACCGACGAATAAAAAGTAAATTTGTTTTCTTCTCCTCGTATTATTCTCCAAACATCCTTCAACTCATTTTTATTCATTATCATAGTTAAATCTGTAAAATTATTACGCCACTCCTCTACTGAAGGATTGGATTTATCCTTCTGTTTATCCATTACCATATTAAAATCCCCTGCCATTACAATATAACCCTTCTGAAAATCCTCCATATCTTTAAACACCTTCTCATAAAACTGTTTCTGTTTCACATTCGGGGCATAGATGTTAACCAAAGTATATTCCTCTTCCCCCAACTCCCCCTGTATCATTATATATCTACCCATAGAATCCTTTTTTGTCTTTATTACATTAAAACCACATTTCTTTGATATTATAATCGCCACTCCTCTTGCTTTAGAAGTCCCATATGCCTTTTCATAAACAGCTGACCATCTTAATTTAAGTTCATTCACCCCCTCCTTCACCTGATGTGTCTCTTGTAAAAATATAATGTCTGCTTTGTCTTTATGCAATAGTGCTTCCACCCTCTTCCTTTTAATATTTGATCCTAGCCCTTTAACATTTAAAGTTGTAAACCTTAATGTATTCTCCATGAAATTTGAACATTTTTTCTTAGTTGGTCCTTTGAAGTGAAACCCTTAACAAACCCCCTAGTTCCCAATCCCTTACCCTCCCCCCACCCCCCCTCATACAAACACAAAAGAGCTTCCCCCCTCTTCCGGAGGTTATCAACCTCTCCCATAGTTCTCATGAACTCCTCAAGGAGGGGGGAAGGCAGTTCCCCGGTTTCACATAACAGCATCAACACCGAATCATTATCTCCCAGTCCATCTTCCTTATGTCCTGTCTCAGGTACAATATTTTCTTCACTCCTTTATAATAATATCTTGTTTCCTCCTGCTACTTCCAGTTCTTCCTCTAGTTCTTCCACTTCATCTTCTCTGCTTCCTTAAATCCAGCTGGTGTAACAGCTCCATCCCTTGTTCCAATGATATTATTTTATGAAATTTCCCTGCCCATCGAAACTTTAAAAATACAGGGTATCCCCAGTTATACACAATTCCCTTGTTCTTCAGAACAGCAATACAAGGCTTCACACTCCTCCTCCAATTTATTGTTTCTGGGCAGAGATCATTAAAGACCTGAACCGGGACTTTCTGATATTGTAGTCCTCCAATGGCTTGTTGAGTAGCCCTCATAAAAAGTTCTTTCTTATAATAACTTTGAAATCTCATAATAATGTCTCTGGGGGTCAGTCCTCCTCTCCTAAAGGTAGCTCTGTGGATACGTTCCAAATCTGCATTTTCCCAGTTAACATCTTTTGCCACATTTTTCAACCACTCCATCACTTTTTCTCTCAAATTCTTTGGATTTTCCCCAGACTGCTCTGGGAGCCCACGAATGCGTACATTAGATCTGCGTTCTCGATCTTGAATATCAATCATCTTCAACTCCCATTGCTCAAACTTAATGTTATATTCCACCATCTTCTTCTGATTATATGTTACTGTTTTCTCCAATTCCTCCACTCTCTTACTTACAACTTTAATTTCCTGCTTAATTCCTAAGAGTGTTTTATTTACTCCTCTTAATATCTCGTCCACTATCTGAGCTCTGAGAGTCTCATTATTTTTCTGCATCATTTCTGCAAATCTTGTCATCATCTCCTCCAGATCCACAGCCATTTTCTTTTCTTTCTCTCCCTTCTCTTTCTGCCTGACGACAGCAGCTGCCTCCTGTATACGATAATTAGCTGCTCCATTACTCATTACTTCCACCTCCGAATTCCGCCTCATTTTAGACCTTTCTAAATCTTTTTTATCAGACATAATTACTTCATCAGTTTCAGCTCTTTCCAAATGTTCTAAACTCCTGTCCGAGGGTTTATTTTTATTTTTAACCCTGTTCCAAGCTGGAAGAGTCTGCTGAGTTAAATTCTTCCCTCTAGGCATTAGCTCTCTGCCCAGAGTTAAAACCGAAAGTAAGTCTATCCAACTTACTTTTGATAACAAAGTCAAAATAAATTATAAAGTTCCAGTCTAGGCTTTTTCAGCTTCCGACTCACCAGTCGACATTTATCTATATGTTGTTTAAACGTAGGAGTCCAGCTTTTAATTTATTTCTGACTGGGAGTTCTCCGATGCACGCTGCTACTCCATGTCCCCGACGCTCCGCGTCAATTAATTAATTAATTAATCAATTCTCTCGCACACATTCCTAATGAAGAAGAGTCTTCTCTTGCTATCCTTTGCCTTCCTTGTCTTCTCTGGCCTGCTCTTTAATTCTGATTAGCTCAATTAGAGCTTGGGAGACCTTGTCTCCATGACCGTGTCCAAAAGACAGTGCCTGGAATGATAATGATGGTTTGGCTGCAAAGGTCAGGTTTGATGTGCGAATGGCCACATTTGATATTCCTCTTTCTAGTGTGGCTGCAGCAATAATGTTCTGCTTGACAAATTATAGCGAGAGCTTCATAGAGATGTTTGCATCAAGACAGACTGAGCTGGAACTATGTATTCCAACTTAGGTGAGTAAATAAGTGTTGTCCTTATTCACTTTTAGTTTGGGCTTCAACTGGGATCTCAGTCATTCCTACGTGATACCATGCAAGAGACAAGATGGCAAAGAGAGTGTTTTGACAATCTAATAAAAATTGCATAAACATTGCAAGTTGAAGTAATATTGCTAATAATGAATCATTATTTTGTTGAAATACATATCTACTTTAAAAAGCATTCTTGTGATTCCCAACCCACTGAGTGATAAAATTCAGTTCCCCTTTATTTCTCCAAAGTCTGAACCCAAGACTCATCTAGAGTGACATTTGTATTTTGTTTATCCATAGCATGCCAGACATGTAGACTTCAGTATGTTATGGAATGCCTTCCTCTGCCAGCATCGCATGGTAGGAAACTGGAAGGCAGTAATTGTTTCCACAAGTACAGGACTGATTTGGCTGGCCTCCAAGAAGTCTGGGTGGTGGTGAGGCAAAATGGTCATTGCAGGAAGAAAGGGAGTGAGGCAAAACAATAGCTGAGTACGCATCTAACCTTGCTTTTTATTATTCCCTTTTTTCCTGTGGAGGGCCATTTAGTAGTTGAAAAAAGTTATTCCTCAAGTCGGTTCTCTTTTCATTCCTTATATCTTATTTTCTTAAGGTATTTCAATACCTCCCTTACATTCTCTGCCCCAAGGCCCAGCCCTGACTGCACCACTGGCTTCAGGAGTGTGCAAAGGCCACATGGAGAGGAGAGGAGAGGAGAGGAGAACTTCACCCAACACAAACTCCTCCCCATCTGGGGAAGAAATCCTCTTCCTTGTGATTCTGGGCTTCTGAAGAAAGAGCCATATCAGTGGCAGCCCTTCAAGATGTGCCAGGTCAGGAAATAGCCAATGTAAGGATTCCAGGAACATTTATTTATTTATTTATTTATATTTGGAAGACCGCCCAATTCCCAGGTGACTCTTGGAGTTAAAAGGAAGAAAAAAGAAAAGAAAAAGAATGTGTACACCTAGACAAAAACACCCAATACATTACCAAAAAACTCACCAGGGGTCAGCTCTTCAAGGTAGCCCAGACAAGAAGCACAAACCATGAGTATTAACACTACCTTTATTGCAAGGTTACAGTAATAGAATCTTGCAAGTCTGAAAGCACCTCTCCCCTCCTTTACTTTTACTTTCCGGAAAACTAGGGATGGTCCTTTCTGAGATGCTTCCCACGCTTCTTTTCCTTCTGTGGGCTGAGATACCTTTAGCACGATGGTTGTCTAGGCTGGGGCTCTTCCTTGTTATTGATATGATATTTGGCAGAGATCCATAATTGCAGCAGCAAATAAGAAATAAGAGACCAGGCATATTTATAAAAACTGTATTAAAGAAAACATTGCTTACAAAAAATCAGAAGAAGAAGTAATAAGCAGTAAGAACAAAAGAAGCAAGGTAGCAAGGCAGGGGTAGTAGTAACTAGCAGAATACAAATATATATTCTGTTCTGAACACATTTAACCAATCAGGAGCTCCAATTAACCATTAACCTTTAGTCAGTAAGAAACACAATAGCAGAAGCCTCGTGATCAGGCCAAAGTAAACAACTCAGTCCCTTATCACAGACTTGTTGGCGTCAATTCCTGACTCCAAATTCCTTACTCTAAGCCCCCACCTTTTTTTCCTTTTGAGTGCACTTTAAAAATCTAAAATTATGTGCATAAAATCTTCCATAATTAAAAAATACTCAACATTCCTCCTGTCTCCCAAGGTCAACCTTGGACACTATCTCACACCAGCTTCTGCAGCTTTTGCTAACTTTTATCAGGACATTCCCAAAGCAACCCACAAATCCCTGTGTTCAAGAAGTTTGCTCCCTCTCTTCTTCCCACTAAGACAATGGCTTTCTTCAGACTAAATAAGTAGGACAGAAAGTAACTTGATATGTATTGCTTATGAATATGTATGTATGCCTGCATCGTCATATGAATATGTATGCTTACATCATTTCCTTTTCTGTAATGTATAAATATCTGTGCTGTGGAGTCCTTGGTGCTCTCTGAGTCTTGCTGTTTTCTTGCAGACGTTTCATTGCCAGGCTAGGCAATGTCTTCAGTGCGAAAAGGGAGTGGGACTTGCTCTCTGTTTATATACCATGGCTTGTCCTCCTTGTGTTGGTGGGGGTGTTGTTCTCTCCTTGGTAGTTCCTTGATTGTGCTGTTGTTTGCTGCTTGATTGATTGACTGTTAATAGTTCCTTGATTAGGGTATATTGTGCTGTTTAATAGTTCCTCTGGTGCTAATCCTGGTGTTCATCTTTGCATATCTGGGTATTGATTGCTGCCAAGGAGGTGTTCTGGTCTTCTGGCTTTTCTATTTTCTCTTATGAATGATATGTAAATGTTCTTTACCTCTATGTGTCTGTTGATGGCTGCTTTGTCTGAATGCCAAGCTTCCAGGAATTCTGTAGCATTTTTGGATTTGGCTTGGTTTAAGATGCTCACAGTTTCCCAGTTGAAAGTATGGTTGAGTCTGTCCATGTGTTGTGAGATTAAGGAGTTTTCATCGTGTCTTCTGACTGCTAGTTGATTTTCGTGGATGCATTCTGCTAGTTTTCTGCCAGTCTGTCCTACATAGTGGCTGCTACAGTCCTTACATTGTATGTTGTAGATAACCCCTGTTTTTTCTTCTTGGGCTACTGGGTCTTTTGGTTTGCTTAAGAAGTTTTGGAGGGCTTTAGTTGGTTTTTATACTACTGTGATGCCATCTGGTTGTAACAGTCTATTAGTAGTTTCTGAGATGTTTCTGATGTATGGCAGTGTAATTCTTTCCATAGCTTCTGTTGGTTTTGCTGTGGTGGGTTGAGTGGTCAGGCACTTTTAAATAAAGTTGTGTGGGTAACCATTTTGCTGGAAGATGCTATATAAGTCATCAGTGCATTTCTTTTGTCTATATCAGTGCACATATCAGTGCATTTCTTTTGTCTGCAGGGTAGGCACCCACCATTTTGGTGAGAACCCCTCCGGTGTGCACTGTATCAATAAAGACTGCATTCAGTCTTGATTATTTTTGCTTTGAGTCCTGTGTTGATTCCACATATGTCATTGCAGTAACTTAAGATATTTTTTTCACATATACTGATTTGTTTAGTTAGTTATTATTGATCTTAAACCCTGTCTTTCATTCAGCTAGATCTCTTTGTGTTTCACAGGTACTGGAACAAAAATACAAGAGTTCCCGACTACATTTAGGGTAAGAGGTAAAACATCAACAAAAATGCAGAAAAAAGTCACAGAGGTCAGAGGAGAGTTCTTCTTGGGGAGACAATTTCATAACTGGGGATGCATCCTTGCCATAACTTTTCCTTCCTTGATTGCCACCTTGCCTTAGCACCTTGGCAAACTCTGTTTGACTGAAAAGCAAAATAGCCTGAGGAAAACCCAGGAATTCTTTTCAGCCAAACTCCGCTGGTAAAGCACAACAAAGAGTTATGGATAGCAGGGCACGGGAGGGGAGGATAACTATGAAGTGTTATCACTAAGAGTTATATATCAATCAAACAATGGAGACGTAGATGTAATAGAAAATATACTTCAGCATTAGTTAAAAAAGAAATTGAATTGAGGCTTTCCAATGAAGTGAAAGGACATGGGTATGTACATACAGTATGTGTCTGGTTTCAAAAATGTCAAGCAAGGGATTGTAATCAAAGTCCTGCTCCTTTATTCCATGCATCATTCATGCACAGAATATAAAAAAGGACTTTAGTTGCTTGGTTGTGTCTGCCATCTTGACTTTTTGGGGTCTCCCCTAAGGATGCTTCTGGTCACCAGGAAAGTCCTGAAAATATATGTATATGACCATTAAAGTATCCTTCTGGTCAGATGTTCTTTTGTGTTTAGATGTGGGTACAAAAGTATGAGGTAGCACTTGGGGAGAAAGATGCAGCCCAGGAGACCTGCAGTAGAAGCCAAAATGGAGAAAATCTCCACAGCCGCCATGAATTTTCCCTTGGTGCTCAGATAGGCTGGGATGAAGGACACCCAAATGCTGCAAAACACAATCATGCTGAAGGTGATTAGCTTGGCTTCATTAAAAGTATCAGGCAGCTTCCTAGCAAAGAAAGCCGCAGTGAAACTAATGGTGGCCAGAAGCCCCAAGTAGCTCAGAACAATGTAAAACATCATATCTGAGCCTTCGTTACATTGCACTATGTACTTTTCAATCTGAGAGTGCATGTCCAACTCGGGGAAAGGAGGAGATGTCACCAACCACACTGCACAGATAACAGCTTGAATTAAGGAGCAGAAGACAATGACCGATCCTGCCAATCTTTTCCCTAGCCACTTCCTCATTCGGTTCCCTGGCTTGGTGGCCAGAAAGGCCAGAACAACAGTGATGGTTTTGGCCAAGACACAGGAAACAGAGACGGAGAAAATGGTGCCAAACAGAGTTTGTCTGAAAAGGCAAGTCACTTCCCCAGGCCAACCAATAAACAACAGGGAGCATAGAAAGCATAGGAGGAGAGAGGAGAGAAGGACACATGTGATGTTCCTGTTGTTGGCTTTGACAATGGGGGTGTCCCAGTTCAGAATGAAAGTCACTGCCACTAAAATGAGGGTTGCTGAAAAGAAAAGACTCAAGGAAGTCAGAGTGACTCCTAAGGCTTCACCGAAGGATAAATAGCTGAAACGTTTGGGAAGACACTGGTCTCTTTCTGCATTGGAATAGTGATCTTCTGGGCATCTCTCACATTGGTCTGCATCTGAAATAAAGGAACAAAGCCTTGTCATTTCCAAGTATACAGAACATTTTACCCAGCTAACTTAGAGAACTCACTCCTGGTGATGCTGTTCACTTACCCATTTCCCCTAAAGCAATAATAGTTTTATTGTTTTTATTTTTATGTTTTGGTTTTTATAGTTGTCTTTGTATTGCTTTTTTGGTTTTTAACTCCGTAAGCCACACAGTCACAGCAGTAAGGTGGGTGTCTATAAAAAATTAATGGATGGATGGATGGATGGATGGATGGATGGATGGATGGATAGATAGATAGATAGATAGATAGATAGATAGATAGATAGATACCAAATTAACTATATTACTGCTTAAAGGAGGTGGAGGAGCTCAATTATCAAAGACAGGGCCAGGTGCTGACTGTGGAATAGATTGCAAATTGCTCCTATGTAAGTTCCAAGTTAAGCTAAAGAAGAAGAAGAAAGCCCATCAGCTTCCATGATATGATCTTGAATATATACCCACCATTTTGAAAGAGAATATCAGGAATTGCTCTGAAGTCCTGAATCTCATAGATAGAGAACCAGACAAATGGATCATTGAACAACTCACTTGAGGCACAAACAACTAGGCTGAAATTATCCTATTTTGAACACATTATGCAAAGACCTAGCTCTCTGGAAAAGGCTCTAATGCTGGGAAACGTGGAAGGAAAGAGAAGAAGAGAACAACTAGAAGCAAGGTGGATGGATTCAGTTTTGTGATGATGAATGAACTGTTGGAAGACCTGAAAGGTTAGGGATAGATAGTCATGAAGAAAATCTATTTTGTCTTTAGGCATTGAAAACGATGTGATGGCACATAATCAATCAATCAATCAATCAATCAATCAGTTTTCCACTTTCCTTTTCCTGGAAAGAACATTATCTCTCAATATAATGAACAAGAGTATAGCAGAAATAATTTATTCAACTATTCAAATAAACCTCATTTCATTAAAAAAAACCCTTACAGCCCCATTTCAGAGTGGATTGGAGTTAATCTTTTCCCCAAGGGACTATACCAAAGTTGAAATGAACAAAAAGGGATAAGCCTAAAAGCTCTCTCTAATTCTGTTTATTTTTTTCACTTACCAATTTGGACTGAAATTCTTCCTTCGGGACATTTGGTGCAAATGTAGCAACAGGCATGTTTCCCCTCCTGAACAGCCTTGCTGTATCCATGGCAGCAGCTCTCAACACATCTGGCATGGGGAGGCACCTAAAATAACCATTGGGAACCTTTATGAGTGGGATTCACCAACAACCTCTGGAAATCCTTCACCTTCTTTGGAGAAAACACAAGTAGAAAGCATACTGGTTTATTAAATTAGAAGAATGCTCCAAGTTTACAGCAACCATTTCATATTCTGGGTTGTATGCTGAGTTTTGCTGAAACCATGCCCAGGCATATTTATCGTTGTGTAGCCACAAAAGGAGATGCTATGAGAGAGTCTACTGAGAAGTACCTATCATACATTCTGCAGAAAAATTGGTAAAATGAGTTTTAAAACATAAAACAGCATCAAGTGTCCATTCTACCTGAAAACAATGAAATCTGTAGTCACCTGTAGCCTGCTGTCGGGGGGAGAAATGAAGGCGAGAGGTGCTGTTGCAATTTCTATGCTTGGAAAATGAATTTTGCTTCTTTGCATCATAAGTATCTACCTAGTTCTCTAAAAATGTTCTGAAGGGAGCATACCAGCAGAAGGAAACCTTGTTTCTTTTAAAAAACATATATTTATTTTACTTTGTGTGCACATTTATTCTGCATCCACAGTACCTAAGATCAATTTTAACTTGGGGACATTGCAAAAGGAAATTGTATTGTAGATTTAAAAAAAATGAGAGAAAATTCTGTGAGAAGCTTATTTCCTTGTGGAAAATAGGGAAACACTCACTAGAAAAATTGTCCCATTGTTTAGCTCAGTGTCAGCACATTCACTTGGGTTTTCCATGTGGTTGCTTACATTTTGCATAAGAAGAGAAAAATGACATCCTGCTTGTATTTATTCTCTACATAATACATTTACCATAAAGATTCATCACATTTTTTCAACTTATTTTCTCCTTACATTTATTCTGTCCATTTTTAAAATATATCTCCTTGTGACTTTTTAAACTTAGTGTATGTTGAGCAATTTAACACACACACACACTCACACACACACACCCAAAAACCATGAGACTCCAGGACATCATCACTATACTGCACTTTTGGATTTTCAAGTCATCATACAAGAATATCTTCTTCCAGAAATGATAGCCTCCTTAATAACAATATCGCCAAATGTCCCACCTGCTGAAACTTGTGATTCCACACAATGGCGCTTTCATGGATGATGAACTTCTTCCTATCGGGGGCTTTGGAGTCCATCCTTCCAATCTGGACTCTCTGGAAGGACTGATTGTGGAAGGTGACCAGGTTGAGGATGTTGTATCCTGGGTCAAAGTCCCCCTTCTCATCAAAAAAGATTTCATCTCCCACACTGTTATTAAAATGGGTGTTTCTCAGAAAGTAGTGAAGCTGGATTTGAGGGAGTAGAAAAGTAAGATCAGATCAGAAAGCAATATAGGGAAAAATATTCTCTCATTTAAAAGTAGAGATCAGTTTTGGACCAGAGAATTCTGTTCAAGTTGTGTGTAGTAGGTATAGTGTATGTATTTTTGTGATGTATTGACATGCATATTTCAAAAGAGAAAGATTCTCAAAAAGTTATCTCTCAAGCTTCTCTTGAAGATCTTTGTTAAAAGAATAACGTGTAATGCAGTGAAACATCTTAGAAATGTGAGAAATTCCACAAGAACAACAATATTTTTAGATATTTTGTATAGTTTAAAATTTTTATTTATTGTAACCCGCCCAGAGTCCCTTGCATGGGAGATGGGCGGGGAATAAATTTGAATAATAAATAAAAATAAATAAATAAATATTTATTAAGAAGATTCATCACATTCGTATTCACTTAAATCTTAAATCACATCCATTTTCACTTTAACTTTTCATTAAAATAGTGACCAGATAGATAGATTTTCTCCGAGATAATCTCTCCCTAACCACACAATTCCAGATTTTATCATTTGCAGATGTTACACTGTTAATCTTGTAGCACCTCAAATTTTGTAAGTTATTCATAGCAGGAATATGGAATATGGAAGGCAAAAGGAAGAGGGGCCGACCAAGGGCAAGATGGATGGATGATATTATGGAGGTGACGGACTCGACCTTGGGGGAGCTGGGGGTGGCGACAGCCAACAGGAAGCACTGGCATGGGCTGGTCCATGAAGTCACGAAGTGTTGGAAGCGACTGAACGAATAAACAGCAAAATTCATAGCAGGATGTGTATGTATGTTTCATGCACACAAACTGATTAAGTTTATGGTGCTTTATAAAAAAACACAGCACTAACTGACAGATCTCCACTAAGAGCCCCTTCTACAGCAGTTAGATTGATTTGGGAGAAGGATCTCTGGCAGAATTCAGCTAAATTAGAATCTGAATTGCAGACAGTTAAATCGGACATGATTGAACAGATTAAAAAAGAAATTACCAACAGAGAGCTGAGCATTGAATCCAGAGCCTTCATGCCTCCATCAGGCCTTATACTGATACAGTATATCTGAGAAGAGCAATAACATACCTGCCATGGCTGAACATTTGCTAGATCCTGATTGCTAATAGAAGCTGACCTTGCTCTGGTTGAATGCATTGCGTGCAAAGCATGTGCTGCAGAGTAAACCCCATTGTAGACGTTGTAGCTCTCTCCAGACATGGTCATTTCAAACAGAGAGCCAGGGAGTCTTCCCAGTTCTTCCTTCCCAGTGCAGGATTTATTTGCTTTGGTGTCTGGAAGGATTGAACAGTGAAATGCACATATCCAGAATGCAATGATGAAAGGAAACTGATTTAAAAAAGGGTTAAGGCTCTCAAGAAACTCCTGAAATCTTGGCACCATGTTTGTGTGGAGTGAGAAGAATAAGGAACCATTGAAGGATTGTGCTGGGAAACTAACATCTGGCTCTAAAATAGCAGTGAAATCCCAGTGAGAGGTCATGATCCACACTCTGTGGTCCATTGGTCGCCTCATGTGAAATTCACATATTGATAGCATCCATTGGAAACCCTGCATAGAGTGGGCATCACCAGAGACCAGGAACACATTGGTATTGTTCAGGAAGATAGCATCTCTTATGTTTGTTAACCTTGCAAGAAAGGACTCTTCATGTAAACTCAGAGTTATCATTCCTGGGATCAATTGTATCAAAGCAATGCAAATATCATTCTGGAAGAGCTTTGGCTGGAGATTTCGAAGAAAGCTTTCCCCATTCTCATCTTCTGAAACCAAAAGGCCAATCCAGTTCCAACCAAAATGCTTCAGTAAATGAACCATCCCCTTATATTGTAAATTTTCATTTGGGACCATGCTGAAGAAGGAAGGGAACCTCCTTTTGTCACTCAGGACTGGGTCAAAAGAGCCATAACCGAGCTGTTTGGAAGAAAGAGGCATTGAAAATTAAACCGAGAAGCATATTCTTTGACATACAGCTTTTCCATTCCCTTTTTGATTATTGGATGCCACATTAACATTATGATTGTATTTTTTTTCGTGTCAGAAGCACCGAGGCTCTTTTGTAGTGAAAGGATTTGCCGGTGACATCACCGTTGCCCGGGGGACGCCCGAGGAGGCTCCTTTCTTGTCCCATGATTGTATTACAAATAGTCAAAGGATTGCATCAAGTTTCACATGGAAGAATCCGATAATAACCTTCACAACATGAAAGCCTGAGAACTTGTGCTCCCATTCATAATTGGGAAATGTGTAGATCTCAGTTTCTATCGTTTCTCTTCATTAGACATGCTGGCTAAAACTGATGGGAACTGAAATTTAGCAACAAGCAGAGGGTTCTTCTTTGACCACTGTTGCCAATGAACATTTTTCTGAGTAGGTTTCCCTCCACTCTTGTGTGTACCATTAAGATATACCTGTACAATCCTGAACTGTAAAAATGAAACCTTTCTTAGTGATGACCATACTTTTCTTGTAAAAATCTCACCATGGATTTATTTCTCCAAACAAATGATCTCAGGCCAGGATATTCTTTATGGCTCCTTACAGTTCCTCCTAGAAATGGGCAGTTGTGGGATTACATCTAAGGAGGCCCATTTTAGTCTTGGAGGAGACCAAGGGAAAAATGTCACTCCTTTGGGCAAAACATTAAAGTGCGAGTTATTGTCTTACAACTCCTGATATGGCACCTTGTATATTGAATGCCTGTGCCAGAGAAGGTGAAAGCCTTGGTGGCTTTTTTTCTGTGTCAAATAAAATACTCTCAAATTGTCCCCCACACCCATCTTTATCCAAGATGCTTTTTTTTCCTGAATATTTTTATTAGGCCCTGTCCATTTTTTCTGATCACAATTATTTTACCATTTATTCAAATTATATTTTCTCATTCTGTGTTTTTCACAATTTCTTCCATGCAATGGGTTGCCCTTGAGATATATTTTTTAAAATTTTTAATTCTTTATTTTATAGTAATACATAAATAACAAAATCTGACACATAACATAACATAACATAACATAACATAAATAAAGGACATAAACATAAAGGACTTCCTACTTTCTCTCCATCGTTTCCATCATATATTTATAAACAACTATAATCTCTAACTTATTTACATTATTTACATTAAATTCCCAATTGAACTTTTTGAGTCTTTTCTATAAATTTATAGAAGGGACTCCAACATAAGTTGAATTCTTTTCTTGCCTTTGGCGATCCTAGTTAGGATTGCTGGGCTGGAAATTCAAAATAACTTGTGGCCATCTGATTGCAGATCCTCTGCTTTATGTAACTGGCAGTGCTTGTTCTGAAGGGTTACTGGGATGCAAAGCCAAAATATCTGAATTTTGAAATATTTTTTATTCTGAAGTTTCTTTGATTTTTTTAAAAAAATAATTAAAATGATAAAATAAAATATACATGGCAAGAAAAGAGATGCTGTTCAGTTTACTGAGTAATGTTTTTTAACTTTCCAAATTATGTGGGGACAGAGGACATGGGAAGTGCTGATCATTTATTGCAACTACAAGAGAATCTGTGAAAAAGCCTCCTACCTGTGGAATCTTGTAGGTGTTCAAAATGTGGGCCATGTGGATGGAGTTTGGGGAGGTGAGGCCACCAATGGTAGCCAAGAGCTTCCTCCTGCTCCTTCTGACACAGTTGAAGTTGATGGGATTCCCTTGGTTCAGAAACAGAAGATCTATAATGTTCTTACTGGCAAGGTTTACACTGAAATTGTTTTCATAAACCTCCATTCCTAGTGTGGTGTTGGGTAACAGCTTGAGGTCCTGGTTGATCTCATGAATGGCAAAATACATGGAAAGAAGGTGCTGGTAGTTCTTTAGTATCACCCTAAGATAAGAGTGCACAACCACAAATCATTATATCAGAAAAAAAAGCAAACAAGTTGTAAATAATGTAATAATAATAAATAAATAATAAATAAAGTAAATAAATAAAGTAAATAATGTAAATAAGCCAGTTTGGTCTAGTGGTTAAGGTGCTGGGCTAGAAACCAGGAGTCCATGTGTTCTAGTCCTGCCTTAGGCATGAAAGCCGGCTGGGTGACCTTGGGCCAGTCCCTGTCTCTCAGCTCTAGGAAGGAGCCAATGGCAAAGCAGGATACTGAGAGTTCTAGTCCCGCCTTAGGCATGAAAGCTGGCTGGGTGACCTTGGGCCTGTCCCTCTCTCTCAGCCCTAGGAAAGAGCCAATGGCAAACCAGGAGACTGAGATTTCGAGTCCCACCTTAGGCATGAAAGCCGGCTGAGTGACCTTGGGCCAGTCACTCTCTCTCAGCCCAACTCACCTCACTCTCAATCAGCCCAACTCACCTCAGCCCAACTCACCTCAACCTTGTTGTTGCTGTGGGGAAAATAGGAGGAGGAAGGAGTATTAGGTATGTTTGCCCCCTTGAGTTGTTCATAAAAATAATAAAGGCGGGATAAAAATAAAATAAATAATAAATAAATAATTTCACCAATTTATGTACAGAGGATTAATTTTAGATTTTACTGGAAGAGACTGTGTGCACATTAATCTGATGAACTCAAAAGTTGCTGATATTGTAGTAACAGAATAGGAGCCAAGGATTTCAATCCTTAGTGAGCTAGAAAGGATTCTTTCTGGCCAAATGGGCAGTCATTTAATCCTGTGCCTTTCCCATTACCAGAATGTACTTGATCTTTACCAGTTGTAATGCTCTACCTATTATTGAATGGGGAGTGGCCTTGAAGGACAGGAAAAACAACTACCAAGGCAATATGTCGATGAAGGTTCTCAGTCATCCAGGTGGAACAGTCTGTGGCTTGAATCATGTCAACTGGATTTCTATTTTCTCAGTGGAAACGTTTCACTCCAACTACCAAGGCAATGCTGAGATTAGCAGAGCTTGAGCCCGGGCCAAGAAACTAAGTTCAGAAAACATCTCAGACAACTCCCTGCCTAGTTCACATGAAGATAAAGTGAGGGAGGGTGAAGAACATTCAGACTTGCAAGATTCTGTTCCGATAGCTGTTCCATTAAAAGTAGCCCTGACCTATATAGCATTGGTTTCTTAGTCAGGTCTGCCTTGCAGGGCTGAAACCCTGAAGCACCAGGTTGGATCAGATTTACTACTTGTGGTGGCTCAGCGGGTAAGACGCCAGGCTTGTCGATCAGAAGATCACAAGTTCAGAGGTTTGAATCCCTAGTCCTGCGTGACGGAGTGAGCTCCTGCACTAGCCCCAGCAACCTATTGCCGACCTAGCAATTCGAAAGCATGCAAATGCAAGTAGATGAATAGGTGCCACTTTGGTGGGTAGGTAACAGCATTCTGCGCACGTCATGCCGGCCACATGACCGTGGAAGCAACTTTGGACAACGCTGGCTCTTTGGCTAACAAACGGAGATGAGCACCGGCCCCTAGAGTCGGACACGACTGCACAAATGTGGCCTTTACCTTTTTAGATCAGTTCTAACAAATGTAACACTCATAATTTTTCTCTGAAGATGTAATACACATAATTCAAAGAAGAAAGCTGTACTTACATTCCAGTTTTTTCAAACTCTGACTGTTTTGTGAAACTGTGAGAGGTCTCAAATTTAAATATAAAGGAAGAAAACCCCCCAAATGTCACCTCAGTTCTGGATGTAGAAAATTCTCCTGGAGCTTTGGAGGGCTGGATGCAGATGGATTTCAAAGTCTCACTGACATTCTCAGAAAGGACGAGCAAAAGAGTTTGAAAGGCCAGCAGTCTTGAGCCACCACCCCACCTGCTTAAATACATGGTCACCAAAAAGTAGCTGTGACCACAGCAAGTAACCTTTGTCACGAGCAGAGCTAAGGGGAAATCTCCATGCAAAAGAATGAAGCTGTTTTTTTTTTTTAAAAAAAAAGTAAAAAAAGGATGAATTGTTAAAACTGCAAATGGCAATTCTTTGCTTTTTGCAGCTAAACTCTGAGATTTCTGTGGGACAAAGTGAATTACAAAGGGTCTTTAAAAAGGATTGCGCAGATGCAGCTACTGTTTGGATATTGCCTTACTTTCCCTTTTGTCCCCAGAAATCTTCATGCAGCTTTGATACCTCCAAAGAAACAGAACTGGAACACAGTTATTTTGATAATTATAGAGCAAATAATCACCTGAGGTCCCTGAAGATCTAGTGATAAAGATGTTTGTGCTACTTGTACATGGCTAAAGCAGGGTTATAGTAAGTCCAATGATATGCACTGGATGTTACGTAATTGATCCAACTTTCTCAGCTGGTACTATTTCCAACTTCCAACCTTCTCCAGTTCTGAAAGACTTGCAAGTGACTAAGTCAGTGATCCTTAAACTATTTAACCCAATTACCCTCTTTCCTGGTCTCAAATAATCTCATTCCACACCCCCCCCCCACCAAAAAAACAACAAGAAACCCACAGTGAAAGTCCCAAACTCAAACTGGATTCTCTACTCACAAACAAGCAAATACAATTGACTCGATTAACCCCAGGATATGCCCAAATTGCCCCTTTGGAGATAATTTCCCCCAGTTTAAGAACCACTGGACTAAGTGGTCTTTTAATCAGAGAAGGAGTTTCTTGACCCTTCTCCCCTGTTTCAATTGTGTTTTGGCCAGAACTGACAATGTTTCCATATTGCCATCGATTCTTGGAAAGAATTGAGTTTTCTGGACAGACTTTTCCCATTGTTCATCTGAGGAATCTCTGGTGGATTGATCTCTGGTATTCACTTCTGCATTTAATATCACCCTCTCCAAGGTGGACAAATGTACAACTCAAATAACTCCTAAGAGAATATGGTTGAACTGTTGGTGTGAAGGTTCCCTCCCTGTAGATTCCCAGAAGCTGATCACCACCTATAGGACAGCACAAAACAAGATATTTGAGCCTTTACTTTATTGCATTATACTATAGCCCAGTCTGGAGTCATCCTGGGTGTTAGATAAAAAACAGAGATGGAACTGAGTCACACAAAACAAGAATTACTCAGCTTGAAAACACTGCTATACCACTTACAACAGCAAATGTTCTGAAAGTGAAGAAAGATATCCAGGATGTAGTGAGCCTCCAACAAGGTCTTTATTGCTGAAATAATTTATAATTTCTAAAAACTCCTTACCACAAAGAACAAGACCAGGCTATGGCAGTTTTCATTAAAACCCTCATGTGTGAACATTTTCTGACTGAAACTATGGTGAAAATTTGAAGCTAAAAGGTGCTTATCCTGTGGGTTTCCATTTCCTCCTGGCTCAAAAACGGAGTCCCATTTTTGTGAGATATGTGAGATTCATGGCATGAGACTGTTGGTTTGTTTATTTTTTGTTTGTTTGATTGAATTACTGATTATTTGAAGATCCTATCACCAGTATATTCATTGTATAATTTTTTATACACCACTTCATAAAGGCAGTTAACTTTTTTAAAATGAAGCAGTATCCCCGACTAGGGGAGATGGGCGATCATATAAATTGAAATAATAAAATAAATAAATAAATAAATAAATCCCATTAAAATAAATAAATATATAAAATTATTACATTGCTTTAAAACTGATCAAAATTTATCTTGCACTGTTCTAAAATTCGGACCAAAAATATTGATTATGTGCCATCAAGTCATTGTTGACTCTTGCTGTAGCACAGAGATACATTTTCTCCACAACAATCTGTCCCTAACCTGTTCATTCTGATGGGATATACGCTGGCTTAAAGGGGAAAAACCGAGGCTTGAGAATAAACAGACAAGAATGCAGCTTGTTAGGTCCAACAGTGTTTCTGATAGCATAAGGCAATAATGTATATACAATCACATTATCGCAAAAATGAAAAAGATGAATATACAAGATACATCATTGTAAAAGGAAAAACAAAAACAAACTTATAAGCAGAGTTCCGTGTATTGATCCCAGGGCCAGAGTTCCTGCCATGGCCTATACCCAGAGCCAGGCATAGCACACTCTGCCCAGTCCACGGGAAGTGAACACGTGAAGAACTACATGGCTAAAAGACACTAGAAATCAAGAAGACATAGAACACCATTTTGCATGGTTGTATATTCAGTTCTTCCAGCTTTCTGATTGGCTGGATGTTAGCTGTTACACACACTAGGCCTCAAAGCACATAGCATGGCCTGCTGCATCTACGCACTGAGTTCCCCCCCTCCTTGCTCAGGGGGGCCTGGGCAAGGCTTCCCACAGAAGGAAATCAGGAGGATTAGTTCCCATGGGAAGATCCAGTGCTTGTGTGGGCACTAGTCATAACAATACACACGTGATTGTTGTTATCTAGCCACCTGGCGTTCACGTCACCATGAGAACGCTGTGCTTTGTACAGGAATAATTCGCCAGGGCAACACAAGAACTCTAACACCCCTCCCGAATTATTTCTGTACAATGGGAGTAACAAACATTTTTACAGAAACAAGAAAAACAAAGGTTAATGTATGTAATAATCACACTATTCAAGTTACAGTTTTTACAACCAATAGTCATCAACACTAGAAAATGGTTTAAAAACACTTGTTACACATATGTATAATGCACAATATACACTTCATGCAATGTTTTATTCAGATACATACAAATATATAATAATACAAATTATGCAGGAACAGAAACAGTACAGAGAAACAGAAAAACATTGCCCTCAAACGTCCTGTCCCCTCCTTTGCGAAAATTGCAGCTGGCATAGATAAGGAATTCCAATCCTGCTAGCTGCTCTGTTTGAAGCAAAGGGTTTTGATTTTAAGAAAATCGCAGGACTGTTTCACCCCTTTGCAAGCTCGCAGGCTTGGTACTCTACCTGGGCAAAACTAATTCAGGGTATGTCCACTGCATTACTGCAGAGTGATATACTGTACAACGAATTAAGGATAAGCTTCCTTTACACAAATGACACTCTGTAACACTCTGTCATTTGACACTCTCAAGAACCATAGGATTCTCTGTTCTGGGCTTTTGTACCTTCAACACCAAGATAAATGTTTGAATTTGTGCTTTACTCCTTCAGCTGGAATTCTTACCTCAGCTGACTTCTTATACAAGGTGGAAAACTTCAGTTTCTAAGCAAAAAACAACTCACATAAGTAAGAAGTCCTACACAAACTTCTACACTTTCTTATGTACCACAGAAAACAGCACGTTCTACACATCCCAGTTAGCATCTGCACCATGCTATCAATGACTGGCCTGCTTTAAAATCCATAAAGCACCCTGTTAAGTCAATGAATTGTTTGGGAACTGTCACACAGGTAGAGCCAAAACGCTTGCCTTACACACACTGTTTCAGGGAGATCTATATTAAAATATGCTGTGCCAACATCACAATATGTAAATGGACACCTGTTTCCACGCTACGCAACCAGAAAACGCACCACACGTAAATATTCTGGCCTAGCTGTGGGTGCATACACTAGATCCACAGTTCACAAACTCCTTCTTGTGAACAAATCCCTGGGCAACACTGGCTTTACACTGCAGAGTATTATCAGAAAGAAATGTCTTTCTGAACACTCATCTGGAACCTACAGCTTACTAAAACAAAAGACAGGTTGGTTACTTTTAACACTTCACCAAAACTTAAACTGACTATCCACAGCTGTGTTCCAATGTTCTTCTTGCCTCTCAAAGGCAGGAGCAACACATCTAGCAAAGACTGGGTTTTCTCAGGCAACTTGACACAGTCACCTGCTAAATCTCAAATCTGTCAGGCTTCACACCCTGGAATAAGAGGACCCATGAGGAATGACCACTGTGCTTTCCACATCACCGTCTTCTTTGCTTCCACTACCTGACTCCCCCTCCAGGCCCTGCAACTGCCCAGGTGAAATTTCCACTTCCTTCACCTGAGGGGCCCTTTTCACACTCAGAGACTGGGGAACAGAAGAAACCTAAACTGGTTTTTTTGCCCATCTACTGAACTATGGACAGGGGGTTTACACTAGCAATGCAGCAACACTTCTGCAACCTTAGCATACAACCTTTCCCAACCAGTAGGCTGCTTAAAAATAAAGCACTTCTGGAGATTTGGATTTGACCATGGCTTAATGAAACACCGATAAGCCTTGGATTTTAATCAACAACCAACAACCAACAACCTGAAGCATTCTGCTTCCTTGGTTCTTCCTTCTCTGTGACCTGGGGTTGTGAACACACGCAAATGTTTCACAGACATGCAGGTACTTCAGTGAAGGGCGCTTGCCATACCAAAGAAAAATAATGAACTTCTTTTTACAGTTGAATTCTGCAACCTGTTAGTTGAAACACACTGCAGTCAAGGCAGCCTCTCCCCAGACATGGGATGGCACCTGAGCAACTAACAGCAGGCTATTTTTAATGGTATTCACAACACCAACACTCAGCAAGAATTCCAACATTGGCAAGTCTTTGGGAGAATACTTTCCTACAAAGCCAATTCTAGAACACATGGCTCAGGAACACTCCACTACAATCTGACTGGAACTGACCATATTTTCATCCTACTCTTGCTACATACACTTCAAAGCGAGCACAGACCTTCGCTTTAGACTTCAACAAGTAGCAACAACACAAGCAGGTATGATCATCAACCAGAAGGAACATGAAACTCGCACCCCACCATTACTTGGGACATGGGGGCTAACTAGGTCTCTATGAACCAACTGAAATGGTCTAGTTAACACTCTGTCACTTTGCCTAGTAACAGACACAGTTCTGATTTAAATTGTTTACACACAGTACAATCAAGAAACTTTTGCACATTTCCTGGGTTCTAACTCAGAATGCATTTGGCTATCTGAGACACACTTTCCCATCCAGGAATACCCCAGTACTTTGTGAAAACTTTATGGATGCATTTATGATGTGGGGAAACATTAAATACACAATGTCCTGTCCACACAATCTCCACAGCATCTCACACACTTGATGTTACAGGTTTGTCTCTAACACACTCAACCTCAACACAAGCAGTTTCATATTGCAATGAAACATTCAGCACCTGCGCTCAGACTTGACCAGGGCTGGAACACTGAGGAGAGAAAAACAAGTGTATACACACACATTCTTACACAGAATTAGCAGCTAAAATGACTTGTTGAACTCAAGGCTGACATTTGTAACAATAACCGTCCATCTTTACAAACTTTACAGCCAGCCGAATTCAAAAACAGAGTCTCTGCAAATGCTTACACATAGCAGTCCGGCAGAGTAGAAGACTCGGATTCATTGGTTAGCTGGCATCTGGCTTCTGGCTTCTGGTTTCCCCTCCATTCGTAAATCGGGCTTCTTGCACTGACAGCATCCGCTGGACATCGGGGCAGGGAACAGCCTTCCAGAATCACAGCAAACCACGGCAAATGTAAATTCCATACCAGGTTTTACTGCAGCTGGAACACTCTGTTAGGAATTCTCAGGAATCCTGGAAGTGGCTTGTAAAATAATCCACAGGGTCGCAGGGAGATAGCGTCGTCGTTGCTTTCTCGACCAGTAGCTCCAGGCTTGACAAAATCACGCATGCTTTTTCACAGTGCCAGAAAAACAAGCCTTCCTGTTCAAATGCAGCAAACAAAGTCTTGAACTCACCAAGGTGGGTCATCACAGTCTCACCGGTTGCAGCTTCAAACTATAAAGCTGTCTTAATAGACCACCAAGGGCAACAGAGCTCCACTGTGTTTTAAAGGCTCCAACAGCTTCTCAGCTCTCATTCTGCAGTTCTGGAGTAGCTGATATAATTCCATTCAGAGGAGTTGAGTCCCAAAAGCAAAAAATGCCATAAGCACAGTCCAAACATGCTTGCACTTCTTCAGAGAGAACCCTCTGGAGGTGGATTTGCCACATACTGCCACAAATCTTCTTGCAAAAAGAATGATTCCATCTCCACACACCAGGTCAGATAATTTGTGCCATCTAAAGCCTCAAATGGCAGACTGACCAGATACTGTTCAGCCATTGCTGACCACTCAAAGAAAACATGTTTATTCCGAAACCAGCCTCTAAAAACAAACTCCCTTTTACAGCCAGGTCCAACGCAGCAAAGAAAACGCAAATTTCTCTCTGGGCCCATAACCTGATGGGTTATACGCTGGCTTAAAGGGGAAAAACCGAGGCTTGAGAATAAACAGACAAGAATGCAGCTTGTTAGGGCCAACAGTGTTTACTGATAGCATAAGGCAATAATGTATATGCAATCACATTATCGCAAAAATGAAAAAGATGAATATACAAGATACATCATTGTAAAAGGAAAAACTAAAACAAACTTATAAGCAGAGTTCCGTGTATTGATCCCAGGGCCAGAGTTCCTGCCATGGCCTATACCCAGAGCCAGGCATAGCACACTCTGCCCAGTCCACGGGAAGTGAACACGTGAAGAACTACATGGCTAAAAGACACTAGAAATCAAGAAGACATAGAACACCATTTTGCATGGTTGTATATTCAGTTCTTCCAGCTTTCTGATTGGCTGGATGTTAGCTGTTACACACACTAGGCCTCAAAGCACATAGCATGGCCTGCTGCATCTACGCACTGAGTTCCCCCCCTCCTTGCTCAGGGGGGCCTGGGCAAGGCTTCCCACAGAAGGAAATCAGGAGGATTAGTTCCCATGGGAAGATCCAGTGCTTGTGTGGGCACTAGTCATAACAATACACACGTGATTGTTTTTATCTAGCCACCTGGCGTTCACGTCACCATGAGAATGCTGTGCTTTGTACAGGAATAATTCGCCAGGGCAACACAAGAACTCTAACACATTCAGGCCTTCCAATGGTGCTCTCATTGCCACTGTAACTGAGTCTATCACTCTTGCTACTGGTTACCCTCTTCTCCTCTTTCTTCCTAACCTTCCCAGCATTACAGCCTCCTCTAGAGAGCTAGGTCTTCCAATAATATGTCCAAAGGAGAATAATTTGAGCCAGGCCATTTGTGCCTGAAGTGAGAATTCTGGGTTGATTTGTTTGATGAACGATTTATTTATTTTCATGGCTGTCCACAGTATTCTCAGGAGTCTTCTCCAACACTGAAGTTCAAAAGTTTCAAGACTCTTCCTATGCTGCTTCTTTAATGTCCAACTTTCGCTCCATAGAGTGTCACAGAGAATACCACGGCTTGCACGATTCTGATCTTTGTAGGTATAGAAACATCACAGCATTTGAATACTTTTTCCAAGGCCTTCATGGCTGTTCTACCATGTGCTAGTTTGCAGCATATTTCTTGACTGCTTGTTCCTTTACTGATGATGGTTGATCCACAACTTTGATATCTTCATCGCCAATTCTAAAACTGGTTGTTCTACCTGTTGTCATTAGTATGGTCTTTTTTATATTTAATTGTAGTCCCATTTTTTCACTGTGGTCCTTGATTTTTATTACTAGAGTTTGCGTATCCTTGGCATTTTTTGCTATCTGAGTAGTGTCATCAGATTCCACACTCATCTTCTTCCAATCCAGCTTGCCTTAGTATTTATTCTGCATATAGTTTGAATAAATATGGGGAGAGTATGCAGCCTTGTGGCACTCCTTTGCCAATCTGGAGGTTTTTTTCCCCATATTCTGTTCATACTGTGGCTTCTTGACCAGCATAGAAGTTTCTCAGGAGGACAATGAGATGTTCTGGGGTTCCCATTTTTCTGAGCACATTCTACAACTTGATGTGATCGACACAATCAAAGGCATACCTATACTCAATGAAGCACATACTTACTTCTTTTTTGGCTTTCTCAATTATCCAGCATACATCAGCAATAATGTTTCATGTTCCTCAGTCTTTTCTAAAGCCAGCTTGAACATCTGGTGTCTCTTTTTCCATGTAGGGCTCTAATTCATTGGATGATCCTATGCATTATTTTGCTAGCTTGTGAAATTAAGGATATTGTGTGAGTGTAGTTTGCACATTCTGTTAAGTCTACTTTTTTGGGTATTGGAATACAGATTGACATCTTCCAATCTGTTGGTCACTGTGTCATTCTCCAGATCTGCTGGCATAGCTTGGTTCGAACCTTGATGGATTCATCTTCTGTTTCTTGTCATATTTCAGTGGGTATTCCATCTGTTCCTGTAGCCTTCCAACATGGTAATGACCAGAGTGCTGATCTAACTTCATCTTCCACTACTTCCAAAAGTTCTTGGGAGTAGGGAATATCTTCTAAGGTACCTTGGATGTTGACATCTCTACTGTACAGTGTAGAGATGTATACTGTTCAATATACTCCTTCCATCTTCTTTTGATCTCCTTTGAATCAGTTACTATTTGTCAACTGGATTCTTTTAGTATACCAATTTGAGGTTGGATCTTCCTTCTGAGTTCAGAGATTTTTTGAAAGATTTTCCTTTTTTTTCCATGTCTGTTTCCATTATTGATGTCTTTATAGATGTTGTCGTGATACTGATTCTGGTCTCTTCTTCTAACAGCTCTCTGAAACGGTTTGTTCTTTTCTGAGATTTTTGTCTTTCTTCACTTTGACTTCTCTTCTTGGCAATTTCCACGGTTTGTTCTGACATCCTGTTTGCTTTCTTTTCTTTCTTCATTTTTGGCAGTCTTTTTTTCACATTCATCCTAAACCACTTGTTTAAGTTCATTCCATAGTTTCTCTGGTTCTCTATCTATGAGGTTCAGGACTTCAAACAATTCCTAATGTTTTATGTCTATGAAGGTTCTCAGTCATCCTGGTGGAATTGTCTGTAGCTTGAATCATGTCAACTGGATTTCTATTTTCTCAGTGGAAAATTCCTAATGTTTTCCTTCAAAATGGTGGGTATATGCACCTGGCTATGTCTTTGACATAGAGGGGCATGGTGGCTCAGCAGGTAAGACACCAGGCTTGTTGATTGGAAGATCGCAAGTTCGGAGGTTCGAATTCCTAGCCCCGCGTGACAGAGTGAGCTCCCGCACTAGCCCCAGCTCTTGCAACCTGGCAATTCGAAAGCATGCAAATGCAAGTAGATAAATAGGTACCACTTCTGTGGGATGGTAACAGCATTCTGCATGCATCATGCTGGCCACATGACCTCAGAAGCATCTTCGGAGAGCGCTGGCTCTTTGGCTAACAAACGGAGATGAGCACCGGCCCCTAGAGTCGGACACGACTGCACAAATGTGCAGGGGGAACCTTTACCTTTTTTATATCTTTGATGCTATAATTGAGTTTGTTCATCTCCTTTTGGCAATAATAGATTTCTCTGTATTCCATCTGGTGATGACTATGTATAGAGCTGTCATTCTGGTTGTTTGAAGATAGTGTTAGCTATGAAGAAATCATTGGAGTGGCAGAAATTGTTCAGTCTCCTGTTTCATTTCGGGTTCCTAAGCCATACAATCCACCTACATTTTCCTTTTTCATGTTTCCAACTTTGGCATTCCAGGCTCCAATCACAAGCAGCACATCTTGCTTGCATGTTCTGTGAATTTCAAATTGACCTTGATCATAACACTTATCAACATCCTCTTCTTCTGTATTGGTGGTTGGAGCATAAACCTGAACTATTATCATACTGAAGGGTTCCAAAATATGAATGTCAAAGCCTTGCTATGTGACTTTTCACCCTTCCCCTTGCAAGGGAGATGGGTGGGGAATAAATTGAAATAAATAAATAAAATAAATAAAAGTCCCTTTCCTTGTAACCATTAGAATCCTATTACTTGCAGACCTCAATTGCTGGAAAATTATTGTTGGACACTGGCAGTATAGTTTCCTGCTTTTGAGTAGGAAAAAACATACATAAACACTATTGTATCCCACAGTTTTAAAATCTGTGAGAGAAATCCTAGATCTCACTGAAACAAAATGTATCCCAGCACTCACTGTCCATATGGAGTTGGGACGCTTTTTGTGTCAGAGTCTGACCCATTCCAGAATATGTCACTGGAGAGAGGTTTCTTTGAATTCTGAAACCAAGACTTACCAGAGATAGATATAGATAGATAGATGATTGATAGATAGATAGATAGATAGATAGATAGATGATAAATAGATAGATAGATAGATAGATAGATAGATAGATGATAGATGATAGATGATAGATGATAGATAGATAGATGATAGATGATAGATGATAGATAGATGATAGATAGATAGATGATAGATGATAGATGATAGATAGATGATAGATAGATAGATGATAGACAGGATAGATAGATAGATAGATAGATAGATAGATAGGAGAGAGAGAGAGAGAGAGAGAGAGAGAGAGAGAGAGAGAGAGAGATACTGTAGATGATATAGTGATATTGTTGGAGTGGTATCTTTCTCCCAGTGTTGAGAAAAATATGTTCTTGGTGTTGTAAGCATATATCTCATTAAATTATGATAGGTTTTTTTTTTTGAGATTATACCTAGTAGGAAAGTTGTGGTTTCATTTCAAGATTTGATAAATTGCAAGATTTTGTGCATTATATGTATGTCTTTCCCCAACCATGGTACACTCCTGGACCAGCTGTGGGGGTTGAGAAATGGGGAACTGTTTTATGGGGTTTTTCTTCCTTCCCTCTTGACCAGTTCTAGTTGATGTTTGAGAGGTCATTCCTTAGGCTCCTCTTACGTGGGATGCCACAGAGCTTGATGCTCATTTCCCTCCTGTTTAACATGTACATAAAACTATTTGGTAAGCTAATCTGCTGGTTTGGGATTTGGAATAATTAATATGCTAATGATACCCAATTATGTCTTTCAATCTCAGGCCAGCCAAGTTAGGCTGTTGAGGTCCTGTCCCAGTGACTGGAAGTCATGCAGGGGGATGGGAAGGAACTGACTCCAACTCAGTCATGCCAAGACTGAGTGGCTGTGGACATTAGAGCTTCCTGGATTTGGGTATTTTCCATCTGTATTCTTGGATGTGTTAACAGTTCCCCATTTAAGAGTGGTGCCCAATCTCTTAGATTTACAGCTCCTGTTCGAATAGAAGGTGGCAGCTGTGGCCAAGAGGGTATTTGCACAGCAATATCTAATGTACCAGTTCGACCCATTCCTGGATCAGGAGGTCCTTCAGAAAGTCACCCACATCCTACTCACCTCATGACTCGATTACTGCAATGTGCTCTACATGGGGCTGTTCCAGAAAATCACCCAGTAGCTTCAACTGGTCCAGAATATAGCGGTGCTGGTATTGAAGGGCATATCTCTGTTTACTATATTGTAATCCACCCAGAGTCAGATTGGAAATGGTAGTTCATAGAATGAAAATGAAAATGAAAATGCAAAACCCATCTTTCTCTCTCTGTGTGTTTATGTGCTACAGTTTGTACACTACTCCAATCACAAGCAATTATGAGCAGCCTCCATTGCATATGCAGCACTCAGGTTAACAAGACATAATAAAACAAGCAAAAAAATACCTAATACACATTTTTCCACAGCTACCACATCTCCAGAAGAATAAAATCATCCCATCCACAGAGAGGATATGGAAGAGCCAGGTCCTCCTCCTACAACCAGTAGAAAATATGGAATATGTATGGGGTAAATTTTGAGTGGACCTAGTTGATATCTAGGAAACTCATGATCCAGTAAAGTGCTGAATCCAATGCCTGTCTCCAAGACTAGTAGATTGCTCAATCAAACGTTGCTCTCTCTAGCTCCCAAAAACTTCTAAAAGCTCCAATGCAACTGTGGTACCCCCATAAAACAAGGACAATGTAATCTTTGGATCCTATGAAATAAATAATCAGTTGGCTCCAACAAGTATGAACTGTTAGAACTTAAGGTTATCTACCAATCAAACCATGGAGTCATGGATGTAATAGAATATATACTTCCAGAAGAATAAGGGAAGCAATAGAATAAAGTCTTCTCATTGAAATTTAATCACCAGCAGGGCATGGGGTGGAGTGGGGTGGGGTGGGTGGCTTTAACAAAAGTCAGGATGGCGGTTGTCACTGAGTGATAAAAGCCTTGACACTTTATTACATGCATCATACATGCAAAGCACATAAAAACAGGGAAGGTTTCAGTTGCATGGTTGTGGCTGCGATATTCTATTTTTCAGCTCTCCGCAAGAATGCTCTTGGTCACCAGGAAGATGATGAACAATAGAAAGTTGGTTTTGAACATTACACTATTCTCTTAGTCAGATGTTCTTTTGTGTTTAGATGTGGTTTGAACAGTGTGATGTAGCACTTGGGGAGAAAGATGCAGCCCAGGAGACCTGCAGTAGAAGCCAAGATGGAGAAGATCTCCACAGCCACCATGTATTTCCCCTTGGTGCTCAGATAGGCTGGGATGAAGGACACCCAAATGCTGCAAAACACAAGCATGCTGAAGGTGATCAGCTTGGCTTCATTGAAAGAATCAGGCAATTTTCGAGCAAAGAAAGCCACAGTGAAACTGATGGTGGCCAGCAGCCCCAAGTAGCCCAGCACAATGTAGAACATGGAGTCTGAGCCTTCATTACATTGCACGATGATCTTATCAGTCTGGGAGTGCATGTCCAACTCTGGGAAGGGAGGAGAAGTGGACAACCACACTGCACAGATAAAAGCTTGAATTAAGGAGCAGAGGACAATTATGGATCCCACCAATCTTTTCCCTAGCCACTTCCTCATTTGGTTTCCTGGCTTGGTGGCCAGGAAGGCCAGAACTACTGTGATGGCTTTGGCCAAGACACAGGCAACCGAGATGGAGAAAATGGTGCTAAACAGAGTTTGCCTGAGAACACAAGAGATTTCTCCAGGCCAACCAAAAAACAGCAGGGAGCAGAGAAAGCAAAGGAGAAGAGAAGAAAGAAGGATACATGTGATGTTCCTGTTGTTGGGTTTGACAATGGGGGTGTCCCAGTGCAGAATGAAGGTCACTGCCACTAAAATGAGGGTTGCTGAAAAGAAAAGACTCAAGGAAGTCAGAGTGACTCCCAAAGGTTCACTGAAGGATAAATAACTGAAACTTTTGGGGATGCACTGGTCTTTTTCTACATTTGCATAGTGATCTTCAGGGCACCTCTCACATTGGTCTGCATCTGAAATAAATGAAGAAGGCCTTGTCATTTCCAAACATAAAGAACATTTTAAAGAAAGAAAGCAGTCATGGTGATGCAACCACACAGCCTATTTGTAATGACTGCAGAACCCTTGCAGCAACAAACGAGTCTCACAAGGAGTTTCTTGGAAAACTAATTTACTGCTAAGTTACTGCATACAAGAGAAAGTTGCATCTGAAGAAAGCAGGGGCTTTCCCCTTTGATAATATCCCAAACGTCCCCCTCCCCCTTATCAGGCCATCCGCAGATCTTCTCCAGTTTCGTTTCTTCACACACTTCTGTGACCTTGCTCCACCAGGCTAACAGACGCTTCATCCAGGAATGCTTGTCTGGCCTCACTCCCCGTTAACTCTTTCATGCATGCACACTGTTACAATGCTAGGTAACATTGGAACAGGGATTACGACATTACTGCCCCACCTGAAAAAGACTAAACAAAATTAGTAAAAAGCTATGAAGGTTTAAGAGGGTATTTGAGGTGAAATTGGGAAAGCAATTGAGGAACTCTAACATTAACGGAAGAGACCCATTCAGGGTCGGGGAAATGTTTCCATCGGACCAGATATTGCAATTTGTTTTGGTAGAATCGAGAGTCCAGAATTTCTTTGAGTTCAAAATGTTGCTGCCCATCAATCATGATTGGGTTTGGTGGAGGTTACACTGGATGCCACTGTGTAGGGTAAGGCAATGGTAAACCACACTTGTATTTTTACCAAGAAAACCACATGGATAGAAAATATAAAATGATTGATGATATAATGCCAATGATGGGCCCCTCAGGTCAGATGGCACTCAACATGCTACTGTGGAAAAGTTGAGCATCTTTCAGAGAAATAGTAGTGTTTACAACAAGGCTAGATTAAAACCTTCAAGATATCTAGTTGCTGCTATTGTCATACAGGAAAAGAAAATCCAAAGCTGCAAAGACAGAATTACAATAGGAACATGGAATGTAAGAAAACTGAACATAGTGAAAGATGAAATGAAACAACTACAAATTGACATCTTAGGCATCAGCGAATTGAGGTGGACTGGGATCGGACACTTTCAATGAGAAAATCACACTGTTTATTACTCAGGACATGAAAAACAAAAAAGAAACAGCTTGGAAGGGTATAACGAGAACAGTACTTAGCTACAATGCACTCCAGAACTGAATAATGTTGATTAGTCTTCATGGACAACACTTTCATACTGTATAATGATCATTCAAGTTTCTGCTCCAACCACTGATGCAGAAGAAGAGGAGGCTGATGACTGTAGCTTGAATCATGTCAACTGGATTTCTATTTTCTCAGTGGAAATGTTTCGCTCCTTATCCAAGGAGCTTCTTCAGTCTGAGCAAAGTTGGTAAGGGAATCCTAAATATGTTTCTAGGTAGCTGTGTGACCTTACACCTGGGGTCATGGTTATATTGAGATGTTATTTTAAGTCCTTTTATTATCTAAAGGAGGATCGTTAAGATCACCATGCTGCTGTTGAGCTTGTGAAATGGTCTTAATCTTCCTAGGCACAGAAGACAATGCGGGGAGAAAGATGGGAGAAAGATTGTGCCTGAGGCCCCCACCTCTATTCAAGGAAGGATTTTCCAAGTTGGCATAAATGGATTCCTTGACCCCTCTCTCAAACCACCTATCTTCTCTGTCTAAAATGTGAACATTAATGTCCTCAAATGAGTGTCCTTTTTCCTTTAAATGAAGATAAACTGCTGACTCTGGTCCTGTGGTGTTACTTCTCCTGTGTTGGGCCATCCTCCTGTACATAGGTTGTTTGGTTTCTCCAATGTAGAGTTCAGAGCACTCCTCACTGCACTGGATTGCATAAACTACATTGCTTTTCTTGTGTTTTGGAGTTTGATCTTTGGGGTGTACAAGCCTCTGTCTCAGTGTGTTGGTGGGTTTGAAATATACAGGAACCTGGTCATTCCCTACATGGCTGGTGTGTCTGAAAAGATAAAACGGATATTTGGCAAACACCACATACCTGTATATTTCAAACCCACCAACACACTGAGACAGAGGCTCTTCATCAGATTACAGTTATTATGCACATATTTATGCAGTAGAATGAATTCTAGGAAACGGCAGTGGCAAATGTTATGCTTAACTCTGGAATAACCCAGAATTGGAGATAGATGTATGGAAAAGAATGGGAGAGCAGTGACAAGAAACCAAAGCTGATTATTCTGGTAGAACGCAAGTAACGGATTCACTGGCCATTCCCTTAGAAGGAAGTCTACCATAGAACTCAGGAAATTAGGTGAAAAAGGGGGTGAAAGACAGAAGAGGGCAGCGTGAGGGCTAGAGGGAGATCTGTATGACTCCTACCCTGATGCCACTCGGAAAATTACTGAAGACTTGGCTATTCTCCCAGGACTTGGGGCAAGATGGTGGTTGAGCTTCTGTGGGATATTTTGTTTGTTCTAGAGAGCTTACCTTCTGCATGCTGATAATTTATCTATTTTTTTTTGTTCCTACTTTGTTTTGAGCACAAGCTGCCCAGAGTCATCTGGACTGGGAGGCCTCCAAATTATATTAAATTATAAATTTCTATCTCTCTCCTCTCTGGGGCTAACATCAGCATCCCCTATTGTCTTATACGGAGATTGTTTTCTTTATCAAAACTTATTCTGTGTCCTATAATTACTACAATTACTGTGCCTAGTGGAACAAATTTCAGAACTAGCTGATAGGTAGAAATCATGGTCTCCAAAGCTCACTTCAACCCTGCTAAATTGTGCTCAGTCTATAAAAACCTTGTTCAAAGATCTTTTTCCACCCCACCCATGAGCTGCATTTGATGGCACCACAGTTCTGTCCTTCTTTTCCCCAAATCTTCTGCCGAGACAGATGTTGCAGCTGGGGGCTGACTGTCAGCATGGCCAGGTTGGGTTGGGGCTTAGCTCTTCATCTGATTGTGCTCATAGGAGGGCTGAGTGATTCTTCCAGCAAACGTCTGAACCTGAACAATCCTGGGAGGAGGCAGAGTTCTTCCAATCCATTCGATCCTTCAGATGAAATTATAATTGGTGAATTTGTATCCCTGACTCTTGGCAATTTCAAGCCTCAGAGCTTTGTGGAAAGTCCAGATTCTCTTGCTAGAACTGCTTAGTAAGTAATTCTTCTTTGATTTATTTATTTTGGAATCCTGGACTTGACCTGATGATCATCTTCCATTAAAACACTGATGCAGTAGATCTTTATTCCTTGAAAAATTGTATTAGGTGTACCCCTTAATTTTTAATTTCAGAAAATAAATCACTGTATTTAAACACAGGCATCTCTCTTTCCTCTCTCTTCCACACTTGTGCAGTTTTTGAGTATTTATATCTCAACTATTTCCTCACCACTCCAGCAGCACCAATTCAGCCAAGAGCAAACTTGTTTCACATCTGATTATTAAGGAATCTCTTTAGGTTTCTGCTTATGATTTGTTTTGGTGAAATGTTTGGATGCTACTGGCAGCTGAACCTGTATGTGAAGATGAATTTGCTAAGGAACCTGAGTGTCTGTCTTGTAAGAGTTAGAAGCACACACCCAATGTGAAAGGAAATATGATAAACGTGTTATCTTAAGGCATTGTATTAACTGAGGATTACTTATCATTTTCTCAGTGAAGCTTACAATTTTTGCTTGAAATTCTATTGGTCCATGGGATAGGTTGACCTCAAACAGTATCCCTGGTGCAACCCGAGAGCACTAGGTTTAAGAACATTATGACTTAATTGTCCAAGGGGCATCACATTTTTCAAGACCCTTTTCAAAGTGTGTGGACAGAATGATAGGCTGGTATTAGGGACATTTCCAAAAGATCAGTTATTAGTTTTTATATATAGGAAAGGAAGTTTATAGGTGAAGAGAGAAGCTGTTCTGCGTTCTCATTTTTACTGAGGGTGGTAAGAGCGGTGGCGTGTTTGAATGTGTCTATGTTTTTCCAGTATCTGCTCCTTCAAGGAGAACGTTCCTTCTCTAGTTGGAGAAGCTGACTGCTAACCCTGCAGGGCATTGGACTCAGGACCAGCTCCTGTCTGGAAACAGGATTTCCATAAGTTCAAAGAATGGGACAAACAAAGTACAAACAAAATCACAATGAATTTTTAAGATGTAACACATATTGCACACAAAAGAAGACACCCAGAGAATGAGGAGAAATAAGAAAGAATAAACTTCTATTCATTTTGTCTTTAGAGAATAACTGGTCATTAGTTCAAAAAGATTTCCTGATCATATAGACAACAACATGCATTTAATGTATAAAGACAAATGATGACCTCAGCTGTAAGCCACCTGATCCTTCGGTAAACTTTAAGATTACACAATTATTTTTATTTTTGCAGCCTGATCCCTAAAAACTACCAGCACGTCCTTGCTTTTCTTTTTGCCATTCAAGAGATCAACAAGAATCCTGATCTGTTACCCAACACCACATTAGGGTCCCAGATTTATGACAATGCTTACAATTCCTGGAGGACCACTTGGACGACTTTGGATCTTCTCTTCCTCAGACAAGGAAATCCACTCAATTACCTCTGTGTCACCGAAGAGAAAATCATGGCCGTCATTGGGGGACTCACCTCCCAGAATTCAATTCACATGGCCAACATCTTAAGTACTTACAAGGTTCCACAGGTAAGTGTTTGGAAATAGATACTGTATATGGAACTAGGAGGAGAGCGACTGTGAAGTCTCCACAGTAAAAGCAAATGTCTCTACTGCTTGAATTGTCATTTTACATCTATGATGATTTCCTACTAAGGAAAGAAAACACTAAGAAACTACACTTTGATTGCTGCAGGGTAGAAATGGAAACTTGAGAAGTCAAATTTCTTCCATACCCTCTTTACAACTCTCAACTTAAATACTCCGATTGATAAATCGATTGACTGATTATGTGTCATCAAGTCGGTGTTGACTGTTAGTGATATAGATAAGAAATCCCCCTAAGCTGGTATTTCAGGTCTTCCAATGATGCACCCAATGCCATTGGAACGGAGCCTATCTACCTAACAAATGAATATACTAAAATGGGTTTTCTAGAATATTTGGTAAAAGTGTAATGTAATATTAGCAGTTGTTTGCAAACAGTTTATACAGGGCTGAATGTTTTTCCTTGAGTTAAAATTGTTCTGTTTTCCCCCAGGCCAGTTATGGCTCCTCTGACCCCATGCTGAGAGAAAAAATTGGTTTTCCTTCTTTCCACCGCATGGTCCCTAATGAAGCTCTTCAATACGTGGGGATTGTTGGACTTCTCCGATATTTTGGATGGAACTGGATTAGCCTCATTGTTTCAGATAATGAGAGTGGCGAAAGCTTTCTTCGAACTCTGAGACCCAAGTTCTTGCAACATAATATTTGCATAGCTTGGATAAAGTTGATCCCAATAGTGTCGCCATTTTTATCGAGACAGATACTTGAGAGACAAATTATTCAAATTCAATCTGTTATCTCCCAGAGTGAAATCAATGTGTTCCTTGTATATGGAGATGGTCAGTCTCTGGAAGGATTACAAATGGTTTTGTACTCGATGGAATTTGGCCCTAATAAGCCTCTTGAGAAGGTGTGGATCACAACCTGTGAGTGGGATTTCACTGCTCAGAATCCTGCGAGAAGATTTAGCAAAAAATCCTTCAATGGCACACTGTCATTCTCACTCCATACAAATGTAGTGCCAGGATTTCACAATTTTCTTGAGACAATAAATCCCCTGAAGTTGACATTTTATTTCCTCTCTGAATTCTGGACATCAACATTCTTCTGCTCACTCAATGCCCACCACTCGTATGAGGGGAAAATGGAAAATTGCACTGGGGAAGAGAAGCTGGAGAGCCTCCCTGGATCTGTCTTTGAAATGGGCATGTCTGGTTGGAGCTACAGCATCTACAATGCTGTTTATATTGTAGCACATTCACTCCATGCTTTGTATTCCTGGAGAAGCAAATGGAGGAGCAGGAAAAATCAAAGCCAATGGCATCTCCAAAAAGTACATCCATGGCAGGTACTCACAAGTAAATTGGTCAATTAATTTAAAATGCCAAAATATTAAAAAAACACCAAAATAGAACTTAAACAAAATCATATATCATGCAACAACAGATAAAAGCTAGTAAGCAAAATCAGCTTTGGAATTTACAAATGAAAAACAAAAAATTTTGGTTTTTTTAGTTTGTTATTAATTATCCTATTTAGTTTGTTATTAATTATCCTCTTTGATGAGGAGATACAGTTTTTGTACTTCTCAGTTAAAATATGTAGATGAATGTTGAGGTCTATCTAAATTGGGAGGGCCAGATTTCCAATGATAAATTATCAAAGAGAAGGGATATTTCTGAAAAAAAAAACTTAAATTGATTTAGAAAGTGAGAGTGCAGATGTGCCAGTGAAATTGATGTTAAATTTGGCAGAGTGGGAAACAGTTGATAATTTAATCCATTCTGAATCTCTTCCTTATTGAATTAAGTAAAACAATCAATTGCTTAATTCCACTATGAGGAGAGGAAGAAACAATGAGGATTCCGGTTAGAAAGGGATTCAGAAAGTAGTAAAAAGGTAATATTTAGAGATAGAATTAGACATGGAATCTGAGATAGATAAAATCTTCAGAGTTAACTCACGCTACGTTAGAAAGTGCCAAGATATTTTGTGAGAAAAGTTATAAAAGAGCAAAATCTGAAGAAATATTATAGTGAGAGATTAAAAATAGCAGGTTGGGTATAACTTGAAAGATTTAAACCATAATTTTTTCTTTTTTTATTTGGAATTTGGGATGAAAAACTTTTTTTTTTACTTTTATATGTACAGTATTGGAAAAATTAAAGTGTACCAACAATACAGGAATGGATCTTGAAACTATTAGAAATGGCAGAAAATGACAAATTGATTTGTTTACTAAAAGAAAATTCAAATTATTATTTTTTAAAGAGTGGAAACTTTTGATGGACTATTTGCAAATAGCAGGAGGAGTAAAGCTAATATGGGGTTTTGATGATTAGAATATATATAAATAGTATATAATAGACAAGAAAAATATATGAATGTTATATGAATAGCCAGCATGTAAAAACAATTTTATTCTTATGACCATAGATGGATCGGAGGTTATCCAATTTCTATGTTTGTCTTTTTCTTTCTTTTTTTTTCTTTACTGCACTTTTCTTTTCTTTTCCTTTTAATTTGTATTTCTATTTCCATTTCATTCTTAACTTTTAGCTTTGTATATTTAAAAATCTAATAAAATTAAAAAAAAAAGAAAGTAGTAAAAAGGTAAAGGTTTCCCCTGCACAGTCATGTCCGACTCTAGGGGCCGGTGCTCCTCTCCGTTTGTTAGCTGAAGAGCCAGCGTTGTCCGAAGACGCTTCCGCGGTCATGTGGCTGGCATGACGCGTGAGGTGCCTATTCATCTACTTGCATTTGTATGCTTTTGAATTGCTAGGTTGGCAAGAGCTGGGGTGAGTGCGGGGGCTCACTCCGTCACGTGGGGCTAGGGATTCGAACCTCCAAACTTGCAAACTTTTGATCAACAAGCCTGGCGTCTTACCCGCTGAGCCATTGTGCCCCCACCAGAAAGTAGTAAAAGGTCCTAAATTGTATGATCATTGCTTGCAGCTGGAGTGCTCCAGAACAGCTGTGGGTTGTGATTTAAGTTGAAGTAGAAAGGAGATGAACTGGCCATAGCATGATTTCTTTGAGACAAAAGGTTTCTTGACATCATTCATGAAATGGAGACAACTCTGGAGAATGAATTTGAAAACTAAGTGATAGGCAGAGTTTCATTTTCTCAAGAAAAAGTTAGGGAAAAAGATGTTTACTTTCTATAATCTTAAATGGTTTAGACCAAGTGGGATGAATCTATGGTGAGCTGGAAAGATTCAGCTAAAATATATTGCTATTATGACTAAACTTTCATGTTCTCTTTGAATAAATCATTTCAATACTTGGCATACTTGGAAAGCACAAATTTGCAGTATTGTGGCAAATCTCTATTTGAATGTCAGATCACTGACATTTCAGGTGACATTTTCTACAATTTAGAATTGTAACCATCTTTTCCTCCTTCCATCTAGCTTCATTCTTTTTTGAGATCTGCCCGCTTTAACAATAACATTGGAGATGAAATATTTCTTGATGGAAACAGAGACTTAGCAATAGGCTATGACCTCATCAATTTGGTGACATTCCCCAATGAATCCTTTCAGAGAGTCCATGTTGGAAGAATCGATCCCCACATTCCAGTTGGAAAAGAATTCACCATTAATGCAAGTGCCATTACGTGGAATCCCAAGTTTCATCAGGTTTGAACTATTATATTTTCCTGTGTTTAATGTCAGTGTCATCTGAGTGGTGTTTCACCAAAACACTCTGGAGTGTGGCAAGGAGATTGGTTGAGACATCTGAATTTGGAAGATATACTGTATCAGAAAAAACAAAAACACAAGTTTGACAAAACTGCTTTTCATATTTTTATTTCAGAACTAGATGTGATTTGGTCCTGAAATTTAAAGGAAGATTGATATGCCTGGAGCATCAAAGCTCTGGGCTTTTGGGGAATAAGGTGGAAAGGAATGCCTTTTGGAGAAATTAGAAAAGAGGAGCACTGATTAGATAATTCCACACGGGAATGAATTTCTTCTTTGTAATGAGTGAGAAATAGTTACATGAAGACATCTCCAAGATCCGTATGTTCTTTACTCTTTGGGGACTGTTGATTTTAGGAGAATGTTTGGATGAATTTTAACTTAAGAGAAGAGAAATCTGTGAAGTTTAACCATTAGTAACTGAAATGAGCGGTTTAAGCTTGTTATCCTAACGTATCACTCATTCGAGGAACTACTAGTTAAACTGATTCCTGCCTCAGGGTTGTGCCATTGACATAATTTCTGAGATCTTTCTGTTTCAAACATATGTAATTCAGAATTGGTACGGAAAGGAGAAAACAAACTAATTCCCATTTTATATCCAGTTTTTTTAAAAAATATTAACAGATGGTGCCGAATTCTACCTGTGTTGAGAGCTGCCATCCTGGACAGAGCATGCTTATTCAACAGGGGAAACAAATCTGTTGCTATGATTGTATTCAGTGCCCATCAGGGAGGATCTCAACACAAAAGGGTAAGTGAAGGAACTCTGAGCTTCTTAGAAGAACACCCAGAAATGTTCAGTTTTGATCAAGTGGAACATCTTTTCTCCTTCTCTACTTCTAGTTGCGTTACCATAATTTATATTCTTGAAGATGATGATCTAAGGCCATCCTCATTATGATTCAGGTTTTTTTAAATGAGTATTGTAGAGTTCAAAACTTGTTTTCCTCCATCAGGTAATGTATAAAGATAACAAGGTGTGGATAATATTTCTACAAACTGCAGACACTGAATTTCTGCTTGTGATCTTCAGATGCGGAGGAATGTGAGCTGTGCCCAGAAGATCAGTATCCTAACATGAATCAGCACAAATGCATTCCCAAAGTAATGACTTTCCTGTCCTATGAAGATAGCCTGGGAGCAGCTCTGACATCTTTGGCTCTTTTCCTTTCCATGACCACAGTCGTCGTGATGGGGATCTTCAGGTTACACTTGAACACTCCCATTGTCAAAGCCAACAACTGGAGCATCACGTGTATGCTGCTCGCCTCCCTGCTCCTATGTTTTCTCTGCTCGTTCTTCTTCATAGGAAGACCCAGGAAGGTGACCTGCCTTTTAAGGCAGGCTGTGTTTGGCATCACCTTCTCCATTGCTGTTTCCTGCGTACTGGCCAAAACGATCACTGTGGTTCTGGCCTTTGTGGCTACCAAACCAGGGAATAAGATGAGGAAGTGGGTGGGAAGGAGGCTAGCAATCTTGGTCATTGTGGCTTGTTCTTTGATTCAGATTTGCATCTGTGCTGTTTGGTTGGTGAACAAGCCCCCCTTTCCAGAATTAGAGAAGCATTCCCAAGTGGGTGAAATCATAGTGCAGTGCCATGAAGGCTCAGATGTCATGTTCTACGTTATGCTGGGCTACATGGGTCTTCTGGCCATAGTCAGCTTCACGGTGGCTTTCTTTGCCAGGAAACTGCCTGGCAGTTTCAATGAAGCCAAGTTCATCACTTTCAGCATGTTGGTGTTTTGCAGTGTTTGGTTGTCCTTCATCCCCACCTACTTGAGCACAAAGGGAAAATCCATGGTCGCCGTGGAGATCTTCTCCATATTAGCCTCTGCTTTTGGTCTATTGAGTTGTATTTTCCTTCCCAAGTGCTACATTATTCTAATGCGGCCTGAATTAAATAAGAAGGAGCAATTGGTAAAGAAAAGGAATGATTGATACTGCATGAGAAGGAGCTAGAAGTAGCATGTGGTAGCTCTAAAATAAAAAATAAGAGTGCTGCTGTGGCTGAAATGTACCATCCCTGAAAGATTCAGAGTTAAGATTGGCCCATTTGTTAAGTGCAAAATTGAGTATGATGGAATGCTAATTATGTGCCTTTTTGCTAACAAAATAATGTTAATGGTTCATCTATCTGTGTGGCTATCTATCTTTCTAACTAAATATTAGGTTACTTTATATAGTTTCTATGGAAATCTTGGCCACTTAGCTGATTCAATTGAATCTTAATTGAGTGTGTTATTGAGCACCAATCTTGAAAAGGATGGAGATGCTAATTAGACTACAGGTAGGATTGACCATTGCCATTGGATTGAGGGTACTTCTGATTGGTGCGGGTGGTTAGTGAGGTCAGGTATAGGGTAGATTTCATGAGGTCATGAATTGGAACTACAAAAACAAAGGTTATTGAGGGGACAAAGATACATTATTTCATGAACACAGTTACTTTCTTTGGAGTTCTTTCTGATGGATTGTTCTTACTGTGGCCTTGCTTCCCATTATTATTAAAGCACCATATATCCTGCCCTTGTGATGCAAAACACTAATTGAATGTTATTAGACTCTCATTATGTGTAATCAATTCTCTCGCACACATTCCTAATGAAGAAGAGTCTTCTCTTGCTATCCTTTGCCTTCCTTGTCTTCTCTGGCCTGCTCTTTAATTCTGATTAGCTCAATTAGAGCTTGGGAGACCTTGTCTCCATGACCGTGTCCAAAAGACAGTGCCTGGAATGCTAATGATGGTTTGGCTGCAAAGGTCAGGTTTGATGTGCGAATGGCCACATTTGATATTCCTCTTTCTAGTGTGGCTGCAGCAATAATGTTCTGCTTGACAAATTATAGCGAGAGCTTCATAGAGATGTTTGCATCAAGACAGACTGAGCTGGAACTATGTATTCCAACTTAGGTGAGTAAATAAGTGTTGTCCTTATTCACTTTTAGTTTGGGCTTCAACTGGGATCTCAGTCATTCCTACGTGATACCATGCAAGAGACAAGATGGCAAAGAGAGTGTTTTGACAATCTAATAAAAATTGCATAAATATTGCAAGTTGAAGTAATATTGCTAATAATGAATCATTATTTTGTTGAAATACATATCTACTTTAAAAAGCATTCTTGTGATTCCCAACCCACTGAGTGATAAAATTCAGTTCCCCTTTATTTCTCCAAAGTCTGAACCCAAGACTCATCTAGAGTGACATTTGTATTTTGTTTATCCATAGCATGCCAGACATGTAGACTTCAGTATGTTATGGAATGCCTTCCTCTGCCAGCATCGCATGGTAGGAAACTGGAAGGCAGTAATTGTTTCCACAAGTACAGGACTGATTTGGCTGGCCTCCAAGAAGTCTGGGTGGTGGTGAGGCAAAATGGTCATTGCAGGAAGAAAGGGAGTGAGGCAAAACAATAGCTGAGTACGCATCTAACCTTGCTTTTTATTATTCCCTTTTTTCCTGTGGAGGGCCATTTAGTAGTTGAAAAAAGTTATTCCTCTAGTCGGTTCTCTTTTCATTCCTTATATCTTATTTTCTTAAGGTATTTCAATACCTCCCTTACATTCTCTGCCCCAAGGCCCAGCCCTGACTGCACCACTGGCTTCAGGAGTGTGCAAAGGCCACATGGAGAGGAGAGGAGAGGAGAGGAGAGGAGAGGAGAGGAGAGGAGAGGAGAGGAGAGGAGAGGAGAGAACTTCACCCAACACAAACTCCTCCCCATCTGGGGAAGAAATCCTCTTCCTTGTGATTCTGGGCTTCTGAAGAAAGAGCCATATCAGTGGCAGCCCTTCAAGATGTGCCAGGTCAGGAAATAGCCAATGTAAGGATTCCAGGAACATTTATTTATTTATTTATTTATATTTGGAAGACCACCCAATTCCCAGGTGACTCTTGGAGTTAAAAGGAAGAAAAAAGAAAAGAAAAAGAATGTGTACACCTAGACAAAAACACCCAATACATTACCAAAAAACTCACCAGGGGTCAGCTCTTCAAGGTAGCCCAGACAAGAAGCACAAAACATGAGTATTAACACTACCGTTATTGCAAGGTTACAGTAACAGAATCTTGCAAGTCTGAAAGCACCTCTCCCCTCCTTTACTTTTACTTTCCGGAAAACTAGGGATGGTCCTTTCTGAGATGCTTCCCACGCTTCTTTTCCTTCTGTGGGCTGAGATACCTTTAGCACGATGGTTGTCTAGGCTGCGGCTCTTCCTTGTTATTGATATGATATTTGGCAGAGATCCATAATTGCAGCAGCAAATAAGAAATAAGAGACCAAGCATATTTATAAAAACTGTATTAAAGAAAACATTGCTTACAAAAAATCAGAAGAAGAAGTAATAAGCAGTAAGAACAAAAGAAGCAAGGTAGCAAGGCAGGGGTAGTAGTAACTAGCAGAATACAAATATATATTCTGTTCTGAACACATTTAACCAATCAGGAGCTCCCATTAACCATTAACCTTTAGTCAGTAAGAAACACAATAGCAGAAGCCTCGTGATCAGGCCAAAGTAAACAACTCAGTCCCTTATCACAGACTTGTTGGCGTCAATTCCTGACTCCAAATTCCTTACTCTAAGCCCCCACCTTTTTTTCCTTTTGAGTGCACTTTAAAAATCTAAAATTATGTGCATAAAATCTTCCATAATTAAAAAATACTCAACATTCCTCCTGTCTCCCAAGGTCAACCTTGGACACTATCTCACACCAGCTTCTGCAGCTTTTGCTAACTTTTATCAGGACATTCCCAAAGCAACCCACAAATCCCTGTGTTCAAGAAGTTTGCTCCCTCTCTTCTTCCCACTAAGACAATGGCTTTCTTCAGACTAAATAAGTAGGACAGAAAGTAACTTGACATGTATTGCTTATGAATATGTATGTATGCCTGCATCGTCATATGAATATGTATGCTTACATCATTTCCTTTTCTGTAATGTATAAATATCTGTGCTGTGGAGTCCTTGGTGCTCTCTGAGCCTTGTTGTTTTCTTGCAGACGTTTCATTGCCAGGCTAGGCAATGTCTTCAGTGCGAAAAGGGAGTGGGACTTGCTCTCTGTTTATATACCATGGCTTGTCCTCCTTGTGTTGGTGGGGGTGTTGTTCTCTCCTTGGTAGTTCCTTGATTGGGCTGTTGTTTGCTGCTTGGTTGATTGACTGTTAATAGTTCCTTGATTAGGGTATATTGTGCTGTTTAATAGTTCCTCTGGTGCTAATCCTGGTGTTCATCTTTGCATATCTGGGTATTGATTGCTGCCAAGGAGGTGTTCTGGTCTTCTGGCTTTTCTATTGTCTCTTATGAATGATATGTAAATGTTCTTTACCTCTATGTGTCTGTTGATGGCTGCTTTGTCTGAATGCCAAACTTCCAGGAATTCTGTAGCATTTTTGGATTTGGCTTGGTTTAAGATGTTCACAGTTTCCCAGTTGAAAGTATGGTTGAGTCTGTCCATGTGTTGTGAGATTAAGGAGTTTTCATCGTGTCTTGGCTGGCTGCTACAGTCCTTACCCTGTATGTTGTAGATAACCCCTGTTTTTTCTTCTTGGGCTATTGGGTCTTTTGGTTTGCTTAAGAAGTTTTGGAGGGCTTTAGTTGGTTTTTATACTACGGTGATGCCATGTGGTTGTAACAGTCTATTAGTAGTTTCTGAGATGTTTCTGATGTATGGCAGAAATAGCTTCTGTTGGTTTTGCTGTGGTGGGTTGAGTGGTCAGGCACTTTTAAATAAAGTTGTGTGGTATCCATTTTGCTGGAAGATGCTATATAAGTCATCAGTGCATTTCTTTTGTCTATATCAGTGCACATATCAGTGCATTTCTTTTGTCTGCAGGGTAGGCACCCACCATTTTGGTGAGAACCCCTCCGGTGTGCACTGTATCAATAAAGACTGCATTCAGCCTTGATTATTTTTGCTTTGAGTCCTGTGTTGATTCCACATATGTCATTGCAGTAACTTAAGATATTTTTTTCACATATACTGATTTGTTTAGTTAGTTATTATTGATCTTAAACCCTGTCTTTCTAGATCTCTTTGTGTTTCACAGGTACTGGAACAAAATACAAGAGTTCCTGACTACATTTAGGGTAAGAGCTAAAACATCAACAAAAATGGAGAAAAAAGTCACAGAGGTCAGAGGAGAGTTCTTCTTGGGGAGACAATTTCATAATTGGGGATGCATCCTTGCCATAACTTTTCCTTCCTTGATTGCCACCTTGCATTAGCACCTTGGCAAACTCTGCTTGACTGAAAAGCAAAATAGCCTGAGGAAAACCCAGGAATTCTTTTCAGCCAAACTCCGCTGGTAAAGCACAACAAAGAGTTATGGATAGGAGGGGACGGGAGGGGAGGATAACTATGAAGTGTTATCACTAAGAGTTATATATCAATCAAACCATGGAGACGTAGATGTAATAGAATATATACTTCAGCATTAGTTAAAAAAGAAATTGAATGGAGGCCTTCCAATGAAGTGAAAGGACATGGGTATGTACATACAGTATGTGTCTGCTTTCAAAAATGTCAAGCAAGGGATTGTAATCAAAGTCCTGCTCCTTTATTCCATGCATCATTCATGCACAGAATATAAAAAAGGACTTTAGTTGCTTGGTTGTGTCTGCCATCTTGAATTTTTGGGGTCTCCCCTAAGGATGCTTCTGGCCACCAGGAAAGTCCTGAAAATATATGTATATGACCATTAAAGTATCCTTCTGGTCAGATGTTCTTTTGTGTTTAGATGTGGGTACAAAAGTATGATGTAGCACTTGGGGAGAAAGATGCAGCCCAGGAGACCTGCAGTAGAAGCCAAAATGGAGAAAATCTCCACAGCCACCATGAAGTTTCCCTTGGTGCTCAGATAGGCTGGGATGAAGGACACCCAAATGCTGCAAAACACAATCATGCTGAAGGTGATTAGCTTGGCTTCATTAAAAGTATCAGGCAGCTTCCTAGCAAAGAAAGCCGCAGTGAAACTAATGGTGGCCAGCAGCCCCAAGTAGCTCAGAACAATGTAAAACATCATATCTGAGCCTTCGTTACATTGCACAATGGACTTTTCAATCTGAGAGTGCATGTCCAACTCGGGGAAAGGAGGAGATGTCACCAACCACACTGCACAGATAACAGCTTGAATTAAGGAGCAGAAGACAATGACCGATCCTGCCAATCTTTTCCCTAGCCACTTCCTCATTCGGTTCCCTGGCTTGGTGGCCAGAAAGGCCAGAACAACAGTGATGGTTTTGGCCAAGACACAGGAAACAGAGACAGAGAAAATGGTGCCAAACAGAGTTTGTCTGAAAAGGCAAGTCACTTCCCCAGGCCAACCAATAAACAACAGGGAGCATAGAAAGCATAGGAGGAGAGAGGAGAGAAGGATGCATGTGATGTTCCTGTTGTTGGCTTTGACAATGTCCCAGTTCAGAATGAAAGTCACTGCCACTAAAATGAGGGTTGCTGAAAAGAAAAGACTCAAGGAAGTCAGAGTGACTCCTAAGGCTTCACCGAAGGATAAATAGCTGAAACGTTTGGGAAGACACTGGTCTCTTTCTGCATTGGAATAATGATCTTCTGGGCATCTCTCACATTGGTCTGCATCTGAAATAAAGGAACAAAGTCTTGTCATTTCCAAGTATACAGAACATTTTACCCAGCTAACTTAGAGAACTCACTCCTGGTGATGCTGTTCACTTACCCATTTCCCCTTAAGCAATAATAGTTTTATTGTTTTTATTTTTATATTTTGGTTTTTATAGTTGTCTTTGTATTGCTTTTTTGGTTTTTAACTCCGTAAGCCACGCAGAGTCACAGCAGTAAGGTGGGTGTCTATAAAAATTTAATGGATGGATGGATGGATGGATGGATAGATAGATAGATACCAAATTAACTATATTACTGCTTAAAGGAGGTGGAGGAGCTCAATTATCAAAGACAGGGCCAGGTGCTGACTGTGGAATAGATTGCAAATTGCTCCTATGTAAGTTCCAAGTTAAGCTGAAGAAGAAGAAGAAAGCCCATCAGTTTCCATGATATGATCTCGAATATATATCCACCATTTTGAAAGAGAACATCAGCTCTGAAGTCCTGAATCTCATAGATAGAGAACCAGACAAATGGATCATTGAACAACTCAGCCCAGAATTCTCACTTGAGGCACAAACAACTAGGCTGAAATTATCCTATTTTGAAGACATTATGCAAAGACCTAGCTCTCTGGAAAAGGCTCTAATGCTGGGAAACGTCTTAAGAAAGAGAAGAAAAGAACAACTAGAAGCAAGGTGGATAGATTCAGTTTCAGTGATGATGAATGAACTGTTGGAAGACCTGAAAGGTTAGGGATAGATAGCCATGAAGAAAATCTATTTTATCTTTAGTCATTGAGAACGACTTGATGGCACATAATCAATCAATCAATCAATCAATGAAACAATCAAACAATTTTCCACTTTCCTTTTCCTGGAAAGAACATCATCTCTCAATATAATGAACAAGAGTATAGCAGAAATAATTTATTCAACTATTCAAATAAACTTCATTTCATTAAAAAAAAACCCCTCATAGCTACTACACTTTACAGCCCCATTCCAGAGTGGATTGGAGTAAATATTTTCCCCAAGGGACTGTACTAAAGTTGAAATGAACAAAAAGGGATAAGCCTGAAAGCTCTCTCTATTTCTGTTTATTTTTTTCACTTACCAATTTGGACTGAAATTCTTCCTTCGGGACATTTGGTGCAAATATAGCAACAGGCATGTTTCCCCTCCTGAACAGCCTTGCTGTATCCATGGCGGCAGCTCTCAACACATCTGGCATGGGGAGGCACCTAAAATAACCATTGGGAACCTTTATGAGTGGGATTCACCAACAACCTCTGGAAATCCTTCACCTTCTTTGGAGAAAACACAAGTAGAAAGCATACTGGTTTATTAAATTTGAAGAATGCTCCAAGTTTACAGCAACCATTTCATATTCTGGGTTGTATGCTGAGTTTTGCTGAAACCATGCCCAGGCGCCACAAAAGGAGATGCTATGAGAGAGTCTACTGAGAAGTACCTATCATCCATTCTGACTCCAAACAGAAGTTATATCAAATATCCTATTTACTTTATATACATACGTATTTACAGATCACTTCCACAAGTAACAAATGATACACCATCAACGATACAGCTTTCACGAGGTAAAATGGGAATAAATGAAATACAGAATATCTCTGCTTATATAGTCAAACTGACCAATCACATTATAGGTCAATCTCGTTATTCACCACACCCAACCTAACTCTAAGCACCTGTTGAATGAGTCACACATGACACATCATTCCTACAACAATGGCTGCTAATTGGGTGACTGTGCAGAATATTTCACCTTTTACCTAGAAATCAAGCCTCTCTGTATAATTTATATCTAGAAGTAAATTCCTGGGTTTATCAAACCCCAACAGAATCCGATCATAACCTTCACAACGTGAAAGCCTGAGAACTTGTGCTCCCATTCATAATTGGGAAATGTGTAGATCTCAGTTTCTATCGTTTCTCTTCATTAGACATGCTGGCTAAAACTGATGGGAACTGAAATTTAGCAACAAGCAGAGGGGTCTTCTTTGACCACTGTTGCTAATGAACATTTTTCTGAGTAGGTTTCCCTCCACTCTTGTGTGTACCATTCCCCAGGCCAACCAATAAACAACAGGGAGCATAGAAAGCATAGGAGGAGAGAGGAGAGAAGGATGCATGTGATGTTCCTGTTGTTGGCTTTGACAATGGGGGTGTCCCAGTTCAGAATGAAAGTCACTGCCACTAAAATGAGGGTTGCTGAAAAGAAAAGACTCAAGGAAGTCAGAGTGACTCCTAAGGCTTCACCGAAGGATAAATAGCTGAAACGTTTGGGAAGACACTGGTCTCTTTCTGCATTGGAATAGTGATCTTCTGGGCATCTGTTACATTGGTCTGCATCTGAAATAAAGGAACAAAGCCTTGTCATTTCCAAGTATACAGAACATTTTACCCAGCTAACTTAGAGAACTCACTCCTGGTGATGCTGTTCACTTACCCATTTCCCCTTAAGCAATAATAGTTTTATTGTTTTTATTTTTATATTTTGGTTTTTATAGTTGTCTTTGTATTGCTTTTTTGGTTTTTAACTCCGTAAGCCACACAGTCACAGCAGTAAGGTGGGTGTCTATAAAAAATTAATGGATGGATGGATGGATGGATGGATGGATGGATGGATGGATAGATAGATAGATAGATAGATAGATAGATAGATAGATAGATAGATAGATACCAAATTAACTATATTACTGCTTAAAGGAGGTGGAGGAGCTCAATTATCGAATCAAAGACAGGGCCAGGTGCTGACTGTGGAATAGATTGCAAATTGCTCCTATGTAAGTTCCAAGTTAAGCTAAAGAAGAAGAAGAAAGCCCATCAGCTTCCATGATATGATCTTGAATATATACCCACCATTTTGAAAGAGAACATCAGGAATTGCTCTGAAGTCCTGAATCTCATAGATAGAGAACCAGACAAATGGATCATTGAACAACTCACTTGAGGCACAAACAACTAGGCTGAAATTATCCTATTTTGAACACATTATGCAAAGACCTAGCTCTCTGGAAAAGGCTCTAATGCTGGGAAACATGGAAGGAAAGAGAAGAAGAGAACAACTAGAAGCAAGGTGGATGGATTCAGTTTCAGTGATGATGAATGAACTGTTGGAAGACCTGAAAGGTTAGGGATAGATAGTAATGAAGAAAATCTATTTTGTCTTTAGGCATTGAAAACGACATGATGGCACATAATCAATCAATCAATCAATCAATCAATCAATCAATCAAAGAAACAATCAAACGATTTTCCACTTTCCTTTCCCTGGAAAGAACATTATCTCTCAATATAATGAACAAGAGTATAGCAGAAATAATTTATTCAACTATTCAAATAAACCTCATTTCATTAAAAAAAAACCCTCAAAGCTACTACACTTTACAGCCCTATTCCAGAGTGGATTGGAGTAAATCTTTTCTCCAAGGGACTATACCAAAGTTGAAATGAACAAAAAGGGATAAGCCTAAAAGCTCTCTCTAATTCTGTTTATTTTTTTCACTTACCAATTTGGACTGAAATTCTTCCTTCGGGACATTTGGTGCAAATGTAGCAACAGGCATGTTTCCCCTCCTGAACAGCCTTGCTGTATCCATGGCGGCAGCTCTCAACACATCTGGCATGGGGAGGCACCTAAAATAACCATTGGGAACCTTTATGAGTGGGATTCACCAACAACCTCTGGAAATCCTTCACCTTCTTTGGAGAAAACACAAGTAGAAAGCATACTGGTTTATTAAATTTGAAGAATGCTCCAAGTTTACAGCAACCATTTCATATTCTGGGTTGTATGCTGAGTTTTGCTGAAACCATGCCCAGGCATATTTATCGTTGTGTAGCCACAAAAGGAGATGCTATGAGAGAGTCTACTGAGAAGTACCTATCATACATTCTGCAGAAAAATTGGTAAAATGAGTTTTAAAACATAAAACAGCATCAAGTGTCCATTCTACCTGAAAACAATGAAATCTGTAGTCACCTGTAGCCTGCTGTCGGGGGGAGAAATGAAGGCGAGAGGTGCTGTTGCAATTTCTATGCTTGGAAAATGAATTTTGCTTCTTTGCATCATAAGTATCTACCTAGTTCTCTAAAAATGTTCTGAAGGGAGCATACCAGCAGAAGGAAACCTTGTTTCTTTTAAAAAACATATATTTATTTTACTTTGTGTGCACATTTATTTTGCATCCACAGTACCTAAGATCAATTTTAACTTGGGGACATTGCAAAAGGAAAGTGTATTGTAGATTTAAAAAAAAATGAGAGAAAATTCTGTGAGAAGCTTATTTCCTTGTGGAAAATAGGGAAACACTCACTAGAAAAATTGCCCCATTGTTTAGCTCAGTGTCAGCACATTCACTTGGGTTTTCCATGTGGTTGCTTACATTTTGCATAAGAAGAGAAAAATGACATCCTGCTTGTATTTATTCTCTACATAATACATTTACCATAAAGATTCATCACATTTTTTCAACTTATTTTCTCCTTACATTTATTCTGTCCATTTTTAAAATATATCTCCTTGTGACTTTTTAAACTTAGTGTATGTTGAGCAATTTAACACACACACACACTCAAACACACACACCCAAAACCATGAGACTCCAGGACATCATCACTATACAGCACTTTTGGATTTTCAAGTCATCATACAAGAATATCTTCTTCCAGAAATGATAGCCTCCTTAATAACAATATCCCCAAATGTCCCACCTGCTGAAACTTGTGATTCCACACAATGGCGCTTTCATGGATGATGAACTTCTTCCTATCGGGGGCTTTGGAGTCCATCTTCCAATCTGGACTCTCTGGAAGGACTGATTGTGGAAAGTGACCAGGTTGAGGATGTTGTATCCTGGGTCAAAGTCCCCCTTCTCATCAAAAAAGATTTCATCTCCCACACTGTTATTAAAATGGGTGTTTCTCAGAAAGTAGTGAAGCTGGATTTGAGGGAGTAGAAAAGTAAGATCAGATCAGAAAGCAATATAGGGAAAAATATTCTCTCATTTAAAAGTAGAGATCAGTTTTGGACCAGAGAATTCTGTTAAAGTTTTGTGTAGTAGGTATAGTGTATGTATTTTTGTGATGTATTGACATGCATATTTCAAAAGAGAAAGATTCTCAAAAAGTTATCTCTCAAGCTTCTCTTGAAGATCTTTGTTAAAAGAATAACATGTAATGCAGGGTAACATCTTAGAAATGTGAGAAATGCCACAAGAACACCAATATTTATTAAGAAGATTCATCACATTCATATTCACTTAAATCTTAAATCACATCCATTTTCACTTTAACTTTTCATTAAAATAGTGACCAGATAGATAGATTTTCTCCAAGATAATATCTCCCTAACCACACAATTCCAGATTTTATCATTTGCAGATGTTACACTGTTAATCTTGTAGCACCTCAAATTTTGTAAGTTATTCATAGCAGGAATATGGAATATGGAAGGCAAAAGGAAGAGGGGCCGACCAAGGGCAAGATGGGTGGATGATGTTCTGGAGGTGACGGACTCGACCTTGGGGGAGCTGGGGGTGGCGACAGCCAACAGGAAGCTCTGGCATGGGCTGGTCCATGAAGTCACGAAGTGTTGGAAGCGACTGAACGAATAAACAGCAAAATTCATAGCAGGATGTGTATGTATGTTTCATGCACACAAACTGATTAAGTTTATGGTGCTTTATAAAAAAGCACAGCACTAACTGACAGATCTCCACTAAGAGCCCCTTCTAGATTGATTTGGGAGAAGGATCTCTGGCAGAATTCAGCTAAATTAGAATCTGAATTGCAGACAGTTAAATCGGACATGATTGAACAGATTAAAAAAAAAATTGCCAACAGAGAGCAGAGCATTGAATCCAGAGCCTTCATGCCTCCATCAGGCCTTATACTGATACAGTATATTTGAGAAGAGCAATAACATACCTGCCATGGCTGAACATTTGCTAGATCCTGATTGCTAATAGAAGCTGACCTTGCTCTTGTTGAATGCATTGCGTGCAAAGCATGTGCTGCAGAATAAACCCCATTGTAGACATTGTAGCTCTCTCCAGACATGGTCATTTCAAACAGAGAGCCAGGGAGTCTTCCCAGTTCTTCCTTCCCAGTGCAGGATTTATTTGCTTTGGTGTCTGGAAGGAATGAACAGTGAAATGCACACGTCCAGAATGCAATGATGAAAGGTAACTGATTTAGAAAAGGGTTAAGGCTCTCAAGAAACTCCTGAAATCTTGGCACCATGTTTGTGTGGAGTGAGAAGAATAAGGAACCATTGAAGGATTGTGCTGGGAAACTAACATCTGGCTCTAAAATAGCAGTGAAATCCCAGTGAGAGGTCATGATCCACACTCTGTGGTCCATTGGTCGCCTCATGTGAAATTCACATATTGATAGCATCCATTGGAAACCCTGCATAGAGTGGGCATCACCAGAGACCAGGAACACATTGGTATTGTTCAGGAAGATAGCATCTCTTATGTTTGTTAACCTTGCAAGAAAGGGCTCTTCATGTAAACCCAGAGTTATCATTCCTGGGATCAACTGTATCAAAGCAATGCAAATATCATTCTGGAAGAGCTTTGGCTGGAGATTTCGAAGAAAGCTTTCCCCATTCTCATCTTCTGAAACCAAAAGGCCAATCCAGTTCCAACCAAAATGCTTCAGTAAATGAACCATCCCCTTATATTGTAAATTTTCATTTGGGACCATGCTGAAGAAGGAAGGGAACCTCCTTTTGTCACTCAGGAATGGGTCAAAAGAGCCATAACCGAGCTGTTTGGAAGAAAGAGGCATTGAAAATTAAACCGAGAAGCATATTCTTTGACATACAGCTTTTCCATTCCCTTTTTGATTATTGGATGCCACATTAACATTATGATTGTATTTTTTTTTCGTGTCAGAAGCAGTCTGAACCAGTTTCTTCAACTGGCAATCCCCCCACTACATTAGCGCTTCAGAATTCCCAGTTAAAACGTAAGTGCATAATTTCAGATATGAAAAGGATATAATTCTAAGTGAATCAGTTTAAAATCGACCTTACTCTTATGCTAGGCTGACCATACGTCCCGTTTTGAATGGCACTGTCCCATTATTTCACCATTTCTGGAGCGTCCCGTTGTTATAGTACAATTCTCAATTTTGTCCCATTTTTGAAAGTTCCCCGGTTAAGCACACGAGTGTGCGCGCGTGGGCCCCCCGTGCGCCCACTTTGTCCAGCGACGTTTTTTCCCTCAAGAAAATATGGTCAGCCTACTGGAAGGAGAACCGCGAGACTGAGGCGCGAGGCTGAAGAGAGAGAAGGGGGCGCAGGTGTGAACGTGATCCCAAAGCTACTGCCGGCTTCCCCGTCCTGAATCTGAGTGGCAGCGTCCCTCCTGCGCACTCTCCGCTCCAACGGATATCCTCCCCTGCTGCGGGGATGGTTGTTTTAAAATGCCCATCAACTGTGGAAATGTGTGTGCCAAAATACTAGGGAGAAAGAACCTGACTACTACGGAGATTGTAGGTATGACTTGGAAGGAAGGGAGAGGCGAGAGAAAATTAGATGCCCAAGGTGATTCTTTAAAAGCGAGTCAGCCAAGTTTCCTTCGAGTGGAGCTGATAAATTAATGAATCCCAAAGGCAGGAGAAGGAAAGAGAAAGGCGGGTGGATTGAATCGGCAGGGGGGATGAATGCGAGAAGCCGATGGGGAACTGGGAAGATTCAAGGGGGATGTTTATTGAGGAAAAAACAAAGCCTGAGGGAACCGGGAAATGAAGATGAGAGGTTGGAAGGAAAAGAGACCAGAAAAAAAGGGGTTGTAAGAAAGGGAGGGGGAGTTGAAGGGAGGAACTTGGCTTATTTAGTTTGAAGAGAGTTGAGAAGTGAACCTAGGATTGGTGGGGTGAAGAACCTGGATTAGCGATAAAAGAAAAGAAAGGTAGCACCAGTCTGAAGTTTTTTAAGGCATTGCCTTCTTTCCCCAAGATCGTGGGACTATCCTGTGCAGCTGCAGTGCAAACCCAGGAAAAGGTACATTTGGTTTGAGGAGCTGCAGGCAGATCTTATGTGCTTTGAAATACCTTTTTCCCTTTGAATTAAAGTGCTGCATAGCCTTAATATCTTGTAGGATGAGGAGCCTTCATGAAAAATACAGTGTGATTCACACATTGTGCTAATCCATAATATGATTTGATTTTTTATTTTTAAGGTGTTTTGTGAAACTAGCAAATTTAGGTTTATTCAGTAAACTGTGTTTAAGCAGGATATAATTTTAGAAGCTAGCAACCTAGTTATTAATACGAAGCCATGATTTGTTGAATAAGACACTGTTGGTCAGATTCACACCACACATTAAGAGATGAACCATGAATTAGTATCATGCTAAGCCAATCTATACTACAATCTGAGCATGAAACACAAATATTTTTTCTTTTGCTTCCATTGAATCCAACTGATTTATAAAAGATGCTATCTTACTACAGTAGTTGGGTTTACTTGTCAGAAGGAGCGCGCGGAGATGGAGCGGCCTGCCTCTCTCCTAGGCACCAGTGATCCAAGTACTATGCAGTAAATAGACTCCAAACAGAAGTTATATCAAATATCCTATTTACTTTATATACATACGTATTTACAGATCACTTCCACAAGTAACAAATGATACACCATCAATGATACAGCTTTCACGAGGTAAAATGGGAAAAAAAGGGAATACAGAATATCTCTGCTTTTATAGTCAAACTGACCAATCACATTATAGGTCAATCTCGTTATTCACCACACCCAACCTAACTCTAAGCACCTGTTGAATGAGTCACACATGACACATCATTCCTACAACAATGGCTGCTAATTGGGTGACTGTGCAGATTATTTCACCTTTTACCTAGAAATCAAGCCTCTCTGTATAATTTATATCTAGAAGTAAATTCCTGGGTTTATCAAACCCCAACACCCCTTCAATTTACAATAGATATTACATTCAATTGTACAGAATAGAAGACATACACATTTGAGATATACACATCCTATGTCTCTCTATGCTTAGAGGCTTTGTCATCACATCTGCTACATTACACTCAGATTGACAATATTGCAAATCAATACAACACAATAAACTTCCAATTATTGACTGATCACATATTCTTGATCACATGAAGTTTGTTCATCGTCTCCAGTCTCTGTCATGACAAAATCTGTTGTCATCGGGGTTGAAACTTCTTTACACTGTTCCATATTGTTCTCTCTTAGCAGTGCTTCAATTTTCTTCCGCTGCTCTAGAACATAACCCCCATCAACCTTCTGAATACCCATGCCTAGGTAATTCTTAATTTCTCCCAGATCTTTGACATCAAAGTGCTGTTTCAGATTTTCAGTAAATTCAATTACCCTGCTTTGATCTTTCGCTATAAGACACAAATCGTCTACAAAAATCAAAAGCAAAATCTCTTCATCGTTTTCACATTCCTTTACATACAGACATGGGTCAGCTATACTACACTTGAATCCCATTCTTTGTAATTCCTTATCTAATCTAAGATTCCAGCAACGTGCCGACTGCTTGAGTCCATACAATGCTTTCTGCAACTTGTATACCCTTCCTGCAATCTTTGGTTCATAACCTGGGGCTTCAATCATATAGATCTCTTCATTCAAATCAGCATGCAAATATGCTGATGTGATATCATAATGCTGTACTACACAATTCCCAGCTGCTGCCATTGCTAAGGCAAACCTAAATGTCTCCCCTCTCAGCGTTGGTGCAAAAACTTCATCATAAGTCTGATTCTTTATCTGGGAAAATCCTTGTGCTACCAACCTAGCCTTATACTGAATATCACCATTCACTAAGGTTTTCTTCTTATACACCCATCTACAGCCTACTGCTCTATGCCCCTCAGGCAGCCTAGTAGATTTGAAAACCTTATGAGAATTAATGGCTTTCATTTCCACATCCATAGCAGCTTTCCATCTACTCTGCTCATGTTGTGGCAACTTCAATACGTCCTTGTAATTACGAGGTTCATAATCAATGAAACACACTTTTACATCACCTGGTGTATAACGTTGAGGTGGTATTCCCTTGTTAACTCTCTCAGATCTACGCAATACTGTAGCATCCTGCATCATTGGCACATTAGGAGTTAATTCCTCTTCCTTCTTAATCACATCAGTGGCCTTTCTCCGCTCTGAAAACTCAAAACTTCTCTGACTAGGAAGATAAACCTCACTACTCCCGTGTAATCTCTGCCAATTGCTGTGCTCACAAAAACTTGCTGATCTAGAGATAACAACTTTCCTGCCATCAGTGAACCTATATCCCTTGGTCCCTGGCTCATACCCCACAAACGTCAGCTTCTGTGCTTTTGCCTGTCCTTTCCTACGTACCTCCTTATGCACGTGAACATAGGCAGTGCACCCAAACACCTTCAAATGAGCTAATGGTGGCTTCTTGCCATATAACATATAATATGGAGTTTGGTTTACAGATACACTCCATAACCTGTTAATTAAATAATAATATTGCCTCTCCCCAGTATCCACTTGATAACCCTGAGTCAGCAATGAGTGAATCATTCACTGTCTGCAATGCCAAATTCCTACGTTCAGCCACGCCATTCTCAGCTGAACTATGTGGGTTAGTTTTCCTATGCACAATGCCCCTTCTACGGAGCCATTGCTGAAGACTCCCACTCAGAAACTCTGTACCCCGGTCAGTTTGTAAACTACACACCTTAGTGCTATACCTACGTTCCACAAACTGCACCCAGTTTCTAAACTTTTCAAATGTTTGACTTTTAGCTTTCAATAGGTAACAGAACCCAAATCTTGTGTAATCATCTACAGTGACTAAAACATATTTAGCACCCCCTATTGAAGCTGGTAATGGACCAATTAAGTCAGCGTGAACTAATTCAAAACATTTATGTGACTTCCTATCACTGAATTTGCTCACAGGAAACACCTTTGACTTTGCAACCTTACAAGCTGTGCAATCCAAATACACTTGGCACTTTTTCAATTCCATTCCAGAACTTGCTTCTGACATCTTTTCAATCACTTTGAAACTCGGATGCCCAAGCCTTCTGTGCCACAGGTGCGCACATGAATCATGTGTTGGCTTATTAATTGTAGCTAAACCATGATGGCTGCTGCTTGTCCTGGTTTGAACTATTTCATAAAGACAGTTTTGCAAAATACCTTTGCCACAAACATTGTTATCCTTCATAACAATACATTCATTATTACCAAACTGTACAGTATAACCCTGTTTATCCAATTGTGACACACTAATTATATTGTACTCCAGTTCAGGTACACACAACATTGATAATTCAATATTTAACCCTGGTACATATACAAATCCCTTACCAGTTACAGATGCAATGCTTCCATTAGCTAGAGTAACATGATCTTTATCAGCCTGCCTAAAACTCTTAAACATCTGTCTGTTACTCCCTATATGCTGACACGCCCCACTGTCAATTAAAAATGGTCCCTTTAAATCTTGTTCTACACTTGAACTAATTAAAGACAGCTGTGCAGCTTCTCCCGGCTTGGAAATTTTCAGCTTGGCCTTCGGCTTCCGTTTCTTATCACGATGTTTCAACAAATGCCTTTGCGACCCACAGTTAAAACATTTTCGTACATACAAAACATTCTCAGAATATTCCTTAACAGAAACACTGTTCTGCTTAGCACTAATTACATTAGAACACTGCTGCCTTCTTTGCTCTTCTTCCAGTAATCTGCCAGATAAGTAATTTATGGTCAAATCTTCCTCAGATAATGACCCAAAGCTCATTGCCAAAGTATCCCACGCTTCATTTAAAGAACTGAGAATTATATACACTTTGTTAGCTTCTGTAAATGGCATATCTCTCTGAGCCAATTCCTGGAACAACCCTGTCATATAATGCAGGTGATGACACATGACACATCATTCCTACAACAATGGCTGCTAATTGGGTGACTGTGCAGATTATTTCACCTTTTACCTAGAAATCAAGCCTCTCTGTATAATTTATATCTAGAAGTAAATTCCTGGGTTTATCAAACCCCAACTGGTTATTGGTTATTACTGGAATCCAATCACCTGATTATGTGCCATCAAGTGTGCTGTCAACTGTTTACCAATTGATATTGAATGTTTTACAGTGAAGGAATACAAATACTTCCATATATACACAGAGTTGAAGAACTGAAAAACTTTTGTGACTTTGAAGGAAACAATTACGCTAAATTGTTAGAGCATGGGAATACAAGATTTTTGTCCTTGGGTCCATCAATTGACAGAATTTTAAGCATGTTTGATGGGATTACTTCTTATTTTCTTTCTCAAGAAAAATGCCCTGTTATGTTGCAAAAATGGTTTGAAGATCCCTGTTTGAAATTGTGGTTGTCATTTGCAAGAGATTAATAATACCAGCCTCAGAAATACCATAATGGATTAGGGACCATTTCCATGGACCGGGGGGTTGGGGTTTGCAGGTGGGAGCCAATTGTGAGGACTGGGGGTGGGGTTTGCAGGTAGGAGCCAATCACATGGACCGGGGGTGGGATTTGAGGCGGGAGCCAATCACATGGACCAGGGGCAGGGTTTGCAGGCGGCAGCCAATCGCGCGGACCAGGGGCGGGGACCCTTGTCTTTTTCATGAATTCGGAATATTACATAAGACCCCGTCCCGTTTTGCCATCCCAATGTCCCATTTTTGTCTCAAAGAAATATGGTCAGCCTATCTTATGCACTTCCTATTCTGGACAGAATCCCTGAAATGATGAACAAGGAAATGATAAGAGGGCGGCACATACAATCAAACCAGTGCCTTAAACTCCAGAGGGCCATATTTAAAGTGAGAGGATTGAAAATGCTGAAAAACGAATTCCGAGAAAGGATCCTACAGTGGTTGCATGATTCACTGAGATGATGCAATTATACACCAAATGCAGAGAACATTAAACTAAAATTGCAGTCTCCCTTTCCTATATCCAGCTTACTACTTGAACCAACTAATCACTTGATTCAATTTACTACTTCTGAGTAAGTATGAAGGAACCAGGTTATACTGTAGGTCTGAAATGTGAAAAGCTGATTTAATTTTTAATAATTGTTAAAAAGAGTTATTTAATTTCTTATTTCATACTCCTCTTGTGTTCCCAAGGTCCCATCTGGATGATACCATGAAAAAATACAAAGGGACCTGCTTGACCGAGATTGTCCTGCTGGGCTTCTCAGATTTCCAGTCTATGCAGGAACTTCTCTTTTGCCTGGTTCTAATGTTCTACTTGATTGCCTTGATGGGCAACAGCCTAATTTTGGTCCTCACCATTCTCAATCCTACCCTTCATACCCCAATGTACTTCTTCCTCTGGAACTTGTCGTTTTTGGAAATCGGCTACACCTCATCTATCAGCCCAAAGATGCTAATGAAGTTATTATCAGAGAACCAGACTGTATCCTTTTGGGGCTGTGGATGTCAAATGTGTTTCTTCATTCTCTTTGCTACCACTGAGTGTTGTCTTCTTTGTGTCATGGCCTATGACCGCTATGTTGCCATTTGCAAACCCTTGCAATACCCCTATATCATGAACTACAGGGAATGTGCTAGGCTTGCTGCTGCCTCATGGGCCACTGGGGTTTTCATAGGTTTGGGCCAATCTATTTCAATATTGACTCTTCCCTTCTGTGGGTTAAATAGAATCAGCCATTTCTTCTGTGATGTTTTGCCTGTTCTGAGACTGGCTTCCACCAATATCTACAAAAATGAAGTGGCCATTGCCACAACGTCAGTTCTAGTTATCCTGGTACCCTTTTTGCTCATCCTTTTTTCCTACATCCTCATCATCTCCACTATTCTCAGGATGCCAGTGGCCCAGAACTTTCGCCCCAACTCAGCATATTCCATGGACAGTAACAGATTCTTTGCAGTGCTCTACATAGTAGTGACACCAAGCTTGAACCCCATCATTTACATCTTGAGGAATAAAGATATAAAAGCTGCTGTCATGAAATCAGCAGTACGGAAACAGGTCTTCCTTAGATAAATTTTTTAAAATATATTTTAGATTCTATTTTAACTGTTATTTATTGTGAACCGCCCAGAGTTCCCCATGAGGGGAGATGGGCGGTCATATAAATTAAATAAATAAATAAATAAATAAATAAAAAATAATAATAATAATCCAATTGTATCAATTGGTTTCACTTCATCATCAGATTACAGTTATTATGCACATATTTATGCAGTAGAATGAATTCTAGGAAACGCCAGTGGCAAATGTTATGCTTAACTCTGGAATAACCCAGGGCTGGAGATAGATGTATGGAAAAGAATGGGAGAGCAGTGACAAGAAACCTAAGCTGATTATTCTGGTAGAACGCAAGTAATGGATTCACTGGCCATTCCCTTAGAAGGAAGTCTACCATAGAACTCAGGAAATTAGGTGAAAAAGGGGGTGAAAGACAGAAGAGGGCAGCGTGAGGGCTAGAGGGAGATCTGTATGACTCCTACCCTGATGCCACTCGGAAAATTACTGAAGACTTGGCTATTCTCCCAGGACTTGGGGCAAGATGGTGGTTGAGCTTCTGTGGGATGTTTTGTTTGTTCTAGAGAGCTTACCTTCTGCATGCTGATAATTTATCTATTTTTTTTGTTCCTACTTTGTTTTGAGCATAAGCTGCCCAGAGACATCTGGAACTGGGAGGCCTCCAAATTATATTAAATTATAAATTTCTATCTCTCTCCTCTCTGGGGCTAACATCAGCATCCCCTATTGTCTTATACGGAGATTGTTTTCTTTATCAAAACTTATTCTGTGTCCTATAATTACTACAATTACTGTGCCTAGTGGAACAAATTTCAGAACTAGCTGATAGGTAGAAATCATGGTCTCCAAAGCTCACTTCAACCCTGCTAAATTGTGCTCAGTCTATAAAAACCTTGTTCAAAGATCTTTTTCCACCCCACCCATGAGCTGCATTTGATGGCACCACAGTTCTGTCCTTCTTTTCCCCAAATCTTCTGCCGAGACAGATGTTGCAGCTGGGGGCTGACTGTCAGCATGGCCAGGTTGGGTTGGGGCTCAGCTCTTCATCTGATTGTGCTCATAGGAGGGCTGAGTGATTCTTCCAGCAAACGTCTGAACCTGAACAATCCTGGGAGGAGGCAGAGTTCTTCCAATCCATCCGATCCTTCAGATGAAATTATAATTGGTGAATTTGTATCCCTGACTCTTGGCAATTTCAAGCAACAGAACTTTGTGGAAAGTCCAGATTCTCTTGCTAGAGTTTCTTAGTAAGTAATTCTTCATTGATTTATTTATTTTGGAATCCTGGACTTGACCTGATGATCATCTTCCATTAAAACACTGATGCAGTAGATCTTTATTCCTTGAAAAATTGTATTAGGTGTACCCCTTAATTTTTAATTTCAGAAAATAAATCACTGTATTTAAACACAGGCATCTCTCTTTCCTCTCTCTTCCACACTTGTGCAGTTTTTGAGTATTTATATCTCAACTATTTCCTCACCACTCCAGCAGCACCAATTCAGCCAAGAGCAAACTTTTTGCACGTCTGACTATTAAGGAATCTCTTTAGGTTTCTGCTTATGATTTGTTTTGGTGAAATGTTTGGATGCTACTGGCAGCTGAACCTGTATGTGAAGATGAATGTGCTAAGGAACCTGAGTGTCTGTCTTGTAAGAGGTAGAAGCACACACCCAATGTGAAAGGAAATATAATAAACATGTTATCTTAAGGCATTGTATTAACTGAGGATTACTTATCATTTTCTCAGTGAAGCTTACAATTTTTGCTTGAAATTCTATTGGTCCATGGGATAGGTTGACCTCAAACAGTATCCCTGGTGCAACCAGAGAGCACTAGGTTTAAGAACATTATGACTTAATTGTCCAAGGGGCATCACATTTTTCAAGACCCTTTTCAAAGTGTGTGGACAGAATGATAGGCTGGTATTAGGGACATTTCCAAAAGATCAGTTATTAGTTTTTATATATAGGAAAGGAAGTTTATAGGTGAAGAGAGAAGCTGTTCTGCGTTCTCATTTTTACTGAGGGAGGTAAGAGAGGTGGCGTGTTTGAATATGTCTATGTTTTTCCAACATCTGCTCCTTCAAGGAGAACGTTCCTTCTCTAGTGGGAGAAGCTGACTTCTAACCCTGTAGGGCATTGGACTCAGGACCAGCTCCTGTCTGGAAACAGGATTTCCATAAGTTCAAAGAATGGGACAAACAAAGTACAAACAAAATCACAATGAATTTTTAAGATGTAACACATATTGCACACAAAAGAAGACACCCAGAGAATGAGGAGAAATAAGAAAGAATAAACTTCTATTCATTTTGTCTTTAGAGAATAACTGGTCATTAGTTCAAAAAGATTTCCTGATCATATAGACAACAACATGCATTTAATGTATAAAGACAAATGATGACCTCAGCTGTAAGCCACCTGATCCTTCGGTAAACTTTAAGATTACACAATTATTTTTGTTTTTGCAGCCTGATCCCTAAAAACTACCAGCACGTCCTTGCCTTTCTTTTTGCCATTCAAGAGATCAACAAGAATCCTGATCTGTTACCCAACACCACATTAGGGCCCCAGATTCATGACAATGCTTACAATTCCTGGAGGACCACTTGGACGACTTTGGATCTTCTCTTCCTCAGACAAGGAAATCCACTCAATTACATCTGTGTCACCGAAGAGAAAATCATGGCCGTCATTGGGGGACTCACCTCCCAGAATTCAATTCACATGGCCAACATCTTAAGTACTTACAAGGTTCCACAGGTAAGTGTTTGGAAATAGATATATGGAACTAGGAGGAGAGCGACTGTGAAGTCTCCACAGTAAAAGCAAATGTCTCTACTGCTTGAATTGTCATTTTACATCTATGATGATTTCCTACTAAGGAAAGAAAACACTAAGAAACTACACTTTGATTGCTGCAGGGTAGAAATGGAAACTTGAGAAGTCAAATTTCTTCCATACCCTCTTTACAACTCTCAACTTAAATACTCCGATTGATAAATTGATTGACTGATTATGTGACATCAAGTCGGTGTTGACTGTTAGTGATATAGATAAGAAATCCCCCTAAGCTGGTATTTCAGGTCTTCCAATGATGCACCCAATGCCATTGGAACGGAGCCTATCTACCTAACAAATGAATATACTAAAACGGGTTTTCCAGAATATTCGGTAAAAGTCTAATGTAATATTAGCAGTTGTTTGCAAACAGTTTATACAGGGCTGAATGTTTTTCCTTGAGTTAAAATTGTTCTGTTTTTCCCCAGGCCAGTTATGGCTCCTTTGACCCCATGTTGAGAGAAAAAATTGGTTTTCCTTCTTTCTACCGCATGGTCCCTAATGAAGCCCTTCAATACGTGGGGATTGTTGGACTTCTCCGATATTTTGGATGGAACTGGATTAGTCTCATTGTTTCAGATAATGAGAGTGGCGAAAGCTTTCTTCGAACTCTGAGACCCAAGTTCTTGCAACATAATATTTGCATAGCTTGGATACAGTTGATCCCAATAGTGTCGCTATTTTTATCGAGACAGATACTTGAGAGACAAATTATTCAAATTCAATCTGTTATCTCCCAGAGTGAAATCAATGTGTTCCTTGTATATGGAGATGGTCAGTCTCTGGAAGGATTACAAATGGTTTTGTACTCGATGGAAATTGGCCATAATAAGCCTCTTGAGAAGGTGTGGATCACAACCTGTGAGTGGGATTTCACTGCTCAGAATCCTGTGAGAAGATTTAGCAAAAAATCCTTCAATGGCACACTGTCATTCTCACTCCATACAAATGTAGTGCCAGGATTTCACAATTTTCTTGAGACAATAAATCCCCTGAAGTTGACATTTTATTTCCTCTCTGAATTCTGGACATCAACATTCTTCTGCTCACTCAATGCCCACCACTCGTATGAGGGGAAAATGGAAAATTGCACTGGGGAAGAGAAGCTGGAGAGCCTCCCTGGATCTGTCTTTGAAATGGGCATGTCTGGTTGGAGCTACAGCATCTACAATGCTGTTTATATTGTAGCACACTCACTCCATGCTTTGTATTCCTGGAGAAGCAAATGGAGGAGCAGGGGAAATCAAAGCCAATGGCATCTCCAAAAAGTACATCCATGGCAGGTACTCACAAGTAAATTGGTCAATTAATTTAAAATGCCAAAATATTAAAAAAACACCAAAATAGAACTTAAACAAAATCATATATCATGCAACAACAGATAAAAGCTATTAAGCAAAATCAGCTTTGGAATTTACAAATGAAAAACAAAAAATGTTGGTTTTTTTAGTTTGTTATTAATTATCCTATTTAGTTTGTTATTAATTATCCTCTTTGATGAGGAGATACAGTTTTTGTACTTCTCAGTTAAAATATGTAGATGAATGTTGAGGTCTATCTAAATTGGGAGGGCCAGATTTCCAATGATAAATTATCAAAGAGAAGGGATATTTCTGAAAAAAAAAACTTAAATTGATTTAGAAAGTGAGAGTGCAAATGTGCCAGTGAAATTGATGTTAAATTTGGCAGAGTGGGAAACAGTTGATAATTTAATCCATTCTGAATCTCTTATTATCTTATCTTATTATCTCTTATCTCTTTACTTATTGAATTAAGTAAAACAATCAATTGCTTAATTCCACTATGAGGAGAGGAAGAAACAATGAGGATTCCGGTTAGAAAGGGATTCAGAAAGTAGTAAAAAGGTAATATTTAGAGATAGAATTAGACATGGACTCTGAGATAGATAAAATCTTCAGAGTTAACTCACGCTACGTTAGAAAGTGCCAAGATATTTTGTGAGAAAAGTTATAAAAGAGCAAAATCTGAAGAAATATTATAGTGAGAGATTAAAAATAGCAGGTTGGGTATAACTTAAAAGATTTAAACCATAATTTTTTCTTTTTTTATTTGGAATTTGGGATGAAAAACTTTTTTTTTACTTTTATATGTACAGTATTGGAAAAATTAAAGTGTACCAACAATACAGGAATGGATCTTGAAACTATTAGAAATGGCAGAAAATGACAAATTGATTTGTTTACTAAAAGAAAATTCAAATTATTATTTTCTAAAGAGTGGAAACTTTTGATGGACTATTTGCAAATAGCAGGAGGAGTAAAGCTAATATGGGGTTTTGATGATTAGAATATATATAAATAGTATATAATAGACAAGAAAAATATATGAATGTTATATGAATAGCCAGCATGTAAAAACAATTTTATTCTTATGACCATAGATGGATCGGAGGTTATCCAATTTCTATGTTTGTCTTTTTCTTTCTTTTTTTTTCTTTACTGCACTTTTCTTTTCTTTTCCTTTTAATTTGTATTTCTATTTCCATTTCATTCTTAACTTTTAGCTTTGTATATTTAAAAATCTAATAAAATTAAAAAAAAAGAAAGTAGTAAAAAGGTAAAGGTTTCCCCTGCACAGTCATGTCCGACTCTAGGGGCCGGTGCTCCTCTCCGTTTGTTAGCCGAAGAGCCAGCGTTGTCCGAAGACGCTTCCGCGGTCATGTGGCTGGCATGACGCGTGAGGTGCCTATTCATCTACTTGCATTTGTATGCTTTTGAATTGCTAGGTTGGCAAGAGCAGGGGTGAGTGCGGGGGCTCACTCCGTCACGTGGGGCTAGGGATTCGAACCTCCGAACTTGCAAACTTTTGATCAACAAGCCTGGCGTCTTACCCGCTGAGCCATTGTGCCCCCACCAGAAAGTAGTAAAAGGTCCTAAATTATATGTTCATTGCTTGCAGCTGTAGTGCTCCAGAACAGCTGTGGGTTGTGATTTAAGTTGAAGTAGAAAGGAGATGAACTGGCCATAGCATGATTTCTTTGAGACAAAAGGTTTCTTGACATCATTCATGAAATGGAGACAACTCTGGAGAATGAATTTGAAAACTAAGTGATAGGCAGAGTTTCATTTTCTCAAGAAAAAGTTAGGGAAAAAGATGTTTACTTTCTATAATCTTAAATGGTTTAGACCAAGTGGGATGAATCTATGGTGAGCTGGAAAGATTCAGCTAAAATATATTGCTATTCTGACTAAACTTTCATGTTCTCTTTGAATAAATCATTTCAATACTTGGCATACTTGGAAAGCACAAATTTGCAGTATTGTGGCAAATCTCTATTTGAATGTCAGATCACTGACATTTCAGGTGACATTTTCTACAATTTAGAATTGTAACCATCTTTTCCTCCTTCCATCTAGCTTCATTCTTTTTTGAGATCTGTCCGCTTTAACAATAACATTGGAGATGAAATATTTCTTGATGGAAACAGAGACTTAGCAATAGGCTATGACCTCATCAATTTGGTGACATTCCCCAATGAATCCTTTCAGAGAGTCCATGTTGGAAGAATCGATTCCCACATTCCAGTTGGAAAAGAATTCACCATTAATGCAAGTGCCATTACGTGGAATCCCAAGTTTCATCAGGTTTGAACTATTATATTTTCCTGTATTTAATGTCAGTGTCATCTGAGTGGTGTTTCCCCAACACACTCTGGAGTGTGGCAAGGAGATTGGTTGAGACATCTGAATTTGGAAGATATACTGTATCAGAAAAAACAAAAACACAAGTTTGACAAAACTGCTTTTCATATTTTTATTTCAGAACTAGATGTGATTTGGTCCTGAAATTTAAAGGAAGATTGATATGCCTGGGGCATCAAAGCTCTGGGCTTTTGGGGAATAAGGTGGAAAGGAATGCCTTTTGGAGAAATTAGAAAAGAGGAGCACTGATTAGATAATTCCACACGGGAATGAATTTCTTCTTTGTAATGAGTGAGAAATAGTTACATGAAGACATCTCCAAGATCCGTATGTTCTTTACTCTTTGGGGACTGTTGATTTTAGGAGAATGTTTGGATTAGTAACTGAAATGAGCGGTTTAAGCTTGTTATCCTAATGTATCACTCATTCGAGGAACTACTAGTTAAACTGATTCCTGCCTCAGGGTTGTGCCATTGAAATAATTTCTGAGATCTTTCTGTTTCAAACATATGTAATTCAGAATTGGTACGGAAAGGAGAAAACAAACTAATTCCCATTTTATATCCTGTTTTTTTAAAAAATATTAACAGATGGTGCCGAATTCTACCTGTGTTGAGAGCTGCCATCCTGGACAGAGCAGGGTTATTCAACAGGGGAAACAAATCTGTTGCTATGATTGTATTCAGTGCCCATCAGGGAGGATCTCAACACAAAAGGGTAAGTGAAGGAACTCTGAGCTTCTTAGGAGAACACCCAGAAATGTTCAGTTTTGATCAAGTGGAATATCTTTTCTCCTTCTCTACTTCTAGTTGCGTTACCATAATTTATATTCTTGAAGATGATGATCTAAGGCCATCCTCATCATGATTCAGGTTTTTTTAAATGAGTATTGTAGATTTCAAAACTTGTTTTCCTCCATCCGGTAATGTATAAAGATAACAAGGTGTGGATAATATTTCTACAAACTGCAAACACTGAATTTCTGCTTGTGATCTTCAGATGCGGAGGAATGTGAGCTGTGCCCAGAAGTCCAGTATCCTAACATGAATCAGCACAAATGCATTCCCAAAGTAATGACTTTCCTGTCCTATGAAGATAGCTTGGGAGCAGCTCTGACATCTTTGGCTCTTTTCCTTTCCATGACCACAGTTGTTGTGATGGGGATCTTCAGGTTACACTCGAACACTCCCATTGTCAAAGCCAACAACTGGAGCATCACGTGTATGCTGCTCGCCTCCCTGCTCCTATGTTTTCTCTGCTCGTTCTTCTTCATAGGAAGACCCAGGAAGGTGACCTGCCTTTTAAGGCAGGCTGTGTTTGGCATCACCTTCTCCATTGCTGTTTCCTGCGTACTGGCCAAAACGATCACTGTGGTTCTGGCCTTTGTGGCTACCAAACCAGGGAATAAGATGAGGAAGTGGGTGGGAAGGAGGCTAGCAATCTTGGTCATTGTGGCTTGTTCTTTGATTCAGATTTGCATCTGTGCTGTTTGGTTGGTGAACAAGCCCCCCTTTCCAGAATTAGAGAAGCATTCCCAAGTGGGTGAAATCATAGTGCAGTGCCATGAAGGCTCAGATGTCATGTTCTACGTTATGCTGGGCTACATGGGTCTTCTGGCCATAGTCAGCTTCACGGTGGCTTTCTTTGCCAGGAAACTGCCTGGCAGTTTCAATGAAGCCAAGTTCATCACTTTCAGCATGTTGGTGTTTTGCAGTGTTTGGTTGTCCTTCATCCCCACCTACTTGAGCACAAAGGGAAAATCCATGGTCGCCGTGGAGATCTTCTCCATATTAGCCTCTGCTTTTGGTCTATTGAGTTGTATTTTCCTTCCCAAGTGCTACATTATTCTAATGCGGCCTGAATTAAATAAGAAGGAGCAATTGGTAAAGAAAAGGAATGATTGATACTGCATGAGAAGGAGCTAGAAGTAGCATGTGGTAGCTCTAAAATAAAAAATAAGAGTGCCGCTGTGGCTGAAAAGTACCATCCCTGAAAGATTCAGAGTTAAGATTGGCCCATTTGTTAAGTGCAAAATTGAGTATGATGGAATGCTAATTATGTGCCTTTTTGCTAACAAAATAATGTTAATGGTTCATCTATCTGTGTGGCTATCTATCTTTCTAACTAACTATAAGGTTACTTTATATAGTTTCTATGGAAATCTTGGCCACTTAGCTGATTCAATTGAATCTTAATTGAGTGTGTTATTGAGCACCAATCTTGAAAAGGATGGAGATGCTAATTAGACTACAGGTAGGATTGACCATTGCCATTGGATTGAGGGTACTTCTGATTGGTGCGGGTGGTTAGTGATGTCCGGTATAGGGTAGATTTCATGAGGTCATGAATTGGAACTACAAAAACAAAGGTTATTGAGGGGACAAAGATACATTATTTCATGAACACAGTTACTTTCTTTGGAGTTCTTTCTGATGGATTGTTCTTACTGTGGCCTTGCTTCCCATTATTATTAAAGCACCATATATCCTGCCCTTGTGATGCAAAACACTAATTGAATGTTATTAGACTCTCATTATGTGTAATCAATTCTCTCGCACACATTCCTAATGAAGAAGAGTCTTCTCTTGCTATCCTTTGCCTTCCTTGTCTTCTCTGGCCTGCTCTTTAATTCTGATTAGCTCAGTTAGAGCTTGGGAGACCTTGTCTCCATGACCGTGTCCAAAAGACAGTGCCTGGAATGATAATGATGGTTTGGCTGCAAAGGTCAGGTTTGATGTGCGAATGGCCACATTTGATATTCCTCTTTCTAGTGTGGCTGCAGCAATAATGTTCTGCTTGACAAATTATAGCGAGAGCTTCATAGAGATGTTTGCATCAAGACAGACTGAGCTGGAACTATGTATTCCAACTTAGGTGAGTAAATAAGTGTTGTCCTTATTCACTTTTAGTTTGGGCTTCAACTGGGATCTCAGTCATTCCTACGTGATACCATGCAAGAGACAAGATGGCAAAGAGAGTGTTTTGACAATCTAATAAAAATTGCATAAATATTGCAAGTTGAAGTAATATTGCTAATAATGAATCATTATTTTGTTGAAATACATATCTACTTTAAAAAGCATTCTTGTGATTCCCAACCCACTGAGTGATAAAATTCAGTTCCCCTTTATTTCTCCAAAGTCTGAACCCAAGACTCATCTAGAGTGACATTTGTATTTTGTTTATCCATAGCATGCCAGACATGTAGACTTCAGTATGTTATGGAATGCCTTCCTCTGCCAGCATCGCATGGTAGGAAACTGGAAGGCAGTAATTGTTTGCACAAGTACAGGACTGATTTGGCTGGCCTCCAAGAAGTCTGGGTGGTGGTGAGGCAAAATGGTCATTGCAGGAAGAAAGGGAGTGAGGCAAAACAATAGCTGAGTACGCATCTAACCTTGCTTTTTATTATTCCCTTTTTTCCTGTGGAGGGCCATTTAGTAGTTGAAAAAAGTTATTCCTCAAGTCGGTTCTCTTTTCATTCCTTATATCTTATTTTCTTAAGGTATTTCAATACCTCCCTTACATTCTCTGCCCCAAGGCCCAGCCCTGACTGCACCACTGGCTTCAGGAGTGTGCAAAGGCCACATGGAGAGGAGAGGAGAGGAGAGGAGAACTTCACCCAACACAAACTCCTCCCCATCTGGGGAAGAAATCCTCTTCCTTGTGATTCTGGGCTTCTGAAGAAAGAGCCATATCAGTGGCAGCCCTTCAAGATGTGCCAGGTCAGGAAATAGCCAATGTAAGGATTCCAGGAACATTTATTTATTTATTTATTTATATTTGGAAGACCACCCAATTCCCAGGTGACTCTTGGAGTTAAAAGGAAGAAAAAAGAAAAGAAAAAGAATGTGTACACCTAGACAAAAACACCCAATACATTACCAAAAAACTCACCAGGGGTCAGCTCTTCAAGGTAGCCCAGACAAGAAGCACAAACCATGAGTATTAACACTACCTTTATTGCAAGGTTACAGTAACAGAATCTTGCAAGTCTGAAAGCACCTCTCCCCTCCTTTACTTTTACTTTCCGGAAAACTAGGGATGGTCCTTTCTGAGATGCTTCCCACGCTTCTTTTCCTTCTGTGGGCTGAGATACCTTTAGCACGATGGTTGTCTAGGCTGCGGCTCTTCCTTGTTATTGATATGATATTTGGCAGAGATCCATAATTGCAGCAGCAAATAAGAAATAAGAGACCAAGCATATTTATAAAAACTGTATTAAAGAAAACATTGCTTACAAAAAATCAGAAGAAGAAGTAATAAGCAGTAAGAACAAAAGAAGCAAGGTAGCAAGGCAGGGGTAGTAGTAACTAGCAGAATACAAATATATATTCTGTTCTGAACACATTTAACCAATCAGGAGCTCCCATTAACCATTAACCTTTAGTCAGTAAGAAACACAATAGCAGAAGCCTCGTGATCAGGCTGAAGTAAACAACTCAGTCCCTTATCACAGACTTGTTGGCGTCAATTCCTGACTCCAAATTCCTTACTCTAAGCCCCCACCTTTTTTTCCTTTTGAGTGCACTTTAAAAATCTAAAATTATGTGCATAAAATCTTCCATAATTAAAAAATACTCAACATTCCTCCTGTCTCCCAAGGTCAACCTTGGACACTATCTCACACCAGCTTCTGCAGCTTTTGCTAACTTTTATCAGGACATTCCCAAAGCAACCCACAAATCCCTGTGTTCAAGAAGTTTGCTCCCTCTCTTCTTCCCACTAAGACAATGGCTTTCTTCAGACTAAATAAGTAGGACAGAAAGTAACTTGACATGTATTGCTTATGAATATGTATGTATGCCTGCATCGTCATATGAATATGTATGCTTACATCATTTCCTTTTCTGTAATGTATAAATATCTGTGCTGTGGAGTCCTTGGTGCTCTCTGAGCCTTGCTGTTTTCTTGCAGACGTTTCATTGCCAGGCTAGGCAATGTCTTCAGTGCGAACTTCAGACTTGCTCTCTGTTTATATACCATGGCTTGTCCTCCTTGTGTTGGTGGGGGTGTTGTTCTCTCCTTGGTAGTTCCTTGATTGTGCTGTTGTTTGCTGCTTGGTTGATTGACTGTTAATAGTTCCTTGATTAGGGTATATTGTGCTGCTTAATAGTTCCTCTGGTGCTAATCCTGGTGTTCATCTTTGCATATCTGGGTATTGATTGCTGCCAAGGAGGTGTTCTGGTCTTCTGGCTTTTCTATTGTCTCTTATGAATGATATGTAAATGTTCTTTACCTCTATGTGTCTGTTGATGGCTGCTTTGTCTGAATGCCAAGCTTCCAGGAATTCTCTAGCATTTTTGGATTTGGCTTGGTTTAAGATGCTCACAGTTTCCCAGTTGAAAGTATGGTTGAGTCTGTCCATGTGTTGTGAGATTAAGGAGTTTTCATCATGTCTTCTGACTGCTAGTTGATTTTCGTGGATGCGTTCTGCTAGTTTTCTGCCAGTCTGTCCTACATAGTGGCTGCTACAGTCCTTACCCTGTATGTTGTAGATAACCCCTATTTTTTCTTCTTGGGCTACTGGGTCTTTTGGTTTGCTTAAGAAGTTTTGGAGGGCTTTAGTTGGTTTTTATACTACGGTGATGCCATGTGGTTGTAACAGTCTATTAGTAGTTTCTGAGATGTTTCTGATGTATGGCAGTGTAATTCTTTCCATAGCTTCTGTTGGTTTTGCTGTGGTGGGTTGAGTGGTCAGGCACTTTTAAATAAAGTTGTGTGGTATCCATTTTGCTGGAAGATGCTATATAAGTCATCAGTGCATTTCTTTTGTCTATATCAGTGCACATATCAGTGCACATATCAGTGCATTTCTTTTGTCTGCAGGGTAGGCACCCACCATTTTGGTGAGAACCCCTCCGGTGTGCACTGTATCAATAAAGACTGCATTCAGCAGTGTCATGTCATTCATGTCATTGCAGTAACTTAAGATATTTTTTCACATATACTGATTTGTTTAGTTAGTTATTATTGATCTTAAACCCTGTCTTTCATTCAGCTAGATCTCTTTGTGTTTCACAGGTACTGGAACAAAATACAAGAGTTCCCGACTACATTTAGGGTAAGAGCTAAAACATCAACAAAAATGCAGAAAAAAGTCACAGAGGTCAGAGGAGAGTTCTTCTTGGGGAGACAATTTCATAACTGGGGATGCATCCTTGCCATAACTTTTCCTTCCTTGATTGCCACCTTGCCTTAGCACCTTGGCAAACTCTGTTTGACTGAAAAGCAAAATAGCCTGAGGAAAACCCAGGAATTCTTTTCAGCCAAACTCCGCTGGTAAAGCACAAAGAAGAGTTATGGATAGCAGGGCACGGGAGGGGAGGATAACTATGAAGTGTTATCACTAAGAGTTATATATCAATCAAACCATGGAGACGTAGATGTAATAGAAAATATACTTCAGCATTAGTTAAAAAAGAAATTGAATTGAGGCTTTCCAATGAAGTGAAAGGACATGGGTATGTACATACAGTATGTGTCTGCTTTCAAAAATGTCAAGCAAGGGATTGTAATCAAAGTCCTGCTCCTTTATTCCATGCATCATTCATGCACAGAATATAAAAAAGGACTTTAGTTGCTTGGTTGTGTCTGCCATCTTGAATTTTTGGGGTCTCCCCTAAGGATGCTTCTGGTCACCAGGAAAGTCCTGAAAATATATGTATATGACCATTAAAGTATCCTTCTGGTCAGATGTTCTTTTGTGTTTAGATGTGGGTACAAAAGTATGAGGTAGCACTTGGGGAGAAAGATGCAGCCCAGGAGACCTGCAGTAGAAGCCAAAATGGAGAAAATCTCCACAGCCACCATGAAGTTTCCCTTGGTGCTCAGATAGGCTGGGATGAAGGACACCCAAATGCTGCAAAACACAATCATGCTGAAGGTGATTAGCTTGGCTTCATTAAAAGTATCAGGCAGCTTCCTAGCAAAGAAAGCCGCAGTGAAACTAATGGTGGCCAGCAGCCCCAAGTAGCTCAGAACAATGTAAAACATCATATCTGAGCCTTCGTTACATTGCACAATGGACTTTTCAATCTGAGAGTGCATGTCCAACTCGGGGAAAGGAGGAGATGTCACCAACCACACTGCACAGATAACAGCTTGAATTAAGGAGCAGAAGACAATGACCGATCCTGCCAATCTTTTCCCTAGCCACTTCCTCATTCGGTTCCCTGGCTTGGTGGCCAGAAAGGCCAGAACAACAGTGATGGTTTTGGCCAAGACACAGGAAACAGAGATGGAGAAAATGGTGCCAAACAGTTTGTCTGAAAAGGCAAGTCACTTCCCCAGGCCAACCAATAAACAACAGGGAGCATAGAAAGCATAGGAGGAGAGAGGAGAGAAGGACGCATGTGATGTTCCTGTTGTTGGCTTTGACAATGTCCCAGTTCAGAATGAAAGTCACTGCCACTAAAATGAGGGTTGCTGAAAAGAAAAGACTCAAGGAAGTCAGAGTGACTCCTAAGGCTTCACCGAAGGATAAATAGCTGAAACGTTTGGGAAGACACTGGTCTCTTTCTGCATTGGAATAGTGATCTTCTGGGCATCTGTTACATTGGTCTGCATCTGAAATAAAGGAACAAAGCCTTGTCATTTCCAAGTATACAGAACATTTTACCCAGCTAACTTAGAGAACTCACTCCTGGTGATGCTGTTCACTTACCCATTTCCCCTTAAGCAATAATAGTTTTATTGTTTTTATTTTTATGTTTTGGTTTTTATAGTTGTCTTTGTATTGCTTTTTTGGTTTTTAACTCTGTAAGCCACACAGTCACAGCAGTAAGGTGGGTGTCTATAAAAAATTAAATGATGGATGGATGGATGGATGGATGGATGGATAGATAGATAGATAGATAGATAGATAGATAGATACCAAATTAACTATATTACTGCTTAAAGGAGGTGGAGGAGCTCAATTATCAAAGACAGGGCCAGGTGCTTACTGTGGAATAGATTGCAAATTGCTCCTATGTAAGTTCCAAGTTAAGCTAAAGAAGAAGAAGAAAGCCCATCAGCTTCCATGATATGATCTTGAATATATACCCACCATTTTGAAAGAGAACATCAGGAATTGCTCTGAAGTCCTGAATCTCATAGATAGAGAACCAGACAAATTCATCATTGAACAACTCACTAGTTGAAATTATCCTATTTTGAACACATTATGCAAAGACCTGGCTCTCTGGAAAAGGCTCTAATGCTGGGAAACGTGGAAGGAAAGAGAAGAAGAGAACAACTAGAAGCAAGGTGGATGGATTCAGTTTCAGTGATGATGAATGAACTGTTGGAAGACCTGAAAGGTTAGGGATAGATAGTCATGAAGAAAATCTATTTTGTCTTTAGGCATTGAAAACAACGTGATGGCACATAATCAATCAATCAATCAATCAATCAATCAATCAATCAGTTTTCCACTTTCCTTTTCCTGGAAAGAACATTATCTCTCAATATAATGAACAAGAGTATAGCAGAAATAATTTATTCAACTATTCAAATAAACCTCATTTCATTAAAAAAAAACCCTTACAGCCCCATTTCAGAGTGGATTGGAGTAAATCTTTTCCCCAAGGGACTATACCAAGTTGAAAGGAACAAAAATGGATAAGCCTAAAAGCTCTCTCTAATTCTGTTTATTTTTTTCACTTACCAATTTGGACTGAAATTCTTCCTTCAGGACATTTGGTTCAAATATAGCAACAGGCATGTTTCCCCTCCTGAACAGCCTTGCTGTATCCATGGCAGCAGCTCTCAACACATCTGGCATGGGGAGGCACCTAAAATAACCATTGGGAACCTTTATGAGTGGGATTCACCAACAACCTCTGGAAATCCTTCACCTTCTTTGGAGAAAACACAAGTAGAAAGCATACTGGTTTATTAAATTTGAAGAATGCTCCAAGTTTACAGCAACCATTTCATATTCTGGGTTGTATGCTGAGTTTTGCTGAAACCATGCCCAGGCATATTTATCGTTGTGTAGCCACAAAAGGAGATGCTATGAGAGAGTCTACTGAGAAGTACCTATCATACATTCTGCAGAAAAATTGGTAAAATGAGTTTTAAAACATAAAACAGCATCAAGTGTCCATTCTACCTGAAAACAATGAAATCTGTAGTCACCTGTAGCCTGCTGTCGGGGGGAGAAATGAAGGCGAGAGGTGCTGTTGCAATTTCTATGCTTGGAAAATGAATGTTGCTTCTTTGCATCATAAGTATCTACCTAGTTCTCTAAAAATGTTCTGAAGGGAGCATACCAGCAGAAGGAAACCTTGTTTCTTTTAAAAAACATATATTTATTTTACTTTGTGTGCACATTTATTTTGCATCCACAGTACCTAAGATCAATTTTAACTTGGGGACATTGCAAAAGGAAATTGTATTGTAGATTTAAAAAAAATGAGAGAAAATTCTGTGAGAAGCTTATTTCCTTGTGGAAAATAGGGAAACACTCACTAGAAAAATTGCCCCATTGTTTAGCTCAGTGTCAGCACACTCACTTGGGTTTTCCATGTGGTTGCTTACATTTTGCATAAGAAGAGTAAAATGACATCCTGCTTGTATTTATTCTCTACATAATACATTTACCATAAAGATTCATCACATTTTTTCAACTTATTTTCTCCTTACATTTATTCTGTCCATTTTTAAAATATATCTCCTTGTGACTTTTTAAACTTAGTGTATGTTGAGCAATTTAACACACACACACACACACACTCACAGACACACACCCAAAACCATGAGACTCCAGGACATCATCACTATACTGCACTTTTGGATTTTCAAGTCATCATACAAGAATATCTTCTTCCAGAAATGATAGCCTCCTTAATAACAATATCCCCAAATGTCCCACCTGCTGAAACTTGTGATTCCACACAATGGCGCCTTCATGGATGATGAACTTCTTCCTATCGGGGGCTTTGGAGTCCATCCTTCCAATCTGGACTCTCTGGAAGGACTGATTGTGGAAGGTGACCAGGTTGAGGATGTTGTATCCTGGGTCAAAGTCCCCCTTCTCATCAAAAAAGATTTCATCTCCCACACTGTTATTAAAATGGGTGTTTCTCAGAAAGTAGTGAAGCTGGATTTGAGGGAGTAGAAAAGTAAGATCAGATCAGAAAGCAATATAGGGAAAAATATTCTCTCATTTAAAAGTAGAGATCAGTTTTGGACCAGAGAATTCTGTTCAAGTTGTGTGTAGTAGGTATAGTGTATGTATTTTTGTGATGTATTGACATGCATATTTCAAAAGAGAAAGATTCTCAAAAAGTTATCTCTCAAGCTTCTCTTGAAGATCTTTGTTAAAAGAATAACATGTAATGCAGTGAAACATCTTAGAAATGTGAGAAATGCCACAAGAACAACAATATTTATTAAGAAGATTCATCACATTCGTATTCACTGAAATCTTAAATCACATCCATTTTCACTTTAACTTTTCATTAAAATAGTGACCAGATAGATAGATTTTCTCCGAGATAATCTCTCCCTAACCACACAATTCCAGATGTTATCATTTGCAGATGTTACACTGTTAATCTTGTAGCACCTCAAATTTTGTAAGTTATTCATAGCAGGAATATGGAATATGGAAGGCAAAAGGAAGAGGGGCCGACCAAGGGCAAGATGGATGGATGATATTATGGAGGTGACGGACTCGACCTTGGGGGAGCTGGGGGTGGCGACAGCCAACAGGAAGCTCTGGCATGGGCTGGTCCATGAAGTCTATGAAAACTAATAAAGAGCAAAATTCATAGCAGGATGTGTATGTATGTTTCATGCACACAAACTGATTAAGTTTATGGTGCTTTATAAAAAAGCACAGCACTAACTGACAGATCTCCACTAAGAGCCGCTTCTACAGCAGTTAGATTGATTTGGGAGAAGGATCTCTGGCAGAATTCAGCTAAATTAGAATCTGAATTGCAGACAGTTAAATCGGACATGATTGAACAGATTAAAAAAGAAATTACCAACAGAGAGCAGAGCATTGAATCCAGAGCCTTCATGCCTCCATCAGGCCTTATACTGATACAGTATATTTGAGAAGAGCAATAACATACCTGCCATGGCTGAACATTTGCTAGATCCTGATTGCTAATAGAAGCTGACCTTGCTCTGGTTGAATGCATTGCGTGCAAAGCATGTGCTGCAGAGTAAACCCCATTGTAGACGTTGTAGCTCTCTCCAGACATGGTCATTTCAAACAGAGAGCCAGGGAGTCTCCCCAGTTCTTCCTTCCCAGTGCAGGATTTATTTGCTTTGGTGTCTGGAAGGAATGAACAGTGAAATGCACACGTCCAGAATGCAATGATGAAAGGAAACTGATTTAGAAAAGGGTTAAGGCTCTCAAGAAACTCCTGAAATCTTGGCACCATGTTTGTGTGGAGTGAGAAGAATAAGGAACCATTGAAGGATTGTGCTGGGAAACTAACATCTGGCTCTAAAATAGCAGTGAAATCCCAGTGAGAGGTCATGATCCACACTCTGTGGTCCATTGGTCGCCTCATGTGAAATTCACATATTGATAGCATCCATTGGAAACCCTGCATAGAGTGGGCATCACCAGAGACCAGGAACACATTGGTATTGTTCAGGAAGATAGCATCTCTTATGTTTGTTAACCTTGCAAGAAAGGGCTCTTCATGTAAACCCAGAGTTATCATTCCTGGGATCAATTGTATCAAAGCAATGCAAATATCATTCTGGAAGAGCTTTGGCTGGAGATTCCGAAGAAAGCTTTCCCCATTCTCATCTTCTGAAACCAAAAGGCCAATCCAGTTCCAACCAAAATGCTTCAGTAAATGAACCATCCCCTTATATTGTAAATTTTCCTTTGGGACCATGCTGAAGAAGGAAGGGAACCTCCTTTTGTCACTCAGGACTGGGTCAAAAGAGCCATAACCAAGCTGTTTGGAAGAAAGAGGCATTGAAAATTAAACCGAGAAGCATATTCTTTGACATACAGCTTTTCCATTCCCTTTTTGATTATTGGATGCCTCATTAACATTATGATTGTATTTTTTTTCGTGTCAGAAGCACCGAGGCTCTTTTGTAGTGAAAGGATTTGCCGGTGACATCACCGTTGCCCGGGGGACGCCCGAGGAGGCTCCTTTCTTGTCCCATGATTGTATTACAAATAGTCAAAGGATTGCATCAAGTTTCACACGGAAGAAGCCGATAATAACCTTCACAACATGAAAGCCTGAGAACTTGTGCTCCCATTCATAATTGGGAAATGTGTAGACCTCATTTTCTATCGTTTCTCTTCATTAGACATGCTGGCTAAAACTGATGGGAACTGAAATTTAGCAACAAGCAGAGGTCTTCTTTGACCACTGTTGCTAGTGAACATTTTTCTGAGTAGGTTTCCCTCCACTCTTGTGTGTACCATTAAGATATACCTGTACAATCCTGAATTGTAAAAATGAAATCTTTCTTAGTGATGACCATACTTTTCTTGTAAAAATCTCACCATGGATTTATTTCTCCAAACAAATGATCTCAGGCCAGGATATTCTTTATGGCTCCTTACAGTTCCTCCTAGAAATGGGCAGTTGTGGGATTACATCTAAGAAGGCCCATTTTAGTCTTGGAGGAGACCAAGGGAAAAATGTCACTCCTTTGGGCAAAACATTAAAGTGAGAGTTACTGTCTTACAACTCCTGATGTGGCACCTTGTATATTGAATGCCTGTGCCAGAGAAGGTGAAAGCCTCGGTGGCTTTTCTTCTGTGTCAAATAAAATACTCTTAAATTGTCCCCCACACCCATCTTTATCCAAGATGCTTTTTTTTCCTGAATATTTTTATTAGGCCCTGTCCATTTTTTCTGATCACAATTATTTTACCATTTATTCAAATTATATTTCTCATTCTGTGTTTTTCACAATTTCTTCCATCCAATGGGTTGCCCTTGAGATATTTTTTTAAAAATTTTTAATTCTTTATTTTATAGTAATACATAAATAACAAAATCTGACACATAACATAACATAACAAACATAACATAACATAAATAAAGGACATAAACATAAAGGACTTCCTACTTTCTCTCCATCGTTTCCATCATATATTTATAAACAACTATGATCTCTAACTTATTTACATTATTTACATTAAATTCCCAATTGAACTTTTTGAGTCTTTTCTATAAATTTATAGAAGGGACTCCAACATAAGTTGAATTCTTTTCTTGCCTTTGGCGATCCTAGTTAGGATTGCTGGGCTGGAAATTCAAAATAACTTGTGGCCATCTGATTGCAGATCCTCTGCTTTATGTAACTGGCAGTGCTTGTTCTGAAGGGTTACTGGGATGCAAAGCCAACATATCTGAATTTTGAAATATTTTTTATTCTGAAGTTTCTTTGATTTTTTTTTAAAAATAATTAAAATGATAAAATAAAATATACATGGCAAGAAAAGAGATGCTGTTCAATTTACTGAGTAATGTTTTTTAACTTTCCAAATTATGTGGGGACGGAGGACATGGGAAGTGCTGATCATTTATTGCAACTACAAGAGAATCTGTGAAAAAGCCTCCTACCTGTGGAATCTTGTAGGTGTTCAAAATGTGGGCCGTGTGGATGGAGTTTGGGGAGGTGAGGCCACCAATGGTAGCCAAGAGCTTCCTCCTGCTCCTTCTGACACAGTTGAAGTTGATGGGACTCCCTTGGTTCAGAAACAGAAGATCTAGAATGTTCTTACTGGCAAGGTTTACACTGAAATTGTTTTCATAAACCTCCATTCCTAGTGTGGTGTTGGGTAACAGCTTGAGGTCCTGGTTGATCTCATGAATGGCAAAATACATGGAAAGAAGGTGCTGGTAGTTCTTTAGTATCACCCTAAGATAAGAGTGCACAACCACAAATCATTATATCAGAAAAAAAAAGGAAACAAGTTGTAAATAATGTAATAATAATAAATAAATAATAAATAAAGTAAATAAATAAAGTAAATAATGTAAATAAGCCAGTTTGGTCTAGTGGTTAAGGTGCTGGGCTAGAAACCAGGAGTCCATGAGTTCTAGTCCTGCCTTAGGCATGAAAGCCGGCTGGGTGACCTTGGGCCAGTCCCTGTCTCTCAGCTCTAGGAAGGAGCCAATGGCAAAGCAGGATACTGAGAGTTCTAGTCCCGCCTTAGGCATGAAAGCTGGCTGGGTGACCTTGGGCCTGTCCCTCTCTCTCAGCCCTAGGAAGGAGCCAATGGCAAACCAGGAGTCCATGAGTTCTAGTCCCGCCTTAGGCATGAAAGCCGGCTGGGTGACCTTGGGCCAGTCCCTGTCTCTCAGCTCTAGGAAGGAGCCAATGGCAAAGCAGGATACTGAGAGTTCTAGTCCCGCCTTAGGCATGAAAGCCGGCTGGGTGACCTTGGGCCAGTCCCTCTCTCTCAGCCCTAGGAAGGAGCCAATGGCAAACCAGGAGACTGAGATTTCGAGTCCCACCTTAGGCATGAAAGCCGGCTGAGTGACCTTGGGCCAGTCACTCTCTCTCAGCCCAACTCACCTCATTCTCAATCAGCCCAACTCACCTCAGCCCAACTCACCTCAACCTTGTTGTTGCTGTGGGGAAAATAGGAGGAGGAAGGAGTATTAGGTATGTTTGCCCCCTTGAGTTGTTTATAAAAATAATAAAGGCGGGATAAAAATAAAATAAATAATAAATAAATAATTTCACCAATTTATGTACAGAGGATTAATTTTAGATTTTACTGGAAGAGACTGTGTGCACATTAATCTGATGAACTCAAAAGTTGCTGATATTGTAGTAACAGAATAGGAGCCAAGGTTTTCAATCCTTAGTGAGCTAGAAAGGATTCTTTCTGGCCAAATGGGCAGTCATTTAATCCTGTGCCTTTCCCATTACCAGAATGTACTTGATCTTTACCAGTTGTAATGCTCTACCTATTATTGAATAGGGAGTGGCCTTGAAGGACAGGAAAAACAACTACCAAGGCAATATGTCGATGAAGGTTCTCAGTCATCCAGGTGGAACAGTCTGTGGCTTGAATCATGTCAACTGGATTTCTAATTTCTCAGTGGAAACGTTTCACTCCAACTACCAAGGCAATGCTGAGATTAGCAGAGCTTGAGCCCGGGCCAAGAAACTAAGTTCAGAAAACATCTCAGACAACTCCCTGCCTAGTTCACATGAAGATAAAGTGAGGGAGGGTGAAGAACATTCAGACTTGCAAGATTCTGTTCCGATAGCTGTTCCATTAAAAGTAGCCCTGACCTATATAGCATTGGTTTCTTAGTCAGGTCTGCCTTGCAGGGCTGAAACCCTGAAGCACCAGGTAGGATCAGATTTACTACTTGTGGTGGCTCAGCGGGTAAGACGCCAGGCTTGTCGATCAGAAGATCACAAGTTCAGAGGTTCGAATCCCTAGTCCTGCGTGACGGAGTGAGCTCCTGCACTAGCCCCAGCAACCTATTGCCGACCTAGCAATTCGAAAGCATGCAAATGCAAGTAGATGAATAGGTGCCACTTTGGTGGGTAGGTAACAGCATTCTGCGAACGTCATGCCGGCCACATGACCGTGGAAGCAACTTTGGACAACGCTGGCTCTTTGGCTAACAAACGGAGATGAGCACCGGCCCCTAGAGTCGGACACGACTGCACAAATATGGCCTTTACCTTTTTAGATCAGTTCTAACAAATGTAACACTCATAATTTTTCTCTGAAGATGTAATACACATAATTCAAAGAAGAAAGCTGTACTTACTTTCCAGTTTTTTTAAACTCTGACTGTTTTGTGAAACTGTGAGAGGTCTCACGTTTAAATATAAAGGAAGAAAACCCCCCAAATGTCACCTCAGTTCTCGATGTAGAAAATTCTCCTGGAGCTTTGGAGGGCTGGATGCAGATGGATTTCAAAGTCTCACTGACATTCTCAGAAAGGAAGAGCAAAAGAGTTTGAAAGGCCAGCAGTCTTGAGCCACCACCCCACCTGCTCAAATACATGGTCACCAAAAAGTAGCTGTGACCACAGCAAGTAACCTTTGTCACGAGCAGAGCTAAGGGGAAATCTCCATGCAAAAGAATGAAGCTGGTTTTTTTTTAAAAAAAAAAGTAAAAAAAGGATGAATTGTTAAAACTGCAAATGGCAATTCTTTGTTTTTTGCAGCTAAACTCTGAGATTTCTGTGGGACAAAGTGAATTACAAAGGGTCTTTAAAAAGGATTGCACAGATGCAGCTACTGTTTGGATATTGCCTTACTTTCCCTTTCGTCCCCAGAAATCTTCATGCAGCTTTGATACCTCCAAAGAAACAGAACTGGAACACAGTTATTTTGATAATTATAGAGCAAATAATCACCTGAAGTCCCTGAAGATCTAGTGATAAAGATGTTTGTGCTATTTGTACATGGCTAAAGCAGGGTTATAGTAAGTCCAATGATATGCACTGGATGTTGCGTAATTGATCCAACTTTCTCAGCTGGTACTATTTCCAACTTCCAACCTTCTCCAGTTCTGAAAGACTTGCAAGTGACTAAGTCAGTGATCCTTAAACTATTTAACCCAATTACCCTCTTTCCTGGTCTCAAATAATCTCATTCCACCCCCCCCCCACACAAAAACAAAACAAAAAACCCACAGTGAAAGTCCCAAACTCAAACTGGATTCTCTACTCACAAACAAGCAAATACAATTAACTCAATTACCCCCAGGATATGCCCAAATTGCCCCTTTGGAGATAATTTCCCCCAGTTTAAGAACCACTGGACTAAGTGGTCTTTTAATCAGAGAAGGAGTTTCTTGACCCTTCTCCCCTGTTTCAATTGTGTTTTGGCCAGAACTGACAATGTTTCCATATTGCCATCGATTCTTGGAAAGAATTGAGTTTTCTGGACAGACTTTTCCCATTGTTCATCTGAGGAATCTCTGGTGGATTGATCTCTGGTATTCACTTCTGCATTTAATATCACCCTCTCCAAGGTGGACAAATGTACAACTCAAATAACTCCTAAGAGAATATGGTTGAACTGTTGGTGTGAAGGTTCCCTCCCTGTAGATTCCCAGAAGCTGATCACCACCTATAGGACAGCACAAAACAAGATATTTGAGCCTTTACTTTATTGCATTATACTATAGCCCAGTCTGGAGTCATCCTGGGTGTTAGATAAAAAACAGAGATGGAACTGAGTCACACAAAACAAGAATTACTCAGCTTGAAAACACTGCTATACCACTTACAACAGCAAATGTTCTGAAAGTGAAGAAAGATATCCAGGATGTAGTGAGCCTCCAACAAGGTCTTTATTGCTGAAATAATTTATAATTTCTAAAAACTCCTTACCACAAAGAACAAGACCAGGCTATGGCAGTTTTCATTAAAACCCTCATGTGTGAACATTTTCTGACTGAAACTATGGTGAAAATTTGAAGCTAAAAGGTGCTTATCCTGTGGGTTTCCATTTCCTCCTGGCTCAAAAACGGAGTCCCATTTTTGTGAGATATGTGAGATTCATGGCATGAGACTGTTGGTTTGTTTATTTTTTGTTTGTTTGATTGAATTACTGATTATTTGAAGATCCTATCACCAGTATATTCATTGTATAATTTTTTATACACCACTTCATAAAGGCAGTTAACTTTTTTAAAATGAAGCAGTATCCCCGACTAGGGGAGATGGGCGATCATATAAATTGAAATAATAAAATAAATAAATAAATAAATAAATCCCATTAAAATAAATAAATATATAAAATTATTACATTGCTTTAAAACTGATCAAAATTTATCTTGCACTGTTCTAAAATTCGGACCAAAAATATTGATTATGTGCCATCAAGTCATTGTTGACTCTTGCTGTAGCACAGAGATACATTTTCTCCACAACAATCTGTCCCTAACCTGTTCATTCTGATGGGATATACGCTGGCTTAAAGGGGAAAAACCGAGGCTTGAGAATAAACAGACAAGAATGCAGCTTGTTAGGGCCAACAGTGTTTCTGATAGCATAAGGCAATAATGTATATACAATCACATTATCGCAAAAATGAAAAAGATGAATATACAAGATACATCATTGTAAAAGGAAAAACAAAAACAAACTTATAAGCAGAGTTCCGTGTATTGATCCCAGGGCCAGAGTTCCTGCCATGGCCTATACCCAGAGCCAGGCATAGCACACTCTGCCCAGTCCACGGGAAGTGAACACGTGAAGAACTACATGGCTAAAAGACACTAGAAATCAAGAAGACATAGAACACCATTTTGCATGGTTGTATATTCAGTTCTTCCAGCTTTCTGATTGGCTGGATGTTAGCTGTTACACACACTAGGCCTCAAAGCACATAGCATGGCCTGCTGCATCTACGCACTGAGTTCCCCCCCTCCTTGTTCAGGGGGGCCTGGGCAAGGCTTCCCACAGAAGGAAATCAGGAGGATTAGTTCCCATGGGAAGATCCAGTGCTTGTGTGGGCACTAGTCATAACAATACACACGTGATTGTTGTTATCTAGCCACCTGGCGTTCACGTCACCATGAGAACGCTGTGCTTTGTACAGGAATAATTCGCCAGGGCAACACAAGAACTCTAACACCCCTCCCGAATTATTTCTGTACAATGGGAGTAACAAACATTTTTACAGAAACAAGAAAAACAAAGGTTAATGTATGTAATAATCACACTATTCAAGTTACAGTTTTTACAACCAATAGTCATCAACACTAGAAAATGGTTTAAAAACACTTGTTACACATATGTATAATGCACAATATACACTTCATGCAATGTTTTATTCAGATACATACAAATATATAATAATACAAATTATGCAGGAACAGAAACAGTACAGAGAAACAGAAAAACATTGCCCTCAAACGTCCTGTCCCCTCCTTTGCAAAAATTGCAGCTGGCATAGATAAGGAATTCCAATCCTGCTAGCTGCTCTGTTTGAAGCAAAGGGTTTTGATTTTAAGAAAATCGCAGGACTGTTTCACCCCTTTGCAAGCTCGCAGGCTTGGTACTCTACCTGGGCAAAACTAATTCAGGGCATGTCCACTGCATTACTGCAGAGTGATATACTGTACAACGAATTAAGGATAAGCTTCCTTTACACAAATGACACTCTGTAACACTCTGTCATTTGACACTCTCAAGAACCATAGGATTCTCTGTTCTGGGCTTTTGTACCTTCAACACCAAGATAAATGTTTGAATTTGTGCTTTACTCCTTCAGCTGGAATTCTTACCTCAGCTGACTGACAAATTCTTATACAAGGTGGAAAACTTCAGTTTCTAAGCAAAAAACAACTCACATAAGTAAGAAGTCCTACACAAACTTCTACACTTTCTTATGTACCACAGAAAACAGCACGTTCTACACATCCCAGTTAGCATCTGCACCATGCTATCAATGACTGGCCTGCTTTAAAATCCATAAAGCACCCTGTTAAGTCAATGAATTGTTTGGGAACTGTCACACAGGTAGAGCCAAAACGCTTGCCTTACACACACTGTTTCAGGGAGATCTATATTAAAATATGCTGTGCCAACATCACAATATGTAAATGGACACCTGTTTCCACGCTACGCAACCAGAAAACGCACCACACGTAAATATTCTGGCCTAGCTGTGGGTGCATACACTAGATCCACAGTTCACAAACTCCTTCTTGTGAACAAATCCCTGGGCAACACTGGCTTTACACTGCAGAGTATAATCAGAAAGAAATGTCTTTCTGAACACTCATCTGGAACCTACAGCTTACTAAAACAAAAGACAGGTTGGTTACTTTTAACACTTCACCAAAACTTAAACTGACTATCCACAGCTGTGTTCCAATGTTCTTCTTGCCTCTCAAAGGCAGGAGCAACACATCTAGCAAAGACTGGGTTTTCTCAGGCAACTTGACACAGTCACCTGCTAAATCTCAAATCTGTCAGGCTTCACACCCTGGAATAAGAGGACCCATGAGGAATGACCACTGTGCTTTCCACATCACCGTCTTCTTTGCTTCCACTACCTGACTCCCCCTCCAGGCCCTGCAACTGCCCAGGTGAAATTTCCACTTCCTTCACCTGAGGGGCCCTTTTCACACTCAGAGACTGGGGAACAGAAGAAACCTAAACTGGTTTTTTTGCCCATCTACTGAACTATGGACAGTGGGTTTACACTAGCAATGCAGCAACACTTCTGCAACCTTAGCATACAACCTTTCCCAACCAGTAGGCTGCTTAAAAATAAAGCACTTCTGGAGATTTGGATTTGACCATGGCTTAATGAAACACCGATAAGCCTTGGATTTTAATCAACAACCAACAACCAACAACCTGAAGCATTCTGCTTCCTTGGTTCTTCCTTCTCTGTGACCTGGGGTTGTGAACACACGCAAATGTTTCACAGACATGCAGGTACTTCAGTGAAGGGCGCTTGCCATACCAAAGAAAAATAATGAACTTCTTTTTACAGTTGAATTCTGCAACCTGTTAGTTGAAACACACTGCAGTCAAGGCAGCCTCTCCCCAGACATGGGATGGCACCTGAGCAACTAACAGCAGGCTATTTTTAATGGTATTCACAACACCAACACTCAGCAAGAATTCCAACATTGGCAAGTCTTTGGGAGAATACTTTCCTACAAAGCCAATTCTAGAACACATGGCTCAGGAACACTCCACTACAATCTGACTGGAACTGACCATATTTTCATCCTACTCTTGCTACATACACTTCAAAGCGAGCACAGACCTTCGCTTTAGACTTCAACAAGTAGCAACAACACAAGCAGGTATGATCATCAACCAGAAGGAACATGAAACTCGCACCCCACCATTACTTGGGACATGGGGGCTAACTAGGTCTCTATGAACCAACTGAAATGGTCTAGTTAACACTCTGTCACTTTGCCTAGTAACAGACACAGTTCTGATTTAAATTGTTTACACACAGTACAATCAAGAAACTTTTGCACATTTCCTGGGTTCTAACTCAGAATGCATTTGGCTATCTGAGACACACTTTCCCATCCAGGAATACCCCAGTACTTTGTGAAAACTTTATGGAAGCATTTATGATGTGGGGAAACATTAAATACACAATGTCCTGTCCACACAATCTCCACAGCATCTCACACACTTGATGTTACAGGTTTGTCTCTAACACACTCAACCTCAACACAAGCAGTTTCATATCGCAATGAAACATTCAGCACCTGCGCTCAGACTTGACCAGGGCTGGAACACTGAGGAGAGAAAAACAAGTGTATACACACACATTCTTACACAGAATTAGCAGCTAAAATGACTTGTTGAACTCAAGGCTGACATTTGTAACAATAACCGTCCATCTTTACAAACTTTACAGCCAGCCGAATTCAAAAACAGAGTCTCTGCAAATGCTTACACATAGCAGTCCGGCAGAGTAGAAGACTCGGATTCATTGGTTAGCTGGCATCTGGCTTCTGGCTTCTGGTTTCCCCTCCATTCGTAAATCGGGCTTCTTGCACTGACAGCATCCGCTGGACATCGGGGCAGGGAACAGCCTTCCAGAATCACAGCAAACCACGGCAAATGTAAATTCCATACCAGGTTTTACTGCAGCTGGAACACTCTGTTAGGAATTCTCAGGAATCCTGGAAGTGGCTTGTAAAATAATCCACAGGGTCGCAGGGAGATAGCGTCGTCGTTGCTTTCTCGACCAGTAGCTCCAGGCTTGACAAAATCACGCATGCTTTTTCACAGTGCCAGAAAAACAAGCCTTCCTGTTCAAATGCAGCAAACAAAGTCTTGAACTCACCAAGGTGGGTCATCACAGTCTCACCGGTTGCAGCTTCAAACTATAAAGCTGTCTTAATAGACCACCAAGGGCAACAGAGCTCCACTGTGTTTTAAAGGCTCCAACAGCTTCTCAGCTCTCATTTTGCAGTTCTGGAGTAGCTGATATAATTCCATTCAGAGGAGTTGAGTCCCAAAAGCAAAAAATGCCATAAGCACAGTCCAAACATGCTTGCACTTCTTCAGAGAGAACCCTCTGGAGGTGGATTTGCCACATACTGCCACAAATCTTCTTGCAAAAAGAATGATTCCATCTCCACACACCAGGTCAGATAATTTGTGCCATCTAAAGCCTCAAATGGCAGACTGACCAGATACTGTTCAGCCATTGCTGACCACTCAAAGAAAACATGTTTATTCCGAAACCAGCCTCTAAAAACAAACTCCCTTTTACAGCCAGGTCCAACGCAGCAAAGAAAACGCAAATTTCTCTCTGGGCCCATAACCTGATGGGTTATACGCTGGCTTAAAGGGGAAAAACCGAGGCTTGAGAATAAACAGACAAGAATGCAGCTTGTTAGGTCCAACAGTGTTTACTGATAGCATAAGGCAATAATGTATATGCAATCACATTATCGCAAAAATGAAAAAGATGAATATACAAGATACATCATTGTAAAAGGAAAAACTAAAACAAACTTATAAGCAGAGTTCCGTGTATTGATCCCAGGGCCAGAGTTCCTGCCATGGCCTATACCCAGAGCCAGGCATAGCACACTCTGCCCAGTCCACGGGAAGTGAACACGTGAAGAACTACATGGCTAAAAGACACTAGAAATCAAGAAGACATAGAACACCATTTTGCATGGTTGTATATTCAGTTCTTCCAGCTTTCTGATTGGCTGGATGTTAGCTGTTACACACACTAGGCCTCAAAGCACATAGCATGGCCTGCTGCATCTACGCACTGAGTTCCCCCCCTCCTTGCTCAGGGGGGCCTGGGCAAGGCTTCCCACAGAAGGAAATCAGGAGGATTAGTTCCCATGGGAAGATCCAGTGCTTGTGTGGGCACTAGTCATAACAATACACACGTGATTGTTTTTATCTAGCCACCTGGCGTTCACGTCACCATGAGAATGCTGTGCTTTGTACAGGAATAATTCGCCAGGGCAACACAAGAACTCTAACACATTCAGGCCTTCCAATGGTGCTCTCATTGCCACTGTAACTGAGTCTATCCCTCTTGCTACTGGTTACCCTCTTCTCCTCTTTCTTCCTAACCTTCCCAGCATTACAACCTCCTCTAGAGAGCTAGGTCTTCCAATAATATGTCCAAAGGAGAATAATTTGAGCCAGGCCATTTGTGCCTGAAGTGATTATTCTGGGTTGATTTGTTTGATGAACGATTTATTTATTTTCATGGCTGTCCACAGTATTCTCAGGAGTTTTCTCCAACACTGAAGTTCAAAAGTTTCAAGACTCTTCCTATGCTGCTTCTTTAATGTCCAACTTTCGCTCCATAGAGTGTCACAGAGAATACCACGGCTTGCACGATTCTGATCTTTGTAGGTATAGAAACATCACAGCATTTGAATACTTTTTCCAAGGCCTTCATGGCTGTTCTACCATGTGCTAGTTTGCAGCATATTTCTTGACTGCTTGTTCCTTTACTGATGATGGTTGATCCACAACTTTGATATCTTCATCGCCAATTCTAAAACTGGTTGTTCTACCTGTTGTCATTAGTATGGTCTTTTTTATATTTAATTGTAGCCCCATTTTTTCACTGTGGTCCTTGATTTTTATTACTAGAGTTTGCGTATCCTTGGCATTTTTGGCTATCTGAGTAGTGTCATCAGATTCCACACTCATCTTCTTCCAATCCAGCTTGCCTTAGTATTTATTCTGCATATAGTTTGAATAAATATGGGGAGAGTATGCAGCCTTGTGGCACTCCTTTGCCAATCTGGAGGTTTTTTTCCCCATATTCTGTTCATACTGTGGCTTCTTGACCAGCATAGAAGTTTCTCAGGAGGACAATGAGATGTTCTGGGGTTCCCATTTTTCTGAGCACATTCTACAACTTGATGTGATCGACACAATCAAAGGCATACCTATACTCAATGAAGCACATACTTACTTCTTTTTTGGCTTTCTCAATTATCCAGCATACATCAGCAATAATGTTTCATGTTCCTCAGTCTTTTCTAAAGCCAGCTTGAACATCTGGTGTCTCTTTTTCCATGTAGGGCTCTAATTCATTGGATGATCCTATGCATTATTTTGCTAGCTTGTGAAATTAAGGATATTGTGTGAGTGTAGTTTGCACATTCTGTTAAGTCTACTTTTTTGGGTATTGGAATACAGATTGACATCTTCCAATCTGTTGGTCACTGTGTCATTCTCCAGATCTGCTGGCATAGCTTGGTTAGAACCTTGATGGATTCATCTTCTGTTTCTTGTCATATTTCAGTGGGTATTCCATCTGTTCCTGTAGCCTTCCAACATGGTAATGACCAGAGTGCTGATCTAACTTCATCTTCCACTACTTCCAAAAGTTCTTGGGAGTAGGGAATATCTTCTAAGGTACCTTGGATGTTGACATCTCTACTGTACAGTGTAGAGATGTATACTGTTCAATATACTCCTTCCATCTTCTTTTGATCTCCTTTGAATCAGTTACTATTTGTCAACTGGATTCTTTTAGTATACCAATTTGAGGTTGGATCTTCCTTCTGAGTTCAGAGATTTTTTGAAAGATTTTCCTTTTTTTTCCATGTCTGTTTCCATTATTGATGTCTTTATAGATGTTGTCGTGATACTGATTCTGGTCTCTTCTTCTAACAGCTCTCTGAAACGGTTTGTTCTTTTCTGAGATTTTTGTCTTTCTTCACTTTGACTTCTCTTCTTGGCAATTTCCACGGTTTGTTCTGACATCCTGTTTGCTTTCTTTTCTTTCTTCATTTTTGGCAGTCTTTTTTTCACATTCATCCTAAACCACTTGTTTAAGTTCATTCCATAGTTTCTCTGGTTCTCTATCTATGAGGTTCAGGACTTCAAACAATTCCTAATGTTTTATGTCTATGAAGGTTCTCAGTCATCCTGGTGGAATTGTCTGTAGCTTGAATCATGTCAACTGGATTTCTATTTTCTCAGTGGAAAATTCCTAATGTTTTCCTTCAAAATGGTGGGTATATGCACCTGGCTATGTCTTTGACATAGAGGGGCATGGTGGCTCAGCAGGTAAGACACCAGGCTTGTTGATTGGAAGATCGCAAGTTCGGAGGTTCGAATCCCTAGCCCCGCGTGACAGAGTGAGCTCCCGCACTAGCCCCAGCTCTTGCAACCTGGCAATTCGAAAGCATGCAAATGCAAGTAGATAAATAGGTACCACTTCTGTGGGATGGTAACAGCATTCTGCATGCATCATGCTGGCCACATGACCTCAGAAGCATCTTCGGAGAGCGCTGGCTCTTTGGCTAACAAACGGAGATGAGCACCGGCCCCTAGAGTCGGACACGACTGCACAAATGTGCAGGGGGAACCTTTACCTTTTTTATATCTTTGATGCTATAATTGAGTTTGTTCATCTCCTTTTGGCAATAATAGATTTCTCTGTATTCCATCTGGTGATGACTATGTATAGAGCTGTCATTCTGGTTGTTTGAAGATAGTGTTAGCTATGAAGAAATCATTGGAGTGGCAGAAATTGTTCAGTCTCCTGTTTCATTTCGGGTTCCTAAGCCATACAATCCACCTACATTTTCCTTTTTCATGTTTCCAACTTTGGCATTCCAGGCGCCAATCACAAGCAGCACATCTTGCTTGCATGTTCTGTGAATTTCAAATTGACCTTGATCATAACACTTATCAACCTCCTCTTCTTCTGTATTGGTGGTTGGAGCATAAACCTGAACTATTATCATACTGAAGGGTTCCAAAATATGAATGTCAAAGCCTTGCTATGTGACTTTTCACCCTTCCCCTTGCAAGGGAGATGGGCGGGGAATAAATTGAAATAAATAAATAAAATAAATAAAAGTCCCTTTCCTTGTAACCATTAGAATCCTATTACTTGCAGACCTCAATTGCTGGAAAATTATTGTTGGACACTGGCAGTATAGTTTCCTGCTTTTGAGTAGAAAAAAACATACATAAACACTATTGTATCCCACAGTTTTAAAATCTGTGAGAGAAATCCTAGATCTCACTGAAACAAAATGTATCCCAGCACTCACTGTCCATATGGAGTTGGGACGCTTTTTGTGTCAGAGTCTGACCCATTCCAGAATATGTCACTGGAGAGAGGTTTCTTTGAATTCTGAAGCCAAGACTTACCAGAGATAGATATAGATAGATAGATGATTGATAGATAGATAGATAGATAGATAGATAGATAGATGATAAATAGATAGATAGATAGATGATAGATAGATAGATAGATAGATAGATGATAGATGATAGATGATAGATAGATAGATGATAGATGATAGATAGATGATAGATAGATAGATGATAGACAGGATAGATAGATAGATAGATAGATAGATAGATAGATAGATAGATAGATAGATAGATGATAGATAGATATAGATAGATGATAGATAGATAGGAGAGAGAGAGAGAGAGAGAGAGAGAGAGAGAGAGAGAGAGATACTGTAGATGATATAGTGATATTGTTGGAGTCGTATCTTTCTCCCAGTGTTGAGAAAAATATGTTCTTGGTGTTGTAAGCATATATCTCATTAAATTATGATAGGTTTTTTTTTTTGAGATTATACCTAGTAGGAAAGTTGTGGTTTCATTTCAAATTTAAATTGCAAGATTTTGTGCATTATATGTATGTCTTTCCCCAACCATGGTACACTCCTGGACCAGCTGTGGGGGTTGAGAAATGGGGAATTGTTTTATGGGGTTTTTCTTCCTTCCCTCTTGGCCAGTTCTAGTTGATGTTTGAGAGGTCATTCCTTAGGCTCCTCTTACGTGGGATGCCACAGAGCTTGATGCTCATTTCCCTCCTGTTTAACATGTACATAAAACTATTTGGTAAGCTAATCTGCTGGTTTGGGATTTGGAATAATTAATATGCTAATGATACCCAATTATGTCTTTCAATCTCAGGCCAGCCAAGTTAGGCTGTTGAGGTCCTGTCCCAGTGACTGGAAGTCATGCAGGGGGATGGGAAGGAACTGACTCCAACTCAGTCATGCCAAGACTGAGTGGCTGTGGACATTAGAGCTTCCTGGATTTGGGTATTTTCCATCTGTATTCTTGGATGTGTTAACAGTTCCCCATTTAAGAGTGGTGCCCAATCTCTTAGATTTACAGCTCCTGTTCGAATAGAACGTGGCAGCTGTGGCCAAGAGGGTATTTGCACAGCAATATCTAATGTACCAGTTCGACCCATTCCTGGATCAGGAGGTCCTTCAGAAAGTCACCCACATCCTACTCACCTCATGACTCGATTACTGCAATGTGCTCTACATGGGGCTGTTCCAGAAAATCACCCAGTAGCTTCAACTGGTCCAGAATATAGCGGTGCTGGTATTGAAGGGCATATCTCTGTTTACTATATTGTAATCCACCCAGAGTCAGATTGGAAATGGTAGTTCATAGAATGAAAATGAAAATGAAAATGCAAAACCCATCTTTCTCTCTCTGTGTGTTTATGTGCTACAGTTTGTACACTACTCCAATCACAAGCAATTATGAGCAGCCTCCATTGCATATGCAGCACTCAGGTTAACAAGACATAATAAAACAAGCAAAAAAATACCTAATACACATTTTTCCACAGCTACCACATCTCCAGAAGAATAAAATCATCCCATCCACAGAGAGGATATGGAAGAGCCAGGTCCTCCTCCTACAACCAGTAGAAAATATGGAATATGTATGGGGTAAATTTTGAGTGGACCTAGTTGATATCTAGGAAACTCATGATCCAGTAAAGTGCTGAATCCAATGCCTGTCTCCAAGACTAGTACATTGCTCAATCAAACGTTGCTCTCTCTAGCTCCCAAAAACTTCTAAAAGCTCCAATGCAACTGTGGTACCCCCATAAAACAAGGACAATATAATCTTTGGATCCTATGAAATAAATAATCAGTTGGCTCCAACAAGTATGAACTGTTAGAACTTAAGGTTATCTACCAATCAAACCATGGAGTCATGGATGTAATAGAATATATACTTCCAGAAGAATAAGGGAAGCAATAGAATAAAGTCTTCTCATTGAAATTTAATCACCAGCAGGGCATGGGGTGGAGTGGGGTGGGGTGGGTGGCTTTAACAAAAGTCAGGATGGCGGTTGTCACTGAGTGATAAAAGCCTTGACACTTTATTACATGCATCATACATGCAAAGCACATAAAAACAGGGAAGGTTTCAGTTGCATGGTTGTGGCTGCGATATTCTATTTTTCAGCTCTCCGCAAGAATGCTCTTGGTCACCAGGAAGATGATGAACAATAGAAAGTTGGTTTTGAACATTACACTATTCTCTTAGTCAGATGTTCTTTTGTGTTTAGATGTGGTTTGAACAGTGTGATGTAGCACTTGGGGAGAAAGATGCAGCCCAGGAGACCTGCAGTAGAAGCCAAGATGGAGAAGATCTCCACAGCCACCATGTATTTTCCCTTGGTGCTCAGATAGGCTGGGATGAAGGACACCCAAATGCTGCAAAACACAAGCATGCTGAAGGTGATCAGCTTGGCTTCATTGAAAGAATCAGGCAATTTTCGAGCAAAGAAAGCCACAGTGAAACTGATGGTGGCCAGCAGCCCCAAGTAGCCCAGCACAATGTAGAACATGGAGTCTGAGCCTTCATTACATTGCACGATGATCTTATCAGTCTGGGAGTGCATGTCCAACTCTGGGAAGGGAGGAGAAGTGGACAACCACACTGCACAGATAAAAGCTTGAATTAAGGAGCAAAGGACAATTATGGATCCACCAATCTTTTCCCTAGCCACTTCCTCATTTGGTTTCCTGGCTTGGTGGCCAGGAAGGCCAGAACTACTGTGATGGCTTTGGCCAAGACACAGGCAACCGAGATGGAGAAAATGGTGCTAAACAGAGTTTGCCTGAGAACACAAGAGATTTCTCCAGGCCAACCAAAAAACAGCAGGGAGCATAGAAAGCATAGGAGGAGAGAGGAGAGAAGGATACATGTGATGTTCCCGTTGTTGGCTTTGACAATGGGGGTGTCCCAGTGCAGAATGAAGGTCACTGCCACTAAAATGTGGGTTGCTGAAAAGAAAAGACTCAAGGAAGTCAGAGTGACTCCCAAAGGTTCACTGAAGGATAAATAACTGAAACTTTTGGGGATGCACTGGTCTTTTTCTACATTTGCATAGTGATCTTCAGGGCACCTCTCACATTGGTCTGCATCTGAAATAAATGAAGAAGGCCTTGTCATTTCCAAACATAAAGAACATTTTAAAGAGCTAATCTGGAGAAAGCAGTCATGGTGATGCAACCACACAGCCTATTTGTAATGACTGCAGAACCCTTGCAGCAACAAACGAGTCTCACAAGGAGTTTCTTGGAAAACTAATTTACTGCTAAGTTACTGCATACAAGAGAAAGTTGCATCTGAAGAAAGCGGGGGCTTTCCCCTTTGATAATATCCCAAACGTCCCCCTCCCCCTTATCAGGCCATCCGCAGATCTTCTCCAGTTTCGTTTCTTCACACACTTCTGTGACCTTGCTCCATCAGGCTAACAGACACTTCATCCAGGAATGCTTGTCTGGCCTCACTCCCCGTTAACTCTTTCATGCATGCACACTGTTACAATGCTAGGTAACATTGGAACAGGGATTACGACATTACTGCCCCACCTGAAAAAGACTAAACAAAATTAGTAAAAAGCTATGAAGGTTTAAGAGGGTATTTGAGGTGAAATTGGGAAAGCAATTGAGGAACTCTAACATTAACGGAAGAGACCCATTCAGGGTCGGGGAAATGTTTCCATCGGACCAGATATTGCAATTTGTTTTGGTAGAATCGAGAGTCCAGAATTTCTTTGAGTTCAAAATGTTGCTGCCCATCAATCATGATTGGGTTTGGTGGAGGTTACACTGGATGCCACTGTGTAGGGTAAGGCAATGGTAAACCACACTTGTATTTTTACCAAGAAAACCACATGGATAGAAAATATAAAATGATTGATGATATAATGCCAATGATGGGCCCCTCAGGTCAGATGGCACTCAACATGCTACTGTGGAAAAGTTGAGCATCTTTCAGAGATGTTTACAACAAGGCTAGATTAAAACCTTCAAGATATCTAGTTGCTGCTATTGTCATACAGGAAAAGAAAATCCAAAGCTGCAAAGACAGAATTACAATAGGAACATGGAATGTAAGAAAACTGAACATAGTGAAAGATGAAATGAAACAACTACAAATTGACATCTTAGGCATCAGCGAATTGAGGTGGACTGGGATCGGACACTTTCAATGAGAAAATCACACTGTTTATTACTCAGGACATGAAAAACAAAAAAGAAACAGCTTGGAAGGGTATAACGAGAACAGTACTTAGCTACAATGCACTCCAGAACTGAATAATGTTGATTAGTCTTCATGGACAACACTTTCATACTGTATAATGATCATTCAAGTTTCTGCTCCAACCACTGATGCAGAAGAAGAGGAGGCTGATGACTGTAGCTTGAATCATGTCAACTGGATTTCTATTTTCTCAGTGGAAATGTTTCGCTCCTTATCCAAGGAGCTTCTTCAGTCTGAGCAAAGTTGGTAAGGGAATCCTAAATATGTTTCTAGGTAGCTGTGTGACCTTACACCTGGGGTCATGGTTATATTGAGATGTTATTTTAAGTCCTTTTATTATCTAAAGGAGGATCGTTAAGATCACCATGCTGCTGTTGAGCTTGTGAAATGGTCTTAATCTTCCTAGGCACAGAAGACAATGCGGGGAGAAAGATGGGAGAAAGATTGTGCCTGAGGCCCCCACCTCTATTCAAGGAAGGATTTTCCAAGTTGGCATAAATGGATTCCTTGACCCCTCTCTCAAACCACCTATCTTCTCTGTCTAAAATGTGAACATTAATGTCCTCAAATGAGTGTCCTTTTTCCTTTAAATGAAGATAAACTGCTGACTCTGGTCCTGTGGTGTTACTTCTCCTGTGTTGGGCCATCCTCCTGTACATAGGTTGTTTGGTTTCTCCAATGTAGAGTTCAGAGCACTCCTCACTGCACTGGATTGCATAAACTACATTGCTTTTCTTGTGTTTTGGAGTTTGATCTTTGGGGTGTACAAGCCTCTGTCTCAGTGTGTTGGTGGGTTTGAAATATACAGGAACCTGGTCATTCCCTACATGGCTGGTGTGTCTGAAAAGATAAAACGGATATTTGGCAAACACCACATACCTGTATATTTCAAACCCACCAACACACTGAGACAGAGGCTCTTCATCAGATTACAGTTATTATGCACATATTTATGCAGTAGAATGAATTCTAGGAAACGCCAGTGGCAAATGTTATGCTTAACTCTGGAATAACCCAGAATTGGAGATAGATGTATGGAAAAGAATGGGAGAGCAGTGACAAGAAACCTAAGCTGATTATTCTGGTAGAACGCAAGTAACGGATTCACTGGCCATTCCCTTAGAAGGAAGTCTACCATAGAACTCAGGAAATTAGGTGAAAAAGGGGGTGAAAGACAGAAGAGGGCAGCGTGAGGGCTAGAGGGAGATCTGTATGACTCCTACCCTGATGCCACTCGGAAAATTACTGAAGACTTGGCTATTCTCCCAGGACTTGGGGCAAGATGGTGGTTGAGCTTCTGTGGGATATTTTGTTTGTTCTAGAGAGCTTACCTTCTGCATGCTGATAATTTATCTATTTTTTTTTGTTCCTACTTTGTTTTGAGCACAAGCTGCCCAGAGTCATCTGGACTGGGAGGCCTCCAAATTATATTAAATTATAAATTTCTATCTCTCTCCTCTCTGGGGCTAACATCAGCATCCCCTATTGTCTTATACGGAGATTGTTTTCTTTATCAAAACTTATTCTGTGTCCTATAATTACTACAATTACTGTGCCTAGTGGAACAAATTTCAGAACTAGCTGATAGGTAGAAATCATGGTCTCCAAAGCTCACTTCAACCCTGCTAAATTGTGCTCAGTCTATAAAAACCTTGTTCAAAGATCTTTTTCCACCCCACCCATGAGCTGCATTTGATGGCACCACAGTTCTGTCCTTCTTTTCCCCAAATCTTCTGCCGAGAGAGATGTTGCAGCTGGGGGCTGACTATCAGCATGGCCAGGTTGGGTTGGGGCTCAGCTCTTCACCTGATTGTGCTCATAGGAGGGCTGAGTGATTCTTCCAGCAAACGTCTGAACCTGAACAATCCTGGGAGGAGGCAGAGTTCTTCCAATCCATCCGATCCTTCAGATGAAATTATAATTGGTGAATTTGTATCCCTGACTCTTGGCAATTTCAAGCCGCAGAGCTTTGTGGAAAGTCCAGATTCTCTTGCTAGAGATGCTTAGTAAGTAATTCTTCATTGATTTATATATTTTGGAATCCTGGACTTGACCTGATGATTATCTTCCATTAAAACACTGATGCAGTAGATCTTTATTCCTTGAAAAACTGTATTAGGTGTACCCCTTAATTTTTAATTTCAGAAAATAAATCACTGTATTTAAACACAGGCATCCCTCTTTCCTCTCTCTTCCACACTTGTGCAGTTTTTGAGTATTTATATCTCAACTATTTCCTCACCACTCCAGCAGCACCAATTCAGCCAAGAGCAAACTTGTTTCACATCTGATTATTAAGGAATCTCTTTAGGTTTCTGCTTATGATTTGTTTTGGTGAAACGTTTGGATGCTACTGGCAGCTGAACCTGTATGTGAAGATGAATTTGCTAAGGAACCTGAGTGTCTGTCTTGTAAGAGGTAGAAGCACACACCCAACGTGAAAGGAAATATAATACACATGTTATCTTAAGGCATTGTATTAACTGAGGATTACTTATCATTTTCTCAGTGAAGCTTACAATTTTTGCTTGAAATTCTATTGGTCCATGGGATAGGTTGACCTCAAACAGTATCCCTGGTGCAACCCGAGAGCACTAGGTTTAAGAACATTATGACTTAATAATCCAAGGGGCATCACATTTTTCAAGACCCTTTTCAAAGTGTGTGGACAGAATGACAGGCTGGTATTAGGGACATTTCCAAAAGATCAGTTATTAGTTTTTATATATAGGAAAGAAAGTTTATAGGTGAAGAGAGAAGCTGTTCTGCGTTCTCATTTTTACTGAGGGTGGTAAGAGCGGTGGCGTGTTTGAATGTGTCTATGTTTTTCCAGTATGTGCTCCTTCAAGGAGAACGTTCCTTCTCTAGTTGGAGAAGCTGACTGCTAACCCTGCAGGGCATTGGACTCAGGACCAGCTCCTGTGTGGAAACAGGATCTCCAAATTTCAAAGAATGGGACAAACAAAGTACAAACAAAATCACAATGAATTTAAAAAATGTATTATAGGGGCGTGGTGGCTCAGCGGGTAAGACACCAGGCTTGTCGATCGGAAGATCGCAAGTTCAGCGGTTCGAATCCCTAGCCCTGCGTGCGGAGTGAGCTCCCGCACTAGCTCCAGCTCTTGCCAACCTAGCAATTCGAAAGCATGCAAATGCAAGTAGATGAATAGGTACCACTTCGGTGGGAAGGTAACAGTGTTCCACATGCGTCATGCCGGCCACATGACCGCGGAAGCGTCTTCGGACAACACTGGCTCTTCGGCTAACAAACGGAGATGAGCACCGGCCCCTAGAGTCGGACACGACTGCACAAATGTGCGGGGGGAACCTTTACCTTTACCTTTTTAATACATATTGCACACAAAAGAAGACACCGAGAGAATGAGGAGAAATAAGAAAGAATAAACTTCTATTCATTTTGTCTTTAGAGAATAACTGGTCATTAGTTCAAAAAGATTTCCTGATCATATAGACAACAACATGCATTTAATGTATAAAGACAAATGATGACCTCAGCTGTAAGCCACCTGATCCTTCGGTAAACTTTAAGATTACACAATTATTTTTATTTTTGCAGCCTGATCCCTAAAAACTACCAGCACGTCCTTGCTTTTCTTTTTGCCATTCAAGAGATCAACAAGAATCCTGATCTGTTACCCAACACCACATTAGGGCCCCAGATTTATGACAATGCTTACAATTCCTGGAGGACCACTTGGACGACTTTGGATCTTCTCTTCCTCAGACAAGGAAATCCACTCAATTACCTCTGTGTCACCGAAGAGAAAATCATGGCCGTCATTGGGGGACTCACCTCCCAGAATTCAATTCACATGGCCAACATCTTAAGTACTTACAAGGTTCCACAGGTAAGTGTTTGGAAAGAGATATATAGAACTAGGAGGAGAGCGACTGTGAAGTCTCCACAGTAAAAGCAAATGTCTCTACTGCTTGAATTGTCATTTTACATCTATGATGATTTCCTACTTAGGAAAGAAAACACTAAGAAACTACACTTTGATTGCTTTAGGGTAGAAATGGAAACTTGAGAAGTCAAATTTCTTCCATACCCTCTTTACAACTCTCAACTTAAATACTCCGATTGATAAATCGATTGACTGATTATGTGTCATCAAGTCGGTGTTGACTGTTAGTGATATAGATAAGAAATCCCCCTAAGCTGGTATTTCAGGTCTTCAAATGATGCACCCAATGCCATTGGAACGGAGCCTATCTACCTAACAAATGAATATACTAAAACGGGTTTTCTAGAATATTCGGTAAAAGTGTAATGTAATATTAGCAGTTGTTTGCAAACAGTTTATACAGGGCTGAATGTTTTTCCTTGAGTTAAAATTGTTCTGTTTTTCCCCAGGCCAGTTATGGCTCCTCTGACCCCATGTTGAGAGAAAAAATTGGTTTTCCTTCTTTCTACCGCATGGTCCCTAATGAAGCTCTTCAATACGTGGGGATTGTTGGACTTCTCCGATATTTTGGATGGAACTGGATTAGTCTCATTGTTTCAGATAATGAGAGTGGCGAAAGCTTTCTTCGAACTCTGAGACCCAAGTTCTTGCAACATAATATTTGCATAGCTTGGATACAGTTGATCCCAATAGTGTCACTATTTTTATCGAGACAGATACTTGAGAGACAAATTATTCAAATTCAATCTGTTATCTCCCAGAGTGAAATCAATGTGTTCCTTGTATATGGAGATGGTCAGTCTCTGGAAGGATTACAAATGGTTTTGTACTCGATGGAAATTGCCCATAATAAGCCTCTTGAGAAGGTGTGGATCACAACCTGTGAGTGGGATTTCACTGCTCAGAATCCTGCGAGAAGATTTAGCAAAAAATCCTTCAATGGCACACTGTCATTCTCACTCCATACAAATGTAGTGCCAGGATTTCACAATTTTCTTGAGACAATAAATCCCCTGAAGTTGACATTTTATTTCCTCTCTGAATTCTGGACATCAACATTCTTCTGCTCACTCAATGCCCACCACTCGTATGAGGGGAAAATGGAAAATTGCACTGGGGAAGAGAAGCTGGAGAGCCTCCCTGCATCTGTCTTTGAAATGGGCATGTCTGGTTGGAGCTACAGCATCTACAATGCTGTTTATATTGTAGCACATTCACTCCATGCTTTGTATTCCTGGAGAAGCAAATGGAGGAGCAGGGGAAATCAAAGCCAATGGCATCTCCAAAAAGTACATCCATGGCAGGTACTCACAAGGAAATTGGTCAATTAATTTAAAATGCCAAAATATTAAAAAAACACCAAAATAGAACTTAAACAAAATCATATATCATGCAACAACAGATAAAAGCTAGTAAGCAAAATCAGCTTTGGAATTTACAAATGAAAAAGAAAAAATTTTGGTTTTTTTAGTTTGTTATTAATTATCCTATTTAGTTTGTTATTAATTATCCTCTTTGATGAGGAGATACAGTTTTTGTACTTCTCAGTTAAAATATGTAGATGAATGTTGAGGTCTATCTAAATTGGGAGGGCCAGATTTCCAATGATAAATTATCAAAGAGAAGGGATATTTCTGAAAAAAAAAACTTAAATTGATTTAGAAAGTGAGAGTGCAGATGTGCCAGTGAAATTGATGTTAAATTTGGCAGAGTGGGAAACAGTTGATAATTTAATCCATTCTGAATCTCTTCCTTATTGAATTAAGTAAAACAATCAATTGCTTAATTCCACTATGAGGAGAGGAAGAAACAATGAGGATTCCGGTTAGAAAGGGATTCAGAAAGTAGTAAAAAGGTAATATTTAGAGATAGAATTAGACATGGACTCTGAGATAGATAAAATCTTCAGAGTTAACTCACGCTACGTTAGAAAGTGCCAAGATATTTTGTGAGAAAAGTTATAAAAGAGCAAAATCTGAAGAAATATTATAGTGAGAGATTAAAAATAGCAGGTTGGGTATAACTTAAAAGATTTAAACCATAATTTTTTCTTTTTTTATTTGGAATTTGGGATGAAAAACTTTTTTTTTTACTTTTATATGTACAGTATTGGAAAAATTAAAGTGTACCAACAATACAGGAATGGATCTTGAAACTATTAGAAATGGCAGAAAATGACAAATTGATTTGTTTACTAAAAGAAAATTCAAATTATTATTTTTTAAAGAGTGGAAACTTTTGATGGACTATTTGCAAATAGCAGGAGGAGTAAAGCTAATATGGGGTTTTGATGATTAGAATATATATAAATAGTATATAATAGACAAGAAAAATATATGAATGTTATATGAATAGCCAGCATGTAAAAACAATTTTATTCTTATGACCATAGATGGATCGGAGGTTATCCAATTTCTATGTTTGTCTTTTTCTTTCTTTTTTTTTCTTTACTGCACTTTTCTTTTCTTTTCCTTTTAATTTGTATTTCTATTTCCATTTCATTCTTAACTTTTAGCTTTGTATATTTAAAAATCTAATAAAATTAAAAAAAAAGAAAGTAGTAAAAAGGTAAAGGTTTCCCCTGCACAGTCATGTCCGACTCTAGGGGCCGGTGCTCCTCTCTGTTTGTTAGCCGAAGAGCCAGCGTTGTCTGAAGACGCTTCCGTGGTCATGTGGCTGGCATGACGCGTGAGGTGCCTATTCATCTACTTGCATTTGTATGCTTTTGAATTGCTAAGTTGGCAAGAGCTGGGGTGAGTGCGGGAGCTCACTCCGTCACGTGGGGCTAGGGATTCGAACCTCCGAACTTGCAATCTTTTGATCAACAAGCCTGGCGTCTTACCCGCTGAGCCATTGTGCCCCCACCAGAAAGTAGTAAAAGGTCCTAAATTGTATGATCATCTTGATCAAGCTCAAAATATATGCACAAAATTGGAAAAATCAAAGTGTACCAACAATACAGGAATGGATGTTGAAATTATTAGAGATGGCAGAATATGACAAACTGACTTGCTTATTAAAAGAAAATTCAAACCATTATTTTCTTAAAGAGTGGAAGCCTTTGATGGAGTATTTGCAAAAAGCAGGAGGAGTAAAGCTTGCATGGGGTTTTGATGAATAGATCATATATAAATAATGTATATCAGACAAGAAATATATATGAATGTTATATGATTAGCCAGCATGTAAGAACAAACTATCTATTTTATCTTTATGACCATAGATAGATCGGAAGTTATCTAATTTCTATGTTTGTTTGTTTGTTTGTTTCTTTTACTTTACTACACTTTTCTTTTCTTTTCTTTTTAATTTGTATTTCTATTTCTGTTTCATTTTCAACTTTTAACTTTGTATATTTACAATTTAATAAAATTTATATATATAAAAAAGAAAGTAGTAAAAGGTCCTAAATTATATGTTCATTGCTTGCAGCTGTAGTGCTCCAGAACAGCTGTGGGTTGTGATTTAAGTTGAAGTAGAAAGGAGATGAACTGGCCATAGCATGATTTCTTTGAGACAAAAGGTTTCTTGACATCATTCATGAAATGGAGACAACTCTCTGGAGAATGAATTTGAAAACTAAGTGATAGGCAGAGTTTCATTTTCTCAAGAAAAAGTTAGGGAAAAAGATGTTTACTTTCTATAATCTTAAATGGTTTAGACCAAGTGGGATGAATCTATGGTGAGCTGGAAAGATTCAGCTAAAATATATTGCTATTATGACTAAACTTTCATGTTCTCTTTGAATAAATCATTTCAATACTTGGCATACTTGGAAAGCACAAATTTGCAGTATTGTGGCAAATCTCTATTTGAATGTCAGACCACTGACATTTCAGGTGACATTTTCTACAATTTAGAATTGTAACCATCTTTTCCTCCTTCCATCTAGCTTCATTCTTTTTTGAGATCTGTCCGCTTTAACAATAACATTGGAGATGAAATATTTCTTGATGGAAACAGAGACTTAGCAATAGGCTATGACCTCATCAATTTGGTGACATTCCCCAATGAATCCTTTCAGAGAGTCCATGTTGGAAGAATCGATTCCCACATTCCAGTTGGAAAAGAATTCACCATTAATGCAAGTGCCATTACGTGGAATCCCAAGTTTCATTAGGTTTGAACTATTATATTTTCCTGTGTTTAATGTCAGTGTCATCTGAGTGGTGTTTCACCAACACAATCTGGAGAGTGGCAAGGAGATTGGTTGAGACATCTGAATTTGGAAGATATACTGTATCAGAAAAAACAAAAACACAAGTTTGACAAAACTGCTTTTCATATTTTTATTTCAGAACTAGATGTGATTTGGTCCTGAAATTTAAAGGAAGATTGATATGCCTGGAGCATCAAAACTCTGGGCTTTTGGGGAATAAGGTGGAAAGGAATGCCTTTTGGAGAAATTAGAAAAGAGGAGCACTGATTAGATAATTCCACATGGGAATGAATTTCTTCTTTGTAATGAGTGAGAAATAGTTACATGAAGACATCTCCAAGATCCGTATGTTCTTTACTCTTTGGGGACTGTTGATTTTAGGAGAATGTTTGGATGAATTTTAACTTAAGAGAAGAGAAATCTGTGAAGTTTAACCATTAGTAACTGAAATGAGCGGTTTAAGCTTGTTATCCTAACGTATCACTCATTCGAGGAACTACTAGTTAAACTGATTCCTGCCTCAGGGTTGTGCCATTGACATAATTTCTGAGATCTTTCTGTTTCAAACATATGTAATTCAGAATTGGTACGGAAAGGAGAAAACAAACTAATTCCCATTTTATATCCTGTTTTTAAAAAAAATATTAACAGATGGTGCCGAATTCTACCTGTGTTGAGAGCTGCCATCCTGGACAGAGCATGCTTATTCAACAGGGGAAACAAATCTGTTGCTATGATTGTATTCAGTGCCCATCAGGGAGGATCTCAACACAAAAGGGTAAGTGAAGGAACTCTGAGCTTCTTAGGAGAACACCCAGAAATGTTCAGTTTTGATCAAGTGGAATATCTTTTCTCCTTCTCTACTTCTAGTTGCTTTACCATAATTTATATTCTTGAAGATGATGATCTAAGGCCATCCTCATCATGATTCAGATTTTTTAAAATGATTATTGTAGAGTTCAAAACTTGTTTTCCTCCGTCAGGTAATGTATAAAGATAACAAGGTGTGGATAATATTTCTACAAACTGCAAACATTGAATTTCTGCTTGTGATCTTCAGATGCGGAGGAATGTGAGCTGTGCCCAGAAGACCAGTATCCTAACATGAATCAGCACAAATGCATTCCCAAAGTAATGACTTTCCTGTCCTATGAAGATAGCTTGGGAGCAGCTCTGACATCTTTGGCTCTTTTCCTTTCCATGACCACAGTTGTTGTGATGGGGATCTTCAGGTTACACTCGAACACTCCCATTGTCAAAGCCAACAACTGGAGCATCACGTGTATGCTGCTCGCCTCCCTGCTCCTATGTTTTCTCTGCTCGTTCTTCTTCATAGGAAGACCCAGGAAGGTGACCTGCCTTTTAAGGCAGGCTGTGTTTGGCATCACCTTCTCCATTGCTGTTTCCTGCGTACTGGCCAAAACGATCACTGTGGTTCTGGCCTTTGTAGCTACCAAACCAGGGAATAAGATGAGGAAGTGGGTGGGAAGGAGGCTAGCAATCTTGGTCATTGTGGCTTGTTCTTTGATTCAGATTTGCATCTGTGCTGTTTGGTTGGTGAACAAGCCCCCCTTTCCAGAATTAGAGAAGCATTCCCAAGTGGGTGAAGTCTTAGTGCAGTGCCATGAAGGCTCAGATGTCATGTTCTACGTCATGCTGGGCTACATGGGTCTTCTGGCCATAGTCAGCTTCACGGTGGCTTTCTTTGTCAGGAAACTGCCTGGCAGTTTCAATGAAGCCAAGTTCATCACTTTCAGCATGTTGGTGTTTTGCAGTGTTTGGTTGTCTTTCATCCCCACCTACTTGAGCACAAAGGGAAAATCCATGGTCGCCGTGGAGATCTTCTCCATATTAGCCTCTGCTTTTGGTCTATTGAGTTGTATTTTCCTTCCCAAGTGCTACATTATTCTAATGCGGCCTGAATTAAATAAGAAGGAGCAATTGGTAAAGAAAAGGAATGATTGATACTGCATGAGAAGGAGCTAGAAGTAGCATGTGGTAGCTGTAAAATAAAAAATAAGACTGCTGCTGTGGCTGAAAAGTACCATCCCTGAAAGATTCAGAGTTAAGATTGGCCCATTTGTTAAGTGCAAAATTGAGTATGATGGAATGCTAATTATGTGCCTTTTTGCTAACAAAATAATGTTAATGGTTCATCTATCTGTGTGGCTATCTATTTTTCTAACTAACTATAAGGTTACTTTATATAGTTTCTATGGAAATCTTGGCCACTTAGCTGATTCAATTGAATCTTAATTGAGTGTGTTATTGAGCACCAATCTTGAAAAGGATGGAGATGCTAATTAGACTACAGGTAGGATTGACCATTGCCATTGGATTGAGGGTACTTCTGATTGGTGCGGGTGGTTAGTGAGGTCAGGTATAGGGTAGATTTTATGAGGTCATGAATTGGAACTACAAAAACAAAGGTTATTGAGGGGACAAAGATACATTATTTCATGAACACAGTTACTTTCTTTGGAGTTCTTTCTGATGGATTGTTCTTACTGTGGCCTTGCTTCCCATTATTATTAAAGCACCATATATCCTGCCCTTGTGATGCAAAACACTAATTGAATGTTATTAGACTCTCATTATGTGTAATCAATTCTCTCGCACACATTCCTAATGAAGAAGAGTCTTCTCTTGCTATCCTTTGCCTTCCTTGTCTTCTCTGGCCTGCTCTTTAATTCTGATTAGCTCAATTAGAGCTTGGGAGACCTTGTCTCCATGACCGTGTCCAAAAGACAGTGCCTGGAATGATAATGATGGTTTGGCTGCAAAGGTCAGGTTTGATGTGCGAATGGCCACATTTGATATTCCTCTTTCTAGTGTGGCTGCAGCAATAATGTTCTGCTTGACAAATTATAGCGAGAGCTTCATAGAGATGTTTGCATCAAGACAGTCTGAGCTGGAACTATGTATTCCAACTTAGGTGAGTAAATAAGTGTTGTCCTTATTCACTTTTAGTTTGGGCTTCAACTGGGATCTCAGTCATTCCTACGTGATACCATGCAAGAGACAAGATGGCAAAGAGAGTGTTTTGACAATCTAATAAAAATTGCATAAATAATGCAAGTTGAAGTAATATTGCTAATAATGAATCATTATTTTGTTGAAATACATATCTACTTTAAAAAGCATTCTTGTGATTCCCAACCCACTGAGTGATAAAATTCAGTTCCCCTTTATTTCTCCAAAGTCTGAACCCAAGACTCATCTAGAGTGACATTTGTATTTTCTTTATCCATAGCATGCCAGACATGTAGACTTCAGTATGTTATGGAATGCCTTCCTCTGCCAGCATCGCATGGTAGGAAACTGGAAGGCAGTAATTGTTTCCACAAGTACAGGACTGATTTGGCTGGCCTCCAAGAAGTCTGGGTGGTGGTGAGGCAAAATGGTCATTGCAGGAAGAAAGGGAGTGAGGCAAAACAATAGCTGAGTACGCATCTAACCTTGCTTTTTATTATTCCCTTTTTTCCTGTGGAGGGCCATTTAGTAGTTGAAAAAAGTTATTCCTCAAGTCGGTTCTCTTTTCATTCCTTATATCTTATTTTCTTAAGGTATTTTAATACCTCCCTTACATTCTCTGCCCCAAGGCCCAGCCCTGACTGCACCACTGGCTTCAGGAGTGTGCAAAGGCCACATGGAGAGGAGAGGAGAGGAGAGGAGAGGAGAGGAGAACTTCACCCAACACAAACTCCTCCCCATCTGGGGAAGAAATCCTCTTCCTTGCAATTCTGGGCTTCTGAAGAAAGAGCCATATCAGTGGCAGCCCTTCAAGGTGGGCCAGGTCAGGAAATAGCCAATGTGAGGATTCCAGGAACATTTATTTATTTATTTATTTATTTATTTATTTATTTATATTTGGAAGACCGCCCAATTCCCAGGTGACTCTTGGAGTTAAAAGGAAGAAAAAAGAAAAGAAAAAGAATGTGTACACCTAGACAAAAACACCCAATACATTACCAAAAAACTCACCAGGGGTCAGCTCTTCAAGGTAGCCCAGACAAGAAGCACAAACCATGAGTATTAACACTACCTTTATTGCAAGGTTACAGTAACAGAATCTTGCAAGTCTGAAAGCACCTCTCCCCTCCTTTATTTTTACTTTCCGGAAAACTAGGGATGGTCCTTTCTGAGATGCTTCCCACGCTTCTTTTCCTTCTGTGGGCTGAGATACCTTTAGCACGATGGTTGTCTAGGCTGCGGCTCTTCCTTGTTATTGATATGATATTTGGCAGAGATCCATAATTGCAGCAGCAAATAAGAAATAAGAGACCAGGCATATTTATAAAAACTGTATTAAAGAAAACATTGCTTACAAAAAATCAGAAGAAGAAGTAATAAGCAGTAAGAACAAAAGAAGCAAGGTAGCAAGGCAGGGGTAGTAGAAACTAGCAGAATACAAATATATATTCTGTTCTGAACACATTTAACCAATCAGGAGCTCCCATTAACCATTAACCTTTAGTCAGTAAGAAACACAATAGCAGAAGCCTCGTGATCAGGCCAAAGTAAACAACTCAGTCCCTTATCACAGACTTGTTGGCGTCAATTCCTGACTCCAAATTCCTTACTCTAAGCCCCCACCTTTTTTTCCTTTTGAGTGCACTTTAAAAATCTAAAATTATGTGCATAAAATCTTCCATAATTAAAAAATACTCAACATTCCTCCTGTCTCCCAAGGTCAACTTTGGACACTATCTCACACCAGCTTCTGCAGCTTTTGCTAACTTTTATCAGGACATTCCCAAAGCAACCCACAAATCCCTGTGTTCAAGAAGTTTGCTCCCTCTCTTCTTCCCACTAAGACAATGGCTTTCTTCAGACTAAATAAGTAGGACAGAAAGTAACTTGACATGTATTGCTTATGAATATGTATGTATGCCTGCATCGTCATATGAATATGTATGCTTACATCATTTCCTTTTCTGTAATGTATAAATATCTGTGCTGTGGAGTCCTTGGTGCTCTCTGAGCCTTGTTGTTTTCTTGCAGACGTTTCATTGCCAGGCTAGGCAATGTCTTCAGTGCGAAAAGGGAGTGGGACTTGCTCTCTGTTTATATACCATGGCTTGTCCTCCTTGTGTTGGTGGGGGTGTTGTTCTCTCCTTGGTAGTTCCTTGATTGGGCCGTTGTTTGCTGCTTGGTTGATTGACTGTTAATAGTTCCTTGATTAGGGTATATTGTGCTGTTTAATAGTTCCTCTGGTGCTAATCCTGGTGTTCATCTTTGCATATCTGGGTATTGATTGCTGCCAAGGAGGTGTTCTGGTCTTCTGGCTTTTCTATTGTCTCTTATGAATGATATGTAAATGTTCTTTACCTCTATGTGTCTGTTGATGGCTGCTTTGTCTGAATGCCAAGCTTCCAGGAATTCTGTAGCATTTTTGGATTTGGCTTGGTTTAAGATGCTCACAGTTTCCCAGTTGAAAGTATGGTTGAGTCTGTCCATGTGTTGTGAGATTAAGGAGTTTTCATCATGTCTTCTGACTGCTAGTTGATTTTCGTGGATGCGTTCTGCTAGTTTTCTGCCAGTCTGTCCTACATAGTGGCTGCTACAGTCCTTACCCTGTATGTTGTAGATAACCCCTATTTTTTCTTCTTGGGCTACTGGGTCTTTTGGTTTGCTTAAGAAGTTTTGGAGGGCTTTAGTTGGTTTTTATACTACGGTGATGCCATGTGGTTGTAACAGTCTATTAGTAGTTTCTGAGATGTTTCTGATGTATGGCAGTGTAATTCTTTCCATAGCTTCTGTTGGTTTTGCTGTGGTGGGTTGAGTGGTCAGGCACTTTTAAATAAAGTTGTGTGGTATCCATTTTGCTGGAAGATGCTATATAAGTCATCAGTGCATTTCTTTTGTCTATATCAGTGCACATATCAGTGCACATATCAGTGCATTTCTTTTGTCTGCAGGGTAGGCACCCACCATTTTGGTGAGAACCCCTCCGGTGTGCACTGTATCAATAAAGACTGCATTCAGCAGTGTCATGTCATTCATGTCATTGCAGTAACTTAAGATATTTTTTCACATATACTGATTTGTTTAGTTAGTTATTATTGATCTTAAACCCTGTCTTTCATTCAGCTAGATCTCTTTGTGTTTCACAGGTACTGGAACAAAATACAAGAGTTCCCGACTACATTTAGGGTAAGAGCTAAAACATCAACAAAAATGCAGAAAAAAGTCACAGAGGTCAGAGGAGAGTTCTTCTTGGGGAGACAATTTCATAACTGGGGATGCATCCTTGCCATAACTTTTCCTTCCTTGATTGCCACCTTGCCTTAGCACCTTGGCAAACTCTGTTTGACTGAAAAGCAAAATAGCCTGAGGAAAACCCAGGAATTCTTTTCAGCCAAACTCCGCTGGTAAAGCACAAAGAAGAGTTATGGATAGCAGGGCACGGGAGGGGAGGATAACTATGAAGTGTTATCACTAAGAGTTATATATCAATCAAACCATGGAGACGTAGATGTAATAGAAAATATACTTCAGCATTAGTTAAAAAAGAAATTGAATTGAGGCTTTCCAATGAAGTGAAAGGACATGGGTATGTACATACAGTATGTGTCTGCTTTCAAAAATGTCAAGCAAGGGATTGTAATCAAAGTCCTGCTCCTTTATTCCATGCATCATTCATGCACAGAATATAAAAAAGGACTTTAGTTGCTTGGTTGTGTCTGCCATCTTGAATTTTTGGGGTCTCCCCTAAGGATGCTTCTGGTCACCAGGAAAGTCCTGAAAATATATGTATATGACCATTAAAGTATCCTTCTGGTCAGATGTTCTTTTGTGTTTAGATGTGGGTACAAAAGTATGAGGTAGCACTTGGGGAGAAAGATGCAGCCCAGGAGACCTGCAGTAGAAGCCAAAATGGAGAAAATCTCCACAGCCACCATGAAGTTTCCCTTGGTGCTCAGATAGGCTGGGATGAAGGACACCCAAATGCTGCAAAACACAATCATGCTGAAGGTGATTAGCTTGGCTTCATTAAAAGTATCAGGCAGCTTCCTAGCAAAGAAAGCAGCAGTGAAACTAATGGTGGCCAGCAGCCCCAAGTAGCTCAGAACAATGTAAAACATCATATCTGAGCCTTCGTTACATTGCACAATGGACTTTTCAATCTGAGAGTGCATGTCCAACTCGGGGAAAGGAGGAGATGTCACCAACCACACTGCACAGATAACAGCTTGAATTAAGGAGCAGAAGACAATGACCGATCCTGCCAATCTTTTCCCTAGCCACTTCCTCATTCGGTTCCCTGGCTTGGTGGCCAGAAAGGCCAGAACAACAGTGATGGTTTTGGCCAAGACAGAGGAAACAGAGACGGAGAAAATGGTGCCAAACAGAGTTTGTCTGAAAAGGCAAGTCACTTCCCCAGGCCAACCAATAAACAACAGGGAGCATAGAAAGCATAGGAGGAGAGAGGAGAGAAGGACGCATGTGATGTTCCTGTTGTTGGCTTTGACAATGGGGGTGTCCCAGTTCAGAATGAAAGTCACTGCCACTAAAATGAGGGTTGCTGAAAAGAAAAGACTCAAGGAAGTCAGAGTGACTCCTAAGGCTTCACCGAAGGATAAATAGCTGAAACGTTTGGGAAGGCACTGGTCTCTTTCTGCATTGGAATAGTGATCTTCTGGGCATCTGTTACATTGGTCTGCATCTGAAATAAAGGAACAAAGCCTTGTCATTTCCAAGTATACAGAACATTTTACCCAGCTAACTTAGAGAACTCACTCCTGGTGATGCTGTTCACTTACCCATTTCCCCTTAAGCAATAATAGTTTTATTGTTTTTATTTTTATGTTTTGGTTTTTATAGTTGTCTTTGTATTGCTTTTTTGGTTTTTAACTCCGTAAGCCACAGAGTCACAGCAGTAAGGTGGGTGTCTATAAAAAAATAATGGATGGATGGATGGATGGATGGATGGATAGATAGATAGATAGATAGATAGATACCAAATTAACTATATTACTGCTTAAAGGAGGTGGAGGAGCTCAATTATCGAATCAAAGACAGGGCCAGGTGCTGACTGTGGAATAGATTGCAAATTGCTCCTATGTAAGTTCCAGGTTAAGCTAAAGAAGAAGAAGAAAGCCCATCAGCTTCCATGATATGATCTTGAATATATACCCACCATTTTGAAAGAGAACATCAGGAATTGCTCTGAAGTCCTGAATCTCATAGATAGAGAACCAGACAAATGGATCATTGAACAACTCACTTGAGGCACAAACAACTAGGCTGAAATTATCCTATTTTGAACACATTATGCAAAGACCTAGCTCTCTGGAAAAGGCTCTAATGCTGGGAAACGTGGAAGGAAAGAGAAGAAGAGAACAACTAGAAGCAAGGTGGATGGATTCAGTTTCAGTGATGATGAATGAACTGTTGGAAGACCTGAAAGGTTAGGGATAGATAGTCATGAAGAAAATCTATTTTGTCTTTAGGCATTGAAAAAGACGTGATGGCACATAATCAATCAATCAATCAATCAAAGAAACAATCAAACGGTTTTCCGCTTTCCTTTTCCTGGAAAGAACATTATCTCTCAATATAATGAACAAGAGTATAGCAGAAATAATTTATTCAACTATTCAAATAAACCTCATTTCATTAAAAAAAACCCCTCAAAGCTACTACACTTTACAGCCCCATTCCAGAGTGGATTGGAGTAAATCTTTTCCCCAAGGGACTATACCAAAATTGAAATGAACAAAAAGGGATAAGCCTAAAAGCTCTCTCTAATTCTGTTTATTTTTTTCACTTACCAATTTGGACTGAAATTCTTCCTTCGGGACATTTGGTGCAAATGTAGCAACAGGCATGTTTCCCCTCCTGAACAGCCTTGCTGTAGCCATGGCGGCAGCTCTCAACACATCTGGCATGGGGAGGCACCTAAAATAACCATTGGGAACCTTTATGAGTGGGATTCACCAACAACCTCTGGAAATCCTTCACCTTCTTTGGAGAAAACACAAGTAGAAAGCATACTGGTTTATTAAATTTGAAGAATGCTCCAAGTTTACAGCAACCATTTCATATTCTGGGTTGTATGCTGAGTTTTGCTGAAACCATGCCCAGGCATATTTATTGTTGTGTAGCCACAAAAGGAGATGCTATGAGAGAGTCTACTGAGAAGTACCTATCATACATTCTGCAGAAAAATTGGTAAAATGAGTTTTAAAACATAAAACAGCATCAAGTGTCCATTCTACCTGAAAACAATGAAATCTGTAGTCACCTGTAGCCTGCTGTCGGGGGGAGAAATGAAGGCGAGAGGTGCTGTTGCAATTTCTATGCTTGGAAAATAAATTTTGCTTCTTTGCATCATAAGTATCTACCTAGTTCTCTAAAAATGTTCTGAAGGAAGCATACCAGCAGAAGGAAACCTTGTTTCTTTTAAAAAACATATATTTATTTTACTTTGTGTGCACATTTATTTTGCATCCACAGTACCTAAGATCAATTTTAACTTGGGGACATTGCAAAAGGAAATTGTATTGTAGATTTAAAAAAAAATGAGAGAAAATTCTGTGAGAAGCTTATTTCCTTGTGGAAAATAGGGAAACACTCACTAGAAAAATTGTCCCATTGTTTAGCTCAGTGTCAGCACATTCACTTGGGTTTTCCATGTGGTTGCTTACATTTTGCATAAGAAGAGAAAAATGACATCCTGCTTGTATTTATTCTCTACATAATACATTTACCATAAAGATTCATCACATTTTTTCAACTTATTTTCTCCTTACATTTATTCTGTCCATTTTTAAAATATATATCCTTGTGACTTTTTAAACTTAGGGTATGTTGAGCAATTTAACACACACACACACACTCACACCCCCCCCCCAAAACCATGAGACTCCAGGACATCATCACTATACTGCACTTTTGGATTTTCAAGTCATCATACAAGAATATCTTCTTCCAGAAATGATAGCCTCCTTAATAACAATATCCCCAAATGTCCCACCTGCTGAAACTTGTGATTCCACACAATTATGCTTTCATGGATGATGAACTTTTTCCTATCGGGGGCTTTGGAGTCCATCCTTCCAATCTGGACTCTCTGGAAGGACTGATTGTGGAAGGTGACCAGGTTGAGGATGTTGTATCCTGGGTCAAAGTCCCCCTTCTCATCAAAAAAGATTTCATCTCCCACACTGTTATTAAAATGGGTGTTTCTCAGAAAGTAGTGAAGCTGGATTTGAGGGAGTAGAAAAGTAAGATCAGATCAGAAAGCAATATAGGGAAAAATATGTTAGGTGATGGTTAACTATGCGGGGTTTCAGGCTTGAAGTAGTCCAAACAACGTGTTGTAAGGCTAACAATATCTTTATTGATAGCATAAGGCAATAATGGATGTATAGTGCATTATTGCAAAAAGGTAAAATCAAAGCATAAGCAGAGTTCCATCACCAGAAGTGAGGAAAGAAAAACATCATGGTCTGTGCAAAGACCAGGCATGGTTACAGTTCAGATACAAGCACATGTAGATAGCAGTCTACATAAAGAACAGAAGACATATGTAAAGAACATAAGTGGGAACATAAGTATGAAGGAATACCCATGGTTCATAGCTCACATCTGATTGGTTCAAACATGGGCATCTCTTTCAGCATAGCATTTTTGACAATAATTGTACTTACTATAAAGCGTCACACGATGGCAGTGTTGTGCATTGGCCTTCCTTTGAGCTATAGTTGTTTTGAGAACAATCGTGATTACAAGTTTATTATGTCTAGCTAAAGGGACATCCACATCTCAACATCTGCCATCTACGTCTCAGATGTTTTGAGAACCAAACTTTCAATGCGGACAACAATGTAAATTGTTTTCACTTGTACTTTTCCCCTCTCTGGCCAGACACAGTGGAAGAAATGCCATGCGTTTAATTCTGCATAGAATGCTTTAACCAAATAACCTTAACACCCCTTCCGCATGGATTTTTGAAATGCTGTGGGGGAAAACTGTTATTTCAAAAGCACACAGAGACACAAATGATTTTATTTCAGACACATTTGTTCTAACCCCAATCTGGTTACCATGGTTGCATGCTTTGTAGGAGAAAGTGCTTTCGTGAGAACGTCTGCGATGTTTAGTTCAGATGGACAATACTCTAATTGTATAAATTTTTCCTGAATTGCATGTCTTACATTTTGGTATTTTACATGGATGTATTTCGTGCGATTATTGACATTTTCCGAAGCAGCTAGAGATAGACAGGACTGGGAATCTTCATACATTGTTATTGGTGTATTTATATCTACAGATAAATCTGTAAACAATTGTTTTAACCAATACATTTCATTGATTGCCTCACTGAGGGCCGAAAATTCGGCTTCGCAGGTGGAAACGGCAATTGAAGTTTGTTTTCTTGCTTTCCAGGCAATGGGTGTATTTGCAAACAAACAAACAAAACCACTCACAGACTTTCTGTCTCCCTCTTCTGCAAAAGAGCTGTCAGCATAAATCACAGGCATTTCAGCCTTGGTGGCTGATATTTTAAGACAAAAATCAGCTGTGCCTTTAAGATAGCGTAGGACCCTCTTTAACTCTTTCCAATCCCGCATGGATGGTTTGGCAACCTTACGACTAAGCACTCCAACTGAGTAAGCTAAGTCAGGGTGTGTCCATTGTGTTAAGTGTAGCAAACTTCCTACAGCTGAGTGATACAATGCAGGTTGAGGACAAGGTTCCTCACATGCATCACCCTTTAGGAAATCAAGAGTCATTGGTGTTTTGGTTGGTTTTGCATTTGACATTTCAAGTTGACTCAACAATTGGTCAATTTTTCTTTTCTGACTCAGATAGAACTCACCACTCTGAGCTCTAGTGACTTCAACACCTAGATAGTATTTCAGCTCACCTAGGTCTTTCAATTGAAAGTACTGTCTCAATTGTGTTGCAAACTCTTGTACAAGGTGCAAAGAACCAGTTGCTAGGCAAAAATCATCAACATACGTTAGCAACACTGTGTAATCACTTCCAGAACCTCTTACATACACACAAGGATCAGCAACAGACTTCTTAAACTTTAGCTCTAACAAAGCCTTATCTAAACATTGATGCCAACAACGTCCGGCCTGCTTCAAACCGTACAGCGCCTTGCGCAGTCTGTACACCTTCTGAGAATTGTCACAAGCATAGCCAGGAGCCTGCTTCATGTACACAGTTTCAGGGAGCTCTGCATTCAAATATGCTGTGTCAACATCAAAATGATGGACAACAAGTCCACGCTGTGCAGCCAGAGAAAGTACCATACGTAAAGACTCTGGTCTAGCTGTGGGTGCATATGTGAGATCATAGTTCAAAAACCTCTCCTGTGCAAATCCCTGAGCAACAAGCCTGGCTTTGTACTGCACTGTATTATCAGGAAGAAGCTTCTTTCTGAAAACCCATCTGGAACCAACAGCTTTCTGGGATGGGGGCAAATCAGTGACTTCAAACACCTTTTGACTCACTAATGCCTCAAACTCCTTATCCATCGCTGTGTTCCACTTCTCCTGCTCTTCAACAGGCAGAAGCAACATCTCCTGAAAAGACTGGGGTTCACAGGTAATCTGACACACTCTCACCTGCTGAATCACAAATCTGTCAGGCTTCACACCCTTTGTGGAGCGTGCAGACCTACGAGGAATTACCACTGCCTCTTCCTCATCACTGTCCTCTGCCTTTTCACTACCTGAATCCCCCTTCAGATCCTGAACCTGCTCAGGTGAAATTTCCTCTTCCTTCACCTGAGGGGATCCTCTCACCACACTAGGAGACTGGGAACCAGAAGGCAGCTGAACTGCTTGTTGTCCAGCCACAGGAGCATGGACAGTTGGCTGTACACTAGATTGCAACAATACCTCTGAACTAGCATTCAACCTATCCCAACCAGTAGGGTGCTCAAAATTAGCACTTCTGGAGACTACTACACGACCATAGCCTGCAGAAAAACGGTAACCCTTAGATCTAGATGAATAACCAACAAACCTTAAGCGTTGTGCTTTTGGCTGGTTCTTCCTTCGCTGAGACTTAGGAATATGCACATATGCAAATGTTCCAAAAACACGCAGATGCTTCAGCGAAGGGCGCTTGCCAAACAAAAGGAAATAAGGAACTTCATTCACAGCTGAATTCCACACCCTGTTAGTCAGATACACTGCAGTCATGGTAGCCTCACCCCAAAAACGGGCTGGCACCTGGGCATCTAACATCAGGCTATTTCTAATGGTATTAACAACACCAATCTTCCTTTCAGCTATTCCATTCTCAGCAGGAACACCAACATTGGCAAGTCTATGGGAGATTCCTTTTCTACGAAGCCAATTCTGAAACTCATGGCCTAGAAACTCTCCTCCACAATCCGATTGAAATTGACCTACTTGATAGCCATAATTTCTTTCCACCATTGCAACAAACTCCTTAAAGCGAGCAAAAGCCTCCGCTTTAGATTTGAGCAAATAACAAAACGTATAGCGAGTATGGTCATCCACCAAAAGGAACATGAAATGCGCCCCCCCTTCACTAGGAGCATTGGGGCCGGCTAAGTCTCCATGAACCAACTGAAAAGGCCTAGTTGACATTCGGTCACTTTTTCTAGCAACAGGAGCAGCCTTAATTTTAGATTGTTTGCACACAGTTGTTGTTGTTGTTCAGTCGTTCAGTCGTGTCCGACTCTTCGTGACCTCATGGACCATAGCACGCCAGGCCTTCCTGTCCTCCACTGTCTCTCGGAGTTTACTCAAATTCATGTTCATTACATCGGTGATGCTATCTAACCATCTCATCCTCTGCCGTCCCCTTCTCCTTTTGCCCTCAGTCTTTCCCAGCATCAGGGTCTTTTCCAGTGAGTCCTCTCTTCTCATTAGGTGGCCAAAGTATTTGAGCTTCAGCTTCAGCATCTGTCCTTCCAATGAGCAGTCAGGGTTGATTTCCTTTAGGATTGACTGGTTTGACCTCCTTGCAGTCCAAGGGACTCTCAAGAGTCTTCTCCAGCACCACAGCTCGAAAGCATCAATTCTTCGGCGCTCAGCCTTCCTTATGGTCCAACTCTCACAGCCATACATTGCTACTGGAAAAACCATAGCTTTAACTATACGGACCTTTGTCGGCAAGGTGATGTCTCTGCTTTTTAATATGCTGTCTAGGTTTGCCATAGCTTTCCTTCCAAGGAGCAAGCGTCTTTTAATTTCATGGCTGCAGTCACCGTCTGCGGTGATCTTGGAGCCCAAGAAAATAAAATCTGTCACTGCTTCCATTTCTTCCCCTTCTATTTGCCAGGAAGTGATGGGACCAGATGCCATTATCTGGGTTTTTTTAATGTTGAGTTTCAAGCCAGCTTTTGCACTCTCCTCTTTCACCCTCATCAAGAGGCTCTTTAGTTCCTCTTCACTTTCTGCCATTAGGGTGGTATCGTCTGCATATCTGAGGTTGTTGATATTTCTCCCGGCAATCTTAACTCCGGCTTGTGATTCATCCAGCCCGGCCTTTCTCATGATGTACTCTGCATATAAGTTAAATAAGCAGGGTGATAATATACAGCCTTGTCGTACTCCTTTCCCAATTTTGAACCAGTCGGTTGTTCCATGTCCGGTTCTAACTGTTGCTTCTTGACCCACATACAGGTTTCTCAGGAGACAGGTAAGGTGGTCTGGTACTCCCATCTCTTTAAGAATTTGCCACAGTTTGTTGTGATCCACACAATCAAAGGCTTTAGCGTAGTCAATGAAGCAGAAGTAGATGTTTTTCTGGAACTCTCTTGCTTTTTCCATGATCCAGCGAATGTTGGCAATCTGATCTCTAGTTCCTCTGCCTCTTCGAAACCCAGCTTGCACTTCTGGTAGTTCTCGGTTCACATGCTGCTGAAGCCTAGCTTGTAGGATTTTGAGCATAACCTTGCTGGCATGTGAAATGAGCGCAATTGTACGGTAGTTTGAACATTCTTTGGCATTGCCTTTCTTTGGAATTGGAACGTAAACTGACCTTTTCCAATCCTGTGGCCACTGTTGAGTTTTCCAAATTTGTTGGCATATTGAGTGCAGCACTTTAACAGCATCATCTTTTAGGATTTTAAATAGCTCAGCTGGGATACTGTCTTCTCCGCTAGCTTTGTTGTTAGTAATGCTTCCTAAGGCCCACTTGACTTCACTCTCTAGGATGTCCGGCTCAAGGTCAGTGACCACACCATCGTATTTATCAGGGATATTAAGATCTTTCTTGTATAGTTCTTCTGTGTATTCTTGCCACCTCTTCTTAATCTCTTCTGCTTCTGTTAGGTCCCTGCCTTTTTTGTCCTTTATCATGCCCATCTTTGCACAAAACGTTCCCTTGATATCTCCGATTTTCTTGAAGAGATCTCTAGTCTTCCCCATTCTATTGTTTTCCTCGATTTCTTTGCATTGTTCATTTAAGAAGGCCTTCTTATCTCTCCTTGCTATTCTCTGGAATTCTGCATTCAGTTGTTTATATCTTTCCCTTTCTCCCTTGCCTTTTGCTTCCCTTCTTTCCTCAGCTATTTGTAAAGCCTCATCAGTCAGCCACTTTGCTTTCTTGCATTTCTTTTTCTTTGGGATGGTTTTAGTTGCTGCCTCCTGTACAATGTTACGAACCTCCATCCATAGTTCTTCAGGCACTCTGTCTACCAGATCTAATCCTTTAAATCTATTCCTCACTTCCACTGTATATTCATAAGGGATATGATTTAGGTCATACCTGATTGGTCTAGTGGTTTTCTCTACATTCTTCAATTTAAGCCTAAATTTTGCAATAAGAAGCTCATGATCTGAGCCACAGTCAGCTCCAGGTCTTGTTTTTGCTGATTGTATAGAGCTTCTCCATCTTTGGCTGCAAAGTATATAATCAATCTGATTTCGGTATTGACCATCTGGTGATGTCCATGTGTAGAGTCGTCTCTTGTGTTGTTGGAAAAGAGTGTTTGCTATGACCAGCGTGTTCTCTTGACAAAACTCTATTAGCCTTTGCCCTGCTTCATTTTGTACTCCGAGGCCGAACTTGCCTGTTATTCCGGTTATTTTTTGACTTCCTACCTTAGCATTCCAGTCCCCTATGATGAAAAGGACATCTTTTTTTGGTGTTAGTTCTAGAAGGTGTTGTAGGTCTTCATAGAACCGGTCAACTTCAGCTTCTTTGGCATCAGTGGTTGGGGCATAGACTTGGATCACTGTGATGTTGAATGGTTTGCCTTGGATTCGAACTGAAAGCATTCTGTCGTTTTTGAGGTTGTACCCCAGTACTGCCTTTCCCACTCTTTTATTGACTATGAGAGCTACTCCATTTCTTCTAAGGGATTCTTGCCCACAGTAGTATATATAATGGTCTCCTGAATTAAATTCGCCCATTCCTGTCCATTTTAGTTCGCTGATTCCCAAGATGTCGATGTTCAATCTTGTCATCTCATGTTTGACCACATCCAGCTTACCTTGATTCATAGTTCTTACATTCCAGGTTCCTATGCAATATTGTTCTTTACAGCATCGGACTTTCCTTCCACTTCCAGACACATCCACAACTGAGCGTCCTTTCGGCTTTGGCCCAGCCGTTTCACACTTTCTGGAGCTACTCGGAATTGCCCTCCGCTCTTCCCCAGTAGCATTTTGGACACCTTCCGACCTGAGGGGCTCATCTTCCGGCGTCATATCTTTTAGCCTTTTGATACTGTCCATGGGTTTTCTTGGCAAGGATACTGGAGTGGTTTGCCATTTCCTCCTCCACTGGACCACGTTTTGTCAGAACTCTCCATCATGACCTGTTCTTCTTGACCTGACTTCATTGAGTTACGCAAGCCCCTTCGCCACGACAAGGCAGTGATCCATGAAGGGGTTGCACACAGTACAATCAAGAAAGTCATCACACTTTTTGGATCCTAACTCAGGATACACCTTGGCCAGTTGGGACAAACTTCCCCACCCGGGATGTCCCAGAACTCTGTGATAATAGTGAATGCATTTGTTATGTGGGGGAACATTGGAAATACAATTTCCTGACACAATCCCCTGCTTAGGAAGCATTTCATACAATTGATTCACTAACTTCCCCCTTGCACATTCTATCCCATCTTTTTCAATGGAACATCCAGTACCCTTGAACACAACAGTATAACCAGACTTTACCAGGGCTGGAACGCTAAGGAGGGAAAAGTCAAGTGTAGATACACACAACACATTTTGCACATTTATCCCCAAACAAGGAATGTATACTTCACCCTGAAAGGACACATCAGCCATAGATCCATCAGCCAGAGCAACCTGTTGGACTTTAGGCTTGCTTTTTGATAACAACAACTGTTCATTGTTGACAATGATTTGACTACAGGCTGAGTCCAAAAGCCAAGTCTCTGGGGAACGTCTACTCACAGCCGTGAGCAAAGCAGACACCTGGGGACGTTGTCTAGGCGCTTGTTTCCCCTTCTTTCGCACGAACCTCTTTCCACTGGCTCCACCGGCTGGGCAAGGTGGCTGGGGACAGTCTCTCATGAAGTGTTGGGTCGAGTTGCACCGGAAACATCTCCTCACAGCACACGCAGCCTCTGTTCCAACTGGATAACGCTGAGCTGAAGCCTCAGGAACAGCAACAGATGACTTACTCTGCATCTTCTCCAAATCACGAGCTTGCTGGATTTCTTGCAGCCGATTTGTAAGATAATCCACAGTTAGGTCTTGGGGCCTCAACGTCTGAGTTGCCTCGATGAGCATGTCAAAGCTCTTGTCCAAGCTTGACAGGATGATACAAGCTCTCTGGGTATCAGGGATCACAACATCCCGGTCCTCAAGTTCAAGAAACAAAGTCTTGATTTTATGGAGGTGGGTCATCACGTTTCCACCGGGCTGCAGCTTCAAGTTGTAAAGCTGACGTGATAGACCAACAATGGCAGCAGAGGTTTGCTTGGAATAAAGGGCTTTAAGAGCTTCCCAACAGGCATGTGCAGTCTCCAAATTACTGATATGCAGTAGCTGTGATGATTCTAGTCCCAGAATCAAGTTGCCATAAGCACGATCCAAACACAACTGCACTTCATCAGTAATGGGACCAGCTGGAGGTGCGTCTTTCACATACTTCCACAAACCTTCTTTTAGGAAGAAAGACTTGATCTTCACACACCAGGTCCGATAGTTTGTGCCATTCAGATGCTCAAAGGGCAGACTGGTTAGCCCTGCAGCAGCAGCCATGCTGACCACTCAAAGAAAACACGTTTACTTCAAAATGCAGCCTTAAAAACAAACCCCGTTGTTACAGCTAGATCCAGCGCAGCAAAGAAAACGCAAAATTCTCTCTGGGCCCATAACCTGTTAGGTGATGGTTAACTATGCGGGGTTTCAGGCTTGAAGTAGTCCAAACAACGTGTTGTAAGGCTAACAATATCTTTATTGATAGCATAAGGCAATAATGGATGTATAGTGCATTATTGCAAAAAGGTAAAATCAAAGCATAAGCAGAGTTCCATCACCAGAAGTGAGGAAAGAAAAACATCATGGTCTGTGCAAAGACCAGGCATGGTTACAGTTCAGATACAAGCACATGTAGATAGCAGTCTACATAAAGAACAGAAGACATATGTAAAGAACATAAGTGGGAACATAAGTATGAAGGAATACCCATGGTTCATAGCTCACATCTGATTGGTTCAAACATGGGCATCTCTTTCAGCATAGCATTTTTGACAGTAATTGTACTTACTATAAAGCGTCACACGATGGCAGTGTTGTGCATTGGCCTTCCTTTGAGCTATAGTTGTTTTGAGAACAATCGTGATTACAAGTTTATTATGTCTAGCTAAAGGGACATCTACATCTCAACATCTGCCATCTACGTCTCAGATGTTTTGAGAACCAAACTTTCAATGCGGACAACAATGTAAATTGTTTTCACTTGTACTTTTCCACTCTCTGGCCAGACACAGTGGAAGAAATGCCATGCGTTTAATTCTGCATAGAATGCTTTAACCAAATAACCTTAACAAAATATTCTCTCATTTAAAAGTAGAGATCAGTTTTGGACCAGAGAATTCTGTTCAAGTTGTGTGTAGTAGGTATAGTGTATATATTTTTGTGATGTATTGACATGCATATTTCAAAAGAGAAAGATTCTCAAAAAGTTATCTCTCAAGCTTCTCTTGAAGATCTTTGTTAAAAGAATAACGTGTAATGCAGTGAAACATCTTAGAAATGTGAGAAATGCCACAAGAACAACAATATTTATTAAGAAGATTCATCACATTCGTATTCACTTAAATCTTAAATCACATCCATTTTCACTTTAACTTTTCATTAAAATAGTGACCAGATAGATAGATTTTCTCCAAGATAATCTCTCCCTAACCACACAATTCCAGATTTTATCATTTGCAGATGTTACACTGTTAATGTTGTAGCACCTCAAATTTTTTTTTTTAACAAATTTTATTAGATTTTAATTTTACATAGATAAAAGTTTGAAACAGAAAAGAAAATGGAAATACAAATCAAGAAAAAAGAAAAGATAAAAAAGTGTAGTAAAGGAAAAAAGAAAAAAAGATAAAGCTGAAACAGAATTTGGTCAACTTCCGATTTGTATCTGGTCATGGTATTTTAAAAATTTTATCTTACATGCTAGGTCTATATATAATATTAAAGAATATTTCTTGTCTATTACATCAATATATATATATTTTAATCTTCAAATCCCCATATAAGCTTTGCCCCTCCCGCATCTTGTAAATAGTCAGTTAATGGTTTCCACTCTTTAAGGAAATAATTATTTGGATTTTCTTTTAATAAACATGTCAGTTTATCATTCTCGTAGCACCTCAAATTTTGTAAGTTATTCATAGCAGGAATATGGAATATGGAAGGCAAAAGGAAGAGGGGCTGACCAAGGGCAAGATGGATGGATGATATTATGGAGGTGACGGACTCGACCTTGGGGGAGCTGGGGGTGGCGACAGCCAACAGGAAGCTCTGGCATGGGCTGGTCCATGAAGTCACGAAGAGTCGGAAGCGACTGAACGAATAAACAGCAAAATTCATAGCAGGATGTGTATGTATGTTTCATGCACACAAACTGATTAAGTTTATGGTGCTTTATAAAAAAGCACAGCACTAACTGACAGATCTCCACTAAGAGCCCCTTCTACAGCAGTTAGATTGATTTGGGAGAAGGATCTCTGGCAGAATTCAGCTAAATTAGAATCTGAATTGCAGACAGTTAAATCGGACATGATTGAACAGATTAAAAAAGAAATTACCAACAGAGAGCAGAGCATTGAATCCAGAGCCTTCATGCCTCCATCAGGCCCTATACGGATACAGTATATTTGAGAAGAGCAATAACATACCTGCCATGGCTGAACATTTGCTAGATCCTGATTGCTAATAGAAGCTGACCTTGCTCTGGTTGAATGCATTGCGTGCAAAGCATGTGCTGCAGAATAAACCCCATTGTAGACATTGTAGCTCTCTCCAGACATAGTCATTTCAAACAGAGAGCCAGGGAGTCTTCCCAGTTCTTCCTTCCCAGTGCAGGATTTATTTGCTTTGGTGTCTGGAAGGATTGAACAGTGAAATGCACATATCCAGAATGCAATGATGAAAGGAAACTGATTTAAAAAAGGGTTAAGGCTCTCAAGAAACTCCTGAAATCTTGGCACCATGTTTGTGTGGAGTGAGAAGAATAAGGAACCATTGAAGGATTGTGCTGGGAAACTAACATCTGGCTCTAAAATAGCAGTGAAATCCCAGTGAGAGGTCATGATCCACACTCTGTGGTCCATTGGTCGCCTCATGTGAAATTCACATATTGATAGCATCCATTGGAAACCCTGCATAGAGTGGGCATCACCAGAGACCAGGAACACATTGGTATTGTTCAGGAAGATAGCATCTCTTATGTTTGTTAACCTTGCAAGAAAGGACTCTTCATGTAAACTCAGAGTTATCATTCCTGGGATCAATTGTATCAAAGCAATGCAAATATCATTCTGGAAGAGCTTTGGCTGGAGATTTCGAAGAAAGCTTTCCCCATTCTCATCTTCTGAAACCAAAAGGCCAATCCAGTTCCAACCAAAATGCTTCAGTAAATGAACCATCCCCTTATATTGTAAATTTTCATTTGGGACCATGCTGAAGAAGGAAGGGAACCTCCTTTTGTCACTCAGGACTGGGTCAAAAGAGCCATAACCGAGCTGTTTGGAAGAAAGATACATTGAAAATTAAACCGAGAAGCATATTCTTTTGTCCTGAAGACATACAGCTTTTCCATTCCCTTTTTGAATATTGGATGCCACATTAACATTATGATTGTATTTTTTTTTCGTGTGAGAAGCACCGAGGCTCTTTTGTAGTGAAAGGATTTGCCGGTGACATCACCGTTGCCCGGGGGACGCCCGAGGAGGCTCCTTTCTTGTCCCATGATTGTATTACAAATAGTCAAAGGATTGCATCAAGTTTCACATGGAAGAATCCGATAATAACCTTCACAACATGAAAGCCTGAGAACTTGTGCTCCCATTCATAATTGGGAAATGTGTAGACCTCAGTTTCTATCGTTTCTCTTCATTAGACATGCTGGCTAAAACTGATGGGAACTGAAATTTAGCAACAAGCAGAGGTCTTCTTTGACCACTGTTGCTAGTGAACATTTTTCTGAGTAGGTTTCCCTCCACTCTTGTGTGTACCATTAAGATATACCTGTACAATCCTGAATTGTAAAAATGAAATCTTTCTTAGTGATGACCATACTTTTCTTGTAAAAATCTCACCATGGATTTATTTCTCCAAACAAATGATCTCAGGCCAGGATATTCTTTATGGCTCCTTACAGTTCCTCCTAGAAATGGGCATATGTGGGATTACATCTAAGGAGGCCCATTTTAGTCTTGGAGGAGACCAAGGGAAAAATGTCACTCCTTTGGGCAAAACATTAAAGTGAGAGTTATTGTCTTACAACTCCTGATGTGGCACCTTGTATATTGAATGCCTGTGCCAGAGAAGGTGAAAGCCTCGGTGGCTTTTCTTCTGTGTCAAATAAAATACTCTCAAATTGTCCCCCACACCCATCTTTATCCAAGATGCTTTTTTTTCCTGAATATTTTTATTAGGCCCTGTCCATTTTTTCTGATCACAATTATTTTACCATTTATTCAAATTATATTTCTCATTCTGTGTTTTTCACAATTTCTTCCATCCAATGGGTTGCCCTTGAGATATTTTTTTAAAAATTTTTAATTCTTTATTTTATAGTAATACATAAATAACAAAATCTGACACATAACATAACATAACAAACATAACATAACATAAATAAAGGACATAAACATAAAGGACTTCCTACTTTCTCTCCATCGTTTCCATCATATATTTATAAACAACTATAATCTCTAACTTATTTACATTATTTACATTAAATTCCCAATTGAACTTTTTGAGTCTTTCCTATAAATTTATAGAAGGGACTCCAACATAAGTTGAATTCTTTTCTTGCCTTTGGCGATCCTAGTTAGGATTCCTGGGCTGGAAATTCATAATAACTTGTGGCCATCTGATTGCAGATCCTCTGCTTTATGTAACTGGCAGTGCTTGTTCTGAAGGGTTACTGGGATGCAAAGCCAACATATCTGAATTTTGAAATATTTTTTATTCTGAAGTTTCTTTGATTTTTTTTTAAAAATAATTAAAATGATAAAATAAAATATACATGGCAAGAAAAGAGATGCTGTTCAGTTTACTGAGTAATGTTTTTTAACTTTCCAAATTATGTGGGGACAGAGGACATGGGAAGTGCTGATCATTTATTGCAACTACAAGAGAATCTGTGAAAAAGCCTCCTACCTGTGGAATCTTGTAGGTGTTCAAAATGTGGGCCATGTGGATGGAGTTTGGGGAGGTGAGGCCACCAATGGTAGCCAAGAGCTTCCTCCTGCTCCTTCTGACACAGTTGAAGTTGATGGGATTCCCTTGGTTCAGAAACAGAAGATCTAGAAGGTTCTTACTGGCAAGGTTTACACTGAAATTGTTTTCATAAACCTCCATTCCTAGTGTGGTGTTGGGTAACAGCTTGAGGTCCTGGTTGATCTCATGAATGGCAAAATACATGGAAAGAAGGTGCTGGTAGTTCTTTAGTATCACCCTAAAATAAGAGTGCACAACCACAAATCATTATATCAGAAAAAAAAAGCAAACAAGTTGTAAATAATGTAATAATAATAAATAAATAAATAATAAATAAAGTAAATAAATAAAGTAAATAATGTAAATAAGCCAGTTTGGTCTAGTGGTTAAGGTGCTGGGCTAGAAACCAGGAGTCTGTGAGTTCTAGTCCCGCCTTAGGCATGAAAACTGGCTGGGTGGCCTTGGGCCAGTCCCTGTCTCTCAGCTCTAGGAAGGAGCCAATGGCAAAGCAGGATACTGAGAGTTCTAGTCCCGCCTTAGGCATGAAAGCTGGCTGGGTGACCTTGGGCCAGTCCCTCTCTCTCAGCCCTAGGAAGGAGCCAATGGCAAACCAGGAGTCCATGAGTTCTAGTCCCGCCTTAGGCATGAAAGCCGGCTGGGTGACCTTGGGCCAGTCCCTCTCTCTCAGCCCTAGGAAGGAGCCAATGGCAAACCAGGAGACTGAGATTTCTAGTCCCACCTTAGGCATGAAAGCCGGCTGAGTGACCTTGGGCCAGTCACTCTCTCTCAGCCCAACTCACCTCACTCTCAATCAGCCCAACTCACCTCAGCCCAACTCACCTCGACCTTGTTGTTGCTGTGGGGAAAATAGGAGGAGGAAGGAGTATTAGGTATGTTTGCCCCCTTGAGTTGTTCATAAAAATAATAAAGGCGGGATAAAAATAAAATAAATAATAAATAAATAATTTCACCAATTTATGTACAGAGGATTAATTTTAGATTTTACTGGAAGAGACCTTGTGCACATTAATCTGATGAACTCAAAAGTTGCTGATATTGTAGTAACAGAATAGGAGCCAAGGATTTCAATCCTTAGTGAGCTAGAAAGGATTCTTTCTGGCCAAATGGGCAGTCATTTAATCCTGTGCCTTTCCCATTACCAGAATGTACTTGATCTTTACCAGTTGTAATGCTCTACCTATTATTGAATGGGGAGTGGCCTTGAAGGACAGGAAAAACAACTACCAAGGCAATATGTCGATGAAGGTTCTCAGTCATCCAGGTGGAACAGTCTGTGGCTTGAATCATGTCAACTGGATTTCTATTTTCTCAGTGGAAACGTTTCACTCCAACTACCAAGGCAATGCTGAGATTGGCAGAGCTTGAGCCCGGGCCAAGAAACTAAGTTCAGAAAACATCTCAGACAACTCCCTGCCTAGTTCACATGAAGATAAAGTGAGGGAGGGTGAAGAACATTCAGACTTGCAAGATTCTGTTCCGATAGATGTTCCATTAAAAGTAGCCCTGACCTATATAGCATTGGTTTCTTAGTCAGGTCTGCCTTGCAGGGCTGAAACCCTGAAGCACCAGGTTGGATCAGATTTACTACTTGTGGTGGCTCAGCGGGTAAGACGATCAGAAGATCGCAAGTTCAGAGGTTCGAATCCCTAGTCCTGCGTGACGGAGTGAGCTCCTGCACTAGCCCCAGCAACCTATTGCCGACCTAGCAATTCGAAAGCATGAAAATGCAAGTAGATGAATAGGTGCCACTTTGGTGGGTAGGTAACAGCATTCTGCGCACGTCATGCCGGCCACATGACCGTGGAAGCAACTTTGGACAACGCTGGCTCTTTGGCTAACAAACGGAGATGAGCACCGGCCCCTAGAGTCGGACACGACTGCACAAATGTGGCCTTTGCCTTTTTAGATCAGTTCTAACAAATGTAACACACATATTTTTTCTCTGAAAATGTAATACACATAATTCAAAGAAGAAAGCTGTACTTACATTCCAGTTTTTTCAAACTCTGACTGTTTTGTGAAACTGTGAGAGGCCTCACGTTTAAGTATAAAGGAAGAAAACCCCCCAAATGTCACCTCAGTTCTGGATGTAGAAAATTCTCCTGGAGCTTTGGAGGGCTGGATGCAGATGGATTTCAAAGTCTCACTGACATTCTCAGAAAGGAAGAGCAAAAGAGTTTGAAAGGCCAGCAGTCTTGAGCCACCCCCCCACCTGCTTAAATACATGGTCACCAAAAAGTAGCTGTGAGCACAGCAAGTAACCTTTGTCCCGAGCAGAGCTAAGGGGAAATCTCCATGCAAAAGAATGAAGCTGTTTTTTTAAAAAAAAAAAGTAAAAAAAGGATGAATTGCTAAAACTGCAAATGGCAATTCTTTGCTTTTTGCAGCTAAACTCTGAGATTTCTGTGGGATAAAGTGAATTACAAAGGGTCTTTAAAAAGGATTGCACAGATGCAGCTACTGTTTGGATATTGCCTTACTTTCCCTTTTGTCCCCAGAAATCTTCATGCAGCCTTGATACCTCCAAAGAAACAGAACTGGAACATAGTTATTTTGATAATTATAGAGCAAATAATCACCTGAAGTCCCTGAAGATCTAGTGATAAAGATGTTTGTGCTATTTGTACATGGCTAAAGCAGGGTTATAGTAAGTCCAATGATATGCACTGGATGTTGCGTAATTGATCCAACTTTCTCAGCTGGTACTATTTCCAACTTCCAACCTTCTCCAGTTCTGAAAGACTTGCAAGTGACTAAGTCAGTGATCCTTAAACTATTTAACCCAATTACCCTCTTTCCTGGTCTCAAATAATCTCATTCCACGCCCCCCCCACCAAAAAGAAAACAAGAAACCCACAGTGAAAGTCCCAAACTCAAATTGGATTCTCTACTCCCAAACAAGCAAATACAATTGACTCAATTACCCCCAGGATATGCCGAAATTGCCCCTTTGGAGATAATTACCCCCAGTTTAAGAACCACTGGACTAAGTGGTCTTTTAATCAGAGAAGGAGTTTCTTGACCCTTCTCCCCTGTTTCAATTGTGTTTTGGCCAGAACTGACAATGTTTCCATATTGCCATCGATTCTTGGAAAGAATTGAGTTTTCTGGACAGACTTTTCCCATTGTTCATCTGAGGAATCTCTGGTGGATTGATCTCTGGTATTCACTTCTGCATTTAATATCACCCTCTCCAAGGTGGACAAATGTACAACTCAAATAACTCCTAAGAGAATATGGTTGAACTGTTGGTGTGAAGGTTCCCTCCCTGTAGATTCCCAGAAGCTGATCACCACCTATAGGACAGCACAAAACAAGATATTTGAGCCTTTACTTTATTGCATTATACTATAGCCCAGTCTGGAGTCATCCTGGGTGTTAGATAAAAAACAGAGATGGAACTGAGTCACACAAAACAAGAATTACTCAGCTTGAAAACACTGCTATACCACTTACAACAGCAAATGTTCTGAAAGTGAAGAAAGATATCCAGGATGTAGTGAGCCTCCAACAAGGTCTTTATTGCTGAAATAATTTATAATTTCTAAAAACTCCTTACCACAAAGAACAAGACCAGGCTATGGCAGTTTTCATTAAAACCCTCATGTGTGAACATTTTCTGACTGAAACTATGGTGAAAATTTGAAGCTAAAAGGTGCTTATCCTGTGGGTTTCCATTTCCTCCTGGCTCAAAAACGGAGTCCCATTTTTGTGAGATATGTGAGATTCATGGCATGAGACTGTTGGTTTGTTTATTTTTTGTTTGTTTGATTGAATTACTGATTATTTGAAGATCCTATCACCAGTATATTCATTGTATAATTTTTTATACACCACTTCATAAAGGCAGTTAACTTTTTTAAAATGAAGCAGTATCCCCGACTAGGGGAGATGGGCGGTCATATAAATTGAAATAATAAAATAAATAAATAAATAAATAAATAAATAAATCCCATTAAAATAAATAAGTATATAAAATTATTACATTGCTTTAAAACTGATCAAAATTTATCTTGCACTGTTCTAAAATTCGGACCAAAAATATTGATTATGTGCCATCAAGTCATTGTTGACTCTTACTGTAGCACAGAGATACATTTTCTCCACAACAATCTGTCCCTAACCTGTTCATTCTGATGGGATATACGCTGGCTTAAAGGGGAAAAACCGAGGCTTGAGAATAAACAGACAAGAATGCAGCTTGTTAGGGCCAACAGTGTTTCTGATAGCATAAGGCAATAATGTATATACAATCACATTATCGCAAAAATGAAAAAGATGAATATACAAGATACATCATTGTAAAAGGAAAAACAAAAACAAACTTATAAGCAGAGTTCCGTGTATTGATCCCAGGGCCAGAGTTCCTGCCATGGCCTATACCCAGAGCCAGGCATAGCACACTCTGCCCAGTCCACGGGAAGTGAACACGTGAAGAACTACATGGCTAAAAGACACTAGAAATCAAGAAGACATAGAACACCATTTTGCATGGTTGTATATTCAGTTCTTCCAGCTTTCTGATTGGCTGGATGTTAGCTGTTACACACACTAGGCCTCAAAGCACATAGCATGGCCTGCTGCATCTACGCACTGAGTTCCCCTCCTCCTTGCTCAGGGGGGCCTGGGCAAGGCTTCCCACAGAAGGAAATCAGGAGGATTAGTTCCCATGGGAAGATCCAGTGCTTGTGTGGGCACTAGTCATAACAATACACATGTGATTGTTGTTATCTAGCCACCTGGCGTTCACGTCACCATGAGAACGCTGTGCTTTGTACAGGAATAATTCGCCAGGGCAACACAAGAACTCTAACACCCCTCCCGAATTATTTCTGTACAATGGGAGTAACAAACATTTTTACAGAAACAAGAAAAACAAAGGTTAATGCATGTAATAATCACACTATTCAAGTTACAGTTTTTACAACCAATAGTCATCAACACTAGAAAATGGTTTAAAAACACTTGTTACACATATGTATAATGCACAATATACACTTCATGCAATGTTTTATTCAGATACATACAAATATATAATAATACAAATTATGCAGGAACAGAAACAGTACAGAGAAACAGAAAAACATTGCCCTCAAACGTCCTGTCCCCTCCTTTGCGAAAATTGCAGCTGGCATAGATAAGGAATTCCAATCCTGCTAGCTGCTTTGTTTGAAGCAAAGGGTTTTGATTTTAAGAAAATCGCAGGACTGTTTCACCCCTTTGCAAGCTCGCAGGCTTGGTACTCTACCTGGGCAAAACTAATTCAGGGCATGTCCACTGCGTTACTGCAGAGTGATATACTGTACAACGAATTAAGGATAAGCTTCCTTTACACAAATGACACTCTGTAACACTCTGTCATTTGACACTCTCAAGAACCATAGGATTCTCTGTTCTGGGCTTTTGTACCTTCAACACCAAGATAAATGTTTGAATTTGTGCTTTACTCCTTCAGCTGGAATTCTTACCTCAGCTGACTGACAAATTCTTATACAAGGTGGAAAACTTCAGTTTCTAAGCAAAAAACAACTCACATAAGTAAGAAGTCCTACACAAACTTCTACACTTTCTTATGTACCACAGAAAACAGCACGTTCTACACATCCCAGTTAGCATCTGCACCATGCTATCAATGACTGGTCTGCTTTAAAATCCATAAAGCACCCTGTTAAGTCAATGAATTGTTTGGGAACTGTCACACAGGTAGAGCCAAAACGCTTGCCTTACACACACTGTTTCAGGGAGATCTATATTCAAATATGCTGTGCCAACATCACAATATGTAAATGGACACCTGTTTCCACGCTACGCAACCAGAAAACGCACCACACGTAAATATTCTGGCCTAGCTGTGGGTGCATACACTAGATCCACAGTTCACAAACTCCTTCTTGTGAACAAATCCCTGGGCAACACTGGCTTTACACTGCAGAGTATTATCAGAAAGAAATGTCTTTCTGAACACTCATCTGGAACCTACAGCTTACTAAAACAAAAGACAGGTTGGTTACTTTTAACACTTCACCAAAACTTAAACTGACTATCCACAGCTGTGTTCCAATGTTCTTCTTGCCTCTCAAAGGCAGGAGCAACACATCTAGCAAAGACTGGGTTTTCTCTGGCAACTTGACACACTGTCACCTGCTAAATCTCAAATCTGTCAGGCTTCACACCCTGGAATAAGAGGACCCATGAGGAATGACCACTGTGCTTTCCACATCACCGTCTTCTTTGCTTCCACTACCTGACTCCCCCTCCAGGCCCTGCAACTGCCCAGGTGAAATTTCCACTTCCTTCACCTGAGGGGCCCTTTTCACACTCAGAGACTGGGGAACAGAAGAAACCTAAACTGGTTTTTTTGCCCATCTACTGAACTATGGACAGGGGGTTTACACTAGCAATGCAGCAACACTTCTGCAACCTTAGCATACAACCTTTCCCAACCAGTAGGCTGCTTAAAAATAAAGCACTTCTGGAGATTTGGATTTGACCATGGCTTAATGAAACACCGATAAGCCTTGGATTTTAATCAACAACCAACAACCAACAACCTGAAGCATTCTGCTTCCTTGGTTCTTCCTTCTCTGTGACCTGGGGTTGTGAACACACGCAAATGTTTCACAGACATGCAGGTACTTCAGTGAAGGGCGCTTGCCATACCAAAGAAAAATAATGAACTTCTTTTTACAGTTGAATTCTGCAACCTGTTAGTTGAAACACACTGCAGTCAAGGCAGCCTCTCCCCAGACATGGGATGGCACCTGAGCAACTAACAGCAGGCTATTTTTAATGGTATTCACAACACCAACACTCAGCAAGAATTCCAACATTGGCAAGTCTTTGGGAGAATACTTTCCTACAAAGGAGGAAAACTAGAACACATGGCTCAGGAACACTCCACTACAATCTGACTGGAACTGACCATATTTTCATCCTACTCTTGCTACATACACTTCAAAGCGAGCACAGACCTTCGCTTTAGACTTCAACAAGTAGCAACAACACAAGCAGGTATGATCATCAACCAGAAGGAACATGAAACTCGCACCCCACCATTACTTGGGACATGGGGGCTAACTAGGTCTCTATGAACCAACTGAAATGGTCTAGTTAACACTCTGTCACTTTGCCTAGTAACAGACACAGTTCTGATTTAAATTGTTTACACACAGTACAATCAAGAAACTTTTGCACATTTCCTGGGTTCTAACTCAGAATGCATTTGGCTATCTGAGACACACTTTCCCATCCAGGAATACCCCAGTACTTTGTGAAAACTTTATGGATGCATTTATGATGTGGGGAAACATTAAATACACAATGTCCTGTCCACACAATCTCCACAGCATCTCACACACTTGATGTTACAGGTTTGTCTCTAACACACTCAACCTCAACACAAGCAGTTTCATATCGCAATGAAACATTCAGCACCTGCGCTCAGACTTGACCAGGGCTGGAACACTGAGGAGAGAAAAACAAGTGTATACAAACACATTCTTACACAGAATTAGCAGCTAAAATGACTTGTTGAACTCAAGGCTGACATTTGTAACAATAACCGTCCATCTTTACAAACTTTACAGCCAGCCGAATTCAAAAACAGAGTCTCTGCAAATGCTTACACATAGCAGTCCGGCAGAGTAGAAGATTCGGATTCATTGGTTAGCTGGCATCTGGCTTCTGGCTTCTGGTTTCCCCTCCATTCGTAAATCGGGCTTCTTGCACTGACAGCATCCGCTGGACATCGGGGCAGGGAACAGCCTTCCAGAATCACAGCAAACCACGGCAAATGTAAATTCCATACCAGGTTTTACTGCAGCTGGAACACTCTGTTAGGAATTCTCAGGAATCCTGGAAGTGGCTTGTAAAATAATCCACAGGGTCGCAGGGAGATAGCGTCGTCGTTGCTTTCTCGACCAGTAGCTCCAGGCTTGACAAAATCACGCATGCTTTTTCACAGTGCCAGAAAAACAAGCCTTCCTGTTCAAATGCAGCAAACAAAGTCTTGAACTCACCAAGGTGGGTCATCACAGTCTCACCGGTTGCAGCTTCAAACTATAAAGCTGTCTTAATAGACCACCAAGGGCAACAGAGCTCCACTGTGTTTTAAAGGCTCCAACAGCTTCTCAGCTCTCATTTTGCAGTTCTGGAGTAGCTGATATAATTCCATTCAGAGGAGTTGAGTCCCAAAAGCAAAAAATGCCATAAGCACAGTCCAAACATGCTTGCACTTCTTCAGAGAGAACCCTCTGGAGGTGGATTTGCCACATACTGCCACAAATCTTCTTGCAAAAAGAATGATTCCATCTCCACACACCAGGTCAGATAATTTGTGCCATCTAAAGCCTCAAATGGCATACTGACCAGATACTGTTCAGCCATTGCTGACCACTCAAAGAAAACATGTTTATTCCGAAACCAGCCTCTAAAAACAAACTCCCTTTTACAGCCAGGTCCAACGCAGCAAAGAAAACGCAAATTTCTCTCTGGGCCCATAACCTGATGGGATATACGCTGGCTTAAAGGGGAAAAACCGAGGCTTGAGAATAAACAGACAAGAATGCAGCTTGTTAGGTCCAACAGTGTTTACTGATAGCATAAGGCAATAATGTATATGCAATCACATTATCGCAAAAATGAAAAAGATGAATATACAAGATACATCATTGTAAAAGGAAAAACTAAAACAAACTTATAAGCAGAGTTCCGTGTATTGATCCCAGGGCCAGAGTTCCTGCCATGGCCTATACCCAGAGCCAGGCATAGCACACTCTGCCCAGTCCACGGGAAGTGAACACGTGAAGAACTACATGGCTAAAAGACACTAGAAATCAAGAAGACATAGAACACCATTTTGCATGGTTGTATATTCAGTTCTTCCAGCTTTCTGATTGGCTGGATGTTAGCTGTTACACACACTAGGCCTCAAAGCACATAGCATGGCCTGCTGCATCTACGCACTGAGTTCCCCCCCTCCTTGCTCAGGGGGGCCTGGGCAAGGCTTCCCACAGAAGGAAATCAGGAGGATTAGTTCCCATGGGAAGATCCAGTGCTTGTGTGGGCACTAGTCATAACAATACACACGTGATTGTTGTTATCTAGCCACCTGGCGTTCACGTCACCATGAGAACGCTGTGCTTTGTACAGGAATAATTCGCCAGGGCAACACAAGAACTCTAACACATTCAGGCCTTCCAATGGTGCTCTCATTGCCACTGTAACTGAGTCTATCCCTCTTGCTACTGGTTACCCTCTTCTCCTCTTTCTTCCTAACCTTCCCAGAATTACAGCCTCCTCTAGAGAGCTAGGTCTTCCAATAATATGTCCAAAGGAGAATAATTTGAGCCAGGCCATTTGTGCCTGAAGTGAGAATTCTGGGTTGATTTGTTTGATGAACGATTTATTTATTTTCATGGCTGTCCACAGTATTCTCAGGAGTCTTCTCCAACACTGAAGTTCAAAAGTTTCAAGACTCTTCCTATGCTGCTTCTTTAATGTCCAACTTTCGCTCCATAGAGTGTCACAGAGAATACCACAGCTTGCACGATTCTGATCTTTGTAGGTATAGAAACATCACAGCATTTGAATATTTTTTCCAAGGCCTTCATGGCTGTTCTACCATGTGCTAGTTTGCAGCATATTTCTTGACTGCTTGTTCCTTTACTGATGATGGTTGATCCACAACTTTGATATCTTCATCGCCAATTCTAAAACTGGTTGTTCTACCTGTTGTCATTAGTATGGTCTTTTTTATATTTAATTGTAGTCCCATTTTTTTCACTGTGGTCCTTGATTTTTATTACTAGAGTTTGCGTATCCTTGGCATTTTTGGCTATCTGAGTAGTGTCATCAGAATCCACACTCATCTTCTTCCAATCCAGCTTGCCTTAGTATTTATTCTGCATATAGTTTGAATAAATATGGGGAGAGTATGCAGCCTTGTGGCACTCCTTTGCCAATCTGGAGGTTTTTCCCCCCATATTCTGTTCATACTGTGGCTTCTTGACCAGCATAGAAGTTTCTCAGGAGGACAATGAGATGTTCTGGGGTTCCCATTTTTCTGAGCACATTCTACAACTTGATGTGATCGACACAATCAAAGGCATACCTATACTCAATGAAGCACATACTTACTTCTTTTTTGGCTTTCTCAATTATCCAGCATACATCAGCAATAATGTTTCATGTTCCTCAGTCTTTTCTAAAGCCAGCTTGAACATCTGGTGTCTCTTTTTCCATGTAGGGCTCTAATTCATTGGATGATCCTATGCATTATTTTGCTAGCTTGTGAAATTAAGGATATTGTGTGAGTGTAGTTTGCACATTCTGTTAAGTCTACTTTTTTGGGTATTGGAATACAGATTGACATCTTCCAATCTGTTGGTCACTGTGTCATTCTCCAGATCTGCTGGCATAGCTTGGTTAGAACCTTGATGGATTCATCTTCTGTTTCTTGTCATATTTCAGTGGGTATTCCATCTGTTCCTGTAGCCTTCCAACATGGTAATGACCAGAATGCTGATCTAACTTCATCTTCCACTACTTCCAAAAGTTCTTGGGAGTAGGGAATATCTTCTAAGGTACCTTGGATGTTGACATCTCTACTGTACAGTGTAGAGATGTATACTGTTCAATATACTCCTTCCATCTTCTTTTGATCTCCTTTGAATCAGTTACTATTTGTCAACTGGATTCTTTTAGTATACCAATTTGAGGTTGGATCTTTCTTCTGAGTTCAGAGATTTTTTGAAAGATTTTCCTTGTTTTTCCATGTCTGTTTCCATTATTGATGTCTTTATAGATGTTGTCGTGATACTGATTCTGGTCTCTTCTTCTAACAGCTCTCTGAAACGGTTTGTTCTTTTCTGAGATTTTTGTCTTTCTTCACTTTGACTTCTCTTCTTGGCAATTTCCACGGTTTGTTCTGACATCCTGTTTGCTTTCTTTTCTTTCTTCATTTTTGGCAGTCTTTTTTCACATTCATCCTAAACCACTTGTTTAAGTTCATTCCATAGTTTCTCTGGTTCTCTATCTATGAGGTTCAGGACTTCAAACAATTCCTAATGTTTTACGTCTATGAAGGTTCTCAGTCATCCTGGTGGAATTGTCTGTAGCTTGAATCATGTCAACTGGATTTCTATTTTCTCAGTGGAAAATTCCTAATGTTTTCCTTCAAAATGGTGGGTATATGCACCTGGCTATGTCTTTGACATAGAGGGGCATGGTGGCTCAGCAGGTAAGACACCAGGCTTGTTGATTGGAAGATCGCAAGTTCGGAGGTTCGAATCCCTAGCCCCGCGTGACAGAGTGAGCTCCCTCATTAGCCCAAACTCTTGCCAACCTGGCAATTCGAAAGCATGCAAATGCAAGTAGATAAATAGGTACCACTTCTGTGGGATGGTAACAGCATTCTGCATGCATCATGCTGGCCACATGACCTCAGAAGCATCTTTGGAGAGCGCTGGCTCTTGGGCTAACAAACGGAGATGAGCACCGGCCCCTAGAGTCGGACACGACTGCACAAATGTGCAGGGGGAACCTTTACCTTTTTTATATCTTTTTTTTTTTTATTAAATTTTTATTAAGTTTTACAATACATAATAAAATTTAAAGTAGAAAAAAGAAATAGAAACAGAAACACAAAATAAGAAAAAGATAAAGAAAAAGTGAAGTCAAGAAATAATAAGCAAAGAAAATATAGAAAATAGATGTCCTCCAATCTATCTTTGAACTTAAAGTACAACAATTGATTTTAAATGTTAGTCCTTCATACAGTATACAGGAACTTTTCTTTGTCATATGCCTTTTGATTTCTTTAATCCAATCTTCTAACCTTCATCTTACTGTCTCCCAATAATCCATCTTTGGCTTCCACTCCTTGAAGTAGTAGTTAAATGTTGAATGTTCATTACTACATATTTTCATATCTTCAATAAAGACCAATTAGTATAACAAATAAAAGCCTTATTTACTTCTAATAAACTACAATATATTCTATTCATATTATGACTCATAACCTAACATGTTATGTAACTTAATACATAATTTAGCAATTCTTATAGTGTTCATACATATATATTTCTATAATATTAATTCTAATATATATATATATCTCCATAAAAAAGGAATTCTTGAATCTCAATTATCCATCTGTAATTTCCATTCCTTGTAGTAGTGTCCATTTAAACTAAGTGCATAATCTATCATATCACTTAACCTAATAGCTAATATATCAATTCTTATAATATTCATACAATACATATTGATATATATCATCCTGTAGTAACCATCATTCTAATTCCATCATATCATTATCTTCTCATAAATATATCTCTAAGGAAAACAATATTCTATAATATCAACTTGTGTTTGTATTTAGCATCTTACATTTAGAATATCACTTTTTATATATCCATACAATTTCTCATAACAATTCAAGTCCATATTTTCATTAGCCTTTATATCCATACAGTTTCTCATATCTTCTGTTTAGGTTATGCCAAAATCACAATACACTGTGGCAGATTCGCAATATACAGCCTGCTCTTTTCTATATCTCATATAGAATATCAGAGCAACCTTCTCTCCCTTTCCACATATTTCACAACATCCATCCAACTGTGCACCCATATTTTCACTCTGTCTCCACTGCCACAACATATCTATACCAAGATTGTAGTGTAAAGCCTTCAGAATGTTCTTCTGAACTAATATACTCAAAATTTCCTCCTTCTGTTTCTCCTCCACTTGAAAAACATTTTTCCTTTCTGTCTCCGTTTCTGTTCTCTGTTCTTTCTCTCTGTTTTGCAGAGTTACGAACAGTAATTCCAACGACCTTTGAATATTTGAAAAAGCCTCAGTAATCTCTCTTCTGAGCTCCTCAGGTACAAGTTGGAAAGCCATCTTTCCTGTGTCCTTCAAATTAAAACAACAACCCTTCTAGTCAAAACAATAATCATGTAATCTGTCCATGGAAAACTACCAGCAGAATCTATTAAGCAGAACGTCGTTTTTTTTTTTTTTTTTTTTAAAGTCAAAAGAAAAAAGAAAGTTCCAATAATCCAAAATACAGGAGAGAATAATATTTTAAACAGTTTATAGAAGGAGAAATAAAAATTATATTCCAAAGGAAGCAAAATCCAACCAGGGAGGATGTAGAAAAAGAAGACAAGGAAAAAAAACACGTTACCCTGTGTTTTTATTCTTCAAACTGCGAGCTTTCGTTCTTCAAGCTGCAAGCTGCTTAATCCAAACAAAGAGTTTCTCAAAAAATGAATAGTCATTTAGTTTATCAAGCGAAGAATTACAAACAGAGTCTCTTAAATCCCTCTAATACAAAAGAGAAGTAAAAAAAAAAATGCAGACGTTTCATTATGTTGCAAATATAGAGTCCATCAAACTTCCACCAGAATCAGTTATAGCAAAGAAAGCACAAAGTTAGCCAACATTTTCAACAAAGTCCAAAAGATAGATCTTAGATTTCAAAAATATTTTAATCTAAAAAAAACATTCCTAAAGTGATCTAAAAGCGGCTGGGCGCTCTTGTGTCTCTTCAAAGAGACTTGTTTCCCCTGCGAGAGCCTGATATATCTCGGCCATTGCCTTGCACTTACCCTGTTCCTTCCGCGGTGGAAAACTACAGAAAAAACAAGGGTAGGCAATCCCAATGGCCCCACGAGTAATCTTCTGGTCTCCCCCTCTCCAGGGGAAAAAAAACTTCAGTGGACCACAACTTCTGCAATCCACTGCAAGCAAGGGAAATTCAGTCAGTTCTCAGCTTCTCTGAGAAATCTGACTGGTCGAGCTGGCAGCCAAGCCTGGAGTCTCGACCTTTTTTATATCTTTGATGCTATAATTGAGTTTGTTCATCTCCTTTTGGCAATAATAGATTTCTCTGTATTCCATCTGGTGATGACTATGTATAGAGCTGTCATTCTGGTTGTTTGAAGATAGTGTTAGCTATGAAGAAATCATTGGAGTGGCAGAAATTGTTCAGTCTCCTGTTTCATTTCGGGTTCCTAAGCCATAAAATCCACCTACATTTTCCTTTTTCATGTTTCCAACTTTGGCATTCCAGGCTCCAATCACAAGCAGCACATCTTGCTTGCATGTTCTGTGAATTTCAAATTGACCTTGATCATAACACTTATCAACCTCCTCTTCTTCTGTATTGGTGGTTGGAGCATAAACCTGAACTATTATCATACTGAAGGGTTCCAAAATATGAATGTCAAAGCCTTGCTATGTGACTTTTCACCCTTCCCCTTGCAAGGGAGATGGGCGGGGAATAAATTGAAATAAATAAATAAAATAAATAAAAGTCCCTTTCCTTGTAACCATTAGAATCCTATTACTTGCAAACCTCAATTGCTGGAAAATTATTGTTGGACACTGGCAGTATAGTTTCCTGCTTTTGAGTAGAAAAAAACATACATAAAATCTATTGTATCCCACAGTTTTAAAATCTGTGAGAGAAATCCTAGATCTCACTGAAACAAAATGTATCCCAGCACTCACTGTCCATATGGAGTTGGGACGCTTTTTGTGTCAGAGTCTGACCCATTCCAGAATATGTCACTGGAGAGAGGTTTCTTTGAATTCTGAAACCATGACTTACCAGAGATAGATATAGATAGATAGATAGATAGATAGATATAGATAGATAGATAGATAGATAGATAGATAGATAGATAGATAGATGATAGATGATAGATGATAGATAGATAGATGATAGACAGGATAGATAGATAGATGATAGATGATAGACAGGATAGATAGATAGATAGATAGATAGATAGATAGATAGATAGATGATAGATAGATATAGATAGATGAGAGATAGATAGGAGAGAGAGAGAGAGAGAGAGAGAGAGAGAGAGAGAGAGAGAGAGAGAGAGAGAGAGAGAGAGATACTGTAGATGATATAGTGATATTGTTGGAGTGGTATCTTTCTCCCAGTGTTGAGAAAAATATGTTCTTGGTGTTGTAAGCATATATCTCATTAAATTATGACAGTTTTTTTTTTTGAGATGATACCTAGTAGGAAAGTTGTGGTTTCATTTCAAATTTAAATTGCAAGATTTTGTGCATTATATGTATGTCTTTCCCCAACCATGGTATACTCCTGGACCAGCTGTGGGGGTTGAGAAATGGGGAACTGTTTTATGGGGTTTTTCTTCCTTCCCTCTTGACCAGTTCTAGTTGATGTTTGAGAGGTCATTCCTTAGGCTCCTCTTACGTGGGATGCCACAGAGTTTGATGCTCATTTCCCTCCTGTTTAACATGTACATAAAACTATTTGGTAAGCTAATCTGCTGGTTTGGGATTTGGAATAATTAATATGCTAATGATACCCAATTATGTCTTTCAATCTCAGGCCAGCCAAGTAAGGCTGTTGAGGTCCTGTCCCAGTGACTGGAAGTCATGCAGTGGGATGGGGAGGAACTGACTCCAACTCAGTCATGCCAAGACTGAGTGGCTGTGGACATTAGAGCCTCCTGGATTTGGGTATTTTCCATCTGTATTCTTGGATGTGTTAACAGTTCCCCATTTAAGAGTGGTGTCCAATCTCTTAGATTTACAGCTCCTGTTCGAATAGAAGGTGGCAGCTGTGGCCAAGAGGGTATTTGCACAGCAATATCTAATGTACCAGTTCGACCCATTCCTGGATCAGGAGGTCCTTCAGAAAGTCACCCACATCCTACTCACCTCATGACTCAATTACTGCAATGTGCTCTGCATGGGGCTGTTCCAGAAAATCACCCAGTAGCTTCAACTGGTCCAGAATATAGCGGTGCTGGTAGTGAAGGGCATATCTCTGTTTACTATATTGTAATCCACCCAGAGTCAGATTGGAAATGGTAGTTCATAGAATGAAAATGAAAATGAAAATGCAAAACCCATCTTTCTCTCTCTGTGTGTTTATGTGCTACAGTTTGTACACTACTCCAATCACAAGCAATTATGAGCAGCCTCCATTGCATATGCAGCACTCAGGTTAACAAGACATAATAAAACAAGCAAAAAAATACCTAATACACATTTTTCCACAGCTACCACATCTCCAGAAGAATAAAATCATCCCATCCACAGAGAGGATATGGAAGAGCCAGGTCCTCCTCCTACAACCAGTAGAAAATATGGAATATGTATGGGGTAAATTTTGAGTGGACCTAGTTGATATCTAGGAAACTCATGATCCAGTAAAGTGCTGAATCCAATGCCTGTCTCCAAGACTAGTACATTGCTCAATCAAACGTTGCTCTCTCTAGCTCCCAAAAACTTCTAAAAGCTCCAATGCAACTGTGGTACCCCCATAAAACAAGGACAATGTAATCTTTGGATCCTATGAAATAAATGATCAGTTGGCTCCAACAAGTATGAACTGTTAGAACTTAAGGTTATCTACCAATCAAACCATGGAGTCATGGATGTAATAGAATATATACTTCCAGAAGAATAAGGGAAGCAATAGAATAAAGTCTTCTCATTGAAATTTAATCACCAGCAGGGCATGGGGTGGAGTGGGGTGGGGTGGGTGGCTTTAACAAAAGTCAGGATGGCAGTTGTCACTGAGTGATAAAAGCCTTGACACTTTATTACATGCATCATACATGCAAAGCACATAAAAACAGGGAAGGCTTCAGTTGCATGGTTGTGGCTGCCATATTCTATTTTTCAGCTCTCCGCAAGAATGCTCTTGGTCACCAGGAAGATGATGAACAATAGAAAGTTGGTTTTGAACATTACACTATTCTCTTAGTCAGATGTTCTTTTGTGTTTAGATGTGGTTTGAACAGTGTGATGTAGCACTTGGGGAGAAAGATGCAGCCCAGGAGACCTGCAGTAGAGGCCAAAATGGAGAAGATCTCCACAGCCACCATGTATTTCCCCTTGGTGCTCAGATAGGCTGGGATGAAGGACACCCAAATGCTGCAAAACACAAGCATGCTGAAGGTGATCAACTTGGCTTCATTAAAAGTATCAGGCAATTTTCTTGCAAAGAAAGCCACAGTGAAACTGATGGTGGCCAGCAGCCCCAAGTAGCCCAGCACAATGTAGAACATGGAGTCTGAGCCTTCATTACATTGCACGATGATCTTATCAGTCTGGGAGTGCATGTCCAACTCTGGGAAGGGAGGAGAAGTGGACAACCACACTGCACAGATAAAAGCTTGAATTAAGGAGCAGAAGACCATGACAGATCCTGCCAGTCTTTTCCCTAGCCATTTCCTTATCCAGTTTCCTGGCTTGGTGGCCAGGAAGGCCAGAACTACTGTGATGGCTTTGGCCAAGACACAGGCAACCGAGATGGAGAAAATGGTGCTAAACAGAGTTTGCCTGAGAACACAAGAGATTTCTCCAGGCCAACCAAAAAACAGCAGGGAGCAGAGAAAGCAAAGGAGAAGAGAAGAAAGAAGGATACATGTGATGTTCCTGTTGTTGGGTTTGACAATGGGGGTGTCCCAGTGCAGAATGAAGGTCACTGCCACTAAAATGTGGGTTGCTGAAAAGAAAAGACTCAAGGAAGTCAGAGTGACTCCCAAAGGTTCACTGAAGGATAAATAACTGAAACTTTTGGGGATGCACTGGTCTTTTTCTACATTTGCATAGTGATCTTCAGGGCACCTCTCACATTGGTCTGCATCTGAAATAAATGAAGAAGGCCTTGTCATTTCCAAACATAAAGAACATTTTAAAGAGCTAATCTGGAGAAAGCAGTCATGGTGATGCAACCACACAGCCTATTTGTAATGACTGCAGAACCCTTGCAGCAACAAACGAGTCTCACAAGGAGTTTCTTGGAAAACTAATTTACTGCTAAGTTACTGCATACAAGAGAAAGTTGCATCTGAAGAAAGTGCGGGCTTTCCCCTTTGATAATATCCCAAACGTCCCCCTCCCCCTTATCAGGCCATCCGCAGATCTTCTCCAGTTTCGTTTCTTCACACACTTCTGTGACCTTGCTCCACCAGGCTAACAGACACTTCATCCAGGAATGCTTGTCTGGCCTCACTCCCCGTTAACTCTTTCATGCATGCACACTGTTACAATGCTAGGTAACATTGGAACAGGGATTACGACATTACTGCCCCACCTGAAAAAGACTAAACAAAATTAGTAAAAAGCTATGAAGGTTTAAGAGGGTATTTGAGGTGAAATTGGGAAAGCAATTGAGGAACTCTAACATTAACGGAAGAGACCCATTCAGGGTCGGGGAAATGTTTCCATCGGACCAGATATTGCAATTTGTTTTGGTAGAATCGAGAGTCCAGAATTTCTTTGAGTTCAAAATGTTGCTGCCCATCAATCATGATTGGGTTTGGTGGAGGTTACACTGGATGCCACTGTGTAGGGTAAGGCAATGGTAAACCACACTTGTATTTTTACCAAGAAAACCACATGGATAGAAAATATAAAATGATTGATGATATAATGCCAATGATGGGCCCCTCAGGTCAGATGGCACTCAACATGCTACTGTGGAAAAGTTGAGCATCTTTCAGAGAAATAGTAGTGTTTACAACAAGGCTAGATTAAAACCTTCAAGATATCTAGTTGCTGCTATTGTCATACAGGAAAAGAAAATCCAAAGCTGCAAAGACAGAATTACAATAGGAACATGGAATGTAAGAAAACTGAACATAGTGAAAGATGAAATGAAACAACTACAAATTGACATCTTAGGCATCAGCGAATTGAGGTGGACTGGGATCGGACACTTTCAATGAGAAAATCACACTGTTTATTACTCAGGACATGAAAAACAAAAAAGAAACAGCTTGGAAGGGTATAACGAGAACAGTACTTAGCTACAATGCACTCCAGAACTGAATAATGTTGATTAGTCTTCATGGACAACACTTTCATACTGTATAATGATCATTCAAGTTTCTGCTCCAACCACTGATGCAGAAGAAGAGGAGGCTGATGACTGTAGCTTGAATCATGTCAACTGGATTTCTATTTTCTCAGTGGAAATGTTTCGCTCCTTATCCAAGGAGCTTCTTCAGTCTGAGCAAAGTTGGTAAGGGAATCCTAAATATGTTTCTAGGTAGCTGTGTGACCTTACACCTGGGGTCATGGTTATATTGAGATGTTATTTTAAGTCCTTTTATTATCTAAAGGAGGATCGTTAAGATCACCATGCTGCTGTTGAGCTTGTGAAATGGTCTTAATCTTCCTAGGCACAGAAGACAATGCGGGGAGAAAGATGGGAGAAAGATTGTGCCTGAGGCCCCCACCTCTATTCAAGGAAGGATTTTCCAAGTTGGCATAAATGGATTCCTTGACCCCTCTCTCAAACCACCTATCTTCTCTGTCTAAAATGTGAACATTAATGTCCTCAAATGAGTGTCCTTTTTTCCTTTAAATGAAGATAAACTGCTGACTCTGGTCCTGTGGTGTTACTTCTCCTGTGTTGGGCCATCCTCCTGTACATAGGTTGTTTTGTTTCTCCAATGCAGAGTTCAGAGCACTCCTCACTGCACTGGATTGCATAAACTACATTGCTTTTCTTGTGTTTTGGAGTTTGATCTTTGGGGTGTACAAGCCTCTGTCTCAGTGTGTTGGTGGGTTTGAAATATACAGGAACCTGGTCATTCCCTACATGGCTGGTGTGTCTGAAAAGATAAAACGGATATTTGGCAAACACCACATACCTGTATATTTCAAACACACCAACACACTGAGACAGAGGCTTGTACACCCCAAAGATCAAACTCCAAAACACAAGAAAAGCAATGTAGTTTATGCAATACAGTGCAGTGAGGAGACATATTAAAATGGTGCTCTGGGCCAATATCTCCCATGTGGTTATTGATCACCATGGCAGGAAGTGTGGGAACAATATCAATTATGCCACTGAAGTCATTATCCTTTGGACTGTTTTGGGGGTGCCTTTGAGTCAGTGTTGCAGTCCAAGTCCCTGCAGTTTTCTTGGTAAGATTTTGGAAGCAGTTTGCCATTGTCTCCTTCCTAGAGCTGAGAGAGAGTGACTGACCCAAAGTCACCCAGCTGGCTTTGTGCCCAAGATGGGACTGGAACTCACTGTCTCTGCCACCAAACTGGCTCTCCAATTCCTATGGGACAAGCAAACATGGCAAACGGTCAGAGAATCATGGAAACTGGACCCGAAAATATCCAGCATCTGAAGGCACTGGGTTTGCTAACTCTGCTGTAACTCTGCTTTTCCCCAGGTCTAGATTGCCCTCTGGGGTTCATTGGCCAAATCCCCAGGATGAATCCTTGGGCTTCTGTCATGAGATCTTGTTAGAGAAAAAGTCCTCGAGTCTCTTTGGAGTTTTGGATCCTCTAGGAATCCAGTAGCTCCTTCAGAGTTGTTGATGTCGGCTGATGTAAGCAGCTTACATAGTATCAAATATTTTTTTTCCAGAGGAGAGACTGCGTGAAGAGTTAGGTACTCCAGGGATATCTTGAAGACTTCAAATTGCCATTGAATACTACAGCATTTTCAATTTTCCTTAAGAAGAAATATCCCATCGATCTGAAATCATCAGATAACCCTTGGCAAAGTTAGATCAATACCTCATAATTTACTAAAGGTCGTGATTTGTGGGTTGGTACTTCCCATTCTGGGACTTTATGAAAAGGAGTTTTAATTTTAAACAATATTTAGGGGAACATTAAGAGAGTTTTATTGTCAGCGTTTTGCTTATGGTTAATATTTAATTCTTTTGATCCTCGAAGAGATCATGCCTGAAATTTCTGCACATGTTGATGTCCTGTCTAGATGGAAAAGGACCTTCTTTACCTAACAGGAATGGCTGACCATAGATGGTAAACAATGGGCAGAAGTCACATTTAATGGGAAACTGAGCTGCCTTCAGTCTGAACCAGTTCCTTCAACTGGCAATCCTCCCACTACATTAGCACTTCAGAATTCCCAGTTAAAACATAAGTGCATAATTCCAGGTATGAAAAGGATATAATTCTAAGATAATCAGTTAAAAATGGACCTTACTCTTATGGACTTCCTATTCTGGACAGAATCCCTGAAAGGATGAACAAGGAAATGATAAGAGGGCGGCACATGCAATCAAACCAGTGCCTTAAACTCCAGAGGGCCATATTTAAAGTGAGAGGATTGAAAATACTGAAAAACGAATTCCGAGAAAGGATCCTACAGTGGTTGCATGATTCACTGAGATGATGCAATTATACACCAAATGCAGACAACACTAAACTAAAATTGCAGTTTCCCTTTCCTATATCCAGCTTACTACTTGAACCAACTAATCACTTGATTCAATTTACTACTTCTGAGTAAACATGAAGGAACTAGGATATAGGTTCCGAAGTATGACAAGCTGATTTAATTTTTAATAATTGTTAAAAGGGTTATTTAATTTCTTATTTCATACTCCTCTTGTGTTCCCAAGGTCCCATCTGGATGATACCATGAAAAAAGAGAACCAGTCCTGTTTGACCGAGATTGTCCTGCTGGGCTTCTCAGATTTCCAGACTCTGCGAGAACTTCTCTTTTGCCTGGTTCTAATGTTCTACTTGATGGCCTTGATGGGCAACAGCCTGATTTTGGTCCTCACCATTCTCAATCCTACCCTTCATACCCCAATGTACTTCTTCCTCTGGAACTTGTCCTTTTTGGAAATCGGCTACACCTCGACCATCAGCCCAAAGATGCTAATGAAGTTATTATCAGAGAACCAGACTGTATCCTTTTGGGGCTGTGGATGTCAAATGTGTTTCTTCATTGTTTTTGGAGCCACCGAGTGTTGTCTTCTTTGTGTCATGGCCTATGACCGCTATGTTGCCATTTGCAAACCCTTGCAATATCCATATATCATGAACTACAGGGAATGTGGTAACCTTGCTGCTGCCTCATGGGCCATTGGTGTTTTCATAGGTTTGGGGCAATCTATTGCAATATTGAGCCTTCCCTTCTGTGGGTTAAATAGAATCAGCCATTTCTTCTGTGATGTTTTGCCTGTTCTTAGACTGGCTTCCACCAATACCTACAAAAATGAAGTGGCCATTTCCATACTAGCAGTTCTAGTTATCCTAGTACCATTTTTGCTCATCCTTTTTTCCTACATCCTCATCATCTCCACTATTCTCAGGATGCCAGTGGCCAAGAACAGGCGCAAAGCATTTTCCACTTGTTCCTCACATCTCACTGTTGTCTGCATTTTCTATGGAACCGGCAGTTTTGCCTACATTCGTCCCAACTCAGCATATTTCATGGATGGTAACAGATTCCTTGCACTTCTCTACATAGTAGTGACCCCAGCCTTGAACCCCATCATTTACAGCTTGAGGAATAAAGAGATAAAAGCTGCTTTCAACAAATCTCTAGCAAGGAAACAGGTCTTCTTTATGGAATAATCCAAGGATATCAATAGGTTTGATCTCTTCAACAGAATGCAGTTCTTGTGCACATATTTTGGGGGTAGAATGGACCCCAGGGGATACCAGTGGCAGACCTTTCTCTTTACTTCAGAATGACCGAGAAGTGTGATAGATTTATCCAAAAAGGCGGGGAGATCCTTGAAAGGAAAACTAACTTCATTATTCTGGTAGAATTCTGGTAGTGTTGTCTTCTTTGTGTCATGGTGTATGACTGCTATGTTGCCATTTGCAAACCCTTGCAATATCCATATATCATGAACTACAGGGAATATGCTAAGCTTGCTGCTGCCTCTTGGGCCATTGGTATTTCCTTGGGTTTGGGGCAATCTATTTCAATATTCACCCTTCCCTTCTGTGGGTTGAATAGAATCAGCCATTTCTTCTGTGATCGTATGCCTGTTCTGAGACTGGTGTCAACTAATACTTTTAAAAATGAAGTGGCTACTGCCACAATAACTGTGGTATTTGTCCTGGTACAACATTTGCTCATCTTGTTTTCCTCATAATCTCTGCTATTCTTATGATGCCTGTTCCTCACATCTAATTGTTGTCTTCCTTTACTATGGAACCATCATTGTTACCTAAATTCAACCCAACACCAAGCGTATTCTGTGGACAGTAACAGGATGCTCACCCACCTCTACACAGTAGTGACCCCAAGCTTGAACCCCATCATCTACAGCTTGAGGAATAAAGAGGTAAAAGCTGCTTTCAAGAAATCAGCAATAAGGAAACAGGTTTTCCTTAGATAATAATACAATTATATCAATTGATTTCACTTCTTCATCAGATTACAGTTATCATGCACATATTTATTCAGTGGAATGAATTCTAGGAGATGCCAGTGGCAGATGTTATGCTTAACTCTGGAATAACTCAGAGTTGGAGATATTTTTTTTCCAAAACAATGGGAGAGCCCTGACAGGAAACCTAAATTGATTATTCTGGTAGAACGCGAGTAACGGATTCACTGGCCATTCCCTTAGAAGGAAGTCTACCATAGAACTCAGGAAATTAGGAGAAAAAGGGGGTGAAAGACAGAAGAGGGCAGCGTGAGGGCTAGAGGGACCAAGGTCAGATGCAAGGAGGCTGGGACTTTGGACCAACTCTGTTTCCTTAGGTTAGCAGAAGCCCCAATTCTAGCAGCCATGAGTGTGCTTTGGTGTCTTTTAACCAGCCTGGCCCCTTTGTGTGATTAGTCTGTTCCTGGCCAGGGAACTCAATTATTAACTGAACCTGGTACAACTTTTTTCTGTTCTACAATTCTCTTCTCTTAGTTCTTACTTAAGATTTCCATGGCATCGCTTAATTTGGCAGGGGCAGAGATGTATCATTGGGTATCATCAGCATACTGATGATAACTCACCCTATGGCAACAGATGAGCACAACCAGCGGCCTCATGTAGATGTTGAATAGGAGCAGAGAGAGCATCGATTGACTCCTGTGGCCCCCCCACCCAATAGGGACCAAGGGTGAGATCTCTCCCCTCAATTACCACCAACTGGAATTGACCCCAGAGAGAGGACGTGAACCGTGCTGCCCACCCCCAATCCTCTGTGTCAATCTGGAAGGATACCATAGTTGAAGGTACGGAAAGTGGTTGAGAAGGTCAAGTAGGTCAAGGATGGATGCACAACCCCCATCCCGCCCCTACCAGAGATCATCCAAAAGTGCGACCAATGCCGTGTCCATCCCATTCCCGGTTCTGAACCCTGACTGAAAAGGATGCAGATAATCCGCTTCATCCAGTGTCCTCTGATGCTGTTGATCTACCTCCTTCTCAACCACTTCCCCAGAAAGGGGAGGGTAGATACTGGATGAAAATTGCCCAGTATAGTGGGGTCCAGTGATGGCTTCTTGAGGAGGGGGCAAACCAAGGCCTCCTTAAGAGGTAACGGAACAACCCCCTCACTCAAAGAAGAATTTACCAGCAGTGGAACCCACTCGTACGACACCCCATGGCCCACTTTGACAAGCCAGGAGGGGCTTGTAGGATCTAAAGAGCAGGTGGCTGAGCTTACCATCCTTTTCTTTTTTTTATGAAGAATTTTAGTTTAGTTTAGTTTAGAGCATAGATAAAAACGACAGAAAAAGAAAAAACGACGAAAAGAAAAAAAGTGAAAAGTACGAGAAAAAGAATTTTGAAAGATTACATAAGAAGTGACTTCCGACTTTGGACAACAAGAATATATAGCAATTTCCATAATTAATCCCTTACTCTAAATTTAACCAAAATCACATTGTTTCTATAAATCATCCCATAGACATTTTATAAATCAATAAAAACAATTGCTTCTTCCCCTTATATACAAAGTAAAATAAACAAATATATAAACCTTCAAATCAACTCCCCCCCCCCCCATACAAACTCATTTATAAAATCCCTCCTATCATTATTCTGTACATCTCTGGCCACTATGTTAACAATCAACTTATACAAACATTTAAAAAAGACATTTAAATTATCTACTTTTGTATTTAATACTACAATCTTAACCCTATTAAACCTTAAAGAACAAACTTTAATTAACAATCAGATTATAAAAGCAATCTTACCCCTATTAAACCTTAAAAAGCAAACTTTAAATCATTGCAAAAAACTTTATATCATTTAAATCACTAGTCACTACCTGGAATAGGGAGGTAACTGGGGCCTTGGACAGGATCGCGCCTATGCGACCTCTCTTGGCCCATCAGACCCGACACTCCCCATGGTTCACGGAGGAGTCGAGGGTTTTGAAGAGGATTAAGAGACGTCCAGAGCACCGCTGGAGAAAAACAAGGTCCAAACCCGACTGAACACAAGCCAGAGCCGCTGTTAAGGCTTACCTTGTGGTGATAAGAGTGGCGAAACGTCAATATTTCTCCGCTCTTATTGCGTCTGCAGAATGCCACCCAATGGCCTTGTTTAAGATCACTCAGTCCCTTTTGGGGAAGGTGGGTCTTGAGACCCACCTACAGGGCCGTGCAGAGGAATTTGCTATGCATCTGCAGGACAAAATTGCTCAGATCTGTTCCAAGTTGGACTCCAGGCGTGAGACAGTGTCTGGGGAGATACCGGGGGAACGTATTTACACAGTTATCTGGGAACGGTTTGATCCTGTTGGACCTGAGGAAGTGGACAGGATCCTTCGAGCAGCAAACGCCACCACTTGTCATCTAGATCCATACCCCTCCTGGCTGGTGAAAGCAGCTAGGGGGGGGGGTGACACGTGGTTGGGTCCAGGCGATGGTCAATGCATCCTTGAGAGAGGGGGTGTTTCCAACTACCTTTAAGGAGGCATTGGTGCACTCCCTCCTCAAGAAACCATTGCTGGACCCTATGGTACTGGACAACTTTCGCCCAGTCTCCCACCTTCCCTTTATGGGGAAAGTGGTTGAGAAAGTGGTGGCGTTGCAGCTCCAGAGGATTCTGGATGAAACAGATTATCTAGACCCCTTTCAGTCAGGTTTCAGGCCCAGATACGGGATGTAAACATGGTATCCTTTTGGGTCGGCTCAGGGAGTTGGGGGTGGGCAGCATGGTTTTGCGCTGGTTCACCTCCTTCCTCCAGGGCCGGTCCCAATCGGTGGTGATAGGGAGTGGGAGATCTGACCCTCGACCCATCTTTGTGGGTTGCCGCAGGGTTTGGATCTTTCCCCACTCCTGTTTAACATCTACATGAAACCACTGGGCTAGATCATCTGCCAACATGGGATGAGATATCATCAATATCCTGTTGATACTCAGTTATACATCTCTGTCCCGGGTGAGGTAAGTGATGCTGTGACTGCCCTTTCTCAGTGCCTGGGGGCTGTAGGGGCCTGGATGGGGTCCAACAGGCTTCAGCTGAACCCTGGTAAAATGGAGTGGCTGTGGATTAATGGCTCTTCTGTATCTGGGACATTATCATCTTTGGTTCTGGATGGGGTTGCACTGCCCCAGACAGCTCCGGTGCAGAATCTGGGGGTCCTCCTGGACTCACGACTCCTGCTCGAAGAACAGGTGGCAGTTGTGGCCAGAAGGGCCTTTGCACAACTTCGTGTTGTGCGCCAGTTACGCCTGTTCCTAGATCGGGAGGCATTTCGAACAGTCACTCATGCCCTTGTTATCTCCCATATAGACTACTGTAATGCCCTCTACATGGGGCTACCCTTGAAGAGTATCCGGAAGCTTCAGCTGGTCCAGAATGCAGCTGCACAGGCCATTGCTGGTGCCCGTAGATCGGCACATATAACACCATTGTTACGTGAGCTGCATTGGGTACCAGTTTGCTTCCGGGTCCAATTCAAGGTGTTGGTTATCACCTTTAAAGCCCTACATGGCATGGGGCCAGGTTACCTGAGGGACCATCTTATCCCCAATATATCCACCCGTCCCACCCGATCATGCAGAGAGGGCATGCTACGGACCCCATCTATAAGAGAGTTCCATCTGGCGGGGTCCAGGAGGCATGCCTTCTCTGCAGTAGCTCCTGCCCTGTGGAACATCTTGCTCCCGGAGGTGAGATTAGCCCCTTCGCTCCTGACCTTCCAGAAGAACCTGAAAACCTGGCTCTGCCGCCTTGCTTGGGACCAAGGAAGGAATAGTCACTCTTGGGGATGGCTAATACCTTAGAGAGCTCCTCTCCTACATTGGATTAAGTTAGATCGTTTTACCACTCTTGCCTCTTGGATTTTAATCTTGTTTTATAATTTGTATTTTTATATTCTATGTATATTTTATGTTTTTTTGTTTTTATTATTTTGTTGTAAACCACCCAGAGTCCCTCTGGTGGAGGGAGATGGGCGGTGATATAAATTTTATAAATAAATAAATAAATAAATAAATAAATAAATTACAGAAAAATAGAATCATACAGCCTTAAGATCAATCTACATACTTATTCTTAATTTCTTAAATCATTACTAAAAATAAAATAAAATCATACAGTCTTAAAATCAATCCACATGTTTATACTTATTTTCTTATTCCATCTCAAAATGAGTACTGTTATTTCAATCTTACCGCTATTTAAACCTTAAAAGGCAAACTTTAAATCATTGCAAAAAACTTTAAATCATTGCAAACAAGAAGAATCATAAAGCCTTATAATCAATCCAGATATTTATTTTTAATTTCTTATCCCACCTCAAAATAAACCAAAGCATTTATTTGTCTCCATATTGTACATAGGAGATTTTTTGTAAACAAATCAACAAACCCAGCCTCCTCCTCCAAAAAGTCAACAATTATCTCCTTCTCAGAACAGTAAACAAACCATTCTTGAAAGTTGAATCGTAACTCCTTCATGACTGGCATTTCTTCACATTTCTCACATTTGGGAAGAATGCTTCCTCCCTGATAAATCTCTTCCTTTCCCTTTGCAAAATCGTCAATCCATTGATACATTTTATAAACAATGTCCCCTACAGTTTGCAAAATAACTTGAGCAGCTTCGTGGAAAATTTCTTTAAAGTCAGCAGACCGCTCGGCATAGAGCTCTGGAATTGTTTTGTTAAGGTCGTCCATAATTCAAACAGTAAAGTCTGACATCTTCTACTGATGTATAAGAGCTGATGAGTTAATGAAAGGCTTCCAAAAGCTAAAATACAACACCCAACGAAAATGAACAGAAAGCTAAAAACTAAAAATCATCAAGTTGAATGTATAGGACAGTGCTTTCCAAACTGCCACCGTTGGCGACACACCAACGGCGGCAGCGGCGGTGGCATGGGGGCATGCGTGGCGGCGGGGGTGTGCACAGCGGCGGTGCGGGGAGGGGTGCATGATGGCAGGATGTATGGTGGCGGCGGCAGCGGCGGCGGCCTTGTGTTTTCTGCTAAAACACAGAAGTGCTGATGGCGTGCCACTGCCGTTGTCGTCGCTGCTGCTGCCACCGTGCACACCACCGCCGCCACTTCCGGGTTGTTTCACGACACACTAAACCAGAGCTTTCCAAACTGTGTGTCGCGACACAAAAGTGTGTCGCCACACACAGCGTGGTGTGTCATCACACCACCCGGAAGCGGCGGCGCGTGCGTGCACGGCGGCTGCCATGCACGCGCGTGCCGCCGCACGCTGCCGCACCGCCGCACGCCCCTCCTGCGCCGCCACTGTGCGCACGCACGCCGCCGCACGCCCCCCGCGCCGCCGCCATGCGCGCGCACCACCGCATGCCCCCGCGCCATCGCCATGCGCGCGCGTGTCGCCGCCGCCGCCACCGCCGGGTGTGTCGCCAGCGGCGGCACTTTTGGAAAGCCCTGCACTAAACTGTGTGTTGCAATACACTAAAGTGCCAATGGTGGCAGTTTGGAAAGCACTGTCCTATACATTCAACTTGATGATTTTTAGTTTTTAGCTTTCTGTTCATTTTCATTGGGTGTTGTATTTTAGCTTTTGGAAGCCTTTCATTAACTCATCAGCTCATATACATCTGTAGAAGATGTCAGACTTTACTGTTTGAATTATGGACGACCTTAACAAAACAATTCCAGACAGTTTGGAAAGCTATGGTATAGGAAAATATTAAGTCCTTCAAACTAAATAGAAAAATAATAACAGAGAGATGATTATTTATTCTCACTCCTCCTTAAATTTAGAATGGGAAGCAAGCTGGCAGCTAAATTTTTTTTTTTAAACTCCTTCCAAAAACAATGTTATGCACCAAGAGATTAGTATCTTCTTGTCGTTAAGAGCCTCTCTTGGGGTACAAGAACTTAAAAATATACAAACTAGGTGGTTTAGAAATGAGAAAGGCTTGACTTAGTGTCCCAGTGGGGCTGCAGCGTGGTCTGGAAATGGTGGCATCCCCGACTCCCGTCTCCTCTTACCGGAATAGTGCCAACACCGTTGACGATCTTCAGGCTACAAGGTGACATTGTGAAGTACAAATGGGATGATTCTGAGTGTTTTCTGTCCATGAAAACACTTTAGGGTAGGGGTCGGCAAACTTTTTATGCCGGGAGCCATTTTGGCATGCTCGTGCACATTTTGAAATGCTCGAGAGCCAAGGGGCGGGGTTTGCGGGCGGGGGCCAATCGCGTGGAAGGGGCAGGGTTTGCGGGCGGGAGCCAATCACGTGGAAGGGGGCGGGGTTTGCGGGCGGGAGCCAATCAAGTGGAAGGGGGCGGGGGGCTCACGGAGGGCTGACGGAGGGAGGGGGCGCAGCCAGCGGCTCTGCGAACCCGCCCCGGCCGCCCCACCGGGAGTGGCGGAGAAAGAGCTGCCACCCTCCAGCCGGCAGGACGGGTGCGGGAGAGCGGAAGGCTGCGCCCTCTCCACCGGGCGGGACCTGCGCCTCCTTCCCTGCGGCCGGGCGAGGCAGGGAGAGAAGGGGAGACGGAGGGGCTCCCTCTCCGGCCTCTGCGCCCCTTCAGGCCCGTCTCTGTGAGGCCCGGTGCGGCAGGGAGGCGCTGCTGGCCCAGGACGCGGCGCTGTCGGAGGCGGCGCAGGAGCGGCTGCAGGGGCTGCTGCGGCTGGAGATGGTGCTGCTCCGCAGCATCCAGGTGCTGGGCGAGGGTGCAGGCCCGGGACGCGAGCGGCAGGGCGGCGCAGGGGGCCTGGCCGGGGCGGTGGCGGTGGCGGCGGGGGGGACGGAGCCGGCGGAGGTTTGCCGGGTGGCAGGACGGGGCGGGCGGCGCTGCTGGGGCTGGTGGCAGATCTGGAGAAGCGGAGGGACCAGGCGTTCCCGTGGGCGCAGCGCGCGCTCTGCAACCCACCTTGGAGAAGCGGCCGCGGAAGGCCCTCCGGGTGCACCCTCCCGCCCCATCAATCCCCCCACCCCGCCATTCGGCGTCCTCTCCCCCCGCTAACCCGAGCCCTGCGGCGGCCGGTGGAGCCGAGCCAGGCTCGGACCGGAGGCGGCCAAGGGGAGAGCAGGCGGCTCTTCGCCCTGCGCCACCCTGCCGCTCGCCTCCTGGGCCCGCGCCCTCGCCCAGCACCTGGATGCCGCGGAGCAGCGCCATCTCCAGCCGCAGCAGCCCCTGCAGCCGCTCCTGCGCCGCCTCCGACAGTGCCGCGTCCCGGGCCAGCAGAGCCTCCCTGCCGTGCCGGGCCTCACTCAGTGCAAGAGCCAGGGGGCGGGGTTTGCGGGCGGGGGCCAATCGCGTAGAAGGGGCAGGGGTGAGTTCAGCTGCGGAAGAGCCACACTCAAGGGGCCAAAGAGCCGCATCTGGCTCACAAGCCCCCATTTCCGACCCTTGCTCTAGGGCAACAGGAAAAGCCTGCTTGTGCCTCCAGAAAAAATCCATGCTGTTAGTTCTGCCTGCTGATCTTGCAAGCAGTGTTTTCAGTTGGCCATCTTCTCACCGAAAGTCACTGAGCTTACCATCCTAAAGACCTTGTCCACTTCATCAGGCCCAACAGGTTGAAACTATTTCCAGATAACCCGGCAAGACTCCTCCCCAGGCATCTCCTCTGGACCTGCAATTAGGCCTGCGTCCAACTGTGAGCGAATTCGAGCGATTTTTTCTAACAGATTCTGAACAAATTCTTCTGCATGCCCCTGCAGGGGGTTCTTCGAGCCCTCTCTACCCAAGAGGGCATGTTTCACCTGAAACTGGGCTGAAGGACAGCTATCCACAGATGCAATAAGGGCAGAGAAGTTATGATGCTTCACTGCCCTTACCACCACAAGGTAGGCCTTAATAGCAGGTCTGGTCGAGTTTGTCCCCTGTAGAATGAATTAAATCCAAATGAAGGGTTAAAATGCCTATCCAGCAATCAAAAATGATATAAGTTGGAAAAACAAATAAATAAATAAAAACAAAGTAAGTCAATCATGCAACTGGAGGGGCAATCCATCCAAGGCTCCTGTTCTCCTGTTCTCTCTGCATCTTACTGGAAGATGTAATAAGCTTTCTGTCCCTCTCACCCACTTTGCTGGTGACCTGGCCCTGTGCCATGCAGGCAGCAAGTGCAGCTCCCATAGAATGGTTTTATGTGGGCTCCCTTTGTGTACTCAGAATTCCAGAGTGCCGCATCCTGGACCAGCCACAGCTTTTCAAGGGCAGCCGCATGTAGAGCGCATTGTAGTAGTCCAACTGGGAAGTGACTGAGGATTTAATGATCAAGGCAGGGCCTTCCTATCCAGCAGTGGCTGCAGGTGGTGTAAAGGATGGATTTATGCAGTGGGCCTCCTGGCCATGGAGTTTAAAAGCGAACAACATGGTGTCAACAGACAGCAAAAGACCTCCATTAATAATTTCCTGGAGATAAGTTTGAATTCAACGTCTTCTACAGTACAAGAAATATTCACCCATTGACTTTCCCAGGAATACTGGAAAATGTCCCTTGTTTTTAACTTGGACAAGCAAACATGGCAAACGGTCAGAGAATCATGGAAACTGGACCAGAAAATATCCAGTTTCTGAAGGCACTGGGTTTGCTAACTCTGCTGTAACTCTGCTTTTCCCCAGGTCTAGATTGCCCTCTGGTGTTCATTTATCAAATCCCCAGGTTGAATCCTTGGGCTTTTGTCATGAGGTCTTGTTAGAGAAAAAGTCCTCCAGTCTCTTTGGAGTTTTGGATCCTCTAGGAATCCAGTAGCTCCTTCAGAGTCACTGTGTCGGCTGATGTAAGCAGCCTACATAGTATCAAATATTTTTTTTCTCCAGAGGAGAGGCTGCATGAAGAGTTAGGTACAGCAGGGGTATCTTGAAGACTTCAAATTCCCAGTGAATACTACAGCATTTTCAAGTTTCCTTAAGAAGAAATATCCCATCGATCTGAAATCATCAGATAACCCTTGGCAAAGTTAGAACAATACCTCATAATTTACTAAAGGTCGTGATTTGTGGGTTGGTACTTCCCATTCTGGGACTTTATGAAAAGGAGTTTTAATTTTAAACAATATTTAGGGGAACATTAAGAGAGTTTTATTGTCAGCATTTTGCTTATGGTTAATATTTAATTCTTTTGATCCTCGAAGAGATCATGCCTGAAATTTCTGCACATGTTGATGTTCTGTCTAGATGGAAAAGGACCTTCTTTGCCTAACAGGAATGGCTGACCATAGATGGTACACAATGGGCAGAAGTCACATTTAATGGGAAACTGAGCTGCCTTCAGTCTGAACCAGTTCCTTCAACTGGCAATCCTCCCACTACATTAGCACTTCAGAATTCCCAGTTAAAACGTAAGTGCATAATTTCAGGTATGAAAAGGATATAATTCTAAGATAATCAGTTAAAAATGGACCTTACTCTTATGGACTTCCTATTCTGGACAGAATCCCTGAAACATGAACGAGGAAATTATAAGAGGGCGGCACATGCAATCAAACCAGTGCCTTAAACTCCAGAGGGCCATATTTAAAGTGAGAGGATTGAAAATGCTGAACAACAAATTCCGAGAAAGGATCCTACAGTGGTTGCATGATTCACTGAGATGATGCAATTATACACCAAATGCAGACAACATTAAACTAAAATTGCAGTCTCCCTTTCCTATATCCAGCTTACTACTTGAACCAACTAATCACTTGATTCAATATACTACTTCTGAGTAAACATGAAGGAACTAGGATATAGGTTCTGAAGTATGACAAGCTGATTTAATTTTTAATAATTATTAAAAAGAGTTATTTAATTTCTTATTTCATACTCCTCTTGTGTTCCCAAGGTCCTATCTGGATGATACCATGAAAAGAGACAACAGGACCTGCTTGACCGAAATTGTCCTTCTGGGCTTCTCAGATTTCCAGACTCTGCGAGAACTTCTCTTTTGCCTGGTTCTAATGTTCTACTTGATGGCCCTGATGGGCAACAGCCTGATTTTGGTCCTCACCATTCTCAATCCTACCCTTCATACGCCAATGTACTTCTTCCTCTGGAACTTGTCCTTTCTGGAAATCAGCTACACCTCGACCATCAGCCCAAAGATGCTAGTGAACTTATTATCAGAGAACCAGACAGTATCCTTTTGGGGCTGTGGATGTCAAATGTGTTTCTTCATTCTCTTTGCTACCACTGAGTGTTGTCTTCTTTGTGTCATGGCCTATGACCGCTATGTTGCCATTTGCAAACCCTTGCAATACCCCTATATCATGAACTACAGGGAATGTGCTAGGCTTGCTGCTGCCTCATGGGCCATTGGGGTTTTCATAGGTTTGGGGCAATCTATTTCAATATTGACTCTTCCCTTCTGTGGGTTAAATAGAATCAGCCATTTCTTCTGTGATGTTTTGCCTGTTCTGAGACTGGCTTCCACAAATATCTACAAAAATGAAGTGGCCATTGCCACAATGTCAGTTCTAGTTATCCTGGTACCCTTTTTGCTCATCCTTTTTTCCTACATCCTCATCATCTCCACTATTCTCAGGATGCCTGTGGCCCAGAACAGGCGTAAAGCATTTTCCACTTGCTCCTCACATCTCACTGTTGTCTGCATTTTCTACGGAACTGGCATTTTTACCTACATTCGCCCCAACTCAGCATATTCCATGGACAGTAACAGATTCCTTGCAGTGCTCTACATAGTAGTGACACCAAGCTTGAACCCCATCATTTACAGCTTGAGGAATAAAGAGATAAAAGCTGCTGTCATGAAATCTGCAATACGGAAACAGGTCTTCCTTAGATAATAATCCAATTATATCAATTGGTTTCACCTCTTCATCAGATTACAGTTATTATGCACATATTTATGCAGTAGAATGAATTCTAGGAAACGCCAGTGGCAAATGTTATGCTTAACTCTGGAATAACCCAGAATTGGAGATAGATGTATGGAAAAGAATGGGAGAGCAGTGACAAGAAACCTAAGCTGATTATTCTGGTAGAACGCAAGTAACGGATTCACTGGCCATTCCCTTAGAAGGAAGTCTACCATAGAACTCAGGAAATTAGGAGAAAAAGGGGGTGAAAGACAGAAGAGGGCAGCGTGAGGGCTAGAGGGAGATCTGTATGACTCCTACCCTGATGCCACTCGGAAAATTACTGAAGACTTGGCTATTCTCCCAGGACTTGGGGCAAGATGGTGGTTGAGCTTCTGTGGGATGTTTTGTTTGTTCTAGAGAGCTTACCTTCTGCATGCTGATAATTTATCTATTTTTTTGTTCCTACTTTGTTTTGAGCATAAGCTGCCCAGAGACATCTGGAACTGGGAGGCCTCCAAATTATATTAAATTATAAATTTCTATCTCTCTCCTCTCTGGGGCTAACATCAGCATCCCCTATTGTCTTATACGGAGATTGTTTTCTTTATCAAAACTTATTCTGTGTCCTATAATTACTACAATTACTGTGCCTAGTGGAACAAATTTCAGAACTAGCTGATAGGTAGAAATCATGGTCTCCAAAGCTCACTTCAACCCTGCTAAATTGTGCTCAGTCTATAAAAACCTTGTTCAAAGATCTTTTTCCACCCCACCCATGAGCTGCATTTGATGGCACCACAGTTCTGTCCTTCTTTTCCCCAAATCTTCTGCCGAGAGAGATGTTGCAGCTGGGGGCTGACTATCAGCATGGCCAGGTTGGGTTGGGGCTCAGCTCTTCACCTGATTGTGCTCATAGGAGGGCTGAGTGATTCTTCCAGCAAAGGTCTGAACCTGAACAATCCTGGGAGGAGGCAGAGTTCTTCCAATCCATCCGATCCTTCAGATGAAATTATAATTGGTGAATTTGTATCCCTGATTCTTGGCAATTTCAAGCCACAGAACTTTGTGGAAAGTCCAGATTCTCTTGCTAGAGTTTCTTAGTAAGTAATTCTTCATTGATTTATTTATTTTGGAATCCTGGACTTGACCTGATGATCATCTTCCATTAAAACACTGATGCAGTAGATCTTTATTCCTTGAAAAATTGTATTAGGTGTACCCCTTAATTTTTAATTTCAGAAAATAAATCACTGTATTTAAACACAGGCATCTCTCTTTCCTCTCTCTTCCACACTTGTGCAGTTTTTGAGTATTTATATCTCAACTATTTCCTCACCACTCCAGCAGCACCAATTCAGCCAAGAGCAAACTTGTTTCACATCTGATTATTAAGGAATCTCTTTAGGTTTCTGCTTATGATTTGTTTTGGTGAAATGTTTGGATGCTACTGGCAGCTGAACCTGTATGTGAAGATGAATTTGCTAAGGAACCTGAGTGTCTGTCTTATAAGAATTAGAAGCACACACCCAACGTGAAAGGAAATATAATAAACATGTTATCTTAAGGCATTGTATTAACTGAGGATTACTTATCATTTTCTCAGTGAAGCTTACAATTTTTGCTTGAAATTCTATTGGTCCATGGGATAGGTTGACCTCAAACAGTATCCCTGGTGCAACCCGAGAGCACTAGGTTTAAGAACATTATGACTTAATTGTCCAAGGGGCATCACATTTTTCAAGACCCTTTTCAAAGTGTGTGGACAGAATGATAGGCTGGTATTAGGGACATTTCCAAAAGATCAGTTATTAGTTTTTATATATAGGAAAGAAAGTTTATAGGTGAAGAGAGAAGCTGTTCTGCGTTCTCATTTTTACTGAGGGTGGTAAGAGCGGTGGCGTGTTTGAATGTGTCTATGTTTTTCCAGTATCTGCTCCTTCAAGGAGAACGTTCCTTCTCTAGTTGGAGAAGCTGACTGCTAACCCTGTAGGGCATTGGACTCAGGACCAGCTCCTGTCTGGAAACAGGATTTCCATAAGTTCAAAGAATGGGACAAACAAAGTACAAACAAAATCACAATGAATTTTTAAGATGTAACACATATTGCACACAAAAGAAGACACCGAGAGAATGAGGAGAAATAAGAAAGAATAAACTTCTATTCATTTTGTCTTTAGAGAATAACTGGTCATTAGTTCAAAAAGATTTCCTGATCATATAGACAACAACATGCATTTAATGTATAAAGACAAATGATGACCTCAGCTGTAAGCCACCTGATCCTTCGGTAAACTTTAAGATTACACAATTATTTTTATTTTTGCAGCCTGATCCCTAAAAACTACCAGCACATCCTTGCTTTTCTTTTTGCCATTCAAGAGATCAACAAGAATCCTGATCTGTTACCCAACACCACATTAGGGTCTCAGATTTATGACAATGCTTACAATTCCTGGAGGACCACTTGGACGACTTTGGATCTTCTCTTCCTCAGACAAGGAAATCCACTCAATTACCTCTGTGTCACCGAAGAGAAAATCATGGCCGTCATTGGGGGACTCACCTCCCAGAATTCAATTCACATGGCCAACATCTTAAGTACTTACAAGGTTCCACAGGTAAGTGTTTGGAAATAGATATATAGAACTAGGAGGAGAGCGACTGTGAAGTCTCCACAGTAAAAGCAAATGTCTCTACTGCTTGAATTGTCATTTTACATCTATGATGATTTCCTACTAAGGAAAGAAAACACTAAGAAACTACACTTTGATTGCTTTAGGGTAGAAATGGAAACTTGAGAAGTCAAATTTCTTCCATACCCTCTTTATAACTCTCAACTTAAATACTCCGATTGATAAATCGATTGACTGATTATGTGTCATCAAGTCGGTGTTGACTGTTAGTGATATAGATAAGAAATCCCCCTAAGCTGGTATTTCAGGTCTTCCAATGATGCACCCAATGCCATTGGAATGGAGCCTATCTACCTAACAAATGAATATACTAAAACGGGTTTTCCAGAATATTCGGTAAAAGTGTAATGTAATATTAGCAGTTGTTTGCAAACAGTTTATACAGGGCTGAATGTTTTTCCTTGAGTTAAAATTGTTCTGTTTTCCCCCAGGCCAGTTATGGCTCCTCTGACCCCATGTTGAGAGAAAAAATTGGTTTCCCTTCTTTCTACCGCATGGTCCCTAATGAAGCTCTTCAACACGTGGGGATTGTTGGACTTCTCCGATATTTTGGATGGAACTGGATTAGCCTCATTGTTTCAGATAATGAGAGTGGCGAAAGCTTTCTTCGAACTCTGAGACCCAAGTTCTTGCAACATAATATTTGCATAGCTTGGATACAGTTGATCCCAATAGTGTCACTATTTTTATCGAGACAGAAACTTGAGAGACAAATTATTCCAATTCAATCTGTTATCTCCCAGAGTGAAATCAATGTGTTCCTTGTATATGGAGATGGTCAGTCTCTGGAAGGATTACAAATGGTTTTGTACTCGATGGAAATTGGCCATAATAAGCCTCTTGAGAAGGTGTGGATCACAACCTGTGAGTGGGATTTCACTGCTCAGAATCCTGCGAGAAGATTTAGCAAAAAATCCTTCAATGGCACACTGTCATTCTCACTCCATACAAATGTAGTGCCAGGATTTCACAATTTTCTTGAGACAATAAATCCCCTGAAGTTGACATTTTATTTCCTCTCTGAATTCTGGACATCAACATTCTTCTGCTCACTCAATGCCCACCACTTTTATGAGGGGAAAATGGAAAATTGCACTGGGGAAGAGAAGCTGGAGAGCCTCCCTGGATCTGTCTTTGAAATGGGCATGTCTGGTTGGAGCTACAGCATCTACAATGCTGTTTATATTGTAGCACATTCACTCCATGCTTTGTATTCCTGGAGAAGCAAATGGAGGAGCAGGGGAAATCAAAGCCAATGGCAGCTCCAAAAAGTACATCCATGGCAGGTACTCACAAGGAAATTGGTCAATTAATTTAAAATGCCAAAATATTAAAAAAACACCAAAATAGAACTTAAACAAAATCATATATCATGCAACAACAGATAAAAGCTATTAAGCAAAATCAGCTTTGGAATTTACAAATGAAAAACAAAAAATGTTGGTTTTTTTAGTTTGTTATTAATTATCCTATTTAGTTTGTTTTTAATTATCCTCTTTGATGAGGAGATACAGTTTTTGTACTTCTCAGTTAAAATATGTAGATGAATGTTGAGGTCTATCTAAATTGTTTTTGTACTTCTCAGCTAAAATATGTAGATGAATGTTGAGGTCTATCTAAATTGGGAGGGCCAGATTTCCAATGATAAATTATCAAAGAGAAGGGATATTTCTGAAAAAAAAAACTTAAATTGATTTAGAAAGTGAGAGTGCAGATGTGCCAGTGAAATTGATGTTAAATTTGGCAGAGTGGGAAACAGTTGATAATTTAATCCATTCTGAATCTCTTCCTTACTGAATTAAGTAAAACAATCAATTGCTTAATTCCACTATGAGGAGAGGAAGAAACAATGAGGATTCAGGTTAGAAAGGGATTCAGAAAGTAGTAAAAAGGTAAAGGTTTCCCCTGCACAGACGTGTCCGACTCTAGGGGCCGGTGCTCCTCTCCGTTTGTTAGCCGAAGAGCCAGCGTTGTCCGAAGACACTTCCACGGTCATGTGGCTGGCATGACGTGTGAGGTGCCTATTCATCTACTTGCATTTGTATGCTTTTGAATTGCTAAGTTGGCAAGAGCTGGGGTGAGTGCGGGAGCTCACTCCGTCACGTGGGGCTAGGGATTCGAACCTCCGAACTTGCAATCTTTTGATCAACAAGCCTGGCGTCTTACCCGCTGAGCCATTGTGCCCCCACCAGAAAGTAGTAAAAGGTCCTAAATTGTATGATCATCGCTTGCAGCTGGAGTGCTCCAGAACAGCTGTGGGTTGTGATTTAAGTTGAAGTAGAAGGAGATGAACTGGCCATAGCATGATTTCTTTGAGACAAAAGGTTTCTTGACATCATTCATGAAATGGAGACAACTCTTTGGAGAATGAATTTGAAAACTAAGTGATAGGCAGAGTTTCATTTTCTCAAGAAAAAAGCATTTGATAATTTAAACTGGTCTTTTATGTTTAAAGTATTGGAGATTATGAATTTTGGCGGGAATTTTATTAAGTGGATTAAATCAATAAATACACCTCAATTTGCAAAAATAATTGTTAACGGAGAATTCAGTAAACCTTGTGAAATACAAAAAGGTACAAGACAAGGCTGTCCTTTATCTCCGCTCTTGTTTACATTGGTTTTAGAAGTTTTACTTAGAGATATTAGACAAGATGATGGTATTCATGGTATTAGAGTTAAAAAGGAAGTTTATAAACTAAGAGCCTTTGCTGACAATCTAGTCATTACCTTAGAGAATCCACTGGATGGAATTGAATTACTGATGCAGAAATTGAAAGACTTCGGGTTGTTAGCAGGGTTCAAAGTTAACTTACAGAAAACAAAAGTTTTAACCAAGAATATGAATTACCATCAACAAGAGAAATGACAGGATACTCCATGGAGAAAAAAGTAAAATATTTGGGAGTCGAAGAATGCCAAACTATTTCAAAATAACTATATTCCACTTTGGACAGACATTAAAAAAGATTTAGATCGATGGGGAAAGTTGCAATTATCATTATTGGGTAGAATATCAGCGATTAAAATGAATATATTACCACGAATTTTATACCTTTTTCAAACACTACCTATATTGACATCAGAGGAACCATTTAAACAGTGGCAGAAAGATATTTCTAAGTTTATTTGGCAAGGGAAAAAACCAAGGATAAAATACAAAGTCTTGCAAGATTCAAAAGAAAGAGGTGGTCTAGGACTCCCGAATTTGAAACTATATCATGCAGCCTGTGGTTTGGTATGGCTTAAGGAATGGATTGTTCTGAAAAATGAAAAATTATTAAATCTGGAAGGACATGAATTAAGATTTGGATGGCATGGATATCTGTGGTATGATAAGGCTACAGTTAATGTGGACTTTAAAAATCATTATATTAGAAGATCTTTGTTGAGAATTTGGAATAAATATAAACCAACTTTATGTTATAAGAGACCTTTATGGATTTCCACGCAAGAAGCTTGTTATAGAACAGAAGTAAGAAATAAAGATAAGTGGTTGACATATAAGAACTTTTTTAAAAAAGAACAAGGACATTATGTAATAAAATCAAAAGAAGAACTTGCCCAAGAAGGATATGCTTTCCAATGGCTTTCCTATATGCAACTTACAGAGAAATTCAAATTAGATAAAAAAAATTTGGAATTTGAACAAACTAAATCAGAATTTGAAATACAATTATGTGAAACTGATGAACATCTAATTGCTAAAATGTATAAATTACTGTTAAAAGGAGAAATGGTGGAGGAACAAGTTAAAGATTGTATGATTCAATGGGCAAAAAATATTGGCCACAATATACAACTCCAACAATGGGAAGACATGTGGACTAAAGGATGAAAATTTACCTTGTGTTACAATTTAAAAGAAAACTTTTATAAGATGATGTACCTATGGTATATGACCCCACAAAACTTTCAAAAATGTACGGGAATATTTCCAACCTGTTGTAAATGTAAAAAACAAGAAGGGTCTTTCTATCATATGTGGTGGACATGTGAAATTGCAAAGGAATTTTGGACTGAGATATATTCATTGATGCAAAATATACTACAGATACGAATACCATTTAAACCAGAATTTTTTTTACTCGGAATTTGGGATGTACAAATAGAAAAACATTTTTTTAGAATAATACAATATATGATTACGGCAGCAAGACTTTTATATGCACAAAATTGGAAAAATCAAAGTGTACCAACAATACAGGAATGGATGTTGAAATTATTAGAGATGGCAGAATATGACAAACTGACTTGCTTATTAAAAGAAAATTCAAACCATTATTTTCTTGAAGAGTGGAAGCCTTTGATGGACTATTTGCAAAAAGCAGGAGGAGTAAAGCTTGCATGGGTTTTTGATGATTAGATCATATATAAATAATGTATATCAGACAAGAAATATATATGAATGTTATATGATTAGCCAGCATGTATCTATTTTATCTTTATGACCATAGATAGATCGGAAGTTATCTAATTTCTATGTTTGTTTGTTTGTTTGTTTCTTTTACTTTACTACACTTTTCTTTTCTTTTTAATTTGTATTTCTATTTCTGTTTCATTTTCAACTTTTAACTTTGTATATTTACAATTTAATAAAATTTATATAAAAAAAAGAAAGTAGTAAAAGGTCCTAAATTATATGTTCATTGCTTGCAGCTGTAGTGCTCCAGAACAGCTGTGGGTTGTGATTTAAGTTGAAGTAGAAAGGAGATGAACTGGCCATAGCATGATTTCTTTGAGACAAAAGGTTTCTTGACATCATTCATGGAGACAACTCTCTGGAGAATGAATTTGAAAACTAAGTGATAGGCAGAGTTTCATTTTCTCAAGAAAAAGTTAGGGAAAAAGATGTTTACTTTCTATAATCTTAAATGGTTTAGCCCAAGTGGGATGAATCTATGGTGAGCTGGAAAGATTCAGCTAAAATATATTGCTATTATGACTAACTTTCATGTTCTCTTTGAATAAATCATTTCAATACTTGGCATACTTGGAAAGCACAAATTTGCAGTATTGTTGCAAATCTCTATTTGAATGTCAGACCACTGACATTTCAGGTGACATTTTCTACAATTTAGAATTGTAACCATCTTTTCCTCCTTCCATCTAGCTTCATTCTTTTTTGAGATCTGTCCGCTTTAACAATAACATTGGAGATGAAATATTTCTTGATGGAAACAGAGACTTAGCAATAGGCTATGACCTCATCAATTTGGTGACATTCCCCAATGAATCCTTTCAGAGAGTCCATGTTGGAAGAATCGATTCCCACATTCCAGTTGGAAAAGAATTCACCATTAATGCAAGTGCCATTACGTGGAATCCCAAGTTTCATCAGGTTTGAACTATTATATTTTCCTGTGTTTAATGTCAGTGTCATCTGAGTGGTGTTTCACCAACACACTCTGGAGAGTGGCAAGGAGATTGGTTGAGACATCTGAATTTGGAAGATATACTGTATCAGAAAAAACAAAAACACAAGTTTGACAAAACTGCGTTTCATATTTTTATATCAGAACTAGATGTGATTTGGTCCTGAAATTTAAAGGAAGATTGATATGCCTGGAGCATCAAAGCTCTGGGCTTTTGGGGAATAAGGTGGAAAGGAATGCCTTTTGGAGAAATTAGAAAAGAGGAGCACTGATTAGATAATTCCACACGGGAATGAATTTCTTCTTTGTAATGAGTGAGAAATAGTTACATGAAGACATCTCCAAGATCCGTATGTTCTTTACTCTTTGGGGACTGTTGATTTTAGGAGAATGTTTGGATGAATTTTAACTTAAGAGAAGAGAAATCTGTGAAGTTTAACCATTAGTAACTGAAATGAGCGGTTTAAGCTTGTTATCCTAATGTATCACTCATTCGAGGAACTACTAGTTAAACTGATTCCTGCCTCAGGGTTGTGCCATTGACATAATTTCTGAGATCTTTCTGTTTCAAACATATGTAATTCAGAATTGGTACGGAAAGGAGAAAACAAACTAATTCCCATTTTATATCCTGTTTTTTAAAAAAATATTAACAGATGGTGCCGAATTCTACCTGTGTTGAGAGCTGCCATCCTGGACAGAGCATGCTTATTCAACAGGGGAAACAAATCTGTTGCTATGATTGTATTCAGTGCCCATCAGGGAGGATCTCAACACAAAAGGGTAAGTGAAGGAACTCTGAGCTTCTTAGGAGAACACCCAGAAATGTTCAGTTTTGATCAAGTGGAATATCTTTTCTCCTTCTCTACTTCTAGTTGCGTTACCATAATTTATATTCTTGAAGATGATGATCTAAGGCCATCCTCATCATGATTCAGGTTTTTTTAAATGAGTATTGTAGAGTTCAAAACTTGTTTTCCTCCATCAGGTAATGTATAAAGATAACAAGGTGTGGATAATATTTCTACAAACTGCAAACACTGAATTTCTGCTTGTGATCTTCAGATGCGGAGGAATGTGAGCTGTGCCCAGAAGACCAGTATCCTAACATGAATCAGCACAAATGCATTCCCAAAGTAATGACTTTCCTGTCCTATAAAGATAGCCTGGGAGCAGCTCTGACATCTTTGGCTCTTTTCCTTTCCATGACCACAGTCATCGTGATGGGGATCTTCAGGTTACACTCGAACACTCCCATTGTCAAAGCCAACAACTGGAGCATCACGTGTATGCTGCTCGCCTCCCTGCTCCTATGTTTTCTCTGCTCGTTCTTCTTCATAGGAAGACCCAGGAAGGTGACCTGCCTTTTAAGGCAGGCTGTGTTTGGCATCACCTTCTCCATTGCTGTTTCCTGCGTACTGGCCAAAACGATCACTGTGGTTCTGGCCTTTGTGGCTACCAAACCAGGGAATAAGATGAGGAAGTGGGTGGGAAGGAGGCTAGCAATCTTGGTCATTGTGGCTTGTTCTTTGATTCAGATTTGCATCTGTGCTGTTTGGTTGGTGAACAAGCCCCCCTTTCCAGAATTAGAGAAGCATTCCCAAGTGGGTGAAATCATAGTGCAGTGCCATGAAGGCTCAGATGTCATGTTCTACGTTATGCTGGGCTACATGGGTCTTCTGGCCATAGTCAGCTTCACGGTGGCTTTCTTTGCCAGGAAACTGCCTGGCAGTTTCAATGAAGCCAAGTTCATCACTTTCAGCATGTTGGTGTTTTGCAGTGTTTGGTTGTCCTTCATCCCCACCTACTTGAGCACAAAGGGAAAATCCATGGTCGCCGTGGAGATCTTCTCCATATTAGCCTCTGCTTTTGGTCTATTGAGTTGTATTTTCCTTCCCAAGTGCTACATTATTCTAATGCGGCCTGAATTAAATAAGAAGGAGCAATTGGTAAAGAAAAGGAATGATTGATACTGCATGAGAAGGAGCTAGAAGTAGCATGTGGTAGCTGTAAAATAAAAAATAAGACTGCTGCTGTGGCTGAAATGTACCATCCCTGAAAGATTCAGAGTTAAGATTGGCCCATTTGTTAAGTGCAAAATTGAGTATGATGGAATGCTAATTATGTGTCTTTTTGCTAACAAAATAATGTTAATGGTTCATCTATCTGTGTGGCTATCTATCTTTCTAACTAACTATAAGGTTACTTTATATAGTTTCTATGGAAATCTTGGCCACTTAGCTGATTCAATTGAATCTTAATTGAGTGTGTTATTGAGCACCAATCTTGAAAAGGATGGAGATGCTAATTAGACTACAGGTAGGATTGACCATTGCCATTGGATTGAGGGTACTTCTGATTGGTGCGGGTGGTTAGTGAGGTCCAGTATAGGGTAGATTTCATGAGGTCATGAATTGGAACTACAAAAACAAAGGTTATTGAGGGGACAAAGATACATTATTTCATGAACACAGTTACTTTCTTTGGAGTTCTTTCTGATGGATTGTTCTTACTGTGGCCTTGCTTCCCATTATTATTAAAGCACCATATATCCTGCCCTTGTGATGCAAAACACTAATTCAATGTTATTAGACTCTCATTATGTGTAATCAATTCTCTCGCACACATTCCTAATGAAGAAGAGTCTTCTCTTGCTATCCTTTGCCTTCCTTGTCTTCTCTGGCCTGCTCTTTAATTCTGATTAGCTCAATTAGAGCTTGGGAGACCTTGTCTCCATGACCGTGTCCAAAAGACAGTGCCTGGAATGATAATGATGGTTTGGCTGCAAAGGTCAGGTTTGATGTGCGAATGGCCACTTTTGATATTCCTCTTTCTAGTGTGGCTGCAGCAATAATGTTCTGCTTGACAAATTATAGCGAGAGCTTCATAGAGTTGTTTGCATCAAGACAGACTGAGCTGGAACTATGTATTCCAACTTAGGTGAGTAAATAAGTGTTGTCCTTATTCACTTTTAGTTTGGGCTTCAACTGGGATCTCAGTCATTCCTACGTGATACCATGCAAGAGACAAGATGGCAAAGAGAGTGTTTTGACAATCTAATAAAAATTGCATAAATATTGCAAGTTGAAGTAATATTGCTAATAATGAATCATTATTTTGTTGAAATACATATCTACTTTAAAAAGCATTCTTGTGATTCCCAACCCACTGAGTGATAAAATTCAGTTCCCCTTTATTTCTCCAAAGTCTGAACCCAAGACTCATCTAGAGTGACATTTGTATTTTGTTTATCCATAGCATGCCAGACATGTAGACTTCAGTATGTTATGGAATGCCTTCCTCTGCCAGCATCGCATGGTAGGAAACTGGAAGGCAGTAATTGTTTGCACAAGTACAGGACTGATTTGGCTGGCCTCCAAGAAGTCTGGGTGGTGGTGAGGCAAAATGGTCATTGCAGGAAGAAAGGGAGTGAGGCAAAACAATAGCTGAGTACGCATCTAACCTTGCTTTTTATTATTCCCTTTTTTCCTGTGGAGGGCCATTTAGTAGTTGAAAAAAGTTATTCCTCAAGTCGGTTCTCTTTTCATTCCTTATATCTTATTTTCTTAAGGTATTTCAATACCTCCCTTACATTCTCTGCCCCAAGGCCCAGCCCTGACTGCACCACTGGCTTCAGGAGTGTGCAAAGGCCACATGGAGAGGAGAGGAGAGGAGAGGAGAACTTCACCCAACACAAACTCCTCCCCATCTGGGGAAGAAATCCTCTTCCTTGTGATTCTGGGCTTCTGAAGAAAGAGCCATATCAGTGGCAGCCCTTCAAGATGTGCCAGGTCAGGAAATAGCCAATGTAAGGATTCCAGGAACATTTATTTATTTATTTATTTATTTATTTATATTTGGAAGACCACCCAATTCCCAGGTGACTCTTGGAGTTAAAAGGAAGAAAAAAGAAAAGAAAAAGAATGTGTACACCTAGACAAAAACACCCAATACATTACCAAAACACTCACCAGGGGTCAGCTCTTCAAGGTAGCCCAGACAAGAAGCACAAACCATGAGTATTAACACTACCTTTATTGCAAGGTTACAGTAACAGAATCTTGCAAGTCTGAAAGCACCTCTCCCCTCCTTTACTTTTACTTTCCGGAAAACTAGGGATGGTCCTTTCTGAGATGCTTCCCACGCTTCTTTTCCTTCTGTGGGCTGAGATACCTTTAGCACGATGGTTGTCTAGGCTGCGGCTCTTCCTTGTTATTGATATGATATTTGGCAGAGATCCATAATTGCAGCAGCAAATAAGAAATAAGAGACCAGGCATATTTATAAAAACTGTATTAAAGAAAACATTGCTTACAAAAAATCAGAAGAAGAAGTAATAAGCAGTAAGAACAAAAGAAGCAAGGTAGCAAGGCAGGGGTAGTAGTAACTAGAATATGCACAGAATATAAAAAAGGACTTTAGTTGCTTGGTTGTGTCTGCCATCTTGAATTTTTGGGGTCTCCCCTAAGGATGCTTCTGGTCACCAGGAAAGTCCTGAAAATATATGTATATGACCATTAAAGTATCCTTCTGGTCAGATGTTCTTTTGTGTTTAGATGTGGGTACAAAAGTATGAGGTAGCACTTGGGGAGAAAGATGCAGCCCAGGAGACCTGCAGTAGAAGCCAAAATGGAGAAAATCTCCACAGCCACCATGAAGTTTCCCTTGGTGCTCAGATAGGCTGAGATGAAGGACACCCAAATGCTGCAAAACACAATCATGCTGAAGGTGATTAGCTTGGCTTCATTAAAAGTATCAGGTAGCTTCCTAGCAAAGAAAGCCGCAGTGAAACTAATGGTGGCCAGCAGCCCCAAGTAGTTCAGAACAATGTAAAACATCATATCTGAGCCTTCGTTACATTGCACTATGGACTTTTCAATCTGAGAGTGCATGTCCAACTCGGGGAAAGGAGGAGATGTCACCAACCACACTGCACAGATAACAGCTTGAATTAAGGAGCAGAAGACAATGACCGATCCTGCCAATCTTTTCCCTAGCCACTTCCTCATTCGGTTCCCTGGCTTGGTGGCCAGAAAGGCCAGAACAACAGTGATGGTTTTGGCCAAGACACAGGAAACAGAGACGGAGAAAATGGTGCCAAACAGAGTTTGTCTGAAAAGGCAAGTCACTTCCCCAGGCCAACCAATAAACAACAGGGAGCATAGAAAGCATAGGAGGAGAGAGGAGAGAAGGATGCATGTGATGTTCCTGTTGTTGGCTTTGACAATGGGGGTGTCCCAGTTCAGAATGAAAGTCACTGCCACTAAAATGAGGGTTGCTGAAAAGAAAAGACTCAAGGAAGTCAGAGTGACTCCTAAGGCTTCACCGAAGGATAAATAGCTGAAACGTTTGGGAAGGCACTGGTCTCTTTCTGCATTGGAATAGTGATCTTCTGGGCATCTGTTACATTGGTCTGCATCTGAAATAAAGGAACAAAGCCTTGTCATTTCCAAGTATACAGAACATTTTACCCAGCTAACTTAGAGAACTCACTCCTGGTGATGCTGTTCACTTACCCATTTCCCCTTAAGCAATAATAGTTTTATTGTTTTTATTTTTATGTTTTGGTTTTTATAGTTGTCTTTGTATTGCTTTTTTGGTTTTTAACTCCGTAAGCCACACAGTCACAGCAGTAAGGTGGGTGTCTATAAAAAATTAATGGGCGGATGGATGGATGGATGGATGGATGGATGGATGGATAGATAGATAGATAGATAGATACCAAATTAACTATATTACTGCTTAAAGGAGGTGGAGGAGCTCAATTATCAAAGACAGGGCCAGGTGCTGACTGTGGAATAGATTGCAAATTGCTCCTATGTAAGTTCCAAGTTAAGCTAAAGAAGAAGAAGAAAGCCCATCAGCTTCCATGATATGATCTTGAATATATACCCACCATTTTGAAAGAGAACATCAGGAATTGCTCTGAAGTCCTGAATCTCATAGATAGAGAAACAGACAAATGGATCATTGAACAACTCACTTGAGGCACAAACAACTAGGCTGAAATTATCCTATTTTGAACACATTATGCAAAGACCTAGCTCTCTGGAAAAGGCTCTAATGCTGGGAAACGTGGAAGGAAAGAGAAGAAGAGAACAACTAGAAGCAAGGTGGATGGATTCAGTTTCAGTGATGATGAATGAACTGTTGGAAGACCTGAAAGGTTAGGGATAGATAGTCATGAAGAAAATCTATTTTGTCTTTAGGCATTGAAAACGACGTGATGGCACATAATCAATCAATCAATCAATCAATCAATCAATCAGTTTTCCACTTTCCTTTTCCTGGAAAGAACATTATCTCTCAATATAATGAACAAGAGTATAGCAGAAATAATTTATTCAACTATTCAAATAAACCTCATTTCATTAAAAAGACCCCTTACAGCCCCATTTCAGAGTGGATTGGAGTAAATATTTTCCCCAAGGGACTATACCAAGTTGAAATGAACAAAAAGGGATAAGCCTAAAAGCTCTCTCTAATTCTGTTTATTTTTTTCACTTACCAATTTGGACTGAAATTCTTCCTTCAGGACATTTGGTGCAAATATAGCAACAGGCATGTTTCCCCTCCTGAACAGCCTTGCTGTATCCATGGCGGCAGCTCTCAACACATCTGGCATGGGGAGGCACCTAAAATAACCATTGGGAACCTTTATGAGTGGGATTCACCAACAACCTCTGGAAATCCTTCACCTTCTTTAGAGAAAACACAAGTAGAAAGCATACTGGTTTATTAAATTTGAAGAATGCTCCAAGTTTACAGCAACCATTTCATATTCTGGGTTGTATGCTGAGTTTTGCTGAAACCATGCCCAGGCATATTTATCGTTGTGTAGCCACAAAAGGAGATGCTATGAGAGAGTCTACTGAGAAGTACCTATCATACATTCTGCAGAAAAATTGGTAAAATGAGTTTTAAAACATAAAACAGCATCAAGTGTCCATTCTACCTGAAAACAATGAAATCTGTAGTCACCTGTAGCCTGCTGTCGGGGGGAGAAATGAAGGCGAGAGGTGCTGTTGCAATTTCTATGCTTGGAAAATGAATTTTGCTTCTTTGCATCATAAGTATCTACCTAGTTCTCTAAAAATGTTCTGAAGGGAGCATACCAGCAGAAGGAAACCTTGTTTCTTTTAAAAAACATATATTTATTTTACTTTGTGTGCACATTTATTTTGCATCCACAGTACCTAAGATCAATTTTAACTTGGGGACATTGCAAAAGGAAAGTGTATTGTAGATTTAAAAAAAAATGAGAGAAAATTCTGTGAGAAGCTTATTTCCTTGTGGAAAATAGGGAAACACTCACTAGAAAAATTGCCCCATTGTTTAGCTCAGTGTCAGCACATTCACTTGGGTTTTCCATGTGGTTGCTTACATTTTGCATAAGAAGAGAAAAATGACATCCTGCTTGTATTTATTCTCTACATAATACATTTACCATAAAGATTCATCACATTTTTTCAACTTATTTTCTCCTTACATTTATTCTGTCCATTTTTAAAATATATCTCCTTGTGACTTTTTAAACTTAGTGTATGTTGAGCAATTTAACACACACACACACACTCACACACACACACCCAAAACCATGAGACTCCAGGACATCATCACTATACTGCACTTTTGGATTTTCAAGTCATCATACAAGAATATCTTCTTCCAGAAATGATAGCCTCCTTAATAACAATATCCCCAAATGTCCCACCTGCTGAAACTTGTGATTCCACACAATGATGCTTTCATGGATGATGAACTTCTTCCTATCGGGGGCTTTGGAGTCCATCCTTCCAATCTGGACTCTCTGGAAGGACTGATTGTGGAAGGTGACCAGGTTGAGGATGTTGTATCCTGGGTCAAAGTCCCCCTTCTCATCAAAAAAGATTTCATCTCCCACACTGTTATTAAAATGGGTGTTTCTCAGAAAGTAGTGAAGCTGGATTTGAGGGAGTAGAAAAGTAAGATCAGATCAGAAAGCAATATAGGGAAAAATATTCTCTCATTTAAAAGTAGAGATCAGTTTTGGACCAGAGAATTCTGTTCAAGTTGTGTGTAGTAGGTATAGTGTATGTATTTTTGTGATGTATTGACATGCATATTTCAAAAGAGAAAGATTCTCAAAAAGTTATCTCTCAAGCTTCTCTTGAAGATCTTTGTTAAAAGAATAACATGTAATGCAGTGAAACATCTTAGAAATGTGAGAAATGCCACAAGAACAACAATATTTATTAAGAAGATTCATCACATTCGTATTCACTGAAATCTTAAATCACATCCATTTTCACTTTAACTTTTCATTAAAATAGTGACCAGATAGATAGATTTTCTCCGAGATAATCTCTCCCTAACCACACAATTCCAGATTTTATCATTTGCAGATGTTACACTGTTAATCTTGTAGCACCTCAAATTTTGTAAGTTATTCATAGCAGGAATATGGAATATGGAAGGCAAAAGGAAGAGGGGCCGACCAAGGGCAAGATGGATGGATGATATTATGGAGGTGACGGACTCGACCTTGGGGGAGCTGGGGGTGGCGACAGCCAACAGGAAGCTCTGGCATGGGCTGGTCCATGAAGTCTATGAAAACTAATAAAGAGCAAAATTCATAGCAGGATGTGTATGTGTGTTTCATACACACAAACTGATTAAGTTTATGGTGCTTTATAAAAAAGCACAGCACTAACTGACAGATCTCCACTAAGAGCCCCTTCTACAGCAGTTAGATTGATCTGGGAGAAGGATCTCTGGTAGAATTCAGCTAAATTAGAATCTGAATTGCAGACAGTTAAATCGGACATGATTGAACAGATTAAAAAAGAAATTACCAACAGAGAGCAGAGCATTGAATCCAGAGCCTTCATGCCTCCATCAGGCCTTATACGGATACAGTATATTTGAGAAGAGCAATAACATACCTGCCATGGCTGAACATTTGCTAGATCCTGATTGCTAATAGAAGCTGACCTTGCTCTGGTTGAATGCATTGCGTGCAAAGCATGTGCTGCAGAGTAAACCCCATTGTAGACGTTGTAGCTCTCTCCAGACATGGTCATTTCAAACAGAGAGCCAGGGAGTCTTCCCAGTTCTTCTTTCCCAGTGCAGGATTTATTTGCTTTGGTGTCTGGAAGGAATGAACAGTGAAATGCACATATCCAGAATGCAATGATGAAAGGAAACTGATTTAAAAAAGGGTTAAGGCTCTCAAGAAACTCCTGAAATCTTGGCACTATGTTTGTGTGGAGTGAGAAGAATAAGGAACCATTGAAGGATTGTGCTGGGAAACTAACATCTGGCTCTAAAATAGCAGTGAAATCCCAGTGAGAGGTCATGATCCACACTCTGTGGTCCATTGGTCGCCTCATGTGAAATTCACATATTGATAGCATCCATTGGAAACCCTGCATAGAGTGGGCATCACCAGAGACCAGGAACACATTGGTATTGTTCAGGAAGATAGCATCTCTTATGTTTGTTAACCTTGCAAGAAAGGGCTCTTCATGTAAACCCAGAGTTATCATTCCTGGGATCAATTGTATCAAAGCAATGCAAATATCATTCTGGAAGAGCTTTGGCTGGAGATTCCGAAGAAAGCTTTCCCCATTCTCATCTTCTGAAACCAAAAGGCCAATCCAGTTCCAACCAAAATGCTTCAGTAAATGAACCATCCCCTTATATTGTAAATTTTCCTTTGGGACCATGCTGAAGAAGGAAGGGAACCTCCTTTTGTCACTCAGGACTGGGTCAAAAGAGCCATAACCAAGCTGTTTGGAAGAAAGAGGCATTGAAAATTAAACCGAGAAGCATATTCTTTGACATACAGCTTTTCCATTCCCTTTTTGATTATTGGATGCCACATTAACATTATGATTGTATATTTTTTTCGTGCCAGAAGCAGTCTGAACCAGTTTCTTCAACTGGCAATCCCCCCACTACATTAGCGCTTCAGAATTCCCAGTTAAAACGTAAGTGCATAATTTCAGATATGAAAAGGATATAATATTAAGTGAATCAGTTTAAAATCGACCTTACTCTTATGCTAGGCTGACGATACGTCCCGTTTTGAATGGCACTGTCCCATTATTTCACCATTTCTGGAGCGTCCCGTTGTTATAGTAAAATTCTCAATTTTGTCCCATTTTTGAAAGTTCCCCGGTTAAGCACACAAGTGTGCGCGCGTGGGCCCCCCGTGCGCCCACTTTGTCCAGCGACGTTTTTTCCCTCAAGAAAATATGGTCAGCCTACTGGAAGGAGAACCGCGAGACTGAGGCGCGAGGCTGAAGAGAGAGAAGGGGGCGCAGGTGTGAACGTGATCCCAAAGCTACTGCCGGCTTCCCCGTCCTGAATCTGAGTGGCGGCGTCCCTCCTGCGCACTCTCCGCTCCAACGGATATCCTCCCCTGCTGCGGGGATGGTTGTTTTAAAATGCCCATCAACTGTGGAAATGTGTGTGCCAAAATACTAGGGAGAAAGAACCTGACTACTACGGAGATTGTAGGTATGACTTGGAAGGAAGGGAGAGGCGAGAGAAAATTAGATGCCCAAGGTGATTCTTTAAAAGTGAGTCAGCCAAGTTTCCTTCGAGTGGAGCTGATAAATTAATGAATCCCAAAGGCAGGAGAAGGAAAGAGAAAGGCGGGTGGATTGAATCGGCAGGGGGGATGAATGCGAGAAGCCGATGGGGAACTGGGAAGATTCAAGGGGGATGTTTATTGAGGAAAAAACAAAGCCTGAGGGAACCGGGAAATGAAGATGAGAGGTTGGAAGGAAAAGAGACCAGAAAAAAAGGGGTTGTAAGAAAGGGAGGGGGAGTTGAAGGGAGGAACTTGGCTTATTTAGTTTGAAGAGAGTTGAGAAGTGAACCTAGGATTGGTGGGGTGAAGAACCTGGATTAGCGATAAAAGAAAAGAAAGGTAGCACCAGTCTGAAGTTTTTTAAGGCATTGCCTTCTTTCCCCAAGATCGTGGGACTATCCTGTGCAGCTGCAGTGCAAACCCAGGAAAAGGTACATTTGGTTTGAGGAGCTGCAGGCAGATCCTATGTGCTTTGAAATACCTTTTTCCCTTTGAATTAAAGTGCTGCATAGCCTTAATATCTTGTAGGATGAGGAGCCTTCATGAAAAATACAGTGTGATTCACACATTGTGCTAATCCATAATATGATTTGATTTTTTATTTTTAAGGTGTTTTGTGAAACTAGCAAATTTAGGTTTATTCAGTAAACTGTGTTTAAGCAGGATATAATTTTAGAAGCTAGCAACCTAGTTATTAATACGAAGCCATGATTTGTTGAATAAGACACTGTTGGTCAGATTCACACCACACATTAAGAGATGAACCATGAATTAGTATCATGCTAAGCCAATCTATACTACAATCTGAGCATGAAACACAAATATTTTTTCTTTTGCTTCCATTGAATCCAACTGATTTATAAAAGATGCTATCTTACTACAGTAGTTGGGTTTACTTGTCAGAAGGAGCGCGTGGAGATGGAGCGGCCTGCCTCTCTCCTAGGCACCAGTGATCCAAGTACTATGCAGTAAATAGACTCCAAACAGAAGTTATATCAAATATCCTATTTACTTTATATACATACGTATTTACAGATCACTTCCACAAGTAACAAATGATACACCATCAACGATACAGCTTTCACGAGGTAAAATGGGAAAAAAAGGGAATACAGAATATCTCTGCTTTTATAGTCAAACTGACCAATCACATTATAGGTCAATCTCGTTATTCACCACACCCAACCTAACTCTAAGCACCTGTTGAATGAGTCACACATGACACATCATTCCTACAACAATGGCTGCTAATTGGGTGACTGTGCAGATTATTTCACCTTTTACCTAGAAATCAAGCCTCTCTGTATAATTTATATCTAGAAGTAAATTCCTGGGTTTATCAAACCCCAACACCCCTTCAATTTACAATAGATATTACATTCAATTGTACAGAATAGAAGACATACACATTTGAGATATACACATCCTATGTCTCTCTATGCTTAGAGGCTTTGTCATCACATCTGCTACATTACACTCAGATTGACAATATTGCAAATCAATACAACACAATAAACTTCCAATTATTGACTGATCACATATTCTTGATCACATGAAGTTTGTTCATCGTCTCCAGTCTCTGTCATGACAAAATCTGTTGTCATCGGGGTTGAAACTTCTTTACACTGTTCCATATTGTTCTCTCTTAGCAGTGCTTCAATTTTCTTCCGCTGCTCTAGAACATAACCCCCATCAACCTTCTGAATACCCATGCCTAGGTAATTCTTAATTTCTCCCAGATCTTTGACATCAAAGTGCTGTTTCAGATTTTCAGTAAATTCAATTACCCTGCTTTGATCTTTCGCTATAAGACACAAATCGTCTACAAAAATCAAAAGCAAAATCTCTTCATCGTTTTCACATTGCTTTACATACAGACATGGGTCAGCTATACTACACTTGAATCCCATTCTTTGTAATTCCTTATCTAATCTAAGATTCCAGCAACGTGCCGACTGCTTGAGTCCATACAATGCTTTCTGCAACTTGTATACCCTTCCTGCAATCTTTGGTTCATAACCTGGGGCTTCAATCATATAGATCTCTTCATTCAAATCAGCATGCAAATATGCTGATGTGATATCATAATGCTGTACTACACAATTCCCAGCTGCTGCCATTGCTAAGGCAAACCTAAATGTCTCCCCTCTCAGCGTTGGTGCAAAAACTTCATCATAAGTCTGATTCTTTATCTGGGAAAATCCTTGTGCTACCAACCTAGCCTTATACTGAATATCACCATTCACTAAGGTTTTCTTCTTATACACCCATCTACAGCCTACTGCTCTATGCCCCTCAGGCAGCCTAGTAGATTTGAAAACCTTATGAGAATTAATGGCTTTCATTTCCACATCCATAGCAGCTTTCCATCTACTCTGCTCATGTTGTGGCAACTTCAATACGTCCTTGTAATTACGAGGTTCATAATCAATGAAACACACTTTTACATCACCTGGTGTATAACGTTGAGGTGGTATGGCCTTGTTAACTCTCTCAGATCTACGCAATACTGTAGCATCCTGCATCATTGGCACATTAGGAGTTAATTCCTCTTCCTTCTTAATCACATCAGTGGCCTTTCTCCGCTCTGAAAACTCAAAACTTCTCTGACTAGGAAGATAAACCTCACTACTCCCGTGTAATCTCTGCCAATTGCTGTGCTCACAAAAACTTGCTGATCTAGAGATAACAACTTTCCTGCCATCAGTGAACCTATATCCCTTGGTCCCTGGCTCATACCCCACAAACGTCAGCTTCTGTGCTTTTGCCTGTCCTTTCCTACGTACCTCCTTATGCACGTGAACATAGGCAGTGCACCCAAACACCTTCAAATGAGCTAATGGTGGCTTCTTGCCATATAACATATAATATGGAGTTTGGTTTACAGATACACTCCATAACCTGTTAATTAAATAATAATATTGCCTCTCCCCAGTATCCACTTGATAACCCTGAGTCAGCAATGAGTGAATCCTTCACTGTCTGCAATGCCAAATTCCTACGTTCAGCCACGCCATTCTCAGCTGAACTATGTGGGTTAGTTCTCCTATGCACAATGCCCCTTCTACGGAGCCATTGCTGAAAACTCCCACTCAGAAACTCTGTACCCCGGTCAGTTTGTAAACTACACACCTTAGTGCTATACCTACGTTCCACAAACTGCACCCAGTTTCTAAACTTTTCAAATGTTTGACTTTTAGCTTTCAATAGGTAACAGAACCCAAATCTTGTGTAATCATCTACAGTGACTAAAACATATTTAGCACCCCCTATTGAAGCTGGTAATGGACCAATTAAGTCAGCGTGAACTAATTCAAAACATTTATGTGACTTCCTATCACTGAATTTGCTCACAGGAAACACCTTTGACTTTGCAACCTTACAAGCTGTGCAATCCAAATACACTTGGCACTTTTTCAATTCCATTCCAGAACTTGCTTCTGACATCTTTTCAATCACTTTGAAACTCAGATGCCCAAGCCTTCTGTGCCACAGGTGCGCACATGAATCATGTGTTGGCTTATTAATTGTAGCTAAACCATGATGGCTGCTGCTTGTCCTGGTTTGAACTATTTCATAAAGACAGTTTTGCAAAATACCTTTGCCACGAACATTGTTATCCTTCATAACAATACATTCATTATTACCAAACTGTACAGTATAACCCTGTTTATCCAATTGTGACACACTAATTATATTGTACTCCAGTTCAGGTACACACAACATTGATAATTCAATATTTAACCCTGGTACATATACAAATCCCTTACCAGTTACAGATGCAATGCTTCCATTAGCTAGAGTAACATGATCTTTATCAGCCTGCCTAAAACTCTTAAACATCTGTCTGTTACTCCCTATATGCTGACAAGCCCCACTGTCAATTAAAAATGGTCCCTTTAAATCTTGTTCTACACTTGAACTAATTAAAGACAGCTGTGCAGCTTCTCCCGGCTTGGAAATTTTCAGCTTGGCCTTCGGCTTCCGTTTCTTATCACGATGTTTCAACAAATGCCTTTGCGACCCACAGTTAAAACATTTTCGTACATACAAAACATTCTCAGAATATTCCTTAACAGAAACACTGTTCTGCTTAGCACTAATTACATTAGAACACTGCTGCCTTCTTTGCTCTTCTTCCAGTAATCTGCCAGATAAGTAATTTATGGTCAAATCTTCCTCAGATAACGACCCAAAGCTCATTGCCAAAGTATCCCACGCTTCATTTAAAGAACTGAGAATTATATACACTTTGTTAGCTTCTGTAAATGGCATATCTCTCTGAGCCAATTCCTGGAACAACCCTGTCATATAATGCAGGTGATGACACATGACACATCATTCCTACAACAATGGCTGCTAATTGGGTGACTGTGCAGATTATTTCACCTTTTACCTAGAAATCAAGCCTCTCTGTATAATTTATATCTAGAAGTAAATTCCTGGGTTTATCAAACCCCAACTGGTTATTGGTTATTACTGGAATCCAATCACCTGATTATGTGCCATCAAGTGTGCTGTCAACTGTTTACCAATTGATATTGAATGTTTTACAGTGAAGGAATACAAATACTTCCATATATACACAGAGTTGAAGAACTGAAAAACTTTTGTGACTTTGAAGGAAACAATTACGCTAAATTGTTAGAGCATGGGAATACAAGATTTTTGTCCTTGGGTCCATCAATTGACAGAATTTTAAGCATGTTTGATGGGATTACTTCTTATTTTCTTTCTCAAGAAAAATGCCCTGTTATGTTGCAAAAATGGTTTGAAGATCCCTGTTTGAAATTGTGGTTGTCATTTGCAAGAGATTAATAATACCAGCCTCAGAAATTCCATAATGGATTAGGGACCATTTCCATGGACCGGGGGGTGGGGTTTGCAGGTGGGAGCCAATTGTGAGGACTGGGGGTGGGGTTTGCAGGTAGGAGCCAATCACATGGACCGGGGGTGGGATTTGAGGCGGGAGCCAATCACATGGACCAGGGGCAGGGTTTGCAGGCGGCAGCCAATCGCGCGGACCAGGGGCGGGGACCCTTGTCTTTTTCATGAATTCGGAATATTACATAAGACCCCGTCCCATTTTGCCATCCCAATGTCCCATTTTTGTCTCAAAGAAATATGGTCAGCCTATCTTATGCACTTCCTATTCTGGACAGAATCCCTGAAATGATGAACAAGGAAATGATAAGAGGGCGGCACATACAATCAAACCAGTGCCTTAAACTCCAGAGGGCCATATTTAAAGTGAGAGGATTGAAAATGCTGAAAAACGAATTCCGAGAAAGGATCCTACAGTGGTTGCATGATTCACTGAGATGATGCAATTATACACCAAATGCAGAGAACATTAAACTAAAATTGCAGTCTCCCTTTCCTATATCCAGCTTACTACTTGAACCAACTAATCACTTGATTCAATTTACTACTTCTGAGTAAGTATGAAGGAACCAGGTTATACTGTAGGTCTGAAATGTGAAAAGCTGATTTAATTTTTAATAATTGTTAAAAAGAGTTATTTAATTTCTTATTTCATACTCCTCTTGTGTTCCCAAGGTCCCATCTGGATGATACCATGAAAAAATAGAACGGGACCTGCTTGACCGAGATTGTCCTGCTGGGCTTCTCAGATTTCCAGTCTATGCAGGAACTTCTCTTTTGCCTGGTTCTAATGTTCTACTTGATTGCCTTGATGGGCAACAGCCTAATTTTGGTCCTCACCATTCTCAATCCTACCCTTCATACCCCAATGTACTTCTTCCTCTGGAACTTGTCGTTTTTGGAAATCGGCTACACCTCATCTATCAGCCCAAAGATGCTAATGAAGTTATTATCAGAGAACCAGACTGTATCCTTTTGGGGCTGTGGATGTCAAATGTGTTTCTTCATTCTCTTTGCTACCACTGAGTGTTGTCTTCTTTGTGTCATGGCCTATGACCGCTATGTTGCCATTTGCAAACCCTTGCAATACCCCTATATCATGAACTACAGGGAATGTGCTAGGCTTGCTGCTGCCTCATGGGCCACTGGGGTTTTCATAGGTTTGGGGCAATCTATTTCAATATTGACTCTTTCCTTCTGTGGCGCAAATAGAATCAGCCATTTCTTCTGTGATGTTTTGCCTGTTCTGAGACTGGCTTCCACCAATATCTACAAAAATGAAGTGGCCATTGCCACAACGTCAGTTCTAGTTATCCTGGTACCCTTTTTGCTCATCCTTTTTTCCTACATCCTCATCATCTCCACTATTCTCAGGATGCCAGTGGCCCAGAACAGGCGCAAAGCATTTTCCACTTGCTCCTCACATCTCACTGTTGTCTGCATTTTCTATGGAACTGGCATTTTTACCTACATTCGCCCCAACTCAGCATATTCCATGGACAGTAACAGATTCTTTGCAGTGCTCTACATAGTAGTGACACCAAGCTTGAACCCCATCATTTACAGCTTGAGGAATAAAGATATAAAAGCTGCTGTCATGAAATCAGCAGTACGGAAACAGGTCTTCCTTAGATAAATTTTTTAAAATATATTTTAGATTCTATTTTAACTGTTATTTATTGTGAACCGCCCAGAGTTCCCCATGAGGGGAGATGGGCGGTCATATAAATTAAATAAATAAATAAATAAATAAAAAATAATAATAATAATCCAATTGTATCAATTGGTTTCACTTCTTCATCAGATTACAGTTATTATGCACATATTTATACAGTAGAATGAATTCTAGGAAACGCCAGTGGCAAATGTTATGCTTAACTCTGGAATAACCCAGGGCTGGAGATAGATGTATGGAAAAGAATGGGAGAGCAGTGACAAGAAACCTAAGCTGATTATTCTGGTAGAACGCAAGTAATGGATTCACTGGCCATTCCCTTAGAAGGAAGTCTACCATAGAACTCAGGAAATTAGGTGAAAAAGGGGGTGAAAGACAGAAGAGGGCAGCGTGAGGGCTAGAGGGAGATCTGTATGACTCCTACCCTGATGCCACTCGGAAAATTACTGAAGACTTGGCTATTCTCCCAGGACTTGGGGCAAGATGGTGGTTGAGCTTCTGTGGGATGTTTTGTTTGTTCTAGAGAGCTTACCTTCTGCATGCTGATAATTTATCTATTTTTTTTGTTCCTACTTTGTTTTGAGCATAAGCTGCCCAGAGACATCTGGAACTGGGAGGCCTCCAAATTATATTAAATTATAAATTTCTATCTCTCTCCTCTCTGGGGCTAACATCAGCATCCCCTATTGTCTTATACGGAGATTGTTTTCTTTATCAAAACTTATTCTGTGTCCTATAATTACTACAATTACTGTGCCTAGTGGAACAAATTTCAGAACTAGCTGATAGGTAGAAATCATGGTCTCCAAAGCCCACTTCAACTCTGCTAAATTGTGCTCAGTCTATAAAAACCTTGTTCAAAGATCTTTTTCCACCCCACCCATGAGCTGCATTTGATTGCACCACAGTTCTGTCCTTCTTTTCCCCAAATCTTCTGCCGAGAGAGATGTTGCAGCTGGGGGCTGACTGTCAGCATGGCCAGGTTGGGTTGGGGCTCAGCTCTTCATCTGATTGTGCTCATAGGAGGGCTGAGTGATTCTTCCAGCAAAGGTCTGAACCTGAACAATCCTGGGAGGAGGCAGAGTTCTTCCAATCCATCCGATCCTTCAGATGAAATTATAATTGGTGAATTTGTATCCCTGATTCTTGGCAATTTCAAGCCACAGAACTTTGTGGAAAGTCCAGATTCTCTTGCTAGAGTTTCTTAGTAAGTAATTCTTCATTGATTTATTTATTTTGGAATCCTGGACTTGACCTGATGATCATCTTCCATTAAAACACTGATGCAGTAGATCTTTATTCCTTGCAAAATTGTATTAGGTGTACCCCTTAATTTTTAATTTCAGAAAATAAATCACTGTATTTAAACACAGGCATCTCTCTTTCCTCTCTCTTCCACATTTGTGCAGTTTTTGAGTATTTATATCTCAACTATTTCCTCACCGCTCCAGCAGCACCAATTCAGCCAAGAGCAAACTTGTTTCACATCTGACTATTAAGGAATCTCTTTAGGTTTCTGCTTATGATTTGTTTTGGTGAAATGTTTGGATGCTACTGGCAGCTGAACCTGTATGTGAAGATGAATTTGCTAAGGAACCTGAGTGTCTGTCTTGTAAGAGGTAGAAGCACACACCCAATGTGAAAGGAAATATAATAAACATGTTATCTTAAGGCATTGTATTAACTGAGGATTACTTATCATTTTCTCAGTGAAGCTTACAATTTTTGCTTGAAATTCTATTGGTCCATGGGATAGGTTGACCTCAAACAGTATTCCTGGTGCAACCCGAGAGCACTAGGTTTAAGAACATTATGACTTAATTGTCCAAGGGGCATCACATTTTTCAAGACCCTTTTCAAAGTGTGTGGACAGAATGATAGGCTGGTATTAGGGACATTTCCAAAAGATCAGTTATTAGTTTTTATATATAGGAAAGAAAGTTTATAGGTGAAGAGAGAAGCTGTTCTGCGTTCTCATTTTTACTGAGGGAGGTAAGAGAGGTGGCGTGTTTGAATATGTCTATGTTTTTCCAACATCTGCTCCTTCAAGGAGAACGTTCCTTCTCTAGTGGGAGAAGCTGACTTCTAACCCTGTAGGGCATTGGACTCAGGACCAGCTCCTGTCTGGAAACAGGATTTCCATAAGTTCAAAGAATGGGACAAACAAAGTACAAACAAAATCACAATGAATTTTTAAGATGTAACACATATTGCACACAAAAGAAGACACCCAGAGAATGAGGAGAAATAAGAAAGAATAAACTTCTATTCATTTTGTCTTTAGAGAATAACTGGTCATTAGTTCAAAAAGATTTCCTGATCATATAGACAACAACATGCATTTAATGTATAAAGACAAATGATGACCTCAGCTGTAAGCCACCTGATCCTTCGGTAAACTTTAAGATTACACAATTATTTTTGTTTTTGCAGCCTGATCCCTAAAAACTACCAGCACGTCCTTGCTTTTCTTTTTGCCATTCAAGAGATCAACAAGAATCCTGATCTGTTACCCAACACCACATTAGGGCCCCAGATTTATGACAATGCTTACAATTCCTGGAGGACCACTTGGACGACTTTGGATCTTCTCTTCCTCAGACAAGGAAATCCACTCAATTACCTCTGTGTCACCGAAGAGAAAATCATGGCCGTCATTGGGGGACTCACCTCCCAGAATTCAATTCACATGGCCAACATCTTAAGTACTTACAAGGTTCCACAGGTAAGTGTTTGGAAATAGATATATGGAACTAGGAGGATAGCGACTGTGAAGTCTCCACAGTAAAAGCAAATGTCTCTACTGCTTGAATTGTCATTTTACATCTATGATGATTTCCTACTAAGGAAAGAAAACACTAAGAAACTACACTTTGATTGCTTTAGGGTAGAAATGGAAACTTGAGAAGTCAAATTTCTTCCATACCCTCTTTACAACTCTCAACTTAAATACTCCGATTGATAAATTGATTGACTGATTATGTGACATCAAGTCGGTGTTGACTGTTAGTGATATAGATAAGAAATCCCCCTAAGCTGGTATTTCAGGTCTTCCAATGATGCACCCAATGCCATTGGAACGGAGCCTATCTACCTAACAAATGAATATACTAAAACGGGTTTTCCAGAAAATTCGGTAAAAGTCTAATGTAATATTAGCAGTTGTTTGCAAACAGTTTATACAGGGCTGAATGTTTTTCCTTGAGTTAAAATTGTTCTGTTTTTCCCCAGGCCAGTTATGGCTCCTTTGACCCCATGTTGAGAGAAAAAATTGGTTTTCCTTCTTTCTACCGCATGGTCCCTAATGAAGCCCTTCAATACGTGGGGATTGTTGGACTTCTCCGATATTTTGGATGGAACTGGATTAGTCTCATTGTTTCAGATAATGAGAGTGGCGAAAGCTTTCTTCGAACTCTGAGACCCAAGTTCTTGCAACATAATATTTGCATAGCTTGGATACAGTTGATCCCAATAGTGTCGCTATTTTTATCGAGACAGATACTTGAGAGACAAATTATTCAAATTCAATCTGTTATCTCCCAGAGTGAAATCAATGTGTTCCTTGTATATGGAGATGGTCAGTCTCTGGAAGGATTACAAATGGTTTTGTACTCGATGGAAATTGGCCATAATAAGCCTCTTGAGAAGGTGTGGATCACAACCTGTGAGTGGGATTTCACTGCTCAGAATCCTGCGAGAAGATTTAGCAAAAAATCCTTCAATGGCACACTGTCATTCTCACTCCATACAAATGTAGTGCCAGGATTTCACAATTTTCTTGAGACAATAAATCCCCTGAAGTTGACATTTTATTTCCTCTCTGAATTCTGGACATCAACATTCTTCTGCTCACTCAATGCCCACCACTTGTATGAGGGGAAAATGGAAAATTGCACTGGGGAAGAGAAGCTGGAGAGCCTCCCTGGATCTGTCTTTGAAATGGGCATGTCTGGTTGGAGCTACAGCATCTACAATGCTGTTTATATTGTAGCACATTCACTCCATGCTTTGTATTCCTGGAGAAGCAAATGGAGGAGCAGGGGAAATCAAAGCCAATGGCATCTCCAAAAAGTACATCCATGGCAGGTACTCACAAGTAAATTGGTCAATTAATTTAAAATGCCAAAATATTAAAAAAACACCAAAATAGAACTTAAACAAAATCATATATCATGCAACAACAGATAAAAGCTATTAAGCAAAATCAGCTTTGGAATTTACAAATGAAAAACAAAAAATGTTGGTTTTTTTAGTTTGTTATTAATTATCCTATTTAGTTTGTTATTAATTATCCTCTTTGATGAGGAGATACAGTTTTTGTACTTCTCAGTTAAAATATGTAGATGAATGTTGAGGTCTATCTAAATTGGGAGGGCCAGATTTCCAATGATAAATTATCAAAGAGAAGGGATATTTCTGAAAAAAAAAACTTAAATTGATTTAGAAAGTGAGAGTGCAGATGTGCCAGTGAAATTGATGTTAAATTTGGCAGAGTGGGAAACAGTTGATAATTTAATCCATTCTGAATCTCTTCCTTATTGAATTAAGTAAAACAATCAATTGCTTAATTCCACTATGAGGAGAGGAAGAAACAATGAGGATTCCGGTTAGAAAGGGATTCAGAAAGTAGTAAAAAGATAATATTTAGAGATAGAATTAGACATGGACTCTGAGATAGATAAAATCTTCAGAGTTAACTCACGCTACGTTAGAAAGTGCCAAGATATTTTGTGAGAAAAGTTATAAAAGAGCAAAATCTGAAGAAATATTATAGTGAGAGATTAAAAATAGCAGGTTGGGTATAACTTAAAAGATTTAAACCATAATTTTTTCTTTTTTTATTTGGAATTTGGGATGAAAAACTTTTTTTTTACTTTTATATGTACAGTATTGGAAAAATTAAAGTGTACCAACAATACAGGAATGGATCTTGAAACTATTAGAAATGGCAGAAAATGACAAATTGATTTGTTTACTAAAAGAAAATTCAAATTATTATTTTCTAAAGAGTGGAAACTTTTGATGGACTATTTGCAAATAGCAGGAGGAGTAAAGCTAATATGGGGTTTTGATGATTAGAATATATATAAATAGTATATAATAGACAAGAAAAATATATGAATGTTATATGAATAGCCAGCATGTAAAAACAATTTTATTCTTATGACCATAGATGGATCGGAGGTTATCCAATTTCTATGTTTGTCTTTTTCTTTCTTTTTTTTTCTTTACTGCACTTTTCTTTTCTTTTCCTTTTAATTTGTATTTCTATTTCCATTTCATTCTTAACTTTTAGCTTTGTATATTTAAAAATCTAATAAAATTAAAAAAAAAGAAAGTAGTAAAAAGGTAAAGGTTTCCCCTGCACAGTCATGTCCGACTCTAGGGGCCGGTGCTCCTCTCCGTTTGTTAGCCGAAGAGCCAGCGTTGTCCGAAGACGCTTCCGCGGTCATGTGGCTGGCATGACGCGTGAGGTGCCTATTCATCTACTTGCATTTGTATGCTTTTGAATTGCTAGGTTGGCAAGAGCTGGGGTGAGTGCGGGGGCTCACTCCGTCACGTGGGGCTAGGGATTCGAACCTCCGAACTTGCAAACTTTTGATCAACAAGCCTGGCGTCTTACCCGCTGAGCCATTGTGCCCCCACCAGAAAGTAGTAAAAGGTCCTAAATTATATGTTCATTGCTTGCAGCTGGAGTGCTCCAGAACAGCTGTGGGTTGTGATTTAAGTTGAAGTAGAAAGGAGATGAACTGGCCATAGCATGATTTCTTTGAGACAAAAGGTTTCTTGACATCATTCATGAAATGGAGACAACTCTGGAGAATGAATTTGAAAACTAAGTGATAGGCAGAGTTTCATTTTCTCAAGAAAAAGTTAGGGAAAAAGATGTTTACTTTCTATAATCTTAAATGGTTTAGACCAAGTGGGATGAATCTATGGTGAGCTGGAAAGATTCAGCTAAAATATATTGCTATTATGACTAAACTTTCATGTTCTCTTTGAATAAATCATTTCAATACTTGGCATACTTGGAAAGCACAAATTTGCAGTATTGTGGCAAATCTCTATTTGAATGTCAGATCACTGACATTTCAGGTGACATTTTCTACAATTTAGAATTGTAACCATCTTTTCCTCCTTCCATCTAGCTTCATTCTTTTTTGAGATCTGTCCGCTTTAACAATAACATTGGAGATGAAATATTTCTTGATGGAAACAGAGACTTAGCAATAGGCTATGACCTCATCAATTTGGTGACATTCCCCAATGAATCCTTTCAGAGAGTCCATGTTGGAAGAATCGATTCCCACATTCCAGTTGGAAAAGAATTCACCATTAATGCAAGTGCCATTACGTGGAATCCCAAGTTTCATCAGGTTTGAACTATTATATTTTCCTGTATTTAATGTCAGTGTCATCTGAGTGGTGTTTCCCCAACACACTCTGGAGTGTGGCAAGGAGATTGGTTGAGACATCTGAATTTGGAAGATATACTGTATCAGAAAAAACAAAAACACAAGTTTGACAAAACTGCTTTTCATATTTTTATTTCAGAACTAGATGTGATTTGGTCCTGAAATTTAAAGGAAGATTGATATGCCTGGGGCATCAAAGCTCTGGGCTTTTGGGGAATAAGGTGGAAAGGAATGCCTTTTGGAGAAATTAGAAAAGAGGAGCACTGATTAGATAATTCCACACGGGAATGAATTTCTTCTTTGTAATGAGTGAGAAATAGTTACATGAAGACATCTCCAAGATCCGTATGTTCTTTACTCTTTGGGGACTGTTGATTTTAGGAGAATGTTTGGATGAATTTTAACTTAAGAGAAGAGAAATCTGTGAAGTTTAACCATTAGTAACTGAAATGAGCGGTTTAAGCTTGTTATCCTAATGTATCACTCATTCGAGGAACTACTAGTTAAACTGATTCCTGCCTCAGGGTTGTGCCATTGAAATAATTTCTGAGATCTTTCTGTTTCAAACATATGTAATTCAGAATTGGTATGGAAAGGAGAAAACAAACTAATTCCCATTTTATATCCTGTTTTTTTAAAAAATATTAACAGATGGTGCCGAATTCTACCTGTGTTGAGAGCTGCCATCCTGGACAGAGCAGGGTTATTCAACAGGGGAAACAAATCTGTTGCTATGATTGTATTCAGTGCCCATCAGGGAGGATCTCAACACAAAAGGGTAAGTGAAGGAACTCTGAGCTTCTTAGGAGAACACCCAGAAATGTTCAGTTTTGATCAAGTGGAATATCTTTTCTCCTTCTCTACTTCTAGTTGCGTTACCATAATTTATATTCTTGAAGATGATGATCTAAGGCCATCCTCATCATGATTCAGGTTTTTTTAAATGAGTATTGTAGAGTTCAAAACTTGTTTTCCTCCATCCGGTAATGTATAAAGATAACAAGGTGTGGATAATATTTCTACAAACTGCAAACACTGAATTTCTGCTTGTGATCTTCAGATGCGGAGGAATGTGAGCTGTGCCCAGAAGTCCAGTATCCTAACATGAATCAGCACAAATGCATTCCCAAAGTAATGACTTTCCTGTCCTATGAAGATAGCTTGGGAGCAGCTCTGACATCTTTGGCTCTTTTCCTTTCCATGACCACAGTTGTCGTGATGGGGATCTTCAGGTTACACTCGAACACTCCCATTGTCAAAGCCAACAACTGGAGCATCACGTGTATGCTGCTCGCCTCCCTGCTCCTATGTTTTCTCTGCTCGTTCTTCTTCATAGGAAGACCCAGGAAGGTGACCTGCCTTTTAAGGCAGGCTGTGTTTGGCATCACCTTCTCCATTGCTGTTTCCTGCGTACTGGCCAAAACGATCACTGTGGTTCTGGCCTTTGTGGCTACCAAACCAGGGAATAAGATGAGGAAGTGGGTGGGAAGGAGGCTAGCAATCTTGGTCATTGTGGCTTGTTCTTTGATTCAGATTTGCATCTGTGCTGTTTGGTTGGTGAACAAGCCCCCCTTTCCAGAATTAGAGAAGCATTCCCAAGTGGGTGAAATCATAGTGCAGTGCCATGAAGGCTCAGATGTCATGTTCTACGTTATGCTGGGCTACATGGGTCTTCTGGCCATAGTCAGCTTCACGGTGGCTTTCTTTGCCAGGAAACTGCCTGGCAGTTTCAATGAAGCCAAGTTCATCACTTTCAGCATGTTGGTGTTTTGCAGTGTTTGGTTGTCCTTCATCCCCACCTACTTGAGCACAAAGGGAAAATCCATGGTCGCCGTGGAGATCTTCTCCATATTAGCCTCTGCTTTTGGTCTATTGAGTTGTATTTTCCTTCCCAAGTGCTACATTATTCTAATGCGGCCTGAATTAAATAAGAAGGAGCAATTGGTAAAGAAAAGGAATGATTGATACTGCATGAGAAGGAGCTAGAAGTAGCATGTGGTAGCTCTAAAATAAAAAATAAGAGTGCCGCTGTGGCTGAAAAGTACCATCCCTGAAAGATTCAGAGTTAAGATTGGCCCATTTGTTAAGTGCAAAATTGAGTATGATGGAATGCTAATTATGTGCCTTTTTGCTAACAAAATAATGTTAATGGTTCATCTATCTGTGTGGCTATCTATCTTTCTAACTAACTATAAGGTTACTTTATATAGTTTCTATGGAAATCTTGGCCACTTAGCTGATTCAATTGAATCTTAATTGAGTGTGTTATTGAGCACCAATCTTGAAAAGGATGGAGATGCTAATTAGACTACAGGTAGGATTGACCATTGCCATTGGATTGAGGGTACTTCTGATTGGTGCGGGTGGTTAGTGAGGTCCGGTATAGGGTAGATTTCATGAGGTCATGAATTGGAACTACAAAAACAAAGGTTATTGAGGGGACAAAGATACATTATTTCATGAACACAGTTACTTTCTTTGGAGTTCTTTCTGATGGATTGTTCTTACTGTGGCCTTGCTTCCCATTATTATTAAAGCACCATATATCCTGCCCTTGTGATGCAAAACACTAATTGAATGTTATTAGACTCTCATTATGTGTAATCAATTCTCTCGCACACATTCCTAATGAAGAAGAGTCTTCTCTTGCTATCCTTTGCCTTCCTTGTCTTCTCTGGCCTGCTCTTTAATTCTGATTAGCTCAGTTAGAGCTTGGGAGACCTTGTCTCCATGACCGTGTCCAAAAGACAGTGCCTGGAATGATAATGATGGTTTGGCTGCAAAGGTCAGGTTTGATGTGCGAATGGCCACATTTGATATTCCTCTTTCTAGTGTGGCTGCAGCAATAATGTTCTGCTTGACAAATTATAGCGAGAGCTTCATAGAGATGTTTGCATCAAGACAGACTGAGCTGGAACTATGTATTCCAACTTAGGTGAGTAAATAAGTGTTGTCCTTATTCACTTTTAGTTTGGGCTTCAACTGGGATCTCAGTCATTCCTACGTGATACCATGCAAGAGACAAGATGGCAAAGAGAGTGTTTTGACAATCTAATAAAAATTGCATAAATATTGCAAGTTGAAGTAATATTGCTAATAATGAATCATTATTTTGTTGAAATACATATCTACTTTAAAAAGCATTATTGTGATTCCCAACCCACTGAGTGATAAAATTCAGTTCCCCTTTATTTCTCCAAAGTCTGAACCCAAGACTCATCTAGAGTGACATTTGTATTTTGTTTATCCATAGCATGCCAGACATGTAGACTTCAGTATGTTATGGAATGCCTTCCTCTGCCAGCATCGCATGGTAGGAAACTGGAAGGCAGTAATTGTTTCCACAAGTACAGGACTGATTTGGCTGGCCTCCAAGAAGTCTGGGTGGTGGTGAGGCAAAATGGTCATTGCAGGAAGAAAGGGAGTGAGGCAAAGCAATAGCTGAGTACGCATCTAACCTTGCTTTTTATTATTCCCTTTTTTCCTGTGGAGGGCCATTTAGTAGTTGAAAAAAGTTATTCCTCTAGTCGGTTCTCTTTTCATTCCTTATATCTTATTTTCTTAAGGTATTTCAATACCTCCCTTACATTCTCTGCCCCAAGGCCCAGCCCTGACTGCACCACTGGCTTCAGGAGTGTGCAAAGGCCACATGGAGAGGAGAGGAGAGGAGAGGAGAACTTCACCCAACACAAACTCCTCCCCATCTGGGGAAGAAATCCTCTTCCTTGTGATTCTGGGCTTCTGAAGAAAGAGCCATATCAGTGGCAGCCCTTCAAGATGTGCCAGGTCAGGAAATAGCCAATGTAAGGATTCCAGGAACATTTATTTATTTATTTATTTATATTTGGAAGACCACCCAATTCCCAGGTGACTCTTGGAGTTAAAAGGAAGAAAAAAGAAAAGAAAAAGAATGTGTACACCTAGACAAAAACACCCAATACATTACCAAAAAACTCACCAGGGGTCAGCTCTTCAAGGTAGCCCAGACAAGAAGCACAAACCATGAGTATTAACACTACCGTTATTGCAAGGTTACAGTAACAGAATCTTGCAAGTCTGAAAGCACCTCTCCCCTCCTTTACTTTTACTTTCCGGAAAACTAGGGATGGTCCTTTCTGAGATGCTTCCCACGCTTCTTTTCCTTCTGTGGGCTGAGATACCTTTAGCACGATGGTTGTCTAGGCTGCGGCTCTTCCTTGTTATTGATATGATATTTGGCAGAGATCCATAATTGCAGCAGCAAATAAGAAATAAGAGACCAAGCATATTTATAAAAACTGTATTAAAGAAAACATTGCTTACAAAAAATCAGAAGAAGAAGTAATAAGCAGTAAGAACAAAAGAAGCAAGGTAGCAAGGCAGGGGTAGTAGTAACTAGCAGAATACAAATATATATTCTGTTCTGAACACATTTAACCAATCAGGAGCTCCCATTAACCATTAACCTTTAGTCAGTAAGAAACACAATAGCAGAAGCCTCGTGATCAGGCTGAAGTAAACAACTCAGTCCCTTATCACAGACTTGTTGGCGTCAATTCCTGACTCCAAATTCCTTACTCTAAGCCCCCACCTTTTTTTCCTTTTGAGTGCACTTTAAAAATCTAAAATTATGTGCATAAAATCTTCCATAATTAAAAAATACTCAACATTCCTCCTGTCTCCCAAGGTCAACCTTGGACACTATCTCACACCAGCTTCTGCAGCTTTTGCTAACTTTTATCAGGACATTCCCAAAGCAACCCACAAATCCCTGTGTTCAAGAAGTTTGCTCCCTCTCTTCTTCCCACTAAGACAATGGCTTTCTTCAGACTAAATAAGTAGGACAGAAAGTAACTTGACATGTATTGCTTATGAATATGTATGTATGCCTGCATCGTCATATGAATATGTATGCTTACATCATTTCCTTTTCTGTAATGTATAAATATCTGTGCTGTGGAGTCCTTGGTGCTCTCTGAGCCTTGCTGTTTTCTTGCAGACGTTTCATTGCCAGGCTAGGCAATGTCTTCAGTGCGAACTTCAGACTTGCTCTCTGTTTATATACCATGGCTTGTCCTCCTTGTGTTGGTGGGGGTGTTGTTCTCTCCTTGGTAGTTCCTTGATTGTGCTGTTGTTTGCTGCTTGGTTGATTGACTGTTAATAGTTCCTTGATTAGGGTATATTGTGCTGTTTAATAGTTCCTCTGGTGCTAATCCTGGTTTTCATCTTTGCATATCTGGGTATTGATTGCTGCCAAGGAGGTGTTCTGGTCTTCTGGCTTTTCTATTGTCTCTTATGAATGATATGTAAATGTTCTTTACCTCTATGTGTCTGTTGATGGCTGCTTTGTCTGAATGCCAAGCTTCCAGGAATTCTGTAGCATTTTTGGATTTGGCTTGGTTTAAGATGCTCACAGTTTCCCAGTTGAAAGTATGGTTGAGTCTGTCCATGTGTTGTGAGATTAAGGAGTTTTCATCATGTCTTCTGACTGCTAGTTGATTTTCGTGGATGCGTTCTGCTAGTTTTCTGCCAGTCTGTCCTACATAGTGGCTGCTACAGTCCTTACCCTGTATGTTGTAGATAACCCCTATTTTTTCTTCTTGGGCTACTGGGTCTTTTGGTTTGCTTAAGAAGTTTTGGAGGGCTTTAGTTGGTTTTTATACTACGGTGATGCCATGTGGTTGTAACAGTCTATTAGTAGTTTCTGAGATGTTTCTGATGTATGGCAGTGTAATTCTTTCCATAGCTTCTGTTGGTTTTGCTGTGGTGGGTTGAGTGGTCAGGCACTTTTAAATAAAGTTGTGTGGTATCCATTTTGCTGGAAGATGCTATATAAGTCATCAGTGCATTTCTTTTGTCTATATCAGTGCACATATCAGTGCACATATCAGTGCATTTCTTTTGTCTGCAGGGTAGGCACCCACCATTTTGGTGAGAACCCCTCCGGTGTGCACTGTATCAATAAAGACTGCATTCAGCAGTGTCATGTCATTCATGTCATTGCAGTAACTTAAGATATTTTTTCACATATACTGATTTGTTTAGTTAGTTATTATTGATCTTAAACCCTGTCTTTCATTCAGCTAGATCTCTTTGTGTTTCACAGGTACTGGAACAAAATACAAGAGTTCCCGACTACATTTAGGGTAAGAGCTAAAACATCAACAAAAATGCAGAAAAAAGTCACAGAGGTCAGAGGAGAGTTCTTCTTGGGGAGACAATTTCATAACTGGGGATGCATCCTTGCCATAACTTTTCCTTCCTTGATTGCCACCTTGCCTTAGCACCTTGGCAAACTCTGTTTGACTGAAAAGCAAAATAGCCTGAGGAAAACCCAGGAATTCTTTTCAGCCAAACTCCGCTGGTAAAGCACAAAGAAGAGTTATGGATAGCAGGGCACGGGAGGGGAGGATAACTATGAAGTGTTATCACTAAGAGTTATATATCAATCAAACCATGGAGACGTAGATGTAATAGAAAATATACTTCAGCATTAGTTAAAAAAGAAATTGAATTGAGGCTTTCCAATGAAGTGAAAGGACATGGGTATGTACATACAGTATGTGTCTGCTTTCAAAAATGTCAAGCAAGGGATTGTAATCAAAGTCCTGCTCCTTTATTCCATGCATCATTCATGCACAGAATATAAAAAAGGACTTTAGTTGCTTGGTTGTGTCTGCCATCTTGAATTTTTGGGGTCTCCCCTAAGGATGCTTCTGGTCACCAGGAAAGTCCTGAAAATATATGTATATGACCATTAAAGTATCCTTCTGGTCAGATGTTCTTTTGTGTTTAGATGTGGGTACAAAAGTATGAGGTAGCACTTGGGGAGAAAGATGCAGCCCAGGAGACCTGCAGTAGAAGCCAAAATGGAGAAAATCTCCACAGCCACCATGAAGTTTCCCTTGGTGCTCAGATAGGCTGGGATGAAGGACACCCAAATGCTGCAAAACACAATCATGCTGAAGGTGATTAGCTTGGCTTCATTAAAAGTATCAGGCAGCTTCCTAGCAAAGAAAGCCGCAGTGAAACTAATGGTGGCCAGCAGCCCCAAGTAGCTCAGAACAATGTAAAACATCATATCTGAGCCTTCGTTACATTGCACTATGGACTTTTCAATCTGAGAGTGCATGTCCAACTCGGGGAAAGGAGGAGATGTCACCAACCACACTGCACAGATAAAAGCTTGAATTAAGGAGCAGAAGACAATGACCGATCCTGCCAATCTTTTCCCTAGCCACTTCCTCATTCGGTTCCCTGGCTTGGTGGCCAGAAAGGCCAGAACAACAGTGATGGTTTTGGCCAAGACACAGGAAACAGAGATGGAGAAAATGGTGCCAAACAGAGTTTGTCTGAAAAGGCAAGTCACTTCCCCAGGCCAACCAATAAACAACAGGGAGCATAGAAAGCATAGGAGGAGAGAGGAGAGAAGGACGCATGTGATGTTCCTGTTGTTGGCTTTGACAATGGGGGTGTCCCAGTTCAGAATGAAAGTCACTGCCACTAAAATGAGGGTTGCTGAAAAGAAAAGACTCAAGGAAGTCAGAGTGACTCCTAAGGCTTCACCGAAGGATAAATAGCTGAAACGTTTGGGAAGACACTGGTCTCTTTCTGCATTGGAATAGTGATCTTCTGGGCATCTGTTACATTGGTCTGCATCTGAAATAAAGGAACAAAGCCTTGTCATTTCCAAGTATACAGAACATTTTACCCAGCTAACTTAGAGAACTCACTCCTGGTGATGCTGTTCACTTACCCATTTCCCCTTAAGCAATAATAGTTTTATTGTTTTTATTTTTATGTTTTGGTTTTTATAGTTGTCTTTGTATTGCTTTTTTGGTTTTTAACTCTGTAAGCCACACAGTCACAGCAGTAAGGTGGGTGTCTATAAAAAATTAAATGATGGATGGATGGATGGATGGATGGATAGATAGATAGATAGATAGATAGATAGATAGATACCAAATTAACTATATTACTGCTTAAAGGAGGTGGAGGAGCTCAATTATCAAAGACAGGGCCAGGTGCTTACTGTGGAATAGATTGCAAATTGCTCCTATGTAAGTTCCAAGTTAAGCTAAAGAAGAAGAAGAAAGCCCATCAGCTTCCATGATATGATCTTGAATATATACCCACCATTTTGAAAGAGAACATCAGGAATTGCTCTGAAGTCCTGAATCTCATAGATAGAGAACCAGACAAATTCATCATTGAACAACTCACTTGAGGCACAAACAACTAGGCTGAAATTATCCTATTTTGAACACATTATGCAAAGACCTGGCTCTCTGGAAAAGGCTCTAATGCTGGGAAACGTGGAAGGAAAGAGAAGAAGAGAACAACTAGAAGCAAGGTGGATGGATTCAGTTTCAGTGATGATGAATGAACTGTTGGAAGACCTGAAAGGTTAGGGATAGATAGTCATGAAGAAAATCTATTTTGTCTTTAGGCATTGAAAACAACGTGATGGCACATAATCAATCAATCAATCAATCAATCAATCAGTTTTCCACTTTCCTTTTCCTGGAAAGAACATTATCTCTCAATATAATGAACAGGAGTATAGCAGAAATAATTTATTCAACTATTCAAATAAACCTCATTTCATTAAAAAAAAACCCTTACAGCCCCATTTCAGAGTGGATTGGAGTAAATCTTTTCCCCAAGGGACTATACCAAGTTGAAAGGAACAAAAAGGGATAAGCCTAAAAGCTCTCTCTAATTCTGTTTATTTTTTTCACTTACCAATTTGGACTGAAATTCTTCCTTCAGGACATTTGGTGCAAATATAGCAACAGGCATGTTTCCCCTCCTGAACAGCCTTGCTGTATCCATGGCAGCAGCTCTCAACACATCTGGCATGGGGAGGCACCTAAAATAACCATTGGGAACCTTTATGAGTGGGATTCACCAACAACCTCTGGAAATCCTTCACCTTCTTTGGAGAAAACACAAGTAGAAAGCATACTGGTTTATTAAATTTGAAGAATGCTCCAAGTTTACAGCAACCATTTCATATTCTGGGTTGTATGCTGAGTTTTGCTGAAACCATGCCCAGGCATATTTATCGTTGTGTAGCCACAAAAGGAGATGCTATGAGAGAGTCTACTGAGAAGTACCTATCATACATTCTGCAGAAAAATTGGTAAAATGAGTTTTAAAACATAAAACAGCATCAAGTGTCCATTCTACCTGAAAACAATGAAATCTGTAGTCACCTGTAGCCTGCTGTCGGGGGGAGAAATGAAGGCGAGAGGTGTTGTTGCAATTTCTATGCTTGGAAAATGAATGTTGCTTCTTTGCATCATAAGTATCTACCTAGTTCTCTAAAAATGTTCTGAAGGGAGCATACCAGCAGAAGGAAACCTTGTTTCTTTTAAAAAACATATATTTATTTTACTTTGTTTGCACATTTATTTTGCATCCACAGTACCTAAGATCAATTTTAACTTGGGGACATTGCAAAAGGAAATTGTATTGTAGATTTAAAAAAAATGAGAGAAAATTCTGTGAGAAGCTTATTTCCTTGTGGAAAATAGGGAAACACTCACTAGAAAAATTGCCCCATTGTTTAGCTCAGTGTCAGCACACTCACTTGGGTTTTCCATGTGGTTGCTTACATTTTGCATAAGAAGAGTAAAATGACATCCTGCTTGTATTTATTCTCTACATAATACATTTACCATAAAGATTCATCACATTTTTTCAACTTATTTTCTCCTTACATTTATTCTGTCCATTTTTAAAATATATCTCCTTGTGACTTTTTAAACTTAGTGTATGTTGAGCAATTTAACACACACACACACACACACTCACACTCACACACACACACCCAAAACCATGAGACTCCAGGACATCATCACTATACTGCACTTTTGGATTTTCAAGTCATCATACAAGAATATCTTCTTCCAGAAATGATAGCCTCCTTAATAACAATATCCCCAAATGTCCCACCTGCTGAAACTTGTGATTCCACACAATGGCGCCTTCATGGATGATGAACTTCTTCCTATCGGGGGCTTTGGAGTCCATCCTTCCAATCTGGACTCTCTGGAAGGACTGATTGTGGAAGGTGACCAGGTTGAGGATGTTGTATCCTGGGTCAAAGTCCCCCTTCTCATCAAAAAAGATTTCATCTCCCACACTGTTATTAAAATGGGTGTTTCTCAGAAAGTAGTGAAGCTGGATTTGAGGGAGTAGAAAAGTAAGATCAGATCAGAAAGCAATATAGGGAAAAATATTCTCTCATTTAAAAGTAGAGATCAGTTTTGGACCAGAGAATTCTGTTCAAGTTGTGTGTAGTAGGTATAGTGTATGTATTTTTGTGATGTATTGACATGCATATTTCAAAAGAGAAAGATTCTCAAAAAGTTATCTCTCAAGCTTCTCTTGAAGATCTTTGTTAAAAGAATAACATGTAATGCAGTGAAACATCTTAGAAATGTGAGAAATGCCACAAGAACAACAATATTTATTAAGAAGATTCATAACATTCGTATTCACTTAAATCTTAAATCACATCCATTTTCACTTTAACTTTTCATTAAAATAGTGACCAGATAGATAGATTTTCTCCGAGATAATCTCTCCCTAACCACACAATTCCAGATGTTATCATTTGCAGATGTTACACTGTTAATCTTGTAGCACCTCAAATTTTGTAAGTTATTCATAGCAGGAATATGGAATATGGAAGGCAAAAGGAAGAGGGGCCGACCAAGGGCAAGATGGATGGATGATATTATGGAGGTGACGGACTCGACCTTGGGGGAGCTGGGGGTGGCGACAGCCAACAGGAAGCACTGGCATGGGCTGGTCCATGAAGTCACGAAGAGTCGGAAGTGACTGAACTAATAAACAGCAAAAATCATAGCAGGATGTGTATGTATGTTTCATGCACACAAACTGATTAAGTTTATGGTGCTTTATAAAAAAGCACAGCACTAACTGACAGATCTCCACTAAGAGCCGCTTCTACAGCAGTTAGATTGATTTGGGAGAAGGATCTCTGGCAGAATTCAGCTAAATTAGAATCTGAATTGCAGACAGTTAAATCGGACATGATTGAACAGATTAAAAAAGAAATTACCAACAGAGAGCAGAGCATTGAATCCAGAGCCTTCATGCCTCCATCAGGCCTTATACTGATACAGTATATTTGAGAAGAGCAATAACATACCTGCCATGGCTGAACATTTGCTAGATCCTGATTGCTAATAGAAGCTGACCTTGCTCTGGTTGAATGCATTGCGTGCAAAGCATGTGCTGCAGAGTAAACCCCATTGTAGACGTTGTAGCTCTCTCCAGACATGGTCATTTCAAGCACAGAGCCAGGGAGTCTCCCCAGTTCTTCCTTCCCAGTGCAGGATTTATTTGCTTTGGTGTCTGGAAGGAATGAACAGTGAAATGCACACGTCCAGAATGCAATGATGAAAGGAAACTGATTTAGAAAAGGGTTAAGGCTCTCAAGAAACTCCTGAAATCTTGGCACCATGTTTGTGTGGAGTGAGAAGAATAAGGAACCATTGAAGGATTGTGCTGGGAAACTAACATCTGGCTCTAAAATAGCAGTGAAATCCCAGTGAGAGGTCATGATCCACACTCTGTGGTCCATTGGGCGCCTCATGTGAAATTCACATATTGATAGCATCCATTGGAAACCCTGCATAGAGTGGGCATCACCAGAGACCAGGAACACATTGGTATTGTTCAGGAAGATAGCATCTCTTATGTTTGTTAACCTTGCAAGAAAGGACTCTTCATGTAAACCCAGAGTTATCATTCCTGGGATCAATTGTATCAAAGCAATGCAAATATCATTCTGGAAGAGCTTTGGCTGGAGATTCCGAAGAAAGCTTTCCCCATTCTCATCTTCTGAAACCAAAAGGCCAATCCAGTTCCAACCAAAATGCTTCAGTAAATGAACCATCCCCTTATATTGTAAATTTTCCTTTGGGACCATGCTGAAGAAGGAAGGGAACCTCCTTTTGTCACTCAGGACTGGGTCAAAAGAGCCATAACCAAGCTGTTTGGAAGAAAGAGGCATTGAAAATTAAACCGAGAAGCATATTCTTTGACATACAGCTTTTCCATTCCCTTTTTGATTATTGGATGCCTCATTAACATTATGATTGTATTTTTTTTCGTGTCAGAAGCACCGAGGCTCTTTTGTAGTGAAAGGATTTGCCGGTGACATCACCATTGCCCGGGGGACGCCCGAGGAGGCTCCTTTCTTGTCCCATGATTGTATTACAAATAGTCAAAGGATTGCATCAAGTTTCACACGGAAGAAGCTGATAATAACCTTCACAACATGAAAGCCTGAGAACTTGTGCTCCCATTCATAATTGGGAAATGTGTAGACCTCATTTTCTATCGTTTCTCTTCATTAGACATGCTGGCTAAAACTGATGGGAACTGAAATTTAGCAACAAGCAGAGGTCTTCTTTGACCACTGTTGCTAGTGAACATTTTTCTGAGTAGGTTTCCCTCCACTCTTGTGTGTACCATTAAGATATACCTGTACAATCCTGAATTGTAAAAATGAAATCTTTCTTAGTGATGACCATACTTTTCTTGTAAAAATCTCACCATGGATTTATTTCTCCAAACAAATGATCTCAGGCCAGGATATTCTTTATGGCTCCTTACAGTTCCTCCTAGAAATGGGCAGTTGTGGGATTACATCTAAGAAGGCCCATTTTAGTCTTGGAGGAGACCAAGGGAAAAATGTCACTCCTTTGGGCAAAACATTAAAGTGAGAGTTACTGTCTTACAACTCCTGATGTGGCACCTTGTATATTGAATGCCTGTGCCAGAGAAGGTGAAAGCCTCGGTGGCTTTTCTTCTGTGTCAAATAAAATACTCTTAAATTGTCCCCCACACCCATCTTTATCCAAGATGCTTTTTTTCCCTGAATATTTTTATTAGACCCTGTCCATTTTTTCTGATCACAATTATTTTACCATTTATTCAAATTATATTTCTCATTCTGTGTTTTTCACAATTTCTTCCATGCAATGGGTTGCCCTTGAGATATTTTTTTTAAAATTTTTAATTCTTTATTTTATAGTAATACATAAATAACAAAATCTGACACATAACATAACATAACAAACATAACATAACATAAATAAAGGACATAAACATAAAGGACTTCCTACTTTCTCTCCATCGTTTCCATCATATATTTATAAACAACTATGATCTCTAACTTATTTACATTATTTACATTAAATTCCCAATTGAACTTTTTGAGTCTTTTCTATAAATTTATTGAAGGGACTCCAACATAAGTTGAATTCTTTTCTTGCCTTTGGCGATCCTAGTTAGGATTCCTGGGCTGGAAATTCAAAATAACTTGTGGCCATCTGATTGCAGATCCTCTGCTTTATGTAACTGGCAGTGCTTGTTCTGAAGGGTTACTGGGATGCAAAGCCAACATATCTGAATTTTGAAATATTTTTTATTCTGAAGTTTCTTTGATTTTTTTTAAAAAATAATTAAAATGATAAAATAAAATATACATGGCAAGAAAAGAGATGCTGTTCAGTTTACTGAGTAATGTTTTTTAACTTTCCAAATTATGTGGGGACGGAGGACATGGGAAGTGCTGATCATTGATTGCAACTACAAGAGAATCTGTGAAAAAGCCTCCTACCTGTGGAATCTTGTAGGTGTTCAAAATGTGGGCCGTGTGGATGGAGTTTGGGGAGGTGAGGCCACCAATGGTAGCCAAGAGCTTCCTCCTGCTCCTTCTGACACAGTTGAAGTTGATGGGACTCCCTTGGTTCAGAAACAGAAGATCTAGAATGTTCTTACTGGCAAGGTTTACACTGAAATTGTTTTCATAAACCTCCATTCCTAGTGTGGTGTTGGGTAACAGCTTGAGGTCCTGGTTGAATTCATGAATGGCAAAATACATGGAAAGAAGGTGCTGGTAGTTCTTTAGTATCACCCTAAGATAAGAGTGCACAACCACAAATCATTATATCAGAAAAAAAAAGGAAACAAGTTGTAAATAATGTAATAATAATAAATAAATAATAAATAAAGTAAATAAATAAAGTAAATAATGTAAATAAGCCAGTTTGGTCTAGTGGTTAAGGTGCTGGGCTAGAAACCAGGAGTCCATGAGTTCTAGTCCTGCCTTAGGCATGAAAGCCGGCTGGGTGACCTTGGGCCAGTCCCTGTCTCTCAGCTCTAGGAAGGAGCCAATGGCAAAGCAGGATACTGAGAGTTCTAGTCCCGCCTTAGGCATGAAAGCTGGCTGGGTGACCTTGGGCCTGTCCCTCTCTCTCAGCCCTAGGAAGGAGCCAATGGCAAACCAGGAGTCCATGAGTTCTAGTCCCGCCTTAGGCATGAAAGCCGGCTGGGTGACCTTGGGCCAGTCCCTGTCTCTCAGCTCTAGGAAGGAGCCAATGGCAAAGCAGGATACTGAGAGTTCTAGTCCCGCCTTAGGCATGAAAGCCGGCTGGGTGACCTTGGGCCAGTCCCTCTCTCTCAGCCCTAGGAAGGAGCCAATGGCAAACCAGGATACTGAGAGTTCTAGTCCCGCCTTAGGCATGAAAGCCGGCTGGGTGACCTTGGGCCAGTCACTCTCTCTCAGCCCTAGGAAGGAGCCAATGGCAAACCAGGAGACTGAGATTTCGAGTCCCACCTTAGGCATGAAAGCCGGCTGAGTGACCTTGGGCCAGTCACTCTCTCTCAGCCCAACTCACCTCACTCTCAATCAGCCCAACTCACCTCAGCCCAACTCACCTCAACCTTGTTGTTGCTGTGGGGAAAATAGGAGGAGGAAGGAGTATTAGGTATGTTTGCCCCCTTGAGTTGTTCATAAAAATAATAAAGGCGGGATAAAAATAAAATAAATAATAAATAAATAATTTCACCAATTTATGTACAGAGGATTAATTTTAGATTTTACTGGAAGAGACTGTGTGCACATTAATCTGATGAACTCAAAAGTTGCTGATATTGTAGTAACAGAATAGGAGCCAAGGTTTTCAATCCTTAGTGAGCTAGAAAGGATTCTTTCTGGCCAAATGGGCAGTCATTTAATCCTGTGCCTTTCCCATTACCAGAATGTACTTGATCTTTACCAGTTGTAATGCTCTACCTATTATTGAATAGGGAGTGGCCTTGAAGGACAGGAAAAACAACTACCAAGGCAATATGTCGATGAAGGTTCTCAGTCATCCAGGTGGAACAGTCTGTGGCTTGAATCATGTCAACTGGATTTCTATTTTCTCAGTGGAAACGTTTCACTCCAACTACCAAGGCAATGCTGAGATTAGCAGAGCTTGAGCCCGGGCCAAGAAACTAAGTTCAGAAAACATCTCAGACAACTCCCTGCCTAGTTCACATGAAGATAAAGTGAGGGAGGGTGAAGAACATTCAGACTTGCAAGATTCTGTTCCGATAGCTGTTCCATTAAAAGTAGCCCTGACCTATATAGCATTGGTTTCTTAGTCAGGTCTGCCTTGCAGGGCTGAAACCCTGAAGCACCAGGTAGGATCAGATTTACTACTTGTGGTGGCTCAGCGGGTAAGACGCCAGGCTTGTCGATCAGAAGATCACAAGTTCAGAGGTTCGAATCCCTAGTCCTGCGTGACGGAGTGAGCTCCTGCACTAGCCCCAGCAACCTATTGCCGACCTAGCAATTCGAAAGCATGCAAATGCAAGTAGATGAATAGGTGCCACTTTGGTGGGTAGGTAACAGCATTCTGCGCACGTCATGCCGGCCACATGACCGTGGAAGCAACTTTGGACAACGCTGGCTCTTTGGCTAACAAACGGAGATGAGCACCGGCCCCTAGAGTCGGACACGACTGCACAAATGTGGCCTTTACCTTTTTAGATCAGTTCTAACAAATGTAACACTCATAATTTTTCTCTGAAGATGTAATACACATAATTCAAAGAAGAAAGCTGTACTTACTTTCCAGTTTTTTTAAACTCTGACTGTTTTGTGAAACTGTGAGAGGTCTCACGTTTAAATATAAAGGAAGAAAACCCCCCAAATGTCACCTCAGTTCTCGATGTAGAAAATTCTCCTGGAGCTTTGGAGGGCTGGATGCAGATGGATTTCAAAGTCTCACTGACATTCTCAGAAAGGAAGAGCAAAAGAGTTTGAAAGGCCAGCAGTCTTGAGCCACCACCCCACCTGCTCAAATACATGGTCACCAAAAAGTAGCTGTGACCACAGCAAGTAACCTTTGTCACGAGCAGAGCTAAGGGGAAATCTCCATGCAAAAGAATGAAGCTGGTTTTTTTTTTTAAAAAAAAAGTAAAAAAAGGATGAATTGTTAAAACTGCAAATGGCAATTCTTTGTTTTTTGCAGCTAAACTCTGAGATTTCTGTGGGACAAAGTGAATTACAAAGGGTCTTTAAAAAGGATTGCACAGATGCAGCTACTGTTTGGATATTGCCTTACTTTCCCTTTTGTCCCCAGAAATCTTCATGCAGCTTTGATACCTCCAAAGAAACAGAACTGGAACACAGTTATTTTGATAATTATAGAGCAAATAATCACCTGAAGTCCCTGAAGATCTAGTGATAAAGATGTTTGTGCTATTTGTACATGGCTAAAGCAGGGTTATAGTAAGTCCAATGATATGCACTGGATGTTGCGTAATTGATCCAACTTTCTCAGCTGGTACTATTTCCAACTTCCAACCTTCTCCAGTTCTGAAAGACTTGCAAGTGACTAAGTCAGTGATCCTTAAACTATTTAACCCAATTACCCTCTTTCCTGGTCTCAAATAATCTCATTCCACCCCCCCCCCCACCAAAAACAAAACAAAAAACCCACAGTGAAAGTCCCAAACTCAAACTGGATTCTCTACTCACAAACAAGCAAATACAATTAACTCAATTACCCCCAGGATATGCCCAAATTGCCCCTTTGGAGATAATTTCCCCCAGTTTAAGAACCACTGGACTAAGTGGTCTTTTAATCAGAGAAGGAGTTTCTTGACCCTTCTCCCCTGTTTCAATTGTGTTTTGGCCAGAACTGACAATGTTTCCATATTGCCATCGATTCTTGGAAAGAATTGAGTTTTCTGGACAGACTTTTCCCATTGTTCATCTGAGGAATCTCTGGTGGATTGATCTCTGGTATTCACTTCTGCATTTAATATCACCCTCTCCAAGGTGGACAAATGTACAACTCAAATAACTCCTAAGAGAATATGGTTGAACTGTTGGTGTGAAGGTTCCCTCCCTGTAGATTCCCAGAAGCTGATCACCACCTATAGGACAGCACAAAACAAGATATTTGAGCCTTTACTTTATTGCATTATACTATAGCCCAGTCTGGAGTCATCCTGGGTGTTAGATAAAAAACAGAGATGGAACTGAGTCACACAAAACAAGAATTACTCAGCTTGAAAACACTGCTATACCACTTACAACAGCAAATGTTCTGAAAATGAAGAAAGATATCCAGGATGTAGTGAGCCTCCAACAAGGTCTTTATTGCTGAAATAATTTATAATTTCTAAAAACTCCTTACCACAAAGAACAAGACCAGGCTATGGCAGTTTTCATTAAAACCCTCATGTGTGAACATTTTCTGACTGAAACTATGGTGAAAATTTGAAGCTAAAAGGTGCTTATCCTGTGGGTTTCCATTTCCTCCTGGCTCAAAAACGGAGTCCCATTTTTGTGAGATATGTGAGATTCATGGCATGAGACTGTTGGTTTGTTTATTTTTTGTTTGTTTGATTGAATTACTGATTATTTGAAGAGCCAGCATGAACCATTTTGACTTCTTCTGCTCCTTTCTTTTGGGCAACACCAATGTTGTTGTTGTTTATTCGTTCAGTCGTTTCCGACTCTTCGTGACTTCATGGACCAGTCCACGCAAGAGCTTTCTGTCGGCCGTCACCATCCCCAGCTCCCCAATGGTTGAGTCCGTCACCTCCAGAATACCATCCATCCATCTTGCCCTTGGCTGGCCCCTCTTCCTTTTGCCTTCCACTTTCCCTAGCATCAGCTTCTTCTCCAGGGTATCCTGTCTTCTCATTATGTGGCCAAAGTACTTCAGTTTTGCCTTTAATATCATTCCCTCAAGTGAGCAGTCTGGCTTTATTTCCTGGAGTATGGACTGGTTTGATCTTCTTGCAGTCCAAGGCACTCTCAGAATTTTCCTCCAACACCACAGTTCAAAAGCATCTATCTTCCTTCGCTCAGCCTTCCTTATGGTCCAGCTCTCGCAGCCATAGGTTACTACAGGAAATACCATTGCTTTAACTATGCGGACCTTTGTTGTCAGTGTGATGTCTCTGCTCTTAACTATTTTATCAAGATTTGCCATTGCTCTCCTCCCAAGAAGTAGACGTCTTCTGATTTCCTGGCTGCAGTCAGCGTCTGCAGTAATCTTTGCGCCTAGAAATACAAAGTCTGTCACTGCCTCCACTTTTTCTCCCTCTATTTGCCAGTCATCAATCAAGCTCGTTGCCATAATCTTGGTTTTTTTTAGGTTTAACTGCAACCCAGCTTTTGCACTTTCTTCTTTCACCTTCATCATAAGGCTCCTCAACTCCTCCTCGCTTTCAGCCATCAAAGTGGTATCATCTGCATATCTGAGATTGTTAATGTTTCTTCCAGCGATTTTAACTCCAGCCTTGGATTCCTCAAGCCCAGCATGTCGCATGATGTGTTCTGCGTACAGGTTGAATAGGTAGGGTGAGAGTATACAACCCTGCCGTACTCCTTTCCCAATCTTAAACCAGTCCGTTGTTCCGTGCTCTGTTCTTACCGTTGCTACTTGGTCGTTATACAGATTCCTCAGGAGGCAGACAAGATGACTTGGTATCCCCATACCACCAAGAACTTGCCACAATTTGTTATGATCCACACAGTCAAAGGCTTTAGAATAGTCAATAAAACAGAAATAGATGTTTTTCTGAAATTCCCTGGCTTTCTCCATTATCCAGCGGATATTGGCAATTTGGTCTCTAGTTCCTCTGCCTTTTCTAAACCCAGCTTGTACATCCAGCAATTCTCGCTCCATGAATTGCTGGAGTCTACCTTGCAAGATCTTGAGCATTACCTTACTGGCATGTGAAATAAGTGCCACTGTTCGATAGTTTGAACATTCTTTAGTGCTTCCCTTTTTTGGTATGGGGATATAAGTTGATTTTTTCCAATCTGATGGCCATTCTTGTGTTTTCCAAATTTGCTGGCATATGGCATGCATCACCTTGACAGCATCATCTTGCAAGATTTTAAACAGTTCAGCTGGGATACCGTCATCTCCTGCTGCCTTGTTATTAGCAATGCTTCTTAAGGCCCATTCAACCTCACTCTTCAGGATGTCTGGCTCTAACTCACTGACCACACCGTCAAAGCTATCTCCAATATTATTATCATTCCTATACAGATCTTCCGTATATTCTTGCCACCTTTTTTTGATCTCTTCTGCTTCTGTTAGGTCCTTACCATCTTTGTTTTTGATCATACCCATTTTTGCCTGGAATTTACCTCCGATGTTTCTAATTTTCTGGAAGAGGTCTCTTGTCCTTCCTATTCTATTGTCTTCTTCCACTTCCGCACATTGCTTGTTTAAAAATAATTCCTTATCTCTTCTGGCTAACCTCTGGAATTTTGCATTTAATTGGGCATATCTCCCCCTATCACTGTTGCCTTTTGCTTTCCTTCTTTCTTGGGCTACTTCCAGTGTTTCAGCAGACAGCCATCTTGCCTTCTTGGTTTTCTTTTTCTTTGGGACGTTTTTTGTTGCCGCCTCCTGAACAATGTTGCGAACTTCTGTCCATAGTTCTTCTGGGACCCTATCTACTAAATCTAGTCCCTTAAATCTATTCTTCACCTCCACTGCATATTCCTTAGGAATATTAGTGAGCTCATATCTAACTGATCTGTGGGTCTTCCCTATTCTCTTTAGTCTGATTCTAAATTTTGCAATAAGAAGTTCGTGATCTGAACTACAGTCAGCTCCAGGTCTTGTTTTTACCAACTGTATAGATGTCCGCCACCTTTGGCTGCAAAGGATGTAGTCAATCTGATTTTGGTGTCGACCATCTGGTGAAGTCCATGTATAAAGTCGTCTTTTAGGTTGTTGGAAGAGAGTGTTTGTTATGCACAGTGAGTTGTCTTGGCAAAATTCTATCAGCCTATGTCCTGCTTCATTTTGTTCTCCCAGACCATGCTTGCCTGTAATTCCAGGTGTCGTCTGACTACTCACGTTAGCATTCCAGTCTCCTGTAATGAAAATAACATCTCTTTTTGGTGTATTATCTAGTAGGTGCTGCAGATCCTCATAGAACTGATCTACTTCTGCTTCTTCAGCATCTGTGGTTGGGGCGTATATTTGGATCACTGTGATGTTAAATGGCTTACCCTGAACTCGAATTGAGATCATTCTGTCGTTTTTTGGATTGTATCCAGGCACTGCTTTAGCCACTTTATTATTAATTATGAAGGCTACTCCATTTCTTCTGTGGTCCTCTTGTCCACAGTAGTAGATCTGGTGGTCATCTGATGTGAAGTGGCCCATTCCAGTCCATTTCATTTCACTGACACCTAAAATGTCTATATTTAATCTTGACATCTCACCAATAACCACATCCAATTTGCCCTGGCTCATAGATCTTACATTCCAGGTTCCTATGGTGTGTTGATCTTTAGAACATCGGATTCGTCGTTCACCACCAGCACCGTCGGCCGCTAGCCGTCCTTTCGGCTTTGAGCTAGCTGCGTCATCACATCTGGGGCTAGTTGAACGTATCCTCTGTTCCTCCCCAGTAGCATTTTGACCATCTTCCGACCTGGGAGTCCCATCTTCCGATGGTATACCAACATATCTTTGGTTGTACTGATCCATTTAGTTTTCACGGCAAGAATACTGGGGTGGGTTGCCATAACCTTCCCCGGGGATCGTATTTAGTCTGACCTCTCTGCCACGACCTTCCCGTCTTGGGTGTCCCTTCACGGTTTAGCTCATGGTTTCATTGAGGTGCTCAAGCTCCAGCACCACAACAAGGTAACGATCTCCTTTGCTGGAGAACACCAATGTACTGACACAGATTGTTAGGATGCACTGGGATACACATATTGCCAAAATTTCATGTTCCCTGACCTCCCGGCTGTGATTTTGCTTTCTATGCTCTTCAATTTGTTTATCAACAGATAAAACTGGGGCTAGAATTTGCCACCTTTGAGGGTCATTTAATATTTGGTGTCCAATGTCCCAACTCACTGTCAATGTTTTTCATTTCTTAACTTTTCTTCTCTTTTTTCATTTAATGGAAATAAATAAGAGTGCTGGAAGAAGGGAATTCCAAACTAACTTCCTGCTGTTACTCCAAAAAGTATATACTGTAGATGTCCCTGTATGGTCATTGTACTTGCAGTGATTAATTACCACTTGTAGGGTGATTTATTGTGATCCTATCACCAGTATATGCATTGCGCCACTAGCTTCAGCTTCCGCCCACCCAGCGGATCGAAAGCATATGCGAGTAGATAAATGGGTACCACTTCGTGGGTCAATTTGCCGGCGTCCAGCTGAGGGTCCTCCTCGTTCCGAAGAAGACCTAGGGAATCCCGGTGATGATGGCGGAGGATGACGGATCCAGAAAAGAACAGCTTCCTGGACATCAGCAGCCGGCGCGGAAGTGAGGCATGCTGGGGCATGTAGTCCGGTGCCTGCAGCCGAAGAGCCGGTTCCCTGTCCTCTTCCCTATCGCGCGGTAAATTTAAATTATATGATATATGATGTATAATTGAAATATATTGATGTTGTAAGCCGCCTAGAGCCCTCCAGTAGGGAGGGGATAGGCGGGGTATAAATAGGATAAAATAAATAAATTGTATAATTTTTTATACACCAGTTCATAAAGGCAGTTAACTTTTTTAAAATGAAGCAGTATCCCCGACTGGGGGTGATGGGCGGTCATATAAATTGAAATAATAAATAAAATAAATAAATAAATAAAACCAATTAAAATAAATAAATAAATATATAAAATTATTACATTGCTTTAAAACTGATCAAAATTTATCTTGCACTGTTCTAAAATTCGGACCAAAATATTGATTATGTGCCATCAAGTCATTGTTGACTCTTACTGTAGCACAGAGATACATTTTCTCCACAACAATCTGTCCCTAACCTGGTCATTCAGGCCTTCCAATGGTGCTCTCATTGCCACTGTAACTGAGTCCATCCCTCTTGCTACTGGTTACCCTCTTCTCCTCTTCTTCCCAACCTTCCCAGCATTGCAGCCTCCTCTAGAGAGCTAGGTCTTCCAATAATATGTCCAAAGGAGAATAATTTGATCCAGGTCATTTGTGCCTGAAGTGAGAATTCTGGGTTGATTTGTTTGATGAACGATTTGTTTGTTTTCATGGGTGTCCACAGTATTCTCAGGAGTCTTCTCCAACACTGAAGTTCAAAAGTTTCAAGACTCTTCCTATGCTGCTTCTTTAATGTCCAACTTTCGCTCCATAGAGTGTCACAGAGAATACCACGGCTTGCACGATTCTGATCTTTGTACTTATAGAAACATCACAGCATTTGAATATTTTTTCCAAGGCCTTCATGGCTGTTCTACCATGTGCTAGTTTGCAGCATATTTCTTGACTGCTTGTTCCTTTACTGATGATGGTTGATCCACAACTTTGATATCTTCATCGCCAATTCTAAAACTGGTTGTTCTACCTGTTGTCATTAGTATGGTCTTTTTTATATTTAATTGTAGTCCCATTTTTTCACTGTGGTCCTTGATTTTTATTACTAGAGTTTGCATATCCTTGGCATTTTTGGCTATCTGAGTAGTGTCATCAGAATCCACACTCATCTTCTTCCAATCCAGCTTGCCTTAGTATTTATTCTGCATATAGTTTGAATAAATATGGGGAGAGTATGCAGCCTTGTGGCACTCCTTTGCCAATCTGGAGGTTTCCCCCCCCCCCCATATTCTGTTCATACTGTGGCTTCTTGACCAGCATAGAAGTTTCTCAGGAGGACAATGAGATGTTCTGGGGTTCCCATTTTTCTGAGCACATTCTACAACTTGATGTGATCGACACAATCAAAGGCATACCTATACTCAATGAAGCACATACTTACTTCTTTTTTGGCTTTCTCAATTATCCAGCATACATCAGCAATAATGTTTCATGTTCCTCGGTCTTTTCTAAAGCCAGCTTGAACTTCTGGTGTCTCTTTTTCCATGTAGGGCTCTAATTCGTTGGATGATCCTATGAATTATTTTGCTAGCATGTGAAATTAAGGATATTGTGTGAGTGTAGTTTGCACATTCTGTTAAGTCTACTTTTTTGGATATTGGAATACAGATTGACATCTTCCAATCTGTTGGTCACTGTGTCATTCTCCAGATCTGCTGGTATAGCTTGGTTAGAACCTTGATGGATTCATCTTCTGTTTCTTGCCATATTTCAGTGTGTATTCCATCTGTTCCTGTAGCCTTCCAACATGGTAATGACCAGAGTGCTGATCTAACTTCATCTTCCACTACTTCCAAAAGTTCTTGGGAGTAGGGAATATCTTCTAAGGTACCTTGGATGTTGACATCTCTACTGTACAGTGTAGAGATGTATACTGTTCAATATACTCCTTCCATCTTCTTTTGATCTCCTTTGAATCAGTTACTATTTGTCAACTGGATTCTTTTAGTATACCAATTTGAGGTTGGATCTTCCTTCTGAGTTCAGAGATTTTTTGAAAGATTTTCCTTGTTTTTCCATGTCTGTTTCCATTATTGATGTCTTTATAGATGTTGTTGTGATACTGATTCTGGTCTCTTCTTCTAACAGCTCTCTGAAACGGTTTGTTCTTTTCTGAGGTTTTTTTCTTTCTTCACTTTGACTTTTCTTCTTGGCAATTTCCACGGTTTGTTCTGACATCCTGTTTGCTTTCTTTTCTTTCTTCATTTTTGGCAGTCTTTTTTCACATTCATCCTAAACCACTTGTTTAAGTTCATTCCATAGTTCCTCTGGTTCTCTATCTATGAGGTTCAAGACTTCAAACAATTCCTAATGTTTTCCTTCAAAATGGTGGGTATATGCACCTGGCTATGTCTTTGACATAGAGGGGCATGGTGGCTCAGTGGGTAAGACACCAGGCTTGTTGATTGGAATATCGCAAGTTCAGAGGTTCGAATCCCTAGCCCCGCGTGACAGAGTGAGCTCCCGCACTAGCCCCAGCTCTTGCCAACCTGGCAATTCGAAAGCATGCAAATGCAAGTAGATAAATAGGTACCACTTCTGTGGGATGGTAACAGCATTCTGCATGCATCATGCTGGCCACATGACCTCAGAAGCATCTTCGGACAGCGCTGGCTCTTCTGCTAAGAAACGGAGATGAGCACCGGCCCCTAGAGTCGGACACGACTGCACAAATGTGCAGGGGGAACCTTTACCTTTTTTATATCTTTGATGCTATAATTGAGTTTGTTCATCTCCTTTTGGCAATAATAGATTTCTCTGTACTCCATCTGGTGATGACTATGTATAGAGCTGTCATTCTGGTTGTTTGAAGATAGTGTTAGCTATGAAGAAATCATTGGAGTGGCAGAAATTGTTCAGTCTCCTGTTTCATTTTGGGTTCCTAAGCCATACAATCCACCTACATTTTCCTTTTTCATGTTTCCGACTTTGGCATTCCAGGCTCCAATCACAAGCAGCACATCTTGCTTGTATGTTCTGTGAATTTCAAATTGACCTTGATCATAACACTTATCAGCCTCCTCTTCTTCTGCATTGGTGGTTGGAGCATAAACCTGAACTATTATCATATTAAAGGGTCCCAAAATATGAATGTCAAAGCCTTGCTATGTGACTTTTCACCTAAAAGTCCCTTTCCTTGTAACCATTAGAATCCTATTACTTGCAGACCTTAATTGCTGGAAAATTATTGTTGGACGCTGGCAGTATAGTTTCCTGCTTTTGAGTAGAAAAAAACATACATAAACTCTATTGTATCCCACAGTTTTAAAATCTGTGAGAGAAATCCTAGATCTCACTGAAACAAAATGTATCCCAGCACTGTCCATATGGACTTGGGATGCTTTTTGTGTCAGAGTCTGACCCATTCCAGAATATATCACTGGAGAGAGGTTTCTCTGAATTACCAGAGATAGAGATAGATAGATAGATAGATAGATAGATAGATAGACAGACAGACAGACAGACAGACAGACAGATAGATAGATGATAGATAGATAGATGATAGACAGAAGATAGATGTTAGATAGATAGATGATAGATAGATAGATAGATAGATAGATAGATAGATAGATAGATAGGATAGATAGAGATAGATGATAGATGATAGATAGATAGATAGATAGATAGATAGATAGATAGATAGATAGATGATAGATAGATAGATAGATAGATAGACAGACAGACAGACAGACAGATAGATAGATGATTGATAGATAGATGATAGACAGAAGATAGATAGATAGATAGATGATAGACAGAAGATAGATGATAGATAGATAGATAGAGATAGATGATAGATAGGTAGATAGATAGATATAGATAGATAGATGATAGATAGATACTGTAGATGATATAGTGATATTGTTGGAGTCGTATCTTTCTCCCAGTGTTGAGAAAAATATGTTCTTGGTGTTGTAAGCATATATCTCATTAAATTATGATAGTTCTTTTTTGAGATTATACCTAGTTGTGGTTTCATTTCAAATTTAAAATGTAAGATTTTATTTATTTATTTTATTTATTATTTGAATTTGACTCTGGGCGGTTTACAATCACAATATATAAAAAGTTAAAAGTCTATACCAGAGCTTTCCAAACTTTTCATGTTGGTGACACACTGTTTAGACATGCATCATTTCGCGACACACTCTTACAGCAGGGCATCATTTCGCAACACACTCTTACAGCAGAGCACAAGGCAAGCACTAGGACCTGTGTGGAATCACAGCAGGTTTGGAGGCAGCAAGGCGCAAGGCAGGCACTAGGACCTGTGTAGAATCCTGGTGGGGCTCAGAGGCAGCAGCAACCGCGACACACCCGGACACTGCAGCCGACACACTAACGTGTCCCGACACACAGTTTGGAAATCTCTGGACTATACATTTAAAAACTACTATAAAAATAAAAAATAAAAATCCAAAAGATGGTATGTTCTTAAAAGGAGGATATTACTAAGCTAACCACCCCCAGGAGGAACTATTAGTTCCTTCGTCCCAGGCAAGGCGGCAGAACCACCTTTTTGTGCATTATATGTATGTCTTTCCCCAACCATGGTATACTCCTGGACCAGCTGTGGGGGCTGAGAAATGGGGAATTGTTTTATGGGGTTTTTCTTCCTTCCCTCTTGACCAGTTCTAGTTGATGTTTGAGAGGTCATTCTTTAGGCTCCTCTTATGTGGGATGCCATAAAGTTTGATGCTAATTCCCCTCCTGTTTAACATGTACATAAAACTATTTGGTAAGCTAATCTGCTGGTTTGGGATTTGGAATAATTAATATGCTAATGATACCCAATTATGTCTTTCAATCTCAGGCCAGCCATGTAAGGCTGTTGAGGTCCTGTCCCAGTGACTGGAAGTCATGCAGTGGGATGGGGAGGAACTGACTCCAACTCAGTCATACCAAGACTGAGTGGCTGTGGACATTAGAGCCTCCTGGATTTGGGTATTTTCCATCTGTATTCTTGGATGTGTTATCAGTTCCCCATTTAAGAGTGGTGTCCAATCTCTTAGATTTACAGCTCCTGTTCGAATAGAAGGTGGCAGCTGTGGCCAAGAGGGTATTTGCACAGCAGTATCTAATGTACCAGTTCGACCCATTCCTGGATCAGGAGGTCCTTCAGAAAGTCACCCACATCCTACTCACCTCATGACTCAATTACTGCAATGTGCTCTACATGGGGCTGTTCCAGAAAATCACCCAGTAGCTTCAACTGGTCCAAAATATAGCGGTGCTGGTAGTGAAGGGCATATCTCTGTTTACTATATTGTAATCCACCCAGAGTCAGATTGGAAATGGTAGTTCATAGAATGAAAATGAAAATGAAAATGCAAAACCCATCTTTCTCTCTCTGTGTGTTTATGTGCTACAGTTTGTACACTACTCCAATCAGAAGCAATTATGAGCAGCCTCCATTGCATATGCAGCACTCAGGTTAACAAGACATAATAAAACAAGCAAAAAAATACCTAATACACATTTTTCCACAGCTACCACATCTCCAGAAGAATAAAATCATCCCATCCACAGAGAGGATATGGAAGAGCCAGGTCCTCCTCCTACAACCAGTAGAAAATATGGAATATGTATGGGGTAAATTTTGAGTGGACCTAGTTGATATCTAGGAAACTCATGATCCAGTAAAGTGCTGAATCCAATGCCTGTCTCCAAGACTAGTACATTGCTCAATCAAACGTTGCTCTCTCTCTAGCTCCCAAAAACTTCTAAAAGCTCCAATGCAACTGTGGTACCCCCATAAAACAAGGACAATGTAATCTTTGGATCCTATGAAATAAATAATCAGTTGGCTCCAACAAGTATGAACTGTTAGAACTTAAGGTTATCTACCAATCAAACCATGGAGTCATGGATGTAATAGAATATATACTTCCAGAAGAATAAGGGAAGCAATAGAATAAAGTCTTCTCATTGAAATTTAATCACCAGCAGGGCATGGGGTGGAGTGGGGTGGGGTGGGTGGCTTTAACAAAAGTCAGGATGGCGGTTGTCACTGAGTGATAAAAGCCATGACACTTTATTACATGCATCATACATGCAAAGCACATAAAAACAGGGAAGGCTTCAGTTGTATGGTTGTGGCTGCCATATTATATTTTTCAGCTCTCCCCAAGAATGCTCTTGGTCACCAGGAAGATGATGAACAATAGAAAGCTGGTTTTGAACATTACACTATTCTCTTAGTCAGATGTTCTTTTGTGTTTAGACGTGGTTTGAACAGTATGATGTAGCACTTGGGGAGAAAGATGCAGCCCAAGAGACCTGCAGTAGAGGCCAAGATGGAGAAGATCTCCACAGCCACCATGTATTTCCCCTTGGTGCTCAGATAGGCTGGGATGAAGGACACCCAAATGCTGCAAAACACAAGCATGCTGAAGGTGATCAGCTTGGCTTCATTAAAAGAATCAGGCAATTTTCTTGCAAAGAAAGCCACAGTGAAACTGATGGTGGCCAGCAGCCCCAGATAACCCAGCACAATGTAGAACATGGAGTCTGAGCCTTCATTACATTGCACAATGATCTTATCAGTCTGGGAGTGCATGTCCAACTCTGGGAAGGGAGGAGAAGTGGACAACCACACTGCACAGATAAAAGCTTGAATTAAGGAGCAGAGGACAATTATGGATCCTGCCAGTCTTTTCCCTAGCCATTTCCTTATCCAGTTTCCTGGCTTGGTGGCCAGGAAGGCCAGAACTACTGTGATGGTTTTGGCCAAGACACAGGAAACCAAGATGGAGAAAATGGTGCTAAACAGAGTTTGCCTGAGAACACAAGAGATTTCTCCAGGCCAACCAGTAAATAACAGGGAGCAGAGAAAGCATAGGAGGAGAGAGGAGAGAAGGATGCATGTGATGTTCCTGTTGTTGGGTTTGACAATGGGGGTGTCCCAGTGCAGAATGAAGGTCACTGCCACTAAAATGTGGGTTGCTGAAAAGAAAAGACTCAAGGAAGTCAGAGTGACTCCCAAAGGTTCACTGAAGGATAAATAACTGAAACTTTTGGGGATGCACTGGTCTTTTTCTACATTTGCATAGTGATCTTCAGGGCACCTCTCACATTGGTCTGCATCTGAAATAAATGAAGAAGGCCTTGTCATTTCCAAACATAAAGAACATTTTAAAGAGCTAATTTGGAGAAAGCAGTCATGGTGATGCAACCACACAGCCTATTTGTAATGACTGCAGAACCCTTGCAGCAACAAAGGAGTCTCACAAGGAGTTTCTTGGAAAACTAATTTACTGCTAAGTTACTGCATACAAGAGAAAGTTGCATCTGAAGAAAGCGCGGGCTTTCCCCTTTGATAATATCCCAAACGTCCCCCTCCCCCTTATCAGGCCATCCGCAGATCTTCTCCAGTTTCGTTTCTTCACACACTCCTGTGACCTTGCTCCATCAGGCTAACAGACACTTCATCCAGGAATGCTTGTCTGGCCTCACTCCCCGTTAACTCTTTCATGCATGCACACTGTTACAATGCTAGGTAACATTGGAACAGGGATTACGACATTACTGCCCCACCTGAAAAAGACTAAACAAAATTAGTAAAAAGCTATGAAGGTTTAAGAGGGTATTTGAGGTGAAATTGGGAAAGCAATTGAGGAACTCTAACATTAACGGAAGAGACCCATTCAGGGTCGGGGAAATGTTTCCATCGGACCAGATATTGCAATTTGTTTTGGTAGAATCGAGAGTCCAGAATTTCTTTGAGTTCAAAATGTTGCTGCCCATCAATCATGATTGGGTTTGGTGGAGGTTACACTGGATGCCACTGTGTAGGGTAAGGCAATGGTAAACCACACTTGTATTTTTACCAAGAAAACCACATGGATAGAAAATATAAAATGATTGATGATATAATGCCAATGATGGGCCCCTCAGGTCAGATGGCACTCAACATGCTACTGTGGAAAAGTTGAGCATCTTTCAGAGAAATAGTAGTGTTTACAACAAGGCTAGATTAAAACCTTCAAGATATCTAGTTGCTGCTATTGTCATACAGGAAAAGAAAATCCAAAGCTGCAAAGACAGAATTACAATAGGAACATGGAATGTAAGAAAACTGAACATAGTGAAAGATGAAATGAAACAACTACAAATTGACATCTTAGGCATCAGCGAATTGAGGTGGACTGGGATCGGACACTTTCAATGAGAAAATCACACTGTTTATTACTCAGGACATGAAAAACAAAAAAGAAACAGCTTGGAAGGGTATAACGAGAACAGTACTTAGCTACAATGCACTCCAGAACTGAATAATGTTGATTAGTCTTCATGGACAACACTTTCATACTGTATAATGATCATTCAAGTTTCTGCTCCAACCACTGATGCAGAAGAAGAGGAGGCTGATGAGTTTTATGATCAAGTTCAAATTGAAATTCACAGAACATGCAAGCAAGATATGCTGCTCGTGACTGGAGATTGGAATGCCAAAGTTGGAAACATGAAAGAGGAAAATGTAGGTGGATTGCGTGGCTTCAGAAACCAAAATGAAATAGGATACCAACTTATCAATTTCTGCCACTCATGAAGAAAAACTATTTTGTCTTTAGGCATTGAAAACGACTTGATGGCACATAATCAATCAATCAATCAATCAATCAATCAATCAGTGAAGCAATCAAACAATTTTCCACTTTCCTTTTCCTGGAAAGAACATCATCTCTCAATATAATGAACAGACTTGTAATAACATAATAAATCTGCTATCACAAGAACAGCCATTCATGCACTCTCAAGATTACAAAGCCAAGATTGATTGCTAGAAGCTCAAGATCAATGCCTGCCCACTCATTCAAGATTTCGGTGATGGACTAGTGTTAAAACCAACAAAAGAAATAGTTTAATTATGAAGAACAAACCATACATTTTGAGATCCAAACAGTGTGGGTATCAGTGAGTATGGAAGAAATATGAATGGACCTGAAATTAACAGACATTTCTGTAGTTCAGGGAAGAGGAGGAGACATATTAAAATGGTGCTCTGGGCCAATATCTCCCATGTGGTTATTGACCACCATGGCAGGAAGTGTGGGAACAATATCAATTATGCCACTGAAGGCATTATCCTTTGGACTGTTTTGGGTGTGCCTTTGAGTCAGTGTTGCAGTCCAAGTCCCTGCAGTTTTCTTGGTAAGATTTTGGAAGCAGTTTGCCATTGTCTCCTTCCTAGAGCTGAGAGAGAGTGACTGACCCAAAGTCACCCAGCTGGCTTTGTGCCCAAGATGGGACTGGAACTCACTGTCTCTGCCACCAAACTGGCTCTCCAATTCCTATGGGACAAGCAAACATGGCAAACGGTCAGAGAATCATGGAAACTGGACCCGAAAATATCCAGCATCTGAAGGCACTGGGTTTGCTAACTCTGCTGTAACTCTGCTTTTCCCCAGGTCTAGATTGCCCTCTGGGGTTCATTGGCCAAATCCCCAGGATGAATCCTTGGGCTTCTGTCATGAGATCTTGTTAGAGAAAAAGTCCTCGAGTCTCTTTGGAGTTTCGGATCCTCTAGGAATCCAGTAGCTCCTTCAGAGTTGTTGATGTCGGCTGATGTAAGCAGCTTACATAGTATCAAATATTTTTTTTCTAGAGGAGAGACTGCGTGAAGAGTTAGGTACTGCAGGGATATCTTGAAGACTTCAAATTGCCAGTGAATACTACAGCATTTTCAATTTTCCTTAAGAAGAAATATCCCATCGATCTGAAATCATCAGATAACCCTTGGCAAAGTTAGAACAATACCTCATAATTTACTAAAGGTCGTGATTTGTGGGTTGGTACTTCCCATTCTGGGACTTTATGAAAAGGAGTTTTAATTTTAAACAATATTTAGGGGAACATTAAGAGAGTTTTATTGTCAGCGTTTTGCTTATGGTTAATATTTAATTCTTTTGATCCTCGAAGAGATCATGCCTGAAATTTCTGCACATGTTGATGTCCTGTCTAGATGGAAAAGGACCTTCTTTGCCTAACAGGAATGGCTGACCATAGATGGTACACAATGGGCAGAAGTCACATTTAATGGGAAACTAAGCTGCCTTCAGTCTGAACCAGTTCCTTCAACTGGCAATCCTCCCACTACATTAGCACTTCAGAATTCCCAGTTAAAACATAAGTGCATAATTCCAGGTATGAAAAGGATATAATTCTAAGATAATCAGTTAAAAATGGACCTTACTCTTATGGACTTCCTATTCTGGACAGAATCCCTGAAAGGATGAACAAGGAAATTATAAGACGGCGGCACATGCAATCAAACCAGTGCCTTAAACTCCAGAGGGCCATATTTAAAGTGAGAGGCTTGAAAATACTGAAAAACGAATTCCGAGAAAGGATCCTACAGTGGTTGCATGATTCACTGAGATGATGCAATTATACACCAAATGCAGACAACATTAAACTAAAATTGCAGTCTCCCTTTCCTATATCCAGCTTACTACTTGAACCAACTAATCACTTGATTCAATTTACTACTTCTGAGTAAGCATGAAGGAACCAGGATATACTGTAGGTCTGAAATGTGAAAAGCTGATTTAATTTTTAATAATTATTAAAAAGAGTCATTTAATTTCTTATTTCATACTCCTCTTGTGTTCCCAAGGTCCTATCTGGATGATACCATGAAAAAAGACAACAGGACCTGCTTGACCGAGATTGTCCTGCTGGGCTTCTCAGATTTCCAGACTCTGCGAGAACTTCTCTTTTGCCTGGTTCTAAGGTTCTACTTGATGGCCTTGATGGGCAACAGCCTGATTTTGATCCTCACCATTCTCAATCCTACCCTTCATACACCAATGTACTTCTTCCTCTGGAACTTGTCCTTTCTGGAAATTGGCTACACCTCATCTATCAGCCCAAAGATGCTAGTGAACTTATTATCAGAGAACCAGACTGTATCCTTTTGGGGCTGTGGATGTCAAATGTGTTTCTTCATTCTCTTTGCTACCACTGAGTGTTGTCTTCTTTGTGTCATGGCTTATGACCGCTATGTTGCCATTTGCAAACCCTTGCAATACCCCTATATCATGAACTACAGGGAATGTACTAAGCTTGCTTCTGCCTCATGGGCCATTGGTGTTTTCATAGGTTTGGGGCAATCTATTTCAATATTGACTCTTCCCTTCTGTGGGGCAAATAGAATCAGCCATTTCTTCTGTGATGTTTTGCCTGTTCTGAGACTGGCTTCCACCAATATCTACAAAAATGAAGTGGCCATTGCCACAATGTCAGTTCTAGTTATCCTGGTACCCTTTTTGCTCGTCCTTTTTTCCTACATCCCCATCATCTCCACTATTCTCAGGATGCCGGTGGCCCAGAACAGGCGCAAAGCATTTTCCACTTGCTCCTCACATCTCACTGTTGTCTGCATTTTCTATGGAACTGGCATTTTTACCTACATTCGCCCCAACTCAGCATATTCCATGGACAGTAACAGATTCCTTGCAGTGCTCTACATAGTAGTGACCCCAAGCTTGAACCCCATCATTTACAGCTTGAGGAATAAAGATATAAAAGCTGCTGTCATGAAATCTGCAATACGGAAACAGGTCTTCCTTAGATAATAATCCAATTATATCAATTGGTTTCACTTCTTCATCAGATTACAGTTATTATGCACATATCTATGCAGTAGAATGAATTCTAGGAAACGCCAGTGGCAAATGTTATGCTTAACTCTGGAATAACCCAGGGCTGGAGATAGATGTATGGAAAAGAATGGGAGAGCAGTGACAAGAAACCTAAGCTGATTATTCTGGTAGAACGCAAGTAACGGATTCACTGGCCATTCCCTTAGAAGGAAGTCTACCATAGAACTCAGGAAATTAGGAGAAAAAGGGGGTGAAAGACAGAAGAGGGCAGCGTGAGGGCTAGAGGGAGATCTGTATGACTCCTACCCTGATGCCACTCGGAAAATTACTGAAGACTTGGCTATTCTCCCAGGACTTGGGGCAAGATGGTGGTTGAGCTTCTGTGGGATGTTTTGTTTGTTCTAGAGAGCTTACCTTCTGCATGCAGATAATTTATCTATTTTTTTTGTTCCTACTTTGTTTTGAGCATAAGCTGCCCAGAGTCATCTGGAACTGGGAGGCCTCCAAATTATATTAAATTATAAATTTCTATCTCTCTCCTCTCTGGGGCTAACATCAGCATCCCCTATTGTCTTATACGGAGATTGTTTTCTTTATCAAAACTTATTCTGTGTCCTATAATTACTACAATTACTGTGCCTAGTGGAACAAATTTCAGAACTAGCTGATAGGTAGAAATCATGGTCTCCAATGCTCACTTCAACTCTGCTAAATTGTGCTCAGTCTATAAAAACCTTGTTCAAGGATCTTTTTCCACTCCACCCATGAGCTGCATTTGATGGCACCACAGTTCTGTCCTTCTTTTCCCCAAATCTTCTGCCGAGACAGATGTTGCAGCTGGGGGCTGACTGTCAGCATGGCCAGGTTGGGTTGGGGCTCAGCTCTTCATCTGATTGTGCTCATAGGAGGGCTGAGTGATTCTTCCAGCAAACGTCTGAACCTGAACAATCCTGGGAGGAGGCAGAGTTCTTCCAATCCATCCGATCCTTCAGATGAAATTATAATTGGTGAATTTGTATCCCTGATTCTTGGCAATTTCAAGCCGCAGAGCTTTGTGGAAAGTCCAGATTCTCTTGCTAGAACTGCTTAGTAAGTAATTCTTCATTGATTTATTTATTTTGGAATCCTGGACTTGACCTGATGATCATCTTCCATTAAAACACTGATGCAGTAGATCTTTATTCCTTGAAAAATTGTATTAGGTGTACCCCTTAATATTTAATTTCAGAAAATAAATCACTGTATTTAAATACAGGCATCTCTCTTTCCTCTCTCTTCCACACTTGTGCAGTTTTTGAGTATTTATATCTCAACTATTTCCTCACCACTCCAGCAGCACCAATTCAGCCAAGAGCAAACTTGTTTCACATCTGATTATTAAGGAATCTCTTTAGGTTTCTGCTTATGATTTGTTTTGGTGAAATGTTTGGATGCTACTGGCAGCTGAACCTGTATGTGAAGATGAATTTGCTAAGGAACCTGAGTGTCTGTCTTGTAAGAGGTAGAAGCACACACCCAATGTGAAAGGAAATATAATAAACATGTTATCTTAAGGCATTGTATTAACTGAGGATTACTTATCATTTTCTCAGTGAAGCTTACAATTTTTGCTTGAAATTCTATTGGTCCATGGGATAGGTTGACCTCAAACAGTATCCCTGGTGCAACCCGAGAGCACTAGGTTTAAGAATATTATGACTTAATTGTCCAAGGGGCATCACATTTTTCAAGACCCTTTTCAAAGTGTGTGGACAGAATGATAGGCTGGTATTAGGGACATTTCCAAAAGATCAGTTATTAGTTTTTATATATAGGAAAGGAAGTTTATAGGTGAAGAGAGAAGCTGTTCTGCATTCTCATTTTTACTGAGGGTGGTAAGAGCGGTGGCGTGTTTGAATGTGTCTATGTTTTTCCAGTATCTGCTCCATCAAGGAGAACGTTCCTTCTCTAGTTGGAGAAGCTGACTGCTAACCCTGTAGGGCATTGGACTCAGGACCAGCTCCTGTCTGAAAACAGGATTTCCATAAGTTCAAAGAATGGGACAAAGTACACACAAAAGAAGACACCGAGAGAATGAGGAGAAATAAGAAAGAATAAACTTCTATTCATTTTGTCTTTAGAGAATAACTGGTCATTAGTTCAAAAAGATTTCCTGATCATATAGACAACAACATGCATTTAATGTATAAAGACAAATGATGACCTCAGCTGTAAGCCACCTGATCCTTCGGTAAACTTTAAGATTACACAATTATTTTTATTTTTGCAGCCTGATCCCTAAAAACTACCAGCACGTCCTTGCTTTTCTTTTTGCCATTCAAGAGATCAACAAGAATCCTGATCTGTTACCCAACACCACATTAGGGCCCCAGATTTATGACAATGCTTACAATTCCTGGAGGACCACTTGGACGACTTTGGATCTTCTCTTCCTCAGACAAGGAAATCCACTCAATTACCTCTGTGTCACCGAAGAGAAAATCATGGCCGTCATTGGGGGACTCACCTCCAAGAATTCAATTCACATGGCTAACATCTTAAGTACTTACAAGGTTCCACAGGTAAGTGTTTGGAAATAGATATATGGAATTAGGAGGAGAGCGACTGTGAAGTCTCCACAGTAAAAGCAAATGTCTCTACTGCTTGAATTGTCATTTTACATCTATGATGATTTCCTTGAGTTAAAATTGTTCTGTTTTCCCCCAGGCCAGTTATGGCTCCTTTGACCCCATGCTGAGAGAAAAAATTGGTTTTCCTTCTTTCCACCGCATGGTCCCTAATGAAGCTCTTCAATACGTGGGGATTGTTGGACTTCTCCGATATTTTGGATGGAACTGGATTAGCCTCATTGTTTCAGATAATGAGAGTGGCGAAAGCTTTCTTCGAACTCTGAGACCCAAGTTCTTGCAACATAATATTTGCATAGCTTGGATACAGTTGATCCCAATAGTGTCGCCATTTTTATCGAGACAGATACTTCAGAGACAAATTATTCAAATTCAATCTGTTATCTCCCAGAGTGAAATCAATGTGTTCCTTGTATATGGAGATGGTCAGTCTCTGGAAGGATTACAAATGGTTTTGTACTCGATGGAAATCGGCCATAATAAGCCTCTTGAGAAGGTGTGGATCACAACCTGTGAGTGGGATTTCACTGCTCAGAATCCTGCGAGAAGATTTAGCAAAAAATCCTTCAATGGCACACTGTCATTCTCACTCCATACAAATGTAGTGCCAGGATTTCACAATTTTCTTGAGACAATAAATCCCCTGAAGTTGACATTTTATTTCCTCTCTGAATTCTGGACATCAACATTCTTCTGCTCACTCAATGCCCACCACTCGTATGAGGGGAAAATGGAAAATTGCACTGGGGAAGAGAAGCTGGAGAGCCTCCCTGGATCTGTCTTTGAAATGGGCATGTCTGGTTGGAGCTACAGCATCTACAATGCTGTTTATATTGTAGCACATTCACTCCATGCTTTGTATTCCTGGAGAAGCAAATGGAGGAGCAGGAAAAATCAAAGCCAATGGCATCTACAAAAAGTACATCCATGGCAGGTACTCACAAGGAAATTGGTCAATTAATTTAAAATGCCAAAATATTAAAAAAACAACAAAATAGAACTTAAAAATCATATATCATGCAACAACAGATAAAAGCTAGTAAGCAAAATCAGCTTTGGAATTTACAAATGAAAAACAAAAAATGTTGGTTTTTTTAGTTTGTTATTAATTATCCTATTTAGTTTGTTATTAATTATCCTCTTTGATGAGGAGATACAGTTTTTGTACTTCTCAGTTAAAATATGTAGATGAATGTTGAGGTCTATCTAAATTGTTTTTGTACTTCTCAGCTAAAATATGTAGATGAATGTTGAGGTCTATCTAAATTGGGAGGGCCAGATTTCCAATGATAAATTATCAAAGAGAAGGGATATTTCTGAAAAAAAAAACTTAAATTGATTTAGAAAGTGAGAGTGCAGATGTGCCAGTGAAATTGATGTTAAATTTGGCAGAGTGGGAAACAGTTGATAATTTAATCCATTCTGAATCTCTTCCTTATTGAATTAAGTAAAACAATCAATTGCTTAATTCCACTATGAGGAGATGAAGAAACAATGAGGATTCAGGTTAGAAAGGGATTCAGAAAGTAGTAAAAAGGTAAAGGTTTCCCCTGCACAGTCGTGTCCGACTCTAGGGGCCGGTGCTCCTCTCCGTTTGTTAGCCGAAGAGCCAGCGTTGTCCGAAGACGCTTCCACGGTCATGTGGCTGGCATGACATGTGCGGTACCTATTCATCTGCTTGCATTTGTATGCTTTTGAATTTCTAGTTTGGCAAGAGCTGGGGTGAGTGCGGGAGCTCACTCCGTCACGTGGGGCTAGGGATTCGAACCTCCGAACTTGCAATCTTTTGATTGACTAGCCTGGCGTCTTACCTGCTGAACCATTGTGCCCCCACCAGAAAGTAGTAAAAGGTCCTAAATTGTATGATCATCTTGATCAAGCTCAAAATATATGCACAAAATTGGAAAAATCAAAGTGTACCAACAATACAGGAATGGATGTTGAAATTATTAGAGATGGCAGAATATGACAAACTGACTTGCTTATTAAAAGAAAATTCAAACCATTATTTTCTTAAAGAGTGGAAGCCTTTGATGGACTATTTGCAAAAAGCAGGAGGAGTAAAGCTTGCATTGGGTTTTGATGATTAGATCATATATAAATAATGTATATCAGACAAGAAATATATATGAATGTTATATGATTAGCCAGCATGTAAGAACAAACTATCTATTTTATCTTTATGACCATAGATAGATCGGAAGTTATCTAATTTCTATGTTTGTTTGTTTGTTTGTTTCTTTTACTTTACTACACTTTTCTTTTCTTTTCTTTTTAATTTGTATTTCTATTTCTGTTTCATTTTCAACTTTTAACTTTGTATATTTACAATTTAATAAAATTTATATATATAAAAAAGAAAGTAGTAAAAGGTCCTAAATTGTATGATCATTGCTTGCAGCTGGAGTGCTCCAGAACAGCTGTGGGTTGTGATTTAAGTTGAAGTAGAAAGGAGATGAACTGGCCATAGCATGATTTCTTTGAGACAAAAGGTTTCTTGACATCATTCATGAAATGGAGACAACTCTCTGGAGAATGAATTTGAAAACTAAGTGATAGGCAGAGTTTCATTTTCTCAAGAAAAAGTTAGGGAAAAAGATGTTTACTTTCTATAATCTTAAATGGTTTAGACCAAGTGGGATGAATCTATGGTGAGCTGGAAAGATTCAGCTAAAATATATTGCTATTATGACTAAACATTCATGTTCTCTTTGAATAAATCATTTCAATACTTGGCATACTTGGAAAGCACAAATTTGCAGTATTGTGGCAAATCTCTATTTGAATGTCAGACCACTGACATTTCAGGTGACATTTTCTACAATTTAGAATTGTAACCATCTTTTCCTCCTTCCATCTAGCTTCATTCTTTTTTGAGATCTGTCCGCTTTAACAATAACATTGGAGATGAAATATTTCTTGATGGAAACAGAGACTTAGCAATAGGCTATGACCTCATCAATTTGGTGACATTCCCCAATGAATCCTTTCAGAGAGTCCATGTTGGAAGAATCGATTCCCACGTTCCAGTTGGAAAAGAATTCACCATTAATGCAAGTGCCATTACGTGGAATCCCAAGTTTCATCAGGTTTGAACTATTATATTTTCCTGTATTTAATGTCAGTGTCATCTGAGTGGTGTTTCACCAACACACTCTGGAGAGTGGCAAGGAGATTGGTTGAGACATCTGAATTTGGAAGATATACTGTATCAGAAAAAACAAAAACACAAGTTTGACAAAACTGCTTTTCATATTTTTATTTCAGAACTAGATGTGATTTGGTCCTGAAATTTAAAGGAAGATTGATATGCCCGGGGCATCAAAGCTCTGGGCTTTTGGGGAAAAAGGTGGAAAGGAATGCCTTTTGGAGAAATTAGAAAGGAGGAGCACTGATTAGATAATTCCACACGGGAATGAATTTCTTCTTTGTAATGAGTGAGAAATAGTTACATGAAGACATCTCCAAGATCCATATGTTCTTTACTCTTTGGGGACTGTTGATTTTAGGAGAATGTTTGGATGAATTTTAACTTAAGAGAAGAGAAATCTGTGAAGTTTAACCATTAGTAACTGAAATGAGCGGTTTAAGCTTGTTATCCTAACGTATCACTCATTCGAGGAACTACTAGTTAAACTGATTCCTGCCTCAGGGTTGTGCCATTGACAGAATTTCTGAGATCTTTCTGTTTCAAACATATGTAATTCAGAATTGGTATGGAAAGGAGAAAACAAACTAATTCCCATTTTATATCCTGTTTTTTAAAAAAATATTAACAGATGGTGCCGAATTCTACCTGTGTTGAGAGCTGCCATCCTGGACAGAGCATGCTTATTCAGCAGGGGAAACAAATCTGTTGCTATGATTGTATTCAGTGCCTATCAGGGAGGATCTCAACACAAAAGGGTAAGTGAAGGAACTCTGAGCTTCTTAGGAGAACACCCAGAAATGTTCAGTTTTGATCAAGTGGAACATCTTTTCTCCTTCTCTACTTCTAGTTGCTTTACCATAATTTATATTCTTGAAGATGATGATCTAAGGCCATCCTCATCATGATTCAGGTTTTTTAAAATGAGTATTGTAGAGTTCAAAACTTGTTTTCCTCCATCAGGTAATGTATAAAGATAACAAGGTGTGGATAATATTTCTACAAACTGCAAACACTGAATTTCTGCTTGTGATCTTCAGATGCGGAGGAATGTGAGCTGTGCCCAGAAGATCAGTATCCTAACATGAATCAGCACAAATGCATTCCCAAAGTAATGACTTTCCTGTCCTATGAAGATAGCTTGGGAGCAGCTCTGACATCTGTGGCTCTTTTCCTTTCCATGACCACAGTCATCGTGATGGGGATCTTCAGGTTACACTCGAACACTCCCATTGTCAAAGCCAACAACTGGAGCATCACGTGTATGCTGCTCGCCTCCCTGCTCCTATGTTTTCTCTGCTCGTTATTCTTCATAGGAAGACCCAGGAAGGTGACCTGCCTTTTAAGGCAGGCTGTGTTTGGCATCACCTTCTCCATTGCTGTTTCCTGCGTACTGGCCAAAACGATCACTGTGGTTCTGGCCTTTGTGGCTACCAAACCAGGGAATAAGATGAGGAAGTGGGTGGGAAGGAGGCTAGCAATCTTGGTCATTGTGGCTTGTTCTTTGATTCAGATTTGCATCTGTGCTGTTTGGTTGGTGAACAAGCCCCCCTTTCCAGAATTAGAGAAGCATTCCCAAGTGGGTGAAATCATAGTGCAGTGCCATGAAGGCTCAGATGTCATGTTCTACGTTATGCTGGGCTACATGGGTCTTCTGGCCATAGTCAGCTTCACAGTGGCTTTCTTTGCCAGGAAACTGCCTGGCAGTTTCAATGAAGCCAAGTTCATCACTTTCAGCATGTTGGTGTTTTGCAGTGTTTGGTTGTCCTTCATCCCCACCTACTTGAGCACAAAGGGAAAATCCATGGTCGCCGTGGAGATCTTCTCCATATTAGCCTCTGCTTTTGGTCTATTGAGTTGTATTTTCCTTCCCAAGTGCTACATTATTCTAATGCGGCCTGAATTAAATAAGAAGGAGCAATTGGTAAAGAAAAGGAATGATTGATACTGCACGAGAAGGAGCTAGAAGTAGCATGTGGTAGCTCTAAAATAAAAAATAAGATTGCTGCTGTGGCTGAAAAGTACCATCCCTGAAAGATTCAGAGTTAAGATTGGCCCATTTGTTAAGTGCAAAATTGAGTATGATGGAATGCTAGTTATGTGCCTTTTTGCTAACAAAATAATGTTAATGGTTCATCTATCTGTGTGGCTATCTATCTTTCTAACTAACTATAAGGTTACTTTATATAGTTTCTATGGAAATCTTGGCCACTTAGCTGATTCAATTGAATCTTAATTGAGTGTGTTATTGAGCACCAATCTTGAAAAGGATGGAGATGCTAATTAGACTACAGGTAGGATTGACCATTGCCATTGGATTGAGGGTACTTCTGATTGGTGCGGGTGGTTAGTGAGGTCCGGTATAGGGTAGATTTCATGAGGTCATGAATTGGAACTACAAAAACAAAGGTTATTGAGGGGACAAAGATACATTATTTCATGAACACAGTTACTTTCTTTGGAGTTCTTTCTGATGGATTGTTCTTACTGTGGCCTTGCTTCCCATTATTATTAAAGCACCATATATCCTGCCCTTGTGATGCAAAACACTAATTGAACATTTTTAGACTCTCATTATGTGTAATCAATTCTCTCGCACACATTCCTAATGAAGAAGAGTCTTCTCTTGCTATCCTTTGCCTTCCTTGTCTTCTCTGGCCTGCTCTTTAATTCTTTTTTTTTTTTTTATCTATGAATGTATTTTTTTTTATTGTTTTTTTTTTTTTGCATTTATATACATATACATTTATTAATCATAATTATAACAAAAAACAAAAAAACCTTACAATGTGCACCCCACCCCCAGGACCACTATTGTCTTAATCATTCCTCTTTCCAAAAAGATAATAATTCTTTCGAAGGTATACATCCTTTCCCTTTTAATAATACATATTCTACAAATATATTCCAAATTTCTTCAAAATTATTTCTAATCTGTAATCCCCTTCTAACTCTAATATTAGATGTTAATTTATCATTGATTGCCATATCCCATACTTCTTTGTACCATTCCTCAATTTGATATTCCCCTTGTACTTTCCATTTCCTTGCTATTATTAATCTTGCTGCTGTCATTAAGTTTGTAATTAAATTTTTTGTATTCTGAGTACAGGTAACCTTATTGTATATTGATAACAATGCTATTTCCGGACATGCTTCCATATTCATTCCAATTATCTCGTTTATCTCTTTAAATATCTTCTGCCAAAATATCTGTATCTGTTTACAACCCCACCACATATGGAGATAGGTATCCAATTCCTGACACCCCCTCCAACATAATACTGAATATTTCTTATTTATTTGATTTAATCTTACAGGAGTCAGGTACCATCTCCATACCAATTTAAAATAATTTTCTTTTATCCTTATAGACATAGTTTTTAAAATACGCATATCCCAAATTTTTTCCCAACTCTGATTACTTATTTGTTTTACTAAATCATGATCCCATAATGATTTAAGATAATCTTGTTGATCTTCTGTTTCTAATAATATCTTATAAATTTCACTTGTTTCTCCTTTTATAACAAAATTTTCTTCTTTATCTTCTCTTTCTATAATCATTTTCTCAAATCTTGTATAATCTCTACATTCTTTATTTTCCTTTATCCATTTACGAATCCATTTCTCTAATTGTGTATAGTTAAACCAAGATAACTTTCTTTCCCTTAATACCTCTCTTGTTCTATCTTTACTATTCATTTCTTTCACCCAATCCTTTATTTGAAATATTTTCTTCTCCCTCAATTCCTTTTCCAATTCCTTCTTTAAATTTATAGGGAATTTTTCCATCATCACCACTGGAGTCAAAGGGGAGACCACTGGCATTAGTTTTTCCTTATATTTTACCCAAATCTTCAAAATAGTTTTTAAAAGGGGGTTCTCAACTCCTTCCAGCCATTTCTTACTAGGTTTATTAAAAAATACATTTTCCAATTTCCATTCCAATACTTGAGTCTCCATCTCCAACCAATTCAGCTCTCCTTGTCCTACTATCCCATGTCTAATATATCTTATTTGATTCGCTATATAATATAATCTTAAATTCGGGAGCCCCAATCCTCCAACTTTTTGAGGTTTATACCATCTTTTTTTATTCACCCTTGCTTTCTTATCTCCATTACAATAATTGTTAATCATGGTTTGCCAACTCTTCATTTCTGTCTCTGATACCATAATTGGTAACATCCTAAATAAAAAGTTTATTCTAGGTAAAATCTTCATTTTAATAATTGCTATTCTGCCAAACCACGATAATTTAATTTTCCTATACTCCTCTAACTTCTTTTTAATCTCTTGCTTTAATTTATGGAAATTTTCCTTTTCTAAACTCTCCAGTTCTCTTGTTATATTTATTCTTAAATATTTTATTGAATTCCTTAATTTAATATTTGTTTTATTATTATTCATAAACCATCGTTCTCTCTCCTTACTGTAATTAAATAACATCATTTCTGATTTAGACCAATTTATTTGTAACCCTGTCATTTCCCCAAATTCTTTCAAATATCCTCCTATTCCCTCCAACGACTCCAGTGGATTTTCAATAGTTAATAATGTATCATCTGCAAACATATTTACTTTAATTTTCCTTTTATTCCCAATCCCTTTAATACTTTCATCTTCTCTAATGACACTGGCCAAGATTTCTATAACTAAGGTGAACAAAATCGGGGAAAGAGGACAACCTTGCCTCGTACCTCGGGCTAGTGGAATTTGATCAGTCATTCCATCATTAACCACAACCATTGCATTATTTCGTTGATATAATTGATCTATCAATCGTTTAAATCTTTCACCAAATCCACAGGTTTCTATTATTATTTTTAAAGCTGGCCATTCCACACAATCAAAGGCTTTAAATATATCCAAGGCTATTAAACCTGCTTTCAATCCTTTCTTATTTATTATATTTATTATATTCAACACTCGTCCAGTTAAATTTGACATCTGCCTTCCCGCAACAAAACCACATTGATCCTTATTAATATATTTAAATATAAAAGTATTCATTCTTTTTGCCATTATTGCTGTCAATATTTTAGCATCCTGATTTATTAGTGAGATAGGTCTGTATGATCCAGGATCTGTCAGATCTTTATCAGCCTTTGGTATTAATATAATTAACGATTGTTCCCATGATGGTGGCATCTTACCACCCTCTATAATTCTGTTATATAATACCTTTAATTTAGATACCAATAATTTTTAAAATATTTTGTAATATTCCGGTCCCAATCCATCTACTCCTGGAGACTTCCCCCCTTTTAATTTATCAATAACATCTTCTATTTCCTTATCTAATACTTGTTGCTCCATTACCTCCCTGTCAGCCTCCTGCAATTTTATTTTACAATACTTCCTTATCTATTCTCTTATCTTCCTTATGGGGTTACCCCTTGAAGAATATAGTTCTTGATAAAAGTCTCGAAAGACTCTTATTTTATCCTTCATCCAATTATAGCTTTTTCCCATTTTGTCTTTAATCACTCCAATTAAATTCCTCGCCTTTTTCGATTGTGCAGACCTAGCCAGCATTTTAGAATTTTTATTACTGTGTTCAAAAAATTCCCTTTTCAAATATATCAAATTTCTCTGCACCTTCTCCATATCTTTATTCTCCAATTCCTTCCTCTTTGCTTGTAATCTTGCATATATCTGTTTATCCCTATCTTTTATATATTTCCACTCCAACTCTTTAATTTCTTCCTCCAATTGTTTCCCCTCCTTTTCCTGCTGCCTTTTCAATGTGGCTGATTCCCTGATACAGATTCCTCTCATTACTGCTTTCATTGTATCCCATAATACCGCTTGTGTACATTGTCCTGTATCATTAATATCCCATATATCCTGCCATTCCTTTCCAATTTTATCCACAATATGCTTGTAATTAAAAATCCTTGTATCTAACCTCCATCTCTTAGCTTCTTTATAATCTTTTTTAATTTTAATATCCATATTAATCAATGCATGGTCCGTGACCTTAATAACCTCTATTTCAGTATTCATTATTTTAGAAACTAAACTTTTAGACACAAAAATATAATCTATTCTTGAATAACTCTTAAACACCGACGAATAAAAAGTAAATTTGTTTTCTTCTCCTCGTGTTATTCTCCAAACATCCTTCAACTCATTTTTATTCATTATCATAGTTAAATCTGTAAAATTATTATGCCACTCCTCTACTGAAGGATTGGATTTATCCTTCTGTTTATCCATTACCATATTAAAATCCCCTGCCATTACAATATAACCCTTCTGAAAATCCTCCATATCTTTAAACACCTTCTCATAAAACTGTTTCTGTTTCACATTCGGGGCATAGATGTTAACCAAAGTATATTCCTCTTCCCCCAACTCCCCCTGTATCATTATATATCTACCCATAGAATCCTTTTTTGTCTTTATTACATTAAAACCACATTTCTTTGATATTATAATCGCCACTCCTCTTGCTTTAGAAGTCCCATATGCCTTTTCATAAACAGCTGACCATCTTAATTTAAGTTCATTCACCCCCTCCTTCACCTGATGTGTCTCTTGTAAAAATATAATGTCTGCTTTGTCTTTATGCAATAGTGCTTCCACCCTCTTCCTTTTAATATTTGATCCTAGCCCTTTAACATTTAAAGTTGTAAACCTTAATGTATTCTCCATGAAATTTGAACATTTTTTCTTAGTTGGTCCTTTGAAGTGAAACCCTTAACAAACCCCCTAGTTCCCAATCCCTTACCCTCCCCCCACCCCCCCTCATACAAACACAAAAGAGCTTCCCCCCTCTTCCGGAGGTTATCAACCTCTCCCATAGTTCTCATGAACTCCTCAAGGAGGGGGGAAGGCAGTTCCCCGGTTTCACATAACAGCATCAACACCGAATCATTATCTCCCAGTCCATCTTCCTTATGTCCTGTCTCAGGTACAATATTTTCTTCACTCCTTTATAATAATATCTTGTTTCCTCCTGCTACTTCCAGTTCTTCCTCTAGTTCTTCCACTTCATCTTCTCTGCTTCCTTAAATCCAGCTGGTGTAACAGCTCCATCCCTTGTTCCAATGATATTATTTTATGAAATTTCCCTGCCCATCGAAACTTTAAAAATACAGGGTATCCCCAGTTATACACAATTCCCTTGTTCTTCAGAACAGCAATACAAGGCTTCACACTCCTCCTCCAATTTATTGTTTCTGGGCAGAGATCATTAAAGACCTGAACCGGGACTTTCTGATATTGTAGTCCTCCAATGGCTTGTTGAGTAGCCCTCATAAAAAGTTCTTTCTTATAATAACTTTGAAATCTCATAATAATGTCTCTGGGGGTCAGTCCTCCTCTCCTAAAGGTAGCTCTGTGGATACGTTCCAAATCTGCATTTTCCCAGTTAACATCTTTTGCCACATTTTTCAACCACTCCATCACTTTTTCTCTCAAATTCTTTGGATTTTCCCCAGACTGCTCTGGGAGCCCACGAATGCGTACATTAGATCTGCGTTCTCGATCTTGAATATCAATCATCTTCAACTCCCATTGCTCAAACTTAATGTTATATTCCACCATCTTCTTCTGATTATATGTTACTGTTTTCTCCAATTCCTCCACTCTCTTACTTACAACTTTAATTTCCTGCTTAATTCCTAAGAGTGTTTTATTTACTCCTCTTAATATCTCGTCCACTATCTGAGCTCTGAGAGTCTCATTATTTTTCTGCATCATTTCTGCAAATCTTGTCATCATCTCCTCCAGATCCACAGCCATTTTCTTTTCTTTCTCTCCCTTCTCTTTCTGCCTGACGACAGCAGCTGCCTCCTGTATACGATAATTAGCTGCTCCATTACTCATTACTTCCACCTCCGAATTCCGCCTCATTTTAGACCTTTCTAAATCTTTTTTATCAGACATAATTACTTCATCAGTTTCAGCTCTTTCCAAATGTTCTAAACTCCTGTCCGAGGGTTTATTTTTATTTTTAACCCTGTTCCAAGCTGGAAGAGTCTGCTGAGTTAAATTCTTCCCTCTAGGCATTAGCTCTCTGCCCAGAGTTAAAACCGAAAGTAAGTCTATCCAACTTACTTTTGATAACAAAGTCAAAATAAATTATAAAGTTCCAGTCTAGGCTTTTTCAGCTTCCGACTCACCAGTCGACATTTATCTATATGTTGTTTAAACGTAGGAGTCCAGCTTTTAATTTATTTCTGACTGGGAGTTCTCCGATGCACGCTGCTACTCCATGTCCCCGACGCTCCGCGTCAATTAATTAATTAATTAATCAATTCTCTCGCACACATTCCTAATGAAGAAGAGTCTTCTCTTGCTATCCTTTGCCTTCCTTGTCTTCTCTGGCCTGCTCTTTAATTCTGATTAGCTCAATTAGAGCTTGGGAGACCTTGTCTCCATGACCGTGTCCAAAAGACAGTGCCTGGAATGATAATGATGGTTTGGCTGCAAAGGTCAGGTTTGATGTGCGAATGGCCACATTTGATATTCCTCTTTCTAGTGTGGCTGCAGCAATAATGTTCTGCTTGACAAATTATAGCGAGAGCTTCATAGAGATGTTTGCATCAAGACAGACTGAGCTGGAACTATGTATTCCAACTTAGGTGAGTAAATAAGTGTTGTCCTTATTCACTTTTAGTTTGGGCTTCAACTGGGATCTCAGTCATTCCTACGTGATACCATGCAAGAGACAAGATGGCAAAGAGAGTGTTTTGACAATCTAATAAAAATTGCATAAACATTGCAAGTTGAAGTAATATTGCTAATAATGAATCATTATTTTGTTGAAATACATATCTACTTTAAAAAGCATTCTTGTGATTCCCAACCCACTGAGTGATAAAATTCAGTTCCCCTTTATTTCTCCAAAGTCTGAACCCAAGACTCATCTAGAGTGACATTTGTATTTTCTTTATCCATAGCATGCCAGACATGTAGACTTCAGTATGTTATGGAATGCCTTCCTCTGCCAGCATCGCATGGTAGGAAACTGGAAGGCAGTAATTGTTTCCACAAGTACAGGACTGATTTGGCTGGCCTCCAAGAAGTCTGGGTGGTGGTGAGGCAAAATGGTCATTGCAGGAAGAAAGGGAGTGAGGCAAAACAATAGCTGAGTACGCATCTAACCTTGCTTTTTATTATTCCCTTTTTTCCTGTGGAGGGCCATTTAGTAGTTGAAAAAAGTTATTCCTCAAGTCGGTTCTCTTTTCATTCCTTATATCTTATTTTCTTAAGGTATTTCAATACCTCCCTTACATTCTCTGCCCCAAGGCCCAGCCCTGAGTGCACCACTGGCTTCAGGAGTGTGCAAAGGCCACATGGAGAGGAGAGGAGAGGAGAGGAGAACTTCACCCAACACAAACTCCTCCCCATCTGGGGAAGAAATCCTCTTCCTTGTGATTCTGGGCTTCTGAAGAAAGAGCCATATCAGTGGCAGCCCTTCAAGATGTGCCAGGTCAGGAAATAGCCAATGTAAGGATTCCAGGAACATTTATTTATTTATTTATTTATATTTGGAAGACCGCCCAATTCCCAGGTGACTCTTGGAGTTAAAAGGAAGAAAAAAGAAAAGAAAAAGAATGTGTACACCTAGACAAAAACACCCAATACATTACCAAAAAACTCACCAGGGGTCAGCTCTTCAAGGTAGCCCAGACAAGAAGCACAAACCATGAGTATTAACACTACCTTTATTGCAAGGTTACAGTAATAGAATCTTGCAAGTCTGAAAGCACCTCTCCCCTCCTTTACTTTTACTTTCCGGAAAACTAGGGATGGTCCTTTCTGAGATGCTTCCCACGCTTCTTTTCCTTCTGTGGGCTGAGATACCTTTAGCACGATGGTTGTCTAGGCTGGGGCTCTTCCTTGTTATTGATATGATATTTGGCAGAGATCCATAATTGCAGCAGCAAATAAGAAATAAGAGACCAGGCATATTTATAAAAACTGTATTAAAGAAAACATTGCTTACAAAAAATCAGAAGAAGAAGTAATAAGCAGTAAGAACAAAAGAAGCAAGGTAGCAAGGCAGGGGTAGTAGTAACTAGCAGAATACAAATATATATTCTGTTCTGAACACATTTAACCAATCAGGAGCTCCAATTAACCATTAACCTTTAGTCAGTAAGAAACACAATAGCAGAAGCCTCGTGATCAGGCCAAAGTAAACAACTCAGTCCCTTATCACAGACTTGTTGGCGTCAATTCCTGACTCCAAATTCCTTACTCTAAGCCCCCACCTTTTTTTCCTTTTGAGTGCACTTTAAAAATCTAAAATTATGTGCATAAAATCTTCCATAATTAAAAAATACTCAACATTCCTCCTGTCTCCCAAGGTCAACCTTGGACACTATCTCACACCAGCTTCTGCAGCTTTTGCTAACTTTTATCAGGACATTCCCAAAGCAACCCACAAATCCCTGTGTTCAAGAAGTTTGCTCCCTCTCTTCTTCCCACTAAGACAATGGCTTTCTTCAGACTAAATAAGTAGGACAGAAAGTAACTTGATATGTATTGCTTATGAATATGTATGTATGCCTGCATCGTCATATGAATATGTATGCTTACATCATTTCCTTTTCTGTAATGTATAAATATCTGTGCTGTGGAGTCCTTGGTGCTCTCTGAGTCTTGCTGTTTTCTTGCAGACGTTTCATTGCCAGGCTAGGCAATGTCTTCAGTGCGAAAAGGGAGTGGGACTTGCTCTCTGTTTATATACCATGGCTTGTCCTCCTTGTGTTGGTGGGGGTGTTGTTCTCTCCTTGGTAGTTCCTTGATTGTGCTGTTGTTTGCTGCTTGATTGATTGACTGTTAATAGTTCCTTGATTAGGGTATATTGTGCTGTTTAATAGTTCCTCTGGTGCTAATCCTGGTGTTCATCTTTGCATATCTGGGTATTGATTGCTGCCAAGGAGGTGTTCTGGTCTTCTGGCTTTTCTATTTTCTCTTATGAATGATATGTAAATGTTCTTTACCTCTATGTGTCTGTTGATGGCTGCTTTGTCTGAATGCCAAGCTTCCAGGAATTCTGTAGCATTTTTGGATTTGGCTTGGTTTAAGATGCTCACAGTTTCCCAGTTGAAAGTATGGTTGAGTCTGTCCATGTGTTGTGAGATTAAGGAGTTTTCATCGTGTCTTCTGACTGCTAGTTGATTTTCGTGGAGGCATTCTGCTAGTTTTCTGCCAGTCTGTCCTACATAGTGGCTGCTACAGTCCTTACATTGTATGTTGTAGATAACCCCTGTTTTTTCTTCTTGGGCTACTGGGTCTTTTGGTTTGCTTAAGAAGTTTTGGAGGGCTTTAGTTGGTTTTTATACTACTGTGATGCCATCTGGTTGTAACAGTCTATTAGTAGTTTCTGAGATGTTTCTGATGTATGGCAGTGTAATTCTTTCCATAGCTTCTGTTGGTTTTGCTGTGGTGGGTTGAGTGGTCAGGCACTTTTAAATAAAGTTGTGTGGGTAACCATTTTGCTGGAAGATGCTATATAAGTCATCAGTGCATTTCTTTTGTCTATATCAGTGCACATATCAGTGCATTTCTTTTGTCTGCAGGGTAGGCACCCACCATTTTGGTGAGAACCCCTCCGGTGTGCACTGTATCAATAAAGACTGCATTCAGTCTTGATTATTTTTGCTTTGAGTCCTGTGTTGATTCCACATATGTCATTGCAGTAACTTAAGATATTTTTTTCACATATACTGATTTGTTTAGTTAGTTATTATTGATCTTAAACCCTGTCTTTCATTCAGCTAGATCTCTTTGTGTTTCACAGGTACTGGAACAAAAATACAAGAGTTCCCGACTACATTTAGGGTAAGAGGTAAAACATCAACAAAAATGCAGAAAAAAGTCACAGAGGTCAGAGGAGAGTTCTTCTTGGGGAGACAATTTCATAACTGGGGATGCATCCTTGCCATAACTTTTCCTTCCTTGATTGCCACCTTGCCTTAGCACCTTGGCAAACTCTGTTTGACTGAAAAGCAAAATAGCCTGAGGAAAACCCAGGAATTCTTTTCAGCCAAACTCCGCTGGTAAAGCACAACAAAGAGTTATGGATAGCAGGGCACGGGAGGGGAGGATAACTATGAAGTGTTATCACTAAGAGTTATATATCAATCAAACAATGGAGACGTAGATGTAATAGAAAATATACTTCAGCATTAGTTAAAAAAGAAATTGAATTGAGGCTTTCCAATGAAGTGAAAGGACATGGGTATGTACATACAGTATGTGTCTGGTTTCAAAAATGTCAAGCAAGGGATTGTAATCAAAGTCCTGCTCCTTTATTCCATGCATCATTCATGCACAGAATATAAAAAAGGACTTTAGTTGCTTGGTTGTGTCTGCCATCTTTAATTTTTGGGGTCTCCCCTAAGGATGCTTCTGGTCACCAGGAAAGTCCTGAAAATATATGTATATGACCATTAAAGTATCCTTCTGGTCAGATGTTCTTTTGTGTTTAGATGTGGGTACAAAATTATGAGGTAGCACTTGGGGAGAAAGATGCAGCCCAGGAGACCTGCAGTAGAAGCCAAAATGGAGAAAATCTCCACAGCCGCCATGAATTTTCCCTTGGTGCTCAGATAGGCTGGGATGAAGGACACCCAAATGCTGCAAAACACAATCATGCTGAAGGTGATTAGCTTGGCTTCATTAAAAGTATCAGGCAGCTTCCTAGCAAAGAAAGCCGCAGTGAAACTAATGGTGGCCAGCAGCCCCAAGTAGCTCAGAACAATGTAAAACATCATATCTGAGCCTTCGTTACATTGCACTATGGACTTTTCAATCTGAGAGTGCATGTCCAACTCGGGGAAAGGAGGAGATGTCACCAACCACACTGCACAGATAACAGCTTGAATTAAGGAGCAGAAGACAATGACCGATCCTGCCAATCTTTTCCCTAGCCACTTCCTCATTCGGTTCCCTGGCTTGGTGGCCAGAAAGGCCAGAACAACAGTGATGGTTTTGGCCAAGACACAGGAAACAGAGACGGAGAAAATGGTGCCAAACAGAGTTTGTCTGAAAAGGCAAGTCACTTCCCCAGGCCAACCAATAAACAACAGGGAGCATAGAAAGCATAGGAGGAGAGAGGAGAGAAGGACACATGTGATGTTCCTGTTGTTGGCTTTGACAATGGGGGTGTCCCAGTTCAGAATGAAAGTCACTGCCACTAAAATGAGGGTTGCTGAAAAGAAAAGACTCAAGGAAGTCAGAGTGACTCCTAAGGCTTCACCGAAGGATAAATAGCTGAAACGTTTGGGAAGACACTGGTCTCTTTCTGCATTGGAATAGTGATCTTCTGGGCATCTCTCACATTGGTCTGCATCTGAAATAAAGGAACAAAGCCTTGTCATTTCCAAGTATACAGAACATTTTACCCAGCTAACTTAGAGAACTCACTCCTGGTGATGCTGTCCACTTACCCATTTCCCCTAAAGCAATAATAGTTTTATTGTTTTTATTTTTATGTTTTGGTTTTTATAGTTGTCTTTGTATTGCTTTTTTGGTTTTTAACTCCGTAAGCCACACAGTCACAGCAGTAAGGTGGGTGTCTATAAAAAATTAATGGATGGATGGATGGATGGATGGATGGATGGATGGATAGATAGATAGATAGATAGATAGATAGATAGATAGATACCAAATTAACTATATTACTGCTTAAAGGAGGTGGAGGAGCTCAATTATCAAAGACAGGGCCAGGTGCTGACTGTGGAATAGATTGCAAATTGCTCCTATGTAAGTTCCAAGTTAAGCTAAAGAAGAAGAAGAAAGCCCATCAGCTTCCATGATATGATCTTGAATATATACCCACCATTTTGAAAGAGAATATCAGGAATTGCTCTGAAGTCCTGAATCTCATAGATAGAGAACCAGACAAATGGATCATTGAACAACTCACTTGAGGCACAAACAACTAGGCTGAAATTATCCTATTTTGAACACATTATGCAAAGACCTAGCTCTCTGGAAAAGGCTCTAATGCTGGGAAACGTGGAAGGAAAGAGAAGAAGAGAACAACTAGAAGCAAGGTGGATGGATTCAGTTTCAGTGATGATGAATGAACTGTTGGAAGACCTGAAAGGTTAGGGATAGATAGTCATGAAGAAAATCTATTTTGTCTTTAGGCATTGAAAACGATGTGATGGCACATAATCAATCAATCAATCAATCAATCAATCAATCAGTTTTCCACTTTCCTTTTCCTGGAAAGAACATTATCTCTCAATATAATGAACAAGAGTATAGCAGAAATAATTTATTCAACTATTCAAATAAACCTCATTTCATTAAAAAAAACCCTTACAGCCCCATTTCAGAGTGGATTGGAGTTAATCTTTTCCCCAAGGGACTATACCAAAGTTGAAATGAACAAAAAGGGATAAGCCTAAAAGCTCTCTCTAATTCTGTTTATTTTTTTCACTTACCAATTTGGACTGAAATTCTTCCTTCGGGACATTTGGTGCAAATGTAGCAACAGGCATGTTTCCCCTCCTGAACAGCCTTGCTGTATCCATGGCAGCAGCTCTCAACACATCTGGCATGGGGAGGCACCTAAAATAACCATTGGGAACCTTTATGAGTGGGATTCACCAACAACCTCTGGAAATCCTTCACCTTCTTTGGAGAAAACACAAGTAGAAAGCATACTGGTTTATTAAATTAGAAGAATGCTCCAAGTTTACAGCAACCATTTCATATTCTGGGTTGTATGCTGAGTTTTGCTGAAACCATGCCCAGGCATATTTATCGTTGTGTAGCCACAAAAGGAGATGCTATGAGAGTGTCTACTGAGAAGTACCTATCATACATTCTGCAGAAAAATTGGTAAAATGAGTTTTAAAACATAAAACAGCATCAAGTGTCCACTCTACCTGAAAACAATGAAATCTGTAGTCACCTGTAGCCTGCTGTCGGGGGGAGAAATGAAGGCGAGAGGTGCTGTTGCAATTTCTATGCTTGGAAAATGAATGTTGCTTCTTTGCATCATAAGTATCTACCTAGTTCTCTAAAAATGTTCTGAAGGGAGCATACCAGCAGAAGGAAACCTTGTTTCTTTTAAAAAACATATATTTATTTTACTTTGTGTGCACATTTATTTTGCATCCACAGTACCTAAGATCAATTTTAACTTGGGGACATTGCAAAAAGAAAGTGTATTGTAGATTTAAAAAAAAAAGAGAGAAAATTTTGTGAGAAGCTTATTTCCTTGTGGAAAATAGGGAAACACTCACTAGAAAAATTGTCCCATTGTTTAGCTCAGTGTCAGCACATTCACTTGGGTTTTCCATGTGGTTGCTTACATTTTGCATAAGAAGAGAAAAATGACATCCTGCTTGTATTTATTCTCTACATAATACATTTACCATAAAGATTCATCACATTTTTTCAACTTATTTTCTCCTTACATTTATTCTGTCCATTTTTAAAATATATCTCCTTGTGACTTTTTAAACTTAGTGTATGTTGAGCAATTTAACACACACACACACTCACACACACACACCCAAAACCATGAGACTACAGGACATCATCACTATACTGCACTTTTGGATTTTCAAGTCATCATACAAGAATATCTTCTTCCAGAAATGATAGCCTCCTTAATAACAATATCCCCAAATGTCCCACCTGCTGAAACTTGTGATTCCACACAATGGTGCTTTCATGGATGATGAACTTCTTCCTATCGGGGGCTTTGGAGTCCATCCTTCCAATCTGGACTCTCTGGAAGGACTGATTGTGGAAGGTGACCAGGTTGAGGATGTTGTATCCTGGGTCAAAGTCCCCCTTCTCATCAAAAAAGATTTCATCTCCCACACTGTTATTAAAATGGGTGTTTCTCAGAAAGTAGTGAAGCTGGATTTGAGGGAGTAGAAAAGTAAGATCAGATCAGAAAGCAATATAGGGAAAAATATTCTCTCATTTAAAAGTAGAATTCAGTTCAAGTTGTGTGTAGTAGGTATAGTGTATGTATTTTTGTGATGTATTGACATGCATATTTCAAAAGAGAAAGATTCTCAAAAAGTTATCGCTCAAGCTTCTCTTGAAGATCTTTGTTAAAAGAATAACGTGTAATGCAGGGTAACATCTTAGAAATGTGAGAAATGCCACAAGAACAACAATATTTATTAAGAAGATTCATCACATTCATATTCACTTAAATCTTAAATCACATCCATTTTCACTTTAACTTTTCATTAAAATAGTGACCAGATAGATAGATTTTCTCTGAGATAATCTCTCCCTAACCACACAATTCCAGATTTTATCATTTGCAGATGTTACACTGTTAATCTTGTAGCACCTCAAATTTTGTAAGTTATTCATAGCAGGAATATGGAATATGGAAGGCAAAAGGAAGAGGGGCCGACCAAGGGCAAGATGGATGGATGATATTATGGAGGTGACGGACTCGACCTTGGGGGAGCTGGGGGTGGCGACAGCCAACAGGAAGCTCTGGCATGGGCTGGTCCATGAAGTCACGAAGAGTCGGAAGCGACTGAACTAATAAACAGCAAAATTCATAGCAGGATGTGTATGTATGTTTCATGCACACAAACTGATTAAGTTTATGGTGCTTTATAAAAAAGCACAGCACTAACTGACAGATCTCCACTAAGAGCCCCTTCTACAGCAGTTAGATTGATCTGGGAGAAGGATCTCTGGCAGAATTCAGCTAAATTAGAATCTGAATTGCAGACAGTTAAATCGGACATGATTGAACAGATTAAAAAAGAAATTGCCAACAGAGAGCAGAGCATTGAATCCAGAGCCTTCATGCCTCCATCAGGCCTTATACTGATACAGTATATCTGAGAAGAGCAATAACATACCTGCCATGGCTGAACATTTGCTAGATCCTGATTGCTAATAGAAGCTGACCTTGCTCTGGTTGAATGCATTGCGTGCAAAGCATGTGCTGCAGAATAAACCCCATTGTAGACATTGTAGCTCTCTCCAGACATGGTCATTTCAAACAGAGAGCCAGGGAGTCTTCCCAGTTCTTCCTTCCCAGTGCAGGATTTATTTGCTTTGGTGTCTGGAAGGATTGAACAGTGAAATGCACATATCCAGAATGCAATGATGAAAGGAAACTGATTTAAAAAAGGGTTAAGGCTCTCAAGAAACTCCTGAAATCTTGGCACCATGTTTGTGTGGAGTGAGAAGAATAAGGAACCATTGAAGGATTGTGCTGGGAAACTAACATCTGGCTCTAAAATAGCAGTGAAATCCCAGTGAGAGGTCATGATCCACACTCTGTGGTCCATTGGTCGCCTCATGTGAAATTCACATATTGATAGCATCCATTGGAAACCCTGCATAGAGTGGGCATCACCAGAGACCAGGAACACATTGGTATTGTTCAGGAAGATAGCATCTCTTATGTTTGTTAACCTTGCAAGAAAGGACTCTTCATGTAAACTCAGAGTTATCATTCCTGGGATCAATTGTATCAAAGCAATGCAAATATCATTCTGGAAGAGCTTTGGCTGGAGATTTCGAAGAAAGCTTTCCCCATTCTCATCTTCTGAAACCAAAAGGCCAATCCAGTTCCAACCAAAATGCTTCAGTAAATGAACCATCCCCTTATATTGTAAATTTTCATTTGGGACCATGCTGAAGAAGGAAGGGAACCTCCTTTTGTCACTCAGGACTGGGTCAAAAGAGCCATAACCGAGCTGTTTGGAAGAAAGAGGCATTGAAAATTAAACCGAGAAGCATATTCTTTGACATACAGCTTTTCCATTCCCTTTTTGATTATTGGATGCCACATTAACATTATGATTGTATTTTTTTTCGTGTCAGAAGCACCGAGGCTCTTTTGTAGTGAAAGGATTTGCCGGTGACATCACCGTTGCCCGGGGGACGCCCGAGGAGGCTCCTTTCTTGTCCCATGATTGTATTACAAATAGTCAAAGGATTGCATCAAGTTTCACATGGAAGAATCCGATAATAACCTTCACAACATGAAAGCCTGAGAACTTGTGCTCCCATTCATAATTGGGAAATGTGTAGATCTCAGTTTCTATCGTTTCTCTTCATTAGACATGCTGGCTAAAACTGATGGGAACTGAAATTTAGCAACAAGCAGAGGGTTCTTCTTTGACCACTGTTGCCAATGAACATTTTTCTGAGTAGGTTTCCCTCCACTCTTGTGTGTACCATTAAGATATACCTGTACAATCCTGAACTGTAAAAATGAAACCTTTCTTAGTGATGACCATACTTTTCTTGTAAAAATCTCACCATGGATTTATTTCTCCAAACAAATGATCTCAGGCCAGGATATTCTTTATGGCTCCTTACAGTTCCTCCTAGAAATGGGCAGTTGTGGGATTACATCTAAGGAGGCCCATTTTAGTCTTGGAGGAGACCAAGGGAAAAATGTCACTCCTTTGGGCAAAACATTAAAGTGCGAGTTATTGTCTTACAACTCCTGATATGGCACCTTGTATATTGAATGCCTGTGCCAGAGAAGGTGAAAGCCTTGGTGGCTTTTTTTCTGTGTCAAATAAAATACTCTCAAATTGTCCCCCACACCCATCTTTATCCAAGATGCTTTTTTTTCCTGAATATTTTTATTAGGCCCTGTCCATTTTTTCTGATCACAATTATTTTACCATTTATTCAAATTATATTTTCTCATTCTGTGTTTTTCACAATTTCTTCCATGCAATGGGTTGCCCTTGAGATATTTTTTTTTAAATTTTTAATTCTTTATTTTATAGTAATACATAAATAACAAAATCTGACACATAACGTAACATAACATAACATAACATAACATAACATAACATAACATAAGATAACATAACATAAATAAAGGACATAAACATAAAGGACTTCCTACTTTCTCTCCATCGTTTCCATCATATATTTATAAACAACTATAATCTCTAACTTATTTACATTATTTACATTAAATTCCCAATTGAACTTTTTGAGTCTTTTCTATAAATTTATAGAAGGAACTCCAACATAAGTTGAATTCTTTTCTTGCCTTTGGCGATCCTAGTTAGGATTCCTGGGCTGGAAATTCAAAATAACTTGTGGCCATCTGATTGCAGATCCTCTGCTTTATGTAACTGGCAGTGCTTGTTCTGAAGGGTTACTGGGATGCAAAGCCAAAATATCTGAATTTTGAAATATTTTTTATTCTGAAGTTTCTTTGATTTTTTTAAAAAAATAATTAAAATGATAAAATAAAATATACATGGCAAGAAAAGAGATGCTGTTCAGTTTACTGAGTAATGTTTTTTAACTTTCCAAATTATGTGGGGACAGAGGACATGGGAAGTGCTGATCATTTATTGCAACTACAAGAGAATCTGTGAAAAAGCCTCCTACCTGTGGAATCTTGTAGGTGTTCAAAATGTGGGCCATGTGGATGGAGTTTGGGGAGGTGAGGCCACCAATGGTAGCCAAGAGCTTCCTCCTGCTCCTTCTGACACAGTTGAAGTTGATGGGATTCCCTTGGTTCAGAAACAGAAGATCTATAATGTTCTTACTGGCAAGGTTTACACTGAAATTGTTTTCATAAACCTCCATTCCTAGTGTGGTGTTGGGTAACAGCTTGAGGTCCTGGTTGATCTCATGAATGGCAAAATACATGGAAAGAAGGTGCTGGTAGTTCTTTAGTATCACCCTAAGATAAGAGTGCACAACCACAAATCATTATATCAGAAAAAAAAGCAAACAAGTTGTAAATAATGTAATAATAATAAATAAATAATAAATAAAGTAAATAAATAAAGTAAATAATGTAAATAAGCCAGTTTGGTCTAGTGGTTAAGGTGCTGGGCTAGAAACCAGGAGTCCATGAGTTCTAGTCCTGCCTTAGGCATGAAAGCCGGCTGGGTGACCTTGGGCCAGTCCCTGTCTCTCAGCTCTAGGAAGGAGCCAATGGCAAAGCAGGATACTGAGAGTTCTAGTCCCGCCTTAGGCATGAAAGCTGGCTGGGTGACCTTGGGCCTGTCCCTCTCTCTCAGCCCTAGGAAGGAGCCAATGGCAAACCAGGAGTCCATGAGTTCTAGTCCCGCCTTAGGCATGAAAGCCGGCTGGGTGACCTTGGGCCAGTCCCTCTCTCTCAGCCCTAGGAAAGAGCCAATGGCAAACCAGGAGACTGAGATTTCGAGTCCCACCTTAGGCATGAAAGCCGGCTGAGTGACCCTGGGCCAGTCACTCTCTCTCAGCCCAACTCACCTCACTCTCAATCAGCCCAACTCACCTCAGCCCAACTCACCTCAACCTTGTTGTTGCTGTGGGGAAAATAGGAGGAGGAAGGAGTATTAGGTATGTTTGCCCCCTTGAGTTGTTCATAAAAATAATAAAGGCGGGATAAAAATAAAATAAATAATAAATAAATAATTTCACCAATTTATGTACAGAGGATTAATTTTAGATTTTACTGGAAGAGACTGTGTGCACATTAATCTGATGAACTCAAAAGTTGCTGATATTGTAGTAACAGAATAGGAGCCAAGGATTTCAATCCTTAGTGAGCTAGAAAGGATTCTTTCTGGCCAAATGGGCAGTCATTTAATCCTGTGCCTTTCCCATTACCAGAATGTACTTGATCTTTACCAGTTGTAATGCTCTACCTATTATTGAATGGGGAGTGGCCTTGAAGGACAGGAAAAACAACTACCAAGGCAATATGTCGATGAAGGTTCTCAGTCATCCAGGTGGAACAGTCTGTGGCTTGAATCATGTCAACTGGATTTCTATTTTCTCAGTGGAAACGTTTCACTCCAACTACCAAGGCAATGCTGAGATTAGCAGAGCTTGAGCCCGGGCCAAGAAACTAAGTTCAGAAAACATCTCAGACAACTCCCTGCCTAGTTCACATGAAGATAAAGTGAGGGAGGGTGAAGAACATTCAGACTTGCAAGATTCTGTTCCGATAGCTGTTCCATTAAAAGTAGCCCTGACCTATATAGCATTGGTTTCTTAGTCAGGTCTGCCTTGCAGGGCTGAAACCCTGAAGCACCAGGTTGGATCAGATTTACTACTTGTGGTGGCTCAGCGGGTAAGATGCCAGGCTTGTCGATCAGAAGATCACAAGTTCAGAGGTTTGAATCCCTAGTCCTGCGTGACGGAGTGAGCTCCTGCACTAGCCCCAGCAACCTATTGCCGACCTAGCAATTCGAAAGCATGCAAATGCAAGTAGATGAATAGGTGCCACTTTGGTGGGTAGGTAACAGCATTCTGCGCACGTCATGCCGGCCACATGACCGTGGAAGCAACTTTGGACAACGCTGGCTCTTTGGCTAACAAACGGAGATGAGCACCGGCCCCTAGAGTCGGACACGACTGCACAAATGTGGCCTTTACCTTTTTAGATCAGTTCTAACAAATGTAACACTCATAATTTTTCTCTGAAGATGTAATACACATAATTCAAAGAAGAAAGCTGTACTTACATTCCAGTTTTTTCAAACTCTGACTGTTTTGTGAAACTGTGAGAGGTCTCAAATTTAAATATAAAGGAAGAAAACCCCCCAAATGTCACCTCAGTTCTGGATGTAGAAAATTCTCCTGGAGCTTTGGAGGGCTGGATGCAGATGGATTTCAAAGTCTCACTGACATTCTCAGAAAGGACGAGCAAAAGAGTTTGAAAGGCCAGCAGTCTTGAGCCACCACCCCACCTGCTTAAATACATGGTCACCAAAAAGTAGCTGTGACCACAGCAAGTAACCTTTGTCACAAGCAGAGCTAAGGGGAAATCTCCATGCAAAAGAATGAAGCTGTTTTTTTTTTAAAAAAAAAAGTAAAAAAAGGATGAATTGTTAAAACTGCAAATGGCAATTCTTTGCTTTTTGCAGCTAAACTCTGAGATTTCTGTGGGACAAAGTGAATTACAAAGGGTCTTTAAAAAGGATTGCGCAGATGCAGCTACTGTTTGGATATTGCCTTACTTTCCCTTTTGTCCCCAGAAATCTTCATGCAGCTTTGATACCTCCAAAGAAACAGAACTGGAACACAGTTATTTTGATAATTATAGAGCAAATAATCACCTGAGGTCCCTGAAGATCTAGTGATAAAGATGTTTGTGCTACTTGTACATGGCTAAAGCAGGGTTATAGTAAGTCCAATGATATGCACTGGATGTTACGTAATTGATCCAACTTTCTCAGCTGGTACTATTTCCAACTTCCAACCTTCTCCAGTTCTGAAAGACTTGCAAGTGACTAAGTCAGTGATCCTTAAACTATTTAACCCAATTACCCTCTTTCCTGGTCTCAAATAATCTCATTCCACGCCCCCCCCCCACCAAAAAAACAACAAGAAACCCACAGTGAAAGTCCCAAACTCAAACTGGATTCTCTACTCACAAACAAGCAAATACAATTGACTCGATTAACCCCAGGATATGCCCAAATTGCCCCTTTGGAGATAATTACCCCCAGTTTAAGAACCACTGGACTAAGTGGTCTTTTAATCAGAGAAGGAGTTTCTTGACCCTTCTCCCCTGTTTCAATTGTGTTTTGGCCAGAACTGACAATGTTTCCATATTGCCATCGATTCTTGGAAAGAATTGAGTTTTCTGGACAGACTTTTCCCATTGTTCATCTGAGGAATCTCTGGTGGATTGATCTCTGGTATTCACTTCTGCATTTAATATCACCCTCTCCAAGGTGGACAAATGTACAACTCAAATAACTCCTAAGAGAATATGGTTGAACTGTTGGTGTGAAGGTTCCCTCCCTGTAGATTCCCAGAAGCTGATCACCACCTATAGGACAGCACAAAACAAGATATTTGAGCCTTTACTTTATTGCATTATACTATAGCCCAGTCTGGAGTCATCCTGGGTGTTAGATAAAAAACAGAGATGGAACTGAGTCACACAAAACAAGAATTACTCAGCTTGAAAACACTGCTATACCACTTACAACAGCAAATGTTCTGAAAGTGAAGAAAGATATCCAGGATGTAGTGAGCCTCCAACAAGGTCTTTATTGCTGAAATAATTTATAATTTCTAAAAACTCCTTACCACAAAGAACAAGACCAGGCTATGGCAGTTTTCATTAAAACCCTCATGTGTGAACATTTTCTGACTGAAACTATGGTGAAAATTTGAAGCTAAAAGGTGCTTATCCTGTGGGTTTCCATTTCCTCCTGGCTCAAAAACGGAGTCCCATTTTTGTGAGATATGTGAGATTCATGGCATGAGACTGTTGGTTTGTTTATTTTTTGTTTGTTTGATTGAATTACTGATTATTTGAAGATCCTATCACCAGTATATTCATTGTATAATTTTTTATACACCACTTCATAAAGGCAGTTAACTTTTTTAAAATGAAGCAGTATCCCCGACTAGGGGAGATGGGCGATCATATAAATTGAAATAATAAAATAAATAAATAAATAAATAAATCCCATTAAAATAAATAAATATATAAAATTATTACATTGCTTTAAAACTGATCAAAATTTATCTTGCACTGTTCTAAAATTCGGACCAAAAATATTGATTATGTGCCATCAAGTCATTGTTGACTCTTGCTGTAGCACAGAGATACATTTTCTCCACAACAATCTGTCCCTAACCTGTTCATTCTGATGGGATATACGCTGGCTTAAAGGGGAAAAACCGAGGCTTGAGAATAAACAGACAAGAATGCAGCTTGTTAGGGCCAACAGTGTTTCTGATAGCATAAGGCAATAATGTATATACAATCACATTATCGCAAAAATGAAAAAGATGAATATACAAGATACATCATTGTAAAAGGAAAAACAAAAACAAACTTATAAGCAGAGTTCCGTGTATTGATCCCAGGGCCAGAGTTCCTGCCATGGCCTATACCCAGAGCCAGGCATAGCACACTCTGCCCAGTCCACGGGAAGTGAACACGTGAAGAACTACATGGCTAAAAGACACTAGAAATCAAGAAGACATAGAACACCATTTTGCATGGTTGTATATTCAGTTCTTCCAGCTTTCTGATTGGCTGGATGTTAGCTGTTACACACACTAGGCCTCAAAGCACATAGCATGGCCTGCTGCATCTACGCACTGAGTTCCCCCCCTCCTTGCTCAGGGGGGCCTGGGCAAGGCTTCCCACAGAAGGAAATCAGGAGGATTAGTTCCCATGGGAAGATCCAGTGCTTGTGTGGGCACTAGTCATAACAATACACACGTGATTGTTGTTATCTAGCCACCTGGCGTTCACGTCACCATGAGAACGCTGTGCTTTGTACAGGAATAATTCGCCAGGGCAACACAAGAACTCTAACACCCCTCCCGAATTATTTCTGTACAATGGGAGTAACAAACATTTTTACAGAAACAAGAAAAACAAAGGTTAATGTATGTAATAATCACACTATTCAAGTTACAGTTTTTACAACCAATAGTCATCAACACTAGAAAATGGTTTAAAAACACTTGTTACACATATGTATAATGCACAATATACACTTCATGCAATGTTTTATTCAGATACATACAAATATATAATAATACAAATTATGCAGGAACAGAAACAGTACAGAGAAACAGAAAAACATTGCCCTCAAACGTCCTGTCCCCTCCTTTGCGAAAATTGCAGCTGGCATAGATAAGGAATTCCAATCCTGCTAGCTGCTCTGTTTGAAGCAAAGGGTTTTGATTTTAAGAAAATCGCAGGACTGTTTCACCCCTTTGCAAGCTCGCAGGCTTGGTACTCTACCTGGGCAAAACTAATTCAGGGTATGTCCACTGCATTACTGCAGAGTGATATACTGTACAACGAATTAAGGATAAGCTTCCTTTACACAAATGACACTCTGTAACACTCTGTCATTTGACACTCTCAAGAACCATAGGATTCTCTGTTCTGGGCTTTTGTACCTTCAACACCAAGATAAATGTTTGAATTTGTGCTTTACTCCTTCAGCTGGAATTCTTACCTCAGCTGACTGACAAATTCTTATACAAGGTGGAAAACTTCAGTTTCTAAGCAAAAAACAACTCACATAAGTAAGAAGTCCTACACAAACTTCTACACTTTCTTATGTACCACAGAAAACAGCACGTTCTACACATCCCAGTTAGCATCTGCACCATGCTATTAATGACTGGCCTGCTTTAAAATCCATAAAGCACCCTGTTAAGTCAATGAATTGTTTGGGAACTGTCACACAGGTAGAGCCAAAACGCTTGCCTTACACACACTGTTTCAGGGAGATCTATATTAAAATATGCTGTGCCAACATCACAATATGTAAATGGACACCTGTTTCCACGCTACGCAACCAGAAAACGCACCACACGTAAATATTCTGGCCTAGCTGTGGGTGCATACACTAGATCCACAGTTCACAAACTCCTTCTTGTGAACAAATCCCTGGGCAACACTGGCTTTACACTGCAGAGTATTATCAGAAAGAAATGTCTTTCTGAACACTCATCTGGAACCTACAGCTTACTAAAACAAAAGACAGGTTGGTTACTTTTAACACTTCACCAAAACTTAAACTGACTATCCACAGCTGTGTTCCAATGTTCTTCTTGCCTCTCAAAGGCAGGAGCAACACATCTAGCAAAGACTGGGTTTTCTCAGGCAACTTGACACAGTCACCTGCTAAATCTCAAATCTGTCAGGCTTCACACCCTGGAATAAGAGGACCCATGAGGAATGACCACTGTGCTTTCCACATCACCGTCTTCTTTGCTTCCACTACCTGACTCCCCCTCCAGGCCCTGCAACTGCCCAGGTGAAATTTCCACTTCCTTCACCTGAGGGGCCCTTTTCACACTCAGAGACTGGGGAACAGAAGAAACCTAAACTGGTTTTTTTGCCCATCTACTGAACTATGGACAGGGGGTTTACACTAGCAATGCAGCAACACTTCTGCAACCTTAGCATACAACCTTTCCCAACCAGTAGGCTGCTTAAAAATAAAGCACTTCTGGAGATTTGGATTTGACCATGGCTTAATGAAACACCGATAAGCCTTGGATTTTAATCAACAACCAACAACCAACAACCTGAAGCATTCTGCTTCCTTGGTTCTTCCTTCTCTGTGACCTGGGGTTGTGAACACACGCAAATGTTTCACAGACATGCAGGTACTTCAGTGAAGGGCGCTTGCCATACCAAAGAAAAATAATGAACTTCTTTTTACAGTTGAATTCTGCAACCTGTTAGTTGAAACACACTGCAGTCAAGGCAGCCTCTCCCCAGACATGGGATGGCACCTGAGCAACTAACAGCAGGCTATTTTTAATGGTATTCACAACACCAACACTCAGCAAGAATTCCAACATTGGCAAGTCTTTGGGAGAATACTTTCCTACAAAGCCAATTCTAGAACACATGGCTCAGGAACACTCCACTACAATCTGACTGGAACTGACCATATTTTCATCCTACTCTTGCTACATACACTTCAAAGCGAGCACAGACCTTCGCTTTAGACTTCAACAAGTAGCAACAACACAAGCAGGTATGATCATCAACCAGAAGGAACATGAAACTCGCACCCCACCATTACTTGGGACATGGGGGCTAACTAGGTCTCTATGAACCAACTGAAATGGTCTAGTTAACACTCTGTCACTTTGCCTAGTAACAGACACAGTTCTGATTTAAATTGTTTACACACAGTACAATCAAGAAACTTTTGCACATTTCCTGGGTTCTAACTCAGAATGCATTTGGCTATCTGAGACACACTTTCCCATCCAGGAATACCCCAGTACTTTGTGAAAACTTTATGGATGCATTTATGATGTGGGGAAACATTAAATACACAATGTCCTGTCCACACAATCTCCACAGCATCTCACACACTTGATGTTACAGGTTTGTCTCTAACACACTCAACCTCAACACAAGCAGTTTCATATCGCAATGAAACATTCAGCACCTGCGCTCAGACTTGACCAGGGCTGGAACACTGAGGAGAGAAAAACAAGTGTATACACACACATTCTTACACAGAATTAGCAGCTAAAATGACTTGTTGAACTCAAGGCTGACATTTGTAACAATAACCGTCCATCTTTACAAACTTTACAGCCAGCCGAATTCAAAAACAGAACTCTGCAAATGCTTACACATAGCAGTCCGGCAGAGTAGAAGACTCGGATTCATTGGTTAGCTGGCATCTGGCTTCTGGCTTCTGGTTTCCCCTCCATTCGTAAATCGGGCTTCTTGCACTGACAGCATCCGCTGGACATCGGGGCAGGGAACAGCCTTCCAGAATCACAGCAAACCACGGCAAATGTAAATTCCATACCAGGTTTTACTTCAGCTGGAACACTCTGTTAGGAATTCTCAGGAATCCTGGAAGTGGCTTGTAAAATAATCCACAGGGTCGCAGGGAGATAGCGTCGTCGTTGCTTTCTCGACCAGTAGCTCCAGGCTTGACAAAATCACGCATGCTTTTTCACAGTGCCAGAAAAGCAAGCCTTCCTGTTCAAATGCAGCAAACAAAGTCTTGAACTCACCAAGGTGGGTCATCACAGTCTCACCGGTTGCAGCTTCAAACTATAAAGCTGTCTTAATAGACCACCAAGGGCAACAGAGCTCCACTGTGTTTTAAAGGCTCCAACAGCTTCTCAGCTCTCATTTTGCAGTTCTGGAGTAGCTGATATAATTCCATTCAGAGGAGTTGAGTCCCAAAAGCAAAAAATGCCATAAGCACAGTCCAAACATGCTTGCACTTCTTCAGAGAGAACCCTCTGGAGGTGGATTTGCCACATACTGCCACAAATCTTCTTGCAAAAAGAATGATTCCATCTCCACACACCAGGTCAGATAATTTGTGCCATCTAAAGCCTCAAATGGCAGACTGACCAGATACTGTTCAGCCATTGCTGACCACTCAAAGAAAACATGTTTATTCCGAAACCAGCCTCTAAAAACAAACTCCCTTTTACAGCCAGGTCCAACGCAGCAAAGAAAACGCAAATTTCTCTCTGGGCCCATAACCTGATGGGTTATACGCTGGCTTAAAGGGGAAAAACCGAGGCTTGAGAATAAACAGACAAGAATGCAGCTTGTTAGGTCCAACAGTGTTTACTGATAGCATAAGGCAATAATGTATATGCAATCACATTATCGCAAAAATGAAAAAGATGAATATACAAGATACATCATTGTAAAAGGAAAAACTAAAACAAACTTATAAGCAGAGTTCCGTGTATTGATCCCAGGGCCAGAGTTCCTGCCATGGCCTATACCCAGAGCCAGGCATAGCACACTCTGCCCAGTCCACGGGAAGTGAACACGTGAAGAACTACATGGCTAAAAGACACTAGAAATCAAGAAGACATAGAACACCATTTTGCATGGTTGTATATTCAGTTCTTCCAGCTTTCTGATTGGCTGGATGTTAGCTGTTACACACACTAGGCCTCAAAGCACATAGCATGGCCTGCTGCATCTACGCACTGAGTTCCCCCCCTCCTTGCTCAGGGGGGCCTGGGCAAGGCTTCCCACAGAAGGAAATCAGGAGGATTAGTTCCCATGGGAAGATCCAGTGCTTGTGTGGGCACTAGTCATAACAATACACACGTGATTGTTTTTATCTAGCCACCTGGCGTTCACGTCACCATGAGAATGCTGTGCTTTGTACAGGAATAATTCGCCAGGGCAACACAAGAACTCTAACACATTCAGGCCTTCCAATGGTGCTCTCATTGCCACTGTAACTGAGTCTATCACTCTTGCTACTGGTTACCCTCTTCTCCTCTTTCTTCCTAACCTTCCCAGCATTACAGCCTCCTCTAGAGAGCTAGGTCTTCCAATAATATGTCCAAAGGAGAATAATTTGAGCCAGGCCATTTGTGCCTGAAGTGAGAATTCTGGGTTGATTTGTTTGATGAACGATTTATTTATTTTCATGGCTGTCCACAGTATTCTCAGGAGTCTTCTCCAACACTGAAGTTCAAAAGTTTCAAGACTCTTCCTATGCTGCTTCTTTAATGTCCAACTTTCGCTCCATAGAGTGTCACAGAGAATACCACGGCTTGCACGATTCTGATCTTTGTAGGTATAGAAACATCACAGCATTTGAATACTTTTTCCAAGGCCTTCATGGCTGTTCTACCATGTGCTAGTTTGCAGCATATTTCTTGACTGCTTGTTCCTTTACTGATGATGGTTGATCCACAACTTTGATATCTTCATCGCCAATTCTAAAACTGGTTGTTCTACCTGTTGTCATTAGTATGGTCTTTTTTATATTTAATTGTAGTCCCATTTTTTCACTGTGGTCCTTGATTTTTATTACTAGAGTTTGCGTATCCTTGGCATTTTTGGCTATCTGAGTAGTGTCATCAGATTCCACACTCATCTTCTTCCAATCCAGCTTGCCTTAGTATT